>OZ024876.1:41691170-44283386 GCA_964017185.1 Rugalucina vietnamica
AACTCGGAACTTGGAAGTCGGAACTCGGAACTTGGAAGTCGGAACTCGGAACTTGGAAGTCGGAACTCGGAACTTGGAAGTCAGAAGTCGGAAGTTGGAAGTCAGAAATATGAAGTCCCTATCCTTGACGTGACGTCACATGACATGACCTATATGTATTTGTCTGTATGTCTGTCTGTCTGTCTGTATTTATGTATGTATGTATGTATGTATGTATGTATGTATGTATGTATGTATGTATGTATGTATGTATGTATGTATGTATGTATGTATGTATGTATGTATGTATGAATGTATGTATGTATGTATGTATGTATGTCTGTCTGTCTGTCTGTCTGTCTGTCTGTCTGTCTGTATTTATGTATGTATGTATGTATGTATGTATGTATGTATGTATGTATGTATGTATGTATGTATGTATGTATGTACATGTATGTATGTATGTATGTATGTATGTATGTATGTATGTATGTATGTATGTATGTACACTGAAACAAAGTTATAAAGAGGCCACTTTTCAAACTCATTTTTTGTTTCTAAGCCAAGTTCAAAATTGCACAATTTTTTGCCAAAAGACGTGTCTTTCAAGTAAGTAAAGTTCCAAAGTGTTAAGAAATAATTTTCTTTTACTAAAGGCGTTTTTGGAGTAAAAATGCAAAAATCAATGTTTTTAAATAAAAAATTGGATACAGCACACCATTTATTGAAATTAGGAACGGGTGTCATCAAAGGGGTCGTTACGGCTCGGAAAAACATCAAACATTCGAATTTTCTTTACTGGTAAAATTTTTATGCATTTTTAAAAATCGCCAATTTTGAGATTTTTTGAAAAATTCATAAATGTGCCTCTTAAACATGTTGACCCCTGTTAAATTCACTTGATGAGGCCTGGAAATAAGAGATATAATTCGACTGAACTGTTTTTGACCATTTTCGAGGACCAACATGTCAAGGCTGCCGCACACTTCCGGTTTCAATGCCAATTTTTAACGAACAAAATAACAAAATTTGTGGACGATTTTTTTAATTTTCAAAGTTTATCAGAGTCTAGTATTTGACCTTAATAATCGCTGAAAATTTCAATGCCGTGCTGCTGATAATAACGCAACTGGAGAAGAACAAAGTTGGTATGCAAATTGCATACAAAAGCTGAATTCCTGTTATTCAGGTTGTTGTCTTCTTGCATGTGCAAAACAGAAACGAAGATTCTTATTGCAGCAACACTTTTGACTTAATTTTATCTTGCATCATGGCAGTCAGTAGCACTTTCAAATAAATTAAAATGTAAAAACACAACGTCATAATATGACATTTAATTTGATGTTAATAAAGTGTGACTTTTTGAAATAGGGTACCTTTACACATGCTTCGTCTGTGTGAGAAGTATCACGCATTTTGGAATGCAGAAACTCACAGAGCCACTGTTAGACATTGGTTTATTCATATGATCATGAATTTTAATTGATCGTATTTTACTTTCTGAACTAGAAGACAAAATATGAGGTGGCCTCTTATAACTTTTTTTCAGTGTATATATGTATATATGTATATATGTATGTATGTATGTATGTATGTATGTATGTATGTACATGTATGTACATGTATGTATGTATTTATGTATGCATGTGTAACCTGCATATGTACGATCGCCCGAACTTGGAAGTCGGAACTCGGAACTTGGAAGTCGGAACTCGGAACTTGGAAGTCGGAACTCGGAACTTGGAAGTCGGAAGTTGGAAGTCAGAAATATGAAGTCCCTATCCTTGACGTAACGTCACATGACATGACCTATATGTATTTATGTATGTATGTATGTATGTATGTATATGTTTATGTACATGTTTGTATGTATTTATGTATGTATGTATTTATGTATGCATGTGTAACCTGCATATGTACGATCGCCCGTGCGTGCGTGCGTGTGTCCGTCGGTGCCTGAGTGTGTGTGTGTATGTATTTGTCAAACTCAGGAATTGCTATTTCAGAAGTAAGAACAAAGAAGTCAGAACTATGAAGTCGGAAGTTGGAAGTCGGAACTCGGAACTTGGAAGTCGGAACTCGGAACTTGGAAGTCGGAACTCGGAACTTGGAAGTCGGAACTCGGAAGTTGGAAGTCGGAAGTTGGAAGTCAGAAATATGAAGTCCCTATCCTTGACGTGACGTCACATGACATGACCTATATGTATTTGTCTGTCTGTCTGTCTGTCTGTCTGTCTGTCTGTCTGTCTGTCTGTCTGTCTGTCTTTATGAATGTATGAATATATGTATGTATGTATGTATGTATGTATGTATGTATGTATGTATGTATGTATGTATGTATGTATGTATGTATGTATGTATGTATGTATGTATAATGTGTGTATGTACATGTATGTATGTATTTATGTATGTATGTATGTATGTATTTATGTATGCATGTGTAACCTGCATATGTTCGATCGCCCGTGCGTGCGTGCGTGCGTGTGTCCGTCGGTGCCTGCGTGTGTGTGTGTGTGTATGTCTTTGTCAAACTCAAGAATTGCTATTTCAGAAGTAAGAACAAAGAAGTCAGAACTATGAAGTCGGAAGTTGGAAGTCGGAACTTGGAACTTGGAAGTCGGAACTCGGAACTTGGAAGTCGGAACTTGGAACTTGGAAGTCGGAAGTTGGAAGTCGGAACTAAGAAGTCAGAAATAAGAAGTCCCTATCCGGCTTTCGTAGATAACCCAACGTCTACGATTACGTTTTGAATCAATAAAACACACACAGTACTGTCGAATCGATGCTCATTTATCTTGATGATGTTTCCCTTCGGTAATAGCTAAGCAAATGTATCAGGCTTGGATATGTACAAGAACATGAATATTGCGACATTAAGATATTAAGATTGTTTCGGACATGCCACAAAGGTATATATTGTGTCAGCAAGATCAAATGAAGCGTTGCACACCGTGACATGGTATACTTAGAAAGTTAATAAACACTATCTAATGTGCATCACTCAAAGGATCGTGACGTCACTGGCGTCATTAAAATCTATCTGACGTGTCCCGCGTTTATGGTTATCGGTCTCTGTGAGTGTCTGTAACTTTGCACTCGATAAACAGTATCAAAGAATCAAACAAAACTTTGTGATAAAATTGTCAAATGATGCGAAATAACAATAGAATAATTCATATTATAATGCTTTATAATCTCAAAAAAAAATATTCAGAAAGTCTATGCTATTTATGAAAATCCCTCGTACATACGAATTTCTTAACTTATTCTAAACATGTGTAAATTCTGTGCAAGTACACAAACAAGCCAGCCGAGACATTGCATGCGCCGGCAAAGTTGGTGCTATAATTAGAAGTGTGAAGGGCTGTAGTGGTTTTATAATTCTTTGTGTTTGCTACGAATACATGAAACGAACTCTTTTTTTAGATTACATTGATTCATTCAAGCCCACAGTCATGTTCTTCTTGTGTGCTTCTTGTTTTGTATGATGCCTGATCGGAAACCCCGATGATAGGTTATGTCACTACATAACTTATTTGTCGTGCTGTCTCCTTCCTTCAGATAAACCTTATCTGGCAAACACCAAAAGCTTTAGATTTATTTGAAAATTATCGAATAACGAACAGTTTGAGAGCTAGCAATGCTTTGTGGACATTAAAATCTAATAAATCATATTACAGAGATTAAACATCAATTAGCTGTGACGAGATTGTGTTCTTAAGTGTGCTATATTACATGCCTAAATCATTTTAAGTTCGAATAAATCCCAGTTTAATGTTTTTCAATGAAATATACAGCCTTAAACTCAATGTCGCCGTCAGGTAGCACTTTAGAACTGACCCGTCGACTTTCGCGCGTGGCAACTGGGATTGACTGCCAAATTGAGACTACTTGGCATGCGCAGCCTGTCATATTAAAATCGGGCACTGAAGGTTTTTTGTAAGTTTCTCGTGAGATTTTGAACATGTTTTATCTAACAAAACCAATATACTTACATGTACAAGATAACAAAACACTATATTAATTTTATTAACGGGATCAGCCGATTTTGGCTGTATCCCATAGTTCAAAGCGTCAAGTGTGAGACATTCAGATGAGGTCTCGAAGGATCTCGCGAGAATGACTCTTAAAGGCTTAATTACTTCTGAAGGAGCTATTATTGGTACCACTGTTTATTCGGTTAATAAGCCATACTTGTGCAATATGGTCCCTAGATCAAAGGACTGTCATCACATCTTTGTAGGGGGTCATAGATGCCCCTAAAGGATAATACCAGTCCTGTAGTTCCACTGTTTATTGATTTTATGGTGCCTGATAACCTGTGCAATAAAACTGCCTCCCTTTGCAATCAATATTGATTTTTCCTGTTTTGGTCCCTACCTGTATTCTAAGACATTGTCAGGGTACTATTTTTTCTATTGCCCTGCCCCTTATCTAAAGACCCTCAATAAACATGGAAATGGGTCTTTAACTGCAAACACCTAATTTCCCGCAGACCAAGTGCTAAACTTTATTCAACTTGTGAACTGATTTGTTCGATTTTTGATCGATTTTTTATCATTGTCTTGAGGGCTGGAAAAATGTGACTTCTTGCTCATGGCCACCTCAAACAGTTTCTCTGAGTTACATTGATTAAATTATTATTAAGTGTTTGTAATTTTATTCCAGTGGACACCTTCCTTTCTGGCATTATTCGTATGCTTATAGTTGCATTATACTAATCATTTGCGTATTTGCCTTCGGAAAGGGTGAGTTTCGTTCATCCGAAATACATGTACATGTATAGATTTAAAGACAGATATGCCCTGATACTCGTCTCAAACATGAATGAGTTGGCGATTGCCTGAGACGAAACAAAATAACGAACGTTGAAGCAAGTCGCATTTTAGTGACATACATCTCCAGTATCATAGTTTACTAATATACTTCAAACTGCATATTCAAATTATGTGTACGCTCTCAGTAACAATGTCATTTGTATTTTATTTCGTAAGGCTGATGCACTGTGTGTATTTGAATTGCATATTTCTAAGGTAACAATATGTTACTGTAGTTCTACTTACTCGGATTAGTTCTCGGGACTACTCCAGTCTTTCGGATGAGCCTTTAAACTAAGGCCCCATAATCGTAAATGTACGGGTCGCGTAACATAGATTAGGCATAACATACTTTTAAACGGCCAGAAGTCATACGCGTTTAAGTTGACAGCTAATTAGAAAGCAGTGTCAGTAAAGCGTTATTTACCATTAGCCAATTGAAAAACAAATGTTTAAGATAAACAAATAAATAAATTTAATAAATAAGCAGTTGTACTTCCCGCAACATGTGAACATTACCGTGTCATTATGCAGTCGTACCGATGCATTAGTACACTGTAAAACTTTCTTTTTTACCGACAAACTTCAAGTATGTATTTGGATTGACATACAACATAGTGCCCGGTATTGCAGACTGCGATTCAAATTGACAATACGCGTCTTTTCGCATATAATAATCAGCATTTACTCGCGTGACGCGTGTATTCGGAGTACAAACACGGGGACGGCAGTGTATTATTGTAACGTTAAGCTTGAACACATTATTAGATATTGTTTATTCAGCTTCTCATGCACAAACACCTGTGATGCAAACAATGCCATTACAACGCAAGCTAGTATCATCTTTTCTCGAGCCATAAACTGATTTTGTTTATCATTTTGGCATAAACGTTCTCTTCTTGGCTTATTTTTTCTAATATATTGAGATCGTACATTTATGTGTATTGAGCAATTCGATTAAAATTATGTGCCATTTGATTTGTCCAATCAGATTGCTGCTTTCAAAACATGGGAAGCGTTCCTCGTTTGTTTCTGCATTTCCATAAACATCAACGGCGGAGATCCGTGCAGCCATCTACTTCGCCGGTAGTGTGGCAGCCATTTGGAAAATTGAACAAAAAGTTTTTGCATTAATTATAGCACCGAAAAACATTTCTTGGAATACAGGATGATTAAAAATAAATGAAAGTTAGATCCTAAAATGAAAGCAGTGGAACGCCAACATCGACCGACTCAACCACCCGCACATAACCATCCCATACACAGACTTGAACGTGCGCGCACACACGCATTCCTTTCAGCACTAGCAGCAATCTGGGCCCAGTTGTTTAAAATTAACGACATCGTTAGTTAACGATTATTTAAAATTTCAAACATGGATATTACAAATACGCTGTTATTTCTAGTTGATTAAATGTTAGAATCCTTTGCAATGCAAAGGATTCTCATATTTTATCAACAAAAAATAGCGGCGTATTTGCTTAAGTAGTCGGCATTTACTTAACGAGCTGAGGTCTTAATGACAGCAATAAGCTAACAGAGTTTTAAACAACTGGACCCTGGCAAGTCCCTCGCAACGTGTATTTTGATGCTGAAAACATGGAATCATGTTGAAAACATCATAATGCAAATTGCTGGTAGCGATTTGCTGTTTGCTATGGACATTTGCTACATGATAATCAATTTAACATTGTAAGAGAAATTCCGGAATCAATGATATTTTACCACCTGTTGAATGCAAAGTATGATGTAAAGATAAAACACTTATCACATACTTATTGTAAGCAATTTATACCATCAAACTATAGTAAGCGTTTCAAAAGTTCAAATAATAGAAGCAAAGACTTTCAGAAATGTGGGGTTTATGAAAAAGAAATAGAAACAATGTAAACGTTCAACGGGAGATGCCATATTGCACAATTAAGGGTTATGAACTTTTATCAATGTCCCTTTATAAACCGGCGACGATAGTCAGATAAATAATACTTCGATTCCCTAAAACTCACAAGGGGAGTCTAAAAGAAAGGCATATGCCTCAACGGGGTAGAAAACGTAAAACATTGTTTAACAGACGGCTCTAACCGTACAATTTTGATACCCAGGATATTCTTACTGGATGTTTTATCTTTATTACTGTAAAAACGTCCTGTTTATAATAATGCTTTATGTATGATTGCAGTATTACTTCAACATTAGCCTGGTTCCCTCTTTGTGGGACACAGACAAACAAAGTTATGATGTCATAGAAAGCGGTCTCCAATCTCCGTATCACAAAAAAACTTGTCCATGCAATATACGGGGATATTTGTTCATTTTCAGCTTTAAAAAATGAAAATATCATTGGAAAAGTTTTTTGGATCAGAAATGATAAAAATACGTGTAATTTATTTATTGTAAATTCATTCACACCCCAGTTTTACTATCTAAAATTGGGGTTCAATAGGGTATTTTTTCATAGATTGTGGGTACGCGTTAGAACCGCCTCGGCGATGAGGTTCTAGCGAGTACCAAACATTCAGTAATGTCTGAGCAAAAAACTATGCAGTCGAAAATTGCAAACACTCCTCCAACACGATTGCATGTATACATCTAACATGATTCTCCTCGCCAAACTAATCGAAACCGATGTTAAGATGTTCAATTCTTCAATAGGCATTATATTATCTGTACCAGACCAGGTATAAGATCAATGGACAGTTTATAAAAGCACACAGCTCCCGCGGCTGTTGCTTATAAATCTAATAAACAAAAGGTGCGAACAAAAATAACAATTTCCTTGAGTTAATTAAATTTATTCCGAAATAAGAGGGTTCATTTGCTTACTTCGTCTTACAGCGAAAACCAATTTGTTCGCTCAAATAATACGGAACAGAGAGATAATATTATGTTACGCGCAGTTTCTGTGATGATAAATAAATAATACGAATGTTTTAATGATGATAAGGAATTCCTGATTTGATGGTATTTGTAGCTGTATTAACTTCAACAATTATTTATTTCGAAAAACTATCATCATACTTAACTGCTTATTTTCTGGATTAATGTGAGCCTATTTAATAGCCTTGAAAAATATCATTACCGTTTGTTCTTTAAGTTTCATATCATATAATCTGCTTACCGCTGACTACACGAGAAATTTCGACAAGTTCACTATTTCTTCAATTAAACAGTAACCATTGCTAATCAGAGCTCAGTGATTTTCGGAGTTACGTGTATTATTATCTGCTCCGTTCAAACATTTCATTGTATTTAACTGTGGTGGCTGAATGATCCAAACTTTAATAACGTGTACACGTAACGAACTACATTTATGGCTACGGACATCGCTACATCGGTAATTGCGGTAATGAACTACACAACTGAAGTGTCGAGTGAAGCTCTTGAGACGTCTGAAAATGCAACGGTACCCCCACCCATACCCGCGACAGTAGACGTTGTTGTGTTATTATCGTTATTATTTATCGTTATATGTTCAGTTGGTTTACTTGGAAATAGTCTGGTAGTCATTGTGATCTTGCTGGATAGAAAAATGCGAAAGTCGGTAACTAATATTTTCATTATGAATCTTGCCATTGCTGACTTGTTGATAATGCTGTTTGGAGTACCGGACATTGTACAGTTTATGATGAATCGAGGCTGGTTGATAGGCGAGGTATTCTGTAAAATCAACAGATATGTCCTGGTCTGCTCGCTCTATGTATCAATTTTGTCCTTGGTTTGTGTCTGTACTGAGAGGTGAGTTCTTTTTTATTACTTATTAAAGACACATGGGCAAAGGCAATACACTATACAGCCATGAAAACGACATAAGATACATGGCTACATAATCAAAGCAACATGGTGAGGCTAATAACAATCATGGTCAAGGCGGCTTATTGGCGTCATGGATTATTCCGACCATTTAGTTCATATTGAATAGTCCTACACTGGTACTAGTGGTCGATGTTTCACGTAGGCGAAATAATATTTCGGGTATTGTCAATAGTGTTTAACATTTTTATTCCAAATGAAAACCACTGAATACTTTAGAACATCAGGTGTTTCCTAACTTATTTCCATGTGTGCATGTATATATTGATTTTTGAAATTGCAGCAATCATGAATGTCTGGCTTTCGCTGCCAGTTTTGTAAAGGGTCACTGATGAAGGTTCATTACCCGAAATTGTACAATATGGCCCACCTCTCTTTGAATGTTTTTACTGCTTCCAAAGGATCTAACAATTATATTTTATTTCCTATGTTGTAAAAATTGAAACTCTTCCGGTATATCCCAGCATACCCAAGTTTTACGTTATAAAAGTGGGCGTTAAGGGGGTATTCATCGCACGAACATGCTTTCCTGAATGTACTTATCAAAGTCACACTGGCAAAGGCATGTATTTTTCGTGGCTGTTTGGCCGGTAGTTGTGAAATTGCAATTACAGGCCATTGCAAACAAACCAGAGGATCGACGGTTCTGTCAGCGATCACCCGAGGTTTGTCATTTAAGAATCTGTGGCATACTGTCGGACCGATGTTCTCTATTACACATATACATGTACATACGAGGGTGATCCAAGAAGTAATGCGAACTCATGTGTAATTTCTTTCACCATTGCCATTTTTCAAGATAGTTTACATCAGAATAATGATGCATTATCGATTTTTCCAAATCCGATTACTATTTTGACTGAATCGCATAGCAACCCTCGTTGCCTAGCAACAAGAGAATGCAAGGTAAACGACCTTGGCCACGGTTAAAATGGATTTTATTTATGTAAAGAAATGTCATTACGTAAAGCATAATTACGTTAAAAATCGTTTTATTCCAAAGTACAATAATCCCTTTAATAAAGTTATTGTATATACCTTGATGAGTTGAACGTAGCACAAATTATTGAGGTTCGGCTATCTGTACCCCCTAGAATTTGAGTCAATTTTTATCTCTCTAAATCTCCACATTTTTATCAACGCCCCTTCTACCTAAGCAAAGAGATTAAATTCCATACAATATTTATTTTTTGAATACAAATTCATCGTTGTGATAGGCTGTGGGCATAAATGTTGATATTTAAATCGTTATCGGGGTCAAATATACTCATGAATTATGGGTATTTGTCGTACTTGGTCGAAATTGTGATATTGTTGTCAGATGCCGTTGCTAGGCAACATAGAATAATCCTTGCTGATCTTCGCATTTCGTTTTCTCTATTATTTCCAAACATAAGGCATATATAACACAACGAATATGATTTGTGTGTATATAAATGTCATTTTAATAAATTGGAGCACAAAATCTTTCCCTGTACCCCAAACAAAAATGACATTTTCAGTCAACTTCGCGTCCATGTCGATTTAGGGTCGACAAATCAAATAATCCTTATATCGCAACTCGTCATCTGAACGTCATGATATTACACCTAATTACTGCATATATATGCACGTGTAAACATGCCAAATTATTTAAATGTATCTGCATTGGTTACTAAAATATAGTTGTGTTCGCATTACTTCTTGGATCACCTACCTGTACGTATATACATATACCTGATCACAGTAGTTGGCTTTATCACCCAATTCAGTTCATCGACAGAGGAAGACATTCTTTTCAAAGAACGCAGGCACCTTCGCATATTTCTGTATGAAATCTTAAGTTTCAAATTTTAACCTTCAGATGTTTAGGGTTACCTTAGTTATCATTTTGAATAAGCCACAATACCACATAAAACATAATGCCACAATGTCATACAAATCCTACATAAAACTTTTTTTCTTTCTTTACGTTTTTAATTCTAATTTGACACAAATATACATGTAACTTTTCTCATTTATCTGTCACGTACAAACAAAAGTGTTTGGTAACGGGTTTCTGATTGATATGTAAATGAATTTTAGTCAAGAATTTTTTTGGATTTGAATACTCACACATAATCATGAACCCAACATGTTTCAGTTCGCATGCTATATATAGTAACAACAGTCACCATCTACATGATAGCGAAGCGTAGTTTCACTCAGTTGAAATGTACTTGTTTTCTCTGATTGTAGTGTAAAACATAATTATTCTATACAGTCTTATATTCGTACCCTACCCCCGTAAGTCAAAATCCCATTCAGCACTTGTACCTTCCTTGTCTTTTTTTCTTTTTTTTAGCTTTTGTAAGGTTGAGCCCCAACAACATATAATAAACGCTTTCTTTTGTTATATACTGGCTCCTTTGTTTCGAGCAGGTCTCTAACAAACATATACACCTACTCAACAAAGGAAGTTTCGGCGGGAGGTGTATAAGTTTCCCGCCATTTATTATACACCGGTGTATAATATCCGGCGGGAAACTTATACACCGGTCTCTAATATCAGGCGGGAAACTTATCAGTCCTCCTGTAGATGTATGTTGTGATTTTTATATTAGACTCAATAAAAGGTAAGTACATTTTATAGTTGGTCAGATGCAGAGCAAAAATAATGTTTTCGCCGTGTTCAAAGACATTAAATATTGCCAAGGCTGATTGGAATTCTGTTTTAGCAAATCGTGGTTAAGAATCTTTGTAACGTTAAATGCAGTTTCTTTCAACAGAGTATTTAAAATCCTTTGCTGTGAAAGAAAAGAAATTTCTGGTTTCATTTATTTACAATTCCCCCAAACGTTATATTAAACGAATGTGTGAAACAAGCTCTTGCTCCCTGGTTCCATTGTTAGTAGAAGGTTAGCGTTAGTGTGAGTTGAATTTGAAACCTGGCAGTAGGAATGAACTTCACACAGTTATTTTTGACCAGCTGTTTTCCCCCAAAACAGCCTGGCATAAAATGGTCCTCTGTCTTTCCAGCAAGAAGATTAACCCTAGACAGATCCACATACACTAGCTCATCAATTTAAGCACATTATGTAGTTATGTAAAATCATACTTAGATGGTATTGAATTATTTGCGTTAATCATAAGCAATACGTTTAACGACGTTTAAAAGGGAAATTACTGTGAAGGTTCAATTTGTTCATGATTGCATGAGGAAATGTAAATATCGTTCACGGTTAGTTACCTCGATAAGTCCATGGTATAGTTTGGCTTATATGCCATGTCGCGAGAAAAGAAAGTTAAGCGGAATATAATTGGTCTAAATATGCTGCGCAAGGTTTGGCCAACAGGCTTGCTGTCTTAAGATTAATAGCATTTGTTATAACGAAACAAAGCAGCCAGTATATAAGTCAGTTAGAGTATGTCGGTATCGGTCAATACGAAAATTATAGACCCGGCACGTGAACTTAAAGCCTCCCTCGCTGCGCTCGGTCGGCTTTAAGTTCACGTGCCGGGTCTATAATTTTCGTATTGACCGATACCGACATACTCTAACTATTACTTATTGTACGTATTTGTCATAATTATACATGTACACTTTACCACTGGCGGTCGAAAATACATGTAGCTCGATAAATTCTGAAACGGTTCTATCCCCGGCAACTACTATATTATCAGACCTTGCCGGACACAAAGCTTAAGGAGGAAATTCAAACATTTATATTGTGCTTGGTTATTGCACATTGGCTGATAGATGATGTAAAACTAAAATATAAGTAACTAGTCATGAGACCAAATAGAGCAAGGCAAAATACCTCAATGGTCGTACCAAGATATTCGCATAGTTTGAAGGACTTAACCTAGCAATATCTAGGTAATTGGTTACTAAAACTTAAGTGATAAAGGCATCGTTTACTCTTTTCGCCCATTTAAAAAGGCTATATATAACGACAGATTTTGATATTGCGTACAATAGGTCAAGTCGTGATTTCTATAAACAATCATGGAATTATGGGCAAGAGTCCCGCGTGCTACATGTAAGTATACTCCTGAGATGAAGATGTTTGAAATGTTGTTTTTTATCTCTCTCTCTCTCTCTCTCTCTCTCTCTCTGAATAAAACAGCCTATGTCGTGAAAAAGGAAAGACACCCAATTTTTAAAGATGATTCGTCGTATTATCTCCACGATGGTAAATGGACGTATTTATACGCACAATTAATTTTTGTTATCTAAACACAATTCATAAAGACCTTGTGTCAGCATCACGATTTGTCCTATTTAAAGATACTCATAATTATTTATGACACTTGAAATATGGTCTGGGAGGTACCCGATAACAACTTGAACCGCGTTCAATATCTGATCTTTCTGTATTAAAGAGGGTATTGTGATAATTTAACATGAAATATGGACCGGCGCATTACCCAAAAGCGGCTACATATCTACGAGTGGACTACTCTCCAGTGGAAAGCGCCTTTCACTACTGAATATCTTCCCAAATGCAACACCGCCATGGTACAAAATCCAAATAGGCCCGTATGGTCAGAAAATGCGGAATGGGTCAGCAAAATAAATAGGCAATCTGTCTATTCCTTAGACCTTTGGAGGTAAATCTTGTGATCTCAATGAAAGGGAGGCTGATTTAAGTTTCCGATATGCATTTGTATTGTACTTAAAGTTTGTGTTTGCCGCTTTGCGGCCCAATAACGTTTCCGGAGAAATGACATTATTATTAATTACCAAGTAATATTCACAATGATGTACTCTGGTCTCTTGTTACATTGTTGCTTATATTTTGCGCAGCTGTGAAAGTAATTTTCTCGTCTTCAAAGTCTATTTTCGTGACAAAGAGCAATTCAATCCCTTTTTCGGAAATGCAATTGCATTAGAACGGAGTATAAAACTTGTGAAAACCCGGCGAATAAATCATAATGACAAAACTGCAGCACGACTCACGAAAGAGAGACAGTCATGTCGTCAGAAGAGTATCAAAGTCGAGTACTTTGCCAAGAATGAATACTACGATTAAATAGAGTTTCTTAGACAATCCGTGTGTGATTCTTCGTGGTTTATGAGGGAGTTTGAATATCAGATACAGAAATGCGTTTCTTTACATGGTTTTCAAATTCACGATTGTGATAAAACCCGTATCTCAAATGGATAGAATCAGTAAACTGTATTATGTTATGAGTTTTATTATATGTTATGAGTAAGGTCGTTAAAATAAATGCTTATTTGATTTAATAGTGTATCTTGGGTAATTTCCCTAGCCGCCATTGACTTTCTAGACCTACATGTACAAAATCTGATGAGATGAATTAGTGAAGCTTTAATCTTTGAATTTTATCTATGATACCACATACCACTCAACTCTATTTACAATTGACAATCATGTACAAACACAAAGAGAACATTTCGTAAGCCGAGTGAGAAGTTATTTCCCAATAGGTGGCGACTCAGTTACACGGACGTAACTAAATATATAAAAACGTACATAAGATGCAACCAGTACGTATAACAACTTAAAACCAAAACATTGAATAGTTAGAATCACAACAGAAGAACTGACTTTGAACGGTCAGTAATTCAAATTACTGGTGGGGGGGGGGGGGCTAAGATTGATTTAACAGGTACCTAACCTCACCCTATGCTTATGCAGTGGTTCACACCATTTAGTAAGTTGTTGGGTCCTCGTGGTGAATCCCTAACTAGTCAATGAATCATAACGGACAGACATATAAATTAAAATCTTGAATACGCCACATGTGTGTGGTCGCCACAATACAAAAAAGACGCTATCACAATCGAAAATGTCCAGCGTAGAGCGACCAGACTTCTTCCGTGCTTGAAAAACAAAACCTACAGTGAACGACTAAAATTTCTAGGACTTCCTTCATTAGAATATCGAAGAGAAAAAGCAGATATAAATGACATTGATAAGGTTAACAAAGATAAGCTATTCACGATGTCTCACAACATTGGTACCAGAGGCCACCAATTCAAGATCTACAAGAATAGATACAGACTCAATGTAAGGGGAAATTACTTCAGCAACAGAGTGGTTGCCTTATGGAATGAGCTACCTGAAAACACAGTAATGGCACCCACTCTCAACAGCTTCAAAAGCAGGCTAAACAAATGTTGGTACGGGCATCCCCGCAAGTTTGACCCCTGGTGTTATATTCCCGGCGAGAGGACAAGACAACGGCCTACGTATCCAAACACATCAACAGAGGCTGTAGAGCCTGACTAGATGTTAACGACGTAAGAAACGTAAGAAAAATAAACACCATGACGAATCAAAAACGAAGACTGACAAATACAATTTCCTGCCCCGCAGCTGGAGATCCCTGGGAAGTCAAACAACATCACTCAAAATCTGGGGAAAAAGAAAAACACCAGTTGATCCACAGTGGGCCCTGCAACAAACAAACTTTTAAGCTCCGGTCCCAACCAACTAATTAAAAATTAAAAAATGAATAGATTTAAGTCGGTGTCGTCATATAGACTGATACTCGACCCACCGGTGTGCATTTAAGAAGGGATCATAGTTTTCAACAATGATTGCGTTAAAAACTAAGCATGCAGACTGTCGCATCACTTTTGAGTTATATCATATACGTTTGTAAAGTTATATCATATACGTTTGTAACGTATGATGATTTATCAAAACTGATGAGAAAATCATTCCTTCCAAGTTTCTTAAAGTAAACCAAGTTGCCATAAAATTCTGGCTCTGAAAGACCCTCGCGCAAAAACGTCTTCAACCCAACATTAAACGGAAATCAAATCATAGTGTCATAAACTCTATTTTCCTGGCTAGTTTACTTCTCTGACTATCAGATGTTCGAATCTGCGTAGAATAGGGTATGGTATGACATTATTTGGTCAGACATTTTAACATTTCACACACAAACATTTAGATAACTAACCTAAAACTTCCAACCATGTACTACGGCCATCATCGGTAGACTGGTCCGTTTGTCTTTTTGAGGAGGATTAATTCTACCACGTGTAAGAGAACATGAGATATTAGTCTACTTGAGCCGCGACGCGAGAAAACCGGTCTTCGGGGTTTCCGACCAGGTCCGACACAAACCGGCCTGTACAAGCTCAGAAAAGAGCTAGAAGCTTGAAATTTCGGATTTAAGTAGAAGAGGAATTGTACTATCCGAGTAGCGAAAACAAAGGCGCTGATCAGCTTCGCGGTTACCGCGAAGCTGATCTGCGCCTTTGTTTTCGCCTAGGCAAAAATCCGGTTTTCTCACGATGCGGCTCACTTATGATAACCATAGAACATGGTTGAAAACTCTAGTTTAGTTTTCTAAATATCTGTGTGTGAAATAAAAACAAAGTTTAATTTTCTAACATAAAACTGGTTAATACCGCATAGTTAAACTTACACCAAACTGGTATAGGTTGTCAGAATAATATAGAATAAGGTCAACTTGTGATGTGTTATTGTGAATACGATTCAACATCTACGACTTAATAAATCTTTGTAATGCCGTGTGGCTGCCCTAGAAAGTATCCCCGTACATCATTCATAAAGCAGATTATATTTTCCTTTTGGTCCTTTGAGATCCGCAAGGGTATTCTGAGAAATCAGAGAATTATTTTTTGTTTAGATTCATTTTCTAACCAACGTTTAATATAGTTGGTCCCATTAGGAATTTACTAGTCTTTGTATCAACTACCCTGTTGAAAGATGCAAAATTACAGTAATTCTCTTTGGCTTCATGTTGCCAAATCTTTAGGGTCACTAAAGAGGCTTAAGTAGCCGAAACCGCAATATGGCCCATCCCCTTTCTCACTAATATGTTCAATGCACTTAAAGGATCTCAATTTTATTTTTGTTTTTTTTTTACATTCTTACGGAATATCCGCCATTGTGACCGATATACGATTTACGAAGATAGATTTTTTTTTTATTTAGAGTAAACATATTTTCAGTACAAACATAATTACAAACGTATATATGTGAGCAACATTACTGCATGTCTATAGTACAATGTTCTACATTATATATGTGTATATTGTCACCTATTATATTTGACTAACAATAGAGAGAGAGAGAGAGAGAGAGAGAGCGAGTGAGGGATAGGGAGTAAGAGGGGAAAGAAAGAAAAATGGAGTGGTAAGGTAAAAGGTAAAGCAGGTTACCAATATACTTATCTTGTGTATAACATATACTGAGAAAAAAGATAGCAATATACTGCCATGTTCAAAATCCACTTGACTCTTTATTGTCCACGTAGATATTTCCGTAATATTGATTATTTTATTTATATGTTTGATTCCTTTTTAGTTACAGTCACTAAATTAAATGTTTCAAGTTTGTGATCAGGTTGCGTGTGGGCCCTAGTCGCGTGGCTTTTGGTCATGAATAACAAACAGTGGCTCTGAATGATACAGTATTGACAATAATTGCCACGTCATGAAAAGCATAAGATTTTGCATATACGAAACCAAAGGCACAGGTAGGCTTCGCAGTAAGTGCGAAGCTGATCAGCGCTTTAGTGTTAGCTTCGTGGAAACATGAAGTACAATTCCTCTTTTTTCTAAATCCAAAATTTCAAGCTTCTATCCATCTGCTATGCTTGTGCAGCCTTGTTTATGTCAGACCTGTTCAGAAGCCTCATTATTGGTTTTCTCATGACGCGACTCAATAGGGTTTGATGGACGTCTGAGTTTGGCTTAACTTCCAAATTATAAGGCGATTTAATGCCAGTCATGCTTAGTCGTACGTTCTAATGTGGTATTTTGTTCGTTTGAGGCTTAACCACCGTTTGGTGGATGTTGGCTAAGCCAACAGCAGACGTTCAATATAAAACAAATATTATTGTTATCAGTACACTGACAGAACCGAGGAAAGATTTAAAAGGTTTTGTCGCTGACGTATTCGCTACTTTGGATTTAATGCGCTTATAAATTTGCACTGACTTGCGTTTGAATATTTTACGTCGCACCATTTTGAATTAGTTCTATCTCCTACAGGAAGTGGTCTTGCGTTTGATACTTACCTCCGCCGTGTAGCGTTGTCGAGCAAAAATTTTTAGGCTCATTGGAATTTAGTAGTTTTTCAAACACTCAAGACGCCTTTGCTCCGTCCCAACGGCATGTCCAAAAACTGTTGTTTAAGGCCCTAAGCTATAACCAAACGTAACATTTTTGCTTATGTAGTGTTTGCTCTTCATGATGTTTGATTTAGGACATTTTATTAATTGTGGCACTCCCTCTACCTGTCTTTTAATGAAGTAAAACAATACAATGCGGTCAGAGGCTTAAATTATTCTCCGATGCAGTACTAGTACATTGACCAAGCATGTTAACGCAAAGTTTTGCGGCCATAGATCAGACAACATATCCATCATCATTATGAGCCATCTTATCCAATCAAACAAACTCGTTTCTTAGAATAAGAATTCGGAGCTTTGTTGCTCTTAGAAATCGATTTGTCTCAATCCAAAGGCAAAGAGAGACAGAAATTGCTTGTTTCGCTCTGTATCATTGCATATGCTTGATTATACGTTTCGTGATGTTAATAATTATAAATGCATTCACAAAACAAAACTTTTATAATTTAACTGGTATTTTACATATACTACTTATTTTTATCAATTCAAAATAGGGAATGCGCTGTATAAAATGAATGCTTTATTCGAATTTTAGTACTTTGTGGATCAAGGATTTTCATAATAATGCAAATTTAATGTATATCATTAGTTAAACAAATGTTTTGTGCATGTTTGCTGAGTGCTCATCCTTATCATTTTGGCAAATCCACATTACATCAGGAGTGATGATTCATTTTTTAATAAACTTGTGGATTTTTAAAATAGCATTCTGACCTGTGTTACATGAAACACGCGTTTGTGTGAAGTGAGGCCGTTTTACATTTGCGTATAGCTACTTTAACTTAACGCCATTATGAACGTTTCAAAGAGTGAAGATATACTTGTTCGCTATCCATTTACGGATATGGAGCACGGTGAAAATCTAACACTTATACAAGACTCATATGTGTTGCAAATTTCGACAACTGGATCTAACTGGACAGATGTTTTGACGCCACAGAATGGCACACTATCTAGCCCCGACCCTGCAACTACTGAAAGTATTGTACTCATGTCATTGATGTTTCTAGTCATCGGCTGCACTGGGTTGTTTGGCAACTGTCTTGTCATCGTGGTCATTCTGGTGGACAGAAAAATGCGAAATTCTGTGACGAATATTCTAATAATGAATCTAGCGATCGCAGACTTTTTAATAATGTTGTTTGGAATACCAGAAATTGTACAATTCATGCTGAATACAGGATGGCTCATAGGGAAAGTCACGTGCAAAGTGAATAGATATATACTCGTCGTTTCTCTATATGTATCAATTCTATCTTTAGTAACAGTTTGTATTGAAAGGTGAGTAGAGTTCATCATTTAAAGAATTTAATGAAACAATGTCTATTAAAACTCGGTTACAGTTTCTTTCCAAATATCGATACAGGTAATATATCTGTATAACCGCACCTGTTTAGACGGCTTTCGGTATCACACACTACGTAAAACTTTTTTTTTGCAAGTTTATCAACGACATTTCGAATAAGTGTCTAAATAAAATGTTTGATTTAAAACTCTGCTGCTACAAGGTCGGAACCGAGTATTATGGCGACTTAATGTACATTGAATATATAAGAAAAGTTGGAATAAATGGTACAAGGATAAAAATATAAAAAATAGCATTTTTTCTACATCACTCAAAATGATAATCAAACGGTACAAAAGAGTCTGATATGATCTGATTATATCAGATTATCAGATAACATAATCTGAATAAATAAAAACTACCCGATTTGATAGAGTGGATCTTCAAAAGAGCATTGAAAAACTATGGTATACTTTATTTTGCCTGTAATGAAAGTAAAGCTTTATCACTTTTCACTTCCTCTGACCAAATTCACTTTGGTCATGTCAGAATGTATGGGACGCCTTATCCTATCTCCTGGATAATACATATATAAGATTCGGAACCAAGATATACAGACAAATTTTTGGAATACCCATGGACACAAATTGCGCCCCTCTTGTAGCTGATACTGCTACAAAAGAGACTTCATGATTTTGATATTGTACAATTTTGGATGGTGACCTTCCTCGTCGTGCTTCTTATGGTGTATACATTTTGCTACTTATTATGTTTGTTAAAGTCTGCACTCATGTTGCGGACACGCGAAATAAATGTTTAACAGCCAAACTTCTCCAGCAGGGCTATTGTTATCAAAAACTTCGAAAAACATTTTCTAAATTTTATCGCAGACACTATTAATTGATTTCCAAATTTAATATTGGGCTAAAGACGCTTTTACGTGAGGGCCTTTCGGAACCAGAATTTTATGGTGCTTTTGTTTACAAACTTAAGAGACTTATAGGAAAGAATGATTTTTTCTTTCCAGTTCAGAAAAATCAACACACGTTACAGACGTATAGGTTATGCGACGGTCTGTGTGCTTAGTTTTTAACCCAGTCATGGTTGATAACTACGCTGTCTTCTTTAATTGCACGCCGGTGGGTCGGGCATCAGACTTTTAGATGGCCCGACTTAAAGCTCGTATTTATTTTAGTTGGTTGGGGCCGGAGCTTCTTGTCTGTAGCTTGGCCCATCGGGATTCAACTGGTGTTTTGGGGCGCCTAGGGATCTCCATCGTCGGGCAGCTTGCTAAATCTGTTTCCTCGTTTTTGATTCATCATGGTGGTTATCATGATTTATTTGTTTGTCCATGATGATTCATTGACTAGTTAGAGATTCACCACTAACTAAATGTTGTGAACCACTGCAGAAGATGAGGATGACGTAAGCGCCCTGTGAAACCGGTTTAAGCCATCCCAGTGGTTTTGTGTTGCTGATCGTTCCAAGACGATACTTCTGTTGTAGTTCTAATTGTTTTGTGTTTTGGAGTCGAATTTTTGTGCTGTTTGAGCCTTAAGTATGTGTACATATTTTCAGTTGTTGGGGTAACTGAGTGACTGCCTATTGGGATATGTATGCTCGCTCGGCTTACGATGTGTTTTCTTGGTATAAGTACCTAAATTTCAATTTAGTTTTTCAAATTCCTCGTTTTTTTGGAGTGGGAATTTCTTTCCGATTGCGCCATTTCTGATCATGCCTACCTTTTTTGCATGTGAATTACGTTATCTATTTTTCCACATTCATTTGTAGACGTAATGAAACCCCCAAATGACCCTGAACCATTAATATTTGCTTTTGCCAAAGGATAATATGCACACATTGCATAAATATGCTTAAGGAATTAAAATACTTCAGTTAATTCAAATTCAGTTAATAATTTGACGTTATGATAAAACCCCTTTCAGAAATAATTTGCTGTGCGAAAAATCGTCATTTTATTGATACAATTAACGATAAAACGTCAAAAACGATGAAAAAAAAACGCAAACTGTTACGTAAATGTCAGGGTGAAGGTTTCGTCTTCGAAACTGCTCGACCTATGAAAATATTCTGTAACACGGAAAAATTAATGCAAAGGGAAAAGTGACGGCATCGCACAAATATGTTACACAGGCCAAGTATTTTCTTAAATCTGACATTGGTTTGAAATACAGACATACATGACGGACGGAATACGAGTGAACATCGGAAGTGGGGGACAATATCAGAATTAGAACTGTTCAAATCATAGACATCTAGATTAATTTTTATTGGATGAAAAATGCACCATAGTGGACCATAGTGCGTATGGTTCAAAAGTCATGCTAATTCGGTGAATGGCAATATTTGCTCAAGACACAACATAGGCGTCCTAAAAGCCTTTGAGCTACATTTCGTTGAACTTGTTCGATTCAGGAAAATGTCAGGCTGAATTAAAAATACAAACCGCTTTTTTTAATGTTCACTGTCTGACAAAATGTAAATGTATTCCTTAAGTGGTCGTGGCCGTATGATAATTCTACCAATGTTGAGATCTTATGGGCCGTTTTATGTGACAGTTTTATTTGACCGTTGATAAACCGCACAGTGCATAAGCGTGTTCTGAATATTTTGATATGTAAAACTAGCGCTTAAATAGCAATTATTCACATTACTAATCCGACCTTTAGCTCCTCTTCGATAGCGATGGAAACGCCTAAATATTATTTTCTTACAACGCAACCTACATAGCTCAGTATCACTTGAATAGTGAAATAGTCCTGTTTCGATGGAAACTAATCAGAAGGAATTCCCCAGATCCGCCTTTCACAGATGGCGACAAACAAAATACGTCTGTAATATCTGCTTAATAAAGATTGATTATAACTTGAGATGTAGATGCAATTACATGTGGGAAATTGTAACGCATATCCAGAGACAACCAACACCACTGAGAAAAAAACATCGCAGATGAATCAATATAAGGCTGTAGGATGCAAACGCCCTTCAGGGAACTATTTGTAATGGATTAAGCTGTACCCAAACAGGTACTTACATCCCTTTTTTCGGGTATTGGTTTCATCTGCGTTGGTCGTCATAGCAGATAGCAGTGTAAAATGCATCATGAAAACATCTCTATATGATTCTTTGCAACAAATGGGGGAATCAGGGGTTGGTGTAAATTTGTCAATTGTTAATGTGGACGCCTGTTACAATCAACTCGATAGCACGATCATAACAGATACGCAAAATGCATGAGCTAATGAAAACTAAGCGTAATTTATGCATATATACAATCAACATCATGTCAACATTATAAAACACTTTGTTCTAGTAATAGATAATTGATTAAATCATATATTTCATCTTCTGCCAAGTTAATGGTTTTCGTGATCGAAAACATACATATTTTAGTATTGGTACTGCAACAGTATGTCATATTTGATCATATTTGGCTTCCTATATATCGAAATTCAGATGTCTACTAGTCTGAAAATTTATTTTTAAAATTTCTTAGAAATATCTGTTTCGCATTCAAATTTAAATGACCTACGATGGAATGCGTGACTTTTTCTGAATGTTACCAGGTTACAATGCAGGTCTCAAAATGTGTAATGTCGATATTATTAGGACATGGCACATACAGATTTCTTTATCGTGGCGTTGTTGCTCTTTGTTTGCATAGAAGTTTATATATTTTCAAATATATCACGAAGAGTTTTTGTTCGCCAAAAGGGTTATATGTACATGTAGTTATATCACCTCGCCTGCCGAGAAACAATTTTCGTTAATGGAACTGTTCAGGAAATATAGCGATTACAATTGTTACACGGACTGAATGCTAAATACGGCGTGATTGAAAACATTTTTCATAAATGATAAAGTTTAGGAAATATAGCGACTTACATGCACTGAATGCTAAATGAGGCGTGACGACTGAAAGCAGATTAATTGAGACATCTGCGCCAAACCAGTGTCAGTCAGGTTAGAAGACATTGCAGTGGCAAATGTCTGGATAAACATACACCAAACTATTTAACCTTATAGCTTTGTTAAAATGTACACTGCTCAAAAATATATTATATTTTTAAAGTAACTGCACTATATTTCAAATGCTACTTTGACCCATATTTAGAATCATTTCAATATATACCTTTTAACAGTTGTTATCAACAAAAATGAAAGAAAAAGATATATGCGGGAAAGAAGCACATCACCAGACTCCAGTAAAAATGCAACAACATGCATTGAGCCGACAAGCTACTCCCAACAAGAAAGCCATACGACCAGCAACAATTAAAACCAATTATCCTCTTCGAAACTGCTCGACCAATGACTCTTACTCCTTAACAAGGACAAGTTAATGCAAAGGGTCAAGGTTACAGACAAAAGTGACGGCATCGCACAAATATGTTACACAGGCCAAGCAATTTAAAATCCGACTTTTTTGACATAGAAACACACATGACGGATGAAATACGATTGAACATCATAGACATCTAGGGTTTTTTTTTTTTTTTTTTTTTTTTTTTTTTTTTTTTTTTTTTTTTTTTTTTGAAAAGTGCACCTTAGTGCGTATGGTTCAAAAAGTCAACCAAGAATACAAATGCTAACTCAGTGAAAATAGCAATTTTTTCTTGGCACAACATAGGCGTCCTAAAAGCCTTTGAGCTACATTTCGTTGAACTTGTTCGATTCAGGAAAATGTAAATGTCAGGCTAAATTGAAAATACAACCCGCTTTTTTCTAAAGTTCCCTGTCTGAGAAAATGTAATTGTATTCCTTAAGTGGTCGTGGCCGTATGGAAATTCTACCAATGTTGAGATCTTATGTGCCGTTTTATGGGGCAGTTTTATTTGACCGTCGATAAACCGTACAGAGTATAAGCGTGTTCTGAATATATCGATATGTAAAACTAGCGCTTAAATAGCATTTATTTACATTTCTAATCCGAAAATCTCGACCCTTAGCTCCTCTTCCGAATAGTGACGTCAACGCCTAAATATTGTTTTCTCATAACGCATCCTAGATAGCTCAGTATCACTTGAATAGTAAAATAGTCCTGTTTCGATGGAAACCAATCAAAAGGAATTCCCCAGATCCGCCTTTCACAGATGGCGACAAACAAAATTCGTCTGTAATATCTGCTTAATAAAGATTGATTATAACTTGAGATGTAGATGCAATTACATTTGCGAAATTGCAACGATTATCTAGAGACAACCAACATCAATGAGAAAAACCTCCGCAGATGAAATTAATATAAGTCCGTAGGATGCAACGATAACCCATGATGGTATTTTTGTTGATGCTCGGCATCCTGGATAAAAGTATTCTTTAGGTTTCTTTAAACTACATAGGGCCGGATGCCCAGTATGAATTTGCGTTTTAGGTTCACAGTGTGGTCAAAGGTAAACTTAGTGCATTTTGTAAAAAAAATTCATAATATGTACTTTTTTGTCATGAAAATGTTACGAGATAAATAAAACCAACTGCTAGTTTATATAGAATGGCCCAGAGGCTTGCCACAATGATTAAATTGACACGTTGATGTACAGAATGGTCAGAGCTCAAACTGGTGAAAATATGCTGAAAATGCTGACAAATACAACCAGTCACTTCCTTTCTTTATCTCAGTTTGCTAATTTAATTATTAATAATAGACATAGTGTTATGATGAGGGCTGAGGATTGTCATTTACTTTTGTTTAAAGTAGTAAACTAGCCGTATTTATGCTTATAAAGCGACCCAGGTTTGAACTAAAATCGCATTTACACGCCCGTCCCTTATAAGATTAAAAAGGAAATTGACTGTACGTGTAAAAATACTCATATCCCACCAATATGGTTTTTTCCCACCTCGGTTTTTGGAGTGGGAATCTTTTTCTGATTGCGCCTTTTCCTGATCTTTGCCTACTTGTACCTTCATATCCCACCAAAAGTATGCTCTGAAATAAAATGATTGGTCTGACGATAATCATGCATGGACCTAGCAATTTAACATATTTGCCTACTATTCAAATCATCACGAATATTAATAATAAAAAACACATAAGAAATTGGAGAAAAAGCGTTGAAAAAATAGGGGATATGCGTTCAAAAATCACTTGTACCAGGGCTGTAAATAAATCAAGGATGCTGAAAGTGGTATAGAATGCTAGGGAAACGAACTATGACCCACAAGTCTAATGATCTTCAAACTCACGAATATTAATGAAAACTTCAGAAATAGGAGAGAAAATATGAAAAAAAAAATAATGAATGGGTAAAACTACAACAGTGTTCAAAATGACTTTTATCTCGGCCACAAAAAGCCTAAAAGTGATGAAAATGATATCAAATTGTTGCTATGGCAATATTATACCATCCTGTACTACAATATAACAATTAGATTATTATTTTCTTCTACACTAATAATATCTTTAGAAATTGGAAAAAATCGGGACGAATTAATGTGGTATGCAAGTAAAATCACACGAATCTTTGCTACTGATAGAGCTAGAGAGCTAAAATTGGTATCAACTGATTGCCAGGACAATGTTCTATAATTTTGTAATCTAAATATCTAAATAATAATTCAAATAATTTTGTGGTATGAATATTCAAAAGATCCTCTTAAATTTGAGAAAAATCACTTAATAATGAAGGGCTGTGCGCTTAAAATCGCATATATCTCGACTGTCACTAGCCCTAGAAAGCTCTAGTGACATGAAATAATTGCCATAGGTTCAGATATATATAGCATCTTTATTGGCAACAAAGATATAAACAATTTTGTTGGAGCACAACCTTTATTTTTTCTGTTATTTTTTATGTTTCGAATTTTTACGAAGTATTCACAATATTCAACAAAATATGGTTTGTCTATAAGAGTATAAAACTATAATGCCCTAACATTGTATTGGTACATGTCCATTTGCAGGGCTCTAGAGTTTATGGCAGCCTTTATATAAGCCGCGCAATATCCTCTTCATTTTCGGTGGGTGTGTTTTTTATCTAATTTAAACAGTTCCTATTCATTTCCATACAATAAAAATATCCATCATTTTATATTTATACATGAGTATAGAACATTGTCCTAGCAATCATTCGATTCCATTTACAGTCCTCCAGGTCTGTCAGTAACCAAGATGTGTTTAACATGGTTTCCATTTTAATTCTTCAGCAGTTTAACTATCTAACGATTTATATATCTGATTACACGAGTATAGAACATGGTTTCAGTCTTTATGTTTCCTCATTTTACTCCAAAGATTATAAAAAAATACAATGACTTCGAATATCGGTGCCCCAGGCAAAGTGGTCCATCTTCATTATACTTCTGTTTATTGTGCCTGCCTCTCTGTCGTGCTCGTTGCCTTTCGTTTCGTGTAAAACTTAGCCGGATGGCTACCTTGATGGGAAATAGCTACCCATTCTGCTCTTCGCGTGTGTTGTTGGAAAACTGTTTTGTTGTGTTTTATGTATTTTCTTTCCCACCTGGTGTCTATAAATTTAATTGCATCGATTCCTGGTCCCTCTATTCTTACTTTATATATCTTAGTGCAGAATAAATTCTGTATCACAAATGGTATCACTAATAATCTATATATATTTCATCTCTACCAAGTCAATGATTTGCATGAGCGAAAACACAAATATTTTAGTATTGGTAATGTTACAGTATGCCATATTTGGCTTCTTTAATATCGAAATTCAAATGTCTACTATTTCTGAAAATGTATTTTTACAATTTCTTAGAAATAACATGTTTTGCATTCAAATTTAAATGACCTACATGTACAATGGAATGCGTGACTTTTTTCTGCCATTTACAATGCAACTCTCTAAATGTGTAATGTCAATATTATTTGGATACGGTCCATACAGATTTCTTTATCTTTGTGTTGTTTGTCATTCATAGAAGTTAATATATGATCAAATATACCATGCAGGCTTTAAATTTGCCAAAAGGGTTAAAAAGGCACAAGTAGGCAAAGATCTGGAAAAGGCGCAATCAGAAAAAGACTCCCACTCCAAAAACCGAGGTGGGAAAAAACCAAACCAACAATCAGGTACTCATACCATGAAACATATCGTAAGCCGAATGAGCAGCTATTTTCCCAATAGGTGGCCACTCAGTTACCTTAATTTAACTAAAAATATGAAAACACACATAAGGCGCCAACAGCACAAAAAAAAATTTTCAAACACCAAGACATAAAACGAAAAGAACCACCACAGAAGTATCGACTTGGAACGATCAGTAACACACAGTTACTGGCGGGCTTAAACCGGCCCTACATGGCCATAACCTCACCCTCAGCTTCTGCAGTGGTTCATAACATTTAGTTAGTTATTCGGTCCTCGTGGTGAATCTCTAACTAGTCAATGAATCATCAAGAACAAACAAATAAATCATGATAAACATCCTGATGAATCAAAAACCAGGACTCACAGACTGAGTAAGCTGCCCGACGATGGAGATCCCTGGGCGCCGAATAACCTACTAACTTCGGAGCAAAAGAAAAACACCAGTTGGACCCCGGTGGGCCAAGCAACAGACAAGAAGCTCCGGCCCCAACCAACTAAAATGAATAGCTTTATGTCGGGGCCATCATAGAGTCTGACGCCCGACCCACCGGCGTGCAATTAAAGAAGGCAGCATAGTTATCAACCATGATTGGGTTAAAAACTAAGCATGCAGACTGTCGCATAACATTCAAGTTATAACCTATACGTTTGTAACGTGTTATGATTTTTCTGAACTGAAAAGAAAAATCATTAATTCCTTTAAGTTTCTTAAATTTGTAAACCAAGTCACCATAAAATTCAGGTTCCGAAAGGCCCTCACTTAAAAGCGTCTTTAACCCAACATTATATTTGGAAATCAATTCATAGTGTCTACGATAAAATTTAGAAAATGTTTTTCGAAGTTTATGATACCGATAGCCCTGTTGGAGAAGTTTTGCCGTTAAACATTTATTTCGAGCGTTGAAGTCTGTAACATGATTGCAGACTCTAGCAAACCTAATAAGTTGCGAAATGTATACATCATAAGAAGCACGACGAGGAACGTCACCATCCAAAAAAGGAAAATTTACTATATCAAAATCAAAGTCATCGCGCTTGTCATAAATTTTAGAAGAAACAAATCCATTTGCAACAGAAAGATGTAGATCTAAAAAGGGGGCTTCAGTATCTGAGATATTGGCTTTGTTCAACTGAAGTTCAGGTGGATAAATTTGATTGACCATACCTTCAAAATAAGGGTTGTCAATGTTCAAAAGGTCATCGAGGTACCTAGATGTGGAATTAAAAGCCTCGATAACATCAGCTTGATTATCATGGTTAAGAGAATCCATGAAATCTCTTTCGTAGCAGTATAAAAATAAATCAGCTACGAGAGGTGCGCAATTTGTACCCATCGGAATTCCAACAATTTGTCTGTATAACTTGGTCCCAAATCTAATATAAATATTATCAAGGAGATAGGATAAGGCGTCGCATACATTCTGACATGACCAAAGTGTATACCGACTTTGGTCAGAGGAAGTGAAAAAAGCCTTTCTGTCATTACATGCCAAACAAAGTGAACCATAGTTTTTTAATGCCCTTTTGAAGGTCCACTCTATCAAATCCAGAAGTTTTTCTTTAATTAGATTATGTGGTAATGTTGTATACAGAGTAGAAAAATCATATGTAGACAAGCTTGTCGCACGGAACCCTCTACACTTCAATTTACTGAGCACCTCACCAGAATTTTTAATTGACCAAAACCAATTTTTATTTGAAGTTTCATACACTGTCTCACAGTATCTTATAACATGAGATTTGATAGCAGTAAGACAGGAAGTTAATAATTTAGAAAGTTCAGTGGTAGTACAAGAGCTAGAATTTGCAATAAATCTAGCTTTGTATGGTCTTTTGTGAAGCTTAGGTAACCAATACATCGTAGGAAGTTTGTCTTGGCCTTCATTGACACAAACAGAAAACTTAACAGGTAAATCGTTTAAGTGGGCATTAACTACAGACACCTCATCAGTATCTGTCTCCAGATAAGCCCTGGTACCATCAAGCTCCTGTTTTAAGGTGTTAACGTAGTGAAGCCTACAAACGACAACAACATTGTTTGCGGCTTTATCTGCCGGAACCAAGACATACTTTCTATGAAATTCTTGGATACCCTGCTTCAAATGCCTAAATGACGATTTGGGTTTAGGAGGTAAAAGATTAGTATTTTGTGAATAAAACTTAATACGTTTATCCACAATAGTGAAGATACTTCTTTTCCATTCTTTAAGAGCATTATCCTCAACACCCTCTCGTTTACACCATCGATTACCGAAATCATTTAATGCAGATGAAATCTCCTCTCTACATTTGTCGAAATTAATGTAGGAAGGGAATCTATATTTCGGACCTTTAGAAACAATTTTGCGAATTCTAGAATCCGAAATTATTTTTAAATTTCCAGTAACAATATGTCCAGCGGGTTGATAAACATATTTTGAATCTTTACAATCTCAAGACTTAGGAGTATTAGCATGGATATCAAGATCAGAAACAAGTTTATTGAAATTAAAAATTGTATTTCTGATTGGTTTGTTATATTTGTAACAAATAATAGGAGGTTCTGAATTTTGGAAGTAGGTAGGTATAGACTGTATCACTGATTTATCCTGGAATATGCTTGGTAAATCAATAAAGTCAATTCCTTTATTGATGAAAGGAATTTTAATAAAACTTCTAATGTGATTAGATTCGGAATCGATAAATGGACGAAGAGCATGCTGAGTATAACATCTTGTTAACAGTGCAGCGTCATACATTTGATGATTTCTATCGTAAAATCTATTAGCATCTATTAAGTAGTTATATCGCCTGCCGAGAAAAAAATTTCGTTAATGGTAAATTTTAGGTAATAAAGCAATTAACAGGAACTGAATGCGAAATGAGGCATGATCAAAACATTTTTACATAAAAGATAAACATAAGGAAATGTCTATTGCAACTTACATGCGTGATTGAAAACAGATTAACTGAAAAATGTGCACAAATCCAGTGTCAGACAGGTTTGAAATCATTGCAGTGGAAAATGTCTGACAAAACCAACACCAAACTCTTTCAACCTTATAACTTTGTTAATATAATGTACACTGCTCAAAATATATTTTTAAATAACTGCACTATTTAAAGGCATTTCAATAGACACAATTTGACGTTTGTTATGAACAAAAAATGAAAGATGATAAAAAACTGCGAAAAGGGCACCCTGATAACATTTTCCTGAAAAATTAATGACGAACTACAACACAATAACCACAAGAAACGGATACTATGTATTCTTAGCTGGTAACACTGTAACGATGTAAACAAAAGCAATGTATCTTATATGATTAATATCCTTTTAGCCATGTTGTATGCTAGTTCGTTTGAAATGATCAACTGCATCAGTGTTTCCTAAATCATATCTGCATATTGAAATTAACTCGTTTACTTGTTTTGACTATCTTAATAGATTCATCAGGTTAAGCACTGCGTTCCATTTGTTTCCTCAAGAATGTTAATGCTAGATCAATTTCCCGCCTCTTTGTTAACGAAAAACACTGTACGTAATAGCTTTTTTCACGTTATTTGAATATTGCACCTGACTACATTAGAAAATGCAGGCATAAGAAGTACAAACCATGACAATGTGAGACAAACAAATCGTTTTTGCACTGATTTACTATCAAAATACGTATGTTGGTTCAGGTTGGAACAAAGGTAACTCTTCAAGTAGTTGTAGATGGAGGCCACAGGAATTTGCGTATTATGTATTATTTATAATGCCTCATATAAATTTACCATGTTAAATTTCCATGTGAAAATTCTTATTATCACCCTGTGATAATTTCGTCTATCACATGCGCTTAAAATATGCACGTGCATATTATTTTTTCCAAGACGTTTTATCTCATTGACGGTATCTTTAAAACACACATTTTTAGTAGTATTGTGATAAAATTAAGTAAAACAAACAAATAAAACTACTTGGTGACAGAAAAAGGCTACGTTGACGTTAAAAAGAGTCGAAGTCAAAGTCAAAATTTTATTCAAGACCCCCTAACCGAGGGTATGTGAAATATACAAACATAGTAACACAAATACATACATGGCCATTGATGGAACATCAAAGTAGCGTGAGTCTATAAAATACATATAAACTACATTACTTATTCTTTTCTAAATGCTTAAATGATTGTTATTGATGTTAAATTGAAATAATGAAAAAGGGAAGGTACAATGAGTACAAATTTAATTGAAAAGTTTCAAAATGATTTTGCAGAATTAAGCTAAGCGGAGAATAGTACTGTAGTCAATAGAGTTAAAAAGATCATGATATTTTTGTATGTTATGCTTTTTATAGATTTCAATAGGAATGTTTTTTTTCCTTTGAGATTTTAGAAAATGACATTCAAATATGAAATGGTATTCATCCCCCAAATTTGCACTATTGCATAAATTGCACATTCTGTCGTCTCTTGCAATTCCAATGTATCTACATTTTTCAATTGGCAACTTACGATTCACACATCTAAATTTACTTAAGGATATTCTTAAATCTGTTGGAAACGTGGATAAATAATTTTCAAAACCATGGTTTTCTCTTTAAAAAATTCTGTAATTAAGACATTTGGAAAGATCAAAAACAGAGTTATACCAATTTTGCTTAAAATGATCTATCAATCAACTTTTAACCATTTTCGCCAATTTACAACAGTAACAGTAACATTTTGATGAATCCAATATTCAGAGAAACCACAGTTATTCAGCGTACTTTCTACACAATTTAGCCACTTAGAAAAATAGAAAATTCCAGTATGCAGCTTATACATAAGATTATACAATATACAAGAAATTTTATCTTGTTTACCACAAACCAATCTTTTCCAAAAACCAACAATACGTGACTTAATTAAAATATCAGGAGGATAATGTTCATCATGATTATGAAACAGAAATAAAGTTCCACGATACACAAGCTCTTAATTAAAACCATCAAAATCCATATATGTTTAAATTGAAAAGGGGATAATTTCAATTTTATTTGTTTTATTTCTTTAACTTGTGACTTATATGCTGAGTGGTACATGGAGATTTGGAATGGGTATTTATAGCGGATTAAAATCGCACTATTATTTTAATGCTTGCGCATGCACACTATGTGGTTTTCTGCTTTCAGCATGCCTATGGGCGGCATCGAATAACTCCGTAAATACTCCTCAAAATGGAAATCGTTTTCTTGCATTCTGATATCTCATGCAGAAGTAGAAAATGCAATGATGTCTGATTGTATCATAGTTTGCTCAAAATTTAGTGGATTATAATTGTTGCGTTTCTTTTTTGTTCAGTAAAGTTATATCGCCTCGCTTGCCGAGAAACAATTTTCATTAATGGCACTGCGGAATGCTAAATACGGCGTGAACGAAAACGGCCTCCTTTTGAAAGGTTTTTACTGCTTCCAAAGGATCAAACCTTTATATTTTATTTGCTATTACTGCAGCTGGCGTTGTGCCGTGTGGCGGCCGTAAAAAGTCTCCCCGTACATCATCCATAGTGCAGATTATATTTTATTTCGGTCCTTTGAGATCGGTAAAGCTAGTCAGAGTGTTCAAAACACTCACGTTTAGAAACATACTTCTAAGCATTTTTTTAATTATTGACCCAATTTAGGAATATGTCTTTGATTTAGACTCCTCGTGTAAATTCTCGAAATTGCAGCACAATTATAGTCTGGCGTTCGTTGCCGGTTTAAAGAGGGCTACTGACGAGGGTTCATTACCCGAAATTGCGAAATATAGTCCATACTATCTCCCTTTGAATTTTTTTACTGCTTCCAAAGGATCAAGCCTTTATATTTTATTCATAAATGATAAAGTTTAGGAAATATAGCGACTAACATGCGCTGAATGCTAAATGAGGCGTGACTGAAACCAGATTAACTGAGAAATGTGCGAAAATTCAGTGTCAGTCAGGTTTGAAGACATTGCAGTGGCAAATGTCTGGCTGACCCTACACCAATCTCTTTTAATTTTATTACTTTGTTAAACTGTACTGTGCTAAAAAAAATAAAAAAAAGACAAATAACTGCACTATATTCAAAATGCTACTTTGACCCATATTTAAAGGTATTTCAATAAATACTTTTTAGCGATTGTTATAAAAAAAGTGAAAGAAAAAAAATGAAAAGAAGCACAGCACTAAACTCCAGAAAAAATGCAACAACATGCATTGAGACGACAAGCTACTACCAATAAGGCAGCCATACGGCCAGCAACATTGTTAATAGAATGAAAAATGCACCATAGTACATCATAGTGCGTATGGTTCAAAAGTCAGCCATGAATACAAATGCTAACCTGGTGAATGGCAATATATGCTCGGCACAACATAGGCGTCACAAAAGCCTTTGAGCTACATTTCGTTGAACATTTTCGATTCAAGAAAATGTCAGGCTAAATTGAAATACAAACCGTTTTTTTAATGTTCTCTGTCTGACAAAATGTATTCTTTGAGTTGTCGTGGCCTTATGGAAATTCTACCAGTGTTGGGATCTTATGTGCCGTTTTATGGAGTACTTTTATTTGGCACAGAGTAGTATTGTGTTCTGAATATATTAATATGTAAAACTAGCGCTTTAATAGCATTTATTTACATTACTAATCCGAAATTCCCGACCCTAAGCTTCAATTTGATAGTGATGGAAACATATGCAAAAACATTCTTTTCTTACAACGCATCCTAGATAGCTCAGTATCACTTGAACAGTGAAATAGTCCTGTTTCGATGGAAACTAATCAAAAGGAATTCCCCAGATCCGCCTTTCACAGATGGCGACAAACAAAATACGTCTGTAATATCTGTTTAATAAAGATTGATTATAACTTGAGATGTAGATGCAATTACATTTGGGAAATTACACCCGTTATCCAGAGACAACCAACACCACTGAGAAAAACCATCGCTGGTGAATCAATGGATGCAAATGCCCCTCAGGGAACTATTTGCCACGGATCAAGTTGTCCCCAAACAGGTACTTGCACCCTTTTTATGGGTATTGATTTGATCTGCGTTGGTCTTCAGCTGGCCTTTGTTAGCGGTGTTAAATGCATCACGGAAACATCTCAATATGAAATCTACCCCGGTTTTGTAACTTATACATATGATAAAAATGGGGGAAAATCAGGGGTTGGTATCAATTTGTCAATTGTTATTGTGGGCGCCTGTTACAGTCAACTGGATAACATTATCATAACAGATACGCAAAATGCATGTTCTTATGAAAACTACATAATTTGTGCAAATATACAATCAAAATCATGCTTATTATAAAACACTTTGTAGTCGACCTTGCTTGATTCCTACAATAACGCATGATGGTATTTTTGTCACACAGGCTAGAGTTATTCTTTATGTTACTACAAACAACATAGGGCCGGATGCCTAGCGTGAATTTACGTTTTAAAGTCGCAGTGAGGTCAAAGGTCAACTTAGTGCATTTTGTAAGAAAAATAAAGCTTAATTTCATGATATGTACTTTTTGTCATGAAAATATTACAAAATAAATAAAACCAACTGCTATTTTATATAGAAAGGCCAAGAGGCTTGCCACAATGATTAAATTGGCACATTGATATACAGAAAGGTCAGACTGGTTCAAATATGCTGAAAATGCTGACAAATACAACCACGTCCTTTCTTTATCTCAATTTGCTAAATTAATTATGAATAATAGACATACTGTTATGAAGAGGGCTAAGCATTGTCATTTACTTTGTTTAAAGTAGTAAACATGCCGTGTTTATGCTTATAAAGCACACCAGGTTTGAACTGAAATCGCATTGTGTCAGTACAAAATAAAGCGGCACAACTAAACTGGATTATAAACCTGATCCTGAAAAGTTGCTATGACTTTTTCAATGCACTTTTGATATTATTTGGAAAATATAAGTCCTGCTTGTGCCTTAAACATCCTTAATGTCCATATTGACATCGACAATGAACACAAGGGAATGGTGTAAAATAACGTAGTTTACACGCCCACCCCTAATAAGATTAAAAAGAAATTTGGTTGTAAGTACAAAAATACTAATATCCAACCAATGGTATGCTCTGAAATAAAATGATTGGTCTGACAATAATCATGCATGGACATAGCAATTTAACATGAATGCTTACTATTCAAATCATTGAACTTGCTCATTCATGAATATTAATAATAAAACAAACACATAAGAAATTGGAGAAAATGCATAGAAAAAAATAGGGGATATGCGTTAAAAAATCACTTGTACCAGCTAAATCAAGATGCTGAAAGTGGTATAGAATACTAGGGAAACGAACTATGACCTACAAGTCTGATATGAGAATAATATGATCTTCAAACTCACGAATATTAATGAAAACTTCAGAAATAGGAGATAAAGCATGAAAATAATAAATGGGTAATCCTACCACAGTGTACAAAATGATTTGAATCTCGGCCACAAAAAGCCTAAACGTGCTGAAAATGGCATCAAATGGTTGCTATGGCAATATTATAACATCCTGTACTACAATATAACAATAAGATTTTTATTTTCTTGTACACTAATAATATCTTTAGACATTGGAGTAAAATCGGGACGAATTAATGTGGTATGCAAGTAAAACCACACGAATCTTGGCTACTGTAGGCCTATAAAGCTGAAATTGGTATCAACTGATTGCCAGGACAACGTTCTATAATTTTGTAATCTAAATATCTAAATAATAATCTAAACCATCTGTGTGTATAAAATTCGGATAATTCTGTGTGGTATGAATATTAAAACGATACTCTTTAATTTGATAAAAATCACTTAATAATGAAGGGCTGTACGCCTAAATTCGCATATATCTCGACTGCCACTAGCCCCAGAAAGCTCAAGTGGCATGAAATAATTGCCATAGGTTCAGATATATAAAGCATATTTATTGGCAACAAAGATATAAACAATTTTGTCGGAGCACAACCTTTATTTTTTCTGTTATTTTTTAATTTTCGAATTTTTACTAAGTATTCACAATATTCAATAAAACATAGTTGTCTATATAAGGTAATAGAAAATTGCCCTGGCATTCTATTGGTACCATTTGCAGGGCTCTAGGGCTTTTGTCAGCCGAGATATAAGCCGAGGTATATCCTCTTCTTTTTATCTTATTCATACAGTTTCTTTCCATATCCATACAACAAAAATATATATGATTTTATATCTGCTTTATACATGAGTATAGAACATTGTCCTAGCAACCATTTGATTCCAATTACAGCCCTCCAGGTCTATCAGTAACCAAGATGTGTATAACATGGTTTCCTTTTTAATTCTTCCCCAGCTTTACTTTAATTTCTAAAAAATTTATAAATGGTAATGAAAAAAATATCTAATGATTTATATATTGATCACAGGAGTATAGAACATGGTTTCAGTCTTTTTAAATCTTCCGCATTTTACTCAAAAGATAATAAAAAAAATCCTATGACTTCGAATATCGGTGTCTCAGTCAAAGTGGTTCATCTTCATTATATTTCTGTTTATTGTGCCTGCCTCTCTGTCATGCTCGATGCCTTTCGTTTTTTTTTTAAACTTAGCCGGATGGCTACCTTGTTGAGAAAGAGCTTGTCATTCTACTTTTCTTGTGTGTTGTTGGAAAAATGTTTTTGTTGTGTTAATATGTATTTTCTTTCCCACCTGGTGTCTATGTTGGGATAAATTTAATTGCATCTAATCCTGGTCCTTCTATTCTTACTTTATATATTTTAGTGCAGGATAAATACCGTATCACAAATGGATCGACTAATAAGCTATATATATTTCATCTCTACCGAATCAATGGTTTGCGTGAGCGAAAACACAAATATTGCAGTATTGGTAATGTTACAGGATGCCATATTTGGCTTCTTTAATATCGAAATTCAAATGTCTACTATTTCTGAAAATGTATTTTTACAATTCCTTAGAAATTACATGTTTCGCATTCAAATTTAAATGACCTACGATGGAATGCGTGACTTTTTCTGCCATTTACAATGCAACTCTCTAAATGTGTAATGTCAATATTATTTGGATACGGTCCATACAGATTTCTTTATCTTTGTGTTGTTTGCCATTCATAGAACTTTATATATGTTCAAATATACCATGCAGGCTTTAAATTTGCCAAAAGGGTTAAGTAGTTATATCGCCTGCCGAGAAAAAAATTTCGTTAATGGTAAATTTTAGGTAATAAAGCATTTAACAGGAACTGAATGCGAAATGAGGCATGATCAAAACATTTTTACATAAAAGATAAACATAAGGAAATGTCTATTGCAACTTACATGCACTGAATGCTAAATAATGCGTGATTGAAAACAGATTAACTTAAGAAATGTGCACAAATCCAGTGTCAGACAGGTTTAAAATCATTGCAATGGAAAATGTCTGACAAAACCAACACCAAACTCTTCCAACCTTATAACTTTGTTAATATAATGTACACTGCTCAAAATATATTTTTAAATAACTGCACTATTTAAAGGCATTTCAATAGACACAATTTGACGTTTGTTATGAACAAAAAATGAAGGATGAAAAAAACTGCGAAAAGGGCACCCTGATAACATTTCCCTGAAAAAATAATGACGAACTACAACACAATAACCACCAGAAACGGATACTATGTATTCCTGGCTGGTAACACTGCAACGATATAAACAAAAGCAATGTATCTTATATGATTATCCTTTTAGCCATGTTGTATGCTAGTTCGTTTGAAATGATCAACTGAATCAGTGTTTTCTAAATCATATCTGCATATATTGAAATTAACTCGTTTATTTGTTTTGACTATCTTAATAGATTCATCAGGTTAAGCACTGCGTTCCATTTTTTTCCTCAATAATGTTAATGCTAGATCAATTTCCCGCCTCTTTGTTAACGAAAAACACTGTACGTAATAGCCTTTTCACGTTATTTGAATATTGCACCTAACTACATTAGAAAATGCAGAAAGTATAAACCATGACAATGTGAGACAAACAAATCGTTTTTGCACTGAGTTACTATCAAAATACGTTTGTTGGTTCAGGTTGGAACAAAGGTAACTCTTCAAGTAGTTGTAGATGGAGGCCACAGTAATTTGCGTATTATGTATTATTTATCATACCTCATATAAATTTCCAATGTTAAATTTCCATGTGAAAATTCTAATTATCACCCAGTGATAATTTCGTCTATCACATGCGCATAAAATATGCACGTACATATCGTTTTTTCTTAGACGTTTTATCTCATTGACGGTACCTTTAAAACACACAATTTTAATAGTATTGTGATAAAATTAAGTAAAACAAACAAATAGAACGATTTGGTGACAGAAAAGGGCTACGTTGACGTCAAAAAGAGTCAAAGCCAAAGTCAAAATTTTATTCAAGACCCCCTAACCGAGGGTATGTGAAATATACAAACATAGTAACACAAATACATGCATGGCCATTGATGGAACATCAAAGTAGAGTGAGTCTATAAAATACATGTAAACTACATTTAATTCACTTATTCTTTTCTAAATGCTTAAATGATTGTAATTGATGGTTAAATTGAAATAATGAAAAAGGGGAAGGTACAATGAGTACAAATTTATTTGAAAAGTTTCAAAATGATTTTGCAGAATTAAGCTAAGCGGAGAATAGTACTGTAGTCAATAGAGTAAAAAGATCATAATATTTTTGTATGTTATGCTTTTTATAGTTTTCAATAGAAATACTTTTTTTCCTTTGAGATTTTAGAAAATGACATTCAAATATGAAAAGGTATTCATCCCCCAAATTTGCACTATTGCATAAATTACACATTCTGTCGTCTCTTGCAATTCCAATGTATCTACATCTTTCAATTGGCAACTTACGATTCATACATTTAAATTTACTTCAGGAAATTCTTAAATCTGTTGGAAGCATGGATAAATAATTTTCAAAACAATGGTTTCTCATAAAGAATTCTGTAATTAAGACATTTCGAAAGATCAAAACAGAGTTATACCAATTTTGCTTAAATTGATCTATCAATCAACGTTTAACCATTTTCGCCAAACAGTAACGGGAACATTTTGATGAATACAATATTCAGAGAAACCACAGTTATTCAACGTACTTTCTACACAATTTAGACACTTAGAAAAATAGAAAATTCCAGTATGCAGCTTATACATAAGATTATACAATATACAAGAAGCAAGAAATCTTGTTTACCACAAACCAATCTTTTCCAAAATACGTGACTTAATTAAAATATCAGCAGGATAACGTTCATCATAATCATGAAACAGAAATAAAGTTCCACGATACACAAGCTCTTAATTAAAACCATCAAAATCCATATATGTTTAATTGAAAGGGGGGTAATTTCAATTTTATTTGTTTTATTTCTTTAACATGTGAGTTATGCTGAGTGGTACATGGGTACACGCGGATTAAAATCGCACCATTATTTTAATGCTTGCGCATGCACACTGTGTGGTTTTCTGCTTTCAGCATGCCTATGGGCGGCATCGAATAACTTTGTAAATACTCCTCAAAATGGAAATCGTTTTCTTGCATTCGGAAGCCTGATATCTCATGCAGAAGTAGAAAATGCAATGATGTCTGATTGTATCATAGTTTGCTCAAAATTTAGTGGATTATAATTGTTGCGTTTCTTTTTTGTTCAGTAAAGTTATATCGCCTCGCTTGCCGAGAAACAATTTTCATTAATGGCACTGAACAGTTTTCATAAATGATAAAGTTTAGGAAATATAGCGACTAACATGCGCTGAATGCTAAATGAGGCGTGACTGAATCCAGATTAACTGAGAAATGTGCAAAAATTCAGTGTCAGTCAGGTTTGAAGACATTGCAGTGGCAAATGTCTGGCTGACCCTACACCAATCTCTTTTAATTTTATTACTTTGTTAAACTGTACCGTGCTAAAAATATTTAAAAAAAAATAAATAGATAACTGCACTATATTCCAAATGCTACTTTGACCCATATTTAAAGTTATTTCAATAAATACCTTTTAGCGATTGTTATCAAAACAGTGAAAGAAAAAACACCATGAAAAGAAGCACAGCACTTAACTCAAACTCAACACTTAACTTAAAAATGCAACAACTTGCATTGAGACGACAAGCTACTACCATCAAGGCAGCCATACGGCCAGCAACATTGATAATAGAATGAAAAATGCACTATAGTACACCATAGTGCGTATGGTTCAAAAGTCAGCCGTGAATACAAATGCTAACCTGGTGAATGGTAATGGTAACCTGGTGCTCGGCACAACATAGGCGTCACAAAAGCCTTTGAGCTACATTTCGTTGAACATTTTCGATTCAAGAAAATGTCAGGCTAAATTGAAATACAAACCGTTTTTCTAATGTTCACTGTCTGACAAAATGTTAATGTATTCTTTGAGTGGTCGTGGCCTTATGGAAATTCTACCAATGTTGGGATCTTATGGGCCGTTTTATGGAGTAGTTTTATTTGGCACAGAGTATTATTGTGTTCTGAATATATTAATATGTAAAACTAGCGCTTTAATAGCATTTATTTACATTACTAATCCGAAAATCCCGACCCTTACCTTCAATTTGATAGTGATGGAAACATATGCAAAAACATTATTTTCTTACAACGCATCCTAGATAGCTCAGTATCACTTGAATAGTGAAATAGTCCTGTTTCGATGGAAACTAATCAAAAGGAATTCCCCAGATCCGCCTTTCACAGATGGCGACAAACAAAATACGTCTGTAATATCTTCTTAATAAAGATTGATTATAACTTGAGATGTAGATGCAATTACATTTGGGAAATTACACCCGTTATCCAGAGACAACCAACACCACTGAGTAAAACCATCGCAGATGAATCAATATAAGGCCGTGGGATGAAAATGCCCCTCAGGGATCTGTTTGTCACGGATCAAGTTGTCCCCAAACAGGTACTTGCACCCTTTTTACGGGTATTGATTTCATCTGCGTTGGTCGTCAGCTGGCCTTTGTAAGCGGTGTTAAATGCATCATGGAAACATCTCATTATGAAATCTACCCCAGTTTTGTAACTTATACATATGATAAAAATGGGGGAAAATCAGGAAGATCAGGAAATGCCTTTCATTTTGTTTAAAACTTAGCCGGATGGCTACCTTGTTGAGAAAGAGCTTGTCATTCTTCTCTTCGTGTGTGTTGTTGGAAAAATGTTTTTTGTTGTGTTTTATGTATTCCCACCTGGTGTCTATGTTGGGATAAATTTAATTGCATCTATTCCTGGTCCCTCTATTCTTACTTTATATATTTTAGTGCAGGATAAATACCGTATCACAAATGGATCGACTAATAATGTATATATATTTCATCTTCTACCGAGTCAATGGTTTGCGTGAGCGAAAACACAAATATTGCAGTATTGGTAATGTTACAGTATGCCATATTTGGCTTCTTTAATATCGAAATTCAAATGTTTATTATTTCTGAAAATGTATTTTTACAATTCCTTAGAAATTACAGTTTTGCATTCAGATGACCTAAATTGGAATGCGTGACTTTTTCTGCCATTTACAATGCAACTCTCTAAATGTGTAATGTCAATATTATTTGGATACGGTCCATACAGATTTCTTTATCTTTGTGTTGTTTGCCATTCATAGAACTTTATATATGATCAAATATACCATGCAGGCTTTAAATTTGCCAAAAGGGTTACAAGTAGTTATATGGCCTGCTGAGAAACAATTTTCATTAATGGTAAATTTTAGGTATTAAAGCGATTAACATGAACTAAATGCTAAATAAGTCGTGATTAAAACATTTTTACATATTTGTAAACATAAGGAAATGTCTATGCGGCGTCTTACATGAACTGAATGCTAAATAATGCGTGATTGAAAACAGATTAACAGAGAAATGTGCACAAATCCAGTGTCAGTCAGGTTTGAAATCATTGCAGTGGAAAATGTCTGTTAAAACCAACACAAACTTCTTTCAACCTTATAGCTTTGTTAATATATTGTACACTGCTAAACACATATATATTTAAAATAACTGGATTATTTTCCAACTGCTACTTTGACCCACATTTAAAGGCATATCAAAAGATACCCTTTTGAGAATTGTTATGAACAAAAAATGAAAGATGAAAAAAAAGCGGAAATGGGCACCCTAATAACATTACCCCGAAAAATTAACGACGAACCACAATGCAATTTCTAAAGAAAACTGAATACGATGCATTCTTAGCTGTTAACACTGTAACGATATAAACAAACGCCATGTATCTTATATGATTATCCTTTTATCCATGTTGTTTGCAAGTTCGTATGATAGGATCAGCTGCATCAGTTTCCTAAATCATATCTTCATATTGAAATAAACTCGGTTATTTGTTTTTACTATCTTAATAGATTCATCAGGTTAAGCACTGCGTTCCATTTGTTTCCTCAAGAATGTTAATGCTAGATCAATTTCCCGCCTCTTTGTTAACGAAAAACACTGTACGTAATAGCTTTTCACGTTATTTGAATATCGCACCTGACTACATTAGAAAATGCAGGTATAAGAAGTACAAACCATGACAATGTGAGACGAACAAATCGTTTTGGTTTGTTTTATTTTGCACTGAGTTACGTATACGTAGGTAGTGTCAGGTTGGAATTTGCGCATAATGTATTATCATACCCTATATAAATTTCCCATGTTAAACTTCCTTATGCCGGAGGGTGACAATTCTTACTATCACCCTTCAATAATTTCGATTATCACATGCGCATAAAATATGCACGTACATTTCGTTTTTGTAAGACGTTTTGTCTCAATGATTGTACCTTTAAAACATAATTTCAATAGTATTGTGATAAAATTAAGTAAAACAAACATATGAAAATATTTGGTAACAGAAAATGGGCTAAGTTGACGTTAAAAATAGTGAATGGCGATCGATTGTTATGATGACGTTACATGTAGGTCAATGTGAAATAACGTTACGCAACGTCGTGCAAAAATTGGTATTACCAATTCAAACCGAATGACATTTACATTTTTTCGATTACAATCAATTTCGGTATGATCAAATAAATACAACATTGCTGAGTGGGTGATAGTAAGAATGTTCAGCCTTCGAAAATGATTGTCAACCTAGGCTTGGCCTCGGTCGATAATCATTTCCCCAGGATGAAAATTCTTACTTTTACCCTCTCAGCAATGGTGTATTTATATGTTATGACTTGTACATGTACTTGCCAAATGTGGCTTTGATATCACCATGCTAACATGTCCGTGGAATGTATACCCCCTTATACCCAACTTTTATATTGTAGTAATACATTGTGAGTACTCGTTAGAACCGCCTCGGCAAGGCGGTTCAAACGTGTACCCACAACCAATGTTTTGAGCAAGCATATTAATAATATCTTTTTTTTTTTCAATTAAAATGTTCAACTTTTAGAGCTAAACAAAATGTATATTGCATGGGCAAGTTTACGTAATGTCCTAACTACCAAACTAAGCCCTTCCCAAAACATTACGGTCATGTTTCTGATATTCTAACGAATCTGATGCAATGTTCCATTATTCTTAAAATTCTATATCCAGTCGAAGATAATTTTATAACCTTTAGAGATCTTGATAGAATTCAAATTTAAATTACCTATGATGAAATGTATGATTTTTTCTGTCAGTTACAATGCAGCTGTCTAAATGTGTAATGTCAATATCATAAGGATATGGTCCATACAGATTCTCATCTTTTTGTTGTCTGCTCTTCGTTTTCATAGACGTTCATATATATTCAAACATGCAGACTTTATGTAGACTTTATGTTTGCCAAAAGGGTTACATGTAGTTATATCGCCTCGCCTGTCGAGAAACAATTTTCATTAACAGCACTGAATGCTAAATACGGCGTGATTGAAAACAGTTTTACATGTATAAATGGTAAAGTTTAGAAAATATAGCGACTTACATGCACTAAATGCTAAATAATGCGTGACTGAAAACAGATTAACTGAGAAATGTGCACAAATCCAGTGCCATGCAGGTATGAAGACACTGCAGTGGCAAATATCTTGCTAAACCTACACTAACCTTATAGCTTTGATAAAATGTACACTGCTCAAAAACATTTTTTTAAAAGTAACTGCACTATAAGAAGCACAAAACTCCAGAAAAAAATGTAACAACATGCATGCAATGAGACGACAGGCTACTCCCAACAGGGCAGCCATACGGCCTGCAGCAATCAAGCCCAATTATTGGATGGTTAATAGAATGAAAAATGCACCATAGTGTACCATAGTCAGCCGAGAATAAAGATGCTAACTTGGTGAATGGCAATATACCTGTATAGGCGTCATAAAAGCCTTTGAGCTACCCTTCGTTGAGGAAAATGTTAGGCTAAATTGAACATACAAAGCATTTTCCTAATATTCACTGTCTGACAAAATGTAAATGTATTCTTTAAGTGGTCGTGGCCGTATGGAAATTCCACCAATGATGGGATCTTATGGGTCGTTTTATGGAGCAGTTTTAAGAGGCTTAAGTAGCCGCAGTAAGGCTCATTCCCTTTCTCATTGATATGCTCACTGCTCTTAAAGGATCTCGGTTTTATTTTATTATTTGACCGTCCATAAACCGCACTGAGTATAAGCGTGTTGTAAATAATTTGATATGTAAAGCTAGCGCTTAAAAAGCAGTTATTTACATTACTAATCCGGAAATCCCGACCCTTAGCTTCTCTTTGATAGTGATGGATACGCCTAAGTATTCTTTTCTTACAACGCAACCTAGATAGCTCAGTATCACTTGAATAGTGAAATAGTCCTGTTTCGATGGAAACTAATCAAAAGGAATTCCCCAGATCCGCCTTTCACAGATGGTGACAAACAAAATACGTCTGTAATATCTGCTTAATAAAGATTGATTATAACTTGAGATGTAGATGCAATTACATGTGGGAAATTGCAACGCTTATCCAAAGACAACCAACACCACTGAAAGAAAAACCTTCGCAGATGAAATCATTATAAGGCCGTGGGATGCAAACGCGCCCACAAGGAACTATTTGCCACGGATCACGTTGTCACCAAACAGGTACTTGTACCCTTTCTTCTGGTATTGATTTCATCTGCGTTGGTCGTCAGCTGAGTGTGAAATGCATCAAGAAAACATCTCCATATGATTCTTTGCAACTTATATATATGATAAAAATGGGGGAATCAAGGGTTGGTGTAAATTTGTTAATTGTTAATGTGGACGCCCGTTACAATCAACTCGATAGCACGATCATAACAGGTACGCAAAATGCATTCGCTAATGAAAACTAAGCGTAATGTATGCATATATACAATCAACATGTCAGCATTATAAAACACTTTGTTCTAGTAATGAATATATAATATATTTCAACTTCTACCAAGTTAATGGTTTTTGTGATCGAGAGCATAAACATTTGAGTATTGGTACTGCAACAGTATGCCATAGTTGGCTTCCTTTATATCGAAATTCAGATGTAAACTATGTTTGAAAATGTATCTTTAAAACTTCTTGGAAATTTCGTGTTTCGCATTCAAATTTAAATGACCTACGACGGAATGCGTGACTTTTTCAGAATGTTACCAGGTTACAATGCAGGTCTCAAAATGTGTAATGTCGATGAAATTAGGACATGGCACATACAGATTGCTTTATCTTTGCGTCGTTTGTTCTTTATTTTCATAGAAGTTCATATATGTTCAAATATACCACGCAGACTTTTGCCAAAAGTAGTATAACATGTAGTTATATCGACTGGTCTGCCGAGAAACAATTTTTATTAATGGTACTGTTCAGGAAATATAGCGATTACAATTGTTACACGTGCAGAATTCTAAATACGGCGTGATTGAAATTATTTTTAAATTACATAAATGATAATTTAAAGTTTAGGAATATAACGATTTACATGCACTGAATGCTAAACAAGGCGTGACTGAAAGCAGATTAACTGAGAAATGTGCGCAGATCTAGTGTCAGTCAGGTTTGAGGACATTGCAATGGCAAATGTCTGGCTAAACCTACACCAAATTATTTCAACTCTATAGTTTTATTAATATGATGTACACTGCTCGATATATATACATGGATGCTACTTTGACCCTTATTTAAAAGCATTTCAATTGACGCCTTTTGACAATTGTTATCAACAAAAATAAAACTAAAACTGCTGAAACTGGCACCATAATAACATTAGAAGTCATTGAAAAATTAATGACAAATCACAACAAAATAACTAAAAGAAACGAATACGTTGTACTCTTAGCTGTTAACACTGTAGCGATATAAACAAAACCAACGTATGTTTAAGAAATAGATCAGCTCTAGCAGTGAATTGTTGAGTAATAATTCACTGTTTGGAGGTCAGTTGTAAAGAAGATCAAATCACGAGCGCGTAGCGCGAGTGATTTATTTTCTTACAACTGACCGACAAACAGTGAATTATTACTCAACAATTCACGCACTCGAGCTGATCTATTTCGATTCTAACACACAATAAACGGAATAAATGTTGCTGAAACCGTCGATATCGTTCAGCTTTCCGCCATTGCATTGCAGATATCCCGCCAAATATTTGACTGTAATGCTGGTAGTTACACACACTTATTACGTTTGTTGTGCGCTAAAACGACGTTTCACCGTCTAACGCTGCTTTGTGGGATAGCTGACGTCACAAATGCCGCAAAGTAACGTCACGCTTATGCGCCCAGTGAAATTGTTGCACAATATAACACTTTTTTTACCACTGGCTATATAGGCGAGGTGTGTTAGAATACATGGTTATCCATGTTGTTTGCTAGTTCGTTTGATAGGATCAGCTGCATCAGTGTTTCCTAAATCATATCTGCCTATTGAAATTAACTCGGATATTTGTTTTGACTATCTTAATAGATTCATCAGGTTAAGCATTACGTTCCATTTGTTTCCTCAAGAATGTTCATGCCATATCAATTTCCCGCCTCTTTGTTAACGAAAACACTGTGCGTAATAGTTTTTGACATTATTTGCACCTGTCTACATCAGAAAATGCAGGTATAAGAAGTTCAAACCATGACAATGTGAGGCGAATAACTTGTTTGTTTGTTTGTTTGTTTAACATCAAAATACGTATGCAGGGTCAGGTTGGTCAAGGTTACTCTTCAATTCTGCAAGTAACTGCAAGTAATTCAAGATAAAGGTTAGAGGCATCTTCGTTCCTAACGCTTATTTTTTTATGACTTGTACATGTATTTGTCTTATATGGCTTTGATATCCTAACTACGTGTACCAAACTAAGCCCTTCACATTAAGAAGATTTGCCCATGCAATATATAGAGATTTTTTCAGCTGCAAAAATTGAAAATTTCTTAAGAGAAAAAAATGTTGCTTTTTTTTTTTTTTTTTTTTTTTTTTTTTTTTTTTTTTTTTTTTTTTTCAAATTTATGCTCAAAACATTGATTGTGGTTCTAACGAGTACCTACAATCTATGTTTTAGAGTAAAAATAAGAAAAAAATGTCTACCCCTGCGTATCCCAGTTTTACTATATCAAAATGGGGTTTAAGGGGGTATAGATTACACGGACATGATCTCCTGATGCAATGTTGCTGATAATCTAACGATGATCTATGCAATCTTTAAAGTCTATATCCAGTCGAAGATAATTTTTGAACATATTTGTTTGATACATATTAAAGCGTAATTGAATATCGAAATTATCCAAACATCTTGATAAAAAGTCAGAAGACCAACTGACCGACTCACTATAGAATTTATTTGTAGGAGAATGTCAATATGTGCGATTGCATGATTTCTGTTGTCGTTTATATCTATACTTATCAAAATTCCTTACCGAACACCTGATTGTTCTAAAATAAAATTTGAACCAAGGAAGCTTATGGCTTTGTCACAAAATTTAATGCAGTTTGCTTCACTATGGCGACCTGATGAATTGATTTACATTACTATCCCCAAACCAAAAAGTCACAAATTTCCGCAGAAGTTTTGGGTCCAAATTTGTCAAACCAAGCGTTAATGCCATAATGTCATTGCTGCCTCAAGAAGTTGATAATGGTATGTCATACTTTTGGGCTCTGTCTGGAACTTCCAGTACAGGACTGGGATAAATGAGAATTTAAGTGTCATTTTCTGGCCAATTAAAACCACCAAAGCCATAACCCATGCTCCGTCGTCCGTCGTCGTCGTTGCTGTCGTTGTCGTCGTCGTTCATAGTTTTCAATCATCTTCTTCTCTGAAACCGCTTGGCCAATCAAATTCAAATTTCATGTAGAGCATCCTTAGGAAGGGGGGAACGAAAGTTTGTATAAATGGTCCAGGTCACATGACCAAGATGGCCACCATGGCTATAAATAGCAAAAATCTTTAAAAAATCTTCTTCTCCAGAACCAGAAGGCCTATGATTTTGAAACTTGGCATGAAGCATCAAGCAATAAAGCTCTACAAAGTTTGTATAAATCATGACCCTGGGATGACATTGACCCTTTTTATGGCAAGGTCAACTTAGGTCGCCCATGCATTTGAATGGGAAAAATAGGAAAATGCCATTTAATGGCAGAAAACTTGCTAGGAATGAGCAAACGGACAGAAGATTTATGTTTATGAAAGTATTTTTGGCCCAGAGGGTTGTCTGCCCCTGCCCTGGGGCTATATACATGTATATGACCATAATATTCAAACACCTTCTTCTCTGAAACCGCTTGTTCAATCACAGCCAAACTTTATGTGGAGCATCCTTAGGAAAGGGGAACTAAAATTTATACAAATGGTCCAGGTTACAAAATTTATATGAATGGTCCAGGTTACATGACAAAGATGGCCGCCAGGGCTAAAAATAGCAAAAACCTTTAAAAAATCTTCTTCTCCAGATCCAGTAGGCCTTTGACTTTGAAACTTGGCATGAAGCATCAGGCAATGGAGCTCTACAACGTTTGTATAAATCATGACCCTGGGATGACCTTCACTTTTTTTACGGCAAGGTCAACTTAGGTCGCCCATGCATTTGAATGGGAAAAATATGAAAATGTCATTAAATGACAGAAAACTTGCTAGGAATGAGCAAATGGTCGGAAGATTTTTGGGCCCAGTGGGTTGTCTGCCCCTGCCCCGGGGCTATATACATGTATGTGACCAAAATATTCAGACATCTCTAAAACGGCTTGGCCAATCAAAGCCAAACTTTATGTGGAGCATCCTCAGGAAGAGCGAATGAAAGTTTGCATAAAAAGTAATGTTCACATGACCAAGATGGCCACCATGGCTGTAAATAACAAAAATCTTAAAAGATATTTTTCAGAACCAGGAAGCCTATGATTTTGAAACTTAGCATGAAGCATCAAGGAAAGGAGGTCTACAAAATTTGTATAAATCATGACCCTGGGATGACCTTGACCTATTTTACGGCAAGGACAACTTAGGTTGCCCATGCATTTGAATGGGGAAACTTGTTAAATGTCATTTGAAGGGCAAACCTTGGAAGTGGACATTTGTAAAGACACTGACTCCAGGGGTTATTCTGACCCTGCCCTGGGGTTATATACATGTATATTACCATTGTAGTCATACAAGTTTATTAGTATATATCTCAGGTCTCAGATGAGCGTTTATAGGACCATTGGTCCTCTTGTTGTTTTTTTTCTACTGACCACAACTCTACTAGATAATATTCGAGTCAAAATAACTTTATAAAGTGCAAATGTTAGAATTAATTTTGATAAAATAACGATTTAGGGCAGACACGCTACGTACTTCAATAGTTTGACCTCGTTAAAGCGTGTCATGTATCACATTTTAGATAAAGATTTCTTTGTCGTTTGGAAGGTGTGCTAAAGACAAATCAAACACATTTTGAAATTTTCCGATATTTAATTTCGTTAAAAATGCACGAGCAATTTATGCAAAACAACAATTTCTCTGCATAAGGGTGAATGTCGTAATTCTTCCACTTTAAACGAGGGATAATTAACATTCCTACACTTGACAATTTACTTCCTCAAAAAGGTTCTGAAATAGTCGGAAAATAAGAATTTGAAAATGTTCGGTTAGCAATCTTGACAAGTATATACAGTGGTGTTATGGCTAAAAACCCAAATTTGCCGTTTTAACGGCTAATTTCTAAACGGCTAATTGTAAAATTTCGCGGCGAAATTGTGTGTAAAATAAAAGTCAGCGCGGAATTTCGCCGCGAAATTCCGCCGCGAAATTCCAGATTTCGCGGCGAAATTTCGCGGCGAAACACCGCGAAAAAAGTTTACCTGTTATTACGCATAAAAATCAATTGACCGGTGTTTCGCGGTGTTTCGCGGCGAAAAAGACGACAGTCACACATTTTTTGTTGTTGTTTAAATAATATTTTAAATTGAATGTTTTTATTTCATTTCAAGTTGTATCAATATTTTGTTTACTTCTCAATTTTGTATAATTATCGTTTTAGTCCCGACAGTCACAACAGTTTTATTGTTTAAATTTCATTTTAATTTGTATGCATTTATTACTTTTCACGTCGTATAAATATTTTGTTTTCTTTTCAATTTTGTATAATTATCGTGTTTTATTTGTGACTCAACTACTTTGAAGTTTCTGAGACCCTGATTATTGGCTTTGTGTGTTTATTTTCATGCTTCTTTTTCAGATTAATCAGACGTACCCGATAATATTAGATCCTCCTATTATCTAGCTTAATTAATAGAAAAGAGCTCATAGCGGCGTTAGTAATTTTCATAGTATGATTGTCCACAGATTTGTTTGTTTGTATTGAGGCTGGACGTCCCAGTCACCAATTTTTTAGTCATGTCTGGACGGAGCTACCGTTTCCTGGGTTTTAAATAGTATTGTGGGTAATCAATGTACACAACACGGTTTCGCCAGTGCGGATCGAACTCAGGACCTCTCGATTCAGTACAACTGATGCACTACAACTATGCCACCGCGATCCCAACCCACATATTAATACAAGTCTTTGGATTCAACATGATGAAGCAATCGGCTGGCGCCTTATGTATGTTTTCATATTTTTAGTTAAGTTAAGGTAACTGAGTGGCCACCTATTGGGAAAATAGCTGCTCATTCGGCTTACGATATGTTTCATGGTATAAGTACCTGATTGTTAGTTTGGTTTTTTCCCACCTCGGTTTTTGGAGTGGGAATCTTTTTCTGATTGCGCCTTTTCCTGATCTTTGCCTACTTGTACCTTTTTCAACTTTGTTTTAGACATTTAATCGCCTATGGTTAATGACACTGCTAAAAAGCATCAATGATTTTCGATTACGTCAAGTGGATGCTGTTTCGTTGAAATCAATTTAGTCGAAACGACATTTGGTCGCATACGACCTCCACCGGGTCGATACGATATTCGGTCGAATACGAGCAATACAGCAACGTACATGTACAAAATTGTGTCGAAATTGTCGATTTTTGCTAACCGTTTTGAGTTAAATAGCGTGTTGTGTTCCTTCCAAAATCCTCATGTACGGATGGCTTACATGCATATCGAATGACAAAACCTCATTGTATACAAGGCGCAATACACTAGAAAATGGAAGATACTGTGTTCAAAAACAAAGTACTGACGTCATTATATGAAGTGTTCAGTTTATTTTTGAACACATATATACAATAAGGGCCGTGTACGCACCGTAGCAATATGAGCGCATGCCGCATTAGATTAATAAGAACAAAGTTGAGCGCAGAAGCCTAGTGGTGGATTAAAGGAATTGACCGGAATCTAAATGTCCTGTGTTCGATTCCTCCTATATTCGTTGGGTTTCGTACTTGAGCAAAACCGGTATACATGTATTACCCTGAAAGTGTTGTCACCATGGGACTGTTGACTGTTTAAATGATCTTCGCTAGTTGTACTTCTACAAGGCAAGTATTATGTAAAAATCGATATGATTGCAATTAGTCTTATGCTGGCATTCATAGAGGGTGCCCAAATGTCAATATGCCTCTTTTTGTTTTGTCGTTTCTACATGGTTGAGCTCAAATTAAGTTATCGTAGTTCAGGAAAGTTTATAAAAAAGAAAGTAAGGATTCTGTTTATTAAGCATTACCCTTTAGACAATGTTTGTGCTACAAAACAAGGCACAAAGTTAGATGGCACCTAAACAAATATATAGGCTGCTTGTCCCTCCAGGCAAAACTTATAAGCTATTGACTGATCATCTGATTACTGTTTTACCGCTCAAGTCTGTGCCTGCCTAGGGAAAATGGTTTCAAGTGAAACCATCCATACATATAAGCAGTATTGGCTTAGAGGGATCGTTATATTTCAAACACGTCCCATAAAATGGGGGCAGCGTCCCAACATGACCATTGCTGTTGATTAGGACGTAAAGCATTTATTCAAACAAACAAACAACAAAGTTAGATTCAACGAGCTGGCGCATTACGTTATAATTATTTTCGTTAATCCGTGATTTCGCTATCGTTCCACGTACGATAAAACATTAGCAAAGTCGCGTTATGCACGTTTTTCATTTCTATACATGTATAATCGTACATATTATGTGCACGTAAATAACGATCTATACATGGAACAGATAAATCATAGTGTTGTCATTAAATTAAAAATTAATCATTTTATGTTAACATTTACAGGTATTTCGCCGTGTTTCGCGGCGAAATAGGAAATTTCAACTTACCTGTTGTAAACGTTAAAAAACAAATTTCGCCGCGAAACACGGCGGAATTTCACCGCGAAAATCGGATTTTCGCGGTGAAATAATTAACCGATTAAACGTTTAAATTTTTCTTGGCCGGTGAAATTTCGCGGTGGTTTCGCCGCGAAAAATCACAAGTGATCAGCGCGAACTGTGCAAAAGTGGGTTTTTAGCCATAACACCACTGTACATATATAATGAGTTTAGCTTTATTTTTGTTTTCTTTTTCAGATTTGTCGCTATTGTGTATCCAATCAAAGCGCATATTTTATGCGGGAGGAGAAAAATTATGCTCGCTATTCTTTTGATATGGCCGATGGCTTTAGGCTGTGGACTACCAACGGTTATCTTCAATACCGTCACCTACCCCCACCCTTCAGTTCCTTACAAACACTGCATTATACGATTCCCGGAGCAATATCACTACAGGATGTTTGATTACATTCAGTTCGTTCTGTTCTACTTTATACCTGTAACAATCCAAGTGATCCTGTACGCAGTTATTGGGAAGAAATTGTACGCAAGCACGGACGAACTTCACACACGGTTTCAAATGCGAGCAGATTCAAAGTTCAAGAATGACAGAACCTCCGAGACGATAAAAGCCCGAAAAGATGTCGTAAAGATGCTTGCTGCCAGTGTATTGGTTTATATTATATGCTACGCTCCTCCCCAAATTTTGCTATTTTATGACACATTTTCATCGAAACCATTTCAAATCACGTGGTCATTTCGCGTATTTAGTATTGTGATATCTAACGTCAACTCCATGGCTAATCCGGTGTTATACAGTATCTTCAGCCAAAACTTTAGGCGAAACTTTAAAAAATGTTTGTGTTATTTGTGCCTAAAGACGTCCGGGGAGTATCGAAGGGCACGCTTTGACTCCTTTGACTCGAGAGGGATGTCACGAAAAGTTAGCAGTGGCGCTACAACAGTCTCTCGCCTTTAATAACGAACTTGAACGGAAACATATCTTCTGGGTGACGTTTATGTACAACATTCGGCACACAATGCTGTATATTATATAACGTTACATGTAATAAAAGTGGATTCCTTCAAATTTGCCTTAGAACATGTGGGGAGTATCGGGTTCACGCTTTGACTCCTTTGAATTGAGAGGGACGTAAAGAAAAGCTAGCAGTGGCGCTAGCAGAAGAAGACGGGGTTCTTACTATCAAAAGAACGAAAACAAATGCGCTGATCAGATGTACAGTTACTGCACCGCTGATCTTCGCCTTTGATTTCGCGTAATTATGCAGAAATCTGAAGTTCTCATGACGCGACTCAAATGGTCCAAAAGCAGGATAAAACTTATCTGCTAGATATCACGTGTCACATTACAATATATAGATATTTTTAAAGTTGTAAAAAATGAAAATTTTTAGTAGAAAAATTTTGATATTTTTCTTATTTTTGGTCAAAAATTGTGGCGGTTCTAACGAGTACCCGCAATCTGTGTTTTGAGCAAAAATAAGAAAAATAGGTATACCCCTGCATCCCCAGTTTTACTATATAAAAGTGGTTATTGGGATATTCATTACACGGACATGTTTTCGTGATGAAAAATCTGAGTCTTCGTGATGGAGTAATGACAAGGTTGATCTTTTAGTGAATACTATCTTGCACAGGCATTTATTTTAAAAAAGACGGAGAGTCATACAGAAGCAATTAAGCTTAATCAAGCGTAACCGAACTCATTTTATACCAGATTCTAGAGCATATACAGTCGCAGAATATACAAGTTTATACATTATTCTAGCCTTGTAATACACTGTCATTGAATGCAAAAGTACCTCTGATTGATCAAGACTGACAAATATTATCAGAAGTAAGAACATGCATTCAGCGGAGTGAGTCTAACCTAAAGATTCACTGTTGTCAGGAGATCCTCAGAATGCCGGTGCTGCAACAGTTGAGTGAGAGCATTTTTGGCCAAATTTCATATGTTTTCTGGTAATAGGATGTGTCATATTTTACTGTTGATTGCTTTTACATATGTATTCATGCAATGTTATGGCAAAAATACCACAAAATACGTTTGTATTTCCCTATAAATAATTATAATTGAGAAACAGCTGCTAACTCGGCTTACGATATTTTTTTAGTATATTAAGTACCTGATTGTCAATTTAGTTTGTCCCATTTCGGTTTCTGTTAAACATTTATTTCGCAGGTTGAAGTCCGCTACATGATTGCAGACTCTAGCAAACCTGATAAGATGCGACATGTATACACCATAAGAAGCACGACGAGGAACGTCACTATCCAATGTTTGCACCAGCTTCTGTCACAAGGGAATAAACTGACTGCAAACGTGTTTTCTTCTTGTTGTTGTTGATGATGATGATAATGATGGTGTCTACGCGGCATTAAGCTAGGTACATACATATATAACTGAACCACATAGTCTTTGTGTGTTTAGGGACATGTATAACCAGAGCAAACAATACAATACGATGTAAAACAAACTGTTCTCAATGAACTACAGTTATCAATTATTCATTGGTGTCACTTTATTGCGTTAATATCATTGAAATGTCATTTTCGTAATGAGCATTAGGGCTTTCCGCACATGATGCCTAAAAATATCAGGATGGAAAGCCCATCCCAAAACCCAACTAGAAATATAATGAAGAATTCGGAAGACAATTACTGCAAAAAGAAATACTAAAACATCAATCAAAGTTTTTAATGATGAGTCCATTTATTGTGACAATATATGCCGAAAGAAATAATTATGTTATGAGATTTTAACCTAGACATTTTCTGATATTTGCAACTGATTTATATGGAATCCTCTTAAATCACGGATTTGTTTTCACAGTAGTGCTTTTATCATTAAGCCGCGTCTGCCATTTACACTGGCAGTTACAATATTTGTAATGATTGGTGATTATTAGTTAAACGTTGTTTCCAGAGTTTTGTATCAATCTCATATAATCACCATGCCTACTGTCTAGACTGTCATGTCAAACATAAAACATAAACTAATGGAATAAAGCAGCAGATGCAATTCACTCGCTGTTGGAAAGCAATCACTGTCAACCTTAAGTGTTCTTGGGCAGTTTGATCATACTTGGCTATTTGAATATATAGCCAGCTGTTGACGTCATCGATTGAAAATGTTTTTGTAGTGCTTTATTATCGTATTTGAACTTCAAAAATATTCTCAACCTAATTTAGGAGTCTATTGTGACGGGATAACCTCCCTTGGAAAAATACGTTGGTGCAATGTATTAGCGGCATATTGAGTGCTTGAAATATGCATATTTCAAACTCGAAACTTTGTGAATCGAGTAAGTGTTGAGTATATAGCGCAGTAAACCAGCCTTGGTGAATGAGCATGCCACCGACGGGGTTTCTGTGGCTTGGCTCGGCTGTTCGTTACATTTGGTGACAGCGGTGGGATAATGACAACTGCCAGACCGGAGTTGCCTTACCCATGTAGTCCCCAGGCCAAGACTCGGGACGAGTCTTCTCGGAGAGGGAAGTAATGTGACGGGATAGCCTCCATTGGAAAAATACGTTGGCGCAACGTATTAGCGCGATATTGAGTGCTTGTAATATGCAAATTTCAAACTCGAAACTTTGTGAATAGTATATAGCGCAGTAAACCATCCTTGGTGGATGAGCATGCTTTTCTACCGACGTGGTTTGCTGTGGCTCGTTACACTATAAATGAATGGACAATTAGAGGGCATTTACTTTTTTGAGGTGAATACCAAAATATCTTTAATGGAGTGTGTTGAAAAAAAGAATAGTTCGATGTTTTCAACTCAATCGATGAAATATATTGGGTATTTACTGACAAAACAGCCAAAAATCAATTTTATTCAAATTTGATATACATTGATTTCAAGTATAAAATAATCAGCTAAACCGTACTCTGGCAAAGATATCTATGCACGTATCTGGTTGAAAAAATAGGCAATGATCAGGAAATGGAGCAATCAGAAAGATCTTTACATTCCGAAAACCAGGTGGGAAAAAATTGACAATCAGGTACTTATACAAGGAGAACATATGGTAAGCCGGGTGAGCAGCTGTTTCCCAACTGGCGGCCACTCAGTTACCCGAACTTAACTAAAAATATGAAAATGTACATAATGTGCAAACAGCACAAAAAGTCAACAGATGTGCAAACAGCACAAAGTCAACACATAAACACAAAACAAGTAGAACCACAACAGCAGTATCGCCTTGGCACGATCAGTAATATAAAATTACTGGGGGCTTTAACCGGTTTTATGGGGCCCTAACCTCACTCTCAGCTTCTGCAGTATTTCACAACATTTAGTTAGTTGTTCGGTCACTGTGGTGAATCTCTAACTTGTCAATAAACCATCACGGATAAACAAATAAATTAGGGATGGACCATTTGATTTTCAGGGGGGGGGGGGTTGTTTTTTTTTTGTTAAAAAATATTTTGGTTTTAATATCACTGAAAAAAAATATTTTGGTTTAGGGTGACAGAAAAAAAAAATATCTTTGGTCAAAAGGCGGAAAAAATATGTGTGTTTGATTAAAAAATGTAAAAACAAATTGTGGTCAATTCTAAAACCGGAGGCCTATCGGCCACGTAGCTCACCTGAGTAATGCAGAAACGCTGCGTTTGTAGATATTTGCAAAATTCAACATAAAAAATGCCAAAGGTGTCCTAAATATTTTTTCATAAATTCACCCTTACGTTGCTATAGTAACCAAAATAATAATGCAATTATGACAAAAATTGCCAAAATTGTGGAGGACTAGTCAATAAACATTTACATAAATTGCCAAAATTGTGGAGGACTAGTCAATAAACATTTACATAAAAACAAAGCTCAAATATTTTAATCGAAATGGCAGAAATTGCAATTTTCCGCTTTTCGTCTTATAAGTCAATGGAAACTTTAAGTTGTCATAGCAACTAAAGTAGTGGGATCATCAGTAGCAACTAAAGTAGTGGCACAAGGACAATAAAAAACACAAACTTTGTAGAGGCTAATATCATAAGCATGTATGCAAAGTTTCATCTTCATCCGCCTTACAGTTTCTGAGAAGAAAATTTTTGAATATTTTTTCGAAAAAATTTACCCTTTACGTTGCTATAGCAACCAAACGAATAAAGCGATTTTGAAAAAAGTTGCCTAAAACGGGGAGGACTACTCAATAAACATTTATGTAAAAACACAATTTCAATATCCTCAACATGGCAGAAATTGCAAATGTGTATGGACGACAGACTGGCCAAGGTCAAGAGATGACCTTGACCTAAATTAATCATATACCTTCATCTAATCCATTAGTTGTTTCATCTACCACTTTTCAGATCTCAGGCTGCAATAGTTTTCAAAATATAGCTAATTTCCACTTTTCCCATTATAAGTCTATGGAACCTTAAAGTTACCATAGCTACCAGAGTTCTTATCCGACTGGAATAAAAAACAAAAATTATGTAGAGGCTACTGTCAGGAACATGTATACAAAGTACAGGATTCATCCACTTGACAGTTTCTGAGGAGAAGATTTTTTAATGTATTTTTTTTTTTTTTTTTCAAAATTTTGCCCTTTATGGGGCCCCAGCAACCAATCAAAATAAAGGATTAGGACAAAACTCGCAAGAAACGTCAAACACTACTCAATAAACATTTCTGCAAAAACAAAATTCAAGTGTCTGCAATTTTAGCGGAAAAATAGCAGATTTCCACTTTTCCCATTATAAGTCTATGGAATCTTTAAGTTGCCATAGCAACCAGAGTTCTTATCCGCCTGGAATAAAAAAACATAAATTATGTAGAGGCCACTGTCAGGAACATGTATACAAAGTATAGGCTTCATCCCATTGGCAGAAGATTTTTGAATGTTTTTCGAAATTTTGCACTATATGGGGCCCCTGCAACCAATCAAAATGAAGGATTAGGACAAAAGTCAAATGAAACGTAGAGGACTACTCAATAAACATTTCTGCAAAAACGAAATTCAAATATCTCAAACAAGACAGCAAACAAAGGCAATTTTCACTTTTCTCCATTGTAAGTCTATGGGAAGCATAAGTTGCCATAGCAACCAGAGTTCTTATCCGATCGAAATAAAAAACACAAACTTTCGTTCCCCCTACCCATGGATGCTCCACATAGAATTTGGCTTTGATCGGTTTCAGAGAAGAAGATCTTTGAAAATGTGAACGGACGCACGGACGCACGGACGCACGCACGGACTGACGCCGGCTCGACTACCATACTATAAGCTCCCCATGAGCCTTCGGCTCAGGTGAGCTAAAAAACACAAATATTCGTTCCCCCACCTGTAGATGCTATATGTGAAATATGAAAAGATTCAGAGGAGAAGTCGTTTGAAAATATTGACGCCGACGGACGACGACGACGGACGGACGCCGGATGCCTCCCTATACTATAAGCTCACCTTTGAGCCTACGGCTCAGGTGAGCTAAAAAAAGAAAAAAAAAATATTGGACAAAAAAAAAAAATAAAATATTGTCAGGGCAATCTGGTACTTACAATCTGGGCCCTGTTGCATGAACTTAAGCTGCCATTAAGTTCAAGAACTGTCTTAGTGAAGATGGCATAAACTACCTTCTGCACAAAATATTTTTAAAGTATCTCCGGAGCTATATTAGCTAATGATAGTTTTACGTTGACGCTAATGTCGATTTTCATAGACAATAATGCAAGAAGACTAAAGCTGTCATTAAGTTAATTGGGACTTTAACCTGCAATTAAGAGTTAATAAAGTTTTATGCAACAGGGCCCTGAATCTTAAAATAACAGCATTTCCTAAATGAATAATAAAATTGAGCTTCCAGATGCCAAACGACAACCGGACTGGTGCATTATAAATTATATAAGGAATGATACAAGAAGATTCGAACTCCAGTCTCTTTATGAGTTTAATGCACTGTATGAATGAAAAATCAAATTACGGTAGTTATAGAAAATTGCGATATGACATGGCTTTTTTCATATGACTTGTAATATTAAAATATACTCTGAAATACTCTGGATTTAGAAGTTCTATCTACTCTCAAACAAAACCAAAATTATGCACCAGATGCCACCAAACTGTACCAAGAATTCAAAATTTTCCCGGGGGAGCATGCCCCCGGACCCCCCTAGCAAGTATTTGTCCCTGTGGCGCTTGCCTTCTCAACATCGGCCTTCGCGCATTTGGTACTCAGTCAGTGGTGAACTTAACACCCTGACATGGCTTCGTGGCAAAACAAAACATGCAAAAATCATGTTTACATGAGTTTATGAAAATCGGGGGGTTTGTCTTTTAGTATCAAAATATGCTTTGAAATACTCTGGATTAGACTGGTCTATCTGCTCACTAAAAATACAAAAACGACGCACCAGATGCCACAAAAATGTACCAAGATTTCAAAATTTTGGCGTGGGGGGGGGGGGGCATGCCCCCGGACCCCCCTAGCAAAGCATTGCTCCTGCCGCTGGCATTCGCACATTTGGTGCTCAAAACTGGTTCACTAATATGGATTTCATTTTTACGCCTGGGTTGTCTTCCTTGACACTATAATATCAAACATAAAATATATTTATGGGCTTAATACTGGAATCTGTGCGACATTTGAATTATGTGTGGCATGTACATTGCAAAGCAAATTAAAAAAATAAATGGTTCAAGAACAGCCCCCCCCCCTCCCCAGAAAATCAAATGGTCCGTCCCTTATGATAATCACCACTATGAATCAAAAACGATGACTCGCAGATACAATAAGCTGCCCGACGATGGAGATCCCTTGGCGCCGAACAATATCACACAAGATCTGGGTCAAATGAAAAAAAAAAAAAAAAAAAAAAAAAAAAAAAAAAAAAAACAAACAAACAGTTGAACCGTTTTCAATTAGGCCGAAATCCGTCACGATATTCAAACAGCAAACCCTAATTTTGAAAATAACTGCCTTTCAAGTTTGAACATGCCTTTCGGCTAAAATACGTCGACGTCATTGGCCAATGCGACATGACGTCACTATCTTCTGTAGAAACAATATTGCCGACTCTCAAGAAATATTCCTCGCTTTTGTGTGAGTTTTTACGTTGTTTATGTAACTTTCAAGAAGATGTCAAATTGCCGGGAAGATGTATGAATGGCAACATCTTTATTTCAACGCATTAACGTTTGCGAGCTCTTGGAAGCAGTTTGAACCTCGGGATGGCGGTCTTGGGTTTTAAGCAACTTCATTGAGCGTCGGGAAACGTTAATGCATGAACAGGCATTTTGATCACTAACGTCATTCTTACAACTGACCGACAAACAGTGAATTATTACTATACAAATCATGCACTTGATCTGAACTATTTCGATTCTACACACAATGTCGATGAAACCATCAAAATCGTTCAGCTTTCCGCCATTGCATTATAGATATCGTATCTCGCCATATGTAGGACTTTAATGCGGATATTTACAGACATTGATCACGTTTGTTATGCGCTAAAATGATGTTACGCCGTCTAACGTCAGGATTACACAGCTTAATGGGATAGTTGACGTCACAAAAGTCACTGAAGGGCGCAAAGTATGAGATTTTAAGTTAGACATTTTCTGATACTTCCAACTGATTCACATGGAATCCTTTTAAATCACGGATTTATTTTCACAGTTGTGATCATATCATTAAGCCGTGTCTGCCATTTACACTGACAGTTACGATATTTGTAATGATTGGTGTTTATTAGTTAAACGTTGTTTACAGAGGTTTGTATCAATCTCATATAATCACCATTGCTACTGTCTAGACTGTCATGTCAAACATAAAACATAAACTAATGGAATAAAGCAGCAGATGCAATTCACTCGCTGTTGGAAAGCAATCACTGTCAACCTTAAGTGTTCTTGGGCAGTTTGATCATACTTGGCTATTTGAATATATAGCCAGCTGTTGACGTCTGTAGGGGACCGGAATGTCCGCGGCCCGGAATGTCCGCAAAAAAAATAAGTTGTTTTAAATATGTATAAAAACATAAATAATCGTTAAATAAGTCTATTATATGCAAAAAATCGGAGAAATCATTTTCATAAAAATGAAAAAAGAACTTAGAAAAAATTCCTTGCGGACATTCCGGGACGCCCCAAAGGGACCGAAATGTCCGCAGGCCCGAAATGTCCGTAAATGTTTTTTTCTCTTTAAACCGATAATAATAGCCATCGATTATGCTTTATTAATGCGATGAAAGAAATAAAGTATAAATATAATGACCATATGACCCACAAACCTCGAATGTCTGATTATACTAAAAACATGTTTGACCGTTTGGTCACAATTTCTTCCATGTTTACACAATTGTGATTCTGTCGTTCAAATTATTGCATTTCAACGGTAAACTTTAACTCTTGAGTGAGTTTACATGACATTATTCATCGTAATTAACAGTTTTAATAGCTATAGTTTCAATAAAAAAATCTTGCCGACATCCAGGACCATTTAGACCGCCCCGCAATGTCCGCAACATTAAAAATCTATACTAAATGATGAAAACGGTTAATGATTAAAAAGCATGGCATATTGTTGCGAATGTTGAAGCAATTAATCATAAGCTAATTGTAAATTATGGTCCACAGTGCCTATTATACAACAGATCCGATCACTTTGGTCCCCACTGATTTCTATTATTGATAACAAATACATTATCTTTAAGATATGCTTTGCTTGTGTTTCAACGAACAGTCAGAACCCTTTTTAGTTGACATCCTTGTAATTCTTACGTAACAAATGCATTTCAACCGGACATCTTCAATGAGTTTACATGACAATATTTATAGTTTTTAACAGATATAATAGGGATAGTTTCAATAAAAATGTTGCGGACATTCCGGTCCATTTTGGACGCCCAGCAATGTCCGCAAAATTTAAAGTTTATTAAGATCTGATCACTTTGTTATTATGTTATGTTATTTGAATACATCATCTTTAAGATATACATTTCTTGTGTTTCAATAGACAGTCGGGCCTTTTATATGTTCACATGTCTTAATAAATAGTTATAAACGGTTTTAAATATTATTTACCAATATAAAATGTTGATGACATTTCGGGTCACGGGTTATAAATACTCGTAAATTTTCAGAGAATTCCATTCTTGTAACTTTTATTACGTTTGTTCGAGGCCAATCCAATATTAGTTTCTGTATATTAAAAACAACGTAATTAGGGGGGGGGGGGCGTTAGCATTACTTGAAGACTGTTTGAAATACTTTTAAATCATATACAATTTACTGACAATGTTCCCATATTCACAAACATGGAATTTGGGTATCGAAAACGTTACATGAGAAATAAGGGAAATTAAATGCTGAGTGTCTGCAAAACAAGTGTTTTATTTGTGTATTGAAAAGGTACGCGGAATAGTTCTTAGTCCGTGCAATATCCGACTCTGTGTATTCGTAACAGGGGAATACCTGTCATTATTACACCTAATAAACAATCCAGTTACAATATCCCATATCAAATGCGTATCTAATCTAGGTGATTATGAGCTTATATGGTTCAAACGACCCGAGGCTATTTACAATTGAAGCATGTGCAATACGGGTGGGACTAGATTGCGAAAAGATGCTCTTTTTGTGGAAAGATGCGAAAAGAGGTATTTGAATGCCAAAGAGTCGTTTATGATGCATATGAAGCTATATACAAATAAGTTATTTCAGAGAGACGATAGTAGCAGCATGTCAAAATACAACTATAAGAATTTCTGAAATATTTTATTTCTTTTTAAAATGTCGACAAAACGTGACAGGGTATCTTTAATTACTAGGTGTGAATTATCACGGTAGGTGTTGGCTGGCACGCACGTGTATTGCCATATGACACCTTGGTTAATATACCCATTACTAAATGTACAAATAAAGATAATCGTCGATATCGTGATTTTTAAATAGAGGCTATGATTTTACTTTAAATACATGGAAAAGATGGAATTCACGCAAATTTTGTCTCGATTTAATAGTAAAATGCCTCTTTTCGCATCTTTTCGCCTCTTTTCCAGAAAAAGCCTCTTCTCGCTTTCTAGACCTACCGCCCAATACGGAATATAGACATTATGCATGTAAAGCGGTCGATGTAAATAAATTCACTTGTGAAATCATTAAGAGCACAAATTGGCATTTTCGCACCAAGTTAGTCGGAAGATTTGTAGCTCCTTCACGACATGACTAAAAATGATGATTAGGCGCCACAAACACACACACAAACACGCACACACACAAACTGGTGCGGTATTGTTTCACCAGTAAACTATTCTTATTCTGAACCATTATGCCGAGGAACCATATAACATGGGCACGGCAACGTTATAGCGACGCAGTATCTTCATCAAGGCATGACTGAAAATAGTTGACTTAGACGTTAACCAATATGCTAAATTTATTTTATATATTTCGTGAAAGGCATATGAAACAAACATGCGTGGCATAAGACGTCCAAATGTCAATTAACCATTAAACATGTGCATAGCGACGATAGCGATCCATTATCGTCATCACGACATGACTGAAAATAGTTGACTGACAATAAGTTAAGTATATTTTATTTCTGATGCTTATATGTTTTAATGGAATTGCCTTAACCACTTTTCCTGGGTAGGCTCAGACATTCTGGGTAGTTAACCCGTAATCATATGGTCATCCTAGCAATTTCTCACGGCCGGAATTGGCGCGGGCCCATATTTCCCTCAGAATATTTAATTTGTCCATATGTGATATAATTCATTGCTTCTTGAAAGTTTTTGCTTTAAAAGCGCGCAGTTTCATATTATGACAAAAACAATGCAGATAAAACTGAAAAGATATATCAAGTTCTGTGTGGTTTCTAGGACTGATAGTTCGTGCAAGTACATGTACTTCTCCCTAAGTAAAGGTTTCTACTTGTAAAATGATAGTGTTATTAACCTAATATTCTAGGTGTGAACATAGGTATTTGTTTGGGATAAGTACGAGGTGTGAACACACGTCTTTGTTTTCTGAATGACGATTTTCCTATCACTCACTCTTACTCAAAGTGTCATTTTACTTAGTATAAATACCAAACTGTTAATTCAATTTTTCCTCATCTCTGTTTTTGGAGCAGACATTTCTTTCTGGTTGCGCCATTTCCTGATCATTACCTACTTTTACGTTTATAAAGCTTCTCCAATTCTGGTTCCGGGAACGGACATTATTATTGATACTATTATTTCTTGATTAATGATAATGCTTTGAATGCGATCCGGCTTAGAGAGTGTGCTGGTCGTGTTTATAGTTTCTGTTTCAATCAAACCATACATAAAAAGTGCGAATGCGCAAATTAGAAACAGTTTAGGTGCGATGGGTGAAGTTAGCCGAAGTAGCCTGACCAGCCGAGGTAGGCTACTTCGGCTGGCCGGAGTAGCCTGACCAGCCAAAGTAGCAGAAATTGCTGGCATATGTAGCCGAAACAGCCGCATTGACGTGCGCGGAGTTTAGGGAGCAAGCGACCTTGTGGGATTTACAGTAGAAGGGATGTACTTTCAGACCACATAAGCGGCTATGTCGGGAAAACTTTGATGACCGAAAATGGAAATTTCTGTATAGTATTGCAATGTGTCGGTACCAACTCGGGCTGGTTTCTCACAGAACCCCACCGAGTTTAGGGAGTTCGAGACCCAGTGGGGCTTGTAGTCTATACAAGTGCCTTTACAGCCCATAGGTCGGTTATATTGGGAAAACTCTGGTTTGTCGGAAATTTCAACTCAAACATTGGGAAACGTGAACATTCATGGGTTTGCGGGTGGGGTAAGAGGCACCCCTGTCATTGACGTGCGCGGAGTTTAGGGAGCAAGCGACCTAGTGGGATTTACAGTAGAAGGAATGTACTTTAAGACCACATAAGCGGCTATGCCGGGAAAACTCTAGTTTTCGAGAAATAGGGGTACAAAAATGACCAAAAATGGAAATTTCTGTATAGTATTGCAATGTGTCGGTACCAACTCGGGCTGGTTTCTCACAGAACCCCACCAAGTTTAGGGAGTTCGAGACCCAGTGGGGCTTGTAGTCCATACAAGTGCCTTTACAGCCCATAGATCGGTTCGAGACCCAGTGGGGCTTGTAGTCCATACAAGTGCCTTTACAGCCCATAGGTCGGTTATACTGGGAAAACTCTGGTTTGTCGAAAATTTCAACTCAAACATTGGGAAACGTGAACATTAATGGGTTTGGGGGTGGGGTTTAAGGCACCCCTGTCATTAACGTGCACGGAGTTTAGGGAGCAAGCGACCTAGTGGGATTTACAGTAGAAGGGATGTATTTTCAGACCACATAAGCGGCTATGCCGGGAAAACTCTAGTTTTCTAGAAATAGGGGTACAAAAATGACTAAAAATGGAAATTTCTGTACAGTTTTGCAATGTGTTGGTACCAACACGGGCTGGTTTCTCACAGAACCCCACCGAGTTTAGGGAGTTCGAGACCCAGTGGGGTTTGTAGTCCATACAAGTGCCTTTACAGCCCATAGGTCGGTTATACTGGGAAAACTCTGGTTTGTCGGAAATTTCTCTTCAAACATTGGGAAACGTGAACATTCATGGGTTTGGGGGTGGGGTAAGAGGCACCCCTGTCATTGACGTGCGCGGAGTTTAGGGAGCAAGCGACCTAGTGGGATTTACAGTAGAAGGGCTGTACTTTTAGACCACATAAGCGGCTATGCCGGGAAAACTCTAGTTTTCGAAAAAATAGGGGTACAAAAATGACCAAAAATGGAAATTTCTGTACAGTATTGCAATGTGTCGGTACCAACTCGGGCTGGTTTCTCACAGAACCCCACCGAGTTTAGGGAGTTCGAGACCCAGTGGGGCTTGTAGTCCATACAAGTGCCTTTACAGCCCATAGATCGGTTATACTGGGAAAACTCTGGTTTGTCGGAAATTTCAACTCAAACATTGGGAAACGTGAACATTCATTGGTTTGGGGGTGGGGTATGAGGCACCCCTGTCATTGACGTGCGCGGAGTTTAGGGAGCAAGCGACCTAGTGGGATTAACAGTAGAAGGGATGTACTTTCAGACCATATAAGCGGCTATGTCGGGAAAACTCTGGTTGTCAACAAATATGGGTACAAAGATGACCGAAAATGGAAATTTCTGTAGCGCATTGCAATGTGTCGGTACCAACTCGGGCTGGTTTCTCACAGAACCCCACCGAGTTTAGGGAGTTCGAGACCCAGTGAGGCTTGTAGTCCATACAAGTGCCTTTACAGCCCATAGGTCGGTTATACTGGGAAAACTCTGGTTTGTCGAAAATTTCAACTCAAACATTGGGAAACGTGAACATTCATGGTTTTGGGGGTGGGGTAAGAGGCACCCCTGTCATTGACGTGCGCGGAGTTTAGGGAGCAAGCGACCTAGTGGGATTTACAGTAGAATGAATGTACTTTCAGACCACAAAAGCGGCTATGCCGGGAAAACTCTAGTTTTCGAGAAATATGGGTACAAAAATGACCAAAAATGGAAATTTCTGTATAGTATTGCAATGTGTCGGTACCAACTCGGGCTGGTTTCTCACAGAACCCCACCGAGTTTAGGGAGTTCGAGACCCAGTGGGTCTTGTAGTCCATACAAGTGCCTTTACAGCCCATAGGTCGGTTATACTGGGAAAACTCTGGTTTGTCGGAAATTTCAACTCAAACATTGGGAAACGTGAACATTCATGGGTTTGGGGGTGGGGTATAAGGCACCCCTGTCATTGACGTGCACGGAGTTTAGGGAGCAAGCGACCTAGTGGGATTAACAGTAGAAGGAATGTACTTTCAGACCACATAAGCGGCTATGCCGGGAAAACTCTAGTTTTCGAGAAATATGGGTACAAAAATGACCAAAAATGGAAATTTCTGTATAGTATTGCAATGTGTCGGTACCAACTCGGGCTGGTTTCTCACAGAACCCCACCGAGTTTAGGGAGTTCGAGACCCAGTGGGTCTTGTAGTCCATACAAGTGCCTTTACAGCCCATAGGTCGGTTATACTGGGAAAACTCTGGTTTGTCGGAAATTTCAACTCAAACATTGGGAAACGTGAACATTCATGGGTTTGGGGGTGGGGTATAAGGCACCCCTGTCATTGACGTGCACGGAGTTTAGGGAGCAAGCGACCTAGTGGGATTTACAGTAGAAGGGATGTATTTTCAGACCACATAAGCGGCTATGCCCGGAAAACTCTAGTTTTCTAGAAATAGGGGTACAAAAATGACCAAAAATGGAAATTTCTGTACAGTATTGCAATGTGTCGGTACCAACTCGGGCTGGCTTCTCACAGAACCCCACCGAGTTTAGTGAGTTCGAGACCCAGTGGGGCTTGTAGTCCATACAAGTGCCTTTACAGCCCATAGGTCGGTTATACTGGGAAAACTCTGGTTTGTCGGAAATTTTAACTCAAACATTGGGAAACGTGAACATTCATGGGTTTGGGGGTGGGGTATAAGGTACCCCTGTGATTGGCGAGCACGGAGTTTAGGGAGCAAGCGACCTAGTGGGATTTACAGTAGAATGGATGTACTTTCAGACCATATATGCGGCTATGTCGGGAAAACTCTGGTTTTCGGGAAATAGGGGTACAAAGATGACCGAAAATGGAAATTTCTGTATAGTATTGCAATGTGTCGGTACCAACTCGGGCTGGTTCCTCACAGAACCCCACCGAGTTTAGGGAGTTCGAGGCCCAGTGGGGCTTGTAGTCTATACAAGTGCCTTTACAGCCCATAGGTCGGTTATACTGGGAAAACTCTGGTTTGTCGGAAATTTTAACTCAAACATTGGGAAATGTGAACATTCATTGGTTTGGGGGTGGGGTAAGAGGCACCCCTGTCATTGACGTGCGCGGAGTTAAGGGAGCAAGCGACCTAGTGGGATTTACAGTAGAAGGGACGTACTTTTATACCACATAAGCGGCTATGCCGGGAAAACTCTAGTTTTCGAAAAAATAGGGGTACAAATATGACCGAAAATGGAAATTTCTGTACAGTATTGCAATGTGTCGGTACCAACTCGGGCTGGTTTCTCACAGAACCCCACCGAGTTTAGGGAGTTCGAGACCCAGTGGGCCTTGTTGTCCATACAAGTGCCTTTACAGCCCATAGGTCGGTAATACTGGGAAAACTCTGGTTTGTCGGAAATTTCAACAAAACATTGGGAAACGTGAACATTCATGGGTTTGGGGGTGGGGTAAGAGGCACCCCTGTCATTGACGTGCGCGGAGTTTAGGGAGCAAACGACCTAGTGGGATTTACAGTAGAAGGGACGTACTTTTAAACCACATAAGCGGCTATGCCGGGAAAACTCTAGTTTTCGAAAAAATATTGGTACAAAAATGACCGAAAATGGAAATTTCTGTACAGTATTGCAATGTGTCGGTACCAACTCGGGCTGGTTTCTCACATAACCCCACCGAGTTTAGGGAGTTCGAGACCCAGTGGGGCTTGTAGTCCATACAAGTGCCTTTACAGCCCATAGGTCGGTTATACTGGGAAAACTCTGGTTTGTCGGAAATTTCAACTCAAACATTGGAAAACGTGAACATTCATGGGTTTGGGGGTGGGGTAAGAGGCACCCCTGTCATTGACGTGCGCGGGGTTTAGGGAGCAAACGACCTAGTGGGATTTACAGTAGAAGGGACGTACTTTTAAATCACATAAGCGGCTATGCCGGGAAAACTCTAGTTTTCGAAAAAATAGGGGTACAAAAATGACCGAAAATGGAAATTTCTGTACAGTATTGCAATGTGTCGGTACCAACTCGGGCTGGTTTCTCACAGAACCCCACCGAGTTTAGGGAGTTCGAGACCCAGTGGGGCTTGTAGTCCATACAAGTGCCTTTACAGCCCATAGGTCGGTTATACTGGGAAAACTCTGGTTTGTCGGAAATTTCAACTCAAACATTGGGAAACGTGAACATTCACGGGTTTGGAGGTGGGGTATGAGGCACCCCTGTCATTGATGTTTGCGGAGTTTAGGGAGCAAGCGACCTAGTGGGATTTACAGTAGAAGGGATGTACTTTTAGACCACATAAGCGGCTATGCCGGGAAAACTCTAGTTTTCGAAAAAATTGGGGTACAAAAATGACCAAAAATGGAAATTTCTGTACACTATTGCAATGTGTCGGTACCAACTCGGGCTGGTTTCTCACAGAACCCCACCGAGTTTAGGGAGTTCGAGACCCAGTGGGGCTTGTAGTCCATACAAGTGCCTTTACAGCCCATAGGTCGGTTATACTGGGAAAACTCTGGTTTGTCGGAAATTTCAACTCAAACATTGGGAAACGTGAACATTCATGAGTTTTGGGGTGGGGTATGAGGCCCCCCTGTCATTGACGTGCGCGGAGTTTAGGGAGCAAGCGACCTAGTGGGATTTACAGTAGAATGGATGTACTTTCAGACCATATAAGCGGCTATGTCGGGAAAACTCTGGTTTTCGAGAAATATGGGTACAAAGATGACCGAAAATGGAAATTTCTGTATAGTATTGCAATGTGTCGGTACCAACTCGGGCTGGTTTCTCACAGAACCCCACCGAGTTTAGGGAGTTCGAGACCCAGTGGGGTTTGTAGTCTATACAAGTGCCTTTACAGCCCATAGGTCGGTTATACTGGGAAAACTCTGGTTTGTCGGAAATTTCAACTCAAACATTGGGAAAAGTGAACATTCATGGGTTTGGGGGTGGGGTAAGAGGCACCCCTGTCATTGACGTGCGCGGAGTTTAGGGAGCAAACGACCTAGTGGGATTTACAGTAGAAGGGACGTACTTTTAAACCACATAAGCGGCTATGCCGGGAAAACTCTAGTTTTCGAAAAAATAGGGGTACAAAAATGACCGATAATGGAAATTTCTGTACAGTATTGCAATGTGTCGGTACCAACTCGGGCTGGTTTCTCACAGAACCCCACCGAGTTTAGGGAGTTCGAGACCCAGTGGGCCTTGTAGTCCATACAAATGCCTTTACAGCCCATAGGTCTGTAATACTGGGAAAACTCTGGTTTGTCGGAAATTTCAACTCAAACATTGGGAAACGTGAACATTCATGGGTTTGGGGGTGGGGTAAGAGGCACCCCTGTCATTGACGTGCGCGGAGTTTAGGGAGCAAACGACCTTGTGGGATTTACAGTAGAAGGGACGTACTTTTAAACCACATAAGCGGCTATGCCGGGAAAACTCTAGTTTTCGAAAAAATTGGGGTACAAAAAATGACCGAAAATGGAAATTTCTGTACAGTATTGCAATGTGTCGGTACCAACTCGGGCTGGTTTCTCAAAGAACCCCACCGAGTTTAGGGAGTTCGAGACCCAGTGGGGCTTGTAGTCCATACAAGTGCCTTTACAGCCCATAGGTCGGTTATACTGGGAAAACTCTGGTTTGTCGGAAATTTCAACTCAAACATTGGGAAACGTGAACATTCATGGGTTTGGGGGTGGGGTATGAGGCACCCCTGTCATTGACGTGCGCGGAGTTTAGGGAGCAAGCGACCTAGTGGGATTTACAGTAGAATGGATGTACTTTCAGACCATATAAGCGGCTATGTCGGGAAAACTCTGGTTTTCGAGAAATAGGGGTACAAAGATGACCGAAAATGGAAATTTCTGTATAGTATTGCAATGTGTCGGTACCAACTCGGGCTGGTTTCTCACAGAACCCCACCGAGTTTAGGGAGTTCGAGACCCAGTGGGGCTTGTAGTCTATACAAGTGCCTTTACAGCCCATATGTCGGTTATACTGGGAAAACTCTGGTTTGTCGGAAATTTCAACTCAAACATTGGGAAACGTGAACATTCATTGGTTTGGGGGTGGGGTAAGAGGCACCCCTGTCATTGACGTGCGCGGAGTTTAGGGAGCAAGCGACCTAGTGGGATTTACAGTAGAAGGAATGTACTTTCAGACCACATAAGCGGCTATGCCGGGAAAACTCTAGTTTTCTAGAAATAGGGGTACAAAAATGACCAAAAATGGAAATTTCTGTACAGTATTGCAATGTGTCGGTACCAACTCGGGCTGGTTTCTCACAGAACCCCACCGAGTTTAGGGAGTTCGAGACCCAGTGAGGCTGGTAGTCCATACAACTGCCTTTACAGCCCATAGGTCGGTTATACTGGGAAAACTCTGGTTTGTCGGAAATTTCAACTCAAACATCGGGAAACGTGAACATTCATGGGTTTGGGGGTGGGGTAAGAGGCACCCCTGTCATTGACGTGCGCGGAGTTTAGGGAGCAAACGACCTAGTGGGATTTACAGTAGAAGGGACGTACTTTTAAACCACATAAGCGGCTATGCCGGGAAATCTCTAGTTTTCGAAAAAATAGGGGTACAAAAATGACCGAAAATGGAAATTTCTGTACAGTATTGCAATGTGTCGGTACCAACTCGGGCTGGTTTCTCACAGAACCCCACCGAGTTTAGGGAGTTCGAGACCCAGTGGGGCTTGTAGTCCATACAAGTGCCTTTACAGCCCATAGGTCGGTTATACTGGGAAAACTCTGGTTTGTCAGAAATTTCAACTCAAACATTGGGAAACGTGAACATTCATGGGTTTGGGGGTGGGGTAAGAGGCACCCCTGTCATTGACGTGCGCGGGGTTTAGGGAGCAAACGACCTAGTGGGATTTACAGTAGAAGGGACGTACTTTTAAACCACATAAGCGGCTATGCCGGGAAAACTCTAGTTTTCGAAAAAATAGGGGTACAAAAATGACCGAAAATGGAAATTTCTGTACAGTATTGCAATGTGTCGGTACCAACTCGGGCTGGTTTCTCACAGAACCCCACCGAGTTTAGGGAGTTCGAGACCCAGTGGGGCTTGTAGTCCATACAAGTGCCTTTACAGCCCATAGGTCGGTTATACTGGGAAAACTCTGGTTTGTCGGAAATTTTAACTCAAACATTGGGAAACGTGAACATTCATGGGTTTGGGGGTGGGGTAAGAGGCACCCCTGTCATTGACGTGCGCGGGGTTTAGGGAGCAAACGACCTAGTGGGATTTACAGTAGAAGGGACGTACTTTTAAACCACATAAGCGGCTATGCCGGGAAAACTCTAGTTTTCGAAAAAATAGGGGTACAAAAATGACCGAAAAATGAAATTTCTGTACAGTATTGCAATGTGTCGGTACCAACTCGGACTGGTTTCTCACAGAACCCCACCGAGTATTGGGAGTTCGAGACCCAGTGGGGCTTGTAGTCCATACAAGTGCCTTTACAGCCCATAGGTCGGTTATACTGGGAAAACTCTGGTTTGTCGGAAATTTCAACTCAAACATTGGGAAACGTGAACATTCACGGGTTTGGAGGTAGGGTAAGAGGCACCCCTGTCATTGACGTTTGCGGAGTTTAGGGAGCAAGCGACCTAGTGGGATTTACAGTAGAAGGGATGTACTTTTAGACCACATAAGCGGCTATGCCGGGAAAACTCTAGTTTTCGAAAAAATAGGGGTACAAAAATGACCGAAAATGGAAATTTCTGTACACTATTGCAATGTGTCGGTACCAACTCGGGCTGGTTTCTCACAGAACCCCACCGAGTTTAGGGAGTTCGAGACCCAGTGGGGCTTGTAGTCCATACAAGTGCCTTTACAGCCCATAGGTCGGTTATATTGGGAAAACTCTGGTTTGTCAGAAACTTCATCTCAAACATTGGAAAACGTGAACATTCATGGGTTTGGGGGTGGGGTAAGAGGCACCCCTGTCATTGACGTGCGCGGGGTTTAGGGAGCAAACGACCTTGTGGGATTTACAGTAGAAGGGACGTACTTTTAAACACATAAGCGGCTATGCCGGGAAAACTCTAGTTTTCGAAAAAATAGGGGTACAAAAATGACCGAAAATGGAAATTTCTGTACAGTATTGCAATGTGTCGGTACCAACTCGGGCTGGTTTCTCACAGAACCCCACCGAGTTTAGGGAGTTCGAGACCCAGTGGGGCTTGTAGTCCATACAAGTGCCTTTACAGCCCATAGGTCGGTTATACTGGGAAAACTCTGGTTTGTCGGAAATTTCAACTCAAACATTGGGAAACGTGAACATTCATGGGTTTGGGGGTGGGGTACAGTACAGTCAGCGTGATGTTTATATCCTTCGCGCTCACGCACGAAAGAAAAAAAGATTAAGTTCCACGCAAAACCCACGCGAAACCCTCGCTCATTCCTCGCAAAATCCACGCTTGTTCCACGCTATGTCCACGTTCATTCCTCGCAAGAAGCGTGTGAGTTGCGTGAGATATAAGCAGTTCCACGCTTGCTCACGCTTTCCACGTTCATTAAGGAAAAGAAGCGTGGAAAAGATTAAGAGACATGCGAGAAAAGGATTATCGTTTCGTCTTGTTCAAAAGGGTAAAATTGTTAAAGTTTTGTGACCAAATTAAATATAATATATAATTTAATAATTCTTAGTACGAGAACGGCAACTTAGTATGATGACGGTAAACCTGTACAAATACATACACTTGTACGACAAAGCGCCTGTACGTAAATACATACGCATGTTTTGACGAGTTGCAGTCTGAGCAATACGTTATTCAGTGTTGATTCCTCAAATAAATGGGTCTTACGTATTCTCTAAGATGCCCAACGTCAATTAAAGCTCGACCTACATGTAATACGGTTCAAGCACCTTGCTACATGTACATGTATCACTTAATCATAAATTACGATGTACGTTACAATTAAATTTACATGCAATTAATTCATCTTAATTCATCTTAAGAGTCGGTACAATGCCCCTGCGAGAATTCTGATTCCCTTTAACATGTTCAGCATTAACCAAAGTCAACAAAATCAGGGTTTCTTTATTCTTGTATCGGCACAATTATTGTACACAGGATTAATAAGCGACATAGCCTCTAAGTTAAAATTAACAAGTTGACTCTAATTTGGTGCATAAAGTTATAAATTATCCTAATCAAACAAACACACAGTTCAGTTTGTGTGATAAGTGATAAAATGCAAGCATATCTTTGAGATTTGAAACTTTGGAAAAACAAAAAAGAAAAATAAGTTTAAAAAAAACGAAAACAAAAGAAAGTATAGAAAATACCAACAAAAACTACGTTTGTGCGTGTCTTCTTTGTTTCAGAAATGTGAGACACCATACTGATTAGTACATGTACATGTCTGTACACGGCAAAATTTCAGCGGCGGAAATGACATCACTGCTTTTATTTTGGTTGACAAGAGACATAAACATATATATAAAAAGTGAAAAGAACCACTTTATTCATGTCCCTTTATCCTGAGCGTGAAACGAACGTGGAAAGCGTGAGCGAGCGTGGGACTGTAGATATCTCACGCAACTCTCTTATATAATAATCCTTTTCACGTTTCGTTTCACGCTACACTTAAGCAGTTCCACGCAAAACTCACGCTACTTCCTCGCAAAACTCACGCAAAATCCACCCTAATTCCACGCAAAATCCACGGAAAAAAGTCACGTGACATGCGAGATTCCACGTTCGTAAGCGTGAGTGATATAAACATCACGCTGACTGTACTGTAAGAGGCACCCCTGTCATTGACGTGCGCGGGGTTTAGGGAGCAAGCGACCTAGTGGGATTTACAGTAGAAGGGACGTACTTTTAAACCACATAAGCGGCTATGCCGGGAAAACTCTAGTTTTCGAAAAAATAGGGGTACAAAAATGACCGAAAATGGAAATTTCTGTACAGTATTGCAATGTGTCGGTACCAACTCGGACTGGTTTCTCACAGAACCCCACCGAGTATTGGGAGTTCGAGACCCAGTGGGGCTTGTAGTCCATACAAGTGCCTTTACAGCCCATAGGTCGGTTATACTGGGAAAACTCTGGTTTGTCGGAAATTTCAACTCAAACATTGGGAAACGTGAACATTCACGGGTTTGGAGGTGGGGTAAGAGGCACCCCTGTCATTGACGTTTGCGGAGTTTAGGGAGCAAGCGACCTAGTGGGATTTACAGTAGAAGGGATGTACTTTTAGACCACATAAGCGGCTATGCCGGGAAAACTCTAGTTTTCGAAAAAATTGGGGTACAAAAATGACCAAAAATGGAAATTTCTGTACACTATTGCAATGTGTCGTTACCAACTCGGGCTGGTTTCTCACAGAACCCCACCGAGTTTAGGGAGTTCGAGACCCAGTGGGGCTTGTAGTCCATACAAGTGCCTTTACAGCCCATAGGTCGGTTATACTGGGAAAACTCTGGTTTGTCGGAAATTTCAACTCAAACATTGGGAAACGTGAACATTCACGGGTTTGGAGGTGGGGTAAGAGGCACCCCTGTCATTGACGTGCGCGGAGTTCAGGGAGCAAGCGACCTAGTGGGATTTACAGCAGAAGGGATGTACTTTTAGACCACATAAGCGGCTATGCCGGGAAAACTCTAGTTTTCGAAAAAATAGGGGTACAAAAATGACCAAAAATGGAAATTTCTGTACACTATTGCAATGTGTCGGTACCAACTCGGGCTGGTTTCTCACAGAACCCCACCGAATTTAGGGAGTTCGAGACCCAGTGGGGCTTGTAGTCCATACAAGTGCCTTTACAGCCCATAGGTCGGTTATACTGGGAAAACTCTGGTTTGTCGGAAATTTCAACTCAAACATTGGGAAACGTGAACATTCACGGGTTTGGAGGTGGGGTAAGAGGCACCCCTGTCATTGACGTGCGCGGAGTTTAGGGAGCAAACGACCTAGTGGGATTTACAGTAGAAGTGACGTACTTTTGAACCACATAAGCGGCTATGCCGGGAAAACTCTAGTTTTCGAAAAAATAGGGGTACAAAAATGACCAAAAATGGAAATTTCTGTACAGTATTGCAATGTGTCGGTACCAACTCGGGCTGGTTTCTCACAGAACCCCACCGAGTTTAGGGAGTTCGAGACCCAGTGGGGCTTGTAGTCCATACAAGTGCCTTTACAGCCCATAGGTCGGTTATACTGGGAAAACTGTGGTTTGTCGGAAATTTCAACTCAAACATTGGGAAACGTGAACATTCATGGGTTTGGGGGTGGGGTATGAGGCACCCCTGTCATTGACGTGCGCAGAGTTTAGGGAGCAAACGACCTAGTGGGATTTACAGTAGAAGGGACGTACTTTTAAACCACATAAGCGGCTATGCCGGGAAAACTCTAGTTTTCGAAAAAATAGGGGTACAAAAATGACCGAAAATGGAAATTTCTGTACAGTATTGCAATGTGTCGGTACCAACTCGGGCTGGTTTCTCACAGAACCCCACCGAGTTTAGGGAGTTCGAGACCCAGTGGGGCTTGTAGTCCATACAAGTGCCTTTACAGCCCATAGGTCGGTTATACTGGGAAAACTCTGGTTTGTCGGAAATTTCAACTCAAACATTGGGAAACGTGAACATTCATGGGTTTGGGGGTGGGGTAAGAGGCACCCCTGTCATTGACGTGCGCGGAGTTTAGGGAGCAAACGATCTAGTGGGATTTACAGTAGAAGGCACGTACTTTTAAACCACATAAGCGGCTATGCCGGGAAAACTCTAGTTTTCGAAAAAATAGGGGTACAAAAATGACCGAAAATGGAAATTTCTGTACAGTATTGCAATGTGTAGGAACCAACTCGGGCTGGTTTCTCACAGAACCCCACAGAGATTAGGGAGTTCGAGACCCAGTGAGCCTTGTAGTCCATACAAGTGCCTTTACAGCCCATAGGTCGGTAATACTGGGAAACTTCTGGTTTGTCGGAAATTTCAACTCAAACATTGGGAAACGTGAACATTCATGGGTTTGGGGGTGGGGTATGAGGCACCCCTGTCATTGACGTGCGCGGAGTTTAGGGAGCAAGCGACCTAGTGGGATTTACAGTAGAAGGGATGTACTTTCAGACCATATAAGCGGCTATGTCGGGAAAACTCTGGTTTTCGAGAAATAGGGGTACAAAAATGACCAAAAATGGAAATTTCTGTATAGTATTGCAATGTGTCGGTACCAACTCGGGCTGGTTTCTCACAGAACCCCACCGAGTTTAGGGAGTTCGAGACCCAGTGGGGCTTATAGTCTACACAAGTGCCTTTACAGCCCATAGGTCGGTTATACTGGGAAAACTCTGGTTTGTCGGAAATTTCAACTCAAACATTGGGAAACGTGAACATTCACGGGTTTGGAGGTGGGGTAAGAGGCACCCCTGTCATTGACGTTCGCGGAGTTTAGGGAGCAAGCGACCTAGTGGGATTTACAGTAGAAGGGATGTACTTTTAGACCACATAAGCGGCTATGCCGGGAAAACTCTAGTTTTCGAAAAAAAATAGGGGTACAAAAATGACCAAAAATGGAAATTTCTGTACAGTATTGCAATGTGTCGGTACCAACTCGGGCTGGTTTCTCACAGAACCCCACCGAGTTTAGGGAGTTGGAGACCCAGTGGGCCTTGTAGTCCATACAAGTGCCTTTACAGCCCATAGGTCGGTTATACTGGGAAAACTCTGGTTTGTCGGAAATTTCAACTCAAACATTGGGAAACGTGAACATTCATGGGTTTGGGGGTTGGGTATGAGGCACCCCTGTCATTGACGTGCGCGGAGTTTAGGGAGCAAGCGACCTAGTGGGATTTACAGTAGAATGGATGTACTTTCAGACCATATATGCGGCTATGTCGGGAAAACTCTGGTTTTCGAGAAATAGGGGTACAAAGATGACCGAAAATGGAAATTTCTGTATAGTATTGCAATGTGTCGGTACCAACTCGGGCTGGTTTCTCACAGAACCCCACCGAGTTTAGGGAGTTCGAGACCCAGTGGGGCTTGTAGTCTATACAAGTGCCTTTACAGCCCATATGTCGGTTATACTGGGAAAACTCTGGTTTGTCGGAAATTTTAACTCAAACATTGGGAAACGTGAACATTCATTGGTTTGGGGGTGGGGTAAGAGGCACCCCTGTCATTGACGTGCGCGGAGTTTAGGGAGCAAGCGACCTAGTGGGATTTACAGAAGAAGGAATGTACTTTCAGACCACATAAGCGGCTATGCCGGGAAAACTCTAGTTTTCTAGAAATAGGGGTACAAAAATGACCAAAAATGCAAATTTCTGTACAGTATTGCAATGTGTCGGTACCAACTCGGGCTGGTTTCTCACAGAACCCCACCGAGGTTAGGGAGTTCGAGACCCAGTGAGGCTTGTAGTCCATACAAGTGCCTTTACAGCCCATAGGTCGGTTATACTGGGAAAACTCTGGTTTGTCGGAAATTTCAACTCAAACATTGGGAAACGTGAACATTCATGGGTTTGGGGGTGGGGTAAGAGGCACCCCTGTCATTGACGTGCGCGGAGTTTAGGGAGCAAACGACCTAGTGGGATTTACAGTAGAAGGGACGTACTTTTAAACCACATAAGCGGCTATGCCGGGAAAACTCTAGTTTTCGAAAAAATAGGGGTACAAAAATGACCGAAAATGGAAATTTCTGTACAGTATTGCAATGTGTCGGTACCAACTCGGGCTGGTTTCTCACAGAACACCACCGAGTTTAGGGAGTTCGAGACCCAGTGGGCCTTGTTGTCCATACAAGTGCCTTTACAGCCCATAGGTCGGTAATACTGGGAAAACTCTGGTTTGTCGGGAATTTCAACAAAACATTGGGAAACGTGAACATTCATGGGTTTGGGGGTGGGGTTTAAGGCCCCCCTGTCATTGACGTGCGCGGAGTTTAGGGAGCAAGCGACCTAGTGGGATTTACAGTAGAATGGATGTACTTTCAGACCATATCAGCGGCTATGTCGGGAAAACTCTGGTTTTCGAGAAATAGGGGTACAAAGATGACCGAAAATGGAAATTTCTGTATAGTATTGCAATGTGTCGGTACCAACTCGGGCTGGTTTCTCACAGAACCCCACCGAGTTTAGGGAGTTCGAGACCCAGTGGGGCTTATAGTCTACACAAGTGCCTTTACAGCCCATAGGTCGGTTATACTGGGAAAACTCTGGTTTGTCGGAAATTTCAACTCAAACATTGGGAAACGTGAACATTCATGGTTTTGGGGGTGGGGTAAGAGGCACCCCTCTCATTGACGTGCGCGGAGTTTAGGGAGCAAGCGACCTAGTGGGATTTACAGTAGAAGGAATGTACTTTCAGACCACATAAGCGGCTATGCCGGGAAAACTCTAGTTTTCGAGAAATAGGGGTACAAAAATGACCAAAAATGGAAATTTCTGTATAGTATTGCAATGTGTCGGTACCAACTCGGGCTGGTTTCTCACAAAACCCCACCGAGTTTAGGGAGTTCGAGACCCAGTGGGTCTTGTAGTCCATACAAGTGCCTTTACAGCACATAGGTCGGTTATACTGGAAAAACTCTGGTTTGTCGGAAATTTCAACTCAAACATTGGGAAACGTGAACATTCATGGGTTTGGGGGTTGGGTATGAGGCACCCCTGTCATTGACGTGCGCGGAGTTTAGGGAGCAAGCGTCCTAGTGGGATTTACAGTAGAAGGGATGTACTTTCATACCATATCAGCGGCTATGTCGGGAAAACTCTGGTTTTCGAGAAATAGGGGTACAAAGATGACCGAAAATGGAAATTTCTGTATAGTATTGCAATGTGTCGGTACCAACTCGGGCTGGTTTCTCACAGAACCCCACCGAGTTTAGGGAGTTCGAGACCCAGTGGGGCTTGTAGTCTATACAAGTGCCTTTACAGCCCATAGGTCGGTTATACTGGGAAAACTCTGGTTTGTCGGAAATTTCAACACAAACATTGGGAAACGTGAACATTCATGGTTTTTTGGGGGGGGGGGGGGGGTAAGAGGCACCCCTGTCATTGACGTGCGCGGAGTTTAGGGAGCAAGCGACCTAGTGGGATTTACAGTAGAAGGAATGTACTTTCAGACCACATAAGCGGCTATGCCGGGAAAACTCTAGTTTTCGAGAAATAGGGGTACAAAAATGACCAAAAATGGAAATTTCTGTATAGTATTGCAATGTGTCGGTACCAACTCGGGCTGGTTTCTCACAGAACCCCACCGAGTTTAGGGAGTTCGAGACCCAGTGGGTCTTGTAGTCCATACAAGTGCTTTTAGAGCCCATAGGTCGGTTATACTGGAAAAACTCTGGTTTGTCGAAAATTTCAACTCAAACATTGGGAAACGTGAACATTCATGGGTTTGGGGGTGGGGTATAAGGCACCCCTGTCATTGACGTGCACGGAGTTTAGGGAGCAAGCGACCTAGTGGGATTTACAGTAGAAGGGATGTATTTTCAGACGCCATAAGCGGCTATGCCGGGAAAACTCTAGTTTTCTAGAAATAGGGTTACAAAAATGATCAAAAATGGAAATTTCTGTACAGTATTGCAATGTGTCGGTACCAACTCGGGCTGGTTTCTCACAGAACCCCACCGAGTTTAGGGAGTTCGAGACCCAGTGGGTCTTGTAGTCCATACAAGTGCTTTTAGAGCCCATAGGTCGGTTATACTGGAAAAACTCTGGTTTGTCGAAAATTTCAACTCAAACATTGGGAAACGTGAACATTCATGGGTTTGGGGGTGGGGTATAAGGCACCCCTGTCATTGACGTGCACGGAGTTTAGGGAGCAAGCGACCTAGTGGGATTTACAGTAGAAGGGATGTATTTTCAGACGCCATAAGCGGCTATGCCGGGAAAACTCTAGTTTTCTAGAAATAGGGGTACAAAATGATCAAAAATGGAAATTTCTGTACAGTATTGCAATGTGTCGGTACCAACTCGGGCTGGTTTCTCACAGAACCCCACCGAGTTTAGGGAGTTCGAGACCCAGTGGGGCTTGTAGTCCATACAAGTGCCTTTACAGCCCATAGGTCGGTTATACCGGGAAAACTCTGGTTTGTCGGAAATTTTAACTCAAACATTGGGAAACGTGAACATTCATGGGTTTGGGGGTGGGTTATAAGGTACCCCTGTGATTGGCGAGCACGGAGTTTAGGGAGCAAGCGACCTAGTGGGATTTACAGAAGAAGGGATGTACCTTTAGACCATAAAAGCGGCTATGTCGGGAAAACTCTGGTTTTCGAGAAAAAGGTGTACAAAGATGACCGAATATGGAAATTTCTGTATAGTATTGCAATGTGTCGGTACCAACTCGGGCTGGTTTCTCACAGAACCCCACCGAGTTTAGGGAGTTCGAGACCCAGTGGGCCTTGTAGTCCATACAAGTGCCTTTACAGCCCATAGGTCGGTTATACTGGGAAAACTCTGGTTTGTCGGAAATTTCAACTCAAACATTGGGAAACGTGAACATTCATTGGTTTGGGGGTGGGGTAAGAGGCACCCCTGTCATTGACGTGCGCGGAGTTTAGGGAGCAAGCGACCTAGTGGGATTTATAGAAGAAGGAATGTACTTTCAGACCACATAAGCGGCTATGCCGGGAAAACTCTAGTTTTCTAGAAATAGGGGTACAAAAATGACCAAAAATGGAAATTTCTGTACAGTATTGCAATGTGTCGGTACCAACTCGGGCTGGTTTCTCACAGAACCCCACCGAGTTTAGGGAGTTCGAGACCCAGTGGGCCTTGTAGTCCATACAAGTGCCTTTACAGCCCATAGGTCGGTTATACTGGGAAAACTCTGGTTTGTCGGAAATTTCAACTCAAACATTGGGAAACGTGAACATTCATTGATTTGGGGGTGGGGTAAGAGGCACCCCTGTCATTGACTTGCGCGGAGTTTAGGGAGCAAGCGACCTAGTGGGATTTACAGTAGAATGGATGTACTTTCAGACCATATATGCGGCTATGTCGGGAAAACTCTGGTTTTCGAGAAATAGGGGTACAAAGATGACCGAGAATGGAAATTTCTGTATAGTATTGCAATGTGTCGGTACCAACTCGGGCTGGTTTCTCACAGAACCCCGCCGAGTTTAGGGAGTTCGAGACCCAGTGGGGCTTGTAGTCTATACAAGTGCCTTTACAGCCCATAGGTCGGTTATACTGGGAAAACTCTGGTTTGTCGGAAATTTCAACTCAAACATTGGGAAACGTGAACATTCATGGTTTTGGGGGTGGGGTAAGAGGCACCCCTGTCACTGACGTGCGCGGAGTTTAGGGAGCAAGCGACCTAGTGGGATTTACAGTAAAAGGAATGTACTTTCAGACCACATAAGCGGCTATGCCGGGAAAACTCTAGTTTTCGAGAAATAGGGGTACAAAAATGACCAAAAATGGAAATTTCTGTATAGTATTGCAATGTGTCGGTACCAACTCGGGCTGGTTTCTCACAGAACCCCACCGAGTTTAGGGAGTTCGAGACCCAGTGGGCCTTGTAGTCCATACAAGTGCCTTTACAGCCCATAGGTCGGTTATACTGGGAAAACTCTGGTTTGTCGGAAATTTTAACTCAAACATTGGGAAACGTGAACATTCATGGGTTTGGGGGTGGGGTATGAGGCACCCCTGTCATTGACGTGCGCGGAGTTTAGGGAGCAAGCGACCTAGTGGGATTTACAGAAGAAGGAATGTACTTTCAGACCACATAAGCGGCTATGCCGGGAAAACTCTAGTTTTCAAAAAAATAGGGGTACAAAAATGACCAAAAATGGAAATTTCTGTACAGTATTGCAATGTGTCGGTACCAACTCGGGCTGGTTTCTTACAGAACCCCACCGAGTTTAGGGAGTTCGAGACCCAGTGGGGCTTGTAGTCCATACAAGTGCCTTTACAGCCCATAGGTCGTTTATATTGGGAAAACTCTGGTTTGTCGGAAATTTCAACTCAAACATTTGGAAACGTGAACATTCATGGGTTTGGGGGTGGGGTATGAGGCACCCCTGTCATTGACGTGCGCGGAGTTTAGGGAGCAAGCGACCTAGTGGGATTTACAGTAGAAGGAATGTACTTTCAGACAATATAAGCGGCTATGTCAGGAAAACTCTGGTTTTCGAGAAATAGGGGTACAAAGATGACCGAAAATGGAAATTTCTGTATAGTATTGCAATGTGTCGGTACCAACTCGGGCTGGTTTCTCACAGAACCCCACCGAGTTTAGGGAGTTCGAGACCCAGTGGGGCTTGTAGTCTATACAAGTGCCTTTACAGCCCATAGGTCGGTTATACTGGGAAAATTCTGGTTTGTCGGAATTTTTAACTCAAACATTGGGAAACGTGAACATTCATGGTTTTGGGGGTTGGGTAAGAGGCACCCCTGTCATTGACGTGCGCGGAGTTTAGGGAGCAAGCGACCTAGTGGGATTTACAGTAGAAGGGATGTATTTTCAGACCACATAAGCGGCTATGCCGGGAAAACTCTAGTTTTCGAGAAATAGGGGTACAAAAATGACCAAAAATGGAAATTTCTGTACAGTATTGCAATGTGTCGGTACCAACTCGGGCTGGTTTCTCACAGAACCCCACCGAGTTTAGGGAGTTCGAGACCCAGTGGGGCTTGTAGTCCATACAAGTGCCTTTACAGCCCATAGGTCGGTTATACTGGGAAAACTCTGGTTTGTCGGAATTTTTAACTCAAACATTGGGAAACGTGAACATTCATGGGTTCGGGGGTGGGGTACAAGGTACCCCTGTGATTGGCGAGCACGGAGTTTAGGGAGCAAGCGACCTAGTGGGATTTACAGAAGAAGGGTTGTTCTTTTAGACCATATAAGCGGCTATGTCAGGAAAACTCTGGTTTTCGAGAAATTGGGGTACAAAGATGACCGAAAATGGAAATTTCTGTACAGTATTGCAATGTGTCGGTACCAACTCGGGCTGGTTTCTCACAGAACCCCACCGAGTTTAGGGAGTTCGAGACCCAGTGGGCCTTGTAGTCCATACAAGTGCCTTTACAGCCCATAGGTCGGTTATACTGGGAAAACTCTGGTTTGTCGGAAATTTCAACTCAAACATTGGGAAACGTGAACATTCATTGATTTGGGGGTGGGGTAAGAGGCACCCCTGTCATTGACTTGCGCGGAGTTTAGGGAGCAAGCGACCTAGTGGGATTTATAGAAGAAGGAATGTACTTTCAGACCACATCAGCGGCTATGCCGGGAAAACTCTAGTTTTCGAGAAATAGTGGTACAAAAATGACCAAAAATGGAAATTTCTGTATAGTATTGCAATGTGTCGGTACAAACTCGGGCTGGTTTCTCACAGAACCCCACCGAGTTTAGGGAGTTCGAGACCCACTGGTTCTTGTAGTGGGTCCATACAAGTGCCTTTACAGCCCATAGGTCGAGAAATTGGGGTACAAAGATGACCGAAAATGGAAATTTCTGTACAGTATTGCAATGTGTCGGTACCAACTCGGGCTGGTTTCTCACAGAACCCCACCGAGTTTAGGGAGTTCGAGACCCAGTGGGGCTTGTAGTCCATACAAGTGCCTTTACAGCCCATAGGTCGGTTATACTAGGAAATCTGTGGTTTGTCGAAAATTTCAACTCAAACTTTGGGAAACGTGAACATTCATGGGTTTGGGGGTGGGGTAAGAGACACCCCTGTCATTGACGTGCGCGGAGTTTAGGGAGCAAACGACCTAGTGGGATTTACAGTAGAAGGGACGTACTTTTAAAACCACATAAGCGGCCATGCCGGGAAAACTCTAGTTTTCGAAAAAATAGGGGTACAAAAATGATCGAAAATGGAAATTTCTGTGCAGTATTGCAATGTGTCGGTACCAACTCGGGCTGGTTTCTCACAGAACCGCACCGAGTTTAGGGAGTTCGAGACCCAGTGGGCCTTGTAGTCCATACAAGTGCCTTTACAGCCCATAGGTCGGTAATACTGGGAAAACTCTGGTTTGTCGGAAATTTCAACTCAAACATTGGGAAACGTGAACATTCATGCGTTTGGGGGTGGGGTATGAGGCCCCCCTGTCATTGACGTGCGCGGAGTTTAGGGAGCAAGCGACCTAGTGCGATTTACAGTAGAATGGATGTACTTTCAGACCATATAAGCGGCTATGTCGGGAAAACTCTGGTTTTCGAGAAATAGGGGTACAAAGATGACCGAAAATGGAAATTTCTGTTTAGTATTGCAATGTGTCGGTACCAACTCGGGCTGGTTTCTCACAGAACCCCACCGAGTTTAGGGAGTTCGAGACCCAGTGGGGCTTGTAGTCTATACAAGTGCCTTTACAGCCCCTAGGTCGGTTATACTGGGAAAACTCTGGTTTGTCGGAAATTTCAACTCAAACATTGGGAAACGTGGACATTCATTGGTTTGGGGGTGAGGTAAGAGGCACCCCTGTCATTGACGTGCGCGGAGTTTAGGGAGCAAGCGACCTAGTGGGATTTACATAAAAAAGGAATGTACTTTCAGACCACATAAGCGGCTATGCCGGGGAAACTCTAGTTTTCTAGAAATAGGGGTACAAAAATGACCAAAAATGGAAATTTCTGTACAGTATTGCAATGTGTCGGTACCAACTCGGGCTGGTTTCTCACAGAACCCCACCGAGTTTAGGGAGTTCGAGACCCAGTGGGCCTTGTAGTCCATACAAGTGCCTTTACAGCCCATAGGTCGGTTATACTGGGAAAACTCTGGTTTGTCGAAAATTTTAACTCAAACATTGGGAAACGTGAACATTCATGGGTTTGGGGGAGGGGTATAATGCTCCCCTGTCATTGACGTGCGTGGAGTTTAGGGAGCAAGCGACCTAGTGGGATTTACAGTAGAAGGGATGTATTTTCAGACCACATCAGCGGCTGTGCCGGGAAAACTCTAGTTTTCTAGAAATAGGGGTACAAAAATGACCAAAAATGGAAATTTCTGTACAGTATTACAATGTGTCGGTACCAACTCGGGCTGGTTTCTCACAGAACCCCACCGAGTTTAGGGAGTTCGAGACCCAGTGGGGCTTGTAGTCCATACAAGTGCCTTTACAGCCCATATGTCGGTTATACTGGGAAAACTCTGGTTTGTCGGAAATTTTAACTCAAACATTGGGAAACGTGAACATTCATGGGTTTGGGGGTGGGGTATAAGGTACCCCTATCATTAGCGTGCACGGAGTTTAGGGAGCAAGCGACCTAGTGAGATTTACAGAAGAAGGGATATACTTTTAGACCATATAAGCGGCTATGTCGGGAAAACTCTGCTTTTCGAGAAATAGGGGTACAAAGATGACCGAAAATGGAAATTTCTGTACAGTATTGCAATGTGTCGGTACCAACTCGGGCTGGTTTCTCACAGAACCCCACCGAGTTTAGGGAGTTCGAGACCCAGTGGGGCTTGTAGTCCATACAAGTGCCTTTACAGCCCATAGGACGGTTATACTGGGAAAACTCTGGTTTGTCGAAAATTTCAACTCAAACATTGGGAAACGTGAACATTCATGGGTTTGGGGGTGGGGTATGAGGCACCCCTGTCATTGACGTGCGCGGAGTTTAGGGAGCAAGCGACCTAGTGGGATTTACAGTAGAATGGAAGTACCTTTAGACCACATAATTGGCTGTGCCGGGAAAACTCTAGTTTTCGAGAAACAGGGGTACAAAAATGACCAAAAATGGAAATTTCTGTATAGTATTGCAATGTGTCGGTACCAACTCGGGCTGGTTTCTCACAGAACCCCACCGAGTTTAGGGAGTTCGAGACCCAGTGGGGCTTGTAGTCTATACAAGTGCCTTTACAGCCCATAGGTCGGTTATACTGGGAAAACTCTGGTTTGTCGGAAATTATAACTCAAACATTGGGAAACGTGAACATTCATGGGTTTGGGGGTGGGGTAAGAGGCACCCCTGTCATTGACGTGCGCGGAGTTTAGGGAGCAACCGACCTAGTGGGATTTACAGTAGAAGGAATGTACTTTTAGACCACATAAGCGGCTATGCCGGGAAAACTCCAGTTTTCGAGTAATAGGGGTACAAAAATGACCAAAAATGGAAAATTCTGTATAGTATTACAATGTGTCGGTACCAACTCGGGCTGGTTTCTCACAGAACCCCACCGAGTTTAGGGAGTTCGAGACCCAGTGGGTCTTGTAGTCCATACAAGTGCCTTTACAGCCCATAGGTCGGTTATACTGGGAAAACTCTGGTTTGTCGAAAATTTCAACTCAAACATTGGGAAACGTGAACATTCATGGGTTTGGGGGTGGGGTATAAGGCACCCCTGTCATTGACGTGCACGGAGTTCAGGGAGCAAGCGACCTAGTGGGATTTACAGTAGAAGGGATCTATTTTCAGACCACATAAGCGGCTATGCCGGGCAAACTCTAGTTTTCTAGAAATAGGGGTACAAAAATGACCAAAAATGGAAATTTCTGTACAGTATTGCAATGTGTCGGTACCAACTCGGGCTGGTTTCTCACAGAACCCCACCGAGTTTAGGGAGTTCGAGACCTATGGGCTGTAAAGGCACTTGTATGGACTACAAGCCCCACTGGGTCTCGATCTCCCTAAACTCGGTTGGGTTCTGTGAGAAACCAGCCCGAGTTGGTACCGACACATTGCAATACTGTACAGAAATTTCCATTTTCGGTCATTTTTGTACCCCTATTTCTCGAAAACCAGAGTTTTCCCGACATAGCGGCTTATATGGTCTAAAAGTACATCCCTTCTACTGTAAATCCCACTAGGTCGCTTGCTCCCTAATCTCCGTGCACGCCAATGAGTGGGGTACCTTATACCCCACCCCCAAACCCATGAATGTTCACGTTTCCCAATGTTTGAGTTAAAATTTCCGACAAACCAGAGTTTTCCCAGTATAACCGACCTATGGGCTGTAAAGGCACTTGTATAGACTACAAGGCCCACTGGGTTTCGAACTCCCTAAACTCGGTGTGGTTCTGTGAGAAACCAGCCCGAGTTGGTACGGACACATTGCAATACTGTACAGAAATTTCCATTTTCGGTCATCTTTGTACCCCTATTTCTCGAAAACTAGAGTTTTCCCGACATAGCCGCTTATATGGTCTGAAAGTACATTCCTTCTACTGTAAATCCCACTAGGTCGCTTGCTCCCTAAACTCCGCGCACGTCAATGACAGGGGTGCCTCATACCCCACCCCCAAACCCATGAATGTTCACGTTTTCCAATGTTTGAGTTGAAGTTTCCGACAAACCAGAGTTTTCCCAGTATAACCGACCTATGGGCTGTAAAGGCACTTGTATGGACTACAAGCCCCACTGGGTCTCGAACTCCCTAAACTCGGTGGGGTTCTGTGAGAAACCAGCCCGAGTTGGTACCGATACATTGCAATACTTTACACAAATTTCCATTTTTGGTCATTTTTGTACCCCTACTTTTTCAAAAACTAGAGTTTTCCCGGCATAGCCGCTTATGTGGTCAAAAAGTACATCCCTTCTACTGTAAATCCCACTAGGTCGCTTGCTCCCTAAACTCCGCGCACGTCAATGACAGGGGTGCCTCTTACCCCACCCCCAAACCCATGAATGTTCACGTTTCCCAATGTTTGAGTTGAAATTTCCGACAAACCAGAGTTTTCCCAGTATAACCGACCTATGGGCTGTAAAGGCACTTGTATGGACTACAAGCCCCACTGGGTCTTGAACTCCATAAACTCGGTGGGGTTCTGTGAGAAACCAGCCCGAGTTTGTACCGACACATTGCAATACTATACAGAAATTTCCATTTTTGGTCATTTTTGTACCCCTGTTTCTCGAAAACTAGAGTTTTCCCGGCATAGCCAATTATGTGGTCTAAAAGTACATACATTCTACTGTAAATACCACTATGTCGCTTGCTCCCTAAACTCCGCGCACGTCAATGACAGGGGTGCCTCATTCCCCACCCCCAAACCCATGAATGTTCACGTTTCCCAATGTTTGAGTTGTAATTTCCGACAAACCAGAGTTTTCTTAGTATGGGCTTAGACCTATGGGCTGTAAAGGCACTCGTATGGACTATAAGGCCCATTGGGTCTCGAACTCCCTAAACTCGGTGGGGTTCTGTGAGAAACCATCCCGAGTTGGTACCGACACATTGCAATACTGTACAGAAATTTCCATTTTTGGTCATATTTGTACCACTATTTCTCGAAAACCAGAGTTTTCCCGACATAGCCGCTTATATGGTTTAAAAGTACATCCCTTCGACTGTAAATCCCACTAGGTCGCTTGCTCCCTAAACTCCGTGCTCGCCAATCACAGGGGTACCTTATACCCCACCCCCAAACCCATGAATGTTCACGTTTCCCAATGTTTGAGTTAAAATTTCCGACAAACCAGAGTTTTCCCAGTATAACCGACCTATGGGCTGTAATGGCACTTGTATGGACTACAAGCCCCACTGGGTCTCGAACTCCCTAAACTTAGCGGGGTTCTGTGAGAAACAAGCCCGAGTTGGTACCGACACATTGCAATACTGTACAGAAATTTCCATTTTTGGTCATTTTTGTACCCCAATTTCTAGAAAACTAGAGTTTTCCCGGCATAGCCGCTTATGTGGTCTGAAAATACATCCCTTCTACTGTAAATCCCACTAGGTCGCTTACTCCCTAAACTCCGTGCACGTCAATGACAGGGGTGCCTTATACCCCACACCCAAACCCATGAATGCTCACGTTTCCCAATGTTTGAGTTGAAATTTCCGACAAACCAGAGTTTTCCCAGTATAACCGACCTATGGGCTGTAAAGGCACTTGTATGGACTACAAGCCCCACTGGGTCTCGAACTCCCTAAACTCGGTGGGGTTCTGTGAGAAACCAGCCCGAGTTGGTACCGACACATTGCAATACTGTATAGAAATTTCCATTTTCGGTCATCTTTGTACCCCTATTTCTTGAAAACCAGAGTTTTCCCGACATAGCCGCTTATATGGTCTAAAAGTACATCCCTTCTACTGTAAATCCCACTAGGTCGCTTGCTTCCTAAACTCCGTGCTCGCCAATCACAGGGGTACCTTATACTCCACCCCCAAACCCATGAATGTTCACGTTTCCCAATGTTTGAGTTAAAATTTCCGACAAACCAGAGTTTTCCCAGTATAACCGACCTATGGGCTGTAAAGGCACTTGTATGGACTACAAGCCCCACTGGGTCTCGAACTCCCTAAACTCGGTGGGGTTCTGTGAGAAACCAGCCCGAGTTGGTACCGACACATTGCAATACTATACAGAAATTTCCATTTTTGGTCATTTTTGTACCCCTGTTTCTCGAAAACTAGAGTTTTCCCGGCATAGCCAATTATGTGGTCTAAAAGTACATACATTCTACAGTAAATCCCACTAGGTCGCTTGCTCCCTAAACGCGCACGTCAATGACAGGGGTGCCTCATACCCCACCCCCAAACCCATGAATGTTCAAGTTTCCCAATGTTTGAGTTGTAATTTCCGACAAACCAGAGTTTTCCCAGTATTACCGACCTAAGAGCTGTAAAGGCACTTGTATGGACTACAAGGCCCACTGGGTCTCGATCTCCCTAAACTCGGTGGGGTTCTGTGAGAAACCAGCCCGAGTTGGTACCGACACATTGCAATACTGTACAGAAATTTCCATTTTCGGTCATCTTTGTACCCCTATTTCTCGAAAACCTGAGTTTTCCCGACATAGCCGCTTATGTGGTCTAAAAGTACATCCCTTCTACTGTAAATCCCACTAGGTCGCTTGCTCCCTAATCTCCGTGCTCGCCAATCACAGGGGTACCTTATACCCCACCCCCAAACCCATGAATGTTCACGTTTCCCAATGTTTGAGTTAAAATTTCCGACAAACCAGAGTTTTCCCAGTATAACCGACCTATAGGCTGTAAAGGCACTTGTATGGACTACAAGCCCCACTGGGTCTCGAACTCCCTAAACTCGGTGGGGTTCTGTGAGAAACCAGCCCGAGTTGGTACAGACAAATTGCAATACTGTACAGAAATTTCCATTTTTGGTCATTTTTGTACCCCTATTTCTAGAAAACTAGAGTTTTCCCGGCATAGCCGCATATGTGGTCTGAAAATACATCCCTTCTACTGTAAATCCCACTAGGTCGCTTGCTCCCTAAACTCCGTGCACGTCAATGACAGGGGTGCCTTATACCCCACCCCCAAACCCATGAATGTTCACGTTTCCCAATGTTTGAGTTGAAATTTTCGACAAACCAGAGTTTTCCTAGTATAACCGACCTATGGGCTGTAAAGGCACTTGTATGGACCCACTACAAGAACCAGTGGGTCTCGAACTCCCTAAACTCGGTGGGGTTCTGTGAGAAACCAGCCCGAGTTTGTACCGACACATTGCAATACTATACAGAAATTTCCATTTTTGGTCATTTTTGTACCACTATTTCTCGAAAACTAGAGTTTTCCCGGCATAGCCGCTGATGTGGTCTGAAAGTACATTCCTTCTACCGTAAATCCCACTAGGTCGCTTGCTCCCTAAACTCCGCGCACGTCAATGACACGGGTGCCTCTTACCCCACCCCCAAAACCATAAATGTTCACGTTTCCCAATGTTTGAGTTGAAATTTCCGACAAACCAGAGTTTTCCCAGTATAACCGACCTATGGGCTGTATAGGCACTTGTATAGACTACAAGCCCCACTGGGTCTCGAACTCCCTAAACTCGGTAGGGTTCTGTGAGAAACCAGCCCGAGTTGGTACCGACACATTGCAATACTGTAGAGAAATTTCCATTTTCGGTCATCTTTGTACCCCTATTTCTCGTAAACCAGACTTTTCCCGACATAGCCGCTTATATGGTCTAAAAGTACATCCCTTCTACTGTAAATCCCATTAGGTCGCTTGCTCCCTAAACTCCGTGCTCGCCAATCACAGATGTACCTTATACCCCATCCCCAAACCCATGAATGTTCACGTTTCCGAATGTTTGAGTTAAAATTTCCGACAAACCAGAGTTTTCCCAGTATAACCGACCTATGGGCTGTAAAGGCACTTGTATGGACTACAAGCCCCACTGGGTCTCGAACTCCCTAAACTCCGTGGGGTTCTGTGAGAAACCAGCCTGAGTTGGTACCGACACATTGCAATACTATACAGAAATTTCCATTTTTGGTCATTTTTGTACCCCTGTTTCTCGAAAACTAGAGTTTTCCCGGCATAGCCAATTATGTGGTCTAAAAGAACATCCATTCTACTGTAAATCCCACTAGGTCGCTTGCTCCCTAAACTCCGCGCACGTCAATGACAGGGGTGTCTCATACCCCACCCCCAGACCCATGAATGTTCACGTTTCCCAATGTTTGAGTTAAAATTTCCGACAAACCAGAGTTTTCCCAGTATAACCGACCTATGGGCTGTAAAGGCACTTGTATGGACTACAAGACCCACTGGGTCTCGAACTCCCTAAACTCGGTGGGGTTCTGTGAGAAACCAGCCCGAGTTGGTACCGACACATTGCAATACTATACAGAAATTTCCATTTTTGGTCATTTTTGTACCCCTATTTCTCGAAAACTAGAGTTTTCCCGGCATAGCCGCTTATGTGGTCTGAAAGTACATTCTTTCTACTGTAAATCCCATTAGGTCGCTTGCTCCCTAAACTCCGCGCACGTCAATGACAGGGGTGCCTCTTACCCAACCCCCAAAACCATGAATGTTCACGTTTCCCAATGTTTGAGTTAAAATTTCCGACAAACCAGAGTTTTCCCAGTATAACCGACCTATGGGCTGTAAAGGCACTTGTATAGACTACAAGCCCCACTGGGTCTCGAACTCCCTAAACTCGGTGGGGTTCTGTGAGAAACCAGCCCGAGTTGGTACCGACACATTGCAATACTATACAGAAATTTCCATTTTCGGTCATCTTTGTACCCCTATTTCTCGAAAACCAGAGTTTTCCCGACATAGCCGCTGATATGGTCTGAAAGTACATCCCTTCTACTGTGAATCCCACTAGGTCGCTTGCTCCCTAAACTCCGCGCACGTCAATGACAGGGGTGCCTCATACCCCATCCCCAAACCCATGAATGTTCACGTTTCCCAATGTTTGAGTTGAAATTTCCGACAAACCAGAGTTTTTCCAGTATAACCGACCTATGGGCTGTAAAGGCACTTGTATGGACTACAAGCCCCACTGGGTCTCGAACTCTCTAAACTCGGTGGGGTTCTGTGAGAAACCAGCCCGAGTTGGTACCGACACATTGCAATACCGTACAGAAATTTCCATTTTCGGTCATTTTTGTATCCCTATTTTTTCAAAAACTAGAGTTTTCCCGGCATAGCCGCTTATGTGGTTTAAAAGTACGTCCCTTCTACTGTAAATCCCACTAGGTCGTTTGCTCCCTAAACTCCGCGCCCGTCAATGACAGGGGTGCCTCTTACCCCACCCCCAAACCCATGAATGTTCACGTTTCCCAATGTTTGAGTTGAAATTTCCGACAAACCAGAGTTTTCCCAGTATGACCGACCTATGGACTGTAAAGGCACTTGTATGGACTACAAGCCTCACTGGGTCTCGAACTCCCTAAACTCGGTGGGGTTCTGTGAGAAACCAGCCCGAGTTGGTACCGACACATTGCAATACTGTACAGAAATTTCCATTTTTGGTCATTTTTGTACCCCTATTTCTAGAAAACTAGAGTTTTCCCGGCATAGCCGCTTATGTGGTCTGAAAGTACATTCCTTTATCTGTAAATCCCACTAGGTCGCTTGCTCCCTAAACTCCGCGCACGTCAATGACAGGGGTGCCTCTTACCTCACCCCCAAACCAATGAATGTCCACGTTTCCCAATGTTTGAGTTGAAAATTTCCGACAAACCAGAGTTTTCCCAGTATAACCGACCTATGGGCTGTAAAGGCACTTGTATAGACTACAAGCCCCACTGGGTCTCGAACTCCCTAAACTCGGTGGGGTTCTGTGAGAAACCAGCCCGAGTTGGTACCGACACATTGCAATACTATACAGAAATTTCCATTTTCGGTCATCTTTGTACCCCTATTTCTCGAAAACCAGAGTTTTCCCGACATAGCCGCTTATATGGTCTGAAAGTACATCCATTCTACTGTAAATCCCACTAGGTCGCTTGCTCCCTAATCTCCGCAAACGTCAATGACAGGGGTGCCTCTTACCCAACCTCCAAACCCGTGAATGTTCACGTTTCCCAATGTTTGAGTTGAAATTTCCGACAAACCAGAGTTTTCCCAGTATAACCGACCTATGGGCTGTAAAGGCACTTGTATGGACTACAAGCCCCACTGGGTCTCGAACTCCCTAAACTCGGTGGGGTTCTGTGAGAAACCAGCCCGAGTTGGTACCGACACATTGCAATACTGTACAGAAATTTCCATTTTTGTTCATTTTTGTACCCCTATTTTTTCGAAAACTAGAGTTTTCCCGGCATAGCCGCTTATGTGGTCTAAAAGTACATCCCTTCTACTGTAAATCACACTAGGTCGCTTGCTCCCTAAACTCCGCAAACGTCAATGACAGGGGTGCCTCTTACCCAACCTCCAAACCCGTGAATGTTAACGTTTCCCAATGTTTGAGTTGAAATTTCCGACAAACCAGAGTTTTCCCAGTATAAGCGACCTATGGGCTGTAAAGGCACTTGTATGGACTACAAGCCCCACTGGGTCTCGAACTCCCTAAACTCGGTGGGGTTCTGTGAGAAACCAGCCCGAGTTGGTACCGACACATTGCAATACTGTACAGAAATTTCCATTTTCGGTCATTTTTGTACCCCTATTTTTTCGAAAACTAGAGTTTTCCCGGCATAGCCACTTATGTGGTTTAAAAGTACGCCCCTTCTACTGTAAATCCCACTAGGTCGTTTGCTCCCTAAACTCCGCGCACGTCAATGACAGGGGTGCCTCTTACCCCACCCCCAAACCCATGAATGTTCACGTTTCCCAATGTTTTAGTTGAAATTTCCGACAAACCAGAGTCTTCCCAGTATTACCGACCTATGGGCTGTAAAGGCACTTGTATGGACTACAAGCCCCACTGGGTCTCGAACTCCCTAAACTCGGTGGGGTTCTGTGAGAAACCAGCCCGAGTTGGTACCGACACATTGTAATACTATACAGAAATTTCCATTTTTGGTCATTTTTGTACCCCTATTTCTCGAAAACTAGAGTTTTCCCGGCATAGCCGCTTATGTGGTCTAAAAGTACATTCCTTCTACTGTAAATCCCACTAGGTCGCTTGCTCCCTAAACTCCGCGCACGTCAATGACAGGGGTGCCTCTTACCCCACCCCCAAAACCATGAATGTTCACGTTTCCCAATGTTTGAGTTGAAATTTCCGACAAACCAGAGTTTTCCCCATATAACCGACCTATAGGCTGTAAAGGCACTTGTATAGACTACAAGCCCCACTGGGTCTCGAACTCCCTAAACTCGGTGGGGTTCTGTGAGAAACCAGCCCGAGTTGGTACCGACACATTGCAATACTATACAGAAATTTCCATTTTCGGTCATCTTTGTACCCCTATTTCTCGAAAACCAGAGTTTTCCCGACATAGCCGCTGATATGGTCTGAAAGTACATCCCTTCTACTGTAAATCCCACTAGGTCGCTTGCTCCCTAAACTCCGCGCACGTCAATGACAGGGGTGCCTCATACCCCATCCCCAAACCCATGAATGTTCACGTTTCCCAATGTTTGAGTTGAAATTTCCGACAAACCAAAGTTTTTCCAGTATAACCGACCTATGGGCTGTAAAGGCACTTGTATGGACTACAAGCCCCACTGGGTCCCGAACTCCCTAAACTCGGTGGGGTTCTGTGAGAAACCAGCCCGAGTTGGTACCGACACATTGCAATACCGTACAGAAATTTCCATTTTCGGTCATTTTTGTACCCCTATTTTTTCGAAAACTAGAGTTTTCCCGGCATAGCCGCTTATGTGGTTTAAAAGTACGTCCCTTCTACTGTAAATCCCACTAGGTCGTTTGCTCCCTAAACTCCGCGCACGTCAATGACAGGGGTGCCTCTTACCCCACCCCCAAACCCATGAATGTTCACGTTTCCCAATGTTTGAGTTGAAATTTCCGACAAACCAGAGTTTTCCCAGTATGACAGACCTATGGACTGTAAAGGCACTTGTATGGACTACAAGCCTCACTGGGTCTCGAACTCCCTAAACTCGGTGGGGTTCTGTGAGAAACCAGCCCGAGTTGGTACCGACACATTGCAATACTGTACAGAAATTTCCATTTTTGGTCATTTTTGTACCCCTATTTCTAGAAAACTAGAGTTTTCCCGGCATAGCCGCTTATGTGGTCTGAAAGTACATTCCTTTTTCTGTAAATCCCACTAGGTCGCTTGCTCCCTAAACTCCGCGCACGTCAATGACAGGGGTGCCTCTTACCTCACCCCCAAACCAATGAATGTCCACGTTTCCCAATGTTTGAGTTGAAATTTCCGACAAACCAGAGTTTTCCCAGTATAACCGACCTATGGGCTGTAAAGGCACTTGTATAGACTACAAGCCCCACTGGGTCTCGAACTCCCTAAACTCGGTGGGGTTCTGTGAGAAACCAGCCCGAGTTGGTACCGACACATTGCAATACTATACAGAAATTTCCATTTTCGGTCATCTTTGTACCCCTATTTCTCGAAAACCAGAGTTTTCCCGACATAGCCGCTTATATGGTCTGAAAGTACATCCATTCTACTGTAAATCCCACTAGGTCGCTTACTCCCTAAACTCCGCGCACGTCAATGACAGGGGTGCCTCATACCCCACCCCCAAACCCATGAATGTTCACGTTTCCCAATGTTTGAGTTGAAATTTCCGACAAACCAGAGTTTTCCCAGTATAACCGACCTATGGGCTGTAAAGGCACTTGTATGGACTAAAAGCCCCACTGGCTCTCGAACTCCCTAAACTCGGTGGGGTTCTGTGAGAAACCAGCCCGAGTTGGTACCGACACATTGCAATAGTGTACAGAAATTTCCTTTTTTGGTCATATTTGTACCCCTATTTTTTTCGAAAACTAGAGTTTTCCCGGCATAGCCGCTTATGTGGTCTAAAAGTACATCCCTTCTACTGTAAATCCCACTAGGTCGCTTGCTCCCTAAACTCCGTAAACGTCAATGACAGGGGTGCCTCTTACCCCACCTCCAAACCCATGAATGTTCACGTTTCCCAATGTTTGAGTTGAAATTTCCGACAAACCAGAGTTTTCCCAGTATAACCGACCTATGGGCTGTAAAGGCACTTGTATGGACTACAAGCCCCACTGGGTCTCGAACTCCCTAAACTCGGTGGGGTTCTGTGAGAAACCAGCCCGAGTTGGTACCGACACATTGCAATACTGTACAGAAATTTCCATTTTCGGTCATTTTTGTACCCCTATTTTTTCGAAAACTAGAGTTTTCCCGCCATAGCCGCTTATGTGGTTTAAAAGTACGCCTTTTCTACTGTAAATCCCACTAGGTCGTTTGCTCCCTAAACTCCGCGCACGTCAATGACAGGGATGCCTCTTACCCCACCCCCAAACCCATGAATGTTCACGTTTCCCAATGTTTGAGTTGAAATTTCCGACAAACCAGAGTTTTCCCAGTATTACCGACCTATGGGCTGTAAAGGCACTTGTATGGACTACAAGCCCCACTGGGTCTCGAACTCCCTAAACTCGGTGGGGTTCTGTGAGAAACCAGCCCGAGTTGGTACCGACACATTGCAATACTGTACAGAAATTTCCATTTTCGGTCATTTTTGTACCCATATTTTTTCGAAAACTAGAGTCTTCCCGGCATAGCCGCTTATGTGGTTTAAAAGTACGTCCCTTCTACTGTAAATCCCACTAGGTCGTTTGCTCCCTAAACTCCGCGCACGTCAATGACAGGGGTGCCTCTTACCCCACCCCCAAACCCATGAATGTTCACGTTTCCCAATGTTTTAGTTGAAATTTCCGACAAACCAGAGTTTTCCCAGTATAACCGACCTATGGGCTGTAAAGGCACTTGTATGGACTACAAGCCTCACTGGGTCTCGAACTCCCTAATCTCGATGGGGTTCTGTGAGAAACCAGCCCGAGTTGGTACCGACACATTGCAATACTGTACAGAAATTTCCATTTTTGGTCATTTTTGTACCCCTATTTGTAGAAAACTAGAGTTTTCCCGGCATAGCCGCTTATGTGGTCTGAAAGTACATTCCTTCTTCTGTAAATCACACTAGGTCGCTTGCTCCCTAAACTCCGCGCACGTCAATGACAGGGGTGCCTCTTACCCAACCCCCAAACCAATGAATGTTCACGTTTCCCAATGTTTGAGTTGAAATTTCCGACAAACCAGAGTTTTCCCAGTATAACCGACATATGGGCTGTAAAGGCACTTGTATGGACTACAAGCCCCACTGGGTCTCGAACTCCCTAAACTCGGTGGGGTTCTGTGAGAAACCAGCCCGAGTTGGTACCGACACATTGCAATACTATACAGAAATTTCCATTTTCGGTCATCTTTGTACCCCTATTTCTCGAAAACCAGAGTTTTCCCGACATAGCCGCTTATATGGTCTGAAAGTACATCCATTCTACTGTAAATCCCACTAGGTCGTTTGCTCCCTAAACTCCGCGCACGTCAATGACAGGGATGCCTCTTACCCCACCCCCAAACCCATGAATGTTCACGTTTCCCAATGTTTGAGTTGAAATTTCCGACAAACCAGAGTTTTCCCAGTATTACCGACCTATGGGCTGTAAAGGCACTTGTATGGACTACAAGCCCCACTGGGTCTCGAACTCCCTAAACTCGGTGGGGTTCTGTGAGAAACCAGCCCGAGTTGGTACCGACACATTGCAATACTGTACAGAAATTTCCATTTTTGGTCATTTTTGTACCCCTGTTTCTCGAAAACTAGAGTTTTCCCGGCATAGCCAATTATGTGGTCTAAAAGTACATACATTCTACTGTAAATCCCACTAGGTCGCTTGCTCCCTAAACTCCGCGCACGTCAATGACAGGGGTGCCTCATACCCCACCCCCAAACCCATGAATGTTCACGTTTCCAATGTTTGAGTTGAAATTTCCGACAAACCAGAGTTTTCCCAGTATTTCCGTCCTATGGGCTGTAAAGGCACTTGTATGGACTACAAGGCCCACTGGGTCTCGAACTCCCTAAACTCGGTGTGGTTCTGTGAGAAACCAGCCCGAGTTGGTACCGACACATTGCAATACTGTACAGAAATTTCCATTTTCGGTCATCTTTGTACCCCTATTTCTCGAAAACCAGAGTTTTCCCGACATAGCCGCTTATATGCTCTAAAAGTACATCCCTTCTACTGTAAATCCCACTAGGTCGCTTGCTCCCTTAACTCCGTGCTCGCCAATCACAGGGGTACCTTATACCCCACCCCCAAACCAATGAATGTTCACGTTTCCCAATGTTTGAGTTGAAATTTCCGACAAACCAGAGTTTTCCCAGTATAACCGACCTATGGGCTGTAAAGGCACTTGTATGGACTACAAGCCCCACTGGGTCTCGAACTCCCTAAACTCGGTGGGGTTCTGTGAGAAACCAGCCCGAGTTGGTACCGACACATTGCAATACTGTACAGAAATTTCCATTTTTGGTCATTTTTGTACCCCTATTTCTAGAAAACTAGAGTTTTCCCGGCATAGCCGCTTATGTGGTCTGAAAGTACATTCCTTCTTCTGTAAATCCCACTAGGTCGCTTGCTCCCTAAACTCCGCGCACGTCAATGACAGGGGTGCCTCTTACCCCACCCCCAAACCAATGAATGTTCACGTTTCCCAATGTTTGAGTTAAAATTTCCGACAAACCAGAGTTTTCCCAGTATAACCGACCTATGGGCTGTAAAGGCACTTGTATGGACTACAAGGCCCACTGGGTCTCGAACTCCCTAAACTCGGTGGGGTTCTGTGAGAAACCAGCCCGAGTTGGTACCGACACATTGCAATACTATACAGAAATTTCCATTTTTCGTCATTTTTGTACCCCTATTTCTCGAAAACTAGAGTTTTCCCGGCATAGCCGCTTATGTGGTCTGAAAGTACATTCCTTCTACTGTAAATCCCACTAGGTCGCTTGCTCCCTAATCTCCGCGCACGTCAATGACAGGGGTGCCTCTTACCCGACCCCCAAACCCATGAATGTTCACGTTTTCCAATGTTTGAGTTGAAATTTCCGACAAACCAGAGTTTTCCCAGTATAACCGACCTATGGGCTGTAAAGGCACTTGTATAGACTACAAGCCCCACTGGTTCTCGAACTCCCTAAACTCGGTGGGGTTCTGTGAGAAACCAGCCCGAGTTGGTACCGACACATTGCAATACTATAGAGAAATTTCCATTTTCGGTCATCTTTGTACCCCTATTTCTCGAAAACCAGAGTTTTCACGACATAGCCGCTTATATGGTCTGAAAGTACATCCCTTCTAATGTAAATCCCACTAGGTCGCTTGCTCCCTAAACTCCGCGCACGTCAATGACAGGGGTGCCTCATACCCCACCCCCAAACCCATGAATGTTCACGTTTCCCAATGTTTGAGTTGAAATTTCCGACAAACCAGAGTTTTCCCAATATTACCGACCTATGGGCTGTAAAGGCACTTGTATGGACTACAAGGCCCACTGGGTCTCGAACTCCCTAAACTCGGTGGGGTTCTGTGAGAAACCAGCCCGTGTTGGTACCGACACATTGCAATACTGTACAGAAATTTCCATTTTTGGTCATTTTTGTACCCCTATTTTTTCGAAAACTAGAGTTTTCCCGGCATAGCCGCTTATGTGGTCTGAAAGTACATTCCTTCTTCTATAAATCCCACTAGGTCGCTTGCTCCCTAAACTCCGCACACGTCAATGACAGGGGTGTCTCTTACCCCACCCCCAAATCAATGAATGTTCACGTTTCCCGATGTTTGAGTTGAAATTTCCGACAAACCAGAGTTTTCCCAGTATAACCGACCTATGGGCTGTAAAGGCACTTGTATGGACTACAAGGCCCACTGGGTCTCGAACTCCCTAAACTCGGTGGGGTTCTGTGAGAAACCAGCCCGAGTTGGTACCGACACATTGCAATACTGTACAGAAATTTCCATTTTCGGTCATCTTTGTACCCCTATTTTTCGAAAACCAGAGTTTTCCCGACATAGCCTCTTATATGGTCTAAAAGTATATCCCTTCTTCTGTAAATCCCACTAGGTCGCTTGCTCCCTAATCTCCGTGGTCGCCAATCACAGGGGTACCTTATACCCCACACCCAAACCCATGAATGTTCACGTTTCCCAATGTTTGAGTTAAAATTTCCGACAAACCAGAGTTTTCCCAGTATAACCGACCTATGGGCTGTAAAGGCACTTGTATGGACTACAAGCCCCACTGGGTCTCGAACTCCCTAAACTCGGTGGGGTTCTGTGAGAAACCAGCCCGAGTTGGTACCGACACATTGCAATACTGTACAGAAATTTCCATTTTTGGTCATTTTTGTACCCCTATTTCTAGAAAACTAGAGTTTTCCCGGCATAGCCGCTTATGTGGTCTGAAAATACATCCCTTCTACTGTAAATCCCACTAGGTCGCTTGCTCCCTAAACTCCGCGCACGTCAATGACAGGGGTGCCTCTTACCCCACCCCCAAAACCATGAATGTTCACGTTTCCCAATGTTTGAGTTAAAATTTCCGACAAACCAGAGTTTTCCCAGTATAACCGACCTATGGGCTGTAAAGGCACTTGTATAGACTACAAGCCCCACTGGGTCTCGAACTCCCTAAACTCGGTGGGGTTCTGTGAGAAACCAGCCCGAGTTGGTACCGACACATTGCAATACTATAGAGAAATTTCCATTTTCGGTCATCTTTGTACCCCTAATTCTTGAAAACCAGAGTTTTCCCGACATAGCCGCTTATATGGTCTGAAAGTACATCCCTTCTACTGTAAATCCCACTAGGTCGCTTGCTCCCTAAACTCCGCGCACGTCAATGACAGGGGTGCCTCATACCCCACCCCCAAACCCATGAATGTTCACGTTTCCCAATGTTTGAGTTGAAATTTCCGACAAACCAGAGTTTTCCCAGTATAACCGACCTATGGGCTGTAAAGGCACTTGTATGGAATACAAGCCCCACTGGGTCTCGAACTCCCTAAACTCGGTGGGGTTCTGTGAGAAACCAGCCCGAGTTGGTACCGACACATTGCAATACTGTACAGAAATTTCCATTTTTGGTCATTTTTGTACCCCTATTTCTAGAGAACTAGAGTTTTCCCGGCATAGCCGCTTATGTGGTCTGAAAGTACATTCCTTCTTCTGTAAATCCCACTAGGTCGTTTGCTCCCTAAACTCCGCGCACGTCAATGACAGGGGTGCCTCTTACCCCACCCCCAAACCAATGAATGTTCACGTTTCCCAATGTTTGAGTTGAAATTTCCGACAAACCAGAGTTTTCCCAGTATAACCGACCTATGGGCTGTAAAGGCACTTGTATGGACTACAAGCCCCACTGGGTCTCGAACTCCCTAAACTCGGTGGGGTTCTGTGAGAAACCAGCCCGAGTTGGTACCGACACATTGCAATACTATACAGAAATTTCCATTTTTGGTCATTTTTGTACCCCTATTTCTCGAAAACTAGAGATTTCCCGGCATAGCCGCTTATGTGGTCTGAAAGTGCATTCCTTCTACTGTAAATCCCACTAGGTCGCTTGCTCCCTAAACTCCGCGCACGTCAATGACAGGGGTGCCTCTTACCCCACCCCCAAAACCATGAATGTTCACGTTTCCCAATGTTTGAGTTGAAATTTCCGACAAACCAGAGTTTTACCAGTATAACCGACCTATGGGCTGTAAAGGCACTTGTATAGACTACAAGCCCCACTGGGTCTCGAACTCCCTAAACTCGGTGGGGTTCTGTGAGAAACCAACCCGAGTTGGTACCGACACATTGCAATACTATACAGAAATTTCCATTTTCGGTCATCTTTGTACCCCTATTTCTCGAAAACCAGACTTTTACCGACATAGCCGCTTATATGGTCTGAAAGTACATCCCTTCTACTGTACATCCCACTAGGTCGCTTGCTCCCTAAACTCCGCGCACGTCAATGACAGGGGTGCCTCATACCCCACCCCCCCAAACACATGAATGTTCACGTTTCCCAATGTTTGAGTTGAAATTATCGACAAACCAGAGTTTTCCCAGTATAACCGACCTATGGGCTGTAAAGGCACTTGTATGGACTACAAGGCCCACTGGGTCTCGAACTCCCTAAACTCGGTGGGGTTCTGTGAGAAACCAGCCCGAGTTGGTACCGACACATTGCAATACTGTACAGAAATTTCCATTTTCGATCATTTTTGTACCCCTATTTTTTTCGAAAACTAGAGTTTTCCCGGCATAGCCGCTTATGTGGTTTTAAAAGTACGTCCCTTCTACTGTAAATCCCACTAGGTCGTTTGCTCCCTAAACTCCGCGCACGTCAATGACAGGGGTGTCTCTTACCCCACCCCCAAACCCATGAATGTTCACGTTTCCCAAAGTTTGAGTTGAAATTTCCGACAAACCAGAGTTTTCCTAGTATAACCGACCTATGGGCTGTAAAGGCACTTGTATGGACTACAAGCCCCACTGGGTCTCGAACTCCCTAAACTCGGTGGGGTTCTGTGAGAAACCAGCCCGAGTTGGTACCGACACATTGCAATACTGTACAAAAATTTCCATTTTTGGTCATTTTTGTACCCCTATTTCTAGAGTTTTCCCGGCATAGCCGCTTATGTGGTCTGAAAGTACATTCCTTCTTCTATAAATCCCACTAGGTCGCTTGCTCCCTAAACTCCGCGCAAGTCAATGACAGGGGTGCCTCTTACCCCACACCCAAATCAATGAATGTTCACGTTTCCCAATGTTTGAGTTGAAATTTCCGACAAACCAGAGTTTTCCCAGTATAACCGACCTATGGGCTGTAAAGGCACTTGTATGGACTACAAGGCCCACTGGGTCTCGAACTCCCTAAACTCGGTGGGGTTCTGTGACAAACCAGCCCGAGTTGGTACCGACACATTGCAATACTGTACAGAAATTTCCATTTTCGGTCATCTTTGTACCCCTATTTCTCGAAAACTAGAGTTTTCCCGGCATAGCCGCTTATGTGGTCTGAAAGTACATTCCTTCTACTGTAAATCCAACTAGGTCGCTTGCTCCCTAAACTCCGCGCACGTCAATGACAGGGGTGCCTCTTACCCCACCCCCAAAACCATGAATGTTCACGTTTTCCAATGTTTGAGTTGAAATTTCCGAGAAACCAGAGTTTTCCCAGTATAACCGACCTATGGGCTGTAAAGGCACTTGTATAGACTACAAGCCCCACTGAAAACTAGAGTTTTCCCGGCATAGCCGCTTATGTCTCTTGCTCCCTAAACTCCGTGCTCGCCAATCACAGGGGTACCTTATACCCCACCCCCGAACCCATGAATGTTCACGTTTCCCAATGTTTGAGTTAAAAATTCCGACAAACCAGAGTTTTCCCAGTATAACCGACCTATGGGCTGTAAAGGCACTTGTATGGACTACAAGCCCCACTGGGTCTCGAACTCCCTAAACTCGGTGGGGTTCTGTGAGAAACCAGCCCGAGTTGGTACCGACACATTGCTATACTGTACAGAAATTTCCATTTTTGGTCATTTTTGTACCCCTATTTCTAGAAAACTAGAGTTTTCCCGGCATAGCCGCTTATGTGGTCTGAAAATACATCCCTTCTACTGTAAATCCCACTAGGTCGCTTGCTCCCTAAACTCCGCGCACGTCAATGACAGGGGTGCCTCTTACCCAACCCCCAAAACCATGAATGTTCACGTTTCCCAATGTTTGAGTTGAAATTATATGGTCTAAAAGAACATCCCTTCTTCTATAAATCCCACTAGGTCGCTTGCTCCCTAAACTCCGTGCTCGCCAATCACAGGGGTACCTTATACCCCACCCCCGAACCCATGAATGTTCACGTTTCCCAATGTTTGAGTTAAAATTTCCGACAAACCAGAGTTTTCCCAGTATAACCGACCTATGGGCTGTAAAGGCACTTGTATGGACTACAAGCCCCACTGGGTCTCGAACTCCCTAAACTCGGTGGGGTTCTGTGAGAAACCAGCCCGAGTTGGTACCGACACATTGCAATACTGTACAGAAATTTCCATTTTTGGTCATTTTTGTACCCCTATTTTTTTGAAAACTAGAGTTTTCCCGGCATAGCCGCTTATGTGGTCTGAAAGTACATTCCTTCTACTGTAAATCCCACTAGGTCGCTTGCTCCCTAAACTCCGCGCACGTCAATGACAGGGGTGCCTCATACCCCACCCCCAAACCCATGAATGTTCACGTTTCCCAATGTTTGAGTTAAAATTTCCGACAAACCAGAGTTTTCCCAGTATAACCGACCTATGGGCTGTAAAGGCACTTGTATGGACTACAAGGCCCACTGGGTCTCGAACTCCCTAAACTCGGTGGGGTTCTGTGAGAAACCAGCCCGAGTTGGTACCGACACATTGCAATACTATACAGAAATTTGCATTTTTGGTCATTTTTGTACCCCTATTCCTCGAAAACTAGAGTTTTCCCGGCATAGCCGCTTATGTGGTCTGAAAGTACATTCCTTCTACTGTAAATCCCACTAGGTCGCTTGCTCCCTAAACTCCGCGCACGTCAATGACAGGGGTGCCTCTTACCCCACCCCCAAAACCATGAATGTTCACGTTTTCCAATGTTTGAGTTGAAATTTCCGAGAAACCAGAGTTTTCCCAGTATAACCGACCTATGGGCTGTAAAGGCACTTGTATAGACTACAAGCCCCACTGGGTCTCGAACTCCCTAAACTCGGTGGGGTTCTGTGAGAAACCAGCCCGAGTTGGTACCGACACATTGCAATACTATACAGAAATTTCCATTTTCGGTCATCTTTGTACCCCTATTTCTCGAAAACCAGAGTTTTCCCGACATAGCCGCTTATATGGTCTAAAAGTACATCCCTTCTACTGTAAATCCCACTAGGTCGTTTGCTCCCTAATCTCCGCGCACGTCAATGACAGGGGTGCCTCTTACCCCACCCCCAAACCCATGAATGTTCACGTTTCCCAATTTTTGAGTTGAAATTTCCGACAAACCAGAGTTTTCCCAGTATAACCGACCTATGGGCTGTAAAGGCACTTGTATGGACTACAAGCCCCACTGGGTCTCGAACTCCCTAAACTCGGTGGGGTTCTGTGAGAAACCAGCCCGAGTTGGTACCGACACATTGCAATACTGTACAGAAATTTCCATTTTTGGTCATTTTTGTACCCCTATTTCTAGAAAACTAGAGTTTTCCCGGCATAGCCGCTTATGTGGTCTGAAAGTACATTCCTTCTTCTATAAATCCCACTAGGTCGCTTGCTCCCTAAACTCCGCGCACGTCAATGACAGGGGTGCCTCTTACCCCACCCCCAAACCAATGAATGCTCACGTTTCCCAATGTTTGAGTTGAAATTTCCGACAAACCAGAGTTTTCCCAGTATAACCGACCTATGGGCTGTAAAGGCACTTGTATGGACTACAAGGCCCACTGGGTCTCGAACTCCCTAAACTCGGTGGGGTTCTGTGAGAAACCAGCCCGAGTTGGTACCGACACATTGCAATACTGTACAGAAATTTCCATTTTCGGTCATCTTTGTACCCCTTTTTCTCGAAAACCAGAGTTTTCCCGACATAGCCGCTTATATGGTCTAAAAGTACATCCCTTCTTCTGTAAATCCCACTAGGTCGCTTGCTCCCTAAACTCCGTGCTCGCCAATCACAGGGGTACCTTATACCCCACCCCCAAACCCATGAATGTTCACGTTTCCCAATGTTTGAGTTAAAATTTCCGACAAACCAGAGTTTTCCCAGTATAACCGACCTATGGGCTGTAAAGGCACTTGTATGGACTACAAGCACCACTGGGTCTCGAACTCCCTAAACTCGGTGGGGTTCTGTGAGAAACCAGCCCGAGTTGGTACCGACACATTGCAATACTGTACAGAAAGTTCCATTTTTGATCATTTTTGTACCCCTATTTCTAGAAAACTAGAGTTTTCCCGGCATAGCCGCTTATGTGGTCTGAAAATACATCCCTTCTACTGTAAATCCCACTAGGTCGCTTGCTCCCTAAACTCCGTGCACGTCAATGACAGGGGTGCCTTATACCCAACCCCAAAACCATGAATGTTCACGTTTCCCAATGTTTGAAATGAAATTTTCGACAAACCAGAGTTTTTCCAGTATAACCGACCTATGGGCTGTATAGGCACTTGTATGGACTACAAGGCCCACTGGGTCTCGAACTCCCTAAACTCGGTGGGGTTCTGTGAGAAACCAGCCCGAGTTGGTACCGACACATTGCAATACTATACAGAAATTTCCATTTTTGGTCATTTTTGTACCCCTATTTCTCGAAAACTAGAGTTTTCCCGGCATAGCCGCTTATGTGGTCTGAAAGTACATTCCTTCTACTGTAAATCCCACTAGGTCGCTTGCTCCCTAATCTCCGCGCACGTCAATGACAGGGGTGCCCCTTACCCCACCCCCAAAACCATGAATGTTCACGTTTTCCAATGTTTGAGTTGAAATTTCCGAGAAACCAGAGTTTTCCCAGTATAACCGACCTATGGGCTGTAAAGGCACTTGTATAGACTACAAGCCCCACTGGGTCTCGAACTCCCTAAACTCGGTGGGGTTCTGTGAGAAACCAGCCCGAGTTGGTACCGACACATTGCAATACTATACAGAAATTTCCATTCTCGGTCATCTTTGTACCCCTATTTCTCGAAAACCAGAGTTTTCCCGACATAGCCGCTTATATGGTCTAAAAGTACATCCCTTCTACTGTAAATCCCACTAGGTCGTTTGCTCCCTAAACTCCGCGCACGTCAATGACAGGGGTGCCTCTTACCCCACCCCCAAACCCATGAATGTTCACGTTTCCCAATGTTTGAGTTGAAATTTCCGACAAACCAGAGTTTTCCCAGTATAACCGACCTATGGGCTGTAAAGGCACTTGTATGGACTACAAGCCCCACTGGGTCTCGAACTCCCTAAACTCGGTGGGGTTCTGTGAGAAACCAGCCCGAGTTGGTACCGACACATTGCAATACTGTACAGAAATTTCCATTTTTGGTCATTTTTGTACCCCTATTTCTAGAAAACTAGAGTTTTCCCGGCATAGCCGCTTATGTGGTCTAAAAGTACATTCCTTCTTCTATAAATCCCACTAGGTCGCTCGCTCCCTAAACTCCGCGCACGTCAATGACAGGGGTGCCTCTTACCCCACCCCCAAACCAATAAATGCTCACGTTTCCCAATGTTTGAGTTGAAATTTCCGACAAACCAGAGTTATCCCAGTATAACCGACCTAAGGGCTGTAAAGGCACTTGTATGGACTACAAGGCCCACTGGGTCTCGAACTCCCTAAACTCGGTGGGGTTCTGTGAGAAACCAGCCCGAGTTGGTACCGACACATTGCAATACTGTACAGAAATTTCCATTTTCGGTCATCTTTGTACCCCTTTTTCTCGAAAACTAGAGTTTTCCCGACATAGCCGCTTATATGGTCTAAAAGTACATCCCTTCTTCTGTAAATCCCACTAGGTCGCTTGCTCCCTAAACTCCGTGCTCGCCAATCACAGGGGTACCTTATACCCCACCCCCAAACCCATGAATGTTCACGTTTCCCAATGTTTGAGTTAAAATTTCCGACAAACCAGAGTTTTCCCAGTATAACCGACCTATGGGCTGTAAAGGCACTTGTATGGACTACAAGCCCCACTGGGTCTCGAACCCCCTAAACTCGGTGGGGTTCTGTGAGAAACCAGCCCGAGTTGGTACCGACACATTGCAATACTGTACAGAAATTTCCATTTTTGATCATATTTGTACCCCTATTTCTAGAAAACTAGAGTTTTCCCGGCATAGCCGCTTATGTGGTCTGAAAATACATCCCTTCTACTGTGAATCCCACTAGGTCGCTTGCTCCCTAAACTCCGTGCACGTCAATGACAGGGGTGCCTTATACCCCACCCCCAAACCCATGAATGTTCACGTTTCCAAATGTTTGAAATGAAATTTTCGACAAACCAGAGTTTTTCCAGTATAACCGACCTATGGGCTGTAAAAGCACTTGTATGGACTACAAGACCCACTGGGTCTCGAGCTCCCTAAACTCGGTGGGGTTCTGTGAGAAACCAGCCCGAGTTGGTACCGACACATTGCAATACTATACAGAAATTACCATTTTTGGTCATTTTTGTACCCCTATTTCTCGAAAACTAGAGTTTTCCCGGCATAGCCGCTTATGTGGTCTTAAAGTACATTCCTTCTACTGTAAATCCCACTAGGTCGCTTGCTCCCTAAACTCCGCGCACGTCAATGACAGGGGTGCCTCTTACCCCACCCCCAAAACCATGAATGTTCACGTTTCCCAATGTTTGAGTTGAAATTTCCGACAAACCAGAGTTTTCCCAGTATAACCGACCTATGGGCTGTAAAGGCACTTGTATAGACTACAAGCCCCACTGGGTCTCGAACTCCCTAAACTCGGTGGGGTTCTGTGAGAAACCAGCCCGAGTTGGTACCGACACATTGCAATACTATACAGAAATTTCCATTCTCGGTCATCTTTGTACCCCTATTTCTCGAAAACCAGAGTTTTCCCGACATAGCCGCTTATATGGTCTAAAAGTACATCCCTTCTACTGTAAATCCCACTAGGTCGTTTGCTCCCTAAACTCCGCGCACGTCAATGACAGGGGTGCCTCTTACCCCACCCCCAAACCCATGAATGTTCACGTTTCCCAATGTTTGAGTTGAAATTTCCGACAAACCAGAGTTTTCCCAGTATAACCGACCTATGGGCTGTAAAGGCACTTGTATGGACTACAAGCCCCACTGGGTCTCGAACTCCCTAAACTCGGTGGGGTTCTGTGAGAAACCAGCCCGAGTTGGTACCGACACATTGCAATACTGTACAGAAATTTCCATTTTTGGTCATTTTTGTACCCCTATTTCTAGAAAACTAGAGTTTTCCCTGCATAGCCGCTTATGTGGTCTAAACGTACATTCCTTCTTCTATAAATCCCACTAGGTCGCTCGCTCCCTAAACTCCGCGCACGTCAATGACAGGGGTGCCTCTTACCCCACCCCCAAACCAATGAATGCTCACGTTTCCCAATGTTTGAGTTGAAATTTCCGACAAACCAGAGTTATCCCAGTATAACCGACCTAAGGGCTGTAAAAGCACTTGTATGGACTACAAGGCCCACTGGGTCTCGAACTCCCTAAACTCGGTGGGGTTCTGTGAGAAACCAGCCCGAGTTGGTACCGACACATTGCAATACTGTACAGAAATTTCCATTTTCGGTCATCTTTGTACCCCTTTTTCTCGAAAACCAGAGTTTTCCCGACATAGCCGCTTATATGGTCTAAAAGTACATCCCTTCTTCTGTAAATCCCACTAGGTCGCTTGCTCCCTAAACTCCGTGCTCGCCAATCACAGGGGTACCTTATACCCCACCCCCAAACCCATGAATGTTCACGTTTCCCAATGTTTGAGTTAAAATTTCCGACAAACCAGAGTTTTCCCAGTATAACCGACCTATGGGCTGTAAAGGCACTTGTATGGACTACAAGCCCCACTGGGTCTCGAACTCCCTAAACTCGGTGGGGTTCTGTGAGAAACCAGCCCGAGTTGGTACCGACACATTGCAATACTGTACAGAAATTTCCATTTTTGATCATATTTGTACCCCTATTTCTAGAAAACTAGAGTTTTCCCGGCATAGCCGCTTATGTGGTCTGAAAATACATCCCTTCTACTGTGAATCCCACTAGGTCGCTTGCTCCCTAAACTCCGTGCACGTCAATGACAGGGGTGCCTTATACCCCACCCCCAAACCCATGAATGTTCACGTTTCCCAATGTTTGAAATGAAATTTTCGACAAACCAGAGTTTTTCCAGTATAACCGACCTATGGGCTGTAAAAGCATTTGTATGGACTACAAGACCCACTGGGTCTCGAGCTCCCTAAACTCGGTGGGGTTCTGTGAGAAACCAGCCCGAGTTGGTACCGACACATTGCAATACTATACAGAAATTACCATTTTTGGTCATTTTTGTACCCCTATTTCTCGAAAACTAGAGTTTTCCCGGCATAGCCGCTTATGTGGTCTGAAAGTACATTCCTTCTACTGTAAATCCCACTAGGTCGCTTGCTCCCTAAACTCCGCGCACGTCAATGACAGGGGTGCCTCTTACCCCACCCCCAAAACCATGAATGTTCACGTTTCCCAATGTTTGTGTTGAAATTTCCGACAAACCAGAGTTTTCCCAGTATAACCGACCTATGGGCTGTAAAGGCACTTGTATAGACTACAAGCCCCACTGGGTCTCGAACTCCCTAAACTCGGTGGGGTTCTGTGAGAAACCAGCCCGAGTTGGTACCGACACATTGCAATACTGTACAGAAATTTCCATTTTCGGTCATCTTTGTACCCCTATTTCTCGTAAACCAGAGTTTTCCCGACATAGCCGCTTATATGGTCTGAAAGTACATCCTTTCTACTGTAAATCCCACTAGGACGCTTGCTCCCTAAACTCCGCGCACGTCAATGACAGGGGTGCCTCATACCCAACCCCCAAACCCATGAATGTTCACGTTTCCCAATGTTTGAGTTGAAATTTCCGACAAACCAGAGTTTTTCCAGTATAACCGACCTATGGGCTGTAAAGGCACTTGTATGGACTACAAGGCCCACTGGGTCTCGAACTCCCTAAACTCGGTGGGGTTCTGTGAGAAACCAGCCCGAGTTGGTACCGACACATTGCAATACTGTACAGAAATTTCCATTTTTGGTCATTTTTGTACCAATATTTTTTCGAAAACTAGAGTTTTCCCGGCATAGCCGTTTATGTGGTCTGAAAGTACATTCCTTCTATTGTAAATCCCACTAGGTCGCTTGCTCCCTGAACTCCGCGCACGTCAATGACAGGGGTGCCTCTTACCCCACCCCCAAAACCATGAATGTTCACGTTTCCCAATGTTTGAGTTGAAATTTCCGACAAACCAGAGTTTTCCCAGTATAACCGACCTATGGGCTGTAAAGGCACTTGTGTAGACTACAAGCCCCACTGGGTCTCGAACTCCCTAAACTCGGTGGGGTTCTGTGAGAAACCAGCCCGAGTTGGTACCGACACATTGCAATACTATACAGAAATTTCCATTTTCGGTCATCTTTGTACCCCTATTTCTCGAAAACCAGAGTTTTCCCGACATAGCCGCTTATATGGTCTGAAAGCACATCCCTTCTACTGTAAATCCCACTAGGTCGCTTGCTCCCTAAACTCCGCGCACGTCAATGACAGGGGTGCCTCATACCCCACCCCCAAACCCATGAATGTTCACGTTTCCCAATGTTTGAGTTGAAATTTCCGACAAACCAGAGTTTTCCCAGTATTACCGACCTATGGGCTGTAAAGGCACTTGTATGGACTACAAGGCCCACTGGGTCTCGAACTCCCTAAACTATGTGGGGTTCTGTGAGAAACCAGCCCGAGTTGGTACCGACACATTGCAATATTGTACAGAAATTTCCATTTTCGGTCATTTTTGTACCCCTATTTTTTCGAAAGCTAGAGTTTTCCCGGCATAGCCGCTTATGTGGTTTAAAAGTACGTCCCTTCTACTGTAAATCCCACTAGATCGTTTGCTCCCTAAACTCCGCGCACGTCAATGACAGGGGTGCCTCTTACCCCACCCCCAAACCCATGAATGTTCACGTTTCCCAATGTTTGAGTTGAAATTTCCGACAAACCAGAGTTTTCCCAGTATAACCGACCTATGGGCTGTAAAGGCACTTGTATGGACTACAAGCCCCACTGGGTCTCGAACTCCCTAAACTCGGTGGGGTTCTGTGAGAAACCAGCCCGAGTTGGTACCGACACATTGCAATACTGTACAGAAATTTCCATTTTCGGTCATTTTTGTACCCCTATTTTTTCGAAACTAGAGTTTTCCCGGCATAGCCGCTTATGTGGTTTAAAAGTACGTCCCTTCTACTGTAAATCCCACTAGGTCGTTTGCTCCCTAAACTCCGCGCACGTCAATGACAGGGGTGCCTCTTACCCCACCCCCAAACCCATGAATGTTCACGTTTCCCAATGTTTGAGTTGAAATTTCCGACAAACCAGAGTTTTCCCAGTATCACCGACCTATGGGCTGTAAAGGCACTTGTATGGACTACAAGGCCCACTGGGTCTCGAACTCCCTAAACTCGGTGGGGTTCTGTGAGAAACCAGCCCGAGTTGGTACCGACACATTGCAATACTGTACAGAAATTTCCATTTTCGGTCATTTTTGTACCAGTATTTTTTCGAAAACTAGAGTTTTCCCGGCATAGCCGCTTATGTGGTTCAAAAGTACGTCCCTTCTACTGTAAATCCCACTAGGTCGTTTGCTCCCTAAACTCCGCGCACGTCAATGACAGGGGTGCCTCTTACCCCACCCCCAAACCCATGAATGTTCACGTTTCCCAATGTTTGAGTTGAAATTTCCGACAAACCAGAGTTTTCCCAGTATAACCGACCTATGGGCTGTAAAGGCACTTGTATAGACTACAAGCCCCACTGGGTCTCGAACTCCCTAAACTCGGTGGGGTTCTATGAGAAACCAGCCCGAGTTGGTACCGACACATTGCAATACTATACAGAAATTTCCATTTTCGGTCATCTTTGTACCCCTATTTCTCGAAAACCAGAGTTTTCCCGACATAGCCGCTTATATGGTCTGAAAGTACATCCATTCTTCTGTAAATCCCACTAGGTCGCTTGCTCCCTAAACTCCGCGCACGTCAATGACAGGGGGGCCTCATACCCCACCCCCAAACCCATGAATGTTCACGTTTCCCAATGTTTGAGTTGAAATTTCCGACAAACCAGAGTTTTCCCAGTATAACCGACCTATGGGCTGTAAAGGCACTTGTATGGACTACAAGCCCCACTGGGTCTCGAACTCCCTAAACTCGGTGGGGTTCTGTGAGAAACCAGCCCGAGTTGGTACCGACACATTGCAATAGTGTACAGAAATTTCCATTTTTGGTCATTTTTGTACCCCTATTTTTTCGAAAACTAGAGTTTTCCCGGCATAGCCGCTTATGTGGTCTAAAAGTACATCCCTTCTACTGTAAATCCCACTAGGTCGCTTGCTCCCTAAACTCCGCAAACGTCAATGACAGGGGTGCCTCTTACCCCACCTCCAAACCCGTGAATGTTCACGTTTCCCAATGTTTGAGTTGAAATTTCCGACAAACCAGAGTTTTCCCAGTATAACCGACCTATGGGCTGTAAAGGCACTTCCCTTATGAAAAAAACAGGCCTCCTGCAAACATAACTGCAAAGCTACCATAATGTAGCGGCAGGCTAGCCGCAAACACTGCTGCAAGGCTACCGCAAAGTTTTACCATGCAAATGAAGATTGCTGTGAGGTTGCCGCAGTCTAATTCATTCACAAATCTTTGTGGCGATGTTCTGGTGATGCACTAGATTCCAAATATGGAAAGATGTAACTCTGCAGCAACTTCACCGGAAGTTTTTCATGGTTAATGAATATTCATAGGGCTACCGGCATTGCTGCGGTGAGCTTTGCCGCAGCATTGCCACGCCTTATTTAGGGACTGGCTACATCCAGCTTAATGATTTGAATAATGAATATTCATGAGGTGAGCTGTGTCACAGAAAAATTACCTTACAACCAACAGAGCAGATCGGCTGTGCAGTAGCCACACAGCTGATTAGCACATTTGTTTATACAATGAAGCCTCTATAGTTGTCTTTGTCACTGTTGAGAAATCCCAATGACAAATATAGACCTGGTCAGAAATCACAGACAAATTTTCTCATGACTGCTCATATTATTATCCAATTTTCCACTTTTATTGCTCCCATATCTACATGAAAAGACATTTTTCTGATTTATAAAATATACATATAGCTCATAGAGTGACAAACTTGGTAACTGTCTAACCTTGGAACCAAAATATTGGATCCTAGGTCTAACTGACCTTTGCAATTGCATGTCAGTAAGTCAAATCACAGAACCCGTTTCACAATTACATATTAATAAAAGAACAGGTTACTTTAATTCAATGACTTAGCTTAAGTTGAGGGCATGTAGAAATCCAAGACATGTTTTATGTAATGTATCAGAAGATAATTGTACATATTTTTTCTTACTACAGTAATAAGACATTAACATGCATCAGCACAATTAGCTTTTCATTACGATTTCCAAATAAAGTTGAAATGTTTTGTGCACATAAAATCTGAGCATATTCTATAGAATCATGTCTAGATGCTGAATACCATAATTCACTTCTCTCTTTCAATAAAATCTATGCTAACATACCATTTTAAATGCTTGAAACTCTTCTCATGGTCTGTATTCTTTATGTATATCCAAGATTTTTGAAATACAGAACAATTCCAAACAAATAAGTACACAAATACAAAAGAAAAACATGAGAACAGTCAGAACACCCAATAATTTGACTGTTCATTCCATCACTAACATCCTATAAGTGTCTGCAGTTTTGTTCCAAAAAGTAATTAAGTGACCACTTTTATGATATCTTAATTAATAACATATTGCAACCATGATTACAAGACCATCTGTCTCTTCATGCAACATTTGCACATTATTGCAATTATGATGTGGTAATACTTTGGCGAAGTTCGCCATAACTTTGCCAAAAAGATATATTTTCCTAGCAAATATTAGCATGTATGTATACAAGTTTGAAATATAAAGTTCTTAGCACTAAAATCCTTTGCAAGTCTTAGTCTGGTCACATGATGTCAAAGGATAAAAAACTGAATCATTTAAAATCACATCGTTAGTGTATGTTGTTTTACCTGCATGTTCTTGGGACAGGCTATATTGACAAAAGTGCAATTTAAAACTTGCAAGTTTTTGGTAATGTTATGGCGATGTCAGTTGAAAATGCTAAGTTTGTGGCAACCATGTAGCCAATCATTTGTAATACGATACATAAAAGTGAAGCTGTGGCGAATTCGCCGCTAGCGGCAAAGCACTTCGCAAAGCACTTCGCAAGAACATCACCGCTAGTGGCAAAGTCCGGCGAAGTCGTTAATCATTTTGCGGCAAACATTTTCTTTGCTGCAACCTTGCAGTAAGGTTATGGTAGCTTTACTGCAGAAAATCCTTTTCATAAGGGTTGTTTGGACTACAAGCCCCACTGGGTCTCGAACTCCCTAAACTCGGTGGGGTTCTGTGAGAAACCAGCCCGAGTTGGTACCGACACATTGCAATACTGTACAGAAATTTCCATTTTCGGTCATTTTTGTACCCCTATTTTTTCGAAAACTAGAGTTTTCCCGGCATAGCCGCTTATGTGGTTTAAAAGTACGTCCCTTCTACTGTAAATCCCACTAGGTCGTTTGCTCCCTAAACCCCGCGCACGTCAATGACAGGGGTGCCTCTTACCCCACCCCCAAACCCATGAATGTTCACGTTTCCCAATGTTTGAGTTGAAATTTCCGACAAACCAGAGTTTTCCCAGTATAACCGACCTATGAGCTGTAAAGGCACTTGTATGGACTACAAGCCCCACTGGGTCTCGAACTCCCTAAACTCGGTGGGGTTCTGTGAGAAACCAGCCCGAGTTGGTACCGACACATTGCAATACTGTACAGAAATTTCCATTTTCGGTCATTTTTGTACCCCTATTTTTTCGAAAACTAGAGTTTTCCCGGCATAGCCGCTTATGTGGTTTAAAAGTACGTCCCTTCTACTGTAAATCCCACTAGGTCGTTTGCTCCCTAAACCCCGCGCACGTCAATGACAGGGGTGCCTCTTACCCCACCCCCAAACCCATGAATGTTCACGTTTCCCAATGTTTGAGTTGAAATTTCCGACAAACCAGAGTTTTCCCAGTATAACCGACCTATGGGCTGTAAAGGCACTTGTATGGACTACAAGCCCCACTGGGTCTCGAACTCCCTAAACTCGGTGGGATTCTGTGAGAAACCAGCCCGAGTTGGTACCGACACATTGCAATACTGTACAGAAATTTCCATTTTCGGTCATTTTTGTACCAGTATTTTTTCGAAAACTAGAGTTTTCCCGGCATAGCCGCTTATGTGGTTTAAAAGTACGTCCATTCTACTGTAAATCCCACTAGGTCGTTTGCTCCCTAAACTCCGCGCACGTCAATGACAGGGGTGCCACTTGTATAGACTACAAGCCCCACTGGGTCTCGAACTCCCTAAACTCGGTGGGGTTCTGTGAGAAACCAGCCCGAGTTGGTACCGACACATTGCAATACTATACAGAAATTTCCATTTTCGGTCATCTTTGTACCCCTATTTCTCGAAAACCAGAGTTTTCCCGACATAGCCGCTTATATGGTCTGAAAGTACATCCATTCTACTGTAAATCCCACTAGGTCGCTTGCTCCCTAAACTCCGCGCACGTCAATGACAGGGGTGCCTCATACCCCACCCCCAAACCCATGAATGTTCACGTTTCCCAATGTTTGAGTTGAAATTTCCGACAAACCAGAGTTTTCCCAGTATAACCGACCTATGGGCTGTAAAGGCACTTGTATGGACTACAAGCCCCACTGGGTCTCGAACTCCCTAAACTCGGTGGGGTTCTGTGAGAAACCAGCCCGAGTTGGTACCGACACATTGCAATACTGTACAGAAATTTCCATTTTCGGTCATTTTTTGTACCCCAATTTTTTCGAAAACTAGAGTTTTCCCGGCATAGCCGCTTATGTGGTTTAAAAGTACGTCCCTTCTACTGTAAATCCCACAAGGTCGTTTGCTCCCTAAACTCCGCGCACGTCAATGACAGGGGTGCCTCTTACCCCACCCCCAAACCCATGAATGTTCACGTTTCCCAATGTTTGAGTTGAAATTTCCGACAAACCAGAGTTTTCCCAGTATTACCGACCTATGGGCTGTAAAGGCATTTGTATGGACTACAAGGCCCACTGGGTCTCGAACTCCCTAAACTCGGTGGGGTTCTGTGAGAAACCAGCCCGAGTTGGTTCCGACACATTGCAATACTGTACAGAAATTTCCATTTTCGGTCATTTTTGTACCCCTATTTTTTCGAAAACTAGAGTTTTCCCGGCATAGCCGCTTATGTGGTTTAAAAGTACGTCCCTTCTACTGTAAATCCCACTAGGTCGTTTGCTCCCTAAACCCCGCGCACGTCAATGACAGGGGTGCCTCTTACCCCACCCCCAAACCCATGAATGTTCACGTTTCCCAATGTTTGAGTTGAAATTTCCGACAAACCAGAGTTTTCCCAGTATAACCGACCTATGGGCTGTAAAGGCACTTGTATGGACTACAAGCCCCACTGGGTCTCGAACTCCCTAAACTCGGTGGGATTCTGTGAGAAACCAGCCCGAGTTGGTACCGACACATTGCAATACTGTACAGAAATTTCCATTTTCGGTCATTTTTGTACCAGTATTTTTTCGAAAACTAGAGTTTTCCCGGCATAGCCGCTTATGTGGTTTAAAAGTACGTCCATTCTACTGTAAATCCCACTAGGTCGTTTGCTCCCTAAACTCCGCGCACGTCAATGACAGGGGTGCCTCTTACCCCACCCCCAAACCCATGAATGTTCACGTTTCCCAATGTTTTAGTTGAAATTTCCGACAAACCAGAGTTTTCCCAGTATTACCGACCTATGGGCTGTAAAGGCACTTGTATGGACTACAAGGCCCACTGGGTCTCGAACTCCCTAAACTCGGTGGGGTTCTGTGAGAAACCAGCCCGAGTTGGTACCGACACATTGCAATACTGTACAGAAATTTCCATTTTTGGTCATTTTTGTACCCCTATTTCTAGAAAACTAGAGTTTTCCCGGCATAGCCGCTTATGTGGTCTGAAAGTACATTCCTTCTACTGTAAATCCCACTAGGTCGCGTGCTCCCTAAACTCCGCGCACGTCAATGACAGGGGTGCCTCTTACCCCACCCCCAAACCAATGAATGTTCACGTTTCCCAATGTTTGAGTTGAAATTTCCGACAAACCAGAGTTTTCCCAGTATAACCGACATATGGGCTGTAAAGGCACTTGTATAGACTACAAGCCCCACTGGGTCTCGAACTCCCTAAACTCGGTGGGGTTCTGTGAGAAACCAGCCCGAGTTGGTACCGACACATTGCAATACTATACAGAAATTTCCATTTTCGGTCATCTTTGTACCCCTATTTCTCGAAAACCAGAGTTTTCCCGACATAGCCGCTTATATGGTCTGAAAGTACATCCATTCTACTGTAAATCCCACTAGGTCGCTTGCTCCCTAAACTCCGCGCACGTCAATGACAGGGGTGCCTCATACCCCACCCCCAAACCCATGAATGTTCACGTTTCCCAATGTTTGAGTTGAAATTTCCGACAAACCAGAGTTTTCCCAGTATAACCGACCTATGGGCTGTAAAGGCACTTGTATGGACTACAAGCCCCACTGGGTTTCGAACTCCCTAAACTCGGTGGGGTTCTGTGAGAAACCAGCCCGAGTTGGTACCGACACATTGCAATACTGTACAGAAATTTCCATTTTCGGTCATTTTTTGTACCCCAATTTTTTCGAAAACTAGAGTTTTCCCGGCATAGCCGCTTATGTGGTTTAAAAGTACGTCCCTTCTACTGTAAATCCCACAAGGTCGTTTGCTCCCTAAACTCCGCGCACGTCAATGACAGGGGTGCCTCTTACCCCACCCCCAAACCCATGAATGTTCACGTTTCCCAATGTTTGAGTTGAAATTTCCGACAAACCAGAGTTTTCCCAGTATTACCGACCTATGGGCTGTAAAGGCATTTGTATGGACTACAAGGCCCACTGGGTCTCGAACTCCCTAAACTCGGTGGGGTTCTGTGAGAAACCAGCCCGAGTTGGTTCCGACACATTGCAATACTGTACAGAAATTTCCATTTTCGGTCATTTTTGTACCCCTATTTTTTCGAAAACTAGAGTTTTCCCGGCATAGCCGCTTATGTGGTTTAAAAGTACGTCCCTTCTACTGTAAATCCCACTAGGTCGTTTGCTCTCTAATCTCCGCGCACGTCAATGACAGGGGTGCCTCTTACCCGACCCCCAAACCCATGAATGTTCACGTTTCCCAATGTTTGAGTTGAAATTTCCGACAAACCAGAGTTTTCCCAGTATAACCGACCTATGGGCTGTAAAGGCACTTGTATAGACTACAAACCCCACTGGGTCTCGAACTCCCTAAACTCGGTGGGGTTCTGTGAGAAACCAGCCCGAGTTGGTACCGACACATTGCAATACTATACAGAAATTTCCATTTTCGGTCATCTTTGTACCCATATTTCTCGAAAACCAGAGTTTTCCCGACATAGCCGCTTATATGGTCTGAAAGTACATCCATTCTACTGTAAATCCCACTAGGTCGCTTGCTCCCTAAACTCCGCGCACGTCAATGACAGGGGGGCCTCATACCCCACCCCCAAACCCATGAATGTTCACGTTTCCCAATGTTTGAGTTGAAATTCCCGACAATCAGAGTTTTCCCAGTATAACCGACCTATGGGCTGTAAAGGCACTTGTATGGACTACAAGCCCCACTGGGTCTCGAACTCCCTAAACTCGGTGGGGTTCTGTGAGAAACCAGCCCGAGTTGGTACCGACACATTGCAATAGTGTACAGAAATTTCCATTTTTGGTCATTTTTGTACCCCTATTTTTTCGAAAACTAGAGTTTTCCCGGCATAGCCGCTTATGTGGTCTAAAAGTACATCCCTTCTACTGTAAATCCCACTAGGTCGCTTGCTCCCTAAACTCCGCAAACATCAATGACAGGGGTGCCTCTTACCCCACCTCCAAACCCGTGAATGTTCACGTTTCCCAATGTTTGAGTTGAAATTTCCGACAAACCAGAGTTTTCCCAGTATAACCGACCTATGGGCTGTAAAGGCACTTGTATGGACTACAAGCCCCACTGGGTCTCGAACTCCCTAAACTCGGTGGGGTTCTGTGAGAAACCAGCCCGAGTTGGTACCGACACATTGCAATACTGTACAGAAATTTCCATTTTCGGTCATTTTTGTACCCCTATTTTTTCGAAAACTAGAGTTTTCCCGGCATAGCCGCTTATGTGGTTTAAAAGTACGTCTCTTCTACTGTAAATCCCACTAGGTCGTTTGCTCCCTAAACCCCGCGCACGTCAATGACAGGGGTGCCTCTTACCCCACCCCCAAACCCATGAATGTTCACGTTTCCCAATGTTTGAGTTGAAATTTCCGACAAACCAGAGTTTTCCCAGTATAACCGACCTATGGGCTGTAAAGGCACTTGTATGGACTACAAGCCCCACTGGGTCTCGAACTCCCTAAACTCGGTGGGATTCTGTGAGAAACCAGCCCGAGTTGGTACCGACACATTGCAATACTGTACAGAAATTTCCATTTTCGGTCATTTTTGTACCAATATTTTTTCGAAAACTAGAGTGTTCCCGGCATAGCCGCTTATGTGGTCTAAAAGTACGTCCCTTCTACTGTAAATCCCACTAGGTCGTTTGCTCCCTGAACTCCGCGCACGTCAATGACAGGGGTGCCTTAAACCCCACCCCCAAACCCATGAATGTTCACGTTTCCCAATGTTTTGTTGAAATTTCCGACAAACCAGAGTTTTCCCAGTATTACCGACCTATGGGCTGTAAAGGCACTTGTATGGACAACAAGGCCCACTGGGTCTCGAACTCCCTAAACTCGGTGGTGTTCTGTGAGAAACCAGCCCGAGTTGGTACCGACACATTGCAATACTGTACAGAAATTTCCATTTTCGGTCATTTTTGTACCCCTATTTTTTCGAAAACTAGAGTTTTCCCGGCATAGCCGCTTATGTGGTTTAAAAGTACGTCCCTTCTACTGTAAATCCCACTAGGTCGTTTGCTCCCTAAACTCCGCGCACGTCAATGACAGGGGTGCCTCTTACCCCACCCCCAAACCCATGAATGTTCACGTTTCCCAATGTTTGAGTTGAAATTTCCGACAAACCAGAGTTTTCCCAGTATAACCGACCTATGGGCTGTAAAGGCACTTGTATGGACTACAAGCCTCACTGGGTCTCGAACTCCCTAACCTCGGTGGGGTTCTGTGAGAAACCAGCCCGAGTTGGTACCGACACATTGCAATACTGTACAGAAATTTCCATTTTTGGTCATTTTTGTACCCCTATTTCTAGAAAACTAGAGTTTTCCCGGCATAGCCGCTTATGTGGTCTGAAAGTACATTCCTTCTTCTGTAAATCCCACTAGGTCGCTTGCTCCCTAAACTCCGCGCACGTCAATGACAGGGGTGCCTCTTACCCCACCCCCAAACCAATGAATGTTCACGTTTCCCAATGTTTGAGTTAAAATTTCCGACAAACCAGAGTTTTCCCAGTATAACCGACATATGGGCTGTAAAGGCACTTGTATAGACTACAAGCCCCACTGGGTCTCGAACTCCCTAAACTCGGTGGGGTTCTGTGAGAAACCAGCCCGAGTTGGTACCGACACATTGCAATACTATACAGAAATTTCCATTTTCGGTCATCTTTGTACCCCTATTTCTCGAAAACCAGAGTTTTCCCGACATAGCCGCATATATGGTCTGAAAGTACATCCATTCTACTGTAAATCCCACTAGGTCGCTTGCTCCCTAAACTCCGCGCACGTCAATGACAGGGTTGCCTCATACCCAACCCCCAAACCCATGAATGTTCACGTTTCCCAATGTTTGAGTTGAAATTTCCGACAAACCAGAGTTTTCCCAGTATAACCGACCTATGGGCTGTAAAGGCACTTGTATGGACTACAAGGCCCACTGGGTCTCCAACTCCCTAAACTCGGTGGGGTTCTGTGAGAAACCAGCCCGAGTTGGTACCGACACATTGCAATACTGTACAGAAATTTCCATTTTTGGTCATTTTTGTACCCCTATTTTTTTCGAAAACTAGAGTTTTCCCGGCATAGCCGCTTATGTGGTCTAAAAGTACATCCCTTCTACTGTAAATCCCACTAGGTCGCTTGCTCCCTAAACTCCGCGAACGTCAATGACAGGGGTGCCTTTTACCCCACCTCCAAACCCGTGAATGTTCCCGTTTCCCAATGTTTGAGTTGAAATTTCCGACAAACCAGAGTTTTCCCAGTATAACCGACCTATGGGCTGTAAAGGCACTTGTATGGACTACAAGCCCCACTGGGTCTCGAACTCCCTAAACTCGGTGGGGTTCTGTGAGAAACCAGCCCGAGTTGGAACCGACACATTGCAATACTATACAGAAATTTCCATTTTTGGTCATTTTTGTACCCCTGTTTCTCGAAAACTAGAGTTTTCCCGGCATAGCCAATTATGTGGTCTAAAAGTACATACATTCTACTGTAAATCCCACTAGGTCGCTTGCTCCCTAAACTCCGCGCACGTCAATGACAGGGGTGCCTCATACCCCACCCCCAAACCCATGAATGTTCATGTTTCCCAATGTTTGAGTTGAAATTTCCGACAAACCAGAGTTTTCCCAGTATTACCGACCTATGGGCTGTAAAAGCACTTGTATGGACTACAAGGCCCACTGGGTCTCGAACTCCCTAAACTCGGTGGGGTTCTGTGAGAAACCAGCCCGTTTTGGTACCGACACATTGCAATACTGTACAGAAATTTCCATTTTCGGTCATCTTTGTACCCCTATTTCTCGAAAACCAGAGTTTTCCCGACATAGCCGCTTATATGGTCTAAAAGTACATTCCTACTACTGTAAATCCCACTAGGTCGCTTGCTCCCTAAACTCCGTGCTCGCAAAGCACAGGGGTACCTTATACCCCACCCCCAAACCCATGAATGTTCACGTTTCCCAATGTTTGAGTTAAAATTTCCGACAAACCAGAGTTTTCCCAGTATAACCGACCTATGGGCTGTAAAGGCACTTGTATGGACTACAAGCCCCACTGGGTCTCGAACTCACTAAACTCGGTGGGGTTCTGTGAGAAGCCAGCCCGAGTTGGTACCGACACATTGCAATACTGTACAGAAATTTCCATTTTTGGTCATTTTTGTACCCCTATTTCTAGAAAACTAGAGTTTTCCAGGCATAGCCGCTTATGTGGTCTGAAAATACATCCCTTCTACTGTAAATCCCACTAGGTCGCTTGCTCCCTAAACTCCGTGCACGTCAATGACAGGGGTGCCTTATACCCCACCCCCAAACCCATGAATGTTCACGTTTCCCAATGTTTGAGTTGAAATTTCCGACAAACCAGAGTTTTCCCAGTATAACCGACCTATGGGCTGTAAAGGCACTTGTATGGACTACAAGCCCCACTGGGTCTCGAACTCCCTAAACTCGGTGGGGTTCTGTGAGAAACCAGCCCGAGTTGGTACCGACACATTGCAATACTGTACAGAAATTTCCATTTTCGGTCATTTTTTGTACCCCAATTTTTTCGAAAACTAGAGTTTTCCCGGCATAGCCGCTTATGTGGTTTAAAAGTACGTCCCTTCTACTGTAAATCCCACAAGGTCGCTTGCTCCCTAAACTCCGCGCACGTCAATGACAGGGGTGCCTCTTACCCCACCCCCAAACCCATGAATGTTCACGTTTCCCAATGTTTGAGTTGAAATTTCCGACAAACCAGAGTTTTCCCAGTATTACCGACCTATGGGCTGTAAAGGCATTTGTATGGACTACAAGGCCCACTGGGTCTCGAACTCCCTAAACTCGGTGGGGTTCTGTGAGAAACCAGCCCGAGTTGGTTCCGACACATTGCAATACTGTACAGAAATTTCCATTTTCGGTCATTTTTGTACCCCTATTTTTTCGAAAACTAGAGTTTTCCCGGCATAGCCGCTTATGTGGTTTAAAAGTACGTCCCTTCTACTGTAAATCCCACTAGGTCGTTTGCTCTCTAATCTCCGCGCACGTCAATGACAGGGGTGCCTCTTACCCGACCCCCAAACCCATGAATGTTCACGTTTCCCAATGTTTGAGTTGAAATTTCCGACAAACCAGAGTTTTCCCAGTATAACCGACCTATGGGCTGTAAAGGCACTTGTATAGACTACAAACCCCACTGGGTCTCGAACTCCCTAAACTCGGTGGGGTTCTGTGAGAAACCAGCCCGAGTTGGTACCGACACATTGCAATACTATACAGAAATTTCCATTTTCGGTCATCTTTGTACCCATATTTCTCGAAAACCAGAGTTTTCCCGACATAGCCGCTTATATGGTCTGAAAGTACATCCATTCTACTGTAAATCCCACTAGGTCGCTTGCTCCCTAAACTCCGCGCACGTCAATGACAGGGGGGCCTCATACCCCACCCCCAAACCCATGAATGTTCACGTTTCCCAATGTTTGAGTTGAAATTCCCGACAATCAGAGTTTTCCCAGTATAACCGACCTATGGGCTGTAAAGGCACTTGTATGGACTACAAGCCCCACTGGGTCTCGAACTCCCTAAACTCGGTGGGGTTCTGTGAGAAACCAGCCCGAGTTGGTACCGACACATTGCAATAGTGTACAGAAATTTCCATTTTTGGTCATTTTTGTACCCCTATTTTTTCGAAAACTAGAGTTTTCCCGGCATAGCCGCTTATGTGGTCTAAAAGTACATCCCTTCTACTGTAAATCCCACTAGGTCGCTTGCTCCCTAAACTCCGCAAACATCAATGACAGGGGTGCCTCTTACCCCACCTCCAAACCCGTGAATGTTCACGTTTCCCAATGTTTGAGTTGAAATTTCCGACAAACCAGAGTTTTCCCAGTATAACCGACCTATGGGCTGTAAAGGCACTTGTATGGACTACAAGCCCCACTGGGTCTCGAACTCCCTAAACTCGGTGGGGTTCTGTGAGAAACCAGCCCGAGTTGGTACCGACACATTGCAATACTGTACAGAAATTTCCATTTTCGGTCATTTTTGTACCCCTATTTTTTCGAAAACTAGAGTTTTCCCGGCATAGCCGCTTATGTGGTTTAAAAGTACGTCTCTTCTACTGTAAATCCCACTAGGTCGTTTGCTCCCTAAACCCCGCGCACGTCAATGACAGGGGTGCCTCTTACCCCACCCCCAAACCCATGAATGTTCACGTTTCCCAATGTTTGAGTTGAAATTTCCGACAAACCAGAGTTTTCCCAGTATAACCGACCTATGGGCTGTAAAGGCACTTGTATGGACTACAAGCCCCACTGGGTCTCGAACTCCCTAAACTCGGTGGGATTCTGTGAGAAACCAGCCCGAGTTGGTACCGACACATTGCAATACTGTACAGAAATTTCCATTTTCGGTCATTTTTGTACCAATATTTTTTCGAAAACTAGAGTGTTCCCGGCATAGCCGCTTATGTGGTCTAAAAGTACGTCCCTTCTACTGTAAATCCCACTAGGTCGTTTGCTCCCTGAACTCCGCGCACGTCAATGACAGGGGTGCCTTAAACCCCACCCCCAAACCCATGAATGTTCACGTTTCCCAATGTTTTGTTGAAATTTCCGACAAACCAGAGTTTTCCCAGTATTACCGACCTATGGGCTGTAAAGGCACTTGTATGGACAACAAGGCCCACTGGGTCTCGAACTCCCTAAACTCGGTGGTGTTCTGTGAGAAACCAGCCCGAGTTGGTACCGACACATTGCAATACTGTACAGAAATTTCCATTTTCGGTCATTTTTGTACCCCTATTTTTTCGAAAACTAGAGTTTTCCCGGCATAGCCGCTTATGTGGTTTAAAAGTACGTCCCTTCTACTGTAAATCCCACTAGGTCGTTTGCTCCCTAAACTCCGCGCACGTCAATGACAGGGGTGCCTCTTACCCCACCCCCAAACCCATGAATGTTCACGTTTCCCAATGTTTGAGTTGAAATTTCCGACAAACCAGAGTTTTCCCAGTATAACCGACCTATGGGCTGTAAAGGCACTTGTATGGACTACAAGCCTCACTGGGTCTCGAACTCCCTAACCTCGGTGGGGTTCTGTGAGAAACCAGCCCGAGTTGGTACCGACACATTGCAATACTGTACAGAAATTTCCATTTTTGGTCATTTTTGTACCCCTATTTCTAGAAAACTAGAGTTTTCCCGGCATAGCCGCTTATGTGGTCTGAAAGTACATTCCTTCTTCTGTAAATCCCACTAGGTCGCTTGCTCCCTAAACTCCGCGCACGTCAATGACAGGGGTGCCTCTTACCCCACCCCCAAACCAATGAATGTTCACGTTTCCCAATGTTTGAGTTAAAATTTCCGACAAACCAGAGTTTTCCCAGTATAACCGACATATGGGCTGTAAAGGCACTTGTATAGACTACAAGCCCCACTGGGTCTCGAACTCCCTAAACTCGGTGGGGTTCTGTGAGAAACCAGCCCGAGTTGGTACCGACACATTGCAATACTATACAGAAATTTCCATTTTCGGTCATCTTTGTACCCCTATTTCTCGAAAACCAGAGTTTTCCCGACATAGCCGCATATATGGTCTGAAAGTACATCCATTCTACTGTAAATCCCACTAGGTCGCTTGCTCCCTAAACTCCGCGCACGTCAATGACAGGGTTGCCTCATACCCAACCCCCAAACCCATGAATGTTCACGTTTCCCAATGTTTGAGTTGAAATTTCCGACAAACCAGAGTTTTCCCAGTATAACCGACCTATGGGCTGTAAAGGCACTTGTATGGACTACAAGGCCCACTGGGTCTCCAACTCCCTAAACTCGGTGGGGTTCTGTGAGAAACCAGCCCGAGTTGGTACCGACACATTGCAATACTGTACAGAAATTTCCATTTTTGGTCATTTTTGTACCCCTATTTTTTTCGAAAACTAGAGTTTTCCCGGCATAGCCGCTTATGTGGTCTAAAAGTACATCCCTTCTACTGTAAATCCCACTAGGTCGCTTGCTCCCTAAACTCCGCGAACGTCAATGACAGGGGTGCCTTTTACCCCACCTCCAAACCCGTGAATGTTCCCGTTTCCCAATGTTTGAGTTGAAATTTCCGACAAACCAGAGTTTTCCCAGTATAACCGACCTATGGGCTGTAAAGGCACTTGTATGGACTACAAGCCCCACTGGGTCTCGAACTCCCTAAACTCGGTGGGGTTCTGTGAGAAACCAGCCCGAGTTGGAACCGACACATTGCAATACTATACAGAAATTTCCATTTTTGGTCATTTTTGTACCCCTGTTTCTCGAAAACTAGAGTTTTCCCGGCATAGCCAATTATGTGGTCTAAAAGTACATACATTCTACTGTAAATCCCACTAGGTCGCTTGCTCCCTAAACTCCGCGCACGTCAATGACAGGGGTGCCTCATACCCCACCCCCAAACCCATGAATGTTCATGTTTCCCAATGTTTGAGTTGAAATTTCCGACAAACCAGAGTTTTCCCAGTATTACCGACCTATGGGCTGTAAAGGCACTTGTATGGACTACAAGGCCCACTGGGTCTCGAACTCCCTAAACTCGGTGGGGTTCTGTGAGAAACCAGCCCGTTTTGGTACCGACACATTGCAATACTGTACAGAAATTTCCATTTTCGGTCATCTTTGTACCCCTATTTCTCGAAAACCAGAGTTTTCCCGACATAGCCGCTTATATGGTCTAAAAGTACATTCCTACTACTGTAAATCCCACTAGGTCGCTTGCTCCCTAAACTCCGTGCTCGCAAAGCACAGGGGTACCTTATACCCCACCCCCAAACCCATGAATGTTCACGTTTCCCAATGTTTGAGTTAAAATTTCCGACAAACCAGAGTTTTCCCAGTATAACCGACCTATGGGCTGTAAAGGCACTTGTATGGACTACAAGCCCCACTGGGTCTCGAACTCACTAAACTCGGTGGGGTTCTGTGAGAAGCCAGCCCGAGTTGGTACCGACACATTGCAATACTGTACAGAAATTTCTATTTTTGGTCATTTTTGTACCCCTATTTCTAGAAAACTAGAGTTTTCCAGGCATAGCCGCTTATGTGGTCTGAAAATACATCCCTTCTACTGTAAATCCCACTAGGTCGCTTGCTCCCTAAACTCCGTGCACGTCAATGACAGGGGTGCCTTATACCCCACCCCCAAACCCATGAATGTTCACGTTTCCCAATGTTTGAGTTGAAATTTCCGACAAACCAGAGTTTTCCCAGTATAACCGACCTATGGGCTGTAAAGGCACTTGTATGGACTACAAGACCCACTGGGTCTCGAACTCCCTAAACTCGGTGGGGTTCTGTGAGAAACCAGCCCGAGTTGGTACCGACACATTGCAATACTATACAGAAATTTCCATTTTTGGTCATTTTTGTACCCATATTTCTCAAAAACTAGAGTTTTCCCGGCATAGCCGCTTATGTGGTCTGAAAGTACATTCCTTCTACTGTAAATCCCACTAGGTCGCTTGCTCCCTAAACTCCGTGCACGTCAATGACAGGGGTGCCTTATACCCCACCCCCAAACCCATGAATGTTCACGTTTCCCAATGTTTGAGTTGAAATTTCCGACAAACCAGAGTTTTCCCAGTATAACCGACCTATGGGCTGTAAAGGCACTTGTATGGACTACAAGACCCACTGGGTCTCGAACTCCCTAAACTCGGTGGGGTTCTGTGAGAAACCAGCCCGAGTTGGTACCGACACATTGCAATACTATACAGAAATTTCCATTTTTGGTCATTTTTGTACCCATATTTCTCGAAAACTAGAGTTTTCCCGGCATAGCCGCTTATGTGGTCTGAAAGTACATTCCTTCTACTGTAAATCCCACTAGGTCGCTTGCTCCCTTAACTCCGCGCACGTCAATGACAGGGGTGCCTCTTACCCCACCCCCAAAACCATGAATGTTCACGTTTCCCAATGTTTGAGTTGAAATTTTCGACAAACCAGAGTTTTCCCAGTATAACCGACCTATGGGCTGTAAAGGCACTTGTATAGACTACAAGCCCCACTGGGTCTCGAACTCCCTAAACTCGGTGGGGTTCTGTGAGAAACCAGCCCGAGTTGGTACCGACACATTGCAATACTATACAGAAATTTCCATTTTCGGTCATCTTTGTACCCCTATTTCTTGAAAACCAGAGTTTTCCCGACATAGCCGCTTATATGGTCTGAAAGTACATCCCTTCTACTGTTAATCCCACTAGGTCGCTTGCTCCCTAAACTCCGCGCACGTCAATGACAGGGGTGCCTCATACCCCACCCCCAAACCAATGAATGTTCACGTTTCCCAATGTTTGAGTTGAAATTTCCGACAAACCAGAGTTTTCCCAGTATAACCGATCTATGGGCTGTAAAGGCACTTGTATGGACTACAAGCCCCACTGGGTCTCGAACTCCCTAAACTCGGTGGGGTTCTGTGAGAGACAAGCCCGAGTTGGTACCGACACATTGCAATACTGTACAGAAATTTCCATTTTTGGTCATTTTTGTACCCCTATTTTTTCGAAAACTAGAGTTTTCCCGGCATAGCCGCTTATGTGGTCTAAAAGTACAGCCCTTCTACTGTAAATCCCACTAGGTCGCTTGCTCCCTAAACTCCGCGCACGTCAATGACAGGGGTGCCTCTTACCCCACCCCCAAACCCATGAATGTTCACGTTTCCCAATGTTTGAGTTGAAATTTCCGACAAACCAGAGTTTTCCCAGTATAACCGACCTATGGGCTGTAAAGGCACTTGTATGGACTACAAACCCCACTGGGTCTCGAACTCCCTAAACTCGGTGGGGTTCTGTGAGAAACCAGCCCGTGTTGGTACCAACACATTGCAAAACTGTACAGAAATTTCCATTTTTTGTCATTTTTGTACCCCTATTTTTTCGAAAACTAGAGTTTTCCCGGCATAGCCGCTTATGTGGTCTGAAAATACATCCCTTCTACTGTAAATCCCACTAGGTCGCTTGCTCCCTAAACTCCGTGCACGTCAATGACAGGGGTGCCTTAAACCCCACCCCCAAACCCATTAATGTTCACGTTTCCCAATGTTTGAGTTGAAATTTTCGACAAACCAGAGTTTTCCCAGTATAACCGACCTATGGGCTGTAAAGGCACTTGTATGGACTACAAGACCCAATGGGTCTCGAACTCCCTAAACTCGGTGGGGTTCTGTGAGAAACCAGCCCGAGTTGGTACCGACACATTGCAATACTATACAGAAATTTCCATTTTGGGTCATTTTTGTACCCCTATTTCTCGAAAACTAGAGTTTTCCCGGCATAGCCGCTTATGTGGTCTTAAAGTACATTCCTTCTACTGTAAATCCCACTAGGTCGCTTGCTCCCTAAACTCCGCGCACGTCAATGACAGGGGTGCCTCTTACCCCACCCGCAAACCCATGAATGTTCACGTTTCCCAATGTTTGAGTTGAAATTTCCGACAAACCAGAGTTTTCCCAATATAACCGACCTATGGGCTGTAAAGGCACTTGTATAGACTACAAGCCCCACTGGGTCTCGAACTCCCTAAACTCGGTGGGGTTCCGTGAGAAACCAGCCCGAGTTGGTACCGACACATTGCAATACTATACAGAAATTTCCATTTTCGGTCATCAAAGTTTTCCCGACATAGCCGCTTATGTGGTCTGAAAGTACATCCCTTCTACTGTAAATCCCACTAGGTCGCTTGCTCCCTAAACTCCGCGCACGTCAATGCGGCTGTTTCGGCTACATATGCCAGCAATTTCTGCTACTTCGGCTGGTCAGGCTACTCCGGCCAGCCGAAGTAGCCTACCTCGGCTGGTCAGGCTACTCCGGCCAGCCGAAGTAGCCTACCTCGGCTGGTCAGGCTACTTCGGCTAACTTCACCCATCTAGTTTAGGTGACGTGATGTTGCGTTTCTTTTTTGTTCAGTATATATTTGACTTAGTTATTTACAAGGGGGGGGGGTGGGTTACATCAATGAAGCTTATAACATTATTTAATCATTTATTTCAATAGAATGTCACCTTTGAAAACTTATGAGGGTGGTTAATATGGACAAAATTTCGCTTCATATGAATGCTACACAAGGGGTTGCAAAGTGGGCGGAGCTCACACACAGGTACACACGCTATACAAAGGGTTGCAAAGTGGGCGGGGCTTTAAAAGACGCAGGTAGCTGGCTACCTTTAGGGGTCATAAAACTGACCATATTTGTGTGTCGTAATTGGTTGCAATAGACATCTACTTATTTATTAGATTTGGACATCCAAAAATTACTTTTCATATTCTAGAAACAAGCAATGGAAACTATTCCAACATATGTACCATTCCAATTTTGTATTTTATTCTGAATATAGTCTAATTTATACGCGCACATTTGTCCAAACAGGGACAGAATAAAACGCTGAATTTTCTGCTGAATTCAGCAACTGACTATACTAAAACGCTGAAATACTGAACTGCTGATTTTTTGTTGTAAACCACTTTTGATCGTTGTTACAGGTTAAGCAAATGCAAATTGTAATTTTATGTATTTGATAACATTTGTCAGTCTTTGTCCGTGTGCGACCATATCATTTCGAAACTTGACAGTCGTTTGCTGATGTGCTGATTTTAAGTAAATTAGCTATGATGTATTGAAATACGTCAAAAGTATTCAAACTGTTTTGTTTTCGGTATAGTTCCTGCAGTTTCATATATGTATGCATGTGGACAGTTTGATCAAATCACCGTAATTCAAGATAATTACATTTAGCTTAGCTTAGAAAGAAATCAAAACTTTCCACAGTGGCTATGGTTTCATATGATGTGTTGTGCTCTACTTAGTCAGAATTCTCACAGAAAAGTGTTTATCGTAGAATGTGCAGTCCGGTTTGAGTTCGATTAGAAATGCGTGTAACATTTACCAATTTAAGAAATTGAATAAGTGCAAGACGGGCCTTCCAGATATGTCAGTTCTAAAACACTTTTTTTTTAAAACAAAAATAGAAACAAGAAATGGGTGCGGGTGTTAGTTTCATTGATTTGTGGTTTAGCGTCCAAGTCAACAGCTATATATGGCCATGTGGGAATGTTGCCTCCGCTGTATGGAACTTTTACTCACTATAAGAATGTCATGGCAATCATAATTAGCTTGAAACTATAACGACCCGAGTACACAACTGATGCTTACATGTATATGTATAGATGGATTGGCCTGAACCACTTTTCCTGGGCAGGCTCAGACAACCCAGAAGTCTGACTTCTGGGCGGTTAACCCGTAATCAGATCGTCAGTCAGTTGAGCAGCCTATCAATTTCTCACGGCTGGAATTGGCGCGGGCTCATTTTTCCACCAGAAATTTTACCAGAAAATGAATGAATGAATGTTTGTTTGTTTGTTGTTTGATTGTTTGTTTGTTTGTTATGTTTTTTGTGAATGAATGAATGAATGTTTGTTTGTTTGTTTGTTTGTTTGAATTGATGCTTAACGTCCCAGTCAACAGCTAATGGTCATGTCGGGACGCTGCTTCCATTTTATGGGACTCTTACCCAAAATTAAGGACGTCATCACATCAAAAAAGTGTTTCTAAAAAAAAAAAAACACCCAACTAAACCAACAATGTTATATATGTATGGATAGTTTGACATGAGCCACTTTCCTGGGCAGGCTCAGATCTGAGCAGTAATCTGATGGTCAATCAGTACAAGCAGTCCATCTATTTCTCCTAGGCCCCAATGGGCGCGGGCCCGAATGAATGAATGAATGAATGAATGAATGAATGAATGAATGAATGAATGAATGAATGAATGAATGAATACGATTGTTTTCGATTCTTTCCGATTGATTCAAACATACAAACGTGTAGCGCTTAATATTCAAATGAATGAATGAAGTGTGAAGTTCTTTTCCTCTTAATTCTACGTTTTCTTTTTTTCGGAAACACATTTAAGATTGTCATAGCCTTAGAATTTCTTAGAAGAAAGGTAGATGTTCATCTCAGGTATTAAGCAAAGACCATGCACCTTCAGATATTTTAATTGAATTAACTTTATGTAAGGATAATATTAGCTAAAAAAACTTTGGTGTCACATTCAAGCAATCTACATGTACACGCGCGGTGCACGACACTTTGCCGAAAACCACTTCGCCGAAAAGACATTTCGCCGAAACGACACAATGCCGAAAACTCTTCTCCGGTGCGACACTTCGCCGAAAGTTTTAAATGGTTAACTATGAGTCATGCTTGAGGGAAACTAAAGTTATTAGATGAGCCTTAATTGTCTTAATGGGCTCCTTATAATTACAGATACAGATACAGATACAGAAAGTTTATTCAGACTTAGGCATAATAGCCCATCGTCGTAACACAATAACACATATACAAATTAAACATGTGTGCACATGCAAATACAATACATACGATACATGATAATAATACAAATACATACATATATTGTGAGAGTGATACAAAATAGATAACATGATGATTATCAATAAGTTAAATGTAAAATATGATATTTATGTCTTCATCTAATAGTGTAAGCTAAGTAATTATATTATTTAATGTTTCATTTCTTAGTTTAAAGGCCTTTGTTACATACAGAGCTAAATTATTCAGTTGTTTCCCACCCGAGTTTAACAGCTGCAAAAATTTGAACATACTAGGGTTGTTAGTATAGTAACGTTTTATGTAAATTCTACGAATATCATTAAAAACAGGGCATATCAAAACAAAATGAAATTCGTCCTCTATGTCATTTGAATTGCAAATAATACATTTTCTATTTTCTCTGGCGATTCTAGCTCTAGTGCTAGTGTGTCTTCCTGATTCTATTTTTAAATTGTGTGAAGAGAGGCGTAATTTCGCTAATGCATTCCTATGTTTTCTATTAACGATTTTGGTTAGATAAGGAGATAATTCAAAATTCTGATTTATTTCTTTATACAAAGACATAGAACTTGATGCTTCCAAATTTCTTCTTGTTTCATTAATGAAGTTATCAATAAGCCTACGTTTAAAAATTGGTAAAAATTTCTTCTTGTTAACTGAGTTAGGGTAAGTCCATACATCCGAAAAACCATTGTTGTCGAGTAAATTCTTGACTTTGTTTAGCCATGATTCTTGACGAGGTGTACTTCTTTTCATATCATGTAGCATGTCATTGAAGACTGCATTTAGTATACAGTTTGAATCTTGAATATTACGTTTTATGTTTGTTTTACCTTGTTTGTTTATTTATGAAGTAAAATGTGCTCATGCCAATTATAATATGATTGATTAATTAGGTTTATCGCCATGTTTTGAATTGGTCATATTAATTAGTTGATCGCCATAATTGGTCATTGATGTACCTAATCATTTCTTAATTACTTAAGAATTTAGAATGAGTATAGATTTATACAAATTTAATCGTTAAAATCGTTATAATGCTGTGGATTTAAGTAAAAGTTATGAAAAAATCACATTGTATGAAATACTCTTAAAAACATCTTTTTCGGCATTTTTGCCGAATTTCGGCAATATTTCGGCGAAGTGTCGCAATCGGCAAAGTGTCGTTTCGGCGAAGTGTCTTTTCGGCAAAGTGGTTTTCGGCGAAGTGCCACGGACCCTACACGCGTGCCATGCAATGGCTACCGTGAAATTTTACACCTACTGATTAAAGGTGTTCTGCCTTCGTACTATCAAAACATTTGGTAATTGCATAGGTGCAATATACATGTACACGCGTGCCATTCAATGGCTACCGTGAAAATTTGCATCTACATTCATTTATAATTAATATTTTGTATCAAGATCATTGTATAATATGCAAAACAACGTCTAAAATTGACAACGAACAAAAAATCAGCAGTTCAGTATTTCAGCGTTTTAGTATATTTCTGCTGATCAGTCAGTTGCTGAATTCAGCAAAACATTCAGCGTTTTAGTCTGTCCCATATACAAACACACGTACATGCAAGCATGCAAATAAACGCACACATATGAATACACATTATACAGAAGAACCTTTGTGCAGTACAGAACCAAGCTGAGACAGACGTACGGCCGGACGGCATGCAAACACAGGCTCAAGCATCTATGTCAACATACAAACATGAAGGTTAGAAATAAGAAGTAAGAAGTTAGAAATAAGAAGTAAGAAGTTAGAAATAAGGAATAATCTGGTCTGACACACGTGCCATAGCGCATAATCGCCCAAGCACGCACACTCGCACATATGTGTACATACAGGCATGAATATACGCAAACATGCATGCATGCAAGCGCACACACAAACACCCGTTCGATGATGTACGGACATGCGCATTTGCGCGCGCACACACACACACGCACACACATGCGGACATGCACGCATGCACACACTCGTGCACTCGCACGAACATAATAGCATGCGTGATGCATATATCGAACATAAGCATTTATTTATACATACATATACAGAAACATCCATGTGCAGGACAGACCCAAGCATAGACAGACGTACGGACGGACGGTATGGTGTCTGCACACGCGAACATATATACAGGCTCAAGCATCTATGTCAACATACAAACATGGAAGTTAGAAGTAAGAACTTAACAGTTAGAAATAAGAAGTTATAAGTTAGAGATACGGAATAACCTCCCGAGCACGGGCGCAGGCACGCGTGAAGGCACGCGCACGCCAGTTCGCATGCACACACGTGTGCACTTGGTGCGAAAATGCCAATTTTGTGCTTTTAATGAAATTTCACAAGTGAATTTATTACATCGAACGCTGAACATGCATTATGTCTATGTTGCGTATTGCACAGGCTTCAATTGTAAATAGCCTCGGGTCGTTTGAACCATATGAGCTCATAATCACCTAGAATAGATACGCATTTGATATGGGATATTGTAACGGCGTCTGGCTATTTCAGGTTATGTTGCCTTGATTTATCATTTTACATGTCTGTCAGGGCCTCCGATTCATGATTTTTCATTATTGACTTCCATATTTTGTGCGAATCGGACGAAGGCCGAACTGAATGTGTGCCAACTTTGCCCCGATTTATCGATATTTATCCGCTTTGTCAGCATCATTTCCCGTCTATATCTTGTAGTTTAAACCCTTAATCATCTACTCATACCTTTCTTAACTCATTAAATCCATTTTTGTAGCGATATTTTGCAGGAATTCCCGTTCAAAAGTTCCATTACTAAGCCGCCATTTGCGTAAATTTCTGTGTATTGTACCGCAACTTCCGAGACGTTCCGCAATGGTTGCCTAGTTGCGTCACGTGATTTTTTTAGAGTATAAATACAGTGCGCGGCCGTCGTTTGGCTGTTGCGATTGTTGTTGGCAACCCGTTGACAGTTTGTCTCAGCTTGACTGAACATCTGCACCTGGCTGTATTGCGATCAGTTGTCTACGCCTGACTTTGTCTTGTGTATAGCCACTATAGTGAAGTACTCAGCTTGAGCATAATGCCTTGCAGGAGCAAACCCACTCCAAGACAGGTCTAAAATACACTTCAATACCCCACCCATATATTTTCACGTTACGCCTTGCTTTGCGCCTGGCTTTGCAAAGTGTGGCGTGAATTTCCTTTCACTAAATTCTAGGCAAAGTTGGCATAGGTTCACATTAATATTTCAAAATATATAAATTCTAAGGTGTTTTGATTCATAAATTATTATTTTAAGCATTCTCAATTCTCAATTCTCTTAACTGCTAAAAGCAAGTATCGGTTTTTGCCAGACTCTGCGCCACGCTTCACGCCTCAGTTCACGCCACGGTTCACGCCACGGTGCACGCCACGGTTTACGCCACGGTTCACGCCACGGTTTGCGCCTGACTTTTTGTTGATACTTATAATTACAACCCATTTAGTTACATTGTTGTGAGCTTATTTTAAGCTTTGGTTGGTAACTTGCGGATTGTAATTTCATAGTATACAGGGGAATTTGCATTGTTTATATACAAAAGTGGTGTACCTAAATGTAGTATTCAAACCTATATCTTGTTGGTTGTACTTCTGCTTAAACTGAGACTTGCTGTGATACACTGTCACTGTTAATTACTATCTGGTAAAATCTACTAGCTTTGAAGAGAATATATTTTCCTGAACTGTAAATGCAACTGCATATTAAGGTAAATTTAATAGTATGTATGTTAACTTGTTAAGGGACTGAGTTGTACAGCTGCAATTATAAGATAAATTAAGTTAAGTAGGAACAATCAAACTATAGGAGAATGAGTTGTACAACTGTTTTACGTTTAAGGTATTAAGGCCACATGAATTGTAATTTTATCTGTTATCTATATCTGCAACTGCACATTCATTTTTATGAATAGAAAATCAATCCATTGTAACATTATTCAATGTTATTGGTCATGATTGATCATTTGTTGATGTGATATTATACTGTGTTGTATATTCAAAGTTTATCAAGGTCAACGGCTATCGGTTCGTTTGTATAACTGTAACTGCAGTAATTGTTTATTCAAAAGAAACAACTTTCTTTGTTAAGGGAACCTAAATAAATTTGTTAAACTTGAAATAATGGCTTGGAATATTTTCTCTTCCATATAGCATTGAGTACAGCCCAGGTCGAACCCACAGATTATTGTAACTGCGTCACCGCCTCCTGACTGAATACAATTAAGCAATAGCTGACTGAGGTGGCGCCGTTGCAATTTGGTGTCAGACAAGTCGGATATAATTCAAAACAAGCAATCAAAAGTTTTATATAACTTTCTTTTCGGCATATAAAGGGTACATTGACTAAAATATAACAGGTGCCTGATTTTGTTAGCCTGTAGTCTGGGTCTAGTACCAACGCTGTTGCCCAATTGAAAGTTATTAAATCCTGGTGTTTGATCTTTGCTATAATGGAGGACGAAAATAATTTAGCTTTAGGGAATAGTACAAATAACCCCTCAACTTCACAGCAAGGCGTAATATATAATGGCAATATTGATGATGCCAGTTCCATTGCAAGTTCAGCAAGTACATTACAAATGTCAATGCTTGAGAATAGGTTGGAGTCTGAAATGACAAGATTAGGTAATATGGTGAAAGACACTGTGGCTGGTCTCACTGAGCATGTTAACCAAAGATTAAGTGAGACAGATAAGAGGTTCCAAAATTTGCTTGCAGATCTTATCCCAGCAAGGCTGAATTCAAATGTTAACTCGTCCATACCTATGGTCCAATCTTGTCAAAACACCACACCTACAACCCAACTTACTCTTAACACACAATCCACAGTCCAACCTAGTCAAAACAACATAGGGTCTGGTGAATCACCTGTTCAAACTGCACAGGGTGATTCACAGCAGAGTCTTATTGGCCGATCACAATGTAAAATTAAACCTCAACATTTTGATGGGTCCAGTGACTTTGAAGAATTTCTATCACAGTTTAAAATAACTAGTGAAATTAATGGCTGGCAGTATAGGGAAAAATCACTATACCTAGCAAGTTGCCTGACTGGTGATGCACGATCACTTCTAAGTGAACTTGATCACGATGGGCAACGTGATTATGATACATTAACTGAAAAGCTTGCCAACCGGTTTGGTTCTGTAAACAGGTCGGAAATTTACAGAACACAGCTGAAATCTCGAACCCGAAACAAAGGCGAGACCATACCTCAGCTTGCCCAAGCTATAAAGAAACTAGTGCGCCAGGCTTATCCCGGTGTTCATCAAGATGTGGTCGAAACGTTGGCCATTGACCACTTCATTGATGCTTTAACCGATTCGGATATACGGCTGAGAGTTAGGGAGTTTGACCCAAAGACTCTGGCTGATGCTGAAAAGAGTGCACTCCGCCTGGAATCACACAAAATTGCTGATAAGCAGCGCCACCGAATAGTAGGTCAGATTGAAACCAATACCGAGCAAAATAATGACAGAACTCAGAAAGAATCAAGCCCAAACCTCCACAAACTCCAAAGATCCCTTAACTCACTGACGGATCAGGTAAAGAACTTGCAAACCAAGAATTCCAATAATGCTGAAAACAAAGCACCTACAAAGTCTGGTAAATCTCAGTCAAACAATTCATATAATAACAGATATGATAAAAATAACAGACGCAACCAAAATAATCCTCCTCCATCTTATGGTAACCGAAAGAGGCAAAACAGTAATCAGGGTAGGAATTATACCTCTGGTGGTGACTGGAGAAGACAAAACGAACGACATGCTGCTAGGAATGGGTCTGATCGTTTTGAAAATAACCAGGAAAACTGGAATCAGTCGAGTTGGAGGGCCACAACCCGACAGTAGAAATTCGGCCCGCTGAAACACCTTTGAAATGCTTGGAGGATGGTTATTTTGTTGCTGGTTATATACATGACAAATCTTATGCTTTCCTTGTTGATACCGGCTCATGCTGCACCATTCTTAGTAAAACACTGTTGGAAAATTGGCCTTCTGACACTCGCCCAGATTTGATACCTGTGAACTTGCACCTGGTGACTGCAACAGGTGAGAGTTCACCATTTCTTGGCAGGGCAGAAGTAGAAATTACGTTGGGTACTCAAAAACTGTTGCATGATGTCCTTTTTGCTGATATCAAAAACGATGGTATTCTTGGCATGGACTTTTTGACAAAACACCAATGTGACATGTTTTTAAGCAAGAATCACTTACTCTTGAATGGAGAAAAGATTAACTGTTTTCGTAGCAGTGTTGATGCAATGCCTAGTTGTAGTAGAATTGCTGTGACTGAGACCATTGAGGTGCCCCCGGAAAGTGAAATGATAATAGAAGGCCGACCATTAGATACAGTTGATAGCAAAGGTACAGGTGTTGTTGAAGCCACAGATCAGTTTGTTGAGCGCAGTGGACTATTGATTGCAAAAGCATTAGTATGTCCTGAGAATGGTTCCACTGCGCATAATGAACCTTAACAAGGAGTCTGTGACCGTGTATAAGAATACCATTGTTGCCACGTATGATCCGGTTGATATAGGTCAGCATGAGATTGTCAATACCATAAGCACTGCAAGTTCTACCACTGATGAATCCGTTGCTCATGTTGAAGAGCTTCTCAGACAAAGCTCTTCAAATTTAAATGAAACTCAAATAGACAGTTTGAGAACCTTACTTTATGAGTATAAAGATCAGTTTTCTAAATCTTCCCATGATCTAGGTTCAACAAACTTAGTAGAGCATACTATTAAAACAGTGCCTGATTGTAAGCCTGTGAAACTGAGACCATACAGGATACCCCTTGCAAAAAGAGGATTTGCTGAAAATGAAATCAAAGCTATGGCCGAAAAAGGGTTGATTGAGCCTTCTTGTTCTGCATGGAGTGCTCCGGCTGTGTTGGTGCCAAAACGTGATGGTACAACAAGGTTCTGTATCGACTACAGAAAGCTGAATCAACTCACTATTCCAGACAGTCATCCTTTACCCAGGATTGACGACACTTTAGATGCTCTTGGGGGCTCCTGTTGGTTCTCAACATTGGATTTGAAAAGTGGTTTTCATCAAGTGAGCATAGCTGAGGAGGACAGACCTAAGACAGCTTTCTCCATACCAGGCAGTGGTTTGTGGCAATGGCGTGTATTACCTTTTGGATTAATAAATTCACCAAGTGTGTTTGAACGCCTTATGGAGAGAGTTTTTGCCGGTCTGACTTACCTCATATTACTCATATACTTGGATGACATTATTGTCTATTCCAAAACATTCAAAGAGCACTTAGAGAATTTGCAGGTAGTCTTGGAAAGACTCAAGCATGCAAACCTTAAGCTCAACCCCAAAAAGTGCAATTTGCTGTGCCCTAAAGTAGCTTTTCTTGGTCATGAGGTTTCTGAACAAGGAATAGCTACTGATCCAGCAAAAATTCAAGCTGTAAGAGACTGGCCCCAGCCTAAGTCTTCGACAGAGGTCAGACAGTTTGTTGGGTTAGCCTCTTACTACCGGAAGTTCATTCCCAACTTTGCAACCATATGTAAGCCCCTACATATATTGACTGAGTTAAACTCAAAGTTTATTTGGAATGACAAGACACAGACTTCGTTTGACACAATCAAACAATTACTCACCACCGCTCCTATCCTTAGTTATCCCTTGCTACAGGACCAACCATTTCTGCTTGACTGTGATGCATCAAATGTTGGTGTAGGGGCAGTCCTGTCGCAAGTGCAAGATGGTGAGGAAAAAGTAATATGCTACTTTAGTAAATGTCTGTCAAGAGCTGAAATGAAGTATTGTACAACCAGAAAAGAGTTGTTAGCCGTAGTTACGGCCGTGAAAAACCTGCATCACTATTTGATAGGGAGAAAATTTACAATCAGAACTGATCATGGATCACTCCAGTGGCTTATGCGATTCAAGAATTGTGAAGGTCAAATCGCACGCTGGATAGAGACCCTATCAGCCTACACCTTTACAATTGTACACCGTGCAGGTAGGGTGCATAATAATGCAGACGCATTGTCCCGTAGACCATGTTATGACAACCAGTGTAGACACTGTGATAGATATGAACAAAGATATTCTCCGGAGAAAAATGCTGACTTAAATGCAGGGTGGAATGATGTTGAACAGAAAGCTGTTACAACTGAAAAAGTAAGGGGTGATAATATCGCCCTGCTCTGCATTAGGGGTGACACTAGGGACATTCACCCTGATGTGAATGATCTCAAGGACACTTCTTTTGATGGTACCATTCAGAAGCACATTGTAAGTGCAAATAATGTCCCGGATGAGAATCCTGGGTACATGGCGCGCCCATTTACTGACGACAACTCCAGTGGTAGGAATGTGCACACTACTACTGATTTCGGACCTAGAGCAGCTGAGGTGTCCTCTGAAAAAGAGTCACATGGAATATCCTGTCATGGGGTTCCTCACTCCGCACATGCATCGACTCGCTCTGTGTGTGTTGGGGCGGAGGCAAGGCTCACTAAATTCTTTTGTCGTTCAGTACATTGTTGTTGCTGCATAAATGCAGCATATTATGAAATGGAAGATTGGATAGATCGCCTTGAAGATGACTCACTGTTTGGGTGTTTATTTGAGACTGGGGAAATTTCCCCAGAGGTAGATGTTGGTCATGCTGGCGTGATAAAAGAAATGGGTGCTCGCCATGACGATGGCGAGACTGAATGCTCAGACAATCCAAACCCTGACACCCTTCAAGACGATCGTCGGTGTTGTGAAAGTATTTGTAGATCTTGTTTAAATATTTGTCAGCTTAGTAGTGGAAATGGCCAATCCACCTCGTCCTGTGGTCAAACTAATGCGTGTTTAGATCTTACACAGGAAAATATTCGTTTAAGACAGGAGGAGGACCCTGTCTTAAATCATTTGATTCAATGGAAAAGAGATGATTCAAAGCCGGCTTGGTCTACGGTGGCACCTTTGAGCAAAGAACTCAAAGCTTACTGGCATGAATGGGAAACAATAGAATTGAAACAAAATATTTTGTATAAAAAGCGCTTTAGAGATATAGGCAATGATGCCGAATACTTATTTCTCATGCCAGCTGTCCTCCGAAAAGAAGCCTTTCGCCAGTTACATGAAGGTTTGACTGGTGGCCACTTAGGCAGACGTAAAACCTATAATAAGATTAGAAAGAGGTTTTATTGGTGCTGTATGCACAAAGATGTTTCATACTGGTGTAGGATATGTTCAACCTGTGGCTCTAGGAAGATGCCACATAGGAATGCAAAAGCACCCATGCGACAATATAATGTCGGATATCCAATGGAACGCATTGGACTTGATATCTGTGGTCCATTCCCTGTTTCCCAGAAGGGGCACAGATATTTGATGGTTGTATCATGTTACTTTACTAAATGGATAGATGCTATACCCTTGAAATCACAAGATGCCAAATATGTTGCATCGAAGCTTGTAAATAGATTCATATCTATTTTTGGAGTGCCATTACAGTTGCACACGGACTTGGGTTCAAATTTTGAATCCAAGGTATTTCAAGAGGTTTGTAAACTCATGGGAATAGACAAAACCAGAACGACTGTTCGTAGACCTCAGTCTGATGGAATGGTCGAGAGAGCTAATCGCTCAATTCAGAATATGATCTCGTCCTATATATCAGATAGTCAGAATGACTGGGATGAGCATATACCCCTCCTTATGATGGCATACCGTTCCTCGGTTCATGAATCTACGGGGGTTTCCCCTGCAATGATGATGTTTGGCAGAGAGTTGACACTGCCCGTAGACATGACGCTGGGAAGACCAATACGAGATGATAGGCTATGTGCTACCGAACATGCCTATCAACTAGAGCAAAGACTCTTAGAAATTCATGACTTCGCTCGAAAACATTTGAACATTTCGAGTGAAAGCATGAAAAGGAGATATGATGTTAAACTGCACAAAATTCCTTACAAAGTAGGAGATGCAGTGTGGTACTATTACCCCAAACGAAGACTAGGCTTCAACCCAAAACTACAAAGGCCTTGGAAGGGACCTTACATAGTTGTCGAACGTCTGAACGATGTTCTATTCAAAATTCAGTCTGGCCCAAAAGCAAAACCACAAGTAGTTCACCATGACAAGTTGAAACCATATTTAGGGGAAGATAAGCCTGTTTGGTTCATGAATAAGACTACATAAACACATACATACAAGAAATGTAATTGTTGGTCAATATAGTGTGACAGAGGTTTATTCAAGAAATAGAAAAACTTAAGTGATTTACATGACAATAAAAACTTATAAATAACTTAAGATAACAAGAATTATATTCTTTATTGTATTGCAAATATAATACTTTTAAACATTAAGAATGTTACACAATGATTAGGGATGATGATAGGGAGAATCTGTGCCAACAAGCCTATTCTTTTGTCTCACTCTATCCCTCCTACCTTTGACTTTTTAATTAAAAATAAAAATGAGTTACATGTGCATGCCTGTTGTTGGTGTATGTCCATTAGAAAGCTGTGGAATCCAGTAGCATGCTGATAAATTTAATACATTTATCCATAAGTATTTTTCAAAATGTTTGCATATTGAGTTAAGACAGTAAAAATTTCATACTGAATTTCAATCTCATATATTATGCATATTGACATTGTTATTTTGTTAAAAATAGAAGGTACACTGTTCTTTCTGTCAGGATTGCCACCGATATGTACTATCTATTTTATCATTAGCATTATTTGCATTGCTGGTCTGACTTCTGGTGAAGCTGCTTGGGAACCACTCGCTGTCTCGTGTATATGCTGAAAATAGAAAATGGAAATATTCATGCACAAACCTGATTGAATGAAGACTACATAGTACTTCACTGTTATATGCTGAGATAAATTGTGTCAATGATATGCATTGGACAAAACATATAAAATGTTGTTTATCAATGTTGTATTTTGTATGTTGCAGGGTTCCCACCATAGGTGTAAACTCTGTAAGATGATCCCCACGTACTTTAGGTCAAAGTACGATGTCCGAAGACACCTTCAAGACCAGCATTCAGGGGTCGGTTTCACATGTGCGCTTTGTGGACTTCTCTTCAATCGAAGGTCTATCAAGCATTCCTGTCAGGCTAGGGAGCAAGATATGGAATACACCATCCGCGCTACCGGTGAGTTTGGTGAGGGGGCAAAACGGATGCTCCTCACTTTTATCCGAGAGGAACAGGACAATCACTGGGAATATGTCACCCTAGAGGAGTATGAAGAGAGACTGAAGGCTGAGAAGGCTGCGAGTGAGGCAAAATCTGTTGTTGCCACCCAGCCCCCAATTAAACCTAGGCCACGGGAAGAGGTGAAATCACCTATTATTATGGAAGAGCCTGACCCTATCACACTTGAGGAGCCTCCAAGGAAGATAATGAGGACAGAAACCACCTCCAGTGATCATGTGATGGCAGATCTGGTTTTGAGCCCTACCTTGTCGACTGTGTCAAGTGCCTCATTTAGTAGTTCAGGCAGCTCCAGCTCCAGATCCAGATCCAGCTCAAGCTCAAGCAGCAGCAGTCAGTCTGAAAGTGAAACCAGTAATGATGATGAAGATGAAGTTGATAATGAATCTGAGAATATAGTCAGTGGTGAATTTGAAAAGAGTAAAGAAACTGAAAAACTTAACAGGGCTGTAAAAGTAAATAGTAGTCAAGAAAAAGTAAAATCAAAGGAAGTAGAAAATGAAAAGGAAGAGATAAGGGAGAATCAAAAAGCAAAAGAGAATGTGAAAGTGAATAACAGTAATAGCAGAGGAAAGAAACATGAAGAGAGAAATGAAGTAGGAAAAGAGAAAGTAAGAAATGATAAAGAGAAAACTAAGGGAAATGAACAAATGAAAGAAAATGAAAGAAATACAAAGGAAAAGTCAAAGGAGATTGAAAAAGCAAAAGGGAATGTGAAAGAAAATAGTAGTAGAAGCCAAGGAAAGGAAAAGGAAACTGAAAAGAGAAATGAAGTGGTAAAGGACAATGAAAAAGTTTCAGAGAATGAAAGAAATTCCAAAGGGAAGAATATAAAAGAAAAGTCAAAGGAGAATGAAAAAACAAAAGACAATGAAAGACTTGTGAAACTGAAAGAGAAATTAAAGGCAAACTTGAAAGTTAAAGAGACCGATAAAGAGGCTGAAAAAGTGAAAGACAATGAAAGAATTGTGAAATTGAAAGAGAAAGTGAAGGCAAATCTGAAAGTAAAAGAAACTGATAAAAAGACTGAGAAGGAGAAAGACAATGAAAGAATTGTAAAATTGAAAGAGAAAGTGAAGGCAAACTTGAAAGTGAATGAGACCGATAAAGAGAAAGAGAAAGACAATGAAAGAATTGTAAAATTGAAAGAGAAAGTGAAGGCAAACCTGAAAGTAAATGAGACCGATAAAGAGAAAGACAATGAAAGAAATATTAAATTGAAAGATAAGAACAAAGAAATACTGAAAGAAAAAGAGATTGAGAAAGGGATCGAAGAAGTCAAAGGTGCTAAACAAAATGAAAAACAAAAGGAGACAGTCAAAAATTTAGAAAAGGGAAAAGAGACTGATAGAACCACAAAGGAAAAAGAGTGTGCCTCAAATAGAACTGAAAAACAGAAAGTGAATGAGATGAAAGACAACCAAAGCAGTAAAAAGGACAAAACTGTAAATGAAAATGGAAATGAAAAGAAAAATGAGACTGTTCGAAATAAAGAAGGGGAGAAAGCAATGAATAACGGTGGAAATGCTGAGAAGACAAGTAGACCAACAGAAAGTGAAAAACAAAAGAAAAATGGTGAAGTTAACCGAACTGTGAATACAATAGAGAAAAATAAGTTGACAATACAAGACTATCAGACAAGGAAATGTGTTAGAGAAACAGAGGAGGTATCAAGTAAAATTTCCTGTGACTCTGAAGTTGATTTAATCCTGAGAGACATTACCAATACCTATTCTTTCATGCAAGTAAGGCCAATCACACCTGTTGACTTAAACGGACTACAATCCTGTCGTTGTGTTAGAGATGATGATGAAACAGTAAAAGCAGTAGAAAGCATTGAAAAGGAAATGGAAAACATAAAGGAAAAAGAATCAGAAATGTTAAGCGAGGCTGCTTGTGAAATAACAGATGAAAGCATAATCAACGCAGAGCTGGAGAATTTAGTAGAAAAGGTGGTACAAGAACAAATTGAAAATCATAGCCAGGGACATGAGAGTGATGTAACAGTATTAGAAAGAATGACAAAGAAAAGAAAGAGGGATGACATGGAAGACATTGTTGATGAACATATACTGAAAAGGAGAGTAAATGGGAATAATGAATATGATGAAGTGATTGATGAACTTATGGATACTGAATCTATTTACAAAGAAGATAGAGATCTGATGTTGCTAAAGCAAATTCAAAATAATAAAGTCATTTTAAATGTTGGAGGGGCCAGGTTCGAGACGAGTCGTCTTACCCTGAGGAGGGACCCGGAGTCTCTGCTGGCCAGGCTGTTTACCAGAGAGTCTTCGGTCGTTCCCCAGGGGAACACGATTTTCTTTGACCGTGACCCCTCACATTTCAAAATTATACTAAATTACCTCAGATATAACCTGGAAATTAATCCAGCACTATTACCTAAAGAGAGAAAATACTTACTTGAACTGAAGAAAGAGTGTGAGTACTACAGGATCAAGGGACTGTTGAAAATTGTAGAACAATGTCTTAAGTACACAACTGAGCTGAATGGAATGGATTGAAGACCAGTTGTTTCTTTGAGGCTGATAGTCTAAAGATATACATAGACTATACATATATGGCTACAAGATTGATAGTTTTAATTCTAAACTATGCATATGGCGGGGTGACCGGCTCTATGGCTGATAGTTTATATGTTTATAAACTGCTGACAGTTTGTGTAAACAAACTAACCAAAATTGCTGGGAGTTCATTTCCCCATTTTTGAACTCTTACCTCCAACAAGGAGATGCTGAGAATATCGCGAAGTCGCGTTAAATAATGAAATTTTGAAATTTTATCGCGTTCAACTCTAAAACAGAATGAAAATATCGAGGAGATGAAGCCACTATCAGCCAAGAAGACACTGGAATTAGTATTAAGATATATATTATTCATTGTTAAAAATTGCTTATACATTGTTAAGTTATAGGGAAAATTTTAAGAAACTCAAATGTTAAATTCAAAATTCAGATTTCACTGAGATGTTAATACTAAATTAGCTACCTTTTAAAGCAAGATCTTTTGTAATATTTTTGCAAATATTGTTTGGTCATCTGATAGTGTAAAGTTCATATAATCTATTAAAAGCGATTCAGCTATTTCATTTAAATCATGACTTAAATTTTTCCTATTTGTTACTACTAGTATAAACTTAAAGCCTACTTAATTTTTGTGAGGTGTTACCTTTTGAAATTCATTTTCTCTCAATAACCTCAAGTCCGCTTTCACAATCTTCAGCAGTAAGTTCAATTTTCATGTTGCCTGTAATGAAAAACATTAACATTAAGACATTGTTTTAAACTGGTGTACATTCCCTAATTATTGAAAATACTTGTTAATCATTTTCAAATTTCACTTGATGTATTTCTGTAATGTTGTGTGATTTTTCCATTGGCTTTATCTCACTTCTATATACTTGATACGAGTACCTAATTCTTAGATAAAAGTGATGTCTCTAGATGATTTTTTTTTCCTTTATTCATTAAAAATACAGACTAGGAATAAAGGATCAATTTCATTGTTTTATAGTGAGATGAATTCACATGGAGATGTCATAAGCATTGCAGTGTTTTTATTGTAAAGCCAAGTTTTACATTGTAAATCTTAAATAGTTATTGACTGTTGCTGATTTTTTTTAATCCTATTATTGATAGGGATGTGTTATTTGTCAGAACGCTTTTATATGGAAGTATCAGTATTGCTTGCATGACATTTATGTTAGGGAATAAGGATATGAATTTTGACAATAATGTACTTCATAGCATATTGTTAATTATGAATTTATGAAACACTATTCTCTAAAGTAAATTGCATGTCTTTAGCTCTAAATCAGATGTTAACTTTCATATGTGAATATGTTTGCCAAATGTAATGAGAGTGAATTTTATTCTATCTTTCATACAATGAGTCAATGATATTAAAACATGTACATTTAAGTTTGGCAATTCTAAGAATGAATTTTTGCTTGATTTACTTACAACAGTCAATAACATAGGTTGTGAGGCGATACCCTTCTTGTTCTTGGGTGAGCCTGAATTGGCCAACATTGAGGTTCACCTGAAAACAAGATGATAAGGGAAAATTAGTAGTATAGGGGGCTGTGTGGGTGCGAATTTGTTATATGACTGTTCATATTGCAAATTGAATAAATCTAGACATATATTTTGAGCACACTCACTCCACTCTGTACTTTATATACAAGAATCTCATTGAGTGCCTCATACCAAACTGTTTTATATTGAAAATGTGTATTTTTAAAATTGAAAACAACCGATAGCTGAAATATAACCTCATGATAGCCAGTGGCCTCCTTATTTGATAAATTTTAGCTGTTGCAAAAATTATACCCCCTTTCTAAGCTTAATGTAAATTCTTACTTTACCTTTGTCATGGGGTCCATGCCTTTTATTGGTGGGGGGCTGTTGTAACGGCGTCTGGCTATTTCAGGTTATGTTGCCTTGATTTATCATTTTACATGTCTGTCAGGGCCTCCGATTCATGATTTTTCATTATTGACTTCCATATTTTGTGCGAATCGGACGAAGGCCGAACTGAATGTGTGCCAACTTTGCCCCGATTTATCGATATTTATCCGCTTTGTCAGCATCATTTCCCGTCTATATCTTGTAGTTTAAACCCTTAATCATCTACTCATACCTTTCTTAACTCATTAAATCCATTTTTGTAGCGATATTTTGCAGGAATTCCCGTTCAAAAGTTCCATTACTAAGCCGCCATTTGCGTAAATTTCTGTGTATTGTACCGCAACTTCCGAGACGTTCCGCAATGGTTGCCTAGTTGCGTCACGTGATTTTTTTAGAGTATAAATACAGTGCGCGGCCGTCGTTTGGCTGTTGCGATTGTTGTTGGCAACCCGTTGACAGTTTGTCTCAGCTTGACTGAACATCTGCACCTGGCTGTATTGCGATCAGTTGTCTACGCCTGACTTTGTCTTGTGTATAGCCACTATAGTGAAGTACTCAGCTTGAGCATAATGCCTTGCAGGAGCAAACCCACTCCAAGACAGGTCTAAAATACACTTCAATACCCCACCCATATATTTTCACGTTACGCCTTGCTTTGCGCCTGGCTTTGCAAAGTGTGGCGTGAATTTCCTTTCACTAAATTCTAGGCAAAGTTGGCATAGGTTCACATTAATATTTCAAAATATATAAATTCTAAGGTGTTTTGATTCATAAATTATTATTTTAAGCATTCTCAATTCTCAATTCTCTTAACTGCTAAAAGCAAGTATCGGTTTTTGCCAGACTCTGCGCCACGCTTCACGCCTCAGTTCACGCCACGGTTCACGCCACGGTGCACGCCACGGTTTACGCCACGGTTCACGCCACGGTTTGCGCCTGACTTTTTGTTGATACTTATAATTACAACCCATTTAGTTACATTGTTGTGAGCTTATTTTAAGCTTTGGTTGGTAACTTGCGGATTGTAATTTCATAGTATACAGGGGAATTTGCATTGTTTATATACAAAAGTGGTGTACCTAAATGTAGTATTCAAACCTATATCTTGTTGGTTGTAGTTCTGCTTAAACTGAGACTTGCTGTGATACACTGTCACTGTTAATTACTATCTGGTAAAATCTACTAGCTTTGAAGAGAATATATTTTCCTGAACTGTAAATGCAACTGCATATTAAGGTAAATTTAATAGTATGTATGTTAACTTGTTAAGGGACTGAGTTGTACAGCTGCAATTATAAGATAAATTAAGTTAAGTAGGAACAATCAAACTATAGGAGAATGAGTTGTACAACTGTTTTACGTTTAAGGTATTAAGGCCACATGAATTGTAATTTTATCTGTTATCTATATCTGCAACTGCACATTCATTTTTATGAATAGAAAATCAATCCATTGTAACATTATTCAATGTTATTGGTCATGATTGATCATTTGTTGATGTGATATTATACTGTGTTGTATATTCAAAGTTTATCAAGGTCAACGGCTATCGGTTCGTTTGTATAACTGTAACTGCAGTAATTGTTTATTCAAAAGAAACAACTTTCTTTGTTAAGGGAACCTAAATAAATTTGTTAAACTTGAAATAATGGCTTGGAATATTTTCTCTTCCATATAGCATTGAGTACAGCCCAGGTCGAACCCACAGATTATTGTAACTGCGTCACCGCCTCCTGACTGAATACAATTAAGCAATAGCTGACTGAGGTGGCGCCGTTGCAATATTGTACCTGGATTGTTTATTAGGGGTGATAATAACATGTATTCCCCTGTTACGAATACACAGAGTCGGACATTGCAAGGACTAAGAACTACTCCGCTTACCTTTTCTATACACAAATAAAACACTGGTTTTGCAGCCACTCAGCATTTAATTTCCCTTATTTCCCATGTAACGTTTTCGATACCCAAATTTCATGTTTGTGAATATGGGAACATTGTCAGTAAACTGTATATGATTTAAAAGTGTTTCAAACAGTCTTCAAGTAATGCTAACGCCACCCCACCCCCCTAATTACGTTGTTTTAATATACAGAAACTAATATTGGATTGGCCTCGAACAAACGTAATAAAATATTTAAAATCGTTTATAACTATTTATTAAGACATGTGAAATATAAAAGGCCCGACTGTATATCACCCTATAGATTCACTGTACAACAGAAAAAGAGAGAGGTAGCTGTCTCCAGTGGAGTAGCGCAATTTTCGGACAAAATTTGCGCGATAGTGGTAAGTAATTTGCGTGTTTTCTGGTAATCGGATTTGTTTATGTGCCACTTTTTACCTTTGATTGCTTTTACACACGCATGCATGTCGTGCTATGGCAAAATTACCACAAAAGATGTTAGTAGGAGCATGGGGTAGGCATTCTTTTTTGATGACAGTCGAAAAAAAGTCGAAAATTGCAACATTGTCTCTTCTAGTTTGACAATCGAACACTTTTGTAGAAAATGAATGAGACCAGAAGTATGCGCTATCTTGGATTCTTTAACATGCCAAATCGCAGTCTGGTTTGATTCGTCTATTACGAGATTTTCAGCAATTAGTGACTGTACAGTGATTTTAGAAGAGGTGCGCGATTGTACAGCTACCTCTCTCTTTTTCTGTCGTACAGTGAATCTATAGGGTGCCTATTGAAACACAAGAAATGTATATCTTAAAGATGATGTATTCAAATAACATAACATAACAACAGTGATCAGGTCTTAATAAACTTTAAATTTTGCGGACATTGCTGGGCGTCCAAAATGGACCGGAATGTCCGCAACATTTTTATTGAAACTATCCCTATTATATCTGTTAAAAACTATAAATATTGTCATGTAAACTCATTGAAGATGTCCGGTTGAAATGCATTTGTTACGTAAGAAACGTGAGGGTGAGGTTACGGCCGTGTAAAATCGATTTAAACCCGCCAGTAACTTTGTGTTACTGATCGTTCCAAGTCGATACTTCTGTGGTGCTTCTTTTTGTTTTATGTCTTGGTGTTTAAAATATTTTTGTGCTGTTGGCGCCTTATGTATGTTTGCATATTTTTAGTTAAGTTAAGGTAACTGAGTGGCCACCTATTGGGAACTTTTTTACAAGGACGTAAACTAAAAAGGGTTCCGACTGTTCGTTGAAACACAAGCAAAGCATATCTTAAAGATAATGTATTTGTTATCAATAATAGAAATCAGTGGGGACCAAAGTGATCGGATCTGTTGTATAGTAGGCACTGTGGACCATAATTTACAATTAGTTTATGATTAATTGCTTCAACTTTCGCAATAATATGTCATGCCTTTTTAATCATTAACCGTTTTCATCATTTAGTATAAGTTGCGGACATTGCGGGGCGGTCTAAATGGTCCGGGATGTCGGCAAGATTTTTTTATTGAAACTATAGCTATTAAAACTGTTAATTACGATGAATAATGTCATGTAAACTCACTCAAGAGTTAAAGTTTACCGTTGAAATGCAATAATTTGAACGACAGAATTACAATTGTGTAAACATGGAAGAAATTGTGACCAAACGGTCAAACATGTTTTAGTATAATCAGACATTCGAGGTTTGTGGGTCATATGGTCATTATATTTATAATTTATTTCTTTCATCGCATTAATAAAGCATAATCGATGGATATTTTTATCGGTTTAAAGAGAAAAAAACATTTACGGACATTTCGGGCCTGCGGACATTTCGGTCCCTTTGAGGCGTCCCGGAATGTCCGCAAGGAATTTTTTCTAAGTTCTTTTTTCATCTTTATGAAAATAATTTCTCCGATTTTTTTGCATTTAATAGACTTATTTAATGATTATTTATGTTTTTATACATATTTAAAACAACTTAATTTTTTTGCGGACATTCCGGGCCGCGGACATTCCGGTCCCCTACAGACGTCACCAATTGAAAATGTTGTTCGTAGTGTTTTATAGACCGTATTATCATGTTTGATCTTCAAACATATTTTCACCCCTAATCAAAGAGTCTACGAATGCATGGGTAAATAGAGGATATTACATTTTGCGGTGAATGCCAAATATATTTCATCGAATGCGTTCAAAATATATGAATTTTCACGAGTGAGCAGTACGATGAAACTTTCGATGTTTTCAACTCACGAGATGAAATGTATCTGTGTTTGCCCATAAAAAGTAAATTATCTTTTTTAGTTTATCAAATCCACCCAATGGACGTCGTGGTGTAACAAATACAAATAAAAATCGAGAACTGAAATGATTTAAGTACCAGATTGTCCATTACGTTCTTACTAAACTGAGAAAATTAATACACACTAAATAATGTGTATGTTTTCGTTCATAGATGACAGAGTTATAGGTCTTTGGATTTCTGACGTGAACCCCCAATAAATGGCGTCAATAAATGATTTCAATGCTAAGTATAAAATAATCAGTTATTCTTGCATAGATATCCATGCGCGTAGCTGTTTAAAACTATATGGCCGACGCATAAGATCGCTTCCCTTTTTGGTGAGTTTTTTTTTTTTTTTTTGCGAAACTGATCAGCGCCTTTGTTTTCACTACACAGATATAACAATTTCTCTTCTACTAAAATCCAAAATTTCAAGCTTCTAACCTGCGCCTGTGACTGTACAGGCCGGTTTGTGTCGTACCTGGTTATAGCCCAAATTGTTGGTTTTCTCACGCACAGGCTCATATATCAATAAAATGAGGCTGGCAACAGATGTCCCGAAACAGGTACTTTTTCCCTGCCGCTTTGATCTGCGTTGATCGTCGGCTTATATTTTAGAACAAGATAGTGCAAAGTTTAGTTTCTATAAATATCGAACTTTGAATGCCTTTTATTCATTTTTGTTTTCAATTTCTGTAAAAGATATAGTTTGCATTCAAATTCAAATGCCATGCGATGGAATGCGTGACTTCTCTGGCATTGACAATGCAGCTGTCTAGTATTGTTATGTCAAAATGATTACGATGTGGCCCACAGAGATTCCATTATACTTGCAGGTTTGCTCTTTGTTTCTATTTAAGCTCATACCGGTTCAAATATGTCATGCAAATTTAAGAAGGTAAACAAAGACAATGATTAGGAAATGGTGCAATCAGAAAAAATACCGAGGTGGGAAAAATCTAAATCGACAATAAGGTACTTAAACTGAGGGAACATATCATAAGCCGAGTGAGCAGCTGTTTTCCAATGGGCGGCCACTCACACCATAACTAAATATATGAAAACATACATAAGATGCAAACAGCACAAAAATTCAACAACAAAACATAAAACAATTAGATCCACAACAGAAGGATCCGCCTTTGAACGATCAGTAATATAAAATTACTGGCGGGCTTAAATCGATTTAACATGGCCATAATCTCAACCTCATCTATAGACTAGCTACTAGTCTCCATATCATTACTTTTTTTATTTTATTTTAATGCACTTTTAAAATTCATTGAAATTCATTATTTGCCTTGCCTCTAAGATAGAAATATTTCTGACTGGCTGAAGATATGGATATGATGTCAAGACAAGGGATAGCACTAGCAGAATGGTATCAAAATGAAGAAACCAATATATAATGCAAGGATTTACAAATACATGTACATCAATGTCTAGGAGCAGGACTACCTCATCTTCTGCACGGAGGTTCACAGCATTTAATTAGTTGTTCGGTATCTCTAACTAGTCAATGAATCATCACGGACTCACAGAGATCCCTGAGCGCCAAAAAACATCACTGAAAATCTGTAGCAAAAGAAAAACACCGGCTGAACCACGGTGGGCCAAGCAACAGACAAAAAAGCTCCGGTTCCAACCAACTAAAATTAATAGCTTTAAGTCGATGCCATCATAGAGCTTGATGCCGGACCCGCCAGCCAAATAAAAAGGAAGCATAGCTATCAACCGTAATTGGGTTAAAAACTAAGACATATAATGCAGACTGCCGCATCACATTTATATTATATTCTATACGTTTGAAGCGTATAATTACTTTTCTTAACTGAAAAGAAAAGAGGCTTAAATAGCCGAACCCGCGGTATGGCCCATCCCCTTTCTCACTAAATTGTTCACTGCTCTTAAAGGATCTCAGTTCTTTTTTTATTTCCATCCTATAAGTTTCTTAAATTGGTAAACCAGGTCAGCATAAAATTCTGGCTCTTTAAAGCGTCTTTAACCCAACATTGAATTTGGAAATCAATGCCTAGTGCCTGCGATATCATTTAAGAAAAGTTAAGTAAAGTAAAGAAAAGTAAAGTATGTTTGTCAAAAGGGTTCCATGTAGTAGTAATATCACCAGGCAAGGTTGTACATGCCGAGAAAGAATTTTCATTTACACGTACTGAATACTAATAGCGTTTGTGTGAATAGCGAATTAACTGAGAAATGCGCGCAAATCCAGTGTCAGTCAAGATTGACGACATTGTAGTGGTAAATTTCTAGCTATACCAAACCATATAGAATTTTAATACTGAGTTCCACAGCCAACACAACTCTACTTTTGCTCTCATCTTTTAAATCGATCAATTATATGAAGACTTGTGTGCACAATCAGCATTAAAAGACCTGAAAAACATACTGTGTCATAAAATTCAAGGTTTACTGTGGATTATCAGATAACTGCCTGGGAGGGCGCCAGCAGCATTTTCAGTGCCTCGCGCGTGTTGGCTCGTGATTTTTTCAAAACCATTCGCACTTGTTAAATGTTGGAAGATTGTCCGATTGTATGCCAATTTCGACGTTGAAAATTATGGCTCAATGCCTGAGAATTTTGCCATCGATGTTTTGGTACCCGTAAATTGTCTGTTTTACGGATTTAACGTCACTCGGTCACGTGATCACGTCACTGCTGATGAAAACAACATGCTTTATTTTGTGTTAGTAACTTAGCCTTATTGAACAAAGTGATATTCGTTTTTCGCTGTTTTCACTGTTCAAGATTGGTTTGTGTAGGTCTGCAAGAAAATCATTCAAAACGCTGATTCTTTTTATTTCGTCACTTTATAAGCAATTGTAGAAGAACAAAATGTTTCACAACTGATTCTCACAGATTGTTTCCGAGAATAATTGGGCTGTCTATGCCGAATTTTCGATGAATCGACCATAAACTTAACTTAAGTGACGAATTGCGTTGACTGTGGAACTCAAGTGTAGTATACTTAAGAGAACAATGCAATATTTTCCATTTACGCTGTATTGCAATGTATCATGCCGCACTTGTTTGTTTTTTGTACAATTTGACAATAGGGCCTCGAAGTTTCTGATTTCAAGGAGTTTAATTCAGGAAATATCCTGTAAACGTAGTTTACACTCTTAGATGTACATACCGTACTCGTAGATGTACAGACTGTAACGATACATTTATCCATACATTTTGTATACGATCAGCTACAGCAGTGTTTCGTAAATCATACAGCATGTATCTGTATACTGAAATTAACTCGGTTATTTGTTTCGACTATCTTAATAGATTCATACCATTAAGTATTTCGTTCCATTTGTTTCCTCAAGAATGTTAATGCTAGATCAATTTCCCGCCTCTCCACTGTACGTAATAGCTTTTTCACATTATTTGAATATCGCATCTGACTACATTAGAAAATACAGGTATAATAAATAGAATCCATGGCAATGTGAGACGAACAAAATGTTAACATTTTTTCCACTGAGTTAGCATTAAAATATGGAATGTCAGATTGGGACCAAACTGAGATCGACCATGCACAATTTGGTTTGGTGTACTAACCAAAATTGGTCCTGTCATAAACATTAAGGTGATTTTACGGACATGGCGGACATCTTCGTCATGTGACCTGGATTATTTATATACACATTGGTTCCCTCTTCCTATAGATGTGTAACGAACAGCCGAGCCAAGCAACAGCAAACCCCGTCGGTGGAAAAGCATGCTCTTCCACGTGGCTTGGTTCCGCTACACGTTACGTTTGGTGGCAGCAGTAGGGTACTGACAACTGCCAGACCAGGGTTGCCTTACCCATGTTGGAGGGGGAAGTAATGTGACGGGATAGCCTCCCTTGGAAAAATGCATTGGTGCAATGTATAAGCGGCATATTGAGTGCTTGCAATATACAAATTTCAAACTCGAAACTTTGTGAATCGAGTAAGTGTTGAGTATATAGCGCAGTAAACCACCCTTGGTGGATGAGCATGCTTTTCCAACGACGGGTTTGCTGTGGCTTGGTTCGGCTACACGTTACAGATGTTTCATACAAAAATTGGCTTTGATTGGCCAAGCGGTTTCAGAGAACTTTGAGAAGATCTTTAAGAATGTGAACAGGGAGACGGACGTACAGACGGGCAGACGCCAACTCGTGTACCATATTATAAGCCTCCCATGAACCTTCGATTCAGGTGGGCTGTAAAGTTAGGGAACACTTATACATGTAGCTCTCTTGAAAAGTTTGATAAATCCCAATTTCCCGTTGTCTGGCAATACTGAAATTTTATTACATACGAGGGGAAAGCAAAAAGTTCGTTGACTTTGTTAATAACTTTTAAAATTGATGTCCGATAGTTTTCGTATTTTCACAAGTGTAATAATGGTCTATTATCGACATTCATGTAAAATGTTATTTGTCGAATCTTATTTTTGATTGGTCAAATTACATCGACAAACGCGTGGGGTTTGTCACCCCGAAGCACGCCGTAAAATCTCTGTTTACGTGTTTATAAATATAAAAATATTTTAAAAAATGTCATTTCTAAATCTCCTTAAATTATGGAAATATTGATAAGATGTAATTCGGCCTGAAATGTGAAATTGCAGTTCTTGCATTCGAAAGACAACGCTACAGCGACACTTTTTGAAAGACAAGTCTTAGCAAAAATTTAGTAAAAATGACGTTACTGGTAAATGGCGGAAACTTGCACATCGATAAAATTTGTGCGAGACTTCCGAATTTGTTAATTTGTTACAAACAGCTAGAGACACATCAGAACTGAAGCATACAGCAGTGTTCAATGATGTGCAAAGTGTTAGTCACAACGAAATAGCTGTTAAAACAACAAGTAAGCACAAAAATCTACGCGGACAACTTTAACGTCATGGCATGCCTCGTATAATCCTAGCGTCTGTCGCAGAAATTGTCATGAAAACTATTTTTTTCTAGCGATTTGCCTTAAACTTTCTACTGTAATCCTTCACGGATGAGGAATAAATATATGAAAATTTGCTTGAAGTCGCATGAGAAATAATGTTTTTATAGGAACTTTTGACTCGGCCAGCGTATACAGAAAACCCGTTGGCAAATGACGTTAAACGTCTTTGCGTGCTCCGGGTACCGCTAAGACGCATCAAACAAATTGCCATAGAAACGATGTTTATCAAGCGATTTGTCTGAAACTTTCTATGCATGTTTGTATTAAATTGATCGCAAACATATGGTAATTTCAGAGAAATCGCATATATACTTTTGATTTTATTGACAAAGTCCACAAACATTTTGCTTTTCCCACGTATATTGCATTTCTTGGCCTAGTTACATGCCAATTTATGGAAGTTCACAATAGTTTGTATGTGTGCTACGAAGTATACAATATGCCATGCATGAAAAACCCCACTTTCACTCAATATGAGTTTTGCTTCTGCGCTCTTCAAAACTCAGTTTTGGAATGCGAAAAAAGAATGAATGTTGAATCTGATAATTCTCAATGAATAAACGACATCGGATCTAGAACTTTATGTTTCCTCGCCTAACCACATCATGGTTCTTCAATATCTGCAGTTGACATTCATTTCATCTCTTCATTTCATAGTTGTTGGTCCAGGAGTATTTTTTTTTTTTTTCAAATAAAGCCGCAAAAGAATGATGAAGCTTTGATCAGAACGTACATGTCTGAACTAACTTTTCAAGGGTCATATCATATCAAATATCTGGCCAAACGTTTACAACCTGCAAAATGTATAAACAAAGAAGAAAGCGTCCTTATCTCGGAAAAGTATGGATCTACTACCACCGACAGTCGCTCAGAAAATGAGGAACTAATTATCAAAGTTCAACAAACAATGCTTACCAAATATTACGACAATGCGAGTTCATAAAATGAAGGTATCGAAAAGAATATCAGCGCGTTCCTATAATCTATCATAAATTTACTGAATCAAAGATGGCCGCTGTCCTCAGCAGATTAAGTGTTCACATAGAATCAACTCTGGATAGCAATTACATTATACGTTTTACAAAGAACGAAATATACAGTCTGAAGTTGGATTTCACATTATCACAGGCGTCCCCTAGCTTATTTTCATGTGTATATTAATGATTTTCCATTTCAAAAAGACATTGAATTTCATTATCGTCAATAGGTTTGAAGCATATTTATTAAAATTTAAAGAAATAATAATCATAAAACGTATTTTGTTCTAATTCACCATGGCAGCACAATATTGTTGGTTGTTCATTGATTATTAGCAAAACGTCAGATCACACTTTTCCCCGAGCGCTATGGTATCATTATATCATTACATGTATGTAACAGACACATTAATTGCTGGTGTATCAATACATTGCTACAAAACGTGTGACATGAATGGTTCATCAATTAGCGTTGTAATATATACCCTTTATATAAAGCCAGAATAATATTATATGTATAATTGCTCTTTCAATCCTTTGTGATTTCCGGAGATGAAGTATTGCTGAGAGTCTGTCTAGTGCTGTTAACGAAGTAAGTTTATCAATTTGTGTTCACTATTTCATGCTCGTGTCATTTATTATCCCTTAAACCCAGCTTCGTTATTTAGTAAAACGGAGCTTTACATGGGTATGCATTTTTTATCATTTTGCTTCAACACATAGGCTGTGGATACTCGTTATATTAGAACGTGTACTCAGCATCTATGTTTTGAGCAAATGTAAGATTTTTTTTCATTACTCTCATACCTGAACAATCGCTGTCAACTTTATAAGCATGTTGTCAACTTTATAAGATTTATTTTATCCTAGTCTACAACTGTGACTATATTAGTGTATACAGCAAATTGCGTATAAGTACGTAATTGTCAATTTAGTTTTTCCCCACCACTGTTTTTGGAGTGGGAATTTCTTTCTGATCACGCCTTTTCCTGATCATATGTCAACTTGTACCTTTCAATGTAGCCTTTACATTTTAAGAGCAGATAAGAAATTTAGATTGCATTAAGGAATTTGCATCTCAGAATGGATATTTAAGATTTTATAATACATAATTATAATAAGTTCTATTTCGAGTATCCAACATTACTGTCCATTTCCTTTATTTCAGCTTGATCCGCACTGGTATAAAAATAAAAGGCATGACTGTGTCCAGCGAACTTCCTGGTCCTTGTGAGTACTTTGATTACTGGCAGTGCCATCTAGCGGTCAAATTGTGGCAAATCTTCTCACCGATATTGATTACTGTGGGAGTATGTGGGAACCTCCTGTCGCTAGCCGTCCTCTCTCGGCGTCGAATGTCCAACTCGACAACGTCGGTTTATCTCCGCTGGCTCGCCGTTACCGACACTTTGGTCTTGCTGATCGGCAATGGTCGTGAGTTCATCTTCTATGTCACCAACATTGACATCCGGGAACTGAGTGACGTATCCTGCCGAATCCACTATTGGTTGGCCTTGAGTATCACAGCCCTTTCCGGATGGATGCTGTGTGTTCTAACGATTGATAGACTGATTTCCATTAAAAAGACATTGTGGGCACGATCGACATGCACAAGAAAGACGGCGTTAATGATAAGTTTTACAGTTTCTGGTTTCATGTTTTTCATCAACGCCCATCTTCTCGGATACTTGGAAAGGACGGAAATAATTGTTCCAATTCAGCAACCGAACAGCAGTGGTACAATTGTATTAGATGTAGGTTGTTTCTCTAGTGACCCAGTCTACTTAATATTCATGCAGAAAGCATTTCCACTTAAGGTTTTTTTGTTGTACAGTTTATTGCCTATGGTTTGTCTCATAACTTGTAACGTTATGCTAATAAAAGAGCTACGGAAGCTTAAGGACCCTTTAAGACTAACGAATGGACTGACTTTAAGTTCTGCCCAAAGAAAGGATTTTAGCTCTGTAACTAGAATGCTTATTGCGGTGTGTATATTTTTCGCTGTCGTTTCGTTACCAACCGCTCTTTATTTGATTGTTGAACCATATCTGTTCCGCGGAACATCGCCTAAAGACATATCAAAACGCCGGCTTACATGGGCAGTCGTGTGCCTTTGTATGTATGCAAATAATGCAGCGAACTTCTACCTTTATTGTCTTAGTGGATCGTTGTTTAGAAAGGAACTGAAAGACATGCTATCAGCTATCAAGACATCGATGCAACAGTGCATGCATAGAAGAATTGTACCATTCACTGACAACTACGCCGGACCTTCAGGTCATTCCACTACACAATCCGACCGTATCATAGATCGTCCCATGCGGGTATCAAGCATTGTGCAGGATGTAGTGATTCATAACAAACATAGTTTAAATTCCTCAAAGCCCACTAAAACAACGACTATTGAATCTTGGATGTGATATAGTATTTTTGTGAATTTAACGCCTTATGCTGTATCTATTATTACATGGATGAAAATACCATCCACAGTGCAGATTATATTTTCCTTTTGATCCTTTGAAATCCGCGAGGGTATTCTGAGAAATCAGAAATTCACTTTCGGTTTAAATTCTTTTTCAAGCCAATGTTTTATATATTTGGCTCTGTTTGGACAATCATCTTTGTATCGACTGTCCTGTTGAAAGTTGCAAAATTACAGCATTTCTCTGTGGCTCCATTTTGCCAAAGCTAAAGGGTCACTGAAGAGGCTTAAGAAGCCGAAACCGCCGTATGGCTCATCCTGGCCTTTATCTCATTAATATGCTCACTGCTCTTAAATGATATCGGTGTTATTTTATTTATTGTATACAAAATGTTTTGTGTCGGTGTGAAAAATTTAAGAAATGAAAGATTATAATTACTTGTTGATAAGTTATTAATTTACTGGAGATTACATAAGGTAGGAATAAAATTGGTGAGCCGTGTTACATGCATGAGTTTTGCGTTTAGCTAAATGGAAAATGACAATAAAATATCGTAGTCTATTCCAAGCACACAAGGGAATCTATAACGAACATAATTATGATAAAAGATAAGTACAGGGAATGCGATCTTTGTATTGTATTTTGACATTCATTCCAGTAAGTGGTAACATACATGTACATTAATTAGGCTCGTCGCAGACACGAAGTGGCGATAAATAGTAAAACTTATGCAGTTTTTTATTATGGTTAAATAAGAAATGGTAATAATTTGTAGCCATACACAGTTTAAAGCATATGTTGAACAGAATACGGTTCGCTCGCAACCATGAAAACTGGCTCACAGGGAGAACGTAGATTACGGGCCAGTTGTTCACATATTTTCGTCCGATTCTTTCGTTTCGAATTCAAAAATGACTATGATTGGGAAATAGCTACAATATTATAAAGATATGTTTGGTGTTCCCTTTCAGCACATATCTGGAAGATTCCCTTTGCACATATCTAGAAGATTCCGTAACCATTTTCTTTGCATAAGCCGCTGATGTGGTCACCCTTGCGACATTACCAGCCGTACATTCACTCGTCACTAGATTCTGAAACATGAATGCGGTTTATGGAATGCGCCCGAAAATCTACCAAAGAAGATAAAATGCTTTCGGTTAAAATGGAAGCCGGCGGAATCGCAGATCGGCAATAAAATAAAATTGAAAACTTCATAACTGATGAAATCATTAACAAAGAGCTTCTGCGATTGTATGTACGTTTCATATCGGGCCAGATAAAATAACGGGCAAAATAGTCCAGGTCATCTAGCTAGATATAAATTTTGAAGAAGTAATGAAGCCTCGATGGACGACAAAAGATTAAAAAACTTTTTCATGCTCAACTCAGCTGAGACTAAATTTTATCCAGCTGATAAATGTTATTAAGACAAAAATTGTAGCAGGATAAATTACAGGCTTTGGTGATCTAAGCCTGAAGTTTCAATTTATTTGGGCCATTTCAGTATTTATGAGCAGTTTAACTTTCATGCTTAGCTGAGTTGAGCATGAAAAAAGGTTTATTACCTCGTTTGGAGTGCAACTTGATGGCATCCACTGACAGGTCTAATGTAATGAAATGCAACAGATGACGGACAATAAGCAAACGGTTAGAACTTTGTCATATGGCACCTGTACAAATATGACAATTCTGAATCTCATTAACACAGACGAAAATTGTTTCACTCCTGTTAACACACTATTGAAAGAGGATAGGTTAGAGTACAATTAATTTGGGAAAGGTGTATTCTAGGATTTGACTTGATAATGAAAGTAATACAATATGATACAATAATCTTTATTGGAAACTAATCATACAAACATGCTAATGACCATATTAACAAAACAAGCAAGTGACACATATTTAACAGAGGAGTGTACACAGACATACGAGGGGGGTTCAAAAAGTTCGAGGAAAAGTGCTGCCAAATTTGTAATTGTCATGGGAAATTTACTGTGTCTGTGCATGATGTAAATGAACATATAGTTAACACATGCACAAAATTTAGATAGAATCGGAGGAAAATTAGGCATTAAATCACGTTTGTTTCTAAGGTAACAACAGTAAAACCGGCCCAACGTCATAACAACGTCATGCTATACGCATTCATGCCGCTGTTGGCTAGCTCTTAAGCATTTTTGGAATCTACCTGGCATACGGGCGTCTAATTGTCAGTTATGTGTATATAATGCGGTGAATTGTGCCGAAACAACATTTCGATATGTTGTGTATTTTACGAATTCCACTCTTTTCTATCACGACGATCATTTTCGACAGTATGACGTTATTTGACGTTATGCTGCGCGAGTCGACACGGACGCTTTTCTGGTCGTGTAGAAATCATGCACACTACTTGTTGAATTTCCTTGTTGCCGTATGCGCTTTCTGCTCTTACCAGTGTATCTTTCTTTTATAGTCCGTTCCAAACACACAATTTACCGAATACCGTTGTTCCCTTCGCATTTTAGGCCGTTTTTCACGGACCAAGGCGTGATCCGATCTCTCAAGCATCATTACAGAAAGCTGGTCATCGGAAAGCATCTGCGTGCCATAGACCATTTCAAGATATATAACAGGTTTCGAAATTATGTGGAGAGAGACAGAAGGATAATAACAGCCTCAGATGGAAGAACTAAAGTTGTGGGTCCCCGTACCATGGGAAAGAAAATTGGACAGAGTAAAAGAAAAGTGGCGGAGAGAACAACGACGATTAAAAAAAGGAAAACAACAACGGATACTAAGAAATAAATCTCGTGGTGACAAAGAACATAAGAAAATGGTTTACTCTAAACGGTATAATAGGAGACGCGTAATACTAAGATGTTCAGTCCTAAAGTCCTCGCTAGTAAAGTGCTGCAGGAAAACAAATTTCGTGTTTGCTATCATGCGTGTTTATATCACAGAACAAGACAGTAAATCGTTTTTTACATAAACCTTGAGAACTTGTCACAAGTTAATTGAGGCATTGACAATTAGGAATTATTGCATTTTAAAATAATCATTGAAATTAAAATACTTGATCGCAACTTATTTGATGTTCCCAATAAAAGAAGCTCACGAAACTGCAATCTTGAAATATCAGTGAAAGAACTGTATTTGAGTTATATCGTACGTGAATGCTAACACTTTACAACAGATTACTCTCATATAAACATACTTTTTTCATAAAGTAACAAAAATGTACGGGAAGACTATTTGCGGTCGAAAGATGACAATATTATAGAATTATATTGAAAATATATCTAAAAGCGATTGCAGGTGAAATGATAGCAGACACTTGGTTTCTTTTCTGAGGGTGTAATAAAACTAATACCAAATGACAGAAATAAGGTGGTGTCGTGAACACAATATGTTGGATCTACGTATGTTTTACATGTATTTCCGAAAGTCAGACCTTTATCCAATGTTTGTACATGTGCTGTTCTATTATTTCTTAAAAATTGTGTTCAGACAATGTCTATGTCAACTAATCAAGCTTTTTTTATTTAAAGAAATAGAGCAAATCATATTGAACAGGACACATATGATGGATAGAGGCTTGAAGTTTTATGTATTGGGTCGGTGTTTGCTAAAGGGCGCTATTCAGATTTGTTTGTGCGCTTTGTATAAGATTAAACTAAAGTTCATTACATTTTGTTCTGGTTCAACATGTTCACGTAGCGCCATTTTTGAGTTTATAAAATTAGCATCTGAACAAGTCAAATTATGGTTAAGTCGAAACTAACACCTCAGTCCACAATGTTTCATGTCGGGACGGCGTTTGAATTGCGGCGGACTTGCTAAGTTACATTTAATGAGAAAATTCAATAAGAATCATCTCTAAAATATGTACAATGAAATAACTATGTGCTCCCACGCACTATCATGACAATGCTAATTGTTTTATCAATAAACGAACGTATTATTCAAATAATGCTACATACAGTTTGTTTCAAATAAATGCATTATGTTATTTATTGTTAGCATCACAGTCAAGAATTATTTTGGTCATGTCGCTTTTATGGTGGGATTTGAAACCCACCCTCTCGATACACGTTCTCATGAGCTGCCTGTTTTCAGTCGTTAAATGATTCTACGCCCACCATATTTGGTAAATGTTGTGAAAATGTTTCTATTCAAAGTATGTACATGTTGGTATGTTTTATCTTGTTTATATTGCTGTTTGTGTCGCAGTCATTATATTTAGTCATGCTACTTTCATGACATTGACCAGTGACATGGGAAATATTATTATTAATCTGCCTTGGTTAAAGACAACTCCAGCGCCGGCAGGATTCGAATCACCGACCTCTCAGTATGGGTTAAACGCTCTACAACCGGGTCACCTTATAATATACATTTTTATTGTAGTTTCGATAAAGCATTACTGGCCGGTGCTCTTCCTGATTAGTGAATTATAGACATTTCTATATTTTGGCGACATACGTTAATTCCTATGTTGTGATGTACAAAACAACATCATTGTACTGACAAAGTAGACAAGTTGAATATACCTTGGCCATAGTTCGTACTGTCCAATATTTCATAGATTTCGTAATTTTTGAATGATCTGAATTCTCAGAGATTGTGCCAGTAAGAGTTATAAAACTAGATATCTTTTATAAAATTGGATATATTTTTACCCACTAATGGATGTCGTCGCAAGAACACCAGTTCGGATACAAACCAGATTGTGACAGCAGATGACTGGAGGCTTAAGAAAATATATTGTGAAAGGGAAGGCTACTTTTACTAGTTGTTTGTTGATTTTTCATTCTTATATAGAATTTTGCATTATTTTTACAACAAATGCTATCATGATATGTTCTAATTTATAAAACAATAAATATTTTTCACAAAGATTGTTTTTGAGTTTCACTTTCTACCTATGTTTCTACATTGTCACATGCTGATGGAAATATTCCGGACACCACTGAAAACTTCATATATAAACGGCAACCGGGCGTCAGTCTTGGACTGTACTATATTTCAATCAACTCGAGAAAGGATACCAACAAACGAAGTCAGCTGGCGTACACCCATGTAACAGGGTTGCGTCAGAAATATGAACCAACTTCAAATAATTGTCTAACCTGGTTAAAAAGTTATAACAAGTACAAGTACGAGTTTTAAGTTCATATTCTAACATTAATTCGTTATGGCTTAACGTCGCAATCAACAATTTTTCAGTCCAGTCGAAGCATATGAATGGATGGATCAAGCTGATAATTTGCCTATTGTTATATATTGGACTGATTTTTTTTTACAAATTCTTTTTTCAGCTGAGCCAGTAAAAATTGAAAATTTCATCAGAGAAATATGATATATTTCTTTTCATATTATTTTTGCTCAAAACATAGATCGTGGGTACACGAAATATGAAATATGATATATTTCTTTTCATATTATTTTTGCTCAAAACATAGATCGTGGGTACACGTTAGTACCGTCTCACCGAGATCGTGGGTACACGTTAGTACCGTCTCATCGTGGGTACACGTTAGTACCGTCTCATTGGGGGGACGTGACGTGACGTTGAGTAAACAAGTCGTATTTTTAAGAAGATTCGCTTAAAATATGAAAAAATAAAATAATTCAAGAGAAGAGGAGATGAAGAAATCAGAAAGGGTTTTATAATTGTGTTATTGTATATGGACTGTTCATCGGTGGAAGTTTATGGACGGGAGTTTGGTGTGAATTAGAAAATCTTTGTGTTTTAGAGATTCGCTATTCTGTGGATAGAGTAACGGAAAGGAACAGACAAAGTTTATAGAGGTATTTACCATTTAAATACATTCTCAACATTGGCATTATATAAATTAGAAGTTCCGAATCTGAACATGAAGCCGAAGAATTCTAATCTTAACTATTATGCCGTAGCCAAAGGCAGGTCTACGGGAATATTCAATTCTTGGAGTGAGTGTCAGCGGCAAGTTGACGGTTTTAAACATAATAGCTTCAAAGGGTTTTGTACGATGGAAGGGGCGATTGATTTTATGAGGAAGGCCGGGATTGCGATAGATGATATAGACGTGGTAGAGGAAGAGGGAGACGTTTTACTGAGGAAGCCGCTCAGCGCTGTAATGCAAAATTACGTCAGTGACGTCGCGGCGTCAAACAAAAACGGCGCCGAAGAGAGTGCTGCAAACTGCGACGCTAAAGATAACGTTGAATCACAAGGAACTGAAATCGGAACCGTAAGCATTGACGGAAGTTGTAAAGGGAATGGAACTGGACATGCTATTAGTGGGTTCGGCATCTACTGGGGTCCAAATCATCCATACAATATCAGCGAAAGAATTTCTAAGACAGAAAATCAGTCTAATCAAGTAGCAGAACTGACAGCTGCAGTGAGAGCAGTAGAACAGATACGTGAAAAGGGTTTTAAAGAGATGAATATTCAGACAGACAGCATGTATGTGTGCAACGGGATTACGTCGTGGGTCAGTAAATGGTTGAACAACGGATGGAAGACAGCACAAGGGAACGAGGTGAAGCATAAAGAGCTATGGCAGAGGCTGCATGAACAATGTAAATTGGTGACTATACACTGGAAGCATGTCAAAGGTCACGCTGGCAACCCAGAAAATGAGGCGGCTGATCAATTAGCGAATACGGCAACGGATGAGAACATGAATGCGGCTACTAGTGAGACCACGGAGAAAGAGCATAGATCGACAACCGTAACTGAACAGGGAATCTCAGAATCAAAATTGAAGACATCTAGTTCACAGACTTACCCAGCTAAAATGGAACTCCAGATGGAGGAACTCCTGTCAGCCTTTCACGCCATGGAATCACAAGTTTTAAATGTTGTAAAGCGGTCTTACGAAGATCAGAAAGAAAGTGATCTAATGGTCAACACAACAGAAATAGCCAGACTGCAAGATAAAGTGGTACAGCTAGAGGTCATGTTGAAAAAAGAAAGAAAGGATAAGGAAAGGGTCGAGAAAGAGCTCAGAACTATATCAGACAAATACAATGTTCAAGAAAAGAGAGGAGATCAAATTCAGGAATTTGAAGAGAAACAGCGTAAAATGAAAGTCCAAATACAACAATTGCAAGAACAGGTTCAGAAAGAAAAGTCTCTGGTGAAGTTACAAGAAGAATCATTAAGCTCATTGCGTAAGATGTCCGAATCAACGAAGACTGATTTGGAGTTCATGGCTAGCCGTTTGTCACAATCTAATGAGGAAATACAAAATCTACAAGAAAAGAATGCATGTTTGACTGAATCAGAAATGAAGCTTCAAGGAGAAATAAAAGAGTTGAAGCGACAAATATGTATGCGCGATGATCAGCTACAACTGCTACAGGAAGATGATGGTTTTCAAGAGGTTTCGCAAAAGAGAAAGAAAGTAACACCAGATGTCAGTCAAAGTAAAGAGAAAATCTTTAATCAGAATGTTACAAACGAGGTTGTGGTAGTAGATGATGATGATAAGGATGAGATTGTTGAGGACACGAGACATAAAGCGCCAATCGCAAGGGTTACAGACAAACAGGATGAAAATGCTGATGTTCTAATCATAGGTACTTCTATAATTAAAGATGTTGACCCTGGTAGAATGTTCAGAGACAGAAAAGTAATAAAGCAGGTTTTAGAACAGAAGACGATAGAGGGTGCGAAGAAATATATAGACAGCTTAAATGGAGAGTTCAAGGTTATTCTGCTGCAAGTTGGGTCTAATGACTTAGAAAAAAGTTCTCCGGACGACGTAGAACGAGGGATCGCAGAGATAATTGAACTCTTGAAAGTGAAGCAGCCAAACGCGAAGATACTGGTGTCCGGAATACTGCCTCGTTGGAAGAAGTATGCGGTAGATGGGATGAACTTTAAGAACAAGAAGAATGCATTAAATGACAAAATGAAAGCTTATACTGATTGTACGTTCTGTCCGCAAGATAATTTCGGCAGACATATGTTCTACGACGGGACCCACCTCAACACAGAAGGCACTGCTCAGCTTGTAAGTAATTACAAGTTTATGATCGGGAAAACAACGGCTGGGCCTAAACGTGGAGATCTTCAAACCTACGCTGAGAAAGTCAACAAGCCTGGAACTCGACGAGCGGTTATGGCATACGGGCAAAGGGCTAACGAGAATGGTCAACGCGGTGGTTACAGGGCGAACGAGGCACGAAGACATCTCAACGTATACCAGAGACATTCGTATACTGAACAGAAGTCCGGTCGGGTACAGAGTGATGGTGCTGATAAACTACAGTCATTGGTTAAATTGCTCAAGGACTTGATTTCCACTTAGATGATATAGATTTACAATACATTTTTTTTTTTTTTTTTTTTTTTTTTTTTTTTTTTTTTTTTAAGGAAGATAATTGTAATGCAGACCCAAGTGTTTTAATATTACAGTAGTTTCCCTTCAACTGTATCAATGCATATACTTAAAATCAATACTTTTATCGAGTTTAAAATTCAATGAGTCACGTCATGAGAGGATCGGACTTTTGCATTTGCGAAAACAGGGGCGCGGATCAGCTGTGTAGTAACATCATAGCTGATCGGTGCCTTTTTTTTTTTTTTTTTTTTTTTTTTTTTTTTTTTTTTTTTGCTACGCGGATAGTACAATTCCTCCTTTACCTATTTTCAGGGTGTCAGGCTTCTGGCATTCTTTTGTGTCTGTGCAGGCCGGTTTGCGTCGGACCTGGTTGGATACTCGAAGACCGGTTTTCTCGCGTCGCGGCTCAAATATTGTTAACTTATAGTCATAATGGTAAACTCTCCTGTTTAAATCTCAGTTCAAACCGGTCATTTCGATATACTAGTAATGTACCATGTAATCCTTTGAATGTCATTTCAGTATACTAGTTTTTGATACAGGTACATAAAGTTAATTTTGGGTCGTTATAAGCGTCTAAGATCAGCGAAGACACAAACCAGCATATACAAGCTAAAGCTAAGATGGTTTGCTTTACATACATGAAGCCAATGAATTTTGTACCGCAGTGAGCATGGAAACGAAGGTTAGCTGTGAGGCCCTGTGCGTGCTAAACGCATTTTATTTGTGCTCATTTGTTTTAGTATGCGGCTAAAATGGGATTCATGATCCTATGTACATTTACTATAACACATGTATGAAAAAAAAAAAAAAAAATGCATAATTATATGGTATGGATTGGCTTAAGTTTCCACATACGCTGATCGGTGCCTTTGCTGGTCGTATAAAGTGAGTGTTCTGTATCTGTTTAAAAGTCAAAGGAGACGAGTTTTACAATCTTGTAAATAGTTGCTATGAATAGCAGTTTTTCTTGTAGAGAACGTTTATTGAAATTGTATACGATGCACCTTTTTTGTTGACTTCTATCTTTTCTTCTTCTCTTTTATATCATGATGATAGGAAGCAATACGAATACGACAATTAGTGCTCAATTTACCATTAAACACCGTCTGCAGTTGGGTCATTGGAATTTGAATGGATTAATGTCAAAACAGTTTGGTCTTAAATTAGAAAACGAGGACGTTTTAAAAGTAATAAACAGCTGCCATATATTTGGCGTAACTGAGACACATTTATTACCATCTAATGGGAAACAGCTCGTCGGTTATAAAGACTTTCATTCGTTTCGCAAACAAGGAAAAAGAAAGAATTATAATAGTGGGGGATTGTCTGTTTATATAAGAGATGAAATTTTGGATGGGGTCTCGGTTAAACATGGCGAGACGCCAGATTTTATTTGGGTAGAATTAAAAAAACAGTACTTTAACTTACAGGAAAATGTTTACATTGGTTTTGTATATATCGCTCCTGTGAACTCGAATGTAAATGATCGCGACTGTACGGCTTATGAATCTCTGGAAAAAGATATTTCAAAGTTTAGTTTAAAGGGAGATGTAATGCTTTTAGGAGATTTTAACAGTAGGGTATCTAGAATGTCTGATTATATTAATAATGATGATGATAAGCATACACCAATACCAGATACATATATAAGTGACGAATGCGAGAATTTATTAGTAAGGCAAAACGAGGATATTAATACAAATGAATATGGAAAACAATTATTGTCATTATGTCAGGAATACCAACTCAGAATTTTAAATGGTAGAACTTTGGGAGACTTGAATGGTAAATTAACTTGTTTTAAGTGGAACGGCTGCTCTGCTGTAGATTATGGCATTGTACATAGAGATTTATGGAATAGAATAGAATTTTTCAAAGTTCGGGAACTTGTAGGGCATATCTCCGATCATTGCCCAATTTCGTGTGGCTTCAGGTGTTCCTATAAAGTCACAGATTTTGTAAACGATATGCATCCATTGAAACCGAATTTTAAATGGGACGATCAATCAGATTTTATATACAAATCAGCATTAAGGTCAGACGCTTTAGGCAACCAAATAGAATCGGTTTTGCAGATGACTGAATCAAATTTATGCATAGATGAAATGTTGTCAAAGGTGGAAAATATTTTAACTTCTGCAGCTCATGGAGCCCTTAAAGAAAGAAAAACAGTACACTCAAAGTCTGAAATTAAGAAAAAGAAATGGTTTGACAGAGATTGCTATGGGTTAAGGAAAGAGGTTGTAAGGCTTGGAAGGAAATTGTGCAAATCAAAAGTAACTCATGAACAACGAACTGTGTTTTTCAGCAAGAAAAAAGAATTGCGAAAACTAGTAAAATTTAAGAAAAAAGAATTTAGACAGAATATATTGAACCAGTTAAACAATTTGGAAGAAAATAACCCAAAACAGTATTGGAAATTAGTATCAGAACTCAAAGAACTGGATTCGAATAATTCTTGTGAAAGCGAATGTTTGTCTGCACAAGAATGGGTAGATTATTTCAGTAATCTTTTATATAAAGGTAACATGGAAAGTTGTTCAGAGTTGGAAGCTTATATCACAAATATGTTAGGAACAAACACTTTTTCAAACCTTGATTACCGTATAACACAAAAAGAAATAAAATACTGTATATCAAAACTTAAACATGGCAAGGCAGTTGGAATGGACGGAATTTCAGCTGAGATGATCAAGGCATCCACTGATCAACTTATTTCTGTATATGAAAAATTATTTAACTCAATATTTAGACAAGGAATTTATCCAAATAATTGGAAAGAAAGTTTTATTGTGCCTTTATTTAAGTCAGGCTCTCATAAAGACCCTTCTAATTACAGAGGTATTGCTATAAACAGTGCACTAAGTAAGGTATTTAGTATGATTTTAACAAACAGGCTTGAATCGTTTGCTAAAGAAAACCATCTTATTGATGATACACAAATAGGTTTCAAAAAGGGTAGTAGAACAGTAGACCATATGTTTATATTGACCACGTTAATAGATAAGTACGTTAAGAAGCTTAAAACACCGCTATATGTCTGTTTCGTAGATTTTAGGAAAGCATATGATAGTGTATGGAGACAAGCGCTGATGTATAAACTTTCAAGAATGAATATAAACGGGATGTTTTTCAATATGATTAATTCTATGTATGGAAATAATAAAATGTGCATTAGGGTTAATAAATTCCATCGCTCGAATTTCTTTACCAGTAATGTTGGAGTTCGTCAGGGAGACGCAATAAGTCCCATTCTTTTTAACTTATATGTCTCTGATTTACAAAAGTATCTCGCGATCGATTCTGAAGCACCACGTTTGGATACGTCTTTTGTAAATTGTTTAATGTATGCTGATGACCTAGTCCTGATATCACGATCAGAAATAGGGTTGCAAGGTCTTATCGACAAGCTAAGCGGATATTGTAAGAGATGGAAAATGGAAGTTAATATTGATAAAACGAAAGTTATAAAATTCAGTGGAAATGGTCATAAATGTAAAACAAGTTTTTATTATAGAGAGAAAATGATTGAAAATGTTATCAATTATAAATATTTAGGTTTAGTCTTTAATGCATCTGGCACCTGGTCAAATGCTATGGAGAATTTATCAATGAGGGGAATGAAAGCACTGTTTTCTTTAAAAAGATATATTTGCACCGGTAATATCAAAGTTCGCTTAGGTATGAAATTGTTTGATCAAATGATAAAACCAATTTTATGTTATGCGTCTGAGTTATGGAGTGCATGTGATTTAGGTAAACGCAAATTTCGTACAGAGGATGGATTTGCAAAATATTTAGATTCTATAACTATTGAAAAAGTTCATCTAAAATTTTGTAAATTTATATTAGGGGTGAATAAAAGGGCAATTAATCTAGCGGTCAAAGGTGAACTAGGACGTTTCCCTGTAAGTTTTTCATGTATAATGCAAGCTTTTAAATATAGATACCATCTTCAGGAAACTTCTAATTGTCTTCTTCGGGAAGCGGCTGATGTTAACAAAAGTCTTTATGATGATGGAATTTCATGCTGGTTTTCTTTCTATAAACGTATGTGTAAGTTTATAAATACTACAATAGACGATCCGTCAGGAGCGGCCAATTTACTGGCATTCCTTTGTGATAAATTTCGTATATACTGGTCAAATACTGTATCAAGCTTTAGTAAATTAGATACATATAATTCCTTTAAGTGTAGATTTAATATGGAAGGCTATCTTAATTCGATTTCGAATAGAGAACATAGAGTTCAATATTCGAAGATACGGATAAGTAATCACAGGCTCGCAATTGAGACAGGCAGGTTTAATAAAACTCCAAGGAATGCTAGGTTATGTTTATATTGTAAAAAACGATCAAATCCAGTAATAGAAGATGAAAAGCATGTTTTACTACATTGTCCACAGTATGATATACATAGAAATCAATTATTCACTTACGTAGACGAGTCATGCCCAAGATTCAAAGAGTTAAATGATTGTGATCAATTCAATTACCTTTTGAATTCCGATGGCCCAATTGTGAAAGCTGTTGCCAGGTTCTTTTATACGGCAAATATGACAAATAACACTTAAGAAATGAACTCTCTCTCTCTCGCTCTCTCTCTCTCTCTCTCTCTCTCTCTCTCTCTCTCTCTCTCTCTCTGTGTGTGTGTGTGTGTGTGTGTGTGTGTGATGAGATATAGTTGTAATTTGATATTGTTAATGTCTCATATGTTGCTTTGAGATGAAACAATAAATTATTGTAATTGTAATTGTAATTGTAATCTATATTTTGGACTTTAATTAAGAGGAACTGGAACACCACTGCCTATAATAAAATGAGCCGCGTCAAAAGAAAACTGGGTAGCTGCGAAGCTGATCAGTGCCTTTGTTTTCGCTTCACGGATAGTACAATCTCTCTCCTGCTTAAATCTAAAAAATCCAGCCTCTAGTTGGCTTATATGATTGTACAGGTCGGTTTGTGCAAGACCAGTTTTCTCGCGTCGCGGCTAATATAGAAGTGAGGTATTAGGGGATATTCATTACATGGACATGTTATCCTGATGTTTATGCCATACCATACCGACCCACCGTGTGAGGGTCACCATTTGGGCCCAGGAGAAATAGATGGACTGCTCGTGCCTCCAGGCAAATCTTCTACACTACTCGTCTACACAACTGACCGACCATCTGACTACTGGTTAATCAAGTCTGAGCCCGCCCAGGAAAAGTGGTTTAAACAAATCATACATACATATAAGCCATACTTGTTTGCTTGGGTGGTTATATTTATGAAGCACATGTTTATGAAGAGTGTCGTGTCATCCTAATGTTGGCTAAAAGTCCCATAAAATGGAGACAACGTCCCCACATGACCATTGCTGTTGACTGGGACGTAAAGCATCAATTCAAACAAATATCCCAACTGTGTGACCTTGAGGTAATAGACTTTAAAATTATGGTCAAATTTTCGAATAATCTGACGTTTTATGCTATAGTGCACCAATGCGGGGACATAGCGGGGTTTAAGTGATGGCAGTCCCGGCAAACTAGATATTATATATTTATTTGTATCCAAGGCCCCTCTGGATGCGTTTAACTTTTCAGTTTTTAAAGCCCGGCTAAAAGCCCGGCACTGCGGGGTCAGCTTTGTGTTAAAATCCCTGCTAGAAGCCCTGGCTTCTTGGAGGCTGAAAATTATGTGGAACAACAGCTAGTAATTCTAATGAAAAGAATGTGACAGGTATTTGAATTTCTGCATGTAAATGAACAGGTAGATTTGGATAAAAGTACACAATTATTATGTTTGAATCAAAGTACAGGCGGGCAATTAAAACCTCGGCACTGCCGGGACTCATCTGAGGTTTTAGCCCTGCACTTTAGCCCTGCTGTGCCTCTGCTATATCGGCCCTAGGGGCCGGGGATACTGCATTTAACTGTACCTTTAGCATCTAATATCTTTTATGGTTCTTACTTTATTTGCAAATGCACCTAAACATTCACATACATAAATTGACAAATTCACAACCCCCAGCTGTTGCATTAGGAAAACATGTCCGTGAAATGAATACCCCCTTAAACCCCACTTTTATATAGCAAAACTGGGGTATACAGGGGTATACCTATTTTTCGTATATTTGCTCCAAAACATAGATTGTTGGTACTCGTGGTACTCGCCTCGGCTAGGCGGTTCTAACGTGTACCCACAATCTATGTTTTGAGCAAAAATAAGAAAAATATAAAAAAATTCAGCTGAAAATTTTCAATTTTTAAATCTCAAAAAATCCGTTTAATGCACGGACAAGTTTTCGTAATGTTCCACATAATTTTCAGCCTCCGGGGAGCCTGGGCTTTTAGCGGGCATTTTACTGTTAGTCTGGCCCCGGGCTTTAAGAAATTGAAAATTAGTTATACATATTGTATACCCTAAAATCATAACTTTCATATCGCAATAAGTTGTTCTTTATGACCAAATTCCGGTCAAACCTCGAATTTAGAACACCGAAATAAAGCGTATTGGGCAGAAATTCGATTCAAAATTTATCCTTTGAACTGATACTTTGGTTGCAAAGTCCGTTTTGGTACTGTCTTATCAAGGAAAGTTAAGGTTCTCGTCCATTGGGACTTTGATTAATAGATGACCAATTTGTGCCTCCAGGCAAAACTTGTAAAACTGTCCAGCAAAAGGTGCTTCAAGACGAACGCTCATATAAGCCTTTTTTTGGTTTACTTACGTTGGTATCCAAGCAGATTTTAAATGTATGTCTGTATACCAGAGGACCAATGGTCTAGATTTTGCTAACCTGAAATTTTGTCTTTGATGAATATCCTTTTTGTCTAAGGTCATGTTGGTCAAGGTATAAAGTAAACTTGCCTCTAATACATAAGTATTAACATTTTAACTTTCTGTAAGTAAGTTCAGGTCACAGGCTACAAAACTTCCCGGAAAATCGAATGTTTCCACTTTTTCTCACTGAAGAGCCTATGTAACAGTATCTGACTTTGCTCTTAAATAGGCCAAGGTCAATCCAAGATCATACTTTCTGTAAAAAAATTGTTAGGCCAGAGTTCCAAATACTACATGCCAAGTTTCATTGAAATCAATTGATTCGTTCCAAAGAAAAAGATTTTTCAAGATGTTACAATGTATGGGGGTGATATCGTCGGCTGAGTGCTATAGTGTTCTATCTCCATTTTTCAAAATTTTGAGAAAATTGGGTTCAAAGGTTCGAGACTCTCAAATAAGGTCAAAATGTTCATATTCACAGTGAGTATACATTATGAACATGTATTTCTGTATAAATAGTAGCGGTGAAAATGAAGTAATTTTTGGGAAAAAATAGGAATCTTCTGGCCATAGAACAATTTGCATAAAAAATGTCCTTATGTGTTTTTCATGACCCGGAGATACGAGGGTGGTTCAGAAAGTTCTGTCATCGGTGTTATAACTTTGTTAATAGACATGATAGGTTGCTGTATTATACCTTGATTGAAAAGGCTACATTTCTTCTTTGTAATGATGCCAAAACAATGCGCGAAAGAAATAAATACTTTGAAATACATGCCTTCAAAGACACCTGGGGTTAAACCACTGGCACGTTTTCTTGAATTTGTGAATATTATTGTGTGCGTTTCATGCGTTATATCTTTATAACTTCCGATCAAATTTTCTCCAACTTTACAGTTATAAATAATTGTATATTTAGAAAAGCAATGTGACAAAAATTACCGTTATCGATGCTATGCTGACTTTATAATATAGCGATGTATATGACGTCATTATAATACATACCCCTATAGCATTTCTGGCACCGCTGCACCATTATATGTGTTTGCTTTTTTATAAGTTTACTATAGAGCACACTAGAATGAAACAATAAAAAGATTAAATGCACTTTAAGCTCCCTGGACTACGTGTAGATGTCAATAAATGCCATTTGAATTTAAACTGTATTTTAATGTATGTACAACAAGCCAATTTCAATATTTCATTTTGCAATAACTCAATAAAATTCAGTCGAATGATTTTGATTTTTGCAGGATATATTCATCTATGTTTTAAAAATATATTACATGGATTATATTTTTTCGAAGTCGATTTTCTTTAAATAATATTCACAAATTTAAGAAAACGTGCCAGTGGTTTTACCCCTGGTGTCTTTCAAGGCGTCTATTTCGAAGTATTTATTTCTTTTCGTGCATTGTTTTGGCATCATTATAAAAGAGAAATGTAGCCCTTTCAATCAAGGTATAATACAGCAACCTATTGTGTCTATTAACAAAGTTATAACACCTATGACAGAACTTTCTGAACCACCCTCGTAGTACATCTTGGTGACCCAGATTCCATAGCAAGCAATGCAGCATTTTCTCTTGTTTATAACTGCAATAACTGCAATAAAATATAAAATAATTATTCAAAGTAAGCCTTAAAGGCTGAATACTAATTATAAATCTATTTATCTCAACATACCCTTAAATTTCTTCATTGTATGTATACTAGATATCATATAATACGCCCAATACCTAATGAAACCAATGACATGGTAGTATGTGACCATGTAGCCCAAAATGTCACGTGACTGAATTACTCCAAATGCAGACATCTCATTGGTCAAAATGGAGATAGAACAATATAACATTAGAGTTTCGAGCCATTTTGGACATAGAACATAAAAGAACTGTGAATAACAAAATCTATGCAGAATATCAACATCTGACTACACTAGGAGATAGAACTATTGATTCCGATTCCAACGGTACATCACACTTAATATGATCCAAATATGGAGATAGAACAGTATAGCACTCAGCCGACGATATATGGGCATGGCGGCCATCTTGGTTATGTGAACGTGACCATTTATATAAACTTTTATTCCCCTTTCTTAAGGATACTAGATCTACATCATATTAAAATTGGCTTTGATTGGTCAAGCGGTTTCTGAGAAAACTAAGTTTTACATTTAATATGTAAATGTCAAGAAATCACCTTGACCATGATTACTTATACAACTTCATTAGCTCAACATGCTGTCTGTATCTACCAACTTTCAGGTCACAAGTTACAATACCATATATGGACATGTAAATGTAGCAAGTAGATACAAACTTGGCCTTGAAACGATCTGTTTTGCTATTTTCTAAGTCCGTTCCGGTCGTTATGGTTATGTTAATAGATAAAAATTGGCATTGAAATGGTCTGGGTTATATATATTTTAGTCCATTCCGTTCCGTTTCGGTCCGTTGCGTTCGTTATGGTTATCTTAATAGATAAAGACTGGCCTTGAAACGGCCTGTTTTGCTATTTTCTGAGTCCGTTCCGGTCCGTTTCGGTCGTTAAGGTTATTTTATTAGATAAAACTGGACTTGAAGGTTGCATTTCACTATAAGGTTTTCCATAGGTGACAATGTTAACGTTTTGTCACCTAGCTCGAAAACCAGACTCACAAAATTCACAAGACTGGTCTCATTGTAAACGTTCATCATAGCCCATCAATTTAAATGAAAATTATCCGCATTTTTACCTACTGAATTCAAAGCTATCCCCCGTTAAACGGATGCACCCTCAGAAATCATGTTTCATCATGCAGGTGGGTCTTCAGAGGGGTTCATGGCGAAAATACGTCCCGTTCCCATCTGATACCGGGATTTATCGGCTAAAACATGGTATTCGAAACAGCGCATGTCTGTTGTTTTGCTATTTTCTGTACGTTCCGGTCGTTATGGTTATGTTGATGATAAAAACTGGCCTTGAAACAGCATTTTTGAGTCCGTTCCAGTCCGTTTCGGTCATCAAGAATATGTAAATGATAAAAACTGGCATTGCAACGACAAGTTTGGCAATTTTTGAGTCTGTTCCGGTCCGTTTCGACCCGCTCCGATCGTTATGGCTTATTAAATAGATAAAACTGGACTTGAAACAGTCTGTTTCTGAGTCCGTTCCGGTCCGTTTCGGTCCGTTCCGGTCCGTTTCGGCCCGTTCCGGTAAATCGTGATACCCCAGATAAAGTATTTTCCGGGATTGGACCTGGGTTTATTTGTGGACCTGGGTTTATTTATGGACCTGGGTTTACTGTCGTTACATTAGTAATTGTATTTCAGGAAAACGGAAAGAAAAACTAATTGTTAAATCAATAATAATAAAAAAAAAAAAATATTTCAAATTCACTTTGCCATGCCCGTTCTAGGCGGTGCCTAAATCATATTATGTACATTAATTTGTTAAGTTAGTGTCTGAAAATAAAAAAAAAATGAACGATTCAAATATTGGTACCGTGGGATGCTTATAGCGATTAGTAGTACCAAAGGAAGATGCATTCATAGAAATAGAAAAAGGCATTCATAGGCTGGGTGGAAACGACCCACGGCCGAAACGACACGGACTTACTGATTATATACGGTGTCTATGCAAATAGCACCTTAAAGTGGAAAAAAATGGCTTCGACATTCGCTTTGATGCGAAGTCGAGCACTACTTCTGGGGCAAAATGCTGTCTGTAGGACTTTTAATCGACAGCGGCACTTTAAATCAGTGTGAGTGTTTCCAAATTATATTCCTTGTAGCAAATCTATTCCAAATTATTTTATGAAAGACTTTCTATCTATGCTCAAAATGTCAAGGACACTTACCCCACCCATTTATATTTGGAACCAATTACTTGAACTTGATATTTGTGTCTTTGCAAACTCCAGATAGCTCCCTTGCACTGAGAGGGACAAATCAGAGGTGAAATCCGAGACGCAGGGGACAATAGTGCATCTATGGCCATGCTGCACTAACTTGAAATTTTGGATTTTAAAAGAAAGTCTTATTTTTTTTAATTCCTGATAAGCCTTTAGCTTACATACTGTACAGCACTTTTTTCATTGTGCATATTCATGTCATTCATGTATAAAGATCTGAGTTTCAGTCAAGTTTCATGGTAAGTTTCAAGGAAACTTGTGTCTTGGTGTCCGGTACGGGAGGCCTAGCCTGGCTGTCCGGCACTGCATTTTTCTTACCTGTTTCCTGTTTGTAAATGATAACAAAAAAAATTAAATCAAATTAATTCTAGCATTTGTGTCACAAAATAAGTTTGAAAGATATTTTTCATCTGAACGCCACCTGGATATTGGATTTTACAGTGGCCATTTGTCCAATCATCAGTCTGTTCATTTGTATATGAGCTGAGAAAAACAGACAATTGATATTTCTTATCTATCTATCTATCTTCTGATACTGAGTCGATCAATATCTGATCATCACCTCAGGTGTGGGGTGGGTGGCTAAATTTAGAATTTAGTCAAGGGAAAAGAAAACATTTGGGGTGGACCATTAAAACTATTTACAAGATATAGATGAGAGGCATACTAAAACGCATGCCTCTGGGCTAATGATTTAAATAGAAGCCTTAAATTCCTCAATGGTCTTAGATAGGACCACTGAAGAAGGGAGACTATTCCAAACCGGAATTGTTCTGGGGAAAAAGGAATTTTTCAGGGCATCACTGTAGGCAAATGGTCTTGTGTATTGTGATTCATGTGATGCCCGAGTATGCCTTAGATTGGGTGCCGGGGTCAGGTATTTGTCTTTATCAAGAGACACTGTACCGGAGTTATCTTGTAGAAGAAGGTTAAGGAGGACTGCTCCCTGCGAGACTCCAGGGATGGCCACTCAAGTTCGTCTAGCATCTCACCGACGCTACTGGTGTTCCTCCATCGCCTGCAGGTCCACCGGGCAGCAGTCCTCTGCACCTTCTCCACCTTCTCAATCTGAGTTTCATGATAGGGATGCCAAATAGGAGCTGCATACTCAAGTTGAGGCCGAACCAATGTTTTGTATGCAACTTCCTTAGTATGCCTAGGTGCCAGTGCCAAATTGCGCCGAAGAAAACCCAAAGTCTTAGTTGCCTTGCATGTAATTTCAGAAATGTGTTGACCCCAATCAAGATCATCTGTGATAGTTAAACCGAGGTATTTAGCGGACTGAACCTGTTCTAATGTTTGCTGATGCAGTGTGTAATTGAAATCTATATGCCTGCTTGGATGTAGCCGCGTCACCCTCATTGAATGACATTTGCTAACATTGAATTTCATTTGCCAATCCATTTCCCATTTGGCCAAGCTATTCAGGTCATCTTGTAAAATTTGACAATCCAGTTGTGACTTGACATTTCTGTATAAAACACAATCATCAGCAAATAGCCTAACAGATGACCTGATGTTGTCAAGAAGATCATTAATGAAAATAAGAAATAGGACCGGTCTTAAGACCGATCCTTGTGGGACACCAGAAAGAACCGGGACTGGGTCTGAGGCACGGCCATCTAATACCACTTTTTGAGAGCGCTCAGACAGCCACGAGTCGATCCACTTATGTGTAGATCCTCTAATCCCGTAGAAGTCAAGTTTGTATAATAACCTTTTATGAGGGACCTTGTCAAAGGCCTTAGCGAAATCCATGACAATCACATCCGTCTGCCTGTGGCCACGACCCACTGCTCGGTCCAGATTACTAACCAAATCATGATAAAACTGAACTAACTGGGTTTCGCAAGACCTTTGACTTTGGAACCCATGCTGACAGTCAGCAAGAATGTTTTCAAGAGCCAGGTGTTTGTTTATGTTGCTGACTATTATATGCTCTAGAGTTTTGCAACAGATACAAGTAAGCGACACCGGTCCATAATTAGCTGCATCGTATTTCTCACCTTTCTTAAATACCGGGGCTACATTTGCCTGTCGCCAATCGTCTGGTACAGCACCCTGAGCAAGCGACTCATTGAAGATATAGGTCAGTACAGGAGCAATTTCAGAACTACATTCCTTCAACACCCTAGCACTCAGGCCATCTTGCCCAGGCGCCTTATGTATATTCAAATTATATTCAACAGTTTAATGACCCCTTTGGGGTCAACTGTAATTTCACCCATAGCGGTGAAAGGACTTGTGCCTTTGGAGGGGATTTCATCATCTGATTCGCGAGTGAAGGCTGACTGAAACTGCCTATTACAAATATTAGCCTTATCCAAAGTGTCAGTCTTCAAGATACCATTTTCTCTAAGAGTATTGATCCCAGACGCGTCTTTCTTAAGGGACTTGACAAATGACCAAAACTTTTTTGCCTTTTCATTTTTTCCGGGACAATCGGGATCAGGGTTATCATTTTCAAAGGAGAAGATAATGGTAATACGCTTCCAATATGCATCTCTAATGCTCTTTTGAACATGTGCTCTGAACCGTTTGTAATGGTTCTTAATGTCAGGGCTGCTTGACTTGCGAGCAAGAAAGTAAAGTTTATCACGTTTCCTTATCAAGCGTTTGATCGAGCTATCGATCCATGGTAAGCTATATTTTGTCTTGGTCATTTTTGATGGAATAAACCTTTCAATAGCCGAGAGAACCTCCGACTTAAAACTGACCCACATGTCATTGACTGACACCTGACTATGGTCAGTTGAAAGGAACGAATCCCTATAGCGCGCTAGATGGTCATGGAGACCATCCATATCCGCTCGTTTAGATAGGAAAATCTTACGCGGGGCCTGCTGAATCAATATAGACAATGTCATGATCTGCTTTGCCGATCGGGGGCATCCCTTTAACACGGTTAATTGGGGATGGCGAGTTAGTGAAGAGTAAATCAAGGGTCTTGTCTTCTCGGGTGTGTATATTTACCATTTGGGAGAGGCAGTGATCCTGTATTATGTCCACAAGTTTAGTCTGAACTGGCCTCTTTGGGACCCCCTCGGGTACCTGCATTGTGCTCCACCCAATATCACCACAATTGAAGTCACCGCCTACAAGAACATGGGCATTTTTATTTGACATAATCCGAGAAAGTGAAGTATTAAAATCCTCAAGATATTTCAGTTCAAGCTCCTGAGTTGGGAACCTAGGGGGTTCCGACATAAAACAGCATATACAGTCACAGTAGCCGGCTAGAACCTTGAAATTTGGGATTTAGGAAGAAGAGGGATTGTTTTACATGTATCTGTCTCGGATACAAAATGCGGGTTTATTGGATCAAAGGTATCTGTGTTACAGTAGCGAAAACAAAGGCACTGATCAGCCATGCAGTTATTGATTGGCTGATCTGCGCCTTTGTTTTCACATATAAGTGCACATTGTTGTTTTTCCAACGAGCAAATGAATGAATGAATGAATACATAAATGAATTCAATAAATAAATAAATAGATAAGTGAACGAACGAAAAAGTTCGCAGATAGATATACCTTGCATCCTTTTTGGCGGAGAACAATTAGCAGACATCAAAAGGAACAAAAGAGGTGTGCATTCGCAGTTTGCTGGTTACCTTAAAGAAGAGAAGAGGCTATTTGACATCATCTAACGCAAGGTTAAATAAACACATATGGGCTAAAATTATTTATTTGATACTTATATTTGATAAAAATTACAAAATACATGTAACTAATAATTTATTTTTATTCAGCAACAAAGATGCAACATGATATTGATTTCGTGACAGTTTCATCTTTACACAAATCATAAACAAATTAAAGAGTGACATCCCCTGTTCAGAATGGCAGAAAATTTATGAAAAAATATTTATTCTCCAAACTCTATTGATAAATAAACAAATTATTTGTACTTTTTACTATGTACAAACAGGAAACAGGTAAAAAAAATGTAGTGCCAGACACAGAGCCATTCCTAATCCAGTGAGGCCTCGGGCTCCGGCACTGCGGACATGGAGACAGCCTGGCTAGGCATCCATTACCAATGAATATTACCATTTATTTTACCAAATCTCAAATATGCACCTCATCTGTTTGGCCTAAATTCAGCACAGTTCCCTATTCTCAATATTACCACACAATTATTACCTTAACTGTTTTCTGCTTGGCCCTCAATACAATATGAGCATGAGAATAAAATACAAAGGTTTGATCCTTTGGATGCAATAAGAACATTCAAAGGGAGATAGTTGGGAAAAATAATATTTGATCCCTTTTGTAAACGATTTTTGCATATAAATATTTTCAGGAATATTGATAAGCTGAACCAGCTGGGTATAACAACAGACGAGGTTGGGACAGAATTATCAGTAGAGGACATACCACCAGAATATGATCGTTTTGTCACAGATGACCCTGTAAGTCTTAGTTACACAATTATATATGTCAGAGCCTCTTCTCAAGAAATTTGGCCCTTTGGAGATTCTTACCAGTTCGGACACAAAATGGCCTGTACAGTCACAGAAGCTGGCTAGAATACTGAAATTTCACTGATATTTACTATTTAGGAAGAAGAGGGAGTGTGTGATCGGATTTTCCTTCATATTATATAAACCTTCGTTCTTGTGTTAAGAATGGGCTTTCCTATCCAAAGTTGACAACAATCTTTTAATGTGTTACAAGTTCATACAACTTTGTTTACCCTAGAGATTCATTTTTACTAACTGCATGTCCATATTTGGGAACAGTTACAGACTGACCTAATGGTAAAGTGTCAGAGTAAGAGGTCGAGAATTTAAAACCTACAGTTCAACCTCATTATAACATACCTTGTTACAATGCGATTTTCAATACAACACAGCCATGTATGGCATGGCTCCAAAAATGATAACTATGCTATATGTCTATATTAAGTTACCTCATTAGTACACATTCACTTTTAAAACAGTCTGTTTCTATGGACCCCAAAGATATTGCTATAATGTGGTTGACCTCTACTGTCACGGTGTGAGTCATTTTAGTGTTGTTGAGCAAGACACTAACAACTCCTCATTGGTACCAGAACATCCAGAACGTGTTTGCTCCCTCTGGACACATTTAGAACCGTTAACTAGGTAAGGGTTGTGTTGGCTCAATCTGAACACATTTAGAACCGTTAACTAGGTAAGGGTTGTGTTGGCTCAATCTGGACACATTTAGAACCGTTAACTAGGTAAGGGTTGTTTAACAACATCACAAACTGTAGAGCTTGGTGGTCTAGTAGTGGGGGTGTGTCACACTATATATGAGCCGCGTCATTAGAAAACCAACGTTTTTCATATGCAAAAACAAAGATGCAGATCAGCTTCACAGTAACCAGGAGGCTGATCTCGCCTTTGTTTTTGCTACAGGGATAGTACAAGTCCACTACTTTCTGAATCTAAAATTTGCAGCCTCTAGCCATCTTCTGTGCTTGTACAGCTCGGCTTGTGTCGGACTTGTTCGAAATTTATGTTGGTTTTTCGCATGACACGACTCATATATGAATTAAGATATGCTGGGCTCTTATCCCTCTGGCACCAAATTGTGTCCTGGAACAATAGTACAGATTTATACCCAAGAAACTGTGGCTCTGTTGTGACTTGACTGAAAAATTGTTGACTGGGACATTAAAACATAAAGACGCACTAGTAAACAAGCATTATAAACTATTCAATTTCAGATGGATATATCAACAATAACTGGGGTCCCAGAGGAACACATTAAGACGCGACTTGTCCGCATTTATGTACCTGCTAGAAATGCTATGCAGAGTGGAACCTTTGGCACGAGGAAGTGGAGAATAGACTTTGACACACGAGAAAGATGGGAAAATCCTTTGATGGGCTGGTCATCAACGTAAGTTGATACACAGCACAAGAAAAGTGGTCTTCAGGGTTTCAGACCAGGTCTGACACAAACTGGTTTGTACATCCACAGAAGAAGGCTAGAAGCTTGGAGTTATGGAGATAAGAAGAGGAGGTATTGTACTGTGTTGCGCAGTTCTAATTGAATTGGGTATGTGTGATGCTTCAATTAACAATTTAACCTAGTTAACCCTCCAATCTAGACTTAAGCCTCATTATTAGAAAACCAACCTTTTACAACTGCAAAAACAAAGGTGTGGATCAGCTTTGCTGCTACATGTGCCAGGAAGCTGATCAGTGCATTTTTTCTCACTCCATGTATAGAACAGTTCCTCTACTTCTGAAGCCTCTGGTCATCTTTTGTGTCTGTACAGTTTAGTTGCCATTATGTCTACATCAGGGTCATGGATCATAGAATTTAATAGATGTAGTGACAAAACACAAGTAGGGCGAGGTATGCCGTCCTCTTATTATTATCATAATCCATACATACTAGCTATGTCATGAGAAACCATGTTTGAGGTTGCAGAGAACTCTCACACAAACCTATGCACAAAGGGCACCGATGTAGTATATCTTTACATTTTGTTAGCTCACCTGAGCCGTTAGGCTCACAAGGTGAGCTTATAGGATGGCCATGATCCGCCGTCTGTCGTCGTCGTCCGTCATCGTCCACCATTTTCAAAGATCTTCTTCTCTGAAACCACTTGACCAATTAAAACCAAATTTTATATGAAGCATCTATGGGATGGGGGAACCAATGTGTTTATAAATAAAAAATCTAGGTCACATGACCAAGATGGCTGCCATGCCCATATATGGTAAAAACCCTTCAAAATTCTTCTTCTCTGGAACCACTGGACCGATTTCAACGAAACTTGTCATGAAGCATTTGGGACTAGAGTACTACAATTTGTTTATAAATTATGACCTTTGGATGACCTTGACCTATTTTACGGCTAGGCCAACATAGGTGGCCCATGCATTTGAATGGGGAAAATTGTTAAAATGTCATTTGAAAGGTAAAACTTGCTGGAAATGGGCAAATGGACTGAAGGTAGGTAATTCTGAAAAAAAAATGGACCCCAGGGGTTGGTCTGCCCCCACCCCGGGGCAATATACTTGTTTGTTATATGACTGAAGAAAATCCTGTCTCCTGATTGGCTCATTCAGTATTAATAAATACTTATATTTTTCTGAAACCAGACCAAACTGATGAATACCAGATCAAACCAGTTCCTGGAGGTTAATTATTTTGACAGGTTTTCTATATTAACCTCCAAAATCTATAGTCCCCTCCTGAGTACCCAAAAATAGTATCAGCATGAAATTAACATGGGCTATGTGAAATTGACATGATTTGATGTATCAACATTCAACAGGTAAACTAAGGACTTTTCATGAGTTTTAACAACAATTTTGTTTTATTTGTGTTCATTTCTCTTTTGGCTGAATTGGTATATCTAAAAAGAGTAGCATGTTTTACTTTTTCTGTGACACATCTTTTAAACACAAAATAAAAGGCATTTATTGGGAAACGGCCTTTAAAATTATTTCAGAAACAGTTGTTAAAACTTGTGAGAAGGACTTTAGTTAGATTTTAGCTTCAAAACTGAAAGTAGAAATTTTTCATTAATAGTCAAAAAGTCATATAACAAAACATTTATTGACTTCAATTTCGGTAGACATAAGGATTTATCTACCCTCAAAAATTATATTCACCTCGGCCTTACGGCCTCGGTGAATATAATTTTTGTCGGGTAGATAAATCCTTAGGCCACATTTAAAATTATTTCTGTTTGCCCTCTCCCTACCCTGTCTAGAAAAGTTGGGTAGGTAGGTAGGCTTTGTTTTTTTGTTTTTTTTTTGTTTTTTTTTGTTTTTTTTTTATTATTATTATTAATTAGGAATTAGCTACAATTTTGTCAAAGCTACTTACAATTACAGTTGCATTTTATGTTTTGTAGTGCTTGAACATAAAAACAAAATATTGAATTGGTGAGGAGGGTCATGGTTTAAATGAAAACACATTACTTTCTAGGGAAAACAATTTATCTTCTGACAGAAACATTAAAAAAAAAAAAAAAAAAAAAAAAAAAAAAAAAGAAATCTGGTAAAAGGGCAATAAAATTTTTTGAGTAGGCCCCATTTTTGGTGAGTAGGTAGGGAGAGGGCAAACAAACAAATTTTTATTTTTGGCCTTATGTCTACCTCATTGAAGTCAATAATTGTATAATATTACAATGATATTCAAAGATCTTCTTCTCTGAAACAACTTGGCCAATCAAAGCCAAATTTTATAGCAAGCACCTATGGAAAGGGGGAGTCTATGTGTTTATAAATAATCCAGGTCACATGATCAAGATGGCTGCCATGCCCATATATGGTAAAAACCCTTAAAAATCTTCTTCTCCTGAACCAATGGACAGATTTAAATGAAACTTGGCATGAAGCATCAGGGACTGAAGTACTACAATGTGTTTATAAATTATGACCTTTGGATGACCTTGACCTATATTACGTCGAGGTCAACATAGGTCGCCAATGCATTTGAATGGGGAAAACCTTTAAAATGTCTTTTAAAAGTCTTGCAGGAAATGGGCAGTAGGGCTGAATATTAATGATTCTGAAAAAAATTGGACCCCAGGGGCATATTTGCCCCTACTGCAGGGCATTATACATGTATATTACCATACTATTCAAACATCTTCTTCTCTGAAACCGCTTGGCCAATCAAAGCCAAATTTTATGTGAAGCATCTATATAATGGGGGAATCAATGTATATATAAATAATCAAGGTCACATGACCAAGATGGCCACCATGCCCATATATGGTAAAAACCCTTCAAAATCTTCTTCTCGGGAACCTGTGGACCGATTTCGAAGAAACTTGATGTGAAGCATCTATGGCTTAAGTACTACAATGTATATATAAATCATGACCCTGTGATGACCTTGACCCAGTTTATGGCAAGGTCAACATGGGTTGACCATGTATTTAAATGGGGAAAACTGTTAAAATGTCATTTGAAGGGAAAAGCCAGCAGGAAATTGGCAAATGGACAGAATATTGATTATTCTGAAAATAAAAAAGAAAATGGCCCAAGGGCTTCATCTGCCCCTACACTGGGGTTAAATACCATAATATTCAAACATGTTTATTGGTATATGCAACAGATCTCAGGTGAGCGTTTACAGGACCATTGGTCCTCTTGTTAGCTCGACTGCACGAAGTGCATAGAGCTATTGCAGTCACCCCGGTCGTCCACGTTCCCGTTCCCGTGCGCGTGCGCGTTCCCGTGCGCGTCACACTTGCGTTAAAGTTTTCTAGAAGTCCATATCTTCACAACCACTCATCAGAAAGCATTCATACTTGGACCATAGATACCCTGTAGGGTTAGCTTTCATTCCATGGCATCGGGCCCCTGGGTCCAGGCCATGGGGTGGGGCTGGAGGTTAAAATCTAGAACACCTTCAAAAATGGCAATTCTTGTGTTAAAGTTTTCTAGAAGTCTATATCTTGACAACCACTCATCAGAAAGCATTGATACTTGGGCCATGGACACCCTGTAGGGTCGGCTTTTATTCCATGGCATCAGATCCCTGGGTCCATGCCAGGGGGTGGGGCTAGAGGTTAAAATCTAGAACACCATTAATAATAATGGCTTTTCTGTGATATAGTATTCTAGAAGTCTATATCTTGAAAACCTTTTATCAGAGGGCTTTCATACTCGGACCATAGGTACCCTGTAGGGTTGAGTTTCATTTCATGGCATCGGATCTCTGGGTCCATGCCTGGGGGGTGGGGCTAGAGGTTAAAAACTAGAACACTGTAAAAAATAGATGTACTGCTGTGTAACTTTTACAAGGAGTCCATATCTTGACAACAACTTATCATAAAGCATTCATACTTCATACACTTTAGGTTCCATGACATCGGACCTCTGGGTCGGAGTCAGGGGGCGGGGCTAGAGGTCAAAATCTAGAACTCCCTGAATTTTTTTTTCTTTTTATTTCTTAATAGAAACAACTTGGGAAGATGGTTGGTCATTCATCTTTTGACTTTGTGACACTGACTTGTGTGTCATGACGGTAAGGGTCGGTTGACCTACTTTCCATGGTTCAGTGATTTTGCCTTATATCTTGGCACTCAATTAGTATATTTTTTTACTTCTTTCAGATTATGAGTCAGTACGACCAGGCCTTTGACCCCAATATACTTATAGGTCACTGTGACCTAATTTCATGGTTCAGTGATTTTGCCTTATATCTTGACACTCAATTAGTATATTTTCATACTTTTTTCAGATTATGAGTGAGTATGACCAGACCTTTGACCCCAATATACTTATAGGTCACTGTGACCTAATTTCACGGTTCAGTGACTTCGCCTTATATCTCCGTACTCAAATGGTTTATGAACAAACTTCTTTCAAAGTATGTTTGCGTATGACAAGACCTTTGACCCTCAAGAAGTCCTAGGTCACTGTGACCTAATTTCACGGTTCAGTGATTTTGCCTTATACTTTGACACTCAATTAGTATATTTTCATACTTTTTTCAGATTATGAGTGAGTATGACCAGACCTTTGACCCCAATATACTTATAGGTCACTGTGACCTAATTTCACGGTTCAGTGACTTTGCCTTATATCTCGGCACTCAAGTGGTTTATGAACAAACTTCTTTCACACTATGTTTGTGTATGACAAGACCTTTGACCCTAAAGTAGTCCTAGGTCACTGTGACCTAGTTTCATGGTTCAGTGATTTTGCCTTATATCTCGACACTCTGTTGGTATTTTTTTCATACTTTTTCTGATTATGAATGAGTATGACCAGACCTTTAACCCAAACATACTTATAGGTCACTATGACCTAATTTCATGGTTCAGTGATTTTGCGTTATATCTCAACACTGAATGGGTATATGATCATATTTCTTTCACATTATGAGTAAGTATCACTAGACCTTTGACCCTGAAATACTTATAGGTCAGTGTGACCTTATTTCACGGTTCAGTGATTTTGCCTTGTGTCTTGGCACTCAGTTGGTATATGAGCACACTTCTTTCACAATATGAGTGAGACCTTTAAATCTTTGGTAGTTATAGTTAACTTTCATGGTTCAGTGATTTTGCCTTATTGCATCAAGGCAAAAAGATGTATGAGCATAATGCTTTGGGTTACTGGTCGGGTTTGGCCTTATGTTTGACAAAGGTCAGAAGCAGTCGAGCACGCTGTCCTGCGACAGCTCTTATTTTCTTATGTATGCAAAATGCAAGTTTTTGTATATTGGCACACAATTTATATATGAACATTACAGTTTCATTGTCCCCACTACACAAATTATACAAGTGCCTTTTATCTCTAAATCTGAAATTTAAAAGCCTCTAGGCTTCTTCTGTCATCTTACAGTCCTGTTTGTGTTTGAGGTCTTAACATCGCAAAGACAGGTTTTCTCATTACTCTTCTATTGTGATCCAAATTGTTTTATATTTGGCTTTTGAATGTTTGTGTTGTTTGCATGTTATGTGCCTTTTCATATACAGTACAGTTATCGCGATGCTTTGAGCGATCTCGCAACGCGCAAAAATTTTTAATCCCTTCTAAAAACGTTTTGCGAGTGACTCTTGTGTCACTCGTGAGTGACTTGCTAGTGACGCGCAAGTTTTACGTAATACAGTTTGCGAGTGACGCGCAAAGTTATGTTTGGTTCGTTGAGCAATGGATCTTTGCGCGATTCGTGACGTGATTCATCGCACTATAACATTCAAGTACATGTACTTATAAAAAGTATTTGTAAATTACTACTTTTTTGCTTAGTTTCATTGCTTTTTTGTAAATGACGCTCAATTTAACTACAACTACATGTACGTTTGGCTATTAATCAGTTGTTTTGTTCTTTATGTTTCATACATGTGATGAGTTTGAAAGAGGAATCAGGGAGATTTTTCTTCCATTTCAGGGAGATTTTTAAAAATGTATAGAATATATAGTAGAATTCCTGATTCATTTCAGGGAGGTTTTGAATTTTTGTTTAAAAAGAGGGACATTTTCGAAGAATTTTTACAAATTTAATGGCTCATTTCCTGGAGTCTCCCTGATGATGAGGGAGGTATCACATGTATGATGTTTGGGACTATTTCGGACAGTCCTTTATGTTTGGGGCCTCGGACATAAAAAAAAAACAACAAAACAATTAACTTGTTCACTGTGAAGTACATGCTAGCCAATTAGCCAGGCTACTGTATGACAGTGAGTTGGTGTTAGTCAGTCATCAAAATTGTTTGAAGCATAACAAGTCATTTTTATCAAATGAAAAAAATGATTTAGGCTTATCTTGCTTATCTTATTTTTACCATCATCTACGTAAATTAAACCACAGCCCACCGCGTAAAATTGCATACGCGCAAAAAGTTTAGACTAGTATTCGCATATGAACTTGCTGGAGTTTTATTTATATTTTCCTGCTTTTTATAATTTTTGTTTTTCGTGTGACTGAAATTGTTAATCGGGATGTAAAACCACAAATCAAAATAACACAGGTTTATGTTGTAACAAGTTCGTTTTACAGCTGCATATAAATATACTTACACGACATACTGTACATGTTTGTGTGTTTAAATTCAATGGTGTTTAGAGATTCACCACGAGGACCGAACAACTACAATGTAACTAATTTATGCACGTTTTATCGTCATTACGAAAACATGCCCATGTAATATACTGATTTTTCCAAAGTTGTAAAAATTATTAAAAAAATTCTGTAGATTTTGTTTACTTTTCTTATTTTTGCTCAAAACATAGAATGTGGGTACATGTTAGAACTGCCTCCGCGAGGCGAGGAGGTTCTAACGAATACCCACGATCTATGTTTTGGAACAAAAATAAGAAAATTAGGTATACCCCTGTATAGCCCAGTTTTGCTATTAGAAAAGTGGGGTTCAAGTGAGTATACATTACACTGAAATATTTTCATGATGTTTAGTTAAGCTCGGGTAACTGAGGGGCCGCCTATTGAGAAGTAGCTGCTCACTCAGCTTACGATATGTTCTCCAAGTATAAGTTTTTCCCACCTCGGTTTTTGGAGTAAGAATTTCTTTCTGATTGCGCCTTTTCCTGATCATTGCCTACTTGTATCTGTTTAATTACCAAGACTGAGAAAAAGAATGCTTGGTGTAATAGAAAAATTCTTCTCCATATGTGCATTTGGAATAGCTGATATGTGACAGGGCTCACCGCAGACCTTCTGTTTACGCTATTTTCAGCTCACCTGAGCCGAAGGCTCACAAGGTGAGCTTATAGTATAGTAGTCGAGCTGGCATCCGTGCGTTGTCCGTTGTCGTTGTCAACATTTTCAAACGACTTCTCCTCTGAAGCTGCCAGGCCGAATCTTTTCATATTTCACATATAGCATCTACAGGTGGGGGGAAGGAATATTTGTGTTGTTTTTTTTTCGATCGGATAAGAACTCTGGTTGCTATGGCAACTTGAAGTTTCCATTGACTTGTTTGGAGAAAAAGTGGAAATTGGCATTTTCCGTTGTCAGGCTGGGGATATTTGAATTTTGTTTTTACATAAATGTTTATTGAGTAGTCCTTCATGTTTTAGGCAACTTTTGTAAAAATCACTTTATTCGTTTTGTTGCTATAGCAACATAAAGGGTAAATTTTCGAAAAAAAATATTCAAAAATCTTCTTCTCAGAAGCCGTATGGGGGATGAAGCTGAAATTTAGCATACATGCTTATGACATTAGCCTGTACAAAGTTTTTATTGTCTTTGTCCAACTACTTTGGTTGCTATGGTAACTTGAAGTTTCCATTGACTTATAAGGCAAAAAGTGGAAATTTGCAATTTCTGCCATTTCATTGAGGATATTGAAATTTTGTTTTTACATAAATGTTTATTGAGTAGTCCTCCCCGTTTTAGGCAACTTTTGTCAAAATCGCTTTATTCGTTTGGTTGCTATAGCAACGTAAAGGGTAAATTTTGAAAAAAATATTCAAAAATTTTCTTATCAGAAGCTGTAAGGCGGATGAAGCTGAAACTTTGCATGCTTATGATATAAGCCTCTACAAAGTTGGTTTTTTATTGTCCTTGTCCCACTACTTTGGTTGCTATGGCAACTTAAAGTTTCCATTGACTTATAAGACGAAAAGTGGAAAATTGCAATTTTTTGAAAACTATTGCAGCCTGAGACCTGCAAAGTGGTAGATGCAAACAACTAGATCTATAATATAGACCGTTTGGCAGTCGATATTTTCATTTTCTTTTTATATTTGGACTTTTATATTTTCATTTTTCTGACAGCCAAACGATCTATTTTCCATAAATTGAGAGGCGTAACAAATGTTTTCTAGCGATTGGCACTCATCCTACATCTTCCGATAGAAGCCTCATGTATGATGTGTTAAAATATATCTTATATCTACCGTTTGAATGGTTTATACCCTCACAAATCAATCCGTTTCCCAATTGTTGAAAAAAAATCTTCCATCGGTTGCCATTACAGTGACGTAAAAACGGTCAATTTAAAATAAGATCAATTTTGAACGAAATATTACCATCGAATATTACCGGGTCGTTTCGGTCCATAACTCTTTCTGTATAATGGACATATTCATATACTAACTGATGTTGTCGTTGTAGTTGTTGTTGTTGTTGTTTTTGCTGTTGTTGTTGTTGTTGTACCCTTCTGAAATTTCTGATGTTATTAACTGTGCCAGTTCTTTCTGTGATTTTATTGACGTACTCGTGCCATTCATTACAGATTAGATGAATCCATTCGGTCCAGAACGAATCCGGGTCGTTTCGCCCGTGGGTCGTTTCGCCGGGTCGTTTCGCCCTGGTTTTATGGGTGGGTCGTTTCGCCCTTATTAGGTGGGTCGTTTCGCCCGTGAGTTGTTTCGCCCGTGAGTTGTTTCGCCCATTTTTATTATTATTATTATTATTGTTGTTGTTGTTGTTGTAGTTGTTGTTGTTGATATTGCTATAGTAGATGATGCTGATAGGTAGATAGGTAGGTAGGTTTAGTTAAAATGAGTATCTTGACATATCTTGTTAAAATAACATACACATGTATATAAACATGTTATCGCTTCCGCTTCTGTGGCTTTTAATGTTGTAGAAAGATCATACAGAAGGAAGGAAGGAAGAAAGGAAGAATAGATAGATAGATAGATAGATAGATAGATAGATAGATAGATAGATAGATAGATAGATAGATAGATAGATAGATAGATAGTCAGACAGACAGACAGACAGACAGATAGATAGATAGATAGATAGATAGATAGATAGATAGATAGATAGATAGATAGATAGATAGATAAATAGATAGATAGATAGATAGATAGATAGATAGATAGATCAAAGGAGTATCTTGACGTAACTTGTTAATATAATATTTATTTAAAAGTTTTAGCGCTTCCGCTTCTGTGGCTTTTAATGTTGTATGAAGATAACGAAAGGGAAGAAAGAAATAAAGGAAGGAAGGAAGGAAGGAAGGAAGGAAGGAAGGATGGATGGATGGATGGATGGATGGATGGATAGATAGATAGATAGATAGATAGATAGATAGATAGATAGATAGATAGATAGATAGATAGATAGATAGATGTGCTAGTTCTGGTATTTCGACAGTCAGCTAAACTAATCAAATAATTAACAGAAGTGTGATATTTGTCCAAGTCAATTGATTAATGCGATAATCCATTAATATGTTTACGCCTTAAATCACACGTAGGTGACAATAATCGTATTTGTCAATTAAGGCGATGTGTGAATGCTTCATCTTTGGCGGTGACCGATGGCCGACATTCTTGAAATGTTAAATGTTAAATTGTAAAATTGGCTTTTGTGTTTCTTTTCAGAAATCATGTTAATTCATTTTGGTTGAACTTTTGGTAAGAATGAAATCATACTGTATGACGTAAATCACTGGCGTTGACGTTCCTGTTTTGGTATGCAATTTAAGCAGGCTGGTTGTATTTTCTGTTCGAAATTATTTTTGCCGAAATATCATGTATTCTAAAAGAAATAATCATCATCACAACCACAGATTTATAGTGAGGCGTTTTCAAAGCCCTTTAGTATATATACCCAAAAGACAGTTGTGCATGCCCAAGACATATCATTAAAGTATAAATAACAAATAATACACCATATTACACATTTGGGCATGGTAGAAAAATAAGGGCGAAACGACTCACCAAATAGGGGCGAAACGACTCACGGGCGAAACGACCCAGGGCGAAACGACTCACGGGCGAAACGACTCAGGGGCGAAACAACTCACGGGCGAAACGACCCGGGACCTCCAGAACCACTTAGGTCCTCATTCAGGGGATAGTAACATAGTAACTGCACAATTGTGAACGACTTAGCGCCTTATGTGTTGAAAATGTTTTATAATTAGAACATATAAAAAGGCATGTGTTTTCTGGGCCAGATAAGCACTAGTATCAGTAATTCAGTCCGCATCAGTGACTCGTTTTTATTTTCAACATTCAACAATTGATTCTGTTATCATGAGAGTGACAGGGTGAATGAGGATTGCCTCGCTTACCCCATTTGTGTTTTCAGTTACATTATCATTAGTTCTCTGTGACGCTTGTCACCAATCGAAAAGTATACAGACTGTGATACTGTCAGTCCTCTGGAATATGTAAACTTTATTAAACATGAGTAACTTAATTTTCATCAAAATTACTTACTAAAAGAAAACTGTTATAAATCGTATGATAAGTTCAGATTCTAGACACTGAGTTCCTGTAGAAGGAAGGGATGCAAACGAGAGCATATTTGTTCTAAAGCTAACACAAATAAATGAACTGACTATATCAGAATATCAGTGAAGTGAATTCCAGTGAAAGTTTTCTGGGGAGAAATACAGGACCGTGCTCTAGCAGAAGTCATAAGAAACGAGACTAATGCAACCTATATTCAGCACTGAATGATGTCAATATCCCCAAAAGATTATAGACTGCAAGACCAAGGGTGAATGAGGATTGCCTCGCTTACCCATCTGTTTTAGCAGTCAGAGTATCATTGATACTCGTGGTGAATAATCCAGAATCGTAGATGATGTCTGTTTGAAGCTGTCGCCAAAGTCGCATCTTGTGAGAGTCAGGAACTAATTTCCTCCCAGACGCACCGGTCCTGGGTGAGTTATAGTTATTTTGGCGTTTCACCAGTAAACTATTCAGAATCAAAGTCAGATTGTGCTGCCAGTTACATAAAATGTGCAAATAACCAATTCTCTTTTAGAAGTGACTAATAAGCGGTCGTATTTATTAAATGTTTATTAAATGGAAGTACACGCAAAAACACAATGTGTGTTTTCGACTGGTTTAACTTGTAAGGTAAGAACTGTTCTCTCACTTATTCATTCACTTATCATAACAACCAGTTAAGAACAGCCTCTGATAGTTTTGGGAGAAACCGGTTGTGTCTTTGTGAGTGTCAAATATACTCCTCTGATCACAGTACACATAAAATGCAATTCCTCTTCTTGAAATACGAAATTAAAAGTTTGTGTCAGACCTCGTCGGAAACCTTGAAGAACGGTTTTCTACCGTCTTAGTTTGTTGTAATAATTTAATCATCAATGACATGCAAAAAATATTGTATTGTGATTTGGCCTTAGTCGGTATTACCTCTTTTACATATATGGATGTTAGTGCTGCGCCGTGGTCTAATACTAGTCAGAGCAGCGGATTCAGTTCCTGATAGATAGCTGATACAAGTAACAAATGATTCAAATCCTACTGAAACCTTGCTAACTTTTAGGTCTGTTTACCCTCGCAATATAATGCCAGTGCTGATCATTGTCTCTTAAGGAAACTGTTATGCCATGGTGCACCTTACACCGCTGGCTTTAATGATAGTTATTCAATAAAGCAACAATATTAGGCAAAATTGTCTCAGAAGCCTCCGTGGCCTATAGTGTTAAGCTACTGGCCTTGTAAACCAGGGGTTTTTTTTTTTTTTTTTTTTTTTTTTTTTTGATGATTTTGAATGATGTTCATAAATTCATATACAAATAAAATTAGTTCTAAAAATGTATTGCCTACTTATCGACCCTAAAATATTTAAAAGGATTCCGGCAGCGAGACATTTATTTATTTATTTATTTATTTATTTATTTATTTATTTATTGCATAAACGTTTTCAGTTTCGTTTTTAATGCATAGTTTGTTAAAGTGTAGGACTTAACACTTCTTGTTTAAAATTATGTTGCATTCTTAACAAAATCCCTTGGTGTGCATCGAACACACACACGCGCGCGCGCTCCTAGATGTTGGATTTAGCTCTATAGTAGTTACTATTAAGTTGAAAGCATGATACGGAAGAACAGAAGAATGCAGAGACACATGAGAGCGAGACAAATTTGTGGGAGAAACTGCAGTTTACTGTGACACAGAAAACCATCCAACACATAAATTTACTGTGCTGAGTGGGATTTTCTTACCACATGGGTGAATGAGGATTGCCTCGCTTATCCACAGCTTTGATATTCTACTTAGTTGAACTATTACATAATAAGCTTTCATGCCTGATATCATCAGGAAAACATGTCCGTGCAAAGAACCCCCCTTAAACCCCACTTTTATATAGTAAAACTGGGGTATGCAGGGGTAAACCTATTTTTCTTATTTTTGCTCCAAAACATAGATTGTGGGTACTCGTTTGTGGATACTCGTTAGAACCGCCTCGGCGAGGTGGTTCTAACGTGTACCCACAATCTATGTTTTGAGCAAAAATAAGAAAAATATCAGAAATTTTCTACTGAAAATTTTCAAATTTTACAACTTGAAAAATATCTATACATTGCATGGGCAAGTTTTCGTAATGTGGAAGTATGTTAAAATTTACTGAGACGCTATATATATTTTTATAACATTTTCTGCTGGTTCCCAGCTCATAAACAATCAATATTTGAATAACAGGTAACCAGTACCCTCTGACCATAAAGACTGAAAGATCAAGAGATATTGAATACCTGTATAATATTGATGTTATCGTTATTAAAAATTTATACAGGTAATCAATAACCCCAGACCCTTGATGTTTCGACAGCTTGCAACCAGTAGAAAAATGCGTAGCAAGGTGCAAATGATTTGATTAAGAGTTCAGTTTGTGATTAAATGCGTTTATAGAGTAGTTCAGTAATGTTTCATGACATATTCACCATTTGTGCATTATCTGTTGGTTTCCAGCTTACAAAAAAAATCAATATTGGAAACACAGGTAACCAGAACTCCCCTGACCTTTGAGGTCAGTGGGATTCTGGTTTCCTGATGATTTTCCATAGTGATTATTTCACTATTTTTGCAATATTTGCTGGTTTCTTGTTCCCGTTTCCGGAAACTTCTTGTTTCCCGATTCTGGAAACCAATATTGGAAAAACAGGTAACCAGAACCCGTCAGGAAGGGGAGGGGGGGCTGGTTACCTTTATTTCCAATATTGGTTATTTCTACGCTGAAAGCCAGCGAATAATGTAAAAATGGGGAATCAGAAAAAAAAATATGGACCGAAATAGCTCGGGACTGTACAAATGAAAAAAATCGTTTCGTTCAAAAATACAATGAAACTTCTTTACCGCAAAGATTTCTGGGATACTCTAGTTTCATTTTCCATTTACGTGAATGGGAGCGTTTGAAAATAGTATTTTTAAGCCTTTTAAAACAAGTTGTCAGACTTAGGTAAGTGAATATTTGTGTTTTTTTTTTGACATATATGAATACGTTCTGCCAGTAATTCAAACTGATTGGGCGTAGAAGTTGAATTTGATTTCCGACATCACTTGATGTCTAAAGTTGCTAATCAAGATGGCGGATGGTGAATGAGAGATCGGGTATTTCAACATAAATGTCAAAACCAAAAACATCAGAAATACCCGATTTCTCATGTTATGGGAGTAGCAAACAACTAATGGAGTAGATGAAGGTATGTGATTAATTTAGGCCAAGGTCATCTCTTGACCTTGAAGGGTCTGTCATCCATACACTCTTTTCAAAGATCTTCTTCTCTGAAACCGCTTGGCCAATCAAAGTGAAATTTTATATGGAGCATCCCTGGGTAGTGGGGACGAAAATTTGATCGCAAAATCTAGGTCACATGACCAAGATGGCCGCCACGCCCATATATGGTAAAAACCACTCAAAAATCTTCTCCAGAACGGGCAGGCCGATTTTCACGAAACTTGGTATGTAGTATTTGGGACTCCAGCCCATCATAGTTTGATCAAGTAATGACCCTAGGATGACCTTGACCTATTTTACTTCAAGGTCAATTTTGGAAACATAATTTTTTTACATGGGAAAAAGTGAAAAATATGGATTTTTTGAAAACTATTGCAGCCTGAGACTTGAAAAGTGGTAGATGCAAAACAACTAATAAAAGTATGTGATTAATTTAGGTCAAGGTCATCTCTTGACGTTGGCCAATCTGTCGTCTTCTCTGAAACCGCATGGCCAATCAGACTGAAATTTTGTGGAGCATCCCTGGGTAGGGATAACGAGTGTGATCCCGAAATTTAGATCACATGACCAAGATGGCCGCCGCACCCATATATGGTAAAAACCACTCAAAAATCTTCTTCTCCAGAACCGGCAGGCCGATTTTCACGAAACTTAGTATGTAGCATTTGGGACTCCAGCCCATCATAGTTTGATAAAATGATGACCTCTCAGGTGAGCGTTTACAGGACCATTGGTCCTCTTGTTAGCTCGACTGCACGAAGTGCATAGAGCTATTGCAGTCACCCCGGTCGTCCACGTTCCCGTTCCCGTGCACGTGCGCGTTCCCGTGCGCGTCACACTTGCGTTAAAGTTTTCTAGAAGTCCATATCTTCACAACCACTCATCAGAAAGCATTCATACTTGGACCATAGATACCCTGTAGGGTTAGCTTTCATTCCATGGCATCGGGCCCCTGGGTCCAGGCCATGGGGTGGGGCTGGAGGTTAAAATCTAGAACGCCTTCAAAAATGGCAATTCTTGTGTTAAAGTTTTCTAGAAGTCTATATCTTGACAACCACTCATCAGAAAGCATTGATACTTGGGCCATGGACACCCTGTAGGGTCGGCTTTTATTCCATGGCATCAGATCCCTGGGTCCATGCCAGGGGGTGGGGCTAGAGGTTAAAATCTAGAACACCATTAATAATAATGGCTTTTCTGTGATATAGTATTCTAGAAGTCTATATCTTGAAAACCTTTTATCAGAGGGCTTTCATACTCGGACCATAGGTACCCTGTAGGGTTGAGTTTCATTTCATGGCATCGGATCTCTGGGTCCATGCCTGGGGGGTGGGGCTAGAGGTTAAAAACTAGAACACTGTAAAAAATAGATGTACTGCTGTGTAACTTTTACAAGGAGTCCATATCTTGACAACAACTTATCATAAAGCATTCATACTTCATACACTTTAGGTTCCATGACATCGGACCTCTGGGTCGGAGTCAGGGGGCGGGGCTAGAGGTCAAAATCTAGAACTCCCTGAATTTTTTTTTCTTTTTATTTCTTAATAGAAACAACTTGGGAAGATGGTTGGTCATTCATCTTTTGACTTTGTGACACTGACTTGTGTGTCATGACGGTAAGGGTCGGTTGACCTACTTTCCATGGTTCAGTGATTTTGCCTTATATCTTGGCACTCAATTAGTATATTTTTTTACTTCTTTCAGATTATGAGTCAGTACGACCAGGCCTTTGACCCCAATATACTTATAGGTCACTGTGACCTAATTTCATGGTTCAGTGATTTTGCCTTATATCTTGACACTCAATTAGTATATTTTCATACTTTTTTCAGATTATGAGTGAGTATGACCAGACCTTTGACCCCAATATACTTATAGGTCACTGTGACCTAATTTCACGGTTCAGTGACTTCGCCTTATATCTCCGTACTCAAATGGTTTATGAACAAACTTCTTTCAAAGTATGTTTGCGTATGACAAGACCTTTGACCCTCAAGTAGTCCTAGGTCACTGTGACCTAATTTCACGGTTCAGTGATTTTGCCTTATACTTTGACACTCAATTAGTATATTTTCATACTTTTTTCAGATTATGAGTGAGTATGACCAGACCTTTGACCCCAATATACTTATAGGTCACTGTGACCTAATTTCACGGTTCAGTGACTTTGCCTTATATCTCGGCACTCAAGTGGTTTATGAACAAACTTCTTTCACACTATGTTTGTGTATGACAAGACCTTTGACCCTAAAGTAGTCCTAGGTCACTGTGACCTAGTTTCATGGTTCAGTGATTTTGCCTTATATCTCGACACTCTGTTGGTATTTTTTTCATACTTTTTCTGATTATGAATGAGTATGACCAGACCTTTAACCCAAACATACTTATAGGTCACTATGACCTAATTTCATGGTTCAGTGATTTTGCGTTATATCTCAACACTGAATGGGTATATGATCATATTTCTTTCACATTATGAGTAAGTATCACTAGACCTTTGACCCTGAAATACTTATAGGTCAGTGTGACCTTATTTCACGGTTCAGTGATTTTGCCTTGTGTCTTGGCACTCAGTTGGTATATGAGCACACTTCTTTCACAATATGAGTGAGACCTTTAAATCTTTGGTAGTTATAGTTAACTTTCATGGTTCAGTGATTTTGCCTTATTGCATCAAGGCAAAAAGATGTATGAGCATAATGCTTTGGGTTACTGGTCGGGTTTGGCCTTATGTTTGACAAAGGTCAGAAGCAGTCGAGCACGCTGTCCTGCGACAGCTCTTATTTTCTTATGTATGCAAAATGCAAGTTTTTGTATATTGGCACACAATTTATATATGAACATTACAGTTTCATTGTCCCCACTACACAAATTATACAAGTGCCTTTTATCTCTAAATCTGAAATTTAAAAGCCTCTAGGCTTCTTCTGTCATCTTACAGTCCTGTTTGTGTTTGAGGTCTTAACATCGCAAAGACAGGTTTTCTCATTACTCTTCTATTGTGATCCAAATTGTTTTATATTTGGCTTTTGAATGTTTGTGTTGTTTGCATGTTATGTGCCTTTTCATATACAGTACAGTTATCGCGATGCTTTGAGCGATCTCGCAACGCGCAAAAATTTTTAATCCCTTCTAAAAACGTTTTGCGAGTGACTCTTGTGTCACTCGTGAGTGACTTGCTAGTGACGCGCAAGTTTTACGTAATACAGTTTGCGAGTGACGCGCAAAGTTATGTTTGGTTCGTTGAGCAATGGATCTTTGCGCGATGCGTGACGTGATTCATCGCACTATAACATTCAAGTACATGTACTTATAAAAAGTATTTGTAAATTACTACTTTTTTGCTTAGTTTCATTGCTTTTTTGTAAATGACGCTCAATTTAACTACAACTACATGTACGTTTGGCTATTAATCAGTTGTTTTGTTCTTTATGTTTGGGACTATTTCGGACAGTCCTTTATGTTTGGGGCCTCGGACATAAAAAAAAACAACAAAACAATTAACTTGTTCACTGTGAAGTACATGCTAGCCAATTAGCCAGGCTACTGTATGACAGTGAGTTGGTGTTAGTCAGTCATCAAAATTGTTTGAAGCATAACAAGTCATTTTTATCAAATGAAAAAAATGATTTAGGCTTATCTTGCTTATCTTATTTTTACCATCATCTACGTAAATTAAACCACAGCCCACCGCGTAAAATTGCATACGCGCAAAAAGTTTAGACTAGTATTCGCATATGAACTTGCTGGAGTTTTATTTATATTTTCCTGCTTTTTATAATTTTTGTTTTTCGTGTGACTGAAATTGTTAATCGGGATGTAAAACCACAAATCAAAATAACACAGGTTTATGTTGTAACAAGTTCGTTTTACAGCTGCATATAAATATACTTACACGACATACTGTACATGTTTGTGTGTTTAAATTCAATGGTGTTTAGAGATTCACCACGAGGACCGAACAACTACAATGTAACTAATTTATGCACGTTTTATCGTCATTACGAAAACATGCCCATGTAATATACTGATTTTTCCAAAGTTGTAAAAATTATTAAAAAAATTCTGTAGATTTTGTTTACTTTTCTTATTTTTGCTCAAAACATAGAATGTGGGTACATGTTAGAACTGCCTCCGCGAGGCGAGGAGGTTCTAACGAATACCCACGATCTATGTTTTGGAACAAAAATAAGAAAATTAGGTATACCCCTGTATAGCCCAGTTTAGCTATTAGAAAAGTGGGGTTCAAGTGAGTATACATTACACTGAAATATTTTCATGATGTTTAGTTAAGCTCGGGTAACTGAGGGGCCGCCTATTGAGAAGTAGCTGCTCACTCAGCTTACGATATGTTCTCCAAGTATAAGTTTTTCCCACCTCGGTTTTTGGAGTAAGAATTTCTTTCTGATTGCGCCTTTTCCTGATCATTGCCTACTTGTATCTGTTTAATTACCAAGACTGAGAAAAAGAATACTTGGTGTAATAGAAAAATTCTTCTCCATATGTGCATTTGGAATAGCTGATATGTGACAGGGCTCACCGCAGACCTTCTGTTTACGCTATTTTCAGCTCACCTGAGCCGAAGGCTCACAAGGTGAGCTTATAGTATAGTAGTCGAGCTGGCATCCGTGCGTTGTCAGTTGTCGTTGTCAACATTTTCAAACGACTTCTCCTCTGAAGCTGCCAGGCCGAATCTTTTCATATTTCACATATAGCATCTACAGGTGGGGGGAAGGAATATTTGTGTTGTTTTTTTTCGATCGGATAAGAACTCTGGTTGCTATGGCAATTGAAGTTTCCATTGACTTGTATGGAGAAAAAGTGGAAATTGGCATTTTCCGTTGTCAGGCTGGGGATATTTGAATTTTGTTTTTACATAAATGTTTATTGAGTAGTCCTTCACGTTTTAGGCAACTTTTGTAAAAATCACTTTATTCGTTTTGTTGCTATAGCAACATAAAGGGTAAATTTTCGAAAAAAAATATTCAAAAATCTTCTTCTCAGAAGCCGTATGGGGGATGAAGCTGAAATTTAGCATACATGCTTATGACATTAGCCTGTACAAAGTTTTTATTGTCTTTGTCCAACTACTTTGGTTGCTATGGTAACTTGAAGTTTCCATTGACTTATAAGGCAAAAAGTGGAAATTTGCAATTTCTGCCATTTCATTGAGGATATTGAAATTTTGTTTTTACATAAATGTTTATTGAGTAGTCCTCCCCGTTTTAGGCAACTTTTGTCAAAATCGCTTTATTCGTTTGGTTGCTATAGCAACGTAAAGGGTAAATTTTGAAAAAAATATTCAAAAATTTTCTTATCAGAAGCTGTAAGGCGGATGAAGCTGAAACTTTCATGCTTATGATATAAGCCTCTACAAAGTTGGTTTTTTATTGTCCTTGTCCCACTACTTTGGTTGCTATGGCAACTTAAAGTTTCCATTGACTTATAAGACGAAAAGTGGAAAATTGCAATTTTTTAGCTCGACTGCACGAAGTGCATAGAGCTATTGCAGTCACCCCGGTCGTCCACGTTCCCGTTCCCGTGCGCGTGCGCGTGCGCGTGCGCGTTCCCGTGCGCGTCACACTTGCGTTAAAGTTTTCTAGAAGTCCATATCTTGACAACCACTCATCAGAAAGCATTCATACTTGGACCATAGATACCCTGTAGGGTTAGCTTTCATTCCATGGCATCGGGCCCCTGGGTCCAAGCCAGGGGGTGGGGCTGGAGGTTAAAATCTAGAACACCTTCAAAAATGGCAATTCTTGTGTTAAAGTTTTCTATAAGTCCATATCTTGACAACCACTCATCAGAAATCATTGATACTTGGGCCATTGACACCCTGTAGGGTCGGCTTTCATTCCATGGCATCAGATCCCTGGGTCCATGCCAGGGGGTGGGGCTAGAGGTTAAAATCTAGAACATGATTAATAATAATGGCTTTTCTGTGATATAGTATTCTAGAAGTCTATGTCTTGAAAACTTTTTATCAGAGGGCTTTCATACTCGGACCATAGGTACCCTGTAGGGTTGAGTTTCATTTCATGGCATCGGATCTCTGGGTCCATGCCTGGGGGGTGGGGCTGGAGGTTAAAAACTAGAACACTAAAAATAGATGTACTGCTTTGTAACTTTAACAAGGAGTCCATATCTTGACAACAACTTATCATAAAGCATTCATACTTCATACACTAGGTTCAATGACATCGGACCTCTGGGTCGGAGTCAGGGGGGCGGGGCTAGAGGTCAAAATCTAGAACTCCCCGATTTTTTTTTTCTTTTTATTTCTTAATAGAAACAACTTAGGAAGATGGTTGGTCATTCATCTTTTGACTTTGTGACACTGACTTGTGTGTCATGACGGTAAGGGTCGGTTGACCTACTTTCCATGGTTCAGTGATTTTGCCTTATATCTTGACACTCAATTACTATATTTTCTTACTTCTTTCAGATTATGAGTGAGTACGACCAGGCCTTTGACCCCAATATACTTATAGGTCACTGTGACCTAATTTCACGGTTCAGTGATTTTGCCTTATATCTTGACACTCAATTAGTATATTTTCATACTTTTTTCAGATTATGAGTGAGTAGGACCAGACCTTTGACCCCAATATACTTATAGGTCACTGTGACCTAATTTCACGGTTCAGTGATTTTGCCTTATATCTTGGTACTCAAATGGTTTATGAACAAACTTCTTTCAAAGTATGTTTGCGTATGACAAGACCTTTGACCCTGAAGTAGTCCTAGGTCACTGTGACCTAATTTCACGGTTCAGTGATTTTGCCTTATATCTTGACACTCAATTAGCATATTTTCATACTTTTTTCAGATTATGAGTGAGTATGACCAGACCTTTGACCCCAATATACTTATAGATCACTGTGACCTACTTTCACGGTTCAGTGACTTTGCCTTATATCTCAGCACTCAAGTGGTTTATGAACAAACTTCTTTCACACTATGTTTGCATATGACAAGACCTTTGACCCTAAAGTAGTCCTAGGTCAATATGACCTAATTTCACGGTTCAGTGATTTTCCTTTATATCTCGGCACTCAATTGGTATATGGACATACTTCTTTCACGATATGTATGAGTATGATAAGACCTTTGACCGTAAAGTATTCCTGGGTCACTGTGACCTAATTTCATGGTTCAGTGATTTTGCCTTATATCTCGACACTCAGTTGGTATTTTTTCATACTTCTTTCTGATTATGAATGAGTGTGACCAGACCTTTAACCCAAACATACTTATAGGTCACTATGACCTAATTTCATGGTTCAGTGATTTTGCTTTATATCTCAACGCTGAATGGGTGTATGATCATATTTCTTTCACATTATGAGTAAGTATCACTAGATCTTTGACCCTGAAATACTTATAGGTCAGTGTGAGCTTATTTCACAGTTCAGTGATTTTGCCTTGTGTCTTGGCACTCAGTTGGTATATGAACACACTTCTTTCACAATATGAGTGAGACCTCTAAATCTCAGGTAGTTATAGTTAACTTTCATGGTTCAGTGATTTTGCCTTATTGCATCACGGCAAAAAGATATATGAGCATAATGCTTTGGGTTACTTGTCCGGTTTGGCCTTATGTTTGACAAAGGTCAGAAGCAGTCGAGCACGCTGTCCTGCGACAGCTCTTATTGAAAACTATTGCAGCCTGAGACCTGCAAAGTGGTAGATGCAAACAACTAATGGAGTAGATGAAGGTATGTGATTAATTTAGGCCAAGGTCATCTCTTGACCTTGAAGGGTCTGTCATCCATACACTCTTTTCAAAGATCTTCTTCTCTGAAACCGCTTGGCCAATCAAAGTGAAATTTTATATGGAGCATCCCTGGGTAGTGGGGACGAAAATTTGATCGCAAAATCTAGGTCACATGACCAAGATGGCCGCCACGCCCATATATGGTAAAAACCACTCAAAAATCTTCTCCAGAACGGGCAGGCCGATTTTCACGAAACTTGGTATGTAGTATTTGGGACTCCAGCCCATCATAGTTTGATCAAGTAATGACCCTAGGATGACCTTGACCTATTTTACTTCAAGGTCAATTTTGGAAACATAATTTTTTTACATGGGAAAAAGTGAAAAATATGGATTTTTTGAAAACTATTGCAGCCTGAGACTTGAAAAGTGGTAGATGCAAAACAACTAATAAAAGTATGTGATTAATTTAGGTCAAGGTCATCTCTTGACGTTGGCCAATCTGTCGTCTTCTCTGAAACCGCATGGCCAATCAGACTGAAATTTTGTGGAGCATCCCTGGGTAGGGATAACGAGTGTGATCCCGAAATTTAGATCACATGACCAAGATGGCCGCCGCACCCATATATGGTAAAAACCACTCAAAAATCTTCTTCTCCAGAACCGGCAGGCCGATTTTCACGAAACTTAGTATGTAGCATTTGGGACTCCAGCCCATCATAGTTTGATAAAATGATGACCCAAGGATGACCTTGACCTATTTTACGGCAAGGTCAATTTTGGAAGCATAGGCTTTTACATGGGAAAAAGTGAAAACAATGGATATTTTGTAAACTAAATGCAGCCTGAGACCTGAAAAGTGGTAGATGCAAACAACTAATAGAGTAGATGAATGTATGTGATTAATTTAGGTCAAGGTCAATTTTGGAAACATAGGCAAACATGGAAACATGGGGAAAAGTGACAACTAGGTCACAGGTAAGCGTTTACAGGACCAATGATCCTATGGTAACTATTGCAGCCATAGACCTGAAACATTACCAAGATGGCCATCATACCCATTTAGGGTAAAAAAAAGAAAAAAATTCACTTTGTCCAGTGACTGTACTTGTTGACTCTCAGGTGAGCGATCGTTGCCCTTGGGCTACTTGTCTTCTCATTATTTAGATAGAAAATATACAGTGTATCAATTTTTCTTCTTGTCAGATGAATATTCTACATGTACATGTATCTCTAGCGTAGTAGCTTTGTACTACCTTTGTACGAAGCATATCTACATGTACATGTATTAAGTATGAATACTTGAAGGGACCAGGCAGTAATCGATGCAACCAAATTTGACATACATGTTGACATCAGGTGGGTATGAAAATACAACATGAAACATTTTTTTACAACACACCTTACGAGCAAGATTGTTTTAAATTGTATAATCGCGCATATCTGATTCACATAGCGCATGTTTGACAAATGGTTTTGTGCGTTTGCGAGATGATCGCCCAAGATTGCGCGAAGTTTGCGAGTGACTCGCGAGTAAAGATAATCCCCTATGCGCAACCACGGGCAATGCGCAAGTGCATGTACGCTCAAAGCATCGCGACAACTGTACTGTAAAATCTATGTAACTGGTGGTTGAAATAGCTGCTCACTTACAAAATGTAGCTGGGAATTTCTTTCTGACTGTTTCATTTACTGATTATTGCTTTATACTTGAGCCATCACATCAGAAAACCAACAATCTGCATATGCAAAAATAGAGAGGCAGACCAGTTTCATAGTAACCTCAAAGCTGATCAGTGCCTTTGTTTTCACTACAGGGATAGTTCAATTCATGTACTTTATACATTCAAAATTTGTAGCCTCTAGCCATCTTCTGTGGCTGAACAGGCCAGTTTGTGTCTGACATTGTTGGTTTTCTCATGATGTGGCTCAATTTTACCTTGCTATCTGATTTCAGAGCTGACCCACTGTCCAATACACAGGTGGAGTTTGCAGACATAGAAGCTGCTCACTTTTACCTTGCTATCTGATTTCAGAGCTGACCCACTGTCCAATACACAGGTGGAGTTTGCAGACATAGAAGCTGCTCACTTTTACCTTGCTATCTGATTTCAGAGCTGACCCACTGTCCAATATACAGGTGGAGTTTGCAGACATAGAAGCTGCTCACTTTTACCTTGCTATCTGATTTCAGAGCTGACCCACTGTCCAATACACAGGTGGAGTTTGCAGACATAGAAGCTGCCATGGCTTTCTGTGAAAAGAATGGTAAGGCAAACTAATCCAGTTTATCACAAATGGACTTCCACTCATTATCATTTGGGCTATTTCACTGTCATTTTGAGGGACATCAGGAGTGATTTTAGATTTTTTGCTCACATGAGCCAAAGGCTCACAGGTGAGCTTATAGTATACCCATGCTCCGGCATTCGTCATCCATCCCTCGTCGTCCACAATTCTCTAAAACTGCTTGGCCGATCAAGTTGAAATTATATGTGGAGCCTCCATGGGTAGGGGGAATGAAAGTATGTTCATGGGATTTTGGTCACCTAGGTTGACCATGACCCATTTTATGGCAAGGTCAATTTTATAAACATAGGCTTTTACATGAGAAAAGGCGAAAACAATGGATATTTTGGAAGCTATTGCAGCCTGAGACTTGAAAGTTGCTAGATGGAGACAACTAATCATCGGGAGTCAATGAAGGTACAGTGGTGTTATGGCTAAAAACCCAAATTAGCCGTTTTAACGGCTAATTTGTTAACGGCTAATTGTAAAATTTCGCGGCGAAATTGTGTGAAAAATAAAAAGTCAGTGCGGAATTTCGCCGCGAAATTCCGCCGGCGAAATTTCACAGCGGCAGAACACGGCGAAAAAAGTATACCTGTCATTACGCATAAAAATCAATTGAGCGGAGTTTCGCGGCGAAAAAGACGACAGTCACAATTTGTTTTTGTTGTTTAAATATAATTTTGAATTGGATATTTTTAATTCAGTTCAAGTTGTATCAATATTTTGTTTGCGTCACAATGTTGTATAATTATCGTTTTAGTCCCGACAGTCACAACAGTTTTATTGTTTAAATTTCATTTTAATTTGTATGTATCTATTACTTTTCAAGTCGTATAAATATTTTGTTTCCTTTTCAATTTTGTATAATTATCGTGTTTTATTCGTACTTTGAACTTTCTGAGACCCTGATTATTGGCTTTGTTTTTTTTTTTTTTCATGCTTCTTTTTCAGATTAATCAGACTTAACCGATAGTATTATATCCTATTATCTAGCTTAATTAACAGAAAAAAAGCTCATAGCGGCATAAGCAATTTTCATGGTATGATTGCCCACAGATTTGTTTGTTTGTATTGAGGCTGAACGTCCCAGTCACCATTTTTAGCCGTCAGGCTCACAAGGTGAGCTTATAGTATACCCATGCTCCGTCGTCCGTCCGTCCGTCGTCCGTCCGTCCGTCTGTCGTCCACCATTTTCAAAGATCTTCTTCTCTGAAACAGCTTGGCCAATCAAAGCCAAATTTTACATGAAGCATCTATGGGAAGGGGGAACCAATGTGTATATAAATAATCCAGGTCACATGACCAAGATGGCCGCCATGCCCATATATGGTAAAATCCTTCAAAAATCTTCTTCTCCGGAACTGGTGGACCGATTTCAACCAAACTTGGCATGAAGCATCGATGACTCAAGTACTACAATGTATTTATAAATCATGACCTTGCGGTGACCTTGACCTATTTTACGGCAAGGTCAACATAGGTCCCCTTTGCATTTGAATGGGAAAAATTGTTAGATTGTCATTTAAAGGAAAAATCTGGCAGAAAATGAGCAGTAGGACTGAATATTAATGATTCTGAAAAAAATTGGGCACCAGGGGCTCATCCGCCCCCACCCCGGGGCAATAAACATGTATATTATCATAATATTCAAACATCTTCTCCTCTGAAACCGCTTGGCCAATCAAAGCCAAATTTTACATGAAGCATCTATGGGAAGGGGGAACCAATGTATATATAAATAATCCAGGTCACATGACCAAGATGGCCGCCATGCCCATATATGGTAAAAACCCTTCAAAAATCTTCTTCTCCGGAACTGGTGGACCGATTTCAAAGAAACATGGCTTGAAGCATCGATGGCTAAAGTACTACAATGTGTATATAAATCATGACCCTGTGGTGACCTTGACCTATTTTACGACAAGGTCAACATAGGTCGCCTATGCAAGTGAATGGGGAAAACTTTTAAAAAGTCATTTGAGGTGAAAATCTTGCAGGAAATAGTTAGCAGGACTGAATATTAATGATTCTGAAAAAAAGTTGGACCCAAGGACTTATATGGCCCCACCCCGAGGCAATATACATGTAAATTGCAATAATATTCAAACATCTTCACCTCTGAAACCGCTTGGCCAATTAAAGCCAAATTTTATGTGACGCATCCATAGGATGGGGGAATTAATGTGTATATAAATAATTTAGGTCACATGACCAAGATGGCCGCCATGCCCATATATGGTAAAAACCCTTCAAAAATCTTCTCTGAAACCAATAGACTGATTTCAAGGAAACTTCGTGTGAAGCATCGATGGCTAAAGTACTCCAATGTATATATAAATCATGACCCTGTGATGACCTTGACCAAGTTTATGGCAAGGTCAGCATGGGTTGCCTATGCATTTGAATGGGGAAAACTTTTAAAAATGTCATTTGAAGAGAAAAGCCAGCAGGATATTGGCAAATGGACGAATATTGATTATTCTGAAAAAAGAAAATGGCCCAAGGGCGTCATCTGCCCCTGCACTGGGGTTAAATACCATAATAGTCAAACATGTTTATTGGTATATGCAGCAGATCTCAGGTGAGCGTTTACAGGACCATTGGTCCTCTGGTTTAGTCATGTCTGGACGGAGCTACCGTTTCCTGGGTATTAAGTAGTACTGTGGGTAGTCAATGTGCCTTGCTCAAGGACACAACACGGTGTCGCCATTGTGGATCGAACTCAGGACCTCTCGATTCGGAGTCTGATGCACTACAACTATGCCACCGCGATCCCAACCCACATATTAATACAAGTCTTTGGATTCAACATGATGAAGCAATCGGCTTCAACTCTTGTTTTGGACATTTAATCGCCTGTGGCTAATGACACTGCGCAAAGCATCAATGATTTTCGATTACGTCAAGTGGATGCCGTTTCATTGATAGCGAAACGACATTTGGTCGCATACGACCTTCACCGGGTCCATACGATAGTCGGGCGAATACGAGCAATACAGCAACGTACATGTACAAAATTGTGTCGAAACTGTCGATTTTTGCTAACCGTTTTAAGTTAAACAGCGTGTTGTGTTCCTTCCAAAACCCACATGTACGGATGGCTTGGAACACGTACATGCATATCAAATGACAAAACCTCATTGTATACATGGCACAATACACTAGAAAAGGGAGGATACTGTGTTTAAAACAAAGTACTGACGTCAGTATATAAAGTTTTCAGTTTATTTCAGGGTAATATTTGTATACCGGTTTTGCTCAAGTACGAAACCCAACGAATATAGGAATCGAACACAGGACATTTTGATTCCGGTCAATTCCTTTAATCCACCATTAGGCTTCTGCGCTCAACTTTGCCACGGTGCGTACACGGCCCTTACTGTATCTGTCGACTGTTAAACTGATCTTCGCTAGTTGTACTTTTACAAGGCAAGTATAATGTATAAATCAATATGATTGCGATTAGTCTTGTGCTGGCATTCATAGAGAGTGATCAGAGTGGTAACCAGGAAGCCCAAATGTCATTATGCCTCTTTTTGTTTTGTCATTTTACATGGTTGAGCTCAAATTAAGTTATCGTAGTTCACACCTTAAATGCTATTAAGTGAAGCAATTGAGGAAAATTTACAAAAAAGAAAGCACGGAATCTAACTGTTTATTTAGCATTACCATTTAGACAATGTTTGTGCTACAACACAAGGCACAAAGTTAGATGGCCCCTGCCCATTGGGACCTTAAGAAATATATAGGCTGCTTGTGCCTCCAGGCAAAACTTATACGCTATTGACAGATCATCTTATTACTGGTTTACCGCTCAGGTCTGTGCCTGCCTAGGAAAAATGGTTTCAAGTAAAACCATCCATACATATAAACAGTATTGGCTTAGAGGGATAGTTATATTTCAAATACTTGTTAGATATCATGACGTCCCATAAAATAGAGGCAGCGTCCCGACATGACCATTGCTGTTGATTACGACATAAAGCATCTATTCAAACAAAAAACAACAAAGTTAGATTCAACGAGCTGGCGCATTACGTTATAAATATTTTCGTCTATCCGTGATACCAATGGAAAAGTCGCGTTATGCACGTTTTTCATTTCTATGCATGCATAATCGTACATATTATTATGTGCACGTTAATAACGATCTATACATGGAACAGATGAATCATAGTGTGGTCATTAAATTAAAAAATAGATAATATTATGTTAACATTTACAGGTATTTTGCTGTGTTTCGTGGCAAAAAATAGGAAATTTTAACTTACCTGTTGTAAACGTTAAAAAATGAATTTTGCCGCGAAACACGGCGAAATTTCACGCGGCGGATTTTCGTGGCGACAAAATTAACCGATTAAACGTTTAAATTTTTCCTTGGCCGGTGAAATTTCGCGGCGGTTTCACCGCGAAAAAGCACAAGTGATCAGCGCGAACTGTGCAAAAGTGGGTTTTTAGCCATAACACCACCGTATGTAATTAATAAAGGCCAAGGTCATTTCTTAACCTTGACCCAAGGTCGTTGAACTATCAAATTTCAAAGATCTTCTCTGAAACTGCTTCGCCGATCAAGTTGAGATTTTATATGGAGCCTCTTTGGGTAGTGGCATTGAAATGATGTTTGCAATATCTTGGTCACATAAAAATCAAGGTGGCCGCCATGCCCATATATGGTAAAAACCCTTCAAAAATCTTCTTCTACATGGGAAAAGGCGAAAACAATGGATATTTTGGAAATTATTGCAGCCCAAGACTTGAAAGTTGCTAGATGCAGACAACTATATGGAGTGAATGAAGGTATGTAATTAATTAAGGTCAAGGTCTTTTTTTGACCTTGACCCAAGGTCATTTAAATCAAAATTAAGATGATGGTTTTCTCAGAAATCACTGGCTTTGGAAATTGTTGCAGCCTGAGACCTGAAACTTGGCAGATGCAGACAACTTATGAAGTCAATAAAGGTGTGTTGAGTAGTCAAGGTCATTTCATGATGACTTTTTTTTTTTTTTGGATGACTTGAATGTTCCAAGATCAGGCTTCAGGTGAGCGTTCTCAGGACCAATGGTCCTCTGATATTTCATTTGTTAGTGAAATATCTCTTAGCAAACAGAATAGCCCCCAGATGGGTTGCTGCATTCTAAGGCATCACTTCTGGGGATATACTGTTTGCATATGTCCCATATTTTATACTGTTTGCATATGTCCCATATTTCATGTTGTTTGCATATGTCCCATATTTTATACTGTTTGCATATGTCCCATATCTTATACTGTTTGCATATGTCCCATATTTTATACTGTTTGTATATGTCCCATATTTTATACTGTTTGCATATGTCCCATATTTTATACTGTTTGCATATGTCCCATATTTTATACTGTTTGCATATATCCTATATTTTATACTGTTTGCATATGTCCCATATTTTGTACTGTTTGCATATGTCCCTATTTTATACTGTTTGTATACCGGGGTATGTCCCATAAATAGGTTGTCAGACTAATATGAGTTACTATAAGCAATATTCTTTTTTCCTAGAATGCTAAGCTCTAAACTGTTGTACAATAGTCAGTTGAAATATCCATGATGAGAACATCTCTTATATCTGTAAACAAGAATTCTTATCTTGCTGTTATGCATCTATTATGTAAATGAACTAATTAACACATAGAGTCTGTAGCAACATTTACCTGTATTTTGCTCATTTTCTTTTCCTCAACAATATATTAAAAATGTTATTTTTTAGTCAAATTTAATGTTTGAAAAACAAAATTCAATTAACTTTTCCCCCTCTTTAAAGATATAGCCTCAAAATTTGTGTAATATTTAAAAACTAAACATTTATATATTTTCTATTTTTTTGATTGTGGTATCAGGTTACCTTTTAATGACCAAACAGATTATCAGACTCTGACCACTGCAGCATTTTATTGCCATAATTACTACTGGGTGAATCAAAGCCACCTGTTATCAGCAGGAAGCCTCAAAACCTCACTTCCTTATCTAACCCGAATTAGCACCTAGTTTCTCGGGTAACCGCACTTTATTTTATAAGAGCATGTTCTCAGCATGGTACACAGGAATTACCCCGAGCAACCCATTTGTAAGATGTAAGTCCAGTTGCTCCTGTTAATCTATAAAACTGCAGTGTGCATCAAACTGACTATTGTATACCAGTTTAGAGTGTAGTATTTCGGGGTAAGTGAACTGCGCGCTGAGGTGGTTCAAATGTGTACCCACAATCAATGTTTTGAGCAGAAAGAAATTTTCAATATTTACAGCTAACAAAAATCTCTGCATATTACATGGGTGTGTTTTTGTTTCAGGCTGGGATTACCATATAGAACAACCAAAAGTTCCAACATTCAAGAAAAAGTCATATGGAGCCAACTTCAGCTGGGATAAAAGGACAAGAGTATCCACAAAATAAACTTAACAATCTGGCATAGTGTTGTATGTATGAGACTTTAATTTAAAAAAAAAAATATGTGTTTTGAAGAATTATATCGCCACAACAAAATGAGCAAAATAACGTAGAGACTGACCTTTGCTGCTGTGTAGTCTGGACATCGAGGATTATTTTTATAAAAATTTAGTAAATGCTTCTTTTTTCGATATACAGTGTTGTATAAAAATGCTGATATGAGGATGGATAGAATGTCTTTTGGTTAAAGGCTTTTTCTGGCATGGGTTTATTAGTTTGCATATGAGACTTATAAAGTGCTAGTATTTGTGCTGTGTCATGAGAAAACAGGATTTTTGTCTATGCAGTAACTGCGAAGCTGATCAGCGCCTTTGTTTTTGCTACTCAGATAGTACAAAATTTTAAGCTTCTGGCCTGCTTCTGTGACTGTACAGACCTGGTCGGAAACCAAAATTGTTGGTTTTCTCATGCACAAGCTCATTTGACACAGTTCTTTCAACATAGGTTTAAAGCAAGGATGTATTAAATCAGTTTGCGTTTCTGAGTTTATATGAATTGACAAGCCAAACTGTACAGTATACACATACATTATGCGGATGAAAACTAGAATTTGCGACTAGTAGTGGATGACTGTTTGTTAGGATAAAGAATGCATACATCTTGGAAACCTTACAAATGCGTTTTTTCCCACAGAAATACAGCATGTGTGTTTATGAAATAGCTTTTAGAAACAATTCTCCAATGATGTCAATTACTGAATAACATCTATATTTGAGCCACGTCATGAGAAAACCAAAACTGTGGTTTCAGACACAAACCGAGCTGTACAAGCATAGAAGATGACTAGAGCTTGGAAATTTTAGATTTAGAAAGAAGAGGAATAGTGCTATTCATTCTGCGAAAACAAAGGCGCTGATCAGCTTAGTATTTATTGCGAAGCTGATTTGTACCTTTGTTTCTGCATATGCAAAATGTGTTTTTTATCAGGATGCAGCTCATTTGTGTTTGTCTGTTGATAGGTTTTCTTTCTCTGTATTGCAGGTAATGTGTTAAATAGTATTTAATAGAGATGAAAAATAATGAAACCTTATTGTTTTGTATTGATATAATCACCTTTTTATGAACTGAAGAAAGTTAATATTGCCTAGTGATGGAGCATCAGACTACCAATCTGGAAGTTTTGGGTCTAAAGCCATTTGATGCTCAGTTGTGTCCTTGTGTAAAACATGAACTCCAATCGTTGTCATTCATACACAGGGACCCATGGCTCCATCTTGACAAGACGGAAAAAAATGAGCCCTGTCATGTTTAAATGGGATTTTGCCTATGCGAAAACAAAGGGGCAGATCAGCACCTTTGTTTCTGCTACACAAACAGTACAATTCCTCTCCTGTCTGAATCCAAATTTCAAGCTTCTTGTGACTACAGGCCGGTTTGTGTCAGACCTGGTTGGAAGCCTTAAGACCGATTTTCTTGCATCATGGCTCCAATGTTGAACAATACAATTAATCTTTTCTGTTCAAAGTAATTTACATCCCTTTGCTTTCAACTTTTAAAATGGTATAACTTGTGGTGTACAGGTGAACTTCCTGTTTCAACCTGCATCAAGAGTAAACCGGTCTTCGGAGTTTCAGACCAGGGGTTGGTAACTCAAAGCCATCTTAAGCTTAAGATCAACTTACGACCAACTTAAGTATCTCTTAGGGATTATGGTGAAAAACTGAAAAGGACCTTAAGTTACGCTGACAACAACATCGTAACTTTGACGTCGTCTTAACTTACAAAGTGGCACCTTTCATTTGAAAAGTTCTGACAGCTTAGAGTAACCGGAATAGCAGTGGCGTAAATTTTAAGGTGGTCATCTTAAATAAGTCGTAAGTTGGGGAACTTACGATGCCTTTGAGTTACTCAAATCTTGGGGAACTTACGATGCCTTCGAGTTACTCAAATCTTGACTCAAATCTGCCAGTGCATTCACAGAACATAGCTAGAACTTGAAATTCTGGATTTAAGAAGAGAGATTGCACTATGTATCGAAAACAAAGGCCCTGATCAGCTGTGCAGTTAATGCACATATACATATGTGATGGTTTATCTTCATGATACATCTTCTATTCAGTATTCCCGCTTTTTTCGTTATAACGCCAAACATTGCACTGATGTTGCATACATTTCTGCGACGTCATCGACAGTAAAATAAACATTTTCACATATAATTGACCTTATACATGCATTGGAGTATATTAATTGCCACAGATCTTAATGCACAGCTATTAATTGCCACAGATGCATTGGAGTATATTAATTGCCACAGATCTTTCAAACTAAAAGTGAATTATATGTATACCCGCTTTAGGCCTAAATTATGCAGAAACAATAATTTTCGCCAGCTTGCAGACACCAGCACAAAATTTACAGCTTTATTTAGTAATCAAATGGAAATGGCGTTGAGGCTACATTCTCTCACAATATGTTTGCATACAACAAGACTGACCCTCAAGTAGTCCTAGGTCACTGTGACCTAATTTCATGGCTCAGTGATTTTGCTTTATATCTCAACTCACTGGATATATGATACTTCTTTTACATGAGTTAATATGACTAGACTTGACCCTAAAGTACTTTAAGGTCACTGTGACCCAATTTCATGATACAGTGATTTTGTCTCGCATCTCAATACTCAATTGGTGTACATCTGTGCCATTGCCATTGTATTGTAAATATTGTATCCTCATGGGCCTAATGGCATGCTGTCCTGCAACAGCTCTTTAAGGATGATCTAGTGTACAACATAGTGGGAAATTAATGTTTAGTGCATCCTCTCAATATCTGATGGAAAAACAAGCAAAAGAAACAAAGTGCTCCCTAGTATTTTTATCACAGACAAATCAAAGAGTTTTTCTCATAAATGTAATCATTATACACACAAGAATAAAGTATACATCAAGATTGTGGCTTTTCAATTCTTAATTGGGCTCCTGATAAAACCAAATAATTAATATACATATATCCTCTTAACATTGGTGTCAATCAGCCACATCGTAATGCCTTACGCTAAAGTAAGATAGTTTACAATTACTTACGTATACTTCTCAAACTATAATAAGCATTACTGAAGTATTTCCATATATTACAGTGTATTTTAAAGAGCATTAATTTAATGGCAACCAACAAAGATTCAAGAGTCTGCTTCTTTTGCATGACTTGAGTAGTACCTCGAAGTCGGTGACAATACTAGAAAATTTACACAGGATATAACCTGCCATATTCCAACAAGCATGTTTGGCAATTGTAAATTTTGCCAAAAAGGGTTAAAATTAGCTCAAACATGCACTTAACAAGCAATTTTGAACTCGCTCTGTCTACAGTCGTCAGAATAAATTTTAGATTTATTTTCACAGGAAGCTCAAATTCAAGTTGACTTTCCCTGAGTCTGGAGACTTTAAGAAAATTGCCATAATTTCATGATTCATGCTGCCCACTGCATTCTGGTACAGTCAACTTTTGGGCTTCAGGAGTAATACAGAAGCCATATCGGGCAGAGGTGCCTTTAATACTCTATCCTCAAAACAAATCTGTGTTTTATTTTCAAAAACATGTTTTGATGAAGCTGAATATTTCTAGAAAAACATTATATCTTGCAAAAGAATTAATTGATCTATATCTTAGATAAATCTATCAAATATATATGTAAACATTTTGTTATTTACAATATATACAGTTGTATATTACATACAATGTATAAAAGAAATGAAATGCTTAAAACATGGTATTTTGTACAGTACAAATATTTTAAAAAACTGAATAGTAAAACATAAAAAATGGACGGCATATATTAACAATCACAGAATAAAAACACTTCAGGGGTTGCAACCAAGTCAGTTTAAGTTTTCATTTTAATGGAGTTGCTGTTTTTGTGTTGCTGATGCTATGCAATATGGTTAACACTGACTATTATTGACGGTGCAGGCTTCCCTTGTGATTGTGTTGTAAACACCATAAAAGGGGTACCAGGTACCTGCTTCAGACATTTTCCAGTGCCATGTGAAACATGTGGTCATATTTTGATTACCATAATAGAATCACATTGTTTAATACATACACATTTGAAGCAATCTGATCAACGAAGGCATTCAAATGCGACAGGTAAACCAGCAGGGTGAAAAAATCAGACTATAGCCGATATTGAATAGCAACATTTTAACATAAAATCTAAAAACAACAACAAATGAGACGCCTCGTGAGAAAACCAACAATGTGGTTTCCAAACAGGCCCGACACAAACCGAGCTGTACAAGCACAGAAGATAGCTAGAGGCTGGAAATTTTGGTTTTAGAAAGTAGAGGTATTGTACTATCCGTGTAGCGAAAAAGGTGCTGATCAGCTTTGCGGTTACTGCGAAGCTGATTTGCGTCTTTGTTTTCGCATATGCAGATTGTTGGTTTTCTCATGATGTGGCTCAAATGAACCTTAAAACTGACAATATTGCACCCCCTTGGAATGTGAACACTGTTTGGAATGTGTTTTCCTTATTTAAGTACTTCACATACCAGACCAAATCTGAAGGAAAAGTAAACAGACATACCCTAACTTGTTCAAAGGACTTAAGACACATATGATTGTATTCTAACACACCACCAAACAAACACATCATGGAAATATCTTGATGTGAACCTTATCATGCCAAACCTCCATTTGGGCCATGACGCAAAACAACAGGTTGTCGGGAGTTCTGTCCCCATCTGACACACAAACTGACCAGTACAGTCACAGAAGAAGGCTAGAAGCTTGAAATGCTGGATGTAAAAAGAGGAATTGTATTACCCATGTATCAAAAGCAAAGGTGCTGATTGTCTGTGCACTTACTGCACAGCTGATCTGCACCTTTGTTCATGAATATGAAAAAATCTGGTTTTCCCATGATATGGCTCATTTTGTAAGTAAACAGGCAGTTTGATGAGGTAACAGTAAAATCAAATCACTCATTTATGATAGACACAAATTTGTTTTGTGTTTTGTTGTGGCCAGCAAGTTTATTTTAAGTTGTATCAAATTACAGAGATCTCTTGAGTCTTCCCCAAGATGTTTCCATGATGATCTAAAAATCAATACTGTAAGTTCGGAAATATTCGCGAGAAACTTAATTTTCACGAATTTGTTTCCTCGCGAATTTTAAGTTCTTGTTAATAAAGATTTACTAAAGCCATTATAGATTGAATGAGTACACGCTTGCAAATTCAAGAACTCGCTAATAATTCAGAAATAGAAAATTTGCAAAATAAAATCCCTCAAATTTCTGGATTTACAGTACTATGGATGTCATTATGTGTATCAATAATTTTAACCGACTGAACCATCATGAATTTATACATCACAATCTGACCTCTAACATCTCATGTCACAACAATTCACTGTAAAGAAGAGTAATTGTTCCTTCAGGATAACATGTCCATGCAATATTTACCCCCATTACACCTCACTTTTATATTATAAAACTGGAAATATACTTTTTTATTTGTGTTCCAAAACATAGATTGAGGGTACCCGTTACAGCCACCTCGTCGATCATGAATCTATGTTTTGAGCAAAAACGAGAAAAATACTAAATTTTTCAACAGAAAATTTTCGATTTTTACACCTGTAAGAAAATTTCTGTGTTTTACTACAGCTTGTTTTCATAATGCCATTGGCAGTACATCAAGGAGAGGGTCATGCTGGCTGAATATGTAGAGATATGTCGCTGGTGGCTGTGGGTTTGGGCTGTCTAGGAGAGGTCATGCTGACTGATATGTAGAGATATGTTGTTGGTGGCTGTGGTTTGTCTAGGAGAGGTCATGTTGGCTGATATGTAGATATGTTGCTGGTGGCTGTGGGTTTGGGCTGTCTAGGAGAGGTCATGCTGGCTAATATGTAGATATGTCGCTGGTGGCTGTGGGTTTGGGCTGTCTAGGAGAGGTCATGCTGGCTGATGTGTAGAGATATGTCACTGGTGGCTGTGGGTTTGGGCTGTCTAGGAGAGGTCATGCTGGCTGATATGTAGAGATATGTCACTGGTGGCTGTGGGTTGTCTAGGAGAGGTCATGCTGGCTGATATGTAGATATGTTGCTGGTGGCTGTGGGTTTGGGTTGTCTAGGAGAGGTCATGCTGGCTGATATGTAGAGATATGTCATTGGTGGCTGTGGTTTTGTGCTGTCTAGGAGAGGTCATGCTGGCTGATATGTAGATATGTCGCTAGTGGCTGTGGGTTTGGGCTGTCTAAGACAGGTCATGCTGGCTGATATGTAGAGATATGTTGCTGGTGGGTGTGGGCTGTCTAGGAGAGGTCATGCTGGCTGATATGTAGAGATATGTCGCTGGTCGCTGTAGGTTTGGGCTGTAGTTTTTGTCCCATTTGGAACTGTTGACCCAGGACAAGCCCAATATCTGTGAGTGCCTGTAACAGATGAGATAAGCATTGGTAAGCTGTAAGTATCCATTAGTATATAAGCAGAAAATTACTCTGGCAAGCCAAGGGTTACTTACTTGGCTTGCAAATATGGTACAACAGAGGACTTTTTTTTCATATGTGAAAACAGAGACACATCTAGGTCATCTGTGCAGTAGCTCATAGCTGATCAGCATTTTGTTTTTGCTAAATGGATAGTACAAATCCTCTTTGACTTAAATCCAAAATTTCAAGCTTCTAGCTCTCTGTGACTGTCGGTTTGTGTCAGACTTGGTCAGAAACTCCGAAGATTGGTTTTCTCAGGTCACCATTCAAATACTGCGTGCGTTCGTAGTTCTTTCCAATGGTAAAAATGGTACCATTGGTAGACGAATTCCGTTCAAGGTTTTACCAATGGAACCATTGGTAATGCCATTGGTATCAATGTTACCAACATACGGCAGCAAATGATGCAGACAGACTACAGCGTGGGTAATTCTACCAACGCGGGAAAAGTCACGTGATTCAATATGGCGAGCCCAAAAATACATCATGAATTTCGTAAATAAGAAATATTTTTGTCAAACATGCAAATGTAAATGTTATAAATAACACAATATACATGAAGTAAATAAGAAAAACAAAAACAAGTGAAGTGTATTGATCAATATGATAAAAATTCCACCATGTGATCTACCAATGGTACCATTGGCAGCAGTAAAACGTTCAGGGTTTTCTGGTTACCATTGGTAAAAATGGTACCAACAGCACAATTGGTAGATTTACAGATTTTACCATTGGGAGAACCCCGAACGTAGCGGTTGATTTGTTTGTTGATATGTTGCTTTACTTTAACAATCAACAAATGAGCCATCTTGTGAGAAAACCAACAATGTGGTTTCCAAACAGGACTGACACAAATCAGGCTGTACAGTACAGAAGCAGGCTAGAAGCTTGAAATTTCGGATTTAAGAAGAGGAGGAATTGTACTATCCATGTTGCGAAAACAAAGGCGCTGATCAGCTAAGCAGTAACTGCGAAGGCTTCACAGTTACTGAAGGCTGATCTGCGTCTTTGTTTTCGCATATGCAGATTGTTGGTTTTCTCATGAGGCGGCTCAAATGAGATTTATGTTGCCATTGAGTTTATCACATACATGTACTAAGTTAACAAAATGGTTCCTGGGTAGCCTGCCAGAGACAGATTTCCAGTTTTAGTTCCCATTCTTTCACTACTAACTGTCTCCATTTTCTTGTACTAGTTGAAACAGGAAGAATGTGCCAAAATGTGAACAATCCAGTGTGTCAATTGAGGTAGGACAAGAGATCATGTATTTTCTGTATATGAGCCACCAAGCAAGAAAATCAGTCTCCGGAAATTTTAACCAGGTCTGAAGCCAACTGGCCTGTACATTCTCAGAAGAAGACTAGAAGCTTCCAGGAAAATGTTCATATAAGCTTCATTGAAGCTTGTTTACTTTATGATTTTGTTTTGTTAGGTATGTATGTATATATTTTCTAGAATAAAATAGTGTTTAAACCAAGACTAGAAGCTTGAAATTTTGGAATTAAGAAGAAGAAAAATTGTACTATCTGTGTAGCGAATGCACTGATCAGCTATACAGCTACTGCACAGCTGATCTGTGTTTTTGTTTTCGAATAGGAAAAACACTGTTTCTCTCATGACGAGGCTGCATGTACTGCAAACCAAGAGGAAACTCAGCCAGGGCAGGAAGTCTGGTCATTGTCAAGCTAGAAGTTTACAATATACATGCCTAATCATGACTGTAGAACATGAGAAAATCAGTAGCAGGTTAAGATTGGTAATGAAGTGGGTTCAAACCCTTGTGGGAGTGTGAAGCTCTACCACTTGGCCATAAAACAGCAGTCACACAGTAGCGTAGAAGTGAAACGCGCGCCGGGCGTGTTGAAAAAATAGCAAAATTCCACATACGCCAGACACACTTCGGAAACACGTTCAAAACTCGCTACAAGCGCGTTGGGTACGCTTGGTGTACATCCGGCGCGTGTCGCTGTACGCTGCTAAAAGTCTCTGCGCATTTCGCGCGCATTTGGGCTCAAAAAATTTTTAAACATGCTTAAAAATTTTCTAAAAGCTCTGCGTGTCTCGGGCGTGTGACTTATATGTCCCGAATAAGTTCCACGCGCGCTACAGGCGCAATGAATACGCTCTGAACGCTGCGTTTGGCGCGCGTTTGAAGCACGCCAGTATGCGTTCCATGCGCGTTCCGATTTTATTAGATGCTGCTTTAGTAGCGTGCCCCAAGCGTGTGTGAAACACGCGTTGAAAGTTCGATGCGCCCCTGTAGCGCGTGCTTAGTTTGTCTGGGACGTATCACAACCGTACTCCTAAACTTTGAGATTTTTTATACGTCCCGGACTTGCTTCAGTCACGTGCTAATGCGTGACTGTTAAAGCTAGTTAAAGGAACAAATTAATTTTTATACGTCCAAAGTCTTCAGCGTGTCGAGATTTTTCATTAACCCGGTGCGCGTTTGGGTTATACTGTGTGACTGCTGTTTTACACTCATAGTAATAAGACTTATCTCCCCTCAAGGCCGTTCTATTTCTTTCTATTTTTGAGAAACGGAGATTTCTGTTTTGAGAAATGAGGAGAATTGCTTCAGTTATCATCAATCATAAAATATATGAGCCTTTGAGTGAGAAAACCAACGATTTGGGTTTCCGACCAGGTCTGACACAAACCAGCCTGTACAGTCACAGACGCAGGCTAGAGACTTGAAATTTTGGACAGCTGATCGTTGGTTTTCCATATGCAGATTGTTGGTTTTCTGGTACAGCGGCTCAGTACATTACTACACTAGAAAAAGTGGCTTGAGAGGCACGTATACCCCCGGCTGGTAGCTCCCTCCAACGCCCCCACCCGTTAGCCCACCGCCCTCCAATCCAGACATGCTCACTGAATCTCAATTCCTGATGAAAGAGAGCGCCCTCAACAAGTACATTTTATAAATTTGTATTTGCAAAAAGCACTGTCTAAAACCATGGGAAGGGGGGTGGGGGAGAGTAGTAGAATGACAGATCTATTTTAGAACAGTTTACAGAGCTGACTTGTATACTCAATCTAGGACTTGATCGCGGACATTGAGGGTCAGGTCCTCCGTCCTAGATGTAAAGTAGCATGTCATTCTTCAATAATATAAAAAAAGAAAAAAAAAAAAAAAAAAAATAGGATGTCCTAGATCTTGACCTCTAGCACCACCCTGGGCACGGACCCTAGAGTCTAATGTCATTAGGAACAAGGCAAACCTTATAGAGTCCCTTCGGTGCATGTACAAATCATTTCTAAACATGGTGGTAAAGAAAAATACAGAAAATACAATTTCTAAAGAAGTCCTAGATTTTGACCTCTAGCCCCACCCCTGGAGAGAATATGACAGCAAACCCTATAGGGTATCTAGGAACTAAATAAGAATACATCCCTATGATTGTTTGTTAAGATATGGACTTGGAGAAGAAACATTAAAATTTTTAAGGTGACCTAGATTTTGACCTCCAGCCCTACCCCCGGGCATGGGCCCTGGGGTCCGAACTCATGGAAACAAAGCAAACCCTATAGGGTACCTATGGTCCAAATATGAATGGTTTCTGACCATTGGTTCATGAGATATACACCTCTAGAGAAATTTTAACCAAAACTTTGACGTAAATTCCACGAACGTTCCGGAATTACAAACGAAGAAAGGAACTAACTAACTAACATACGAACGGACGAACGGAAAAGCGAAAGCTATATACCCGTCGGCATAAATGCCGGGAGTATAATAAAGCAGAAAAATTACTCTACCAAGCCAAGGGTTCCTTACTTGGCTTGCAAATATGTTACAACAGAGGATTTTTGCGTATGTGAAACAAAGACACAAGCACCGAAACAAAATTTCCTTTCTGAAGAGAGTTGCACAATCAGAACTGTGAAGCAGGAGGTTAATGGAACAGCAAGACACACACAGGTACCGCTTGGTTAGTGAATAGATTGTCAAGGCTTTCTACCATCACAAACCATACGCTGGGAATTCTTCTATGCATTACGAAAACATGCCCATGCAATATACAGAGATTTTTTTTTCAGTTGAAAAAAATGAAAATTTCATCAGGGCTATTCCAGTAAAACATAAGTACGGGGGGAAGAAGGCACTTTGAATTTTGACCCTCCACCTATAGAAGTGAATTTCATCTCGACTGAGCCACCTACAGAACCGTTCATTTCAATAAAACACCCTCCTACAGAAGCAAAATTTAATACGGATAGAAGTAAATTAAGAGGGAATTTTTTAGGAACAGAAGTAAATTTTTGTATTGCTGTTGTACGGAACTGTATTGTGTGATTTTTGCCAAAAGTCATTAAAATAATGTTCTCACTATAATAATAAAGATTGAATACCTATTTTTTTAAAATATATCTTCATTTTATCATCCTGATCAGCAAGCCATGTGGACAAGGAAGCTTGTTTGAATCTCATCAGCTTTTATGATTATTGTGCCTATTTTCAACAATGGGCTATATATCCAATTAATTATATGTGTAACGTCACTCTTAACCGTTATCATGCTGAGATTTATTTTTTTCCAATAACGTGTGCCACTGAGGTTTTTTTTTGTTTTGTTTTTTGCAAAAAAATCGCTTTTTCACGACTTTTCAGGCCTCAAAATAACACTATGTTGCATTTTCCAAAAAGCTAATACTTGCTTTGGGAGAGCGATACAAGTCCGTATATCGCTACGTTTTGTGTCTAAACATCATTATATTCATTAATGATCCGCCATTTTAGCTTTCAACAGGTCTGTTATTGTGATTTCTGACCAAAATCCCGGTTCAAATGCCTTTTCTGGGCTTAAAATGCCAAAAAACAACCTCAATCGCTGACAATTTCCTGATTCAGTTTTTTTGCACACGTCACCTTGAAGTATAGCGCGAACGTGATAGAGAGCAAGGAAAAATTCGAAGTCAGATCGGGCGAACAAAAGGTTTTTAGTCTGTTTAAAGCCAGATGTACGTAATTGAAGGCGCTCAAAGGAACGTGCGTATCTAAGGGTCGAAACGTCATTTTTACTCCGCATTCGTAACGTCAGTTTTCGCTCGAAACGCCATTTCTAACGTCAGTTTACGTTCAGAATACGAAACTATGTTCATACAATTATGCAGAGGACTTCAGAAATGTAAACTAAGGTAAACAAAATGATATTATATTTTATTTCTGCTCAAAATATAGATCATGGACATGTTTTCCTCGGGAAAACATCATTTGCGCGACCGTTAGCAATATTTAATGCTATATAGCATCGGAGATTTTGGCGCAAAACCGACGTCGCGCGTAAAACAAACTGAATTTAGCAACGGCTACCTACCTTCTCACGCTTATAGCAGGAAAACGAATCCGGTAACTATGGACTTTCGCGTTATCTACCTGTCGGTCAGAAATTTCTCTATAACATATCAGTTTTTTAAAAAATCCTACCGTGGATTTTTTTAAATATATCGAGAAAAACAACAAAAAAGGGGTTTGAAAATCGCATTTTACGTTGACGTCAATGTATTTTCGCTCTCAAATTTGGCGACTTTGAAGGCAGATATCTCGAAAACAAGCTCGGAACGGTATCGATTTCTTTTCATTTTCGTATGTAGGACATCAAAATACACTCACATGCAAAAAATAAAAAATTTCTACCGTGAGGTCAATTACGTACATCTGGCTTTAATTTGCTTCTATGCATTGCATTGAATTTTACACCTTAGAACTGATTTTCAACACGAAAAAATACCCCACCTCCTATAGAAGCAATTTTTCTCCAACTCCCACCACGTACAGAAGTATTTTAACCAACAAAGAACCCTACGATAGAAGTTTATCAAAGTGCCGTCTTCCCGGGGTACCTATGTTCAACTGGAATAGCCCTCAGGAATTTTTTTTATATTTTCAATATACCTATTTTTTATATTTTTGCTCAAAACATAAATCGTGGGTACACATGATCCTGGGTAAACATGGTCGGCAAACTGTTACACAATCTTTCGTGCATTTTGAATATTATGCATCACATTTTGCACTTGAAAAAGGTAGCAAAATGGACATCCTCAGGTGAAAAAAAACTTTCCCTCGATGTTTCTATATTAAGCCATCAATAAAATTCTTTTTGACGTCAGCAAATGGTTTATAATGTTTTGTTTTGTTCACTCATTCATCTATCTAGGCTAAGTGCATTAATACATCTATCTAGTAAATGGTAAATCATGGTAGAAAGCGATTGTAATCTATCAACTGTTAGAATTGGGTCTATAGGATCATTGAGGATCAAAAGCTATACACAACCCCATCACACAAGCACCAGTAGCTTGATTAAGAATATATGATGATAATCTGAAGATAAATTTCATGTTTTCCACAAAACATCAATTTCCCATTACAAAAACTCGCCCATGCATTGTACAGCTATATAGGAAAATTTTGATACTTTCAAAATAATTACTCAAAACACTGATTGTGGGTACATGTTAAACCGCCTCAGTGAATACCCACAATCTGTAAGTGGCCCTGATAGCTCAGTGGTTAAAGTGTCCACTTTGGGAGCAGTTGGTTGTGGGTTTGCACCCAGGCAATGATAAACCAAAGGTGTCAAATGTGGTATCATAAGCTTACTCGCTTAACAATCAGCTTTATTAGGCAAGCACTGGCATATGCCTGTCATGCTGATGACTAATATTTATTTTGACTCAATAAATGCAAACCATTGATAGGGTGTTACATTTTAAATGGGTGTGCTATCAGAAAATTATGAAACAATCCCCTTCAGTTATCACCATATATAAACCTTAATCCAACTACCGACCTATGCTAAAATGTCTTGCTGTTCCTGAGGCGGGAGCCGAACAGTTTCTAAGATGGCGGGATCTTCGGTAATGTCGGCCTCCTCAGAAATTCCGACATCTTTCATATTATCTCCCTTTTCAAGATTATCCTCATCGACTTGACCCTCGGAGTTATCATTTTCATCAAAAGTTTCATCGTTTTTGATAAATTCTTCCTTGTTACCATAAACCTCCTGCCACTAAAAATCAACAGCAAGTTTGTCTGGATAAACACTGTAATGCTTTTCATGATGTTTCATTTATTAACAGTCTCTAGGTCCCGAGGGGTGTTGCAAAACAAAAGGCGTAGCCTTCAGTTTTCAACACTACCCGAGCAAATGTTAATGAATGATGAAATCATTTTTGATTGATATTATTGTATAAATTCTGCAAAAACTACAGATATAATGGCACACTATATTTTATAGCCTCATCACATTTTTGTATGCATAAAAGCTTTCTTTATTATGCTCTGCTGTTCCGAGCAGAGTTCGGTTTCTCATAATTTAGTACATGCTTTGCATGGCACCCGCTAACCAGCATGGGTGCACAAGAACTGTCTGATTACTACACAGCTTTTTTCTTCATTAAAGAAATAGGCCCACTAGCTAAACTATTGTGTGTGTGTGTTTTATGAAAGCCATCATGTAGCTGAACAGTTTGCAACAAATTTCATGTAAATCAACCAAGGTGTAAGAAAATTATAGCGGTTTGAAAATTTTGATGGCCCAAATCCAGAACGAGGCTGTGAGGGTATGACATCACTCCCTTACAATCATGGAATTATAAATATCTGCCATTTCCATGCATATTAAAGTATGAAAGTTGTTGAAATACTTTTCATTCACTTAATAGAATCATAATTATCTGTTTTCCAAAGTAAAAAGTAAGTCTACTACTGTAAATAAGCATTTTTCCTTTTTGGTCACATGACTAGCTAAACAAAATGGCGGCCATTGTTGAATATTAAAACTTTCATATCTTCAAAACCACTTAACCAATTTTAATAAATGTGGTGTCAAAATGTTTGTTTCGCTGATCTCTTTTTTTTTTTAAATGTTTGTGAACCTATTCCTTTAATACACACTTGTTAATATTATGTGACATGGGCATTAAATATGCAATAATAGTCCATAAATGTTTTTCTTTAATCCGTGAAAGAGGGGGAATGGCCAAAATATTTTCATGACCATATCTTCATGTGCTGGATGTGAGGGTAGCTTACTATGAGACAGACCATATGCGCCACCAGGTGACCATATGAGCCGCCCTGAGACTGCACAGGCTTGATTTGTTTCAGACCTGTTCGATAACCACATTGTAGGTTTTCTCATAATGTGGCTCAGACTATAAGAATTTTCAATACCTTCATCTTTCTTCTTGCATTGAACAGTTTGATGTTGGTCTGGGCTTCCTCCATGTGTTCGCCTGATGCGGCCACACCCCGGACCCAGGGGTGCTGCAGGGCATTCTCCACAGTGAGCCGCTCTCGAACATCTACTTTCAACAACTTAGCCACCAGGTCCTACAAAATTACAACACCCACCTGTTAAATGGGTTTTATAAGCTTTATACCTGGAGGGTCTCAATGGGGTCTACTGATTAGCAATTTTGGCCATTTTCTATACTGATTAGTGATTTTTTGGGCCAAAATTTTACCGATTAGCCAGTTTTTACTGATTAGCTAATTCAGAGGTAACGCATTGAGACCCTCCTTACTTGTTTCTTTGGTTTTGCAGTGTTTAACATCCCAGTTATGTCAGGGCAGAGTACGAGAATACGACAGTCGCGAGACATTTGTGAGAGTGTCTCACGACATTCGTACCAATGTCGCTTAGTTCCATTTTCTCGCCAGATAGTTAGTTGTTCGCATGTTTTCTCACGACTGCTGTGCAACTGTCATACAACATTCGTATGAAAGTAGCAAAATCTTTGCATTGTTTCACGGTGACAGGTTCGCGACACTCGCATGAATGTCGTATGACTATTGCACGACAGTCGCGGGACAGTCTTATGACATATTTTGGCCAAAAAATTTGCATAAAATTTTTGAACATATTCAAAACCTTCGCGACTAGTTCACGACAAATGAAAATTATCACGACACTCCCGTGAATGTCGTGCAAAAGGTCCACGACTGAATTCGCAAAAGAGTCACAAAAAATTCGAATGCAAGTGAGATACTAGCTTAAGGTGAATCAAACTCATATGATCCTTTCAATATCTTCTTGTACATAACTATCTCAAATACCTTCCCATTGTGCATGATATTATCCCAGTAAGGCGAATCAAACTCATACGATCCTTTCAGAATTGTCTTGTACATAACTCTCTCCCATACCTTTGCATTGTGTGTGATGTTATCCCAGTACGGAGAATCAAACTCATACGATCCTTTCAGAATTGTCTTGTACATTAACTCTCTCCCATACCTTTGCATTGTGTGTGATGTTATCCCAGTACGGAGAATCAAACTCATACGATCCTTTCAGAATTGTCTTGTACATTAACTCTCTCCCATACCTTTGCATTGTGTGTGATGTTATCCCAGTACGGAGAATCAAACTCATACGATCCTTTCAGAATTGTCTTGTACATTAACTCTCTCCCATACCTTTGCATTGTGTGTGATGTTATCCCAGTACGGAGAATCAAACTCATACGATCCTTTCAGAATTGTCTTGTACATTAACTCTCTCCCATACCTTTGCATTGTGTGTGATGTTATCCCAGTACGGAGAATCAAACTCATACGATCCTTTCAGAATTGTCTTGTACATTAACTCTCTCCCATACCTTTGCATTGTGTGTGATGTTATCCCAGTACGGAGAATCAAACTCATACGATCCTTTCAGAATTGTCTTGTACATTAACTCTCTCCCATACCTTTGCATTGTGTGTGATGTTATCCCAGTACGGAGAATCAAACTCATACGATCCTTTCAGAATTGTCTTGTACATAACTCTCTCCCATACCTTTGCATTGTGTGTGATGTTATCCCAGTACGGAGAATCAAACTCATACGATCCTTTCAGGATCTTCTTGTACATAACTCTCTCCCATACCTTTGCATTGTGTGTGATGTTATCCCAGTACGGAGAATCAAACTCATACGATCCTTTCAGAATTGTCTTGTACATTAACTCTCTCCCATACCTTTGCATTGTGTGTGATGTTATCCCAGTACGGAGAATCAAACTCATACGATCCTTTCAGAATTGTCTTGTACATAACTCTCTCCCATACCTTTGCATTGTGTGTGATGTTATCCCAGTACGGAGAATCAAACTCATACGATCCTTTCAGGATCTTCTTGTACATTACTCTCTCCCATACCTTTGCATTGTGTGTGATGTTATCCCAGTAAGGAGAATCAAACACATACGATCCTTTCAGAATTGTCTTGTACATTAACTCTCTCCCATACCTTTGCATTGTGTGTGATGTTATCCCAGTACGGAGAATCAAACTCATACGATCCTTTCAGAATTGTCTTGTACATTAACTCTCTCCCATACCTTTGCATTGTGTGTGATGTTATCCCAGTAAGGAGAATCAAACTCATACGATCCTTTCAGAATTGTCTTGTACATTAACTCTCTCCCATACCTTTGCATTGTGTGTGATGTTATCCCAGTAAGGAGAATCAAACTCATACGATCCTTTCAGAATTGTCTTGTACATTAACTCTCTCCCATACCTTTGCATTGTGTGTGATGTTATCCCAGTACGGAGAATCAAACTCATACGATCCTTTCAGAATTGTCTTGTACATTAACTCTCTCCCATACCTTTGCATTGTGTGTGATGTTATCCCAGTACGGAGAATCAAACTCATACGATCCTTTCAGAATTGTCTTGTACATAACTCTCTCCCATACCTTTGCATTGTGTGTGATGTTATCCCAGTACGGAGAATCAAACTCATACGATCCTTTCAGGATCTTCTTGTACATTACTCTCTCCCATACCTTTGCATTGTGTGTGATGTTATCCCAGTAAGGAGAATCAAACACATACGATCCTTTCAGAATTGTCTTGTACATTAACTCTCTCCCATACCTTTGCATTGTGTGTGATGTTATCCCAGTACGGAGAATCAAACTCATACGATCCTTTCAGAATTGTCTTGTACATTAACTCTCTCCCATACCTTTGCATTGTGTGTGATGTTATCCCAGTAAGGAGAATCAAACTCATACGATCCTTTCAGAATTGTCTTGTACATTAACTCTCTCCCATACCTTTGCATTGTGTGTGATGTTATCCCAGTAAGGAGAATCAAACACATACGATCCTTTCAGAATTGTCTTGTACATTAACTCTCTCCCATACCTTTGCATTGTGTGTGATGTTATCCCAGTACGGAGAATCAAACTCATACGATCCTTTCAGAATTGTCTTGTACATTAACTCTCTCCCATACCTTTGCATTGTGTGTGATGTTATCCCAGTAAGGAGAATCAAACTCATACGATCCTTTCAGAATTGTCTTGTACATTAACTCTCTCCCATACCTTTGCATTGTGTGTGATGTTATCCCAGTAAGGAGAATCAAACTCATACGATCCTTTCAGAATTGTCTTGTACATTAACTCTCTCCCATACCTTTGCATTGTGTGTGATGTTATCCCAGTACGGAGAATCAAACTCATACGATCCTTTCAGAATTGTCTTGTACATTAACTCTCTCCCATACCTTTGCATTGTGTGTGATGTTATCCCAGTACGGAGAATCAAACTCATACGATCCTTTCAGAATTGTCTTGTACATAACTCTCTCCCATACCTTTGCATTGTGTGTGATGTTATCCCAGTACGGAGAATCAAACTCATACGATCCTTTCAGGATCTTCTTGTACATTACTCTCTCCCATACCTTTGCATTGTGTGTGATGTTATCCCAGTAAGGAGAATCAAACACATACGATCCTTTCAGAATTGTCTTGTACATTAACTCTCTCCCATACCTTTGCATTGTGTGTGATGTTATCCCAGTACGGAGAATCAAACTCATACGATCCTTTCAGAATTGTCTTGTACATTAACTCTCTCCCATACCTTTGCATTGTGTGTGATGTTATCCCAGTACGGAGAATCAAACTCATACGATCCTTTCAGAATTGTCTTGTACATTAACTCTCTCCCATACCTTTGCATTGTGTGTGATGTTATCCCAGTAAGGAGAATCAAACTCATACGATCCTTTCAGAATTGTCTTGTACATTAACTCTCTCCCATACCTTTGCATTGTGTGTGATGTTATCCCAGTACGGAGAATCAAACTCATACGATCCTTTCAGAATTGTCTTGTACATTAACTCTCTCCCATACCTTTGCATTGTGTGTGATGTTATCCCAGTACGGAGAATCAAACTCATACGATCCTTTCAGAATTGTCTTGTACATAACTCTCTCCCATACCTTTGCATTGTGTGTGATGTTATCCCAGTACGGAGAATCAAACTCATACGATCCTTTCAGAATTGTCTTGTACATAACTCTCTCCCATACCTTTGCATTGTGTGTGATGTTATCCCAGTACGGAGAATCAAACTCATACGATCCTTTCAGAATTGTCTTGTACATAACTCTCTCCCATACCTTTGCATTGTGTGTGATGTTATCCCAGTAAGGAGAATCAAACTCATACGATCCTTTCAGGATCTTCTTGTACATAACTCTCTCCCATACCTTTGCATTGTGTGTGATGTTATCCCAGTAAGGAGAATCAAACTCATACGATCCTTTCAGAATTGTCTTGTACATTAACTCTCTCCCATACCTTTGCATTGTGTGTGATGTTATCCCAGTAAGGAGAATCAAACTCATACGATCCTTTCAGAATTGTCTTGTACATTAACTCTCTCCCATACCTTTGCATTGTGTGTGATGTTATCCCAGTACGGAGAATCAAACTCATACGATCCTTTCAGAATTGTCTTGTACATTAACTCTCTCCCATACCTTTGCATTGTGTGTGATGTTATCCCAGTACGGAGAATCAAACTCATACGATCCTTTCAGGATCTTCTTGTACATAACTCTCTCCCATACCTTTGCATTGTGTGTGATGTTATCCCAGTAAGGAGAATCAAACTCATACGATCCTTTCAGAATTGTCTTGTACATTAACTCTCTCCCATACCTTTGCATTGTGTGTGATGTTATCCCAGTAAGGAGAATCAAACTCATACGATCCTTTCAGGATCTTCTTGTACATAACTCTCTCATCGTCGTCTATAAATGGTTCATATCCACACAACCTGCAAATATTCATGTGCCACTGCATGAGAAAACCAACAATTTGTGGTTCAGGCTAGAAGCTTGAAACTCTGGATTCAAGAAGAAGGGGCATAGTACTATCCGTGTAGTGAAAATAAAAGCCTGATCAGCTGTGCAGTTACTGTCTTTATTTTTGCATATACAAAAATCTGGTTTTCTCATGACGTGGCTCTATATGTTATTAAATGTTTATTGTAAAATATTCAGCATCAGTTCATATGGCAAAGGATGCATAAGCTTGCGAGAGCATCGCCACCATATAATCCAGAAAAAATTTGTGTGTGATCTTTGTTATGCAAATTTTCTATTTCCAAACTTGAATTGAGAGCAACATTCTTTTAACTAAAATAAGAATCAATAGAAGTCTGGCAATATGAGACTAGTGAGCTTTACATTTGCAAGACAGCATAATAATTATTTAATTTGGAACAATAAACCAAAATCAAGATCTTGATATGAACAAATCTGAATTTACAGTATTTCAATTTCTGCGTCTATTTCTCTTACCATTTTCATTACCATTACCTTAAACAAATGAGCCGCCTCATGGGAAAACCAACAATCTGCATAAGCGAAAACAAAGACGCAGATCAGCTTCGCGGTAACCGCGAAGCTGATCAGCGCCTTTGTTTTCGCTACTCGGATAGTGCAATCCCTCTTCTACTTCAATCCGAAATTTCAAGCTTCTAGCTCTTTTCTGTGCTTGTACAGGTCGGTTTGTGTCGGACCTGTTCGAAAACCACATTGTTGGTTTTCCCACGAGGCGGCTCAAATGATTTATTCAGCACAAACACATTCACACACGATAGTAATGGCTGAAGAAATCCTTCTTGGTTCTTCACATCACAATAACTTGTCTGTGTAATGTATACCCTCTTATACCCCACTTATATAGTAAAACTGGTGTACACCAGGGTATACAAACTTTTTCTTATCTTGATCCAAAACATAGATTGTGGGTACTCTTTAGAACCACCTCAGCAAGGTGGTTCTAATGTGTACCCACAATCTATGTTTCAAGCAAAAATAATAAAAATATCAAAATTTTTCTACTGAAAATTTACAATTTTTACAACTTAGGAAAATTCTGTTTATTATATGGACATGTTTTTATAATGATTTTGCAATGTAAAACATCTACAAGCCATGTGATCTAGACAATGGATGATGAAAAGTTTTAGTTGTTTTAATGTCCTTGAGGACGAAGGGCATCACAGAGAGGGCAAACAGCCAAATGAGCCACGTCATGAGAAAAACAATATTTTGCATAATGCGAAAACAAAGTGCAGATCAGCTTCACAGTGACTGCCATGCTGATCAGCACCTTTGTTTTTGCTATACGGATAGTGCAATAATTATTCCTTTGCTTTCTAAATCCGAAATTTCCAGCCTCTAGCCATCTTCTATGTTTGTACCACTCAGTTTGTGTCAAACCTGTTCAGAAAAATTGTTGGTTTTCTCATGACGCAGCTCAAATGTTTTGTATCATCCAGTGAACGCTAAATCTATATTTCAATTCTTAAGTGAATGTACTTACAGAATATACGCTATAACACCAATACTCCATAAATCTACAGAACCGTCATAGTTTCTTCCTCTAATCACTTCAGGAGCTGTCAAATTGTTGATAAAAGAAAACAACAATGTCAATAGCATAATCAATAAATAAGCAGCATTATGAGAAAATCAACAATGTGGTTTCTGACCAGGTATGACATAAACCAAACTGTACAAGCACAGAAGATGACTAGAGACAGGAAATCTTGGATTTAGAAAGTAGAGGAACTGTACTATCCATGTAGGGAAAACAAAGGTGCCGATAAGCTTCACAGTTACTGCAAAGCTGATCTGCACTTTTGTTTTCGCATTATGCAAGTTTGCAAGGGTATTCCTATTTTTCTTAGCTTTGATCCAAAAGAAGGATTGTGGGTTCTCAAAATCTATGTTTTGAGCAAAAATATGAAAACTATCGAAAATTTCCAACTAATTTTTTAGTTTTTACAACAGAGAAAAATTTTTGTTCATTCATAGGCTTGTCCTTGTAATGAAAACAGCAGTTTTAAGATGAGAGATTGTATAATCCGAGAAATGAAAACAAAGACGCTGATCAGATGCGCAGTTACTGTGCAGCTAATCTGTGTCTTTGTTTTGCATAGGCAAAACAGCCTTTTTCTCAAAGCACAGAATCTAATATCTTACCACAGTATCCCGGTGTGCCACACACAGTGTTGGTAGTAACCTCCGATCCAATTATCTTAGACAAACCAAAGTCCGCTGTAAAATAGATTATCAAAATTTAGGTATATCGTCATTGTGGTGATAGCTCAGTTTTTGTTGAAAACTGTTTATTTTGTATAGCTGTAAGAAAATTTACCAAATGTCACCTGTCACGCATAATATAGACTGACCTCTAAACTGTGCCAAAAACCTAGGACAAACAAATGCATGTGGCTAATTGTGAATATATGTTACAACAAATCGCAAGTGTAACAAACGCAGCTTAATCTTTGTCTGTCCTAGGTTTTAATGAAAGGGGGAGCGATAGTACAAATCAAGTTGGTCATTTAAGAGTGATTTTAACAAGAAGCCCAAAGTGCAACAATCGCTCACATGAGAATCAACATGATTAAAGCCATCTGTAGCACACTTAATATTGATTTTCCAAACACTCAAGGACATCTACCTTGATCTCAGTGATGAGATCTGGTTGAAATTTGAGCTTATTTGAGATATTATGGTTGTCCTGTTACTGTAACCTTAAGTGAAGAAGATCGGATCACAGATGAAGGTGCTAGACTAATACCATTTTTTTAGACATTTAAGGGCAGCTAACTCAGCAATAAGTGTTCGGATCTGGTCAAAACTTGAACCTATACATAACATTATGTTTGCCCTTGTTACGGTCATAAATGAAGAAGATCCAATCAAAAATGAAGGTGATAGAGTGTTGACAACACATGATATCAATTTTTCAAACACTCAAGGGCAGCTAACTCAGCAATCAGTATTGAGATAAAAAAGATTATTCTGCTAAATTCCATCAGGAAAACATGTCCGTGCAATATATAGCCCCTTAAACCCCACTTTTATATAGTAAAACTGGGGTTTGCAGGGGTATACCTATTTTTCTTATTTTTGCTCCAAAACATAGATTGTGGGTACTTGTTAGAACCGCCTCAGCGAGGCGGTTCTAATGTGTACCCACAATCTATGTTTTGAGCAAAAATAAGAAAAATATCATCCAAAACATAGATTGTGGGTACTCGTTAGAACCACCTCAGCGAGACGGTTCTAACGTGTACCCACAATCTATTTTTTGAGCAAAAATAAGAAAAATATCAAATTTTTTCTGACGAAGTTTTCAATTTTTACAGGTGAAAAAAATCTCTGTATATTGCATGGGCAAGTTTTCGTAATGTATATCACAACATATTGTTAGTTATAGACAATCAACTGATTTTGTCTTCAAGTGCTATTGGAAATTAATTCATAGTTCAATGACCTTTCATCAGGACCTTTTACGAGCCGAAGGTGAGTAAAAGGGTCCTGATGAAAGATCACTCAAACTATGAATTAATTTCCAAAACACAGCACTTGAAGAAAAAATCAGTTGATTATCTGTTTTATCCTATAGACCCTAAGATCCAGACCAGCTTGTCACAACTGAGCAGGTGATCAGTGTCTTTGTCTTACTGTAACTGTACAAAAAGTAAAGTTCATTAAGAAAAGTTTTGTTGTGACACAGCTTTGTACTCTTGTGACACAATGACCCCTTGCAGTCACTGGTACATACTTCAGCGGACTATGGCTCCATGGAAAGGTTTGACTTCCAGCTGGTGAAGAGCGTGATACTGAAAGTTGACTCAAATGGTGATGACGATGACTATGTGTGGACTCTCAATGGTGAACCCATGCCAGTGGTAACTGAAAGTATGCATGTTGGTGTTCTAAGATCCGCTAACACAGAGTCATCGGCAGTGGCAGAAAATATCAAGAAGGCTAGACGAACCCTTTATAGTCTCATGCCAGCAGGGTGTCATGGAAACAATGGGCAAGATCCAGAGACGACTATACAGCTACTTCAAACTTATGTTCTTCAGATATTGATTTACGGAATGGAAGTGGTATTGCCAAAAGGAAAACAGCTGGATGCCTTGGAGAAGTTTTACAAGAAGTATCTTAAGCTACTACTTTCAGTACCAGTTACTGCTGCCGATCCAGCGGTTTACATACTATCAGGGACAGTCCCGATCGAGGCAACTATACATAAAAGAGCTCTTATACTGTTCGGTAATATCTCCCGGCTCACCATGGAGGCAGTTGAAAAGCGAATAGCATACAGGCAGCTGAATATTAAAGGGCATAGAAGTAACAGTTGGTTTATAGCCATTAGAGAATTGTGTGTTAAATATGACTTGACAAATCCACTGGAGTTACTCCAAGATCCTCCAAGTAAAGAGTCATGGAAACGAACAGTAAATAAGCAAGTCAACAGTTACTGGACGACTAGAATCGGTCGTAGTGTGGAGATGTATACTAGTCTGCGTCATCTACATGCTGGTGAATTTCGCTATGGTAGAAGACATCCTGTTATACGTACGATTGGTAACGCTCGAGAGATTCCACGGATAACTACCAAGCTGAAACTAGTGACAGGCACTTACATTCTGCAATGTAACAGATCAGCATTCAACCAGAACGAGATAGAACCAACATGTCTATTGTGTAAGACTGACATCGAAAATACTGAACATTTTCTGTTGTGTTGTCCGGCTTTGCATAGTGCTAGACAGTCTATATTGGACATTATTAACGGCTTATATAGTAGCCTGCATGATCCTCAGCTTGCTAACCACCCTAGAGACTTGCTTCAGATAGTGCTAGATTGTAGTGCTCTATACTTGTCTACCCCGAAACGTAACCATCATATAATAGAGACAATAGAATTTCACAGTAGAAGACTCTGTTATACAAATCAAATCAAGGCAATGAGCATGAAGGCAGCGCGGCAATTAAACGTTTTACAGAGACTTAGTAAATTTTTATCAGAGGAAACTAGACTTTTAATTTTCAGATCATTTATTCAATCAAATTTTAACTATTGTCCCCTTATATGGCATTTCTGTAGCAAGGCAAATACAGAGAAATTGGAAAAACTGCAATATAGAGCTCTCAGGATTGTTTTCAATGACTATTCCTCTAGCTATGAGAATCTTCTGAATAGGGTCAATCTCCCAACACTGCATATCCTTAGGACTGCCAGGCATTTTACAAAATGCAGTTAAAAAGGGGGTAGTGTCAGTAAATTGTCCATAAAACCATTTCTGTGAGTCTTAGAAACACGCCGTATGCCTGTACTGAAAGAAGAAAGACCGCTCTGTCACATAGTGCAAGCCGTTTTGGTTTTGCTACTGAAAGGTCACGGCGCAGGGGTCACCGTGGAAAAATCGATGCGCACAGACTTCTTCTTTTTTTTTTTTTTTTTTTTTTTGCGATTTGATTCCCGATTTCTTCCTCTTTTCTTCTCTCTTTCTATCTCTCTTTTTTCTCTCTCTTCTTGTGTCTTTTTTCAGCCCTAGCAGTTTGGTCGCACTTGTTTGGTTAGAGCATGGTTGCGATTCAAAGATAACAGGGTAATCTCAACCTTTTTAACACAGAAAAATCACGTTTTGTCCCAACTTTCTGGGCCCCTAACTCGCTTGTTTGATGCACTGTGCAATTAAGCTTTATATTGGTTAAACCCTACTTACTGGGTGATTGAAAAATATAAATAGATCGCACATGCTAGCTTTAACAATGCCATGAGGGTCGATCAAAAAGTGTTTGGCAGCAATTACGCATAAATACACTCTGGTAGTGGAAAGGATATGTAAAAGTTCTAAAACGGGTAAAAATGCTAGTTTTAAGCAATATTTTCTTGTTTTGTATGCTGTTTGGTCAGTTTAAGGCCAAAATCTGAACGATAGAGCCAAATTTTACGTTTTCACCATATCCTTAGGACTGCCAGGCATTTTACAAAATGCAGTTAAAAAGGGGGTAGGATTAGTAAATTGTCCATAAAACCATTTCTGTGAGTCTTAGAAACACGCCGTATGCCTGTACTGAAAGAAGAAAGACCGCTCTGTCACATAGTGCAAGCCGTTTTGGTTTTGCTACTGAAAGGTCACGGCGCAGGGGTCACCGTGGAAAAATCGATGCGCACGGACTTCTTCTTTTTTTTTTTTTTTTTTTTTTTTGCGATTTGATTCCCGATTTCTTCCTCTTTTCTTCTCTCTTTTTTCTCTCTTTTCTTGTGTCTTTTTTCAGCCCTAGCAGTTTGGTCGCACTTGTTTGGTTAGAGCATGGTTGCGATTCAAAGATAACAGGGTAATCTCAACCTTTTTAACACTGAAAAATCATGTTTTGTCCCAACTTTCTGGGCCCCTAACTCGCTTGTTTGATGCACTGTGCAATTAAGCTTTATATTGGTTAAACCCTACTTACTGGGTGATTGAAAAATATAAATAGATCGCACATGCTAGCTTTAACAATGCCATGAGGGTCGATCAAAAAGTGTTTGGCAGCAATTACGCATAAATACGCTCTGGTAGTGGAAAGGATATGTAAAAGTTCTAAAACGGGTAAAAATGCTAGTTTTAAGCGATATTTTCTTGTTTTGTATGCTGTTTGGTCAGTTTAAGGCCAAAATCTGAACGATAGAGCCAAATTTTACGTTTTCACCATATCCTTAGGACTGCCAGGCATTTTACAAAATGCAGTTAAAAAGGGGGTAGGGTTAGTAAATTGTCCATAAAACCATTTCTGTGAGTCTTAGAAACACGCCGTATGCCTGTACTGAAAGAAGAAAGACCGCTCTGTCACATAGTGCAAGCCGTTTTGGTTTTGCTACTGAAAGGTCACGGCGCAGGGGTCACCGTGGAAAAATCGATGCGCACGGACTTCTTTTTTTTTTTTTTTTTTTTTTTTTTTTTTGCGATTTGATTCCCGATTTCTTCCTCTTTTCTTCTCTCTTTCTATCTCACTTTTTTCTCTCTCTTCTTGTGTCTTTTTTCAGCCCTAGCAGTTTGGTCGCACTTGTTTGGTTAGAGCATGGTTGCGATTCAAAGATAACAGGGTAATCTCAACCTTTTTAACACTGAAAAATCACGTTTTGTCCCAACTTTCTGGGCCCCTAACTCGCTTGTTTGATGCACTGTGCAATTAAGCTTTATATTGGTTAAACCCTACTTACTGGGTGATTGAAAAATATAAATAGATCGCACATGCTAGCTTTAACAATGCCATGAGGGTCGATCAAAAAGTGTTTGGCAGCAATTACGCATAAATACACTCTGGTAGTGGAAAGGATATGTAAAAGTTCTAAAACGGGTAAAAATGCTAGTTTTAAGCGATATTTTCTTGTTTTGTATGCTGTTTGGTCAGTTTAAGGCCAAAATCTGAACGATAGAGCCAAATTTTACGTTTTCACCATATCCTTAGGACTGCCAGGCATTTTACAAAATGCAGTTAAAAAGGGGGTAGGGTTAGTAAATTGTCCATAAAACCATATCTGTGAGTCTTAGAAACACGCCGTATGCCTGTACTGAAAGAAGAAAGACCGCTCTGTCACATAGTGCAAGCCGTTTTGGTTTTGCTACTGAAAGGTCACAGCGCAGGGGTCACCGTGGAAAAATCGATGCGCACGGACTTCTTCTTTTTTTTTTTTTTTCTGCGATTTGATTCCCGATTTCTTCCTCTTTTCTTCTCTCTTTCTATCTCTCTTTTTTCTCTCTCTTCTTGTGTCTTTTTTCAGCCCTAGCAGTTTGGTCGCACTTGTTTGGTTAGAGCATGGTTGCGATTCAAAGATAACAGGGTAATCTCAACCTTTTTAACACTGAAAAATCACGTTTTGTCCCAACTTTCTGGGCCCCTAACTCGCTTGTTTGATGCACTGTGCAATTAAGCTTTATATTGGTTAAACCCTACTTACTGGGTGATTGAAAAATATAAATAGATCGCACATGCTAGCTTTAACAATGCCATGAGGGTCGATCAAAAAGTGTTTGGCAGCAATTACGCATAAATACGCTCTGGTAGTGGAAAGGATATGAACAGGATCAGATGCATTGCTACAGAAGCCTATAAATGTATCAACAACTTATTCCCAGTGTACCTCAGGGACCTTATTGAAACTAAAAATTCAAAATATTCTTTCAGGTACGAAAACACAGCCAAGATACCTACAGTCAGAACTGTCACATATGGGCAGAGATCGTTTCAGGTTTGAGTCTGCCCGTGTGTGGAACAGCTTACCCAATGAAATGAGGACCGTAACAAGCTTTCAGGAGTTCAAGGGTCTGATCCGCACATGGGTGGGCCCACGATGTAACTGGGCCATGTGCGGCAGTTAAGAAAGTCAGGTCAGTAAACTGTGTTATGTGTGCAAAACTGTATGTTATGCTCTTTTAATGTTATGTTTTTTATTCGTTTTACTTTATTTCAAGCTCTTAACCAGTGTGTGATTATATGTGCTTTTTTAAGCTCTTAACCTATGCATGGCTTTGATGCGCTTTCGTTTTCGCCTCAAGACTCTGTATCTTTTTAGGTCACAATGTCTTTCTGTTTTTTCAGCTTCAAAGGCTGCAATTAAGGGTTTTAGAGTGATTAAATTTTAAAATACTACTGTGTTACAAAAATAAGTTTCAAAACAATTGAAAGTAGTAATATATGCAATACTGATGCTGATGTCCTTCATGTGCTTGTGGGGAATGGCCGTACAGCAGGGAAGGGTATCAACATCGGCTCTGAGTCTATTGTGATTTTTAGCATTTTTATGTACAAATTTGTTAATAGCAACCAACCAACCGAGTTGTTGTCGCGCAGCGACAACAACGAGGTGTTGGTTGCTTTACGATTAGAAGTTCTGTTCTGTTCTATTCTGTTTTGCAGTATGAAGACGTCGATTTTTGTGAGTCATTCAACTTCCGGAAATTTTTACCACAGTCAAATTCCGCCAAGCGAAACCATTTAATCTTACAAATAAAAATATGCTAGACTTGTGATAGTTGAAAATAAAATTACACAAGAACATACAAACGCTCGAAACTGCGTTTGAAATGCAAAACCTGTTTTTCTTTACTTTCGTTTTATCATTATTTTTCCTCTTACAAGCTGTGATTCATTCTCTCCGTAATTGTTGCATAGCAACAGAAATCGTTCTTTGCTAGTTGATGGCGGGAGGCAGTTGAAATGAGATATGCTTCTCATTTCTGAGATATGCTTCTGAAATGCATGGAAATGGTTCATTGAAACTAATTCATTCATGCTGACTAAGCCAATGTTAAGTCCTGTTAAACAGCCTGAACCGGTATGACATTACTTGGTACCGCTGATTAGCACTTCGGTGTTTAGTTGTCTCAAAGATATCCTAGTGTAAGCAATAATCACGCACATAACACTTCCCGGCTCATTTAAAATACAAGCATAGACCAAACAATTAATTTATCTCCATTCTTACATTCATTCACGTAAGTCCTTGCTTCATGTCCAATGACAAATTTAAAAAACACCTTTTTACATGCTATATCTGACTTTGGAAAATCCAAAACGAATATGATGGCTTGTTGTCTACGTCATCAAAAGTCACTCACTTCAAAAATAATCTAATCTATGAGCAGACAAACATACAACAAGTCTGAACTAGATGGCAATTTAAATTTAAGTATTTTGGCCAAACAGGAACCAAATTTCAAGCTTGCAACTGCTAAATCTTCTAAGTAACTGGCTAGATCTATAATATAGACCGTTTGGCAGTCGATATTTTCATTTTCTTTTTATATTTGGACTTTTATATTTTCATTTTTCTGACAGCCAAATCGGGTATTTCAACATAAATGTCAAAACCAAAAACATCAGAAATACCCGATTTCTCATGTTATGGGAGTAATTTCACACTATCGTGAAGTATTTATCTGACTAAAATTAAATAAATTGGCTGCAATTGAAAATAAAGCTTTTCAGGAAAGTTCCCATGCCTGATTTATTGATCATGCCTGTTTCTTGATAAATATTATTTGCCATGAACTCGCTGACAGTGGTCAACGGAAATTATCATTATTTTTATTGATTACATATAAGAGATAAGGTAAGTTTGGCTGCCCATACATTCTTAAGTAGGGCAAGTAATTATAAAATGTTGACATGATTCTGTAGTCTGGATGTTAACAAACACAGCAGACCAACTGTCAAAATTTTAGGGTGATTGAAAAAAGTATTATTGTTTTGTGTTGAGTTTTTAAATTTTGGGTATAAAAAAATGTAACAAAAATGACACTGTTACATGATTTGACCATGAACTAATCAAAAGATTTGATAATTTCCACATAATAACCCTGAGTGAAAGTAGAGAACATGTGGTCTCTAAAAATAAATGTGTCACATCATCACCTTTTGTCTAAACAGCAGGAGAGGCTTGAGAACAAAGGTGCGTGATTATTGTGTGGCGTGAAAAAGCATACTCGTAAGATAACTTTGTCAAGCGAAGAAGGACTCGAAATTTCACTACCTGATTCGGTTTCCTCTATGATTATTTGGATCTGCACCTTGTTTACTGCTAGTAGGTGGACATTGCACATGTTAATCATCGTCAACAAAATATTTATAGTCTCTAACATACAGAAGGTGTAAATTTAACAGATTAAAAACAATCCGAACCACCGCCACCAGTGGGTGGGGTAGCGTAAGACGACAAGTGATCGATCAAGGACCAGTGATCGATCATCTAGTGGTTCTCAAAGGATACGTGAAGTAAATCTTATGCTTACAAACATTAATTGGAAAGGTCCTAATTAGGTTGAATGCAGTAAAATTTGAGCCGGTTTTGTTTTACATCTGTAGATTGTCCATCGCCGACATCGAGAAAAGATCCAATACGAGAAAAGCTAGTATCTCACTGGCATGCGAATTTTGTCGCGGACTTTCGCACTACATTTGTGCGAGTGTCGCACGAGTGTCGTGAGAATATTCATGTGTCGTGAGCTTGTCGCCAAATGGTCCCGAAGGTTTTAAACATGTTTTAAATTTTTTTTTTTTTTTTTATTCAGTTTTACGTCCCTTTCAAGCTTTTTCACTCATATCGAGACGAATCAATCGGTAGGTGGGGCGAAAACCGGAGTACCCGGGGAAAAACCACCTGACACACCCGCAAGCAGAACATGGCTTGTCTCACATATGAATTCGTGCCCCGTGCGAGGCGCGAACCCACATCGGTGAGATGATCGAATGATCAAGAGCACTGAAGTCAGCGACCTTAACCACTCGGCCACGGGGGCCGCCTTTAAAATTTTATGCGAATTTTTTAAAGTTGTTCAAAATATTTCGCAAGAATGTCGTGCAACAGTCGTGCAAGTGTCGCGAACCTGTTTGGCAAATTTTGGCAAATTTACAATGCCAAATTTTCGCGACACTTGTAACAATGTCCTGCGAGTGTCTCACGATGGTTGCGCGACAGTCTTATGAAAACATGGGAAAAACCTCACAACTATCTGGCGAGAAAATAAAACTAAGCGACATTCGTACGAATGTCGTGCAGCACTCGCACGAATGTTGTGCAACTGTCGTACGAATTAAAATGAAAATGAGCTACATTCCCGGGAAAGTTGTGCGACTATTGCATGACAGTCGCAAGATTTATTTTCAAAATTAGACCGAAATTTGCAAATTTGTCGCATAAATGTCTGTTCAATGAGACTGCAACGTGAAACGGTGAAAGTTGTGTTTATATTGTCAATCTTTGTCGTGAAATAGTCTCCAGTTGTCGCATTCCAGTGAGATAGGGCTAAACCAGTCCAAATTCAATACGCAGCAATACTATAAACAATCGAGATAAGACAGTTCCAGTGTTAGAAATTAGACCCGGGAAGCAACATGTCCGGGGGGCAACCTGCAATCAAGCTGAACTTGCCCCCCATGGTTTGAACCTGCCCCCATAGAATGCTACTAAATGAAGATTATTTATCATGTTTATGCATGAATTCAAAGGGTACAGTCCTATTGTCATTGCTAAATGATTTTGTATTTTAGCTCATCTAAGAATGATGAGATTAAACACTTCTTGGAAAAATTCAGGTTGTCCTGGGGGCAACCTTTCAGTAGATCAGGTTGCCCCCACCTAATTTGACCCGTGACGGGCAAGTGGGCAACTGCTTATTTCTAACCCTGCAGTTCGCCAACAAGCCGCACCACCGACCCTGTATCATTTCTGATAGATTCGGAGTGATTTTTAAACAACGACAGTTAAAAGTCTTGGTTTTAAATCTGCCTATTATATAATAAATTAATCATCAAGAAAACATGTCCATGAAAAGTATACCCCCTCATACCCCACTTTTATATAGAAAAACTGGGGAATGCAGGGGCATACCTATTTTTCTTAGTTTTGCTCCCAAACATAGATTGTGGGTACTCGTTAGAACCGCATCGGTGAGGCGTTCTAATGTGTACCCACAATCTAGCAAAAATATCAAAGCTTTTCTGATGAAATTTTCAATTTTTAAAGCTGACAATTTTCTTTTCTTTTTTTTTTTTTCTTTTTTCTTCAAACCCACACAGATGCTTGAATGGTTAAGTGCGGTAATAAAATATCAGCGCTCTTAACCACTCGGCCACTAGGGCCACCCCCAATATTTTAAAGTTCTGGTTACACAATCAAATGCAAATATTAGTAAATCAAAAGTATGCCTGGCTTCTATGACACTTTTGCAAACATCTCTTTACCAAGGCAATTGATGCAAAACAGTTTCAAGTTTTGAAAATAATTGGGTAATTATTTTTGTCTATCTTGTGACAAAACAAACTTAACAAACTTATTGTGAATGAAGTGAGATTGAGGCACTTTTACAAATTTATGTCTCATGAATATTGTAAGAGTATCTTGCAAATAATCCAAATATTGCATAACATCCCAGAACTTTTACAATAGTATTGATCCCAGAAAATTGGAGACCCCTACCACTTGGTCAAAGAGCTTGCCTGTCTGAACTTAATTAATTCATAAATGTTCAAGAACATCATGGATAGTGAAACTTGTTCTCTTTTTCTAAACCTACTTTTTACGCCTTTACAAGATTCTTTCAGCTCATATGAGATGGGCATATCAGTAGGCGGGGCGAAAACTGAAGTACTCTAAGACCAAATACTTTGTACACCCATAAGCACACTACCCAAGGCAAAGGGGGCTTGAACCCACATACACTGGACACAGTGGTGAGACAAAGGAATGATTTTGAGCAGTATAAATGGAAATAAAAGTTGACAAGATGAATATGACCCGCTTTTCATATGAAATTGTTCTGCCAATAATCTATTGTCTGACACTATGGTCAATTTCATTTGAGGTGGCTCCATGTTTCTTAATCACTCGATCATTTCACCGCTGTGTCTGGTGTGGGTTCGAGTCCCGCTCTGGCCACATGTTCTGCTTGCGGGTGTGCCAGGTGGTTTTTCTCGCGGTTCTCCCATTTTCGCCCCACCTATTGATTGGCCCGTCTCATATGAGCTGAAATAATCTTGAAAGGGACGTTAAACTGAATTAGAAAAAAAAAAAAAAAAAAAAACCTTTCATTTGAATAAGTTTTACTGTTTCTTTGAACTGTATACATGTACTGTTTTATTTTCAGGTAAAAAACCAGCAGTGTGGTCATGAATCCATGGTCATTGAGGTGTTCTAAATTAGCCTTGGGTAAGACAAATAAAGTTTCTGTCTTTCTTGCAAATACTTATTCAGGGTGTCCATGGTCAGGGAAAAAGTCAGAGAGAAATCACTTTTTTCAAAGCCAAGGAATTGTCAGGGATTTTTGACATTAGTCAGGGAATTTTTCAATTTAAGCCAAAATCAGGAAATTTTGAAAAACAGGTTTATAAATGCCAAACTACAATGAACACAAACATTCTTTCACCTGTTGCTTACAAGTCCTTATGAACACAAAACTGAAGTAAAGTAACTAGGATAAGCAAACTTGATGTAGAAATTCAATATGTAGATCATAATAAGTTGATATTATAATTTTCAGCAACTGTAGATATTCATGGTGCTGTCCTGGACTGTGACCTTTGGACCAGGAGGGAAGTGGCGCCAGGGTGGAGACGGGGCACCACAGCTATCCCTATGTCACAACAAGACAGAGGTGAGTCTTTCTCTCTCTCTCTCTCTCTCTCTCTCTCTCTCTCACAGACTCAGCCACCCACCCATTCAACCCCCCCCCCCCCCCCCCGCCACACACACACATCAAATTGTTACAACAAACCTCTTAATATGTGAGCCTATATAGGTACATGTAACTATCTGTTTCACGCCAAACTGAATGCAGTAATTTTGGTTCTCTATCGTTACCATCGTACATTAACATTGTAGTTCACATAAAGTAAATATTACTCTTATATTTTTGACCTCAGTCAGGGAATTTTTCAATTTAAGCCAAAATCAGGAAATTTTGAAAAACAGGTTTATAAAATGCCAAACTACAATGAACACAAACATTCTTTCACCTGTTGCTTGTCCTTATGAACACAAAACTGAAGTAAAGTAACTAGGATAAGCAAACTTGATGTAGAAATTCAATATGTAGATCATAAGTTGATATTATTATTTTCAGCAACTGTAGATATTCATGGTGCTGTCCTGGACTGTGACCTTTGGACCAGGAGGGGCATTAATTTCTGTTATTGTACAAGTCATAATTTCATAGGTAAGTGCTCCTCAAGTTATATGACCCAAGATTTATTCTTTCCCTAAACCCTCCTCTGGAAACCACCATAACATTTTTTCAGAGTAGAATAAAATTTAGTGATTGACATGCATAAAATTTGCTTTCCAAATGTTTTGACATGCAAAAGTTTTCAAACTGTGTTCACAAATTAATTTTATTTCCAAAAACATTCTTGAATTAGGCTCCATCCTGAAAATTAGATGGAATGTTTCTCACAACATAAGTCCTGTGCTGAAATAATTGATTTTTATCGTACCTGCTTATAGCAGGGTGCGATATAGGAGTCCAAATTTCCGTCCGTCCGTCCGTTCGTCCGTCAACATTTACGTTGAAGTTTGGTTTTCTCTACATTAGTGAGAGCTAGGAACGTGAAACCTTGCAAAGTAATTGTCCTTGACATACCCTTCAAGCACGCACACTGACCCGGTGCCCTTGACCTATATTTTACGGTCCATTGACTTTGTTCATTTTTATGTCGAAGTTTGGTTTTCTCTGCATCAGTGATACCTGCGAGTGTGAAACCTTGCAAAGTAATTGTCCTTGACATACCCTTTGACATACCCTTCAAGCATGCACCTTGACCCGGTGCCCTTGACCTTTATTTTACGGTCCATTCAATGATTGACTTTGTTAATTTTTACGTCGAAGTTTGGTTTTCTCTGCATCAGTGAAACCTGCGAGTGTGAAACCTTGCATAGTAATTGTCCTTGACATACCCTTCAAGCACGCCCCTTGACCCAGTGCCCTTGACCTATATTTCAAGGTCCACTGACTTTGTTCATTTTTATGTCAAAGTTTAATTTTCTCTGCATCAGTGATAGCTGCAACTGTGAAACCTTACATAGTAATTGTCCTTGACATACCCTTCAAGCATGCACCTTGACCCGCTGACCTTGACCTATATTTCATGGTCCATTGACTTGTTAATTTTTATGTCAAACTTTGGTTTTCTCTGCACCTGTGATAGCTGCGAGTGTGAAACCTTACATAGTAATTGTCCTTGACATACCCATCAAGCATGCACCTTGACCCGCTGACCTTGACCTATATTTCATGGTCCATTGACTTGTTAATTTTTATGTCAAACTTTGGTTTTCTCTGCACCTGTGATAGCTGTGAGTATGAAATCTTGCATAGTAAATGTCCTTGACATACCCTTTCAGAACATACCCTGACCTGGTCCCCTCGACCTATATTTCAGGTTTTTAGTTATTTTGCCCAGTGCAGGTGCAATATCAACCTCCGCGGCGTTCTTGTTAAATTTTTGAAGTACCTCCCACCAGTGCATGTAAAATGCAAGGTTAACACTGCTATTCAGTACTATAATGTTATGATTTTGTCAACTGATTTTCAAAATTTGTGTTGAACTTTTTAGGGATCGAGGAATGCAATGGGAAAACAATATCAGATACATTTTTGAACTAGGTGAATAGCTAAAAAGGTAGGTTTTAAGAATGCTTGGTTGAAGTACAGTATGGTTATTCATGAAGATTTGGTCATGAAGATATTTATACTTCTTTCCTCATATTCTGCTTCCCCTGATCCAAGAACAGATCTCAGTAACATATACTGGTAAAGCCCTGTATATCCGTGATGCAACCAAATTTCTTAAGCACAGATTGATGCAACATTCCATCATGACAAAATGGAGTGTAGTGTTTGGAAGCCAGATTGATTTGAGTGCAACTTACCGTGAGGCATATACCTACAGAGAGAAAATGACCTCTTTGCTGTAGGTTGAATCCCAATGGATCATTTAGCTTCCAGTCACTGGACTGCGTGTCATGTGTCGTGAAATGCTGCATCAGTCTGCACTGTAAGAATCACAGGTATACAGGATGGTAATAACTGCCTCAGATTGATTTGTATATATCTGACCATCCTAATAACACAGCAATTGTCTGCGAATGTAAAACATTAAGTCAAGCAAATATGCATCTAATAAATGTGTACTTATACATCTATGATTTAAAACTTAATCATAAGTATAAAGTTTTGGAATATCCATCTTAGTTGCTAAAATATGAAATCTTTTACAGAATTTATTATTATGAATATAGATTGAATTTATAGGCACTTTACTCTTATAGAAGTTGATGCATTTTCCTTGATAAGGTTTCATGTAATTTATTAGAGGTGTTTAAATCTGTTTCAGATTTATTTACGGTTTGATCTTTTAAGTGGGAATACAGTATTGACCAGTGTCAAATGCATCATTGACCATGGAAAATGGAACATTGTTAACACATTACCAGAGAAATTTATGCCCAGTCAGCATGAACATTATGGACTGATTTAGATTCAATTCTGAGACTCCCCATCTTGCCAGCAAGTTCATTCATTCAGGATTCTGTCTTGTCAAAGCGCAATTACTACAGTTGAATCATCAAACTACTTTATTGTTTTTCAAATATTCTTAGTAAAAGTTAGCAAATACCATCTTCTTTTTCATGTGAAAGTTGTCTGTTTTAGCTTAAGAAAATGCACTTTATTTATTAAATTGACAGACCTGTGAAGGTGTCACTTAAATATTAAAACTTAACTTCAAGAATCTTAGTTAGAAAAGTGAGACATTAGAACTGAAAAATGCTTGGCAACATTTTCCATATAGGAGTTCTGTTAAATAAAATATTTCAGAAATTTAATAGACTATTAAATGAGCCATGACACCAGAAAATTGGTCTTCAGGGTTTCCGACCAGGTCTTACACAAACCGGTCTGTTGAGTCACAGGAAAAGGAAAGAAGCTAGAAAGTTTTAAGTAGAAAAGGGATTGTACTATATGTGTAGCGAAAACAAGGGCGCTAATCAGATGTACAGTTACTACTCAGCTGATCTGCGGCTTTGTTAAATCACATTTGCAAAAGTCCTGTTTTTCTCATGTGGCTCAAATTATAAATGTTACATTTTAAAAGAATAAATTCTACACACCCATATACTTGCTGTGTTTATATACAGTTTGTACATGTGACTCTGTGCCAGATATTTAACCCAAAATCATTTCCATTATGTTGACATACATGTACTTGTACATGTAGCTTAGCTCGATAGAAAGGTTGTAGTTCAAATCCTGCTTCTAAGACATAAGTACTAGGATGTGTTGTTGAATAACGCTTTTGTAACCATCAAGTATCCAAAAAATGTGGCCTGTCTTCAAAGTGTCTTGTAATAATGAAAAATGGTTGACTGTACTGTTCAGCCTGAATGCAAACAAAACTGAAACATGGCTTCTGTGAACACTGATGATGGATTTAAAATGGGAAGTAAAATAAATGGGAGGCCTGGTGGCGTATAGGCTCAATTTACAACTTTTTAAGAGATCTATAAGTGTCTTGGAACAGAAAAGCTATAGAATTGCAGACTGGTTATTTAATAATACATTTATTGATGCCTTGTTGAAAACTTCTGGTGCATATGATGCATATCCGTAATCTGGTCATGTAAACCAGTTTGAAAGTCCATTTTGCATACAGTTCAATGATGAGAGCCATACGTTTTTGTAAGTAAAGGTATCTAAGTTATGTTTACAAAAGGAAATTTGATGCACAGATATGACCATTGACCAAAGTTGTTCATTTGGTTAAGCAACAAAACAAACAAACTAATGTACACACAAAATCATGAATTCAAGCGTGCGGTATCCTGATAAATTGGTTGGTTGCCCATTAGGTGTGCCTATTTCATATTATTATGCATGCCATGATCTCTATATTTGTTCACTGTACAAATTGTATTCCTTTTAATGCATGCTGTGATATTTGCTACATTTTCAGTTTATTTCTGTTGTCGAATTTAAAACCCGACTGGGCTTTCCTTGAATGTTGTAATTTTCGACAAAATTAATTCATATAACTAAGTATGTAATGTATATATTTCTTGGTAAACTGCATGTGATATAATCTTTTACATAAATGTATTAATCTTCTCTTTTACAGCTGCTTTTACATGTTATTCTTACATTTGTTATGTCGGAAAATAGCTCATGTAGCTAATGTTCTCTGTTATACAAAAACTGACGGTAAATAAAGTTTCTTGTATCTTGTATCTCTTGTATCTTGTTATACGTTACATTGTGAACGCTATAAGAGACTTGCCTTAGTCCCCCAGCGAATCAGAAAGAAAAAGACTTGTGGTTAGGGGTATGGAGGTTATCCAGGACACAACTTAGCGGGTTTACTAAGTTTTTTATCCAGAACTTTTAGAAATCATATATGAACTGATTATAACCTGTAAATAGAGACATATATAAACTGTAAATAGGGTGGTGGAATACCATTTTAGAAGTGATCCTTTTATTCGCTACTCCAGCGTGTGGAGGTGTGCCAGGATTGGCAGAATTTCTACTCAAGATTCAAGATTCAAGAATGACACTTCCTGTATTTGCCATAAAAAGGTACCTTTGTAAATCTACATGTGATCAGCCAGTGCAAATAAACTAGCAGGAACATGACCTTATAGTACAAAATAAAGATTGTGATCAACTGTGAGAGCAGCTGTTTGACAACAGAACAGCTAATCAGTGTCTCCATTATGATGGTATGGAAAGTACAGACACTAAAGATAGACTTTGTTTTGCCATGGCACATATGAATAGAACAAGTTTACTAAAGGTCAGGATGGTACAAAATTAATGCATATTGTTTAATTTTCGTTAACTCATTTAACCATAGTTTTGTCTCCATAGGCTCTGTACTATGTCTATAGGGTAAGGATTATTAACCCCTGGATTGTGCAGTGATCTAGCCATTTTACTTTTGTTAAAGGTTTTTTCTTCCAAATTTTTAGCTGAATTTGGAGCCCAAATTTTAGAGACATTTTTTAAAACTGTTTAGACAGAAAATTCATGAAAACTGACACCATTAAACAGAAAGTACTTTTCTTTCCAAAGAAACATCCTAGACTAGACTGATGACTCTGAATTCCATGAGCCATGACGTGAGAAAAAGCGCCTTTGGTGTCTCCCAGCAGGTCCAACCAAAACTGGCCTGTACAGCTGATTGTAACTACACAACTGATCTGCGCTTTTGTTTTTTCGCATATTAGGCAAAAATCCAGTTTTCTCATGGCGCAGCTGATATAAAAGTTAAAGACAGCCTGAACCTGGCTTACTATCGTCCTTGGGGTGAAATCTTGGATTACGTCTGTTCAGCCCGGGAAGACGTTAAAAGCCCACTTTCTACTACTACTACTACTACTGAATCTGGCTTACCTATCTTGAGTTTTGCATCTGGAGACAAGTTTTCATACAGCAAGTTTTCTGGCTGAAATACAATGATTAGAACTTTAAGTCTTATTTTATATCAGACAACATTTTTTCTGTTTAATTTGATGTAATTACTTAAATTTCTGTAAACTACAGAAAATTGTAAACTTCTGCCTATTGGATAGGCAGGTACCCAGCATCATTCCAGCCAAAGTTGTGCACCATTTTCAAAGATCTTTTTCTGAAACATCTTGGCCAATCAAAGCCAAATTTTACATGATGCATCTATAGGAAGGGGGAACCAATGTGTTTATTAATAATCTAGGTCACATGACCAAGATGATTGCCATGTTCATATATAGTAAAAACCCTTCAAAAATCATCTCCGCAACCAGTGGACCGATTTCAAAGTTATTCTCTTAAATCATATCCAAAGTTATTCTTTTAAATCACTTGTCCAATCAAAATCATTTAATATGAAGATTCTATAGACACATACAGTGTTATTGTTTACATTATTTGACCTTGACCTCGATGACGTAGTGCGCGTTGCATTGTGGTTGAAACTTTCACTTCCGGGTGGCAAAACCATTTCCGGTTCAATGTTGTTTACATACATTAGTTAGAATAAACGTGAAATGTGTGGTGCAATTTCAATCATTGAACGATGATGACCTCTAAATACAAAATTACTAAACAAATGGCATTTGAATTCATTGATTTGTTTGCTCTTTTATAAATAATTTCATTTTTCACACCTTCTTGAGCGTCTCAAGTATCCTAAATGATGTTTGAACCGCGCGAACAAAAATATGTATTAGGCCTACTTAGATATTCTTTATAATCAATTAACAATTTGCGCAAACCACACGAGGCCACGTCTCTGCAATCAGACTAAAAATCATTCATAATGGAAAAAAAGGTAATAAACAATTAAATAAATAAATAGTTCTTGGTCCTTTTTTCCAACCTTATTTGTACCGAAACTAGAAATAAAAGTGCATTCATCTTAGCACTTTTTATGAATGAAAGTTTCTTCTTCTTTTTATCCATGTTTTACATTTTAATTTTTAAGAACATCAACTCTTGTTCACATTATATTTAAATAATCCCAATGAAATATAACATACATGACAAACTATTCAAAGGTTATACATGTACAATGATAATAATCAATTTGCCGGAAAGAAGGGCGGTTTCAGCTATTGAAGTCAGGTTTATGACACACTATCTCAAATTACGATGCCCATAATCATGATAATCGGCTTCTTTAATTATTATATATGACACCTTCTTCAAAGAAAGGACACATTCTTGGGGTACAATATGAATGATAAGGGATTAATGAACTTGAAGTCCCCTGGGGCAGCCGGCTTAAGCTTGTGTGTTCAGTCTGAGATAAAGATATATATCTCTGGTTCAGTCAGTCGATTAATTATCATTACATGTGTTGACATCGCTGATTATTATGATTCCAGTGTCATAGATAAAAATGGATACACAACACAAAGTAATTTTAAATTGTGAATAAATTAGATTTACTTCTCGGAATGAAAATAATGATCTTTTTTTTTGTGTTTTTTTTTTTTTTCACCGCATGCAAAACAAATTTAAAGCATGAGCTTCAGAGAGAGAGAGAGAGAGAGAGAGAGAGAGAGAGACCAAATGTCGGCTTAAAGATTTTCCCGTTTATTTTTTTGTAATTATTTTACAAAACTTAAAAATTGATTCAAACACGGAAATTATTATCATTTTCTTTTAAATGTTACACCCTATGGGCGGTTTGCCTTTATTACGTCAGGGTGAACATTCGTCACCAACATGACAGGCATAATTATGTACCAGCCGGGTTTCGAACCTGCAACCTCTTATTTGGTAAGCGAAAACGCTATCCATTACACCACTGCGGCGGCACGCAAATTATTGAACGTTGATTTATGATTTATACCGTGGGAATATTTCATCTTTTGACTGAGATGCAAACCTTTTAAATTCATATTTTCTAATTCCGCACGGGAAGAAACGCTAAATACTCATAATACTAAATTAGAAACAAGCATCAATTAATGAACAAACATATTTGGAAATTAATTTGTTATGAATAAGTAATATTTCGACATTATTTTACTCTTTTATACATCAAAACATTACAGTTCATTACACATTCATTGGCCTGAGGTCGCTTTTTTGCCACCCGGAAGTGAGAAAAGGTTATTTGATAGTCACATGACTTACCTGTATTTTATAGACCACGTGGTTTGTGACGTATTGTTTGTACCTGTGTATAGGATGGGGTAACCAATGTGTTTATAAAAATCCAGTCCCATGCACTGGGCCTATATATACCATAATATTTTAACAAGTTTGTTGGTATATAATTATAGCAGATCTCAGGCGAGTGTTTACAGGACCATTGGTTGTCTGGTTTTCTTTATGCTAGAGTAAGTAATTAAGATACCGAATTCTTATTATGGTGGAGGTCTTTTAAGCATATATTGGGGTATTTTCTGCACAATAAATAAACAAAATACAGGTTTACCTTTAAGTCTCTGTGAATGACACCATTGTCATGAAGGTACTGTAAGGAAAACAAATGAGCCCCGTCATGAGAAAATCAATAATGTGGTTTCCGAACAGGTCCGACACAAACAGATCTGTACATTACTAAGCACAGGAGAAGGCTAGAGACCGGAAAGTTTGGATTTAGAAAGTAGAAGAATTGTACTATCTGTGTAGCGAAAACAAAGGCGCCAATCAGCTTCACAGTAAACTGTGCCTTTGTTTTCGCATATGAAGAAATGTTGGTTTCCTCATGACAGGGCTCAAATCATTAATATTATGCAATTCAGAATTGTCTTCCTTCTTTGTCTTTTTATTGCCTATAAAAATTTTATATCTTTCATTTACCATGTTTTGTTCCAGTTAGTGCACATGCTCCAATAAACAAACACCCTGGCTGTTTACGAAAAAACATACGCATAAATGCACAGTGATTGACTAGCATATTGGTATTTTTAACAATTTTTACACACAAATACCTTATAAACATCATTAAAACTTAACCTTAAATGATCAATTTACTATTTTGCAGTGAATGGAACACTTTTATTATGACATCATTATTTACAGTTTTGACATGGTTATTTAAGCAGTCCATGTGTTGTTTTCATTTGTTAAGTGCGCTAATTAGTACAATATTGTGTTGCCTTAACTATGTCATTTTGAAAAGTTAAGCGCACTATGCGCTTATTAGAATGAATATATGCTTATATGCTTTTTCGACAGTAAATTGGAGTGACTGCGGCCCTGATACTGCTCTGTCATAAATCATGTGTTTTTAAAGCCAGATATTGTATGACTCTGGTATTGTTGACCAGGTCCAACATAAACTGAGCACTATAATTCCTAGGATATGTCCACGCCCCGGGGGTCGCTATTGATAAATCAATTGCCAATACTAGAGGACCATTGGTCCTGTAGCTCACCTGAGAGATTATCACATTGTAAGCTCATGAGATTTAAATTAATTGAGAATCGACCAATGAAAGTCTATGCATGGACACTATTGACCCCCGGGGCATGGCCAAATTTGACCCAGAGGCATGACTGGCACAATTTATAATGGGGACTACCAAACATTGCTTCATACAAAATATAGAAGCTCTGGGCCTTTTGGTTTCAGAGAAGAAGTTTTTTTTAGTTTTTCCCATTGTAAGTCTATGGAGACTATCTACCCCCGGGGCGTGGCCAAATTTGACCCCAGGGGCATGGCTGGCACGATTTATGTAGAGGACCATTAGCCATTGTCACATACAAAATATCAAAGCTGTGTGCCCTGTGGTTTCAAAGAAGAAGATTTTTGAATTTTTTTCCCCTAGCAAGTCTATTGAGACTATCAACCTCCGGGACCTGGCCAAATTTGACCCCAGGGGCATGAATGGCACAATTTATGTAGAGGACCATTAGCCATTGCTACATATCAAATATCAAAGCTGTGGGCCTAGTGGTTTCAGAGAAGAAGATTTTTTTAGTTTTTCCTATTGTAGGTCTATGGAGACTATCGACCCATACTGTGTACATCCTCTTATCTCAATAACCGCACTTTACCCCCATTTTCTTACTTTTTGGGGGTAAAGTGCGGTGTCCACTTATGCTGTAATACCTGCTGTGATTATATACAGCTTATCAGTATTGAGCTGCCTTTCCTGGGTAATTATGCAAAGAATGGTCAGATATACTGTAATCTGATACCTAGAATTCCAGGTATTTTACAGTACAAACTAAACACAAAAATAAATATTAGTTCATTTTTCATCAAAATACAATTTAATCAAAATAATTGAAATAATCATAAAAAGATAAGCGACATTACATTTTCAATGGTCTAAATCGGTTCCATATTAACGATTTTGTAAGGTCATTTGTACATGCTGATCAGAGCATATGTTCCTTACCTGGAATTTCTTATCAGAGGATGCTGGACTGAAATTATCCCTGCTAATTGGTTTTACTGCCTTTTGCACCATGGGTGACTAATGACCAAAGTGGATTTTTGGAGTTAAGAGAATGTACACACTATGCCCGGGGCGTGGCCAAATTTGACCCCGGGGACATGATTGGCACAATTTATGTAGAGGACCATTAGCCATTGCCACATACAAAAAATCAAAGCTGTGGGCCCTGTGGTTTCCCCTAGCAAGTCTATTGAGACTATCAACCTCCGGGACCTGGCCAAATTTGACCCCAGGGGCATGAATGGCACAATTTATGTAGAGGACCATTAGCCATTGCTACATATCAAATATCAAAGCTGTGGGCCTAGTGGTTTCAGAGAAGAAGATTTTTTTAGTTTTTCCTATTGTAGGTCTATGGAGACTATCGACCCCCGGGGCGTGGCCAAATTTGACCCCGGGGACATGATTGGCACAATTTATGTAGAGGACCATTAGCCATTGCTACATACCAAATATCAAAGCTGTTGGCCTAGTGGTTTCAGAGAAGAAGATTTTTTTAGTTTTTTTCCTATTGTAGGTCTATGGAGGCTATCGACCCCCGGGGCGTGGCCAAATTTGACCCCAGGGGCATGATTGGCACAATTTATGTAGAGGACCATTAGCCATTGCCACGTACAAAATATCAAAGCTGTGGGCCCTGTGGTTACAGAGAAGAAGATTTTTTTATTTTTTTCCCATAGTAAGTCTATGGAGACATGATCCCCGGCGGGGCCAAATTTGACCCCAGGGGCATGAATGGCACAATTTATGTAGAGGACCATTAGCCATTGCTACATACCAAATATCAAAGCTGTGGGCCTAGTGGTTTCAGAGAAGAAGATTTTTTTAGTTTTTCCAATTGTAAGTCTATGGAGACTATCGACCCCCGGGGCGTGGCCAAATTTGACCCCAGGGGCATGGCTGGCACAATTTATGTAGAGGACCATTAGCCATTGCCACATACCAAATATAAAAGCTGTGGGCCCTGTGGTTTCAGAGAAGAAGATTTTTTAATTTTTTTCCCATAGTAAGTCTATGGAGACTATCGACCCCCCGGGGCGTGGCCAAATTTGACCCCAGGGGCATGAATGGCACAATTTATTTAGAGGACCATTAGCCATTGCTACATACCAAATATCAAAGCTGTGGGCCTAGTGGTTTCAGAGAAGAAGATTTTTTTAGTTTTTCCCATTGTAAGTCTATGGGACCTATCTGTTGCCATGGAAACCACAATTTTGATACAATCTGCTCCAAAACCTAATACCATCAATCCCCCAACCCAATTATGGTTCACATTAAATTTGATCAAGATCGGCCTACTAGCTTCAGAAATATTCTTCTTTGAAATTGTGGACGGACGACGGACGACGACGACGGACGACCGATGCCTGCCTATCCTATAAGCTCACCTGTGAGCCTTCGGCTCAGGTGAGCTAATAACACAGATCATTGGTGGTATATATGTACCTAGCTAAAACAGAAGCACTTTTTAGCTTCATTATGTTATTGTAACGCTAATCTGCATCTTTTGTTCATCTTCAGACATATGTCATGTCTCAATGTAAGACTTACTTTAACAGCAACTAGCATCTCTTTGACAGCTTTAGCAGCATCTTTCTCTGAATAATGACCTCGGCTTACAACCCTGTCAACAAATACCAAACATATAGAGCCTACAACAAAAGCAGCATAATGCAAGTAAACCAAGCTATCATGTTTCACTATAGCACTGCATGGATAATTGAGCCCCTGCATGAGAAAACCAACAGTCTGCATATGTGAAAACAAAGATGCAGATCAGCTGTGCAGTAGTGCCTTTGTTTTTGCTACACAGATAGTACAATTCATCTACTTTCTGAATCCAAACTTTGCAGCATCAAGCCATCTTCTGTGGCTGAACAGGCCACTTTGTGACGGACATGGTCAGAAACTCAAATTGTTGGTTTTCTCATGCAAAGGCTCATTTCATATGGACTCTAAATGCTAATTCATTTTGCCATGCATTCTACTCTACCTTGTTGGAAAATAGTTAGTCATCTTGCTCTTAATGTTGTTATATTTTTAATGTTTGTGCTGAATTCACTTTCCCGCCTGGTGTCTGGGTTGGGATTTTAGATATACACGTAATTGTATCAAATTTAATACTCCTTTTTTATTCTAAACAATTATGTTTTATATGAGGAAAGATAAATCAATTTCTTTGTCTGCAAATTGTCTGTTTTAACATGAAAGCAACACAATATGAGCCGCCGCATTCGAAAATCAACATGCATAGCCAAAAAACAAAGGCGCAGATCAGCTGTGCAGTCACTGCAGAGCTGATCTACAATTCTCTTCTACTTAAATCCGAAATTTCAAACTTCTAGCCTGCTTCTGTGACTGTAAAGGCTGGTTTGTGTCGAACCAGGTCAGAAACCCATATTGTCACTTTTCTCATGCGGCTCAGGCTCATGTATTAAGGCTTTTACCAATGACAAAATTTTCATCACCACCATCATTACCTGTCAAACAATTCTCCGCCAGTGACAAGTTCCAGAACAATGCTGATCTGTGTGGGTGTTTCATAAATATCCTTCATACGAATCTGAAATAATTATTGAGCACATAATAGAAGAACCTGTTTCTGGCAAATATTGTCACATGCAATAAGAAATGTTTTAATAATATGAGCCGCATCATGAGAAAGCCATTTTTAATTTTTTGCATTTGTGAAAACAAATGTGCAGATCAGCTATGCAGTAACTGCACAGCTGATCAGCGCCTTGCTTTCTCTACTCATATAGTACAATTCCTCTTCTACTTAAAGCCAATATTTCAAGCCTCTAGCCTGCTTCTGTTACTGTATAGGCTGATTTGTGTTGCATCTCTGGTTGGACACCCCAAGACCAGTTTTCTTGCATCGCAGCTCATCTGCCCATCTCAGACTGTGTACTAACAGACCATTAGCATGGTAGCCTAGTAGTAAAGTTAAACACCGACTGCACTGTCATGTGAGAGGTACTGTGTTTGAAACCTGTCTCAGCGTAGTGCTGTTCAGCAAGGCCCTTTAAACTGTTTATGACGAATGGATCCTCCCATCATTATCAATTGGGTGAGTCCATAAATTTTCATTTTTAGGGGCTTCAGGTATGATTTTAAAATTTTATTCAAATTTTTAATGAAAATTCTCTAAGCAAACAGGATAGCCCCAGATGGGACGCTGCGTTCTGCGGCGTCACATCTGGGGCTATGCTGTTTGCCTATGTCCCACAAAAGGGACGCCAGGCTTAAATGAGATAACTTTTATTTAGCTATCCAAGTATCAATAGTATTGGTTAAGTAGCCAAAATAAACAGCACTAGATAGTCATGACTTAAAACGCTAGCTAAGCCTAAACTCAAAGATAAACTCAAAGATGATTCACTGGATGATGCCAAATCTAAATGTTGCAAAAATATATTTTGTTTAATCTTCTTTTACTTCTATTATAATGGTAACCTCTTAATATTTTGGCTATTTTAAAAAGTCAAACACTCTGATATACCGACATAAGTCTGTCACCCAGCTGATATAGGCAGACAGTATAGCACAAGATGAGACTGTGACATCTCATTATCATATGAGCTATTCTACATGTATTTGCTTTCATTGAAAAGTGAAATAAAATGAAAATTAACTCATGGTGCCCCTAAAACTGAAAGCAGACTTATCCAAATGGGAAAGTCTCCTTGACAAACATCAGGGAAACATGTCCATGCAATGAATACCCCCTTAAACCCCACTTTTAAATAATTATAGTAAAACTGGGATATGCAGGGGTATACCTATTTTTCTTATTTTTGGTTCAAAACATAGATTGTGGGTACTCATTAGAACCGCCATGACGAGGCGGTTCTAACATGTACCCACAAGCTATGTTTTGAGCAAATAGGAGAAAAATATTAAAATTTTTCTACTGAAAATTTTCTTTTTTTCACAACTTAAAAAATCTCTGTACATTGCATGGGCATATTTTTGTAACGTATGTGTTTTAACCTACCACATTTGGGTGTTGTATCTTTAATAAAACTCCAATCTCAGTTCTAATCACCTTCTTTTCAACCTGTAATGGCAGTCATCAGGAAAATATGTCTGTGAAATGTATATCCCCTTAAACCCCACTTTTATATAGTAAAACTGGAGTGAAGAAGGGAATACATTTTTTTTTTGCTCGAAAACATACATTGCGTGTACTCGTTAGAACCATCTTGCCGAGGCAGTTCTAACATGACCCACCATCAATTTTTTGAGCAAAATAAGAAAAATGTCAATTTTTGCATCTCTAAAACATCTCTATATAATGCATAGGCATGTTTTCGTAATGGTGCAGCATGTAATACTTTAGCAGCAAGGAATCCGATGCAAGGATGTTTATGAAACACTATGCTCCTATTAAGTAAACATGTTTGTCCATATAATGGTGCTGATTAATACATGAAAATATGACACTTAGATATTGGATAAGAGAGATACATGTAACCCAGTAAAAACATATGCACATAATCAATTTGAACAAAAACTGTGATTTAAGGACCCTAAAAAATATCTGATGATATCTAGACTAGTTCACAAGTGTCCATCCATTGCCTTATGTCTATGCTATACTTCCAACAGGTAAGATTAAAGACACTAACTTCTATCTACAATGAAAACTGGCAAAAAAAAAAAAAAAAAAAAAAAAAAAAAAAAAAAAAGCTTAGACATCAGAGATTAATCTAACAGACTTACATTTTTGTTTATGATTTTAACAGCCCAAGGTTGACCTGTACCATTGTGAATGCACTTGAAAACTTTGGAGGTAGCACCACTGAAATGATTTACAAATAAATAATATTGAAGAATCACAAATTGCTATGTGGAGAGTCATATGTACATGTAGATTGTAAGTGCCTATATTATAAGAAGTTTACATTTTCATATTAAAATTTATTGACTTAATGATTGATTTGTGGCTTAGCATCCCAGTCAACAGCAATGGTCATATCAGTATGTTGGACTTTTACCCAACATTAGGATGTCATGAAACCCTGCTTGAAAATATAACCACCCTTGCAAGTCAACCAATAAGGTTTATAAATATATGGATGGTTTGACTTGAACCACTTTTCCTGGGCAGCTTCAGTGAGTGGTTTACCAGTAACCAGATGGGTAGTCAGTAGTTGAACAATAAGTAAAAGCAAGTTGTTAAGACAAATAAAAATTGAGTGGAACAGATTCCAGTACAGAATTTGAGAGTTCCCCTTTTAACCATGCCTGTAATGTGAAACTTCTCTCATGCAAAGTAGTTTTTTTTAATATAAATATATGAGCCTTCGCAGGAGAAAACCAAGAAATTGGGTTTGCGACCAGGTGTGACACAAACTGCCCTGTACAGTAACAAAAGCAGGCTAGAACCTTGAAATTTCAGATTAGGAAACATTAAGAGGCATCATATTATCTGTTGAGCAGAAACAAAGGCCAGCACATCTGATCTGCCCATTTGATTATGTATATGCAGATTGTTGGTTTTCTGATGCAGCTGTTCATTATACAAGTTTTGAAATTAATTCAGCAGCAATAATAAAGCCAAGAGCACTATTGAAAATAAAGGGCTGGCTAAATTTGAGCAAAATTCTCGAGCTGACATTAGCTGAAATGCTCACTTTATTTCAAAAGCATTAGTGAGCAAATAAAATATAAATGTTTGATCCTTTGGAAGCAGTAAAAATATTCAAAGGGAGATAGTATGGACTATATTGCGCAATTTCGGGTAATGAACCCTCATCAGTAGCCCTTTCAAAACTCAACGAAAGCCAGACTGTTGTACTGTAATTTCGAAAATTTACAAGAGAAGTCTAAATCAAAGACACATTCCTAAACGGGGTCAAATAATGTAAAATTGCTTAGAAGTATGTTTCTAAACGTGAGTGGTTTGAACACTCTGAAGCATTAGTGAGCAGCATGTTTTGTGTTATGAATATGTATGTATGTGTTGATTCTACCAACAACAACAAGATTTTTTCAACAACAAGATTTTCATTTACTCCAGGCCCATTGCCGGCATAAGAGCTAAAATGGAACATGAAAGAACATATATACAAACATAAAAAATGGCACGTGAAACACATAATAAACTTTATGCAGGAAGTTTTTCAGAGTGAAACACAACATTATGAACCAACACCCCGCAAATCCTGGAAACCCACACTCAAACCACTTTTTCGCCATTAACAGCTAAGATATCTAGAGTCCAAATAAATGAGAGTGCAAACAACACTGGTTTGAAAAATAGAGGAAGATGGTAGTTTCAAAATTACTTAAATTTAGTCAAAAACTACCTTAATGAAAAGTGCTAATTTGATCAAAACTGTCCTATCGCTAGAAGTCATTAATTGTTCAAATTTAAGTGTATTTGGTGACTGCAAGCTCCAAGAAGGGAGAAATTTACGCCTACTGCTGTTAAAGAAATCACAGCAAAACAAGTAATGAAATTCGTCTCCTAACTCATCCTTATTACACAACTGACAAATACGTTCATTTCTCAGTATCAATATTTAAAAAACGCCCCCTTTCAATGGGTAATTTATGACTAAGGCATCTGAATTTACATATATATTTGGCTAAAGGTAAAGGTAAAATATTAAAATAACTTTCAAACTGAAGCTCCTTTTTGTATAATCTGTAATTCAAACATTTTTCTGCCCCATCAATACTACTTTTCCAGTCTTGCTTATACTGATCATTTATCCGCTTTTGATCTTGTTTTTAAAGGCTGCCTGAGAGTAAAATGTGTCATGAGACAACCACATGTCTCTGAAAGACCTAAATGATTAAGTGTATCATGTACAGCTTTTATCCAATTTAAGTGAAACAAGACATTAACATGCAGACAATGCATTAATTGGTAGAGCTTGTAGCAGATTTTATCATCTTTACCTCTTACTATCCTGTACCAAAAATTCAAGACTCTACTTTTTATTTTCAAATGTAATGGCATAGTACCAAGTTCACCGTAGATCATAACACTAGGTGTTGCTTGCTTTACATCTAACAAAGACTTACAAAATTTTAGATAAAATTTATCAACAATATCCACATTTTCGCAACCCCAGACTTCTGCTCCATACAATAATATTGGAGTAATCATAGAGTCAAACAAATATAACTGAATATCAAGAGATAAAAATAACTTTCTAGCTTTCCCTTATCAACGAAAACATAGCTTTTCTAGCTTGATCTACTAAATGTTTCTTGGTTTTACCAAATTTGCCATTGTAATTAAATTTTATACCTAAGTAGCTGAAATCATCTACAATTTCGATAGTATCACCATTATAATAAAAAACAGGTTTCCGTCTTCTTATTTTACCTTTTGAAAAAGATAACCACTTTTGTTTTAGAAGTATTAACATGCAGTTGCCATGTATTACAATATGGCAGCATTGTATCTAAAGCAATTTGTAGTTCTTCAGGAGACTCTGCAAAGATAACAGTGTCGTCGGCATAAAGCAGTAAGTACAGCTTGAAAAATACTTATCATCATTGTTCAAAATAGACCCAATATCTTGTGATAGAGTGGACAGTCCGTTATACGAGTTATAAAATAATTAAAAATGACCTTGATGATTTTGCCATACCAAATCAACATAAATCAATCAAACAAGACATTTACGAAAAGCTAGTACTTGTGTAAATAATCCGTTACTAAGCAAGTTTACCATCCGAGCTCTTTACTAATTGTGTACGTATCTTCAAACGCCCTGTCTTTAATGCTTTCTGAAATCCAGCACTCTGAACCTTTTTCTTTTCCCATAGTTGTTTTGTCAATAATCTTGGCGAAGGAATCAGTTAAAGCATCGGATTTGCGTTGCCTGCCAAAGTTAATTGGACCGTGCTTCCATAATTGGATTAAGATAAATTCGCGTAACGAACCTAGTTGATTCCCAGTCATTTCGTTCCATAGGACACATTAAAGTCACATGGTTGACTATCGCAGAGGATAAGAAGTCTCTCAGGTTTTTAAATGTAGAAGGCTGTGGTGTTTGAAGTGTTCATCAATGTTGGAGGTCTGTTGACAACACAGTCATTGGTGTCAGGAGAGCAGTGATCAAGACCCGCCAGCTAACAGGCACTTACTACCTGCAGGCCGACAGAGATAATTCCAGAAAAAGGGGATATCAAGTACTTGTCCACTCTGTTCTGCTGGTCCTGAGGATAGGCTTCACTTTCTTACTGCATGCATATCTCTAGAACAAACCAGGCAGCCCTTCATCAATAGAATTAAGCTAATACTTTTAAGGCAGAATAACCAAGCTTGTGTGTCTGCAGTGCTTAATGACATCACCCTCCTAGCCCAGTTAGTTATAGACTGTACTTCCAAAAATTAACATACATGTAGTTGCGCATACACTTAGGCTTACAAACCCTGATTATCATGATATTGAGGTCACATCTAGGGAACTGTGTTTTGCGTTACACTTGAAGCGTTGCAGCCTCCTTAATCAGTTGAATGCTTAATGTAATGTACAATGAATAAAATGACTAACTGTGAATTGACAGTCGTTTAGGTCAGAACTGTAAATACTGTAAATGTGTTCTTTGGGTGGTGAAACTATGCCTTATGAACTCTTGAAAAAAAAAAACATTAAAAACTTTCTATCGATTGAACGAATATTGGGGTGAGGTGTGGTAAATGAATATCTTATATATCTCGGGTAACAGCCAAACTCGACGGTGGATGTCTGTTGTCGTCAGGCTATTCGTATCCGTGCTCGTATAAACTTGTTTGTCTTCTAAACTGTAATGTATCTTCTCGCGGTGACCTCTTAAACTGTCTCTTTGCAAACCTGTCCAAATGACATGTATACTATTCGAACGGCGTTGGATTAATCTGCACGACATTGGTCATCCCACTCAAACGCCGCTGGATACCCCATTCTGCCGACGTTGGATGTCTGACACGTGCTCGTTAAGGTCATTTGAACGACGTTGGATCCCCTAATTCAGCCAACGTTGGATCCCCTTATTCAGCCGACGTTGGTCGATGTCCCACACGCGCGCGTTAAGATTATTCGAACGACTGTGGATACCCAATTCAGCCGACGTTGGTTTCCCCCGTTCAGCCGACATTGGATGCCCCACATGTGCGCGTTCAGGTTATTCGAACGACGTTGGATACTCTATTCAGCCGACGTTAGATCCCCCCATTCAGCCGACGTTGGATGCCCCACACGTGCGCAATAAGGTTGTTCAGCAAACGTTTTAGATCCCCCATTCAGCCGACGTTTGATCGATGTCCCACACGTGCGCGTTAAGGTTATTCAAACGACGTTGGATTCCCCATTAAGCCGATGTTGGATACCCACATGTGTGCTTTGTGGTCATCCGAAGGACGTTGGATGTGTACCCCATTTAAAAGACATTAGATACCCAACTCAAACGATGCTGGATATTCTGTTTTGACGACATTGGAGATCACCCTTCAACCGACGCTGGATACCTCGTTCGAACGACGCTGGATAACCCATTTGAATAAATAATAGCACAGTAACTATGTATTATGGACATTGTTAAATAGCACAGCTATCAAATGCCCTGCACTCATAGGAAAACCTATGCCTCGGCTGTGACCCTTTATAGGGTGGATCTCCTACCAAAAGAAAACATTAAAGTTTGCTTCTCAACCACCTAAATGCTCGTGTCACTGGGTATCTCATATTGCAACATTTCATGTTGGTGACAATATTGAACGCTTAGAAAAATGGGAAAAACTCTGGTATATGAGTTTCAATCCCTCAAAATGCCAGGTCATTCATGTCACCCTAAGTAAATCACACTTCCAAACAGTTTACTAACTTTAAGGCATGACTCTGCTTTCGAAAGTGTCTGCAGAATACCTTGGGGCCACCGTTTCAGAAGACCTCTTCATATTTATATTCATGTTGCGTGTTTTGTCCTTTTGTCTGTCTGTTGTGCTCGTCGGGGTGTTTTTTACTTAATATGGTCCATTGCTGCCTTTCGTGTTGGGCTCTTGTTTAGTTTCGTGAATGATCATCTTGATGAACCAGTGGAAATGCTCTCATTCCCGCCTAGTATCTTTGGGTCGAGGATTTTGGCTTTATTTGCAGCAACATTTGTAATACAGGTGTTAGTCAGTTGAGATCTTGGTTATTTTTTTTATTCTAATCCGTTTTTAATAATCGCTAATACGTTTTCGCTATACTGATAGGTATGGTAATTTCGCTGTCCCAGTAAAAATGTTTTTTTTTATAAATGATAATGATAATTGTTGTATTTCCGATGTATTTGGTTGGGATTTTAATTTAATTTTATCAAACGTTTTTGTTACATGTGTTCGTCAGTTCAACACTGTTTTTGTTGTTTTTATTTAATTTTGTTTCTTTATGATTTCGAGAACGTCCCAAGGAGAAGTGGTTTTCGGCGTTGTGCTCGGTAAAGACCTTAAGTTGTGTCCTAGATAGAGTGGTTTGTCTTCATCATACTTGTCCCCAGTTGAAATGATAATCAGTGTCCCAGGAAAAGTGGTTTATCTTCGTTATACTACTGTTTATTGTGCCTACCTCTCTGTCGTGCTCGTTCCCTTTCGTTCCTGTTGAAACTTAGCCGGATGGCTACTTTGTTGGGAAAGAGCTAGTCATTCTGCTCTTCGAGTGTGTTGTCGGAAAATGTTCTGTTGTGTTTTATATATTTTCTTTCCCACCCGCTGTCTATGTTGGGACTTTAAATTTAATTGCATCGATTCCTGGTCCCTCTATTCTTACTCAGTCAAACCATATCAATAACATTACAAAGAAGGCAAATCAGACCCTTGGCTTTGTCAAACGCTATATCCGGGCCCACAATAGAGACCCAAGTCCACAGCTTACGAGACACTTGTCCGCCCACAGTTAAAATATGCTTCTACTGTGTGGTCGCCACATACAGAACAAGATGTTGGCAAACTTGTAACTGTACAACGTAGGGCCGCTAGATGGGTAATGCGAGATTACCGTCAACATCTAGTGTGTCCGCAATGCTTCAGGATCTCAAATGGAGTTCTCTCGACCAACGACGTATTGACAGTCGGTTAGTCCTTATATATAAGGTCACATATGACCTTGTAGCCATCACTCCCTCTAACTACCTGATCCGGAAAACGCGTTCATCATCTAGAAATCACTCTCTTGCATACCGACAGACCATGACTCTAAAATACTACTACAAGTACATTCTTCCCTCGGACTATCAGACACTGGAATGCCCTACCACCATATGTCTCAGTACTTCCTACTCTGGCACAGCTGTTTGCCAGATAGTCCACAAAACTCCTTAAACACCAGCATCTGTTTTTATCTTTTAATTATACTAACACCCTTGTTCGCACTGTACAAATTCTCATCACCAACTTCTCTTTGCTTTTATTTTCTTTTATTTTTATTTTCTTTGCTTTTATTTTACTTTTACCCCCTTCAGCTTTGGTATACCGGAACACCATCTGAAGTCCTCTTCGGAGGTTAAGATGTATAGGAAGATAGATAGAATATGAATTGTTATACATATGAAGCTTGTTTAATAACAAAGCTTCTGAAATATTCTTAAATTTTAATCACAACAGACATCAAACGAACATCACGAGAATTCAAAATATTTATTTCTCTGGAATTTGTACTAATTCATTACAAGTGTTCAAGCGTTCACATGGAGATCGATAAACAGGCCGCTTTACATGTATAAAACATGACAGATACACCTAAGGAAAGTTCTAACGCATACACTTTTGGAAATCATTAGAAGAATGTTTTCGGTAGTGCATAGCTTGTTTCAGAGAAAACTTACCCAGAAAATTACCCAGAAAATGAAGTTTGAACTGAAAACTTCAAAACTCGAAAGTCACAAATTAGCCGTCATCTTCGTTTAAAAATCGGTACGGAATCAACATTCCGGACAAAATAAAATAAACTGACATTTGTCAATGCAATCCATTTAATTACATTTTCGGAGACATGAAAAAAGTAGTTAAAAATCTAAATTTAATCCATTATAAAAAATTACAAAAATGTAAGAACTAGCCCTCAAACACACTTATTTTTAATTAAAATATACGAACATGACGTTACAAAGTCCCTCCTTGCAAGAGTCCAATTGGTCTTGTGCAGTCTTTGTGCAATTGTCCGCACATATTTCAAGTTTTATCAGTGAATATATATGAAGTATTTCAAATTTTTATATGTTAAGAATCATCTTCTTAACAGTATTTTGATTATTTGGCCCCTTTGGGAATTTGACTCTTTGATTTAGACTACACAGATGTAAATTATTGAAATTGCAGCAAAATGTTTGGCTTTCGCTGCCAGTTTTATAAAGGGTCACTGATGAAGGTTCATTACCCGAAATTGTACAATATGGCCCATCTTCTAGCTTTGTATTTTTACTGCTTCCAAAGGATCTAACTATTATATTTATTTATCATTATGTTACATGTAAGTTATATGCACAAAATAAGTTGCCAAAGGAATTTCAAGGATTTGCTTGCTTTGCTGGAATACAAAACATATGCAATAAGAAATTCCAGTGTGCATGTGCAATAAAAGTTGCCTCCAGTGTCACATAGTGGATATCTGAATTTCAAATAAGCAGAACCTAGCGAATGCCATGCACCTCTTTCTCTTTCTCTCTCTCTCTCTCTCTCTCTCTCTCTCTCTTGGTGTATTCAACATAACAAATGAAATAACACTTTTCGCACTGGAACGTAGTTCACAAATTCAAGTTTGTGAGTTTCCATTTTGGCACATTCAAGTTAAACAAGCTGTATTTTGGACAATACCCAGTACATGTATTTTTGTCTGAAAGTTTCACAAATCATGTGAATAATGCTAAATTTATGCTTAAATATTTTCAAAGTTATTATTTTTTAAAAGGTAGTGTTTATTGTATGCGTTGGAAGTTTCCTTAGTGTATATGAAGCTGATAACAGTAGGTATCCTAGTTATCGTAAATTAAGGCTTGTGCTGAATGGAACCAATGGCGTAGAAGAATTTGACCATCTGTATCTGTATAAAGGGGTTCCACTCTTGATAGTATATACGTATCTTCTTGAGTTTTCTTAACTTTAAACTTTTAACATTACATTTACGAGGCAGCGTTTATAGTTCAGCACTTGAGACTTATCAATAGCATTTTGAATTCTCTCAGGGCAACAACTAAGGGCAAGACCTCGCGGCTACAGAATATTGTTCTGTTTACTGGTGTCTTTCAAAAGTAATAAGTTTTGTTCACATAACCTCACTTTCATCAAGTCCACCCCCGCTATTTCACAGGATAGTCTAGGAAATCTTCATACACCAAACAACAGTCCCTAGTTCTGTTTTCCCCTTGGTGACATCACAATAAATTTCATTCGCTGGATCCTCGGTCGAGAATACTCTACTTCCACAATGCAGTAAACTATGCTGACTTGGACAATGGCCTCTCATAATATGGGTTACCTCCACCTAATTCTTAACATATACAATATTCAATATGCACATTAAACCCTGTCAAGAAAGGAGACATTGCTCAACTACAGCATAAAAATGTACATAAATAAAATATAATAGTTTGATCCTTTGGAAGCAGTGAAAACGTTCAAAGGGAGGTAGTATGGACCATATAGCGCAATTTCGGGTACTGAACCCTCATCAGTGGCCCTTTATAAACCGGCGACGATAGCAAGATACATGTAAATATACTGCAATTTCAAAACTTTACACAAGGGATGTCTAAATCAAAGACACATGCCTAAACGGGGTCAAATAATTGAAACATTGTTTAGAAGATGGCTCCAAACGTACATGTACAAACCTATTTTATAGAAAGTTTATTTTCTGCTGACATTGCGTTAGCCTATGGATGCAATTTAGATCTTTATTATGAAAGACCCTTATAATTATACCTTACTACAAGCAACTCAGCATACAAAAATGGAAATAAACTCCTTATTTATGTTCACTCAATAATGTATGTGGTTCTTTACAGATGAAGAGCAAAACAGAGGGTTCTGCTTTCCGCGACAAAGGTCACCTGACACCAACATGACAGACTGCATCTGCCAAAACCATATATGCAGCACAGCCGCTCACAGTCGTTCAATGTTGGAAATGTAAGTCGACCTAACCGACTGCAAATAGCTTTTAAAACTCAGTATCACATTAAAAATTCAACAGCTTACAAATGCCTTCATAGGTAGACATGCAAAATCTTCGCTGCTGTGGAGGAAGAACCCAACGGTATCTAACACTCGGTATTTTCAAAATGCGGAGATAGAACACTAGGCACTCAGTCGACGAAATGAACTTGCGTTTTGGCCTTGGTCCATCTTAGCAAAATCGTGTGTTTACTAAAGCAAATATTGTCTGGAATTATTGCATTCTTTTACATCTATATGGCCTGCTCATACAGTTTATCCAAATATTATATATTTTGTTTAGATGCACATATAATCAAATAATTTCTAGGGAGGGAAGGCCCCCGAGCCCCTCAAACGTGGCCAGACCACCTTTCTAAACACGGCGACGGCCCTGTTATATAATAATAATAATAATAATAATAATAATAATAATAATAATAAATGCGTACTTTTCTTATAAATCATATTTACGAACGATTCATTTGTCACGTATTTTAGTTACATAGAGATCTACATAATTCAGGTTAATTCCCTTGGAACAAAAAGTAAATACTCTTAATACTATTTTAATGTGTGCACTTTTAGATCTAGATCCAAATAAGTTGTAAAAAGTATCAAAATGCCAAACAGTTAATAAGCCAGATGGTAGCTTAAATGAATCCCTTTTCTGTGGACCAGCTGAGGAGTGGCGGTAAATACATATAGGTTAGTTTTTTTGGAAAATGTTTAACATAATTAATGGATCGATTTATCAAATTGTTTTTGCCTATCATGCTAGATCTGTTAGATCATTTAAATACTACATTGACATTGTCTATTTTGACGTGATCTCACATACATGATAGTTATAAACGAGTAGATGAAATACCGATATTCAACTCTCATAATTATACATTATCACAGTGTTCAAGCTAGTAGAGAAATTGAAACTTCATGAACTTGGCACGTTTTTATTTAGAAGACAGACCTGTCTTTTCTAAATTGTCTGTAACAGAAACTGTCAAGCAGCAAACATGTCGTAGTGACTGTCAGCATATTGTTTGTTGAGGCCTAACTGTTTTCCATTGCTGAGGTCTATGCTTTATTTAGGCTTATTGGCGGTTATTTATTACAAATCATTGAACATAATTTACACTGCGTAATGCTTGACAAAATGACTATACGTGGTATATACGAGGTAGTTGAAAACTACAAGATTACATTGTACACTACATTTTTTGTGCCTAAGCGTGACCTACTGTTCTTTAAGGGGATGCCAATTGTCAAAAACTAATACTTGTATAATTTTTACCTGTATAAATAAAAATGACAATTTTTCTAAAGAGACTGGGCGTTCTTGACACAGTCTTGTATGAGTCATTCAAACATCGAATACATATTCTCTTATGCCCCAAACCTCAGCTCTAGAGGGCTCAGCAGCACGCTTATCAGCATTGTTCAAGTCACTTCCTGGTTTGATTCCATTGTCATCCGTCTGGCATGCCGGATACATTTTACTAAAAGCTTTCACCGTAAACATGATCTCCAATGTCTTGACTACAATCTGTTAAAGTATTTTGAACAAAAAGTCAATATTTTGGGAGAAATCATACTATTTACTGTATCTGCTGTACAGTAAATTATCCAGTTCCGGGTCACTTTTTTTTTCGAAGTGGTTTCCAGATAATTGCTCAGAGCAAATTAGGTTTCGACCTTACCATTAGAAAGCATAATCCTTCTTCTAAATAATGAACTTCGATCTGATTAATTGTGAATATTCTGTGTGCCACACGATGGCTTTGAAGGAGACCACCAATTTATCCAGTTCCGAATCATTTGTCCAGTTCCGAATCACTTGCGATAATTTTTAAACAAGAAACTCACTGGAGCTATTTCGTTATGATTTTGATTTTGTAGCTTCATAACTTCTTTATAAAGCAAGAATTAAACACAGTTTACCATTTCAGATAGTAAAAGTGTCCAAAAACTGTGTACATGTATACGACGTATAACTTACGTTCTGGATATTGGCGTCAATCGAAAACAAATACATGTTCTAAGTCGATAATGGCGTAACTGGTCCCAGATTTTTGCAGTTAAGTGCTGGTAATCATGGGCTGTGCATTAGTTATTTTCATTTTTGTTTGTTTGTTTGTTTGTTTGTTTTGTTGTTGATGTTTTATGAGCTTAACTTTCACCTGTTTGTTTAACATTGAATTTCAAACACAGCTTTAATGTTGCACAAAAGGAGTATGTCAGCTAGACTAGAAATCCAGACAGCATATTTTGTTCGCGATGCAGATCGACTGCACAAAGAATCACCTGCGTAAGGAAACGACCATTTGATTTTTATTATGGGGTGGGGGGGGGGGGCGGGGGCGGGGGGGGGGCGGGGTGTAAGATATTTTGAATAAAAAAACAGGATCCAATTTTGGCCAAAAAACATATCTTGGACAGAGTAAATTCTATTTTACTATATTACGTATTGTAATATATACCAATAAAAAGACCGCGTCGTGAGAGAAAAATAATATCCAGGCCCGGAAACATCTTCCAGCCACCCCCCCTCTCAAAATTCAAATGGTTGCTCCCTAATAGCTGCAGCTATGACTTGGATGAGATGAACAGTGGTAATTCAAGGTGTAGGTATATCGGTTTGGTTACTCGGACAAACTGGTTCTCCTTTGTTTGTTGAGTTAATGATTAACATCCAATAAATAAGTTTCGATTCAAGTCGGCAAGGAACCATCGCTTTTATTTCTCAGTAACTTGTACTTTAGGGGGAACTGAAAGCGCCTTACTCAGAGTGACACTACAAGGCAGAGTTAGATACTGAACCCAGGACCACTCCCTCCGAATTCATGAACTCTACCACTGGGCCAAGGAGGTTCCACCCTCGATGTCTGACAAAAACGTTTTTTGATTGCTGATTTGGTTTGCTTAAGTTTGTTTGATTGGAGGTTTAACGTCCCAGTTTTCAGTCAGGCCGAGATGGAGCTACTGCAGCCTGTGTATGAACAATGGAGTAAATGTGTCTTGCCCAAACACACAACACGGAACACCAGGGAATCCAGTCCTACACTACCACTTGGCCTCCGCGGTCTCAGCCTGAGCTTGTGCGTGCTTTACAACGGTTAACAGCTAAGGTCATATCGGATGATAAGTTATCCTAGCTAATGATTCTAATCATACGAACAAGATGACCGCCATGCATATATATGGTTAAATATTAAAGAACTTTTTCTCCAAAATACAAAAAAAATGTTTTGTTTGAGTTTGATTATTTGCTTGAGTGGCTGCTTTACGTCCATGGTCAACAGTGAATATCATGTCTGGAAGACCATTTATCGTAACAACACTGTTTCTGGGCAACAAATTTGGCCGAAAATCATATGAGACACGCCAATCAGTAGGTGGGACGAAAACGGGAGAACCCCGAGAAAAACAAAACCACCTGACACACTCGCAAGCAGAACTTGGTTTGTCTCACATGGCCAGAGCGGGGTTCGAACCCACACCAGACACAGCTGTGAGAACTTTGGGCACAAGTTCCATAAAATGGGGGGGGGGGGGGGCAAAATCCTGACATGACCATAACGTTAAGTATCAATTCAAACAAACTGCATTGCAAATGAAAGACTGTGGTATTGTGGCAACACGCACGCACGCACGCACGCACACACACACACACACACACACACACACACATCAAATAAAATACTTACTGAGATTTAAACACTCCCTCCTCAGTTCCTTTAGGTTTAAATACTGCGATACTAATAGATTTACGAGTACATGTGCTATGTCGACACAATTGATTTTTACTGACCCGAAACTAGCTAAATTGGTAGATAAAATTAACAAGCTCCTACGCAACAGAAAATCAATAAATGAAGTTCAGTTTTCCTGGTGTGTTATAATGAATGTTGGAACGCAAGTTGGAACCAAAAGTGTAAAAAATAATGTTCCATGGTCATGCATTTTGCGGAAACCTGCACCTTGCGGATAATTACACAAGAGCAATATACATTCTAATTCGACAGGTCATCTCGAAGAACAGATTTATTTTTAGCATGGAGATAAGTTTTCAAAATCTGACTTCGTGCAGAGGAAGAGAAAAAGATGGACTTCATGACCATACAAAATATTTATTTTTTAATTGAACAGCTGCTGTGTAGTTCGTGACGATACGACCACTTGATTCGGAACTGGATAAGATTCGAAACCGGATAAATTACTGTATAAGGTTTTCAGCATATATGATAAATACCATGTTTTCCCCGAGAAGAAATCATCTCCGAGTGGACAAACTTTCACAGATTGTAGTCTGGCTTTTGGAGATCATGTTTATGGTGGTAGCTTTTAGTAAAACTTATCCAGCATGCCAGACAGATGACAACGGAATCAAACCAGGAAGTAACTTGACCAATGCTGATAAGCGTGCTGCTGAGCCCTCTAGAGCTGAGTTTTTGGGCATAAAATAATCTGTATTCGATGTTTGAATGACTCATACAATAATGTTTCAAGAATATCCAGTCTCCTTGGAAAAATTGTCATTTTTCTTTATACAGGTAAAATTATACAAGTATTAGATTTTAACAATTGGCATCCCCTTAAATAAAGGCGATGGTACTTGCAAATATTTCGAATACCTTGTATAAAGTCAATAGTTTTTAACTTGATGGTATGTATAACATACATACACTGAACAATTTGGACGATACCAATTCAAGATATATTACTCGTGTCAGTTTGCCATCGGCATTCATAAAATATATAAATACCCCAATTATTCGTCGTTGTATGTATATCTTTATGTAAAATTTAGTTTTATGCTTGCTTTTGTTTGTATGCATACTACATTAAATTGCAAGGAGTTGAATAATATAAAGCACAATTTATAAACATGGGATGAGATCTTTTGACTAAGAAGATAACAAAAATATTCGATGAACGGTCAAACATGTACGCAGTTAACATGAATTATTTGCACCAAAAGCAAGCTACATTCATAGCTTAGACCGCACCCGACTCCAATGGCTTTGCTTTTGTTGGATCTATATGCTCTTTGAGAAATGTGTAGAAAAATTGTATTTTATCAGCACGCATAATTATATATTATATTCAAGTAGTCGAGACGACATCAGGTCCGGGGTTTTTATAAAAAATAATTGGCCCTGAATAATCTTGTACCTATTTTAGATGATGTTTGACTGGGAGACAGAAGACGGTGAGCACCACCACTACAGGGTCGGTGTAGAAGCCACGTGGTCAGAGTGTATCACCCCCAGCGATATCGCACAACCTTGTCTGACGGACGACCACGTTGCCACTAGTGAACCACTGTTACGGAGCCTCTTAGGAGACAACCTGTTCGCATATCTTGGTGACGTGTTTGCAGATCAACAAGCGGTGGACGAAGCAACACAATCAAATACCCAAGCAGAAATAGAACATTGTCAGTTGGTACACCAGTTTAGATACCAGAAAGATCTGAATAACCGTTTTGTGTTCAGTACTGTATACACAACTTTCGTTTTAATTATTTTGGTATTAGTTGTGATCATACTCCTAAAGCGAATAAGAAGAAGAAGAATGATAAAGAGCATACACAATGGCAGAGCTGAAGGCAATGTGTGTAGTAATGAGGTGTCATCAGATGTTAATATGACAGCAAAGGAATCTCACAGTATTTATCCAGCTCATAGCTCAAGTGAAATATTCGCCGGACCAGAAAGTGACAATGCGAAGGACACCGCACATTGCTCTGGCATACATTTATCATACCAACTAAACATTGCAAACTTTCATTCACAAATCCCAACTAAGTCATTAAATACTGCAGAATTCCTTCGCAATGCAGTAGATAAACTGTTTTCAGAACTAGATACACTTCTTTTGAAGAACGTGAATGATGGAAGCACGTCACAGATCGCACTATCCACCCCGAGACTGAGTCGGAGGAATGATCGTCGAGGAAGAGTCGGTAGCTCCCCGTCCCTACCATCTCCTGACCAGATGTCTACAGATGACAGTCAAACATCGGATACAAAGGAACAGGTCCAGGCTTGGAATGAGTTGAAAGCATTTGCAAGGGACATAAACTGGCAAGAGCCACATACACTGAACGTCGATGAAACAAAATTGGACAGATCTGGACTTAGACTTTTGCACTACTTTCAACGTGTATGTCCCATAAACGCGGATCAATGGAATGCTTCTGCCCTTTTAACAAACTTTACTTTGATCTTACTGAACAAAGAGTTAGAAGGACTCAGTAGTAAAATAGGTTATAGGTGCATAACATTTAAAGGAACTGGGTCAGCGAAGGACGGTACGAAGGTTTGCAAATCTAATCAGTTCGACGTGTATATGGAAATGCAGCCGCCGAACGATGTAGTTCCGACGTCTGTTATTGAGAAATCAAAAACAGAAAGTATTCCCCCAGGACGATTTTTAATAGCTTGTAAGCTGAGGGAAAGATCTGTCCATGTCAGCAGCACAATGGTATCAAAGGCAATGAAGAAAATACACGTAGACGGAATCGATCCGCAGCTTTGTTTATCTTCAAAGGAGATGGCAAGATCTGCGGAGGAATTGATAGATAACTGTCTTCAGAACTTATACTCAAAATATAGGTCTCTTGCCGATCGACTTCCATTTCAAATAAAACGCGCTGTTGTGCCAAACTTGGTTCTTTCACTGGACACGAAAAATATTGTGGGGATCGGAATCCCAGAAATTAAGATTAATTTAATTCCAGTTGCTCTTTTGCCGTTTGAAGGATGGTATCAGTCGGTCAAATTATACGCAACGCCATTGTTAGAAATGCATGAATACAAACACAAATCGGAAACAAATAATGTTATCTGTCCGGATTACTTTTGGCACGTGGCATCCGGTGACATCAATGATGTATTTCAGTTGGGTGTACAAAACAGGATGAGATATGCCGGAATTCACTCGTGTCATTTAATTTGTCTCATGATTTTGAAGTCGCTGCTAACAGGAGGCGTTAAAAGCTCCCTTCTTGATAGAGGTGAATTCCAGACTCTCCACATTTCAACGTGCTTAAACTTCCTCCTGCTCGAGAGTCAGCCAGAACAATGGAGAGTGGACCAGATTGTCCATCGTTTTTCAGACTGCGTGCACTTTCTGAGGGATAGCTTCACAAACGGAAGACTACCAAACTTTTTCATTAATAACCCATACCTTATCGACAAGATGCCAGTTATTCGCACATTACCTTTACTGACCAGGAAGCGACAGGAAAATCTATTGAGTGACATGCGGACTGGAGCTTTGGAAAAATGTTTGCGCTTTCTTGATGAGTCGCTGAGGGAATCAGGCTTGGCGGACTGTGTTCAGCACGAGTATTCGCATGATATGTGGGAATATGAATTCTTTGTTTTCAACTAGTAATCTCCCATGGAAAGACTAGGACCTCGCCTATTTGGGCTGTGAACAATAGAAGAGAACTGGTTTTACCTCCTGGCAAAACTAATTGGGCTTTTGTCTCTCACTGAATTAAATGAGAAAAAAGCATATTTACTGTTTTATAGCCCGTTTTGCATTTATAATGAAAACGATCTGTGATGGTGTTATCTAGATATTTTGTCAAATGTTACATTTTTGACGTCATAAAGACATGCTTATACATGTAAATAGTAAACCATTACATTATATGGTAGATTTATGACAGTGGTGCTGTGGTGGGTAACAAAGAGTTACTGTCTTTATAACAATGTAACATGGTCTCGGCGTCCCGTCGTAGATTAGTGTATTCACGTGTCTTGGCACATGTATGGTTCGATCTTGGTCATCTTTGGTTTCTCTCTCACGTGATGGGTGTGAGTGGCCGACGACGACTGAGGCAGAATGAGGTGTGTGAGCAATGATGTTCACAGTTAGATTTCTTATCCTAATTCTTGCCTTATGTGAGTGTATATGTATGTTCTTTCAGTTACTGTTTCTCTATGTATGTGTGTGTTCGGGGTTCTCCCAATGGTACCATTGGTTGGTAACATTTGTACCATTGGTACCAATGACATTACCATTTTTACCATTTGCACCAATTTCTTTACTAATGGTACCATTGGTAATTAAATTGGTACCAATGGTACAAATGTTACCAACCAATGGTACCATTGGAGAACCCCGAACACACGCTATATTTGTCTATGTGTGTTCACTATATATTTTGTGCTCTCCTTTATGGAGGAAATAAAGTACCAATCAGTCAATTTATATTTTCCGATTATTAGATTGTTCATGTTTGTGGATGAGTTCTCTGATGACTTTGATGGCTGACTAGGCCAATTTTAGCTCCAAACTGTTGGGTCTAATAACCGACTGACTGATCACTAGTTAACCTCTTAAAATGTCTGAGCCTGTACAGGAAAAGTGGATATACAGAGTTCGTAAAGTCACTACTAAGAAACACGTACTATTATATACATACAAACCGATAAATGATCGGTGACATACAATGAAATTCTGTACGAAGTTGAGGTTAGATTTTCGAGTTTTCTCCTATAGCGTTTCTTCTACTGACTGGTAGATAGGTGTAGTCAATGCAGAAATTGAACATTTATTGAAAGAAAGTAACATAAGAAGTACCGGTTATTTCGTTTTCGCAAACACTTCAATGTTATTTTGATGGAAGTACTGTAAAATAAAACATTTGATAAGTGCAACAACATGGTGGAAACCTCTTGATGTTACATACCCGCAGCATAAATCTGTGTCCAAGGGGGAGGGGGTCAGATTTTTTCAAAAATGTTTTTGTCAGAAAACATATTTTGTCATAGATTAAAAGCAATTATGTTTATTGCAACCTAATGTTTTGGTAGAAACGATTTATGCACGAAAAACAGTACATCATCTTTATCAGATTTATAACCATTGATAACACTGTCCATCACTTATGCAAATATCTGTACCTTAAATATACTAGGCTAAATAACTTAAGCAACTCTTTCTTTGAAAAGTGACTCCACTGCAGAAGATGAACCACTGCAAAAGATGAGGATGGTGTTATGGCCATGTAAAATCGATTTAAGCCCCCCCCCCCCCCCGTTACTTATAACTGACCGTTCTAATGCGAGACTGCTGCTGTTGTTCATATTTATCCAAGTTATTCCAATAATGAGATTTTGTTGTATGACTTTGTGGCCACCCGAATATCATTTGGCTGTTCACTTAGCCCTCTGCATTTTATTTGTTCTGTCTAAGCTATCACTGTGACCACCTCACTTCAACAGCTGCTCACCCTGCTTTCCGTTATACATGTTGTACGTTGGTACATATGTTTTATACCTCTTAACATGATTCCCTTATTGCTTGTTTATATGTGTGTCTATCAGGGCCACTGCAGAAGATGAGGGTGAGGTTATGGTCATGTAAAATCGATTTAAGCTCGCCATTTATTTTATATTATTGATCGTTCCAAGGCGATACTTCTGTGGTGGTTCTTATTGTTTTATGTCTTGGTGTTGAATTTTTGTGCTGTTGGCACTTTATTTGTGTTTTCATATTTTTGGGTGGCCACCTATTTGGAAACTTGAATGGCTGTATTATGTTTTCTTAGTATAATTTAGTTGATAATTTAGTTTTTTTCCCACCTCGGTTTTTAGAAAGGTACAAGTAGGCAACGATCTGGAAAAGGCGCAATCAGAAAAAGATTCCCACTCCAAAAAAAACGAGGTGAGAAAAAACTAAATTAACAATCAGGTACTTGCACGATGAAAACACATCGTAAACCGAATGATCAGCTGTTTTCCCAATAGGTGGCCAATCAGTTACCATAAACATGATAACATACATAAGTCGCCAACAGCGGGAATTTCTTTCTGATATCTTTTACTTTTCTATATGTATTTAGACATTAGGGAAGTTCTTCTGACAACATTTTGCATGTATCGAATTAGGGTAAAACCAATCGTTATGTGGTAGTCCACTCGGGCATATCTCAAATAAACATGATAAAACATATATACTATAAGACTTAAGTTTAGCAATTTTTTCATCCATCATTATTTTCAAAACGAAAAGTTTGAAAACTTTCGATACAATTTTAATATGTTAAGTTATGCTCCAGTGCATGTTTCGAGACGAGTTTATGTGCTTTTTTTACGTCCATGAGTTGCAACGTTACTTTTAAAAAATCATGCAAATCACGTGCCCAGCATTTCACGTGCATCACATGTTATTAATTTTTGTCTTGTTCGATTGGTAAAAGTGTCATAATGAATAAACCGGAGTGACATTTGAAAACTTCTATGAGGGGACGCCATAATGGCCTGACGTTAAACCAACGTAACACGAAGATCAATATGCTCAATGCAGACATGAAGAATAAGAGAGACAATTAAAATTTTAAGCCTGCGAGAGTATGATACAGTCTCCTAGAACGATGTTCCATCAAATGACATCGTCAAAAACCGACATCATGACGCCAGGCAACGTAAAGCTATCATGGTATAGAGCAATGGCAATTTGACGTCATAGTGACGTAATCGATTTCTCGGCAACCTACGAATTTTATCGCTTGATAAAGGTGAATTTGTATCGAAACAGCTGACGGGAAACAACTTTCGTGGTACGAACACCGTGAATAACGCCGATACCTTTTCTGTCCATTGAAGTTTAACGTTAAACGTGAACGTGCAAAACTAGACGTCACCACATCACATCAAACTGTATATGCCTAATAAGTGAAAATTTTTTTCGTACAAAAAGCGAAATCGCACGTCATTTCAGCAATTAAACACTTATGGGATCACCTCGGGAGAAAGGCCAGGGAACAAAACGACGTCAGTTACGTCATACACATGGGGCGTTACTTGATACAAGAATGGGAGCAAAACTCTACAATTATGGTACAGGACTCTTTTTGAGCACACAAGAAGATGTTAAATGACTGCCGGTAACTTTTCAAATGGCGAGAAACAATGTGAATTTCGGGGTGGCAACCCTGTAAACTTTGACGCAGCGTTATTGGGTCCGGAATGATGGCTTTCCGACAAAAAGTGGAAATTGTGGTTCCTTAAGGTTTAAATATAGATGTATTAAAGAGAATGTTTCAGATCATCTTCATACCAATTTGCAATTTGGAAATCAATTAAAAATTGCTAAACTTAAGTCTCATAGTATATATTGATAATTTAAAACATATTTTGTACAGTATATTTACATGTATATACATTAAAATGTGTACACTTTTAGTATATCTTTTAAAATATACTCAACAAAAAGTTAATGAAAAATGTGTCCAAGTAAAAAGTTAGAAATTCAAACTTCAGTATGTTATAAAGTGTCTTTTCATCTTTCCAATGAGGCCTCATTTGAACTTGTAGCATCGGCAGTGACTGGGAAAAACAATGTCAAAGTTGACTAATCGTCAATCCAGTTCTCACAAAATGGCAATATTATTTGGCTTGAGTAAAAAGTGTCAATGTATACCCTTGCCTTAAAAGCATAGACTTTGAAGACAAGTTTCCTCATGACAACGACGAGATGTTGAGGCATGTCATACTGCTTTTCCTGCATCAGCATCATTTCCTAGATGACAAAATCAGGCTGCAAACCACCACAGCCAACCCACAATTCTTTAATCTGACCAACAATATGCCGAATTTAGTGCTGAGAATTCAGCCTCCTCTCCCCCTGAAGCACCACAACAAGAGCTTGGGGGGTGTTGGTGTTGGTGCCAGTATTCCACACCAATGCTGTCCCAGAATGTGTTTCACTTGTTCAGCGGGAGGCATGTCTGGTGGGTGGGTTTCCTAGTCCTTGATCTCAACGTTGATCCGACGTAGGTAATCTTGAGTGATACTGGGACGATTTCATCTGACATTGTCCTCCTGATACCAACAATGGTACTGGTGCTGAAGATGCTTTACAACACTGTACATCTGTTCCTATGGAGACATGGTTATTGTGTGAAAAAGCTCCAGTGACAATTGATACACAAATCGAACAATACGAGGGTGACCCAAGAAGTAATGCGAACTGGTGTGTAATTTATTTCACCATTACCATTTTTCAAGATAGTTTACATCATTATCAATTTTTCCAGATCCGATTACTATTTGGACTGAATCACATAGCAACCCTCGTTGCCTAGCAACTAGAGAATGCAAGGTAACCGACCTTGGCCACGGTTAAAATGGATTTTATAGATGTAAATATAATTATGCCAGTAATCGTTTAATTCCAAAGTACAATAATCCCTTGAATAGATTTACTGTACTGTAATGAGTATAACTGTACTTAATGAGTATAACGCAGCGCAATTTATTGAGGTTTGGCTATCTGTACCCCCTAGAATTTGAGTCAATTTTGATCTCTCAAAATCTCCACATTTTCATCCGCGCCCCTTCTACTTAACCAAAAAGTTTAAATTCCATACAATATTTATTTTTTGAATAGAAATTCTTCATTGTGATAGGCTGTGGGCATAAATGTCGACATTTATATCCTTATTGGAGTCAAATATACGCATTTATAATGGGTATTTGTCGTACTTCGTCGAAATTGTGATATTTTTGTCAGATGCCGTTGCTAGGCAACATAGAATAGTCCCTGCTGATCTTTGCATTTCGCTTTCTCCATTATTTCCAAACATAAGGCATGTATAACACAACGAATATGATTTGTGTATATATAAATGTCATTTTGATAAATTGGAGCACAAAATATTTCCCTGTACCCCTAACAAAAACGACGTTTTCAGTCAATTTCGCGTCCATGTCGACTCCTGGTCGACACATCAAATACTCCTTCAATCTCAACTCGTCATCCGAACTTCATGATATTACACCTAATTAATGCACATATACACGTGTAAACATACCAAATTATTTAAATGTATCTGCATTGATTACTAAAATATAGTTCTGTTCGCATTACTTTTTGGATCACCCACGTATAGCAATTTTGTAAAACGTGAAGGGGCGACTAGCGTTGACATTGATTTTTAAAGCTTCTGTTAGTGCCATCATCTCAAATGAGCCATCATTTGAAAGATAAAAAGACACTTCATAATAATATGGTATTCACATTTCGTTAAGTATAACAGTTCTTGTGTTACAGGCCCTCAAGCACATTTTTCTTAACTTTTTGTTGAGTATAGTATACTGTTCATTCAGGCAGAACATACATATACATATACTTCCATAGCCTTGGTACATTACAGATAATGGGCCTAAGTCCATTTTTCGGTTTTGGGGCTTTATGACAGCCAAGGCATGGCATTTTGATATAATATGTCATTACAAAATACAGTGCTGTTCAAAATATTTTAATTGGGCACGGGGGGGGGGGATATGGACTTATAAAAAGTTTCCTATTCCTATATGATCCTATATGAAATTCAAAGATTTTGACTATTTCTTAAAGGAGTCACTGCTTGAGTTACACAAATCATTACATGTCTAAATACAATAGCAACCCTTTTTCGACTGCAATAAACGTCATTTCAGTACCTCTGCCTAGAACGAGCCACAGCAGAGGGAAGTTTCTTCTTCCGATGACGTTTTACTGGATTTACAGTACCACGTTCGGTAACCTCGATGGTGCCCTTGGGTGTGACATTTTCCATTTGCAAAATATGATCTAAAACAATATACAGGTACAGTAAGATAAAAAAAATACATATCACAGATACAACATTGAAGCAGTAGACTAGGAGGTGCCGTGTGTTGCATCCCACAACGATCTTAATATTGTCCATTTGCAAAACATGATATAAAACAGTATACAGGTATAGTAAGATAAATAGAATCCATCATGGGTGCCCAGTGGAGATAGGAAAATCCCAACCCTCGGGTCCACCCGTTCCAGTGGGAAACGAGGCTCGCCGAGTTTCCCACTGGAACGGTGGACCCGAGGGTTGGGATTTTCCTTTCTCCACTGAACACCAATGATGGATTCTTTTTCTTACATACTCATTTTAAAATCCTTTTACCGGTTAAGCCACCTGGTACCGTGTTTTAAGCCTACCTCTGATGACGTTGTGCATGTATATAACGGAAATGACGTTTAAAAATGTAAATAAATCGTCAAAGTCAATATATAAAGGTTTAGTTTTGATCATTTTTTATTTAAAAGGAGCGTGATTCAAGAACAGTCACTGTGAATTCAGAGGCCCTCCCAGGGATTTTGGGGATTCGGGGAGAAGGGCTATTTATTTTCAGGGCTTTGTCGAGAAGGGTCATTTATTTTCAGGGATTTGGGGAGATTTTGGGGTTTTAGGGAGCAGGGGAATGAGTAAAACATTTTGGGGAGCTGGGGAGAAATGTCATTTTTCTTTCAGGGAGCAGGGAGCAAAGATCCCCCCCCCCCCCTGGGGGGCCTCAATTCACAACAATTTTGTCTAGTTTTGTTGAACACCATCGCTAGAAGCAGCAGAAACGATCGAATTTACTCGCGTGCTTTTCTTATCTTGTATGAGCAACCAAACCAGCATTGTAAGATAGATTTTGCTACTTGTCAGAAAATCACTGCAAATCGGGGACTAAATCGATCTTTTCATGCAAGGTATGTAAGAAAAAAAAAATAAACATTGAAGCAGTAGACTATGAGGTGCCGTGTGTTGCATCCCACAACGATCTAGTTTGTTTCAGATAGTTTGGATGTGGTTGGTGTTCTTTTGGGGGTGGGTATGAAAGCCCCTGCCGAGCCGAGCTGCCGAGCTTACTATGACGAGCCAGGTTTTTGACAAATTATTGCTTTAAGTTCGATATCTTCATGAAAAATAATATACAGAATGATATCTTATAACATTTGAAATAGTTTTATATAATTGGAAACCGTTTACATAAACCCAGTTATGCTAATTTGCCAAATTTATTGGATTTAATAGAAAATTTCAGCTTTTGTACCAGTCAAATAGAGAAATGTCACCACATGTTGTTTTTAAAGTAATCATGACGAATAATATCTTTAACATCTGTGCGATATTATCTATTTCAACATATGAAACCATTCATTTTTTGTATTTTGAGTTTAATTGGCGATTACACGTCAAAAACCTGGCTCGGCAGGGTCTTTTATAAAGCTCGGATTGGCAGGGGCTTTCATACCCCACCTCTTTTGCGTGTTTCTACGGACCGGGTTTAAGTGAGACCGAAGGGACTTGATTTTTTTTTAAGTCATAAGGGACAAAGGTCACGATTTTAACGATAGAAGCGACGTGTTTCACAAGTATATCTCGGTCAGTGTCGTAATAACCTAGTATCGAACATATACCTGTTATACCTGTTATACCTGCGGCCACACCCTTGAGTGCAGCCTAGGGGTTAAGCGACCGAGTCATAGAAACCCCATGTATCTCTCTGAAGTGTCTGTCGATGGCGTTTTTGAATCCGTTCACAGTGGTAGCTGCTATAACTTGCTCTGGGAGTCGATTCCATGCGTTAATAACACGCTGACTGAAGTTGTTTTGTCTGATATTAAGTCTTGACCGAGGTTTATTTAACTTGAGAGAATTTCCTCTTGTAACAGAGTTGTTCAATTCAAAAAGGCTATTCACAGGAATTCCTTCAAATTCTTTTAATATCTTGAATGTTTCAATGAGATCTCCTCGATGTCTTCTAAGTTCCAGGGTGGTAAGATTTAAGCGTTTTAGCCTTTCATGATATGATAAATGAGCAATTTCAGGAATCAACTTGGTTGCTCTATGTTGTACTTGTTCTAGAAGCTCTATGTCTTTGATCAATGATGGATTCCAAGCCTGAATACAATACTCTAGTTTGGGACGAATCAGACTTTTGTAAAGCCTGATAATGATGTTTTTATCTCTTGACACTATATGGCGCTTAATCATTCCTAATGTCATATTAGCTTTCTTAACTGCACAAATACATTGTTTAGAAGGTTTTAAGTCACTCGATATAATAATACCCAAGTCAGTTTCTTCTGAAACAGTCTGTAAATTTTCTCCATTCATACTGTAGTTATGATGTGCATTATTGTGTCCTATATGCAGTACTTTACATTTCTTCACATTGAAAAGCATTTGCCAGTCTCTGGACCATTTACATAAATTGTCTATATCTTGTTGAAGTGTATCAATATCCTGTGTAGTGGGAACAGATCTATAAACTTTGCAATCATCTGCAAATTTTTGAATGTGACTAGATATTACAGAATCAATGTCATTAACAAACATCAAAAAAAGTGTTGGCCCAAGGACCGAGCCTTGAGGAACTCCTGATAAAACGTCCTGTAGTCGCGAGTTTTCACCATTCAACACAACAGTTTGTTTACGATCATGTAACCATTCTCCAATCCAATCCGCCACATTGCCACAAACTCCATGAGCCTTGATTTTGAGCAAGAGCCTTTGATGAGGAACTTTATCAAAGGCTTTGCTAAAATCAAGGTAAATCACATCCAATGGCTTGCCCTCATCTATTGCTTTAGTAATGTCTTCAAGAAATAGTAATAAATTTGTTAAACAAGATTTTCCTTTAGTAAATCCATGTTGTGATTGCAACAGCAAAGTATGCTTATTGAGATGATTAACAATATTGTCACGTATGATTGATTCAAGGACTTTACAAATCTGTGATGTCAGACTTATTGGACGATAGTTTCCTGGGTCAGATTTATCACCTTTCTTGAATATGGGAGTAACGTTAGCATACTTCCAATCACTGGGTACCTGCTTCAGCTGAAGACTCATATTAAATATTATGCTTAATGGCTCAGTAATATAGTCATAAATGTCCAAAAGAAGTGAAGATCCAATATTGTCTGGTCCTGGTGATTTATTACGCTTGAGCTTTAGAACATGTTTTTTGACTAATTCAGGGGTGATATTTATGTCTGTCAGTTTTTCTTCACTAGATCCATGAAACTGAATGTCTGGGTCTGTAATATTATCAGTATCTTCCCGTGTAAATGATGACGCAAAGAAGGTATTTAACTCTTCGGCCATAAACTTTGAGTCCGAACTTATTTCACCATTCCGCCCTTTCAAGGGACCAACACTGTCTTTAACTTGCTGCTTTTCTTTTACATACTTGTAAAAAGATTTAGAGTCAGTTTTAATGTTATCTGCCAGTTTCTGTTCAAAACTATGGACAGAGTCCTTAATGAGTTGTTTCACATGGGCTTCAACTTCCTTATATCTAATGTAAGTCTGGGGTTCTCTAGTCAATCTATAATTCCTATATAAGTGTTTTTTCTTCCTGATTTGCCTGACAATTTCACGAGTTATCCATACTTTTTTTGTTGATTTGGTCCGTTTCTTTTTCATAGGCACATTATTGTTTATACTGTTATGAAGTAAAGTCTTAAATTCATTCCAGCAGTTATAAGTGTCCTTTCCTTCAAATTTCTGCTTCCAATCTATGTTTAAACTGTCCTTAATATTATCCATATTAGCTCTTTTCCAATCTGGAACATCCTGGAAGTTATCAGTACTACTTGTCTTGAAATTAAGTTCAGCTAAAAATAGAACATGATCACTGCTGCCAAGTTTACCAACACATTCTACATTGTTTACCATGTTTGGATCAGATGAAATAAGTAAGTCTAGGATATTATTTACCCTTGTCGGAAAGTCAACATGTTGACACAAGAAATTGTCCATGATCAAATTGAGAAAGTCTGAGCAGTCTTGGGTTGCATGAAGATCACTCCATTCAATATTTGGGTAATTAAAATCACCCATAATTACAAGGTTCCTGTTGCTTAATTCATTAATACAGTTAAAAAGTTTTTCATTGTTGGTAACATTTGAGTTGGGAGATCTATAAACAACACCATATATAAAAGGCTCCGTGACCATATCTACAATCATATACTTCTGGGCGACATAGCAGATCCTTGTATTTATTCAAGCGAACATCGATAAGACAGATTTATCCTTTTGTAATGAGATTTCGCGACTACGTTTCACATTTTTTACAGTGTTTTATTCTATCTTGGATTATACGACCAAAAATGGTAGTGAGAGCCCTGCTGATGCCCAAACCAAGGCCTTCAACACCCTAAGCAATCATCACCTGAGGTGATGATCAGAAATTGATCGACTCAAAATTCAAAAATTAGCACCCACCCAACACCTGGCTTCGGAAGCAGGAGGCGCGGGTTCGAACCCGGGCCGCGTCATACCAAAGACAAGAAAAATGGTACCAGTGGCTACCTTGCTTGGCGCTCAGCATTCATAAGGCTAGCACTGGCTTCTCTTCTCTCACTCTCAAAAAAAAAATAAATAAATAAAAAGAAAGAAAAAAACAAAGAGAGAGAGAGCCTGCACATAATCCTCGCAAGAGGTTGCTGCAGTATATATAGATAGATAGATGATAAGAAATTGATCGACTCGGTATATGAAGATAGATAGACTCAGTATCAGAAGATAGATATCTGAATAGTTTACTGGTGACACACCAAATGACGTTATTTCACCAGGGATAGATCACGAAAAGATAGATCACGAAAAGTGCTGGTCTGTTATTTAAAACCAACAAGTTTTCATTCTTACAAAATATTTTGTTCTGTTAGACAAAAATTAATGTCTGGCAAAAATCATCAAAATTACAATGATCAAGTGTAGAACTGTCTTACAAAAGTGTGTTTTGTCTGTCCAAGTTGCAATCTGCCTGCAGCTGTAAAAGGATTTCATGAAGACTACCTATGCCTCTTCATATGTTGACACTGCATGGCTAATTGGCTATCCGCACAACGGTCGTGCTGATAACACCCCATATCGGCACGACCATCATGCGGATAAGTGGGGTTATCTGCACGACAGGAAAATCGATGTTAAAATGTTGAGAAATGGGTGCATTTTAAGTTGATAAATATGATACACTGGCTTCATAACTGAAACAAAATATTACCCATGCAGGATTTTTTTAATTTTATTATTTTGCTGATTTTGGCTAACCTGTGGTTTTACCTGTAAAAATCAGCCATGCGTATGCATAAATGGGAAAGTAATTATCGTAACCGAGTAGATCTCTAAATAATAGAAGAATGTGGTAATTTAAAAGAATAAAGAGCCTTTGATTTTAACAATGGAGTGTTGAAACATTTCAGTAACACAATTAAAAAGCATTCACAATGGTTATATTTTCTCCGCTGCTAGAAATCTTGATTCAGTTTATATCAGTTGGAACAATCAAATCAAACTAGTTTTCTTATCCATAATTAACAAAAATGTTAATTTTGAACGTATTTCAATAGCTTAACACATAATTAATTTATTTAATAACAAATTAATAGTTTAATGCATACATAAGATTGTTAGAAAATCTCATACTCTCGTTGTGCCGATAGCCAATACCTGTAGCATTGGCTATCTGCATGACGGTTGGGCCGATAATGCCGCTTATCGGCACAACTGTTGTGCGGATAAGCAGCGTTATCGGCATGACAGTCGTGCGGATAGCCTCAGCCATCCGCACGCCGGTCGCTTATCAGCACAACCATGGTGAGGATAAGTGGCGTTATCGGCATGACAGGAAAATGTCTTATTTTAATTTTATAAATGATATTAAATTTTGCATAAATTTTACAAAATGCGATTATGCTTTAAAAAATTACTATTCAAACAGAAAATATATATACATGTAGGAAAATTTATTTAGTAATAAACACAAGTTTCCCATTATTATTTTTGTCTGTCATAATCAGTCATTCTGTTCTACGTATAATTGGGAATTTCAAAGTAATACCTCATTTAAACTAAAATTTAGTAGCCATAAAGAATCTTACAACACAATTAAAACAATGAAACAGCATGGATACATTTAACATAAATTAGGATATAATATACTTATATCCGTTGTTTTCATATCTGTTTAAAGACCGTATTTCACTTATAAAGTAATTACTTACATAGTTTTTTCATAAAACAAATTCATGATTAACAAAGAATTTGTTTGGAATCAACTTCAATAACACAATATAAAGAGAATGCACTAATTTAAAATTTGTTGAGTGCAACAAAAATTCTTTAAAGGATGTTTAATGCTCAACCATTTCATATCAGTATCAACAGGTTTGGGGGTCAAACATCAAAAAGACCATTAATCATTGCACAGAGTATAACAGACTGTGTAATCAAGTACAATTTATTAGTTTGTGTGTGTTGCAGGCTACTTGCAGCTCAACATCTCAGTCAACATTTTTTCAGTAATCTCCAGATAGAGATACACAAATAGGCAGAGGACATCCAATTTGGCTGCTTATTTCAACTTTAATGCCAGGGCCCCAAGGTGTTTGTCTAGGCCCCTGTCTAGGCCCCTAACTTCAAAGTTTAGGGGCCCAACTGGCTATTTAAGAAAAATTGTTATACCCCCCGCAAAACGAAGTTTTAGGGGGGTATACTGTTTTCAGTCTGTCCGTAATTCCGTGATTCCGTCATTCCGTCATTCCGTCAACATTTTGACATCTTTGCTGAATAACTTAAGTAGTTTTTGCCCGATGTTCTTTAAATTTTCAACACACCTGCACAATAAGACAACACATGTGTGGTATGAATTTAGGGGCCAAAGGGTCAGTTTTGTAAGAGTTATGGGACTTTTTAAACCTATACATAGAATGTTTGCCATAGTGCTAATAGTGCATACTTTGTGAAATCAACTCCTCCTACAGCTTTCAATATTCTCGTTTGATACTTTGCAGATATGTGCCAGAGATATTGAAGATATGCATGAAGAAGTATTATGCTGAAAAAATGAATTTTGACAAATTTACAGCATTTTGAACTTTGCCAATTTTCGATAATTGCCATATTCAATAATGGTTGGTAGTGCATAGTTTGTGAAATCAACTCCTCCTAGGGCTTTCAGTATTTCTTTTCAATACTTTGCAGACATGTTCAACACATATTAAAGATGTGCATGAAGAATTATAATGCTGAAAAAATAATTTTTGACAAATTTACAGCATTTTTCAACATAGCCATTTTTTGACCATTGCTTATATACAATAATGATTGGTAGTTCATAGTTTGTGAAATCAACTTCTCCTAGGGCTTTCAGTATTTCTTTTCAATACTTTGCAGACATGTTCCACACATATTGAAGATGTGCATGAAGAATTATAATGCTGAAAAAATAATTTTTGACAAATTTACAGCATTTTTTAACATAGCCATTTTTTGACCATTGCTTAAACAATAATGGTTGGTAGTGCATATTTTGTGAAATCAACTCCTCCTAGGGCTTTCAGTATTTATACCCCCCGCAAAACGAAGTTTTAGGGGGGTATACTGTTTTCAGCCTGTCCGTCATTCCGTGACTCCGTGATTCCGTCATTCCGTCAACATTTTGACATCTTTGCTGAATAACTTAAGTAGTTTTTGCCCTATGTTCTTCAAATTTTCAACACACCTGCACCATAAGACAACACATGTGTGATATGAATTTAGGGGCCAAAGGGTCAGTTTTGCAAGAGTTATGGGACTTTTTAAACCTATACATAGAATGTTTGCAATAGTGCTAATAGTGCATACTTTGTGAAATCAACTCCTCCTACAGCTTTCAATATTCTCTTTTGATACTTTGCAGATAAGTGCCAGAGATATTGAAGATATGCATGAAGAAGTATTATGCTGAAAAAATAAATTTTGACAAATTTACAGCATTTTGAACTTAGCCAATTTTCGATAATTGCCATATTCAACAATGGTTGGTAGTGCATAGTTTGTGAAATCAACTCCTCCTAGGGCTTTCAGTATTTCTTTTCAATACTTTGGAGATATTTTCCACACATATTGAAGATGTGCATGAAGAATTATAATGATGAAAAAATAATTTTTGACAAATTTACAGCATTTTTCAACATAGACATTTTTTGACCATTGCTTATATACAATAATGTTTGGTAGTGCATAGATTGTGAAATCAACTTCTCCTAGGGCTTTCAGTATTTCTTTTTAATACTTTGCAGACATGTTCCACACATATTGAAGATGTGCATGAAGAATTATAATGATGAAAAAACAATTTTTGACAAATTTACAGCAATTTTTAACATAGCCATTTTTTGACCATTGCTTATACAATAATGGTTGGTAGTGCATATTTTGTGAAATCAACTCCTCCTAGGGCTTTCAGTATTTCTTTTCAGTACTTTGCTGACATGTTCTACACATATTGAAGATGTGCATGAAGAATTATAACAATGAAAAAATAATTTTTGACAAACTTACAGCATTTTTAACATAGCCATTTTTTTGACCATTGCTTATATACTATAATGGTTGGTAGTGCATATTTTGTGAAATCAACTCCTCCTAGGGCTTTCAGTATTTCTTTTCAATACTTTGCAGACATGTTCCACACATATTGAAGATATGCATGAAGAATTATTATACTGAAAAATTAATTTCTGACAAATTTACAGCATTTTTTAACATAGCCATTTTTTTAGACCATTGCGTATATACTATAATGGTTGGTAGTGCATAGTATGTGAAATCAACTCCTCATAGGGCTTTCAGTATTTTCTTTTCAATACTTTGCAGACATGTTCAACACAATCATATTGAAGATGTGCATGAAGAATTATAATACTGAAAAAGTGAATTTTGACAAATTTACATCATTTTTCAACATAACCATTTCTTGACCATTTCTTATATACTGGTACAATAATGGTTGGTAGTGCATACTTTGTGAAATCAACTCCTCTTAGGGCTTTCAGTGTTTCTTTTAAATTCTTTGTAGATTTGTTCCAGATATATTTAAGATGTGCATGAATAATTTTCATGCTGAAAAAAATTTTTTGACAAATTTACAGCTTTTCTTTAACTTAGCCAATTTTTTACCATTTCTCATGATAAACAATAATGATTATAGTGCGTACAGTGAAATCAACCTCAAGCTTTCAATACATTCTTTTAATATCTTATAGATGTGACTGGCATACTGAGGATGTACATGAAGAATTATAATGCTAAAAAGATGTCTTTGACAAATTTTCTGCGAGTTTGACTTCAGATAATTTTGCGGGGGGTATACTGAAAGCCTTGCTTGCAGCCAATTTCTAGTTAGTCTTTATCCCTGCTCTATTGGCATTTAGTCCTTTAGGGATCTGTCTTTGGCTCATTCATGAGGATCATGGGTCCTGAAACGCTCACTTGACCTGGGGTCTGTTGACTTTGGTGTAAAATAGGTCTTAAGTAAACATGTTCAGGGGAGGCAACTACAGGGCAAGTGTGGCTGAGACAGTATTATTTGACTACAGGAAAATATTTGAGCCACAACACGAGAAAACCAACAATGTGGTTTCTGACCAGGTAGAACACAAACCAAGATGTGCAAGCACGGAAGATGGCTATAGGCCAGAAATTTTAGATTGAAAAAGTAGAGGAATTGTACTATCCATGTTGTGAAAACAAAGGCACTGATCAGCTTCGCAGTTACTGTGAAGCTGGTCTGCACCTTTGTTTTGGCATATGGAGATTGTTTTTCTCATGATGCGGCTTAAATATTTCTATGACCGTTCTTGTTCCAGACTCGAGCCGCCTCATGAGAAAACCAACAACCTGTATACTAAATGCGAAAACAAAGGCGCAGATTAGCTTCGCAGTAACTGCGAAGCTGATCAGCCCCTTTGTTTTCGCTACACGGAAAGTACAATTCCTCTATTTTCTAAATCCAAAATTTCCAGCCTCTAACCATCTTCTGTGACTGTACAGCCTGGTTTGTGTCGGACCTGGTCAGAACCCAAATTGTTGTTTTTCTCACACACAGGCTCAAATATAAAATTTAGATCCTTTGGAAGCAGTGATAACATTCTAAGGGAGATAGTATGAGACTTAATGCGCAGTTTCGGGTGATGAACACTCATCAGTGAGTACAGTAACCCTTGTGAACTGGCAATGAAAGCCTGACTGCAATTTTGAGAATTTACACAAGGGTTGTCTGAATCAAAGAGGAATTCCCAAGCAAGGTCAAATAAGTAAAAGAATGTTAAGAATATGTCTCTAAATGTGCATGTTTTGAATACGCCAAATATTTTAATTGATCTCAAAGGACCAAAAGAAAAATATATGGATTATGTACAGGGAGACTTTTTAGGGGCGCCACACTGTAGCCTTCAATAACCTCACTTTATGTTTTTTGGGTCAGTATAAAGCATACACTCAACTGAGCTATCAAAACAGTAAAAAGAAGATGTATTTACATCAGTTACTTTAAATAATAAGTATTTCTGTTTAATGTCTAAAAACTAAGACTTTTCCCATTATTTATAGTACTTGTATTTTGAGAATAAGATTGTGTTTATACTGTTTTAAAGATGAAAGATCTTAAAGTGTTTTCTTTGTCTTTCAGATAATTGCACTTCGTAGATGATATTCATTATGACTCTTTTTCTGATCGGAGCAATTTTTTGAGAAGATAATAAGTTTTGTATCCTAACAGAAAGACAAAATTTTGTGAGTAAATGTTATTTCAGTAGGAAAGATGCAGTATACAGTAATTCTGGTTTACTTACGTAAACATGATTTGGGATTTTATCTGAACCACAACATTGAGGACCCAGTTGATAATTTTGATTGAGGATTTACAAACTGTAGTGCTGTTGATTCAGTTAAATTATTCTTTGTGACAATGGTGCTGTCAGAATATGAGGAAATATTGCGTAAACTTGGCTCATTTGGGCCGTATCAGAGACGGGCATTTCTGCTGGTCAGCATGTTTGAGACCCCTCTGGCCTGGGCCATGCTCACACCAATCCTGTTGAATGCCAAGCCAGACTGGTATTGCCCCGACTGGGACGGGCTTCATGAGACACTAATTGCAGAAAACAGGACAGATCCAGCCATCATCAGGGAGATTCGGACTTACGATGATTTGAAATGGTACCAGCGGTATACCAACACATCCCAGGTCAACCTAACAGTCACAAGCAATACATGTACACCTGATAATAAAATCTGTGAAGGCGTCAGGTTTCAAGATGACTTTAACTCTGTGGTTTCTCAGGTATGTTTAGAACTTAAATGATTCGTGAATTATTATACCCCCCCGCAAAACAAAGTTTTAGGGGGGTATACTGTTTTCAGCCTGTCCGTCATTCCGTAATTCTGTGATTCCGTCATTCCGTCAACATTTTGACATCTTTGCTGAATAACTTAAGTAATTTTTGCCCGATGTTCTTCAAATTGTCAACACACCTGCACCATTAGACAACACATGTGTGATATGAATTTAGGGGCCAAAGGGTCAGTTTTGCAAGAGTTATAGGACTTTTTAAACCTATACATAGAATGTTTGCCATAGTGCTAATAGTGCACACTTTGTGAAATCAACTCCTCCTACAGCTTTCAATATTCTCTTTTGATACTTTGCAGATATGTGCCAGAGATATTGCAGATATGCATGAAGAAGTATTATGCTGAAAAAATAAATTTTGACAAATTTACAGCATTTTTAACCTAGCCAATTTTCGATAATTGCCATATTCAACAATGGTTGTTAGTGCATAGTTTGTGAAATCAACTCCTCCTAGTGCTTTCAGTATTTCTTTTCAATACTTTGCAGACATGTTCCACACATATTGAAGATGTGCATGAAGAATTATAATGATGAAAAAATAATTTTTAACAAATTTACAGCATTTTTCAACATAGCCATTTTTTGACCATTGCTTATATACAATAATGGTTGGTAGTTCATAGTTTGTGAAATCAACTTCTCCTAGGGCTTTCAGTATTTCTTTTCAATACTTTGCAGACATGTTCCACACATATTGAAAATATGCATGAAGAACTATAATGATGAAAAATAATTATTGACAAATTTACAGCAATTTTTAACATAGCCATTTTTTGACCATTACTTATTCAATAATGGTTGGTAGTGCATATTTTGTGAAATCAACTCCTCCTAGGGCTTTCAGTATTTCTTTTCAATACTTTGCAGACATGTTCCACACATACTGAAGATGTGCATGAAGAATTATAACGATGAAAAAATAATTTTTGACAAATTTACAGCATTTTTCAACATACAATGTAGTCATTTTTTGACCATTGCTTACATGTATATACAACAATGGTTGGTAGTGGATTTAGATGGATTTAGATTGTGAAATCAACTCCTCCAAGGGCTTTCAGTATTTCTTTTCAATACTTTGCAGACATGTTCCACACATATTGAAGATGTGCATGAAGAATTATAATACTGAAAAATTAATTTCTGACAAATTTACAGCATTTTTAACATAGCCGGCATTTTTTGACCATTGCTTATATACAATAATGGTTGGTAGTGCATAGTTAGTGAAATCAACTCTTCCTAGGGCTTTCAGTATTTCTTTTGAATACTTTGCAGACATGTTCCACACATATTGAAGATGTGCATGAAGAATTATAATACTGAAAAAGTGAATTTTGACAAATTTACATCATTTTTCAACATAGCCATTTCTTGACCATTTCTTATATACAATAATGGTTGGTAGTGCATACTTTGTGAAATCAACTCCTCTTAGGGCTTTCAGTGTTTCTTTTAAATTCTTTGATGATTTGTTCCAGATATATTTTAGATGTGCATGAATAATTTTCATGCTTAAAAAAAAATAATTTTTGACAAATTTACAGCTTTTCTTTAACTTAGCCAATGTTTTACCATTTCTCATGATAAAAAATAATGATCATAGTGCATACAGTGAAATCAACCTCAAGCTTTCAATACATTCTTTTAATATCTTATAAAGATGTGACTGGCATACAGAGGATGTACATGAAGAATTATAATGCTAAAAAGATATCTTTGACAAATTTTCTGCTTTTTTGACTTAGGAAGTTATTGGCCAGCTTCAGATAATTTTGCGGGGGGTATACTGAAAGCCTTGCTTGCAGCCAATTTCTAGTTAGAAACGTGATTGAGGCTTCCAACCAGGTTTTGGCACAAACAGGCTGTAGCCTATAGCCACCGGAGAAAGTTTGAGGTTTATAATTTCCGATTCTTCAAGTAAATTAGTTTTACTATGTATATAGTGCAAACAAAGTAGTTGATCAGCTGTGCAATTAACTGATCTGTACCTTTGTTTTTGCATATTCAGGGATCTCGAGGACGCCAGATTCGGCAACCCGGGACCAGAAAACTTTGGCTTGGACGAACTTTTCTGCTAATAGATGATTCCCGGATGCAAGATTTTTTTTGCCGTGATACGTCCCAAAATCATTTTGAAAATGTCTATCTTTACCTGGCTTTGTTGTTTATTAGCCCCATGAATCAATTATCTCCAATCAACTTGAATCAAGAAATGGATTAAGATGTTGTCCCAATGCAATTAGACATGTCATAAATTTCCACACCTTCGTGCAATGTGTTTTCATAACAGCTCATGACACGTGTCTTTGTGTATACAAGTTATGCTTGATCGGTCAACTACAATGAAACAATTTACCTCTTAATCAATCATAAATCATTTAAAAACCTAGCAATTACCTAAACACTTGAAAGAAGCAATTATTTTACACTTCTGGAGCGATGTTTGAAATGTCGTTAGTTTTCGTGACTTGATAACAACGTTATTATTTTTTGTTTCAGTTGCCTCTAAATAATAAATTGTTGGTAAAACTTTGTTGAAAGTGTTCAAAAGGGGTTTAGTGACATTATTTTACCGATAGTTATGAAGACTGCAAGTCAATCTAATGACTTGCCAAATAGAAATTCCTTGTTGTTGTTCCTCCTTTAAAGGGGTCATCCCTTATTGACCCCAAACTCATAACTGAACAGGTGAAATTAAATGAAATACACCTAACATTGTATACTAGACAGATGTCATAGAAAGGCTGTGGCTACAAATAGGAACTTATTTTGATGTGCATTACACACATTTCTAGGTCTGGTCTAGCAGATTAGGCACCCATGCACATAGCATTGCTGCATTCAAGCATACATGTACCTAACCACACTACTAAGTCTACAATTGATAGCATGTCATTTTATGACATCAAGTTAAATAAGGTTTAGGTAAGTGTCATGGTCAATATAATTGTCTTTTATAGTAAAAAGAACCTAAAACACTGTTTTTAAGTAGAGTAACAAATTAATGATTTTTCGGTCGAATAAATTTGGGCTTGTAATAGAGTTTCTATAGTGGGACTCCTAAATTTTGTCTGGAACTCCTACTTTTTCTTTTCTAGGAGTCCGGTACTCCTGTTTTCAAAATCCTAGTGAGATCCCTGAATATTAAGCACAAAGAAGGTTTTTTCATCTCATACATAAGCCTAACAAGTACTAGTCCAATGATTGGAAGTTTGGATTTGTAGATTTTGAAACTGGCTTAGATTATAGTTACTGTCTTTGCTACAAGTAACTCAGTAATAATCAGTCTATGCATTTATACAGCTGATCAGCATTATATTTTGTGCATACTTATTATACCCCCCGCAAAACAAAGTTTTAGGGGGGGTATACTGTTTTCAGCTTGTCCGTGATTCCGTCATTCCGTCAACATTTTGACATCTTTGCTGAATAACTTAAGTAGTTTTTGTCCGATGTTCTTCAAATTTTCAACACACCTGCTGAAACAACACATGTGTGATATGAATTTAGGGGCTAAAGGGTCAGTTTTGCAAGAGGTATGGGACTTTTTAAACCTATACATAGAATGTTTGCCATAGTGCTAATAGTGCATACTTTGTGAAATCAACTCCCTCCTACAACTTTCAATATTCTCTTTTGATACTTTGCAGATATGTGCCAGAGATATTGAAAATATGCATGAAGAAGTATTATGCTGAAAAAATGAATTTTGACAAATTTACAGCATTTTGAACATAGCCAATTTTCGATAATTGCCATATTCAATAATGGTTGGTAGTGCATTGTTTGTGAAATCAACTTCTCCTAGGGCTTTCAGTATTTCTTTTCAATACTTTGCAGACATGTTCCACACATATTGAAGATGTGCATGAAAAATTATAATGCTGAAAAAAAGAATTTTTGACAAATTTACAGCATTTTTCAACATAGCAATTCTTTGACCATTGCTTATATACAATAATAGTTGGAAGTTCATAGTTTGTGAAATCAACTCCTCCTAGGGCTTTCAGTATTTCTTTTCAATACTTTGCAGACATGTTCCACACATATATAAGATGTGCATGAAGAATTATAATGCTGAAAAAATAATTTTTGACAAATTTACAGCAATTTTTAACATAGCCATTTTTTTGGCCATTGCTTATGCAATAATGGTTGGTAGTGCAATTTTGTGAAATCAACTCCTCCTAGGGCTTTCAGTATTTCTTTTCAATACTTTGCAGACTTGTTCCACACATATTGAAGATGTGCATGAAGAATTATAATGATGAAAAAATATTTTTTGACAAATTTACAGCATTTTTCAACATAGTCATTTTTGACCATTGCTTATATACAATAATGGTTGGTAGTGCATACTTTGTGAAATCAACTCCTCCAAGAGCTTTCAGTATTTCTTTTCAATACTTTGCAGACATATTCCACACATATTGAAGATGTGCATGAAGAATTATAATACTGAAAAATTAATTTCTGTCAAATTTACAGCATTTTTTTAACATAGCCATTTTTGACCATTGCTTATATACAATAATGGTTGGTAGTGCATAGTTTGTGAACTCAACTCCTCCTAGGGCTTTCAGTATTTCTTTTCAATACTTTGCAGACATGTTCCACACCTTTTGAAGATGTGCATGAATACTTATAATACTGAAGAAGTGATTTTGACAAATTCACATCATTTTTCAACATAGCCATTTCTTGACCATTGCTTATATACAATAATAGTCCATACTTTGTGAAATCAACTTCTCCTAGGGCTTTCAGTGTTTCTTTTAAATTCTTTGTAGATTTGTTCCAGATATAATTGAGATGTGCATGAATAATTTTCATGCTGAAAAGTTGATTTTTGTCAAATTTACAGCTTTTATTTAACCTAGCCATTTTTAGCTCACCTGAGCCGTCAGGCTCACAAGGTGAGCTTATAGTATACCCATGCTCCGTCGTCCGTCCGTCGTCCGTCCGTCGTCCGTCGTCCACCATTTTCAAAGATCTTCTTCTCTGAAACAGCTTGGCCAATCAAAGCCAAATTTTACATGAAGCATCTATGGGAAGGGGGAACCAATGTGTATATAAATAATCCAGGTCACATGACCAAGATGGCCGCCATGCCCATATATGGTAAAAACCCTTCAAAAATCTTCTTCTCCGGAACCACTGGACCGATTTCAACCAAACTTGGCATGAAGCATCGATGACTCAAGTACTACAATGTGTATATAAATCATGACCCTGCGGTGACCTTGACCTATTTTACGGCAAGGTCAACATAGGTCACCTTTGCATTTGAATGGGAAAAATTGTTAAATTGTCATTTAAAGGAAAAATTTTGCAGAAAATGAGCAGTAGGACTGAATATTAATGATTCTGAAAAAAATTGGGCACCAGGGGCTCATCCGCCCCCACCCCGGGGCAATATACATGTATATTATCATAATATTCAAACATCTTCTTCTCTGAAACCGCTTGGCCAATCAAAGCCAAATTTTACATGAAGCATCTATGGGAAGGGGGAACCAATGTGTATATAAATAATCCAGGTCACATGACCAAGATGGCCGCCATGCCCATATATGGTAAAAACCCTTCAAAAATCTTCTTCTCCAGAACCGGTTGACCGATTTTAACGAAACTTGGCACGAAGCATTGATGGCTCAAGCACTACAATGTCTATATAAATCATGACTCTCTGATGACCTTGACCTATTTTACGGGAAGGTCAACATAGGTCGCCAATGCATTTGAATGGAGAAAACTTTTAAAATGTCATTTAAAGTGAAAGTCTTGCAGGAAATGAGCAGTAGGACTGGATATTAATGATTCTGAAAAAAAATTGGACCCCAGGGGCTCATGTGCCCCCACCCCGGGGCAATATACATATATATTTCCATAATATTCAAACGTCTTCTCCTCTGAAACCGCTTGGCCAAACAAAGCCAAATTTTATGTGAAGCATCTATAGAATGGGGGGAATCAATGTGTATATAAATAATCTAGGTCACATGACCAAGATGGCCGCCATGCCCATATATGGTAAAAACCCATCAAAAATCATCTTCTCTGAAACCAATAGACTGATTTCAAGGAAACTTGGCGTGAGGCATCGATGGCTAAAGTACTCCAATGTATATATAAATAATGACCCTGTGATGACCTTGACCAAGTTTATGGCAAGGTCAACATGGGTTGCCTATGCATCTGAATTGGGAAAACTGTTAAAATGTCATTTGAAGGAAAAAGCCAACAGGAAATTGGCAAATGGACAGAACATTGAAGATTTTGAAAAAAGAAAATGGCCCAAGGGCTTCATCTGCCCCTGCACTGGAGTTAAATACCATAATATTCAAACATGTTTATTGGTATATGCAGCTGATCTCAGGTGAGCGTTTACAGGACCATTGGTCCTCTGGTTTTACCATTTCTCATGATAAACAATGATCATAGTGCATACAGTGAAATCAACAGTGAAATCAACCTCAAGCTTTCAATGTATTCTTTTAATATCTTATAGATGTGACTGGCATACTGAGGATGTACATGAAGGATTATAATGCTGAAAAGATATCTTTGACAAATTTTCTGCATGTTTGACTTAGGAAATTATTGGCCAGCTTCAGATAATTTTGCGGGGGGGGGGGGGGGGGGGGGGGGGGGGGTATACTGAAAGCCATGCTTGCAGCCAATTTCTAGTTAAAAATTGGTTCTCATTTTAAATGTGAAATGTCATGGTATTGTGCTATAGACACCAAATTTTTAAACCAGATGACATGTATCAGCCTAATATGTAAAATAAAAACCTAGACAGGGTCAAATTCCAACCATTTCTCACACAAACTGAGCCATGCATCAACCAGAGCTGGTCTCAAAGTTTGATTTTAGATCTACAGTATATAGATTGAAAACAACCTTAGCTATAGCTCTGGCTTGAATTATTTACTGCTACAGTTAGGTGAAAAGACAAAATTCTTTTGTGCAGTATCAACTCTGGTGACGGCACACACTGGCTATTCAGAGACACTCAGGGCAACTTGGAACAACCAATGTGGGTCAAGTCAATATGCACCAATATATGAGCCGCCACATGGGAAAACCAACAATCTGCATAGGCAAAAACAAAGGTGCAGATCAGCTTCGCAGTATCTGCGAAGCTGATCAGCGCCTTTGTTTTTTCGCTACACGGATAGTACAATTCCTCTACTTTCTAAATCCAAAATTTCCAGTCTCTAGCCATCTTCTGTGCTTGTACAGCCCTGTTTGTGAAACCACATTGTTGGTGGCTAATATCATAAATACCTGTTTGGCAACAACTTCCACGGATCAGAATGCTGGTTGGAAAGTTGTTCCCAGACAGTATTTGAATGCTACAGTCCAGTCTTGTATTGGTTTTATCCAACCAGGTGTATTTGTTGTCTCTTGGTAACCAGTATGCAGCAGGGACTGAGATTTTTGTTATCACATGTTATGTATGAGCAGTGAGCCGGTGACGTGAAAAAACTGGCTTACACGGTTTCCAACCAGGTCTGACACAAACCGGCCTGTGCAGCTACAGAAAATGGATATAAGCTTGAAATTTTGGATTTAGGAAGAAGAGGAATTGTACTATCTGTGAAGCGAAAACAAAGGCAAAAGTCCGGTTTTCTCATGACGCGGCTCGTATTGTTCTTATGAACTTTCAGTGGAAACTTATCTGTGATAGAGAGAGTCTCGCCGGCACGATCACATCAATACAGATGGCGGGTGTCCTGGTTGGGGCAGTGTTGACCGGACAGCTGGCCGACCTGTTCGGGAGGAGAAATATTCTGTTTATAGAACACGCTATATTGGTTACCATGTGGTTCTGCAGTGCATTTGCCGGGTCGTGGATGGTTTATGCTGCCCTTAGATTTATTATCGGAGCTTTGATTGGAGGTTTGTTGCAGTAGATCAATTGAGTTTGTGGTCATTACTGATTAATGATCAAAGGGATGTCCCAAACATGGGGTGTTTATGTTAACATCTAAATGTTCATTCAACTACTATCCATACATCATCTTTCAGAAACTGCCTTTTTCAAAATCTCACTTTTCTGATACCCCTCAAGACAAATTTTGAAAATCAGTTAACAAATGAATATTTTGTGTAAGAAATTAATTTTGAATAGGACTTCTTCCATTGTGAGGGAAGTAACTAAATTCCCAGAAAAAGTCTGAATTGATTATTTTTCATCTGAAATGCACCAGACCAAAACAGAATTGTATAGTATACATAGCTTAGCTCTTAAAACTATTTCACAGATGGAAGTGTCCGGATTACCTCCCTTGCACATGCAAAAGGCCTATTCAAGATAAAATTTGGGCATAAAGTTTTTGTAAGTGAACCAATTTTCAAAATTTGCAGCTCTTTTTACGACTTTTGGGATGCAAAAAAATAACAGCTTCAAAAATTTCTTTTGATGTTCCACAAAGGGATGATTTTGTAAAAGGCAGTTTCTAAAAGATGGTGTAAGGACAGTAGAAGCATTTTCAGATCATTTATAAAAGTTCCTTGATTCATTAAAGCTTAGCATTGGTGAAGCCCTTTGTTGGTCATTATAGGAATGAAATTCATTTTTGTATTATTCATTTTTGCTTAACATCCCAGCCAACAATTTTTCAGTCATGTCTAGACGGAGCCAATGCTTCCTGGGTTAAACCAGTATTGTAGGGAATTAATGTGTCTTGCTCAAAGACACAACATTGTGCCGCTTGTGGGGTTCAAACCCAGGACCTTTCGATTCAGAGTTTGACGCTCTACCACTACGCCATCGCGCTCCCGAAATTCATTTTTGTTGATTTTATTGATGTGTAAACACGGGCAAATCACTCACAAATTGAAAGAAGTCGAACGGCGTTTCTACCTTATCAATGCCCATATTTCAGTTTTTGCGAACTAGCAATTAAAGTGATCGCCATATTTGTTTACATTGGAAAACAAAATTAAAAGAAGTCTGATCAGTGATTTTATCGAAGTGTAAAATCGTTTTCATTTTGCCTGTCAACCAATCACTTAGCTAAAAAATGCATAGAAATGTTGAAATAGAATTATTCCTCATTGAAACTGTCTAAGTCTAATTTTAATTATTGACATTTTTTTATAAATACACTGCATTGTTGGACATTTTCCCACCATTTCTTATATAAACTATCTAGTCTCCAGTATTATCCAGTAGTTTGACTTTGTATGCTAGGTGTGCTAGTTGTGAATTTTGTTCTACCCCTGGAGCTGGTGACCCCAGAGTGGAGGACATTCTGTGGCTGTATTGGCCTGTGGGCGGTGGGGCTGATGGCTCTCGCCCTGTGGGGCTACTTCATACGTGACTGGCAATACCTAGTGATAGCCACATCTACAGCTAGTGTCTTCATCCTCCTAGCTTGGTGGTAGGTGAACCATGTGAGCCATGTTTTCAGAAAACCAACAGTGTTGTTTCTGACAAGGTGTGACACAAATGGGTCTCTGCAGCCACAAAAAAGGGCTACAAGCTTGAAATTTCGAATTTAACAAGAAGAGGAATTGTACTATCCGAGTAGTGATAACTACTATAGGCACGACAACTGAGAAGCTGGTCTGTGCCTTTGTTTTGGCATTAGGCAAAATCTGGTTTTCTGATGACACGGCTCATGTCATGAAAACCTAGTTTTTTGCAAAAATTCATGTGCAGATCAGCTGTAGAGTAGCGCAAAAACTAAGCAGATGATTGGGGCCTGTGAAAAACTTAAGTATTTTATACAGCTAGAGAAAATGATCTATGTATAAAGAATAAGGTTTTCTCAGTGTTTAGAATTTAGAACATCTTTGTTTAGATGACTGACCATTTGGACACTCTCTTGATCAAGTATACTAGATTGTGTCAAACCTCTGCCAAACTCTGAAGAAGGCTGGTTTGTTTACTTGTTTCAAGGCCACATTTACCCGAGATAACTTTCAGGTATTAATTACCATAGGTATATTCAAGCTAATGACTGTCATGTATAATTTGCCAATGAATACATATACAAATTTAATCATAACTTATACAAAAAAGTTCCTGTAAGAGATTTGTATCATTGTAAACATATTGATATGGCAGCGCTAAATGCACTCCAGGAAAATGTCCAATGGAACACTTTCACAACAGATTTGCAAAGAGGGTGAGAACCATCGGATGCCATCACCAACATGCCAATATTCTATTATGTCCCTTGCCAGGTTCATTCACAAATGAGGGATGTCATGAGACTACCAGCTTTTTGCCAGTGCCAAAACAAAAGATGCAGATCAGCTGTGTGGTAACTGCACAGCTCATCAGCACCATTGTTTTTGCTACATGCTTAGTACAATTCCTCTACTACATGTATACAAAATTTCAAGCTTCTAGCCTTCTTCTGTAACTGTACAGGCTGGTTTGTGTCTGACCTGGTGGGAACATCCCAAGACTACTTTTCTTGCACTGTGGCTCAAAGTCTGTTCCACAATTTCAGGTTTGTTCCAGAAAGTCCAAGATGGTTGCTAAGCAAAGGAAGAATAAAGAAAGCAGAGAGGATTCTCACAGACATGGCCAAATATAACAAGAAACCTGTGCCAGATTTCTCTAAACTGAGAGCTTTTGTAGAGGTACATAACTACATACAGAAAGCTTGCAGTTACATTTTCCACATGCTTAAGTCTGATGTCATAGTCTTTGTTTGGATGCATACATGGCATTATGGTTGGAACAGATCCAAGACATTTCATCTAAATAATGCTTTGTGACTGGAAAAGGACATTTTCATTTTTGTCTAAAGGCTTTTAAAGTGTCCTATTTTGTTTTATGACCAGTTTGTTTAAAAGCTGTTTCATCATATGTACGTTCCATGGATGATGGAACACTACAGTTCATCTGAAATTCATAAAAATGCCTAAGAAATAAGTAAGTAATTCTATATTTAAAGAGGGTGGCCCAAGTCTAAATCTTGCATAAATTGAACCATGTCACGAGAAAAGTGGATAGTGGCATATGCGGAAAAAGGTCAAAGATCAGCTCTTTTGTTTTCCTTTAAAGCATTGTACGATTTCTCTTCTTAAATCTGAAGTTTTAAGTTTGTAGCTTTATTTGTGATTGTACTGGCTGGTTTAATTAGGACCTGGTTAAAAACCTGAAGACTGGCTTTTGTGTTGCTACTCAATTATGTCTAGAACACAGTTACATGAACATGTAATAAGTCAAACAATTTGAACATTTATGTCTTAAAGTATTTGAATATATCAAATCTCAGTTGAGCATTTACAGCACCAGTTCAGTCCTCTGGTTTTCCTTTCAGAAAGAAAGACGACTCCAAGCAGTAAGAACAAAATACAGCTATTGGCATCTCTGTTCCTCCTGGCAGTTGGCAAAAAACTCACTCATACTTATGTATGGATGGTAAGCTTGTGTTTACAATTGAGCAAACTCGTGAGAAAACCAACAATCTGCATATGCGAAAACAAAGACGCAGATCAGCTTCGTGGTAACCACGAAGCTGATCAGCGCCTTTGTTTTCACTACACGGATAGTACACTTCCTCTTCTTCTTAAATCCAAAATTTCAAGCTTCTAGCCTGCTTCTGTGACTGCACATCCTGATTTGTGTCCGATCTGTTCGAAAACAACATTGATGGTTTTCTTACAAGGTGGCTCAATAGAGCAGTAAGAACAAAATCTCTGTTCCTCCTGGCAGTTGGCAAAAAACTCACTCAAGTATGGATGGTAAGTTGTGTTCACAATAAACTTGAAAAGTTTGGTAGGATTATTTCTTAAACATCCCAGTCAACAATTTTTCAGTCATGTTGGTACAGATCCACCCTTTCCAAGGTATGAACCAGTACAGTGGAAAGATTAAAGTGGGTGGAGGTATAAGGTATTGAACCCAGGACCTCATGCTTTTACAGTCACTCCATCTCGACATACTGAAAAATTGTTAACTGGGACATTTCACCTCAAAGCAAACAAAATATATTAATCAGAAGATTATATTTTTCTTGTTTAAAATTGTGATTTTTAGCTCACCTGAGCCGAAGGCTCACAAGGTGAGCTTATAGTACAGTAGTCGAGCCGGCGTCCGTGCGTGCGTCCACATTTTCAAACTCAAATATCTCTAAGACAACAAAGCTGATCCTGATCAAATTTTAATTAAAGCATCATTGAGGAGGGGGAAAGGTTGCATTAGGTTTTGGGCCAGGTCGGATTGGAACTCTGGTTTCCATGGCAACAGATAGCTCCCATAGACTTACAATGGAAAAAACATAAAAAAATCTTCTTCTCCGAAACCACAAGTCCCAGACCTTTCATATTTTGTGTGTAGCAATGTATAGTGGTCCTCTTTATAAATCCTGCCATATGTTGTGTTGACCAATGTATAATCCTCTCCTTTATAAATGCTGCCAACGGTGCCCCTGGGGTCCATACAGGCCACGCCCCAGACATGCCATTATCTACCATAGACTTATAATGGAAATATATGAAAAAATCTTTTCTGCAACAGCATGACACAAAGCTTGTATATTTGATATACAACATTGTCATGTGGAGCTCTACATAAATCCTGCCAATTTTGCCTCTGGGGTCAAATATGGCCCCACCCCGGGGGTCATTATAGGACCCTGACCTTGTTAGACGATTTTTTCACGTGAACCAAAATGGCAGAAAAGAGGATACACAATCCAGACAAGAGCTCTTCTGTGGATGTAAGTAGGGTTTCAAGGTCATATGACCAAGATGGCCACCATACCCATATATGGTAAAAACCCCAATTACTTTGTCCAGTGACTGTACTTGTTGACTCTCAGGTGAGCGATCATTGCCCCTGGGCTACTTGTTTATTTGACAATGCAGTCTATTGCTTACATGTACTTTTATCATGTATTCCAGGTTTGTTTCCAGTGCAGTTTACTACGGTCTCAACTTTAATACAAGGAATCTCACTGGTGATATCTACCTTAATATTTTCTTCTCTGGTCTGGTGGAGATCCCCGCCCTGCTGTTTGTGGTGCTGGTCCACAACAAACTGGGTCGTCGGCTCACAGTCTCTAGTCTTATGATAGTCACGGGTGTATTCTGTTTCTCAATACTTGTACTGGATATAATAGGTAAGGCCAATAATTACGAAAACTTGCCCAAAGGCATGCAATATACAGATTTTTCCTTATTCGCAAAAATAGAAAATTTTCAGTTGAAATGTTGACGTTTTTCTCATTTTAACTCAAAACATAGATTGTGAGTATGGTGGTTCTAACAAGTAGCCACAATCTATGTTTTTGAGCAAAATAAGGAAACTAGGTATACCCCTGTACACCCCAGTTGAACTATATAAACAATGGTTTGTTTAGCGGGTATATTATTAGCTGAGCTTATAGTATACCCATGCTCCGGCGTCCGGCGTCCGTCGACAATTTCAAAGATCTTATTCTCTGAAACCGCTAGGCCAATCAAAGCCAAACTTCATATGGAGCATCCTTAGGAAGGGGGAATGAAAGTTTGTATAAATGGTCAAGGTCACATGAACAAGATGGCCGCCATGGCTATAAATAGCAAAAACCTTTAAAAATCTTCTTCTCCAGAACCAGAAGGCCTATGATTTTGAAACTTGGCATGAAGCATCAGGCAATGGAGCTCTACAAAGGTTGTGTAAATCATGACCCTGGGATGACCTTGACCTTTTTACGGCAAGGTCAACTTAGGCCGACCATGCATTTGAATGGGAAAAAATAGGAAAATGTCATTTAATGGCAAAACACTTGCTAGGAATGAGCAAATGGACAGAATATTCATGTTTATGAAAATATTTTGGGCCCAGAGGGTTGTCTGCCCCTGCCCCGGGGCTATATACATGTGTATGACCATAATATTCAAACATCTTCTTCTCTGAAACCGCTTGGCCAATCAAAGCCAAACTTTATGTGGAGCATTCTTAGGAAGAGTGAATGAAAGTTTGTATAAATGGTCAGGGTCACATGACCAAGATGGCCGCCATGGCTATAAATTGCAAAAACCTTTAAAAATCTTCTCCAGAACCAGAAGGCCTATGATTTTGAAACTTGGCATGAAGCATCAGGCAATGGAGCTCTACAAAGTTTGTATAAATTATGACCCTGGGATGACCTTGACCTTTTTTACGGCGAGGTCAACTTAGGTTGCCCACACATTTGAATGGGGAAAATTGTTACAATGTCATTTGAAGGGCAAAACTTGCAGTAAATTGGCAAATGGACTGAATTTTTAGCTCACCTGAGCTGAAGGCTCACAGGTGAGCTTATAGTATACCCATGCTCCGGCGTCCGTCCGTCGTCGTCCGTCGTCCACAATTTCAAAGATCTTCTCCTCTGAAACCGCTTGGCCAATCAAAGCCAAACTTCATGTGGAGCATCCTGAGGAAGGGGGAACGAAAGTTTATATAAATGGTCCAGGTCACATGACCAAGATGGCCGCCATGGCTATAAATAGCAAAAGCCTTTAAAAAATCTTCTTCTCCAGAACCAATGGGCCGATTTCCACGAAACTTGGTATGTAGCACCGGGGACATGGGCCTATCATAGTTTATATAAATCATGACCCTAGGATGACCTTGACCTATTTTACGGCAAGGTCAGATTAGGTCGCCATTGCATTTGAATGGGAAAAAATGGCAAAATGCTATTTAATGGGTAAAACTTACTGGGAATAGGCAAATGGACAGAAGATTAATGTAAATGGAAAATAATTTTAGCCCCTGGGGTGTTGTCTGCCCCTGCCCCGGGGCTATATACATGTATATGACCATAATATTCAAACATCTTCTTCTCTGAAACCGCTAAGCCAATCAAAGCCAAACTTCATGTGGAGCATCCTTGGGAAGGGGGAATGAAAGTTTATATAAATGGTCAAGGTCACATGACCAAGACAGACCTGTTATCGATTACTTTCAAAGTTAATCACTAACGATTACAATTACTTTCAATCTTACGATTAACGATTACGATTAAAAATAACTTTTTCATGAATGTAATCGATTACAATTACAATTGATTTGCAAAAGTAATCGAATAATCAATCGATTAGTTTTGCATAAATTTATAATCTGGCCAGTCTTGAATTATGCTGTTATGATTTAACTGTATATGGTATTATGTTGGCATATAGGAATCATCTTGCCAGGTGTATTGGGCACTTTATATAAGATCGTAGACTTTACAAAACAGTGAAACATAAACATTATTTTAGGTCTCATGATGCCGTGTGTATGTTTATAATTTGGGTAACAACTCCAAATTGGACAAAAGATGTTACTTGATTTGAATGTTGCAGTAATTTTGACATCAATTTTGTTATATGACTCTCAAAGTTGTTGATTCTGTCATGGGCTCTCTATAGATAGACATTGTTTCTGTTAATCCCTTGTATATTGTCACTCACTTGTTCTAAGGTGTTTTGATAACACAACCAATATGACACGGAGGTCACACCTGTTTATTAGTTAATCTGTAAAGGTGTGACTTTAAGTTTAACCAGGTAGCAATAGGTTTAAACTTTTGCAATAGGTTTCAAAACCTATTTAGAATGAGGTTAATTCTATGTTTATAAGCATGGTCACTGAGGTCAAAGAAATGTAAGCAAACAAGAGTGTTAATTCTAAGAGTTCTGAAATGATAGAGAATTTTGATAAAAAAAAAAAAAAATAAGAATGTTAAATTTGTTGCATGAATAACTTTATTAAACATGTGCACATGTCATTGAAACCATACTCTGTTCCATAACTGACCAATTTATTACTTTAATAAAGAAAATTCTGTTTGGATTTTTTTCTCACATTCAGAGATAAAAGCCAAAAATAATGGCAATGAGCACAGTCTGATCTGATACTGTATCAGAATTACATTTACAATTCTTGAACATGTTGAAAGTCAAAAAATTCCTGTTGTGAACATAATATTAGATATATTAATTTATTAACTTTCATTCTTTTACTCTCTTTTTTTTCACCACATCTTGAAATGTAATTGAAATTTATTCATAAAATCAATCACGATTACATGCATTTTTGAAAAGTATTCGAATAAGAATAAGATTAATTTTAATCGTAAAAATCTACGATTACAGAATAATTTTAGATTGAAAAAAAATTTCAATCGAATAATAGTAATCATGATTAACGATTAAGATTAACCCAGGTCTGGACCAAGATGGCCACCATGGCTATAAATAGCAAAAACGTTTAAAAAATCTTCTTCTTCAGAACCAGAAGGCCTATGATTTTGAAACTTGGTGTGAAGCATCTTGGAATGGAGCTCTACAAACTGTATATAAATCATGACCCTAGGATGACCTTGACCTATTTTATGGCAAGGTCAACTTAGGACGCCCATGCATTTGAATGGGAAAAAATATGAAAATGTCATGTAATGGCAGAAAACTTGCTAGGAATGAGCAAATGGACAGAATATGTATGCTTGTGAAAATATTTTAGGCCCAGGGGTTGTCTGCCCCTGCCCTGGAGCTATATACATGTAGATGACCATAAAATTCAAACAGCTTTTTCTCAGAAACTGCTTAGCCAATCAAAGCCAAACTTTATGTGGAGCATCCTTATTAAGAGGAAATGAAAGTTTATATAAATGGTCAAGGTCACATGACCAAGATGGCCGCCATGGCTATAAATAGCAAAATTTTTTTAAAAATCTTCTTCTTCAGAACCAGAAGGCCTATGATTTTGAAACTTGGCATGAAGCATTAAGGAACGGAGGTCTACAAAATTTGTATAAATCATGACACTGGGATGACCTTGACCTATTTCACGGCCAGGTCAACTTAGATCGCCCATGCATTTGAATGGAGATAATTGTTAAAATATCATTTGAAGGACAAAACTTGCATTTAATTGGCAAATGGACTGAATTTTTATGATTTGAAAAAGACATTGACTCCAGGAGTTATTCTGACCCTGCCCTAGGGTTATATACATGCATTGTACCATTCTAGTCTAACAAGTTTATTGGTACATGTATATACAGTGATGTTATGGCTAAAAACCCACTTTTGCACAGTTCGCGCTGATCCCTTGTGATTTTTTGCGGCGAAACCACCGCGAAATTTCACCGGCCAAGGGAAAATTTAAACGTTTAATCGGTTAATTTTTTCGCGGCGAAAATCCGATTTTCGCGGTGAAATTTCGCCGTGTTTCGCGGCAAAAATCATTTTCTAACGTTTACAACATTTTCCCCAATTTCTCCACTTTATAGCGCTTAAGGTGTGAACTACGATAACTTAATTTGAGATATCAACCATTAAAACGGACAAAACAAAAAAAGACATATTGACATTTGGGCTTGCTGGTTACCACTCTGATCACCCTCTATGAATGCCAGCACAAGACTGATCGCAATCATATCGATTTATACATTGAACTTGCCTTCTAGAAGTACAACTAGCGAAGATCATCCTGGGTTCAGCTTAACAGTCAACAATGTTTGAGTCCCATGGCGACAACACTTTCAGGGTAATACATGTAATACGGTTTTGCTCAAGTACGAAACCCAACGAATATAGGAATCGAAAACAGTACATTTTGTTTCCGGTCAATTTGTACAATTCACCACTAGGTTTCTGCGCTCAACTTTGTTCTAATTAATCTATTCACCATCGATTTATGCGGCATGCGCTCATATTGCCATGATGCGTACTCGTGGCCCTTATTGTATATATGTGTTCCGAAATAAACTAATACTTCTTACGACCCATTTCTTACACAAAATTAGTGTACAAGTATGAACTACAATGCTTTGTTTTAAACACAGTATCCTCCTTTTTTAGCTCACCTGAGCCGAAGGCTCACAGGTGAGCTTATAGTATACCCATGCTCTGGCGTCCGTCCGTCGTCCGTCCGTCCGTCCGTCCGTCGTCCACAATTTCAAAGATCTTCTCCTCTGAAACCGCTTGGCCAATCATAGCCAAACTTCATGTGGAGCATCCTTAGGAAGGGGGAACGAAAGTTTATATAAATGGTCCAGGTCACATGACCAAGATGGCCACCATGGCTATAAATAGCAAAAACCTTTAAAAATCTTCTTCTCCAGAACCAGTGGGCCGATTTCCACGAAACTTGGTATGTAGCATCGGGGACGTGGGCACATCATAGTTTATATAAATCATGACTCTAGGATGACCTTGACCTATTTTACAGCAAGGTCAACTTAGGTCTCCAATGCATTGGAATTGGAAAAAATGGTAAAATGCTATTTAATAGGTAAAACTTACTGGGAATAGGCAAATGGACAGAAGATTAATGTTAATGGAAAATTTTAGCCCCTGGGGGGTTGTCTGCCCCTGCCCCACGGCTATATACATGTATATGACCATAATATTCAATCATCTTCTCTGAAACCGCTAGGCCAATCAAAGCCAAACTTCATGTGGAGCATCCTTGGGAAGGGGGAATGAAAGTTTATATAAATGGTCAAGGTCACATGACCAAGATGGCCACCATGGCTATAAATAGCAAAAATGTTTATAAATCTTCTTCTTCAGAACCAGAAGGTCTATGATTTTGAAACTTGGTGTGAAGCATCTGGGAATGGAGCTCTACAAAGTTTATAATATATAAATCATGACCCTGGGATGACCTGGACGTATTTTACGGCAAGGTCAACTTAGGTCTCCCATGCATTGGAATGGGAAAAAATAGGAAAATGTAATTAAATGGCAGAAAACTTGCTAGAAATGAGCAAATGGACAGAAGATTTATGTTTAAGAAAATATTTTGGGCCCAGGGGGTTGTCTGCCCCTGCCCCGGGGCTATATACATGTATATGACCATAATATTCAAACATCTTCTTCTCTGAAACCGCTTGGCCAATCAAAGCCAAACTTTATGTGGAGCATCCTTAGGAAGAGGAAATGAAAGTATATATAAATGGTCAAGGTCACATGACCAACATGGCCGCCATGGCTATAAATAGCAAAAACATTTAAAAATCTTCTTCTTCAGAACCAGAAGGTCTATGATTTTGAAACTTGGTATGAAGCATCTGGGAATGGATCTCTACAAAGTTGATATAAATCATGACCCTGGGATGACCTTGGCCTATTTTACGGCAAGGTCCTTAGGTCGCCCATGCATTTGAATGGGAAAAAATAGGAAAATGTCATGTAATGGTAGAAAACTTGCTAGGAATGAGCAAATGGACAGAAGATTTATGCTTATGAAAATATTTTAGGCCCAGGGGTTGTCTGCCCCTGCCCTGGAGCTATATACATGTAGATGACCATAATATTCAAACAGCTTTTTCTCAGAAACTGCTTAGCCAATCAAAGCCAAACTTTATGTGGAGCATCCTTAGGAAGAGGAAATGAAAGTTTATATAAATGGTCAAGGTCATATGACCAAGATGGCCGCCATGGCTATAAATAACAAAAATCTTTAAAAATCTTCTTCTTCAGAACCAGAAGGCCTATGATTTTGAAACTTGGCATGAAGCATTTAGGAACGGAGGTCTACAAAATTTGTGTAAATCATTACACTGGGATTACCTTGACCTATTTCACGGCAAGGTCAACTTAGATCGCCCATGCATTTGAATAGAGAAAATTGTTAAAATGTCATTTGAAGGACAAAACTTGCAGTTAATGGCAAATGGACTGAATTTTTATAATTTGAAAAATACATTGACTCCAGGATATATTCTGACCCTGCCCTAGGGTTATATACATGCATTGTACCATTCTAGTCTAACAAGTTTATTGGTACATGTATATATCTCAGGTCTCAGGTGAGCGTTTACAGGACCATTGGTCCTCTGGTTCTAGTATATTGTGCCTTGTATACAATAAGGTTTTGACATTCGACATGCATATACATGTACGTGTTCCAAGCCATCCAAGTACATGTGGATTTTAGAAGGCACACAACACGCTGTTTTACTCAAAACGGTTAGCAAAAGAAGCCTGTCAATTATTGACAATTTCGACACAGTTTTGTACATGTAGGTTGCTGTATTGCTTGTATTCGACGGAATATTGTATCAACACGGTGAAAGTCGTATGCGACCAAATATCGTTTCGACTAAATTGATTTCAACGAAACGGCGTCCACTTGACGTAATCGAAAATTCACTGATGCTTTTAGCAGTGCCATTACCACAGGCGATTAAATGTTTAAAGAAGAGTTGAAGCCGATTGCTTCATCAGGTTGAATCCAAAGACTTGTATACATCTGTGGGTTGGGATCGCGGTGGCATAGTTGTAGTGCATCAGACTCCGAATCGAGAGGTCATGAGTTTGATCCGCACTGGCGACACCGTGTTGTGTCCTTTTGTAAGGCACATTAACTACCCTCAGTACTACTTAATACCCAGGAAACGATAGCTCCCTCCAGACATGACTGAAAAATTGGTGACTGGGACGTTCAGCCTCAATACGAACAAACAAATCTGTGGACAATCATCCCATGAAAATTGCTTACGCCGCTATAAGCTTTTGTTCTGTTAATTAAGCTAGATAATAGGATCTAATATTATCGGGCAAGTCTGATTAATCTGAAAAAGAAGCATGAAAATAAAACACAAAGCCGATAATTAGGGTCTCCGAAACTTCAAAGCAGCTAAAACACGAATAAAACACGTAACTTAAACGATTATCATACAAAATTGAAAAGAAAACAAATATTTATACGACTTAAAAAGAAATAAATGCATACATATTAAAATGAAATCTAAACAAAAAAACTTTTGTGACTGTCGGAACTAAAACGATAATTATACAAAATTGAATAGAAAACAAATAGAAAACAAAATATTGATATGACTTGAAATAATATAAAAACATCCAAATTAAAATTAAATTTAAACAACAAAAAAAAACTTTTGTGACTGTCATCTTTTTCGCCGCGAAACACCGCGACACACCGGTCAAATGATTTTTATGCTGAATGACAGGTATACTTTTTCGCCGTGTTCCGCCGCGAAATTTCGCCGCGAAATCCGGACTTTAATTTTTCACACAATTTCGCCGCGAAATTTTACAATTAGCCGTTAACAAATTAGCCGTTAAAACGGCTAATTTGGGTTTTTAGCCATAACACCACTGTATCTCTGGTCTCAGGTGAGCGTTTACAGGACCATTGGTCCTCTGGTTATGATTTAAAAAAGAAATTGACTCCAGAGGTTGCTCTGACCCTGCCCTTGGGTAATATATACATGTACAGTGGTGTTATGGCTAAAAACCCACTTTTGCACAGTTCGCGCTGATCACTTGTGATTTTTCGCGGCGAAACCACCGCGAAATTTCACCGGCCAAGGGAAAATTTAAACGTTTAATCGGTTAATTTTTTCGCCGCGAAAATCCGATTTTCGCGGTGAAATTTCGCCGTGTTTCGCGGCGAAATTCGTTTTTTAACATTTAGAACAGGTAAGTTTAAATTTCCTATTTTGCCGCGAAACACGGCGAAATACCTGTACATGTTAACATAAAATTATTTATTTTCAATTTAATGACCACACTATTATTCATCTGTTCCTAATATAGATCGTGATTTACGTGCACATTTATAGTATGTACATTTACGCATGTATAGAAATGAAAAACGTGCATAACGCTACTTTTCCATTGGCACGTATTACATGGTACGATATCTATAACGTAATGAGCCAGCTCGTTGCATCTAACTTAGTTTGTTTGTTTGAATAGATGCTTTACGTCTCAATCAGCAGAAATGGTCATGTTGGGACGCTGCCTCCATTTGATGGGACGTCATGATATCCAACAAGTGTTTGAAATACAATCATCCCTCTAAGCCAATACTGCTTATATGTATGGGTGGTTTGACTTGAAACCATTTTCCTAGGCAGGCACAGACCTTAGCGGTAAACCAGTAATCAGATGATCAGTCAATAGCGTATAAGCTTTGCCTGGAGGCACAAACATCCCATATGTGTTTCTTTAGGTCCCAATGGGCAGGGGCCATCTGTGTGCCTTGTTTTGTAGTACAAACATTGTCTATAGGGTATTGCCCAATTAACAGTTAGATTCCTTGTTTTTCCTTTTTAATATTTCCCTCAATTTCTGCACTTTATAGCATTTAAGGTGTGAACTACGATAACTTAATTTTAGATCAACCATGTAAAAACGACAAAACAAAAAGAGACATATTGACATTTGGGCTTGCTGGTTACCACTCTGATCACCCTCTATGAATACCAGCACAAGACGAATCGCAATCATATCGATTTATACATTGAACTTGCCTTGGTAGCGAAGATCATCCTGAGTTCAGTTTAACAGTCAACAATGTGTCAGTCCCATGGCGACAACACTTTCAGGGTAATACATGTTAATCGGTTTTGCCCAAGTACGAAACCCAACGAATATAGGAATCGAACACAGGACATTTTGTTCCCGGTCAATTCATACAATCCACCACTAGGCTTCTGCGCTCAACTTTGTTATAATTAATCTGTTCACCATCGATTTATGCGATATGCGCCCATATTGCCACGGTGCGTACTCGTGGCCCTTACTGTGTATTTGCGTTCCGAAATAAACTGTAAACTTCATATGACCCATTTCTTACACAAAATGAGTGTACAAGTATGAACTACAATACTTTGTTTTAAATACTGTATCCTCCTTTTTTTCTAGTGTATTGTACCTTGTATACAATGAGTTTTGACATTCGACATGCATGTACGTGTTCCAAGCCATCCGTACCCCGACAATTATTGACATTTTCGACACAGTTTTGTTCATGTACGTTGGTGTACTGCTCGTATTCGACCGAATTTTGTATCGACCAGGTGAAGGTCGTATGCGACCAAATGGCGTTTCGACTAAATTGATTTGAACGAAACGGCGTCCACTTGACGTAATCGAAAATTCACTGATGCTTTTAGCAGTGTCATTACCACAGGCGATTAAATGTTTAAAGAGTTGAAGCCGATTGCTTCATCATGTTGAATCCAAAGACTTGTATACATCTGTGGGTTAGGATCGCGGTGGCATAGTTGTAGTGCATCAGAATCCACACTGGCGACACCGTGTCGTGTCCTTGAGTAAGGCACATTAACTACACACAGTACTACTTAATACCCAGGAATCGGTAGCTCTGTCCAGACATGACTGAAAAAAAAATGGTGACTGTGACGTTCAGCCTCAATACAAACAAACAAATCTGTGGGCAATCATCCCATGGAAATTGTTACGCCACTATAAGCTTTTGTTCTGTTAATTAAACTGTTAGGATCTAATATTATCGCGTAAGTGTGATTAATCTGAAAAAGATGCATGAAAATAACACGCAACTTAAACGATTATCATACAAAATTGAAAAGAAAACAAATATTTATATGACTTGAAAAGAAATAAATGCATACAAATTAAAATGAAATTTAAACAATAAAACTTTTGTGACTGTCGGGACTTAAACGAAAATTATACACAATTGAAACGAAAACAAAATATTGATACGACTTGAAATGATATAAAACATCCAAATTAAAATTAAATTTAAAAAAAAAAAAAAAAAAAAAAAAAAAAAAAAAAAAAAACATTGACTGTTATCTTTTTCGCCGCGAAACACCGGTCAATTGATTTTTATGCGTAATGACAGGTATACTTTTTCGCAGTGTTCCGCCGCGAAATTTCGCCGCGAAATCCAGAATTACGCGGCGGAATTTCGCGGCGAAATTCCGCGCTGACTTTTATTTTTCACACAATTTTGCCGCGAAATTTTACGATTAGCCGTTAACAAATTAGCCGTTAAAACGGCTAATTTGGGTTTTTAGCCATAACACCACTGTATATTACCATTCTGGTCAAACAAGTTTATTGGTATATATCTCAGGTCTCAGGTGAGCGTTTACAGGACCATTGGTCCTCTGGTTCATGGATATGTTATCCTCACCCATTGCTCACCCATAAAATAATGACCCATAAGAAACAGAATTTAAACTGGTCTTCAGGGTTTCTGAACAGGTCTTGCACATACAGGCCTGTACAGTCACAGAAAATGGCTTGAAGCTTGAAATATCAGATATAAAAGAAAGGGGGATAAAATTATGAAGTAAAGACAAAGGCGCAGTTCAACTATACTGCACAACTTATATGCATCTTTGTTTCTGCATATGTATTATTCAGGTTTTCTTATAATTTGGCTATAAAGATAAAGTTCAACTGTGAATTTATGTAGATTAATTATATAAGTTGATGACTTTTCTTTTCGATTTAACAAACAAGCCAAGCCATAATCGCCAAGACCTGATGTCTGTCAAATGAAACAGTCTGAGCAATCTTCATTGATTGGAATTTGGAACCTAAAAACAGAAGGTCCAGGAATACTTTTAACAATTTAAACTGATTTCCCAACCTAACACCAGAAGTGAAAGGAAAGACTGGGTGTTCCATGTTGTTGCCCTGAGCAAAACATATAAGCTCCCCATGGTTTTGGTAATTACCCAAGAATAGATCGCTCCGTCCTGTCGTGACGGAAGAACTGTTGATTGTGATGTTTACACATTTAAGCCTGGCATCCTTTTTATGGGACATATGTATTAAAACAGTATAGCTCCAGATGTGACACCGCAGAACGCGGCGTCCTATCGGGGGCTATTCTGTTTGCATAGAGGAATTTTCATTGAAAAATGGAATAAAAAAAATCACTCTTGATGCCCCTAAAAATGACTGTGGACCCATCCAAATGTTAATGATGGGAATGTCCATTCGTCAAAAATGGGCTTACCAACAAACACATTAAAATAACTCTGTTTCAGGAAAGCTAGATGAGTTAGGTACGCTATCAGTGGTCCTGGCTATGGTGGGTAAGGCAGGAATCTCAGGGGGCTGGGCCGCGCTACAGGTCTTCTCAGCTGAACTATTTCCAACTGTCGTCAGAAATATAGGGGTCGGCACCTGCTCCTTCTCCGCAAGAATAGGGGCTATTGTGGCTCCTCAGATTGTATATTTAGTAAGTTTACTGTTAAGTCTTGGAATCTGTCACGACATGACTGAAAAAATTGTTCACCGGGGCCCAGTTCTTCAAAATTAAATGACATCGTTAGCTAACGATTCGTTAAAATTTCAGACATGAATATTACAAATACACTGTTATTTTTTTGTTGGTAAAATGTGAGAAATGTCACACATTTTATCTAAAAAAATGTCAGTGTATTTGCTTATGTAGTCGGTATTTACTTAACAAGTTGAGGTCTTAACAATGTTGTTAAGCTAACAAAGTTTTAAACAACTTGGCCCTGGACGGTAAACTTCTCTACACACAAGCAAAGTGTTTCTACAGAAACCTAAGCTGTCATTACCCTAAACACGGAATAGAGGTCATAGCCAATTGATAATGTGTTCAAAAAGTGTATATAATATAGCAACCCATGTCCCGAGATTATAAAACCTTTTTCATGCTCAACTCAGCTGAGATTAAAATTTATCCTGCTCATAAATGTTAAAATGCCAATTGAGTAACACAGTTTTACTTTTAACATGATATGCTTCTATGGACCCCAGAGATAGTGTTACAATGAGGTTTACCTGTATTATCATCACTATTTTCACAGGGTACGAAGCATTTCAAGCCATTAACCTTCACAGTATTCGGTGTGATATCACTAGTATCCGGAGGACTGGTTTGGTTGTTACCGGAGACCCGGGGCAACCCCCTCCAGGACATGCTCATCGTCGTCCAGCCCCCGGGGACGGAGAACGGGGCACAGAATGACCCTACCCAGCGATCAGACTTAGAGGAAGAAGCTATACCATTAAATGATGTACATGTATCTGTGAATAACTTAGAAACAAATGGGGATTTACCAGTGGAAAGAACAGAATCATGATACTAGGCAAAGATCTAAAAACAGGAATTATATAGCTGCTTCATGACAGTGCGTTCCTTGGGCATTGTTACCATAAAATTCCTTGAGATACAATCAAGCTAGTTTTGTACAACCAAAGAGATTTTTGCGTATATTTTTGTACTTATGTATACCATGTACAAACCTCAATACATTAATTGAGGCATGTGAAGGCATTATCCAGTCAGTCATTTCTGATCAGTTCTCCCACAAACAAGACCTTACAGCGAAGAAAGGCATGAAGTTTAGAAAGAGTGATTCTGATGCTTTCATAGCAATGTTATTTGAGCCTGTACATGAGAAAACCAACAATTTGGGTTCCCACCAGGTCCGACACAAAACCGGCTGTACAGTCACAGAAGATGACTAGAGGCTGGAAATTTTGGATTTAGCAAGTAGAGGAATTGTACTATACTGTCCGTGTAGCGAAAACAAAGGTGCGAATTTGCACGAGCGAAAACAAATCCGCAGATCAGCTGTGCAGTAACTGCACAGCTGGTCTGCGGATTTGTTTTCACTCGTGCAGATAGTTGGTTTTCTCATGCAGTGGCTCATTTCTGGTTGCATCTCTGTTCATTATATGCCAAACAAAATAAAGTTTTAGTCAGCATGTCCGTCTTTCCGTGATTCTATCAACATTTGGGCACTTTTGCTAAATAACTTAAGTGTGCATATTGTATGTTTGCCAGTGTACATATATGTTTGCCATTGTGCTGAAAGTGCATACATGTACTTTGTAAAATCAACTCCTCCTACAGGTTTCAACTTTTGACTTTAATATTGCAGATATGCATGAAGATGCTGAAAAAAAAATATTGCTAACAAATTTACAGCATTTTATCCAACTTTGGACCGTTACTTATATTCAATAATGGTTTGTAGTGCATACTTGAAATCAACTCCTCCTTGGGCTTTCAATGATTGTTTTAATACTATGCTGCATGCAGATATGTTCCAGATATATTGCAGACATGCATGAAAAATTTTTATGCTGAAAAATTGTTTTTGACAAATTTACAAGGGGAAGCTCGGTGGAGTAGACTAGTGGTAGAACATCGGACTCTGAATCAAGAGGTTCTGGGTTCTGGGTTTGATCCCTACTGGCGGCACTGTCTTGTGTCCTTGAGGAATGCACATTAACTCCCCAGAGTACTGGTTAATATCTAAGAAGTGACAGCTCTGTCCCGACATGACTGAAAAAATTGTTGACAGGGATGTTAAACCTCAAAACAACAAATTTACAACATTTTTAACACAGCCAATTTTTACCCAATTCTTGCATTAAATAATCTTCAATTGTTCATAGTTCAGTCTAGTGAAATCGACTTCTAGTGCTTTCAGTTTATTTATCTTTCAATATCTTTCAGTTATGCATATTTTCTACACATGATGCATAGTTTAATATACATAATGCATAGTTTCTATACATAATGCATAGCATCTACACATGATGAATAGCCATAGTTTCTATACATAATGCATAGTTTCTACACATGGTTTATAGTTTAATATACATAATGTATAGTTTCTATACATAATGCATAGCTGCTATACATGGTGCATAGTTGCTTTATGTAATACTTGATGAATAGCTTTTATACATGAAGCATACTTTCTATACATTATATATTGTTTAATATACATAATGCATAGTTTCTAAACATTATGCATAGCTGCTATACATGATGCATTGTTTCTGTACATGATGCATATCTTCTATACATGACGCATAACCTCTATACAGTATGCATAGCATCTGTAATTAATACATAGTTTCTATACATAATGCATAGCATTTATGCATGATGCATATCTTCTGTATGTAATGCATAATTTCTATACATAATGCATAGTATTTATGCATGATGCATATCTTCTGTACATAATTCGTAGTTTCTATACAAAATGCAGTATTGCCTTTTACACCATTTTTACAGTCAAAGGTACCAGCAAAAGCTAAATTAATTTAGTTAAGACCTCTTAAATTTGTTTTGACTATTGCATATTACATATGAGACTGTTGCATAAGTATTTTTGACAATGGGCATGGAATGGTTAGGGCTTTCATACTTAAATTCTGATCAGGGGGTGATGAACTGCCATCTGGACTTCTTTTCATGTGCCAACATTGATAAATGTGAATATAGGGTGTTGACCCCCTGCAGCAAATCCAATCACCTTTGAGAACCAGTCCCATTAGAGCATCTGCTTCATGAGCGGGAGGTTATGGGTTCGGTGCTAGGCCGAGTCTTACCAAAGACATTAAAAATGGTACCAGTAATAATCTATGTCTGGATTTACTGGAGGATTGTATGGACGACTGGCATTTGTGCTAAATATGTTATCTTTCTAATATAGAGGTTATTATTATTATTAGAGTCAGGCGACAGGATAAAACCTTAAAACATGTATTAAAATTGTCAACAGGCACTTCAGCTTGATAGAAAATATTGTTTCGAATGGGTTTCAATGATTTTAGAAATTGAAGATAAGATTTTTTTTTTTATATTTTGTATTCCAATATCCCCAACTTTTTGTGGAGTTTATTCATTTTGTTACAGAGTGTGATAAGTGCTTTGTTTTTGTTTATTACAAAGATTTGCCTATGTAATATATGTACATTTATTTAGCTCTATAAAAAATGAAAATTTCATCAGAAAAAAAATTGATACTTTTATTGTATTTGCTCAAAGAACAATTCCTCCACTTTCTAAATCCAAAATTTCCAGTCTCTAGCAATCACCTTTGCTTGTACACCTCAGTTTGTCAAACCTGTTCGGAAACCACAGTGTCGGTTTTCTCATGATGCGGCTCATTTTCATTCACATCATGAACATGCATGTATATTGCCTTGCTACAAGTTGAAAGCTCCTATGATACTGAGAATTTAAAACCCACTGCAGCCTACTTTCAAATCATGATGGCCGCCTGTGATGGCAGGGAACTAAAAATTGCTAAAAAAATACCTAACATGTAAAGCTAACTCATAGGATGTAGATATGTAGATGTCAGACCCATAGGTGTTTTAATCATAGCTTAGCCCCCCCCCCCCCCCCAAAAAAAAAAAAATAAAAAAAATATAGATTTTTTTTTTTTTGTTCTTGAATGAAAATATATTCAAAAATAACACCCAACTTTTTTTTATATATACAAAATAAAAAAAAGTTCTATATACAAAAAAATCATAAAAAAAAATTTGTGTGTTATTTTTGAATATATTTTTCATTCAAGAAAAAAAAATAGATTTTTTTTTTTTTTTTTTTTTTTTTTTTTTTTTTTTTTTTTTTTTTTTTTTTTTTTTGTGCTCAGACCGAGCAATTTTGCTTCTATACAATACAATAACTTTATTTCATCTCAGTCCACTATTACATGGCATCATGAAGAATAAATAATACAGGTTAATTGATTGAGGCTGAGTGTCAACATGGCATGGTTGTTTTTGCTGGGTTTCCGACCAGATAACTGCGTATAAACCGGAGACTATATAAGGAAATAGTTCGAAATATAAATAGATAGGCGACAACAATGAAGATGCAGACCAGACCATAAAACATGTAGGCTTGCCAGCACCTTCATTGCTCGCATAGCTGATTTTACATACTATTCAAAAATGTTACATGTATGAATATGATGAAACATAGATCAGTACAACACGGAAATATATGTATATCAGATTGGTAAGCTCAGCAGCAATGTGTGTGTCGCCAGGAGGGTATTAACGCTTACTCCTTGTATGGTCTTGTGTGAACCGGCTCGACACGTGCAACAGACTGAACATTGTTACGACCTAGCGTAACTAGACAGGTACAGCGAAAACAACCAAGTAATTTAAACTTAACAATATTTAATCAAACAAATAAATGCTGCAAATACATAAAAACAAACAAACAGATAAGTAAATAAATAAATAAATAACTTACAAAGTTAATGTCAAATAAGTCCTTGTCCCTCAAATGTAAGTCCACAATCCAGTAACCAGAATATGAGCACATGTATATTTTAATCCACACAAAACACTAGTGAAACAACCAAAATTATATACTTTAAATCACTTCAAATTTCTGAATACCTACGACTGAATTGGGACCTATATTTATACATCTAAGGAAATTCTCCAGGTTTCTAGAGAATGATATAATAATCTTTTCTCTAGAAAAGAAACGAACTAAACGAAAGTTCTTTTAAATTCTCCAAAGAGAATTTAGAATTCTCCAGAGAGAATTCAAGGCCGCAACGACCATCAAGACTAAACGAGAGTCCACTAGACCCTTCGAGATCTCAGTATACATAGTCCAAATATATTTTTAACTTATGGTAAAAAAAAAACACTCACTCCATTTTCATCTGGAATTATCCACAAAGTGCTCATAGAATTTTCTATACTTCTAAATTATATAACAGTGATAAAAATCAATGACATTCTTCTACAAAGTTCTAGATAATAAATTGTAGAAACATAAAAAGAAATATATATTAATTAATTGGGTTACTCCCCTTTGATTATATATATATAAATTATAAGTAATAGCTTTTAAAAGAATCAATATTATTGAATCAATTATATATAACACTTCCCCTCTTCAACAAAAAGAAAGTTTTGTGAAATAAAACTTTCTTTTGCAATACTCATATGCAAACATACAAGGCAAAACTGTCAAGCTCTTGAAAGGGTGTCTGGAATTATATTATCTCTACCTTTTATGTGTCTAATGTCAAGATTGTGCTCTTGCAACATGAGACTCCATCTGAGCAAACGCTGATTCTTGTTTTTCATTTTGTGTATGAAGGTCAGTGGATTGTGATCACTGAAGACGACAATTGGTGAATTTGCAGAAGACAGATACACTTGAAAGTGTTGAAGGGCAAGAATAAGAGATAGACATTCTTTCTCTATAGTAGAATAATTTCTTTGATGTTTGTCAAACTTCTTTGAAAAGTAACAAACAGGATGATCAACACCATTGTCATCTTCTTGTAACAATACACTGCCTGCACCAACATCACTTGCATCCACCGCCATTTTGAATTCTCTGTCAAAGCGTGGTGCTGATAGAACTGGAGCACTCTTAAGTATGGCCTTTAATTGATCAAAAGACTTCTGACAAGCCTCAGACCAAACATACCTGACCTTCTTACCAAGTAAATTTGTCAAAGGCTCAGCTATAACTGAAAAATTATTACAGAACTTTCTGTAATATCCAGCCATACCCAAAAAGCGCATCAGTTGCCGTTTTCCTGTAGGTACAGGAAAATCTGATATAGCCTCAACTTTGGCTTCTACAGGTCTGACCTGACCTTGTCCAACAATATGTCCTAGAAATGTCAAACTAGCATGGCAAAATTCACTTTTCGGTAAGTTTATTGTCAGTTTAGCATCACTGAGTCTTTTGAAGAATTCTCTGATGATCTCCAGGTGTTGTTTCCACTCTTCACTGTAGATGATGGCATCGTCGATGTAAGCTTTACACCCATCCAGACCGAAAATCAAACTATTAACCAAGCGCTGAAATGTTGCTGGAGAGTTTTTCATGCCAAAAGGCATCACTTTATATTGATAAAGTCCATCAGGAGTAACAAATGCCGAGATCTCCTTTGCCCTGTCTGTAAGTGGAATCTGCCAAAACCCTTTCAAAAGATCGAATTTTGTCACATATTTGGCGTGACCAATGTTGTCGATGCAGTCATCAATTCTTGGTATGGGAAATGTGTCAGTTTTTGTGACAGAATTTACTTTTCTATAGTCTGTGCACATTCGAAATGTCCCATCAGATTTTGGCACAAGTATACAAGGAGAACTCCATTCACTTTGACTAGGTTCTATAAAGTCATTGTCCAGCAAATACTTAACTTCTTTCCTGAGATATTGTTGTCTTTCAGGATGAAGTCTATACGGATGTTGTTTCACCGGTTTTGCTCCTTCAATAATGTCTACATCATGGTAGATTTTATCGGTTCTGGATGGAATGTCCGGAAATAAGTGCTCATATTCAAGAATTAATTGTTTTAGTTCATGTTTCTTGTCCGGATCTAGATGTGACAGTTTCTGATCGAGGTCATGCAGAATGTCAGAATTCTGGAGTTTTGAGGATAATGGTTCACAGTTCACAGAGTTCATTTCTTCAAAGTCTGTCTGATTTTGTTCATGAGGGACAGAATTAACTATGCTTACTGAGGAAATAACTGAACTATCATTATCACTATCCCTATCAATGTACTTTTTAAGCATGTTAATATGACATAATTGTTTTTGCTTGCGCCTCCCAGGAGTGTTAACAATGTAATTTACATCACTTAACTTTTTCTCAACAGTATATGGACCATAATATCTAGCTTGTAATGGCCTGCCAGGAATGGGCAAAAAAGCAATCACCTTGTCTCCAGGGTCAAAATTTCTGTTCTGAGCATTTTCATCAAAATGCAACTTCATTTTGCTCTGAGCTGACTTAAGATTGGACCGAGCAACTTCCCAAGCTTTTGTCAATCTAGTTTTGAAGTCAGACACATACTGAAGTAAGTTCAAAGGACTGTCATTACTTGAAAGAAACTCCTCTTTCATAAGTTTTAAAGGTCCACGAACAGTGTGTCCGAAAACAAGTTCAAACGGACTGAACCCAAGAGACTCTTGTACTGACTCTCTGACAGCAAATAATAGCAAATGTATGCCTTCATCCCAATCTTTTTCGGTGTCAAAACAGTAAGATCTGATCATGTTCTTCAAAGTTTGATGGAATCTTTCCAAAGCACCTTGACTTTCAGGATGATAAGCTGATGACTTGTATTGTTTAATGCCAAGTTCATGCATTACTTGCTGAAATGTTCCTGACATAAAATTGGAACCCTGATCTGATTGGACTGATTTTGGAAGACCTACAAGTGTGAAAAACTTCACAAGGGCCTTAACTATTGTTTTCGTCTTGATATTCCTGAGTGGAATTGCTTCAGGAAAACGTGTTGAAGCACACATTATAGTCAAGAGATATTGGCAACCTGATTTAGTCTTGGGTAACGGACCTACACAGTCAATGATAATCCTACTAAATGGTTCATCAAATGCAGGAATAGGCTGTAAATTAGCTTTTGGAATAGTCTGATTAGGTTTTCCTACCATTTGACAAGTGTGACAGGATTTGCAATGTTTGGAAACATCAGATTTTAATCCTGGCCAGTAGAAATGCTTGAGAATTTTGTGGTAAGTCTTATTTATCCCTAAATGACCTGACATGGGAGTTTCATGGGCCAAGTTTAAGATTTCAGGACGATAAGCCTTAGGAACCACAATTTGGTGATTTATGGTCCATTCGTCTTCCGCTGAAACATCAGGAGGACGCCATTTTCTCATTAAGATGTCATTTTTGACATAAAAACAAACAGGAACCTGCGAAATTTCATTTTCATCTAAAGCCCTTTCAAATAAAGGCGAGATTTCAGGATCACTGTGCTGTTCTTGACAAAGTTGTGACCTTGACATTTGGTCGTGACCTTGGTCAAAAATTGAAGGTGAAAGGTCATTGTCTGACCTTTGATTGTTGAAGTCAGTTTGACTTGAAGAAAGAGATTTTGAAATCTCATCATGAAAAGACTGACCTATAAAAGTGTCAGTTAAGTCAATATCCTGTATCCCATCATTCAATTTGACTTTTTTTGCCATAGCCCTTGTAACGGCACATGAAGGGTAAAGATCAGGAATTTCCTGCTCAATGGGATCAGGCAATTGATCCTCACAAGGTGTATTGGTCAAAAGTGGGTTTACCACAACCTTATCTCCGGCTAAGTCATTGCCTAATAGCAAGTGAACACCTTTAAAAGGTAAAGAAGGCCTAATACCTACAGCCACAGGACCAGAAACTAAGTCTGAAGACAAATAAATGTTATGGAGCGGTACATTAACAAATCCACACTCTACTCCCTGAATAAGGACACTTGTCCCAGTTGAAGTCTTCTCGGAAAAAGGCAGGGTATCTGCTAAAATAAGAGACTGAGAAGCTCCGGTATCTCGTAAGATTTTAATAGGGGTAGACTGGGCAGAATCACTAGTAAGTGACACAAAACCTTCTGATAAGAATGGTTCATAAATCTCCATAATACAATCAGTCGCAGACGTTTTGGCCAAAATAGGATTTTCATCCTGAATAATCGACTGTGGTTTTGACCTTAAAGAAGTAAGACCTGTTGGTCTAGAATTATTTTGATTTTGTCTCTCTTTTCTTCTTTTCAAAGTTTCACATTCAGAAATGACGTGACCGTCACCTTTACAATAATTGCAAAACAGCCGGGGTGAGTATGAGGATCTTTGACCTTTGTTTTCACTAGTATCTTTATTTTTAGGATTGTGTGAAGGACTGGAACTATCAGCTGTTAGTCCAGCTTGTGGTTGTGGATTAGGTTGAGGAGAATTATTTCTCTGTTGAGGGTTAAATGGTTTTGACTGAGGTGTATTAGGTTTAAATTGAGGGTTAAAAGGTTTCTTGTAAGGCTTATTTACAAAAGACACCTTATGAGTCAAAGCATAATCATCAGCTAATCGTGCTGCTACATCTAAAGTTTCTACTTCCCTTTCGTCAAGAAAAGATTTGACATCAGAGTGTATGCATCGTTTGAACTCTTCAACAAGCATGAGCTGTCTTAATTTTGCATGATCAGACTTTACATCCTTTGAAGAACACCACCTATCAAATAATTGCTCCTTAGTTCTAGCAAATTCTACATGGGTTTGGTCATGTTCTTTCCTACAATTTCTGAATTTCTGCCTATAAGCTTCAGGTACTAACTCATAAGCCTTAAGAATCAGATTTTTGACTGTGTCATAATCTGAACTTTGATCAAGTGGAAGCTGAGTGTAAATTTCTCGAGCTTTACCAATAACAACACTCTGTAGAAGCAAGGTCCAATGCTCTTTTGGCCATTTCAAATTTTCTGCTACCTTCTCAAAATGTAAAAAGTACTTATCTACCTCTTTTTCTTGAAATGGAGGAACGAGCCTGATATGCTTTGTAACATCAAATACTTTACTAGGATCAAAAGACACAGGAGGCATTGATTTACTGCTTAATTCAAGCTCTTTCATTCTTATTTCATAATGCATTTTCTCTTTTTCAACCTCAATTCTTTCCTCTTGCTCTAATTTTTCTTTTGCAAGCCTTTCTTCTAACTCTCTTTGTTTTTCCTTCTCTCGTTCTTCCATTTCTCTTTGTTTTTCTCTTTCCCTTTCTTCAAATGCTAACTTTTGTTTTTCAAGCTCTAACTTTTCTATTTGTATTCTTTCCTCCCTTTCAGCCTTATCTCTTGCAAGTTTTTCTTCCCTTTCAGCCTTATCTCTTGCAAGTTTTTCTTCCCTTTCAGCCTTATCTCTTGCAAGTTTTTCTTCCCTTTCTTCCTTATCTGCCCTTCTTTTTTCTTCAAACTCTAATCTTAATTTTTCCAGTTCAAGATGCCTTTTTAATTCTAACTCTTTCAACTGTATGTCGGTTTGTGAGACCATAATTAGAGATGTAGCTGAGGGTTCAAAAAATTCCTCATCAACAAGAAACTGAATGATAACATTATTAATTTCACGTTTTAACATAGATGTTTTGACATCAGGTATGCTATAATGACTAGCAATGTCTAAAAGATCACTCTTTTTGGCCAAGTTTAACAACTCTTGAGAAGGCGCAGCAATGAAATCTTCAAGTTTGAATAACATGGTTGCTTTTTGCTGGTATGACAAACAATAAATATCTTTTCAAATTCAGAATAAAATAGGTGCACAAAATGTTCAATCCCGGCTCAGAGCCCCCAAAATCTGTTACGACCTAGCGTAACTAGACAGGTACAGCGAAAACAACCAAGTAATTTAAACTTAACAATATTTAATCAAACAAATAAATGCTGCAAATACATAAAAACAAACAAACAGATAAGTAAATAAATAAATAAATAACTTACAAAGTTAATGTCAAATAAGTCCTTGTCCCTCAAATGTAAGTCCACAATCCAGTAACCAGAATATGAGCACATGTATATTTTAATCCACACAAAACACTAGTGAAACAACCAAAATTATATACTTTAAATCACTTCAAATTTCTGAATACCTACGACTGAATTGGGACCTATATTTATACATCTAAGGAAATTCTCCAGGTTTCTAGAGAATGATATAATAAACTTTTCTCTAGAAAAGAAACGAACTAAACGAAAGTTCTTTTAAATTCTCCAAAGAGAATTTAGAATTCTCCAGAGAGAATTCAAGGCCGCAACGACCATCAAGACTAAACGAGAGTCCACTAGACCCTTCGAGATCTCAGTATACATAGTCCAAATATATTTTTAACTTATGGTAAAAAAAAAACACTCACTCCATTTTCATCTGGAATTATCCACAAAGTGCTCATAGAATTTTCTATACTTCTAAATTATATAACAGTGATAAAAATCAATGACATTCTTCTACAAAGTTCTAGATAATAAATTGTAGAAACATAAAAAGAAATATATATTAATTAATTGGGTTACTCCCCTTTGATTATATATATATAAATTATAAGTAATAGCTTTTAAAAGAATCAATATTATTGAATCAATTATATATAACAACATCTTATTTTTTTAACATACTTATAGCATTTTTCACAGACAGACAATGATACATGATTACATTTCCATATGGTTATGACTTTCGTAAGTAAATTTAGACTGGTTGGCAATGCACTAAGAGCATATTATCTACAAATCTATAAAGACGTATATAAAAAAGAAAGTGAGGATTTATTCTGCTTTAGCCATTTCATAAATTATTTTAATAAATTTTGCAATTGTTATAAGGAGTCTTTTATTTTTTGAATTCATTAGACTTTCATACTTAAAGACATTTGGTCTTCTAATGTATTTTGGTTTAAGGTACTCTTTGCGAACTCCCTTCAATTTTTTGCATGTTAAAAGAAAATGGTATTCATCACCGATGTCTTCTTTACATAAATTGCATTTACGCACATTACGATTTGTTCGAGACCATCTCCCAGTTTCTATGGCAAGTCTATGATTTCTAGTCCTGAATGATATCAGATAATACAAAAACTTTTTGGGCAATATAATAAGGTAATTTTCAAATTCGAATTTATGTTTAAATATTTTATAATTAACATCGCTGTTGACTTTACTATACCAATCATTAAGGAATAAATCTGTGTATTTTTGTTTTATTGCATTTGATAACCAGGTCTTATTTGGGAATTTGTGGGTCTCCCATATTCCACTATTTCCCGATGTACATAATATTTCTTTTATGTTGTTTATCCATTTAAAGTATGTTGACTTTGGAGAAATATTGCTATGCTTATAGACACTTTTTGAGACGAGATATATGTTACTTGCTAACGACCCAAAGTTTTCAATAGAGTTTAGTTTTCCCCAATAGGATATCATACGACAATAAATATCGATTTTTAAAGGGTAAACACCCAACTCCCCATAGACAATGTGATTTGGTGTACAAGCTTTTAGATTCAGGACATGTTTTATAAACTTCAGTTGGACTCGTTCTAAAACACCAATATTTCCGAATCCCCAAATTTCACAACCATATAAGAGAATCGGTTTTACTAATTTCATAAACAGTTCAATTGTTAGGTCAATTGGTAGGTGTATATTTCTAGATTTAGCTAATAAACTGTACATCGCCCTCGTGCCTTGTTCTGCAATATGTTTCTTTGTTTTATAAAATGAATTACTTTTACTAAATAAAATTCCTAAGTATTTGAATTCTATCACGATTTCTAACTTCTCATTGTCTAATAAAAATTCATTGTCAGAAAAGTCTGTTTGAGTTTGATTTGAGAATATTAAGATTTTTGACTTATTGTAATTAACCGTAAGCTTCCATTGTGCACAATAACGTGAGTATGTGTCTAATGCGTTTTGTAAACCCTCAGCAGTGTTACTTAAAATAATAGTGTCGTCTGCATATAATAAGAGAAATATTTCTAAAAATAAAATATAAAGGTTTGATCCTTTGGAAGCAGTAAAAACATTCAAAGGGAGATAGTATGGACTATATTGCGCAATTTCGGGTAATGAACCCTCGTCAGTAGCCCTTTTTAAACCGGCAACGAACGCCAGACTATAATTGTTCTGCAATTTCGAGAATTTACACGAGGAGTCTGAATCAAAGACATATTCCTAAATTGGGTCAACTAATTAAAAACATGCTTAGAAGTATGTTTCTAAACGTGAGTGTTTTGAACACTCTGAATATCTTTACTGATCTCAAAGGACCGAAATAAAAATATAATCTGCACTATGGATGATGTACGGGGAGACTTTTTACGGCCATCAGCGAGTCATCCAGGTGGTGTTCTGAACATTCAATACCATTTACATTATTCTCTATGAAAAAATCTTCCAAATCATTTAAAAATAGGTTAAATAAGAGTGGGGAGAGATTCTCGCCTTGACGCACTCCGATATTGCTGATGAAAAAATCCGTTGTCTTATTGTTAATAAGAACGCATGATTTGATGTTTTTATATATATTCTTTATAACTCGAAGGCATTTGCCATTAATATTATATTTAGCTATCTTTTCCCACATCCCCTCCCTCCATACTTTATCGAAGGCTTGTTTCAAATCTATAAAACTGCAGTATAAGCTGTGCTTACTTACAGACTATGTCAATAAGATTATGGAGTATAAAAATATTATCAATCGTGCTATATCCCTTTCTGAAACCTGACTGACAGTTTTTAATTTTATCGTGCCCCTCGACATAAGACTGTATTCGGTTATTTAAAATGGCCGTAAAAAGTTTACCCACACAACTAATTAGAGTGATTGGTCTGTAGTTGGATGGATCTTTAGAACTGCCTTTATTTTTGTAGATAGGTTTGATCATGCCTAAAGTCCAACATTCGGGAACGAGTCCGGTATCCAATACTAAATTGTATAAATTTACTAACACAAGGGAGATTATATGAGATAAGGATTTCAAATGTTCGTTTAAAATGCGATCTATACCTGAGGCTTTATTATTTTTTAATTTCTTAATTGTTGACTTAATTTCATCTTCTGTAATACGAGAGTTTATTTCTTCGTTATCATTATCTGATATTTCATCAAAGGTTTGACGACCTTGATCATATTCACAGTTTTCTTGAAAATTCACATTTTTGAAAAAATCGAAAAATAACTGTGGATCCGCTTCGATTTCATCTTTCTTTTTTCCATTTAATATTTTCCAAAACATCCTTGGATTTGTATTTTTTAAAAGTTTCAGTTTTTGAACATTATCCCGCTGAAATTTCGAGTAACATTTCTTTAATGTGTTTTTATAGCATCCGCTTTTCATTTTAAGGTTCTGTTTGTTTTGATGTGTCTTTCGCAGTTTAAACTGATAACGTGCACGATGAAATTGCTTCCTCGCCTTTTTGCATTCGGCGTTAAACCAGGACGTATTATTGTTGCTTTCGAATTTTTTTCCGGTGGTTTTACCGAAGGATTTTTCAGCACTTGACAATATTAAATCATTAAAGCTTTCGCAAATTGAATTAATAACGGCTTGTGATGGTTCCCTATTTTGGGCCTGTATGATTTGTTCATTAATCTTGTCAAGGTCATTTAAAGAAAAATTGAAAAGAAAACTATCCACTTTTTTCGGATTCCATTGTTTTATGGTTTCTTGTTTAGTAGAACTGTTTACGGCATTTATTTTGGGCATTTGACAAATATCTAGTTCTAGGGAGACCGGACAGTGCACGTCCGACAGTAACGGATCAAATTCAGCAACGTAAAAATCGCGTATAACCAGAAATAAATTTGCAGAACTTAAAAAATAGTCTACTGTGCTGCTATTTTTACAAGTGCAAGATCCTACTTCTTTATCTTTAGCCGCTCTGCCATTTAATATTATATATGCTGTTGCATTTGCAAAAATCTATTAACTTATAACCTTGGTTGTTCGTATTTAAGTCTTGATTACTTCTTTTTATCGAAACATGCGAATTTTGACCATCAAAATATGATAACTCTTTCTGATAATCTAGTTCAAGTTCTTCCGATTGGAGATGGGAACAAATATACGGGTCAACATGAATATAATCTGGCAATTCTTTGGTTCTTGAATTATAATCTCCAAAAAGTAAAATGTGAGTATATCTATCTGTGTAGTTGTACAATTCGTTTTCAATTTCTTGATAAGGGTCTTTAATAGAATAAACAGACCCCTCCGGGGGAATATAAATGATGCCGCATAGAAAATCATCAACTTTTGTAAGCTGCTTTGAGATAGTAAACCATAAAACTAATTTAGATGAGGACTGTATGGGCTTTATGTATTGGTCTAAACATTTTCTATATGCAAGAGCAATGCCACCAGATTTATGCCTCATTATGTCTTTCCGATGTTTAAAGTGTAAAATGTAATCATGTAATTGTATATCGTCAAGGCAATCGGTCTTGGTTTCTTGGAGACCAAGAATGTCAAATTGGTTAATAAAGTGTATAAACTCTGGGCATACAATTTTGGACCGTAGTCCACATACATTTAACGTTGCTAATTTCAGAAATGATTTGTCATTAAGTGGCTCATGACCTGCTTCATCGACCAAGTATGAAGAATTTACATGTATATTAGAGTTTTGGTACGAATATGAGCCGTCATAGCCGAATAAATGCCCTCCTTGGCACCCCTAAATACTTGGGGCTTTGGTTTGATTGTTCATAAGTTCATGGGACGCCGTTTCGTCCAGATTTTCTCGACTTTGTCGCAGTGCATCGGAGACGCAGAAACTTGCATCAGGTTCACCTGACGCTCCCTGAGGATGTCCGGTATCTATCGTCTCGTTCTCGGACTGAGTCTCGGTTTCATAAAGTTCATTTTGATGACTCCATACACGTGTTTCCTGTTTTTTCGGCGAGTTCTGATCGCTAAGCGGAGAAACAGTTTTATGTTTTTGTCCCGGCATTCGCTCAGATAGGCTTTCGTCATTCTATAGGATAGAGAACCTGTTTGTTACACTCAAAGGAGTATGTTGTGGGGTTTTGTATACTGTGCCATTATCTTTCGATGCGTCGTATCGTTTTGGAATTGCTCCTTGGTTTTGAGATGGACTTGAATCTTTACAGTTGTTCCAATATCCTGGGAATTTCGGGGGAGGGAGAGGGGGATAGGCACTTGGTTCTGGTTGGCCTGATTGTCTTCCGTTTTGATATTCCAGGGGAGGGGGTTAGCACATGGTTCAATGTTGCTCGTATATCTAGTATTGTGGGATCCTTGGGGAGGGGGACGGGGAGGGGGGTAAGCGCTTGCTTCACGATTGTCCGAATGTCGTCCGTTGGGATATCCGGTGGGAGGGGGAAGGGGATAAGCACTCGGTCCATGGTTGTCCGAATATTTTCCATTGTTGAATCCTGGGGGTGGGGGGTAAGCACTAGGTATACGGTCGCCCGAAGATTTCCCATTGTTGAATCCTGGGGGAGGAGGAGGGGGGGGGGTACGCACTTGGTCCACGATAATCCGAATAGTTTCCATTGTTGTTTCTTGGGATAGGGGGAGGGGGATAAGCACTTGGTCTACGGTCATCCGAATATTTTCCACTATTTTCCCATAATCCTGGGGGAGGGGGAGGGGGATACACACTTGGTCCACGGTCGTCTGAATTTCCTGGGTTATCGAATCTTGGGGGAGGGGGTGGGGGAGGTTGTCTATATAGCGTCGACGATTGGAATGTTTGTTGTAGCTGGGTTGTTCCGCGATTCCTGCGTTGGTATGTGTCCGCTCTTGGCAATCTGTATTCGGGATCGTTTTCAGGGATATATAGTTGGCCGTCTACATAGAGTTTGTCACGAATTAAGTTTACACATGCGTTTGGTTTTTTGTTTTTAATTCTGTACATGGCGGGATATAGGAGTTTACGACGTTCTTCGATCTCTCTTGGAAATTGTTCTCTCACTTTCATTTTTGTGTCAGGATTGCTGTTGAGGTCCATGCCAGCTTTTCGTACTAATTCTCTGTCGGTGTAATTTTCAAATTTTGCCACAATCGGCCTCGGATTTTGATTTTGGCGTTTCCGTTTACCAAGTCTATGCACCCTGTCAAATTTTATTTGCGCCTCACTTTCACGGTTTATCTTAAGCGCACGAACTAAAGTCTCTAAGAATGGTTTCAGTATTTTCGGTATTTTCGGCTGGCTGGTCGCGTTCACCACTGGCTTCATCTGATTGTAAACGGGTCACTGGCTCCTCTTCAATTCCAACGAACAAGAGATTTTCTTGCATTGAGCGGCTTTGTAATTCCAAGAAATTCTCATTAAGGTTTGAAAAATTGTACTTTACTTCTTGCAGTTGGCTATTTAAGTAATTGTTTTCTTGCTGCAATTTGGATAGTTCTTGTTGATGTTTGTCCGACGATTTCATTATACTGTCGAAGGAATCACTGTTACTCTGGCATGAAACTTCAACTTCTATGAGCCTTCTATTAAATTCAACATTGTCAGTTTTTATTTTAGAAATATCAGCTCGAACCATAGTGACGTCATTTTCGATGGTTCCCAGTTTGGACAGACTATTTTCGATCGTACTCAGCCTCGATGAAAAGTTATTGTTCATTTGCATAATCATGCTTGCTAATTCACCGGTACTGTCTATAGTTTGAAAGGAGTCGCTGACCCGATATACGCTATTATCGTTCTGACCGCTAGCAATTCCGTTAGATAGAGTGAAATTCGGATTTAAGAATACATTCCTATCGTTCACAACTGAATGGTGGCCTGTGACTCCGAGGGCAGGGTTAATATTTGGACCGCTTGGGACAGTTAGCATTCCAAAGTCAGGTGACTGATTTCTATTTGAATAACAATGGAGTTGTTTTTGTTTTTTGTTTTCCTGTTACTCCCATCAATCAATTTCTGATTATTCTTGGGAGGTGTACATTGTACACTCCGGTGTGTTTGCAGGATGAGCCTACATGCATGAGGATAGAACCTGTGTAGGGATCTTTAACCTGCACAGGGGATGGCTGTCCCTGCACAGGGGGCCTCCAGTTAACGTCCCGATCCGAAGGACGGCGCACTGTATCATGTCATTGTTGTTGACTGTCCAATGAATAATGGCCGCCTTGTTGCGGTTGAACATTGTAATCATTTGTTATGGGCCATGTCTGATGCTGCTGAGACTGCTGTACCGAGCGGTTTCCGACTTGACAGTCTTTCTGAGATATATTCTGAGATATGTTTGATTGATTTCCACTACTGACACTGATCTGACTCACCCTGCCCTTCTTCCCAGACTGATCCTGTTGAAGGTCTCCCGATTGACCTACTTGGCCCGATCCCTTTGTTCCAGGTTTTTGTCCTTTCAATTTATCACTATTGTCTTTAGGCATTGTGTCAAAAGTATTTTACATAGACACTTAGATATGTATCCTCTTTAATGACACTTAATCACAGATTTTTCGTTCGCAATAACGTATACAATCCTTGAAAATTCACTTTTCTGTTTTCTCTATTGAAAAAATCCGCCATAACACCTCAAGCCTCGTTCTCGTTCTCTAAGACGCCGACTCTTTTGGTGGGGAAAAGCCAGGGAAGTTCTCAATGTTCAGTTGGGAAATACTGTAGAGGTAGCACCTATATTTCGTATAAATCTGAAGCCCGAACAACACCCGTTATGTATCGCACGGTCGTAGTCTCTGGTACAGTTGCCCGATTATTCCGATATGAAGATATGGTCATGAATCATGCTTTTATTGTCTTAGTCAGTGAGATATACAATACCATTTATTCCTCACCCACCCGCATGTGCTGTATTACAAGCCCCAATAATGATGACGATGATGATGATTGATGTGGATGATGGTGAGTGATCAGGGTGATTATGATTGATTGGTAGCAACAATGGTGATTGATGCGTATGATGGTAATCATTACAGAGACAGTAAGATTGCTCGAGCGACGATAAAACTGACAGTTTGTTGACAGTTCACATGTGGGCCCACGAAAACTTATGACGTTTGACAGACGAGTTGTATAACTAGACATCGCGACAAGTTAATGTGGAATTACCTCTAGCGAAAGTTGAAAAGCATCCTTTCTTGCTAAATTGTATCCAATTTGTATGCTAACTATGCTTGCAGGCTGCAGAAAGATGACAAACTTTTGACAAGTGGCGGGAGTTCTCCATTTTCGTGTTTTACAACGACTGAAAAGGCCGGAACCGAGGTTATCCGAAATTTGGCTGTTCCACTAAGGTGGCGAAGTTGCCGATAAGACAAGAAGAATGACAGATGTATGTCTCTGAGCGGACATATAAATTCTAAAAATCTTACTAATAGATAGTTATTCTTATTTGCAGGTGATTTAAACCGCGATTCCATTCATATATTGTTACAGGTGAAGTAGGCGAGACGAGAATCTCACCTTTCTCATTTTGTCACAATGCTGTTATATTTAAATTAGCCACGCTGAATTTGCATAAATCCTACAGAATCATACAAGAGCGAGGAAAACACTGATCACATGGCCCACAGAAATCCAACAGGTTCGTACAGCGCGGCCCGGCCCCCCCCCCCCCCATATATATACGACCGCATCCCCTGGAGCAGACACTCTCGCAAAAAAATCAGCTTCTGAATTTAAATTGTGTAACTAGATTTCGTGGTAGGACTATATTTTGTGTATTCTAGGCTACAGAAGAGCTAAGAAGTAAGGATGGCTGTTGATGTGTGGTTACAGTTGTTATTCTGAGGAGTTCAGGGTTTGATTTATCTTGTTCTTGTTAATTTGAAATGTTTTCTTGTTTTTGATCTTAGACTTTCAGGCTCTTCCAATACTGTGATGGTGCAATGACCCTTAGCTGACCTTGGGCGACACCGCGTATGAATACAGTACTATGAATAGATGACAGTTACCACGTGAGGGCTTCCCCTACGTATTTGGAGATCACCCGGAGCTATTTATAGACATCGACCCGAATCGTGACCTCTATGTGTATACAGTGACTACCCAAAAGAGCCTGAGAGGACTAAAGATAATGCTATCCTTTCTTGTTTTGTTTCGAGTTTAAAGTTTATTACTGTTTAAATATGGATAATTACCATGATTTTTAATTAAGGCTTTTCTTAAATGAATTTTAAAGAGACTGTTTATACATTTGAAGCTAAAGTTTAATAGTTAATTGGCAATTAAGCATTTAATATATAGGCTTGGTTACATTTCTGTTGCAATGCTTAAGTTCTGGTTATGCTAGAACTTCCTAGATATGTGCTAGTTTATGCTAGTACTCCCTTATAATGTGCTAGTTTATGCTAGTGCTCCCTTATTATGTGCTAGTCTATGCTAGTACTCCCCTATAATGTGCTAGTTTATGCTAGTGCTCCCTTATTATGTGCTAGTCTATGCTAGTACTCCCCTATAATGTGCTAGTTTATGCTAGTGCTCCCTTATTATGTGCTAGTTATGCTAGTGCTCCCTTATCAACGTGTTAGTTATGCTAATACGATGCCCCTGAATATTTATGGTCTCAGTTTTGAAATATTAAATACAGCCATTCCATGCTCTTGTAACCAAGCAAATCAAATTCTGTAAGGTTTATGCATAAGTAGTGCTGTGCTCAGAACACGTAGAATTATGAATGCTATTTAAAGTAATAATTACATACGTTTAAGAATGTTTAAGTAATATTGATCATACTTAAGAATCACATTAAATACATAATGTACGAGAATGAGGCTGTTCATCTCTTCGTATTATGAAGTTATGCTTCATAGAAGAGCTGGATTGTCTCATATGACCTTGACCTTGCCACGACCTAAATTGACCTTGACCCAGAAGCAGACAGAGCTATCTATGGTTATGCGAATCTAGGCGCGACGCGAGGGGAGCTATTCTATGGACTATGGCGCAGCTTAAGAGGGGAAAGAATCATATATATATATAACCCTTTATGGGTGAAATTTGAGCATTAAGTGTTTATAAATAAAAGAATACATTTTTTTTTTAAGTAGAAACTGCCTTCATTATCCTTCCTCCTCAAAAGTCTCTCCATTCAATTAATCAAAAGTCATGTCAGCCCAATTAATGGTCATGTCGATCGAATTAAATGTCATGTCAATCGTATATTACAAGTAAAACTGTATCGTTCAGCCCATGCTCGGTCCATCGTGATGTATATGGTAAAAGACAGCAATGATCAGGAAAAGCAATGAACAGGAAAGCCGGAAGTTACTGGTCAATTACACGATAGCAAGCACCCGTCTATAACTCACTCCCGTAACCCCCTATTGTCTGCCTGGTTTATAGCGGTGAAGGTCTGGTGACCTAGTCCAGTGACCTTGACCCCTGTGACCTTGCATTTATGGTGTCAGAAGAGTGGGATCTGTCAATACAGTGTTGCAGCGATGGTACAGTACAGATACAGTCTATGGTCATGGTTATGGTACAGTTACAGATAGATGAGAAGCAAGATACAGAGGCACCTTAAGGACGCTGGTAATGTACAGATCTAGTGATACGAACCCCAAACTTATAGTTGAACGATACAGTTATTTTTTTTAATGAATTAAGGCTCAGATTTGCTAGCAAAGAGATAAGACTTGGAAACTATAATTTCAGGGAATAAATATGGGCAAAAGGAGAAATTTGAAAAGGAGAGACAATGAGGTTGAAGGTGAAGGCAGTGGCAGTGATGTGACTTTAAGTGCCGTAGAAAATGAGCATGATAGCGCTGAAGAATCTGATATGGGGGTCAGGGAGGGGGCTAATACGCGTAGAGAAAATGTTAATTTTGAGCAACCTTTGGGACCTGTGCAACCTGCGCCGCGTTTTCAGGTACTTGGTGATAGAGATGAGGATCCTGTCATTATGCAGCAAAATGTAGGTATAGAGACAGACACTGAAGGGCATGCTGAGGGTGATGGGGCGAGGCCGAGGGCAGGAGAAAACAATGAGGTCACTAGGGCAATGAAGGAGATGACTACTGCCTTGGTAAATACAATTAAAGAGTCAAATAGGGCTATAAATCAAAACTTAAACAATGTTCTAGAACAGGTTCAGAGAAGGCAGGCTGCGGAACGGGTAATTACAGCGCAAAATAGGTCAAATAGAACAGAACGGGGTCGTAGGTCGGTACCTAATCCTAGAAGATCAGTGTATAGTAGGTCAGGATTTTCAGATACTGATGAAGATGGAGATGATTATCCACTTCAGAGGCAGCAGAGAATCACTGATCCTATGCAACAAAGGGAGATAACTAAGCTACCCATATTCACAGGTAAGGAACCTTGGAATGTATGGTTTAACAGGTTTACAGAGGTGGCAGATAGGAGAAACTGGACTGACGAAGATCGGCTTGATGAGATATTACCAAGATTGCAGGGAGCGGCTGGTGAGTTTGTATTTGGTCAACTTAGACGTGAAGTCAGGGGAGATTATGCTCACCTGGTGTCTGAATTAAATAGTAGGTTCAGAGTTGTGGTTACAAAGAAAACATACGGAGCCCAATTCAGTCATCGCTGTCAGAAAGCTAACGAATCTGTTGAGGAGTATGCTGCAGAATTAAAACGGTTGTATGATAAGGCACATGCAAATAGAGATGAAGAGACGAGGCGTGAAGACCTTCTTAGGAGGTTTCTTGATGGTTTGTATGATGAAAAGGCTCGTTTTCAGGTAGAGTACATCAAGGAGCCCAGCGACATTGATGAGGCTGTTTACCAGGTAGTAGATTTTCAGGAGACTAGGCATCGTCCTTTGATGGGAGATGGCAATGGTGACCGGCGGGGTAGAAAACATGCACGTGCAGTCAGGTTTGATCAGACTGAGTATGAGGATAGTGATGATGAGAGCGATGGAGCCATTCAGGTAGATAAAAAGGTAAAACGTAAGAGGGGTGGGAGAGCACGCAAAGCTGTTGTTGGTCAAACTGAGACTTCTGTTAAAGCTGAGTCAGGTAAGCAAGCTGAAAAGAACACACAGGGGCAGAAGCAGTCTTCAGATAGTGACTTGGAAAGAACATTGAAGGCTTTGCAAGATAAAATAGTCAGCTTGGAGAGACAATTACAACAGAAAGGTAATAGTGCAAGTGCTGCTCCACAGCAGAGCTATGTGAGACCAGACATTGTGTGCTATCATTGTTCTGAAGCAGGTCATTTTGCTCGAGAATGTCCTCAGAAGCAACAAGGTAGGAAGTATGGGCAGTTCAACAGTTTACGTGGGCAGAGAGACCAAGGGGCTTATTACAGGGGTGGGTCATCTTACTCTCGCAATAACGGTAACACTCAAGCATATCAGGGAATGGGTTCAAACAGTTCTCAACCTTTAAACTAGAAAGGGTCGGTTCTGATGGCCGTGAGACGACCCTTGTTTATAAAAACATAGGCCAAAACAGTAGTTGTAAAGAGAAGAAATTTAGACACAGTTTGCCAAGTAGTGTGGGAGCTTACATAGATTCAACAGTAGAAGGGGTTCCGTTGTATTTTACAGTTGATACAGGTGCATCTCAGACTATACTTAGCAAAAAGATTTTTGACAAGATTACGCCAGAGTGCCGACCTAGACTTGTACCTTCTGCCCATAATATTACTTGTGCAGGGGGCACAACTCTTAAAGAGCATGGTAAAGCAATTTTCAACTTGAAAATGGGTAATCTCCAGTTATCAAAAGAAATCATAGTAGCTGATATTGGGGATGAGGGATTGCTTGGTGCAGATATAATGCAGGAGGATGAAATGGGCCCTGGGGATTTGATCTTGAGTAAAGGGATTTTTAGATTACGGGGCGTGGATATAGAAATTCTTAAGGTGGGAAAGGACAGTAGGGTTCGAAAAGTCACAGCAGCTGATCATTTTACTGTCCCCGGATACTGTGAGCAGGTAGTAGATGTTTTTGTAGAAAGATTTCCTGAGGATGACTGTACTAGCAACAGAGATGTGATTGTAGAGCCTTGTGAAGGGTTTTCAGAAAGGTATCCGCTAGTAATGGCAAGTACTATTGTCGACATTAATTCCAGTCCGACACAGAAGGTGAGAGTGTTAAATCCATGTAGTGACCCAGTTTCGGTATATCAGGACAGTGTTATTGGTACGGCAGAACAGTACGAAGATGTGAGTATATTAGTTCAGTCCGAAGACCCGTCACAATCCGAGAACCACAGTGCGGTGAGGCGTATTCAGCTTATGAGCCAAGACACAGAAAATTCTGTACCCCATGCGGTGGTCAATACTTCTAAGAGTAAGTTGCCTTCACATTTAGAAGAATTATGCAGTAAGGCTTGTCAAGGCCGGTCCAGTGAGGAAGCCGCCGTCATAGAAGATCTGTTGGTAAGGCATCAGAATGCATTTTCACGTGATGAGTATGATTTAGGCAGAGTCTCACCTGAATATGGCGTCCATGAAATTGACACTGGAGATGCGAAACCTGTCCGTTGTCCACCTAGGCGCGTACCGCTGGCTTTCGCTGATGAAGAACGCAAGGTAATTGAAACTATGGAGAAACAGGGCATTATCCGCAAGTCACATAGTTGTTGGAGTAGTCCAATTTGTTTGGTGAGAAAGAAAGATGGCAAGGTAAGACCATGTATTGACTACAGGGCTGTAAACAAGGTAACAAAAATGGACAATTTTCCAATTCCCAGAACCAGGGATTGTCTTGATGCTGTTGCAGGTGCAAAGTTGTTTAGTACACTTGATGTTACAAGTTCATACCACCAAATCCCAGTGAAAGAGGAAGATATCCCCAAGACTGCATTCATCACAAAGTATGGTTTGTATGAGCATTGTACTATGCCGATGGGAATGAAAAACTCGAGTGCAACTTTTCAGCGCTGCGTTCAAAGTATTGTACATGGGCTAAATTGGATAAGCTGCCTGGTCTATCTTGATGACATAATTGTCTTTTCTGACACCTTTCAAGAACATGCAGACCGACTAAACATGGTTCTAGGTAGGTTGGAGCAGGCTGGTTTGAAATTACGCAGCTCCAAATGCTTTCTGTTCTGTGATCGGGCGCATTTCCTTGGTCATGTTGTCTCGTCCGATGGCGTACTGCCGAGCCCTGATAATATTGCTAAGATCATGCAGTTTGCTGCTCCAAAGAATGCGACTCAAGCTCGTGCACTCGTAGGTATGGGAAGTTATTACAGGCGCCACATTAAGGGATATTCAGACATGATGAGGCCGATAATTGATCTTACTAAGAAGGGTAAAGAGTTCAAATGGACAGAAGCATGCGAGGAAGCCTTGGCGAAGCTGAAAGAAGCGCTGGTAAGTCCGCCAATAATGGCCTATCCCTTAGACATTGGAGACTATATCCTAGACTGTGACGCAAGTGACTATGCCTTGGGAGGGGTGCTCAGCCAGATCCAAAATGGTGAAGAAAAGGTGATAGCTTATGGTAGTAAGATGCTGAATAAAGCAGAGAGAAACTACTGTGTGACAGACAAAGAATTACTCAGTATACGGTACTTTGTTGAGTACTTTAGGCAGTACCTACTAGGAAGGAAGTTTACGGTAAGAACAGACCATAAAGCATTGACATTCTTGTTCAGTTTCAAAGAACCTAGAGGCAGGTTGGCCCGGTACTTAGAAATTCTGTCCGCATATGACTTTATGGTGAGTTATCGAAAATCCAGTGGGCATTGTAATGCAGATGGAATGTCTCGTTGTGTTAGCCCTTGGGACTGTCAGTGTAATGAAGTAGATACTTTAGAGCCGCTGAAATGCTGGCCTTGTAAGAAGTGTGAAAAGAAAGCTATAGATATGAATAGTACTCTACTGTTGGGAAGTTCAGAAATGGGCAAGGAGGTGAGTTACCAAGCATTGGAAGAGGGTGAGAATCAACACAGTGTTAAGCAGGTGACATGTATTACGAAGTCCATGGGCCCAATTAATAATGGACAAAGTAATGAGTCGAGGGGTGAACTCAAAGTCACGGCTAGTAATCCGCTTGTTGATAGTCTTAGTTTTGTAGAGTCAGATGAAGAAGTAGAAAATGGTCCAATGTGTGAAGAGGTTGCAACCCGTGTATGTGGAGAAGACCCTCAGAGTTTGGTAAGACTTCGAACGGGCAATAGTAAAGTAGAGTTGAGCTGTGATTTACAGAATGGTGAGTATGGTGAAAGGGAGACAACTCACATTGAAGTCCAGGAAAACACTGATGTCAGAGAAGATGTTAGAGCTGTAGAAACACGATCTCATGGTAAGCAAGAAAAGACACATGAAGGTCAGGCTACAGGGGGTGAAACAAGGCGAGATCCTGAGACCCCAGCTGTTCTACCAAGAAAGGTAATTTTGAGTAATTATACAGATGAAAACTTGGCTAGCATGCAGAAAGAGGATCCCGACATTTCATTTGTGTATGAAAATCTGTTGAAGGGACATAAGCGACCCTCAAGTACTGATGTTGTGACAAAAAGCCCAGCCACACGGCATTATTGGGTTATCTGGAATTCACTTAGCCTAGACAATGGGTTGATTGTGAAAGAATGTGTTCAGAAAAATGGCCTTAGTAAGTATTTTCAGCTACTTATTCCCAGAAATCTCAGGAAGGAGGTCTTGAAGGAAGTCCATGATGCTAGAATGGGTGGTCATTTTGGCTGTCGGAAGACCTATGAAAGAGTAAAACAGAAATACTACTGGTATGAGATGAGAGATGAGGTAAATAACTGGGTGCTGGCGTGTGATATCTGTGCTGCTGACAAGATTCCTCAGAAGAAGCCGAAGGCACCGTTAGGTAGCCTAGGGGTAGGTGCTGTGCTTGCTACACTTTCAACTGACTTTGTAGGTCCATTCCCAATCACACCTAGGAACAACAGATTTATTCTTGTTGTTACAGAAAATTTCAGTAAGTGGGTAGAAATATTTGCGGTAGCTGACCAGTCAGCCGTGACGACAGCTAACGTGATTTTGAATGAGGTAATAGCAAGGTATGGTGCACCACTTTCTATTCACAGTGATCTTGGGTCTAACTATGAAAGTCAGATATTTCAGGAACTATGTAAACTGATGGAAGTGAGAAAGACTCGTACATCTGTGAGAAACCCAAAAGGTAATGGTCAGGTAGAGAAATTCAACAAGACATTGGTACGTATGATTAAAGCCTATCTAAAGGGTGAACAGGAGGACTGGGATTTGAACCTCGGGTGTTTGGCAGCCGCTTTTAGGGCAACTCCAAGTGCGTCGACAGGATTTACACCTAATATGTTAATGTTGGGGCGTGAGGTAAGAATTCCAGCAGAACTCAGAAGTGGACAAGCATGTGATAGTGAAGATCAGTCTATTAACTCATATGGTGAGTATGTCAGCTGGTTGAGAAATAGGATGCAGACGGCACATGACATTGCGCGCGAACACTTAGGAAACACGGCGAAGCGACACAAGTATGCGTATGACACTAAGCTTGAACACTTGCGCTATGAACAAGGGGAATGCGCTTGGTATCTACATGAAAAGCGGGTATTAGGAATCAGTCCAAAGTTGCAGCCGAAATATGTACTATGCGTCGTACTCAAGAGACTCAGTGATGTGACATACTTGATTGGCTTGGAGAAGGGAGATAATCGTGTGGTGCATCACGACAAATTGAAGAGATATGTTGGACAGAATAGGCCAAAATGGATGGACAGAGCAACGCGAGAATTTATAAGGGGTAATTAGAGTCAAGGTCAAAGGTCAATGGTCAAGGTCACGAAAAAAAAAAATCAACAGAAACTTAGTAGGTGGTAAAATATAATTTCAGTATGGCATCAGGTCAACTGTCCTATGTGCTCAGTCGGGGAAGAGCTTACCGCTGTGTGTCGTGTGGATATGTTGAGGGCAAGAGCAGGGCGGAACTCCATTTCTATACCCAGCATGTGGTGGACAGTGAGATACCATTTACCTGCGTCCCATGTGATTTTAAGACTGGGAGTAAGAAAAAGCTTGACACACATTTGGAGTCTCCGGGACACAGAGAGAAATTGGGTACAGGTCTGGATGGCTTGGAAGTCATAAATTCCCAGACGCCACGTTACATTGAGGTGGGGCGGGACATAGTGCGAATGTCGAGGGATGATTCGGCCCGCCATTGGATAGGTGTGAGTAGGACGGAGGGGTTACAGGATGGAGACGTGCTGGAGGATCTGAGGCCTCAGCTGCTTGGGCAGGGTGAGGAGATGGTTCTAACCCCGAAGAGAGTGGAATTGAAGGTGCCAGAGAAGACACTAACGCATAGGGAAACACAGACAGAACCCATGTCTTTAGATAGAATTGAGGAAAAAATCGAAAGCTTGAAGGGGGACATGACCAACTGCATCACCCACATGTTCACCTATATGGAACAATTAAAGGAATTGAACGGGTTACAGGAAGTGGTTATACAGAAGGTAGAAGAGAGACTAGACAAACTTCAGAGGGACGATAAGAGAGGAGAAGATCGGGACAGGAGGAGGAGGGATGAGCCACGTGAAAGGAGGAGGGAGAGAAGCAGAAGTAGAGAGAGGCGATAGACAATGGAAGAGCAATGAAGTTAATTGAATAAAGAGAGTGAAATTTCTTAGAGAGTGATGCCTTTACCGGTCTGCCTGGTTGTCATGTCTAGGAATTTAAATGTTTGTGAGGGACCACTAAACATTTAAACAGGGGGTAGTTGTAGAGGTAGCACCTATATTTCGTATAAATCTGAAGCCCGAACAACACCCGTTATGTATCGCACGGTCGTAGTCTCTGGTACAGTTGCCCGATTATTCCGATATGAAGATGTGGTCATGAATCATGCTTTTATTGTCTTAGTCAGTGAGATATACAATACCATTTATTCCCCACCCACCCGCATGTGCTGTATTACAAGCCCCAATAATGATGACGATGATGATGATTGATGTGGATGATGGTGAGTGATCAGGGTGATGATGATTGATTGGTAGCAACAATGGTGATTGATGCGTATGATGGTAATCATTACAGAGACAGTAAGATTGCTCGAGCGACGATAAAACTGACAGTTTGTTGACAGTTCACATGTGGGCCCACGAAAACTTATGACGTTTGACAGACGAGTTGTATAACTAGACATCGCGACAAGTTAATGTGGAATTACCTCTAGCGAAAGTTGAAAAGCATCCTTTCTTGCTAAATTGTATCCAATTTGTATGCTAACTATGCTTGCAGGCTGCAGAAAGATGACAAACTTTTGACAAGTGGCGGGAGTTCTCCATTTTCGTGTTTTACAACGACTGAAAAGGCCGGAACCGAGGTTATCCGAAATTTGGCTGTTCCACTAAGGTGGCGAAGTTGCCGATAAGACAAGAAGAATGACAGATGTATGTCTCTGAGCGGACATATAAATTCTAAAAATCTTACTAATAGATAGTTATTCTTATTTGCAGGTGATTTAAACCGCGATTCCATTCATATATTGTTACAGGTGAAGTAGGCGAGACGAGAATCTCACCTTTCTCATTTTGTCACAATGCTGTTATATTTAAATTAGCCACGCTGAATTTGCATAAATCCTACAGAATCATACAAGAGCGAGGAAAACACTGATCACATGGCCCACAGAAATCCAACAGGTTCGTACAGCGCGGCCCGGCCCCCCATATATATACGACCGCATCCCCTGGAGCAGACACTCTCGCAAAAAAATCAGCTTCTGAATTTAAATTGTGTAACTAGATTTCGTGGTAGGACTATATTTTGTGTATTCTAGGCTACAGAAGAGCTAAGAAGTAAGGATGGCTGTTGATGTGTGGTTACAGTTGTTATTCTGAGGAGTTCAGGGTTTGATTTATCTTGTTCTTGTTAATTTGAAATGTTTTCTTGTTTTTGATCTTAGACTTTCAGGCTCTTCCAATACTGTGATGGTGCAATGACCCTTAGCTGACCTTGGGCGACACCGCGTATGAATACAGTACTATGAATAGATGACAGTTACCACGTGAGGGCTTCCCCTACGTATTTGGAGATCACCCGGAGCTATTTATAGACATCGACCCGAATCGTGACCTCTATGTGTATACAGTGACTACCCAAAAGAGCCTGAGAGGACTAAAGATAATGCTATCCTTTCTTGTTTTGTTTCGAGTTTAAAGTTTATTACTGTTTAAATATGGATAATTACCATGATTTTTAATTAAGGCTTTTCTTAAATGAATTTTAAAGAGACTGTTTATACATTTGAAGCTAAAGTTTAATAGTTAATTGGCAATTAAGCATTTAATATATAGGCTTGGTTACATTTCTGTTGCAATGCTTAAGTTCTGGTTATGCTAGAACTTCCTAGATATGTGCTAGTTTATGCTAGTACTCCCTTATAATGTGCTAGTTTATGCTAGTGCTCCCTTATTATGTGCTAGTCTATGCTAGTACTCCCCTATAATGTGCTAGTTTATGCTAGTGCTCCCTTATTATGTGCTAGTCTATGCTAGTACTCCCCTATAATGTGCTAGTTTATGCTAGTGCTCCCTTATTATGTGCTAGTCTATGCTAGTACTCCCCTATAATGTGCTAGTTTATGCTAGTACTCCCTTATTATGTGCTAGTTATGCTAGTGCTCCCTTATCAACGTGTTAGTTATGCTAATACGATGCCCCTGAATATTTATGGTCTCAGTTTTGAAATATTAAATACAGCCATTCCATGCTCTTGTAACCAAGCAAATCAAATTCTGTAAGGTTTATGCATAAGTAGTGCTGTGCTCAGAACACGTAGAATTATGAATGCTATTTAAAGTAATAATTACATACGTTTAAGAATGTTTAAGTAATATTGATCATACTTAAGAATCACATTAAATACATAATGTACGAGAATGAGGCTGTTCATCTCTTCGTATTATGAAGTTATGCTTCATAGAAGAGCTGGATTGTCTCATATGACCTTGACCTTGCCACGACCTAAATTGACCTTGACCCAGAAGCAGACAGAGCTATCTATGGTTATGCGAATCTAGGCGCGACGCGAGGGGAGCTATTCTATGGACTATGGCGCAGCTTAAGAGGGGAAAGAATCATATATATATATAACCCTTTATGGGTGAAATTTGAGCATTAAGTGTTTATAAATAAAAGAATACATTTTTTTTTTAAGTAGAAACTGCCTTCATTATCCTTCCTCCTCAAAAGTCTCTCCATTCAATTAATCAAAAGTCATGTCAGCCCAATTAATGGTCATGTCGATCGAATTAAATGTCATGTCAATCGTATATTACAAGTAAAACTGTATCGTTCAGCCCATGCTCGGTCCATCGTGATGTATATGGTAAAAGAAAGCAATGATCAGGAAAAGCAATGAACAGGAAAGCCGGAAGTTACTGGTCAATTACACGATAGCAAGCACCCGTCTATAACTCACTCCCGTAACCCCCTATTGTCTGCCTGGTTTATAGCGGTGAAGGTCTGGTGACCTAGTCCAGTGACCTTGACCCCTGTGACCTTGCAATACCTTGTGAAACCACCATGCCTGGAAAGTGAAGTCAAACCATTGATACTTACAGCTACAGGAACTAGTGAATATCCTTTTCAATAATCAATATTTGAGCTGTGACGTGAGAAAACAAACAATGTGGTTTCCAAACAGGTCCGACACAAACCAAGCTGTACAAGCACGGAAATTGGTTAGAGGCTGGAAATTTTGGAATTAGAAAGTAGAGGAATAGTCTTGTCCATGTAGCCAAAACAAAGGTGGTGATCAGCTTCGCAATTACTGCAAAGCTGATCTGTATCTTTGTTTTCGCATATGAAGAGTGTTGGTTTTCTGATGATGCCGCTAAAATACTACCATTATCTCCAGTGGGATCAATTCAAACATGCTATCTACTGAGTTGTCTGGGCACCCCTGTGCGTGGGAAAGATTAAATCATCTCCCAACATCCCCAAAGCTGTTGGCTGGCCTGTTAAATTAAAAATCAAAATAACAAACAAAATAAATTATTCTTTTTAAAAGATTTGTTTCCTGCATTACATTATCAGACAAACAAAGAATTTGACCCGCTTCATGAGAAAACCAATATTTTGCATATAGGAAAACAAAGTCGCAGATCAGCTTCCCGGTAACCGTGAAGCTGATCAGAGCCTTAATTTCACTACATGGATAGTACAATTTCTCTAGTTTCTCAATCCAAAATTGCCACTCTCTAGCCGTCTTCTGTGCTTGTAAAGCCTAGTTAATGTTGGACCTGTTCAGAAACCATATTGTTGATTTTCTCATGATGCAGCTCACTGATTTTTAAGGAGAATCTTTGACCGGAATATTTATTAACATTTGACTTCCATACTACATGTTTGTAAACTGGCTGAACTAAGGAGTCCAAATCCACAGGTTGCAATCGCACTGGGGCAGATTTGTGTCTTTATAGTACTGACTGATACACAGGAAGTTGAGACTCCATCCCATCATGACTTAAACATTGCTGCCTGGGACGCTAAATCACAGAGTTTGGATGTCTCTGTTATTATATGAGCTGTGTCATGAGAAAACCGAATTTTTGCCTATGCGAAAACGAAGACACAGAGCTGATCAGCACCTTTGTTTTCGCTACTTAGATAGTAAATCCCTCTTCTTCGAAAATCGGAAATTTCAAGCTTCTAGCCGTATTCTTAGCTGCACAGGCCGGTTTGTGTGGGACCTGGTCGGAAACCCAGAAGACCGGTTTTCTCTCATTGCAGTTCATATTGTATGCATGTAATTTTGTAAGAGACTGATTCAGCATGTCTTTACCAAAGATTGTTTGTAAATATTTATATAAAATGTGCTTTATGATTAAAAGACAAATGTGCCACAGTTTTGTTGTTTACACTGTCCTGAAAACTGTGTACTGTAAATTCGAAAATTTTTTAGCAACTTTAATTTCACAATTCCTCTATTTTCAAATTATTTGCGAGCGAGTACTTCACAATCAAGTAAAGCAAGTACATGTATCTCACTGGCATGCGAATTCCTCGCAACTGTTTTGCGAATTTAGTCACAGACCTTTAGCACGACATTCCTTAGAGTGTTGGGAGAATTTTCATGTGTCGTGATCTAGTCGCGAAGGTTTTAAACATATTTCAAAATTTTATGGGATTTTTTCGCTAAAATATGTCGCGCGACTGTCATGCAACAGTCATACAAGGTTTATATGAGTGTCACAACCTGATGCCGGGAAATTTTGAATATTTACAATGCAAAAATTTGGCAACACTCGTACAAATGTCGTACAGTCGCACTCGGATCCAATAAATTTTGATCCGAGAGTCGCACGACAGTCTTGAGAAAACATGCTAACATCTTGCGACTATCTGGTGAGAAAATAAAACTAAGTGACATACATGTAGATCAGCTCAAGTGCGTGAATTGTTGAGTAATAATTCACGTTGTAAGAAGATAAATCACTCGTACTACGCGCTCGTGATTTGAGCTTCTTTACAACTGACCTCCAAACAAATTCACTGCTAGAGCTGATTTATTTCACAAGTTGACGTCACAAATAATCATCGAAATGATCCAAAGTGGTGTCACGCTTATTCGTCCAGTGAATTGTTGTACAATATAATTACACTTTTTTTTAATCAGTGTGTTGAAATTAAAATTTTGTCCGCAGGTCCAAAGCGTTCGTATAAACTGTAGTCTGCCGGTCACCACAGTAATAGATTAGCCACGGGTAATAAAATTCAATTTACAAGTTAGTGCTTCGTGGTCATTTCTCTCCACCGGTCAACCATCACATTAGCTGGACGACAGACAGTTTCCACTTCCAACTTTGTCTTCAACAGCGACAGATATGGCTGAGAGTAAATCATGTCTCTACCATCTGCTGGGTGTTTGCTGCGTTATCGCGGTTGTTACTGCCCAGACCAACATACGATTTCCGAGGAAAAACGTGATGTCTTTGTCGGATCTTAAAAATGTAAGTTACTTATATGTCAATTAATGAGCATCCTCGTGGGAAAACCAACAATGTGGTTTCCGAAAAGGTCATACACAAACCGGTACATACAAGCACAGAAGATGGTTAGAGACTGGAAATTTTGGATTTAGAAAGTAGAGGAATTTTACTATCCGTGTAGCGAAAATAAAGGCGCTGATCAGCTTCGCGGTTCTGCGTCTTAGTGTTCGCATAGGCAAAATTCCGGTTTTCTCACGATGCGGCTCGTATTATGTCAATTAATTTTACTGCATTCCTGAAAGGGTGTATTTCATGCTTCAGCAGGCAATTCCCCGAGTTGCAGGTCCCGACTTGGCAGGCTATTGCCCACATAAAAGTGCGGAACGTTAGTTTTCTGTTGCCATATACTTCGTTTATCCCAAGTCGCAGCAGAATTATACATGCTTAGAAGTTGTTAGATACCCTCCTGAAATTTTCTATTATGTTGGATGAAGCATTTGTGTTGGCTGAAGTATTATTCTGTACATGTATAGTTCACGCATGCTGTTTGTTTTCATCAGGAAAACATGTCCGCGACATTTATGCCCTCTTATACCCCACTTTATAGCAAAACTAGGGTATGCTGGGGTATACCTATTTTTCTTATTTTTGCTCCGAAACATAGATTGTGGGTACTCGTTAGAACCGCCTCGGTGAGGCGGTTTTATCGTGAACCCACAGTCTATGTTTTGAGCAAAAAAAAAAAAATATCAGATTTTCTACTGAAAATTTTCATTTTTCACAATTTTAAAAACGTTTAATTAATGCAGTTTGCGTGGCTTAAGTCCCGGTTCCACCGTGCGCTTGAGATCGTTTAAGATCTCTAATCAATTGGGGGATCTTCTTTGACCCCGATATCCAAATTAAGAAAGCAGAAACCGTTAGAAAACATTTTACAAATCTTGCATACACAGTCTTATCATACAGTCTTATTATTATAAACTTATAAACGATGGAAACCCCCAGAAATTGAAGTTGTCACTGTTGCCTAGTGAATACCTACCCTATCCAATTCTGTCATGCATCCCCTCTTACTGGTTCATTCAACTGTAAAACTATTTTGATTATGGAAATGTCTATACTTTTGTGTCTAAAATGCACTTTTGGAAAATTTAAAAAATCTAAAATCTGTGATTTATGGTTAAAAACACATTTATTTACCACCCCCTCCCCCCCCCCCCCAAAAAAAAAAAAAAAAAAAAAAAAAAAAAAAAAAAAAAAAAAATGGCTTAAAATGTTGCCCGTTAGCCTGTGACTGCAAGTTTGGAACAGAAAACCGATTTGAGCTACGGGCATTGTTTTAGATTTTACAGGGTTTTAAAACATTTGTCATTGGACTGAACATTTTCTTAATGGAAATTTGCATTATGTGATTTAAAGCATATGACAACATAATTTAAAAACGCTGGTTTGAGCTTACCAGGGTGCGTTTTCAAAAACGATTTTTTCAGTTTCATGCACGATATTTTAAGCTAAAAGATTTTTTTTTTTTTTTTTTTTTTGGTGTTTTTAACCAAAAATCACAGATTTCTGAAATTTTCTAAAAGTGCATTTTACACACAAAAGTATCGACATTTCAACATTAGAAATTTAATTAAGCCGCATCATGAGAAAACAAACATTCTGACTTTTGAACAGGTCCCATACGAACCGGCCTGTTCAGTCTCATAGAAGGCTAGAGACCTGAAAAATCAGATTTAGAAAAAAGAGGAATGGTTTTATCTGTTTTGTGAAAACAAAGCCGCTGGTCAGCCTCGCAGTTACGAAGCTGCTCTGCGCCCATGTTTTCGCATATGCGGTTCATTTGAACCGCGTCACGAGAAAACTGGTCTTCGGGAATTCCGACCAGGTGGACACAAACTGGCCTGTACAGCTAGAGAAGATGGACAGAAGCTTAAAGTTTCAGATTTAGAAAGAAGAGGAAACGTACTATCCTAGTAGCGAAAAAGGCTAATATGCACATCTGATCTGCGCCTTTATTTTCGCATAGGTACAAATCCGGTTTTCTCATGGCACGGCTCATTTTCTTACTTTGTAGGCTGGGAATACTTGGTATGAATTGCTTTTCGCAGGTGCAGGTGCGGAGTCGAGTTTACTGATCAACGTTAGATTTGACATCAACTACCCTACTGCTGAAACAATTAGCATACAGTTTAAGGGCCAGGGGTAGGTGTTGTTTACATATGAGCCTGTGCGTGAGAAAACCAACAATTTTGGTTCTGACCAGGCCCCGAGGTTATAAAACTGTTTTCATGCTCAGCTCAGCTGAGACTAAAATTTATCCTGCTCATAAATGTTAAAATGCCAACAATTCTTGGCATTTTAACATTTATGAGCTGGATAAATTACTAGCTTTTGGGTTTTGAACCAGATTTTTTCACTAATTTTGACAATTTTAACATTTATAAGCAGTTGAAATTTCATGCTCAGCTGAGCTGAGCTTGAAAAAAGTTTTATAACCTCGGGGCCAGGTCTGACACACACCGACCGGGGCTGCCCGGACCTCTACTGGGTTTAGTTGCCGAAAGTGCCCTGAGTTTCGAATGTATGTAGTCTTCTAGCTACCCATAACCCCCCTCCCCCCAGGGGGAATTTTCTACACTATGATTTTCTAAAAGTACATTGAAAAAGCTATCAAACCCTGTTTTCTGCCATCTGGAAGTGGAAGATTTTTCGTTTTATGCTATGTTTAATTATTTTACCCTATATATTCAATTTTTGTGTTTTAATAATGGGGGTACACATAGAAAACTGAAGATATCTCAGTTATTTCTTTCCTAAACCATTGAACTTGGTCTCATTTTAATGCTTATACATAGCCCTTTTATCCAATAATAAGTAATGGAAAATATCTAATATGCATATTCATGAATTTTCATTAAAACATTAAAATGAAAAACGAACAGTTAAAAATCAATTATCCCCATAAAAACTAATTTTAGGCCTAAACTATCATTGTGACTCATTGTTATTGTACCAATAATACTATTTTACAAATTTGTTGACGCCATGGACCTTAATCAAAATTTTCTCATTTGTATTTTCATGAATATTAATGAAAATGACGAAATTCAAAATTTACTCTATTGCCATTTAATGGTTTGAGTGGGTTGTATGGTGTACCTTGTAACCTTAGACCAAATGCTCATGGGTGCCAATTTGGTCAGAGGATCACTTTTAATGCCCATTTGAGTGATCAACCCCACCCCTAATAAGCAGAGGAATTATTGTGGTACAACTCTATTACCACATGTATCTTGGCTACTGACAGACATAGAGAGCTGAAATAGGTATCAAATGATTGCTTTGGCAATGTTTTATAATCCTGTAATAAGATATATAAACAAGCTGGCTATCTTAATGCTCAAATATTAAAAAGAAGTTCAGATATTAGAAAAGAAACAGATAAAGGAAGGGGTATACCATACAAAATTGCTAATATCTCAGTGACCAAAAACTCTAAGAGAGCTGAAATGTGTATCAAATGATTGTTATGATAATGTTCTTTAATCATGTGATAAGATACAGAAAGAGTCTGACTTTCTTGATGTTCAAATATTGATAACAACTTTCAATAGAAGAGAAAAATCACAGAACAATGGAGGGGGTATACCTACAGATATGTTTATATCTCAGCAACCAAAGGCCATAGAGAGTTGAAAATGATAACAAATGATTGCTATGATAACATTCTAAAACCCTGAAATAAGATACATTTACAACCAGACTTTTCTGCTGTTCGACTATTGAGGAAATCAATAAATATAGTAGAAAAATCACAGAAATTGGAGGGGGTATACAGGTATACCTATGGAAATGTTTATATCTCAGCAACCAAAAGCCATATAGAGCAGAAATTGGTGTCAAATGATTGTGTTGACAATATTCTATAACCTTGTAATAAGATATATAAACAAGCTTACTTTGTTTTGCTCAAATATTTATGAAAACTTAAGATATAAGAGAAAAATCACTGCCAAAGGATTGATTGATTGATTGATTGATTTCTTTATTTCCTCCTTTTAAGGAGAGCAAGAGATATTTACAGACAATAATACAAGCTACAAGACAGTTTTACAAAACAAGGTGAACAAACAAACAAACATGAAATATACATGAGAACGTTGATGCAGTTAAATAATATGAGATGGATATGTGCAATAGTGAAGAAAGACTACAAAATGACTCTCAGCAGATCAAACGCGTCACAGATAGATGGACAATGTTAAGCTATACCATCACAAGTGAGTCTTTGAATGTGGATAAACCGTGCCAAGTAGCAATATAAGTCCAGTTTATACTTGGCATCAAGAATATCTCCTATAAGGTCAAAATTACCAAACAATACCGACATAAAAGTCTCATCATCATAACTTGCTAGTCTAATGTATAGATCAACCCCAAATTTACGCCAGATACCTAGCCACATTTTGTGTCTGTTATTGTTATTGGCATGACAGCTAAGCAAGCAATGTGACGCATAATTCTGAGTAAACACTCCACATGCTGAGCAGACCGCCTCAGTGTACCTACTAAAATATATAGCAATAAGTCTTATCATGGATTTGCACGCACTTAACATGCATGGAAGTTTCTTGGAAATATCCCAAAACATATTTGGTTTCACTTGCGCGTGAAAAGTCAGGAACAATTGTAAACCTTCCTGACCAATTTCAGTTAGAATATCTCGGTTTGCCTGATCCCGTATTCTAGGGGTTAAAACACTTTTCCATGTCTGTTTTGTAGGAAAGTTTCCTGTGTTCATAAAGTCAGCAATTAAATGTTCAAGTTCGTGTTTTGAGAGAAGCTGACAAACATCATGCACAAAGCCATATTTTGTGTCATTAAAAATTAGTTTTGATGCAAGTCTATACAGGAAGAGACGTTTGACAGCAAAGAAAGTGTCAAGTCTACATAACTGACCGAATAAAATGCCTTTACGTTTTTGTACTTCGTACTCCAGACTGGTAGATCCTATAAGACTTAAGGCGACGCATGTTCTCGTACTCCTGCTAACACCTTGAATTGTCTTCAAACACAGACGATGCGATCTCTCTAGGGCGAGTATATCTGATTGACGGAGGCTGCACCAAAGTTCACATCCATATAGTGCTTTCGGTAGAACAATAGAATCGTATATCCGTTTAAGTGTCAATGGGTGTAATTCTGTTTCGCAGAAACCAGAAGTCAGTAAACCAAAGAATGTTCTTCTTATTTTTGAAGCAGAATCAAGAGCATTTTCTTTCATATGCATGTTCTTATGGCACACTATCCCTAAATGGGTATACGACTCAGTTTCATGTAACTCGTCGCTGCCAAGGAACCACTTTCGTTGTGACCGGCGATATGCAGACATCAGTTCATTGAAAACAATAATTGCGCATTTAAGAACGTTGTAATCCAAGCGCCAACGATGAAAGTACCGGACACATATGTTAATCAACTTCTGTAGACCCGCTTTCGTCAGAGATTGTAAAAGCATGTCATCCGCCACTGTTGGACACGTAAGGTTAATTCCATTTATACACAAACCGAAACTAGATCCACACAGTTCGTTCATCAAGTCATTGTTATGATAATGTTCTTTAATCATGTGATAAGATACAGAAAGAGTCTGACTTTCTTGATGTTCAAATATTGATAAGAACTTTCAATAGAAGAGAAAAATCACAGAACAATGGAGGGGGTATACCTACAGATATGTTTATATCTCAGCAACCAAAGGCCATAGAGAGTTGAAAATGATAACAAATGATTGCTATGATAACATTCTAAAACCCTGAAATAAGATACATTTACAACCAGACTTTTCTGCTGTTCGACTATTGAGGAAATCAATAAATATAGTAGAAAAATCACAGAAATTGGAGGGGTATACAGGTATACCTATGGAAATGTTTATATCTCAGCAACCAAAAGCCATATAGAGCAGAAATTGGTGTCAAATGATTGTGTTGACAATATTCTATAACCTTGTAATAAAATATATAAACAAGCTTACTTTGTTTTGCTCAAATATTTAAGAAAACTTAAGATGTAAGAGAAAAATCACTGCCAAAGGAAGGGTGTATACCAATGGCATTGCTAATATCTCAGTGACCAAAAGCTCTATAAAGTTGAAATTGGTATTAGATGATTGGTATGATAATGTTCTATAATTGTATGATTAAACATATAAATAATCTAACTTTCTTGTTGTTCGAATATTGATAAGAACTTTAAATATAAGATAAAAATCAAAGAAAAATGGAGGGGGTATACCAATATAAACGTTTATATCTCTGCAACCAAATGTCCTAGAGTGCTGAAATGTGTATCAAATGATTTCTTTGACAATATTCTATAACCATGTAATAAGATATATAAACAAGCTTACTTTCTTGTTGCTCAAATATTTAAGACAAGTAGCCCAAGGGCAACGATCGCTCACCTGAGAGTCAACAAGTACTGTCACTGGACAAAGTGTTGTTTTTTTTCTTCCATATATGGGTATGACTGTCATCTTGGTCAAGTTTCAGGCCTATGGCTGCAATGGTTTCCATAGGATCATTGGTCCTGTAAATGCTTACCCGAGACCTAGTTGTCACTTTTTCCCATGTTTCCATGTTTGCCTATGTTTCCAAAATCGACCTTTACCTACATTAATCACATACCTTCATCTACTCTATCAGTTGTTTGCATCTATCACTTTTCAGTTCTCAGGCTGCAATCGTTTGCAAAAAAATAACATTTTAAAAGCAGATGGGCTCCTGGGGTCCATTTTTTCAGAATCATTAAATTTCAGTCCTACTGCCCATTTCCTGCAAGACTTTCACTTAAAATGACATTTTAAAAGTTTTTCCCATTCAAATGCATCGACGACCTATGTTGACCTTGCCATAAAATAGGTCAAGGTCACCACAGGGTCATGTTTTATATATACATTGTAGTACTTGAGTCATCCATACTTCATGCAAAGTTTCGTTGAAATCGGTTCACCGGTTCTGGAGAAGAAGATATTTTAATGGTTTTTACCATATATGGGCATGGCGGCCAGCTTGGTCATGTGACCTGGATTATTTATATACACATTGGTTCCCACTTCCTATAGATGCTTCATATAAAATTTGGCTTTGATTGGCCAAGTGGTTTCAGAGAAAAAAAATCTTTGAAAAGTGTGTATGGACGACAGACCGGCCAAGGTCAAGGGCTGACCTTGACCTAAATTAATCATATACCTTCATCTAATCCATTAGTTGTTTGCATCTACCACTTTTCAGATCTCAGGCTGCAATAGTTTTCAAAAAATAGCTAATTTCCACTTTTCCCATTATAAGTCTATGGAAACTTAAAGTTACCATATAGCAACCGGAGTTCTTATCCGACTGGAATAAAAAACACAAATTATGTAGAGGCTACTGTCAGGAACATGTATACAAAGTACAGGATTCATCCACTTGACAGTTTCTGAGGAGAACTTGAGATTTTTGAATGTTTTTTTTTTTTTTTTTTTTTTTTTTTTTTTTTTTTTTTTTTTTTTTCTTCAAAATTTTGCCCTTTATGGGGCCCCAGCAACCAATCAAAATAAAGGATTACGACAAAACTCGCAAGAAACGTCAAACACTACTCAATAAACATTTCTGCAAAAACAAAATTTAAGTGTCTGCAATTTTAGCGGAAAAGTAGCCGATTTCCACTTTTCCCATTATAAGTCTATGGAAACTTTAAGTTGCCATAGCAACCAGAGTTCTTATCCGCCTGGAATAAAAAACACAAATTATGTAGAGGCCACGGTCAGGAACATGTATACAAAGTATAGGCTTCATCCCCTTGACAGTTTCTGAGAAGAAAATTTTTGAATGTTTTTTTTTCGAAATTTTGCCCTATATGGGGCCCCTGCAACCAATCAAAATGAAGGATTAGGACAAAAGTCACATGAAACGTAGAGGACTACTCAATAAACATTTCTGCAAAAACAAAATTCAAATATCTCAAACAAGACAGCAAAAATAGGCAATTTTCACTTTTTTCCATTAAAAGTCTATGGGAAGCATAAGTTGCCATAGCAACCAGAGTTCTTATCCGATCAAAATAAAAAACACAACTATTCGTTCCCCCCACCTGTAGATGCTATATGTGAAATATGAAAAGATTCCGCATGGCAGCTTCAGAGGAGAAGTCGTTTGAAAATGTTGACGACGGACGCACGGACGCCGGCTCGACTACCATACTATAAGCTCACCTTGTGAGCCTTCGGCTCAGGTGAGCTAAAAACATAAGATAAAGCAGAAAAATCACTGCCAAAAGGGAGGAGGTATACCAATAAAATTGCTAATATCTCAGTGACAAAAAGCTTTAGAAAGCTGAAATTGGTATCAAATGATTAGTATGATAATGTTCTATAATCATGTGATAAGACATTTAAATAATCGAACTTTTTGTTTTTTTCAAATATTGAAGATAACTTTTAATATTAGATAAAACTCAAAGAAAAACGGAGGGGGTATATCAATGTAAATGATTATATCTCGGCAACCCAATGTCCCAGAGAGCTGAAATTGGTATCAAATGATTGCCTTGACAATATTCTACAATCATTGTAATAAAATATATAAACAAGCTTACTTTCTTGTTGCTCAAATATTTAAGAAAACATAAGTTATAGCAGAAAAATCACTGCCAAAGGAAGTAGGTATACCAATAAATTGCTAATATCTCGGTGACCAAGAGCTCTAGAGAGCTGAAATTGGTATCAAATCATTGCTAGGATTATGTTCTATAACCATGTGGTAAGACACACAAACATTCTGACTTTCTTGTTTTTCGAATATTGATAAAAACTTTAAATTTAAGGGAAAAATCACAGAAAAATGGAGGGGGTATACCAATGCATCAGGAAAACCTGTCCGTGAAATGTATACCCCCTCATACCCCACTTTTATATAGAAAAACTGGGGTATGCAGGGGTATACCTATTTTTCTTATTTTAGCTCAAAAACGTAGATTGTGGGTACTCGTTAGAACCGCCTCGGTGAGGCGGTTCTAACGTGTACCCACAATCTATGTTTTGAGCAAAAATAAGAAAAATATCAAAAAATTTCTGCTGAAAATTTTCAATTTTTACAATTTAAGAAAAATCTATATTTAACATGGGCGTGTTTTCGTAATGGACCAGAGGACCAATGGTCCTGTAAACGCTCACCTGAGATCTGCTGCATATACGTGTACCAATAAACATGTTTTAATATAATGGTATTTAACCCCAGTGTAAGGGCAGATGAAGCCCTAGGGCCATTTTCTTTTTTTCATAATAATCAATATTCTGTCCATTTACCAATTTCCTGCTGGCTTTTCCATTCAAATGACATTTTTTACAACAGTTTTTCCCATTTAAATTCATGGGCAACCCATGTTGACCTTGCCATAAACTGGGTCAAGGTTGTCACAGGTCATGATTTAGATATACATTGTAGTACTTTAGCCATCGATGCTTCACTCCAAAGTTCATGGAAATTTGTCAAATGGTTCAGAGAAAAAGATTTATATGGGCATGGCGGCCATCTTGGTAATGTGACCTAGATTATTAATAAACACATTGGTTCCCCCATCCTATAGATGCTTCAGATAAAATTTGGCTTTAATTGGCCAAGTGGTTTCAGAGGAGAAGAAGTTTGAATATTACATGTATATTGCCCCAGGGTGGGGGCATATGAGCCCTTGGGTCCATTTTTTTTTCAGAATCATTAATATTTAATCCTTCTGCCCATTTCCTGCAAGATTGACTTTTTAAAAGTTTTCCCCATTCAAATGCATTGACAACCTATGTTGACCTTGTCGTAAAATAGGTCAAGATCACCACAGTGTCATGATTTATATACACGTTGTAGTGCTTGAGCCATATATACTTCGAGCTAAGTTTCATTGAAATCGGTCCACCGGTTCTGGAGAAGAAGATTTTTGAAGATTTTCTACCATTATTGGCATGGCGGCCATCTTGGTAATGTGAACTAGATTATTTATACACACATTGATTCCCCAATTCTATAGACGCTTTACATAAAGTTTGGCTTTGATTTGCCTAGCGGTTTCAGAGGAGAAGATATTTGAATATTATGGTAATTTACATGTATAATGCCCCGGGGTGGGGGAAGATGAGCCCCTGGGGTCCATTTTTTTAAGAATCATTAATATTCAGTCCTACTGCCCATTTCCCGTAAGACTTTCACTTTATATGACATTTTTAAAGTTCTCTCCATTCAAATGCATTGGTGACCTATGTTGACCTTGCTGTAAAAAAGGTCAAGGTCATCACAGGGTCATGATTTATATATACATTGTAGTGCTTGAGCCATAGATGCTTCATGCCAAGTTTCATTGAAATTGGTCCACCGGTTCTGGAGAAGAAGATTTTTGAAGGGTTTTTACCATATATGGGCATGGCGGCCATCTTGGTCATGTGACCTGGATTTCTTATATACACATTGATTCCCCCTTCCTATTGATGCTTCACATAAAATTTGGCTTAAATTGGCTAAGCGGTTTTAGAGGAGATGATGTTTGAATATGATAGTAATGTACAGGTATATTGCCCCGGGGTGGGGGCAGATGAGACCCTGGGGTCAAAATTTTTCAGAATCATCAATATTCAGTCCTACTGCCCATTTCCTGCAAGATTTTCACTTTAAATGACATCTTAAAATTTTTCCCCATTCAAATGCATTGGTTACCTATGTTGACCTTGCCGTAAAGAAGGTCAAGGTCATCACAGGGTCACGATTTATATACACATTGTAGTGCTTGAGTCATCAATGCTTCATGCCAAGTTTTGTTGAAATCGGTCCATCGGTTCTGGAGAAGAAGATTTTTGAAGGGTTTTTACCAGATATGGGCATGGCGGCCATCTTGGTCATGTGACCTGGTTTTCTTATTTACACATTGGTTCCCCCTTCCTATTGATGCTTCACATAAAATTTGGCTTTGATTGGCCAAGCGGTTTCAGAGGAGATGATGTTTGAATATTATGGTAATGTACAGGTATATTGCCCTTGGGTGGGGGCAGATGAGCCCCTGGGGTCAATTTTATTTTCAGAATCATCAATATTCAATCCTACTGCCCATTTCCTGCAAGATTTTCACTTTAAATGACATTTTAAAATTTTTCCCCATTCAAATGCATTGGCGACCAATGTTGACCTTGCCGTAAAATAGGTCAAGATCATCACAGGGTCACGATTTATATGCACATTGTAGTGCTTGAGCCATCGATGCTTCATGCCAAGTTTCGTTGAAATCGGTCCACTGGTTCTGGAGAAGAAGATTTGTGAAGGGTTTTTACCATATATAGGCATGGCGGCCATCTTGGTCATGTGACCTGGATTTCTTATATACACATTGGTTCCTCCTTCCTATTGATACTTCACATAAAATTTGGCTTTGATTGGCCAAGCGGTTTCAGAGAAGAAGATCTTTGAAAATGGTGGACAACGGACGACGACGCCGACGGACGGACGCCGGGTGCCTCACTATCCTATAACCTCACCTAAAAAAGGTTAATAACTCAGCAACCAAAAGCTCTAGAGAGAAATTGGTATCAAATGATTGGTATGATAATGTTCTATAATTGTATGATTAGACATATAAATAATCTAACTTTCTTGTTGTTCGAATATTGATGAGAACTTTAAATATTAGATAAAAATCAAAGAAAAAATGGAGGGGGTATACCAACATAAACGTTTAAATTTCAACAACAAAAAATCCTAGAGAGCTAAAATTGGTATCAATGACAATAATTTATAATTATATAATAAGATACAGGAAAAAAGTTGACTATCTTGTGGCCAAAATTTAAGAAAACTTTAGATATAAGAGAAAAACATAGACAAATAAAGGGGATATACCAATAGAAATGACAATATCTCAGCAACCAAAAGCTCTATTGAACTGAAACTCGTATCAATTGATTGACAGGTTCATATTCTATATACAAAAATGTGAAAATAACAGAAATAATCAGAGACAAGTCTTTCTGCAGGTATCCCAGTTCATTTTTTCATTATTTCTCTGTGATTTCTAGTTTTCATTAATATTCAGGAAAAAATGATGAGCCTTATATCCTTAAATACATGTATCATATGTATAAGGGTGACAGAACATGGCCATAGCATTCCTTTGATTCCACATTAGTGTTCCATGTTTATCAACAGCCCAGGTACAAATGATACTATATGTATACACCCATTTTTCCAGAATTTTTTACTTTTTTTTATTAATATTCATGAATATACAAATGAGATCATTTTCACATAGGCTCATGACACCAATAAATTTATGAATATGTCTAAAGGGTGCAATATAAATGTGTCACAACGATAGTTTAGGCCTGAAATGAGTTAATTTATGGGGTTGTAATGATTTTCTACAATTTTCATGTTTTCATTAATATTCATGAATATGCAAAGTAGATATTTTGCATTACTTATCATAGAATGAAAGAGCTATGTCTAAGCTTTAAAAAAAGACCAAGTTTAATGGTCTAGGATTAGTAACAGCAGAGGTATGATCGATTTTCTACGCCTACCCCCATTATTTCTATACAAAAGATGGTATCAGGTCATATAATAAAACATAGCGTAAAATGCAAACGCTTCCACTTCCAGATGGCAGAAAACAGGATTTGATAGCTTTTTCACTATACTTTAAGAAAATCATGGTGCATAAAATTCCCCCTGGGGGGGAGGGTTTGCCCTACTGGCCATTAGCCTAATGGGAGCTCCCTATGATATTCGCAATAAGCACGCTTGCCGTAGTACAATTTTGAGCACAAACACAAAGTATCTTGACGATTAAAATGGGTTACATTAATGAAAACAAGTGTGGACAAGTGTCACATGCAAAGCACACATTACGTCAATAATCGTTTTATTCCAAAGTTCAATTCAGTTTCCCTGTAATACATTTGTTGTAGGCCTACATAGCTCGATAAGTTGTATGCTATGCATACGAATGACATTTGGTTTTCTTACATACCTCTGTCATAAAGATAGAAGAAAAAATTCCGGTATTTTAGTGGTGGTAGATAAATCGGCTTGGTTGCTCATACAAGATAAGAAAAGCACGCGACTAAATTCGATCGCTTCTAGCCCAAAGCAGCTGCTTGCAGCAATAATGTTCAACAAAACTAGACTAAATTGGTGTGAATTCATAGGGTATAATCTTGATTCACGCTCGTTTTCAACGAAAAAAATCAATATTGCATCTCTTTTGACTTTGACGATTTATTTACATTTGACGTCATATCCGTAATAAACACTACGTCATCAGAGTTAAAGCACGGTACCAGGTTACTTTACCGGTAAAATGAATTTAGGCCTAATCGGGGTATGTAAGAAAAAGAATCCATCAGTGGTGTTCAGTGGAGAATATAAGAATCTTACATGAGTGTCAGGTATGGATAGACAAATCTGTCCCGAGGGTCACATTTTGGCATCACGAAGCTCGCCGAGTGATGCCAAAATGTGACCCGAGGGACAGATTGTCTATCCATACCTTACACGAATGATGGATTCTTTTTCTTGCACGCCGTAATACGGCGAAGCTTGATTTTTATACAATTTACCTAGAAAGATCATACAATCACGGCGTCCACCATTTTGAATTAAAACGCTTTGACGATGTCAAAAAAGAACACTTGAACGCAGGGTGCGACCGGGGTGAGATAACGAGGGTGGGATAAGAATTTCTCACATGGGGTAAAACGTAGGATTTCTCTATCTGGTGTGCAAGAAAGGAAAATCTCAACCCGAGGGTCCACCCGTTCCAGTGGGAAACGAGGCTCGCCGAGCCTCGTGAACGACCAAAACGATGGACTCGGCGAGCCTCGTGATGCCAAAATGTGACCCTCGGGACAGATTTGTCTATCCATACCTGACACTCATGTAAGATTCTTATATTCTCTTTTTCTTACATTTTTTTTTTTACTTTGAACGATTATAGATTTTTAAGTTACTTTTAGCTGCGTTATGTTTGTGATAATCATGTTATTTTTGTTAGGTATTTGTACCAATAGCAAAAATCTTCCAGTAAAAACATGACATTGTCTACAAAGTTTAAATTACAAAAAAAAAAAAAAAAAAAAAAAAAAAAAAAAAAAAAAAAAAAAAAAAAAAAAAAAAATTCGACATTGTGTCGCTAATTCTACAGTATCTATTTATAGACATCTTTGAATTTTTCCACAGATTAAAACTCAGTATTTTTACAGAGGACCTAACATAATAAAATATAAAGAGCTCCTACAAATATCAAACACCAATAAGCTAGTAAAACTAGGAAAATTTATGCAAATTTTATCATAATGAAAACTGTTAAATGATTTCCGTTATACTTGCCATATCTGCAGACCGAGAACTGATTTTGATACATCCCTTCCTTTCCAGCCTGACCCTAATACCGCTGCATTTCGTTTCGGCAACGGTAACGGCCAAGGCACGGGAGGTGTTATATATATAGCAAGTGCCATTTGCGATTTCCTTGCCTTGAATGTTCGCTGTGTGTCGTTCCTTGATGGTCCACTACAGTTGGTGACCCAGTTAGGAATGACAGTAGATCGGCACTTCACTTAATAAAACCCTTTCTCGGTCTCTTTAACTCGTAACGTATTACTCACATACATACATGAGTGCAGGCGCACGCAGAAACACAGTACAAAAACTATTTTCCTACTACTTATGAATACCTTATTCGAACTGTGCTTTGTTGTAGACGATATCATATAGTAACAATCAAATGTACCTTTTTCATGACCAAGATAAGTTTTGCACGACCGATCTATACATGACCCGGATGGGTACGCAAACCTGCACAGGCCGGTAAAAATACATCATGCGCCTGTTAATTGTCTGTAATACGAAATTGCTGTACTAATGCACCTGCATTGTGCGAATAGTTTGACGATTTAATTATTGCAACAGCATAAATGTACTTTTTCAATGATTTGGCTAAACTTGACTGATCAATGCATGGTCCGGATGAGAACTGTAATATGATGTAATACGACGATATACTAACACAATACGCACCAGCGTTGATGCGTGTATATTTCCATCATCATATTTCTCCTTGAAGAGGCTGAACACGACTGATATATGCATGATTTAGGATATGTCACAAACCTGCACAGGCCGATAAGAATCTAATCAATGTGCCTGTAAAGTGGCTGAAGTATGGCTATCTGGCTGAAGTATGGCTATCTAAAAAAATTTCTTTCCCCACAAATACACTAAAAATATGTCGCGTGGCCTTGTCACCTAACTGTATGTCGTGGGCGCACGAGCTTTTTTCCACTTGACTTACAACTATGTTGTTTTGACTGTCTAATAGGATGGGCCACGTCGCGGGAGATCGCAAAATAAACAGGATAGTATGTTTCCCTTTTTAGATCTAGGCCTAAAGCGGGTATTTTGCCGGGATTGATATCCTATAAGACAGAAAGGCCCAACTATTGTTAGATTTCAATGCTGATAGTCTCTATATTTTTGCATTGAAAATGCCTATCTCTACCCATGTACGAACGAAAAACTTGGCATGAATATCGAAATACAGATTTTTTTATTTCGATTTGAAATTTTCGTTTTTAGATATTCGGAGACTTGGTATTTTGTGCTCAATATTTCCAATATCTTATTTCATCATTTCTCTGCCGCTATTTTTCAAAAAAGTTTACATCAAACTTATGGGGTATATTCGATTCTTCCAAATAACGTTTTTGACTGAGTCGCCTGACAAACCTTGTTGCCTAGCAACAAGAGAGTGAAAGGTGAATGACCCAGGACACGATCAAAATGGGTTATATTAATGAAAACAAGTGTCACATGCAAAGCACACATTACGTCAATAATCGTTTTATTCCAAAGTTCAATTCAGTTTCCCTGTAATACATTTGTTGTAGGCCTACATAGCTCGATAAGTTGTATGCTATGCATACGAATGACATTTGTTTTTCTTACATACCTCTATCATAAAGATAGAAAAATTCCGGTATTTTAGTGATGGTAGATAAATCGATCTTACACTGCTGGCTTGGTTGCTCATACAAGATAAGAAAACCACGCGACTAAATTCGATCGTTTCTAGCCCAAAGCAGCTGCTTGCAGCAATAATGTTCAACAAAACTAGACTAAACTGGTGTGAATTCATAGGGTATAATCTTGATTCACGCTCGTTTTCAACGAAAAAAAATCAAAATTGCATCTCTTTTGACTTTGACAACGATTTATTTACATTTGACGTCATATCCGTAATAAACACTACGTCATCAGAGTTAAAGCACGGTACCAGGTTACTTTACCGGTAAAACGAATTTAGGCCTAATCGGGGTATGTAAGAAAAAGAGAATATAAGAATCTTACATGAGTGTCAGGTATGGATAGACAAATCTGTCCCGAGGGTCACATTTTGGCATCACGAGGCTCGCCGAGTCAATCGTTTTGGTCGTTCACGAGGCTCGGCGGCTCGGCGAGCCTCGTTTCCCACTGGAACGGGTGGACCCTCGGGTTGAGATTTTCCTTTCTTGCACACCAGATAGAGAAATCCTACGTTTTACCCCATGTGAGAAATTCTTATCCCACCCTCGTTATCTCACCCCGGTCGCACCCTGCGTTCAAGTGTTCTTTTTTGACATCGTCAAAGCGTTTTAATTCAAAATGGTGGACGCCGTGATTGTATGATCTTTCTAGGTAAATTGTATAAAAATCAAGCTTCGCCGTATTACGGCGTGCAAGAAAAAGAATCCATCATTCGTGTAAGGTATGGATAGACAATCTGTCCCTCGGGTCACATTTTGGCATCACTCGGCGAGCTTCGTGATGCCAAAATGTGACCCTCGGGACAGATTTGTCTATCCATACCTGACACTCATGTAAGATTCTTATATTCTCCACTGAACACCACTGATGGATTCTTTTTCTTACATACCCCGATTAGGCCTAAATTCATTTTACCGGTAAAGTAACCTGGTACCGTGCTTTAACTCTGATGACGTAGTGTTTATTACGGATATGACGTCAAATGTAAATAAATCGTTGTCAAAGTCAAAAGAGATGCAATTTTGATTTTTTTTCGTTGAAAACGAGCGTGAATCAAGATTATACCCTATGAATTCACACCAGTTTAGTCTAGTTTTGTTGAACATTATTGCTGCAAGCAGCTGCTTTGGGCTAGAAACGATCGAATTTAGTCGCGTGGTTTTCTTATCTTGTATGAGCAACCAAGCCAGCAGTGTAAGATCGATTTATCTACCATCACTAAAATACCGGAATTTTTCTATCTTTATGATAGAGGTATGTAAGAAAAACAAATGTCATTCGTATGCATAGCATACAACTTATCGAGCTATGTAGGCCTACAACAAATGTATTACAGGGAAACTGAATTGAACTTTGGAATAAAACGATTATTGACGTAATGTGTGCTTTGCATGTGACACTTGTTTTCATTAATATAACCCATTTTGATCGTGTCCTGGGTCATTCACCTTTCACTCTCTTGTTGCTAGGCAACAAGGTTTGTCAGGCGACTCAGTCAAAAACGTTATTTGGAAGAATCGAATATACCCCATAAGTTTGATGTAAACTTTTTTGAAAAATAGCGGCAGAGAAATGATGAAATAAGATATTGGAAATATTGAGCACAAAATACCAAGTCTCCGAATATCTAAAAACGAAAATTTCAAATCGAAATAAAAAAATCTGTATTTCGATATTCATGCCAAGTTTTTCGTTCGTACATGGGTAGAGATAGGCATTTTCAATGCAAAAATATAGAGACTATCAGCATTGAAATCTAACAATAGTTGGGCCTTTCTGTCTTATAGGATATCAATCCCGGCAAAATACCCGCTTTAGGCCTAGATCTAAAAAGGGAAACATACTATCCTGTTTATTTTGCGATCTCCCGCGACGTGGCCCATCCTATTAGACAGTCAAAACAACATAGTTGTAAGTCAAGTGGAAAAAAGCTCGTGCGCCCACGACATACATTTAGGTGACAAGGCCACGCGACATATTTTTAGTGTATTTGTGGGGAAAGAAATTTTTTTAGATAGCCATACTTCAGCCAGATAGCCATACTTCAGCCACTTTACAGGCACATTGATTAGATTCTTATCGGCCTGTGCAGGTTTGTGACATATCCTAAGTCATGCATATATCAGTCGTGTTCAGCCTCTTCAAGGAGAAATATGATGATGGAAATATACACGCATCAACGCTGGTGCGTATTGTGTTAGTATATCGTCGTATTACATCATATTACAGTTCTCATCCGGACCATGCATTGATCAGTCAAGTTTAGCCAAATCATTGAAAAAGTACATTTATGCTGTTGCAATAATTAAATCGTCAAACTATTCGCACAATGCAGGTGCATTAGTACAGCAATTTCGTATTACAGACAATTAACAGGCGCATGATGTATTTTTACCGGCCTGTGCAGGTTTGCGTACCCATCCGGGTCATGTATAGATCGGTCGTGCAAAACTTATCTTGGTCATGAAAAAGGTACATTTGATTGTTACTATATGATATCGTCTACAACAAAGCACAGTTCGAATAAGGTATTCATAAGTAGTAGGAAAATAGTTTTTGTACTGTGTTTCTGCGTGCGCCTGCACTCATGTATGTATGTGAGTAATACGTTACGAGTTAAAGAGACCGAGAAAGGGTTTTATTAAGTGAAGTGCCGATCTACTGTCATTCCTAACTGGGTCACCAACTGTAGTGGACCATCAAGGAACGACACACAGCGAAAATTCAAGGCAAGGAAATCGCAAATGGCACTTGCTATATATATAACACCTCCCGTGCCTTGGCCGTTACCGTTGCCGAAACGAAATGCAGCGGTATTAGGGTCAGGCTGGAAAGGAAGGGATGTATCAAAATCAGTTCTCGGTCTGCAGATATGGCAAGTATAACGGAAATCATTTAACAGTTTTCATTATGATAAAATTTGCATAAATTTTCCTAGTTTTACTAGCTTATTGGTGTTTGATATTTGTAGGAGCTCTTTATATCTTTATGTTAGGTCCTCTGTAAAAATACTGAGTTTTAATCTGTGGAAAAATTCAAAGATGTCTATAAATAGATACTGTAGAATTAGCGACACAATGTCGATTTTTTTTTTTTTTTTTTTTTTTTTTTTTTTTTTTTTTTTTTGTAATTTAAACTTTGTAGACAATGTCATGTTTTTACTGGAAGATTTTTGCTATTGGTACAAATACCTAACAAAAATAACATGATTATCACAAACATAACGCAGCTAAAAGTAACTTAAAAATCTATAATCGTTCGACATTGGTTTAAAGGCAACCTATGGTAAGCTATCACGGAAGTGGAGCGAGGTAGGTCACGAAGTGTATCGTCGTGCAGGTAAGCCAGCTGGTCTAAGGACAAAGTTGTGACGATTCAAAAGTTAAAATACATTTTTACGTACTCGAAACACCCGTACAGAAAAGGACTCCGAATACCCGTTCAAAGTAAAAAAAAATGTGCTCGAAATACCCGTTTAGTACTGCTCGAAAAATACTGAAGTGTTTCGCGCGCGATTTGGGAAATTAACGTGTCTGTACAGTGATTAAAACCAGTAGTTTTTCTGTTTAATTTTACAATGTAGCCCTCGTTTTCGTTTGTGGGTTCTTAGTAAAATGGAATGTTCATATTTTGACAAATAAAGTATCACTTAACTGAATCTTTGGATGGTTTTTGTCTTTCGAATTTCATACATAATACATGAGCAAAGCCACCCTAACACGTTTGTGTGTCATTTATTTTCTGCATTCCACTCCATTGAACAAACACTGCTTGCACTAACATTAACTAGATACAGACCGAGCTGCCAGTGTATTTAAGTTTCCCCTATGTATAATAAACTCAATTTACACCAAGAAAAATGTCTGCGTCTTCATTATTTATCCTCCTGTCTGCCATTTTGGTTTGCTCGAAAAAATCATCCCATAAGGTCAGGGTCCTATAGCGTGTAAATGTCAGGTTGTCACGGACTAGCTTCACATAAATTATAATATAAAGCCAGAGGATATTCGCTTCCTGCTTTTGATAAGTAATAACCTGTTAGAGGGTTCTATTTACTACAAATTTTGAATTTTGATAAATTTATTCAGATATATACAATGAAATTAATAAAAGATAGAAATATAAGAAGAAGAAAGAAGAAAAAAGAACTACAAGAAAAAAAAAATAGAAAAACAAAACGGAACTTCCATTGTTTGAGTCTTGTTTCCACCGAAAGATTGAACTCAGTCCTGTAACATCATTAAATACAGTTTACGTCATGTCCCAGTAGGTATCATCTAAAAGTCCGGCACTGACTCCCCCATTTATACGATAATCGTTGTTCAACCTCAGGTCACCGTTTCACAATGTCGACCAGTAACTCCTAGGGACGCACCGGTACCCACATATCCCGACAGCGTTTAACTCGACATGGCTTATCCCAACAGGGCTTATCCAAACAAAGCATGTCCCAACAGGGATTGTCCCAACATCATTGCAACAGGCCCTATAACGAAAGCATCTGTGTCTTAACAACTCAATAACTGATAACGTCGCAATTTACCATAATGAAATCTCCTGCAGACATGCACGTCACCACATTAAATTGCAAATAATCTCCCACAATTCCGTAACTCAGGAACTATGCAAGTTTATTCGCCAGATTGCTTGTATAACACGCAAAAATTATAATACTCCAGTATGGAGTTTGGGACTTTAAATTTAATTGCATCGATTCCTGGTCCCTCTATTCTTACTTTACATTGAAACATTTGTTCACATGTAAATACCGTTAAACCTCATATGCCGCAAACTAACCATAGTTCAACACCCAACGGCATCACAAGCAATCTCCCGTCATGTACTGCCAATCTATGACCAAATTCTCATAGAAAGCCATTTCGCAACAAGAACGATAAACACGCCCGGTAAAGTGCAAATTGACCACCGCCGGTGGTCGACGTAAAAATGTTGATATACATCCGGTGGTCGTTTTGAGCGTTTCCTGTTATTAGTTTTCGCGAGTTTGGTGGATGTGGAAGGTAAGATGTTTTTTTTTTTTTTTTTTTTTTTTTTTATCAAAAACGTATTATAAAAATCAAAGAATGTCAGGCTATCAGTTGTCTAGCCGAAGTGGTAGTTGAAAAAAATAAACCGTTTTATTGCAATCCTTTCCGGCCCGTTTGATCGGTAGTGAAAACGAAAGTAGAATCTGGTCAAACACAGGTTAAAATGCCCTGATTGTGCCTTTGCAAGCTTTCTGTAACCAATGGTCGTTGCAGTTATTTAAATGAACACTAAATTAGCTTTTCAGACATAATTTTAAAATATTTCAAGCTTTCATTTCAACACTTAAATCGATTTTGTACTGGCGGTCAACTTGAAGTTGCGATGGTCGTATTGATCAATGGGGATTACAATGTAAATTTTCAACGTGAGAGAAAGCCAGAAAAAATGCAACTTAATGTCGTTTTCTGTTAGGGGGCAAGGCAACATTAATGGAGATGCATTCTAGACACAACCAAATCCAAATCGATGCCGTCGGTGTCCTCATAATTCAATTTCGTTTGTCCATTAGCCATTCAGTCACATAGTTTAGCAATATCTGATGTATTTATTACTAATTTTTGGTAACCCCAACAATACAAATACTACTTCATGCAAGATGCATTGAATTAATATACATAATTCGCATTGACTCGAAGAAAAACCACTAGAATAACAGTGTGGTCAATTTGCATACTAGGTGGTCAATTTGACCTTAAAAATGAGCAAGTTTGAAATGATTTACTGTCCAATTTGAAAAGTATTGAAGGACATGCCTGCTGTTTAATGTTGAGCAAGGCTCAGTCTTGCAGATTCGACAATTATAGGAGTAACACTAAGCAAAGCGTTCATTGTGTTGTTCGTATGAAATCTACCTCCCGTTTTGCAATATCAATTCTTTGAATATGTAAAAGTGAATAATCACGTGGTTTATATCAATTATATCAGAAGTTCTTCTGGAACAGCAGCTTGTGAAATGCTGAAGCCAATAGATTCTGTATTAGCTTGTGCATAGCTATGGTCTGTAATAAAACTTCGTTTTGATTTCTTTGGGGTGCTAGTATACGGACTTAATAGTTTTGATTTAGTCCCTGTTTTTTATGTTTTTCTTCTTAGGAAATCCGAACTTTCCTTTCGGTGTATAGATTTTAGTGATGGGGTGATGAACCAATAGCTCTATAGGGTGATGAATTGTATTTTGGCTTCTTCTTAGATCTATGGCGATTTTAACGGACTCTGGACAGCGTTATTGGATCATATTTGTAACAAATCATATATGTAACACAGCGTCTTGGATTTCCTGTCCATACCAGAGATATGGGTTTTTGTTCTTCAGGTAACGACGCTTGGTTCGTTTCCCTTTAAATTGGCCCATCTGGAAACGTATAAAGGAAAAAACATAAGGTCAGTAGGTGCACCTAGAACTGATGAGTCCAGCGTCTTGGATTTCCTGTCCACGCCAGAGATATGGTTTTTTGTTCGTCAGTTAACGACGCTTGGTTCGTTTCCCTTTAAATCGACCCATCTGGAAACGTATAAAGGAAAAAAATAAGGACAGTAGGCGCACCTAGAACTGACGAGGCCAGTTATTCTTCAGCATTAATACATGCATTCACGTGATCTCGACTCGTTTGAACTAGCGTTTGGGCTTAACCAGCGAGCCAATCGACTACTGGCAAAATCCAGAAACATTATGAATCTATTATTCCAACTGCTCGTGACAATGTGATGAAGAGGTACATGCATGTGTAATTTTACACGCCAATTCATTTAGCATTGCCAATTTTATCACGTTTCTAAATATTTCGTCTGAAATTGATATAAACCACGTGATTATTCACCTTAACATATTCAAAGAATTGATATTTCAAAACGGGAGATAGATTTCATACGAACAACACAATGAGCGCTTTGCTTAGTGTTACTCCTATAATTGTCGAATCTGCAAGACTGAGCCTTGCTCAATATTAAACAGCAGGCATGTCCTTCAATACTTTTCAAATTGGACAGTAAATCATTTCAAACTTGCTCATTTTAAAGTCAAATTGACCACCTAGTTTGCAAATTGACCACACTGTTATTCTAGTGGTTTTTTCTTCCTGTCAATGCGAATTATGTATATTAATTCAATGCATCTTGCATGAGGTAGTATTTGTATTGTTGGGGTTACCAAAAATTAGTAATAAATACATCAGATATTGCTAAACTATGTGACTGAATGGCTAATGTACAAACGAAATTGAATTATGAGGACACCGACGGCATTGATTTGGATTTGGTTGTGTCTAGAATGCATCTCCATTAATGTTGCCGTGCCCCCTACCAGAAAACGACATCAAGTTGCATTTTTTCTGGCTTTCTCTCACGATGAAACTTTACATTGTAATCCTCATTGATCAATACGACCACCGCAACTTCAAGTTGACCGCCGGTACAAAATCGATCTAAGTGTTGAAATGAAAGCTTGAAATATTTTAAAATTATGTCTGAAAAGCTAATTTAGTGTTCAATTATCTAACTGCAACGACCATTGGTTACAGAAAGCTTGCAAAGGCACGATCAGGGCATTTTAGCCTGTGTTTGACCAGATTCTACTTTTGTTTTCACTACCGATCAAACGGGCCGGAAAGGATTGCAGTAAAACGATTTATTTTTTTCAACTACCACTTCGGCTAGACATTCAACGGCAAAAAAACTGATAGCCTGACATTCTTTGATTTTTATAATACGTTTTTGATAAAAAACATCTTACCTTCCACATCCACCAAACTCGCGAAAACTAATAACAGGAAACGCTCAAAACGACCACCGGATGTATATCAACTTTTTTTACGTTGACCACCGGCGGTGGTCAATTTGCACTTTACCGGGCGTGATAAAGCTTGCAAGGTTATCATGTTACATTATCAAACATTCTCAAATGACATCAATAATTTCGGCAATAGTCAATATTGAAATCTCGTCAAATCTCGCGCCTGAACAACCTCTCGCCTCAAAATCACTGCTACTTCCGGTGTCGGTCTCTCGAATGTCGGAGCTGAAAACGCTTACCTTCTTTTCAACGTAACTTTGTGTTACCTCCCTTGCTGGCTTCTCTTTCTTTCCGGTAGCTCTGAAACGATCTCTGAAGCATTCTGTACTATCTCTCTTACTTGTACTTGGTTCCCAGATGATAAATCACGATCCACTCCCGCTTGTAGCATTCCCACAAAATCACACCTGCTTCCGTCAGTCATGATCGTTCCTGTATAGTCAAGAAAAGATAAAACACAAACCTGCGCTTCATCTCTAGCTCGACCATCCTGACTCTCCGTGTATTGGCTTAACCTGCTAGAAAGAAATGAATTACCCCAATCTGCTGGTTGCTGCGCACAGACACTCACCAGCATGCTCTCGATCCTCCACCTAAAACGTTCTGCAAGTACATCCATTCTCAGCATCTTTCCTAAGGGTGCTCGAATTATCTTACCTTTGGGTACAGTACGTTGGCAAATGTCACATGACTGACAAAATCGTTTTATGTCACTACAGTCCGACTCAAACGCCTAAAGCTGAGCTATGCGTTTCATGTCTTTCAGGATCAACTCTGGTATCTGTACAACCCTGACTTTGCCAACCTATACTGCAATCGGTGACAAAGCTGCTTTTGGCGGTAAGTATTTTAGACGCGACATTAGGAAACCAACAATATGGTTTGCGAACAGGTCCGACACAAACCGAACTGTACAGACACAGGAGATGGCTAGAGACTGGAAATTTTGAATTTAGAAAGTAGAGTGGTGTACCAGCTGGGTTAAAAGTGGGACGAAAAATAATATCCGCGGACGAATATTGGTTATCGTGGGACGATATTTAGAATTCGTCCGATGAGAATAAATATTCGCTCCAACGGATAAATAAACATTCGCCCGACGATAATTAATATTAATATTCGTCACATGATAATTATTTTTCGTCCCGAGATAAAAACTATTCGTTCGACGATAATTATTCTTTCGTCCGACGATAAATAAATCTTTTGACCCACCCTGAACGACTTTCTTAAGCGTAAGTCAGCGTAAGTCAGCGAGCTCATCAGCCAATCAAATTGTAGAATTACTGACATCAAATACACCAGTATAGATTTAAAGACTACTATAAAACAAACTAAAACACAAGAACTATAACTCATGTAAAGACCTACGTATATGTGAAACTACATGTGCGGTTGTCCTAATGAAGGATGAAAAGAAGTTAATGCAGATACAGATACAGATTGGCTGTTACAAAGTTAATCTGCGTATAGTCAAACCGCTATTTTCGACATTTATACCGTTCAGGGTTGCCACGGTCAGGGAAAAAGTCTGGAAAATGAATTTTTTTCCAAGTCAGGGAAAAGTTTGAGTCAGGGAAAATTGCAAAACGTGAAAAAGTCGGGGAAAAGTCAGGGAATTTCAAAATTTTCTCAAAAGGGATGGTCTTTGGCAATGTATCAATGTCTTAAAAGAATTTGAAAAAAGTGAACTCTTTTCCCACAAAGTTACATGGCTGTTTTAGAGGTATTTCATTTTTCCTTTTTACAGTGGTTGAGCTTCAAAGTAAACCTACCTTTTCTGTATCCTACTTATTTTCTTTAATTAATCCCTCAATTCATTTTGGCTGCATGCTAAAATATGATAAATGACCTCAGGAGATGCCAACATCAGAGGAGATTGCATTATAAACCCAAGAGCTTATGGGGGCCTAGACGGCCCCCAGACCCCCGCCAAAAATCACTTTCCCTATTCCCTTTTACATCAAATATTACCATGTAAAGTGAAGCATTGGGGCGGAAAAAATGAAGAAAAGCCATTGAAGCCATTTTTATCTGACATAATTTTAGTACTTTGTTCTGTTACTGGGGATAACCATAATAGTGAAAATAATTTTCCTACATAGGAAAAGTTCTAAAGTGGCAGAAGTAAAACAGAGCCTTGCAACCTATGCTTTTATAGGTGAGATGGCTTCAAAGAGATGATAAATGGCGCTGGGAGGCCAATAAAAGAATCTGGAAAGCTGGGAAAAGTCAGAGAAAAGTCATGGAAAAGTCAGGGAATTTTGAAATAATGAATGAGTGGCAACCCTCAATTGTTTCACTTTCTCGAAAGTTGTAATCAAATTTTAGCATTCCAGTCGTATTCAAGGACTTTATGGGTATGCTTGAGAATGAATTTGACTGTGCATCATGGAAGATTGAAAACACTTTCACTGTGACATCTTACATTCAAGACAGGAAAGTGTCAATTAAAGTGATTGAGGCAGAAAAGGCTATTGGAATTTCTGGCCCTGGACATAAACTTTGGAAGGACATAACTTTTAAGAGAATTTCCACAACACTATTTGGGAGATTACTGCAAGACTTCAGTGTTGACTTACAGAGCAGTATAATCAACGCCAGTTCCAACCCACAGATGACTAGCACCCCCATGGTTACCAGGCCAAGCACAACGTCTGGACCAACAGTACCACCAACAGAGAGCTCCAAACATCAAGGAACCCCCATGGAGGGCCAGATTGCTGTTATCTTGGAATCATCACCATACCATTCCAAGATGATTATTATACCTCATTGATATTCATTGGCTGAGTGTGGATTTTCATTGGTCCAAAGCAGGTCACGCGGAGGGTGCTATTCTGTCATGTCGCATGGCCATATTTCCCCCTGACGTCACATCTGCCTAAAAACGCGTAGCTGCACTTGCAATCACATGCGTTTGATAACAGTACACGTGGAGGGTGATATTCTGTCATGTCGCATGATCATATCACCCTCTGACGTCATATTCGCCTAAATGTGCAGTTGCACTTGGTATCACAGGTGTTTGTCCTATGGTGTGTCGCTAATTTGTTTCAAAAAGGGTCCGGTATAATAAAACAGTTGTTACCTTTGAGTGAGGATGACATGACGATTTATTCGCCCTCGACAGGTGATATCGCCCTCGGGCTTCGCCCTTTGGAGATATCACCTGCCTCGGAGACTAAAGAGTTGGTCTAGCTGCAAGAGAAACCACATGAAAGAAAGGCCAGTATAGGAGAACACCCCCCTCTTCCGCCCCCAGTAAGGACAAGGACAATCTCAATATTACCATTGAGAGTGAGCCAGATGGTCCATGTGTAAACCCTGATAGCATACACATACCAGACAAAGACAAGGGACAAACACCTTCCTTGCCAAAATCAACACCCTAAAGGCTAAACAATAAAAGTCTATAAAATGCTATATACAGAAAATGTCTACAAAGCAAACTAAGAACAAAACTTTGATTATCGGGTACTGTACCATAAAGGGGATCAATCCTAAAGGACTGAAATATTATGTTCACTGTAGCAACTTGAAAATACAGCCTATTCATTAGAATCACACGGCACTTGGGATGGGTGTTGAAACTATTGAAATTTTACATCATGCAAATGTGCAAATGTGTAAATTGTTCAGGGCAATATTTTATGGCATTTAGGTGGTCCCTCTGACCACACTGACAGCCATGAGAAAATATTTCAGGGGTGTAAGATAGATCTTGTAACCCATTCAAAACCTTGGAGTGACCATAGTTTTCCCTCGTTTTTTTTCTCGATTTTCGATATTTTTATTAATATTCATGAATATGCAAATGAGATAATTTTCATTTAGGCCAATGAAATCAATACCTTTGTCATATGATATTACTAGGTCAATAACAAAGTGACTCGATGATAGTTTGGGCCTGAAATTAGTTAACTTGTGGATTTATAACGATTTTCTTGTTTTTAAAGTTTTCATTAAATTTCATGAATATGCAAGAAAGATAATTTACATGAATTTATACGATAGAAGGTTTATGTCTTACCTTTCAACTGAGACCAAGTTCAGGGGTCTAGATAAGTAATAGCGGAGATATGACCAATCTTGTATGTACATCCCCATGTTTAGGAATCATGTTAACAGTTGCTATGGAAACCATTCATTTTTTCATAGTGCATAGACTTTATATTTGAAAAACAAAAATCTTTGCATTTCTTAAGTCCCAATCAGTGATCTTCTAATGTTGTAAATTAAAAAAGAGCAAAAAATAAAACAAGTACCACCAACGACTACCATTGGGGGTGGGGTAACATTACTCCATACACGAGACAATTTTCCATCTAATATTCTGTTTAAACATATGGTTTTCTACTTGATAACAATCTTACGCTATTGTTTGAGTGTTAAGTATAGTTCTGAAAAGATATTTGTTCAGAAAAATATCAAAACTGGAGCACCAGCCCACAGTATGTTAACTTATTACGTAATCAGTGTACTTCAATCGGATGTGGATCGTTTGTAAACAATGATTACACATATTCGTTTGTTACATGTTTATGGAAATCTTTATAATTTGAGGTTTTATCTCGGAAAAACTGTGTTTAGCTACGGTCGCCTGAATATGGTAAGTTAGAAGTATTTTCGTATGTTTTTGTATTTTGATTCTTTTGTTCAATGATAAACTCACTGCCCAGGCAAGCGTCTCGTGGCCGACTGATCGCTTACATGGCGAGTTTTTTCAACGTAAAAGGCCATATATCTATCTTTATAGTAGTGAATAAAAATAGGCATTTTAGTTATCTAGATGTTGTTCAAAGGATTCTATCAGATTCCTCCGAGAAAAGGTTCTAAATTGATTCTAAAAGGCACCCACGACAAATCTAAAGATGTCCCATTTTTTGACTGCAAGGTGTACGACTTAATGATTTTTTATGATGCAGAAATGTACCATGCATGCGTTCTTGCAGTAAACGCATCCTTTTATTGCAGTTTATATACCCGTTATTTCGGTCACTATGTCTGATACTACATTACTGAATAAGTAATAATACATTTTTAGCCACTACTACTTTTACGCACTCTGACGTTACTTTTCTTCATACATGTACGAGTTTCGTTGACCAAAAAAATAAGATTCTCATTTTATGTTAAACCAAACCTGAGTAAAGGCATGATTTGGAAGATATTATATATGACCTATTTATGAACTCTTTCTAGGAAGACCATCTGATTCTATTAAACTGTTCTGGTTTGAGCCTGCCCAGGAAAAGTGGTCAAACCATACAGACATATTATAAGCCTTTGTGGCTTAGTTGGGTGGTTATATTTTAAGCACGTGTTGGATGTCATCACATCCTAATTTTTGGTAAAACGTGGTTCACCGTGGCCAAATCCTATAATCGCTGTCACACTATTGCGTATCGACTCACGTATCTACGGCGTATCAAGATTCGAAAGGTACCCTACGTCACGCGTACGTCGTACATACGTAAGCATACGTAGCTCATACTCCTAATATGCCAAGGTGCTACGTTTTTTATGTGTGCACTTAAAATTCGTAGCACGAACATGTACGTAGGAGGTCCGATACGCCGTGCATACGTCACACATACGTCGTACATACGAAAGCCATGTAGCAGATACGCCGTAGATACGTAGCTCATACTATTGATATGCCACACATACGTCGCGGTTAACATGAGGTATGTACAACGTAGCTTTCGTATCTGCTACGTATGTGTGGCGTATCCTCGACTCTCTTTTCGTATCTACGGAGTATTAGCGATGCACGTGTGTCGTATATCGCGTATCAATGGCGTATGTATTATGCTGCAATTTTCGCATAAAATGTTTTACCAAGTTATATTTATTTTTCATCAAAACTAAAAACTTTTAAGCCAAATTTATCGTAAAATAGTATCTACATTATCATATTTTTTTCTCATATTTCACTTTATTTGAATTTCAAGTATTTCTGTTTCGTTTTTTTTTTTCTCAAAGCAAATGTTTGTTCAAATTGTTGTTTTAAATGATTAACATGTTTTCGCAATTTGGAGAAACTTTCTCATTAGCTTGCTGTGGTCAACTGATTTTTATCAAGGTGCTAAAATGTTTCTGATTCTAAATCAACCATATTGAGGAAAACAATTAGGTATCAAAAGCAGTTTTGACAACACACCTGTTTCAATCAGCCTTGAAGACTAAAGTCTCAGGTAGGAGCAGGTTTGTTGCGCAAACACATTTGGTATCCATTATTATTCTTAATGGCCACAGCTTGAAAGTGAAAAGGTCTCAAAAAAGTTAATCACTTTGATCATAATTGAGTTAAAACTTTGCTCAATGCCATTTCTCCAAAATGCATATGAATACATCGGCTAAAATGTTACAAAAAACTAAGGAAATACAAATTAAATTTATGCAACATCGACTGGACTTTCCGTCAGAATTAATGTTGGATTACCAGCGTAATTTATGAACATTTGTTAGGAAAAACTGTTGGACTACCGACTTGTGGAGTGGACATTTTCTGTCATTTTAAATTCATAAACTTTGTGATAAGAACAGTTTAATTGAAGGAAATCCTTCTAACTAGATTCTGGAAATCCAGCTTCATTTGTGTTGACACCAATTAGTATTATTGAACTATTGTTTTAATGTTGTTTTAAAAACAAAATCTACAATAAACAGTGACAATCAAACGGCGTTTCATATTTTATTTATTCAAGACTTTTGTATGCTTTAACCTCTCTTTCGGTACTGCATATTATATGTGCTACATACGTATCGCTGCTGTAGAGTATGTGTGACGTATAAGGAGCATTAGGAATATTTTGTGGCGTTCCAATTCATCTACTTTTGGTATGACGTATAAGGAGCATTGGCGTTCCAAAAGAATCTTAATGCTTCTATATATAATTGTTTTCGTTCTACCGAAGTCATGGATCAGATGTTTCTCACGGTTCTGGGTTCCGTGCAGGGTTTGTTAAAATCTACGCTAGGTGTAGCGTCTGTCTTTGATCATGTCGTCTTACGACCAGGAAAGGGCACTTGGAGAGCCCGCCCCCCCACCCCCAACCTCGATTTTTTTTCGGTGTTAATCTAGATTATGTAGATTTTGCTGGTGGCATCTTCGACCTCTGTAATGTGCAAGTTGCCTGAACAAAGTGAACACAAACGTTTGTTTTCTCAAAGGTATTAAAGAACAGATACACCGCAGATAAGATAGGAACGTTGTACATACGTCGTACATTTCATACGCCATACATACGACATACGTACGTGGAACATTCGCCTTGATACGCCGTACAAACGAAAGTGAAATTTCATAGGAATACTGATACGTCACTGATACTTGCACTGTGGATGCTCGTAAGCCTCGCCGAGGCGGTTCTAACGTGTACCCGCAGTGTGTGTTCTGGGCGAAATGTAAAGGATATCAAACATTTTCCCAAAGAAATTTTCCTATTTCTTACAGTTGAAAAAATCTCCGTATTTTTGTAGGGGCAAGTAACCACGTGCAAGAAACGAATTAAAATGCAAGCTATTGTCTGGATCAGACATTACCACTGCACGCTTCTTAGTCATCTCTATGTTCATCATATTGCTGTCGAAGCTGGTTCTACTCGGACAACAACTCGTTCTTTTTCGCTTTCGATACGAGCGGTTGTACCAACGGACCCAGTAAAAAAGGTTTCCTTCTGTCATTGGAAATTCCTTTAACTGTACAAGAATTTCCAAAATGGTAGAACGATTTGTAAACGAAAATACGTTTACACGTCTGTGCAATGCTGGGGCGACCAAAATGACTTTATTTAGAAAGATAATAATAATTTGGAATGTAAACTATCTATACTTTTTAGAAACGCATATTTGCATTTGGTCTCGAAATGACTGAATAAATGTTGACTAAGATTTTAAGCACCGCAAAACAAACAAACATTGGTCTAGACAGCATGAACGTGTTGACGTGATAGGATGATTCTGTTTATATCTCTGACAAAACGGTTTTGTTGCGTGTGCACTATTGTTTGTTTCAGTATATATGATTTGATTTTTTGTTTTTTACTGTGAGAGACTCAAACCTCCTACCAGCAATCTTTATAAGACACACTTACCATGTAACACTGAGAATTTATACTGTGGATCAAACTTGAAAATTCCAAAACACTGTGAAACTCATTTTGTATTCCAACTACTGTACATTTATTCCATGAAAACACACTTTGAGGCAAAACACGTGTTTCTAAATATACCTAAGCGGACCCCCATAGCGATAAATGGGACCGATATAACAACCTTTTAGATATTCAATTATTTTTTTAGATAATTGTATAAATGATTGACACGTGTCGATTTTGACACGCATAAATGAAAACCTGGCTCGCCTTTTTTTTGATAAGATGTGATTTCATAGTCAATTTGATCCATATCGTGTAAAAGGATAACAAAAAATAATACGTATATTTAATCATGTTAATTGGGGATGTTCTTTTTTCTTTTAGACAGTTTCCCCTGCTTTAATAACCAAACAATTTCACCACACAATATTTTTTTATTTATTTATTTATTTATTTATTTATTTATTTATTTATTGCCACCATGAATGTGTTTTCTGCATTGCCATATTCGCTCATATGTAACTGATATGTTATCTGAGCTTTCAATAAAGAGAATGTTTGTTGTTTGATTTTGTTTGATACGGCGCAGGAACGTCGCAGGAACGTCACACGTACGTGCTAGATACGTCGCTCGAACAAAATACGGCTCAGACCTCGGCGTATCGAAATTCTCATAGATACGCCGCTGATACGTTAATGTGTGACAGAGCTAATAAAGATGGCTTGCACCAGTTCCGACCTGGTTCACCCCGATGGTGTTTCGGTGAGACCCCGGATTCTGCCGGAATAACCAGTAGTTGTTACGATTACTCAAGGTTTATGCCGGATTATGACGGTCGAGCTCCAGTGGTGTCACGGTTTGTTCCGGTGTATCCCCTCTGTTGTCTGTTTTTTTTTTACATCCCCCCGGTTAGCCCCGGTTGCATTAAACATTTAAAACGATCGTGAATGCTCCCCGTTTTACCCCGGTTTGCCAAGGTAGCGCTACGGTTCTGTCACGGTGAAACCCGGTTTATCAAAAGTGAATCGAAGGTTCCCAAGGTGAGCTTGAAACGGTGCCCTTCCGTGCGCCAGGGAATCCGTGCGGCTGTCAACATTTTCACAAATGAGTATTCTTGAGACATGGTAGCCAAAGGCAATAAACTTTTATATAAAACATGATTAGGATGGTGGGTTGCCTGCGTGAAAACGTTACATTGTCATTATTTGGTTACAAAATATAATTGATTTTTGATTTTGCATTTTCACCGTCTATCCGTGTTACATGTATAGGTATTGTACAGGCCATTATTGTTTCAAATATAAAAAGTACTTTTATTTCAGTAAATAACAAATCTATTTCATCTTGTGTGTTGACAACCTCGATTGATTTTCAACTGTGCTGCGCAATCGTGAAAATTCTGATGGTTTCAACACACTCGATGAAATATATTTAGTATTCACCTCAAACAAATAATCTTTATATATAATTGTAAGTGAGAATTGTATAGAAATCATATTGTGCTAACTGCTAGATACAGATTAAGAGAAACGTCGAATAATATTTACAGCACTATATATTAAGTTGCTTATCTCTGCACAAAACGAAACTTACGTAACCATTTATAGGGTATTAAGTATTTGTAATTTATCCGTGCCGTGTGAAACTAGGTTTTCTGTAATTCGGACCATGTCCAACATTAGTCTATACAGTCACAGATGAAGGCTAGAAAAATGTAAAAGTAAGCAATGATCAGGAAATGGCGCAATCAGAAAGAAATTCCCAATCCAAAAACTGATGTGACAAAAAATTAAATAATCGATCAGGTACTTATACTAAGAAAACATATCATACGCAGAGTGAACAGCTATTTTCCCAGTAGGTGGCCATTCATTTACCAAACTTAACCAAAAACACAAAAGCGCACATAATGTGCAAAGCAGCACACATATATCTGCTTTGCTTGAGAAACCCTGCAGGGGTTTTCCATTCGAAGATCACACAGAGCAGACTACGCATTATATGCTGACAAAAACACGTTGGTCAGAATTCATTTAATAGTAGTATTTTCCACTAATTTTAATCGCATATCATTGCCCCGGTTACTCATTCTCATAGTCAGTACAGACGACTTACTTACATGTACAGTTCTTCGCTTAGAATTGCAATATAAGCGGCACCACGGCCGTGACTGACATTGTATAATCCAAAAATAAACACGTAATTTCAGCAAGCGTGAAAAAATTTGTTTATCCGTGTTTGAAAATGTTGACACATGGACGGAAGAGCGCACTCTGATTCTTTAACCTAGCGTTTTGTCTTTCACCTTAAGTGAGCTAAAACAGCAATTTAGTGATTTTTTTTCTATTAATTCTGTGCATCAATAAACTGATATTTGTGGTCAGCATAAAGTTTTATGCCGTAACAAGTTTTGAAAACAGCTTCGGATCCAATAAATCCTTGGAGCCGAGAAAACAGCACAGTAGAGACCAAAGAAAATTTTATCTATTGTAATATACTTTGATTTAAACTCATCTACTGCCGCTAAAAGAATTTTTCATCACTGAAAATGGTACATTGAATCATCAGGTAATGGTACACTCTTTCCATTAGGAATAACGGAAAATGGGACAGTTGAAAATACAGCAGGCCGTCTATTTGTCGGACGTTTTCCCCACTTTGTAAGATACCACAACCATATCAATTAAACATTGATGAACTAGGGTATTTATGGATTACATTTAAACCTTACATCTTTGGATAAACACACTGATCTCACAAAGCGGGTCTGTTTTAGCGCAAGTTCTGTGTGTTAAACAATGTCTTTGGAACGAGTTTTACAATTTTATGCTGTTTTAAGATTCAAAAATGTGAAAGAGACGTCAAGCTTACCTAGGCTTATTATCCAGACGCCAATCAAGTCTAAATTATTCTTTCCAACAACGAAACGCTTTGCCAAACGTGTAATATCCGACAACTAGATATACATGAATATGTGTAATCATTGTTTACACACGATCCACATCCGATTGAAGTACACTGATTACGTAATAAGTTAACATACTGTGCAGACGCATTTTCCTCTGATTCCTGCCTATCAAAAACTATGTTGGTTATGCGTAAATATTTCGTCCTAGGTAAAAACTGCTTCCACAGTTTGACCTACGACGTGCCTAGAAATGTCGTAGAAGGTTCAAATATTACATAACCACCGTCAAACCTTTTCTGGGAGGTAAGTTGTGCCAGCTCAAAAAACAAGGCTTGTATATAGAAAACAGCCCCTGGTCTACAGGTGAACATTTAGTATGGCCTGAGTCCCATTACGGAAAACTTGCCCATGCTCGGCGAGGCGGTTCTAACGAGTACCCACAATGAATATTTTGGCTCAAAAATAAGAAAAATAGGTATACCCCTGCAAACCCCAGTTTTTTGTTTCTGTGTAAATGTGGGGCTTACGGGGGTATACATTTCACGGACATGTTTTCCTGATGCGTCGTCTGTATGTCGTCCAAAGAAGATTTTTTTTCTGTAACAAGTTTGCCAATCTTGATCAATTTTTATACAATCCATCATTTGGCAGGGGTATTGACTGCCTGGGTGTTTGGTTTGTGCAGACTGTATCAAACTGGACCTCCCATAGGCTTACATCGAGAATATCATCTTCTCTGAAACCTTAAAGCCGAGAACTTATATAATATACATATTATAGTATACTTGTGAGTAGCAATGTAATCCTCTTTATACTAAAAATTAAAACTGAGATCCTTTAAGAGCAGTGAACACATTACTGAGAAAGGTGATGGGCCATGCCGCGGTTTCGACTATTTAAGTCTCGTCAGTGACCCTTTAGATTTGGCAACATGGAGCCAAAGAGAATTACTGGATTTTTGCAACTTTCAACAGGGTAGTCGATATAAAGACTAGTTTTATCTAAATGGGACCAAATGTACATGTATTAAGCATTGGTAAGAAAATGAATCTTAACCGATAACCCTGCCAAGCATGCGCATTGAAATTATACTGGTACGCTCCGGCAAGTCATTGTCTGTCACAGGCTTATTGCCAGTTAGGAAACCTAAACAGTTTACCAAATAATAACCGACTCATAACAAGTTATATGTTGTGTATATGTTATATAAGGATTTGCTAAAATAACTTGTTTAAGTTAAGTGCCGGTCCCAATGCACTTAAGATCGCTTTATGATTGTCTAAATATTTATTTGAGGGTCATTTAATTATTATTGGCATCGATGTGCAAATTTAGAAAGCAAAAACACGTTGGAAAGCATTTTGCAGAGTTCACACAGTTCACAGTCTTATTAAAAAAACTTTTGATTTTGCTTACTATTTAGTGGGACCGGCACTTTATTCACCCATTTTTCACCTTCCAATTGCAGCCTTAGCACAATTTTCATGGGGAAGTGGAATATTTTCTATGAAAGATATGTTATATAACTTTATAACCAGGCAATAAAATGTGGTACACATCGTCTAGAAATGACTACGCAGGGGATCTAAATAGTGTTCATGAAAATAATTACTTCATAACCTTTATAAGTCATTTTGTAATTCTTGCAAATTCTTCAAATAAACTGAAATGAGTCAGACGAATAAAAGTTACGGTGTAGTCCGGTAACATTGCGCACCTAAGGTCAGACGTGAAATATAAACGCTGACTAACATGACTTACCATGAGACTTTTTAGTAATTCAATAATTATAATATCATAACATAAAATGTTAGCAATTTCCATCAGCTATAGAAATATCGTGGCTGAAACATATGAACCCCCTGGAAAAAAATTGAGGCAATTTGTCTCCTAACATTGAGCACTTCCAAATCAAATGTATATTTTATAGCAACCTGCAATTTATTCAGAGCAGTTGCATTTCTGTCAACATATATGAAAGCCATGTGACAAATTACAAACAAGAAGATAAAGAAAAAATCACGCTGTCTATGATGGCACAAAAATGTCACCACACAGTATTTCAAAATTAAAGAAAATCACGTAATGGTGCTCAATTGAGTCCTCCGTAGAACCACCCATCATTAATATTCATTTTTATATTGACCATTCAAATCTGCACATTAGCTAACGGTCAATGACGGTTGACCAACACGTGGGTTAGACAAACAAACCAACACGTGCTTTTTACAGGTAAATACAGGTGCAAAAAAACAATGTTTGTCTATGGAAATAGGGTGGGCGTGGCTATACCTTACTGGCGGAGGAGTCAATTGTTCAATCAGAACGGAAGGAAAATCATTTTTGTCTTCAAATTAATCTTGCACACTCTTGTTGATGTAACAAACGAGAAAATAACGATGATAGTCCAATATTGTTTGAAATCTGGTTGGCATGCCAGGTGCGCAATGTTGCGGGCCGCGCAATGTTAGGGGACTCGACTGTAATTCTAATAGTCAAGAAAGGTAGATGCTTTTAATAACTTCAGTTATCATTTTGATAACCTGAACGACTGATAACGGGAATGAACGTGAAACATTCATTTTATCTTATTGTACATTATGCAGCTTTACATGTATACCTGTATGTACATAAATCCAGGAAATGATTTCCCCGGGATCAAAATTGACCTCATACACGGGACCGTTTGTTCCAATGTAGAACTTTGCAATGAAGAACCACATGGCGCAGAGCTATTGTATTTTTGGTTCTTACTTTTCCGCAGTGAGGAAAATCAATGTTTAAGTTGATCATGTTGATTGTATTTCTTTTGTGTCATGATTGAATTATAACAATAAATTTATAATAACTCTATTTAACAATATTTTTTTAATTTATTTAGTAATGCATTAAAATAAAAAAAAATTCAGTCAATGCAAAGTCAATACATGTATCAAGTATGACTTAGCGTAATCGGTTTTTATTTTGCAAACACCCAATAGAAGTTAACACTAACGTTTGCATAAAAATCATTAAAATGAAATAACATTTAAGAATTAAAATGAAATTAATTGCTTATAGTGGGCTCATTCAATTGATTCAAATGGGAAAGTATCACCTTAAAACATGCATCAACACTGAAAGCGTTATTTCAATAAATCTGATCTTGTCTGTTGCAGATGGTAGCCAGTATTTAGCTTTTGTTAGCTCCGACCCGAGCCAATACCTCCTTCTGTTCCAGTGCTACTCTGGCAACAACTTACCAACCAGTAGAACGTGTCCCGCACTGGGTACTGCTGTCTACCTCTTTGTCAAGAAGTATGTATCTTAGTATTAGTACGTGTTCAACACATGGTACTGCTATCTGTCTCTGTCAAGAAATATGTACCTTAGTATTTTAACGTTTCCCTCACAGGGTACTGCTGTCAACCTCTTTGTCAAGAAGTACACTGTATGTATCTTAGCATTTGAATGTTTCCCTCACACGGTACTGCTGTCAATCTCTTTGTCAAGAAGTATGTATCTTAGCATTTGAACGTTTACCTCACAGGGTACTGCTGTCAACCTCTTTGTCAAGAAGTATGTATCTTAGCATTTGAACGTTTCCCTCACAGGGTACTGCTGTCAACCTCTTTAACTAGAAGTATGTATCCTAGTATTAGAACCAGTCCCGCACATGGTACTTTAATCAGCCTCGTTGTCAAGAAGTGTTTATCTTAGTTTTTAAAGATTATGGCTCAAGTATAGTATAAGAAAAAAGTAGTTTTGCCATTTTTGCGCATTAATTTGTGTTTTTGCGCACTAAAGTTTCTTTAATAAAATGACATACAAAGAAAAAATACACTACATTATTTAGAAGTTAATATAAAACGAAAGTAATGTTTTAGAAGCATAGTCCCTAAAACATTCGTAAACAGTGATTAACTGATAAAAACTTTATCATATAAGTGTATAGTGAAAGCAGTGCGTAAGAAGCTAAGGATGATCAAACTATCATAGTGTAATGAAAGCAGTGCTTAAGAAGCAGAATTTAATAATATCAGTAAAACTGATCAATGTCGAGAGGTCGAGTTGCCGGGTCGCCGGGTTGTCGGGTTGCCGGGTTGCCGAGTTGCCGGGTTGCCGAGTTGCCGGGTTGCCGAGTTGTCGGGTTGCCGAGTTGCCGGGTTGCCGAGTTGACGAGTTATACAGTATTACTCTGCTTCCCGTCAACTCGGCAACCCGGCAACTCAGCAACCTCACTCCTGCACACATTCTGTAGCTGTGTAAAATTAAATGTGCAAAATAAAAAAAAAATCAGTTCTTAATATTTACTTGTATGGTGGCCGGATTGCGGGGTTGCCGGGTTGCCGAGTTGCCGAGTTGACGAGTTATACAGTATAACTCTGCTTCCCGTCAACTCGGCAACCCGGCAACTCAGCAACCTCGCTCCTTCACACATTCTGTCTGTGTAAAATTAAATGTGCAAAATAAAAAAATCAGTTCTTAATATCTACTTGTATGGTTGCCGAGTTGCCGGGATGCCAGGTTGGCGAGATGCCGAGTTGCCGGGTTGTCGAGTTGCCAGTTTGCTGAGTTATATAGTATAGCAAAAAATCAGTTCTTAATATTTACATTGCCTTTTTTATTCAACTTGGGATTATTTTTGCTTTCCAGTTCGCACTGAGCCGAATTACTCTAACAGTAACCGAATTACTCAAACTTTAGCCGATTCACTATATTTATTTCCACGGGATTATTTTTTTCTTATACTATACTTGACCCAAGATTATCACATGGGCATTTTGGTTATCGCCCGCAGTACCAACCCGAGACTCCATCAAGCCTGATAATGGTCGAGGGTTTATACGAAGGGCGATAACCAAAATGCCAATGTTATACTCTGTTTATCACATGTTCTTAATCTTCTATTCCAAAGATTTGTGTTTAGAAATGCGAAGAACGTTTATTTCTGTTTTGAAAAAGAAAATGGCACCATAAATATTACGTAACAATGATGTAACGTCATTCAACCTGACGTCACATATACTGTGGCGCGACAACGTCGTATGCGGGCATTATAACCTCTCTTCGCTCAAAATGCATGATTTCCTGTTATCGGCCCGCCGGTGCCGATAACCAGAGGGTGGGAAACACACAATCACATGCAAACTTGAGGTTATCGCTGGAAATATAGGTCTAAGTATGTGATGATAGAAACTATCCCGTAGAGGGTGCTGCTGCTTACCTCTTTGTCAAGAAGTATGTATCTTAGTATAAGAACATGTCTCGCAGAGGGTACTGCTGTCTACCTCTTTGTCAAGAAGTGTGTATCTAAGCATTTGAACCTGTCCTGCACATGGTACGGTTACCAGCCTCTTTATCAAGAAGTATTTAAAGAAGTATTTGTCTTAGAATTAGAACATGTCCCGCAGAGGCGGTTGCTGTGTACCTTTTTGTCAGAAGTGTGTATCTTAGTATTAGAAAATATCCCGTATAGGTTGCTGCTGCCTACCTCTAGTCAAGAAGTATTTATCTTAGTATTAGAACATGTCCCACACAGGGTACTGCTGTCTATCTCTTTGTCAAGAAGTATATATCTTGGTATTAGTACGTATAACGCAGAGGGTACTGCTGTCTACCACTTTGTCAAGAAGTATGTATCTTGGTATTAGTACATGTAACGCAAAGGGTACTGCTGTCTACCACTTTGTCAAGAAGTATGTATCTTGGTATTAGTACGTGTTACGCAGAGGGTACTGCTGTCTACCACTTTGTCAAGAAGTATATATCTTGGTATTAGTACGTGTAACGCAGAGGGTACTGCTGTCTATCTCTTTGTCAAGAAGTATATATCTTGGTATTAGTACGTATAACGCAGAGGGTACTGCTGTCTACCACTTTGTCAAGAAGTATGTATCTTGGTATTAGTACGTGTAACGCAGAGGGTACTGCTGTCTACCACTTTGTCAAGAAGCATGTATCTTGGTATTAGTACGTGTAACGCAGAGGGTACTGCTGTCTACCACTTTGTCAAGAAGTATATATCTTGGTATTAGTACGTGTAACGCAGAGGGTACTGCTGTCTACCTCTTTGTCAAGAAGTATGTATCTCGGTATTAGTACGTGTAACGCAGAGGGTACAGCTGTCTACCACTTTGTCAAGAAGTATATATCTTGGTATTAGTACGTGTAACGCAGAGGCTACTGCTGTCTACCACTTTGTCAAGAAGTATGTATCTTGGTATTAGAACTTGTACCAAAGAGGTTACTGCTGTCTACCTCTTTATCAAGAAGTAAGTATGTATGAAGGCCATTGTTGAATCTTTGAGAGAAGGCGTTAGGGTGTTTAACTTGTTATGTTGTGATTTTGTCTCTTCGATATATTTTGTGCTTAAATGATGAAAAAGTGACTTATTCTTTGTGTCAAATATACTGATAGATGGAAGAATTATAAAATGTCAAAATACACAGTATAACAACACGATTTAATGAACCGCATTATGAGGACACCTATCTCCATGGTTTCCAACCAGAATGTACTGACACAAACTGGATTAACAGCCTCTGAAAATGGAAAGAAGCTTGAAAGTTTTTTAAGTAGCAGATTCAAACGTCATGATCAGCTGGAGCTGACCTGTACTTTGGTTGTTGCATATACAGAGATCAGATTTTCTTATTGATGGGGCTCATAATAATAAAATAAATTCAGTTGTACAACTTGAAAAAGGGCACTTTTAGACTTAGGAGAGTACTAGTTTGGTAGAAAAACTGCCTATGATGTCTGGAACTGACATATTTATTATTTGACATTTTGAATGATTGAAATAATATCCATGTTTGTACAAATGTATCCTTTTGTTTATCAATGTGTATCTATTTTCTAATGTTATATAGATCTTGCAATATTTTCCTTTTCCCTCTTACTTCTCTGTCTTAGTGGATTCTTGGGATAAGCGTGGCAAACTCTGCTTTGAATATAAACATGATATTGTTCAATGGCTGAATTAAAAATGTCAAGGAATTGGTCTGCTGCCAAAAAGAACAGATGTATTGAACTACTTGAAAAACAAAAATTGTGATATTTATTGTTTACAAGACACACACTTTAGTCCTGAATTAGATGAAAAATTTGTTCGATCATGCTGGAACAGCGACTGCTATTTCAGTTCTTTCAAATCTAATGCAAGGGGGAGGGGTGCCATTTTGCTTCCCAAAAATTTTGAATATAAGGTTCATCCAAGTTTAAGTGATCCAGAAGGCAATTATTTATTATTAGATATACATGTAACAGCGTATAACAATAGGTTCACGTTAGCATCATTATATGATCCCAATGTCGATAACCCAGGCTTTTTCCAAGCTGTAACAGAAAAGATTTCGCAGTTTAAAAATAATTATGTTGTATGGTGTGGAGACTTTAATTTGGTGCAGGATCCAAAAGTAGACTATAAAACCATAAATAATAAAAATGCAAGAGAAAAGGTATTAGAAATAATTATTGATCAACACCTTGTAGACTCCATTAGAGATACACATCCAGAATTAAAAAGGTACAAATGGATAACAAAGCAACCTTTACAACAAGCAAGATTAGATTTCTTTTTAATTTCTGAAGATCTTCTGCCATCTGTTAAAAATGTTCTATAGAAAACAGTTACAGATCTGATCACTCACCAATAATTTTAAATCTATGTTTTACAGAATTTGTAAAAGGTAAGCCTTTATGGAAATTAAAAACTCACTTCTTAAAGATATCCAAAATATAGATAAAATACACAAAATAGATGAGGTTAAGGAACGATATATTTTACCAGTGTATAACTCAGAAAATCTTCATAATGTACCCGAACCTGAATTACAATTTTCAATCAATGATCAATTGTTTCTAGACATTCTATTAATGGAAATAAGGGGACAAACAATATCTTATTCATCCTATAACAAAAAGCAAAATGACAAAAAAGAAAAACAGTTGGCTGATGATATTCTAAAATTAGAGCAAAATTTTACAGAAGATAAAACTCAATTATTAGAAAATCTCAAACTAGAATTAAAGGTATTAAGACAGATAAAGGTCAAAGGTGCAGTCATACGCTCTCGAGCTACAAAGTTATTACATGGAGAAAACCTACTGAATGTTTTTGTTCCTTAGAATTACATAACTATCTTAGTAAAATCATACCAAAGTTAGAAACAGACGATGGACAAATAATAACGAACCAGCATGATATTTTAAGGGCATCAGAAATTTTATATAAAAATCTGTATAGTAATAAAGATGACCCCATATAGAAATAGACTTACAGGAATACCTACAGAACACAAATCAGCCAAAACAAACTGAAAGTGAATAAAATGCATAAGAAGGGGGAATAACTCTACCTGAATTAGCAAAAGCATTGTGTAATATGAAAAACAATAAAAGTCCTGGGACTGATGTTTTTTTTTTCAAGTGAATTTTTTAAAGTTTTTTTGGAGGAAAATTGGCAATTTTGTAATGAGAGCAAAAATTATAGTTATAAAACTGGATCACTTTCATTAGTACAAAGGCAGGGTATCATAACTCTGATACCAAAGGAAAACAAATCAAGACAGAGGCTAATCAATTACAAGCCAATATGTCTCCTAAATACTGTATAGAAGATAGCTTCAGCTGCAATTGCAAATCGCTTCAAAACAGTGTTAGATAAACTCATAAGTAAAATCAATCTGGGTTCATATCTGGCAGATATATAGGAAAAAACACAAGGTTAATATATGACTTGATGCAATTAGTGGAAGAAAACAACATTCCAGGACTTCTGCTCCTTATAGATTTTGAGAAGGCCTTTGATTCATTATCATGGACATTTATGCAAAAAATGCTCACTTCTTTTAGCTTTGGCCCATCTATTATTCAGTGGATATCAACATTCTATGATAGTACACAAGTAGCTATTAATCAAGGTGGCAACCTCTCCTCTTTCTTTAACATACATCGCGGCTGTAATCAGGGAGACCCAATTTCCCCTTACATATTTATCCTTTGTGCAGAAATCCTAGCATTGCAAATTAAACATAATAAAAAAATCAAAGGAATAAAGATTAATAACAATGACTTCATTTTAACACAGTTTGCGGACGATACTATCGTCATCTTGGACGGATCTGAGGAATCTCTCAATGAAACATTACAAGAAATTGAATGCTACGCAAAAAATTCAGGACTAAAAGTAAACTTCTTGAAAACACATGTTGTTTGGATAGGTTAAAAAATAGCACTGAGGCAATAAAAACAAAATGGAAATTAAACTGGGGTGTAAACAGATTTAAGTTATCAGGAATTACTTTTTACATTGACTTGGATAAAATATTGAGTTTGAATTTCTCTGAAAAATTAAAAACGTCTAACAATAGAACAAAAATAAGCTTTTGGAAACATAGAAACTTAACTCTTCTTGGCAAAGTCACTGTCATAAAATCTCTGATCTTATCAAGTATGAATCATCTATTTATTTCACTCCCTAACCCAACTGAAAAGATGATTAAAAGAAATGAATGATATATTATATGAATTCATCTGGGAAGGTACCAGTAGAGTTAAAAAGATAACGCTATGCCAAGATTATTGTGATGGTGGTTTGAAAATGATAGACATAAATGCTTTTATCACTTCTTTAAAATCAACCTGGTTAAGAAAATCAATTATAGACAACAACAGTCAATGGAGTTTACTACTTCACTATAATGTTGATATTCAAAATATTTTGAATGTCGGTACTGCATATATATCAGAGAAGATATTGCCTAAAATTAAAAACAAGTTTTGGATGGATGTATTTCTTTCTCATATACAAATATACAGAAAAATAATCCCTAAAGAGACAGAGCAGTTTTTGGCTTGTCCAATTTTCTATAATGGGGATATAAAGATAGGAAACAAAATCATATTTAATAAATCATGCTTCAAAAATGGAATAAAATTTATAAATGATATTACAAAAGAAAACGTTAGCATGTACACATATGATGAACTTAAAGCCACTTATAATGTTAAAATAAATTTCTTACAATATACAGGGTTGGTAAAGTCAATCATTGAATGGAGGAAGAAAATAAAACTTGAGGCCATAACAAATAGTGCAACAAATCCTATTCTACCTCTCACAATTCAAATATATTTTAAAAAATACAAAGGGTGCACAAAACATGTACAAACTATTAAATAAACTTAATGACCCTACAACAGGCAAAATTGCATGGAATAAAATACAAAATAGATGAAAAAGAGTGGATATAATATATGCAGAGCCATTTAAAATTACAAAAACCACGGTAGCTCAGTGGTTCCAAACAAGAATTAACCACAAAATATTAGCAACAAACACTTTTTTACATAAAATTAAAATTACTAACGACCCTAAGTGCACATTTTGTGCAGAAGCTGATGAAACTATTGAACACCTCTTATGGGAATGTGACTATGTGCAAAAATTTATAAATGATGTAATCTCTTGGTTGAGTCAACAGGGCATATTTATAATTTTAGATGAAATATCATTCCTATTTTGGATTATTATTACTTGAAGAAGATGTTAACAAATTGGTTTTAATGGAAATTAAATATTATATATACTATGCAAGATGCAGCAAGAGTCGGCTGAGTCTCACAGTCCTAAACTTCAATACCAAACATATAAACAAGCTTCTGTTCAATCAAATACATATGAACTTTTTCATACAAAATGGCAAAATTATCATAAGTTTTTGAATAATGCAGACTAAAACTATTATAGAAATATACATTTACACACAGCAAATTAAGTGTCACGCTTTCCCAACAAAAATAGTATTCCACATTTTTCTCTAGATCTACCTCGATTCTATCTATTGTTTCCCTCTTTAGTTACTTTTTGTCAAAAAAAACTGTTACAATAAAACAAATTTACCAATGTTTCTTGAATATGCATTAATGATTTACTGATTAATAAGTCGTTAGTTACATACATGTACGTTATGGAGAGTGAGCGTGAGTGAAAAGTATAAAATCAACTACATTGTAAATATATATATATATATATACGAGGGATCATCAAAAATTACGTGGACTTTTCCCATAACTTGACAACAATTCCGGCAAACATATTCAAATTTCAGCTGACAATAAACTTGCATATCTCCACTAGATTCTGAAAGTTTGGTTAATATAAAATGTTTTACTAGCAGTTGGTGATGATTTTTCTTACCCCACCCTCCCCATGGCGGAGCACGTCAGAAATGACGTTAAGTTTGGCACTGCAGTATCGCATTTCTTTTGCGTTTTCTTCAAAACGGTTTTGCAGATCACAGCCAAACGTGCCATGTGTCTTAATAAATCCATAACAAAACAATTTATGCTTGCTCAAAAAATACGGTGGACCGGTTGTGCACCTACGTTGTTTTGCTTAGGCATACATGTTTGCTTTTTTCAAAATGTTTAAGCGATGTCTGAATTGCATGCAACACAGATCAACCGGCAATATTGTACAATTCCCATTTGAAACTAATCCTAATTTCGTAATTTGCTGGTAAAACTTCAAGGTCCTTCGATAAAGCATTACGAATGAAACATTTTGTGCACGTTTGAACAAATAGGACCCCAAATAAATATCAAAATTCATATCCGTCACTTAAAATGTTCTGACGTCTAAATTATAATGTTAAAAGTCAGCATCCTTATGCCCAGTCCAAATTTATTTTCAAATCAAGGCAATACATTAAAAAATTTATATAGATTTGTAATTTAAACCATGTCCCAATAGTTAAATAATCTTTTAACATACTTTGAGCAGTAAAACTGTAAAAATCAGTAGCCCTAAAAAGCACATTTTGTGGTTCAAAATCAGTGTTTTTGCGTCGACGTCACTGACGTCATCGGAGTGCTCCATGGTGGCGAAAGTGGGTGTTTTCATTTCACAATAACTTTGTAACGGATGAAGGGATTGTGATGAAATTTTGCACACTGCTGCATATTACATGGGTCCATGTGGATTGAAAGTTTGAGTGGAATCGAGTCATATAATCATAAGTTATCAGAAAAGTCCACGTAATTTTTGATGATCCCACGTATATATATATATATATATATTGTAAGACCTGTAGGGGGGTGGTCCTCCCCGACCCTCTGCATGTCATGTTACGGGAAGAATAAATGGGCCACCTGAAATGGGTGAAAAAATTACAGTATTAGAACATGGCCCGCAAGGGTTACTTCTATAAACCTCTTTATCAAGAAGTATTATCTTAGTATCAGAACATGTCCCACACAGGGTACTGCTGTCTGCCTCTTTGTCAAGAAGTATGTATCTTAGTATTAGAAAATGTCCAGAAGAGGGTACTGCTGTCTACCTCTCTATCAAGAAGTATGTATTTTAGATTTAGAACATGTCCCGCAGAGGGTACTGCAATCTACCTGTTTGACAAGAAGTATTTATCTAAGTACATATCGCAGAGGGTACAGTTGTCTGCCACTTTGTCAAGAAGTGTGACTTAGTATAAGAATGTGTCTCGCAGAGGGTACTGCTGTCTACCTCTTTATCAAGAAGAATGTATCTTAGTATTAGAACGTGTCTCGCAGAGGGTACTGCTGTCTACCTCTTTGTCAAGAAGAATGTATCTTAGTATTAGAACGTGCCTCGCAGCGGGTGCTACTGTCTACCAATTTGTCACAAAGAATGTATCTTAGTATTAGAACGTGTCACGCAAAGGGTACTGTTGTCTACCTCTTTGTCAAGAAGAAAGTATCTTAGTATTAGAACGTGTCTCGCAGAGGGTACTGTTGTCTACCTCTTTGTCAAGAAGAATGCATCTTAGTATTAGAACGTGTCACGTAGATGGTGCTGATGTCTACCGCTTTGTCAAAAAGAAGTAACTTGTAAGTATCTTAGTACTAGAACATATCCCGCGCATGGTACTGCATACTGCCTCTTTGTCAATAAGTATGACTCTTAGTATAAGAACGTGTCTCGCAGAGGGTACTGCTGTCTACCTCTATGTCAAGAAGAATTTATCTAAGTATTAGAACGTGTCTCGCAGAGGGTGCTGCTGTCTACCGCTTTGTCAAAAAGAAGTAAGTATCTTAGTACTAGAACATGTCCCGCACATGGTACTGCTGTCTGCCTCTTTGTCAAGAAGTATGCCTCTTAGTATTAGAACGTGCCTCGCAAATGGTACTGCTGTCTACCTCTTTGTCAAGAAGAATGTATCTTAGTTTTAGAACGTGTCCCGCAGAGTGTACTGCTGTCTACCTCTCTGTCAAGAAGAAGTAAGTATCTTAGTACTAGAACATGTCCCGCACATATTACTGCTGTCTGCCTCTTTGTCAAGAAGTATGCCTCTTAGTATTAGAACGTGTCTCGCGGAGTGTACTGCTGTATATCTCTCTGTCAAGAAGAAGTAAGTATCTTAGTACTAGAACATGTCCTGCACATGGTCTGTCTCTTTATCAAGAAGTATGACTCTTAGTTTTAGAACGTGTCTCGCAGAGGGTATTGTTGTCTACCTCTTTGTCAAGAAGAATGTATCTTAGTATTAGAACGTGTCTCGCAGAGGGTACTGCTGTCTACCGCTTTGTCAAGAAGTATCTTAGTACTAGAACATGTCCCGCACATGGTACTGCTGTCTGCCTCTTCATAAAAAGTATGACTCTTAGTATTAGAACGTGTCTCGAGAGGGTACTGCTGTCTTCCTCTCTATCAAGAAGAATGTATCTTAGTATTAGAACGTGTCGTACAGATGACACTGGTGTTTTATAAAGAAGTGTGTAGCTTAGTGCTATTATATGCCATGCGTTCTCATGTCACCAAGGTACCTGTGGCAGTAATGTCATTGAGGTGAGTGTAATTGGTTTTGTAAGATAAGTTCCATTGTGGCCGATTATTCTCAATAAGCCAATAAAAATTAAAACTGAGGTCCTTTAAGAGCAGTGAACACAATAATGAAAAAGGGGATGGGCCATACCGCGGTTTCGCCTTTTAAAGTATTGTCAGTGATCCTTCAGATTTGGCAACATGGAGCCAAAGAGAATTATAAAATTTTGCAACTTTCAACAGGGTAGTCGATACAAAGACTAGTATGATCTAAATGGTAATAGCAAACAAGTAGCCCAAGGGCAGCGATCGCTCACCTCAGAGTCAACAAGTACAGCCACTGTGTGTGTGTGTGTGTGTGTGTGTGTGTGTGTGTGTGTGTGTGTGTGTTTTGTTTTTACCATATATGAGTATAACGGCCATCTTGGTCATGTTTCAGGTCTATGGCTACAATAGTTTTCATAGGATCATGAGTCCTGTAAACACTTACCTGAGACCTAGTTGTCACTATAGTTATCTTTGTTGCTACCAAGAATGAAGAAGATCTGATCAAAATTGAAGACGCTGGAGTGGCCACAACACTAAAATTGATTTTTAAAACTATCAAGGGCAGCTAACTGCGCAGTCCACGGTCGAATCTGGCTCAAATTCGAACTCATCCAAGATGTTATGGTTATCCTTATTACTTCCAAGAATGAAGAAGATCCGATTAAAATTGAAGGCGCTAGAGTGGCCACAATACAAAAAAATATTGATTTTTTCAAACACTAAATGGCAGCTAACTCCGCAGTCAGAGGTCGGATCTGGCCGAAATTCTAAGTCATCCGAGATATTATAGTTATCCTTGTTACCTGCAAGAATGAAGAAAATCCATTGAAAAACAAAGATTCTAGAGTGGCCACAACACAAAATATTGATTTTCCAAACACTCAAGGGCAGATAACTCCGCAGTCGGAGGTCGGATCTGGTTGAAATTCGAACTCATCCGAGATGTTATAGATGTCCTTGTTACTTCAAAGAATAAAGAAGAACCGAATAAAAATGAAGGCGCTAGAGTTGTTGAGCATGGCCACAACACTAAATATTGATTTTTCAAACACTCAAGGGCAGATAACTCCGCGGTCGGAGGTCGGATCTGGTCGAAATTCGAAAACATCCGAGATGTTACGAATGTCCTTGTCATGTCCTAGAATAAAGAAGATCCGAATTAAAATGAAGGCGCTAGAGTTGTTGAGCGTCTGAGCGTGATTTTAGGTGCCTGTGCTTTTATAGGACCGTTGACAACAAGGCGTTGGTTATTTAATACCTTACTTCAGTTTTTAATAAATTGGTGTGTGTCTTTTTAAGCAATCGTCCTGACAGCTTTCCCATGATGGCCGCCTTGAATGACCTGAAGCGTAATACTGACGGAGTTCTGGGCTTTGACACTGAAATCGCAACGTCTTCAGCTTATCCACTCAAGTTCTTTTACGTTATGACGGACCAGTACAGTAAGTGTTTACAAAAGTGAAGGACGACATCAAATGTTTATTGTTTGTTTGTATTGAGGTTTAACGTCCCAGTCAACAATCTTTCAGTTGTGTCGGGACGGAGTAACCATTTCCTGGGTATCAAATGTTTAGCATGAATTTAGTTTAGTATGGGTATGTTTTGAATTCTCCAATAATCTGATTAATCCGAATATAATTTTGGCAGAGCTAGTTATTGAGGCAAAAAAGTACTGTATTCCAGATAAAATTATGGGTTACAAAGAATGCATCTCTAGATCCGCCACGCGAGTGACATTATGTATACATTGCATGCTAACGTCTGTTGCAAAGGACTCGGTGGCCTATTGGTAGTGTGACTTGCGTCCTAATCTGTCGACCGGGTTCGATTTACATAGGTGTTTTTTATGTTTTTGTGTTTTTATTTATTTATTTATTATTTAGTTATTTATTTATTTATTTCGGTTTCTGTGAAAAAACAGCACTCAAGTTTTTAGAATACTATACGATCAAAGGCGCGCTTTAACAGAATCAATATGAAAATCCTGCGTTGATGCTGAAAATATAATCGGATTATTATCACATGAGCATTTATGTTATTGTTTCCGTGCTGGCTTGCTCCGGATAAAAGTGCCATGTATAGTCCATTTACAGTCTGGTTTTCAATACAGGTCATTTATTAGAAAAATAATAATCTGGTTTTCAATACAGGTCATTTATTAGAATTATAATAATTTGGTTTTACTATAAAGTTGTCTATATGCAAATGCTCTCTTTGCCTTTGAATATTTTTATACCGGAGAGAGACTGGTTTCCATGGCAACATATAGCATGCTTGGCAGGATTTATAAAAAGGACCACTGCACATTGCTACATGCAAATTATGAAAGCTTTTGGCCTTGTGGTTTTGGAGAAGTTGTTTTATGTTTTTCCCATGACGCCCCCAGGGCGTGGCCTGTATGGACCCCATGGGCATGGTTGGCAGAATTTATAAAGAGGACCTTTATACAAATGCTACGCACAAAATAGGAAAGCTCTGGGCAATGTGATTTATGGGAAGAAGATTTTTGTATTTTCCCATTGTAAGTCTATGGTAGGTAATGATCTCCGGGGTGGGGACCACTTTTGACCATAGGGGCATTGTTGGCGGGATTTATAAAGAGGACTACTATACATTGCTACACAGAAAATATGAAAGCTCTGAGTCATGTGGTTTTGGAGAATAAGGTTTTTTTATGTTTTCCCATTATAAGTATATGGGAGCTATATGTTGCCATGGAAACCAGAGTTCTAATCCGACCTGGCCCAGAACCGAATGCAACCTTTCCCTCACCCCATCACCCCATTGATGCTTCAGATAAAATTTGATTACAATTGGTTGTCTACTTGCGGAGATATTTGTATTTGAAAGTGTGAACGAACGCACGGATGACGGTTCGACTACTATACTACATGTATAACACGGCTAACAAACCTTTAAATGCGTAACCGCGGTTAAGAAAAGAAATCCGATTCACGTCCTTCCGGTTTCGCATCAGATGACCAACAAAAGGTAAACAAACTTTTGCAGCTCGTGTTTCCAAGTAAAATATTTCGATTCGAGGACAGATATTGTAATTCTCTCAATGCTATTTTATCAGTTAGACATTGCTAAATTTGGATCCCGAATGATTTTCAGGAACTTTTCTTTATAATCATGATTTTTATTCCCTACCCCAAAACACATGTTGGGATTGCATTGTACACGATGAAAATGTGGGTCAGGCGCAGGGATATTTTTAGATATCCGCTCATAACGCCCATATTAACGGAAAGCAATACCGCGCGCAGATGATTATAGCATTGTGTGAGGTCTGTTGACAGTTTCGTTGCCTATGGCCACCGATTCAATGCATATGTGGTTAAAAGCTGTGTCGACATTTCGGTTACGAATTTAATCATAAGAATGATAGCAATATTATCAACATAAAACGTGTATTAATTTTTTTTGTTTTTGTTAATGGTTTTACGCTGAAGTTTTAAGTGTCACATTCTCTCGTCCTCTATTAATAGGTGCTAACTCAAATTTGTGTGTTTGTGATATTTGCAGTGAAAATGTTTGATATAAAATAATTGTCTGCAATACATGTAATACAATAATTCACATGCATGATATTCCTGTTCATGAAGACGATTTTACAGCATTCTGTATACTTTAATTTGCTTTTTCCTGGTTTTATGTCATTCAAAACGCTTAACCGAGAAAATTAAATACCACAATTTGAACCGGTAGAGGTTTTCAAATAGCCTTCATATTTTAATGATTAAATGCGTAAGCATCTTTTCATTCCCTTCAAATCGGTAATGCCAGGCACTAACACACCGAAATATTGGCACAGACATCAGTTGCAATTTAGTTAATTTATTTCTGTAAATTTGTCGTGGAACAATCACTAAAATTTGACATTTACCAGCAAATTTTCCAATTTTTAGTTGTATACTAGAGGACTTTGAAAACGCCTCACTGTACATCGGTTATATTTTAGTTAAAAACTTCCTTAAAGTTGAGCGGATGTACAAAATAAACATAGTATCGTGTACGACAACACGATAAACAATATTTATCCATAAAGATCCATAAAAATGTTCGCTTGTTGTTTTCACAGACGTCATCGAGACGCAAGAAAACCTTAAAACGGCTACAATAAACGGATTTTGTAAAAACAAACAGTCTCTAGTAATAGCTAACGACCTTAAACACAAGAAAAAGCAAAATTAAAATGGGGGATTTCTTTCAATGTCGTTTGAGGCGCTAACGTTATTTGATGACGTCAAGCGTAAGTGTTCAAAATACCTCTAGCCATTCGATTACAGCGTCGAAAGTAATTGTAATTTTTACGTAAGTCCTTGCCTATTCATTGTGCAAAAAATAAAGTTTTCTTAATAAACGTAAAAGTGACGTAACTACCGCTGTTTTAGTGCAAATGAAAGCAAATTAACAGTATTTGCTTAGCTTTTGGTGTTTCTTTCCAGAAATTATGTTGTATCTGAAGAATGTTTGCCGTCCCCATACTTTGGTTTTGTTGAATTCTGGGTAACGCTTGAATTCATCGTGTATGGCATTAATAACTGGCGTTGACGCTTCGGTTTTTGTATCAAAGTTAAGCAGACTTTATGTACTTTTTAGTTCAAAAATATTTTTACTGATATATCATGTATTTTGAGAGTAAGGAGCAATAAAACAAGTGAGGCGTTTTCAAAGTCCTTGAGTATATTTCGCCGACTTTGGCCGTGTTGTAACACCAGGTTTGAAGAAGGGAATGAATAATTCAAAGACCATCAAATTATTTTGCGAGCTATTTCAGTGCTGACTTACAATAGTAAATAAGTGACAAAATAGCATTCATAGATAAACGATATATTTCTTTACTAAAATTTAATCATCAAACGATCCTAGTAGTGTATGTTTTGTTTACATTTTCTTGGTCTTCATATGCGCAACCGGAAGGGCGTGAATCGGATTTTCTTTCTTAACCGGCGGTTACGCATTTAAAGGTTTGTTAGCCGTGTATAAGCTCACCTTGTGAGTTGCTCAGATGAGCTAAAACGCGAACAATACAATGCGATATGATGTAAGATCGTTTGGATTGAAGTCCAGAGAACTAACCACTAAGCTATTTCTCATCTCCAAATCAGTGTTTCAATATATCTACTACGTTACAGAATGTATATGTACCGGATTTTATTTCAAGGGCATATAATGGACACATTATTGGAATATGATAACAACAACAAAACGGGTAGGATTCGAACTCGGATCGCGTGCACAGAAATTCAAAATCATAACCAACAGGCTAACGGGACAGCTAATTACAGCTAAGGCCTTCGCAATGATTCTTAAGAGAAATAAATGTTTGGTGCCTACCTTGTAAATAATACATGGTCCCCATTATCGATTTGAGATGCAGCTGGTTTTCCGCACAACGTGGTCGAATTTAAAAGTCACAGGAAACCATGAACGGATTAATAATATTATTATTATTAGTCTTGTAAACCTAGCATCTCTATTATTATTATACCGTTCCTCTAGGTACAAAAACCGAAGGTTTGTTTTTGTTCAACGTCCCTTTAAAGATTATTTCAGCTCATATGAGACGGGTCAATCAGTAGGTGGGGCGAAAACGAGCGAACCCCGAGAAAAACAATCTGACACACCCGCAAGCAGAACTTGGCTTGTCTCACATGTGGCCAGAGCGGGGCTCGAACCCACACCAGACACAGCGGTGTTAAGTGCGGTAATGAAATATTGGCGCTCTTAACCACTCGGCCACGGGGACCGCCTCCGAGTGTTATCTGCATGCCTGTTAGGGTTTTCGAACGGTCAAGGGTGGAAATCGCACTTTAAGCATCACATTCATACGCTCCTTGATGTTTGAATAATGTTAATATATACAATCAATCGACTTTGTTTCAGGTTGTTAACAGAGGAGGCCTGATGAAGAATGCAGATTTGACAGCCAAAACGAGTTAAGTCATTGAATTCGGGCCAAAATTTGTCCCATAAATTTTTTGGCTTAGATTTTTGTGTTTTGCTATTTTTTCAACTACTTGGACCCTGCCTGATAAATTGTGATGTTTAAAAAATGTTAGCAACCCGAATTTTCAAATTTTATCGCTTCATGAACAACAAGACTAAATTCTAATTGAACTACGTTACTGTGGTAGATTATTTTTAAAAACGCAAAAAATGTAACGAGGTATGACACTTTCAAACTGTTTTAAACTAGCTTTTCACAATTGTCATTTTGTTGCTTAAAACAAGTGTTATACGTTACTTTTATTTCATAATTGCCTTCTCAGCGTAGTTTGAATGTTGGACTCAAAAGAAAATTTAAAAATAGTTGTTATTCTAAATATACAAACATCGGTTTACTTATTTCCATCCACTTTTGAGAACTATTAAATAAATAAACTCGTTTTTATTTAGAATAAAGATTATAAATATCATAACTATACGTATTTGAGGCACTTGTAATACCGTTTTGCCATTTTGGTGCTGAAAAATGTAACATTAGCTTGGTAACGTAATTCACAAACCCATTACCAATGTATTCTTTCCTGTGAGAAATCGTACATTTCTCTACCACCAATCTGCCTCAAATGTGCCACAGAAGGTGAATTTAACCTCTATTTGCACCTTAAATACAATTCATTGTATATGTCATTGTTGATTTTGTAGAAAGGACCCTTTCAAATGTACAATGTATAAAATAAGAAAAAAAATCTTTATATTATTGTTATTCATTAACTTGTTGTAGTTCGCAAGACACCCAACAAATGAAGAATGAATCATCGCATACATATTCAAAAAGGTTTTATACAACAGGTTAAAGCTTTATTTTATAGAAAAAGTGCATTTTTGTCCGAAAATGATGCCATAACACATTAAAGGTAACGTAATTCACACACAAAATATGTCAAATGTTTTCGAAAGTAGTATGTTATAAGCATGATTTTCATGTCTCTTTTTCACATAAAGCTATCAAGAGGCATGCAAAGTAAGTCAAAAGAACATATGGGATAAAAGATATCAACATAAGTGGAGCAGGGCGTCAAATACAGCGTGCTTATTCTAAAGTGTATATTGAAAAAGGACGGTAAACACACATTTTTTTGGATTATCTGGGTACCAGGTGACATCGATTAATGATAAAAACAATTAACCGAGACAACAAATGTTTTATATCACTGAAAGTATGAATCATGTGATCCTATCATGGATCTAAAGCAGAATTATGTAAAAAGTGAATTACGTTACCTGCATGTGAATTACGTTACCTACACTCAATCACATTCAGATCATAGGCGGTGTGCAAAACATAATATACGTTTTAACTTATGACTTTTGTTATTTATAAAGGACACCTTGCATATATTGCATTGATACGATGGCTATCTATATAATTTTCATAAAAGGGTGAGATGGTGTACCCAGAAAATATAAATTAAGTCCATGTAGCTACGAAAAAGCAACACTTGTATGGTTGGAATTGATACCTACGAGCAGAAATAGACTTGGTTTAAACGAACAACGAACATAAATTCCAACGAGACATGAGAATTCAGAGTTATTTCTCTTAAAGTAAAATTGTAGTAACGTAATTCACAGTAACGTAATTCACAACTTTGAGCTTTATTCTTATATTCTCCTATGTTTAGAACATCCCGTAAAGTTCTTTATCTATTTGCTACATAGTATGGTCAAAGTCCTTTCACTGCTGTCACATGGAATATTTCTACCTCTTAATTAGCAAATGATATGGGTAGGGTAACGTAGTTCACAAAACTGTGTTATTTTTCATCAGCTTTTGCTTTGACTTTATCTTAGACAAATGAACAATAGCAAGCCCATACTTGTATTTATTTTCCAAGCATGTATCTACTGTCTTGCCAAAACATGTAGCATGTAAGCTAAATATACGTTAAAAGTATTTTGTGAGAGACATTAAAGGTAGTAACGTAATTCACGAAAGAATCTGGGACATCAGTAATTGAGACATGAAAATTTTAATTTTTACTTCAGAACAAAAATCAAGGCGTAAAATAAAAGGTCTATGTATATGGCATTGACAAATGATAGAAAACCGCCAACCCCAACAATGTATTTTCAGTAATAAGTTCTGTAATAAGCTTACTGTGCTGATGGGACAACATTTTTGCTGGATTTTATGGGTATGTCACGTGGAAAACGTCTTACAGAGTGACTGTAGACCACATTTCCTGCTTTTCTTTCACATGACTGTAGGGCTATGACCTTAATCTACGTAAAACCGCTTCAAAGCACTTAATAACTACTTGTTTACTTGAAAATATATGGATGGGACACAAAAATCATCGAATTCAATGACTTAACTCGTTTTGGCTGTTGAGCCACCTCGTGGGAAAACCAACAATGTGGTTTCCGAACTGGTCAGAAACAAACCGGCCTGTACTAGCACAGAAAAGAGCTAGAAGCTTCAAATTTCGGATTTAAGTAGAAGAGGAACTGTACTATCCGAGTAGCGAAAACAAAGGCGCTGACCGCGAAGCTGATCTGCGCCTTTGTTTTCGCATATGCAGATTGTTGGGTTTCCCATGAGGCGGCTCATTTGTTGCCACCAACAGAGGAGGCTTGAAAAAGAATGTACATTATAAAAACTTGTACTTGCAATATACAGAGATTTTTTTCAACGCTAAAAATTGAAAAAATTCATCAGAAAATTGTGTATGTTTTTCTAAAGTTTCCTCAAAACATAGATTGTTGGTACACGTTGGAACGCCGTACATGCATTGTTTTAATCCAGTATGAGATCATCACACTTTCTCAGCATACTCTTTTAACACTACATGTATATATGTATTTCCCTTATGTAATAAGTTTCTATACATCCGCTTCATTGTGTGGTGAAACAGCTACCCATTACGAAAACTTGCAATATACAGAGACGTTTCTATTAGTTGTAAAAATTGAAATTTTTCACCGCACAAAAATTGATATCCATAACGAAAACTTGCCCATGCAATATACAGAGATATTTTTCTGCTGTAAAAAGTGAAAATTTCATCAGAAAAAAATATATTATTAACATTTTTATTCAAAACATTGATTGTGGGGAATTATGGACAATTCGGACCTTGGCTAATTCGGCCCTAGTCAATTCGGACCCTAAAATATTCGGCCCTAGTCAATTCGGACCTCGACCACTGGTCAATTCGGACCCCGACCACTGGTCAATTCGGACCCTTTTTTATTGGTCAATTCGGACCTCAAAACGAAAAATTCTTTGGTCAAGTCGGACCTTTTCTTGTGGTCAATTCGGACCTTTTCCATTGGTCAATTCGGACCTTTTCCTTTGGTCAATTCGGACCTTTTCCATTGGTCAATTTGGAACTTTGAATTATGTATTTTCCATAAAGAAAACTGCGTTCAGATTTAAAACGAGCCTACAGGCAAAGCTTACTCACAACTGACCGACCGTCTGATTACTGGTTAACCGCTCAGAAGGTCTGAGCGTGCTTAAGAAAAGCGGTTAAAGGCAAACCATCCATTCATATAAGCCCTAGTGTTTACTTGCGTGGTTATATTTTCACGCGCATTTTTGGTGTCATGACATCGTAATGTTAGGTAAAAGTCCTACAAAATGGAGGCAACGTCCCGACATCACTATAGCTGTTGACTGGGATGCTAAGCCACTAATCAATTAATCAATCAATCAACAAAACAAAGTATTTAACTCGCGAATAATGCATGAAATAATGGCATGAGAAAGTACAATTATTTTTTATTTTAATGATTCGAAGATACAGGCAATCTTAAATCATTCAAGCATTGGCTAATTCAGACCTTATTTTTTTTCACAGTGGTCAATTCGGACCATAAACAGATTCTGACATTGGCTAATTCGGACCTTAATGCGATTCGGACCTTGGCTAATTCGGACCCTACAAATGTATTTCCGAAAAATCATTGGCTAATTCGGACCTCAATTTTGTGGGGTCCGAATTGACCAGTGGTCGAGGTCCGAATTAGCCAAGGTCCGAATTAGCCAAGGTCCGAATTGTCCACAGCCGAGGTCCGAATCAGGGCCGAATTAGCCAAGGTCCGAATTAGCCAAGGTCCGAATTGTCCACGTACCATTGTGGGTACACGTTAACACCGCCTCGCCGATGCGGTTCTAACGGGTACACACAATCTATGTTTTGGAGCTAAAATAAGAAAAAATATTTTACCCCTGCAAAAACCAGTTTTTCTGTATAAAAGCGGGATATAAGGGGGTACATATTATACGGACATGTTATCCCGATAATGTTTAATATTTATGCTCAAAAGATTGATTGTGGGTATACGTTAGAACCGTTTAACGAGTACCCTTTATCCATGTTTTGAACCATAAATAAGAAAAAGTATGTTTACTCCTGCATGCCCCAGTTCTACCATTACAAAAACACGTCCATGCACTATACAGAGATTTTTTTAAGCTTTAAAAATTGACAATTTTCAGCTGAAAATATTTGATGCTTTTCTTACTTTTGTTTTAATCATAAACTGTGGATACACGTTAGAACCGCCACAATCTATGTTTTGAAGCAAAAATATGAAAAATAGTTTTTTTCTGTTACAGTATAAAAGTGGGGTTTAAGGGGGTATATTTTACACGGACATGTTTTCCTGATGTATAATAAAGTGGGGTTGAAGGGGGTATTCATTGCACGGACTTGTTCTCCTGGTATAGATTTGTTTCCAACAGTAAAAACAAAACACCAGAGTATTCTTCTTCGTAGATGTTCGTCTTTAGTGCTAAATGTAAAAAACAACCGACCGTTATAATATATTTATGAACTTTATATAATTATTTACGATAATCTAAATGCGGGTAATCGTTCAAATTAGCGCACTTACTTCAATTAACGCACACTGCGTTACTTTTAAATTTGATGATAGAAATAATTTTGTTATTCCAAAAAATACCTCGAGCATATACATTTATATTGAAAAACCCTTGACGGATACATTAACGTACTTTTTCAGAATGCAACCATAAGATCAATCATTATCGGGCACTGTTCATTTCGTTTCTGTTCTGACATCCAAAATGGTGAATCAAAAATTGTCCGCTTATTAAAATACATTTAGACAAAATTAATGACAAAGAATCACGAGCGCTAATTAGAACGAATACAATTCTTTCTTTTAAATATGGTAATCGTTTGAATTTAGACGTTCATCATCACACCGTTCATCCAGATACAACAAACGCGGAAAGGTATTCCAAACGCGGATATAAACAACTGTATCGCGGGAATACACAAGGTAAGAAAACATAAACAAACAGCATTTAAATTGCTCTTATATAAAATGTGTTTATGCAGAGCTGATGCAAAATGGTTTATCTTGAGAATGGTACAACATCATAACAAAAGATTTGTGTAAACTATAGATACAAGCGAATTTATTTCGTAAATCATGATTTTCTCGCCTACTTCCCGATTCTTTGCATATTTGTAGAATTTATTTGCTTGGTTTCGTGCAAATATCTCTTCAAAACTTATTTTCGACATGTATGGAATATATTAATACCATGCATCAAACCGGAAAAGTTTTTTGGGTGGCGATATCCATGTTTTTAAAAATCAGCCTTGTTTACTTCAAGGTACAACTTACCGCGGACGTTGACACTACACAACGCGGATGACCCACATAATTTGGGTGAAACAAACACGGATTCGAAAATCTGTTTTTAACGTGCAAAATACTGACAGAACGTTTTCTAATTAAAATACAACGAAGAATCTAGATTTTTATAAAGTAAACGTGCAATAAATGCATATTGTTGGCTTTTAGTCGGCTATGCACTTGATACAAATGTATGGTCGAATTCGGGGGTGGCATATAACATATAACACCATATTATAACATAACTGCCAACAGCTTTTCTTCTATGGACGATTATTTCGTAGAATCAGAGAAATGATATATACACCTGTAAAGGTATTTGTTTGTATGTTTGTGTTGTGAATAAAAACATCCCAGTTAACGACTCTTCAGCCGTGTCAGGAAGGAGCCGCCGCTTCCTGGGTACTAACCAGTTATACGGGAATTAAAATGTCTTGCTCAAAGACAAAACACTGGTGCCAGCATACCCCCCCCCCCCCGACCTCGCCGGATCAGGAGTCAAACTATGCCACGTTGCTATAAGTTTTAGCTCACCTGAGCAAACGGCGAGCTTATATGATGGCCATGCTCCGTCGTCCGTCGTCGTCCACCATTCTTCTCCTCTGAAGCCGGTCAATCAAGGTGCATCCTTAGGAAGGGGGAAAGAAAGTGTATATAAATGGTCCAGGTCACATGACAAAGATGGCCGCCATGACTATAAATAGTAAAAACCTTTAACTATCTCCAAAAGTCCTATGATTTTGAAACTTTGCATGGAACATCAGAGAGAGCTCTACAAAGTTTATATAAATCATAACCTTGGGATGACATTGACCTATTTTACGGCAAGGACAATATAGGTGGCCCATGCATTTGAATGGGGAAAATTGTCAAAATGTCATTTTAAGGGGAAAAAACTAATAGGAAATAGGTAAATGGACTGAAGATTTATGATTCTAAAAACTTTGGACCCTAGGGGCTGGTCTGCCACCACCCCGGGGGAAATATACATGTATATTACCAAAATATTCAAAGGCCTTCTTGTCTAAAACCGCTTGGCCGATGAAAGCCAAACGTCAGGTAGAGCATCCTTATAGTTTATTTTATACTGGCTCCTTTGTTTCGAACAGGTCTATAACAAACGTATTGACCTGCTAAACAAAGGAAGTTTAGGAGGGAGGTTGATAAGTTTCGCGCTTTTTATTATCAACCGGTTGATAATAGAGAGGTTGAGAAAATAAACTTGTAACGTGTACGTGTACTTGTAGCTTTATTTACCCGTACACGATCGTTTTGAGTGTAAAATCGTTTGAGAAAATCGAACGTATACGTGTAGATTTCATAAAGTATATACAGCTGAATTTTTATTGTTTATACATGTGTTGATATATGAAAGTAAATATGTTGTTAGCCGGACTTTTAGACAACGATGATGAGTTAATTTTATTGTCACAAGTTTGTTCCGGCTCCGATTTGCCCTCTTTTGAAAAGGGTTTCGACCTAGACACCTACACGGAAGAGCAATCCAAAGCAAGTTTTAGGTTTTATAAAGATGACATTCGTAATTTGTGTGTTGAACTGGGTATACCTAAGGAATTTAGAGCTAGAAATGGAACGGCCCTTTCAGGGGAGGAAGGACTTTGTGTGTTGTTAAGGCGCCTGTCATATCCGAACCGTCTCGGTGATTTGTCTGAATTTTTTGGCAGATCAATAAGCGAACTCTCATATATATTCAATGGAATTCTTGACTTTGTATATAATGCGCATTCTCATCTGTTGACGGATCTCAACCAAACCTGGCTGTCACCAGCCAATCTACAAGTATTTGCAGACGCAAATTTATTTAATTCACAGCCTAACTGATTCTCAACGTGTAGCGAGTATTTTGAACTTGTAATAAATGACGAAGTTTGGGGATAAAACTTCTACACGTACACGTACACGTACAAGTTACAAGTTCATTTTCTCAACCTCTCTAATATCTGGCGGGAAACTTATAAACCTCCCGTAGATGTACGCTGCTATATATATTAGACACAACAGTAAGTTTATGTATCGGTTCAGCTGCACCGCAAAAAATGCTTTCGCTGTGTTCATGCTTATGCTGATTGTACGTTTTCCCAGCAAATCATGCTAAAGGTAAATACAAATTGTTTTCCTACTGAGTATCCGAAATTCTTTGAGATGAGGCAATATGTATTATTTCAATAATTCATAATTTCCCAAAACGGTATTTTAAACGTACCGTTGCTCATACATTTCTGTGTGAAAATATTCCTCGCCCCATGGTTTCATTGGTAGTGTAGAAGGTTAGGGTTAGTGTGAGGTTAATGAGAAACCATAGAAGTGGGAACAAACTGCACAAAGTTAGTTTTGACCAGCTGTTTCCCCCCTTAAACAGCCGGGCATTCAGTAAATGGTCCTCTGTCATTTCAGCATGGGGATTAGCCTATGACAGATCCAAGTAGAAGTAATCTACACTTTCAAATCAATTTACGCACAACATATAGATATACAAAAATCATACTCAAATGGTATTGAATTATTTGCATTAAATCTTGATCAATAAATAACCTCGACGACGTTTTAAGGGGAAGCTACTGTGAAAGTTATTTTTGGACATGGCTGCACGAGGAAAGAAAATATCGTTCACCGTTAGTCCGTGGGATTTTGGCCGATAGTCATGTCGCGAGAAAACACGCTTTAACAGAATATAATTGGTCTAAGCATACTGCGCAAGGTTTGGTCAATCGGCTCGCTGTGTAGCATTTGTTATAGCGAAACAAAGGAGCCAGTCGGTCGATCGGCTTTAAGTTCACGTGCCCGGGTCTATAATTTTCGTATTGACCTCACCTCCATACTCTAACTATTACTTACAGTGAAACCCAATCTATATCAAAACTTGATAAAATTGGTATTTTCATTGATATGAAATTTCACTGATATCTCACTGATATCAAAAGTCACTAGTGACTGATATCAGCCTATATCGTCACTGTAATGACGTCAGATATTTTGGATTCTGACGTTTCCATTTACTTGACGTCATTAAATGTGACTCACTTCAGAAATTCAAACGCCTATAACTCCGTTATTTATGAACGAAAACATAAAGTGTGGGCATTCATTTTCTTAGTTAGAACATAAGGAACAATGTGGTACCAAAATTATTCGTGTTTTCAAAAAAATTTTGTTTTTGCATTTTCACCGCCTACCTTGTGCATTGGAAAATGCCTGTGCATTGTATAAAATAAAAAGAAAATTTGCTTTTTTTCGGTGAATACCAAATATATTTCATCTCGTGAGTTGAAAACATAATAATTTTCACTCGTGCTGCGCACTCGTGAAAATTCTGATGTTTTCAACTCACTCGATGAAATATATTTGGTATTCACCTCAAAAAAGCAAATATCCTCTATTTATATAAATGGTCCAAGTCATATAACCAAGATGGCCGCCATGGCTATAACTAGCAAAAACCTTTAAAAATCTTCTTCTCCAGAACCAGAAGCCTATGACTTTGAAACTTCACATGAAGCATAAGGGAGATGCGCTCTACAAAGTTTATATAAATGACCCTGTAATGACCTTGACCTATTTTACGGCAAGGTCAACATAGATGGCCTATGCATTTGAATGAGGAAAAATGTCAAAATGTCACTTGAAGAGAACAAATTTGAAGAAAATGGGCAAATGGACTGAAGAGTTATGATTCTGAAAAAAAAAAAAAAAAAAAAAAAAAAAAAAAAAAAAAAAAAAACATGGACCACAGGGGCTGGTCTGACCCCTTCCCGGGGTAATATACATGTATATCTCAATAATATTAAAAGATCTTCTTTATATGAAGCAGCTATAGGAAGAGAACCAGTACATTACGAAAACACGCCGTTGCAAAAATACAGCGATTTTTTTCACATATCAGTGGAAAAGTTATGATGTTTCCCCTATTTTTGCTCAAAATATAGGTTGTGGGTACATGTTATAACCGCCTCACCGAGGCGGTTCTAACGAGTACCCACAATCTATGTTTAGGACCAAAAATAAGAAAAAATCGCATACCCCAGTTTTATTATATAAAAGTAGGGTTGAAGGGGGTATTCATTGCACGGACATCTTTTCCTGATGGTATACATGAATAATCCGGGTCACATGACCAAGATGGCCGCTATGTCCATATATGGTAAAAACCCTTTAAAAAATCTTCTTCTCCGAAACCGGTGGATCAATTTCAACAAACTTGGCACGTAGAATTGTGGACTAGAGTACTACAATGTATATAAAAATTATGACCCTTTGATGACCTTGACCTATTTTACGGCAAGCTCAAAATAGATCGTCCATGACCATAATAGTCAAACAAGTTTATTGGTATATATCCCAATTCTAAGGTGAGCCTTTACCGGACCATTGGTCCTCTAGTTGTTCTTTTATTACGTACAGGATCAACGTTTGCATAGAGAAGAACTCTATAAGCTCTGCTTTCGTTCTAATCATTTTCGTCATGTACCTTTAGTCAATGTATGCAGATATGTTATTTGTGAATCTGAATAAAAATGTTTTAATTAAAACTACAAGATCAACAGCCAAGGTCATATAGAGACGGTCAGTCATCATTTTCACACCAAAAGCCTCTCAGAGGCATGGTAACGAGTTTGTTGTACACATTTCTTTCACCACTAATGAATGCTCTTCTTGAATCTACGTAGTCTATGTACGTTTGTATTCATAATTTGTTTTACACGTTGTCATACTAGGCCTTTTACAAAGGATATCACTTCGCCACACTTGAGAGTGAGAGAGACAAATCATGATAAATATATTCTTGGCCATATATTCATGAAAGAAATGCATCCATACATTACACCATATGTTTTACATGTAATAATCTACAAACATGCGTAATTTAGTTGGTGTTTGAATATGAAAGGCGAAAGAGTTTAGAGCTCTGTCTATATCTGACACTATCAAACTTCATAAAGCTATATGTAGCTAAGGCTTTTGATTGTCGAAACAAACGTACGAACAGTTTCTCGGTTAACATGCACCTGATATGGACCTTTCGCTCTATAAAACATGTTAACAAGGTTTCCTAATGTTTTGGCCAAAGCGTAGTGAAAGTGCTCATGAACTCGCGTTCCTTGTGGTTTTATCACGCCATAATAAGCCATAATTGGTCTTCAACCAACCATCTATGGACTCTAAAACCATACAAAATTGGCTTTAAGAACTGCATCCAGTTTTCCTTAAGATAAGGCGAGAATTGCTTTTTATTATCCGTGTTCGTTGCACCGTATGGTCAAAGTTTGTTTCACCTGCTTGAGAATTTGAACCGTGCTATGTTGCACCATATTAAATGAGAGTACCCAATTTCATATAGTTCCTATTCTCTTTCTATAATTTTGTGTGGGTCCTTGTAATGGCAACACTTGAAGCGATCCCCGATCCTCCGAAAAACATCAATTTGGTCATATTATCGTGCATTAATAATGATTTACAGACATTCTTATCAAGATTTTTCTCTTTTCGTGCATCCAAGTCAGGTTTAAAAGCCTACATGTATATTTCTCGAACTAATAGAAATTATGAGATAGGATTTTAGGTAAACATTTGCAAAGGTGTGTACTTTTTCATTTTTCATCATGTTCATTGTATAGTATGTCAAACAAAAATCAACTCAGCCGATATTCATTATAATCAAAGGTGATAAATACTCACCCTTTTTTCCCTGCCGTTCAAAATATTATTGTTTATATCCGCGTTTGGAAGACCATTCCGCGTTTGTTGTATCTGGATGAACGGTGTGACCATGTTGGGTCCTGATATTGTCTTATTCTTGTCCATTATTAACCCATATTTGACGAATGGATTTTCCCATCATTATCATTTGGATGAGTCCACTTCAATTCTTAGGGGCATCAGGTGTGATTTTTAAATTTTATTCAATTTTTCGATGAAAATTCTCTAAGCAAACAGAATAGCCCCAGATGGGACGCCGCTTTCTGGGGCTATTCTGTTTGCCTATGTCCCATAAAAAGGACGCCAGGCTGATATGAGTTAAAGTCAATAATAATTGACCTGGGTCCAGTTGTTCAAAATAAACGATATCGTTAGGTAACGATTTGTTAAAATTTCAAACATGAATATTACAGATACACTGTTGATCACTTTTATTTTTTTTTTGTTGATAAAAAGTGAGAATCCTTTGCATTACTGGATTCTCACATTTCATCGACAAAAACAACAGTGTATTTGCTTTAGTCGGCATTTACCTAAAGAGTTGGTGTCTTAACGATGACTTTAAGCTAACAAAAGTTTGAACAACTGGCACAAGGAAATGACACAACATAATAAAAAAACAAGCTGTTCCTGAAATACAAATGGGAAATACAAATTGTTTAAAAATTATGAAAATTGTTATAAATGGACTCCTCCGAGTTTTGGGTTTATAGGTATGACTTATTTTTGCAAAAAAAGTTTTAGATATTTTGGTTGGTTGGTTGATTGTTGTCCCACCAACAGCTAAGGTCATATGGAGACGGGACCTCGGTGTATAGTCCCATCCGACGGACTGGAGAAGCCCGTGATCGAACCTGCGACCCCTGGTTTACAAGGCGAGTGACATAACCACTGCATCACAGAGGCTTCTTTTAGGTATTTTGGCCATCCCAGCTGATATAATGTACCAGTTACTGAACGCATTTTAGGGGCAAAAGATGCGAGATAGTGGAAGGTGTTTTGCATGTTTTCGTGTTATCAGTTTTGTTTCTGTGCGATCACTTTGGTATATTTTGTTGTGTCATCTTATGGTCACCGAACCGCAAAAGATCTTCGTGGGAGCATTTGGGAGGCATTTGTTTTAGTTGAGAGTTATAAATAAAGTTTAAAGTCGCTACATTTTCTCCTTTAGTTTTAAAATCAAACATTTTTGTGAAAATAAAATTAGCGCAAAAGAAAGAAATACGTCGGAACTTTCAATATGACAAAGCGCATGCTGATCCGTTTCGCCGTTTTCGAAATTTCTAACCAAAAAGGACTGTACGTTCGAATGTCAGTGATAGGAACTACTGTCCCAGTCAATGAGAGGTACTGTACGAAGTAAAAGCCACACAGTGTTAGAGGTACTGTACCCAGTGATAGGTACAGTCGTTTAAATTTTCATGAATTAGGAAGTGAGCAGTGCGGACGAAGCACCTGAAAAATGTGCAAATGTGTATTTTACGAGTATACATACCCTATGGTGATAAACGATATAGTTGAAAATGTTTTTTCATAATAATCAATTTTCTTTTCTAAACTTATTTTGATTCCCTCTATATACCTATTAGATTAACATCATATTCCATGTATAACTGTCTTCACGCTAGTCATCTGGAGACAACATACGTGACTGAGAACAACCAATGCCGACGGAATCGATGAGCAAAATTGTGATTAAGTGCCTATCTTTAATTTGTTTGCAAACAACTTACACAGCTATTCTGGTATGAACATTATTCGGACAATGTCTTTTTTCACGAGTGGTCATAATAGCAACTCTGGTACGAGCGTTCTGCGGACAATGTATCTTTAAATATATCCCTATTTCGAACTTACTAACTAGAAGATCGCAGATTTTATGCATTGAAAATCAAGTTGTACAAGTACCATTTTTGCTTACATGTGTATATGAATAACGATGTATGGCTGTCCAATATCTATACTCACAGATTGATAATGCAATTCTTGCATTATCGATTCTTCTTATCAGAATACAAAATTTACATGTATTTAAAAAAAAAACTGCTTTACTTCAGTACCAAAAACGAAATGTCAGAGTCCGTGATTAATGCCATACAGTATGATTTCAAGCGTTACCCCAAATTCAACAAAAACAAATTGCATAATAGGTCAGTGGGGTCGAAAACATTTCTTCAAGTCCGACATGATTTCTGGACAGAACGAACGCTGTTGGTTGGCTTTCATTTTAATCAATAACGTGGTAATATGTCAGTTTAACGTTTATCAAGAAAACTTAATTTTTGCATGTAAAATTGGAACAAATTCAAAATTTTCGAATCATAATATATAGGCACGGGCCTAACATAAGATTCTTATTAATTACTTCGGTGATGTAATCGAATGCCTCTGTGTTAAGAGAACCTTACGTTTGACGTCAGCGGAAAACGCTAGCGCCTTAATTTTTTATTGACCAAACCTAATTATTATTTGATGTTTTTATATACCGTCTCACAGTATCGTAAGACATGGGATTTGATATCAGCAAGACAGAAAGGTAATAATTTAGAAGGTCCAGTGGTAGTACAAGGTGAGCTTATAGTATAGTAGTCGAGCCGGCGTCCGTCCGTCTGTGCGTCCGTCCACATTTTCAAACTTGAATATCTCTAAGACAACAAGGCCAATCGTGATAAAATTTTATCTAAAACATCATTGAGGAGGGGGAAAGGTTGTGTTAGGTTTTGGGCCAGGTCGGATCAGAACTTTGGTTTCCATGGCAACAGATAGCTCCCATAGACTTACAATGGGAAAAACATAAAAAAAAAATCTTCTTCTCCGAAACCACCAGGCGCAGAGCTTTCATATTTTGTGTGTAGCAATGTATAGTGGTCGTCTATATAAATACTACCGACCGTGCCCCTGGGGTCCATACGGGCCCCGACCCGGGGGCGTCATGGGAAAAAACATTAAACTAGAAATGCGTGTTTGTAAAACACTATGCCCCCAACTGTATGCTTGCCCCTAAACTGGCAGCTTGTATGATTCATTTCATTCGAATGAAGTGAAATTTAATTTCCTGAGGAAGCTGTTCGGTTGCCTCTGTTTTGACCGCGATCCAGAAACTGAATGTAAGCTTTTTACATACAAGTTAGAAATGGAGTGAAAATTTCAAAATCGAGTAATTTTGTCAAAGTTTGACGGAAAGTCATCAAAAGTTAATCAGGTGATCATCTTGAAGTTCTCGGCCCCAACCAGTATACCAAATATGAAGGCTCTAGCTTTAATACATTCTGAGATATCTTGCACACAAGATTTGCAAATTTTGTTTTGAAAGGGGCATAACTCCAAACAGGGGCATAACTCAGACATGAAAAAAAAATATGGGTCAATTATTTTTTCATGAGAAATCTGTATATGAAATTTCAAAACCCTAACATTCACCTTTCAAAAGTTTCAAATTTCACCGAAAAGTGGAAAAATCAATCAAAATTTCAAAATTCCGTATTTTTGTTAAAATTTGACGGAAAGTTCTCAAAACTTAATCAGGTCATCTACTCCTCAGCCCCAATCAGTATACCTAATATGAAGGCTCTAGCTCAAATACTTTTTGAGATATCTTGCACACAAGATTTTCAAATTTTGTTTTCAAAGGGACATAACTCAGAAAAGGGGCATAACTCGGACATGAAAAAAAATACGGGTCAACTATTTTTTCATGAGGAATACACACATGAAATTTCAAAACCCTACCATTCACCGTTCAAAAGTTAACGGACGCACACACACACACAGACAGACAGACAGACAGACAGACAGACACACAGACAAGCCAAAAGCAATATGCCCTTCCAACTTTTTCAAAGTTGGGGGCATAAAAATCTTCTTCTCCGAAACCACAAGACCCAAAGCTTTCATATTTTGTGCGTAGCAATGTATAGTGGTCCTCTATATAAACCCTGCCAATCATGCCCCTGGGGTCAAAAATGGCCCCGCCCCTGGGGTCATTACCTCCCATAGACTTACAATGGGAAAACATAAAAAAAATCTTCTTCTCTGAAACCACAAGGCCCAGAGCTTTCATATTTTGTGTGTAGCAATGTATAGAGGTCCTCTTTATAAATCCTGCCAACCGTGCCCCTGGGGTCCATACGGGCCAACCCGGGAGCGTCATGGGAAAAACATAAAAAATCTTCTTCTCCGAAACCACAAGGCGCAGAGCTTTCATATTTTGTGTGTAGCAATGAATAGTGGTCCTCTATATAAATCCTACCAACTGTGCCCCTGGGGTCCATACGGGCCCCGCCCCGGTGGCGTCATGAGAAAAACATTAAAAAATCTTCTTCTCCGAAACCACAAGACCCAAAGCTTTCATATTTTGTGTGTAGCAATGTATAGTGGTCCTCTTTATAAATCCTGCCAACCGTGCCCCTGGGGTCCATACGGGCCCCGCCCCGGGGGTGTCATGGGAAAAACAAAAAATCTTCTTCTCCGAAACCACAAGGCCCAGAGCTTTCATATTTTGTTTGCAGCAATATATAGCGGTCCTCTTTATAAATCCTGCCAACCGTGCCCCTGGGGTCCATACGGGTCCCGCCCCGGGGGTGTCATGGGAAAAACATAAAAAGATCTTCTCCGAAACCACAAGGCCCAGAGCTTTTATATTTTGTTTGTAGTAATGTATAGTGGTCCTCTTTATAAATTCTGCCATTGGTGCCCCTGGGGTCTATACGGGCCCCGCCCCGGGGGGCGTCATGGGAAAAACATAAAAAAAATCTTCTTCTTCCAAACCATATGGCCCAGAGCTTTCATATGTTCAGTCGACCAATGTATAATACTCTTCTTTATAAATGCTGCCAACAGTGCCCCTTTGGTCCATACAGGCCACGCCTCAGGCATGTCATTATCTACCATAGACTTATAATGGAAATATATATGAAAGAATCTTCTCTGCAACAGCATGACACAAAGTTTGCATATTTGATATACAACAATGTCATGTGGAGCTCTACATAAATCCTGCCAATCATGCCCCTGGGGTCAAATATGGCCCCACCCCGGGGGGGTCATTATAAGACCCTGACCTTGTTAGATGATTTTTTCAAGTGAACCAAAATGGCAGAAAAGAGGATACACAAGCCAGACAAGAGCTATTCTGCTGATGTAAGTAGGGTTTCAAGGTCACATTACCAAGATGGCCACCATACCCATATATGGTTAAAAAAAAAACCAATTACTTTGTCCAGTGACTGTACTTGTTAACTCAGGGGAGCGATCGTTGCCCTTGGGCTACTTGTTTTCATGAGTGGTCATAATAGCTACTCTGGTACGAGTGTTATGCGGTCAATCTATCTTTACATACATGTATATCTCCATTTAGAACTTTTTAACTAGAAGATCGCATATTTTGTGCATTGAGAATTATGTTGTATATGTACCATTTTGCTTGCATGTGTATATGATTAAGTTTACATGCCTGCCCAATGTCTATCTCACGGACTTTAATAATACAACACATGTATTATCGATTCTTTTTTGGCGCCTGTAAAATCGATTTAAGCCCCCCCCCCCCCCCCCCCCCCCAGTAATTTTATATTACTGATCGTTCCAAGTCGATACTTCTGTTGTGGTTTCATTTGTATTATGTTTTGGAGTCGACTTTTTATGCTGTTTGAACCGTATGTACGTTTTCATATTTCAAGTTAGGGTAACTGAGTGACCGCCTATTGGAAAATAGCTGCTCACTCGGCTTACGATATGTTTTCTAAGTACATGTATAAGTACCTAATTGTCAATTTAGTTTTCCCACCTAAGCTTTTGGAGTGGGAATTTCTTTCTGATTGCGCATTTTCCTGATCATTGGCTGCTTGTACCTTTTTAGGAGCAGACAACGCAATGCTTGACTCCTAACGAAACACCTTTATCATTGTCATTTACGAGTACTTTTTGCTAATTGTTTTATGCAGTAAATGGGGTTGACCAAATGCACAGATAAGTGGAGATTTATAATATATACTTATCCGCAAACGAAACGCGAAAAAAAAATAAAACCCATTTTCTTGAAAAGGATCAATTTGATGGAGTTTCAAGTGATATGGCCAATGAGTAATTACAGTAAAAACGATCTATAAAATATTTGAATGGTGTAGCATGTTTCATTACGACGTTGCAATTACGTTTGTGTACGACCTCGTGTATAACAAAATTGCGTCTAAAACATCAACGAATAATGCGATGTGAAACCAGATGGCATGAAGTAGTGGTCAGAAGTCTCAACTAAAGAAATCGTAAAAAAATGAAAAATAGCGCTTGTCGACGCTCCCAGTGGTCGCGTTTATCAGTTGACGTCAGCCTGTTGTTTTCAAATCGTCATTATTGTTCACTACAGTCACATTATGGTATTTCATATCGCGGTTATTTAGATGTCAGTTAAGTGTGTCAACAGCTATCTTATGGCACTAAAAGATATCGGATACGTCAATTCACTTGATAGAAAAGGGCAATTTACGTCAAATTCACGTACAAGAATTAAGCGTCGAAGGAGGCATATTTTTTTCTGATTTGATTTTGTCTCCCCCATCACTTTCAAAAACGGGTGTCAGTTAGGAAACTTTTAGGTACCATTACCCTTTGGCTAAGGAAAAGCGGGTAACAAATTGTTTTCGCGGTAACACGACAAGCATAAGGCTTAACGTCATTATTTCAGAATTGTGTGATAGAGGATCAACGGGTCTATCGTAAGGCTTTTTTATTACTAAATAAATTTCGATGTTATATATAGAAAGAAAACAAAAGTTTTTTTTTTTTTTTTTTTTTGTTTTGTTTTTTTTTTCGCTTTGAAGGCAATTTTACTTGCTAGCAGTTTCAATAACTTCGTACAGCCAATTAATATAACTGGGTACAAAAAATAGATCGAACTCTCTTTCACTGGGACAGTAGTGTCTATCACTGAAATTCGAACGCACAGTCCTTTATGGTTAGAAATTTCTAAATCGACGAATCGAATCAGCATGCGCTTTCTTATATTAAAAGTTCCGAAGTATTTCTTTCTCCTGTGTGTATTTTATTTTCTCAAAAATGTTGGATTTTAAAACTAGAGGAGAAAGTGCAGCGAATTTAATCTTTTTTTACAAATCTCATCCAAAACAAATGCCTCCCGTATGCTTCCACGAACACCTTATGCGGTTTGTCGACCATAAGATTACACAAGAACATGTACCAAAGTGATCAACTGATTTAACTATAGCACAGAAACAAAACTGATAACACGAAAACATGCAAAATACTTACGACTGTCTCATATCTTTTGTCCCAAAAATGCGTTCAATAACTGGCACAGTGTCTTTCACTGATTCTACGGTGTACAGTGAATCTATACGGTGTTATTTCAAGATGAAATATAAATAACTCCACTCCAATCGGCAAATCCCTGCTAGTGTCATTGTCAAGTGTTGTTTTTGTTTCGTAGAGCTCCGCCGATGACTGTTCTGCGATCTGGATAACCAAATGTAAACCATCAGGAAAACATGTCCGTGCAATGAATACCCCCTTAAACCCCACTTTTATATAGTAAAACTGGGGTATTCAGGGGTATACCTATTTTTTCTTATTTTTGCTCCAAAACATAGATTGTGGGTACTCGTTAGAACCGCCTCGGCGAGGCGGTTCTAACGTGTACCCACAATCTACGTTTTGAGCAAAAATGAGAAAAATATCAAAAATATTCCTCTTAAAATTATCGATTTTTGACCTGAAAAAATTACTGTATATCATATGGACATGTTTTCGTAATGTTCTGTTTAAAAGTCTATTTAGCATAAAACAAACTTAAGTGTTCAGGAAACAAATTCACTAGAAAATTATTTCGCATCAAAATCAAAACACCTTGAAAAACTTACAAAACGGACAAAAATGTCACCGATTTCAAAATACGTGAATTTTGCTAATAAACTTCAGTAAAATAATCTGAATAAAATAATAGCTTAAAATATATCATGAAAATGCAAAAGCTAAAATTCTAAAGATACGTGGTATCAAATGTTCAGTGTATCAATTTAAGAAAGATTTTGAAACAAATTTTTAGGTGCTCCATATAACCCCAAATGGAAAATTTACATTGGGAAATTGGTGGTCCATATTACCTCAGACACGACGATTATGTCAATAGAGAAAATTTCCATTTAGGACAGAGACCAGTAAATGTAACGTTGCCTGTGATTGGCCCGAAGTGTGGGCAGATCTACCGCGGCAAATTTAAGATGTAACGCTACCTACCATTGGTCATAAATGCGTATCTATCAAATGTCTTTTGTCACATGATAGTATAGTCGTTCTTGAATATTTTGCTATATACTTCTATTTAATCGGCTGCTGTTTTGCCATTCTATGGCCAAATTGCGGATGTAGTTATTTTTGAATGATTAGTTTTTCGTTGTTGAGCGATTTTGGGGTGTCCCTAAACAGCGAAAAGTACCGTCCTTGAATGCTGGCTAACCCCCTATTTTTTGGCTGCACTTGTACACGGCCTGGAACGATCTCTCGTCTGCTGAATGTGTCGGGGTCCACTATAAGCTGTGAAGCTTAAGAATGAGTCTTGTTTTGGGGCAAATTACAATGGGAGTCTATGGGAACGATAATTAGAGGTCTCTGCCCCCAAACGCTGAAAAATAGCTCATGCAAATGGCCATTTGCATCATCTTAATTGATGTTTTAGGTTAATATTAAGCGTGAAACTTGGTTCTATATAAATATCCTTGATCTTTTTATTGGTTCTTACGTTTAAACTCAGACATTTTAAGTACACGATTTTCACAGTTTTTTTTTTTTTTTTTTTTTTGTTTTTTTTTTTTTTTTTTTTTTTGTTTTTTTTTTTTTTTTTAACCTGTCCCAAAACACCAGCTTAGGTATGAATGTAAAAAATGATTTCGATAATAAAAGACGGATAGCCAGGGGAATAACAAAACGTTATTACTTTTTGTCATACATGACTTGAGGAAAATATTTGAAGTAAACATCAGGGTGGTCCATATTCCCCAACGGTCCACATTACCCCAAATTACCCTAACTCATTTGTGTTAACTCCTTCATCAGTGTCAGAATATAATCTGATAATTGTCTACGCACATACCGACCGCCGCAAGAAATGTTACATAGCTCAACTAAGTAGCGTCGTTGGCTTCTGACTATCATAATAGGGCCGGGTCAAATCACATAGGCGTCGCCAGTAAATGTCGATAATTGATAAACCTACGTATCGAAATGTTCATGCATCGACATATTCCAATGGTTTGATTGTCATCTTCCGGGCATGATGGTTTCACGGGATATTTCCGACTGATCATCGAGAACTGCTGTGCACCCTCCCCCCCCCCCCCCTCTACCACCACTAGGCAAGCGGTGTCTAAGAAGCAGAATTGCTTAGCCAAGCAGGAATGCTTAGCCAATCATAATTGCTTCGCCTGACGTCTGTTTCTTGCAAGTCACATAGAATTTGCGTGATTCGTGACAGGAAACAATTAAAAATATACCATGGGCTAAGCATGAATGTGATCGGTGCACAAGACCAAAATAAGATCGGTGTACAATATTTTAAATTGAAAAACTTCAGATACCTTCAGAATTGCTTAGCCAAGCATAATTGCTCGGCCTGTCGTCTGTTTTCTTGCAATTCATATACATTTGCGTGATTCGTGACAGCCGATGAAATAATACAATGGCTTAGCATGCATGTGATCGTTGCACAAGACCAAAATAAGACCTGTGCATGATTTTTGAAATTGCAAAACTTCAGATGCATTCAGAGAAACTTATAAAACATGGTACGAAAGTTATCAAACACATTTGATCGTGTACAGGTACTAGAAATATAGGGTTTACGCCAACTACGTTGGACAGCCTTGATATACCCCCAGAAATCGATTTAACTTTCTCGTATATCCTGTATCGTATCTCAGACTAAGTTGGAAATGTCTTTTAATCCCAATACAGTACATGACAATAAAGACGTGTTCACACTGCCGATCAGATCAACCCGATCAAACCCGATCATGCGGTCGGCGGTTGATTGAGCTTGATCGGCGGGAGTGGTCTGGACGGTAGTCTTTGGTCGGCATCACTCGGGCTTCCTTCCCGATAATTTTTGACATGTCAAAAATATTCGAGAAGAGATCGTGTAGCAAACCGCTCGGGAAGCGATCGAGAATCAGTCGAGTAGGGGTCGGGTCGGTCGAGAAGCGATCGTGTAGAGATCTACCTAGATCGGGATTGAAATATTTGCCGAAATATTTGCCGACCAGGACACGATCAGCCCGACCTAAGTTCGACCACTACCCGATGCTTACTCGATCAACAGGATTTCTACTCGAGTCGAGGTCCAGATCAAGCCGATCTCCATACGACCGTATTCGATCGCTCCCAGATCCATATCCGATCCCATTCGATCTCACTCGATCTCTACCCGATCGTACACGATCAATTCTAGAGCATACCCGATCGCTACCCTACTTTGCACAGTCACGCGCAATGAGCTTCAATAGGTTCCTTCAAAAGGCGCGAAGATATTATATCCGTCTGTCATTAGTCGCTCGGCGCTTGAAGACAGAAGTAGAAACTGATGCCGCGAACAGGTAAAAAGGCACGTCTTGCAGTTGCCGCTGTGTTAGCAGCTACGGCTTCGCCAGAAGCCAGTCCCCAAAAGGCTAAAAAGGGGAAACAGCGGTCAGCACCAACGCCAGTTGAAGTTGATGACTCCCGCGATGACTCTCCTGCTAGAGCTTCTTTGTATCTTCTTCGCTGCACAAATCACAACACTGATGTATGTATGTCAAGGTTTCAATGTCAAAATAGTTGTGCTGCAATCGAGTAGAGATCGAGAAGCGATCAAGTAGCGATCGAGTAATCTTGAGTGCTCGTGCGGCTATCGGGTATGATCGAGTAGCGCTCGAGTTAAAGTCGTGTTCAGGCCATTTATCGAGCTCGGTCGGGAACTTTGGGCAATCGGGACGATCGAGTTGATCTGATCGGCAGTGTGAACCCAGCTTCAAGGTTAGGTAACTCCGTTTGAAGATCGATAAACATTGTCGACATACATGTATCTGTTTAATACTAGATTGTTTTTAACTATAATTGAACTACATGTAACCCATACAGTCAGACTGTTTTGACCACTAAGTACTGTCAAAAGATTTTTGTTTTGACGCCGAGATTTTAAAGATGCGCTCTATATTTTTTACAAAAGAAGAGAAACATCACGGACAAAATCGTATTCTGATAAAAACATAAAATAGCTTGCGTTTAAGAACTACCATAGGCTTCCGATACATCATATGCGTGTTCTGTCGTTTACATCGATTGAAGTCACCGGCATGAATCTGCCCTTAGGGTTTAGCAGACTGATCGGAACCTTTAACAACTGAATACTTTTAAAAACGCATTGTTTCGTAGCGTGGTCTATTTTACGCAAAACAATCACGCAAACCTCTTTTGTTACAAAGATTCTTTCAAAATAGGTTAGATTCCATTTGGTTAATTAATAGCGAATAGTAATTTTAAACATGTTAAAATGGATGTGCATTTAGGAATAAGTTACATTTTGATTTTGCTGACAGTCCATAAGAGTATGTCGAATCCCAGCTGCATCATGTACGAGCGGAATAAGGTATGCAAGTACTAAAAAACGGCCTTCAGGGTTTACGACCAGGCCTAACACGAACCGACCTGTGCAGCTACAGAAGATGACTTGAAGCTTGAAATTTCGGATTTAGGGTGAATAGGAATTTTACTATCCATGTAGCGAAAACAAAGACGCTAATCAGCTGTGTAGTTACTGCACAGCTGATATGCGCCTCTGAGTTCGATTTTCGTTTTTCGAAATCCGATGAAAGTAAAATAAAAACAAATTGAGCCCAGTCAATTTCGTTTACATGTAACATTAATGCTAGGTAACCGGTTAATTATTTTATATATGCGTACACCAAACGCATCCGGAGCAGGACACGTTATCGCACCGCGTTGCTGTCTGCTCAGTGTCATCGTTGCTCGCAAAGAAATATAACGTTTCAGTTTCATTTGAAAATGAAGACACGGGGTTTGGGGACAATCATAGTTAAATGGACTATCACCAAGATAATATGTCCATGTTATGTATGGTTTAATAATATTTAATTGCATATAATACAATGGGGTTGGGTCACAAGTGCTCACCACATTAGTTACGACCCTTCCCCTACAAGAAATAGTTACAATAGTGTTCACACGTGACAATGGATTAATGGATTAATGGTTTTCGACCATGTTATGTATACCACCTACACCACTTTTTAGCTCACCTGAGCCGAAGTATTCTTTGGATGGGGGAATGAAAGGTTATATAAATAATCAAGGTCACATGACCAAGATGGCCGCCATGGCTATAAATAACAAAAACCTTTTAAAAAAAAAACTTCTTCTCCAGAACCAGAAGACCTACGACTTTGAAACCTGTCAGGAAACATCAGGGGGAGAAGCTCTACAAAATTTATATAAATCATGGCCCTGGGATGACCTTGACCTATTTTATGGCAAGGCCAACATAGGTTGCCCATGCATTTGAATGGGGAAAGTTAGTAAAATGTAATTAAATGGCGAGGAAACTTGCTGAGAGGATAAAAATGGACAGAAGATTTATGTTTATGAAAAGAATGTCCTCAGGGGGTTGTCTGCCCCTGCCCCGGGGCTGTATACATGTATATGACCATAAAATTCAAAAATCTTCTCTAAAAATGCTTGGCCAGTCAAAGCCAAACTTTATGTAGAGCATCGTTAGGAAAGGTGAATGAAAGTTTATATGAATGGTTCAAATCACGTCACCAAGATGGCCGCCATGGCTATAAATAGCAAAAAAAAAACTTTATAAATCTTGTTCTTCAGAACCGGAAGACCTATGATTTTGAAACTTTGCCTGAAGCATCAGTGAATATATCTCTTCAAAGTTTGTATAAATCATGACCGCGGGATGACCTTGACCTATTTTATGGCAATGTCAGCTTAGGTCGCATATCCCAGATCTCAGGTGAGCGTTTTTAGGACAATTTGTCCTCTGGTTTATAAAGTAAAAAGGTAAAAGTAGGCAATGATCAGGAAATTGTGCAATAATTCCCACTCCAAAAAACCGAAGAGTGTAAAAAATTAAATTGACAGTCAGGAACGTATATACATCTACTAAGAGTACATATTGTAAGCCGTGTGAGCAGCTATTTCTCAAAAAGGCGGCCACTCAATAACCCGAACTTAGCCAAAAATATGAAAACGCATATAAGGCGCAAACAGCACAAAAATTCAACACCAAAACATATGTTAACAAGTAGAACCACAACAAAAGTATCGCCTTGGAAAGATCAGTAATATAAAATTACTGGGGGGCTTAAACCAGTTTTACAGTACCGCAACCTCAGCTGTGGTGTACAGGGGTATACATTTTATTTAACTCCAAAACATAGTTGTGTGAGAACCGCCTCTCATTAGTAAACTTATCAAAATGTTTCAACGTCTTTTACAGGTTTAAGAAAATATGTATAATGTATTGGACGTGTTTTCGGTAATGTTTCAGGACACTGTTCCAGATGCTTCTCTCCCTACTCACTGCAATATAGGACAAGTAGTGTGTAAGTACACGTATATCCAGGCATAAAGCAATGGGAGCGTTGTTATAATAATAGAAATGTCAACTGATAAACCATACCAGACTGCGCATTAGATTAACAGAGATTAAGACTTATTCGTCTAAATTTAAAATCATATTAGCTGGTTTTTAAGTTGTTATTATTATTTCTTTTATTATGATTATTTTTCTTCCCTATGCTATCTATTCAACTGAGGAATAGTCTCCCGTTTCCAGTTGTTTCATCAAATTGCAAATCCACTGCTGTATTCAGTTAACGCCCTTATATTGTTCACTGGTACAGAAGTGCATATGTCCAACATCTTGTAAATAATTTTCTCTGTTTTGTTACATTCAGCCACCCATCCTGCACCTGAGCTGATGATCAGAAAATAAACTACTCTATACACCTTTTTTGACGAATGGATTTTCCCAGCATTATCATTTTAGCCTGTGTGTGAAAAAAAAAACAACAATGTGGGTTCCGACCAGGTCCGACACAAACCGGTCTGTACAGTCACAGAAGATGGTTAGAGGCTGGAAATTTTGGATTTAGAAAGTAAAGGAATTGTACTATCCGTGTAGCGAAAACAAAGGCGCTGATCAGCTTCGCAGACACTGCGAAGCTGATCTGCGCCTTTGTTTTCGCCTATCCAGATTGTTGGTTTCGTCATGCACTGGCTCATTTGGAAGAGTCCACTTTCATTTTTAAGGGAGTTGGGTGATTTTTAGTTTTTATCCGATTTTTCGATGCATTTTTGTTGAGCAAACAGAATAGCCCCAGATGGGACGCCGCGTTCTGCGGCGTCTCATCTGGCGCTATACTACTCGATGTCCCATAAATAGAATGCCAGGCTTATATGAGTTAATACATTTATCAGAAATATTTTAATACGTTTACAAATTTAAGCAAAAAAATTATAATCTGTTATAGGTCCTGGGCATGTTTTTAGTTTTCCTACAGAAGTGACAGAGACTAGACTAGTGGTGTGTGTATCAGAGCAGGCGGGATCCTGTCTGTTTACCTGGCCGGTCCAACTGAAAGGTTAGTGCGTTATATTATACAATTGTTGTCACTGAGTGAGGGTGACATGACGATTTGTAACAACAATAATTGTTTTATTATACCGAACCACGTTTGAAACAAATTAGTGACATGCCACATGACAAAAGCATGTGACTAAACGCGCAACTTTACATTTAGGTGGCTGTAACGTCAGAGGGTAATATCACAGAAAAGCACCCTCCACGTGCACTGTAAACCAAAGCATGTGCATCTGCAATTTTTATGGCAGATATGACAGAATAGCACCCTCCGCATGACCTGCTCTGGACCAGTCAAAATCCACACTCAGCCAATGAATACATGTATTTATGAGATATAATAAAGAATTTTGGCCAATGTGTCATTACGAACCCCGTTTTAAAAACAAGGTCCGAAGTGACTAGGGCCGAATCGTCCTATTAGTCCATGAGCCAGACAATTTTTTGTTACCAGTCAAGGGGACTAAATCTAATACTAATTTTCTATTAGTGTAGCATGTGTAGATAAAATTTCATTATGATAGCAATCACAGATCGGTAGCTTATGGTCCCAAAAACGCACATTTCGTTAGGCACCTAATTTCGGAAAAGAATGTATTATTTTTATTTTCGACAAGGAAATTTTATTGTTTCATGCAAAATCCAAAGCTAGCAGATTTCTTTTACATAAGTTTACTATGACAATAGTCAACATTGATTCTCTAAGCACTTTAGAGTGCAATTACTTCCACCTTGGAGGTCACTGCGAGGTCAAAGGTCAAGAAAGTGCAAATGTGCGGTAAAATGATACATTCAAGCACACTGTCTTCTTTTCTTTGTCACACTATACTGCAAGATGAATGGAAACAAATACAAGTGGATAGTAAATGATATCAAGCCTTGCTACAAGTTCTGATCTGATAGTATGTCTAAGAAACATGAGGTTAAAGGTCAATTAATTGCAATTATACATTCTGGAATTCAAAAAATTCGGCATACATGTACCAACAAAGTTGGTTACTAGTATATCTTTTGCTGCCACTGGATCGAATTTGATCTCAAACTAGAGTTAAAGCAAACGCTTTATATTCATTTATATCATTTGCAAATCATCTAATTTGCATATTCACGAATATGCATAAAACATACCCCCTTAGTTTAACTGATTTTCTATATAAAGATGTGTCTTTTTAATTATTTTCTAGGCTACAAATGATATATCAGTTTTACCTAAAACTATGTCATTAAGACAATACCTATGTAATCACTTGACACTATAATCAGCTCTGTCGGTATATGAGAAATTGAGATACAAGAGCTTATGTAAGCATGCCCCTGATTTTCCTCCAATTTATAAGGTTTTGATTCATATACTAAGTAGAAGAAGTCAAGCTTGTTTGTTTGCTTGTTTATACATGAACATTGCATTGTCAATCATCTTATACTTATCTTAACTCCTTAGGACAAAGCGTAGTTGAGGAATTTCACGAATTTTCTCCAGTTTATAAGTTTTGTATGAATACTCTTGATAGTAGACGTCATATAAGTTTTAACTAGCTCATATCTTTAGTCCACTGTCTTAGCAATAATTTTACACTATTCTCAGCTCTCTATGTTCATTAGCAGTTGAATTACTAGCGATTTGGTAAGTATACCCCCTTAGTGTCTTCGTGATTTCCCCCCATTTTATTAGGTTTCGATTCATATGCTAGGTAGCAGGAATTCAGCTATGTTTATATCAGCTAATATATCCTTAAAACATCGCAGAAGCAAACATTCGATACTACTCGTAGCTCTCTAGGACCATTAACACATGAGTTACAGGAGATTTTAAAAGTTTATCCCCTTTCGTTTTTCGTGATTTCTGCGCCCATTTTCAAAGTTTTTACTCATATACTAAGTATTATAAGTCAGATATGTTTATTTAAGCCAACATATCATCAGTAAATTGCATTAGCAATCATTTGCTCCTATTCTTAGCTCTCAAGGGCCATTAGCCGTTGAGTTATAAGCAATTTTGTAAGTACACCTCCTTAGTTTTGTCGCAAGGTTTCTCAAATTAATAAGGTTTTCATTAACATTCTATAAAGTAGACGTCAGATAAGTTTCCACTAGCCCATATATCACTAGCCCATTGTCTGAACAATGATTTGACACTATTTTTAGCTTTATATGGTTATAAGTAATTGAGTTACAAGCGATTTGGTAAGTAAACCCATTAGTTTGTTCGCGATTTTCCCCCATTTCATTAGGTTTTGATCCATATGCTAAGTAGCAGGAATCAGATATGTTAATACCAAGTCACACATTCTTAGAATATTGCAAAAGCAATCATTTGATACTATTCGTACTATTCTATGACCATTAACACACGAGTTATATGAGATTTTTTTGTAAGACTATCCCCTTAGTTTATTTGTGATTTCTTCTCCAATTTTATAGTTGTTATTCATATACCAGGCATAAGAAGTCAGATATATTTATTTAAGCCTATATGTCATAAGCAATCATTTGCTACTAATCCTAGCTCTCCATGGCCATTAGCCGTTGAGTAATAAGCAATTTTGTAGGTATACCTCCTTACTTTTTTCACGATTTTTTCCCAATTAATAAGGTTTTCATTAATATTCTATGTCGTAGACGTCAGATAAGTTATTACTGACCCATTTATCAGTAGTATACTGTCTTAGCAATTATTTGCCGCTATTCTCACTGCTCTATGTTCATCAGATATTGAGTTGCAAGCGGTTTTGTAAGTATACATGTACCCCTTAGTTTGGTGGCTTTATCACCAATCTAAAATATTTCGATTCATATGCTAGGTAGCAGAAGTCAGATATGTCTATACAAGCCAATCCATCATTAGTACAGTATATTAGCAAAACTATGGTACTATTCTTAGCACTCTATGACCATCAACAGTCGAGTTATGGGAGATTTTTAAGTATACCCCTTATTTTTTCGTTATTTTTTTTATCCAATCTATAAGGTTTTTATTCATATGATAGGTATTAGAAGTCATACATCTTTATTCAAGTCAATATATCATTAGTAATTGTATTAGTAATCATTGTATACCACATTTATTTCTCTAGAGCCAAAAACAATCAAGTTACATGAAATGATGCAAGTTCACTTCCAAATTTATCAGATACGGCCACTTAAAATTTTCCCGCAAAATTCTTCATTGGTCCAAAGTTTGTTTTTGTTTTACTCATTAATTTTTGTTTGTTTGTTTGTTTGAGTTGATGCTTTACGTCCCAGTCAACAGCCAAGGTCATGTCGGGACGCTGCCTCCACTTTATGGGACTTTTACCCAAAATGAGGATGTCATGACATCCAACAAGTGCTTGAAATATAACAACCATCCAACCAAGCCATAAAGGCTTATTGGTGCAGATGATTTGACTTGAAACCACTTTTCCTGGGCAAGCTCAGACCTGAGCAGTTAACCAGTAATCAGGTAGTCAGTCAACAGTGAAACAAGCTTTGCCTGGAGGCACAAGCAGCCCATCTATTTCTCCAGGCCCCAATGGGCGGGGGCCCTTACTCATTAATTTAAAACGCCTATGATATTTATATGAAACCGCTTGACAACTAAGCCTTATATGTAAGGATGGTTTGACTTGAACCACTTTTCAGAACTTTTAAGGACGGTTTGACTTGAACCACTTTTCAGAACTTTTGAGCGATAAGCCAGTAATTAGATGGCCAGTCAGTAGTGTATAAGCATTGCAATGAAGCACAAGCAGCACATTTCTTTCTAAGGGTCCCACTGGGAGGGCCCAAATGAGATATGTGTCATTAAAGGTTCCGGTGAAATTTATCAAATTGTATCACTCGTATGAAAATGCTGCAATGATGGTTTGGACCTCAGTAATTGTGTCATTTTTATTAATATTCACGAATATGCAAATTAGATTATTCGAATATGAAAATTAGATTATTTGAATATCTTACCGTTTGAAAATAGGGCTACATCTATACAAGCTCTTAATTAAATTCGGTGGTCTACAATAAGTATCAGCAGGAATATGGTCTGTTTGTAGATCTGTACATACCAATGTGCATTAATGGTTGCCATGGAAACCATACAGCTTCCTAGTGCAAATAAGTTTATTATTATGTAAACCATTTAAGGCATTTCGGGGATCAAATGCACTGCTTGGATCCGAAAAATGTGCTGGTAAGGCTGTATCATAGCTCAAGTATTCATGACTTATGCTCAAATATCTCTTTTACAATACTCATGAATATTCAAATTTAATTATATACTGCTTTCATTTTTGACAACAATGTAGGAAATGCTAAATGGTATTCAAATATTTAGGATATTTGAGAGAAATATTTATTTTAACGTCTAAACATGAAAATTTTACACAAAAATGAAGTTGGTATAATAATGGGTGTGGGTGGGGTAATCCTACCCTTGAACATGTTTTTATATAGTTTTTCAAGAATTATCATGTTCTAAATGCATGCCAATCATTTTTAGATTTAAATTGACCTCTGATATATGCTAGGGATGCTTTGTGCTGCTTAAAATACTAATATTGTTTACTAAATGGGAATGTTTATAATAACCAGCCCAAAAACTTCTTGTTTGCATAGTACCGATAAGACTGATCTTTTTCAGGTCTTAAGCTACCGATCTGAGATTGCTATCATGCTGAAATATTATCTACAGATATTGAACTTATCAAAAAGTGCCAAGAGATTTAGTCCCCTCGACTGGTAACAAATGGCAAAAAATCAGGGCCTAGCTCACTAACTATATATTTGAATGGATCCCATAACCTATGTAGTATATCAACAATGTGGGTTGCGTCAAGAAAAAAGACAGCTATTTTGTACATGCCCACAGATCATATGCACTGTATTAACACGCAGCCGATTAATACATTTGTTTTCGTCACAAAATTAGTATCAGAATATTCTATTCCGACATTTTATCATTTTGTTAACTCTCATGCCATGATAAAATTTTCATTATATAAATACATAAACTGAACTAGATTTTATTTTGTGATAAAAGGTAGTTTTAAACCTTTTTCAGTGGTACATGTACTAAAGGTCTACATTTTCCCTTCAATTTTAGACCCAAATTATAGATTGTGGGTACTCCTTAACGAACCCACAATTAATGTTATGAACAAAAATACGGAAAATATTAATACATTTGAAATAAAAAAAAATCATTTTTAAAGACAAAAACTCTATGTCTTTGATGCATTGTCGAGTTTTCATAATGTCTACAATAATATCTTCAACCATTGAATACAACCACGATAACATGTTTGTGCACTGAGTATCCCCTTATACCCAATTCATATAGACAAACTGGGGTATTCAGGGGTATACCCCGGGAGCTAATTTGACCTACCTTGCACCCCCAGGTCAATTTTATGGTGCCAAATCGTTCATTGGGGCCCCAGAAATGCAAAGAATTTTTGTCCTCAAAGAAAAAAGTGTTTGCACTATGAAAAAAATGCATGGTTTCCATGGCAACCGTTAACGTGATCCTTGAGCATGGAGGTATACATACCAAATTGGTTACATCTCCGCTATTACTCACCCTAGTAGATCATTGAACTTGGTCTCATTTTAAAGCTCTTGTAGCCAAAATACATGTGATTTTCTATGTATACCGCCTTAATTTTTCCGTAATTTTCCCTCTAAGTTCGAAGGGTTTTGTTAATATTCATAATACAAAAAATTAAATGAGTTTTATATTGTAGTGCAGGAAGGAAGGTATAATATTGCCCTAGCAATCATTTGATGCCATTTTCAGCATGTTAGGGCTTTTGGTTGCCGAGATACACATAATTTTGTAGGATTACCAGTTTAATTTTCCACTTTTTCGTTCCTATTTTTATGAAGATTTCATTAAGATCCATGAAATTGAAAATAATGTCGTTCTTATATGAGACTTTAAGGTCATAGTACATAGCCATAGCATTCATTTGATACTCCTTTCAGCATCCTGTGTTTATTAACAGCTCTGGTACAAGTGATTTTGTACGTATACCCCATATTTTATCCAAGATTTTTCTCAGATTTCTTGTGTGTTTTATTAATATTCATGAATAAGCAAATTCAACGATTAGAATAATAGGTAAAGAGGTTAAATTGCTTAGTCCATGCGTCACTATCAGACCAATTATAGTATTCTAGAGCATGCTATTGTTTGTATATGAATATTTTTGTGAGTACACCCTATTCTTAAGAATCACACAAGGGGTGGGTGTGGAAACTTTGTAATTTTACATCATGCAAATGTGTTCGTTGTTGAGGACAATATTTTATGGCATTAACATGGCAGCCATAAAAATGGTTTTCAGGGATACGAGATAGATCTTACAACCCATCCCAATCCTTGCCATGGCTACAGTTTATCTATCGTTTTCCTCGATTTTCGACATTTTTATTCATGAATATGCAAATGAGATCATTTTCATCTAGGCCCATGAAATCAATACATTTGTCATATGCTATTACTGGTTCAATAACAAAGAGTCACAATGATAGTGTTGGTCTCAAATTAGTTTATTTATAAATTTTATCGATTTTTCTGTCATTTTTTAACGTTTTCAAAAAAAAATAAATAAATAAATAAAATCACGAATATGCAAATTAGATGAGAAGCCCCCTTTTAGATCTACATCTTTCTGTTGCAAATGGATTTGTTTCTTCTAAAATTTATGATAAGCGCGATGACTTTGATTTCGATATAGTAAATTTTCCGTTATGGCTGGTGACGTTCTTCGTCGTGCTTCTTTAATATGGTGTATACATTTCGCAACTTATTAGGTTTGCTCGAGTCTGCAATCATGTAACAGACTTCAACGCTCGAAATAAATGTTTAACGACCAAACTTCTCCAACAATAAACTTCGATAAGCCTTTTCTAAATTTTATCGTAGACTCTATGAATTGATTTCCAAATATAATGTTGGGTTAAACACGCTTTTAAGTGAGGGCCTTTCGGAACCAATTTTATGGTGACTTGGTTTACAAATTTAAGAAATTAATAGGAAGTAATGATTTTTCATTTCAGTTCAGAAAAATCATATCACGTTACAGACGTATAGGTTATAACTTGAATAACTTAATATAGGTTATAACCTGTTATGCGACAGTATGCATGCTTAGTTGATTGATAACTATGCTGCCTTCTTTAATTGCACGCCGGTGGGTCGGGCGTCAGACTCTATGATGGCCCCGACTTAAAGCTATTCATTTTAGTTGGTTTGGACCGGAGCTTCTTGTCTGTTGCTTGGCCCACCGGGGTCCAACTGGTGTTTTTCTTTTGCTCCGGAGTTAGTAGGTTATTCGGCGCCCAGGGATCTCCATCGTCGGGCAGCTTACTCAATCTGTGAGTCCTGGTTTTTGATTCATCAGGATGTTCATCATGATTTATTTGTTTGTTCTTGATGATTCATTGACTAGTTAGAGATTCACCACGACGACCGAAGAACTATCTAAATGTTATGAACCACTGCAGAAGCTGAGGGTGAGGTTATGGCCATGTGAAACCGGTAAGCCCGCCACTAGCTTTGTGTTACTGATCGTTCCAAGGCGATACTTCTGTGGTGGTTCTTTTTGTTTTATGTCTTGCTGTTTAACATTTTTGTGCTGTTGCCGCCTTATGTATATTTTCATATTTTTAGTTAAGTTTGGGTAGCTGAGTGGCCACCTATTGGGAAAATAGCTGCTCATTCGGCTTACGATATGTTTTCATGGTATAAGTACCTGATTGTTTGTTTGGGTTTTTTTTACCACCTCGGTTTTTGGAGTGGGAATCTTTTTCTGATTGCGTCTTTTCCTGATATTTGCCTACTTGTACCTTTAGATGTCTTGTATTACTTATCATAGGATAAAAGGGCAATGTCTATGCTTTAAAATGAGACCACGTTCAGTGGTCTAGGTAAGTAATAGCGGAGATATAACCAATTTTGTACGTACACCTCCATGCTCAAGAATCACGTTAACGGTTGCCATGGAAACCATGCAATTTTTCATAGTGCAAAGTTGTCCTGGTGGGGTGCAGGGTACGTCAAATTAGCTCCCGGGGTATAAACAATTTTCTTATTTTTGATCCAAAACATAGATTGTGGGAACTCCTTAGAATCGCCTCAGTGAGGCGGCTCTATCGCGTACACACAATCAATGTTTTGAGCAAATATCTTAAAAAATGAATTTTGTTTCAATGAATTTTGGCAGCTGAAAAAAAAAATCCATATATTGCATGGGCAAGTTTTCGTAATGATCATATTGTATTTCAGCTTTAGCTGATACACGCCACATGATACTCGCCATCAGAGAACAACACTTTGCATCAGGGAATGACACAACTACCTGTTTTAACGTAACTCTACCGAAATCTGTGAATGGCGTCATCTCAGTGGTAAGATATAGTACTTTTAGTATTTTCCGGTTGATAGCTGCAACTGTAGTGAAAATTTTCGCAACTCTTGGCGATTTTCCGGTTGATAACTACAACTGCAGGGATCTCAGCTGCAGGAAGGACTTCAGCTGCAGGAGGTACCTCAGCTGCAGGGATGGAAGTTGAGCCTTATTGCGCTAGTGAGCCGATAACAAAAAGTACGATTCGTACACACAACCGTACATTTTCTGTGAAAACTAAGTAACCTTTTTCCCCGCAGAGGAGCTCACCTCAGTTGATGCATCAGCGGCCAAAAATGAAAAATAATACAGATGACTGTAAAAATTTAGACAGAAATGTATTGCCACGCGATCCTATTAATTTAAAGTAGACGTTTTCGTGTTTGTGTTAAACGGATGAATAATTTACAGATGATAATTAGGTTATGTTTTGCAGACGGCGATTATACAACTTGACCATCAATGGGAATCTATTGCATGGATGGAAAGTGCACTAGCATACACAGGTCCAGATGGCAATGTTGTTGTAAGAGGAAATACCGTCTATAGAAATAGTAGGTTTCTTCCTTCGTCTCACCTAGATCCGAGGTTATAAAGGTTTTTTCTTGCTCAACTCAGCTGAGACTAAACTTTATCCTGCTCATAAATGTTAAAATGCCAACAATTGTTGGCATTTTAACATTCATTATCAGGATAAATAGATAGCTTTAGTAATCTTAACCTGATTTTTTTCCCCAAATTTTGGTTATGTTTTTGATGTGTGGGCAAGTTAAATTTCAGTCTTTCTGAGTTGAGCATGAAAAAAGTTTCTTCCTTCGTCTCACCAGGATAAGATGTACATGCAATGCATAACCCCTTAAACCCAACTTTTATGCAGAAACATTGAAGTTTACTGGATTCATGTTTTTATTATTATTATTATTATTATTATTATTATTATTATTATTATTATGTTCTAACGTGTATCCACATTATTTTATTCTAACGTGTACCCACAATCTTGGGTTTGAGTTAAAGAATAAAAGTATAAAATGGTCAATAGGATATACCTTAAAATTGTTTCAATTTATTTTCTAAAAGGCAGACTTACTCTTTACATGTTCTTTCATTACGCGCAGAATATTGTATTCGTTCTAATAAGCGCATAGCCTGATCGTTTCTGAAAATCAAGTGCATAAGCACATACTGCTCGGTTAGCATATTGCTATTTTACACCGATTTTACACATTAATACCATATTAACCGCATTAAAACTTAACATTAGATGATCAAGCGCTATTTTACAACGTTTGGAACACGTAAATAACATCACCATTTATACATTTGACATGATTATAATGACATGACAGCATTTTATATTTCATTCGTAGAATGCGCTTATTAATAAGATAGTTTGTTACCTTAACTTTAAATTTTGAAAAATTTAGCATACTGTGCACTAATTAGAACGAATACGGTAATTGATTTTTTTTATTTCAGGAGACGATAACTCGTGTAGCGGCGTAGACCAATGTACGAGGTGGCATGGTTTGAATCTCAACTATTCGCAACCAACATGCGTTGGATCTCTATGTAGGACGATAGTGTATTTATCTTTGCGGGGAGATCAAAGACGGTTTGTCCAGATAGAGATGAGGGTTGATGCCACCAGAACAATGTGCTCGGGACTAACGGTAAAATCATTTATTTATAGTCATTACTGTAAACACATGATATACTTATGGCCGTTTTACACTCGCAATAACTAATTAAGATGTGGGTTCGTCGTAGGTGTATGTGGGGAAAGGGGGAGGGGAGGGGGCTCCCAATCACTTCAGTAGGTTCTTGTTCCTCAAAGTTACCGATTGGTAAATTTGAATACAGGAAACACTGGTAAATGTTAGAAAAAAAATAATAAGTTTGCTGCTGATTTTTCTAAACATGCTGATTCTCAGGTGAGCGATCGTTGCCCTTAGGGCTACTTACTTATGATGACGATGTAAACACACCCATGTGAAGCTAAAATTAAGTCGGAAAGGGACATGACATGTTTTGCCCTTGAGTGTCTTTAAACTGTCCTTTGTTCGCTTTCACAGAACTAGCATGTGATCGTTACCTTTCGGGTGTCTTTTTTTATGATTATATTTCTTTGCCAAGTAATGTAATTTCCGCCTATAATGGAACGCTTTTTTTTTTTATTTCAGAGAAGTTGTGTTCTCATAGTTGAAAAATTGTATGGCGGAAAATTCGTATTACAGGTAAGCTGTTAGAAGAGCAAATGAGCCGCATCATGAGAAAACCAAACATTTGCATACATAGGCGAAATCAAAGACGCAGATCAGCTTCGCAGTAACTGCGAAGCTGATCAGCGCCTTTGTTTTCGCTACACAGATAATACAATTCCTCTACTTTCTAAACCTAACATTTCCCGTCTCTAGCCATCTTCTGTGCTTGTACAGCTCGATTTATGTCGGACCTGTTCAAAAACTACAATTCGGTTTTCTCATGACGCGGCTCAAAAAACTCCACGTTAAAGACAACCAATGTCATAGTCATAAACAGATTTTTCGTAAGTTTGAAAAAAAATTGAAAGCATCAATTGAAAATGATTGATATTTTTCGTATTCTTGCTCAAAACATGAATTGTGGGAACACGTTTAGTACCACCTCGGTTATAGCAAGTAGCAGTCTATGTTTTAGAGTACAAATGAGACACTGAGTACCTATAGTCTATGTGGTTGAGTAAAAATGAGAAAAAAATGTATGTATCCTTGTATTTTCAGGTTCGTGTTATTCTACCAGATCACCGAGTTTGTGCTTTTTCGAGAACAATTTCATCAAAGATTTGTGGAGGTAAAACCACTGTCACACTATCGCGTATCGACTCACGTATCTACGGCGTATCAAGATACGAAAGGTACGTCACGCGTACGTCGTACATACGTGAGCATACGTAGCTGATACTCATCGATACGTAGCTCATACTCTTCATACGCCGAGGTGCTACGGGTTTTTTGTGTGCACTCAGTAAAAATTCGTAGCACGTACGTGGCAGGTCTGATACGCCGTACATACGTCACACATACGTGGTACATTCGAAAGCAACGTGGAAGGTACGCCGTAGATACGTAGCTCATACTCCTCATACGCCACACGTACGTCGCGGTTAACATACCACGTAACCGTGACGAATGTACAGCGAACCTTTCGTATCTGCTACGTATGTGTGACGTATGTGTGGCGTATCCTCGACTCTCTTTTCGTATCTACGGCGTATCAGCGACGTACGTGTGGCGTATCTCGCGTACCAATGGCGTATGTGCTACGTATGTGCTACGTACGTTTCGCTGCTGTGGAACTTATGTGTGATACTCCTAATACGTCACACATACTCCACAGCAGCGAAACGTACGTAGCACATACGCCTTTGGTATACAGCGTACCTTTCGTATCTGCTACGTATGTGTGACGTATGTGTGGCGTATCCTCGACTCTCTTTTCGTATCTACGGCGTGTCAGCGACGTACGTGTGGCGTATCTCGCGTACCAATGGCGTATGTGCTACGTATGTGCTACGTACGTTTCGCTGCTGTGGAATATGTGTGATACACCTAATACGTCACACATACCACAGCAGCGAAACTTACGTAGCACATACGCCTTTGGTATACAGTAGTTTAATACGATTTAAGCCCCTGTCAGACCAGGAGGTGTTTCCGCGGCGTTTGCACGGCGTTCTCAAATTTCCTAGAACGCCTGGAGAATTCCAAGAAAAAAAATATATTTTATTTGTGAAAAAAGGAAGCGATGGCTTCCTCACGGCGTCCTCGTCGCGCCCAAAGCGTTGCTACGGAGTTCGCACTGCGTTCTACCGCGTTCCTGCGGAGTTCATGCACTGTAAAAAATTTTCATGGCGCTTGCACGACGTTTTCACTGCGCTTGCGCAGCGTTCTTGGTGTATGCACTGCGTTTCCACGGCGTTCGCACCGCGCTTTCACGGCGTTCTGGCACTACACTGACGGTTTGTAGTCAAAACAGAAACGAAGTCTAACTCATTTATACTTTTGCTTTCAAGAAGATCCTCTAATGTCAGCTCCGGCATCTGTCTGTGAAAATTACCATGTTGAACTGAAACGTCTAGCTTCCGCCAACCACGGTCGGACCCAAAGCATTCTACGTCATTGCGCCCTCCTCCATCTGCGTCTCTGCAGAACAAGGTGGACAATATTCCTAACTGTGCATCTCATTTAAATAGTATTTTGTTTGCTTTTGTCTTATTTAAAATTTACATAACTTTTTATAAATCTATTTTTGTGTTTTTATCATAAAACGCCTTGGACACGGTAGAAGCTCCGCGCGAGCGCAATGAACGCCATGAAAACACCTTGCATTCTGCTCTTCGAGTGTGTTGTCGGAAAAATGTTTTGTTGTGTTTTATGTATTTTCTTTCCCAGCTGGTGTCTATGTTGGGACTTTAAATCTAATTGCATCGATTCCTGATCCCTCTGTTCTTACTTTGCAAACGCGGTAAAAGCTCCACGCGAGCGCCATAAACGCCGTGACAACGCCTTGCAAACGCCACAGAAGCGCTGTAAGATAAATGACACGCCGTGAAAACGCCATAGACTCGCCGTATAACCGCGGTGGAAACGCCGTAAGATCTCCATGGACGCCATAGGTACTCCGTGGAAACGCCATGAGCTACCACGGCGTTTGCACTATGATCTCACGGCGCGCCCGCGGAGTTCCTGGAGCGTTGATGAAGTTCTTACTGCGTTGCCACGGCGTCCTCACGGCGCTCTTATAAGAACGCCGAGTGATGGCATTTGTTTTGAGCATGTCCAAAAGAAACGCCGACCCTTGGCGTTCTAGGATTTCCCACGGCGTTCGATGGAGTTCCCATCGCATTGCTACGGCGTTGGTGGCGTTTGCACCGCGCTCACCTCGGCGTTCTGCATTTTTGTAGAAGCCGCGAGAGCGCCGCGAGAGCGCCGCGAGAACGCCACCCTGGTATGACAGGGTTTTACTTTTACAGATCCGCCTATTACCTACGCGCTTAGTTCGTCCACCATACTGATAACAGCGTCACAACATTCGCTATCCTCTGCCTGGATGTGGCTTGTGCTAGCGATAACAGTATGTTTAACTGTGCTTACAATCATCGGTAAGTACCAGAATGTACCCCTGTACTATGGGAGATACATGATGTCATTTTGAGTTATTTAGACGTCAAATCGCTTTGTTTAGCCATAAAATCCCCTTTCGAGTAAAGAAAGGATGATAACGTATATCGTTCTAACTGGAAGCTTAGACTTATTTTAACAAGAAAAATATAATATGAAGTTCATATTATATATGGCGTTGCTACATGCAAAATGAATTATCTCCATCATATTACTAGAAAGTTTTTAGAAACGAAGGCAGATTTGACATAGTTTATAACCCAGAAAGTAGTTGCTTCTCACTATGACAAAATAATTTGACTGGAAAGTTAAATAAGCCATCATTTAAGGATGTTCGCTGCCAATGAAAAGTATTCAAACTTTTTTTCTAGCCACTTTTTTTGGACTCCAAAATACAACACAAGACATTTGAAAACAAAATAAATTTAGGGTAGTGTGCATTTTTTCAAGCTACAGGCCTCTGAATGAGACCTCTGAGCACCATGTTTTAAATTTGGTAAAATTAATTTAATTTTTAATTCTTTAAAACATACCTGTCTTGAACAAACATACACTTAGAATGCTTTCGAAAGTCATAATATTTACGTAACGCAGACTATTTTGGACCAAAAGCATAGAAAAATTTGCAATTTGGAGTCGATGACAAAATTTTACGGTTCCTTTTTCAACCCTACCCCCATACTTGAAAAGTTGGAAAAAATCAATATTTTGAAATGTGCCAAATTCATATTTGTTGATTCAAACTTTTTCTTGTATTTTCACACAACATAGAACTTGGTAATATTGTTCGAATAAAAGAAAGAAATATATAGGGTAGTGAGCATATAAGAGAGAACCAACAACTTGAAAATCGCCATTTTCAGCCTTTCTTCGGCCGTTTTGTTTCTAAAAGCCCATTTCATAAAACCACCTAAAATTTTAAAACCAGCACACTAAAGACACAAAGACTGACTTAGAAGACCATGTACACATATACTGCTGCTAAAATAAACATCAAACTAGTGCAATTAATTTTAAGATGTGTAATATTCAAGTTTAATCTACCCTACCCCCTAAATTTTACTGACAACTAAAATTTTCTGAAAAGTTGTAGAAAATGGGGTGAAAAAATGAAGTTTCTTAGATTGACAATTTTCATGGCTCATTCAATGTATCCAAATATAAAATATTAGGAAAATATCTGCAACCGTTTACAAGATATTCAAGAAAAGAAAAACCGAAAGTTCCGAAATGTCAAATGTTAGCAGCGAACATCCTTAACTATAGTAAACCAAACAAAACTGGAAAAGCAGTCACTATCTGATCCAACGATGACTTTAACCCATTTTGTGGCGATGTCAAATTTTGTTTCTTTAATAGGCATTTCTAAGATATTACTGTGGGAAACGTTGTAACAAATTGGAATAAGACTTCGATTGAAAGTTGGTTAACATACACCATGCGGTTTAGAGGAGACTTTCATTTATCATACAAATAAAATTGACAAAGCCGACTGACGCCATGACATGCCAATCCTTTTAGCTTTTGAGTTGGCATATGTGTTGGACTGATTTCCCTCCTGGTGCACCCCCTAGTGAAATATTGTCAATTTGGCGAGTCACTGGTAAACCATTCAGATTCAGATGCAAACTTCTGTGGTGCTTCTTTTTGTTTTATGTCTTGGTGTTTAATACTTTTGTGCTGTTGGCGCTTTATGTATGTTTTTCATATTTTTAGTTAACTGATTGGCCGCCTATTGGGAAAATAGCTGCTCATTCGGCTTACGAAATGTTTTCATGGTATAAGTACCTGATTGTTAGCTTGGTTTTTTCCCACTTCGGGTTTTTGGAGTGGGATTCTTTTTCTGATTGTGCCTTTTCCTGATCTTTGCCTACTTGTACCTTTTTTAAAATACGGTATGTGTTCTGTGAAGAACGTTATGATATGTAATCAGACTTTTAGAGTTCAATATCACAGACATTGCCGGTTTTAATAAGAAAATGACACAGTATCCATTTATCATTTACTTAAACTGAGCATTTCAGCATTTCACTATTATCTTTTGTACTGGACATTAATGTGTAGACCAAGAATAGCCGCGTTGTCTGAAGCATTCTCAATTTCTCATCATACACTCTTACTGTTTCAGTTATGTTTGCAGTCCATCTCAATTCATATTTTTTCACCATTTACTAAAACTGTCATGGTTTTTGGTATACTTGTCATTTTCAAGCCAATGAGCTCAACAAATTTTGAAAATTATCATCAAATTCCATGAATGACAAAGTAATTTCTTTCAGTCATCTTTTCCAAGGAATATCTCTGCATTTAGCACTGCCTGTGTTGATGAGCTGGTGGTTGAAGGAACTGGCCTAATTGGAGACTGGCAGGTTCTCTGAAACGAAAGGGTCAATTGTCTAGTAAATGATAACCTGAGGTCTGGTATATACATGTATAACAATATTAAAACATGTATGAATACTATAAATGGTCAAATGCATGTATATAAATCCAAGGTGCTGACAGATAAATTCTTGGGATCCTTTTTTGTTGTTGTTGGTCAGACTCATGCAGCATATTCTGTCAATTTGCTAATTTTGTGCAAGATTTTCCCTCTCAATGACATTTTCTTCAGTTTTCCCAAACCAAATGCCCAGGGAACCTAGAGTTCACTATTGCCTCAAGTACTAGGTCAATGGCAGTGAAAGTCGTAATTTATAAGCATAGATTGTTTCCGCCTGCAACATCCCAAGGTCTGTTGAAACTGGTGCACTAGCTCTGGAGTAGAAGATTTTAGATACTTCTGTGGTAGTTCTTTTTGTTTTATGTAAAATTTTTGGTGCTGTTGGCGCCTTATGTATGTTTTCATATATTTTTAGTTAAGGTAACTGAGTGGCCACCTATTGGGAAAATAGCTGCTCATTTGGCTTACAATACTTTACCGGTCCCCCATGGTAAACAGCTAAGGTCCATTCTATCCTATAAACCCTCCAGTTCACAGGTTAGCTTCCCATAGGCAGGTTACTAGTGTTTAATGCAAATTTCTTTCACAACAGACAAATGTTACATTTGTATGAGCAGAAGAGGTCAGGAAGAATATTTTCATGAGCAAATCTACATACCAATAAAAGATTTGCTGATTTAGGGCTATTCTTGAGTTCACCTCAGTGCTAATCAAACATATTACCATGAAGTTGCAACATTATAATTGCAGGAAGCAGAAAAAATGTTCTCCAGCCTGAAATTAAAAAGTTACTAATTTTGAGTGTCTATCCATTGGACTTTCTAACTTTTGACCCAGGCTCAAAATTATCTGTACATGGCATTTACAGCATTTGTATTGACACTCTTCTAATCAAATTAGGAATCAATATGTACATGGCATTTACAGCATTTGTATTGACACTCTTCTAATCAAATTAGGAATCAATATGATTTTAAACAGGTTTTTACAAATTTTCAGTTGAGATTAAAAGCTGAGTTATTATATGATCTTAGTTTTGGCCTGACATCGCAGCTACATCCTGTCTGATATACCAGCAATACCCCTTCAATGTGAAAAATATTTAAAGGTGCTTTAGAGGCACTTTTAGCCTTTACTGATTATTTGATAACCATTTTCAGATACATTGGCAGTTTGGTGAATTATATTTGTCAGTAACTATTTCTGAAGAAGGTGAAATACAAAAGGTGGTTTCCAAACATTTTATATTACTATACTGATTGTTCAAAGGCCATACTTCTGTTGTGGTTCTATTGTTTATGGTTATTGGTTCACATTATGTGCTGTTTGCTCTTTATGCAACAGTTTTCATATTTTTAGTTAAGTTCAATTTGCTGAGTGACCACCTTGGAAGCAGCTGCTCATTCGCTTACCATATGCTTTCTTGGTACAAGTACCTGATTGTCAATTTAGTTTTTTCCCATTTGGGTGGGAATTTCTTTCCAGTTGTGCCATTTCATGACCATTGCCCACTTTTGCCTCTTTATAAAAAGAATCTGATATAGAACTATAAACTTGTTGCCCTATATTTCACCAATAAATAAACTTCATGACCATCTTCACTTTCAAACATGCTCTTACCCATTTACTACATCTGTGCCACCCATCAAACAAATTCCTTCATGTGTTCATGTCAGATAGTAAACTGTCTACAGACTCTGTATGACTGATTGACCTGAAAAAAAAGGGAACTAGAAATGCGTGTTTGTAAAACACCATGCCCCCAACTGTATGCTTGTCCCTAAACTGGCACTTTGTATGATTCATTTATTTCATATGAATGAAGCGAAATTTGATTTCCTGAAGAAGTTGTTCGGACCAGAAACAGAATGTAAGCTTTTTGCAGACAATTTAGAAATGGAGTAAAAAATCAAAAAAGGAGTAATTTTGTCGAAATTTGGCTGTAAGTCCTCAAAAGTTTACCGGTGAGCTTCTCAGCATCAACCAGTATACCAAATATGAAGACTCTAGCTCAAGTACTTTTTTGAGATATCTTGCACACAAGATTTTCAAATTTTGTTTTCAAAGGGACATAACTCCAAAAAGGGGCATAACTTAGACATGAAAAAATATGGGTCAAATATTTTTTCATGAGGAATTTGTATATGAAATTTCATAACTCATCATTCACCATTCAAAAGTTTCAAGTTGACCGAAAAGTGGAAAAAAAAATCAATGAAATTTTCAAAATTGCATAATTTTGTCAAAATTTGACAGAAAGTGCTAAAAAATTATTCACGTCATCTACTCCTCAGCCCCAATCAGTGTACTAAATATGATGGCTCTAGCTTTAATACCTTTTGACATTTCTTGCACACATGATTTTCAAATTTTGTTTTCAAAGGGACATAAATCCTAAAAGGGGCATGACTTAGACATGAAAAAATATGGGTTGAATATTTTTCATTGGGAATATACATTTGTAATTTCAAAATCTTAATATTCACCATTAAAAAGTTCCAAATTTCACTGAAAAGTTGAATAAATCAATGACATTTTCAAAATTGCATAATTTTGTCAAAATTTTAAAGAAAGTTCTCAAAAGCTAATCTTGTCATCTACTCCTTGGCCCCAACCAGTGTACCAAATTTGATGGCTTTGTAGAACTCCGTTCCTTAATGCTTCATGCCAAGTTTCAAAATCATAGGCCTTCTGGTTCTGAAGAAGAAGATTTTTAAACGTTTTTGCTATTTATAGCCATGGCGGCCATCTTGGTCATGTGACCTTGACCATTCATACAAACTTTCATTCCCTCTTCCTAAGGATGCTCCACAAAAAGTTTGGCTTTGATTGGCCTAGTGGTTTCAGCCTCGGGGAAAAGCCGGGACTCTACTTTTGGTCCAGCAAATGCCCGCTAAAATCCCCACCCCATGCCAGGACTTCTCTCATTGGCAAAACCACCACTGTTTTCCCCCCGTAGCCTGCTATCTTTCCTTTTTCTCAGCCCTTTTTGACTATATAAAGCAAACCCTGCAAATATCTTCCCCGCACTGCCATGGCAAAATTTTGGTCTAAGCCCCGCTCATTTTTACAGCTATCTGTGTCTTACCAGTGCCAAAAACATCTAGTATCACCGTTTTTATAGGGTGAACCAACATCATAAGGCCTAAAAAAAAATAGCTGTGTTTCCGCTAACAGTCTGAAAAAAATTAGGGTAGGTACTAGGTAGGTAGGAAAACCTTTTTATTTTCCTTTTAATTTTTACGCAAAAAAATCCAGGGTAGGTAGGTAAATGTAATTTTTTTATACGCAGTTTTTATTGAAAAAGGTCAAAATGGTCAATGGCACGCAAAGGTATGAGGTCTACGTTCTTCAGCCATGTGAACCCATCAATGTCAAAGACTGGCAACATATTTTATAATAAGATTCAGTCTCCTTGCCTCAAATGCGGTTGATAAACTTTCAGTCTCATCTTGTTCATAGACCACTATCTGAGAGCAGGGTGGCCTAGTGGTAGAGCTTGCTGAACTGTAAAGTACTGTGTTGGAATCCCACCAGCACTGGGTCTTGTCCTCCAGAAAGAAACCTTCTCTCAGATATGCATCCCAACAATGGCAACATGACCTAAATAAAGTTGACTGCGATGCAAAACCCCAATACAAACAATTTAGGGGATGGTATAATCTGACATATTTCACACAACAATACTCTTATTGCATGCAACTTAGCAGGAAAGGCCAGTATTGACAAAATAATAAGAAATAAACAGCTTTATTTTCAAAACGAAATCTGAAGAACACAAACCATCAACATGTACGATAAAAAGACTACTCCCGAATTCAAAACTATAACTGTAACTGCATATCTGTTCCGGGTCACCTCAGCCCATTGTACAACTGCAACTGAACCAACGAAAATGCCAAATGCAGGGACTCCCTTTATAAGGGATTACTGAATCTGAATACATGTAGTTTACTGGTGACACGCCAAATGACATCATTTCACCAGGGATTTGGATGGGGGAGTATTTAGTCCCTAGAACGCACAACTGAAGAATTCTCTGAAAGCAACACCTGTTTATTCTGATTGTATTATCCTCCAACATGTCCAACCGCTAGGAGGTCTCTGCTATCCCCGAGTTACGGTATGATTACCATCACAAGTCTCCGATGATAGAACTACATTACCCGCCACTTACTATCATCTTAACATATTTACAGTATGCCATACTCTATCATTGAAGTCATTTTATTTTGCGGGGGAGGTAGTAGGCGGAGAGAAGCCAGTGTTCGCCTTATAAATGCTGAGCGCATTTTAGCAAGATAGCCACTGGTACCATTTTTTAACGTCTTTGGAATGACGCGGCCTTGGATCGAACCCACAGCCTCCCGCTTCTGCAGCGGACCCTGTAACCATTACGTTATCGAGACCGGTATATCATATTGCAGAAAGACAGGTTAAACCCAGATGAGAAAAGTTTGTTTAATTAAGAACACTTTGAAGTGTTGTGACATGCCTTCGGTATATTCACTTTTAGAACAAGACATTTCTAATTCACAGTGGAATAAACTCCTGAATGGCTCAGTTAACTCGTATGCCAGTTGAAGACGCATGAAGTCAGTGTGAGTGTGTGTGGGTACAGATTTTGTCCGTAAGTCATGTCTGAAGACTATTCACAGCACAGTCTTCAGCCTCGTCACAGTATGTCCTTGTGAGCAGTTTGTTCTGGAAAATTGTAATGGGGCCTCAATTTATAGACTTCAGGGTTCGCGCTAGCGGTCGCCATCGTCGCCATTTGCGAAGATTTTTATTTTTTGGCTCCTAAAATTTGACTTTGGCGAAAGTAAATGGCGAATATATAGAGCCACTTTGTCCAGCCAAAAAGCCATTGTTTTCCACAGAAAACCATCATTTGATTACCTGTATATTCGCGCCTACAATAGAGATAATCCTATTCTTTATCGGTGTTTATTCAAGTGTTGCAGTATATTGCTAAAAGCATTCAATTGACAAGTGTCATTTCTGACCTTGTGTATTCATGCGTGTACTGCATGACACGCTTGGCGCACGTGGTCCGGTAACGATGTAGACCGCCACCAGCGTGTTAGATTTGAAATAATGTTTGAGTGTAGATGAGTGGGAAATGTCAATATATACCATTTAAAAATGAAACAGATTCTTTTTAGAATCAGCAAGTCAACTTTACCCATGCATTTACTTTACAGCTTTAACTCTTGATTTTGTAGAGTGTCATTTATTTTTTTTCTATTAAAGTATATGAATTTTAATATTTCAGTCTGTCTACTAATCTTAAAAGTTTTGTTTCTGGTTTTGTACAAGCATAAACTAATAATTTTAGTAGTTGTTCCCCTTGTTAACAAATACAAGAACAAGCTTTATAAAACATATTTTCCCAAACTAGGCCTATATGTATAGGGATCTCAGCCTACACCTGCCCTTCAAATCAGTTGGAAATTCATAATTACATTACCTGGATCTACTGTTGAAATATAACTTAGAACATGTAGCATGTATGGGACTTGGGTGAGAAGGGCAATATGTATTTTTAGGGAACTGGAGAGACCAAGTTAAAAAGGGCAAACAAAATATTTGGGGGTTTAAGTGAGCAAGGAGCTGAGTGAGATGTGTCCTCTTGGCGAAAAAATGGCCAAGATTTGGCTCAAACTTCAAGAAAATGGCGAAAAAAAATCTCAAATGGCGAAAGTGATGGCGAAAGAAAAATATATCCTAGCGCGAACCCTGCTAATAGTCTCAATACGAAGGACTTGAGAAACCCGGGATCGTATCTACAATCTCTGGTTTACAAGGCAAATGGCTTAACCAAAGCGCCACGGTGGCTTCTATATGACACCAAATTCTACGTCATTTCGACGGAGTCTCGCTAAATAATCGGGGGAACTCTTCGATACAACAGAATAGACGCTGAAACTATCAGAGACATATCAGAAAAACCAACAAAACCCACGACTCGAATGCTTGGGTCGGGCTACAGAAAATGCTGGGTCGGATGTCGTAATTTTTATTTTTTTATTTTAACCATAAAAATAGCAGAGTCGGTGGGTTGAGACAGGGTCGGTCGGGTTAGCGGAAACACAGCTATTATTTTTTTACCCCTAACTCAGTTAAACTGATGCGTTGGGCTATTAAATAAACATATAAACACTTTGAAAAAACACAAGCATGCATCTCGAGAAAAATCTGTAAGCCAAACAATGCATCTTAGCCCAAGTTCTATTGTCCCAGGATGCCAAATAAAAAAATGTTCATACAATGACAATGCAAAACAGTGCAGAGAAGTAAGCATTTTCGAAAAGTTTTAACTTGTCATTCGTTTTGTTCGACTTCACTGACACTGTTAAATAAACTGATCATCGAGCAGATTATGAGATAGAAACTTACAAATATCAGCTACTTCAAGCATCATTATGCTTCAAGCTGACATAAAATGTATGATATTCCATAAAAAGAGCTACTCGGCCATGTGTTATTTCCGGTCAAAATGAAAGTAGAAAACGAACCACATCGGAGCGATTTTTAACAAAATTACAAACAGGTTTTCTGCCTGTTAAAACACACCTTTAACCAAGGCTGAGGTAGTGACCTAAAGTAGTGAATGAAAAATAAATGGGCCAATTAAGAAAATTAGCCAGATACTGATTTCACTTCTTTCGACCACTCTATTGACGTATTGTCAATTTAGCGTATCAACAGTAAACCATTCAGATTCAGCATAAACTGTATAATGTGGTAAATTTGTTAGATTGAATTGACATCAAAGAAAACTTAGTTAATCATAATGTCATTACAAGCCAGTCTGAATAAAATCGGAAATCATGTTGTTACATGCAGGTCACAGCAGCTTGACACACATTCTTCACGTCAGTTGTGCATTTGATTGGTCGACAGAGCCACACCTCCAAATCGACGGCATTTGATTGGTCTACAGAGCCGTAGGTGATTTAACGAAACCAGGTCAAACACAAATCGAGACCCAAATCTAACGTTTTATACCCTCGTTTGCGAAAAACTCACTAAACATGCAAAGAAAAATTTACTCACCGCACGTCAGTCCAATAAACACACAAATTCGCCAATTAAAAGCACGAAATTTCCGTCGAGGATAAGCTTTGGAATCACCGACTCGAGAAAACAAAATGGCGACGTAAGTCAAGCTTGTCATGAATCAAAAACCCAACTGATTGGTTCCCCGCAGCAGGTATTGAAACCCATTGTAAAATTATTGAAACGAGTACCAGAGGGCTCTCTATGGCGTAATTTTGGACTGATCCATTTAAAAGGGGACAGCAGGTTATTTTAACTGTATTTCAATACATCAAATAACGAATTCATAGTGACTAACCATAATAACATTCTACAAAATAACAATATAAAGCTGCTCCGACATTTTAGTTATCTATCTTCTTCGAATTTTATTAAAATAAACAGCTAGTCAAATCTAAACACCCACCAAGAAGATACCAATCGAATTTTGATTATAAGATTAGGCACTATAAGACTAATTCTTTAAATAATTATTCTATTAATTAATCTAGAGAATTATTTATATTTGAATAATTATAACAGTAATAATTAACGCCTAGAAAACATGATAAATGGACACTTAAATGGACGGTAAAGGTTATGTATAAAACCTGTAACCGAACCAGACCAAACCGAACCTACGGAAAATACCGAACTTACCCGACCGAACCTACGGTAATTACCGAACGTTCCGGACAGAACCTACGGAAAATGCCGATATATCGATACCGGGATTTAGCATAAATACCGGTTTAATTTGGAAAAATAAAAGGTAGATGTATTGAAGAGCGATTCTAAACGCATGGAGTACTTGATACGAGACCGATCAGCACAAAGTAAGAAAATCAAAATACAAAATATGTTCTTTAAATGAATGACGGACCATAAGTGAGTTGATTTTCCGGGTCATTAGACAATTTTCATGCAGCTAGTTTCTTATTTGTAATATTCTCATGTGAAAAACGTGGACAGATCGGGAATTCAAACTGTATACGGCTAAATACGGAAATAAATAAATAAATAAATAAATAAATAAATAAATAAATAAATAAATAAATAAATAAATAAATAAATAAATAACTGGGTCCGAACATATAAACCGAACTGCAATCGAACCTGTTAACCGAACATGTAAACCGAACTGAGTGCGAACATGTAAACCGAACTGGGGCCGAACCTGCTAACCGAACTGTGGCCGAACCTGGTAAGAGTTGCATAATGCGAGCGCTACGTAGCGCTTTGTAGATGGCTCCCGACGTCACGATGACATCATTTTGTGCAGACGCATACAAGCAACAAAGCGCTACGTAGCGCTCGCGTTATGCAACTCTTACCAGCTAACCGAACTGTGGCCGAACCTGCTAACCGAACTGTGGCCGAACCTGCTAACCGAACTGTGGCCGAACCTGCTAACTGAACTGTGACCGAACCTGCTAACCGAACTGTGGCCGAAACTGCTAACCGAATTGTGGCCGAACCTGCTAACCGTACTGTGGCCGAACCTGCTACTTGAACCGATTTGTTGCCGAACCTGTTAACCGAACTGTGGCCGAACCTGCTAACCGAAATGAGGCCGAACCTGCTAACCGAACTGTGGCCGAACCTGCTAACCGAACTGTGGCCGAACCTGCTTCTTGAACCGAACTGTTGCCGTACCTGTTAACCGAACTGTGGCCGAACCTGCTAACCGAACTGTGGCCGAACCTGCTAACCGAACTGTGGCTGAACCTGCTAACCGAACTGTGGCCGAACCTGCTAACCGAACTGTGGCCGAACCTGCTAACCGAACTGTGGCCGAACCTGCTAACAGTTCGGACCCAGTTCGGTTTACATGTTCGGCCCCAGTTCGGCTAACAGGTTCGGTTTAACAGGTTCGGCCTCAGTTCGGCTGACAGGTTCAGACCCCAGTTCGGTTTACATGCTCGGACCCAGTTCGGTTTACATGTTTGGACCCTGTTCGGCTAACAGGTTCGGCCCCAGTTCGGTTAACATGTTCGGCCACAGTTCGGCTAACAGGTTCGGTTAACAGGTTCGGCCTCAGTTCGGCTGACAGATTCAGACCCCAGTTCGATTAACATGCTCGGACCCAGTTCGGTTTACATGTTTGGACCCTGTTCGGCTAACAGGTTCGGCCCCCGGGTTCGGCCCCAGTTCGGTTAACATGTTCGGCCCCATTTCGGACCCAGTTCGGACCCAGTTCGGTTTACATGTTCGGACCCAGTTCGGCTAACACATTCGGATAAATAGGTTTCATAAACATTTTTATTTATTTATTTATTTATTCATTTTTTTTTATTTTTTTTTTCTAAAAATTTGTATGATTTTATTATTTGGATTGTTTGTTAAAGTTAATTGACATCTAAGCGCGATATCAATCCGATAATTAGCTATATGTTTGACGAGGGCGTGAAAGACAGTCTTTATCGTGATAAAAACATTTTTTTTTTTTCGAAATTTGTATGATTTTATTATTTGGATTGTTTGTTAAAGTTAATTGACATCTAAGCGCGATATCAATCCGATAATTAGCTATGTTTGACGAGGGCGTGAAAGACAGTCTTTATCGTGATAAAAACATGATTATGAAAGTGACACCTGCGTTTATTAACAGTAATTGGATACAGAAGGATTATCATCAGCTATTCAGTGAAGGTGGTCATGCATCACAGCAGGGGTTCACTGTGTATAGAAAGACATTACTCTAAGTAATCGTTGAAGTATTAAATACAACCGCACCATTACAATAGGAAAGGAAAAGAAAATACTATAACGTCATTATAATTTTGATACTTATAAAACAAAATAATAAATAAACAAACAACCTTTATGATCCTTCATTAAGCTTAACTTAGCGGTAAAATTACATAAAATCCTTTGTAAATAGTGAAATAAGTGCTTGAACTTCAAAATTTTGGTCATTTTAACAGGTAATGCAATTAATTCCTGGTATCGAAAGATCATAATTGCCAAAAGTCCGGTCCGGATGTTCGATAATTTCCGTAGGTTCGGCCGGATATGTTCGGTAATTTCCGTAGGTTCGGTTCGGTTTGGTTCGGTTACAGGTTTTATACACAGCCGACGGTAAACTCAAACTCAGAATTTAATGAACCGTGAGCTAAACAGTCGTAATCATCGCGGCACCAGTCATTTGTATCCCCGGCTCCCCTAGTGCCGCATATATCGGGGACACAGTGTCGGGATTAGTCCTGGCAGTGCCGGGGATGTGCGGGGGTTTTAATTTCCCGCCAAAACACAATTACATGTGAATACAAATTAGGTGTTAGTTACTTTTGTGGTCCTTATTTTATTTGCAAATGTACCTGTACATTTACATGAAAAAATTCTAGCTGCTCTCTCATATTTCAGTTTCATCAGAAAAACTCCAAACTGTTGTTCCATATTATTGTCAGCCTCGGAAGAGCCGAGGCTTTTAGTAGGGATTTTACCACAAATATGACCCCGCAGTGCCGGGCTTTTAGCAGGGCTTTAAAATTTGACAAGTTAAAAGCCCCGCTATTCCCCAGCCCTGGGGATGCCCGGGATAAAATGACTGGTGCATAACAGACTGAGTATAACTTTGCATGTCATGACGAAAGCAAAACATCATCAGCATATCACCCTGTATATCCGTGATGCTATAAAATTTCTTACAGTGCAGATTGTAGTAACATCGCACGACAATTGACAAAATGGAGTGCGGTGATTGAGAGCCGGATCGATTTGGCTGCAACCTACAGCTTTAGGTTGCCGCCCAATCGATCGATCATCCTATCACCGCTTTGTCATGTGTCGTGTAATGTTGCCTCAACTTATTCTGCGCTGTAAGAATAACTGGTATATATGGCGATGTGGATAGTGTCAAGAAAACGCACGGCCGCTACATGGACAACGCCATGCATCTATAATTTCAGACTTCATTTTCCATATAAGAGAAGTGACGATACTGAATGATAAAATATTGCCATGGTCACAGTTTCGGTCATCAAATCAACATCATTGACCATGTAAAGCTGTACAGATTTAGATTCAATTATAGTATATGTTTAGTTTGAATTTAAAAAGAACCGAAAAATTGCTAGGTTGTAAGAAACTGTAGATAGTGATACTTTGAACGTGAGTTCTGACTTTTATAACATTTCAGGAATTCTTATATATAAACGGATCCACCAGAATGGTAAGATTCTTAATAACAATTGAGCCGCGTCATGAGAAAACCAACAATAAGGTTTCCGAACTTGTTCGACACAAACCGAGCTGTACATGGAAGCACAAGAAATGGTTCTAGGCTGGAAATTTTGTATTTAGAAAGAAGAGGAATTGTACTGCGAAGCTGATCTGCGCCTTTGTTTTTGCATATGCAAAACGTTTGTTTTCTCATGACACGGCACAATTATTTTCATGTTTTAATGGTTTCATACTCAAACCAAGATTATGCTTTGACTTACATCACCTTGCAGATAAATAAATAGAATATTTTTCTATTTATATAGGGACTGAAAACCCACAACCAGTCCGCCATTATGCGTCTATTTCGCATGCACGTATAATGAGCCGCGTCATGAGAAAACAAAACAATGTGGTTTTTCTGAACTGGTCCGACACAAACCAGGCTGTACAAGCACAGAAGATGGCTGAAGGCTGGACATTTTGGATTTAGAAAGTAGTGGAATTGTACTATCCGTGTAGCGAAAGCAAATGCATTGATCACAATTAAATACTGCGAAGCTGATACTCATATGCAAAATGTTGAATTTTTCATGACGCGTCTCACTGATGGATCATAATGGGTAGTCATTGACCAACACGTAATGCAGCTAGTATTTAACTTGGTAAGGTTACTGGCAAGATGGTCTCGACCTCCACTAAAATATGACGGGGTAAATAAGGTTCTTTTTTTTTTTTTCTTCTTCTTCTTCTTCTATGTCTACAGAAAAAAAAACATTATAAACTGAGTTTATTTACTTGTTTCTAGCCACACACTATTAAAATACACGAATGAAAATCACTAAAAATGAATAAAGGCGCATTGTATGGTATTTCTTGAATACGGAAGCCCATATACATTGGCCCTAAACGCACCTCTCTCAGTGCTTCATTGACACACAAACTTCGATCTCTGATTTCCAGTTTCGTTTTATAGTGACAACAGGTTATTCAAGCGTCACAGGGAGAGGACGGCTTAACGATCAACATTTTCGTCGATCATCGGGAGAGCTTCACGAACTATTACAACTAAACATCACAACAAGTCAAGATGTAGTTATAGAAGATGGCAAGAAAGAGAACATGATGACAATGACCCATACATTGTAAGTGATTTAACCCATTAGTGACGAATGTATTTTCTCATCATTATCATTTGGGTGAGTCCACTTTCCTTTTTAGGGGCATCAGGAGTGATTTTGAATTTGCATTCCATTTTTCGATGGAATTCCTCTGAGCAAACAGAATAGCCCCAGATGGGACGTCGCGTTCTGTGGCTTCACATTCGGGATTATGCTGTTTGCATATGTCCCATTAAAAGGACGCCAGGCTTGAATGTTTTAAATACGGCCATAAAAATGAATTTCATATTATCACATTATACTGTTGACATGTAAACTGGCCCCGGAAGTTTTAAAACTTCTGTCAAACTCAGCTCAACTTATCTTGATCATAAATGTTTGAATACAAGCAATTCTTGGCGCTTTAACATTTATTAGCAGCATCTATTGCAGGTTTTAATGATATAAACCTGAATTTTCATTTTATTTGGGCTATTTCAGTATCTATTAATATGTAAGTTTCATGCTCAACTGATCTGAGCACGAAAACATGTTTATATTAAACATGGAGACCAGTAAATTATCGAAAGTTCTATTTATAGCTTAATTTCCAGGATATTCAGTAAATAGTATCGTCCACAATAATGTAGCAAGAGATGGCCTCAGTACATAGTTTAATGATACTTGCAATTTGTTAAAGTGAAAACGTTTTTAAGTCCCATTAAGATCCCGCACATTGTGGCTGGCTGTTTGTGCTTAAGTCACTGACTTAACAACTGATTATTGGTTATAAAACTTTTTTTCAAACTCAACTCAGCTGAGCATGAAATTTAAACTGCTCATAAATGACTAAAAGTCCCAAATAAATTGAATCTCAGGTTTTGAGTACCAAAACCTGTACTTTACCCTGCTTATAATTGTTAAAATGCCAACAGTTGTTGGCATTTTAACATTTATGAGCAGGATAAATTTCAATCTCAGCTGAGTTGAGCACGAAAAAAGTTTTATAACCAGAGTGTCTGGTTAACCGTTCAGAGGGTATGAGCCTGTCAAGGAAAAATGGTTAAGTCATTTTTTTTAATTATCTACGTATACATATAAGCCTTAGTTGTTTTCCGCGGCAGTTATATTTGGTTGCACATTTCGAATACCATGTCATCCCAGATTGGTAAGTGGTCCCATCGTTAAGTAAATGAAAACAACGTCCCGACATGACCATAGCTGCTGACTAAAGAAAAACATAGGGGCCAAAACGTGAGAAAATGTACCTTCGGACAATTATTTCAGTATTAGAAAAACAAAGTGACGCTGAATGTATGATATTTCTAGGGTCTGTTACTCTTTATTTGACCAAATTATTTCATTTATTTTGTGAGTTATGACCAATTTATTATTTGAACCCGACACGCGTCATTGTCCTGAAAAATGACGTCAAAGTTGCGTAATGCATTTCTGCATGTTGGTAGAGCTTACAAAACTCGATGCATTTGCTTAAAACTGTTTAAACACTGGTCAGAACGTATTGCTAAGATAGAAGCATATTATCCTTCCAGGCAATCTGTCATAATTATTTTGTCTATTTTTATGATGATGCGGTTGCTATGGTTACCGTTTAACGTTACATGTAGGAAAATTATGTATATTGTGGGCTAAAAGAAGGGCCGATAACTCAAAATATTGACAATAAATATGTTTTAAAACTCATTCATTTTGTAGCCCAGTGTTCAAAGATTACAAATACAGTGTTATTTCTATAACGCATATTACATCATTTTTCCACTTTTTGCTGATTTCTACTAGTAATGTCAGAATGTCCGAAGGTACATTTTGTCGCGTTGAGGTTCAATTATTATTATCAATAAATCAAACAAATTAAAGTCACATTGAATGAGACAACGTCCCGACATTACCAGATATGTTGAAGGTAAGCCAATCAAACAAACAAACTAAAACATTTTATCAACTGTTTCGTTAATGTTTTCTTTAAATTTCCAGAAATGATTATGGCGATGACGTCATTTGAGTCTACAGAGCTGTGAGAGTCAGTCTCCAAAGGTACCGTCCAAAGTCCCAATACTGGATAGAAACCCTATATAATGATGGCAATGTACCGACATGATCAAGGAAAAGCAGCAAATCAAACAAAGATACGCACAATCGCAAACAGAAAATGTGTTCGACGGTGTTGATCGGATTTGACAAAATCACGAGTACTTGTAGTGTCTTTGTAGAAGAAAATCCAGATAAATATACTGAAAATTATAAGTCTTACACCACCCCTTTTTTTTTGGGCGGGGGGATTTTTATGATTACCTACTACAGAATTATTTCTATTTCGAACATTATATTTGGTTAAGTCCAATATCTACAAATTCAAGAGAGAGGATGCTTATGCAAAAGTTGTAAAAGTGTAAAATTGCAATTCTTTGGAAATAAAAAATAAATATTACCAATGAGTATTTTAACAAGTCTTCGATGTACATGTGATCTGCATAATGTCAGTATCAGAAAAACAACAAAATACGAGGGTTGGGATTTAAACAAGAAAAGATATGACACAAAGTGTCATATCATTTGACTCAATTATGAAGAAGATGTTGCTGCAGTTACACTTCTACAGGGCCAAAAAATGTTTCTCAAAAAATGCCCCTCCCTCATCTGTTTTAATCGTCCCTCATCTTATGGCTCAAATAAAAAAGGCCTCTTTTTTGTTCACATGTGATAATTTGTAGTAGACTATACTTGGTATTGGTTTTTGCTATTCATATCCATGGCGGCCATCTTGGTCATGTGACCTGGACCATTTATACAAACTTTCGTTCCACCTTCCTAAGGATGCGCCACATGAAGTTTGGCTTTGTTTCTGAGGAGATGATGAAAAGTGTGGACGACGACAACGACGACGACGATGGACGACGGGGCAAGGGTATACTACACTGAGTCAGATTTGTTGCTGCAATAAGAATCTCCGTTTCTGTTTTGTACATGCAAGAAGACAGCAACAGGAATTCAGCTTTTGCATGCAATTTCCATACGAACTTTGTCCTTCTACGGTTGCGTTATTATCAGCAGCATGCCATTGAAATTTTCAGCGATTATTAAAGTCTAATACTAGACTCTGATTAACTTTGAAAAATTAAAAAATCGTCCACAAATTTTGTTATTTTGTTCGTTAAATATTGGCATTGAAACCAGAAGTGTGCGGCAGCCGTGACCTGTTTGTCCTCGAAAATAGTCTTAAACAACTCATTCTAGTTATAGCTCTCATTTCCAGGCCTCGTCATGAATTTCACAGGTATTAACATGTTTAAGAGGCACATTGATGAATTTAAAAAATCTAAAAAATAGCGTTTTTTTTTTAAAAATGCGTAAAACATCTACCAGTAGAGAAAATTCGAATGTTGGGTGTTTTTCCAAGCCGCAAGGGCCCCTTTGATGACACCCGTTCCTAATTTCAATAAATGTTGTGCTTTATCCAATTTTTTTATCTAAAACAATTATTTTTTGCATTTTTACTCAAAAAACACGTTTAGTTAAAGAAAAGTATTTCTGAAAACTTTACTTACTTGAAAGACACGTCTTTAGGCAAAGAATCGTGCAATTTTGAACATCGCTAAGAAACCAAAAATGGGTTTGTAAAGTGGCCTCTTATAACTTATATAAGCTCAGGTGAGCTAAAAATCTCAAAGGTTTAGAGTACATTTGTGTTACGTCCCAGACACGCCACTTAGCACGATCTGTAGGCGCACAGCAAAAACGTTCAACGCGCGTCTCACACACGCTTAGGCCACGCTACTGAAGCAATATCTCATTAAATCGGAACACGCATGTAGCGTACACTGGCGTGCCTTGCACATGGAACTTATTCGAAACGTATATGTCAGACGTCCGAAACACGCAGAGCTTCTAGAAAATTTTTAAGCATGTTTATTTTTTTATCCCAACGCGCACGAAACACACACCGTTTTTAGCGACGTACAGCGTCGCGCACCGGACGTACACCAAGGGTACCCAACGTACGCGTATCGCGTTTTGAACGAGTCTCCGACGGGCGTCAGGCGTATTTGGAATTTTGAATTTTTTTTCAACACGCTCGGCGCACGTTTCACTTTCACGCTAATGTGTGATTTCACTAGCAATCCAGATGCCGCTAATATGTTAGGAAATTGCCGTAAATTTGGTCGGTTCCCGGCCCGGTTATGGTTTTTATCGATAACCGTGACGTAATGTTCTAAAAATAGATGTGAACGCATGATTCCTCGTCTTAAAAATAGATATCGGCTAATCCGCGAATCTGTACTAAGGCAGAGTATTGAGTCGTTTCGACCCAATATAAAATGAAGAATATCACAAAAGGACAAAAAATGAAGCCAACAGTGCATAACGAAAAACTACCATTATAAATAATTATTCTCACGAATAGACAGTCAATGTAAACATTATAAAATAGCTAAAAATAATGTTTTAGGCATTCTGTAATTACACATTAGAAAGCAAAAACAACAATCTGTATCGAAATAGATGGGGGCGAAAAATATAAGTCTCCCACAGACCGTGAACTGAAATGGCTGGACAATTTACGCATTATGGCCAATAATCTCACTTTTCAATTAAAACTTCAATACCATTCAAATTGTTAAGTAGCACAAATGACCAAACAATTGATTTTCATTAATAGGGTTATAATTTTATTTCCAAAAAATAATAATTTCGACAAATAAAAAGTCTTTCAAAAACGGACTATTTTGTGACGAATATCTGTTGTAAGTTTTGCAATACATAATGACATCTATAATTGGTTATGGAGTGAAAAGCTTTGAGTCATAAAAAAAGTTCGTAGTCTTTCTTTCTTTCTTCAGATACTGAGTCGATCAATTTCTCAGACTTCGGCTACTGGTTGAATATTACAGCATTTGTCCAATATTATTATTTGTCCGATGCATTATTATAAAGAAACAAAAATCCCCGAAGAAATCTCGCAAATAAGTAAAGGTATGTCTTGTGGTTTGGTTCCAAACAAGGCGTTTTAATGCTGACACTTATTGAAATTTGACGTATTTTTGACGTCAGGATGTCCACGACGTGCCCTGGGTGATGAAAGGTCGTTGTGTTTAATTTATTGTTGTGCAAATACCGTTTTCAGTAGAACAATGTTTTATACCTTATACGATAGGTAAAAGAATGTATTTTCAGATTAAAGCATTTCAATTTGAAAATTGACATTTTCGGAAAATAGCGTTTCTTTCTTTTTCTTTTTTAATTTCCTTTAAACAGCAAAGAATACTAACAAAATGCATTCTTATTAACCCTTGTTATGGAAGATAAAAATAAGCACATGGATGTTTTGCTAGTTTCATTAACAGATGTAAATCCGTTTTGTTGTACTCCCGGTTTGTATGGAAGATTTTCACACCCGGTTAGCAAGGTATATATGGGAGGCGTTAATTTACGACTATCGGTCAATTGCCTTTACGACTAAGTCATAGAGAATTTCGGACTAAGTCAGTGCGTTTACACAATAAGAATCATAAGAATAAGAATAAGGGGTGTGGCTGCAACAGAGAAAGTACAAAAATGAGGTAATTTGTTTCTAACATTTGCATCTTAAATTAATTTGTGCATACTCTCAATATTTATATGAAGTTTGACCAAAGGCAGATCCTGTTCTGGAGTCCGGTGTTAAAAGCTAAAAAATTAATTATTTTTGTACTTTCAGGTTCATAAATTTATTATTTATGGCTTTGATGAACCTTTGGAATTTGAATGATGTCGATTTATTTAAGAGTGGCAAGAGTGATCGAGAATGATATATTTACAATGCAAGTGGAATGCCATAGTTTGTCTCTTTTGTCACTGTTTCTTTACGGCCTATGTAAAAATGTATTGGTGACTTGCGTACTACGTATATGTTACATTTCGACTTTCTGTATATGTTCCTTTCGGACATTGTAGCGAAACAGACTGGATAGTGGAAGAGGTATCTGGTGAAGAAAGTTTCCAGGATTTACCAATTGAATTTGGAAGGTTACATTTTAGTTTTATCTTTGTTATGTCCCTATCAGTCTCATGAATCGTCTGGAAGAAATTTTTGATTCGTGAAATTTTCGCGAAGTTTCACTGATTTTTCTTGTCTGTCCGTAATTGTTTTACGAATCTGTAATGCACCAGTTATTTATATCCCCGGGGCCCCTAGGGCCGGGGATAGCAAGGACATAGCGAGGCTTAAGTGCCGAGATTTAACTTCCGACGAGTCCTGGCAGTGCCTAATATCACTACGAACTGTAAGAATTAGTAAGGATCTTCACGAATCGATTACGTTTCAGCTACGAATTCAAAAACTTTGTAAATTCGTGACGATTCGTGGGTCGTTTTGTCGTAGTCGGATAGGGGGCATTATGAATAAAATTTGAAATTTTAAGGCATTGTGTGAATTACAAAGTAGTTGGAATGCAGTAATTAGCGCGTCTAGCCCAGCACCCGGGGATACACAGGTTGGTACACCGGATTCAACGATTTTTCTGTTGAGGGAAACGAGGAAAATGTCTTGCAATGCGGTAAATGTGAAATGTCACTTTAGATACATTTTATTGTTGTGTAACAAAACTGTGCCAGTCGACTGAAAAATCATTACATCCGGTGTCAGTTGATAGACGGTAAAAATGTAAAAGTAAGCAGCGATAAGGAAGTGACACAATCAGAACAAAAATCTCACTAAAAAAACTGGGGTGAAAAAAAACTAAAAGGGCATTCACACATTAGAGTACAACCCAAATGCGCACCGGGTATATGAAAAATCTCATAAAAATTTTTGGACTATAGAAATTAGTATGTTTCTGCAAACTCGTTTTAGCAGTCACACATTTAATAGCGTGTGACTGAGGCGTGTGCCGGATGTATAAAAATCTTAGTAGGCTGAAAATTTTTGAGTACGTTTGTGTTACGTCCCAGACACGCTAAGCATGCGCTATGGGTGTGCATCAAACGTTCAACGCACGTCTCATACACGCTTGGGGCACGTTACTGAAGCAATATCTTGTAAAATCGCAACGGGCATGTAGCGTACACTGGCGTGCATAAAACGTGCACCAAATAGGTTCAAAACGTATTCAACGCACCTGTAACGCGTGTGGAACCTTGTCAAAACGTATAAGACACACGTCCGAGACACGTAAAGCTTCTAGAAAATCTTCAAGTTTAAGCATGCTTACAAATCTTTTGAGCCCAAAGTGACTGTGCTCCTGACGTATTTTGGATTTTACGTTTTTGTCAACACCCCTAAGTGCGTTTGGCTTATACGCTAATGTATGACTGCTATTTTTAAAAAAAAAATGATAATCAGGTACTTATGCAAAGAGGACAACTGGTAAGCCGAGTGAGCAGCTATTTTCCCATAGGAAATAAAGCAAAATGTCATCCATCCCTTAAAAAATCATTTGACCTGAATTATACCCCTACATTGTTTTCCTTACTATTATGCAACGTTACCATGCGCGGATCCAGAAAGTTTTCTCATGGGTGGGGGGAGGTTTCCAATTCCCAGAAGGGGTCTGACTGAAAATTTCAACATGGCAAAAATTAATAATCTGGCAATTCCAGGGGGGGGTCCGGACCCCCTGTCCCCCCTCTGGATCCGCCCATGGTTACATTGGCAAACACTTTATGATTGTCGATTCACACACACACACACACACACACACACACACACACACACACACACACACACACACTGTATGCATAATTTTTGTATTCTCTCTATAATTGATCATAATCGTTCAAAACAGAGGCCTCTTAATAATCAGGATATGCTTAAAACAGACATATAGCCGTAAATTCGACAACAGTGGTAAATTATCTATCGCGGTCAGTTTGGCGGCCGTAACGTCACCAAGACATAGTCCACAAGTAACATATACTTGTCCAAAATTTTGGGGCTGCTAAAAAGGAAATATTCTTCCGAAAAATGTCGTTTTTTTTGCAGAAAATGATTACATTCTAGAACAATGTTTCTCACAAATGTTTGTGAATATAAATTATAATCATTATCATTATTTTCAGAATTCCACTAGAAGGCAATTTCACATATTACTCTTACACACACTGTATGCATATTTTTTGTATTCTCTCTATAATTGATCATAATCGTTCAAAACAGAGGCCTCTTAATAATCAGGATATGCTTAAAACAGACATATAGCCGTAAATTCGACAATAGTGGTAAATTATCTACCGCGGTCAGTTTGGCGGCCGTAACGTCACCAAGACATAGTCCACAAGTAACATATACTTGTCCATAATTTTGGGGCTGCTAAAAAGGAAATATTCTTCCGAAAAATGTCGGGGTTTTTTGCAGAAAATGATTACATTCTAGAACAATGTTTCTCACAAATGTTTGTGAATATAAATTATAATCATTATTATTATTTTCAGAATTCCACGAGAAGGCAATTTCACATATTACTCTTTAATTAAAGTTCATATAACACGAAACATATTTTGCTGAAGTTGCAAACAAAATACATTATCACTATCTTGCACCATACCATTTTTCTTGTATAGATGTCTGGAAAAGCTGGACAAAACAAGGAACACATACGATTTGTACATTATCTATGACTTAGTCCGAAATTCTCTATGACCTTGTCGTAAAGGCAATTGACCGATAGCCGTAAATTAACGCCTCCCATATATACCTTGTTAACCGGGTGTGATTTTAGATTGAACAACTTGTCCAATACAATAATTTGTTAGGCACAAAGCAAGTTGCCCCCAGAAAAGCAGGGAGAAGCTTGAAAACAAAGCCTCAAAATAAAACATCAACTTTATGCTGCTTTTCTGGTACAATGTTCTTTGTTCCTATCAAATTATTGCTTGGGACAAGATTGTTCAATCCTCACTTATAGACGTTGAGGAGCCAATATACCCTGGTGCACCATGCCGGGGATTTTTGTAGGGTATAATTTTCTGAAAGCCCATCCAATTCCCTTTAAAATGACACTTGTTAGCACTCTGACCGTTGGGGCGTTTGGACGTAGCGGCCTTTCGAATGTGTTACGTACGTGACATGTTGCCAATTTCATGAGAGTCACCATAAAATAAACATTTGGTATATTTTTTATGAAGTTTTGTGTTAAAACGAACGCGAAAATTAGCAGATAAGGAAAAATATGCTAAAACAGATGCTTTTCTATGAACATAATTGTACCACGTATGGTAACGTATGTAACAAAATATGCAGTAGACGTTCCACATGAACAAACAGTACATCGAATTTCTAACGCAAATAAACAAACTGATTGTATGGAAATAATTTTGAATAAAGTCTGTTATCCATATGAGTTCACTCAAGCGTTTGTACTTTGTTTGCAGCTGCATGTCATATATTAAAACTTGTGTCGTCCCCACTTGCCAGTACACATATATTTACGTGTAAAACTTAATCATACTTAGTCATTCTCAAAGGGACACTGGGGAATAGTACAATTCAGCGATACATTCTAGTTTAAACTTGACATTGTCTAAATGGTAAACTTATCATAAACCAATGACAGCTACATGTATTGATTGTTACCGAGTGGTTTGTCATTGGTAACGTAGATAACGGCAAGATACCGTAAGAACATTCTCAGCATACAGAGGGCTGAGGTGAAATAAGTTGTGAGGATTTGCTTTGAAATAATGAATTAAGTGTTTGCAAGTAAGTCTGCTGTCCAAATTATTTAACCAACAATGTTTGGACTTTGTTTGCAAATGTATCCCGTTGAGTGAAACTTGTATCGTTCTTGCTTGACTACATACATGTATTTGACATATACATATTTGAAAATACATAATATACTTTCTTGAAGGGTCATTGGGGAAAAACTCAATTCAATGACGCATTTTCAGTTTAAATTCGCCATTGTTTTAATGGTTACAAGCCTAATACTAACGCAGCGGCACCTTAATGCATGTGGCCTAGTGTCTTGTTATATGGTAACGTAGATAACGGTAAGTGCCGTAAAGTCATTTCCACTCATACAAAAAGGGCTGAGATTTCTAAACGCTTATGAATCTGAAAAATATAAAACACATATTAGATTTCAGAATTTGGCTCTAAAATTGTTTCAGTGTTTTTGGTCAACATTATATAATTCTAATCAGTCTTTGAATCAATCAATTCACTAGATATTACAAGAGAACAATCAATTTTCGTCATATATTCAGCAAACTCAACCTAAGAATACAGCCTGCGAGGCGACCTCAAGGCAAGAAAGCTCCTAAGAGACTGGATGTCTCAAAGCTGAATAAAGACAGCATGAGACAAGATTTCTTAACAGACATTTGCAACCAACTTGATGCAATGAATCTCAGTTCAGAGGACCCCGAAGAAAACTGAACAGTTTTCCATAAAACAGTTCTTTCTTCAGCTGCAAGCACCTTAGGCCATCCATCTCGCAAACATCAAGACTGGTTTGATGAGAATGATGATGAAATTCAGAGGCTTCTTGAAGAAAAGCACCGTTTGCTTAAGGCACATCAAGATGATACTAGCTCAGTATCAAAGAAAGCAGCCTACAGCAACATTTGTAAGACAGTCCAGACCAAGCTTAGGGACATGCAAGATTCCTGGCTGAGGAAGAAAACAGAAGAAATTCAGTCTTTTGCGGATAGAAAGGACATGAAGAAATTTCATGATGCACTGAAAACCATTTATGGTCCAAAGAGTTCTGGAGCCACCACATTGCTCAGTGCAGATGGAAACACTCTTCTCACAGATAAAGAAGCTATCTTGGAAAGGTGGGCAGAACACTTCAATAGTGTGCTTAATCGACCATCAAACATCAATCAGGATGCAATCGACAGACTTCCACAGATAGAGTGCAATGTTCTGTTAGATGAATTTCCTACCGTTACGGAAACAAGAAAAGCAGTTCAACAACTATCATCTGGCAAAGCCCCAGGTACAGATGCAATTCCTGCCGAAGTTTACAAGGCTGGGAGGCTACCCATGGCAGAGAAACTGACAGAGTTGTTTCACTGTATGTGGAGGAAGGAGGCTATCCCACAAGAATTTAAGGATGCATCCATAATCCACCTATACAAGCGGAAAGGAAATCCTCAAGTCTGTGACAATCACAGAGGCATCTCCCTCCTATCAATTGCTGGGAAGATACTTGCAAAAATTCTGTTGAATCGTCTGAATGCTCATCTTGATCAGACGGGACTTATCCCAGAAAGTCAATGTGGATTCAGAAAAGACAGAGGGACAATAGACATGATCTTCACAGCAAGACAGCTTCAGGAGAAATGCCAAGAACAGAATGTAGATCTATACATGACGTTTGTTGACCTCACCAAAGCTTTTGACACTGTCAGTCGTGATGGACTCTGGAAAATCATGGCCAAGTTTGGCTGTCCACCCAGATTCATAGCTATGGTGCGGCAGTTTCATGATGGCATGCAGGCACGTGTGCAGAATGATGGAGAGTTCTCTGAACCATTTGAAGTAACAAATGGGGTCAAACAAGGCTGTGTTCTGGCACCAACACTGTTCAGCATGATGTTTTCTGCCATGCTTATGGATGCATTTCAGGACAGTGACACTGGTTTTCCAATCAGGTACCGTTTTGATGGCAACATATTCAACCTCAGAAGGTTGCAAGCCAAAACTAAGGTCCAGACTGATGTGCTAGATGAGCTCCTCTATGCAGATGATATGGATAAGAATGCCAACACAGAGGCAAAAATGCAAAGAGCCATGGATCAAGTCTCACACTCATGTGATAACTATGATCTCACAATCAGCACAAAAAAGACAGAGGTTGTACACCAACCAGCCCCCGGAAAACCATATAATGAACCAACCATCACTGTGAATGGGCAAAAACTGAAAGTTGTTGACAAGTTCACCTACCTGGGAAGCACTCTCTCCAGAGCAGTGCATATTGATGATGAGATCACTGCCAGAATTGCAAAAGCTAGTGTGGCATTCGGAAGACTCCGTGCAAATGTCTGGGAGCGAAATGGAATCAAGCTTGACACCAAGCTGAAAGTCTACAAGGCTGTGGTACTGCCAACCCTCTTGTATGCATGTGAGACCTGGACAGTATACCAACGCCATGCAAAGAGACTTAACCATTTCCACTTAAGCTGTTTGAGAAAGTTGTTAAAAATCAAGTGGCAGGACAAGATTCCAGACACAGAGGTCCTGAGGAAAGCAGGGATGCAAAGCATGCATACAGTCTTAAAGCTAGCACAGCTAAGATGGACTGGCCATGTTATAAGAATGCCTGATGCGCGACTTCCAAAGAAAGTTTTCTATGGAGAACTACAGGAGGGAAAGCGCTCTCAAGGTGGCCAGAAGAAACGCTACAAAGACACCCTCAAAGCCTCTCTGAAGGATTTCGAAATACCAATGGGGTCCTGGGAACAGACTGCACAGGAGCGATCAAAGTGGCGAGGTCTCATCAACAAAGGAGCAGCTCTCTATGAAAAGAAGAGAATCTGTGAAGCTGAAAGAAAGCGAAGAGAGCGCAAAGCCAAAACAAATGTGCCACCAGCAGACTCTATGACATTGACTTGCTCTACTTGCAACCGACAGTTTAGAGCCAGAATTGGCCTAGTCAGCCATCAAAGAACTCACCAACACACATCGGCACTATTCAAGAAATAATGATGGTCTTTCTCATTAGTGAGAGACGAACTATCACATCTTTGATCTCGTATCTCATTTGAACAACGGCATAAGCTGCCTTTGAGTGCCAATATAAAACATGTTACACGTAAAACTGTCAATTTGTAAGTGTGGCCATTCTATAGCATCTTCACTATCTTGTTTAAACTTCTGTAAGAAGTAAATGTTCATATGTGATCATATGTAAGTAAGGGATGAAAATTCACATTACTGGCGTGTCTGGAAATATTGTTTAAATAGGCTGGACTGGGGCCAGACCCTTCGTGTGTCTTTGCTCAGTCCACTGAGGTTCATATGGCAGTTTTCTTTTGCTCCAAAGTTTCTTTGTTTGTTTGAATTGATGCTCGGCGTCCCAGTCAACAGCTATTGTCATGTCGGGACGTTGCCTCCATTTTATGGGACATACCCAAAATTAAGACGTCATGACATCCAAAAATTGCTTCAAATATAACCACCCAACTAAACCATTGAGACTTATATGTATGAATGGCTTTACTTAACCACTTTTCCTGGACAGGCTCAGACCTGAGCGGTTAACCAGTAATCAGATGGTCAGTCAGCCAGTAGTTTCAGTTATGTTACCTGTGATCCTAAAAAGGTACACGTAGGCAATGGTCAGGAAAAGGCGCTATCAGAAAGAAATTCACACTCCAAAAACCGAGGTGGGAAAAACTAAATTGACAATTAGACACACCACAGATACAGCCTGTATTACTTAGAAAGCATATACAGGCTGTATCTGTGGTGTAGTTTTAGTTTTATTGTACAATAATGGATGCATTTTATGAGCAAATCCACATGAATACACAATTTTACATTGCTTCACAAACGTCCCAAAGTTGTATTTCTTTTGTGGTCCTACATGTATTTGTTTTAGGTTTTGGTGTCGATTTCTGAAGTCACACGGAAGTAGTTAAGTTCAGGTAGTTGTATGACCACTTTTAGTGAAATAGCTGCTCACTCAGCTAATATAATGTTCTTTAGAGCCTTCACTTTATGGTGATACGTATGATATATTATACCGATCGTAGTAGACTGACATCACAGCTTTACCATTAACACTATGAAGGAAGTGAATGTAGTTGACCAATCGCAACAGGGGAGTCATTCAGTTTTATAACGGTTAATATGTGACGTGAGTCTACGATCATAATAGAACTATACAATAATGTGAATACGCAAAATTGTATTTTAGCAGAATAGAACCGCAATAAATAAATGTTATTCCATTCCTGTTACTGATTTAATCCTTTTCAGACTTAATTATAATCAGGTAAGCGATTGTTGCCCTTTTGGCTCTCATTTCTTTCATTTTTAGAACAGATATTCAGTAAATTTAATTTACTTATTGAAATATTTATGGAACAAGAATGATAATCTGCTATAAATTATAAGTATTTGATTCTATAGATAAAATACAAAATTGTAACGTACGTTACCATGCCATTACGTAAAATATGTTACCGTTATCATGAAGCATGGTATGTAGTTGATTTTTGTGTGTTTTAATACCTTTTAGGACAGATATACAATAAATTTAATTTCCTAATTGAAATAACTGTGAGAGAAAAATGATAATCTGCAATTAATCATAAGTATATGATTTTATAGTGAAAATACAATATTGTTACATACGTTACCATGACATTACGTAAAATATGTTACCATTATCATGAAACATGGTCTGTAATTGATTTTTTGTGTGCTTTTAATACCTATGGAAGTTTTATTTCGAAAACTTGGATGTTGTTCAGGAAAGGAAGTGTCTTTGTTCTGTTTCTGCTGGGACATGTTTATTAATGTGCATACTATTTAAATGGGGGTAGGGGAAGACAATCAGCATCTGTGGAGTGATGGAAGGTCACAGAGATCTCTTCTATATGTCATCTTAAAGGACAAGGACTGTAGATAACTATAATAGAAATTGTATTTGGGTATTTCGTCTAAGCTACTAGTATATTCTATAAGAAACGAAACACGGTCGATATGCCAAATTACACGAGTTATTTACGTTACTTCTGTTGTACCAGTAGTCATGAAATCTAAATGTTATTGAATTTGGTCCTGTTAGGTTAAATAACATCTCTGCTACATATTTAAATGCAAAGTTCTTGTCAAATATTTGTTTTTGTCATAAATCTTGGTGATCCCCTTAGGAGCTTGAATCTAAAAATCATACATCGGTAACGTACGTAACACGCTCTGGCACGATAAAGCCCCTGCAGTCAGAGTGCTAACAAGCGGCAGTTAGTAGCTTCGGGTACTGGCTTTCAGAAAATATATGTCTACAAAAATCCCCGGCATGGTGCACCTCTGCCATATACCATGTGATAGCCTACCATATATGGGCGTGGCGGCCATTTTGGTCATGTAGCCAAGATACCGCGAACAAAACTTCATGGCCACTACCCAAGGAGGCTCAACTTGATCAGCCATGCGGTTTCAGAGAAGAAGATTTTTGAAATTGTGGACGACGACGGACGGACGACGGACGGACGCCGGATCATGGCTATCCTATAAGATCACCTTGTGAGCCTTCGGCTCAGGTGAGCTAAAACAGTGCCACAGAAAATGGGATTTCGCAGATTTTTTTGCGTAGAGGACAATAAGATTTTTTTTCTCATGTCAAAAACTTGGCATTAGTTTGTCCCAACTGGACCTGCAAACATTCTGAAAATCAGTCAGCAAAAACTTTTTATGGCCAAATTAATTTTTGAAGAGGAATTTTGCATTGGCAAGGGGGGCAATCGATGATCATGAAAGTGGATACTTTTCGAAATCGTTCTCAGGTAAGTCATATGTGTCATTGTAAGCAATATTAATACAGTGAATTAAAAAATGGGTGAAAATATTTATCTCCCTTCGATAAGATTTTTGTACATAAAATCCCTGCTCAAATACGTTTTGACCAAATTTTTTTTTTTGTCAACCGATTTTCTTGCTGCACATTTTGCGACAAACTAAATGCTCAATTGTGCGAAGACAAAATTTCATCAATACGTAAACAGCTGCAACATATCTGCGAAAAAAAAAACAAACAAACATTATCAGAGACCAGGAAACACACTTTAATAAAAGAGCCGCGGACCTTAAAACAGTATTAAATGCATAATTTACGGGAATTGTTTACTGGGTAAAACGCCCCCACCCCCAACAAAGCAAAAAAAAAAATCCTCACCGGGGAAATAAGTCCCTAGATCGCACAAGGCAGAAGAATTTTGACAAGCATTCTTGTGCTTGTTAGGTTCATAGTCTTTTGCATAAAAAGCAAAAGTGCGCTTACAAAAGATGGGCATATGCTTAAAACTGTTTCCGTGTATATAAAACAACAAGATCTCAAAACGCTGCTGTTTCAGTAGTCGAGCGGGAACAAACCGTATGATTAACACTTGATTGCCAAACTGCCATCATCGATAAATGAAAGATTCTAAGAAGATTCTAGATTATTCAAATGTCAAAAATAGTAAATAAAGATTCACATTTACCTTTATGCATCTTTACTTACAACACAAAGATTTTCACTATTTATTTATTTTGACAAATTTTGACACTATGGACAGTTTTGGAAAAGCATTATTGTGGATTGAAGACAATGTGCAGGTATTCAGGAAGTCGGATTCTAACCTCAACAAAGCGTGTGTCACACCAACAAGTGCTAGAAGATGTGCGAGCTATAATAGTATTCCAAACGAAACCGGTGCATGCTTTAAAACTGATCAAAATAATAGTCTGCTAAACAACGGCAAAGATAAACAAACGGAAACTGGTGCATCCAAACAAAGTGATAATAATGATAGCATGCTACGCACTGAAAAAGACTTACAAGGGGAAAATGTATCACAAGATCGCAAAACAAAAGGAAACGAACTCACAGTTCAGACGGCACTCGCAAATACTGAGCTAGAGCGTTCATCACTTGATAACAATGGCGAAAAGCTCAGCCCATGTGTAGGAAGTGAGCCAGTCTCACCATTCGAATACAAAACTCTTGTGGTTATACCGCCTTCCCAAGGACTTAGTGGTGCAAAGGTTGCTGAAATTAAACCAAACCCGGTTTGTTCAGTACAACCACCAGTGGCATTAGGCATAGTGCGCTCATCAACAACAAGACTAAACGAAATTTCACCACCTTGCCCAGTGGAAACTGACACAGCTTGCAAGGAAGTTAAAACTCATATAGACATTTTCAATCAACGAAGACTGAAGGCAAAATCTGTATCATTCACGGGAGTTGAAAATTTTAAACAGAAACCACCGAAAATCATACAGCGGACGAATTCTGCAGCTTTAATTAAGATTCCCGAAAACAATACGATGACTGACAATCACAGCGGTTTGCTAAAACCAGAGTTTAATATAAGGAAAACAGTGTCTGACTCAGAAGCTATGGGAGACATAGACAATAGGTACACGGTACCGGAAAATCGACTTGGTACTATTGATAATTACAAAAGCTACCTCAGTGTTTACTCTGCGACCTCCACAAAAAGAGACAGTGAGGACAGAACGTCGTTATCTAGTTATGCGTCTATGAGAAGGTCGAATGTAATGTTAAAAAGCGTTTCTACTCACGACGATGCATTATCAATGGTTTCTCGCAAATCATCGTCAGGAGCAACCAGAAGTTCTTACGGTGTAGATGGACGCTCACCATCCCCTCGTCACAAGAGTCAGACGAATGACTTCATAGACTTGTTCCGGGATGATTCTTATAAGACCGTCGAGGTTAAGAAAAGCCCGCGGAAAATCGAAGCCATTATGAAAGCGTTTGGTCGCGGGAACTATTCTAATAATGAAAGTCGACTTAGTTTGTTTTCTATGAAAAGTCGTAAACGCTTTAAGCGCGATAAGATGTACAGACAAGATAAAGCTTCAATCTCCAATAGTCCTCAACTGACATTTGAGCTATATGATGACAGTGAAAACAAAGGGGCTGAAGATGTTATTTCAACTGATGCTATAGAGGGAAATGAAAACAAGCGAAAGATTGGTACCTTAAAGAAGCAGATATCGTTCAGTGAACTACACATGCGGTCGGCACAGTTACAGCTTTTCAAAAATAACGTTTCCAAGCCTGATTTTGCAGCTTTTGCAGACGATGATCTTGGGCGAATTCAATTCATTGTCTTGTACTTAAACTCGAACCAAACACTAAGGGTTTCGAATCTGAAAGCTATCGGTATCCAGCGGCCAGCACAGTGTTCAAAGTCCACACAGTTATTTGCTAAACTTGGCCTCAAACCTGGAAAATTTAAAACAATATCAAGTAATAAAATTCCTTATGCAGACAATCCAGAATTTCAGCAAGAATTTGACTTTAGCAAAGTGACGTTCAAAGCCGAGCAATGTGTGCGTTTAAAAATATCAATTTATAAAAAGGATGCATTTCTTTCGTTCCCTAAATGCATTGGCAAAACGTACGCACCTTTAGAAAACTGCGATTTGCACGTCGGGAAGCCCATGTGGAAAATACTTCGACCTAAAAGCTGGAAGGTATGTATGTCGTAAATTATCTACAGTTTGCACAGATTTCTACGGAATACGATAATGTTTTATATATATTCGAAACAAAGTCATAACTCAAAATTACTGCAATGCCATTATGATAAGGATATGCTATTACATACTGATATGAGCCGCCGCATCCCCTATGGGCGGTTTACACCCTATGGGCGGTTTGCCTTTGTTAAGTCAGTGTGAACATTTGTCACCAACATGACAGGCATATGCATATATGTACTAGCCGGGTAACGAACCCGCAACCCCTTGATTGCTAAGAGAATATGCTATCCATTACACCACCGTGGCTGCATCAGAAAACCAACAATTCGCAGATGCGAAAACAAAGATGCAGGTCAACTGTGCAATAACTGCCCGCTGTGCACGCTGTAGATTTCTTTTTGATCCAATCGCAAGTTTGGCGAGGTGAAACCTTTCCAAAACCAAACAATAGCAAATCGGGGACATAAGTAACGTCCGTCTAAGCACACCGGCTATTGCAGGTCCGTCCATGGTGATGATAAATTTATGTCTGACCGTATATTAAAACTGCAAACTTTTACAATGAACATCAATAAACATAGAAACCTAACCGTTTAAGAACATGGCATAAGCATTAATTGAAAAGTGAAAATAATGATTGCTTTGGTGTCTAGACATTTTACGAAAGTTTTATATGTGAAATTTGAACCAGTCTGCCTACATGTAGTTCGTACAGGCGTTGATTAATATACTACTCAAAATTTGATAAGCATCAACTTATTATATTCCATATAGCACAGTGTAAAACACCCCTGGTTTGACCCAAATTTAATGACAAATTTAAAGGAGCAAGAATGACAGTCTCGTTTGCTTTTTGTTAGAAAATGTATCGAAGCTGCCGACTGAAAGAAATTTGAAACAAGAAATGTTCTTCCAAAGTCCATTGAACAGTCCTTCTAAAATTTGAAATTTGACAAAAACAGTGGTTCTTTTTGAAAATTGGCCCACACATGATCATTACAAGCTAGCTTTTATCCTGCACTGCGCACATCTGTAAGAATGCACTTCAGACTGACTCTCATAGAGAAATCAATATTAAGTCGAATTTTTGTGCTCCTGTAGACACCGGGGTCCAACTGATGTTTTTCTTTAGCTCCGGAGTTAGTAAGTTATTTGGCGCCCAGGGATCTCCATCGTCGGGCAGCTTACTGAATCTGTGAGTCCTGGTTTTTGATTCATCAGGATGTTTATCATGATTTATTTGTTTGTTCTTGATGATTCATTTACTAGTTAGAGATTCACCACGAGGACCGAAAAACTAACTAAATGTTATGAACCACTGCAGAAGCTGAGGGTGAGGTTACGGCCGTGTAAAATCGATTTAAACCCGCCAGTAACTTTGTGTTACTGATCGTTCCAAGTCGATATAGTTAAGACAGAAAATGAGAAAATACTCTTCGTTATGAAGGTACAGGCATTTTGTGAGGAAAAGGGTTTGAGATCATTTTTAGGGGTATTCGGGTATGCTGAATCCAAAAACCAATGTTGGCAAGCTGAGAAATGGCTCCTTTACCATCTAATTTGCATATTTCCAAGATGGCCGCCAAAATTAAGAAAAACATCAAATGCTGCAAATAGGTATATGTTTAGGATTCCAAACTGCTACAAAATAATAATAAAAAAAAACAACATTTTATAATGATTAGAAGGTCTTCAATGAATACAAAAAATTCTCAAAAAGCAAAAGGTTGAGGTGGGGGTGTGGAGGGGGCAGGGATTTGGGCTTTTCTACTTGTACCTACAAAAGTGATCATATTTCCACTGTAACAAGTCTTAGATCACTGCACCTGGTCTCACTGTAAAGCATAGATATAGCCTTTTGGTCTTTTGGTAAGTAATACAAATTATCGAATTTGCAAATTCATGAATTTTAATGAAAAGTTGAAAACATTAAAAATGGCTTATAAATGATTTTAAAATCCGTAAATAAACAAATTTTAGGCCGACGCTATCATTATGACAACTTGTTATTGCACCAGTAATACAATATATGACAAATATATTGATGTCATGGGTCAACATGAAACTCTGCTCATTAGCATATTGAATTCATGAATATTAATTGAAATGTCAAAAATAGGGGCGAAAACCAGGGACAAAATTGTTGCCAATGAAAGGTTTTTGGTGCGTTATATGATCGGTCTTGCATTTTAGAACAAATTTTCATGGCTGTCAGTTTGATCAGATGGGCCAATTAAATGCCATAAAATGTTGGCTTCAACAATGAACACATTTGCATGATGTAAACATCACATTGTTTCCACAACCACCCTAGTGTGATTCTATAGAATGGGATGAACATGTCCCACCAAAAGCATACTTTAGAATACTATGATTGGTCTGATAGTATTGCACTGACATAGCAATTAAACCTTCATAACTAATATTTAAATCATTGAATTTACATATATTCATGAATAAAAATCATAATGGGAAAAAATCACGGAAAAATAAGAGGTATACGTACAAAAACACCTGCACCCAGGCTGTTAATGAACCTAGGATGCCAAAAGAGATATCAAATGAATGCTGTGGCAATAAACATAGTATCACTCTAAAATATGATATAAGAATAATCAGATTTGTAATTTCATGATTAATGAAATCTTTAAAAACAGGACAGAAAAGAATGGAAAGTTTAAAGGGGCAAACGTAAGAAATGGCTTGTATCTTGGCAACCCAAAGCCCTAAAGTGCTGAATAATGTATCAAATGGTTGTTAAGGCAATATTATGTCATCCTATATTACAATTTATAAGTCATTTGATATTTTTTATGAATATTAATAACACCTTTAGGAATTGGGGTAAAAATACCGAAAGCATAAGGCGGTATACACGTAAAAACGCACATATCATGATTACTGATAGACCTAGAGAGCTGAAATGGGTATAAAATGATTGCTTAGACATTGTTCTATGACCATATAATCTGCTATCTGCTTTGTCTGTCTGACATATTTGTTGTATGAATGTTAATAAAAGTTTTATAAATAAGAGAAAAATGACCGGAAAATGAAGGGGGTTTTCCAATAAAATTGCTTAAGACTGGACTGCAAATAGACTTAGAGAATTCAAAGTGGCATCAAATTATTGCTAGTACACGTACAATCTATTATTGCCATATGTTCAGATTTATAAAGCTTATTTGTTAGCAACCAAGATACAAGCGATTTTGTTTGAGCACAACCTTTAACTTTATGTAATTTTTACAATTTTTCGTAACATTCATGGTTTTTAATAGGATATGGTTAATCTATCAGACTACATGGTTTTTAATCAGATACTGTTTATCTATCATACTACATTAATATCCATACAACAAAAATATCTAGATGCCTCATATATCAGATCATATGGTTATAGAACATTGTCATAGCAATCATTTGATTTCAACTTCGGCTCTTTAGGTCCTTCAGTAGCCAAGATATATGTGTTCTTATTTTTGTTCTGCATTTTACCCCGATTCATGAAGATTTTATTAATATTCATGAAAATAAAACTCAAACAACTTATCTGTTACAGTATGGATGGTAAATTATTGCCCTAGCAACCATTGGATTCCATTTTCAGCACTTTGGGGCTTTTAGTTGCCAAGATGCAAGTGTATTTGAAGGTGTATCTGTTTAGCCTTTTCCTATATTTGTCTCCCAATTTCATAAGTTTTCATTAATATACATGCAATCGAAAATCAATTTGTTTCTTATATCACACTTCAAAGGGATAGTAAAATACCTTAGCATTTATTTTATACTATTTTCAACGTCCTAGGTTTATTTACAGCTCAGGTACAAGTGATTTTGTATGTACACCCCATATTTTTTTCCATGATTTTCCTCCCATTTCTTACGTTTTTCATCAATATTCACGAATATGCAAATTCAATGATTTGAATAATAGGATTACTATTAAATCGTTATGTCCAAGCACAACTATTAGATCAATCTTTGTATTCTAGAGCATGCTATTGGTAGGATATGGATATTTTTGTAAGTGCATGCCATTCTTTAGAATCACACAATGGGTGGGTGTGGAAACAATTTGATTTTACATCATGCAAAATGATCATTGTTGAGGACAATATTTCACGGCATTTAAGTGGTCCCTCTGACCAAACTGGCAGCCTTAAAAATTTGTCCTAAAATGCAAGAAAGATCTTATAATCCACTCAAAACCTTTCAATGGCAATAGTTTTCCCCTGGTTTTGCCCCAGTTTCAAAATTATAATTAATATTCATAAATATGCAAATGAGATAAAAAATTTCAATAGGTCCATGAAATCAATATATTTGTCACATGATATATTACTAGTGCAATAACAGCGTCATAATGATGGTTTGGGCCTGAAAATTGTTTATTTATGGATTTTAAACCATTTTTGATGTTTTCATTAAAATTCATGAATATGCAAATTAGATAATTTGCATTACTTACCACAGGATAAAAGGGATAATCTAAGCTTAACAACGAGACCAGGCTTAGTGGTCTGGACAAGCAACAGTGGCGATATGATCAATTTTGTAGGTACACTCCTCGTCAAGAATCACGTTAACAAGTTCCCATGGAAACCATGCATTTTTTCATAGTGCACTGGAGTTTGTCTTAGGGAGGCAAAAATTCTTTGCATTTAAATTTATGTATTTTAGTCAAGCAATTATCTAACAATATATTTTAAGTGATTTTTGGCTCAGATTATGACAAACAAATGAAACGTTTTATCAATATAACAGAATCTAGATATTTTGGCGGCCATTTTGAGAATATGCAAATTAGGACATGAAGACGTCATTTCTCAACTTGCCAACATTTGTTTTTGAATTCAGCACACCAAATTACCCTTAGTGCAAGTGTCAAACCCTTTTCCTCACAAAATGCCTGTACTTGTTAACTTTTCTCAATTCCTGTCTTAACTAATACTTCTGTGGTGGTTCTTTTTGTTTTATGTCTTGGTGTTTAAAATATTTTTGTGCTGTTGGCGCCTTATGTATGTTTGCATATTTTTAGTTTAGTTAAGGTAACTGAGTGGCCACCTATTGGGAAAATAGCTGCTCATTCGGCTTACGAAATGTTTTCATGGTATAAGTACCTGATTGTTAGTTTGGTTTTTTCCCACCTTGGTTTTTGGAGTGGGAGTCTTTTTCTGATTGCGCCTTTTCCTGATCTTTGCTTACTTGTACTTTAAGAAAAATGCCATTATTTCAGGACTTTTAGAAAAATGCAAAGATGGCTCAATGAACTATGGTAGGACATTTCCTGATTCAAATTTCTTGTAGCCAGAAACTTCAAGGCATTATCTAAGAAAAATCAAATGAGACCAACATTTTGGTCATTTTGCATTGTCATTAAAGTTGGGTCAAACTAGAGGTGTTTAGCATTTGAGTAGTATAGAAGCTAATGCAATTCAATGATCATCAGTTTTGGGTATGGTTTGCTCACTAAAATGACTACCGTCTGTACACCATCTTTCAGAAAATGTATTTTTCCAATATCTCACTTTTCTGAAATGACCATGTCATCTTTTTTGCAACGAAAAAGTCATAAAATTTTGAAAATCGGTCCACTTAAAATTTAGTTATGCCCAAAAACTATTTTGAAGATGTTTTTCGCATGTGCAAGGGAGGTAATCCAAACTCCTTGAAATTGAAAATCAAGGAATAGTTTTAAGAGTTCAGCTATGCATAAAATACAATTTTGTTTTAGATTTGTGCATTTTAAATGAAGAATAATTACTTTAGATTTTTTCCGGGAAAATAGTTACTAACTGTTACTTCCCTTGCTGACATTTTTTACAATGGAATTATATGCCTTTTCTGGCATAATTATTTGTTAACCGATTTTCAATTTTTTGTGGCACGTTTTAAGTCTTTTAAAATGCAAACTAGTGACATTGCCATATTTTTCTTGAGAGATATAAGAAAAGTGAGATTTTGAAAAATGAAGTTTCTGAAGGATGGTGTATAGATATTAAGTCTAGATCATTCTTATTTTATTTTATTTTAGTTGTTTCGCATCTATTTGCTTTGGGATAGGAATTGTGCTCTGCTTGCGTCGGCCATTGCTTAATTTTTATGTAGTCAGCATATTTTTCTACGTTTTCAGGAAAGGGACTTCACGTCACATGAAACAACTGTAAAACTCGTCAGGGATCCGGAACACGATGAACAGTTCTGTAGGCGAACGTGATAACCAGAATCGTTAGACGCAGACGTATGAGACTGTATCGAAACACAGATCAATTTTGGCACTAGACAATCACTCATAACGTAATTTGCGCCGCGTCATCAGATTTTGCCTATCCGAAAAACGAAGGCGCAGATCAGCTGTGCAGAAACTGCTCAGTTGAACAGCGCCTTTGTTTTCGCTTCACGGATAGTGAAATTCCTCTTGACATTATATCCGAAATTTCTTCTATGACTGTACATGCCTGATGAGTGAGGATAATTTGAGCTGCGGCGCTGGAGAAACCCGGTCTTCGGGGATCCGACCGGATCCAATCTGAACAACGAAAACAAAGACGGTGATTAGCTGTGACTGCGCCTTTGTTGTCGCCTATACATGTTGTTGGTTTTCTTATGCGGCGGCTCATTTTTTCTTGCCCGACGTTCTTGAAATACTTTTGGTATGCAAAACGACAAGACAACGCTTTGTTTATGAAAGTATTACTGTAAATAGGTGCACAAGGGCATTCATATGATAATGGGCAGCTCGTTATGCAGAAAACGCCTCAAAAGAAAGCACAAGTAACGTTGTACTCAGAATCAAAAGACCGTCTTCAGAATATGTTTGCGTTGACTTGCTCTACTTGCACCCGGTGGTTTATTGGTAAAAAAATTGCCTAGTCAGTTGTCATCCAACTTCAACTTATCAACGTATTTGCACAACAAATATTGAAAAATATTTAGATGGTATTTCTGAGAGGTGAACGAACATGTACAGTTTTGTTATCGGTTAGTCAGGCCGCAAGCCTAGGTCCACTTAGGCACTGCATAGTCCCCAGCATCGTCATCTGATGTGATGATCAGAAATTGATCGACTCAGTATCAAGAGATAGATAGTCAAAGTATGACCTTATCACCAGTTTGTCTTTTGACAATTGTCATGGAACTTCGATTTAGTCTCACCCGAAGGACTGGAGAAGCCCGGAATCGAACCTGCGACCCCTATTTACAAGGCGAATGGATTAACCATTGTGCCACGGAGGCTTCTGCGAACGAACATGAAAATATAAATTATGTACATCTTTTATGCATGAACATCAGCTATCATGAATGCGATCCACAACTTCAATATAAAAATTTGATCCTTTGGAAGCAATAAAAACATTCAAAGGGAGATACATGTCGTATGGACTATATTGCGCAATTTCGGTTAATGAACCCTCATCAGTAGCCATTTTTAAATCGGCAACGAAAGCCAGACTAACTTGTATATGCCTGGCGTATTTTTATAGGACATAGGCAAACAGGTGTATCCCCAGATGTGACGCCGCAGAAATTTAATCAGAAATGGAATAAAACATCTTTATCACTCCTGATGCCCAAAAATAAAAGTGGGCTCACACAAATGATATTATGTAAAGGTGAGTTGTTGACAACCTTCAGTCTTTATGCATGAACATTGATCCCGACCTGACGGAGAACATTCTAAGATACACCATAGGTGGTGTATGTTTTCTGCCGTCATGTCAAACGGCACTGTTGACACTATGCCTTGCAACGATATGACATACATTTGAAGGGACAAGTACATTCGTCATATATGGGTTAAATTGGCTCTGACAGAGTAATAAGCTAAAAGTAACCAATCTCAACTTTGTATTGACCTCTACTGTTTTCACACACAATTGAAGCTTGATATTTATCTCTTCAAGCACCAATACATACATGTATGTAATAATTTATACTCGAAATGTATTGCCGTGTTCCTACCAGACGCCATGTGTTCGAAATCGAATCAAAATGCAACACACAATTTATTACTTTACGTTCACAATGTGAGCAGGTTCACTCGATCGTAACAACTCGTAAAGTTTCATCTGGTCCTTCGCTAAAGTAACGACTCCAGACAGATCCAGTCTATCGTCTGGCAGACGAAGATATCTCGTTTTATTCATGTCTTTCCAAAGATCATTTCCTTTCTGTCGGTACTCTTCCTCTGTGGTAAATGTTCGTTCAATTTCAAATTGTCGTTTTAGTTGTCGCCGGACGTTGGCGGGAAGATGTGAAGCATGCAATGGTTCGTCGGATTCTTCATCTGCTGATGACTCGTCACGTGCTATACCTTCAACAGCTAAAAGTGGCTCGATATCGAATTCCGCTGGTGGATTATCTTTCAAATAAGCATCGACGCTGTCCAAAAAGCGTTTCTTTTTTCGTTGTAATGTATTGTAAAATAATTGTTCCTCGGTTATCAATTCCTGTCGTCTGTCTTCGAACAAATCGCCACCAAGATTATTTTCTATAGCGTCATCAACAGTTGTGATAAATGACGATCTTCTCTCTGCCAGGGCATTCAGTGAATGATCTTTATCGGCTACTGAGTGAGACGAGTATGGTGTATATTGTCCACTGCCGCTTGTGGTACGAAACGAAACACTTGATTTTTCCCGCTTAACTGTTAATCCTGCAGAAGTTGCTGGTCTTCCAGCAGGTTGTTTGTCGTTCGATGATTGCATTTTTTCGTCTGCGTGAACATCAATATTTGCACTGAGAGGTCTAAGTGTTATGCCACCATCTATTGAACTTCGTCGTACATTAGTGTCTGGTTCCGGGGCATCAATGAAGACACCGGTTACAGAATTACTACGCTTCATACTGTTCGTTGTCTTGGGTCTATTGTGCAATAATTTCGGAGGGGCAGTATTTTCGCGATATAGTCTTTGAACACCAGCGCTGCGAGCAGTCTTTGGTCTATCCAGATCCAGTTTAAGCCGTCTGGCAGCAGCCGCTATTTTCATAGCTGCGTTGAGGTTAAATGTTGTGAGTTGTGGCAGTTTACCTTCTGCGTCCAGTTCCCGTAGAGCCATAATCTCGTCTGGTGTCAGATTGGACTTTATTTTCGCAACCTTCTCTTTGAGGTTACGAAAATTGTTTTTCACTGTTCTCATTTGGAGGTTCAATACCTTTTTCGAGAATTCCTTTTCAAGCGCGAGGGTTCCAAATGTCTTTGCAAGAATTCTGTCCTCATTCTGATTCAAGGTCATGGCCTTGACGACCTTTTCAGAACTTATTTTGCGCCTTGAGTTAGACATCGTTATCAAGATGGCAGTGGTATTACGCCTGAAATGATAAAATAAATACAATAATGTATTCAAGCAAACAGCCATGGTCAGTTTTGCTGACCATATACATGTGTGACGGTTAGTTAGATAGGCCTAATCTTTACGCAAACTAACACAAATAGAATTAGTTCATTTCAAACTATCAAATTTCTTTTTCTTTCGTGTTCATGTTGTTCGGTAATGTGCACGAAACTGCTTTTGATTTGATAAAATAAGTGTAGTGTAAGGCATCAGGAAAACATGTCCGTGAACTGTATATCCCCTTGAACCCCAATTTTATATAGCAAATCTGGGGTATGCAGGGGTATACATATTTTTCGTATTTTTGGATGCCATACGCGTGACTTAAAGAGGATGTGGAACGTCGCATTCGTAACAATCTCGCTGACGCATACGAAACTTTATAATAGCATGCATTAACACAATGATTCCACGTCGCATCAATAATCACGATTAACAGTTGGGTCCCCATGAATCCTTCGACACCAGGCGGGGGGGATAGAACGATTTTCAAGCTAGAATAAGGAGTAGTTTTGTTTGAAATTTTATAATATGCTTAAAATTGATGATGGGGAATAGGTTTTATTGAAAGTATTTCATAAAACACACTGCGTGAGCTCATTTCCGGTACCGTTTAATTAAATATTTGTCACGTTAGTAATCGCGATTAAGGAAGTATTATCGACCTTAATACATGTACTAGTTGAGCAGCAAATCTCGCATTTTTCATAAATGTAAATTAATGGTGCCAAATCTGCACTGTCCGTTTAAAATTGGAACCATTGCGTCATGGATTTCATTCCAATATTTCACCGTTTGAGAAATTCGCACACATTAGTAAAGGTTCATGTAGCGTTCATGCGTTTTCTTCACAATGGCAGAAACATGCCTCTGAAGTAACTTTGCTTACGACTCAAATTCTTCACTACATACTATTTGAAAAATTTGGTAACCGTTTTTCACATCCAAGACACAAAGCTATACTAGTTCTTAACAGACAAGATGAATACGTACCAATACTTTACATATCAAAAATACCAAATCGTCACCACTAGGCGAGTGAAATCGCGATTTAGATTAATACCATTCTCAAAAATATCATAGATCCCAAAACATTGATTTGCTAAGTTTCTGTCAATGTCTACACGGTTGAATATTATTGACTGGGACGATAACCCTTAACCAAACCAAACATACCGATAGTCCTTATTATCATGATTAGCACTTGTTTTCTGCAGGTAGTCATGTAGTAACAGAACGATTGATATCCTGAAGCACGTTAACTAAGCCTACATGATACAGTGTTCTTTTAAAAATGACAAAATTCGGATAAAAATGTGGTCCATATTTCATATGTTCTCCTTGGCACAATCGCTTCGTTTTATGCGTAAGCCGCCGTTAATAGTGTATCTAAATTGTCTTAGGTAAGAAAAGGAAGTACATAACCGTATCAGAATGTCAACATGGGCTCAGAAGGGGCCTTAATTACTTGTGTGAGAATACGTACTGCGAATATTAAATGACAATGAGTTTATCGCTAGAGAAAACAAAGTGAAAATATTTGAACAACTACTTGTCATTGTAAATGAAAGCTACCTTTTTAAATCTCCAATTACAATGTTTGTGTTTGTATTTAGTAAACTTACAATACATATAGACCAAAAGATTGTTAATTACGAAAATGGCACAAAGACATTAACCACGAATGAGGGGTGATTTGTGAACATGGTTTTTCTACAGGTTTAATATAAAATAATACTTTGTTTGTATTTTCTTATGTTATTATGTCTTATTTTATTGCATATACGTATTTTCCCTGTCAAACAGACGTTTGTTTTCGTCATTAGAGACATGTGTAATCAATTCAATGATGAATTATTTGCCAGCACTACCTGAGTGATGCACATTCACAACTTAATCAGCGTCTTTCAAAAGGCCCATCCTGTCACTTGGAAAAGTAATTTATACGTTTTTTATACGCGTAAACGAAACTAATGTTATTAGATGAACAAAATACATGTATACAAGATCGATATGTAGCCAGAATCAAAAAGGGATTTTTTTCAAATGATAACTATGGAAAAGTTCATTCGTCACTAATGGGTTAACCAAAATGTGGACAATTTCTTTTTCCCCTGAGTATATTCTCATGCACCCTCAATTTATGCCTTCTCACCAACATGGGTGGGTAGCTTTCACTTTACCTACATATATGCAGCGATGTAGATAACGATACGTACTGCGTAAGTACGCACGTTTTTCGCTCTGTACGCATAAAAATTCAGCCCTATGCGTACCATGTACGCAGTAAAAATAGGCAGTAATGGCAACAGTTTTCGGTTTTATGCGTACTCATAAAAAAACCTTTGAAATTGTAACAAAATGACAATTTTCAACTAGTTTTGTGTGGCTGCTCTGTCAACAATCGAAAAGCAATTACAATGTTAATGCAGCTTTTGATCGTTCCATATTATATATCATGCAATATATTATGTGTCTTCAGTAGTTATACTATATACATGCTCTCCGGTCTGTGCCACGGTCAGCCATATTGTTTACCAAAGGTTTATTTATGAAGTTTAATGGTAGTGTGTCACTTTGGTTTATTGAATAGGCATTTTGAATCGTTTTCAATTTGAAACTTGATGTATTCCAGCCATCCCAGTCCCAGTTTTCCTAATTCTCTCTTATCTATGTAGGGGACAAAAGTATGGTTTAAAATGCCTAAATGATATAATAACATGTAATTATAGGATTATCAACCAGTTTACTTGAATTTTCATACTTGAATACATGGTCTTATCCATACGTCTACACAAGTTTATAAGTTTGATTCAGAATGAGAGGTTGGCATAAGAATCCTCAGAAAACATGTACACAGTTGTTCGGTACGCACTATACATTTATTTTAACGCATACAGTACGCAGTGTTAAAAAATAATTGTTTACATCACTGATATGACATGCTACCACGTCATAGAAGGCACAAAAATTTATACAATTAACTCGTATATTTGTGGGACATATATGTATATAGGCAAACAATAATTAATCTAAAGATGTGACATTGCAGAACTGGCCTTTTCTTTTTAGGGAATTTCATTGAATTGAAATAAAATCTAAAATCACTCCTGATGGCATATAAAATGATAGTGGAATCGGCAAGAAGATAACCGTGGACAAGTCCATTCATCACAAATGAGTTGAATCTTTAAAAACACTTACCCAGACACCCGGCATCAGACGGGAAAGACCTAGATACGTCTACATGTATATTACGAAAACACGCCCGTGCAGTATACAGAGATTTTTTAAGCTGTAAAATTGAAAATTTCAATCATGGAAAAAATTGATATCTTTAAGGGGTTATTGTTTTCCTGATGGACGTCTACATGTATCCAATTGAAGCAAAGTTTTAAAATTCTCTTTCCCATACGTTCATAATGCTGTTTGAAAATGATTGGTGAGTTACTACTATCGTTTACGAGAATAAACACATTTCGGAGAAGCATTGTTATCCGTGAAAACTTTTTGTACATGTAGGCTCAGAAAAAAAAGACATTAAAATGTGTCTGGTATAATCGCGACGCATTTGTTGTTCCTTTCTGACTTTGGCTGTATGCTGCGCCGCTAGAATACATGTACTGTAAGAAACAGTCGTGGGACCGTAAAATAGCACCAGAAACGTTAGGACAACTAGCATATCTTAGGAACTTTATATCGTATACGAAACTTTCTTTTCTTTACATACCCAGGCTTTTATCCATTGATCTCAATTAGTGGTAGCACTGATTCGTACGTATAGAAATCTGAAGTAGCGTAAAATACTTTTATTTCATTACTCAAAAATAACAATGAAGTATTGATCAATGAAAGTATCGAATTTATGGAAATAATGGAAAAAAAACTTCACCACTAAAGCATAAAAGGCTATCGAACTGCTTGCGATTCAAATAAAGTATTTATATATTAATACCTAAAATGAGAATTTAAGTTTGTCATTTATTGTGATAGACCCTAAGCCTTCCATTTAAGTATTTTTCGAACTCGATGGTTGCGGTTGTAGTTTGCATTTTACGTGACGCGGACCGAAATTACTTGTCTCTAGTAAAATCTAGGATGATGTTTGTCCACAGGTAAAGGATTCCGCTCCAACACCTCCCCCCCCCCCCCCACACACACACACAATAGATCGCTAGCTACTGGACTATTGGATATGATTAAGGGTAGTGCGTGAACTATTGCATGTCGCAATGCCGCGACAAAATCTCTATCTTCTCCTACATTAATAAGAGTACGCAAAAAGATTCAAACATGGATCTGTTTGTCTCACTCTGACGATATCACAGCTGAGAATCATGTGGTACGGAATGTATACAAACCGACGCATATTGCAATTGCTGCTGAAGTTGAGGTGAGATGAATATCGAGTTTTTCAGGAGGGAAGTGTTTAACCGTAGTATTGACCTCTCCATATGTTTTCAGTATTCTGTCAATCATTTGACGTAATAAGGCTCCTTATGGGTTTATGAAGGTGCATTTTTCATAACTGTTTCAATGCACGATATTGAATTCCCTTTCTTGGGCCCCATGCACTTTGAGGCTAGACTAGGCTAGAGTTTGTTTTGTCAGCCATTTTTGTCACTTTTCATCACTTCGCTAAATAAATCTATTTTCTTCACGCTTACGAGATCAGTAAATACGATGTTTATGATAAAATTAAACTGGAGATCTATTGTTTAATGATACTAACTAGTGCTGCTTAGTTTCAAATGTTTTTAAATTATAAGACTTGGACGAACTCTCTCGATCGTTGACCTATTTATCGGAAAACGATCAACATGAAACTATGTTGTTTCCAATAACAGTGTTCTCGTTCACATCCGCTTTCATAGCTGATTGACATGCGGTGTCACGATCTACCGGATTGGGCCGAAACTGTCCGAACCGAACCGATATTGTCCGAAACGGACATAGATTGTGATAACAAGAAAATTATAGCATGCTACTAAAATTATAGCATGAAAGTTTGATTTTGCTAGAGGCAACGAGAATAATACTACCACAGAATCAAGCAATAATGGAAGGACAATGTGAATCCAGTATGGTTCGAATTTTTCACCACATAGTAGCATGTGAAGCATTTTATGTGCACAACAATATTGTGATTTACTTAGAACGCAGGAAAACCGTACCCGAAGAGCTATTGCACCCTGCATACACCTATCCGTCATGTAACCAGATTTCTTATAGTACGGATTTATGCTACATCACACGACGCCACAAAAATTTAGTTTAACCTCACTTTTTGAGTCACTTGATAGCAGATTTTGGCTTATGCCACACAACCTTAGATTTAAATTATATTTATAGCCCAGCTTTGAAACTGGATTCACCTTGTCCTTCCATTATTGCTTGATTCTGTGGTAATGTTATTCTGATTGGCTCTAGCAAAATCTAACTTTCATCATGTATTTGAAATCTTTGTTTGGAGACTCAGATAATCTAATCAAGTTAGGCACAAGCACGCTATACAACTTTGGGTCACTCAGATAGCAAGAATACATGTTCGGAATTTTGAATAAAATTTTCTTTTGCTGGTAGAATTTTACATATGTTTGTTTGTTTCTTTTAAGTTTTAAAGGTCAAGTCAACAATTTTTCAGACGTGGTGATGAAACCATTACGGTTTAACACAGTATCTGTTTTATTTATTATCAAAATGCACTAAACGTTATTAAGTACGAGTAAAAGGAATAATTCTTCTTGTCGGTGTAGATTAATATCACAATCTCATATTATTTTAAACTTCCAAATTTCTATGAACCCCTCCGTATAGCATGTTAATAAGAACATGCTATAAATTTCTTGTTTTATTTTATTTTTTTTTTTTTTTTTTTTTTTTTTTTTTTTTTTTTTTTTTTTTTATTATTATTATTATTATTATTATTATTATTATTTTTTTTTTTTTTTTTTTTTTTTCTAAAAGAGAATAAAGAATTTTGGTAATTTTTTCGAACAGAAAAATTAAATTATGCATAACTTCATGCCATTCGTATAGTTACCTAGTATCTCAATCTATAGTGTTTGTCTAGTGATTTGACATGCTATAACGAGGGTTGTTGCTAGGTTTATATGAATTGGATTGTTTTGAGATTAGGACATGCGCTTCAAAGCTTCGTTATACATAATAGCTCCATTTTGACCTCAGATGCGTTAACAGATCGACGAGTCTACTTAGTAGCGTGTGAAAGGGTATATTCAGATTGTAACAGCTAACAAATACTTACTGCGCATGCAACCAAAGTGTGACGAAAACCAGCAGCATTTCGCAGCGCTGTAGATAATTATTTTTCACAACGTATGCTGTACACATCAAAATAAATGTACAGTGCGTACCGACTATTCAAGTGTGTGCATATTTTCTGAGGAACCTTATTCGAATATCTCATCCAGAATTGAAATGTTTGCTCCTTGCTTTACTAGTAAAGTTGAGTAAAAAGATAAACTGAATTGCTGTAGAACATGGAATACCTCATGATTTAAATTGAAGGAATGCCTCATGAATTAAATTGAAAACAATGGTCAGAAAACGAAACAAACATATAAAAACGCATATTGTTTAAACCAAAGTGACACACTGTCATTGAACTTCAATTTTTTCTGGCCGTGTCACTAGACGGAAGATGCGTATACAGTAAAACTACTGAGGACACTTACTATATTACATGGTATGTAATATGAAACAATGAAAAGTTGTCGTTTTGTGACAATTTTTAAAGCAATTATATTTTTATCTGGATACACATACAACTGAAAACTGTTTGCGTACCGCAGATGTTTTACTGCGTACAAGGTAGTACGCACAGGTCTGAAATTTTCTATGTGTACAGAGCAAAATATCGTGCATACATACGCAGTGCGCACTCATCTGTTTTGCTGATTTCGCACTGATTTACCTTCCACGGGCTACCAAGTAACTTCAAGGACTCGAAGATCCTTTGACCCGTCTCAGGTCAAAATTAAAAATATAGTTCAGCCGACTAATGTGCACCCCGATACACTTCGATGTCTTGTCCCATTCATAATATGAAAATAATGCATCACGGTACACCGATCAGAACATCCCATCTAACATCATTGCTTCGGCTATTCTTATATTACTTTTGCGTGATGTCTTTTAATCTTGCCCACAGCATCGATTTTCCCCTATATCTTTATGAATAAGTAATCGCGTACGTTTTGTTCTTGTAATAATTTTCCTAGCACTTTTAATACTGAGCAGGCATATCCACTACTGAGAATCACATGCTATTGTATACATACAAACCGATTAATGATCGGTAACACACATTGCAGTTGAGGCCGCCAAAGTTAGTTAGATTTTCGAGTTTTCTCCTATAGCGTTTACTCTTTTGACTGATAGATAGGTGCAGGCAATGCAGAAATTGAACATTTATTGAAAGAAAGTATAGCATAAGATATCCTGGTCATTTCGTTTTCGCAAACACTTAGATGTTATTGTGATGGAAGTAATGAGGGTTTTTCTGAAGTGCCGTTTGCGAAAACGACCTAACCTGGATTCCTTATGTCACTTTCATTCAATAAATGTTCAATTTCTGCACTGCCTGCACCTGTCTATCAGTCAATAGAGTAAACCCTATAGGAGCAAGAAAATTATAGCATGTTCTTAGTAACATGCTATACGGAGGGGTTCATAGAAATTTGGAAGTTTAAAATAATATGAGATTGTGATATTAATCTACACCGACAAGAAGAATTATTCCTTTTACTTAATAACGTTTAGTGCATTTTGATAATAAATAAAACAGATACTGTGTTAAACCGTAATGGTTTCATCACCACGTCTGAAAAATTGTTGACTTGACCTTTAAATCTTAAAAGAAACAAACATATGTAAAATTCCAACAGCAAAAGAAGATTTTATTCAAAATTCCGAACATATATTCTTGCTATCTGAGTGACCCAAAGTTGTATACCGCGAAGCTGATCTGCGTCTTTGTTTTCGCCTATGCAGATTGTTTGTTTTCCCATGAGGCGGCTCATATATCAGACCTAAAGTCCCAGTACCACTGCGCTTAAGATCACTTAAGATCACTATACGATTGTCTTGATATTAATTTAGGGGTTATTTCTTTGACCCCAATATACAAATCACGTTTGAAAACATTTTACAAATTTTGCATACGCAGTCTTATCAATACCTTAATGAACAGACAATCGTACGATTGTTACGATTCAGTGGGACCGGCACTTAATTTGCACCAGTACTGAATATTTGACTAACTTTTTTTTTTTACATTTTTTTTTTTTTTTTTTTTTTTTTTTTTTTTTTTTTCATTCCGTTGTATCCATGTAAAAGACGGGATTTCATTTAATTTAGATTACATTTTGATAGTTTAAGTGGCGATGTCAATATCCCAATAGACAAATGATTAGTGCTATACATATAAAGCTGATTACGGTGTTATTGCGTTCATATGAAATTTAGAATAATCTAAATGCAAAAAAAAATGTCGTGTTTCTTTAATCTTTATTGCACTTTCTTATAAGAACAAGTCAGGTGATTTTTCTGTTAAACGACAAATACTTTTAACGAGCAAAGCAAAAATCAAATTTTATTTATCTTTGACATTGTGAGCTCGCCCCCTCGTTACCATAGCGATACAATAACAAAACTAGAGTAGATATAACAATAACATGGAGTTTTAACTTTTAAAAACAAATAAAATTTAATTTCTTTGAAGAATATATCACGATATTACGTATGCCCTGGATCCACAAAAGCTTACCTTAACCAGTCTCAGCATACTGACAATCCAGCTATTCACATTCTAAATCTAATAGTTTCATACTTTTAATGGATACTCGCATCACAAAGCCAATAAAATTCGAATGACAGTTGTTGTCAAATCGTTGATAAGTTTGTTTGAATATAGAAATAAATGTTTACAATGACACTTTGACTTGATAATTTTGTCACCTTAACGTTTGATCAATAGACATGGACACAATGAACAAGTTCTTTTAACTTTTATTGATTCAACAACAGGTATTTGAAAATCGCACTTTTATAGCCTTTCCATGTTACCGTCAAATCCTGGTAAAATACTTTGAAGGGCGACACAGAACATCCGAAAACAGGACAAGCAGCTTCATGTTATTGCCCGAAGTATTCAGTTGCTTCGTCCAAGTCACGTCGGTACGTTGCCTCCATTTTATTTAACTTCTCAAAATTAGGATGTCATGACACCCAAAAAAGTGCTTCAGATATAACAACCCAACTAAGCCACAAAGGCTTATAAGCATGGGTGGCTTGACTTAACCATCTCAGACTTGAGCGCTTAACCAGTAATCAGATGGTCAGTCAGTAGCGTAGACGTTTTGCCTGGATACACAAGCAGCCCATCAATTTCTTTAGGCCACAATGGGCGGGGTCCAAGTATTTTGTCATATTATTTTTTTCAAATCGTCAGAGATTGCTATTGCAATTATTTTCTTATCACAGAATTTTTTTACATGTTTCTGATATATTTGTTCAATATTATGACATTCTCATACACGCATATAAGCCTTGAAGGTGATAAGTGTAATCATTCTAGCGAATTTAAAAGATCTCCGTGAAACATGTACACTGAACAAGTTTGTAGAACAAAAGATCGGACCTACGTACATGTACGAACGGGCGGTCACACGAAACGCAGAAAGCATTTCTAACCTGATTCTTTTTTCATTTCATTAACTGTCCATTTGAAGCTTATCACCATTAGCCACTTATAGATCTACAATCACGCTAAAAAGCAATTGAAATACCTAGCGCACACGATCAATATGTGCTTGACAATATTAGCCAGAAATACCTGATTCCAGGAAATGAAATAGAGACGGTTGCTTGTAACGGTGACAGGTAATATCGACATTACTTCATCACTAACTATGCCTTTAGATTAATTTCTCGCTTATATGAAGTATTTAATTAAAATATTGACAGCAGAAGATATAAAAATAACGATTTATTGATGGGATTTATAACGAGATTGATACTCTATAAAGTGTCGCGAACAAGGTGGAGACAAGTACATGACCGACCTGCGAGATAACACATCAGAAGAAAAACATGTCCATGAAAAGTATACCCCCTTAAACCCCACTGTTATATAGTTTTTAAAAAATGGGATTTGCCGAGGTATACCTATTTTTCTTATTTTGCTCCAAAACATAGATTGTGGGCACCCACAATCTATGTTTTGAGCAAAAATAAGAAAAAAAATCTGATTTTTTTTTCTTGAAAAAAAAAAAAAAAATCTCTGTATATTGCATGGGCATAATGGCACACCACATTTGGTTGTGGGACAGACTGAAGTTGTCCAGTTTTGCTATGTGCTTTTGTTCATGTATGTATATACGACCAAAACTATCAGCAGTATTGAAATGTTTATGTTTGTAGTGTTGCATGAGTGTGCTCAAGGGCCGATCGGCCTATAGCAACTGAATAAAAGCATTTTTATTAACATTATTTTATGCTTTATTAATGTGATTTCAGTGTACCAATTTATACAGAACGAAGCGAAAACACTACACAAACACGCACACGTGTATATTTCATTGTAAAATGTTTCATAACATAAACTTCCAATTATTTGCACTTTGATTCGTTTCTGTGAAAGCAAACAGAGTCGTGCTACGCGGAGTTAAAGAAACAAGGGGTCTCAAAATTGACCAGCTCCTGATGTTATAAAATATTTTCATGCTGCATTCAGCTGAGCACGAAATTAAAACTGCTAATTAATACTGAAATAGCCCCCCCCCCCCCCCCAAAAAAAAAAAAAAAAAAAAAAAAAATAGAAATTCCAGGTTCAAATGTATACTGTACTTTATTTGGCTAATATATGTTAAAATGCCAAATAGTTGTTGGTGTTTAACACTTAAATTTTAGTCCCAGCTGAGTTGAGCATGAAAAAGTTTTATAACCTTTCGTCCGACCACTTACTTTTAAACGTCTGCAAGTAATGAAGAAATGTTTTGCAATGAAATCTGACTGAAGATTACCTTGAACTTAAGATACAGCGAAGCATCAAAAGAGTAAGTTCTATCTAAAAACCTACTAATGCCGTAGGCTCAGCGATATATCCGTCGAGGTTAAAAAAAACAACGCTTTTTCTGTTTTTCTGTGGTCCTAATATGAGCGTTGTCGACAACGCTTTCCAGTTGAATTATGCATGATTTTAAGAAAAAGGTTCACCTGGAGACGTTTGTAAAGAAAGGCATTTTATATATACCTCGGTCTGTAATGCACCAGTCATTTGTAACCACTGCCTCCCCACCTACGGGGATGGGCGGGGACAGCAACTTTTTACAAAATAAAGCCCTGCTATAACCCCCGCACTATGGGGACATATGGGAGGTAAAAACACTGCTCTTTTTCCCCCACCCCCCGGGGACAGGTAAAAAATTTTGATTGTAGATGTCAAATATTTCATCAACAAAAAACATTTACCACTTTTATGTAAATACAATGCCCTGCAACAGATCTTTGTGCAGTACATCATTTTGTTAAAATTCAGTTGAAGTCTTAATACATGTAAACTGTCTGCATTGATTAATTACACTCAGAGGCCATAAGTGAGTTCCCAAAGTGAAAAAATGCAAGATCTTTAGTCATTTTTTGTCAACATAATATAATTTCTATTACTTGAACTCTATCATATAACATACCATCATGTAGGGAAAACATTTCCAAGCAATCTTAAAATATTTATATTATTCTTGATGCAAATGGAGTTTGTTGCTAAGCAATTTTACAACACCACATAAAATTGAGCATCAGTCTGCTGTTTGTGGTTGCCATGGTAACAGTGGGTCGAGATGAAAGGTAAGATATTAGGCGCTAATCTATAAGTGACCTAAAGGTCTTAAAATAATGAAGTTTAAAATGGCACTAGTTATATGCCGCAGAAATTCTGAGAACACCTTCACTCCCATTGACTCCCATATTAATTTTGTCTTTTTGCTTGACAAAAATTTAAAAGGCTGCAGTTTCTTTTTGACATGTTCAAACTTGTCCAAACATATATTTATGCAAAGGTAAATACATAGAACCAGAATTTTATGGTGACTTGGTTTACAAATTCAAGAAACTTATAGGAAGTAATGATTTTTCTTTTCAGTTTAGAAAAATCATAACACGTTACAGACGTATAGGTTATAACTTGAATGTTATGCGACAGTCTGCATGCTTAGTTTTTAACCCAATCATGGTTGATAACTACGCTGCCTTCTTTAATTGCACGCCGGTGGGTCGGGCGTCAGACTCTATGATGGCCCCGACTTAAAGCTATTCATTTTAGTTGGTTGGGGCCGGAGCTTCTTGTCTGTTGCTTGGCCCACCGGGGTCCAACTGATGTTTTTCTTTTGCTCCGGAGTTAGTAAGTTATTCGGCGCCCAGGGATCTCCATCGTCGGGCAGCTTACTCAATCTGTGAGTCCTGGTTTTTGATTCATCAGGATGTTTATCATGATTTATTTGTTTGTTCTTGATGATTCATTGACTAGTTAGAGATTCACCACGAGGACCGAAGAACTAACTAAATGTTATGAACCACTGCAGAAGCTGAGGGTGAGGTTACGGCCGTGTAAAATCGATTTAAGCCCGCCAGTAACTTTTTGTTACTGATCGTTCCAAGTCGATACTTCTGTGGTGGTTCTTTTTGTTTTATGTCTTTGTGTTTAATATTTTTGTGCTGTTGGCGCCTTATGTATGTTTTCATATTTTTAGTTAAGTTAAGGTAACTGAGTGGCCACCTATTGGGAAAATAGCTGCTCATTCGGCTTACGAAATGTTTTCATGGTATAGGTACCTGATTGTTAGTTTGGTTTTTTCCCACCTCGGGTTTTTGGAGTGGGAATCTTTTGCTGATTGCGCCTTTTCCTGATCTTTGCCTATTTGTACCTCCTTACTTTCAGTGGTAAATCAACCAGGTGTTAACATGTATGTTACCATGGCAACAATTTTAGTTGAACGGGTACCCATTTTTCAGTCACGTTTTTAAATTGCCTAGCAACCAGCCAAGAATTTAAGATCAAAGTTATGATCGACAAAACATTATTTTCTTTTAGAAATTTTACTTTATAACATAACAAGACAAGAATTGATTTGCAATATAATTAAAATTCATATTTCTATCCTCCAAATTCACTTAAAAACTTGCATTTTTTCACTTTGGAACTCATTCATGACCACTGAGTGTACATCGATTCAAGGAGGGAATAAGCTCTCACTAGGATTTTGAGAACAGGATTCTAAGAATCCTTCACTGGAAAAAAGTTGGAGTCAGAAATGAAAACTTGGAGTCAGAAATGAAAACTAGGAGTTTGACCATGAAAACTTGGAGTTTTACCCTTAATAATATATTTCAAAAACTTTTTTTTTCAACTAGGATTCCACTGAAAATTTGCTCATGTCCATTTTTTTTTTTTTATCAAAAGCCTATACTTGTTTTTTTTTTCAGACGTAACAAAATTGTTAGAGAATACTGAAGTAGAAGCAGCCCTGCTGAATATTCATTACAAAGAAAAATGCTTGTGCTTTAAAGGGACCGATGTAATGTCATTAGTTTTCGTGGCCGTAGAAAGGTGTGTTTTTTCTCTTCTTTTCTGCCGATTTCTCATTCAGAAGTTCTTAAAAACAATTGACATTGTGATTCATTCTCTCATTCAGAGAATTTTTATGCAAATAGTAGTGGAAACATGTGCAAAAAAAACCCCGGAAAATCGCACAAGAAAACGGTCTCTCTGTTGTGTAAATTGTTCCGTCTCTGTAGCGAATTTTCCTACCAAAATTACGACAAGCATATGTGCGTAGACTTATTTCAAGTTGCAGTGTCTTATCGCTAACAATATATTTTAACTACATCATGTTTTCCTATCATTCCTATGAACTAACACAAATTTGTGATCCGTGAAAATTGACCTGTCAATCTTCATCAACAAAAACTTGATCGTCAGCTTACTGCGCTCTGATTGGCTAAGGGCACAATTAGTTCATGCCTACTGCTTCCCCATGTCAGTGGCACGTGTCGGTCACTAGCTTGACCTTTGAACAATGTCTAGCGGCTACGATGCCTTGATCTCTCAGCAGTAGCTAATTTTCTCACCTAATTTATGGAAAATTTTGGACGCGTCGCCAGAAACAAACATGGTGTGATGCGCGAGAATCCACGGCAGTGAATTTGGCTTTTAGGCGTGCGAAACGCAAAACACGCGTAAAAATACGCCCATATTGGAGTTATCGCAGGGAGTTATCGAGAACACAGAAGCAGCTGCGGGAATGGGTATTTTTGTTAAAAATATTGATAGAATTTTCTCACTTTTGTTTTGCTTCGAAGCCACCATCTTCTTTGAAATGTCCTCGGCAGATTTCGTCGTTACTGCTCTGCTAAAAGACGACCATCGCTCCGGTAAAACACGCATAAAACACTGCTATTTCTCCGGCCCATTCCACGGCTATCGCCCCGCTATTTTGGCGCCAAATCACTATCCCAGCACTTACACGGCCCTGCCGGGGCACTCAACAGGTAATTACCCCGCTCATTAGCCCGGCCATTCCCCGGCTATCCCCGTAGGTTGGGGGGCAGTGGTTACAAATGACTGGTGCATAATCGATATACATTAAATGTACTTACATGAAGGTCATCAAATAGAAATCCTACATTAGCGATATACAATATATGTGTCAACAGAACTCGTCAAACTTTAGCCTAAAATTGATCTCAAGTCTTGATTTTAATGTCAAATAATGACAAAGTAATTATAACCGAAGACGAGTCTCAAGGTCCAAACACTCAATAAAACTTTATATAACAACGAAAGTATAGATAGTTCCTGCATGGCAAATATCAAGTTTTCTGCCACACAAAATGGCCGTTTTTGTTTGCATTTGTAGGATCAACTGTATTTTGAATACAGTAACGTGACAGTTAGCTGTTAAGCTTGTAAGAAAGAATGCATCTTTTCCATTGTCAACCTTTAACGGTTTGTGAACAACTCACATGATCAGGTAACAGTAACTGTACAAAACTGCTTTGCCTTGCAAAATCAGCCATTTTATGTGTCAAATATTCTTGTTGTGACATCATGCAGGAACTATGTATACAGCGCTTATATATACAGTCAGTCACTATGCTATTGAACAATACCGACCCTAGCTGGATGGAAAAGGAGTAGTGACACAAAATACAAATCATCGCAATGCGTTCTGAACAAACACGGTACTATGATTGATCCCCAAGTCTCATCAATTAATTCATGAAAGCAAGGAAAACGTATTGTATTGGGACTTGTGCACCAGTCATTTGTAACCACGGCTCCCCCACCAACGTACTCCATTTTTTTGAGTTCGCGTTCATTTTTTTTTTTTTCATCGGATATTGTCATTATGAATGCCAGATAACATAAACATAAATATAAAAAGAAAATGACCAATGAAAACGTAAAATAAAGATGTGAATGATGATAATTGAATTGTGAAGTCTCATTTAATGGGACTACCACCTACGGGGAATGGCGGGGATTCCCTCAACCAGCTAAAATGAATAGCTTTAGGCCGGTGCCATCATAGAGTTTGACGCGCGACCCACCAGCGTGCTATTTAAGAAGAAAGCATAGTATCAACCGTTATTGGGTTAAAAAAAACTAAGCATGCAGACTGTCGCATGACAATTATATATGTTTGAAACGTATAATGAATATTCTAAACCGAAAAGAAAAATTATTCCTTCCTATAAGTTTCTTAAGTCTGTAAACCAAGTCCGAAAGGCCCTTTAAACATCTATTGCACTACATTTGATATGTAAATGACCTTTGGCCAAGATCAATAAATGACCTTCACTCTAAATACTCACACAACTTCATTAACTCAATTGTCTGTGTCTACATACTTTCAGGTCACAGGCTACAAAACTTCCTGGAAAAAAATCCATCAACAAGCCCATGTAACCAAATTTGACCTTGGCGTAAGATAAGTACGTCAGTAGGTCAAGGTCAACCCAAGGCCATGATTTATACAGACAATGTTATATACCAAGTTTCGTTGAAATCGGTCCACCATATATGGGCACGACGGCTATCTTGGTCATGTTACCTGGACTATTTATACAAACTTTGGTTCTCCCTTCCTAACGGTTTGGCTCTGATTGGGTTTCAGAGAAGAACACGTTTGAAAATTGTGGACGACACTTACAACGACAATAACGACTACGGCGACGGCTCAGGTGAGCTAAAAATAGAAGATATGACCTGAGGAAACTAAACAGCTCATCCCAATTTATGATGACAAATTCTTTGAAAGAGAAAGTGTTTAAACAACGTGGTAAATCTACAAAAGATGGTCTCTAAAGTCAACAAGTAGAGTGGTTATTGTGGCTTGTTATTTGTAAACACTTCAAAACAATTCGAACCACTCCAAAGCCAATTAAACGTTTTCGGAAGCAACGTGGTAAAATTTGAACCTAGCTGACTCAAAGATGATTTCAGTCGCGACGCGAGAAAACCGGACTTCGGGGACCCCGACAACGTCTGACACAAACCGGCCTGTGCAGCTACAGAAAAAAGGCTAGAAACTTGAAATTTCGGATCTAGGAAGAAGAAGAAGGAGACAGGGTGACCTACGAAGATCAAGGCTGCCGTAGGGAATAGCTGTTTCCCAGTAAGACCTCCAACAAAAATATATCAAACGCGTAAAATAAAGAAGCTAAAAAATTGAAGACAACCTAAGTACACTGGAAACATAGACGTTACTACATGTTTGTTGTATGGTAAATGCGGTGCACCAGTCATTTGTATTCCCGGCTCCCCAAGGACTGGGGATAGCGGAGACACAGCAGGACATTTAGCCGGTCTTTAAAAACTGAAAAGTTACACGCCCCGCTATTGCCCGAAAACAGAGGGGCCGTGGATACAAATGACTTGTGCACTAAGCGTGGATGGAACGAGACGTTTCTCTAGACGTCATTACTCAGGGAGCCAAATGTCTCTAAATCGCAAAAAATAGGTTGGGGTGTCAAAACCTGCTATTGTTGGTTTGAATACATTTTTGGAAAGCTCTGATCTTCCAGAAGAGGGTCTAGATGGACTACTCTGGAGATTCTTTTGGTGTGATGGTTTAACTAGCTGGTATTTGAAGGTGCTATTACATGTATCAGCAGAGCTCAGAACACATTATATAGATATGTATCTTGTGCTGGTTCATTTTTTTGCTCATGAGTGCAGCTGCAAATGTTAAAAACATATAGTGCGCCTGTGCAATTTGATCATTTTTGCTTCAGGACAGTATGAATTTCCCCACCCACTCATATGTATTTTGTACATGGGGCAAATTTGATCTTCTACATTTCATCCCAGTACAGTTTCTCATGGGAGCTTTATTTATCATTTGAATCTTCAAAATGCAAAAATGCGATGCTTTTAATTTCAATAATTTGAGCTATTTGTAAATGAATGGCTTCCATGACAACCTATAATATGGTTCTCGAGAATGGGTGTGCAGCTGTGGATTGCCATAGACCAATGAATTTTATTTTATTTAATTATTTACACAATATTTAAAGAGGGTGGCACAAATTAGCTGATTGTGAATATACATATATAGTAAGTTAATCAAGAATGCGCCTTTAAAGAAAAAAAAAAAGAAAGAAAGAACCCGATACTCCGTCGGAGTTGTTTTCGGTATTATTAGTGCGAAAGAAACATAACTTTAAGTTAGCACATCCATAACATCCAGCTTAATACCAAATTCGAGGAGAAGACCTCCATAGGCCTAGCCTACTGTCTGATTCTTTGGTACATGTGTATTTATTTGTACATGAAATTTCTATTAAATAAATATACATATATACAAAATAAATCACAGCATGCAAGTAAACACTCAATGACACAGAATATAGATGTATACGAGTTAAAAAGGATAAACTCATGATATTAAGATATTTTAAACCTATAAGACTCTAAGTTTGATAAAACATAAACATCAAAATAGGTATAGTAAGCCCAGTTACCAACTAACATATAAAATATACAATTTTCAAAATGTCATTGAACACAAACCATTTAATGTAAATATGTTGAAGTTAAACGCTGACCAGTGCAACAGGAATGTGACGGAAACCAATATCCAAACAGCATTCAAATTGAGTTCAACTTCTGATCCATCTAGACTCCCTAGTGCCTTTTCTATTATCATTTGTAAGCAAAAGTGAAAAATTAAGCGAAATCAAGCCTAGAAAAATGTTACACAGTTTTACCCCACCCCTTTGATTGTAACTTTGCACAATTGAATGTAAATGACAGTATAGTACGTCAGAATAATAGAACCGCTTCATGCGAAAACCAACAATGAGGTTTCCAAACAGGTCCGACACAAACCAAGCTTTACAAGCATCGTAGATGGTTAGAGGTTCGGAAGTTTGGATTTGAAGAAGAGGGGATCACTGAGTGTAGCGAAAGCAAAGGCGCTGATCAGCTTCGCAGTTACTGCACAGCTGATCTGCGCCTCTGTTTTCGCATCTGCAATTTCTTTGCAACTGCTATTAGTCAGTAAATCAATCAATCAATCAATCAGTCCTTGATATAACATTATTGTATACAAAACTAGACTCACACCTCATTAAAACATACCTTGATATTACATTAAATGTTGATAGGGCTTGCTTACATTGGAGATTTTAGTACTTTTTTATATGAATACTGCCTTATATTTTCTGCAGCGTTTCTGTAGGTGGTCACCTTCCCCGTAGACGTGTTTGGCTCTATGAGAATAGATATCTATAAGCTGTTATTGCACAGCCTGTGACGTTTCATAATCCTGTTCATAATTAATAAATACTCCCTTGAACAGTATATACTTACATACCTATACATGCATGATATGAAAGGATCTCGGAAGACTATATAGGTTTTCCGCCCAAAGTTTGAGTGTTTCTGGAATCTTCTGTGTTAATCTTATAGGAAAATTGTTGCATTCTCCGTAAAATTAAAGGATTTATTGATGCAACAACATGGTGGAAACCTTTTGATTTTACATACCTGCAGCATGAATCTGTGTCAAAGGGTGAGGGGGTCAGATTTTTTCGAAAAATTATTTTGTCAGAAAACAACTTTTTTGCCATAGATTAACAAGAAAATACTACAAAATGTTTATTGCAACCTAAAATTTTAGGTAAAAACTATTTATAGACTAATAACTGGTACATCATGTTTCTCAGATTTATAATTCTAAATAACACTGTCCATCACTTTTGCAAAAACCTGTACCTTAAATATACTATGCAAAACATTAAGCAACTTTTACTTTGAATAGTGACCCCATATCATTTGTAGACATTAGGGAAGTTCTTCTGACAATGGCTTGCATGTATCAAATTAAGGTAAAACCAGTAGTTGTGTGGTGCTGAAGTTACGTTAGGTTTTAAGTCCACGGACGCATATCTCAAATAAAATTATAAAACATAAACCATCAAAAATTGAGAAACATATTTTGCACAGTATATTTATATGCATTGAAACATGTACACTTAATGTGTATACCTATTAAAATAGGACAGATAGTCTGTTCATTGAGCTAGAACATACAGTACATATACAGTATATTTCCATAGCCTTGGTACAATATAACTAATAGAGTTGAGCCAATTTATCGGTTTTTGGGCTTTTTGACAGCCTTCCCCCCCCTTGCCCAAACATGATATTTTGATATAATATGTCCTTTACAAAAATACAGTTGTGTTCAAAATATTTTGATTGGGCAAGGGGGGGAACATGGACTTATAAAAAGTTCCCTATTTCCTATATGACCCTATATTAAATTCAAAGATTTTGTCCAATTTTTAAAGAAGTCACTTCTTGACTTACAAACAACATTACATGTCTAAATACAACAGAAACTTATTTTTCGACTGTAATAAACTTCAATTAAGTGCCTGGAACTTGAGATCTTGAAGATTTCTTGGGCAATCTCACTAAAGAAATCTTCCGAGATCCTTTCAGAAATTTAAGAAGTCATAATTATTACAAGCCAGTATACATGATCGCTTGCGACTAACATCAAATATCAAGTTTAATTCTGGCTTCAACATGTGCATATCCGTTCAAATAGTTTTATTATCAGTTTGTCTGTGCAGTGCAGTAAGGGACACCGAATGGAAGCAGGAAGGAGAAGGTTTGGATTCTTTTTCTAATGTCTAATAAATGATCCATTACATGTAAGCGTGTTTTCGACAAGCTGGTCAGAGATAAACATGTCAGTATCATTACGAAAACTCACCTGTGCAATATACACAGATTTTTAAAAGTGAAAAAAAAAATGAAAATTTTCTGTAGAAAAAAAATGATATTTTTCTTATTTTTGCTCAAAACATAGATTGTGGGTACAAATTGTACCCACAATCTAAGTTTGTACCCACAATCTATGTTTTGAAGCAAAAATAAGAAAAAAATAGGTATACCCCTGCATACCCCAGTTTTACTATATATATATAAAAGTGGGGTTTAAGGGGGTATTCATTGCACGGACATGTTTTCCTGATGGGCCATAACTGAGATAATTGTTATAGAGAGTGGGACTTTTTCGTACGCCGAGAAATATAGAGGATCTTACACGAGTGGTTATTTTATATGAAGTATTTGAATTACACAATCCTTCGGCGAGTTAAGTAAATTTCATATGAACTGGTAACGAGTGTAAGATTCGTTTATCATATGCATCATGAGTCGGCAAAAATGAAAAAGTGATTCATTCAATCCCGGTCTCCCCTACTGGTTAATACTCAGAAAGCGGTGGTTCCGTCCCGACATGACTGAAAAATTGTTGACTGGCACATTTAGCCTCAAAACAGACGAACAATGAATGTACTGATCTGTGTCGTTTAAATACAGGTTTTTCATCATTATGCTGTTTCAATTAGCCGCGTCATGAGAAAACCAACAATGTGGTTTCCGAACAGGTCCGACACAAACCGAGCTGTACAAACACAGAAGATGGCTAGAGGCTGGAAATTTTGGATTTAGAAAGTAGAGAAAATGTACTATCCGTGTAGCCGAAACAGAGTGGCGCTGATCAATCAGCTTCGCAGTAACTGCGCATTTTTTTTTTTTTTTTTTTTTTTTTTTTTTTTTTGCATATGCAAAACGTTCGTTTTCTCACGGCGCGGCTCAAATTAAGTATCACTAGCAACTGGGCATTATGTATCGTAATATAAGTAAAAGACATATTGAAAAGTTTCCGTATACTTATTTACGTGACAATTTGGCAAGCAACGCGAAAGGCCATTTGCGTTTGCCATTGCACAGTACTGAGGTTCACCCTCTCAGAGAATATATTCTTCATTATGCATGCAAAAGAAAACAAGGGGTTTATTTGTTTTTGCTACATATTTGTTTAGGCTCCTGTATGACTGCACATGTTTCAGAATTTCTCAGAGTTCGTCTTTTGTTTTCCAGCCCAAACCCAAGCCGAAAGATTGTACAGAGCATGTAAGATTACCCGTTGTTACTTATTCCGCAGTAAAACAAGTAGCCTAAAGGGCAACGATCGTTCACCTGAGAGTCAAAAACACAGACATTGGACAAAAGAAAAGCAGTTGGGGTTTTTACACTATATGGGCATGGCGGCCATCTTGGTCATATGACCCCTGATCTGGATATTTTATACACACATTTGGTTCCCCCTTCCTATAGATGTTTCATATAAAATTTGGCTTTGATTGGCCAAGCGGTTTCAGAGGCGTTTGAATATATTGGTAATATTATACAATTATTGACTTCAATGAGCCTAGACATAAGGATTTATCTACCCGACAAAATTATATTATTTTAGGGTACATACATGTAAATCCTTATGTCTACCGAAATCGAAGTCAATAAATGTTTTGTTATATGACTTTTTAACTATTAATGCAAAATTTCTACTTTCATTTTCTGAAGGGGTCCAATTTTTTTCAGAATCATTAAGATTCAGTCCTACTGTCAATTTCCTGCAAGACTTTCCCTTTAAATGACATTTTAACAGTTTTCCCCATTCAAATGCATAGACGACCTATGTTAACCTTACCGTAGAATAAGTCAAAGTCATCACAGGGTCATGATTTATATATACATGTACATTGTAGTATTTTTGTCATTAATGCTTCAAGCAAAGTTTCGTGCTGGTTCTGGAGAAGAATATTTTTGAAGCGTTTTACCATATATGGGCATGGCGGCCATTTTGGTTATGTGACCGCGATCATGCCCATATATGGCAAAAACGCTTCAAAAATATTCTTCTCCAGAACCAGCAAGTTTCCCACCATTTAATTACATCTCACTAATTTTCCTCATTCATCTGCATTGGCAACCTATGTTGGCCTTGCCATAGAATAAGTCAAGCATCCCAGGGTCATGATTTATATAAATTTTGTAGAGCTCCTTTTCTCTGATGCTTCATGCCAAGTTTCAAAATCATAGGCCTCCTGGTTCTGGAGATTGAAGAAGATTTTTAAAAGTTTTTGCAATTTATAGCCATGGCGACCATCTTGGTCAAGTGACCTTGACCATTTATATAAACTTTCATTCTCCCTTCCTAAGAATGCTCCACATGAAGTTTGGCTTTGATTGGCCAAGCGGTTTCAGAGGAGAAGATCTTTAAATATTATGGTAATATACATGTATATTGCCCCGGGGTGGGGACAGACCTGCCCCTGGGGTCAATTTTATTTTCAGAATCATAAATCTTCAGTCCATTTGACCATTTCCATAAAGTTTGTTCCCTTCAATTGACATTTTGACAATTTTCCCCATTCAAATGCATGGGCGACCTATGTTGACCTTGCCGTATAATAGGTCAAGGTCGTCCCAAGGTCATGATTTATATAAATTTTGTTGAGCTCCTCTCCCTGATGCTTCACGCAAAGTTTCAAAATCGTTGGACTTCTGGTTCTGGAGATTTTTAAAGGTTTTCGCTATTTCTAACCATGGCGGCCATCTTGGTCATGTGACCTTGACCATTAATATAAACTTGTGTTCCGCCATCTCAAGGATACTACAGATAAAATTTGGCTTTGATTGGTCAAGCGGTCACTGAGAAAATTAAATTTTACATTTAATTTGTAAATAACCTTTGGCCAAGGTCAAGAAATGACCTTGACCTTTAATACTCACAACACTTCATTAGCTCAACATGTTGTCTGTATCTACCAACTTTCAGGTCACAGGCTACAAAACTTCCTGAAAAATTCAATGTTTTCACTTTTTTTTTCCATTGAAAAGCCTATTAAACCAAAATTGATCTTGCCATAAAATAGGTCATGGTCAACCCAAGGTCATGATTTATATATACTATGATGGGCCAAAGTCCGTGATGCTACATACAAAGTTTCGTTGAAATCGGTCTATCGGTTCCAGAGAAGAAGATTTTTATGTTTTTACCATATATGGGCATGGCGGCCATCTTGGTCATGTGACCTGGACCATTTATATAACTTTTGTTCCCCCTTCCTAAGGATGCTCCACATGAAGTTTGGTTTTGATTGGCCAATCGGTTTCAGAAGAGAAGACCTTTGAAATTGTGGACGACGACGGACGACGACGACGACGGACGGCCGCCGGAGCATGGTCATCCCAAAAACTCACCTTGTGAGCCTTCGGCTGAGGTGAGCTAAAAATGTAGAGAAGTACAATCGGCACATATGGGATAAGTAGGTACATACACAAGATGAAAGAAAAGGAGAACAATGTGAAGTTGGCCTCAATGCCGAAAAAGCATCACGAAAACATGTCCGTGAAATGTATACCCCCTTCAACTCCACTTTTATATAGCAAAACTGGGGTATGCATGGGTACTCGTTAGAACCGCCTCACAATCTGTATTTTGAGCAAAAATAAGAAAAATATAGAAAAAAAAAAAAAAAAAAAAAAAAAAAAAAAAAAAAAAAAACTTTCAGCTGATTTTTTTTTTTTCAATTTTTAAACAACTCGCAGTATATTGCATGGGCAAGTTTTCGTAATGGTGAACCTCCGTGTGGCGTCAAAAACTACCACTGGAAAGTCTCCATATACATGTCGTTTTTTATTCTGAATGACCGCGAATATCAGATTAAATCAAATAAATAAACTGAATCCGAACATTTATCGAGTGTGAAATTAGTGTGGATCGGTTTATGAATATAAAAGGAATAAAACTGGATAAGTGATGTCAGGCACCAGTAAGTCAAAATCAAGTAAGGGCAAGCTGAAAAATAACAATGGGCAGATAGCCCAAAATGGCGGACATGTTGTTGTCAACCCCCAGGTGAATCAGGGTGGTTTGCTCGATATGACTAGTACTAGTTCGGGACAGGGGACCGGCGTTGGGCAGGGCATGTCACAAGGTCCAAATATGTGTCCACCCCCCTATATGACCCAGTATCACAGTCAGCATCAGTCAGCATCTGGGAATCTCCAAAACATGCAAAACATTGGATATGCAAATATGCAGGGTCAAAGTGCAGGTCTTCACGTTGGACAACATACCCAGACAAGTGTTCAGTATGATCAAAGTGGCATTCAACAAAATCTGTTAGTGAATAATAATACATACTTTGATAGCAATACAATAGTTACAATGATTCAACAAATGAACAATAACTTTATGGGACGACTTTCAAGTATAGAGACGAGTGTGTCCAAACTGAGCTCCATTGAGTATGAGATCAGCCATATGCGTTCGGACTTATCGAAACTACAGTTAGATAATGCGACTATTTCCAGGCGGATTACGGAGGTCGAGAGGTCCTGTCAAATGATTAGCAACGTGTACGATGACGCGTCAAAATCAAATTCAGAAATACATAATAATGTGTCACAGCTCCAGACTGATCACTCCTCCCTTAATTCGAAAGTCGAAGAAAACGTGTCCCGATTCCAAGATCGTTGTGATACGCTAAAAGATGAGTTACTTGAACTGAAAGCACGTTCTATGCAATCGAACTTGGTATTTTATGGTCTAGCAGAGGCCCCAAAGGGAGTGTCGGATAACACGGAGTCTAAACTGAAAGATTTTCTGAGTCATGAATTAGATTTGGCGGACCCGAATATTGTCGACAGTATTGTTTTTGACCGTGTCCACCGATTAGGGCGACTGAGACACGATCAAAATGTGAACCCCAGGCCAATCGTGGCCAAGTTCGAACGCTATAGAGAACGAGAGTTAATTAAGGAAGCAGGCAGGACATTGAACGATAAAGATGTCGGATATAAAATACGAGAGCAGTTTCCCCCGGAGATTGAAGCGAGACGAAAATTGTTATATCCTGTAATGAGGAGTTACCAGCGCGACCCCAAAAACCGTGTTGCTCTTGTGAGAGACAAGTTATATATAAACAATAAGTTATATCAGCCACCGGCTACTAGTGATTCTGATGTATTCCAAAACAGACAGCAAAATACTGCTTATCCAGGTCATAATACGCAGAATGGACGAAATCGACGGTTTGTTAGGGGTGTTCGGTTATCAGAACGGCCCCCGATTGAAACGCATAATCCGTTTGAACCCCTACGAATAGATGACGATGATTCACATGGTATCAGAGATAAATCATCGACCGTGATAAAACGCCCAGCGACATCTCCGGCATACGAAGACAGGGAACCGAAAAAGCACATGTTTCAGGAGAGTAGCTTTGGGACGATAAACGAGCACGTGGAATCCGAACTTCAGTTTCCGGATATGGAAGCTGAAACTATAGACACTATTACCGACGACTCGCAGATTACACCCCGTGAAATCGATACAGAGGTTCAACGGGATTCCGGCAGACAGATAACTGTAAATGCGGAGATTCATCGTGACGACTATGGCTCGCACCTAACGGGCCATTCTGACACCTCTGAAATTACCGCTGACAATACAGACGCTTCAAAATAGGAGTGCGTGGGAGGGCGAGCTTTTGGTCAAGAGATCAACTGTTCTGATAGCGGTGTACGCCGCGATAAAACTTTAAAACTGTTATCACTTATTACATGTGGACTTAAAAGTAAACTCTTGCTTCCGGAATTTCACACTTTTGTTTCAAATTTTGATATAGTAGGATTTCAAGAATCCAAAACTGATAGTTTAGATACATTGAATTTGCCTAATTTTAAATTGATATGTAAGCACAGAAAGCATGTTGCAAAAAGGAAATCCGGTGGTATTGTTTTGGCCTATAAAACCCATCTTGATAAATGGCTACTGCTTCTTAATAATCAATATTCAGGGAAAACTCTCCCTTGACAACACTGACTTTGATATTTTCAGGTTTGATTGAGGACCTGGTAAAATCTCCCAGGTTGACTTCCATGTCTCCCATTCCAGTCCCAGCTGCCCTCAAAACCTTTGAATCAATCAGATCTTCGTCATTCTGTCGTAGCAGAAACCACTGTGTCAACTTATCGCCCGTACTCCCACTTACACTGAACTTGAGTTTCAGGTTGCCACGATCCTCACATTTGTCAACGGTGTTATCCGTTACTTTGTCTACTTTAGGCAATATACACCCTGTCTTTGATTCTTGTCCTGTCGCAGCTTCTGAAATATGTTCACATTTTTCTGCTTCAGCAACTTTGTGTTCTCTTTCCAGCATTCCAGAAGTAACCGTTTCTTCAGCCTTCTTACGTTTAACAGGGGCCATTACAGGAGATGGGTCAAAGCGTTTCCTTACAACCCTTCCAACTTTCAGGTCCTGTACCTGGCGCTTATCTTCTTTCCCAGGGTCACAATTCTCTTTCTGCGTGTATTCCTCATTCAGTTCTATCCCAGGATCATCATTCCATTCACTGCCATCCTCAGAGGAACTTGACACACTCAAGTCATCCGACAAGGTCCATGATCTCTTGTGAACAGATGGTGCAGGCGTAGGCTTATCCTTAGGCGGCTGACTCAGTTGCTGTTTCAAGCCCTTCTGCTTATCAGTACTTTTGTTATGTGCCTCAGCTTTTGGGACGTGCTCTTTCAGATTTTTGGAGTAGATTTTCAGCTTGTCTTCCCTATCAACTTGGGCCGAATGCTTCCTTCTCATGTGTTGCTTTAGATGCTGAGATTTGGAACAGAGTATTCCACAAATGGTGCACTGATGCCGTTCTTTCACACATCTGTCCATGTGCTCTCCAAACGACTCGCCCTCAATGGTCAGTTTGCAAACTGGGCATATATCCCTCTGTTTTCTGGGAGTGGTTTTCAGGTTTGGCATGTTCTTGCTGAAAAGAGAAGAAACAAAATCTTGTAACCAAACCGGTTTACGTCTCTTTCTACCAAACCTACTATAATCATCATGTTCTATATTATCTCCTTCTTCTTCTTCGTCATGAGAACTTGCAGACTCAGACTGCATCCCAGATACATCGGGTATTGTATCTGGTACATTATTGTCCTCAACCTCATTAGCTAGAGTCTGAGGTTTGGCTTTTTTAAGTCTATCTATGTGTATGACCTGATGTGTACCATTCCTACCACAGTCAACAACATACAAAACATCGCAAAGCTTTTCAATAACTTTAAATGGGCCCCTCCAAAATGAACAAAACTTTATGGTTTGACCTGCTCCTTTAACGGGAAACAACACATATACCTTATCATTGACTTTAAGGTTTTCGAATGTGGATTTTCGATCGTGATAACGTTTTTGTCTTTGTATTGAAAACCCAGTATTTTGTCTTACAAACGTATGAGCCATTTCTAAATTTTCCCTTAATTCCCAAACCCATTCGTTTGTGTGTTCACTTTTAATCGCGGGTGGCATTTCAAAACAAATGTCGAGTGGGGTACTTGTTTCTCGGCCTAGCATAAGGGTGTTAGGTGTCATGCCAGTTGTCTCATGTTCAGTACACCTATATGCCATCATGACGTATGGCAACAACGTATCCCAATTTCGGTGATTGTCCTCCACAAAGGCGCTAAGCATGCACATAAGGTCCTGTTGAATCTTTCTACCATGCCATCCGACTGTGGGTGATAAGCCGTCGTTCTGGTCTTTTCTATTTGCAATAAGTCACACATTTCAGCGAACAAGTTACTCTCGAACTGTCTTCCTTGGTCAGAATGAATCTTAGTAGGGACACCGAATCGTGATACAACTTCCTGTACTAGAATTTTAGCGCATGTCCTGGCTTCCATGTTAGGCATAGCGAAGCTTTCAGTCCACTTCGTGAAGTAGTCCGATATCACTAATATATACTTATTGCCATTTTCAGTCACTGGCAATTCCCCAAGTATATCCATAGCAATTCTTTCCATCGGGTATCCACTTCTTACGACTTGCATCGGCGCTACTCTAGTCGGAATCGGATTTTTCCTTTTTGCACACTTTTCACAACCTCCTATGTAAGATCGGACGTCATTCTGAAGTCCTGGCCAATAATAAGCTTGTCTGATCTTACTTACTGTTTTCTTTATTCCCAGGTGTCCAGACGCCTTAATGTCATGAGAGTATTTCAAGACCTTCCTTCGTAGACACAAAGGTACAACAGCTTGCCAGACGACATTGTCTGTGCCTAGTATTTTCCAGCATCGAACCAGTAATCCATTATATATCTTAAGTAACTGCCACTGATTCAACATGCTTTTCACGAACCAGCTCTCCTTAGCTATCGTATCAGAATTGGGTTTTTCTCCTTTCTCAACCCATTCTTTTATCAAACGAATGTCTCTGTTTTCACTCTGTGCATCTTCAAGATTCAGATTAGCATTTTCTCCTGTTTCAGGACCTATTTGATTTACAAATAAATGACCCTCTTTCTCATCGTCCTGATCAATATCATTTTTTCCACATTGGCGACAGGGAATACGACTAACACCGTCCGCGTTTTTGTGACTTCTTCCAGGCCTGTGTTCTATCTTCATATCAAACGAGCTTAGAAACTCTAGCCATCTGGCAACCTGACCTTCTGGGTTTTTGAACTTCATTAACCAGCGCAAAGAACCGTGGTCCGTTCTGACAGTGAATTGTTTCCCATAGAGGTAATGCCTAAAGTATTTGACAAAATACACAAGAGCTAGCATCTCCTTTCTAGTAACACAGTATCTTCGTTCCGATTTGCTGAGGGTACGACTAGCGTATGCTACAACACATTCGCCATCCTCGGTAATTTGAGAGAGAACAGCTCCAATACTTAGGTCACTTGCATCCACGTCAAGAATAAATCCTTTCGTGAAGTCAGGGTGTATTAGAACAGGTGACTCTACCAATTTCCTTTTCAATTCTTCAAATGCCACTGAACACTCTTCTGTCCAGACAAAGGGACAGTTCTTTTCAGTCAGCTTATGAAGCGGCTTGGCTATCTCAGAGAACTTATACACGAATCTTCTGTAGTAACCACAAAGTCCCAAGAAGGCTCGTACATCTCTCACATTCATTGGTGTTGGCCACATTTCAATACATTTTGTTTTGTTTGGATCTGTGCTGACTCCTGCATCCGATATGATGTGTCCAAGAAACTCCACTTCTGTAGCAAAGAGTTTACATTTCCTTGGTTTTAATTTCAGAGATGCCTCTTGTAGTCTATCAAAAACGAGACTCAGGTTCTTGATCATATCTTCAAAATCTTTACCAACAACTATGACATCGTCCAGGTAAATCAAACAAATCTGCCAATGTAGACCAGCCAACACAGTCTCCATTAATCTCTCGAACGTCGCCGGGGCGTTACAAAGTCCAAAGGGCATGGTCGTGAACTCAAACAGTCCCCTTCTGCTCGTGAAAGCTGTCTTTTCGGCATCTTTGGGGTCCATTTCCACCTGCCAATATCCGGAATTTAAATCAAGACAGGAAAACCATTTGGAGCCTGATAACTGGTCAAGAGACTCATCCACACGAGGCAGTGGATATGCATCCTTGATCGTAATGTCATTAAGTTTCCGGTAATCCACACAGAATCTACTGGATCCATCCTTCTTCTTAACCATAACGATACTGCTTGACCAAGGGCTTTTCGAAGGCTTTATGACATTTTCCTTTAGCATGTTGTCGATCTGTTTGTCTACTTCCTCATTCAAGTATACAGGTACTCTCCTTGGTCGTTCTCTTATTGGCTGAGCATTTCCAGTAGGAATCCGGTGTTTGATTATTCCTGACCTGCCAATGTCACTGTCAGATTTAGAAAATATGTCTGAATATTTTGTAAGTAAACGGGCAACTTCTTTCTTTTGTTTACTTTCCATACCAACCACAGTTTTGTTAAATAATTCCCTCAAGTGTTCTGGTACTTGTTCATTATTTGGCCTTAGAGTCTGCTTTGTAGTTTCAACGGAAGTTACAGGACTAATTGTCGCGATATTAGTGCCAGGATAAAGTATCTTGTCATCATCTGTAATATTCATAACACGGACTGGCGTTTTTGTGCCAGAATACACTAGTCCTCTTGCTATTAACATTTCATCATTTTCAAAAGGCCGTTCCTTTGGTTCTATAATGCACAACCCATTTTTCAACCTCTGTCCATCTTCAACTTTACCCTGAATGATCATTTCACTCATGGCTGGAACATTCACTTTCTCGAAAACTGATATGCGATAACATCCAAGTTTACCATTACACAACAGATCAAAAGACTTTCCATGAATTGATAAAATATTGTGCACAACATCTATCTGACACTCATTTGTCTTTAGAAAGTCTAAGCCCATTATCAATTCAAGATCAATGTCTGCCACAACAACTTGACATGTATATTGCATACCCCCTATATCGATGAACACTGACGTTTTGCCTTTTATCTCTACAGATTCACCTGAAGCTGTGGACACCTGAGAGTTGAATGGTTCCAAACGTGGTGAACTACACTGCTTTATTGTGTCCCAAAGGCGCATTGAAATAATTGTCAAGGTCGCTCCTGTGTCGATTAAACTTTCTACAAGGATGCCATTAACTTTGCAATTTAAAAAGAGGCCTGATCCAAAGCTAGCGACTTGTTTTGTCTGATGATCGTTTTTGGCTGATGAGTCTTTCTTTTCTGTCTGTGGACAGTCACGCCGAAAATGCTCTTCAGAACCACATGTCCAACATTTTCGTTTATACCGTGTCCTCTGCTGATCTTGTGATGTATCATTTTGCTTATTAGACTGTTTAAAAGCTTGAGCTGACTGATTTTTATCATTCGTATTTCTGCGACCTGTCAAACTTTCCAAAGTCTTCTGCATTTTGAACATGGTATTTTTCAATACTTTAAGTTCATCTTGTCTATCTGTATCTTTTTGTTCTTGCTGATTGGTTGATCGCATAAAACCTTGGCCTTCCAAATGTTTTCTTTCTGCCTTATTGAATGCTTCGAGCTCAACCGCATGGCGGACAGCCATGTTCAGACTAGTTGGCCTAGCTTGATTGATCCGTAGTCTCATGTCAGAACTGACGAGAGCATCTATAAACTGTTCTTTTGCCAATGTCTCTCGCAGATCTGCTGGTGCAGTTGGGTAGGCTAAATTAGTGAGGCGCCAAACGTCTTGACCAAGTTCACTCAGTGACTCTGTCGCTTTCTGTTTTCTTTCCTTGAGCTGGACCCTATACAGCTCGGTTTGATTAGGGGGTGCAAATCGTTCCTGCAGTGCATTTGATAATTCCGTGTAATCATTGGACTTGGATGACAAATTACCAAAGACCCCTTGAGCCTGTCCTCTCAAAGATACTGCTAGATGGAGGCCTTTCTCTTTATCAGTCCATCCATTTAATTCCGCACATGCATCGAAATGTGCCTTAAAGTCCGTCCAATTGACAGTTCCGTCATACGTTGCAGGTTTGATCTTCACGCCACTCTTATCATGCGACTTTGGAGTCGGAACAAACAGTGGTTCAGATGACTTTGTCACCGGAGCACTGGGCGTCGATGTAATAGGCCCTGGATGGAAGTCTAAAGGACCACCTTGCATTCTTCCAGAACTTTGTCCAACATTTGCCCCACTGATACTGCTGTCATCATATAAATGCAATTCTGGAGGCTCACGTATTGTGACATGTTCCCTTCTGCCAGGTGGTATATCTGGAAGAAGTCTCCTTTGCCTATCAGTCTCTTTCGTTCTTTCTTCGTCATGAAGCTGCTCAGATTGCATTTCCAACTGGCGTAGTTCACTTTCAAGTGACAATATCTCATTTTGCATCAAGCTCATTTCATTCTTTCTTCGCATAACTTCTAGCCTTTTACCAAGTATTTCCATGGACACACTAAATCTTGAATCTTCCCCTTCCATTGTTATAAGGATTTTGTGCAATATGACAAGTTCGTGGTAGAACAGGACTACCAATATCCCACCGTAGATGCCACCAATTTATGTAACGTATAGCCGAGTTTCACAACTTAAAACGAATTAGATCATCAATTCATTGAGCACTAGTAGAAACGTATATATAATTTTCCTCCTGGCTGCTTTGCCATATGATTGTTACAAATGATTTTTAAATGATTGGTGCAAGTTATTTAATCAAGACAAATTAATTAGTATTCAAAACATCAACCTTGAGCGTCCTGGCTCGTTATCTAAATTAACAATGAGTGCACAACTTCCAGCACAGTTCTAGCAATGTTCAACTCTATTCACCTTATAGAGTTACGAAGCAACCCCAGTCCAGAGTTTTAACACAAATCAGTCACAACTCACCGGGATAAAAAGTCACAACTCTAGTTTCAGAACTATGACTTTAGAGAACTAGCCGTGCTAGAGCTCAAAGCCACAGCTCACCAGAGTATACACAGTTGCAACAAGACAGTTACAACTCTAATTTCAGCCTTCAAGTGGCTACTATGTAGAAAGTGACAGTAAATTAGTGTTATGGTTTAAACTTGCAGACGGTCTGACAAAATGTGGTACTATCCTATGTGGAGTAGTGTATATACCGCCTGAAAATTCTGAATATGCAGTGGAAAACCCGTTTAGTGAACTTCAAGATGAATTGCACCGGCTCTCTAGCAACTGCACGTCTGTGTTGCTGCTAGGGGACTTTAATTCGCGCACGCGGCAATTGCATGATTATATTTTACCGGATTCGGACATTTTTGAAATCAATGACATGAGTGATTTGTATGAAGATCTCCAAAATGAAACTTTGTATTTTGCAGATAATCGGTTGAATATTACACTGCATAGACAGAATGCAGATAGTGGTATTAATAATTATGGATACAGACTTACTGAATTTTGTCGAGATAATAGCATTTTTATCTTGAATGGTAGAACCAATGGAAATAGCCATTTGAATAACACGTGCAGGAATGTCAGTACTGTAGATTATTTTTTGGCATCACCCAGATTGTTCTGTTATGTAAATAATGTTACTGTTTTTGATTTTTGTGAATTGCTATCTGATGTTCACAATCCTGTTTCACTCACATTAAACATATCTCATTCATTTCATCCCAAAAACCACGATACGTCTGAGGAAAAAATCAAGCTATGGGATAGTGAAAAATGTGAAAATTTTGTAACAAATCTAGATGAAAACGGTTTAGGTAGTATACTGAATGACCTTATTAATCTTGAACATAAACACACAATTGTCCAACAAGATATAAATAGTATCGCTGAGCAACTGTCAACAGTCTTAAAGTCAGCTGCTGCCCATACTTTCGGTATGGTTAAAAAAAGCACAGGTTCTCATTGTAAAATACCTCAATGGTTCAATAGAAAATGCAAAATATCAAGGAAAAAATTTCATAGGGCGAAATATCGCTATAAACTTCGATCAACGAATATAAACAAATTGAACGTAAAAATAAAAAGTCAAGAATATAAAAAGACGCTATCTGCAGAGCAAAAGGCCTATAAATTGTCAAATATTAAGCAAATGCGTAAAATTAAAAAATCTGAACCACGTAAATTTTGGAAATTTTTAAATGGGAATAAAAAATTACCAACCGAGGTTACAGTTGAAGATTGTTTCGAACATTTTAGTGCAATGAATTCTTCTGGTTATGATCGTGGACCGGAAAGGAATTTTGACACAAACTTTGAAAATTTACAAGCTGATAATGAAGAACTAAATGCGCCGATTTTGTGGTCAGAAATTGAAAAGGCTGTATCCTCGTTGAAAAATAACAAATCTGGCGGATTAGACATGATCCTAAATGAGCACATCAAAAGTTGTTATAAAATACCTTCCATTAAAGATATTCTTTTAAAGTATTTCAATATTATCTTAGACTCTGGAATAGTGCCTCAAGATTGGTCAGTTGGAAACATTATACCGATATATAAACAAAAAGGTGACCCAAGCGATCCTGCCAATTATAGACCAATAACACTTTTAAGTTGTCTAGGGAAGTTGTTTACCAGTGTTTTAAATAATAGACTGCAACATTTTATAGAAAAGTATGATAAAATAAAACAGAATCAAGCTGGTTTTAGAAAAGGATTTTCGACAATAGACCACATTTTTGCATTAAACTTGCTAATAAATTTTGTTCAAAACAGAGGGAAAAAATTGTTTTGCGCCTTCATCGATTTAAAGCGCGCATTTGACACTGTTTGGCGCGATGGGTTATTTTATAAAATGCAACTGATGGATATAAATGGAAAATGCTATAACGTAGTTAAAAGTATGTATCGTAATGTGAAGTCATGTGTTTCTGTAAATGGCAAAACTTCTAGTTTTTTCCCATGTAACATCGGTGTTAGACAAGGTGAAAATTTGTCACCTCTATTATTTTCTATATTTCTGAATGATCTAGAGGACTTTTTATGCGAGAATGGTAATTTAACTGGCGTGTCTTGTGCTAGTAATGATGTAAATGATGTTATGTTTATGTATTTGAAGGTGTTTGTACTTTTATATGCAGATGATACCGTCATCATTGCAGAATCTGCCGAAGACCTGCAAAAGTCTCTAGCAGCATATGCTCTATACTGTGAAACCTGGAAACTGTTGGTTAATGGTAGTAAAACAAAAATTGTTATTTTCTCAAGGGGTCGATTGCAGAATTTTAACTTTGTATTAAACGATGAAAGCATAGAAATTGTGAAGGAATTTAAATACCTTGGTATTTTATTTAGTAGAAGTGGGTCATTTTCCGCTGCGAAAAAACACATTGCTGCTCAGGCAACTCGTGCAATGTTTTGTCTTTTGAGAAAAGCACGGTCGCTTTTGTTACCAATAGACCTCCAGATTGAAATGTTTGAGAAAACGGTAAAGCCTATCCTTCTTTATGGCTGTGAAGTCATTGGAACAGGTAATATTGATATTCTTGAACAAGTCCAGTTGAAATTTTTGAAAACTATTCTAAATTTGAAGAAGTCAACACCTAATTGCATGGTCTATGGCGAGACCGGCGTCATGCCACTTAAAGTAGATATAGAGTGTCGAATAATATCATACTGGTCCAAATTAGTATATCCTACCACTAATAATTTGTCATCAAAACTATACGCAATAGCATTATCTCATTTTAAACACACAGTAAACAGCCGGTTCAGTTGGTTAGAAAATGTTAAACGCATTTTGATAGCATGTGGTTTTAATGGTGCTTGGGATAATCATACATTTCCAAACAATGTTTGGCTAATAAAAGCTGTAAAACAGAAACTAGTGGATCTTTTTCTGAATGAATGGCAATCTCAAATTGAGAATAATTCTTCATGTTATAACTATCGGCTTTTTAAAACCAAATTTTGCTTTGAGAGCTATCTCGTTAGGCTCCCGGCTAAATGTAGAAAATATTTATTAAAATTTAGAACAAGAAACCATAGGCTTCCAATCGAGACTGGGCAATGGAGAAGAATACGGATAGAGAATAGAAAGTGTCATTTATGTCATTTAGATATTGGTGATGAGTTTCACTACATGTTAACCTGTTCTTATCTCAATAATCTTAGAAGGCAGTATATAGACAGAAAATTCTTCGTTAGACCAAATTTTATAAAGTTTTCATCTCTTCTTAATGCAACACATCTTGCGACACTAAGGAAACTTTGCCTGTTTATTAAAGGTATTTTCGATAGTTTATAACTTACCCCTCCCATTGAAATATGTTTAAACCTATAATCATTTAGCTAAATTTTCTAGAGGAAAAATGTTTCAGTAAAAATTGTGAATCATATTGTATTGTATGTATTTTGTATGTTTATTGAATGTATATTTATGCAGTTTGTACATTACGCCTCGTATCATGCTGTATATTCATTGTACCTCATGTTGCCTCGGTAACGAGGATTGAGAGATTGAAAATAAACTTGTAAACTTGGCAAGGTATGTATACACTTTCATATACAGTGTAAATAAAATTATGTTTCATGACCATTCGCCATGTTGAGCACAAGATATTAAAAGACTAAATGTTATACCAGCTGAGCATAAGATATTTTAAGACCAAATGAGCAGTAAAACTGGTCTTCGGATTTCCTACAAAGTCCGACGAAAACCGGCCTGTGCAGTTATAGAAGGCTTTGAAAGCTTGAAATTTCGGATGGGGATTGTACTATCCGTGTAGCAAAAACAAGGTGCACAGCTGCACAGCTGATCTGTGTCTTTGTTTTCGTCTGGACAAAAGTCCGGTTTAGTCATGGGGTACTTTACTCGTACTAGCACTTCTACAGGTATTGGCCAATAAATTGTATAAAACATATAGGGAAAAAATATTTAACACTTCGTAACTTTCTTATTTCTTATGATATTTTTATATCACGAACGGCGTTAGAAAGTATAATTCTTTATCTTTACCATGGATTTTAAAGTTTTGACGTAGCGCTATTATAAAATGGTCTGTTTGGGGACGGCCGTCTTGTTGTGCGCAATTTAATTAAATATATAGCAAAATTTCCGTAAAACGCGGTTAAATACGCCTAGGTACATGACTTCAGCAACAATTTTAAGCTATAATTTTACATAAATGTTAGGCGTCACAAACGGTCCAATGTAGCAGAATATATTTTAATCTGGTGTATGTTTTATTTTTGTAGCTCAACGATAAATTGGTCTGTTTGAGCAAGGACCAAAAAACAATGAATATTATTTTCGATCTGGAATTTCCGTGAGTATCCGTAAAATGCACCGATAAGACCCGACTTAATTTCCAGGTATTAATGCCGTGGGCGAAGATTATCGCTCTAATATGAAAATAAAATGTATTTGATGACTGATTGTGTAATAAAGAATTTTATATGAATAAATTAATAGGCTTAAGTTTAGAGAGTGATATTTTGCGGAAATAAAACATTAAACTTTACCATATTTTTTTCTCCTTTTTTGGCAGTAGATGCCGAATTGAAAACACAGATGTCAATTCGCTCATGATTGCATGATGTCAATTAGTAATGACACTGTGTTAAATTCGCAATCAAGTTCTACTCATCTAATTTATCATTTTATTTTTATGAGAATCTTTTTTATAATTATTTCATGAGGTATTTGTATTTTTCTTTTGATGCTGTAATCCGCAACAGGACGTGTGCTCTACATGTATATCTGTCATTCAAAGTCACTCCAAACAAAATAGCAGCTTTTATTAGCGTTAATTAAATACATCAACATCAATATAAACGTTTAAAGCGATCATCGAATGAACAGTTGAATCTCGACATCAATTAAAGAAATCAAATTACATGTAAACGATTTAACTTAGTATTTCACACATACTCGAGATATAATTGAGCAAACCGAACGCGTATAATCACTCATTTACCGAAAGCGATGACACTGTTCCATAACACATTATGCATGCTTTATTTAACCAACGTGAAGAATTCAAAGATATTTAAAATATATTTTTTAAATCTTTCTCAAAGCATTTTGACACGAAACAAATAACAATTAATCATTATACATGTATCGTAGTAGATAAGACTCCTACATTTATCAACCTAAATATGTGTAATTACGGATTCGTGAAATGCGCATTCATTCATTCATTCATTCATTCATTCATTCATTCTTTCTTTCTTTCTTTCTTTCTTTCTTTCTTTCTTTCTTTCTTTCTTTCTTTCTTTCTTTCTTTTATTCATTTTCTATCTGTCTTTCTTTCTTAGAATGTGATATATGAAATCCTTGACGACAAAGAAATAATTTGAGATAATTCTCAATGAAAATGAAAATGGCAAGTTTCCGTTTTGTTTTCGCTTCATAGATAGTACTTCCCTCTTCTTAAATACGAAATTTCAAACTTCTAGCCTGCTTCTATGGCTGTACAGACCGGTTTGTGCCTGACCTGGTCGGAAACCAAACTTGTTTTCTCATGTGAAGGCTCATTTGGTTTTTTATTCTTGTACATGCGATTGTTAGAAAATAAACCGTTTGCATTATTGAGGCATGTCAGGTTTACACCGCATGGTGCTTTAACAAAACAAAAACATTACGAAAACTTGCCCATGCAATATACAGAGATTGTTTGTCGTTCAGCCGAGGCGGTTCTAACGAGTACCCACAATCTATGTTTTGGAGCAAAAATAAGAAAAATAGGTATACCCCAGCAAACCCCAGTTTTACTATATAAAAGTGGGGTTTAAGGGGGTATATATTGCACGGACATGTTTTCCTGATGTGTAGTTTAATAAAACATTAAATTTCGTTTAAAGAATCTAGATCTCTGTATGCAGACTTGGCTAAGAGTAGCCTGCCTGATATGTAGAATCAGTTTTGTCTGTCAAAACAGTTTTCCTATGACGCTAGCGCTACCAAATTATCATGTGAGAATGTTTTTATAAGAAGCGTGACTTTAATACCTTGCGGCGACAGCCTAAATACGCTGGATGTCAGGTGTAATCCCTTAATCTAGTCATCATCGTTTTAACTACCTTATAATCAGCAAAGCGTGAAAACCTACCTTTCTGGTCGGCATTTCTGACCATGTCAGACAAAGACCAGATTGGTTATCATTAAAACTGTATCAAGGTTGAACTGCATACTTGGATAAGAATAACCGGTCTTATGGAAAATGGTGTTTCAGCGCTGTGCAGGTCATCACCGCCTATACACCGCCAATCTTTTTCTGGGCGAGGCCAGTACTATAGGAGGTTGTTTTGTGGGGTTTTTTGTCCCGGGAGCACCCGAAGGCTCAACCGGAATTTTTTTTTTTTTTTTTTTTTTTTTTTGAGAAGCCCGCCCGGTTAAGTATAGATGTGAAGAACTTAATTCGATATATCTTTCATGATATATAGACTGTGAATATCTAAGTTCTTTTACCCGGCGAAAATGTAAATTCTAAATCAATTTATTTGGCGCGAATTACATTTAATTTCTATATAAAGAAAAAAGTATACATTTAATATTTTATATGTGTCTTTCACATTCGGATCCTGATAGCCTTCTAACTTTATTTTTAACAATATGATTACTATTGTGCAAATATTTTCAAAAGGGGAACAACACGTTTATTCTCCATATAAGGTTACAAACAACTAATGGAGTCTATTAAAATAATATATGCAGCTTCTTAAATCATCTTGAAAATGCAAAGGCGTGTCCGCGTCTGCAAGACGAATGCTTTTGTTTACGATGGGTCTCTGTTATAATTATCCTATATAAAATCATCCAAAGTGACATGGGGGTAGCAGATGAATACCCCCGGTCCCTGCGTCATGCATTTAGTCTTTTAACATGTCAACTGCGCTTGATTAAAATAAAGTTTTCACGCAGAGAAAGCTGCAGAGAATTCTTTTAAAATAAAGCGATGAAATCTTTAATCCCTACAACAACTGTCCCCAAGCAACACTGACATTACCTGGACGAATGTAGGAAAAAAAGTCACAGGAAAAAAGTCACGGAAAAAAAGTCACAGATTTGGGTAGGAAAAAAAGTCACAGGAAAAAAAGTCACAAAAAAGAATTATGCTTTTTTTCAACTTTTGGTTAGGAATAAACATTTTTATTTTTATTATTGCCATTATTATCACTTTATGTTTTGTTTGGATTGATGTTTTAGCCTTTTTATGTCCCTCTTAACAATATTCGGTCATGCCAGGACTGAGCTGATACTTCCTGGGTACTTGACCAGATATTTGGTTACTTAAAATAGGCTTGTTCAAGGACACTGCATGACAACAGTTTGTTTCAAACAAAGTTCTACGGCACTATGGTCTGAAACTCTACCATAATCCCACCATGCTCCTCATATTAGGTGGATTCTCATCCATTCATTGTTTCCCATTCTAAGGGCATGTTTTGATTCTGATTATGACATTTCCTTATCATTGCTTTCTTTTAACATGAAAATCATGCCCTACTACATTTATGTACTGATTTCCTCTTGGTCTTTTATAATTGTGACTTTTTTTCCTGTGACTTTATTTCCTGTGACTTTTTTTCCGTGACTTTTTTTCCGTGACTTTTTTTCCTGTGACTTTTTTTCCGTCCACCACCTGGACAGATTAGCCGAATGATAATCGAATATCGCCGGCCAATATCGGATATTATCGGAAAGTCTCCGTAAATTTACCTGAGCGCTAGTAAAATCGATTGCTTGCTTATGTGCCTATATTGAAATACGATTATTGTCCCGGTTGCATAACGCGCCTCAAAAGCAATACGCATTCCTTTAAGTTTTGTTTTCAGGGTCACCTTTCCAACGTGGCTGGAAATCACTTCTGAAAGGAACTCGAGTAGTAAGGAAGAATGACGACATTACGCTATATCGCAAACATGCCAGCTATGGTGAAGCGTTGAAAGATTTTTACGCACTCAATCCTTCCAATGTGCGACTGGTAAAACATGAATATTTATTACTTTACCCCGTCCACTGTCAGGGCTCGCACAAAATTTCCAACTTTATACAAGCCAGATATTGACACACCGGGACATGATCAGTTTGAACCCAAGGGGCATGGTTGGCAGGATTTTTGCAGTGGAGACTACCAAACATTGCTACCTACAAAATACAGCAGCTCTGAGCCTTATGGTTTCAGAGATTTGTTTTTTGTGTTCTTTTTCCCATGATTGAAATCACAATTTTGATATAATCTGCTCTAATCACTAGCTTCAGAAATAGTGTTCTTTTAAATTATGGATGGACGGAGGATGATTCCGGATGCTTGCCTATCATATAAGCTCACATGTGAGCTGTCTGCTCAGGTGAGCTAACAATTAAGATTGAAAAATCGGTGCCTCGACTGAAATGTAGGCAGTTCGAACTTCGCTGACGCCGCAAAGCACTTTAACTCCCCCCCCCCCGCCACCCTTAGAACATGCATGTGCTGTATATATGTTGCCTCATATGTACTTTCTGTTATCTTGAGTTTATGTATAAATAGTGTATATGTATTGTGAGTTTATATATAAATAGTTTTGACTTGGCGTTGATGATATTGGGCTGTTGTGTCTATTTTTCAGGCAGCTCACGGCCAACTAATTGGTACAGTTGATGATACCGACATCTACTTCCGAGGGCGGGTAAATGGTCGAAATGAACCGGAGGCTTTTCAAGCATTGCTTATGATACCAAGTAAAAACGAAGCGCCAAAGATAGGACTTACGAGCAAAACAGGGAAATTAAAAGGCATTCAGTATTATTCGCGGTTACATTAATGTGAATCATCATGTTTACTTTTAATTGCATACACGTACATAAGACACCTTCCTGATCATCAGGGGAACTCAAGGAAAAGGATCCATGACATTTCGTCTAAAACCATTTCGCCTATAGGACATTTCGTCTAAAAGACATTTCATCTAATGGACATTTAGACAAACTGTCCTTTAGACGAAATGGCATTTAGACAAAGTGGTTTTAGACGAACTTCCTGCACCCCAGGAAAAGGGTTAAACTTGATCAAAATTCTTCTAAAATAATATCACTTATTTTCAAATTACAGAATTTTCTTAAATGTATTCTAAACATAATTCATAAACATACCTGAAATGAAAGACAAATTTCTCTGATGCCTTTCCCAATATCATCACATGTATACAAACACTATATAGATACTGAAATTAATCTATTTTAAAGGGAACCATAATGGAAAATAAAAATGTTAGCTCTATATGTTTTTATAACTATGCAATATTTAAGACAGGTACATATACATATTCAGATAAATACTTCTTGACACCATAGTAATCAGCCACGATGTGAAGAAACCGGTTTTCAGGATCAGGCCTGACACAAACCAACCTGTATAGTCACAGAAGACAGCTAGAAGCTTGAAATTTCGGATTTAAGAGGAAGAGGAATTGTTCTATCCATGTAGCGAAAACAAAGGCTCTGATCAGCTGTGCAGTAACTGCACAGGGTCAGCTGATCTGCATCCTCGATGTTTTGAGCAAAAATAAGAAAAATATCACAATTTTTCAGCTGAAAATTTTCAATTTTTAAATCACAAAAAAATATCTGTTTATTGCACGGGCAAGTTTTCGTAATGCAAAGGACAGTATATGAATGGGTCAATATTTTGATCAATCAAGTACAGTGGTGTTATGGCTAAAAACCCAAATTAGCAGTTTTAACGGCTAATTTGTTAACGGCTAATTGTAGAATTTCGCGGTGAAATTGTGTGTAAAATAAAAGTCAGCGCGGAATTTCGCCGCGAAATTCCGCCGCGAAATTCCGGATTTCGCGGCAAAATTTCGCGGCGAAAAAGTACACCTGTCATAACGCATAAAAATCAATTAACCGGTGTTCAAGTCGCGGCGAAAAAGATGACAGTCACAAATCTTTTTTGTTTAAATTTGGATGTTTTGTATCATTTTGAAGCCGTATCAATATTTTGTTTTCGTTTCAATTTTGTATAATTATTGTTTTAGTCCCGACAGTCACAAAAAAATTTAATTTGTATGCATTTATTTCTTTTCAGGTCGTATAAATATTTGTTTCATTTTCAATTTTTTATGATAATCGTTTACGTTACTTGTTTTATTTGTATCTTAACTGCTTTGAAGTTTCTGAGACCCAAATTATCGGCTTCGTGTTTATTTTCATGCTTCTTTTTCAGATTAATCAGACTTACTCGATAATATTACATCCTATTATCAAGCTTAATTAACAGAACAAAATCTTATAGCGGCGTAAGCAATTTTCATAGGATGATTGCCCACAATTTGTCTGTTTGTATTGAGGCTGAACGTCCCAGTCACCAATTTTTCAGTCATGTCTGGACGGAGCTACCGTTTCCTGGGTATTAAGTAGTATTGTGGGTAGTTAATGTGCCTAAAGCCCTTACTCAAGAACACAACACGGTGTCGCCAGTGCGGATCGAACTCATGCCCTCTCGATTCGGAGTCTGATGCAACTATGCCACCGCGATCCCAAACCACAGATCTATACAAGTCTTTGGATTCAACATGAACAAGCAATCGGATTTAACTCTTCTTAATTTAATCGCCTGTGGTAATGCCACTGCTAAAAGCATCAGTGCATTTTCGATTACGTCAAGTGGACGCCGTTTCGTTGAAATCAATTTAGTCGAAACGACATTTGGTCGCATCCGACCTTCACCGGATCGGTACGGTATACGATATTCGGTCGAATACGAGCAGAACAGCAACGTACATGTACAAAATTGTGTCGGAATTGTCAATAATTGACGCGGTTCTTTTGCCAACCGTTTTGAGTTAAACAGCGTGTTGTGTGCCTTCTAAAATCCACATGTACGGATGGCTTGGAACACGTACATGCATGTCGAATGGCAAAACCTCATTGTATATAAGGCACAATACACTAGAAAAAGGAGGATACTGTGTTTAAAACAAAGTATTGTAGTTCATACTTGTACACTAATTTTGTGTAAGAAATGGGTCAAATGAAGTTTTCAGTTTATTTTGGAACACATATATACAGTAAGGGCCACGAGTACGCACCGTGGCAATATGAGCACATGCTGCATAAATCGATGGTGAATAGATTAATTAGAACAGAGCGCAGAAGCCTAGTGGTGGATAGTATGAATTGACCGGAAACAAAATGTCCTGTGTTCGATTTCTATATTCGTTGGGTTTCGTACTTGAGCAAAACCGGTTAACATGTATTACCCTGAATGTTTTGTCGCCATGGGACTCCAACATTGTTGGCTGTTAAACTGAACTCAGGATGATCTTCGCTAGTTGTACTTCTACAAGGCAAGTTCAATGTATAAATCGATATGATTGCGATTAGTCTTGTGCTGGCATTCATAGAGGGTGATCAGAGTGGTGATCAGCAAGCCCAAATATCAATATGTCTCTTTTTGGGTTGTCGTTTTTACATGGTTGATCTCAAATTAAGTTATCGTAGTTCACACCTTAAACGCTATAAAGTGAAGAAATTGAGGGAAATGTTAAAAAAGAAAGCAAGGAATCTAACTGTTAATTGAGCAATACCATTTAGACAATGTTTGTGCTACAAAACAAGGCACAGAGTTAGATGGCCCCTGCCCATTGGGACCTAAAAACATGTGGGCTATTTGTGCCTCCAGGCAAAGCTTATACGCTATTGATTGATCATCTGATTACTGGTTCACCGCTCAGGTCTGTGCCTGCCTAGGAAAAATAGTTTCAAGTCAAACCATCCATACATGTAAGCAGTATTGGCTTAGAGGGATGGTTTTATTTCAAACACTTGTTGGATATCATGGCGCCCCATAAAATGGAGGCAGCGTCCCAACATGACCATTGCTGTTGATTGGGATATAAAGCGTCTATTCAAACAAACAAACAAAGTTACATTCAACGAGCTGGCTCATTACGTTATAAATATTTTGTTTCCGTGATTTCGCTATCGTACCATGTAATACCAATGGAAAAGTCGTATAATGCACATTTTTAATTTTTATACATGCATAATTGTACATACTATTAATGTGCACGTTTATCACGATCTATACTAGGAACAGATGAATCATAGTGTGGTCATTAAATTAAAAATAAATAATTTTATGTTAACATTTACAGGTATTTCGCCGTGTTTCGCGGCGAAATAGGAAATTTAAGCTTACCTGTTGTAAACGTTAAGAAAAGAATTTCGCAGCGAAACACGGCGAAATTTCACCGGCGAAAAAATTAACTGATTAAACGTTTAAATTTTCCCTTGGCCGGTGAAATTTCGCGGTGGTTTCGCCGCGAAAAATCACAAGTGATCAGCGTGAACTATGCAAAAATGGGTTTTAGCCATAACACCACTGTATATGAATAGGTCTATTTTTTCAATGGCCAGGTATATGATTGGGGTAGGTTTCAGAAATTTGGGCCACACACCCGTACCACAATTACCCCTAAGTTACCACCCCCCCTCCCCACCGAGCCTGCATCTTTGTTTTTGTAATGTAAAATGCCAGTTTTCAATGAGCCTCAAACACTCACTTTAAAGTGACTCATTTGCAATATGTTTGGTAGATTGAGCTACATCACGAGAAAACCTGTCCAAACTCAAATGCAAAAAGTAAGGTTTGTCAAGTTGTGGCACAAAATAATTGCTGTACCATATCAAGCATTCTTCTGTGAATGTACAGACGGATACGAGTCGAATCTGGTCAGAAATTTCTAAGACTTGATTTCTTGCATCACTGTTAGTAGATAGCGGGACTCGGGATGGAGAGGTCAGTGGATTTAACTCTACTGTTGAAGAGTTGTGTTCTTGAACAAGATACAGTAAATCCACATAACACTGGTTAAAACCCAGGAAGCCACAGCCCCATGAAAATGTGTTGACTGGATGGTAAATCACAAAACATAAACAATAATGTGAACATATACTGTGGATATTTTATTAAAAATGATATAAACAAATAAGATATGATCATTATTATAATAAGCAGTCCCTGAGATGAACAACATTAACTGAGCCAGATCATGAGAAAATCTACCTTTATTTATGCCTTCACCATAGTTATTGCAGCTGATCAGTGTCTTTGCTTTCGCTTCATGGATAGAAAAAATCGTATTAGTAAATCTGAATTTTCAAGCTTTTATCCTTCTATGACTAACTGTAAATTCGGAAATGTTCACAAGAACTTAATTTTCGCGAATATTCGCAAATTTGTTGCCTCACGAATTCAAAATTCTCGCTAATGAAGAATCACTATAAACCATAATGAGTACATAAATGCTTATTGCGAATTTAAGACCTCGTGAATAACTGGGAAATTGTTAATTCGCTAAATAAAAGTCACACAAAAATTCCGAATTTGCAGTTACCAACAGGTTTGTGTTGGACCTGGTCTGATACAGCAAAGACAGGTTTTCTTGTGAGGCAGCTCAACTCTAACGAGGTGCTTAAAATTTGAAGCACATTTCACTTGTCATGACATCCCAATATTTTGTAGAATTTCCATTAAATGGAGGCAACATCCCAGTTGATTAGTCCATTTTCCTGGCCTCTCTGTCACTGGGTAAGTCTCCGGGAGGCATATTACCAGCACTTAGTGAACATTTTACATTAACTTCTTAAGGCTCTTCTTGAATCAGTGGAGAGGTAGAATATCTGATCAGCGACTTTGTTTTTACTACATGGAAGTACAATCCCTCTTCTTCTTCTTACATCTAAAATTTCGAGCTTCTAGCTTGCTTCTCCGATTGTACAGGCCGGTTTGTGTCGGACCTGGTTGGAAGCCCAGATTGTTGGTTTTCTCACTGGTTCAGCTGGTCAATGGCTTCTTTCCTATAAAACACAAACCAGCCTGCAAAATTACAGAAAAAGACAAGAAGCTTGAAGTTTCAGATACAGGAAGAAGAGGAATTGTACAATCTGACAGACAAAAAGAGGAATTGTACTATCCGAGAGGCAAAAACAAAGGTGCTGATCAGCTGTGCAGTTACTGTTACTGCTAGGATGATCTGCATTTTTGTTTTTGCATAGGCAAAAATCAGATTTCCTCATCCTTGAATCCAGAATTTTAAGCTATTAACCTGAAACACCAATTAATAAATGAGCCGTCTCGTGGGAAAACCAACAATGTGGTTTCCGACCAGGTCCGACACAAACCGGCCTGCACAGTCACAGAAGCTGGATAGAAGCTTGAAATTTTTAAGTTAAGTAGAGGAGGAATTGTATTATCTGGGTCGCGAAAACAAAGGCGCTGATCAGCTTCGCGGTTACCAAGAAGCTGATCTGCGTCTTTGTTTTTGCCTATGCAGATTGTTGGTTTTCCCATGGGGCGGCTCAAATGTTGGACCTCATTGGAAACCCTGAAGACCTTTTTTGTCACACCTGAATTAGAATCGTCCCTTATAAGGCAGAAAACCATTCCAGTGTTTTAAACTCTAGCAAACTCCTTCTAATTTCAGCTTATCCTCACATTTTCTCATATGACACAGTATGTTTACACGTTTTACATGTTTTGGAATACATATCTTCCTCTTCATCATAGGTTTCAGGTCCAAATTCATGCACATGGTCTTTTTTCTCTTTCTTTGTAAGGCTACTTCTCACTGTCAGTCGTAATTCTGAAACATTAGAGCACCAACATGAGAAAAACTGCCTTCTGTATTTACAACAAGCTTTTGTAAAGTTGGAGTTTAAGATCCCACCAACAGTTAAGGTTGTATAGAGAAAAGGCTTAGCTTTTAAGTCTAATGGGAACAGACAAGATGAACTGGAAAAGCCAAATGTCAAATCCATCGCACTTGATTTACAAGGTGAGTGGCTTAACCACTATGCCACAAACCCTTTAGTCACAATGATAGAGATGCACATCAAATCTTCTATAACTGCTGACTGTAATTTTTGAAATTTAAAAGTAAGAAATTTGACTATATGATTATGTAGTAAAAAAATAAGGAACTGGTTAGTTGATCTTTTTTTTTTTCATTGGTAAAGATCAGGTTTTCTAATGACAAATGTTCTCAATTTTCTTGTGATTAAAGAAAATTATTGCATAAATTCCCAAGCCACTCAATATTAACAGGTGTGTATTAACAAAGAGAAGGCCAAGTATTAATTAGGAAATTCTCGCAAGCAAGAGTAGTTTTAAAATACACTGCTCTTATTTATGCCTGTTACAGAGCCTCTTGCAAAAATTGACGGTGTTAATAAATGCCATTTTTGACGCTATTATTGGTGCATGAATTTCTGCAAAATCTGGACAGTTCTCCAAATTTTCCCATGAAATAGTGTATAATGCAATAACAACTATCAAACATTTTCTTTCTGATGTTTTAATATCTGCTGGGCCCCCAAGGGGTCTACCAAAAATATAAAACTTCAAATTATTTCATGCAAACCTTTGTTTCTCTTACTATCAACCTGCATGAACTTTTAGCTACCAAGGACCACTTTTATTACTTGCACAAAAACATTGATTCTGTATTTTTGTTTCAATACGAATGCTCCATTTCACCAGCTTGCTCCAGGCCATCTAGCTATCTCCCTTCTCGCCCTTTCCTCTGACTACCTTTGACTTTTTCACTCGCTGTTCATAGACCAACTTTCTACTCCCATCAAGCAAACCCACCTATCTTCTCCCCCACTAGAAAAAACTCTTGACTTTTTGACCCAATGACCAAATCTCTACTACAACTGTCAGTAGGCCTTTCAGCTACTCCCCTTCATATCCCCTAAAAATTTCACTTACTGTCCATAGACCAACTCTCTACCACTAGGCAATCCAGCTACCTCCTTTCCCTACCCCCGACACAAGCTTTGATTTTTTGATTCACTGTCCATTTAGTAGCCTCTGTGGCCCAGTGGATAACTTGCTAGCCAGGGTTTGCAACTTCCATTTTGGGCTTCTCCAGTCTGTCTGATGAGACTATAAACTGAAGTTCTGTCTCCATATGACCTGTTGGTGGGACTTTAAAACTCAAATCATCCAAAGCACTGTCCATTGACCAACTCCAACTCCCTACCACTAGGCCATCAAGCTACTTCCCTTCTTCCCATCCAATCACTACCTTCTGACAATTTTGTTGAACTGTTTTTGTTTGGTCTAGTCCAACACCCTACCATAAACACAAGGCCATACAGCTACCCCCCTTCTCTTCAACCTCCACCCCCTGACTACCTTTGACTTTCTTGTCAAACTGTTTTTGCTTGGCTTTGTCTCTGTTTTCAGCCTTCTTCTCTCTGGCCTCCTCCAGATCTTCTTCTGTTCCATACACCTCCAGAGATCTTCTTTTCACCTGCCCGAACAAAAACATTCTCATGCAATATACAAAGATTTTTTCAGTTGAAAAAGTAAATGAAAATTTCAATTAAAAAATGATAGATCTATTTTTAGCTCACCTGAGCCCAAGGCAGGGTTTGCAATTTCAATGTCAAAAAGAATTTTCAAGAAGTCTATATATTGACAATCGAAGTTGGAGGCATATAAATGAATGTTTATAACACCAAAGCCTGTAATTTATCCTGCTCATAAATGTTAAAATAAATGCCAGCTATTAATAAATGCCAACAATAGTTGGCATTAAACATTTTTGAGCAGGATAAAATTTAATCTCAGCTGAGCTGACATGAAAAATGTTTTGGCATTTTAACATTTATGAGCAGGATAAAGGATCTCGGAAGACTATATAGGATTTCCGCCCAAAGTTTGAGTGTATCTGGCAGCTTCTGTGTTAATTTTTTGGAATATTTGTTGCATTCTCCATAAAATTAAAGGTTTGATAAATGCAACAACATGGTGCAAACCTCTGTATGTTACATACTGCAGAATAAATCTGTATCATATGGGGAGGGGGTCAGATTTTTTCAAAAAATTATTTTGTCAGAAAACAACTTTTTTGCCATAGATTATCAAGAAAATACTACAACAAGAAACTATTTATGCATGAATAACAGGTACATCATTTTTATCAGATTTATAATTCTAAATAACACTGTCCATCACATTTGCAAAAATCTGTACCTTAAATATACTATGCAAAAAAATGAACAACTTTTACTTTGAACAGTGACTCCATATGTTTTGTAGACATTAGGGAATTTCTTCTGACAATGGCTTGAATGTATCAAATTAAGCTAAAACCAATAGTTGTGTGGTGCTGAAGTAACGTTAGGTTTTAAGTCCATGGAAGCATATCTCAAATAAAACATAAACAATCAGATATTGAGAAACATATTTTGCACAGTATATTTATATGCATTATAATGTGTAAACTTTGCTGGTATACCAGTTAAAATAGGACATAATCTGTTCATTCAGGTAGAACATACATATACAGTATATTTCCATAACCTTGGTACATTACAAATAATAGACCTGAGCCCATTTATCGGTTTTGGGGCTTTTTGACAGCCTTCCCCCCCTTGCCCAAACATGACATTTTGATATAATATGTAATTTACAAAAATACAGTTGTGTTCAAAATATTTTGATTGGGCAAGGGGGGGAACATGGACTTATAAAAAGTTTTCTATTTCCCATATGATCCTATATTAAATTCAAAGATTTTGTCCAATTTTTAAAGAAGCCACTTTTTGACTTACATACAACATTACATATCTAAATACAACAGAAACTTATTTTTCGACTGAAATAAACCTCATTTAAGTGCCTGAAAGTTGAGATTTTGACAATTTCTTGGGCAATCTCACTAAAGAAATCTTCTGAGATCCTTATAGCCTCAACTAAGCTAAGTATGAAAAATGTTTTATAACCTTGGGACCAGGAATGCACAAAGAAACACAAATGACAGAGGTGACTACAACAGCTCTTTGCGCTTTGTGCAGATGAGCTAAAAAATCTCTGTAAATTGTATTGTAAAAGAGTTAAAAAAATCTTCTTTGTGCAAAACGCAGCTGAGCACACTATTTCAGCTCATATGAGATGGGGAATACTGATATGATCAATACTTATAGAATTTTTAGGTCTTGATTATCAAAGCCAGTGGTTCATCATGCTAATAAAATGGTCAAAGTAGGTAATGATCAGGAAAAGACGCAATCAGTAAGAAACTCCCACTCCCAAAACTGAGGCAGGAAAAAACATCACTCTCATCTTCCGCAGTGGTTCACAACATTTAGTTGTTCGGTCCTCATGGTTAATCTCTAACTAGTCAATGAATCATCAAGGACAAACAATTAAATCATGATAACCACCATGATGATGAATGAAAAACCAGGACTCTCAGACTCAGATAGCTGTCCAACGATGGAGATCTCTGGGCCACGAATAACTTACTGAAAATCTGAAGCAAGAGAAAAACAACAGTTGAACCCCAGTGAGCCAAGCAAAAGAGAAGAAGTTCCGGCCTCAAAATGTTTAAATGCCAAAAAATGTTGGCATTTTAACATTATGAGCAAGAGAAATTTTAGTCTCAGTGAAGTTGAGCATGAAAAAGTATTACATATATAACCCATTACTCCTGGTTCAGTTTTGTAATAGTTTAGAGTTACCTACCTGTAATTCTAGATATAACTTCATATCCCCCCAGCTTCGATGATGGGGATTTTTCCTCACTATGTATTTGAGCGGTGGGTCCCGCCTGTCAAAATCTGAATCCTTCAATAGATACTTTGACTTCGCTTCTGTTTTAGTAATCAGCTTATATTTCTCCTCTTTCTCTCTGAAATGGCATTATGAAAACATACATGTGTAATATACAGAGATTTTTTTGGCAGTAAATAATGAAAATTTTCAGAAGAAAAATTTGACATTTTTCTTATTTTTGCTCAAAACATAAATTGTTGGTGCATGTTAGAATAGTTTTAGAGCAATTGCCAAAAATAAGACCTTTCCTGAATGTTTCTAGAATTTAGGCTTTTGCCAGATTATGCAGAATCAAGAGTTCTCATGCTTTGTTTCTTGTCTAGGGTTGATTTTTTACTTCCATGGTTAACAGTTAAGGTCAAGACAAAACTCTTACTTAACACAGCCCTACTGTTGGATGACAAGCCTCCTGAAGGCAGATTACCAGTACTTAGATCACATTCCTTTGACTATAATCTGATGCCTTTTCTTTATAGACCGTAAAATTCCTCTACCTTTCTATTACCAATGTCTCAAGCCGAGTTGTAAGGCCTCTGTCAGAGACCGCAAAGTAAGTGGACTCAGCCAAATGATAATGATGGGCAAATCCATTCCACATTAAAGGGTTAATGTCAGCAGAGGTAGGAGAAAACCTGTCTATCACGGTTTCCGACCAACTGGTCGTTGTAGTCACAGAAGAATGCTAGAAGCTTGAAATTTTGGATAAATGAGAGGTGAGATTATACTATCCTGCTCAGCTGATCTGTGTTTTTGTTTTCACATAGATTTTTTTATGATGCAGCCATCGGTTACTTACTTGCATTGATCACATATAATCTCCTCAAACTTGTTGTATAGAAAACTATCCATAAACTCAGGTGTTCTGAAGCATTGTTTCTTGCCTGGGGTAAAATCAGGTTTTCTGAAGCATTGTTTCTTGCCTGGGGTAAAATCAGGTGTTCTGAAGCATTGTTTCTTGCCTGGGGTAAAATCAGGTGTTCTGAAGCATTGTTTCTTGCCTGGGGTAAAATCAGGTGTTCTGAAGCATTGTTTCTTGCCTGGGGTAAAATCAGGTGTTCTGAAGCATTGTTTCTTGCCTGGGGTAAAATCAGGTTTTCTGAAGCATTGTTTCTTGCCTGGGGTAAAATCAGGTGTTCTCAAGCATTGTTTCTTGCCTGGGGTAAAATCAGGTTTTCTCAAGCATTGTTTCTTGCCTGGGGTAAAATCAGGTGTTCTGAAGCATTGTTTCTTGCCTGGGGTAAAATCAGGTGTTCTGAAGCATTGTTTCTTGCCTGGGGTAAAATCAGGTTTTCTCAAGCATTGTTTCTTGCCTGGGGTAAAATCAGGTTTTCTCAAGCATTGTTTCTTGCCTGGGGTAAAATCAGGTGTTCTGAAGCATTGTTTCTTGCCTGGGGTAAAATCAGGTTTTCTCAAGCATTGTTTCTTGCCTGGGGTAAAATCAGGTGTTCTGAAGCATTGTTTCTTGCCTGGGGTAAAATCAGGTTTTCTGAAGCATTGTTTCTTGCCTGGGGTAAAATCAGGTGTTCTCAAGCATTGTTTCTTGCCTGGGGTAAAATCAGGTTTTCTCAAGCATTGTTTCTTGCCTGGGGTAAAATCAGGTGTTCTGAAGCATTGTTTCTTGCCTGGGGTAAAATCAGGTGTTCTGAAGCATTGTTTCTTGCCTGGGGTAAAATCAGGTTTTCTCAAGCATTGTTTCTTGCCTGGGGTAAAATCAGGTTTTCTCAAGCATTGTTTCTTGCCTGGGGTAAAATCAGGTGTTCTGAAGCATTGTTTCTTGCCTGGGGTAAAATCAGGTTTTCTCAAGCATTGTTTCTTGCCTGGGGTAAAATCAGGTTTTCTCAAGCATTGTTTCTTGCCTGGGGTAAAATCAGGTGTTCTGAAGCATTGTTTCTTGCCTGGGGTAAAATCAGGTTTTCTCAAGCATTGTTTCTTGCCTGGGATAAAATCAGGTTTTCTCAAGCATTGTTTCTTGCCTGGGATAAAATCAGGTGTTCTGAAGCATTGTTTCTTGCCTGGGGTAAAATCAGGTTTTCTCAAGCATTGTTTCTTGCCTGGGGTAAAATCAGGTTTTCTGAAGCATTGTTTCTTGCCTGGGGTAAAATCAGGTGTTCTGAAGCATTGTTTCTTGCCTGGGGTAAAATCAGGTTTTCTCAAGCATTGTTTCTTGCCTGGGGTAAAATCAGGTTTTCTCAAGCATTGTTTCTTGCCTGGGATAAAATCAGGTGTTCTGAAGCATTGTTTCTTGCCTGGGGTAAAATCAGGTGTTCTCAAGCATTGTTTCTTGCCTGGGGTAAAATCAGGTTTTCTCAAGCATTGTTTCTTGCCTGGGGTAAAATCAGGTGTCTGAAGCATTATTTCTTGCCTGGGGTAAAATCAGGTGTTCTGAAGCATTGTTTCTTGCCTGGGGTATGTTTTTCTTTCATGGTCAACAGCTATGGCCATGTCAAAATGGTCACTTAACATAAACCCTACTGTTGGATGACAAGCCTCCTGAAGGCAGATTACCAGTACTTAGATCACATTCCTTTGACTATAATCTGATGCCTTTACTTTACAGACCGTAAAATTCCTCTATCTTTCTGTTACCAATGTCTCAAGCCGAGTTGTAAGGCCTCTGTCAGAGACCGCAAAGTAAGTGGACTCAGCCAAATGATAATGATGGGCAAATCCATTCCACATTAAAGGGTTAATGTCAGCAGTGGTAGGAGAAAACCTGTCTATCACGGTTTCCGACCAACTGGTCGTTGTAGTCACAGAAGAATGCTAGAAGCTTGAAATTTTGGATAAACGAATGGTCAGATTATACTATCCTGCTCAGCTGATCTGTGTCTTTGCTTTCACATAGATTTTTTATGACGCAGCCATCGGTTACTTACTTGCATTGATCACATATAATCTCCTCAAACTTGTTGTAGAGAAAACTATCCATAAACTCTCTGTCACACTCAGAGCAAAGTAGGTTATCTACCTCTAACACTGGACCTGCAGAAAATAACACAACATTAGTAAGCCATTGCCATAACTGTAGTGATTTTGACAGCTTGAGAAAATGTTCTTACATAAAAATGAGCAGTGTCACAAGAAAACCAGTATTATGTCCAACCAGTATTAGTGTCCAACCCTACCAGGTTGGACACTAACCAGGCTGTACAGTCACAGACAAAGGGTAGAACCTTGAAATTTTGGATTTCAGAAGAAGATGGAATCTACTACTTGAAATGCACAAACTTAGGCCCTGATCAGCTTTGGCTACTGCACAGCTGATCTGCGCCCTTTTCACAGAGGCAATAATCTAGTTTTCTCATGATGTGGTTCAATAATAATGATGCCAGGGCAAGTCAATTTGAGCCACATCATTTGAAAACCAACAATTACCAGGTCCTACACAAACCACTCTGCACCCTCACAGAAGATGGCTAGAAGCTTGAAATCTTGAATTTAGAAAGTAGAGAAATTGTAATAACCATGTAGTGAAAACAAAGGCGCTGATCAGCTTCACGGTTACCGTGAAGCTGATCTGCGTCTTTGTTTTTGCATATTAAAGCAGATTGTTTGTTTACTCAAAATGCTGCTCATTTGTCACATACAGGTTAAACACTTGCCTTCTTGATGGACTATTTGTGTTTCTATTTTCTCTGTCTCTCCTCCCTCCTCAATAAAGAAGCCAGCCCCAGTATCAACTTCTCTCACTGGTGCCTTCACACGATTCCTGGAAATAAAAAGAAATAATGTAGTGTTGTCTGGGCCACATCTCATGATAGAATGTCTCAGAGCATCTTACTGTATGTATACATATATGTAACACATATAGCGCAAGTAAAGGTGGGCCCCCGCCCTTTGGGGCCAAAAGAAATAGATGGGCCACTTGTGCCCCCAGGCAAAGCTTATAAGCTACTGGCTGACCATCTGATTATTGGTTAATGCTTCGGTCAGCCTACTCAGGAAAAGTAGGCTTAGTTGGGGGGTTATATTTGAAGCACTTTTTGGATGCCATGACATCCTAATTTTGGGTAAAATTCATATAAAATGGAGGCAGCATCCCAACATGACCTTAGCTGTTGACTGGGACATTAAGCATCAATTCAAACAAATAAACAAGTAACATGATCAAGCCTAGTAAAGTTGAAAATTGCTGGTCTTGGATTTAAAATAAAAACAAACAATCTGTATTACCTACATGTGTAAAATAAAGGGCTTGCTCAGCCCTGCAATTGTTTCACATATCAAAAAATAAAAAAAAAAATAATAAAAAAAAATGTCCTCATTAAGACAAATTTGATTAAACTTTGTATCCACAATAATATGGACAAGATTTAAGATTTAGCTTCATATTAAAAGCATCTCTTTTACACAAAATTGAAACTGTAAATCCAAATTTTGTTTCCTCTGAATAACATGGGAATGCATAAAATGACTTTGAGCAATTTCTAATGCATTAAACCACTGACATGATCCATGCCGATATTGTGTGGCAAAGTCAAACTGACAATTCAACTTTCAAGTTACTTGTCTAATACAAATCAAGGTGTTAAAATGGTAACTGCTAGTGGCATGGCAACAGCTTCAAGCAGCTATTTTGGATAAAACTCAGCATCATAAGGCAAGCACTGGCATCACTTTATCCCAAAATACCTATACAGCTTCACTCGCCGTGCACAAGTAGTGGAAAAAGTCGGAATAAAATAAATCTGATTAGAAATTAATAATGAATGTCTGTAAGCATTAGAGGACTGCATCCGTGATTGGCATTTATTCTAAATACAATGTTCTCTTATAGCACAGAGATTATCATTATCATCTTATAATAAAGACATTATTACTTTTATTATCATTACATGTATTATCAATGATTACACATTTATACCCTAGATGATCTGTTGCATAAGGATGAGCCTGAAGCCTGCTTTGCCGAAGTAGGAGAGCTTTCTGTCTGTTTCTTTCTATTCTTGCTCGCTGAGAGGCTGACAGTTCAGCTGACTTGTCAGAGTCTGAGGTGTGATCTGTTTCTGGTAAATTCACATCAGATTCTACAGACGCCATTTTAAATCTTTCCTAGAAAAATGAAATGAGCTAGGCTATAAGAAAACCAACAATGTGGTTTCCAAACAGGTCCAACACAAACTTAGATGTATAAGCACAGAAGATGGCTGAAAGCTGGAAATTTTGGATTTAGAAAGTAGAGGAATTGTACTATCCATGTAGCAAAAACAAAGGCGCTGATCAGCTTCATATTTACAAAAATACCTTGTCTCTCCTTCATAATTTATGTGTCATTTGAACATGTTAAAAGTTAGATAAATAAAGCAATAAATAAGATTTTTGATGAAATTTTGCATTTTTGATATACAACAATTTAAAACTGTAGGGAATTTTGAAAAAAAAATCATTTTCCCATTGACGTCAATGGTGATATTGTCCAAAAACTGTAAAAATAATCTCACATTTTCTTTAAATAATTCCAGCCTTGAAACACATCTGTAGATCCTGTTATTGCTTTATTTACCTTTCAAATGAAATCAAAATCATGTAAATCCTTTGACCAGGAGCGGCAAGATAATTTGTCTTGTAAACGTGAAAATGCATTGAAGTTTATGGAGATTCTGACCTTGTGGACATTAATTTGGCATGTAACTGCAGTTAGTGACCTTGATAGTCCTATTTGATTGGGGGGGGGGGAATCAGAAACTTTTCTTATGGGGCATAATCTGGAGGCAAAATTGAATATCTCTATGAACCGTGTGCGAATGTGAAATGTGATATGTAAAGTAAACAGGTCTGGATCATCTCGGAAAATCGCGATCAAAATTATCGTGCAGATGGGCGACAGCGCCATGTATTTACCGGCAGTACAGGGGTTCCATATTTCAATAGAAATGAGACAATTTTATCGCGATTCTACGCGATAGAAAGCTTATACGATTGCTATCATTTAGCCTGATTTTCGACAATTTGGCTCGGCTTTTTTCGAATGTGATCGGACCAAATGGAGGGAAACTACAGAGGTATGCAGATGAAAGTTTTGCAAAACGAACTAGGATTTCAACCATCTGCTGACAGAATCACAGAATTTTTCTACTAACCATCTTTAAATAATTTTGATCTCTGATCTTTGAAAGAGTTTCAGTCTCAGATAGTACATTATTTGTTTGTAATCTTTTATTTCTGGGTTATCTTTTTCGAAGAGGGGGACCTTACTGCTGGAGCCCACACCTCAAGTATCGAAGATCGTGCATATGCGTGATCAGCCATTTCCAATTTGTTTCATTCTTAAGTCTCAATTCGTTTCATTATTTAGTCAGAATTATTGGTTTGGAGTGATTCCCCTTGATAAGTAGAATTAAATGTCACATATATGCGCGACAATTTTGATCGCGATTTTCCGAGATGATCCAGACCTGGTAAAACATTTTTATTCCAGGTTAGAACATATGCAGGGCACAGAGGTACTCCCATAACATGAGAAATCGGGTATTTCTGATATTTTGGTTTTGACATTTATGTTGAGGCAATCAGCATCAATGTCCCAATATCAACGTTGACTGCCACACGATTTATGTAATAGATCTAGGCACAGAGGCTGTGTGTCACCGTCGGAATGCTACTGTGTTACTGACACTGTGTATACACAGAGATTGTAAACAACATCTGAAAGTACAAGTCGTAAATGAATCGACAATGAAAGCCAAAAAATCTCCTGTAAAACACTAGGATCTGAATAGTTTACTGGTGACACGCCAAATGACATTATTTCACCAGGGGATAAAATGATATGAAAAACAAAATTGTCAAAACACCAGAATTAGCTTCGTGTAAAAGCTAGTACTTGTGGATTGAGCTGTCAAAGGGCGAGTTGTTTTGGGGGAGAGTTGTCCTGATTCCATTCTCCAAGGGCTCTATCTATGATACTGAGTCTATCAATTTCTGACAGTACCTGCAAACCGTCGTAAACACCGCAAATCGACGCATAGGTTGATATCGCATGTACCACAGATTTGCATTTCACAACAAAGTTTCACAGTAAATAACTGAAATGTACAACTCACATTTTGTTTTTATAACAACAACTGCGGCTAATCGATAACAAGAAAAACTTTAACAAGGTTTTATCATGTTAAAAAGTATGGGCGTAAATGTCGTACAAATGCCATTGATGAGGGTCAGGATGGGGTATAATGATTAATGCCTAAAATTTTTAATGAGAGTGAATAAAGAGCAAAAAATTTATTGATTAGTGAATAATGAGGTCCTAAAGAATAATGAAAAAAATGTAAATTTTTAATGAATAGCAGAGTAATATAATGAATAGTGAATAATAACATTTTAAAGAATAATGATATGCTAAAATTTGGCTATGAAATTGTCTTGGATGGCCTCCCTGACATTCCAGAATTTCATTTTTTTCCAGACCCAATTTAGTTCAAATGTTATATATTTGCATTTCGGAAATCCTTGAATGTTTGGAAAGACATATGTCTGGAAGCCAAGCATGTAGGGGCACACCTCATGGACCAATTGAAAAAGAAATGTGTCATTTGAAGGCAGAGAAAAATAAATCATTCTGGATGTTTACTGAGCAAGATTCTATTTCACTGTTTTGTTTGCTTATGTATATGTATTTTCTTTTTATTCTATTACCCCACTTTGTCCTTATTATGTATGTTCGAATCCTATAATGATAATCTTTTCTGTGGATGGACATCATCTTGCTTTTTATACGACAGAACATAATTATAGTGTCTTTTGCAATCAGAAACAAGGCAGTTCTAAGAACGTTAATGCAAATCTATCTGGTAATTTACTCCTCCTAAAAAAATCCGGTCACACAAAGTCGTAAGAATTGAAAATCTTTTTTGCATTCTGTATATTTTCTTATAAACTTGTTCGGTATGACTAACTATTAATAACCCAAATTAAAACTGTGATTATTTTTGCTTTTACGTCCTATTAACATGTTATGTCATATGGATATAGGGCATGCTAAAATGTTATCCAAAGGGTTGTAGGGGCCCTGGATCGAAACCACGACCCCTGAATAAAAAAAGCGGCCAGAAGCTCACAGAGGCTTCTACACTGTATTTGTATTCTGAGGAAGCTAGCATGGGCTAGTCGCTAGAATGGAGTGACCTTCCAGATTCCTCACCCTTTTGTACCCTATAACTACCATATAACATCTACTTTTTAAACTGAGCATGCGCAATAGACATACACTGCATGCGAAATGGCTGTTTATACACTTGATTTCGTCAAGTATTTCAAATTTACTAGCAATGGAACACAAATTTTGTTTATTTGCTGGGTGGTTGCAACATGGGCTCGAAGGAAGATCTTGCTTCGAGAATTGGGTGACCAGATTTTTTTGAGCAGAGGAGGAGTATATATAGCGCTACATATTTTTTTCCTCGCTCGCTTCGCTCGCTCGGTATTTAAGACATTCATAAAATGTATTGTACAATCAGGCACAAGCACAAATCCATACATCACATTATGTCATAGTACTCCTATGCTAACTAGTTTACTAAATAAAAACAACAGCATTGTATTATAACTTTTACCCCTGAAGTTACAATGTTTCTTAAATATCCTTGAAGAGAAAGATTCAGGGTAAAACCTAGGGCGTATTCAGTATTTAAGGTGCAGGGGATTATACTCCCAACAGATTTAAAAGGGGATTTGCTAAACAAAAATCTGTATACTATACATATTTCGGAAAGTTTCTATGAGGCTTTGTGGTCTAGCAGAGTATATAAAATTATGCTTCTCTCAAGATATTAATATCAAGGTTGCACTCAGCAGTCAACAATTTAATATCATAGAACTAGTCCTTGTGGCTTTAGATAAGGGATGGCTTAGGTGGGGAACACCTATTTGCTTACGGATATTAGCTGGGTGAAGAAGGCGTGACTAATAATTATCATATCTTAATGAAAAATCGATCTAATTTTAATTATTAAGCCCAAATTTTAATGACAGTGAATAAATGGCTAAAGTTTTAGTGATTAGTGAATACCAGGACCCCCCATCCAGACCCTCATTGATCGGCGGATTATTTCAAGACCAGAATCAGAATCAGAATAGTTTACTGGTGAAACGTCATATTGACAATACCACGCCAGACCCTCGTTGATCGGCAGATTATTTCAAGACCAGAATCAGAATCAGAATAGTTTACTGGTGAAACGTCAAACTGACAATACCACGCCAGAGGACCAATGGTCCTGAGATCTGGGATATGCGACCTCAGATGACCTAGATGGGTGAAGTTAGCCGAAGTAGCCTGACCAGCCGAGGTAGGCTACTTCGGCTGGCCGGAGTAGCCTGACCAGCCGAAGTAGCAGAAATTGCTGGCATATGTAGCCGAAACAGCCGCATTGACGTGCGCGGAGTTTAGGGAGCAAGCGACCTAGTGGGATTTACAGTAGAAGGGATGTACTTTCAGACCACATAAGCGGCTATGTCGGGAAAACTTTGATGACCGAAAATGGAAATTTCTGTATAGTATTGCAATGTGTCGGTAACAACTCGGGCTGGTTTCTCACGGAACCCCACCAAGTTTAGGGAGTTCGAGACCCAGTGGGGCTTGTAGTCTATACAAGTGCCTTTACAGCCCATAGGTCGGTTTATTGGGAAAACTCTGGTTTGTCGGAAATTTCAACTCAAACATTGGGAAACGTGAACATTCATGGGTTTGCGGGTGGGGTAAGAGGCACCCCTGTCATTGACGTGCGCGGAGTTTAGGGAGCAAGCGACCTAGTGGGATTTACAGTAGAAGGAATGTACTTTCAGACCACATAAGCGGCTATGCCGGGAAAACTCTAGTTTTCGAGAAATAGGGGTACAAAATGACCAAAAATGGAAATTTCTGTATAGTATTGCAATGTGTCAGTACCAACTCGGGCTGGTTTCTCACAGAACCCCACCGAGTTTAGGGAGTTCGAGACCCAGTGGGTCTTGTAGTCCATACAAGTGCCTTTACAGCCCATAGGTCGGTTATACTGGGAAAACTCTGGTTTGTCGAAAATTTCAACTCAAACATTGGGAAACGTGAACATTCATGGGTTTTGGGGTGGGGTATAAGGCACCCCTGTCATTGACGTGCACGGAGTTTAGGGAGCAAGCGACCTAGTGGGATTTACAGTAGAAGGGATGTATGTTCAGACCACATAAGCGGCTATGCCGGGAAAACTCTAGTTTTCTAGAAATAGGGGTACAAAAATGACCAAAAATGGAAATTTCTGTACAGTTTTGCAATGTGTTGGTACCAACTCGGGCTGGTTTCTCACAGAACCCCACCGAGTTTAGGGAGTTCGAGACCCAGTAGGGCTTGTAGTCCATACAAGTGCCTTTACAGCCCATAGGTCGGTTATACTGGGAAAACTCTGGTTTTTCGGAAATTTCAACTCAAACATTGGGAAACGTGAACATTCATGGGTTTGGGGGTGGGGTAAGAGGCACCCCTGTCATTGACGTGCGCGGAGTTTAGGGAGCAAGCGACCTAGTGGGATTTACAGTAGAAGGGATGTACTTTTAGACCACATAAGCGGCTATGCCGGGAAAACTCTAGTTTTCGAAATAATAGGGGTACAAAAATGACCAAAAATGGAAATTTCTGTACAGTATTGCAATGTGTCGGTACCAACACGGGCTGGTTTCTCACAGAACCCCACCGAGTTTAGGGAGTTCGAGACCCAGTGGGGCTTGTAGTCCATACAAGTGCCTTTACAGCCCATAGATCGGTTATACTGGGAAAACTCTGGTTTGTCGGAAATTTATACTCAAACATTGGGAAACGTGAACATTCATGGGTTTGGGGGTGGGGTATGAGGCACCCCTGTCATTGACGTGCGCGGAGTTTAGGGAGCAAGCGACCTAGTGGGATTAACAGTAGAAGGGATGTACTTTCAGACCATATAAGCGGCTATGTCGGGAAAACTGGTTTTCGAGAAATAGGGGTACAAAGATGACCGATTATGAAAATTTCTGTATAGTATTGCAATGTGTCGGTACCAACTCGGGCTGGTTTCTCACAGAACCCCACCGAGTTTAGGGAGTTCGAGACCCAGTGGGGCTTGTAGTCTATACAAGTGCCTTTACAGCCCATAGGTCGGTTATACTGGGAAAACTCTGGTTTGTCGGAAATTTCAACTCAAACATTGGGAAACGTGAACATTCATGGTTTTGGGGGTGGGGTAAGAGGCACCCCTGTCATTGACGTGCGCGGAGTTTAGGGAGCAAGCGACCTAGTTGGATTTACAGAAGAAGGAATGTACTTTTAGACCACATAAGCGGCTATGCCGGGAAAACTCTAGCTTTCGAGAAATAGGGGTACAAAAATGACCAAAAATGGAAATTTCTGTATAGTATTGCAATGTGTCGGTACCAACTCGGGCTGGTTTCTCACAGAACCCCACCGAGTTTAGGGAGTTCGAGACCCAGTGAGGCTTGTAGTCCATACAAGTGCCTTTACAGCCCATAGGTCGGTTATACTGGTAAAACTCTGGTTTGTCGGAAATTTCAACTCAAACATTGGGAAACGTGAACATTCATGGGTTTGGGGGTGGGGTAAGAGGCACCCCAGTCATTGACGTGCGCGGAGTTTAGGGAGCAAACGACCTAGTGGGATTTACAGTAGAAGGGACGTACTTTTAAACCACATAAGCGGCTATGCCGGGAAAACTCTAGTTTTCGAAAAAATAGGGTTACAAAAATGACCGAAAAAGGAAATTTCTGTACAGTATTGCAATGTGTCGGTACCAACTCGGGCTGGTTTCTCACAGAACCCAACCGAGTTTAGGGAGTTCGAGACCCAGTGGGCCTTGTAGTCCATACATGTGCCTTTACAGCCCATAGGTCGGTAATACTGGGAAAACTCTGGTTTGTCGGAAATTTCAACTCAAACATTGGAAAACGTGAACATTCATGGTTTTGGGGGTGGGGTAAGAGGCACCCCTGTCATTGACGTGCGCGGAGTTTAGGGAGCAAGCAACCTAGTGGGATTTACAGTAGAAGGAATGTACTTTCAGACAACATAAGCGGCTATGCCGGGAAAACTCTAGTTTTCGAGAAATAGGGGTACAAAAATGACCAAAAATGGAAATTTCTGTATAGTATTGCAATGTGTCGGTACCAACTTGGGCTGGTTTCTCACAGAACCCCACCGAGTTTAGGGAGTTCGAGACCCAGTGGGTCTTGTAGTCCATACAAGTGCCTTTACAGCCCATAGGGCGGTTATACTGGGAAAACTCTGGTTTGTCGAAAGTTTCAACTCAAACATTGGGAAACGTGAACATTCATGGGTTTGGGGTTGGGGTATGAGGCACCCCTGTCATTGACGTGCGCGGAGTTTAGGGAGCAAGCGACCTAGTGGGATTTACAGTAGAAGGAATGTACTTTCAGACCACATAAGCGGCTATGCCGGGAAAACTCTAGTTTTCGAAATAATAGGGATACAAAGATGACCGAAAATGGAAATTTCAGTATAGTATTGCAATGTGTCGGTACCAACTCGGGCTGGTTTCTCACAGAACCCCACCGAGTTTAGGGAGTTCGAGACCCAGTGGGGCTTGTAGTCTATACAAGTGCCTTTACAGCCCATAGGTCGGTTGTACTGGGAAAACTCTGGTTTGTCGGAAATTTTAACTCAAACATTGGGAAACGTGAACATTCATGGGTTTTGGGGTGGGGTATAAGGCACCCCTGTCATTGACGTGCACGCAGTTTAGGGAGCACGCGACCTAGTGGGATTTACAGTAGAAGGGATATACTTTTAGAGCACATAATTGGCTATGCCGGGAAAACTCTAGTTTTCGAAAAAATAGGGGTACAAAAATGACCAAAAATGGAAATTTCTGTACAGTATTGCAATGTGTCGGTACCAACTCGGGCTGGTTTCTCACAGAACCCCACCGAGTTTAGGGAGTTCGAGACCCAGTGGGGCTTGTAGTCTATACAAGTACCTTTACAGCCCATAGGTCGGTTATACTGGGAAAACTCTGGTTTGTCGGAAATTTCAACTCAAACATTGGAAAACGTGAACATTCATTGGTTTGGGGGTGGGGTAAGAGGCACCCCTGTCATTGACGTGCGCGGAGTTTAGGGAGCAAGCGACCTAGTGGGATTTACAGAAGAAGGAATGTACTTTCAGACCACATAAGCGGCTATGCCGGGAAAACTCTAGTTTTCTAGAAATAGGGGTACAAAAATGACCAAAAATGGAAATTTCTGTACAGTATTGCAATGTGTCGGTACCAACTCGGGCTGGTTTCTCACAGAACCCCACCGAGTTTAGGGAGTTCGAGACCCAGTGGGGCTTGTAGTCCATACAAGTGCCTTTACAGCCCATAGGTCGGTTATACTGGGAAAACTCTGTTTTGTCGGAAATTTGAACTCAAACATTGGAAAACGTGAACATTCATGGGTTTGGGGGTGGGGTATAAGGTACCCCTGTCATTGGCGTGCACGGAGTTTAGGGAGCAAGCGACCTAGTGGGATTTACAGTAGAAGGGATGTACTGTTAGACCATATAAGCGGCTATATCGGGAAAACTCTGGTTTTCGAGAAACAGGGGTACAAAGATGACCGAAAATGGAAATTTCTGTACAGTATTGCAATGTGTCGGTACCAACTCGGGCTGGTTCTCACAGAACCCCACCGAGTTAAGGGAGTTCGAGACCCAGTGGGCCTTGTAGTCCATACAAGTGCCTTTACAGCCCATAGGTCGGTTATACTGGGAAAACTCTGGTTTGTCGGAAATTTCAACTCAAACATTGGGAAACGTGAACATTCATGGGTTTGGAGGTCGACTCTTTGGCTCAGTGGTTAGAGCATTGGATTTCTACCCCGGCGGTCCGGGTTCGAATCCCATCTGGGACGTGGGATTTTTTCAAGCTATGCATCACTTCTTAGTTACGAATTTTCATATTCGTATGCGGTCATCTTTGTACCCCTGTTTCTCGAAAAAAGGCACCCCTGTCATTGACGTGCGCGGAGTTTAGGGAGCAAGCGACCTAGTGGGATTTACAGTAGAAGGAATGTACTTTCAGACCACATAAGCGGCTGTGCCGGGAAAACTCTAGTTTTCGAGAAATAGGGGTACAAAAATGACCAAAAATGGAAATTTCCGTATAGTATTGCAATGTGTCGGTACCAACTCGGGCTGATTTCTCACAGAACCCCCACCGATTTTAGGGAGTTCAATACCCAGTAGGGCTTGTAGTCCATACAAGTGCCTTTACAGCCCATAGGTCGGTTATACTGGGAAAACTCTGGTTTGTCGGAAATTTTAACTCAAACATTGGGAAACGTGAACATTCATGGGTTTGGGGGTGGGGTATGAGACACCCCTGTCATTGACGTGCGCGGAGATTAGGGAGCAAGCGACCTAGTGGGATTTACAGTAGAATGGATGTTCTTTTAGACCTCATAATTGGCTATGCCGGGAAAACTCTAGTTTTCGAGAAACAGGGGTACAAAGATGACCAAAAATGGAAATTTCTGTATAGTATTGCAATGTGTCGGTTCCAACTCCGGCTGGTTTCTCACAGAACCCCACCGAGTTTAGGGAGTTCGAGACCCAGTGGGGCTTGTAGTCCATACAAGTGCCTTTACAGCCCATAGGTCGGTTATACTGGGAAAACTCTGGTTTGTCGGAAATTTTAACTCAAACATTGGGAAACGTGAACATTCATGGGTTTGGGGGTTGGGTATAAGGTACCCCTGTCATTGGCGAGCACGGAGTTTAGGGAGGAAGCGACCTAGTGGGATTTACAGTAGAAGGGATGTACTTTTAGACCATATAAGCGGCTATGTCGGGAAAACTCTGGTTTTCGAGAAATAGGGGTACAAAGATGACCGAAAATGGAAATTTCTGTATAGTATTGCAGTTCGAGACCCAGTGGGGCTTGTAGTCCATACAAGTGCCTTTACAGCCCATAGGTCGGTTATACTGGGAAAACTCTGGTTTGTCGGAAATTTTAACTCAAACATTGGGAAACGTGAACATTCATGGGTTTGGGGTTGGGGTATAAGGTACCCCTGTGATTGGCGAGCACGGAGTTTAGGGAGGAAGCGACCTAGTGGGATTTACAGTAGAAGGGATGTACTTTTAGACCATATAAGCGGCTATGTCGGGAAAACTCTGGTTTTCGAGAAATAGGGGTACAAAGATGACCGAAAATGGAAATTTCTGTACAGTATTGCAATGTGTCGGTACCAACTCGGGCTGGTTTCTCACAGAACCCCACCGAGTTTAGGCAGTTCGAGACCTATGGGCTGTAAAGGCACTTGTATGGACTACAAGCCCCACTGGGTCTCGAACTCCCTAAATTCGGTGGGGTTCTGTGAGAAACTAGCCCGAGTTGGTACCGACACATTGCAATACTGTACAGAAATTTCCATTTTTGGTCATTTTTGTACCCCCATTTCTAGAACACTAGAGTTTTCCCGGCATAGCCGCTTATGTGGTCTGAAAATACATCCCTTCTACTGTAAATCCCACTAGGTTGCTTGCTCCCTAACCTCCGTGCACGTCAATGACAGGGGTGCCTCTTACCCCACCCCAAACCCATGAATGTTCACGTTTCCCAATGTTTGAGTTGAAATTTCCGACAAACCAGAGTTTTCCCAGTATAACCGACCTATGGGCTGTAAAGGCACTTGTATAGACTACAAGCCCCACTGGGTCTCGAACTCCCTAAACTCGGTGGGGTTCTGTGAGAAACCAGCCCGAGTTGGTACCGACACATTGCAATACTATACAGAAATTTCCATTATCGGCCATCTTTGTACCCCTATTTCTCGAAAACCAGAGTTTTCCGGACATAGCCGCTTATGTGGTCTGAAAGCACATCCCCTTTACTGTAAATCCCACTAGGTCGCTTGCTCCCTAAACTCCGCGCACGCCAATGACAGGAGTACCTTATACCCCATCCCCAAACCCATGAATGTTCAAGTTGTCCAATGTTTTGAGTTGAAATTTCCGACAAACCAGAGTCTTCCCAGTATAACCGACCTATGGGCTGTAAAGGCACTTGTATGGACTACAAGCCCCACTGGGTCTCGAACTCCCCAAACTCGGTGGGGTTCTGTGAGAAACCAGCCCGAGTTGGTACCGACACATTGCAATACTGTACAGAAATTTCCATTTTTGGTCATTTTTGTACCCCTGTTTCTCGAAAACTAGAGTTTTCCCGGCATAGCCAATTATGTGGTCTAACAGTACATCCCTTCTTCTGTAAATCCCACTAGGTCGCTTGCTCCCTTAACTCCGCGCACGTCAATGACACGGGTGCCTCATACCCCACCCCCAAACCCATGAATGTTCACGTTTCCCAATGTTTGAGTTGAAATTTCCGACAAACCAGAGTTTTCCCAGTATAACCGACCTATGGGCTGTAAAGGCACTTGTATGGACTACAAGCCCCACTGGGTCTCGAACTCCCTAAACTCGGTGGGGTTCTGTGAGAAACCAGCCCGAGTTGGTAAAGACACATTGCAATACTATACAGAAATTTCCATTTTTGGTCATTTTTGTACCCCTATTTCTCGAAAACTAGAGTTTTCCCGGCATAGCCGCTTATGTGGTCTGAAAGTACATTCCTTCTACTATAAATCCCACTAGGTCGCTTGCTCCCTAAACTCCGCGCACGTCAATGACAGGGGTGCCTCTTACCCCACCCCCAAACCCATGAATGTTCACGTTTCCCAATGTTTGAGTTGAAATTTCCGACAAACCAGAGTTTTCCCAGTATAACCGACCTATGGGCTGTAAAGGCACTTGTATAGACTACAAGCCCCACTGGGTCTCGAACTCCCTAAACTCGGTGGGGTTCTGTGAGAAACCAGCCCGAGTTGGTACCGACACATTGCAATACTATACAGAAATTTCCATTTTCGGTCATCTTTGTACCCCTATTTCTCGAAAACCAGAGTTTTCCCGACATAGCCGCTTATATGGTCTGAAAGTACATCCCTTCTACTGTCAATCCCACTAGGTCGCTTGCTCCCTAAACTCCGCGCACGTCAATGACTGGGGTGCCTCATACCCCACCCCAAACCCATGAATGTTCACGTTTCCCAATGTTTGAGTTGAAATTTCCGACAAACCAGAGTTTTCCCAGTATAACCGACCTATGGGCTGTAAAGGCACTTGTATGGACTACAAGCCCCACTGGGTCTCGAACTCCCTAAACTCGGTGGGGTTCTGTGAGAAACCAGCCCGAGTTGGTACCGACACATTGCAATACTATACAGAAATTTCCATTTTTGGTCATTTTTGTACCCCTATTTTTTCGAAAACTAGAGTTTTCCCGGCACAGCCGCTTATGTGGTCTAAAAGTACATCCCTTCTACTGTCAATCCCACTAGGTCGCTTGCTCCCTAAACTCCGCGCACGTCAATGACAGGGGTGCCGCTTACCCCACCTCCAAACCCATGAATGTTCAGGTTTCCCAATGTTTGAGTTGAAATTTCCGACAAACCAGAGTTTTCTCAGTATAACCGACCTATGGGCTGTAAAGGCACTTGTATTGACTACAAGCCCTACTGGGTCTTGAACTCCCTAAACTCGGTGGGGTTCTGTGAGAAACCAGACCGAGTTGGTACCGACACATTGCAATACTATACAGAAATTTCCATTTTTGGTCATTTTTGTACCCCTGTTTCTCGAAAACTAGAGTTTTCCCGGCATAGCCAATTATGTGGTCTAAAAGAACATTCCTTCTACTGTAAATCCCACTAGGTCGCTTGCTCCCTAAACTCCGCGCACGTCAATGACAGGGGTGCCTTTTACCCCACCCCCAAAAACTAGACTTTTCCCGGCATAACCAATTATGTGGTCTAAAAGTACATACATTCTACTGTATATCCCACTAGGTCGCTTGCTCCCTAAACTCTGCGCACGTCAATGACAGGGGTGCCTCATACCCCACCCCCAAACCCATGAATGTTCACGTTTCCCAATGTTTGAGTTGTAATTTCCGACAAACCAGAGTTTTCCCAGTATTACCGACCTATGGGCTGTAAAGGCACTTGTATGGACTACAAGGCCCACTGGGTCTCGAACTCCCTAAACTCGGTGGGGTTCTGTGAGAAACCAGCCCGAGTTGGTACCGACACATTGCAATACTGTACAGAAATTTCCATTTTCGGTCATCTTTGTACCCCTATTTCTCGAAAACCAGAGTTTTCCCGACATAGCCGCTTATATGGTCTAAAAGTACATTCCTTCTACTGTAAATCCCACTAGGTCGCTTGCTCCCTAAACTCCGTGCTCGCCAATCACAGGGGTACCTTATACCCCACCCCCAAACCCATGAATGTTCACGTTTCCCAATGTTTGAGTTAAAATTTCCGACAAACCAGAGTTTTCCCAGTATAACCGACCTATGGGCTGTAAAGGCACTTGTATGGACTACAAGCCCCACTGGGTCTCAAACTCCCTAAACTCGGTGGGGTTCTGTGAGAAACCAGCCCGAGTTGGTACCGACACATTGCAATACTGTACAGAAATTTCCATTTTTGGTCAATTTTGTACCCCTATTTCTAGAAAACTAGAGTTTTCCCGGCATAGCCGCTTATGTGGTCTGAAAATACATCCCTTCTACTGTAAATCCCACTAGGTCGCTTGCTCCCTAAACTCCGTGCACGTCAATGACAGGGGTGCCTTATACCACACCCCCAAACCCATGAATGTTCACGTTTCCCAATGTTTGAGATGAATTTTTCGACAAACAAGAGTTTTCCCAGTATAACCGACCTATGGGCTGTAAAGGCACTTGTATGGACTACAAGACCCACTGGGTCTCGAACTCCCTAAACTCGGTGGGGTTCTGTGAGAAACCAGCCCGAGTTGGTACCGACACATTGCAATACTATAAAGAAATTTCCATTTTTGGTCATTTTTGTACCCCTATTTCTCGAAAACCAGAGTTTTCCCGACATAGCCGCTTATGTGGTCTGAAAGTACATCCCTTCTACTGTAAATCCCACTAGGTCGCTTGCTCCCTAAACTCCGTGCACGCCAATGAAAGGGGTACCTTATACCCCACCCCCAAAACCCATGAATGTTCACTTTGTCCAATGTTTTGAGTTGAAATTTCCGACAAACCAGAGTTTTCCCAGTATAACCGACCTATGGGCTGTAAAGGCACTTGTATGGAATACAAGCCCCACTGGGTCTCGAACTCCCTAAACTCGGTGGGGTTCTGTGAGAAACCAACCCGAGTTGGTACCGACACATTGCAATACTATACAGAAATTTCCATTTTTGGTCATCTTTGTACCCCTTTTTCTCGAAAACCAGAGTTTTTCCGACATAGCCGCTTATGTGGTCTGAAAGTACATCCCTTCTACTGTAAATCCCACTAGGTCGCTTGCTCCCTAAACTCCGTGCACGCCAATGACAGGGGTACCTTATACCCCACCCCCAAACCCATGAATGTTCACGTTTCCAAAAGTTTGAGTTAAATTTCCGACAAACCAGAGTTTTCCCACTATAACCGACCTATGGGCTGTAAAGGCACTTGTATGGACTACAAGCCCCACTGGGTCTCGAACTCCCTAAACTCGGTTGGGTTCTGTGAGAAACCAGCCCGAGTTGGTACCGACACATTGCAATACTGTACAGAAATTTCCATTTTTGGTCATATTTGTACCCCTATTTCTAGAAAACTAGAGTTTTCCCGGCATAGCCGCTTATATGGTCTAAAAGTACATCCCTTCTACTGTAAATCCCACTAGGTCGCTTGCTCCCTAAACTCCGCGCACGTCAATGACAGGGGTGCCTCATACCCCACCCCGAAACCAATGAATGTTCACGTTTCCCAATGTTTGAGTTGAAATTTCCGACAAACCAGAGTTTTTCCAGTATAACCGACCTATGGGCTGTAAAGGCACTTGTATGGACTACAAGCCCCACTGGGTCTCGAACTCCCTAAACTCGGTGGGGTTCTGTGAGAAACCAGCCCGAGTTGGTACCGACACATTGCAATACTGTACAGAAATTTCCATTTTTGGTCATTTTTGTACCCCTATTTTTTCGAAAACTAGAGTTTTCCCGGCATAGCCAATTATGTGGTCTCAAAGTATATCCCTTCTACTGTAAATCCCACTAGGTCGCTTGCTCCCTAAACTCCGTGCACGTCAATGACAGGGGTGCCTTATACCCCACCCCCAAACCCATGAATGTTCACGTTTCCCAATGTTTGAGTTGTAATTTCCGACAAACCAGAGTTTTCCCAGTATAACCGACCTATGGGCTGTAAAGGCACTTGTATGGACTCCCTAAACTCGGTGGGGTTCTGTGAGAAACCAGCCCGAGTTGGTACCGACACATTGCAATACTATACAGAAATTTCCATTTTCGGTCATCTTTGTACCCCTATTTCTCGAAAACCAGAGATTTCCCGACATAGCCGCTTATATGGTCTGAAAGTACATCCCTTCTACTGTAAATCCCACTAGGTCGCTTACTCCTAAACTCCGTGCACGTCAATGACAGGGGTGCCTCATACCCCACCCCCAAACCCATGAATGTTCACGTTTCCCAATGTTTGAGTTGAAATTTCCGACAAACCAGAGTTTTCCCAGTATAACCGACCTATGGGCTGTAAAGGCACTTGTATAGACTACAAGCCCCACTGGGTCTCGAACTCCCTAAACTCGGTGGGGTTCTGTGAGAAACCAGCACGAGTTGGTACCGACACATTGCAATACTGTACAGAAATTTCCATTTTTGGTCATTTTTGTACCCCTGTTTCTCGAAAACTAGAGTTTTCCCGGCATAGCCGCTTATGTGGTCTGAAAGTACATACATTCTACTGTAAATCCCACTAGGTCGCTTGCTCCCTGATCTCCGCGCACGTCAATGACAGGGGTGCCTCATACCCCACCCCCAAACCCATGAATGTTCACATTTCCCAATGTTTGAGTTGAAATTTCCGACAAACCAGAGTTTTCCCAGTATAACCGACCTATGGGCTGTAAAGGCACTTGTATAGACTACAAGCCCCACTGGGTCTCGAACTCCCTAAACTCGGTGGGGTTCTGTGAGAAACCAGCCCGAGTTGGTACCGACACATTGCAATACTGTACAGAAATTTCCATTTTCGGTCATCTTTGTACCCCTATTTCTCGAAAACCAGAGTTTTCTTGACATAGCCGCTTATATGGTCTAAAAGTACATCCCTTCTACTATAAATCCCACTAGGTCGCTTGCTCCCTAATCTCCGTGCTCGCCAATTACAGGGGTACCTTATACCCCACCCCCAAACCCATGAATGTTCACGTTTCCCAATGTTTGAGTTAAAATTTCCGACAAACCAGAGTTTTCCCAGTATAACCGACCTATGGGCTGTAAAGGCACTTGTATGGACTACAAGCCCCACTGTGTCTCGAACTCCCTAAACTCGGTGGGGTTCTGTGAGAGACCAGCCCGAGTTGGTACCGACACATTGCAATACTGTACAGAAATTTCCATTTTTGGTCATTTTTGTACCCCTATTTCTAGAAAACTAGAGTTTTCCCGGCATAGCCGCTTATGTGGTCTGAAAGTACATTCCTTCTTCCTTAAATCCCACTAGGTCGCTTGCTCCCTAAACTCCGCGCACGTCAATGACAGGGGTGCCTCTTACCCCGCCCCCAAACCAATGAATGTTCACGTTTCCCAATGTTTGAGTTGAAATTTCCAACAAACCAGAGTTTTCCCAGTATAAATGACCTATGGGCTGTAAAGGCACTTGTATGGACTACAAGGCCCACTGGGTCTCGAACTCCCTAAAGTCGGTGGGGTTCTGTGAGAAACCAGCCCGAGTTGGTACCGACACATTGCAATACTATACAGAAATTTCCATTTTTGGTCAATTTTGTACCCCTATTTCTAGAAAACTAGAGTTTTCCCGGCATAGCCGCTTATGTGGTCTGAAAATACATCCCTTCTACTGTAAATCCCACTAGGTCGCTTGCTCCCTAAACTCCGCGCACGTCAATGACAGGGGTGCCTTTTAACCCACCCCCAAAACCATGAATGTTTACGTTTCCCAATGTTTGAGTTAAAATTTCCGACAAACCAGAGTTTTCCCAGTATAACCGACCTATGGGCTGTAAAGGCACTTGTATAGACTACAAGCCCCACTGGGTCTCGAACTCCCTAAACTCGGTGGGGTTCTGTGAGAAACCAGCCCGAGTTGGTACCGACACATTGCAATACTATACAGAAATTTCCATTTTCGTTTATATTTGTACCCCTATTTCTCGAAAACCAGAGTTTTCCCGACATAGCCGCTTATATGGTCTGAAAGTACATCCCTTCTACTGTAAATCCCACTAGGTCGCTTGCTCCCTAAACTCCGCGCACGTCAATGACAGGGGTGCCTTATACCCCACCCCCAAACCCATGAATGTTCACGTTTCCCAATGTTTGAGTTGAAATTTCCGACAAACCAGAGTTTTCCCAGTATAACCGACCTATGGGCTGTAAAGGCACTTGTATAGACTACAAGCCCCACTGGGTCTCGAACTCCCTAAACTCGGTGGGGTTCTGTGAGAAACCAGCCCGAGTTGGTACCGACACATTGCAATACTGTACAGAAATTTCCTTTTTCGGTCATTTTTGTACCCCTATTTCTCGAAAATCAGAGTTTTCCCGACATAGCCGCTTATATAATCTAATAGTACATCCCTTCTACTGTAAATCCCACTAGGTCGCTTGCTCCCTAAACTCCGTGCTCGCCAATCACAGGGGTACCTTATACCCCACCCCCAAACCCATGAATGTTCACGTTTCCCAATGTTTGAGTTAAAATTTCCGACAAACCAGAGTTTTCCCAGTATAACCGACCTATGGGCTGTAAAGGCACTTGTATGGACTACAAGCCCCATTGGGTCTCGAACTCCCTAATCTCGGTGGGGTTCTGTGAGAAACCAGCCCGAGTTGGTACCGACACATTGCAATACTATACAGAAATTTCCATTTTTGGTCATTTTTGTACCGCTGTTTCTCGAAAACTAGAGTTTTCCCGGCATAGCCAATTATGTGGTCTAAAAGTACATCCATTCTACTGTAAATCCCACTAGGTCGCTTGCTCCCTAAACTCCGCGCACGTCAATGACAGGGGTGCCTCATACCCCACCCCAAAACCCATGAATGTTCACGTTTTCCAATGTTTGAGTTGAAATTTCCGACAAACCAGAGTTTTCCCAGTATTACCGTCCTATGGGCTGTAAAGGCACTTGTATGGACTAAAAGGCCCACTGGGTCTCGAACTCCCTAAACTCGGTGGGGTTCTGTGAGAAACCAGTCCGAGTTGGTACCGACACATTGCAATACTGTACAGAAATTTCCATTTTCGGTCATATTTGTACCCCTATTTCTCGAAAACCAGAGTTTTCCCGACATAGCCGCTTATATGGTCTGAAAGAACATCCCTTCTACTGTAAATCCCACTAGGTCGTTTGCTCCTAAACTCCGCGCACGTCAATGACAGGGGTGCCTCATACCCCACCCCCAAACCCATGAATGTTCACGTTTCCCAATGTTTGAGTTGAAATTTCCGACAAACCAGAGTTTTCCCAGTATAACCGACCTATGGGCTGTAAAGGCACTTGTATAGACTACAAGCCCCACTGGGTCTCGAACTCCCTAAACTCGGTGGGGTTCTGTGAGAAACCTTCCGAGTTGGTACCGACACATTGCAATACTATACAGAAATTTCCATTTTTGGTCATTTTTGTACCCCTGTTTCTCGAAAACTAGAGTTTTCCCGGCATAGCCAATTATGTGGTCTGAAAGTACATTCCTTCTTCTGTAAATCCCACTAGGTCGCTTGCTCTCTAAACTCCGCGCACGTCAATGACAGGGGTGCCTCTTACCCCGCCCCCAAACCAATGAATGTTCACGTTTCCCAATGTTTGAGTTGAAATTTCCGACAAACCAGAGTTTTCCCAGTATAACCGACCTATGGGCTGTAAAGGCACTTGTATGGACTACAAGGCCCACTGGGTCTCGAACTCCCTAAACTCGGTGGGGTTCTGTGAGAAACCAGCCCGAGTTGGTACCGACACATTGCAATACTATACAGAAATTTCCATTTTTGGTCATTTTTGTACCCCTATTTCTCGAAAACTAGAGTTTTCCCGGCACAGCCGCTTATGTGGTCTGAAAGTACATTCCTTCTACTGTAAATCCCACTAGGTCGCTTGCTCCCTAAACTCCGCGCACGTCAATGACAGGGGTGCCTTTTACCCCACCCCCAAAACCATGAATGTTCACGTTTCCCAATGTTTGAGTTAAAATTTCCGACAAACCAGAGTTTTCCCAGTACAACCGACCTATGGGCTGTAAAGGCACTTGTATAGACTACAAGCCCCACTAGGTCTCGAACTCCCTAAAGTCGGTGGGGTTCTGTGAGAAACCAGCCCGAGTTGGTACCGACACATTGCAATACTATACAGAAATTTCCATTTTTGGTCATTTTTGTACCCCTATTTCTCGAAAACTAGAGTTTTCCCGGCATAGCCGCTTATGTGGCCTGAAAGTACATTCCTTCTACTGTAAATCCCACTAGGTCGCTTGCTCCCTAAACTCCGCGCACGTCAATGACAGGGGTGCCTCTTACCCCACCCCCAAAACCATGAATTTTCACGTTTCCCAATGTTTGAGTTGAAATTTCCGACAAACCAGAGTTTTCCCAGTATAACCGACCTATGGGCTGTAAAGGCACTTGTATAGACTACAAGCCCCACTGGGTCTCGAACTCCCTAAACTCGGTGGGGTTCTGTGAGAAACCAGCCCGTGTTGGTACCGACACATTGCAATACTGTACAGAAATTTCCATTTTCGGTCATCTTTGTACCCCTATTTCTCGAAAACCAGAGTTTTCCCGACATAGCCGCTTATATGGTCTAAAAGTACATCCCTTCTACTGTAAATCCCACTAGGTCGCTTGCTCCCTAAACTCCGTGCTCGCCAATCACAGGGGTACCTTATACCCCACCCCCAATCCCATGAATGTTCACGTTTCCCAATGTTTGAGTTAAAATTTCCGACAAACCAGAGTTTTCCCAGTATAACCGACCTATGGGCTGTAAAGGCACTTGTATGGACTACAAGCCCCACAGGGTCTCGAACTCCCTAAACTCGGTGGGGTTCTGTGAAAAACCAGCCCGAGTTGGTACCGACACATTGCAATACTATACAGAAATTTCCATTTTCGGTCATCTTTGTACCCCTATTTCTCGAAAACCAGAGTTTTCCCGACATAGCCGCTTATATGGTCTGAAAGTACATCCCTTCTACTGTAAATCCCACTAGGTCGCTTGCTCCCTAAACTCCGCGCACGTCAATGACAGGGGTGCCTCATACCCCACCCCAAAACACATGAATGTTCACGTTTCCCAATGTTTGAGTTGAAATTTCCGACAAACCAGAGTTTTCCCAGTATTACCGACCTATGGGCTGTAATGTCACTTGTATGGACTACAAGGCCCACTGGGTCTCGAACTCCCTAAACTCGGTGGGGTTCTGTGAGAAACCAGCCCGAGTTGGTACCGACACATTGCAATACTGTACAGAAATTTCCATTTTCGGTCATTTTTGTACCCCTTTTTTTTCGAAAACTACAGTTTTCCCGGCATAGCCGCTTATGTGGTGTAAAAGTACGCCCCTTCTACTGTAAATCCCACTAGGTCGTTTGCTCCCTAAACTCCGCGCACGTCAATGACAGGGGTGCCTCTTACCCCACCCCCAAACCCATGAATGTTCACGTTTCCCAATGTTTGAGTTGAAATTTCCGACAAACCAGAGTTTTCCCAGTATAACCGACCTATGGGCTGTAAAGGCATTTGTATGGACTACAAGCCCCACTGGGTCTCGAACTCCCTAAACTCGGTGGGGTTCTGTGAGAAACAAGCCCGAGTTGGTACCGACACATTGCAATACTGTACAGAAATTTCCATTTTTGGTCATTTTTGTACCCCTATTTCTAGAAAACTAGAGTTTTCCCGGCATAGCCGCTTATGTGGTCTGAAAGTACATTCCTTCTTCTATAAATCTCACTAAGTCGCTTGCTCCCTAAACTCCGCGCACGTCAATGACAGGGGTGCCTCTTACCCCACCCCCAAACCAATGAATGTTCACGTTTCCCAATGTTTGAGTTGAAATTTCCGACAAACCAGAGTTTTCCCAGTATAACTGACCTATGGGCTGTAAAGGCACTTGTATGGACTACAAGGCCCACTGGGTCTCGAACTCCCTAAAGTCGGTGGGGTTCTGTGAGAAACCAGCCCGAGTTGGTACCGACACATTGCAATACTGTACAGAAATTTCCATTTTCGGTCATCTTTGTACCCCTATTTCTCGAAAACCAGAGTTTTCCCGACATAGCCGCTTATATGGTCTAAAAGAACATCCCTTCTACTGTAAATCCCACTAGGTCGCTTGCCCCCTAAACTCCGTGCTCGCCAACCACAGGGGTACCTTATACCCCACCCCCAAACCCATGAATGTTCACGTTTCCCAATGTTTGAGTTAAAATTTCCGACAAACCAGAGTTTTCCCAGTATAACCGACCTATGGGCTGTAAAGGCACTTGTATGGACTACAAGCCCCACTGGGTCTCGAACTCCCTAAACTCGGCGGGGTTCTGTGAGAAACCAGCCCGAGTTGGTACCGACACATTGCAATACTGTACAGAAATTTCCATTTTTGGTCATTTTTGTACCCATATTTCTAGAAAACTAGAGTTTTCCCGGCATAGCCGCTTATGTGGTCTGAAAATACATCCCTTCTACTGTAAATCCCACTAGGTCGCTTGCTCCCTAAACTCCGTGCACGTCAATGACAGGGGTGCCTTATACCCCACCCCCAAACCCATGAATGTTCACGTTTACCAATGTTTGAGTTGAAATTTTCGACAAACCAGAGTTTTCCCAGTATAACCGACCTATGGGCTGTAAAAGCACTTGTATGGACTACAAGACCCACTGGGTCTCGAACTCCCTAAACTCGGTGGGGTTCTGTGAGAAACCAGCCCGAGTTGGTACCGACACATTGCAATACTATACAGAAATTTCCATTTTTGGTCATTTTTGTACCCCTATTTCTCGAAAACTAGAATTTTCCCGGCATAGCCGCTTATGTGGTCTGAAAGTACATTCCTTCTACTGTAAATCCCACTAGGTCGCTTGCTCCCTAATCTCCGCGCACGTCAATGACAGGGGTGCCTCTTACCCCACCCCCAAAACCATGAATGTTCACGTTTCCCAATGTTTGAGTTGAAATTTTCGACAAACCAGAGTTTTCCCAGTATAACCGACCTATGGGCTGTAAAGGCATTTGTATAGACTACAAGCCCCACTGGGTCTCGAACTCCCTAAACTCGGTGGGGTTCTGTGAGAAACCAGCCCGAGTTGGTACCGACACATTGCAATACTATACAGAAATTTCCATTTTCGGTCATTTTTGTACCCCTATTTCTCGAAAACTAGAGTTTTCCCGGCACAGCCGCTTATGTGGTCTGAAAGTACATTCCTTCTACTGTAAATCCCACTAGGTCGCTTGCTCCCTAAACTCCGCGCACGTCAATGACAGGGGTGCCTTTTACCCCACCCCCAAAACCATGAATGTTCACGTTTCCCAATGTTTGAGTTAAAATTTCCGACAAACCAGAGTTTTCCCAGTACAACCGACCTATGGGCTGTAAAGGCACTTGTATAGACTACAAGCCCCACTAGGTCTCGAACTCCCTAAACTCGCTGGGGTTCTGTGAGAAACCAGCCCGAGTTGGTACCGACACATTGCAATACTATACAGAAATTTCCATTTTTGGTCATTTTTGTACCCCTATTTCTCGAAAACTAGAGTTTTCCCGGCATAGCCGCTTATGTGGCCTGAAAGTACATTCCTTCTACTGTAAATCCCACTAGGTCGCTTGCTCCCTAAACTCCGCGCACGTCAATGACAGGGGTGCCTCTTACCCCACCCCCAAAACCATGAATTTTCACGTTTCCCAATGTTTGAGTTGAAATTTCCGACAAACCAGAGTTTTCCCAGTATAACCGACCTATGGGCTGTAAAGGCACTTGTATAGACTACAAGCCCCACTGGGTCTCGAACTCCCTAAACTCGGTGGGGTTCTGTGAGAAACCAGCCCGTGTTGGTACCGACACATTGCAATACTGTACAGAAATTTCCATTTTCGGTCATCTTTGTACCCCTATTTCTCGAAAACCAGAGTTTTCCCGACATAGCCGCTTATATGGTCTAAAAGTACATCCCTTCTACTGTAAATCCCACTAGGTCGCTTGCTCCCTAAACTCCGTGCTCGCCAATCACAGGGGTACCTTATACCCCACCCCCAATCCCATGAATGTTCACGTTTCCCAATGTTTGAGTTAAAATTTCCGACAAACCAGAGTTTTCCCAGTATAACCGACCTATGGGCTGTAAAGGCACTTGTATGGACTACAAGCCCCACAGGGTCTCGAACTCCCTAAACTCGGTGGGGTTCTGTGAAAAACCAGCCCGAGTTGGTACCGACACATTGCAATACTATACAGAAATTTCCATTTTCGGTCATCTTTGTACCCCTATTTCTCGAAAACCAGAGTTTTCCCGACATAGCCGCTTATATGGTCTGAAAGTACATCCCTTCTACTGTAAATCCCACTAGGTCGCTTGCTCCCTAAACTCCGCGCACGTCAATGACAGGGGTGCCTCATACCCCACCCCAAAACACATGAATGTTCACGTTTCCCAATGTTTGAGTTGAAATTTCCGACAAACCAGAGTTTTCCCAGTATTACCGACCTATGGGCTGTAATGTCACTTGTATGGACTACAAGGCCCACTGGGTCTCGAACTCCCTAAACTCGGTGGGGTTCTGTGAGAAACCAGCCCGAGTTGGTACCGACACATTGCAATACTGTACAGAAATTTCCATTTTCGGTCATTTTTGTACCCCTTTTTTTTTCGAAAACTACAGTTTTCCCGGCATAGCCGCTTATGTGGTTTAAAAGTACGCCCCTTCTACTGTAAATCCCACTAGGTCGTTTGCTCCCTAAACTCCGCGCACGTCAATGACAGGGGTGCCTCTTACCCCACCCCCAAACCCATGAATGTTCACGTTTCCCAATGTTTGAGTTGAAATTTCCGACAAACCAGAGTTTTCCCAGTATAACCGACCTATGGGCTGTAAAGGCATTTGTATGGACTACAAGCCCCACTGGGTCTCGAACTCCCTAAACTCGGTGGGGTTCTGTGAGAAACAAGCCCGAGTTGGTACCGACACATTGCAATACTGTACAGAAATTTCCATTTTTGGTCATTTTTGTACCCCTATTTCTAGAAAACTAGAGTTTTCCCGGCATAGCCGCTTATGTGGTCTGAAAGTACATTCCTTCTTCTATAAATCTCACTAAGTCGCTTGCTCCCTAAACTCCGCGCACGTCAATGACAGGGGTGCCTCTTACCCCACCCCCAAACCAATGAATGTTCACGTTTCCCAATGTTTGAGTTGAAATTTCCGACAAACCAGAGTTTTCCCAGTATAACTGACCTATGGGCTGTAAAGGCACTTGTATGAACTACAAGGCCCACTGGGTCTCGAACTCCCTAAAGTCGGTGGGGTTCTGTGAGAAACCAGCCCGAGTTGGTACCGACACATTGCAATACTGTACAGAAATTTCCATTTTCGGTCATCTTTGTACCCCTATTTCTCGAAAACCAGAGTTTTCTCGACATAGCCGCTTATATGGTCTAAAAGAACATCCCTTCTACTGTAAATCCCACTAGGTCGCTTGCCCCCTAAACTCCGTGCTCGCCAACCACAGGGGTACCTTATACCCCACCCCCAAACCCATGAATGTTCACGTTTCCCAATGTTTGAGTTAAAATTTCCGACAAACCAGAGTTTTCCCAGTATAACCGACCTATGGGCTGTAAAGGCACTTGTATGGACTACAAGCCCCACTGGGTCTCGAACTCCCTAAACTCGGCGGGGTTCTGTGAGAAACCAGCCCGAGTTGGTACCGACACATTGCAATACTGTACAGAAATTTCCATTTTTGGTCATTTTTGTACCCATATTTCTAGAAAACTAGAGTTTTCCCGGCATAGCCGCTTATGTGGTCTGAAAATACATCCCTTCTACTGTAAATCCCACTAGGTCGCTTGCTCCCTAAACTCCGTGCACGTCAATGACAGGGGTGCCTTATACCCCACCCCCAAACCCATGAATGTTCACGTTTACCAATGTTTGAGTTGAAATTTTCGACAAACCAGAGTTTTCCCAGTATAACCGACCTATGGGCTGTAAAGGCACTTGTATGGACTACAAGACCCACTGGGTCTCGAACTCCCTAAACTCGGTGGGGTTCTGTGAGAAACCAGCCCGAGTTGGTACCGACACATTGCAATACTATACAGAAATTTCCATTTTTGGTCATTTTTGTACCCCTATTTCTCGAAAACTAGAGTTTTCCCGGCATAGCCGCTTATGTGGTCTGAAAGTACATTCCTTCTACTGTAAATCCCACTAGGTCGCTTGCTCCCTAATCTCCGCGCACGTCAATGACAGGGGTGCCTCTTACCCCACCCCCAAAACCATGAATGTTCACGTTTCCCAATGTTTGAGTTGAAATTTTCGACAAACCAGAGTTTTCCCAGTATAACCGCCCTATGGGCTGTAAAGGCACTTGTATGGACTACAAGCCCCACTGGGTCTCGAACTCCCTAAACTCGGTGGGGTTCTGTGAGAAACCAGCCCGAGTTGGTACCGACACATTGCAATACTATACAGAAATTTCCATTTTCGGTCATCTTTGTACCCCTATTTCTCGAAAAGCAGAGTTTTCCCGACATAGCCGCTTATATGGTCTGAAAGTACATCCCTTCTTCTGTTAATCCCACAAGGACGCTTGCTCCCTAAACTCCGCGCTCGTCAATGACAGGGGTGCCTCATACCCCACCCCCAAACCCATGAATGTTCACGTTTCCCAATGTTTGACTTGAAATTTCCGACAAACCAGAGTTTTCCCAGTATAACCGATCTATGGGCTGTAAAGGCACTTGTATGGACTACAAGCCCCACTGGGTCTCGAACTCCCTAAACTCGGTGGGGTTCTGTGAGAAACCAGCCTGAGTTGGTACCGACACATTGCAATACTGTACAGAAATTTCCATTTTTGGTCATTTTTGTACCCCTATTTTTTAAAAAACTAGAGTTTTCCCGGCATAGCCGCTTATGTGGTCTAAAAGTACATCCCTTCTACTGTAAATCCCACTAGGTCGCTTGCTCCCTAAACTCCGCGCACGTCAATGACAGGGGTGCCTCTTACCCCACCCCCAAACCCATGAATGTTCACGTTTTCCAATGTTTGAGTTGAAATTTCCGACAAACCAGAGTTTTCCCAGTATTACCGTCCTATGGGCTGTAAAGGCACTTGTATGGACTACAAGGCCCACTGGGTCTCGAACTCCCTAAACTCGGTGGGGTTCTGTGAGAAACCAGCCCGAGTTGGTACCGATACATTGCAATACTGTACAGAAATTTCCATTTTCGGTCATATTTGTACCCCTATTTCTCGAAAACCAGAGTTTTCCCGACATAGCCGCTTATATGGTCTGAAAGTACATCCCTTCTACGGTAAATCCCACTAGGTCGTTTGCTCCCTAAACTCCGCGCACGTCAATGACAGGGGTGCCTCATACCCCACCCCCAAACCCATGAATGTTCACGTTTCCCAATGTTTGAGTTGAAATTTCCGACAAACCAGAGTTTTCCCAGTATAACCGACCTATGGGCTGTAAAGGCATTTGTATAGACTACAAGCCCCACTGGGTCTCGAACTCCCTAAACTCGGTGGGGTTCTGTGAGAAACCAGCCCGAGTTGGTACCGACACATTGCAATACTATACAGAAATTTCCATTTTTGGTCATTTTTGTACCCCTGTTTCTCGAAAACTAGAGTTTTCCCGGCATAGCCAATTATGTGGTCTAAAAGTACATCCATTCTACTGTAAATCCCACTAGGTCGCTTGCTCCCTAACCTCCGCGCACGTCAATGACAGGGGTGCCTCTTACCCAACCCCCAAACCAATGAATGTTCACGTTTCCCAATGTTTGAGTTGAAATTTCCGACAAACCAGAGTTTTCCCAGTATAACCGACCTATGGGCTGTAAAGGCACTTGTATGGACTACAAGCCCCACTGGGTCTCGAACTCCCTAAACTCGGTGGGGTTCTGTGAGAAACCAGCCCGAGTTGGTACGACACATTGCAATACTATACAGAAATTTCCATTTTCGGTCATCTTTGTACCCCCATTTCTCGAAAACCAGAGTTTTCCCGACATAGCCGCTTATATGGTCTGAAAGTACATCCCTTCTACTGTAAATCCCACTAGGTCGCTTGCTCCCTAAACTCCGCGCACGTCAATGACAGGGGTGCCTCATACCCCACCCCAAAACACATAAATGTTCAAGTTTCCCAATGTTTGAGTTGAAATTTCCGACAAACCAGAGTTTTCCCAGTATAACCGACCTATGGGCTGTAAAGGCACTTGTATGGACTACAAGCCCCACTGGGTCTCGAACTCCCTAAACTCGGTGGGGTTCTGTGAGAAACCAGCCCGAGTTGGTACCGACACATTGCAATACTGTACAGAAATTTCCATTTTTGGTCATTTTTGTACCCCTATTTCTAGAAAACTAGAGTTTTCCCGGCATAGCCGCTTATGTGGTCTGAAAGTACATTCCTTCTTCTATAAATCTCACTAGGTCGCTTGCTCCCTAAACTCCGCGCACGTCAATGACAGGGGTGCCTCTTACCCCACCCCCAAACCAATGAATGTTCACGTTTCCCAATGTTTGAGTTGAAATTTTCGACAAACCAGAGTTTTCCCAGTATAACCGACCTATGGGCTGTAAAGGCACTTGTATGGACTACAAGGCCCACTGGGTCTCGAACTCCCTAAACTCGGTGGGGTTCTGTGACAAACCAGCCCGAGTTGGTACCGACACATTGCAATACTGTACAGAAATTTCCATTTTCGGTCATCTTTGTACCCCTATTTCTCGAAAACCAGAGTTTTCCCGACATAGCCGCTTATATGGTCTAAAAGAACATTCCTTCTACTGTAAATCCCACTAGGTCGCTTGCTCCCTAAACTCCGTGCTCGCCAATCACAGGGGTACCTTATACCCCACCCCCAAACCCATTAATGTTCACGTTTCCCAATGTTTGAGTTAAAATTTCCGACAAACCAGAGTTTTCCCAGTATAACCGACCCATGGGCTGTAAAGGCACTTGTATGGACTACAAGCCCCACTGGGTCTCGAACTCCCTAAACTCGGTGGGGTTCTGTGAGAAACCAGCCCGAGTTGGTACCGACACATTGCAATACTGTACAGAAATTTCCATTTTTGGTCATTTTTGTACCCCTATTTCTAGAAAACTAGAGTTTTCCCGGCATAGCCGCTTATGTGGTCTGAAAGTACATTCCTTCTACTGTAAATCCCACTAGGTCGCTTGCTCCCTAAACTCCGCGCACGTCAATGACAGGGGTGCCTCTTACCCCACCCCCAAAACCATGAATGTTCACGTTTCCCAATGTTTGAGTTGAAATTTTCGACAAACCAGAGTTTTCCCAGTATAACCGACCTATGGGCTGTAAAGGCACTTGTATGGACTACAAGGCCCACTGGGTCTCGAACTCCCTAAACTCGGTGGGGTTCTGTGAGAAACCAGCCCGAGTTGGTACCGACACATTGCAATACTGTACAGAAATTTCCATTTTCGGTCATCTTTGTACCCCTATTTCTCGAAAACCAGAGTTTTCCCGACATAGCCGCTTATATGGTCTAAAAGAACATTCCTTCTACTGTAAATCCCACTAGGTCGCTTGCTCCCTAAACTCCGTGCTCGCCAATCACAGGGGTACCTTATACCCCACCCCCAAACCCATTAATGTTCACGTTTCCCAATGTTTGAGTTGAAAATTTCCGACAAACCAGAGTTTTCCCATTATAACCGACCCATGGGCTGTAAAGGCACTTGTATGGACTACAAGCCCCACTGGGTCTCGAACTCCCTAAACTCGGTGGGGTTCTGTGAGAAACCAGCCCGAGTTGGTACCGACACATTGCAATACTGTACAGAAATTTCCATTTTTGGTCATTTTTGTACCCCTATTTCTAGAAAACTAGAGTTTTCCCGGCATAGCCGCTTATGTGGTCTGAAAGTACATTCCTTCTACTGTAAATCCCACTAGGTCGCTTGCTCCCTAAACTCCGCGCACGTCAATGACAGGGGTGCCTCTTACCCCACCCCCAAAACCATGAATGTTCACGTTTCCCAATGTTTGAGTTGAAATTTTCGACAAACCAGAGTTTTCCCAGTATAACCGCCCTATGGGCTGTAAAGGCCTTTGTATGGACTACAAGCCCCAATGGGTCTCGAACTCCCTAAACTCGGTGGGGTTCCTTGGAGAAACCAGCCCGAGTTGGTACCGACACATTGCAATACTATACAGAAATTTCCATTTTTGGTCATCTTTGTACCCCTATTTCTCGAAAACCAGAGTTTTCCCGACATAGCCGCTTATATGGTCTAAAAGTACATCCCTTCTACTGTTAATCCCACTAGGTCGCTTGCTCCCTAAACTCCGCGCTCGTCAATGACAGGGGTGCCTCATACCCCACCCCCAAACCCATGAATGTTCACGTTTCCCAATGTTTGAGTTGAAATTTCCGACAAACCAGAGTTTTCCCAGTATAACCGATCTATGGGCTGTAAAGGCACTTGTATGGACTACAAGCCCCACTGGGTCTCGAACTCCCTAAACTCGGTGGGGTTCTGTGAGAAACCAGCCCGAGTTGGTACCGACACATTGCAATACTATACAGAAATTTCCATTTTTGGTCATCTTTGTACCCCTATTTCTCGAAAACCAGAGTTTTCCCGACATAGCCGCTTATATGGTCTAAAAGTACATCCCTTCTACTGCTAATCCCACTAGGTCGCTTGCTCCCTAATCTCCGCGCTCGTCAATGACAGGGGTGCCTCTTACCCCACCCCCAAACCCATGAATGTTCACGTTTCCCAATGTTTGAGTTGAAATTTCCGACAAACCAGAGTTATCCCAGTATAACCGATCTATGGGCTGTAAAGGCACTTGTATGGACTACAAGCCCCACTGGGTCTCGAACTCCCTAAACTCGGTGGGGTTCTGTGAGAAACCAGCCCGAGTTGGTACCGACACATTGCAATACTGTACAGAAATTTCCATTTTTGGTCATTTTTGTACACCTATTTTTTCGAAAACTAGAGTTTTCCCGGCATAGCCGCTTATGTGGTCTAAAAGTACATCCCTTCTACTGTAAATCCCACTAGGTCGCTTGCTCCCTAAACTCCGCGCACGTCAATGACAGGGGTGCCTCTTACCCCACCCCCAAACCCATGAATGTTCACGTTTCCCAATGTTTGAGTTGAAATTTCCGAAAAACCAGAGTTTTCCCAGTATAACCGACCTATGAGCTGTAAAGGCACTTGTATGGACTACAAGCCCCACTGGGTCTCGAACTCCCTAAACTCGGTGGGGTTCTGTGAGAAACCAGCCCGAGTTGGTACCAACACATTGCAAAACTGTACAGAAATTTCCATTTTTGGTCATTTTTGTACCCCTATTTCTAGAAAACTAGAGTTTTCCCGGCATAGCCGCTTATGTGGTCTGAACATACATCCCTTCTACTGTAAATCCCACTAGGTCGCTTGCTCCCTAAACTCCGTGCACGTCAATGACAGGGGTGCCTTATACCCCACCCCCAAACCCATGAATGTTCACGTTTCCCAATGTTTGAGTTGAAATTTTCGACAAACCAGAGTTTTCCCAATATAACCGACCTATGGGCTGTAAAGGCACTTGTATGGACTACAAGCCCCACTGGGTCTCGAACTCCCTAAACTCGGTGGGGTTCCGTGAGAAACCAGCCCGAGTTGGTACCGACACATTGCAATACTATACAGAAATTTCCATTTTCGGTCATCAAAGTTTTCCCGACATAGCCGCTTATGTGGACTGAAAGTACATCCCTTCTACTGTAAATCCCACTAGGTCGCTTGCTCCCTAAACTCCGCGCACGTCAATGCGGCTGTTTCGGCTACATATGCCAGCAATTTCTGCTACTTCGGCTGGTCAGGCTACTCCGGCCAGCCGAAGTAGCCTACCTCGGCTGGTCAGGCTACTTCGGCTAACTTCACCCATCTAGATGACCTTGCCATAAAATAGGTCAAGGTCATCCGGGGGTCATGATTATACAAACTTTGTAGAGTTACATTCACTGATGCTTCAGGCAGTTACAAAATCATAGTTCTTCCGGTTCTGAAGAATAAGATTTATAAAGGTTTTTATAGCTACGGTGTGGCCATCTTGGTCATGTGACCTTGACCATTTATATCATCTTTCATTCCCCTTTCCTAAAGATGCTCCACGTAAAGTTTGGCTTTGATTGGCCAAGCGGTTTCAGAGATGTTTAAATATTATGGTCATATACATGTATATAACCCAGTGGCGGGGGCAGACAACCCCTGAGAACATTTTTTCCATAAACATAGATCTTCTGTCCATTTGCATACTCCAAGCAAGCCACCCCCCACCCCCTATTTTATTACATTTTACTAATTTTCCCCATTCAAATGCATGGGCAACCTATGTTGGCCTTGTCGTAAAAGAGGACAATGTCATCCTAGGGTCATGATTTATATAAATTTTTGTTCCTCCGTCCCAAGGAAACTACATATAAACGTTGGCTTTCATTGGGCAAGTGGTTACTGAGAAAATTAAGTTTTACATTTGAGCCGCCTCGTGGGAAAACTAACAATGTGGTTTCCGAACAGGTCCGACACAAGCCGGTCTGTACAAGCACAGAAAAAAGCTAGAAGCTTGAAATTTAGGATTTAAGTAGAAGAGGAACTGTACTATCCGAGTGGCGAAAACAAAGGCGCTGACCAGCTTCGCGGTTGCCGCGAAGCTGATCTGCGTCTTTGTTTTCGCCTATGAAGATTGTTGGTTTTCCCATGTGGCTCATTTAATTTTTAAACGACATTTGACCTAAATCATGACCTTGACCTTTTATACTCACGACACTTCATTAGCTCACCATGTTGTCTGTATCTACCAACTTACAGAACTTCCTGAACAATTCAATGTTTTCACTTTTTTCCATTGAAAAGCCTATGTAACATAAATTGAGCTTGTCGTAAAATAGGTCAAAGTCAACCAAAGGTCATGATCAATACAAACTATGATGGGCCAGAGTCCCCAATGCTACATACCAGGTTTCGTTGAGATGGGTCCACCGGTTCCAGAGAAGAAGATTTTTTATGTTTTTTTACCATATATGTGCATGGCGGCCATCTTGGTCACGTGACCTGAACCATTTATATAAACTTTCGTTCCCCCTTCCTAAGGATGCTCCACACGAAGTTTGGCTTTGATTGGCCAGGTGGTTTCAGAGGAGATCTTTGAATTTGTGGAAGACGACGGACGGACGCCGGAGCATGGCCATCCTATAAGCTCACCCTTTGAGCCTTCGGCTCAGGTGAGCTAAAAGCACTAGTAGGATTTTTAAAAATACTCTATTTGCTTCATCCAGTTTAGACAAAAACCTACTAAGGTTTACTGTTTGGCTTTGATGGTCCACGAGGATGCAGAGCTCTGGGACGCCAGAGTATAGGTATACTGGATTCTCACCTTGTAAGCCAGAAGGCTAATTACAGATGATTCCAAGCATTTTAGGAAAGCAAGTGGTTTGTTTTGCAACATTTAATTTGTTTCTTTTGTATTTTGGTTAATGGCGAGTGTCAGAAGTGAAGTCGGGATGCAATTGGTCTGATGACTATTATTCTTTACTGATGAAAATTAAAAACGCTACACTTTCTTTTCATATTTTCACATGAATGTCTGCCCTTGATTTCAATTCATTTTTATCCATTCCATAACATAGGGTTTTCATTATTTGACTACAATTGGCATTTTAAGGTACAGGTATTTTACCGAAAAGACCGAAAGAAAAATATAATCTGCACTATGGATGTTGTACGGGGAGACTTTTAGGGCCGCCACACGACACAACTCCAGCTGCAGTAAAAGCAAATAAAACAGAATGGTTAAAAAACGTCGTAAACTTGAACAGCAAATCGACGCAACTGTTGACCAGTGTGACTAGGGAAAAGCTGGATGTACGCTGTCATGCGCTGTTACAAGCCTTCCGTTTCAAATAAACTACGCGTACGGTTAACATATATTAGTTCCTTTGCTTATAAATAAGCGATCCATACGTTAGACATACGTTGTATACTCGTATATTCGCCTGTCATCTTCATGTATGTGCTTTGTCTTAGGATTAACTCGCATCTGACAACATGCTGGATATAACCTGACATTTTACCATAATATGGATTACGAAAAGTAAAACTGGCATTTTCATTACTTTGTAATTGCAGTAAATAGCTCATTTTGCCAGGAATGTTGCTATTTGTACAGTAAATGGCCAATTACAGTTATTTGTATACATATTTATACAAATCAGTGCAGTAGTTTCCCATTTGCGGGGTTAAAAGGGTAGATGCTAGATGCAAGAGATCGTATTGCTAAACGTTAAGGACCTTGTAAGTATATATTTGTTTTACAATATAAATGGCTTTAGAATTTTTTATAAGACCTCGCCGTTAAAATGAAATTATTATTATTATTATTATTATTATTATTATTATTATTATTATAAAATGGAGGCAACGTCTCGACATGACCACAGATGTTGACCGGGACGTTAACGCATCAGTTTAAACAAACAAATAAAAGTTTTAACTTCAATCGCAGATATCACCAATCTGGTTGTTAATGAGCTGCTGTGCCCGAAATAAATTTGTATTATTACGATCATTTTAATTAAAAGTCCTAAATCATTTATATTATGTTGTTGTTGTTGTTGTTGTTTCTTTCAGACTCGGCATGCCTTCCCTTAGTTTGCTGATGTTGTTGGGATGGTTACATCTCGTTTCCAGTTTCTACTCCTCTAATGGTAGGGTTTTTTTTTTTTTGTTGTTTTTTTTTTCTTCTTCTTCTTCTTCTTCTTTTTACATAAACAGCTGTTACGAGGCCCCAAAATTGGGCTGACTGATCATCTGATTACTGGATCAGAAGGTCTGAGCCTCCCCAGCAAAAGTGGTTCAAGTCAAACCATCCATACATATCCTCCTCAAAATAATCTAAGGACCAGACATTTATTTTGCAGATTTTGTGAATGTCAAATGAATTACTTTATAAAATGATGTATCATTTATGTTCAGTGGTCCGCCTCAATCCCGAAAACCTTGAAATAAATCGTCAACAAACTTGTCAGTCATCATGACACAACACTATCTAGGATGTTTGCAAATATAGAAAGTAAGACAAACAACTGTTGGAACGACTTTTTTTTGTAAACAAAGCCAATTATTGTGATTATCTTCATGTAAAGAAATTTCTAAAGAGGTCAGTAATAAAGATAAATACCTTATTGACAATCAGCGGAGATGAAGGCGCCTTGAGGCCCAGTGGGCGCTAGAACAGGGCCATTGACAGTATCGACAGCCGTAATACCCGGACGGAAACCGGAATACTCGGACGACAGCGATATATGCAGTAACGTCTCGGACGACAGCACAGGTGGTATCAATTGACTCCGTCATCTCCCTGAACACTAACCTACATAATTGACTATTTAATACACAGTGGATGTGGTTGTAAATTTTAGAAGAAAATAAATACTTGGTTTCACAAGAAAATGATTGTAAATGTCAACCCAGTTTCGGTTATATCCTCCATGAACCTGTATAACCTCGATGCAGCGTGACTGATCGCGAACGTTTCGAATTAAATTCTGGATGTCCGTAAGAGGAATCCTACAACACTTTCCTACTATCTCACTTCTCATATTTTCTCGCATCCCAGGTTGAACAGCCCTGGCAGAGGTGCTTCCACATCAGCTCGACCGGTTTTATGTCAAGAGTGTCTTCTCGTCAATCCATTATACGGCTCGCAATTACCGTTAATGTGTAAACTTACTGGTACGCCATGTTTGACACCGCAGGATTCGTGTTTGTGATCAGATGAAAAGAAACCGTTTTTCATGCTCTTAAAATCATTGCACAAATGCCTGCTCTGTCCTCCCAGTGACCCAGTAACAGCTCCAACACTCGATTTGTCCAGCGTATTAAACCCGGAGATATGTTTTTATCCTGCTTACTTGTACAAAGAGCCTTCCTTCTCACGTGTACAGGTGTTACGTGCCAGGCGTAACTAGAAGATTAAGGAAACCAACAAGTTGGTTAGCCAGCAACAAGCTTTGTTTAAAATTTAACAAATTTATTTAGAAGTGATTTAACCAGTAATTACATGTGAAACAATCAAAAGCATATATACAATCAAACAAAAATGAATGTACAATACCTTTCAAGATGTTAATTCCCTTAAAGAATGTCTGAATGTCCCTCAGAATTTTTTAACACAAGTCTGTATCAGTTTCTGATCCCAAGAATTAAAGTTTGTTTCAAAATAGCACTATGTCCCAATCCAGAATCGAATATCACAAAGTAATCCAAGAATAAGTTTAAATTCCAGTAAGATAGATTTTGACTTCTTAATAGTAACAGTACCCAAAGATTGTCCTTATGAAAATTTGTAGCCCTTATATAGCACTGAGGAACATTCAGGATTCTTCCAGCAAATTCTATGATATCATATACTAAAAATAACAAGTTGTTTACCAAAATTTAATGTTTTTGGAATATTCTAGAGAGGCCATTATCCTTCCAGAAAATTCCACAATATTCTTTTGACATAAAAAAAAAGACTTTTCTAAAAGATTCTACATCTTTGGTTCTTCCAGATTTTTCCCGACTTTTCCGTCAAAGAACAATTTGAAATTTCTAGAAAATTCTGAAGTAAACAATCTGTTTATGTCCAATATCTGGGACACTAAAAGTAAATAATTGCTAAGGACAACAAGTAAACATCATATGTATAACATCATACCTTCCTGGGCATACTCCCTTGGGAAGTTCACCAGTACTGAATGCACATCTTTCAACAAGTAACTGTCATACATAACACTTCCCCTCTTCAAAGAAAAGAAAGTTTTATAAAATAAAGCTTTCTTTTGCAATACTGGATAATTGTATACAATATGTTTAGCAAAATTTGTGCAAAACTAATCAAATACAACAGCACAAAGCTGGACATCAGCATTGTAGAGGCCCTTAAGCTCTGCTTAGGGTGTCTGGAATGATATTATCTCTTCCTCGGATATGTCTGATGTCAAGATTGTGCTCTTGCAACATGAGACTCCACCTGAGTAAACGCTGGTTCTTGTTTTTCATTTTATGTATGAAAGTCAGTGGATTGTGGTCACTGAAGACAACAATTGGTGCATGTGAAGAAGCTAAGTAAACTTCAAAGTGCTGAAGTGCAAGGATTAGAGATAGGCATTCTTTCTCTATGGTAGAGTAATTTCTCTGATGCTTGTTAAACTTTTTGGAAAAATAACAAACAGGATGGTCAACACCATTGTCATCTTCTTGCAACAATACACTGCCTGCACCAACATCACTGGCATCTACAGCCAACTTGAACTCTTTGTCAAAACTTGGTGCTAAGAGAACCGGAGCACTTCTAAGTATGGCCTTGAGCTTATCAAATGAATTCTGGCAGTCATCTGTCCAAACATACTTGGCCTACTTACCAAGCAAGTTTGTCAGAGGCTCAGCTATAGCCGAGAAGTTGTTGCAGAATTTCCTGTAATATCCAGCCATACCCAGAAAGCGCATCAGTTGTCTTTTGCTAGTAGGTACAGGAAAATCTGAGATAGCCTCAACTTTAGCTTCTACAGGTTTTACCTGACCTTGACCTACAATGTGTCCAAGAAATGTCAAGTTTGCATGGCAAAATTCACTTTTTGCCAAGTTCACAGTTAGTTTAGCATCACTTAGCCGGTCAAAGAATGTTCTGATTGTCTGCAAGTGTTGTTGCCACTCCTCACTGAAGATAATAGCGTCGTCGATATAGGCTTTACAGCCATCCAGATTGGAAATCAAACTGTTGACCAGCCGCTGAAAAGTCGCAGGCGAGTTCTTCATTCCAAATGGCATGACTTTATACTGGTACAGTCCATCTGGTGTAACAAATGCCGAGATCTCCTTTGCTCTGTCCGTGAGGGGTATCTGCCAAAATCCCTTTAGCAGATCGAACTTTGTAACATACTTGGCATGTCCAATATTATCAATGCAGTCATCGATTCGTGGGATGGGAAAAGTGTCTGTTTTAGTGACAGAATTAACTTTTCGATAGTCTGTGCACATTCTAAATGTCCCGTCTGGCTTTGGTACAAGAATACAAGGAGAACTCCATTCACTTTGGCTGGGTTCAATGAAATCATTGTCCAGCAAATATTGAACTTCTTCCCTGAGATATTGCTGTTTTACAGGGTTCATTCTGTAAGGATGTTGCTTTACAGGTTTTGAACCTTCAATAATGTCAACATCATGATAGATTTTGTCAGTTCTGGATGGAATGTCCGGAAATAAGTGCTCATATTCGAGAACTAACTGTTTCAGTTCAAGTCTTTTGTCTGAATCAAGGTGAGACAGTTTCTGATCAAGATTCTGTAGTATGTCAGAATTCTGGAGTTTCGATGACGAGGGATCAGATTTCTCCAAGTTGAAGTCCTCAGAGTCCATTTGATTTTGTTCATGAGGGACAGAATTAACTATATTTACTGATGAAATAACAGAACTATCCCTATCAATATACTTCTTGAGCATATTAATGTGACATAGCTGTTTTTGCTTGCGCCTCCCAGGAGTGTTAACAATGTAATTCACGTCACTTAACTTTTTATCAACAGTATACGGGCCATAATATCTAGCTTGTAAAGGTCTGCCAGGAATGGGCAAGAGAGCAAGTACGTTGTCTCCAGGTTCAAAATTTCTGTCTTTAGCATTTTCATCATAACGAATCTTCATTTTGCTTTGAGTAGATTTGAGATTGGACCGAGCTGCATCACAGGCCTTTGATAGTCTGTTTTTGAAATCAGACACATACTGAAGTAAGTTCAAAGAACTGTCATCATCTGAGAGAAATTTCTCTTTTAGAAGTTTTAACGGTCCACGTACAGTGTGCCCAAAAACAAGCTCAAATGGGCTGAACCCCAGAGACTCTTGTACAGATTCTCTTACAGCAAATAGAAGCAAGTGTATGCCTTCATCCCAATCTTTTTCAGTGTCAAAGCAGTAAGATCTGATCATGTTTTTCAAAGTTTGATGGAATCTTTCTAAGGCACCTTGGCTTTCACGGTGGTAAGCCGATGACTTGTATTGCTTAATTCCAAGTTCGTACATGACTTGCTGAAAAATTCCATACATAAAATTTGAGCCCTGGTCTGACTGGATAGATTTTGGGAGGCCTACAAATGTGAAGAACTTCACAAGTGCATTAACTATTGTTTTAGCCTTGATATTTCTGAGTGGGATAGCTTCAGGAAAGCGAGTTGAAGCACACATTATGGTCAGAAGATATTCACAACCTTTCTTTGTTTTGGGTAAGGGACCTACACAATCAATAATCACTCTGCTGAAAGGTTCATCAAAGGCAGGAATGGGCTGCAATTGAGCTTTTGGAATGGTCTGATTGGGCTTTCCTACCATTTGACAAGTGTGGCAGGATTTGCAATGCCGTGAAACATCAGATTTTAATCCTGGCCAGTAGAAATGATTTAGAATCTTGTGATAGGTCTTATTTACACCTAAATGGCCTGACATGGGTGTTTCATGAGCCAAGTTTAAGATTTCAGGGCGATAAACCCTAGGAACCACAATTTGGTGGTTAACAGTCCACTCATCTTCTGCGGAGACATCCGGAGGACGCCATTTTCTCATCAAAATGCCATTTTTGACATAATAGCAAACAGGAACCTGGGATATTTCATTTTCATTAAAAGCCCTTTCAAATAAAGGCGAGATCTCAGGATCACTGTGTTGTTCTTTACAAAGCTGTGACCTTGACAGCTGGTCATGACCTTGGTCATTGGAGTTGGAAGGTGAAAGGTCATTTTCTGACCCTGACCTTGGATTGCTAGGGTCAGTCTGAATATCAGACTGACTAGGGGAAAGAGATGTTGAAATCTCTTTATTAAAGGACTGACCTATCAAAGTGTCAGTTAAATTTATGTCCTGCATCCCATCATATAATTTGGCTTTCTTAGCCATTGCCCTAGTAACAGCACAAGAAGGGTAAAGGTCAGGAATTTCCTGCTCAATGGGATCAGGCGGTTGATCAACACATGGTGTGCTGGTCAAAAGTGGGTTTACCACAACCTTATCTCCTGCCAAATCATTGCCTAACAGCAAATGAATACCTTTAAAGGGTAAGGAAGGTCTAATACCTACAGCCACGGGACCTTTAACTAAGTCTGAGGACAAATAGATATTATGGAGCGGTACATTAACAAATCCACACTCTACGCCCTGGATAAGGACACTTGTCCCAGAAGAAGACTTCTCGGAAAATGGCAAGGTATCTGCCAAGATAAGGGATTGAGAAGCTCCGGTATCTCGTAAGATTTTGATAGGGGTAGACTGGGCAGAGTCACTGTTAAGTGACACAAAACCATCTGATAAGAATGGTTCATAAATCTCCATAATAGAATCCTCAGAGACTGACTCTTTACAAGTTCTGGTCAGTATAGGGTTTTCTTCCTGGATACAAGACTGTGGTTTAGCCTTTAAGGAGGTGAGGCCTGTCGGTTTAGCACTATCTATATTTTCTCTTTCTTTCTTTCGTTTCAGTGCCAAACATTCAGAAATAATGTGGCCAGTTTTCTTACAATAATTACAAATTGGCTGGGATAAGAGATTTTGTCCTTTGTTTTCACTAGAAAATTTGGGTTTTGGACTGGAATTGTCAGTTGGATTACTGGGATTGGCTTTGGGACCGGACTGAGGGGAATATGGTTTTGACTGAGGGGTAATTTGCTTTGATTGAGGGTTATATGGTTTCCTAGGATATGGCTTGTTGACAAATGAAGCCTTATGAGTCAAAGCATAGTCATCAGCTAAACGTGCTGCTGTTTCCAAGTTTTCAACTTCTCTTTCGTTCAAGAAAGCCTTAACATCAGAATTTATGCACCGTTTGAATTCTTCAACAAGCATGAGCTGCCTTAGCTTTGCATGATCAGAACCTATTTTCTTTGAAGAACACCATCTATCAAATAGTTGCTCTTTTGTTCTAGCAAACTCAACATGAGTCTGGTCATGTTCTTTTCTACAGTCTCTAAATTTCTGCCTGTATGCCTCAGGGACCAGCTCATAAGCCTTAAGAATAAATTCCTTTACTGTATCATAATCTGAGCTTTGCTCAAGAGAAAGCTGAGTGTAAATTTCTCGAGCTTTACCAATTACAACACTTTGCAAAAGCAAGGTCCAATGCTCTTTTGGCCATTTCAAGTTTTCTGCTACCTTCTCAAAATGTAGAAAATATTTATCAACCTCTTTTTCTTGAAATGGAGGAACGAGTCGGATATGTTTTGTTACATCAAATATTTTGCTTGTGTCTGAAGATAAAGATTTTGATTTTGATTTTTCATTAAATTCAATTTCTTTGATTCTTAACTGAAATAGCCTTTCTCTTTCTTTTTCTTCATTTTCAAATCTCAATTTTTCTTTTTCAATTTCGAGCCGTTCTTCTCGTTCTAATTTTTCTTTTTCAAGCCTTTCTTCTCTTTCTAATTTTTCTTTTTCTAACTCAATTTTTTCTCGTTCTAATTCTCTTTGTTTTTCCTTCTCTCGTTCTTCCATTTCTAACTTTTGTTTATGCATTCTTTCTTCCCGTTCTAAAGTTTCCAATCTTATTCTTTCTTCCCTTTCGGCCTTTTCTGCCCTTATTCTTTCATCCCGTTCTAAAGTTTCCAACCTTATTCTTTCTTCATACTCAAATTTTAGTTTTTCCATCTCAATTTGTCTTTTGATTTCTAGTTCCCTCAACTGCAAGTCAGTCTGAGTGACTAGAATCTGAGAAGTAGCCGAGGAATCAAAAATTTCCTCGTCAACAAAAAACTGAATCAAAATGTTCTTAATTTCATGTTTTAACCTGGAAGTCTTGATATTTGATAACCCATAATGATCAGCTATGTCTAAGAGGTCACTCTTTTTGGCCTTATCTAACAGCTCCTGAGAAGGCGCAGCAATAAAGTCACTTAGTTTGAATGACATGGTTGCTTTTTGCTGGCTTTAGCTATTTAAACAGCAAACAGTGAAGATACTTTAGAATTTTAAATAAATTTGGTGCACAAGAAATTTCAATCCCGGACTCGAGCCCCCAATTCTGTTACGTGCCAGGCGTAACTAGAAGATTAAGGAAACCAACAAGTTGGTTAGCCAGCAACAAGCTTTGTTTAAAATTTAACAAATTTATTTAGAAGTGATTTAACCAGTAATTACATGTGAAACAATCAAAAGCATATATACAATCAAACAAAAATGAATGTACAATACCTTTCAAGATGTTAATTCCCTTAAAGAATGTCTGAATGTCCCTCAGAATTTTTTAACACAAGTCTGTATCAGTTTCTGATCCCAAGAATTAAAGTTTGTTTCAAAATAGCACTATGTCCCAATCCAGAATCGAATATCACAAAGTAATCCAAGAATAAGTTTAAATTCCAGTAAGATAGATTTTGACTTCTTAATAGTAACAGTACCCAAAGATTGTCCTTATGAAAATTTGTAGCCCTTATATAGCACTGAGGAACATTCAGGATTCTTCCAGCAAATTCTATGATATCATATACTAAAAATAACAAGTTGTTTACCAAAATTTAATGTTTTTGGAATATTCTAGAGAGGCCATTATCCTTCCAGAAAATTCCACAATATTCTTTTGACATAAAAAAAAGACTTTTCTAAAAGATTCTACATCTTTGGTTCTTCCAGATTTTTCCCGACTTTTCCGTCAAAGAACAATTTGAAATTTCTAGAAAATTCTGAAGTAAACAATCTGTTTATGTCCAATATCTGGGACACTAAAAGTAAATAATTGCTAAGGACAACAAGTAAACATCATATGTATAACATCATACCTTCCTGGGCATACTCCCTTGGGAAGTTCACCAGTACTGAATGCACATCTTTCAACAAGTAACTGTCATACATAACAACAGGTACATAGTTTTTCACAGTGTTCATGCTTGGGACCAGCTCTTTCTTGGAAGATGAATAACGACCGACAACGAAGGTTATAGATGGGCCACATGGTTCCTTGAAGTAAGTTCAGTATACCTACCTACCTACCTACCTTTGAAGACTTCAGACGGAATTCCGGCATACCAAGTGCGAAAGGGAAGTTAGCTCAAATAGAAAATAAATGGAGTGGGTGAAATGAGTTTGTACAGTTAAAGAGAGTGTTAGTATAGTTCAAAAGATAAAAAATAGTATCTGGTGATTAGAAGGACGAAAACATGCCATAATCATGTTGCGTTGTGTTTGGCTCATATATAACTACCAAAGTAAGGCTTATATGTATGGATGGTTGGACTTGAAACACAATTTCGAAGCAGGCGCAGACCTGAGCGATTAACCAGTAGACTAGTCAGATGGCCAGACAATAGTGTATAAGCTTTGCTTTGAGGTACAAGCAGCCCATCTACTAGTATTATTTCTCACGGACCCAATGGGTCCAATTTTTATTTTAAATGCAAACATCAAGAACTGTATACATAATTGAGAGTATAACTAGGCCTAAGCTAAATATGGCAAATTGACTAAATTTCCCCAAATCGGAACAGGTCTTTGATAAACAGATCGGCCGCCCGATGACTCAGGGTTATTGGACTATTATATAAGGCCAACAAAGTGTTAACGAAATTTGGATTCGGTTTGCGGGTGAAATAGTCTAAAGCATTACAACGAAACAATTGGTTGATCTAAGTACATGTATTTATATTAAAACAAAAAGGAAAAAAAAAAGAAAAAAATAAGAGAAGAAAAAACAACTGATTCGATCTCGGATCGCCTACTTCATATTATGGCAAAAATACTAATTCGATTACTTGCATTAATCCACTTAGCTATTATCAATATTGAATAACTTCTATGACATGACCATAGTTGTTGGGTGGGGCGTAAAACTACAAATCAAACAAACAAGCAAACATTTTTCTGTTACAGATGTGAAAGTCAGGCAAGTTCACTTGCGACGGCGAGAACTAGGTAAGGGAACTGTATTCCATTGAGAGACTGTCTCCTAGTGTAACAATCATGGTTATGTCCTTCCAGGTCTGTTCACAATTCTCGGGACCGTTCAAGGCTCAATAAGACATTACAGCCTATATGTGTAGGGAGCACAAACTGAGCAAGTCCCACAAACTGTCAGAATCCTTCAATCTGGACAGAGTTAAATTCATAGCCAAATTCTACAAATTGTGTGAATGTTCGGTTCTTATTTTCAGTTTGGTCGTTTGAGGCCGGAAATTTATTAGATTCATTTTCTGTTAATATTAATATATTAATATATATTGGTCCCACTTTGGTAAACTAGTCTTATATCGACTACCCTTTTGAAAGTTGAAAATTAAAGTAATTCTCTTTTGTCGCCAAATTTAAAGGGTCAGTAGCCGAAACCGCGGTATAGCTCATCCCCGTTTTCATTAATATATTCACTGCTCTTAAAGGATCTCGGTTTTAATTTTTATCTGACAATAGGCTATGGGTTGCAAATACATGTAAGATCTTCTGAAACAAATCTATGTATCTGACCTGCGATACATTTATACACTGTCCAATTAAACATTAGCTATTTTAAGTAATATTTTCTCAATACGGTGTCAAACGAGGAAGTACATGTATACAGCAGATAAGCAAGATGCTGTGATTTCATAAACTACCTTTCTTGGCACAGACAATTTAATAAAAGTAAAAGCAGACAATGGCCAGGAAATGTCGCATAAGGTGCGAACAGCACAAAAATTCAACTCCATAACATAAAATTATTAGAACCACTACAGAAGCATTGCCTTGGAATGATCAGTGATAAAAAATACTGGGGGGGGGGGGGCTTAAACTAGTTCTAAAAGCGCCTAACCTCAACCTCGGTTTTTGCAGTGGTTCACAACATTTAGTTAGTTGTTCGGTTCTCGTGGTAATTTTTTTTAAAACTAGTGAATGAATCATCATGGAAAACCAATAAATTATGATAACCATTCAAGATGAATCAAAAACGAGGACTCACAGATACAATAAGCTGCCTGGCGATGGTTGAGTCAGGCGTCAGCTATTCATTTTAGTTGATATTGGGGCCGGAGATTCTTGTCTGTTGCTTGGCCCACCGAGGAAAATTAATGTATGAGAATGCTTGGATATTGCATTTTGTTGCTGCTGTCCATTTCCAGGAGTGCAAGTTGCAGCAGATAACAGGAAGTGACATCACATATTCGCTAATGAATCACCACATAGCAAAATGGATATCAGATTAAGATCAATATAATAGCACTATTCTTGCTTATATCTGTTTTATTTAACAGTTATGCACTTTTTGTTGCGGCTACGTGTTTGGGACACCCTGTATATATTTGCTCGTCAAAAATCGCCCAAACCAAACTGTCTTCTTCTACATGCAAAAAGATGTATTTCTTCGTACGGTAAACTACCAATTCAAGTTCTACAGTTTGAAATCGGCAACCCCTTAAAATTATACTCTCTTAGACGTCGCGTCAGGTAAATGCCTTCATGTTTGTAACGTTAAAATCGACGTAAATTACGGTGTTTCATATTTGAACGTGAACGTTAAGGTTTCGTTTCGAAGAGTATATAACTTATAAGTTACTCACCAAATGCCATGGTATGTCATGAACATGAAGCGCGTGGTAACAGCGATGGACGAAAAAGAAAGTAGAGTGAATTATATACCGACAGTAAAAGCTTTTACTTCCACAATAAGCAGGCTCCAGTCGTGTTAGGATGCTCAGTCATGCTATCCACACTGTCCTATAGCATGCATACTTGAGGCAGATTATCAGTATTTTGTGTTCATTCTTCAGTTATTTACTAACAAGTGCTCTTCATAGATCACATAAAATGAAGATACACGTCTTTACGATAGCATGTTTGATGACAGTATTTAACGCAAATATAACGCGACGTTAAAAATACGTCATTTTTCGTCTGTGTTACAAACTGTAAACGTACATTTAAAAATCGCCAACAATTTAATACTTGTAGTTTTAGGACACAATTTCATACACTACGACTTTAGAATGTGAGGATTACTGTCATCACTTTATTTGTTTGATATGCCTACATATAGCTACGTCTTGTGTTTGCAAATACCATAGCTAGTTTCGATACTTCACAAAATTTGACGGTTTTTGAAAATTGTTACAAATGAATATACGGCTTTTCATTGCATCTCTTCTTTGTAACGTGTACAAATAATCAAAAGAAAATTTGTTTAAATGTTAGTCATTATGTTAGTACTTGATCAATGTATGAGGGTAAATAATAGCAACTAAAATACCGCTGCAATTCTGCATTTAAAATCCGTGTGAGGATCAAATATTAAGAAAAAACGCCACTTTCTAATATTGTGACATATCCATCAAACGCAAAAACTACCGGCAATGTGTTGTTTCTGTTACGTCAATTGGCTTGAAAGTTTTAATAAAATGCGCCAAACATTTTACCAACGCATACGAGTTGTGAAGTAATAGTTTGCAAGCACGTCAGAATAGGCAAGCTACGATTATATTTCTTGTATGCTAATGTGATTTGCCGTTTTAGAAAATTGTGACATATTTTCCGTTTTGAAATAATCGCTCATATTTCGAAAAATATAATGTTAAGAACTAAAAAAATAATATTAATCAACTCCATGTGTATTTGTTCATATAAATATAAATTAAAATGATGCAATGCATAACATAAACTAAATTGATTGCCATGGAAACTGAGATTATCACAGTTAAATGTTCTTAAAAACGCAAAGTTTACAGGTTATGACATACGTTAAACGCTAAATATCTTCGGTCGTTATAGTCAACGCATTTAAGAATGCAAATGTGCGCCACATCCAGAAATCATTTGCAAAAACGCAGAATGCTCTCGCGTTGAATTCGACGGAATAATTACCGAGCTATGTTTAATTGAATGCTCGGTAGTGCAGACCGTTGTTACAAGTTTGCAGCCCGGTTTTTAGACAAAATCGCGCCGAAAGTCTGTACCACGCTAAAATGCGACGCAACAAAATATAAATTCAACATTTATCGGATAGCGCATTTCAAAACGAGCATTTTGTTGAAATTTGAGCAGAATACCTCCACAAATAAGTATGTTACACGTACATTCATAAATCGTTATGTCGACTTTTCCGTATGACGGCAACTTCTGACGCGACGTCTCAATGATTACAGCTGTATGTGGCTATCAACGATACAACACAAACTGGGCTACATGTTGTGACGGAAAGCTAATCACAGGCGGAGGTAAATCTTGTTGTGGGACGGAAGCTTATGACTCGAGATGGTCAACGTGTTGTGAAGGTACCATCAATTCTGGCGGAGGAAAAGCTTGTTGTGGGACTGAGGCATATGACACGAGATGGTCAACGTGTTGCAATGGTACCGTCAATTCTGGGGGAGAAAAAGCTTGTTGTGGGACTGAGGCATATGACACGAGATGGTCAACGTGTTGCAATGGTACCGTCAATTCTGGCGGAGAAAAAGCTTGTTGTGGGACTGAGGCATATGACACGAGATGGTCAACGTGTTGCAATGATACCGTCAATTCTGGCGGAGAAAAAGCTTGTTGTGGGACTGAGGCATATGACACGAGATGGTCAACGTGTTGCAATGGTACCGTCAATTCTGGCGGAGAAAAAGCTTGTTGTGGGACTGAGGCATATGACACGAGATGGTCAACGTGTTGTTATGGTACCGTCAATTCTGGCGGAGAAAAAGCTTGCTGTGGGGCGGAAGCTTATGATTCGAGATGGTCCACATGCTGCAGTGGTACCGTCAATTCGGGCAGCGGAAAATCCTGTTGTGGGTCGCAAGCCTACGACCCAAGGTGGGCAGGGTGTTGCAACGGACGAGTTTGTTAAGATATTTTGTAATTCGTTAGAATTTGCGATTTATATATACAATTTTGTATGTTTCAAATTACTGAAGTCAAATGAATAGAATTCTGTTTCGGAAATGCCTAATTGCAGAAGTTCTGTCAGACCGATATGATATGTTTCAGCTATTAATTCGTAGTATGTATGATAAGCTTGTGACACGTATAGCTTTTTTCATTCATTAACATCGCTAGGTCCCAGGGGGAGTGTAGAAATCCTCGAACTACGCCCCCCTCCCCCCCCCCCCCCCAGTTTTAAACACTCTTATTGGGGCCTAGCGAATGTTAATGAATGGAAAATCACGTTTTTTTAACGTGTTAACCATGTCTAATGTAGATATACACATGTAATCAAATATGTATAATAGTGATTCAATTATTTCTTTTTAAAATTTCTGTCACAGGGACGGCAAATGTCCAAAGGTTAAATGTTATGCGCACAATGTAACCGTCGACTATGTGGCTCGGTAGCTCAGTGGAAGAGTTCTCCCACGGTGACACCGTGGGTTCTAGTCCCGGTCAGCCAGGTTCTTTTTCCGCCCCTGTTACATTTTGTGGCTCAGTGTTGGCCCGTGCTCGGGCTGCGATCAGCAAAGGGTCTGTCTCGTTTGTTCTGGCATGGTTCCGAGCAGATACGGGGACGACTCTAATTAAGCAGGGGGGGGGGGGGGGGGTCGGTATCTCAGTGGTAGAGTGCTCGCACGGTAAGCGTGAGACGCTGGGTTCGAGTCCCGGTCGGGCCACTTTCTTTTTCCGCCCGTGTTACATTTCCACAAGTTAAATTGTTGATGTTGTTAAGAAGTAAAAAGGTCCGTTACGCGAAACTCGATCTGCCACACAAAAATACAATGTATAGGTTTATTATAAGAGGAAACAAATACAATAGGCATGCTTGATTTCAATAACCAAGTATGGATAATAAGGTATTGCATGACCCTTTTCCACAGTGTATACTTTGAATATGAGGCAAAGTGTACCCATGGCCGACTGCTCTATGCTTATTCAAAGTTTGTCGAAGACATCTCAGATAATTTTTGACTTGCATCCGGGTTTTTTCCATATGGAAGATGAAAAAGGCAACAAACTGCATCTCTTTAAAAATACTTTAAGATGATGTTTTTTTACTATACAAGTCATCATTGATCCTTATTGTTATTCATTTTAATCGCTTTTTGTGTGACGAAAGCTTTTGCAAAGAAAAATTAAAATAAAAAATCTGTGGATTTTGAAATTTTATGATCCATGCAGGCCATCGTAGATAAGATGCGTTAGGATTTTCTCCATTGAATATATGCGTGTTCGGATCAAAGGCTCTGCTTCACAGAACGAGTTGTTTCCGCCAGTAAGGGCTCACCGCAAAATAACGATATTTTTTAACTACATTTTTTTTTTCTTTTTCCCATCAGATTGATATCCAGTCGGAGTTTTGGGGTAGGTATATATACGCATTAAAACTGTCAACGTTAAAACGAATATGTACATTTTTTTTCATTGAGCGTTTAGCTGTCAGGCTAAGGTAGTGATGTCATTTCAACAACAGAGCAAACTAGTCTTGTGTCCGTCAAAGATGGATTTCAGTCCCAAAACTATATATCTTGCGCTTAGGTATCACTACTACATCACTGAGCTTCTATGCACTGTCAACAATTTATATTTTAGAATAAAGCATAAATGTACATCATGCATCCTGTACCCTATTGCAGTACAGATATTAATCTTCGACAATTATCTTTTTAAAGATGTTTCTTGTTACGCATCATGTCAAATAAAACGTTTATCAAACACCAGTGAACCCGTCTATGCTGACTAGACAATTCACCGTAAGCAATTTAATTTATCCTTTGTTCAAACTCCCGTCAAACTGCTGTGTATGACTAGGATCCATGATATTTCGTCTAAAACCATTTCGTCTAAAAACCATTTCGTCTAAAGGACATTTCGTCTAAAAGACAAAAAAAGATAAACAAATTATAGACCTACCAGTGATATTGATTTAAAGTAGTTTGCGACATTTGGTCTTAAAATTCTTAATTTTTCTTACTTTTTTAGACCAAATGTCGCACCTGCTTGATTTTTTAGACGAATTGTCCATTCGTCTGTCCTTTAGACGAAATGTCATTTAGACGAACTGTCCTTTAGACCAACTGTCCTTTAGACGAAATGGCGTTTAGACGAAATGTCCTTTAGACGAAATGGTTTCAGACGAAATGTCCTGCACCCATATGACTATTGATATTTAGCCGTCTTATCATACAGCATATAATATTGAACCATAGCGTTCGATTGGGTGACTTTATGTACTCTATAGGGCTAGTTTAAACATATTTTATTCACAATTATAGACATATACATATATTGTAAACATGATACAAATAAGGTAGTATTAGAACGGAAGCTTATAGCTTATTGAGTTCTTCTCCCGTGTACTGACTTCAATGAAATGTAAGAGAGATGGCAATGTTCAAACAAACGGACAAATATTATAGAAAGCGATCATGTATAAATTTTACAAAACAAAGGGTAGTAGTGTCCAATATTTTGATGAAAAGTTCTAAGTATTTTGTCTAAACATAAAATTCCTAGTATTAAGTATGAAAATATCTAATTGCAAAAGTTGAGATTTAAAAACAAAAAAAAAAACAAAAAAAAAAAAAAAAAAAAAAAAAAAAAAACAAAGAAAACAAATCAGAAGCATGAACGATGATTTTGAGAGAGAGAGAGAGAGAGAGAGAGAGAGAGAGAGAGAGAGAGAGAGAGAGAGAGAGACTGGAGCATTGGTTGCTGGGGAGAGGGAGAGCCGTATGCAGGGTCAAATTGTCCATCACAGCAGTGCACGTTTGTATGTTATGGTTTAGCATGAGTCTTTGAACATTAGTTTGTATCAAATCGCTTAGTATCTGTTATATACTAATATGGCAACATTTGCAGACAAAGGTAAAGTAGAATCGCCAGAGAGAATAACTCCAAGAGTCACGGTTGTATATTGAGATATAGTGTAAGTGAGTTGACTTCGCTTATCTCTATATAATGGACATGATAAAAAGTAATGGTAAGCAGTTTCTGCTACTCTCATCGTACATGTACACAATGATGATGCTATAATATTTTTAGACTGAAGATCAGAGTTCAGAGCGCTGCATCTGGTGCGTAATCGAGTATGTAATACTTGTGATCTTCTTTTGCCGGTGTAATAATACTTTGGAACATACACCCTGTTTTGATTTAAACGATTTTTGAAAGATTCTGTTGTGTCTACGTCTCTATCAGTACAGGGTAAGCTGTTCCAAGCAGAAAAGATTCATAGTACTGAGTGGTCCGTGCATGTATGGTTTGGAGATTGTTAGCATTTCGTAAGTTGTACCGAGAGATATCTTGGACTAAAGGTGGTACTAATGTAGATAAGTATTGAGGAGCTAGATTATGGTACATTTTGTGGAAAAGAACAAGTTTGTGTTTCCATCTTCTAGTTTCGAGTCGTTCCCAACAAACTTCGTCGTATAACTTTTCGATTGAAACAAGTTTCGTGGCACCTGTTGCAATTCTTGCAGCTTCAGTTTGTATTTTTTCCAGACCTTTCTTTTCTTGATCAGAACAATTATCCCATATTATATCCGCGTACTCCAGAAGTGGCCGAATGAAGGTTATGTAAATGGTCTCAAGAGATCTAAAACAAACTTTAATTTACGCATTACATTAATTCGCGTCCAAGCTTTTTGTTTGATATAGTTAATATGGTGATGCCAGGAACAGTCTGAAGAAAAATATACTCCTAAATGTTTATGGAACTGGACATCTTTGATCTGCTGGTCCATCATAATCACAGGAGGATGATCCTGTATGTCAAACTTACGCGTAAGTAACATTACTTCGTTTTTATTAGGGTTGAACTTTACAAGCCATAAATTTGCCCATCTAGAAATTTTCAATAGATCAGAATTTAACACCATGGCAGCTTCATAGGGATTTTCAACTATTATAAATAAGCTAGTGTCGTCTGCAAATAGGCGAATATTGGATCCTATTTTATTCACAATGTCATTAATGTAAAGAAGAAATAAAAGCGGTCCTAAGATTGAACCTTGTGGAACTCCAGCATGGATATATTCCCAATCAGACTTGCCTCCAGGAAGAACAACGCGCTGTTTTCTGTTTTCAAGATAACTAACAAACCATTTTAATTGTCATCCAGAAATTCCTGCTGCTCGTAATTTATGAATAAGACCTCTGTGCCAAACTCGGTCGAATGCTTTTGAGATGTCACAAAAGACGACACGTACCTCTTTTTCAGAATCAAGAGCTTGACAAAATGTATTATAGAGATAAGTTAGTCGGTTAACTGGGGAGTCCCCAGGTGTGAAACCAGATTGGAAAGGGGTACTTATATTATTGTCACGGAAATGGTTAAATAAGTATTTAAAGACGAGACGTTCTAGCGTTTTATTAATGTTACTAAGCAGAGATATAGGCCTGTGGATTCCGACATCTGATGGATCACCACCCTTTGGTACAGGTACTATATGAGATTCTTTAAAACTGTCTGGAACTTCTCCAGTGTTCAGAGAATAATTAAAGAAATCAGTGATAGGAGCTGCTATTTCTCTCGAGATTTCCTTAAGCATACGATTGCTTATTTCGTCTGGACCAGTAGCTTTACCGACCGGCAGGGATTTCAGTGTAGTTTCAACTTCATCGGGAGTAAGACTAATAGAACTTAAGTTTTCATGAACAGGATAGGGAATTATGTCTGGAAGTTCAACATTATCGTCGTTTAACAAGGTCTGGTGTTTAAAAAGTCATTAAGAACATTAGCTTTTTCTTTGTCGTTGGCGTATACTATTCCATCTTTCTCAAGGGGAGGAATTGTGGAATTAGATGTAGGAGAGATAAATGATTTCAGGATCGACCACCACTGCTTAGAGGAAAGATCACTTGACTTTAATTTATCAGCAAGACGATCATTCATTGCCTGTTTAGACTCGCGGATAGCTGTTGTGGCTTTGTTACGAAGTTGTTTAAATTTATTCCAGTCATGTAGGTTTTGAGTTCGTTTTGCAACGCGGTAAGCTCGCTTCCTTCTTCTGATTAGACGCTTAATATGTGTCGTTATCCAAGGCGGGTCTGCAGGACGTATTGTTATAATTTTATTAGGAATGCAAAGTTCAGCTAAATTCATAAGTTTATCAGTGAATTGTTTTGCATATATATTAATATTGTCATGTTTGATCTCATTCCAATCAGTAAATATTATATTTTGCCTAAAAAGATTGTAATCTCCATGGTCGTATCTCCAAATGCGTCGAGTAAATGAGTTTCTTGTCGGTTTAGTAAAGTTAAGCAAACCAAATATTGGACAGTGGAATTTTACATTTTGTTGAAGAAAAGGGTCTCCGACACGGCTAGAGATTAAATGTGCAGGATTACTAACTAGAATTATGTCAATAAGTGATGCAGAATCTTTTGTGAGATCATAATGTGTAGGTTCTGTGATTACTTGAGTTAATGAAATTTCTTCACACAGAGATCTTATTTTAGTGGAAGTTTGAGCATGAAGCATGTTAAAGCTGAGGTCACCTGTAATTATAATGTCATTTATTCCTGCGTCAATGGCAAGATAAATTGAGTCTTCAATTTTGGAAAAGAACATTGAATCCGAAGTAGGCGGTCTATAAAAAGTACCAAAAAGTATATGTTTATGTTTGACAATTACTTCTATCCAAATAGTTTCAAGTCCTTGAATTTCCAAGTCTTTGCGGCGATTGTTTGAAACAAAGAGAGATTGTTTGACATAGACGATTACACCCCCTCCTTGTCTGTCTAGCCTATCATTTCTTTCCGGTTTGTTAAATGTGTCGATCATCAGATCATCGGTCAGAGTAGTCTCATTTAGCCATGTTTCGGTAAACGCTAAAATATCAAAATCGAACAGCATTCGGCAGCTAAAACATCAAGCTTAAGCCCGTCTCACACAGAACACACGGTTTACACGGTTGGCCACCCGTGTAAACCGTACATACAACCGAATAAACCGTGGCCTTATCCGACTTACACTCGGGCCATTCGAGTGTATCCGTGTAAGCCGTGTATGATTTTTAAAACTTTTAAAACACTGGCACGGGTGCGATGTCCGTGTATAATCGTATAAGCGATCGTACCAGACCGTGAGAGACCGTGTGAGCCCGTACGAGACCGTATATACAACCGTACATGCCAAAATTCAGCCAAAATGATCTCAATGTTTATCAGTCTTGTCATGATTTCTAATTCTCTTATTCTGTCATCTGCCATTTTGTAATAATGCTCCACTGAAACTTCGAATATTTATGAAGCCAAGCCATCAAAACGAGTCAATTTTTATCAAACCATACACGAATGTGTGATAATTCGAGCATAACTCGAACAAAAGTCGATGGGACCGTATATAAACCCTGTAAAGGTCCAGTAAATCGTGTAAACGTCGTGTTTAATCGAACTAGGCCGTAACAGACCGAACTAGACCGTACTTGGAACCGTAAAACAATCGTATGAAAATCGTTTGCAAATCGTGTTCAAATCGTGACAAACATTGCTTGATCGAGTATATCCGTACTTTGTTCGTACTCACTCTTGCTACATTCGAGTCTAAATCGTACCAACTCATCCTTAAGCACGGTTGGAGCTCAATACTCGTACCAGTCAATCCGTGTATAACCGAGTAAACCGTATTGGAACCGTGTGCCCAACCGTGTTCTGTGTGAGACGGCCTTTAGGTGCTAGACTTTGTACATTATAATGAACGAAGGACGTGTGTTTCGCTAGGTTTGATAAGTCTAAATTTAACAGCGATGACGTTGCTGACATATCATGCATATCAGACGCGTTAGAGGATGATGAATGTCTCCAGCCTGGAGAAGGAAAACGTATAACCATGTAATAAGGATAATACTGAACAATAAGGCTTTTGATTGCAAGGTGAACTGAGCATTTGAATGGCAAGACTTACCAGGTACAATATGTTGCATCATGTTTCTGATCGATACTCTACCAATAAGTTGTGAGTTTTGTTTAAGATTTCTAAGTAAGCTATATGTTGAAACGTCAGAACTACACACGTGCATAAATATGACAATCCATATGGAAATTAGAAAGCTTCTACCACAATGCAAGTTAGTGTGCCCGGCGCCCGACCTCTTCCTACAAGATTTTACGAGACTGAACTGAGTAGAATAAGAAAGAGAACAGACGCCAGAACACACCCATACAGTGTCATGTAGGGATAGTCCTTAAACCCAACACTGTCTCCCGTAACCCCCGACCAACGTGCTCCAGTCCCCAAAAGGCGAGAAGAAAACAAATTTACAAAAAGAGAAAAATGCAAAACAACTATCATTGAGTAAAAGGAAAAAAAAAATCAGACAAAATATGGAAGATTCTGGGTACAATATTAAAACTTGTAAGATATGGTTTCACATCGTAGTATTATATACGTATTATGAAAGTTGGAATCAATACTAAAAGTTTAAGTCGCAGCTTACTGTTTCGTACAATTGACATTTGAAGCGTGCGTGTGTATGTATGTACAAATTTATTTTAGTATTGACCTTGCAGTTACTGGTTATCAGTTAAATGAGCACTATGATGGAAATAAACACATATATACAATTATTCAAAAAAGAAAAAACAGTAATACAAAACAAGTTTTTCGAAAATGTAACCAGTTATCATATTAAACGTTATAGTTGAATACAGTGGATTGATAAATATACATATATACGATTTCATACAAGAGGAAATACAACAATACAAAACAATTTTGAAAATAATGCGTCTTATTTCGTATGTATGTATGTATGTATGTATGTATGTATGTATGTATGTATGTATGTATGTATGTATGTATGTATGTATGTATGTATGTATGTAAAGTCAAATATGCATAGCTACATGTAATGTAATGACAGATACAGTTATTCATGACCATTATAGCATATAAACAAAGTCAAACAACATTCTATGCATGTTTAATTGTCTAAATTACAATGGCAATCTTATGTGAGTGTAAATAGTATCTAGTTATCAAGCAACGGTACATCGTAATAGGATACACTATATTGACCAATTTGCGTATAAATAATTTTCAAAAGGAGTACAACCATACAAAACACTTTCGAAACAATTTTTGAATATGTTATGTTATGTTATGTTATGTTATGTTATGTTATGTTATGTTATGTTATGTTATGTTATGTTATGTTATGTTATGTTATGTTATGTTATGTTATGTTATGTTATGTTAGGCTATGCTATGCTATGCTATGCTGTTATGTTAAGGTATGTTATGTTATGTTATGTTATGTTATGTTATGTTATGTTATGTTATGTTATGTTATGGTATGTTATGGTATGTTATGTTATGCTATGCTTTTATGTTATGTTATGCTATGCTGTTATGTTATGTTATGCTATGCTGTTATGTTATGTTATGTTATGTTATGTTATGTTATGTTATGTTATGTTATGTTATGTTATGTTATGTTATGTTATGTTATGTTATGTTATGTTATGTTATGTTATGTTATGTTATGTTATGTTATGTTATGTTATGTTATGTTATGTTATGTTATGTTATGTTATGTTATGTTATGTTATGCTATGCTATGCTATGCTATGCTATGCTATGCTATGCTATGCTATGCTATGCTATACTGTTATGTTATGGTTTGTTATGTTATGTTATGTTATGTTATGTTATGTTATGTTATGTTATGTTATGTTATGTTATGTTATGTTATGTTATGTTATGTTATGTTATGTTATGTTATGTTATGTTATGTGTTATGTTATGTTATGTGTTATGTTATGTTATGTCATATATAGTTAGTCATTATCATTCAAACATACGCAGTCAAACAACATTCAATGCATGTTTAGGTGTCTTATTAACAATGGCTTATTTGCGTTAGTGTAAAAATTATCTAGTTATCAAGCAAAATGATACAATATATTCGACAATTAGCCTATATATAATTTTCGAACGAAGTAAAAAGTCAAACAACATTCAATACATGTTTAAGTGTCTTAGTTACAATAGTGTAAATGGTATCTAGTTATCAAGTAAATGTACATCATAATAGAATACCATATGTTGAAAGAATTGCATAATATTATATATAATTTTCAAAAAGAAGTAAAAGAATTAAACAACATTCAATGCATGCTTAAGTGTCTTAGTTACAATAGTGTAATAGTATCTAGTTATCAAGCAAATGCACATCATATCAGGATACAATATATTGAAAAAAAATGCATATATATATATTTTCAAAAAGAAGTAAAAATAGTCAAACAACCTTCAATGCATGTTTAAGTGTCTTAGTTACAATAGTGTAAATAGTACCTAGTTTTCAAGCAAATGTACATCATAATAGGATACAATACATTGAAAAAAATTGCATATATATAATTTTCAAAAGGAAGAACAACCATACAAAACTCTTACGAAACAATATTAGAAGATATTTATGTTATGCTGTTTTTGTTATGTTGTGTTGTGTTGTGTTGTGTTGTGTTGTGTTGTGTTGTGTTGTGTTACGTTTCTGTATGTATGTATGTATGTATGTATGTATGTATGTATGTATGTATGTATGTATGTATGTATGTATGTATGTATGTATGTACTGTTTATGACATCATGATTGATTAGAGGAACTTTACATGAAAATGTTCTTAAAATATTTCTTCAACTGGCAAACTACATATAAGACCATTACTTAAACAGTAAGATCAAATTTCAATATTTAGCTTTGACGTTCAGTTGTTTAATACACAAGTGCAAATCATTGAAAATCTCCGCTTTAAAATATGGTCATATTGATAATACAAGAACTCCGCGGAGGTCGATATCGCACCTGCATCGGGCAAAGTCAATAGACCGTGAAATATAGTTCAAGGGCACCGGGTCAAGGTGCGTGCTTGAAGGGCATGTCAAGGACAATTACTATGCAATGTTTCAGACTCGCAGCTATCTCTGATGTCGAGAAAACCAAACTTCGACATAAAAATTTTCAAAGTCAGTGGACCGTGAATTATAGGTCAATGGCACCGGGTTAAGGTGCGTGCTTGAAGGGTATGTCAAGGACAATTACTATGCAAGGTTTCAGACTTGCAGCTATCTCTGATGTCGAGAAAACCAAACTTCGACGTAAAAATTATCAAAGTCAGTGGACCGTGAAATATAGGCCAAGGGCACCGGGTTAAGGTGCGTGCTTGAAGGGTATGTCAAGGACAATTACTATGCAAGGTTTCAGACTCGCAGCTATCACTGATGTCGAGAAAACCAAACTTCGACGTAAAACTTTTCAAAGTAGTGGACCGTGAAATATAGGTCAAGGGCACTGGGTTAAGGTGCATGCTTGAAGGGTATGTCAAGGACAATTACTATGCTAGGTTTCAGACTCGCAGCTATCTCTGATGTCGAGAAAACCAAACTTCGACGTAAATGTTGACAAAACTTCGACGTAAAAATTTTCAAAGTCAGTGGACCGTGAAATATAGGTCAAGGGCACCGGGTTAAGGTGCGTGCTTGAAGGGTGTGTCAGGGAAAATTACTATGCAAGGTTTCAGACTCGCAGCTATCTCTGATGTCGAGAAAACTAAACTTCGACGTAAATGTTGACGGACGGACGAACGAACGGACGAACGAACGAACGTACGGACGGACGGAAATTTGAACTCCTATATCGCACCCTGCTATAAGCAGGTGCGATAAAAAGCAATAGTGAACAACTATAAGGCAATTTGTGTCCATATTTTATATGACACCGTTTCTGTCCATAATGAGGAACCGTTATAAAGTCATAACATGCCCACACTGTAGTCAATGAGGTGCAACGCTAAACAGGCACATTTTAAACCAATGAATAGTAAACGGAATGTTTTATACACGTGGTGTCTACATAGTATACTTCACATAATTTCTTATGCACAGCTTTGCACAGTTAATACATCATTCTTGTCATGTCGTTCTATTTCGCCTTTCAGTTTTGGTACTGGTCCGAATTTAGCAAGGTCACTTTCACACATTATTCTATGTTTCTCATCGTCCTTATCGCGCACTAAGATTGTTCCGTCACTCGACCAGGCACTGTTTAAATGTTTTCTTTGACCATCTTACATGCCTTTAATAGAATCTTGTTTCGCGGTTTAGTTAGGTCTTCATTAATGAAAAGGTACAAGTAGGCAAAGATCAGGAAAAGGCGCAATCAGAAAAAGATTCCCACTCCAAAAACCGAGGTGGGAAAAAACCAAACTAACAATCAGGTACTTATACCATGAAACATATCGTAAGCCGAATGAGCAGCTATTTTCCCAATAGGTGGCCACTCAGTTACCTTAACTTAACTAAAAATATGAAAACATACATAAGGCGCCAACAGCACAAAAAATTTTTAAACACCAAGACATAAAACAAAAAGAACCACTACAGAAGTATCGACTTGGAACGATCAGTAACACAAAGTTACTGGCGGGCTTAAACCGGTTTTACAGGTACCTAACCTCACCCTCAGCTTCCGCAGTGGTTCACAACATTTAGTTAGTTCTTCGGTCCTCGTGGTGAATCTCTAACTAGTCAATGAATCATCAAGAACAAACAAATAAATCATGATAAACATCCTGATGAATCAAAATCCAGGACTCACAGATAGAGTAAGCTGCCCGACGATGGAGATCCCTGGGCGCCGAATAACCTACTAACTCCGGAGCAAAAGAAAAACACCAGTTGGACACCCTCATAGCCACTAGTTTTCGTCTTTATTCGCGCACCCTACAATTTCCCCCGACTACGATACGATACGAAGTTGACAATGATGTCATGCCGTTGACCCACTCTGACCGGCCCCACCCGATGGCTACGCTCGATATCGTCAAGCGTTACCTCAGCATCAATCGCTCTGGATAGTTCCATGACATACGCATCAGTATCCTCTGTCGTATTTTCCTGGACACCAGCTATACGTAAACAGTTACGGCTGCTGTATTGTTCTGCAGCATCCAGTTTGGCCTCAAGCTTCTCGACCATTGACTTCAGATCCAAGTTCTCCTTCTGCAATGTCTCGACGGTATCTTTCAACCCCTGTAATACACCATCTACAATCGGCCTTATTATCTCCTTCATCTGTGGTTTGAAGGTGTCAGCTAGTATATAGTTCGGCAAATGGGTCACTGTATGGGCGGCAACTTTAATATTCATATCTGGGCGTGGTCGGCTAGTCCATCTGTTCAAGTAGGGAGATAATAGAAAAGTCGAATTCAGTCAGCCTAGAGCGCTGTCACATATTTTACCGTTAAAGATCAGCTACCTATTTTGTCCAATCCAGTTAACTAGACAAACTCGGATTTTCATTCTAACAGACAACATGTGAGTTCAGTCTTTCAACTGTATACCTTTAGTTTTTACCTAGGTCAAAAGTAGACTATACCCAATAACGTATTCATAAGGTAACGCCCATACAGTGACCTATTTGCCGAGCTATACCTGCTATTGTTTTCAGGTCATCTTCTTTCAGGGTTATTTCAGTTTTGGCTGCACCCTCGACGTTTTCATGATCCATGACTGACAAATCTGATAAGTCAGATAAACCAGCGTCTGTAACTAAACTTTGAGCTTCTTCACTTGACAGTTTATTCTTTTTGAGCTCTGAATCGTCCTCTGGAAGATAGGACACGTTTAGAACTTGTCTTGTATCTACAAGGTGCTGATTCAGCATTCATACCAAATCATTTGTAATGAGCGTTTCTTTTTTCGTTTAGTATACTACGAAATTTTTGTCATGGAGGATTTACCGCACGTATTCTACTCCAATCATACTCTAAATTTTAGGTCATGTGATTCTCTATTGTCTCTCTATTGATCAATTTGTACAGCAAAATACAGTTTGTAGCAATGTCAGAATCGAGAAATCATCACCTACGTGCAATGTCCATATCCTATATAATCCGTAAAACAACTATTAGAATCCAAAATCCTCCAAGAAAGCAAGAAAATCAGTTCATTTTGAATTTTCTGAAGACCGCTAAAGAAAACACTGCTATCGCCATCTTGATCACGTAATTTAATCTATAGGGTTGGCTTTTAGTGTGGGACTGCATGTCAAAATGCAGGACTCTGTCATATATTCACCGTACTGCAAATTAGTTTTCTACAAATCGACAGACTGACTAACATCATGTTCCCTTTGATTTGAATTGGCTTTGATTCCGTAACACCAGAAATCTTGACTATTGCCTTTAGGAACGCTAAGGTTTCAAAGATACACACACTGGTCTGTCTGTCTGTCATACTAGGAAACGAAATACACGTATAGGAAACGAAACTGTAACGTATGAGAATCGAAACAGATGACGAATCAGGGAAATAGCAACACTGAAACTCTAGAAGAAACCAAAGCATCACAAAAACATGTCCGTGTAATACATACAATGTAACCTCTTATACCCCACTTTTATATAGCAAAACTGGGGGTTGCAGGGGTATACCTAATTTTCTTATTTTCGAGGCGGTTCTAACGTGTGCCCACAATGTATGTTTTGAGACATGTAAAATATTAAAAACATCAAAAATTTCGCAATGATTTTTTTAATTTTTAAGCTGAAAATATTCTCTGGACAGTTACGCGCATGACCGCTGCTTTGTGAAATACAAGATAAAAATGTTCAATATTCACAAGTCCCCATGTACGCGGTAGGCAACATCCACCCCGGTGAACTCAACAAGAGCAGGCTTTAGCATTTTTCTTAAACGGGTAACTTTGCTGCTACAACCCGGTTAGAGTTTTATTACCTGGTATTACCTCTTGAGACTTTTGTGGGTGTGATTTAATTATTATCTATTGGAATACATGTAGTTTTGTACTATTTTGATCTGCTAATCAGTATAGAGCTGTCAATTTTTCTCCATGAATAGACGTTGAGGAGCCAATAGACCCTGGTGCACCATGCCGGGGATTTTTGTAGGGTATAATTTTCTTATAGCTCATCCAATTCCCTTTAAAATGACACTTGTTAGCACCCTGACCGTTGGGGCGTTTGGACGTAGCGGCCTTTTGAATGCGTTACGTACGTGACATGTTGCCAATTTCATGAGAATCGCCATAAAATCAACATTTGGTATATTTTTATGAAACTTAGTGTTAAAACAAACACACAAATTAGCAAATAGGAAAAATATGCTAAAACAGATGCTTTTCTATGAACATAATTTATTGTACCACGTATGGTAACGTATGTAACAAAATATGCAGTAGACGTTCTATATGAACAAACAGTACATCGAATTTCTAACGTAAATTAAACACACTGATTGTGGGGAGATATATTTGGATAAAGTCTGTTATCCGAATTAGTTCACTCAAAAGTTTGTACTTTGTTTGAAGCTGCATGTCATATATTGAAACTTGTGTCGTCCCCACTTGCCAGTGTACATATATTTACGTGTATAACTAAATCAAACTTAGTCATTCTCAACGGGACACTGGGGAATAGTACGAGTCAGCGATACATTCTAGTTAAAACTTGGCATTGTCTAAATGGTTACCTTATCATAAACCAATGACATCTTACTGATTGTTACCGAGTGGTTTGTCATTGGTAACGTAGATAACGGCAAGATACCGTAAGACCATTCCTTTCATACAAAGGGCTGAGGTGAAATAAGTTGTGAGGATTTGCTTCGAAATAATAAATTTAGTGTTTGCAAGTAAGTCTGCTGTCCAAATTATTTAACCAACAATGTTTGGAATTTGTTTGCAACTGTATCCCGTTGAGTGAAGCTTGTATCGTTCTTGCTTGACTACATACATGTACATGTATTTGACATGTACGTATTTGAAAATGCATAATATACTTTCTTGAAGGGTCAATGGGGGAAAACTCAATTCAATGACGCATTTTCTATTTTAATTTGCCATTGTTTTAATGGTTACAAGCTTTATACTAAATATTTACATTTTTATTGCAATCGCCCTAGATGAAAGTATCTTTCTTGATGTTTTCCATTTCCCAATGAAAAACATTATGCCACGTGGTCTAGAGGCCACGCCTATGGGCGGGTCGACGTAAAAACTCATCCAGTGACGTTGTTTGTTTACTCTTGTTGTCGTGACGTTGGTCGCGTATCGCCATGACGTTAGGCGCGAAAATTTGACGTTTTGGCTGTTCCAAAATTACGTTAAGTCGAATTTAATGTCAAATAACATGAAAATGAGCGGTGATATGCGCAATTAAAAATCTGATACTTGATTGATAATATAAAATGTAAATATAAGTATTGAAATTCATTAGCTGTTTTAATGTCTCCGAGAAGCCCTTCGGGCTTCACAGACATTAAAACAGCCTAATGTTTTTCATCATCCAGTGAAAGCTAAAATCTGAATTTCATTCCTTAAATATTTACATTTTTATTGCAATCGCCCCAGATGAAAGTATCTTTCTTGTATCTTTCTTGATGTTCTTCAATTCCCAATGAAAAACATTAAGTCACGTGATCTAGAAGCCACGCCTATGGGCGGGGCGACGTCAAAACCAGCCATTGCCGTCGCTTGTTGTCTTGACGTTGGTCGCGTATCGCCATGACGTTAGGCGCGAAAAAATAACGTTTTGCCAGTTCCAAAATTACGTTAAGTCGGATTTAATGTCTAATAAAATGAGATGTGATATGCGCAATTAAAAATCTGATACTTGATTGATAATATAAAATGTAAACATAAGTATTGAAATTCAGATTTAAGCTTTCACTCGATGATGAAAAACATTAGCTGTTTAAATGTCTCCGAGAAGCCCTTCGGGCTTCACAGGCATTAAAACAGCCTTATATTTTTCATCATCCAGTGAAAGCTAAAATCTGAATTTCAATTCTTAACACAACGCCACCTTAATGCATGTCGCCTATTGTCTTTTTATATGGTAACGTAGATAACGGTAAGTGTCGTAAAATCATTTCCACTCATACAAAAAGGGCTGAGATTCCTAAACGCATATGAATCTGAACAAAAATAAAAAAACACATCTTAGATTTCAGAATTTGGCTCTAAAATGGTTTCAGTGTATTTTGGTCATCCTTATATATTCTAATCAGTCTTTCAATCAATCAATCATGAAATTCACTAGATATTACAATCGAACAACCAATCTTCGTCATATTTATGCAAGCAAAATGTGAAGGTGGATTGATTAACTTTAACCATGATTATGTGACATAGCTTTACAGCTGGTGTGTAACAAGGCACTATTGGGCTAAACTTGTTGAAGCTACATAAAAATGAGCCTTGCAGATATGTCTATTGACGTCAAGATTGGTGTCATCAAGGCTTTTAAGTGAGTGTGCAAAAGCTAATTCAAACGTCATACCATAATCCAAGGGATCAACAAAAATGATGAATGTTCGTGGGGTTGACAAGATATCTTTACTTACTTCTATTACATGTATGTCAAAACTGTTGCTTTTCTGCAGGAAACTACATATGCTATTGTATTGTTAGACCATAATGTGTTTTGTATTTCACAGAAAAGAAACACTCATATGTTTTCTTATATGTGACTACTGAAAAAAATGTTGACAAAATGTACTTTGTTAGTGAAATTATAAATGATTATAATTATACCGAACCGATGTGGTAAGACAGAGAGTGGCAGTGCTAAGTGAGCGTTCTTCTCCTTTGAGAACATCAGTAAGCGCGACTCCCTTTTGATTGGTATACACATAAAAGTGTCATCAGGGCTTTTGAGTGTGCGTGCTATAGCTAATTCAAACGTCATACCATAATCCAAGGGATCGACAAAAATGGTGATTTTTGTTGGGTTGGCAAGATATTTTTATTTACTTCTAATATGTCAAAACTGTTGCTTTCTTAATTGTTATTTTCTGCAGGAAACTACACATGATATTGTAATGTTATACCATAATGTGTTTTATATTACACAGAAAAGAAACTCTCATATGTTTCTTATATGTGATAGCTGAAAAACATGTTGGCAAAATGTACTTTGTTAGTGAAATTATAAATGATTATAATTATACCGAACCGATGTGCTAAGACAGAGAGTGGCAGTGCTAAGTGAGCGTTCTTCTCCATTGAGAACAACATTAAGCGCAACTCCTTGAGGTTGTGTTCCTTTTGATTGGTATACACCTAACATGCATTGGATGGTTAGTGAAAGATAGATACTTGCATGAAATCTGCAAAACCCATGATAATTAGGTTGCTAATGATGATAATGCTACATAATCAGATACACAGTGGGGAGCGTGGTGACCTAGTGGTACAGTGTCAAGCCCAGGAGTGAGAACTTGGTTGTTCGAAACTCTCTTTACCGTGAACTTTCTACAAGTGTACGGCCAAAAACAAAAATGGCAACAAACGAAATATATTATATATCTACTCCATTGAACTACGGCATAAGCTGCCCTTGAGAACAAGACAAAACATGTTACACGTAAGATGGTGAATTTGTAAGTGTGGCCATTCCATAGCACATTCAATATCTTATTTAAACTTCTGTAAGAAGTACATGTTCATATGTAAGTCAGGAATGAAAATTCCCATTTCTGGCGTGTCTGGAAATATTGTTTAAGTAGGCTGGGCTGGGGCCAGACCCTTCGTGTGTTTTGCTCAGTCCACTGAGGTTTATATGGCAGTTTTCTTTTGCTCCAAAGTTTCTTTGTTTGTTTGAATTGATGCAAAGCGTCTTAGTCAACAGCTATGGTCATGTCGGGAAATTGCCTCCATTTTATGGAACATATACCCAAAATTAGGACGCCATGACATCCACAAATTGCTTCAAATATAACCACCCAACTAAACCATTGGGACTTATATGTATGAATTGCTTGACTTAACCACTTCTCCTGCACAGGCTCAGACCTGAGTGGTTAATCAGTAATCAGATGGTCAGTCAGTCAGTAGTTTCAGTTGTGTTACCTGTGATTCTAAAACGGTACATGTAGGCAATGGTCAGAAAAAGGCGCAATCAGAAAAAAAAAAAAAAAAAAAAAAAAAAAAAAAACACGACAAAAACAGAGGTGGGAAAAACTAAATTGACAATTAGGCACTACTACTAGAAAACATATAGCAGGCTGTATCTGAGGTGTAGTTTTCGTTTTTTGAAAGAATGGATGTATGAAATAAGCAAATCCACATGCATACACAATTTTACATTGCTTCACAAACGCCCCGAGGTTGTATTTCTTTTGTGGTCCTACATGTATTTGTTTTAGCTTTTGATGTCGATTTCTGAAGCCATACAGAAGTAGTTAAGTTCTGGTAGTTGTATGGCCACCTTTTGTGAAATAGCTGCTCACTCAGCTAATATAATGTTCTTTAGAGCCTTCACTTTATAGTCCATTTGATATGTATAATATATTATACCAATCGTAGTCGACTGACGTCACAGATTTACCGTTAACATTATGAAGGAAGCGAATGTATCTGACCAATCGCAACAGGCGAGTCATTCAGTTTTATAACGGTAAATCTGTGACGTGAGTCTACGATCATAATAGAATTATACAATAATGTGAATACGCAAATAAGCTTTAATCAATTGGTATTTCAGCAGAATAGAACCGCAATAAATAACTTTCATTTCATTACTGTTACTGATTTGATCCTTTTTAGACTTAATTGTTATCAGGTGAGCGATTGTTACCCTTTTGGCTCTCATTTCTTTCATTTTTAGGACAGATGTTCAGTAAACTTAATTTACTAATTTAAATAATTATGGGAGAAGAATGATAATCTGCTATAAATTATAATTATTTGATTCTATAGAGAAATAAAAAATTGTTACGTACGTTACCAAGCCATTACGTAAAGTATGTTAACTTTATCATGAAGCATGATCTGTAGTTGATTTTTGTGTGCTTTTAATACCTTTCAGGACAGATATTCAATAAATTTAATTTCCTAATTGAAATAACTGTGAGAGAAAAATGATAATCTACAATTTATCATAAGTATATGACTCTATAGTGAACATATAAAATCATTACATACGTTACCATGAAATTACGTAAAATATGTAACCATTATCATGAAGCATGGTCTGTTGTTGGTTTTTCGTGTGCTTTTAGTACCTATGGAAGTTTTATTTCGAACACTGGGATGTTGTTCAGGAAGGGAAGTGTCTTTGTTCTGTTTCTGCTGGGACAGGCTTATCAATGGGCATAATATTTAAATTGGGGTAGGGGAAGACAATCAGCATCTGTGGAGTGATGGAAGGTCACAGAGAGCTCTACTATATGTCATTCTAAAGGGCAAGGACTGTAAATAACTATAATACAAATTGTATTTTGGTATTTGGTCTAAGCTATATTCAATAAGAAACGAAACACGGTGAATAAGCCAAATTACACGGGTTATTTACGTTACTTCTGTTGTACCAGTAGTCATGAAATCTAAATATTATTGAATTTGGTCCTGTTAGATTAGGTAACATCTCTGCTACATATTTAAAAGTAAAGTTCTGGTCAGATATTTGATTTTTGTCATAAATTTTGTTGATCCCCTTAGCAGCTTGAATTTAAAAATCAAACATCGGTAACGTACGTAACACGCTCTGGCACGATAAAGCCCCAGCAGTCCGAGTGCTAACAAGCGGCATTTAGTAGCTTAGGGTACTGGCTTTCAGAAAATACATGTCTTCAAAAATCCCCGGCATGGTGCACCTCTGCCATATACTATGTGATAACCTATGAAGCAAATATCCAATCAAAGTTGAGTATTACCGGTGGGTCAGAAAGATGTTGACAGGTTGATATCCAAGCAAAAACTGAGATAAGACACATAACTCGATTTTTTATATCCCAGTTGCCCCTTGATACTCAAGCGTTAGATCCCCTTATCCCTTATTAATTCTATAACTGTAACTGTAAGCCCTAGAACTAGTTTTAGATGACAAACAACAATGTCACAGGAAAATCTAATTAAATATAAACTAATGACGGGAAGTAGCCCTTCGTCAGAATTAAGTCATTAATTACACATTAATAAGCATTCGTCAGCGTAAGTCCAATTATCATAATAAAATAATTAACATGACCTGTGAAAACTGTGTCTGCGGCAGATTTGAAACGTTTTTCTTGATAATTTGGATTGAACGCTTCAACACATATTTCTATAATTGGCGCCCCTGTGTCGTCAACGGAATAATCAAATTCGGAGTCACCCAAAACAGTCCCATCTACAGACACTGATTCACTTGTACGACCCGAATCGCTGTTAAATACAGGTTCATTATCCGACAACGAATCATCGTGGGACAACGGATCATCGTGGGACAACGGATCATCGTCCGATGACGGATCATCGTGGGACAACGGATCATCGTGGGACAACGGATCATCGTGGGACAATAGATCATCGTGGGACAACGGATCATCGTGGGACAACGGATCATCGGGAGACAACAGATCATCGTGGGACAACGGATCATCGTGGGACAACAGATCATCGTGGGACAACGGATCATCGTGAGACAACGGATCATCGGGGGACAACAGATCATCGTCCGATAACGGAGAACCAGACCCTCTGCTAGGTGATTCACCTTCTCCAGATCGAAGCACTTTAACACTGCCATGGTTGGTAGTTAAATTAAGACGTATTTCTTGAAACCCACCAATCCATTCTGTTCTATCTAGTCTGACGCGTTCGCAAAAATATGTTTTCTTAAGCTGTATGTCTGCTGCATTTCCAAACAAGATGTTCAAAAAGTTGTACATCTTTGGCGGAGGTCGTTTTTCGTACAAGATTTCTTTGCCAGAAAACAAACTTACAAGGTCAAATCTGTTAAAACGACCGTTTTCTATGTACGAAGCATATCGGTAAAAATTCGCCGAGAAAGAAAAAAGTGTTCTGTTTAGTTTTATTGTCCAAGTACCTTCCATGGCCTTTTGTATCGTTTTAGTTTCTTCAAATAAATTAAACCGCGATCGCTGCCTGCCAATGTGAATGACGATCTCACTAACGTATGACTCGTTCAGTATGGTAATGCGTTTACCGTACATTTTTAAGAAACGAATGGGCGTGATGCTTGTGTGAAACCACAGTTCTGGGGAATTCCTCTGTTCATCCGTCATGTCATTCAGATAAGACCAAGGCAAAAACTTGGAGCCAATCGGGGTTAGTTTTATTGCAATGTAGTACGATGTCTCCAACCAGTTTGTAGAAAATGGCACACAATTTTCTCCATTGCGAATAAATCCATTGGGACAAAGAACTATTCTGCATTCATCCTGAAAATAAAATGGCAATCTTTAAGGATTCCAATAATAGTTGTTTGAGTACAAATGTCAATGAACCAGTCGTTCTCTTGCCCAAAGCAGGCAGCAATATATTTGACACGCGCAAAAAATATCACCATTAATATAAAGTATGTTACAAGCATGCTTAGTTGGTTTTCAGCCGGGTTTTCAGTGACATCAATGCCCATTATATCTCACATTCCATTCACCAGTGTAATTTTAAGCATAAGTGGTTCCTCAACAGAAATCATGTACATGTATGTGACATTACGCATAACAAAATGAAGTTTATGTGTCTACTGCTTTAACTTATTAGCACGCCTGCATGCGCGGGTCCAGAGGGGGGGGGGGACCGGGGGTCCGGACCCCACTGGAATTTGAAAATTTTACCTAAAAAAAGGCAATTTCGAGATTTTTTGGGGGTTGGACCCCCCTCGTCTGTGACCAAAAATTACTATTTTCGTTAGACCCCCTCTCATGAAAATTTCTGGATCCGCGCTTGGCCTGTACGAAAGTACAGGAAGGGCTATTGCAGTCACCCCGGCGTCGGCGTTAGCGTCGGCGTCTGCGCTGCTCTAATGTTAAAGTTTTTGGTTAAAGTTTTTATAAGTCTATATCTCTTGAACATGTGGATGGATTAAGTTGATACTTTGCATGTTGGTAGATTGGTCTGAAGTTCTATTCTGTACCATCATGACCCACCTGGGTGACCTTGAGGTCAAGGTCACGGACTTAGAAATTTTGTGTTAGAAATTTTGTGTTAAAGATTTTGGTTAAAGTTTTTGTAAGTCTATACCTCCCGAATGTGTAGATGGATCATGTTGATACTTTGCTTATTGATAGATATTGGTCTGAATTTTTATGCTATACCATCACAACCCACCTGAGTGACCTTTAGATCAAGGTCACGGACTTAGAAATTTTGTGTTAAAGTTTTTGATTGAAGTTTTTGTAAGTCTAAGTATATGTATCTTTTGAATATGTAGATGGATCAAGTTGATACTTTGCATGATATTGATAGATATTGGTTCCATCATGACCCACCTGAGTGACATATAGGTCAAGGTCACGGACTTAGAAATTTTGTGTTAGAGTTTTTGGTAAAAGTTTTTATTAGTCTATATCTCTTGAATATGTAGATGGATCAAGTTGATGTTTTGCATGTTGGTAGATACATTTATTGGTCTGAAATTTTATGCTGTACCATCACTGCCCCACCCCCCCCCCCCTGAGAGGCCTTGAGGTCAAGGTCATGGGTCATAGATTTTAATAGATTTAGTGACAAAGCACAAGTCAGGCGAGCTATGCTCATGTGACAGCTCTTATTTTATGACAGAATAACTAACAAAAAGCATATTCCAAATACAATATCACCAATTATCATATATGACGCCGCTGTTTTCCAGTGGATAACGTCATGTCATAAAAATCATATGACCACACGTGTATTAACACTTTTGTGGGAATACGTAACGTCATTGACGACGTCGTAACAACAATGTAAATTTTCATTGGAAATATGTCCACTTTGAAAGCGATACAAACCTACATGTATTTTAGAAGTCATATGATAAAACGAATCTCACACTCGTGGTCATTTCATATGAAATTTATTAAACTCGCCGAAGGCTCGTTTAATAAATTTCATATGAAATGACCACTCGTGTAAGATCCTCTATATACTCATTTGTCTTATGTTTACCTTATCTGGGTGTCTAACCATAAATTCCCCACATCTTTCATTCTTGATATCTTCTATGCGGTTGGTTAACGGCTGGGCTACGACATTCTGGACTTGACGATAATCCATCACCATAGAGAGCGTATGGGTTAAATCTTTATCTGGAGGCAATGCCGTACAGAACTTAGGGACTCCACCAGAATTACACATTATACAGTAAATATTAGCGAACCTGAAGGTGCCAACCATGTCTAGTAGGGGCGAATACCATCTTTGACAGGCATTAACAAGTCCAGCGTCATAAACCGTCCATCTCCCAGTTACATTACATGAACTTATAATGTTGTCCCTACAAACATGTTTCAATATATCCACTCCTTTTGGAGGGGTAAACCGCAATGCACACTTGTTGCGCTCGCTACCTAAAATGACGTCAAGGCAATGAGTCATTGACCAGCCGAATTTTTGTGACTCGAGTCGAAGGTCCCAGTATGTATATGAATGAACGTCATTGCACTTTGCACAGTAGTCATTATAATAGTTCAAATCTGTAGATGGATCGTAGACTGGGTACATCGAGCCCCAAGGAGCAACGTTTTTATTCGTGCAGGAGTCCGTCTCAGAGCCATTCAAGCATTTATCCACCATAAAGTATTTATGGATATTAGTCCCGTTTCCGACGTAAGGCCTATGACACATATAGTCTTCCGTGTCACCCTTTTCGCAGCAATTCCCAATGCTCTTGCAAACACTATCACACCTACAAGGGAGACAACAAGATTCTTTGGAATGTGTTCGATTATACCCTTCTTGTGACACACAGATATCGGCGAGAGGGCATCGTTCCTTAAGGTCATTAAAATCATACACTTGCGCAACAGCCTCGTTTTGGAGATCTGTCTGTGTCGACAAGTATTCTTTGTCTGTAGCAGATGTCAACAACGCCAATGGTGGGTTGCTTGTCAATTTAGAAATTCCTGCTCCTCCATCACCTTTGATGGCGCATCCAATCCCGGGGAACCTCGTGAAAATAATGCTGATAGTAACATTACACAGTAAGTACCAATGATTTAGTAGGGTATCCATCTGTAAACAGAGTTAACATCATTCCGTAAGGTAACCATTGGTTAATAACATAGATGTTAAGTATTTGCTTACAGCATCTGACTCATGCAGCAGCAGTCACATGACTAGGTATATTTTAATTGTGCCTCTCTAATAGCAGGTCAGCATTCGCGCTAGACTTTCTATACTGTATGCTTGTTGTATAAATGTAGTAGTTATAATTAAATATCAGAATTGAGTCTGGAGTTATTATTAATATATAATAACAAACATAACATGGTGTCAGAGTAAATACGTCAATTATGGATAAATTTACGACCGGATCACTTCCATGTATGGACTGGGAAAGACAAGACTTGGAACAAAGCTGGAAAAGTTTTAAGCAACATGTTCAGTTTATGTTCGACGGGCCTCTAAAGAAGAAAGATGAGGAAGAAAAATGTATAAAAAAAAAAAAAAAAAAAAAAAAAAAAAAAAAAGTATAAACTTTATTTATTTTACTTCAATTACACAGAAAGCTCGTTGAACTTATATACGCGTTCTTGAAGGCGCGGATGTTGGCGTTATGTGGTCAAACGTGGTGGAGGACACCGGAGAACCCGGGGAAAACCACCGAACCTGGACGGGCGACCACTACCCTGCCACATGCCTTGACCCGGATTCGAACCCGGATCGCCGTGGTGACACGCGAGTGCGTTATCCACTACGCTATCCAGGCCCCATGTGTTTTCTTGATGCTCTGGGTAGGAGAAAAGGGCAGGAATTTATTCCAAACATGGAATTTGTCAGCTGCACAGAAGAAAAAACTGGATAATTACTACAATGGTTTCGAAGCGTACGTTAAACCTACGTCTAACACCATATACAACAGGTATAAATTTCAAAGTCGGGTGCAGAATCAGGAAGAGCCATTCGAACAGTTTGTGGCTGAATTACAATTGCTAGTCAAAGACTGTGAATCTGATAAGCAAGATGAAATGGTTCGTGATAGAATTGTGGCAGGAGTTAAAAACTCGAAAATCAGAGCTAAGTTGTTAAATGAGGGTTCAACATTGACACTGACTAGAACACTCGAAGTGGCAAGAACTCATGAATTGTCACATACTCAGTGTAGTGCAATAGAAGAAAAGACTGTAAATGCGGTCAGACAGAAACAGAAATCAAACCACGGAAAATCTGAGAAACAGAAAACCCCATCAAACTCTGCAAAAGAACTTTGTGGCAAATGCGGTTATGAACATGGGAAATTGCAATGTCCCGCGTACGGAAATCGCTGCTCAAAGTGCAAACGTTTTAATCATTTCCAGAAAATGTGCAAGACTCCAACATTAAGCAGTTACAAATCAAAGAAAAAACACGTACGTACAGTCAACGATTCGAGTGACAGTAGTGACAATGAGCTATATGCAGGTATGATAAATGACTTACCAATGAATTCTGTAAATTCGTTAAATGATGAATGGTCAGTAAATTCGAAAATCAATGACAGATCGATAAATTTCCAGATCGATACTGGCGCAAGATGTAACGTGATGTCACAAGACAATTTTCGCTCGTTGGGAATTAAAACTGCCTTGAAACCAACATCTACAAAATTGACATCATTCAGTGGACATAAATTAAAAGCCTACTGGAATAGTACAGTTGCCGTGCAAAATACAAGGTAACAATTTTGCCATTGACTTTTACATTGTCGACTCATCTGTTCCATCTGTTCTTGGAAGTTCAACATGCCGAGATATTGGGTTGATTCAAAGACTGTATAATGTACATGCAAATGAAATGCCACAGCAGAAAAAAGGCTTGCCACAAGACATTGAATCGTCGTACAATGATCTTTTCGAAGGTCTGGGTTGCATGCCAGACACATATTCAATAAAGGTAGATCCATCAGTGAAACCTGTCATCCATCCACCTAGGAAAGTTCCAATTTCTATGAAAGAAAAGGTGAAATCGGAATTATTACGAATGGAATCCGAAGGTGTGATCACGAAACAAACAGAACCTACTGACTGGGTAAACAGCATGGTAGTTGTGCCAAAGCCTAATGGAAAGGTTCGAATCTGCATAGATCCCCGCGATTTAAACAAAGCAGTGTTACGAGAACACTATCCAATGAAAACAATCGAGGACATATTGACTGAAATACCAGAAGCCAAAGTGTTTTCGAAAATAGATGCCGTCAGTGGATACTGGCAAATAAAACTAAGCCCTGAAAGCCAGAAACTGTGTACGTTTAATACACCCCTGGGAAGATATTCGTTTACCAGATTACCGTACGGATTAAAATCTGCTGAAGAGGTGTATCAACGATCGGTTTCGAACATGGTTCAAGACATTGAAGGTTGTGAGGCTATAGTTGATGACATTTTGATATGGGGAAAAGATATCGCAGAGCATGACAAAAGGCTAAAACAGGTACTTAACAGAATAAGGGAATACAATATGAAATTAAACAGGGACAAATGTGAATTTCGTAAAAGTAGTATTTCTTATGTCGGACATGTACTGACAGGCCTTGGAGTAAAGCCTGATCCAGAAAAGGTGAGAGCTGTAAAGGAAATGCCGCCACCGACGAACGTAAAAGAGTTACAAACGTTACTAGGATTTGTCCAATACCTAGCCAAATTCATAGCAAACATGTCGGAAATTACTGCGCCACTCAGACAGTGTGTGAAAAGGACATTCAGTGGCACTGGGACTCTGAACAACAATCAGCATTTGATATGTTGAAGGAAAAAGTGTCAAATGCTCCTGTTTTACGTTACTATGATCCAAAGAAGGAATTAGTAATACAGGTCGATGCAAGTTCAAAGGGTCTTGGAAGCGTGTTACTTCAAGAAGGACGACCGATTGCATACGCGTCACGAGCGCTGACGAAAGCTCAGCAAAACTACGTGCAAATCGAAAAGGAAACTCTTGGAATTACTTTCGCTTGTAACAAATGGCACCAATTTATTTTCGGAAGAGAAGTTATGGTAGAAACTGATCATAAACCATTACAGGCAATATTCACCAAACCGTTGTTTAAATAACCATTAAGACTTCAAAAGCTATTGCTTGATTTACAGAAATATGACTTGAAAGTAAAATACAAACCAGGAAGTACGTTATTTTTGGCAGATCATCTTACTAGAGCTTATCTAAATGAGGCAAAGCAGGATTTGTTATCTGACACTGAACTGAGTGTAAATTACCTAACATTCTTACCTGTGTCAAAAGAAAACCAGTTGAAAATCAAAAATGCGACAAAACAGGACGAAGAAATGCAAATATTGAGGGACTGTTCTCAAAGGTTGGCCACAACGAAAAGACCAAGTTCCGCCAATAATAAGGCCATACTGGAATTTTCGTGATGAAATAACTTACGTTGAAGAAATGTTATTCAAAGGACAAAAGTTGATAGTACCAAAATCATTAAGAAAAGAAATGTTGGCTATCATTCATGAATCGCATTTGGGAATAAATAAATGTAAGTCGCGTGCCAGAGATTCATTGTTTTGGATAGGAATGGTATCTGAGGTAGAGCAGACAGTAAGAAACTGTACAGTGTGTGCTCAAAATCAAAGAGCAAATATTAAAGAACCATTGATACCGGGAATAATACCTGACAGACCATGGTCACATGTTTCCGCAGATATCATGGAACTGAATAACAGACATTATCTTGTCATAGTAGACAGATACTCAAAATGGGTAGAGCTGAATTTGTTAGAGAATATGACTAGCAAAAATGTCATAAAACATTTGAAAAGTCAGTTCTCGCGGTTCGGAATTCCTGATCAATTTTATACAGACAACCAATCGACGTTTGTAAGTGCTGAGTTCAGGAATTTCGCAAAAGAATATGGATTTGACTGTGTCACTTCTTCGCCAACATGTGCGCAAAGCAATGGACTAGCAGAAAGAGCTGTTCAAACTGTAAAAGACATGTTGAAAAAGGCGAAAGATCCATATTTAGCAATGTTGTCATATAGAACGACAGCAATAGATGACATAGGACTGTCACCAGCAGAAATGATGTTCTCGCGTAAGCTAAAAACAAAACTACCAACGTCAGCTCCACTGCTTCAACAACAAGGACTGCCTAAGAACCTTAAAAATCGTTTCAAACGACGACAGGAAAAACAAAAGCAGTATTATGACCGTGGTAGTAAGCAGCTAAAACCGTTGAAAATCGGAGAAAATGTCGTTATGGAACACAACAATACGTGGAAACCAGCTACGGTTTCGGCAGAACATCATACACCGAGATCATACGTTGTGGAAAACGAATATGGACAAACATACCGACGTAATCGCAGAACCTACGATCGACATCTGCGAGATTTCATCCTGATCAAATACCAGACGACAGGTCAGGAAATGCAACGACGTCAACGTCAGAATCAACGTCAACGTCAGACCAGCAAAATGGAACAACAGAAACAACACCAACGCAGACAACAACGCGTTCGGGTCGCGTGGTAAAAGTACCATCAAAGTTCCAGGATTATGTAATGTAAATATACATGTAGTGTGAATAAGCTACGAATGGAAGTGTTCTATAATCAGTAGTATTCTTAAAATCAGTTGCATAATAGTTTGTTTCGAAAATTCGAAATTTGGATTAATGTGCTATTCATTCATTCATTTATATTGGAACATATGTGCTTAAATATATAAAATTCATGAAAGTAAAAAAAATGCTAAATTCATTCATAAAATTCATTCATAGAAAATTTGGATATTTAGCAGCTGGTACATTCATTGAGAATTGGATTATATTACATAGATTCCAGACCACACACTCATTAAAACAATCCAGGCATCATAGAGATTAAGCTGTCATTGAGCTTATCCTAATTATTTAGATACTGTTAACCTTTAACAAAAGACTTGTGACTGCTGACAGATACAATTACGAACTTGATAAGGCTAAGCATTTTAGGGTTGGTTCATGCAATCTAATTATGTGGTTGATAACAGAAACACTGTTTTGACATTTAATGTATTATAAAGCAACAAGGTTGAACTGACATAGTTTCCAGTACAAATATGTAGTCTCGTCAGTATTTGGAGCAAACAATTAATGCATGCTTTCCAGAAAGTTTTTAATGCATGTAAATGAATTTAAATTTCATTTTTTCTTTGAAAAGGGGGATGTTAAGTATTTGCTTATAGCATCTGACTCATGCAGCAGCAGTCACATGACTAGGTATATTTTAATTGTGCCTCTCTAATAGCAGGTCAGCATTCGCGCTAGACTTTCTATACTGTATGCTTGTTGTATAAATGTAGTAGTTATAATTAAATATCAGAATTGAGTCTGGAGTTATTATTAACATAACAATAGATAAAGACTAAATACAGAACACAGTGTATGTACTATACGGGTATGAAATGCTAGGTCTTTAAAATCGGCCACAAGGCGCTTATTTATGTTACTTATGATCACTTATTTTTCAGACAGGTTTCTTCTAGTATTGTCAATTTAGTCTTTTCCCACCTCGGTTTTTAAAGGAATTTCTTCCTGATTGCGCAATTTCCTAATTATTGCATATTTTTACCCATTTCTATGCAAACGGTTTTTCAGATTAATGACCGAAAAACGTACCAAACTTATTGTTACAATTATGTTGGATGATGGCCGTCAGTCCAGCTCCCTTCCTGCATTGCAACGCTATGGAGTGTGAAATTCGTGATACACTAGTGCGATCAGGTGAGCGATTCGCAAACACCACAAGAATGCCTCGGGTGATCCCTGTGGATCATATAAGAGCCGCCATATAAGAAAACCAATAACATGTATCGGCGAAAACAAAGGCGCCGATCAGCTGTGCAGTAAATGTACAGCTGGTCAGCACCTTTATTTTCGCTACACGGATAGTGGAATTATTCTTCTACTTATATCCAAAATTTCTAACTTCTGTCCTGCTTCTGTGATGGTACAGGCCGGTTTGTTTCGGACCTGGTCGGAAGCTCAAATTGTTGGATTTCTCATGCTAGGCTCATAGTGTAGGTTCGATCTCAGGATACAAGATGGTTGTTTTGGTGGATTAAAAAAGCCTGTATATGGATGCTTCGTTGATTTTGCTAAAGCTTTTGATTCAGTTTCAAGAAATTCTCTGCTTTATAAGCTCACACAAACTAACATTGGGGGCAACTTTTATAAACTTATTAAAAGTATGTATTCAAGCACAAAATTTCGATTTAAAGCAGACAATAAGTTAGGACCAGCAAGATTTTCTTACAGAGGCGTTAAACAAGGTGATGGATTAAGTCCTCTACTTTTTAATGTTTTTATTAATGACCTATGTGATAGTTTTGACGAAGATTGTAAACCAGTTTTAATTGAAGATGTTAATATAAACTGTTTATTATATGCTGACGATTTACTAATTATATCTGAGTCAGAGGAAGGTTTGCAAAATTGTTTATCTATTTTAGAACAGTACTGTAACAGATGGAAACTTGAGGTCAACTTAGATAAAACCAAAGTTATTATATTTAGCAGAAGACGGAAGGTATTCATGGCTGATATGAAATATAAGAACTCTTCGATTGAGCAAGTATACAATTATCAGTATTTAGGAGTCAATATATCTTTCACAGGCAATCTGAAACAGGCTTCAATAGACTTATCAGCCAAAGCAACAAAGGCCTTATTTAGCCTTAACTCAAAAATTAAAGAATACAGTAACATAAATGTTGAAACTTTATCCAAATTATTTGATACACTTATCCAGCCAATATTAACATATGCTAGTGAAATCTGGATTTCTGATTATAAGATAGATTTAATGGATGATAAATATCCATTTGAGCTTGTCCATTTGAAATCTTGCAGATTCTCTTTAGGAGTGCATCATAAAACTTCTAATTTAGCATCGAGATGTGAACTAGGTCGGTTCCCTATATTAATATCAATACTTAAACTTATGCACAGTTACTACTGCAGGCTCATCAAGCTTCCATCTGACAGATTGCTATATAAACTATATCAAACTGACAAACAGCTGTTTCTGCAGGGTAGTAATTCGTGGCTCACAAACATTAGACACTTGGAAAAGCTTCTGAATATACAAGGACTTAATAGCTTGAGTAAAGGTGCATTTATTCAGACTTTACAAGTATTTTATAAGAACAAAGTAGAGACTAACTTAGCACATATCAAGGAATCTTCTGATAGTAAACTCGAACTTTTTAGTACCCTTTATAATAGTTTTAGTGTACCATGTTATTTAAACATGAATTTTAGTAAAGCTAAGAGATCTTTAATTACCAAACTTAGGCTTAGTTGTCATATACTTAATATTGAAATAGTGCGTTATTGTAGACCGAAAATCGTAAGACAGAAACGATTCTGTCCCTTCTGTCCGGACACAATAGAATCTGAGGAACATTTCCTTTTAAACTGCAATAAGTATGATTCCAAACGCAAAAACAATAGGTTTATATCAGAAATTGTACATGATTTTGGCAAAGGAATAGACGCAGTTAAACATATTCTTAACCCGCAAACTAAACAAAATTGTAAAAGCATTTGTAATTTTATTGGTGACGCTTTACATATTAGAAAGTGTCCACAAAATAAGTAGATGGTTTGGCTATTGTTATTTTCTTATAATAGCCGCTACAAAGAAACATCTGTTTTTCTGATAGATTTTGTTACAATGAAGTAGTAACTACTAATATATATGTTTAAATATATACATATAGTCATGTCGTAGGGAACTGTAACATTTTCAATTTTTCAATACAGTCTATGTCAGTTCACTATAGCTTAGTTCACATTATGTGTAACGTTTGAAACACACTGATATACTACTTTGGAGATGCCACCTACGTCATGTCATAATCTTGTTATATTACCATTCATATGCTTATCATCCTACATGTATCTATTTTTCATGCGTATTGGATGTCCGACCTGATCGCAATTTTATGGTTGCTGGCAGACACAGCCTAGATCAGGGATGCCATATTAGTATAACTGCTCTGGGCACTGCATCAGCATTCCTCAACATTTGCTTTGCGGTCATCCAGTACTCACGATAGAATATGTCAAGTTAGTGTATTTGTGTATTTGTATTGAATGTTTTGTAGATACGCTAAAATGTATTTGGCAATCTGAATAAAGAATTGAATTGAATTGAATTGTTGGGAAAAAGTCAATGAGAATGCCGTTTAAATTTTAATTATTACCCAACCTACTATATGCAGAGTAATTGCATATTGAGTTGGTCACTGACCGGTCCATAGTTTTGGATATAACATGGGACTATACCATGGCCTGGTACCCAGCTCAAAAAAGATGATATACAATGGCCTGGTACCCTGCTCAAAAGATGTCAGCGCTGTAGCAATGTTTAACTATGTCACAGGTTGGCCTTAACTGCGCATGCCTGGACCTTTTCCATAGTTTTGGATATAATAGAAGAACTAAATCAGAGGATAGATAGGTGATAATTGAAAATATAAATGCAGTCGACGAAAGTGGATCTAAAATACACTGAACAGTGTTTTGATAGCAAATTGTCAACCTCCTCATTAATGGCAGTGTATCTTTTAAAGATGCTAGAAGTCCAATTTGATTTTGAACTGATATGGAGAGTCAGAAGAATATAATCTTCATGGTATCTAGTATATATATGTTACTGTTGGGTAATAAAACAGTTATTTCATGGCTTTTTGGTGAATAGTCAAAACCATTGCCCCTCGGTGCCTCGGATGACCCGATGGACTATTGCCTTCGGCCTCGGGCAATAGTCCACCATGGTCATCCTCGTCACCTCGGGGCAATAGTTTTGACTATTCACCAAACCACCATAAAATAACTGTTTACTATTGAATTTCGAGTGATATGATGAGAAAATGATTTGTATTTAATTTTGTATTTAATTTAGAATTTTAGAAATTAAAGAAACTGCATTTTAGTGATTGTATAGTTTGAATCATCCTAGCGGATTGATTTATAAAATATGTGGTGAACCCAAAGAGCTTCAATTTATGGGTGATTTTTAGATCAAGGAAGCCAAGGTTTGTAAAGGTGATATTTATGAGTCGCCGTTTTACTATAAAATCAGTATTTTGATATCACAAAGTCGATTTTTTGATATAAAAAAATCGAATTTTTGATATTAAAAAAATCAGGATTATTATCGAATTTGTGATATCACAAAATATATTTTTTATATCAGAAAATCGAATCTGTGATATCAAAAAAATCAAGGTTATTTTCTGATATAAAAAAAATCGAATTTCTGAATCAAAAATTCGAATTTTTGATATCCAAAAATCGATTTTCTGATATCAAAAAATCGGGACTATTTCTTGATATCAAAAATTCGACTTTGTTCTATGTTCATCGTAAGCCGCGGCACACACACATGTACGGTACTTATAAACACAAAATTCTCAGGCTAATCTAATAGTAACATAATCTGTATATTTGAGCATATCATAACATATGCTATTCTGCCTTCACAAAAGAAAAGAAAAGTACAACAAGATATATACGAGTGTCCTTTTAAAATAGTTTGACACATTGTAAAGAAACGCGCATGTTTCAAGTCTGACCATGCTTTATCGATAGTTTTACTGAACATACACAACCTAGCTGGAGGTAGCTCAACGATAATTATTCCTACTTCCAAACAATGTGTTTGTTTGGTGGCAGGAACATGTGCTTTTAGGCCACGTCCCGGTGTGCCACGTCGTCCACCTACCGTGAGGCAGGATTTCGTCGTCCGTCATTAAGACACGTTTCTCAATGCGGAATCAAACATTCGTTGTGTATGTACCTGTAAGAAGGTAGTTTTAGTGGACTACGAGACTAAGAGCCGCAGACCCTACCGGGGAGCGTAGCCGCCAAAAATATCTTTTATGAGCCCATTATCACTCCAAAGATAATTGAATAATGAATGACCCGTACTTGTTATTGAATCCTATTCTGTTCTAGAAAATCCAAAGCTCAGGGTTTAAGCTCAGGGTTTTAATATAATTATTTTAACAAAATAGTGATGAATTTAAACAGGTTTCTGTGTAGCGTTTATTATTATTATTTTTTTTTATTTATTTATTTATTTATTTATTTATTTATTTATTTATTTATTATCGTCAGCATAGTATATACCGATTGATCAAACGCTAAATATACATCGTGATTGGCTGAACGTTATTTCTATTCTTTAACGTTGGTCGAAAGCCTCGTGGTTTTTAACGTTTCCTTCTAGCTCTCCACTTTTTAAAATGGATGAACGCTGTACAAGGTTTGGAACGTTTCATGACCTGTTGATTGGTCAAATGCTATCGTTTTAAGATGACTTGATTGAAACGCATTTTGAATTGGCTGAATAACCAAACGTTAATAAGTTGCGAAAACGCTTCGAAAATGAATTGCAAACGCGTATTAGGACAGAAAAAAAACTCCGCTGTAACTATCTGTGTAAAGAGGCGAATCTCCTCGAACCTATGCGCATCATGATACACAAGCAGGGGAACGGAAGTGACGAAAACGGAAGTGACGAAAGTAAAGGCACTTGTGAATGTACAATGGAATTCATGATCGGTCACTTGCTTATTGTACTATAGACGATCAGTCATTTGCTTTCTACGTCACCAAAACATATACGTCACCAAAACAAGTGACAGAAGAAATGTATGGAATGACGCGTTATATTTTCGTCATTTTCCCTGTATTTCGCATCCTTGGACAGTTTGACAGTATTTTGTCTCATGTCCTCGGTAAGTATTGGTATTTGAAGACTAGAACTTTAAACTACATGCGTTTCACATCTTACCAAATATTTTTAAAGTCACTGTCTATTCTCAATTGTTTAGGTAGCTAAAAACAAAAATTTGAAATACACATAAATACTACAAAATATAGAGTCTATACTAATTCAAATATTAATGAAACCTGTTCCTTTTCCAATATATAACTAATCCCAAAACCTTTGTCGAGATCTTAGAAATAAGAAACTAAAAAGCTCAGATTCAAGCCACCTTTTTATTTCAAATGAAATTGGACACAACATCTTCGTTAAGGTTTATTTGTCAATTAGTTGTTTTGTTGTCCATATGGTCATGATTTATAGGCAATTTTGTTGTTTCATTACCAAGTACATGTACTTTGTCAGCCAAGAACACCGTAAAATTAATATTCTGTAAAAAAGAGGCGACCTTGGTATTATTATTGTATCTGATTTTCTATGTATACACAGCATACGAGGGATGATCCAGAAATACACAGAATTTGGACTTCCAGTGTGACACCGTACGGAGGCAATAAAATTCTAAGTAACAAGTATGCCCTTAGTAATGATATAATTGATCAACAACTATTCGACTTGAATTCGTATAAGCTCGAAAATAAACTATTGTTAAAATGTAGACAAGTGCCAAAAGGCATTTTTTGTTTTATGGAAGTTACAGGAATAGCTATCCAAACATACATGTATTCACTTATATTTGAGCATTATGTTTTCACTATGTAACATGCCATTCCTTTAACCTTTCATGTCTGTTGATATCAGGTGCAAACAGCACAAAAATCCAACACCAAAACATAAAATAATAAGAACCACCACAGAAGTATCACAGAAGTATAACTATCAGTAATTTAAAAAGAATTACTGGCTTAAACTATTTTTACAGGCCCTAACCACACACGCAGCTTCTGCAGTGGTTCACAACATTTAGTTAGTTGATCGGTCCTCGTGGTCCTCTAACTCGTCAATGAATCAGGAAGGACAAACAAATAAATCATGATCAGTGTAAACTTTATCAAAACGGTAATTACGAGCTTACTGAAATATTGCTTTCATTATATTAATTATTTGTATTAAAATTGTTCATAAGATTCAATTTGATTTGTCATTAATGTTAAATATTTCACCATCCTTGGATTGTCTCAACTAATATGCATACTACCTTTCGTATTCATACTATATCTTATTTAAGGTACCTACTTTGTCTACGGTCCTACTTTGCCTATGGTACCTGTGGTCCTCGTGTCCTTGCTCTGTGTACTAACAAGTGTCGTCCTCAACGTGTTCTATAGGGGAACCAACGACAGGTGAGTCCCTACCTGGGCAAAACTCTATATAAAATGCACTATCATGGACGAATTGTGAGCTCGAGACATAATAAAATTGGTGACCTGGAAACGAAGAAGACCAGAGAAAGTATGCCATATACAGGGTGTCCCAAAAACCGTAGCCGCTACAATATATGTTTACTATTAATTCGATTTTTACAGAGAACTCATCAAACTTAGCAGGTGTATGCTTCAAAACAACGTCTTTAGATACATATAAACTGCCTATCCCCTAACCAAGCTTTAATATTGTGTTGATAACGTCCATTTCCCCATCTCTAGGGTGAATTTATCTGCTCAGGACTGCATTAAGGAACTGAAAGATGTATTAGCTCACATAAATGATATGCGTATAATATTCAGTCAAACTTTAGTTTCATTAAAGACATGATTTGGCTTTTTATACGTTCAGTTCAGTTATCAGTATGAAAAAAATCTACACTTACTAACTGGTCTTGTAATCTGCTTCCTGGAAGTCTGTACCGTTACCATGTATCTAAGATAGGCCTAACTGACCGTCCCGCTCATGGTGAACTCAGCTGTTGCACGTTTACGGTAAATATAAGAACAGCAAATAATATAACAAAAATTAATAACTCAGAATAACAAGTCCATTTAAACCCAACTTATATGTAGTGAAACTGGAGTGAACACGGGTATACGATTTTTTTTTTTTTTTTTTGCTGTTGTTTCAAACATATACATCCTCTTTAGAACGGCAAGGCGGTTCTATACTTGAACCGCAATCTATTTTTTATGCAAAAAATAATAAGAATCTCATTTTTTTTCAATTGAAAATTTTCCATTTTTACAAGTTAGGAAAAAATCTGAGTATTTCGTAATGTATTTTGTGTTGTTGTTTTTTTTTTTTTTTTTTTTTTTTTTTTTTTTTTTTTTTTTTTTTTTTTTTTCTTCCACTTTAGGTAAAGATAAGCACTATGAACGATGAATATACCATGAACAGTAACGACGAGCCTAGTCAAGTATAATAACACCAACTAATGGCGAACACAATCCACCATCGACTCCACCGAAAAAGAATGGCTTCATTCCTCCATTCAGCACAAGACATATATACGTTAAACGTTCCTTCATACGAGCCAAACAAATTCGTGAAACACGTGGATGAATTTATTGGTGAGAAAAGAAGGGAGGATGATATTAATTCCGAATGGAGAGACCTAGCAAATATTCAGCTCGATCGAACAACGTTATTAGTAACATTGGCGTTTTTGTTACAATGTATCGTTCAATGACGAACTGGCGTTTATGTTTCAACTTGTGTTTTAGTATTGTCGAACTGGCGTTTATGTTTCAACTTGTGTTTTAGTATTGTCGAACTGGCGTTTATGTTACAACTTGTGTTTTAGTATTGTCGAACTGGCGTTTATGTTTCAACTTGTGTTTTAGTATTGTCGAACTGGCGTTTATGTTTCAACTTGTGTTTTAGTATTGTCGAACTGGCGTTTATGTTTCAACTTGTGTTTTAGTATTGTCGAACTGGCGTTTATGTTTCAACTTGTGTTTTAGTATTGTCGAACTGGCGTTTATGTTACAACTTGTGTTTTAGTATTGTCGAACTGGCGTTTATGTTACATCTTGTGTTTTAGTATTGTCGAACTGGCGTTTATGTTTCAACTTGTGTTTTAGTATTGTCGAACTGGCGTTTATGTTACAACTTGTGTTTTAGTATTGTCGAACTGGCGTTTATGTTACAACTTGTGTTTTAGTATTGTCGAACTGGCGTTTATGTTACAACTTGTGTTTTAGTATTGTCGAACTGGCGTTTATGTTTCAACTTGTGTTTTAGTATTGTCGAACTGGCGTTTATGTTTCAACTTGTGTTTTAGTATTGTCGAACTGGCGTTTATGTTACAACTTGTGTTTTAGTATTGTCGAACTGGCGTTTATGTTACAACTTGTGTTTTAGTATTGTCGAACTGGCGTTTATGTTTCAACTTGTGTTTTAGTATTGTCGAACTGGCGTTTATGTTACAACTTGTGTTTTAGTATTGTCGAACTGGCGTTTATGTTACAACTTGTGTTTTAGTATTGTCGAACTGGCGTTTATGTTACAACTTGTGTTTTAGTATTGTCGAACTGGCGTTTATGTTACAACTTGTGTTTTAGTATTGTCGAACTGGCGTTTATGTTACAACTTGTGTTTTAGTATTGTCGAACTGGCGTTTATGTTACAACTTGTGTTTTAGTATTGTCGAACTGGCGTTTATGTTACAACTTGTGTTTTAGTATTTTCGATCTGGCGTTTTTGATACAACTTTGGTTTTAGTATTGACGAACTGGCATTTTTGATACAACTTGCGTTTTAGTATTGACAAACTGGTGTTTTCACAATGCGATATTGTTTACGAAGGCATGAAATGACTTACATTTCTGTTCGACTGGCGTTGTTCAGTGACGAACAGGACCCAGTTGTTCAAAGCATTGTTAGCTTAACGATATCGTTAAGACATAAATTTGTTAAGCAAATATCAGCTAAAGTAACAAATACACTGTTATTTTTTGTTGAAAAAATGTGAGAATCCTTTGCAGTGCAAAGGATTCTCACATTTTTTCAACAAAAAATAACAGTGTATTTGTAATATTAATGTTTGAAATTTTAACGAGACGTTAACTAACGACGTTGTTAGTTTTGAACAACTGGGCCCTGGTGTTTTGTTCCACTGAGTTATTAGTCTATTTACATTAGTTTGCGCTTTGGTCCTATTTTGGATTTTGAAGTTATTGATTTCGACTCCCTGATTTATTTAAATTATCAGTATTACTGCATAATTGTCTGGTTTTCGGGTTGCTGGTGAGAGCTCCTTACACACCCTCTTTCTTTTTTCTTTTGAACATTTATTCCAGAGGATCTACTTTTTTCCTTTTGAAAATTGTAGATGAATAATATACAGTTAGTTCTCTCTCTCTCTCTCTCTCTCTCTCTCTCTCTCTCTCTCTCTCTGTGTGTGTGTGTGTGTGTGTGTGTGTGTGTGTGCTATGAAGTTCAGTTATCATAGAGGACAATATAGATTCTCGATAAGAATTTAAATCATTTGCATCCCATACCATATAGCCCAATAAACTTATCATAGATTAGGCCACAAAATCATAAGAAGAAAAACTGTCTTTTACCACCCGAACAACAACGGTCCAAAGCCGGCTATATCTACACAACGCCCAAAGACTAGCTGACATAGCTTTATAAGTAGGTGAACGAAATAATGTGGTCAGATCTATTGGGCTATCCTCGACCCAGCACTTAAGAGAAAATGTCTTTGTCATGTGCATAAGTCTGTTTGGTTCTTTCATAGATGTTTCCTTCTCAGACAACACCCGCGCATTCAAAACGTGTTTATATATTAAGTTATATGAGCTCTCTGTATAAAATTGACGAAAACTATCATTTTAAAATAAAAACAGAACTTTATAATATTGATACACCAGGAGAAAAACCTGCCGTACCAAAGGACGTTGTCGTTGGACCTAACTCATTGTAATCTATGAATTTGCTTCAGTACTGATAAAGGCAATAGCCTTATTTGAGAAAATGTGTCTTCTACATCCTGCCGAGACAGAATCCAGACTAGCTGATCTACTTAGTTGCTCCTTAAAAACTTAAGACGCTAGCCGTATTGTTTAGAGAACTCGCAATTCAATTCGATTTTATCTGTTCGATTTCGATTTGGTTTAACGTGATTTCTGGGTGTGCGACATTGTTACATTTTGTCGTAATTCAAGGACGGGATAATTGGTCAATCACATCAACATTTATTACAGTTTTCAGTGCAGTAAGACATTGTGGATATACGTTTTATTTTTAATTCCACTAATATGGAAGTCTATGGGAGATTCCATTCTATAAATGACGTGAGTTTCTAGCAATAATGTTCCGTTGTTATGAATGTTTGACGGACTTTCGCAAACACTGCCGTCCAGAATCGGGCTGCTTTTATATATTTTTTGCTTATTCATTTATTTATTTTGCTTATACTGTGAGTGTCTGGGGTCTAGTTTGGTCATCAAGTGAAATAAATATGTTTAAACTGTATATTGTCAAAGTCCACATCACTATCATGTCTGTCAGTTTTTTGTGTCTAGTTGCTGAACGTCCTTGGCAGTAATCAGGGACGTCGCCCCTATCCTCTGCCCAATACTGGAATTAAATGACATCACAATGTAGCAATATAGCACCACCATAGAAAGAAACAATTAAGGTGTAGTTGGCTATTGCTTCTAAGGCGATCAGTCAAATAATAGCTCAGGATGTATGGAGAGATCAACATTCAATCTCGTATAACCCACAACTATGCGCATGGTGAAATCTCTCTCTCTCTCTCTTTTAAAAAGACAGTCAACTCGGATTACAAGAGATGAGATATTCGGTTATCAGAAATGGCAATGACGTTTATCAGTTTAAAATTTTAACTTGCATCTCAAGATTGCATACTATAACTATAATATAGCCCAATAATCTAATCATAGACTGGGTCACAAAACATCTTGAGGGTGAGGTTAGGTACCTGTAAAACCGGTTTAAGCCCGCCAGTAACTTTGTGTTACTGATCGTTCCAAGTCGATACTTCTGTAGTGGTTCTTTTTGTTTTATGTCTTGGTGTTTAAAATTTTTTTGTGCTGTTGGCGCCTTATGTATGTTTTCATATTTTTAGTTAAGTTAAGGTAACTGAGTGGCCACCTATTGGGAAAATAGCTGCTCATTCGGCTTACGATATGTTTCATGGTATAAGTACCTGATTGTTAGTTTGGTTTTTTCCCACCTCGGTTTTTGGAGTGGGAATCTTTTTCTGATTGCGCCTTTTCCTGATCTTTGCCTACTTGTACCTTTTTTTGAAAAAAGTCTACATTTTGTCACCAGAATAACAATCATGGTTTAAATCTAGCCTCATCTTAGTATTGTCCATTCAGGAACGCAAATGCTTTGTTTATGATACTGTTGAATCTGAATGCCATGTCATTTGTGAATGTCCGATTTATGAAGACCTGCGTAACAAGTTGTTTACAAAAGCTAAAAATGTAGTCCCTAATTTTGACAATTTAAGTGATTTTGATAAAATGTGTCAACTGCTCTCGAACTGTGATATAGTTAAATTAACAGCCAAAATCCTCTGTGATATTTTGAACCGCAGACGATCATTTTTGTATCGTTGAAAAAAGTATACGTTTCTTACGATTTAAGTTATTTAACCTTCACCATTTAAATAGAATATGAAGATCACGATGTAGCAGCGCCATCAGTATTGGTATCTGCTCGACACTCAGGGGACCCCCGACTGCTCCGGGCACATTCATCTGTAACCTTGAGAGACGGGATGGCACGTGGGAAAGCTTTTCGTAAAAGCCCGTTGCCTGTTGTCCCTGGTGAGCCAGTTCTTCCGACGGCTCGCAGCTTCAACGCTGGTTTCCTCTGTGTGTCGGGGAGATGTTTCTAACGATATGACTTATGGCGTTGCTATGAAAGTGTTGTTCATTTTCTTTGTTTTCATACATACAATACCCATTTTACTTTAATGTATCATAATGTATATTGTATATATATATCTCAAAATATGTCTTAAATTTCTGTATTTTTTTAAGAATTTGTACTATATTTATGGTTCCATTTTAGGCTTGTTCAATGATTACCACAATATAGTGTCTCATAAGTCTTAAAGGCTGGATATCTGTTTTAATGTTTTATGTATATGTATATTTGATATGTGACACTTTAATAAAACATTACTTACTTACTTACTTACATTGTGGCCAACAGCTTCATTGTCTATGCTGGACAGAATGAAATCAAAACTAAATGACCCGCCGCATCAGAAAACCAACAATTTGCATATGCGAAAACAAAGGCGCAGACCAGCGCCTTTGTTTTCTCTACACAGATTGTACAATCCCTCTTCTTCTTAAATCCAAAAAATCTCAAGCTTCTAGTCTGCTGGCTGGTTTGTGTCAGACCTGGTCGGAAACCCAATTTGTCGGTTTTCTCATGCATAGACTCAAAATTATGATATTAGTTAATGAAACTCGTGTAAAGTCAGATCTTCTCGGATATTTTCGAGTCAGGAATAATAATAGGAAATGCTTTTTTGCCAAGTCAGTATAAACATCAAATTCAATCTCTTTTGTCATTTCTTAAATGCTTTCTGCTAAGACAACATAACTAAATATCCTTTCTATACCAAAGTCCTACGCTTCTAAAACAGGCTGCCGGTGGGCCTTACAACTCGAATTTAATGTATGAATTTACCATAGAACTGACACTTGGTTACAAACTTCGCCTATAAGTTCTTGGCCAGATGGATTAGACCAGCCGATAAAATGTATCAAAGTCGTTCAACTAAAATTCAAACCGGTTGATTTGCGGGCTCCATAAAGGATACAGCCAATGCCTGGAACTCAGACAATTATTAAAGGACCAAACTCCAGGCTAACAGTTGATCCAGTCTGGTCACAAGAGTTTTTTAGACAGGAGCTATTAAACCGGTTTGAATTTTCAGTTGCGGTAGATGTGCGAGTGTGGTGCGTTCGACATGATTTACGGACGGGTTATCATGTCAATCACAGTAATTTTAACTACAGTTCTGTAAATCAAATTAATGCTTTGTCTAACCTCTTATGGAAGTCTATGGGAGACTGAATGTCTATCAACACGAGTTTACTTTGTTCTCTAGCAAAAATGTTATAAATAGTGTCGTGTATAAATGGATTTTTATTGTAGCAGACTCATGTCACTGATTTACCGTTATAAATATGAATAAATTGGATGTATTTGACCAATAGGAGCAGGCGTTCATTCATATTTATAAATCGGTGACAGGAGTCTACTACGATAAAATTCATTTATGAAACATATCTGACCAACAGCTCTGTAAAACACAAACATCATCAAGTTGTCAACATGTTTCTGAAATTTAATGGGTATACTGATTTCCAGCATCCTTCTGTCAAATCTAATGATGAATCAGAATACACAAAACAAAGGTACAAACATTTTTGTTTTTGATTTGTAGCTAGCAAAAATGTGAAACCGCGAAACAGTCAACATGTAAAGGCAAAATAAAATAGAAATAGATATTCCTGTCTAACATGTATAAATAAAATGAAAATCATGAATGACTGAAAACAACTGATCCAAAACTACAAACACTGAGGATGTAACGTTACTCCAGAACTGAACAATCTTGATATAGATATGATGCTTGCAAAAAGCCTACGACAATCAAGGTGATCTAATGTCTGAATAGTGATGAGTTCATACAGGGACACCTCATTCCGTGTATTAATGCACATGTGCCCTATTCTCAATACATTAAAGTTGATCATGTTTATAATCGTAAACACGACCAGGCCATTTCATCAATTCCCTACTCTGGTTCTTCTTTAATTTCTTCTTTAACTTCAATTACAACTTCAGGTTTCTTTGCCTTTGTCTTCTTAGCAGTCTTTTTGGGTGATTTCTTAGCTTTCTTTGGCGATTTGACTTTCTTTTGCTTGCTGTCTTTCTTTATTTTTACACCTTCTGGTTTCTTCACTTTCTTGACTTTTGTGGCTTTGGCAGCAGGTTTTGGAGTAGATTTTTCTTTGGCTTGCTTCATTGCTTTTTTCACCGAGGTTTTAGCCTTGTCCCCAAGTTTAAATGAGCCTGAAAAAAAGATACAGATGTATGATTACGTAAATTGACTGTCCAGATTTAAACAATACAATACAATTCAAACATTTAAACATACAAATTAATCAAGCCTTTGATGGACATTACAAGAAGTAAAGGTGACACTACATTGACACTACATTGTGGCTTGAAATTATTTTGATATCAAGATAACATGTCCGTGTAATTTATACTCTCCTAAACCCCAGAGTACTTGTAACTCTGGTAGGCCTATACAAATTTTCTTATATACATTGTGGGTACTCGTTAAAACCGCCTCGAGGCGGTTCTAACGTGTACACACAATCTATGATAAGAATAAAAATAAAATCCTTTAAGAGCAGTGAACATACTAATGAGAAAGGGGATAGGCCATACCGCGGTTTCGGCTACTAAAGCCTATTCGGCTACTTATACCCTCGAGCTTATACCGCGGTTTCGGCTATTTAAAAATCTCAATTTATTTCAAGCGAAAATTTTCATTTTTACAGCCAAAACAAAAGACGATTATGCCATGGCCATGTTCCCTATGTATAGAATATTTGGGTATTGCCTTATCTGCGAAATTCATAGCGAAAATTAAAACCATAACCAGGAACGGACACAATCATACAACAAACAACTGTATTTGAAAACTGGAAAGCTTCGTCTAGTGTCCTTATTGTGTCTTTCTCCTTCACATCTGCACTCTACAGCAAAATGGTGCATCTTGTCATGATTATGAACAGATTAAAAAGAAAAGACACTAAATATAGTAAGATAAAGAAGTGCAACTCACCTGATGCTCCGGTTCCCTTCGACTGATTCAATTTCCCGTTCTTAATTCCAGCTCTCAGTGACATTTTCAGGTGATTATTCACAAGTTTCTCGTCTTTCCCAACATCATAGTTCAGCATAATATATTTCAGGATCGCCTGACGTGACGAGCCACCCCTCTCCTTCAATGCCACAATGGTTTCTGCGATCATTTTGTTGTATTTCGGATGAGTCGTAGGTCCCTTCTTATTCTTCTTCTTTTTAGCTGATTTAGCTGCTTTCGTCGGTGATTTAGCCGCTGGTGGGGCTGCTTCGGCGTCTGACATTGCCGCAAAGACGGAGAAAAAATACGTAAATCAGTATCCAAAATTCAGCAAAACGTTACAATTTTCAATGGATAAAGAAAACCAATAAATATTGACAGCGCGGACGTGAAAGAAGACATCATATGTGTAATCAGAGATAGAGTAAAAGTGCTACTTAATTGTGTTTCTGTTGGACATGTTTTAACCGATTTTCTCCTAGAGAAATCATTAAATGTGATCTTTTGTTTTTGGAAAACTTTCTACCTGGAGTCTCACAACTTGTGAAACAAAAATTATCAAAATCTAGCCTTCCAAATCTCGGAAATCTTCTTTTAAACGACACCGGGGTCACGCCTTAATTGATAGGGTGGTGTCAATAAAATCCCGATTAAGCGCCATCTGTAAGTTTGTTGTTCATGTCGAGCTGTAGGAATAACCAAAACACATAAATTGTTCCGCTAAAATGAAAATTCGTGTCTTAAATGCAACGGAAAGCTAGGATTTTGCGATTCTCTGTCAGCTTCAAAGCACAACCAAGTGTACCGTATATTAATACGTATGCTATATTATTAAAGCATATTTAATTGCATTCGAAATATGTAAATGCAAGACAGAGTGTTAAATTGGTTGCTGTGACTATAGCATGTATAAGGAAGTGTACACTTCTCACATTTCCCTGACGTGACCCATATACATGTACATTCAAATATTACATGAAATTCACGCCGACGTACTAGACACCAATCCATGAAAAAATCTTCAGATGGAAAAATGGGGTAGAAGCTGGCATCCATGCTAATAATGTTCCTAGACATGTACTTTGACAGATAGGGGTGGATGCCAAGTCTGTAGATGACCATGGGTCAAAGGTCAACTGGGTGCAAAACGGGGTGCAAAACAGTAACAAGAAAATCTAATAACTCGTTTCAGTGTAATTCCTTGACTCTATTTACCACAAAATGTTGCTAAAGCTACCCTGTATACACTTATTATGCATGTGAAATTTAAAACATAACAAAAGAGCAAAGACAAAGTTTATGGAAACCGCAAGAGGGTCCACTGTCGGGCGTTTTAATGTACGTGTACATGGTAAATTATAACAAATCATAGTGGTTCTGGTCATAAAATCATTTAACTTTTTTCCGTGTGTAACTTGTTTCCATCTATCTTACTGCACTTCAACATCATATCGAAATGAAGTAAATTTGTGACTTTATTATATAAACCCACGTGCGAACTTAAGAAATATATATTCAAAAAGATGTCTGGTGTCCCCGCTGGTGTCGTACTACGCTTGTGTGTTTTGGGACATAATATATTCCTAGAACGGAAATGACCTTTCTACCCAGCTCTCTAAATGTTTTTCCTCGGATTCCTGCTCCCTAAATCTCCAAAAGTTCATGCTTTCTCTCCCAGTGGTCCTTCTCCACACATCCTCAAACCCCCTGGTAGGGCCTCAAGAAGGGGAAGCTACCATATATGGAGTTTTTCTTAAAATTATTTGCGCAACTGGAGCAGATCGTCGCGACAAAGGTGGTACCTTATTTCATATCATTTATTTCATCAATAACCATGTCACATCCCCATGGCCATGCCCCTTTCTAGACGATGTTCATATGAGCCAATCCAGAATGCTTATTCCTATTTTGCTAAATTCAAGTTTAGCCCCCACCCTGAAAATGAGATGAATTGATGATCAAAAAATGGTGGACCAATATGAAGATCCGACATCCAATATGAAGATTGAGCAGTCGACTTATATGAGACCGGTAACTAATTGATATGTCAACATATCCCAGAAGTCAAAATCTGCAGGTTGCTCCGAGACTGTTATCTGGTAATGGAGGCATATGATTGGGTGATAAGTGTGAACTAAAATACTTTTTTTCTTTCTAGCAACTGGAAAAAATATTTTTCTTCAATTTACCACCTGATGCACATGAATCGTGTTATTTCTGGTCCAAAAAGTAAAAACAGTGATTTTGAAAATGATGTCAAGTGGGAAGTTTTCCAAAAATTGATGGCCATTCTTCAACATGCAACAGCTGAGAAAAGAGCCGGTGATGGTGTGTTCGTTTTTTTTTTTTTTTTTTTTTTTTTTTTTTTTTTTTTTTTTTTTTTTTTTTCAATTTTAAATCTTCTTATCTTTTGGCTTGAAATTCAGGTATATTTTATTGATGGCCCAAGTGTTACCTGGAATGCAGAATAAACTGTCAAAAAGCAAGAATTTAGCAATGGAGCCTATTAGACTGGTAACTATTTCTCAGGGGACAGCTAGAAATCATTTTTGGGAGGCCGGAATGTTAATGCAAAGTTCTATATTGAACATTGTTCAGTAACCTTTGCTGAACAATATCTGCCCTGTCTACACTCCAGCAAATGGCTTATATGCAAATTACAGAGGTCAAAGGTCATCAAGTGCATGTTTTATTTCAAAAGTTAAATTTTGATAAAACAATGGCTTTCTTCTTCTTTTTTCTGCATTTATTTTAAATAAAGCAATAAAAGAAGTCTTCATGCATTGTATTAGATGTTTATAAGTTACAAATGATGCATACCCGGGTTTGGATATAAAATCAAAGTACTGAAAGTACCCAAATTTTACGAAGTATACTTGCGTTTGTGTCTATTGGGATAAAACGCATCGTGAAATAGTAGCTTTTGTTTGAGCAATACTTAAAAAACAATTTAGATATAAAGACTTTTAAGACAAATAGCTGTGAAGTTTTGGGGCTCCTTTATAGGTTAGTCATTTAGCACAATTGTATATGTATTGCAAAATTATATACTCATTGCAATATCAGCAATACCTTATTTCATGTAAATCATAATTGTTACCTGTCCGTTTTTCACCATGGAAAACTTTTTCTGATATTTTAAAGATAATAAAGGTAGAATCAATGATCTGTTTCTAGCATTGTTTGTTTCTCTTCTGTATTTTCAAGAGATCACCTTTTGTACAGTGTTTGAGTTACCTTTGTGACAGGTATTGAGAATAAAACTCTGTGTACATTATGTATTACATGAACAGGATATCGCCGTTACGCTATAAGTGACATTAATAAGCCTCCTAATGTGGTATATGTAGGTTTCCATGATAGGTAGATGGGATGAGTGTGTCAGTGTTGAATTACCCCACCCACTGGGTTTTAGTGTCATCAACCCAAAACATATATTGCAACAAGGATTTGTGAATTATCTCACCTATCAATCGTTCAATCATTACAATGATATATAGTTGCAACAGAAAGTTTAATGTCTTGAAATTCTTTAATAGTGCTACTTGCTGCAGTATCTAGTCAGAGAACAAATACTTCATTTGATTGGTAGCGTGTCTGATTCCCAACGAAGCACACCTGCAAATGGCGATCACGTCAGGTACTTTTCAAGAAACTGTATCTATTGCTTTTGTTTTCCTTTCTGATCCTCGAAGAGCATTTGTCAGTAATTGGTAAAAAAAATGTGCATTGAATGTAATGGTATGAACCTGCCTGTGGGAGGCTAGTCTAGACACTGTGTGGCTTCAGTAACTAACCTTCCCGACATGCCCTTAGATTTTATCCGTAGAGGCAAAGCATGAAATTAAAGGAATAAAGTGACTGAATTATTTATGTCGTAAGTACAAACTCATAAGTTCCACATGGGCTTCCAACGAATCCGATATATGTTGATATTCAGACATGGACCCCAAAAAGTGATTAAAATGCAAATGTGGCTGTCTGCCATCTTATGCAGGAACCCAATCAAGACAAGTTCAGTGTGTCATATGGTCATTGCCTTTGTTGAAGACCTATTTGTTGGTTTTAGCGATATATATTCTGCTGCCGCACAAATGAGTAATGCAAGCAGTGGCCACAAAATGTTGCTTGCTTAACAATACTTGCAAGATAGAGACGTATAATCTCTTCAGCAGGCTCGGAAATGTGCTAACAACTAGCATACTATATATTCCACCCCTCAAACGTAAACAGCAGTTTCCCAATCATGGTTGATCAGCAAGTCATTGATGCAGGATGCCACTGACATGGTCTACGTAAACGACATAGCAGCAAGACAGGTCCGATGTGGACTAAGCCTCAAAACACCTGCTACAGCTCTGATGCTCACAATCTTACAGCCGTATATATGTTGTAAAGTCGCAAGGTATATGATATCTCTAGAGAAGAACACTCATCTCCAAACAAACAATCAAATGTGGGGTAAGTTGCTCACTTCTAGGTATGTCAGACATAGCTTGTGTATATTGAATGTATGTGCATTATTTTGACACTACATGTGCTTCATTACAGCCGACTCTTACCCTTGATGTCAGAATTGCCTAATGGTACTATTGTGTATGTACCTAACAGCCATACATGTCAAAACAGCCGACATGATAAAATATAACTGAGATCCTTTAAAAACAGTGAGCGTATTCATGAGACAAAATATGGGTCATACCGCGCTTTCAGCTTCTCAAGCCTCTTTAGTGACCCTTTAGATTTGGCAACATGGAGCAAAAGAGAATTACTATAATTTTGTATCTTTCCACATGGTAGTCGATACACTAGTATAATCCAAATGAGACCAAATATATTGAACTTTGGTTAGAGAATGAATCTAAATCAGTACTGATATTCTGATTTCTTAAAATACCCTCGCTGATCTCAAAGGACCAAAAGGAAAATATTATCTGCAATATTGATGATTTATGGGGAGACTTTTAGGGCCGACACACGGCACAACATAAGCTGCAGTAATAACAAATAAAAATAAAACTGAGATTCTTAAAGAGCAGGGAACATATTCATGAGAAAAAATATGGTCCGGACAGCGGTTTCGGCTCTTTAGTGACCCTTTAGATTTGACAACATAGAGCCAAAGAGAGTTACTGTCATTTGCATCTTTCAACAGGGTAGTCCATTAAGCTGAACCACAATGGCCGCACAAATTTCAAAATAGAAATTATCTTTAAAGCGACAATATCTTGACCCAGCTGCTTTATCAGAACCTCTTGCATCTAATATTGAGGGCCTTTCTGTATACCTACCTTTATCTCCAGTGTTGTTTTCCCGCCCATGGCATTGTTATGCCTCAGTCAATTCCGTTTTTAACCTACAGAAATACCCTCAACACCTTTCAGTTGTACCAGTTCATGTAAAGTCACATCACAGCTCATGGGCTACAAAGTAAGCCTTTGAGCTGTATTAAGGGATTTGTGAGCTATCAAAATAATCGTATTATATTATCTAAAATGTTGAGACTAGTAATATCAGAAGCACAGTAACCAGTTTATTGTTGATGATTATTTCTTTTGAGAGCTTGTTCCTGGCATGACATACTGAGTGTTTAAATGATTGTATACATATTGCTCTATAGCATAAGAGTCAAATGCCTCTTACAAGGAAAGAAATCATGCATCGATGGGCTGGGTAATGTATTGCATAACTTGTGTCTGGCCGGCTTTTACTATCAAATGTCATTATAAACACAGGACCAATGAGCACTTCCTCAATTTAAGTGACACTGCATAACAGATAAGTTGCAGTATTAGAATCGTCTTGTAAACACTATTGTATGGATTAAATTCCAAAACATGCGATATGACGAATTTTCAATAGGCGGTAATTCTAATAGAATGGAAGAACCCCTGCTCGCGCATTTTCAGTAGGTATGTCCTGAATGTCTGGTAATGCAAATGTATTTGTTTGTTTGATTAGATAATTTACGCCCAATGCAAAGCTATGGTCACGTCGGGACAAATCCTCCATTTTATGGGAAAATTCATTCGTCTGTAATGTCATTAGAACCCCAATCTTCCATTAACCTTATACTGACAAGTATCCAATACAATTATGAATTTAATTATAAGCTTAAGTATTTCTTCTTGTTATCAGGAAGATAAACTTAATAATTTGTAAATCTTGATAAAGAAATGTATTTGTTCTGATTCGGAGCGAAATCGTCCACATTGTAGAACAATTTAAGCAATTCGGTACTCATTGCACTCATTGACCTTTGACCCATGTCCTGACCTAAATAATCATTTTCACATCTGCAGACGGGCATAAATCAGATTGGGGAAGCAAAATAATATTGACTGCATAAAATGGTAATCAAGCCTCCAATGTCTGACAAAGTTAAGAATGAGTCGCTTTCACTATCAGTACATTTAGTACTTTGATTATAATTTTCACCAAATTGGTGCCATACAGCAAGCAAATTATCATTTAGAATATATTTTGCACTATTAGTCATTAAAATTACACCAAATCAGCTTCATTTATGAACTTTCAGCCATGCATTGCATTAAATATCAAGAAATTTAACAATTTTGCACTCCATGACCTTTGACCTCTGTACTGACGTACACAGTCAATATCAAATCTGTAGACAAGCCTCACGCTGTTCCTCAGACATTGGGCAAGCAGAATATCCTTGTCTACATCCATTAACACGCCGGCCTCCCTGGTCTCAAAATTCCAGATTGGATTACTAGTCTATATGGGATAAATAATTAGTTCACAGTCCCCTTATATTGCTATACAAAGGTCTGAAGAGTAGAGTCGGAATATCTATCTTATCCCCAAGACTAGGCGTTGTAGAAATAATCCCGCCATGGCAACCATCTTCCAGTAGAGAGGCCTATAAATGTAGTTTCTTTCACCCAGACATGAAAAGAAGGGATAATAATAGGATTATATTGCACCAGTCATTAGTGTTCTCGACCCTCTGGGCCGGGAAATAGACTTATAAAGTCTGATGAGATGATGTCTTTTTCTATATAATCTTAAAATTACATATATGATACCATAGTCCACTCCACTTCAAAGACTCTATTCTTCTTGGTCATGATTTTGCTTCTCTGACTATCTCATCAGACTTATCAAATCTGGCTAGTGGTTATGCAAGAAATTTCTTCATGGATCATTTGAATAACTGGCCACTAATACTGATCCCATCAGATACTAACAAGTGCTGTCTATAAGTCGGGCCACAAGAGAGATTTATTACCCTGGAAACATTTCCTCCAAATGTGAAAATGAAATAAAAGTTTGAGAGAAGATTGCTTGTAATTTGAATTCATGAATCAGTTAAAAATACATGTGCATGTACTTTGTGCGTGTCCCTTATTAACATGAAACAAAATAGACAGAATGCTGGTAGAATAGCATTTTGTCCACCAAAAAGGATGAAGTTGTACATTATGACATGAGCCATTTCACATTGAAACTTACTGCGTAAATTGGGTGATTTACATGAGGTTTAATGTCCCAATTAACAATATTCCAGTCATGTGCGTGTATGAATGACTCACTGCTTATATAGTAAATTTTCCTTTTTTGGATGGTGACGTTCCTCGTCGTGCTTCTTATGGTGTATACATTTCGCAACTTATTAGGTTTGCTAGAGTCTGCAATCATGTTACAGACTTCAACGCTCGAAATAAATGTTTAACGGCAAAACTTCTCCAACAGGGCTATCGGTATCATAAACTTCGAAAAACATTTTCTAAATTTTATCGTAGACACTATGAATTGATTTCCAAATATAATGTTGGGTTAAAGACGCTTTTAAGTGAGGGCCTTTCGGAACCTGAATTTTATGGTGACTTGGTTTACAAATTTAAGAAACTTAAAGGATTTAATGATTTTTCTTTTCAGTTCAGAAAAATCATAACACGTTACAAACGTATAGGTTATAACTTGAATGTTATGCGACAGTCTGCATGCTTAGTTTTTAACCCAATCATGGTTGATAACTATGCTGCCTTCTTTAATTGCACGCCGGTGGGTCGGGCGTCAGACTCTATGATGGCCCCGACATAAAGCTATTCATTTTAGTTGGTTGGGGCCGGAGCTTCTTGTCTGTTGCTTGGCCCACCGGGGTCCAACTGGTGTTTTTCTTTTGCTCCGGAGTTAGTAGGTTATTCGGCGCCCAGGGATCTCCATCGTCGGGCAGCTTGCTCAGTCTGTGAGTCCTGGTTTTTGATTCATCAGGATGTTTATCATGATTTATTTGTTTGTTCTTGATGATTCATTGACTAGTTAGAGATTCACCACGAGGACCGAATAACTAACTAAATGTTATGAACCACTGCAGAAGCTGAGGGTGAGGTTGTGGCCATGTAAAACCGGTTTAAGCCCGCCAGTAACTTTGTGTTACTGATCGTTCCAAGTCGATACTTCTGTGGTGGTTCTTTTTGTTTTATGTCTTGGTGTTTAAAAATTTTTTTGTGCTGTTAGCGCCTTATGTATGTTTTCATATTTTTAGTTAAGTTAAGGTAACTGAGTGGCCACCTATTGGAAAAATAGCTGCCCATTCGGCTTACGATTGTTTCATGGTATAAGTACCTGATTGTTAGTTTGGTTTTTTCCCACCTCGGTTTTTGGAGTGGGAATCTTTTTCTGATTGCGCCTTTTCCTGATCTTTGCCTACTTGTACCTTTCCAGGTTCGTTAACCACTGTAGTAAGTTGGAATATATATCTTACTGAAGGAAACAAATAGCAGCTATAGGATTCGAATCATAGACCTTCCACTCCAGAGTTTGGCGGTCTAGCGCCGGGCTACAACTGGTTTAACAAGTGCTCACTTATGATTGATATCTGGTAAAATAATGTGCTGGCCTTAAACTATGCAGACGCTTGGGCGCAAGCAAAGACAAATTACAAACTGTGTTACCATACCTTACATACTCAATCGGGTTTTATCTCCCAGTATGATTAACATGTTTGGGGCCCGGTTTTGATATCCACAAAAATGAGCATGCAATATAAATAACAAAACAACAAGAATAGCATTTGATGACATTTAATTATGTTTTCAGCTATGTTCTGTTTTTAACATACTGAAACCAGGCTATGAAGCCTCTGTTCAGTTGTTCTTAGGACAAAAGATATCTAGAAGGGTCATTAGTTCAATTTTACAACAATACCTGGAAAAATGCAACAGGCTATTCATTAGACTGATTACAGCCGTAGATGTTGAAATATATTCCCAAAATGCCATGCCTTATTTTATATTATGCTGATATGCCATACCATACTTTACATTTAAGCTGACTCAAACATCTACGACTGATCAAATCTGGCAGAGCAGTAGCCGGAATCCTGGCTACTACAAACATCAAAGCCATTCACAAATGTGTTTCGGTTCCCTAATGGGCATAACACCATCATCAGTACTGGGTAGGGGTAATATCATTACCATGTAGCAGGTGATTTATTGCTGAAGTAAGGCCAGCACTAGGAGTCAAATGAATAGCCTGTTGCATTTTTCCAGGTATTGTTGTAAAATTGAACTAATGACCCTTCTAGATATCTTTTGTCCTAAGAGCAACTGAACAGAGGCTTCATAGCCTGGTTTCAGTATGTTAAAAACAGAACATAGCTGAAAACATAATTAAATGTCATCAAATGCTATTCTTGTTGTTTTGTTATTTATATTGCATGCTCATTTTTGTGGATATCAAAACCGGGCCCCAAACATGTTAATCATACTGGGAGATAAAACCCGATTGAGTATGTAAGGTATGGTAACACAGTTTGTAATTTGTCTTTGCTTGCGCCCAAGCGTCTGCATAGTTTAAGGCCAGCACATTATTTTACCAGATATCAATCATAAGTGAGCACTTGTTAAACCAGTTGTAGCCCGGCGCTAGACCGCCAAACTCTGGAGTGGAAGGTCTATGATTCGAATCCTATAGCTGCTATTTGTTTCCTTCAGTAAGATATATATTCCAACTTACTACAGTGGTTAACGAACCTGGAAAGGTACAAGTAGGCAAAGATCAGGAAAAGGCGCAATCAGAAAAAGATTCCCACTCCAAAAACCGAGGTGGGAAAAAACCAAACTAACAATCAGGTACTTATACCATGAAACAATCGTAAGCCGAATGGGCAGCTATTTTTCCAATAGGTGGCCACTCAGTTACCTTAACTTAACTAAAAATATGAAAACATACATAAGGCGCTAACAGCACAAAAAAAATTTTAAACACCAAGACATAAAACAAAAAGAACCACCACAGAAGTATCGACTTGGAACGATCAGTAACACAAAGTTACTGGCGGGCTTAAACCGGTTTTACATGGCCACAACCTCACCCTCAGCTTCTGCAGTGGTTCATAACATTTAGTTAGTTATTCGGTCCTCGTGGTGAATCTCTAACTAGTCAATGAATCATCAAGAACAAACAAATAAATCATGATAAACATCCTGATGAATCAAAAACCAGGACTCACAGACTGAGCAAGCTGCCCGACGATGGAGATCCCTGGGCGCCGAATAACCTACTAACTCCGGAGCAAAAGAAAAACACCAGTTGGACCCCGGTGGGCCAAGCAACAGACAAGAAGCTCCGGCCCCAACCAACTAAAATGAATAGCTTTATGTCGGGGCCATCATAGAGTCTGACGCCCGACCCACCGGCGTGCAATTAAAGAAGGCAGCATAGTTATCAACCATGATTGGGTTAAAAACTAAGCATGCAGACTGTCGCATAACATTCAAGTTATAACCTATACGTTTGTAACGTGTTATGATTTTTCTGAACTGAAAAGAAAAATCATTAAATCCTTTAAGTTTCTTAAATTTGTAAACCAAGTCACCATAAAATTCAGGTTCCGAAAGGCCCTCACTTAAAAGCGTCTTTAACCCAACATTATATTTGGAAATCAATTCATAGTGTCTACGATAAAATTTAGAAAATGTTTTTCGAAGTTTATGATACCGATAGCCCTGTTGGAGAAGTTTTGCCGTTAAACATTTATTTCGAGCGTTGAAGTCTGTAACATGATTGCAGACTCTAGCAAACCTAATAAGTTGCGAAATGTATACACCATAAGAAGCACGACGAGGAACGTCACCATCCAAAAAAGGAAAATTTACTATATAAGCAGTGAGTCATTCATACACGCACATGACTGGAATATTGTTAATTGGGACATTAAACCTCATGTAAATCACCCAATTTACGCAGTAAGTTTCAATGTGAAATGGCTCATGTCATAATGTACAACTTCATCCTTTTTGGTGGACAAAATGCTATTCTACCAGCATTCTGTCTATTTTGTTTCATGTTAATAAGGGACACGCACAAAGTACATGCACATGTATTTTTAACTGATTCATGAATTCAAATTACACGCAATCTTCTCTCAAACTTTTATTTCATTTTCACATTTGGAGGAAATGTTTCCAGGGTAATAAATCTCTCTTGTGGCCCGACTTATAGACAGCACTTGTTAGTATCTGATGGGATCAGTATTAGTGGCCAGTTATTCAAATGATCCATGAAGAAATTTCTTGCATAACCACTAGCCAGATTTGATAAGTCTGATGAGATAGTCAGAGAAGCAAAATCATGACCAAGAAGAATAGAGTCTTTGAAGTGGAGTGGACAATGGTATCATATATGTAATTTTAAGATTATATAGAAAAAGACATCATCTCATCAGACTTTATAAGTCTAGCTATTCATTTGACTCCTAGTGCTGGCCTTACTTCAGCAATAAATCACCTGCTACATGGTAATGATATTACCCCTACCCAGTACTGATGATGGTGTTATGCCCATTAGGGAACCGAAACACATTTGTGAATGGCTTTGATGTTTGTAGTAGCCAGGATTCCGGCTACTGCTCTGCCAGATTTGATCAGTCGTAGATGTTTGAGTCAGCTTAAATGTAAAGTATGGTATGGCATATCAGCATAATATAAAATAAGGCATGGCATTTTGGGAATATATTTCAACATCTACGGCTGTAATCAGTCTAGGCCGGGAAATAGCGTGGCGTTTAACTGTTCAGTTTTTAAAGCCCGGCTAAAAGCCCAACAAAGCGGGTTCATATTTGTGGTAAAATCCCTGCTAAAAGCCCCGGCTCCCCGGAGGCTGACAACTATATGGAACAACAGCCTGTACTTGTTCTAATAAAAACATATGAGAGATGCATGTAAATGTACAGGCACATTTGTAAACAAGAAACATCTTTAAAAAAGATAATTGTCGAAGATTAATATCTGTTCTGCAATAGGGTACAGGATGCAGGAGAGACAGACAGACAGACAGACAGACAGTATGACTCTTGCAGAGCCAACTCCAGACATGACTGAAAGGAAATGCTTTTCAAATGTCCTTACGGCGAGAGTCCTTAAGAGTCGCTGGACCGAAACGACTCGTTCTGTTGAGCAGAGCCTTTGATCCGAACACGCCTATATTTAATGGAGAAAATCCGAACGCATCTTATCTACGATGGCCTGCATGGATCATAAAATTTCAAAATCCACAGATTTTTTATTTTATTTTTTCTTTGCAAAAGGTTTCGTCACACAAAAAGCGATTAAAATGAATAACAATTAGGACCAATGATGGCTTGTATAGTAAAAAACATCATCTTAAAGTACTTTTTAAAGAGATGCAGTTTGTTGCCTTTTTCATCTTCCATATGGGAAAAACCCGGATGCAGGTCAAAAATGATCTGAGATGTCTTCGACAAATAAATAAGGACCATAAAATTGATTAAATGTTAAAATACAAAGTTCTAATTCAAATTAATGTGATCGTGTATTGGAGAGAACTGTCGGGACTCATCAGAGGTTAAATCACGGCACTTTAATTTAGCCCCGCTATGTCTCCGCTATCCCCGGCCCTAGGGGAGCCGGGCATACAAATGACTGGTGCATTACAAAGGTCTAAAAGGGAGAGCCAAAATACCCACCAATGACCTTATCCCAAAGAATATGCGTTTTAGAAAGCAGCACTCCTTGGCATTTCAGATACTTTCAGCAAGTACAAATGCCTACATGTATTTACATAGCTTTTTCCCCAGACTATTAGAAATTCGAATGACCTCCCTGATTATCTGATCTTCTCTGCTGAAATGTCAGATGAGTGTATGGATAAATTTACTTCTCTTGTGAGGGCTAGGGACTAATCCCCTCTGGTCAAGCCGCATTCCCCTGGTGTGGTAAAGTCACTGATGGAAAGTTATCAGCAAAGCTTTCTCTCTAACCATAAAGGTAAGTCTGTTGAAGAGTTATAGAATTCTTTCACCTCGACTTTGACCAAGTACATAGATGAGTGTATCCCATCAAAATTATAAGGGGTAAGTCATCGCTACCCTGAATTACACAGGAAATCAAGCGTCTCATAAGGAAGCGAGACAAGCTATGCTCACCTTTTTTAAAAGGACCCAGGACCAAGACAAAAGAAAGAGCTTCATAACCATTAGGCAACAAATAAAGAGCAAGATAAAAGCCTCTTACCTGGTATACATTGAGGGCCTTCTTGGACTGCGGATGATGAGTCAAAGTGCAATAGCAAAAGGCTATTCTCCTTTTTTGGGAAAATCCAAGGAGGACCAACGCGGAGTATCCTCTCTCTCTCATCCATGAGGACAACCTTATTACGGACAATAACAAAAAGTAAACATCTTGAACGGCCAGTTTCAGTCTGTTTTTACTAGTCGGCCACCCTTAAGTTTATCACAGTTAGCACACATGAAAGCCCAGTCTTTGGTCGACTGTGGTAAGTTAAACCCAGGATCATATCATCCGAGTCACCATGGCTCGGCACCTTTGATACCGGAGTTCCAGATTTCAACAGCCGGGATCTCAAACCAGGGAAAGCCGCTGGGCCTGACCAAATCAGACCATTGATTCTTAAGGAGCTACGAAATAAGATTTCCCCAATAATAATAGTCATCTTTGGAAGATCTGTTGAAACTGGGAAAACTCCACATGGATCGGTTTTTCGGCACATGTGACTCCGGTGTTCAAAAAGGCGACAAAACCCAGACTGTAAAATTATCGTCCGACATCCCTTACTTTGCAAGGTTCTCGAGCACATCATAGCCTCCCAGATAGTAAAACACATGAACGAACACAGTCTCTTGTATAACCTCCAACATGGCTTTCATGAAAAGAGGTCATGCGAGATCCAATTAACAATGCTTGTCGCTGACCTTCCTTGCTAGCAAGGAATGCTACAAGGGAAAGCAAACCGACTTAATTCTCCTTGACTTTTCTCAGACCTTTGATAAGGTCAGCCATTCCAAATTAATCTGGAAATTGCACCAACACGGAATCCGATCTAACGTTCTGCGCTGCGTTCATGCCTCCCTTAGTAACAGATCTCAGCCTGTTGTTGTTGGGGTGAGGAATCAGATTCGGTGCCCGTTTGCTCTGATGTATCCCAGGGTACGCCGATTCTGTTCCTCATCTACATCAACGACCTACCTGATACTATAATTTCTTGCAGACTACACGACCCTTTATCTGACTATCGAGGGTGAGAACGACAGCGCAAAATTTCATTATGACATTGACAAACTGTGTTGGAGCGAAACTGGGATATGGAATTCAACCCCTCGAAGTGCCAGGTAATCCAGGTGCCGGGTTCAGGACCAGAAAATTCAAACTATTGTCGCCATGGCCAGATCCTGGAAAGCGTTACCTGTGCCAAATATCTGGCGCTCCCACGCAGACAGAATTACCGGAAAAGCCACTAAAACTCTGAATTTTGTCCGTATAAATGTCAGTACCAAATTAAACACCCCGGCGTGAGAAAGATGGCATATAATACACTTGTCAGGCCGCAGCTGGAATATGCTAAGCAGCACTGTCATAGAAAAGACAAGTCCAAGTAGATTGAAAAAGTGCAAAACAGAGCTGCGACATGGGTTTCATGCAACTATGTTAGGTTGGCTAGTGTTTCGAACATGATTGAAACTTTGGATTGGACAAGCCTTGAGCAAAGACGGGCGGACGTCCGTCTGTGCCTTCTACAAGATAATTCATGGCCTTGTCGCATTACCTTTCCCGAATCATATTCAACCAAACAACCGTATCTATAGATACTGCCATTCTATGACATTTCGACAACTGCACACATCTAGAGATTATTACATGTACATATTAATTTGCTTTTGTCCCACTTGCAGTGTCCACTTGCACGCATTGCCTGAATCCGTTGCAAGCCTGTCAAACTTCGAAGCTGTTATATAGCGGGCCGCGACATTCTAGACCCCAAGATCGGAGTAGCTTGTTTTTAACCTACATGTACTTTTAATATAATCTAAATTATCATAACCTATCATCTCTCACCCCCTCAGCTATCATCTTTAAAATCTAATCTTGTACTATAAGCTGTTCTTTTACTTTTTATATTAACATAATTGTAGCTCAGGCTAGCTGTCCGCGAGTGCGTATGACAGCTAGTATATAGAGAAAGAGAAAGAAAGTTCTAATGCAGAGTTTGACAACATTCTCAGACATTCAGGGACTGGAATGACCTCCCTGAATCTCTGTTTTTATGATAGTGTGTCCAAGTTCGCTTCGCTTGTGCGTTCTCCCCCATCCAAACCCCCTTGTGAAATATTGTCATTTGGCGTGTTACCAAACGATTCAGATGCGGATAGAAGCGGGTATAGCTAAACAGCGAAAGGAAGGTTCCTTTCGCGAAAGGAAGATTTTTGTAGGAAAGGAACATTTTATCATTATCGCCATTGATATTTAACAGCTACACATGTTGTTATAAAACAATATCAAGTAAAATGTGAAAATGTAAAAAAAGTTATTTAGTGCAAAAAGGGGAACTTATAAATAAAGAAACCTCACTTAATTTAGGCGACGAAAGGAAGTTTGACTATGAAATGAACGCTATATACCATGATCATCATTGCTGCATATTCCCCCACCTTTTTTTTTCTTTTTATACATTCTGCAATAAAATAATAAGAAGACAAAGTAAAATACAATTTTACTACTAGTATTAAGAAAATTTGGTCGAAATGGAGGACAGCAAATGAAATTTGACACTAGCCGCACTGGCGAAAGGAAGATTTTCCGCTACGAAAGGAAGGTTCATCGCTGCCTTACGATTTTATAAAATCAATTTAAAGTGAAGTGAACTTCATACAAAAACTATTACTCATTTCCTTTACCCGTTTAAAACTTAAAACATGCACAATTATAGTCAATGAGTTCAAAATTTTGAAATAAAATCTTCCTTTCGTGTGAAAATCTTCCTTTCGCGAAAGGAACGTTCCTTTCGCTATATAAACTGGTACCCCGTTATCACCAAAAGTGACAACTGGCATAGGTAACTGTCTCCTTGGTTTTCATTGGCTTATTAAAAAAATCGATATTCCAATCAAACCTAGCGTAACATAATTTCAAATATTAGGCAAATCATTAAGATATGTTTTCTTATTGATTTTTTAGCCATAATTGTTATTTTCATCATTCATTCTTTATTTAATCGTCATTCCAAAGACTTACGTTACGAAATAATGAAATTAACTTAAGAAATATGCAATTTAATCGAAATCTCGTGAAATCTCGCTGAAGTCTCACGGGCAGAATCCTGCCCGTTTTCCATTAGCCTATACATGTCCCTATATACGTATAGGGCAGGTACAAGTCAATTCGCTATATAGCTATACCGGATAGAAGCGACTCGGTACAGACATCGATACCGACTTTTAGAAACAGGAAGTGTGCTAATACTGTATAAACAGGAAGTAGGAAGAACCTAAATATTTACAATTTTCCTAAAGAATTAATACAGTTATTTAACCTCAGTTTAATGATCGCAAACAGAAAAGTATGAGTTGAACAGTTATGTCATTTAAATCTTACATCAATCAATCCTCCTGTGAATCCAGTAAATCGGTAATTACCATTTTCATGACTTTATGTTTGGTGGGGACACTCATCACATACAATTACAAGTTGAAGCTTTTCTAAAAGCTTTGCAATATTGCATGGCAAGAAGGTCAACTCGGCTGGGTCAACTGGTACTGTTCATTGTTTGATATCCTAAGAAAATGTTTAGAACTGCCATGATATATGGGCATTAAATAATACTTTAGGTAGTGTTTCCCCTAGCCACTTTTACTATGGCGCCGCGCCATGCCCTTTTTCTCCAGCGCCATGCCCTTTTTCCCTGCGCCATGTCCTTTTTCTGAATCTACATTCTGTGCCCTACATTTAGGTAAAACGTTTGTCAAAATCGGACAAAAAATAAGGAAGTTACAAGACTTTTTTGCTTGAAGTCTGCAGAAACACTTTTGGCAAAATTTATGATCATGACTTACACAGGTTGTTGATTACTTTAATCCCTTGTTTATTGTCACTTTATTACAGTGGCAAATGTTGATATTAACTCAATGACAATTACCCAATTTGACACCAAATGAGCTGTTAATCAGAAAAGGTGTGAAAAATGTATGTCCTACCTGGTAATATAAGTATGCCAGTTAATTAGTTTCAACTATCAATAGTTTACTTTTCAAAAATAAATCAAAAATAAAAGTGAGGTCATCTCTTATTTTGACAAGCATGGTTAAATAAAGTTATGTGAGACAGAGGGAAAAGAAATTTTCTAAGTTGTCTCTGGTAAAAGTGAATCCTGAAATTCAGGAAAGAACAATTTAAGCTGAAAAGCAAATATATTAATACAGAGAAATCAATGATCTGTGCTTAAATGTGCCATAGCATGCTATGGGCCACTTAAAAAAGTGCCCTTTTGCTTGTCGTCGCGCGGTAAACGTGCCTTTCTGACATGTTGCCGCGCGTTAAAAAGTGCCCTTTTTTAGCAACCTTACCATGCCCTTTTTTGGGACTAGGGGAAACACTATTAGGACTGATTTTGATGAAATTGTAATGGGCAATGTGCAGTCCTCGGGTCCGTAGAAATACCGGAACGCACCATAACACCAAAAGGCACCTGTATGTACCGGAACGCACCATAAATAATGGGTTATCAAGCACATTGGGTATGTTATAAATAATTTGTGACAATTTTATGCACTTATGAGATGCAAGATTCATTCAACATTAGATACATTTGACATAGATCTTTCTTTAAACATTGCCTACATTGCCATATTTTATATATTATGCATTCCTTTGAGCCTTTGGACTTAAATTTTGTTCTGAATGGGTGTTTCTTTACAGGTGTTCAGTATTAGCTTCAAAGGTAGTGATTAATTCAATATCAATAAATTTTCTGTAACTTATTAAAAGAAACAATAACTGTGCATAATACTGTTCAGTGGTTGAATTAGCAATACACACAATTGGCGCTAAGTTTTCTCTCGGCGTGACTCAAATGAAAGGTATTTTAAACCTTTTAAAGTTTGGGGGATGGATTCGTGCTCATCCACCAAGGGTGGTTTACTGCGCTATATACCCAACACTTACTCGATTCACCTTAGACCTAGTCTCGAGTTTGAAATTAGCATATTTCCAAGGGAGGCTATCCCGTCACATTACTTCCCCCTCCAAGAAGACTCGTCCCGAGTCTTGGCCTGGGGACTACATGGGTAAGGCAACCCCGGTCTGGCGGTTGTCATCATCCCACCGCTGCCACCAAATTGTAACGTGGTTCGAGCTTGCTTAGCTTCCAACAACGTCAAAAAGATCTCTGTTGTAAAATGCAATACCTTATTGCTATATCAAATTTTCCTCTGGGCTGCTTTGCCTACTGATTAGTAAATAAATGATTGGACAATGATTTATAATGATGAGAATCACAGACAAAAATTATCAAAATACATATTTAAACACAGATTGATTGGGCTATGAAACACTTGCTCCAACAGAAGTTGTTGGAACACTTCTTGTCTGAACGCTACTTGCTGGAGCAACTGTGCTGCAACGTCTCAGTTCTAAACAGCTCTAGGACTATTGTCAACCACCCGCACTTTTATATACCAGACTACTTATTACCCTCTCGTTAAAGCTGTGCTTAATCGAGAACCCGGGAATAAGTTGCTGGTACCTTCAATAATAGCACAAAGTGCCTGACAATTAATTCTAGTATTTAATTATACACCTTGTTCTCTCTCCGACGACTTCGTAAGAACTGAACCCGAAAACATTACAGCAAGCCGCTTTTATACCCCTCAAACGGATCAAATCAAGTGCCTTTTCGTTGGATTACTTTCAACGGACCAATCAAATGTTCGCAACATTCAGAGCCTGTAGTCATGATTGCTAGATACTTGAATCAGCTATAGCCTGCGCATATGCAAACGTTTTGGCGATGCAGACTACGTTAATGAAGTGTGTTTTCTCAATACCAAGAATAAACGTAAAAATCACTAATTTTGGCATAATATTATCATCTGAATGACTAGATGAGTAAAATTAAGTGTGTTTCAATGGGACTATGTAATTAAAACCTTATACTAACCCAGTGTCTCTGATAAATCTCGAAAATACAGCTGCTTTTGGTGTTTTCTGACAGTTTTTTCAATACAATAGAACGAAACTCTTAGCGATAATTACAGCTGCAACTGCACTTTCAGTCAGATATAAACGAAACTTCTTTACACAACAAAGTGTCAAACTGCTAATTGAGTTGACTCAATCTGCAAACATGTCAAAACATAAGGCATAGATTAAAACAGAGATTAAATATCCTTGCTTATTACCAGATGAGCAAGATTAACACTTTACAACTTTTGTCTATGAGTATTTATGCAAGCAGACAATATGAAAGGTTTAGAAAATGCATGTAAGTCACTGCATTCAAATATGCATATCAATAAAATATTGCCAACATCAATGTGCATAAGAAACAATATAAATGGTGCGTTCCAGTAAATACAGGTGCGTTTTGGTGTTTCGGTGCGTTCCCATCCCCTCCGGTCAAGCCCCATCCCCCTGGTGTGGTATTGTCAGTTTGACGTTTCACCAGTAAACTATTCTGATTCTGATTCTGATTCCAGTTTTTCTATGGACAGACAGTCCTCTGATAAAATTATTTTGGTAAACATAATTATGTGAAAGTTTTGACTTTCACTGTTTAATTTTATATGGACCGACAGTCCTCTGATAAAAGTATCTTGGTAAACATGTGTGAAAGTTTTGACTTTCACTGTTTAATTTTATACATTCAAGGACCCGATATCGAGAGGACGGTACACTCTGATTATTTTGCACTTTATCTACTGTGACATGATTTTGGACCGAAACGACCCGCTGACCCTCGTGAGCGGTAGTTTCAAAATTAGAATTAATTGAATGGAATTATCTTCTTTGAACCAGTAAGTAGAATCTTTTAACAATTAAAATTTATAATCTATTTACAGATTCAAGACTTATTAATTATCTTTCATCTGACACATTTATTTATTTCCCTAATTATCACGTTACAGGTTATTTTAGTGGTTTCTTCAGCCTTATTTTGCTTCTATTTTTGGCCTTAAAATGGCGTCATGGCGACCAATTTTCACACAGTCGCATACATGTGATATTTTCTTTCTTCACGGTCGGGAGATTTCCAATTTGAAATCGTAATATTTGCTCTCATATCGGGAGGTTTATTTTCTCGTGGTCATGACCGAATTGTACTGAGGCTGATCAAGCTTATTCTCTTTTTTTTGTAGATGCTTTTGAAGCCGAAGAATGAAGAATAAAAATAAATAGCTTGTAAAGTCATACCATTCTATTATAACAAAATAAAAATTGTACATACAAACATTGGAATACTGAAGTGCTTTAATCTAATGTCAGTACTACAATGGGATTTTCTTTGGAACCACTGCGGTACACTCCATGATAGTTTTTTGTCATTCCGTTATTGATTACAATTATTTTAACACAGGGTCTATTTTCATAACACTTGAACGCACATGTTGATGAGCAATTAAATAGCTGACACCAGACTTGTTAAACCAATTAATCAGATTTAATCCCTCTTGTAAAAACATCAAGTATTGATAATCCAATTATTCACACGTTATGACACATCCGAAAATAGCCACAGGTAATATACACATAATCTGGGTCAAGATATCATGCAGCGTCTTCAAGTCAACTACCGTATTTACCATCCTATAAGTTAAAAATTGGACTGTTGGATAAAAAACAACTGCAAACAGCTCAAATAGGGGACTTCGGCAGATCGGGGGACCGTCGGGAGTGGGCCCTTGAAATCCCTAAAATACGCCGAGATCGGGAGATATCACATGTATGCAGTCGTCATAAATCGGAACCCATTACTTAGATATAAGCTGTGTGCTATTAGTAAGTATAATATTTATGAAAAGCAGATACATCAAAGTTTCGGAAAATTTAAATATGAGTTTGATTTTTCTAATGTGTAGTAGTAAACTTATGAGAAATTACAAAGTCCGCGTGACAAAATGGCAGACCGTTTTTTGAAAATGAAAATTGGCGGTGGCACTTCAGAACACTTTACAGCTTTATTTGAGCTTTAGTATTTCCCACCATCTCAAAAAAGGGCATGGTATAGTTCTCAAGAAAAGGGCACTGATGCCCCCCTGTTTTACAACGTTTTCCTAAGGTCATTTGTGTAATAACTGATGTCATGATGGTTAAGTGATTTAATACAACTAGTATGGTGGTAGAGTGATAATGAAAGTGACGTTACTTAGCAACTGACGTTATTAACATAACATCATGACATTGACTGGTTCTAGTAATATTACAGCTGGATATTACATTTCTCCCTTGTTTTAAAAGAGAAAGTCCCTATGTATTCTTACTGAAAATTATAATACATACTGAAAGTTTTGATCTGTTATTTGTTTATGATCAGTTGCATTTTAAATCTCTAATCCCTGTAATTAACATTAAAACAGTTCATAGTGTATGGTCCAAACTTCTGCCTTCATATGAAAATTAAATCCTTGGTGCTTTCTTCGCTTCTTCAGTCGATTAATCTTCGGCTCCATGTGACGCAGGTTCTCCTTTTCTTCATAATGTTCTCGATCTAGCACTTCACTGTTCATCACAATTGGGATTTCCCTCTCTACCGATTCCCTTTGACTGTAATCTGCCATGTTATATGAAACCCTTTTACACCCTTCACTGTTCTCCAAATTTATTATGGGTTGTTCATGTGTCATTTGAAAACTTTGCTCTTTAGTTTTTTTCTCTGCTATTAAGCTCTGAATCAAGTTCCTGGTTAAACGTACTTCACTTTCAAGTTGCTTGACTTTTCCCTGTAGATGGTGTATACATTGTATCTCTCTTTGAAGCATTTTCTTCCTTTTCTGTGTTTTAATTCTCATGTGCTTCATTGATTTACCAATGAAGTCCTCATCAGAGCTTGTCTCACTGGTAGAATATAAGTCTTCTGCTCTTTTTATGCTGGGTTTCTTCTGATGATAATGTGTTTGGCTCCTCTTATCTGTTCCTTCATGCCCGATATCTGTTCTGCACAATGACGAAAAGTGATTAAACTTCTTACATATATCACATTGTACTCCGTATGCTGGACAATTCTTTCCTTTTGGGTGTGCTCTCGTCAGCCCGCAATATGAGCATTGTTCAGGCTTTCCATTTCTTCCATCATGCTCTGGGTGTTCTGATCTCCGTCTGCTTTGTTGTGTCACTACTTTTGCTATTTCAAAGTTTGCTGGTTCTGCCTTCATATCTTGAACTTGTATTGAAATATCTTCTATCTGACCGGCTTCTGTCAGAAATTGCTGAAATGTCCAACTTTTTGATATGAATTTTTGTATCAGATGTTGGTTTTCTATTGTCTGTATGAGATGCTCCAGTATTCTCTCATCTTGCATATCACCAAACTCGCATTCAATCGCTTTTTCTCATAATCTTGTCACATATGTGACTGTTGCTTCTCCTGCTTCTGGTCTTGTCTTCAGAAATATGTATCTGGCATAATGTTTATTCTTCTTTGGCATGAAATAAGCATTGAGCTTAACTCTCAATTTCTCATAGCTATCTAGATGTCTTCCAGGATCCTCTGGATCTGGCAAGCTTTTCTCTAACCTTGCAATCTCAGATCTGCCGTATATTATCAATGCATCTTTCCTGTCTGTTGGGTCAGCTATTCTGAAGAATCTGAATTCTCTTTCAATGGATTCTAACCAGTCTTCCCAGAGTTCACCTGTCAATAGCTGATCCTCTGTGGGCCTAAATGGTAATGCTCTAAGATTTCTTCCTTCGGATATGACAGTTATTGTGTTTTCAGCCATATCTAGACCGAACCTTGTCATTTACGGTGCACGACACTTTGCCGAAAACCACTTCGCCGAAAAGACATTTCGCCGAAACGACACAATGCCCAAAATTCTTCTCAGGTGCGACACTTCGCCGAAAGTTTCTAATGATTAACAATGAGTCATGCTTGAGGGAAATTAATGTTATTAGACGAGCCTTAATTGACTTAATGGGGGACTTAATATCAGTTCCTTATAATTCAGTTTTATGTTTGTTTTCCCTTGTTTGTTAAAATGTGTTCATGCCAATAATAATAATACGATAAATTAATTAGATTAATCGCCATGTTTTATATTGGTCATATATTAATTAGTTTGATCGCCATAATTGGTCATTGATGTACCTAATCATTTAATTCCTTAAGAATTTAGAATGCCTCTTTTTCTAGATTTATACAAATTAAATCGTTAAAATCGTTATAATGCTGTGGATTTAAGTAAAAGTAATATGAAAAAATCACATTATATGAAATATTCTTAAAAACATCTTTTTCGGCATTTTTGCCGAATTTCGGCAATATTTCGGCGAAGCGTCTTTTCGGCAAAGTGTCGTTTCGGCGAAGTGTCTTTTCGGCAAAGTGGTTTTCGGCGAAGTGTCACGGACCCGTCATTTATCTCTACATCTATGCTGATAAATTATCAATCAAAGTTCTACTTATCTAGTCTCTATCTTCTTTTATATTTTCTTTTCTTCCAAATATATTATTCTATCTTCATCAAGCCTTCTTTTCAATTCGTCCTCTGCTCTATTTATCTGCTATCATCTCTTTCACCTGCTTTCCTGTTTTTATCCTCGTCTCCAATGTAATAACTTAAGTCATGATGGTTAAGTGATTTAATACAACTAGTATGGTGGTAGAGTGATAATGAAAGTGACGTTACTTAACAACTGAAGTTATTAACATAACGTCATGTCAGACATTGACTGGTTCTAGTAATATTACAGCTGGATATTACAATTTGGTCATCTCCATGAATTGTTTTAAATAGTTATTGGACTTTTCTGCCTTGTCTTCTTGTCTTAAAAATCGTCTAAATGTCAAATTGTTAATTCATTTACATAGTTTCTCGCATCTTTGTACTTTCTTATTAAATGAAAATAACATAGAAAACCATTTACGTGGGTTGGGATTTAAGTTCGTAGACTTTCTTTATAAAAGTTCAGGTGTTTGTCACACAGAAATAAAAATGGTATCATCTGAAAACATATTCTTTTACCTATCATATAAGCTATTAAGCATAGCTCTACTCATAATAGTTTCAACACAGCAATGAATTAAACACAATGACATGCCATCACCCGGGGCACGTCATGGAAATTTTGACGTCAAAACTACGTCAAATTTCAATTAATGTCATCAATAAAATGCCTTGTTTAGAACATTACAACACACCACACCCATACTAATTTGCAATATTTCCTTCAGGGGTTAGTTAGTTATTATTGTTGAAATACTACATTCACAAGATATAACAAATCTTATGTGTATCATGCATAATTTTGATTTAATTAAGAATTAAGACCGCAGCATTTGTAGAATAGTTGAAGGTATGTGCTTTTCTCATCAATTAAAGTTCAAATGCGTCCAGCTGAAATTTTTCAAACCATTTAAATATCTGTAAGATCCGTTCTACAACTGTACTACAAATCCTTATCATTTTGAATGTTTCTGTGGGCATTTATGCTTCTCAAACATAAGATTTGATCATTGCTCTTGTTTCGACATTGCACGTTAACGCCATTTTTCTTTCCCGAGAAGCGCGACTGGCATTACATTTTCTCCAATAACATAACGACATAATGCTTAAAAATTATATGGAATTAACAACATGATACTAAAGTGCCTCAAACTGATTTAGCTCAAGTTTTTGGTATACAATATGTTAACTTAAGGTTTGTTCTTCGACGCCATAAAACTTCAGAAGTATTTAAAATAAGATGTGCCCCGGGTTGCGAAACCTACGTTGCTATGGAGACCAGTTTTATGTGCACTGCGCAATATTTCTTGAAAAATAGTGTAAAAACGAGACAAGGAGACATTGTTTCTTTATAATAATGCATCAAATATTGGATAAATGATGCAATAGAAAATCAGTGGCAAAAGTCTACGAACTTAAATCCCAACCCTCGTATAATGATTTATCTGTGTATCCAAATTGAACTGCCTTGAATAAGATTCAAGCTGCTTTAAAAGCAATTACATTCTCACCATTTATGAATGAAATTTAAGCCTTACTATTGGGGAAAGTTTGAAATTCTCAGCCTCTTTCTTTGGAGCTGTAGAACACCCAAGTCCCGGGTATTCAGTGGTTTGTCTTGGGAAGCCAGCAGTCGGATCCTAAAGATCATCAGTCTGAGTCTCCCCTGACTTAGATTGTTTAAATTTATAGTAAAGTAAGCTCAGACTCCCTTCTCTCAAAGCTTGGACTCCAGGATATAGATGTGGTGCTTCTCTCCAGCAGAATGAGATGGAATGGACACGTAGAGCGCAGCAAAGGCTGGATTGCTCAAGTACGCAAGCTAAACATAGTTGCACAGAAAAGATCTGGCAAGCCAAGGAAATCATGGGATGAAGTGTTGTTAGACGACAGAAAAAAGCTAGGAATGGATACTGCTGATCCTCAGAATCGCTAAGAAGGAGACTTGTCAAACAAGTCCAACCCTCAGTAGAGGACAGTGGACTATAAAACGGATATGATGATGATGATGATGATGCATTTTTCAGATGCGCATTCTGATTAATCATCAGAGGCATCTATTTTTTATGAGCAGTGCTGGTATGCTCTTGACGAATAGTGAGATGCCGCACTAGCAGTTTACCAGTAGATGGTGCAATTGTCTGGAAGGACATTCCATGAATTATTCACACTATTGCTGAAAGTAGCCCAGACATTTAGTCTCAATCTTCTTTTGTGTGGTTTGAAAGCATGACCTCTAGTGGCTGTACTGGACTTTTTTCTTTCATTTTTCTTTCTCTGAAGTGGCTATTGACAGCCTGACAGCTAAATGTGTTTGTTTTTTTTTGTGTGTGTTTTTGTCAATTTGTGAATGATCTTTGATGTATTCAGATAAATAATTGATATTGAATCAGATGCTACTTAGTTCATCACATGTACCCTTTAAACATATATATGTATTTTGTATGTTCATGTATTTTGTATGTTCAGGGTTTGGGCCAGAAGCTGGGCACTTCAGGCAAAATTTGTGATTAACAAAGTTAATGTTTTTTTTAGTTTTCCATGTTCTAACAGCCACTTAGTAACTGTACGAGTAACTTAAAAGCATTCATAAATCATAATTAGACAATTTACTTACTACACCTCAACCTCTTTATAACATTATTGTTTGGGTCCAATACAATTTCTGTGTTAGCTATCCAATTTGTGTTATAACGAGAGTAAAATATATAGATATATAGCAAAATTAGACCATTCATGGTCTGTGTTATATCCAAAACCGTGCTGTAACGAACCATGTTACAAAAAAGTCTAGGTGTAATATTTCTCCTAGCCACTTTTACTATGGCGCCGCGCCATGCCCCCTTTCTCCAGCGCCATGCCCTTTTTACCAGCGCCATGCCCTTTTTACCAGCGCCATGCCCTTTTTCTGAATCTACATTCTGTGCCCTACATTTTGGTAAAAAGTTTGTCAAAATCGGACAAAAAATAAGGAAATTACAAGATTTTTTTGTATGAAATCTGCGGGAACAAATTTGGCAAAATTTATGATCATGCCTTTTACAGTTGTTGATTGTTTAATCCCTTGTTTATTGTCACTTAATTGCAGTGGCAAATATTGATAATTACTCAATGACAATACCCTGTATGACACCAAATGAGCTGTTAATCAGAAAAGGTGTGAAAATTGAATGTCCTACCTGGTAATATAAGTGTGCCAATAGTTTACACTCAAAACAAATCTTGAGGTTATCTCTTATTTTGACAAGCAAAGTTAAGTCAGTATTAAAGTAAAGTGATGGAAAAGAAATTTTCTAAGTTTTCTCTGGCAAAAGAAAATCCTGAAATATGGAAATTGAGGAAAGAAAGAAAAACTGAAAAGCAAATTACTGAGTATAATGATATACAACAGTGTTAAATCTAATGAATGTTCTTAAATGTGCCCTTCCAGCATGCCATAAATCACTTAAAAAGGTGCCCTTTTACTTGTCGGCGCTTGCTGAAAGTGCCCTTTTGACGTGCTGCTGCGCGCTGAAAGTGCCCTTTTTTAGCAACCTTACCATGCCCTTTTTTAGGGCTGGGGGAAACACTAACAATGTATGTCAAAGAATGTGTTTGAAACTGTACATATATTCACAAAATACTTGCCAAAGGTAAAAATGAATAAATGCATTAAATGGCAAAAATATTATTTTTTGCAGAAAATATTTTTCATATTTTTGTACATACTGTATTACAGTACAAACTCATCATAACGCTATCTTTGTGGTCCATAGAAGCTGACCCTGTTTTGTTTGTTTGAATTGATGCTTAGCGTCCCATTCAACAGTTGTAGTCATGTCAGGATGTTGCCTCCATTTTGTGGGACTGTTACTGAAAATTAGGATGTCATTCAAATAAAACCACCCATTTTACTGAACTCCCCCCCCCCCCCCCCCCCCCCGCCCACACACACAAACACGCTAAAGAGTACAACTTAGCTAGCATACAATGGGTTAACCAGAACCAAAAATGGTCAAGAATCTGATATCGGTGAAGTGAATCAGACTGTCACAAATGTAAACCTGTAGAAAAAATGATGGTCAGCAACCATATAATTTGCGTAAAACATGGCCGTTATCATTGAGATGTTATAAAATGTAATATCATAATGCTGTTTGTCTAAACTAGTAACTCTGATGTATATACTACAGTTTTGCATTAAAAAATCAGCATAGACATTGTCCAAAGTTGACTTATGTAAGTAAGTAAGTAGTTTATTTCACAAGTCCAAAAGGCTATAAAGCCCATGAGGAAACATACATTACATATATACAATGGCGACAGTACAGTACAACGGCATATTCAATGAGAATAAATATATGCTACGTTTCCTAAATAGATAGCACAATCTTAAACTATCATATAACGTACAAACTACTAATCAAATATGTAAATGATAAGGTTTGGCAGACAACTGAGTGAGTATTAAAGTAGCATTTGCGAGTATTTGCAAAACATCTTAATATTTCAAGTTCAACACTGAGACGGCGGAGAAGGTGTTAAAATATATATATATCGAAGTCATATTTCAAAGTTTGGTATGAAATATATGTCGCACTAGTAACCACAGATAGTATAGTGTCTCATGATACCCAATTACACAGTCTTCGAAACGAAAATTAGACTGTATAAAGCGGGTTTATCAATGAAACAAGAGCGAACAACTCTATTAGGTTTGTTCTCAACTGGTATTGTGGTTATATGGTCAATACACACCCTGAAAACAACCTTCAATCTAATGAAGATTGCCGTGTGGGTGAATATAACATAAAAAGTTGAAAAATATAATGTATACATACATAAAACAAATAATTTTCACACATATAATACTATATACAGATGTACAATTGAAAACATAACAGTATGTATTTGTTGATCAACATAATCAGCATGTTAATATAGATGTTCATTTCTAGTTTTAAAAGCATGATAAATAAAAGATCCCAATTTTTTCAAAAGTCTAGAGTTATGCGTATTTATTAATTCTACCAATTTTAACATACTAGGTCTGCGATAGTAATAGTTAGGAATATATTTTCTTCTTAATTCTGTATACAAAGGGCATTCTATTAAAAAATGAAATTCATCTTCTACAACTTGACAAATAGTACATTTACGTTCATTAACTGGTATTCTACGTGGTCTTACCCATCTACCTGCTTCTATTTGGAGACGATGAGATGAAACTCGTAACTTACTTAAAGCATGAGAAATTTTAGTCACATTAAGAACATTTAAGTATGGTTGAAATTGAAATGAAGCTATTGATCTGTAAAAAACTGCACGTGACGATTCTTCTAACCTGGAATGCCAATTTTGAACAAAATTATCATTTAATCGTTGTTTTATTGACCGCATAAAAATATCATAATCCCCCACCCCCTGATTAACCCAGACCTCATAATATCCTAATGTCATAAATAAGTTTTTGACTAAAGATGCCCAGTTAACCTTTGTTGGTAAATTTTCTATGTCCCTTAGCATCAGTTCATATATTATCCTAATATATTTATCATTGCGAGCTGTTACTATTTTGAACCAATATTTTATAATGATAAAATAGCGTTTGGTTTGATATGCAGTTCGACCCAGTTCACCATAAATAAAATCATTTTGCGCATTCTTTTTGACTCCTAATATGTTTTTACAGAAAGACAAATGCACTCGTTCTATCGCCTTTGCTTGCCCAAAACCCCAAACTTCACAAGAGTAATTCAATATAGGCGTTACTAATTTATCAAAAAGATCTAATTTATGTTTAGGAGAAATATATGTAAATTTATGTAAATATTTATTCATTTTAAAAATTGCTTTTTGTGCCTGTCCAGCCAATGTACTTTGTGTTCCGGAAAAAGAACCCCCTGGTGTAAAAACTATTCCAAGATATGTAAACTCACTTACTATTTCTAACACTTCCCCATTATAGTAGAAATTCATTTCTTGAGGTAACACTCCCCCATTTCGGAATACAATTACTTTTGTTTTTGAAATGTTAATCGTTAGTTTCCACCTATTACAATATTCTAACAATAAGTCTAAACTATTCTGTAGTTGTTCTTTGGTATTAGCAAAAATAACTATGTCATCTGCATACAGCAACATAAAAATCTTTAGCATATCTGTATCTATCCCATCTAAGCCCGAGTTTATAAACTGTTCTTCAATATCATTCAAGTAAAAGGAAAAAAGCAATGGCGAGAGACACTCTCCCTGTCTTACCCCTAAGCTGCATTGAAATTCATTACCTAGTTTGTTACTAAATTTGACTCTTGATTTTACAGAACTATACATGGATTTCATTATGTTTAAAATATTTCCCCTTAATCCCAAATTAACCAACTTATACCATAAATTTTCCCTTACAATATAGTCAAAAGCTTTAGTAAAATCAATAAAAGCACAAAATAATTGGTTGTCATTGTTTAACATATGTGTAATTAAACCGTGAAGAACAAATATATTATCGGTTGTACTCATTCCTGCTCTGAACCCAGCTTGAGCTTCGATTAAAACCCCATAATTTTCTGCCCATTCCCCCAGTCTATTATTTAATACCCTTGTAAAAAGTTTGCCAATGGTGCTTAAAAGTGTTATCCCACGGTAATTCTCAGCATCATTTACACTTCCTTTTTTATGGAGCGGTATTACATAACCCTCAGACCAAGCTTCGGGAAAGTGTCCTACTTCAAATATTTTGTTAAATAAATTGACTAGAGTGGAAGCTAAAATATGTTTTCCATGTATAAAAAATTCATTTATTAACATATCTGGACCAGCGGACTTATTTGTTTTCAACTGGGTTATAGCTTTCATAATTTCTTCCTGTGTAAAGTTAACATTTAACTCATCAAAAATAATTTCAAATTCATTATTTTCATATCATTCATTAAAAAAGAGTACATCTTCGTCAGGTGTATAAAAAGGGTTTTCAGGATTGTTTATTGCTCGAAAATACTGTTCGAATGCAGACAAAGGAATGTTCGACGACTTTACTCCTGCAGATTCCTTAAGCAAATTCCAATAAAGTTTGGCATTTTTAAACCTTGCATTTTCTAAGCGCATTGTTTTCTGTTTGTCATACTCATACCTTGCTTTACGTAATACATTTTTGTAGTCAGATCGTGCTTGAATCATATTAATCCTGTTATTGTTTGTTTTGTTTTCCCTATACTTATTAAGCATTTCATAAAAGTAAAAACGCTTGTCATGACATACATCATTAAACCAGGGCGCATCGTTTTTATACGTAAAAGAGCTATTATCATTTCCACTGACCACTTTTTTCTTAAACAACGGTGCTGCTACAGAATCAATAATACATACAAAATCAGATACACGCTGCTCTACGTCAATACCATTAGAGCAAGCTGATATGTTAGAGTTTAATGTTGCTAATCTATCACCAAAATCATCCTGCTGTAATGTCTGTAAAAATTCTGCTTTTCGCTCCGCGCTCCATTTATATTTAAAGCCGACTGACTCATAATCATCATTTTGCCTATCCTCATTCTCAACTGCTAATTCTAAGGAAAAATGAACAAGACAATGATCGCTCATGATATTCGGATTTTGCACATCAAACGTTTTAACAAGCGAAATCAAAGATTGCGAAGATAGTACGTAATCAACTAGGCTGCCTCCCCTACGCCCTACAAACGTGTACTTTCCCACCCCTTTGTCATTCCCCACCCTCCCATTCATAATTCGTAGACCAGTTTGCTTGCAAAAATCAAGTAAAAGATGTCCGTTACTATTTGAATGACCCTCATCCTCTGAAAACCGAGGTAGTTGTGTATCGGATACATAATCGTCAGGCAAGACCGATATATGCACTGTATCGTCATCAGTCACGAAATCTGGATAATTCGATGTTCGGCTATTAAAATCGCCACATAGTAAAAAATTACAACTTTCATTAAATTTGTTTTCAAGAAAAACTACCGAGTCCAACAATCTATCAAATATGTTTGTTTCTGACATTGACTGTCTACTGCTTCCATCTGGGATCACATAACATAGGCCTATAAGTAAATTATTTTCAGAACAACATAGAGATTTATCGATTTTGATCCATATGATATCGTCTTGACTTGTAAATACTAATGTATCTTTAGAGACATACTTATTTCTAATGTACACAATAATTCCACCAGAACAGCGTTTACTGCCTTTCTTAATTTCATTACGATGCAATGCATATGCTTCAAAATTATTGACATGTATATCAGAGAAATCATTTGTCCATGTTTCAGTTAATAGAACAATATCACTAGATTTAAATATATTACGGAATTCTTCACTTTTCAGTTTATTTGTTCGTATTGTGCTTAAACCCTGTACATTTAATAAAGAAAATCTCAAAGGCACCTTCTCCTGTGAAACCTAATCTGCAATGACAGTTTTTGGGTCACTCGCACTTGTGTTGCTATTTTTGTCTGTCACAGGCGTGGGCGTGCGTGAAATTGATTGTCCTGTGTTATTGTCTTTTTTGGCACGTGACTTGCTATTTTTAGAACCCGTGTTTCCCGTTTTATTCGCCTTCGATGTCGACCTCGATGTTGACTTCGAGGATGTTCGTCTAGAACCTCTTTCTAATGGACGTGATATACGATCGGAACCCGGGGGTAAGTTATTTGGTGTAGTTTGTAATGTGTCACCAGAATCAGTATGATCATATGGTCTAAATATAGCTGGTTGCGATGAGCTACGCGGAGGAATATTTGCCACCTTTGTCTGATTGTGTTGTTGTTGTGAGCTCTGTTCAGTTGCGTCACTTGTCGATGGGCGGGGCGTCGTATTGTTTACATCGCTTACTGTTTGGTCCATGTCAATATCACGTGAGTCATGTGACTCGTTATGTTCATTCAACCTGTCGTGCGTGACAGGAGTATTACTACGAGTTGTACTACGCGTAGTATATTCATTCATACCCGGTAACTGTTCATTGTCTCTATGTCGGGATTCTTCAAAAGTACGGTAGCACTGGTCGGGATGTAAGAAAGTTTATCAATATGATCAAAGTCTACAATTCTACTGCTACGCATGGTTTCATTCCAGTCGGGGAATTCGTCCATGACCACTTTTCCATTGACATGACCACTTTTCCATTGACAATTAACTTCGCAGGATATACTATCTGGGCTTTTGCACTGGGCTGCCTAGACTTAATCGACTTGAGTTCATCCCAGAGTTTTTTATGTGCGTCGTTTATTTCTTTCGGCAAGTCATACCCTACACTAAATGGAGTATTGCGAAGCACATGTGCGCACGTTCCATTATTGCCTGCGTGTCACAGAAGTCTCTAAAGTTGACTATGATGGGCCTCCGTGGGTTTCTGATGCCAATTTTACGTGGCCCCAATCTGTGTGCTGTAGCCAGGTACATTCTACTGGGATCCAGGTTGAGGAGGTTTGGGTCAGCTAGAAAATTTCTGATGATATTGAAACAGTTTTCATTCTGTGACTCGAGAAATCCCCAAAATATCAAGTTGTTACGCCTTGATCTAGCTTCAAGGTCGATTGATTTATAGGCCACTGTTTTGAGTACTGAGGAATGTGAGTTTGTTACGTCTATGACTTGGCCCAGTTTTTCATTCATGACAACAAAGGAATTTTGAAAAGAGCTCATACCTCGATTCGTAATGTCCTTATGACAGTTTTGCATTAAACAATAGTTGAAAAATAAACACATAGATTTGGGAAAACTGTTGTGACTCATATTTTCATAAATTTCTTCTTTTGATAGCAAAAATAAATAAGATTAGTACACTAATTAACCATTATTATTATTTATTTTTTTTTTTATTTCGTTTTTGAGGAATTAAAGTTTTTCCTTCTCTTGTAAAATTCTGAAAAATGGACCTAACGACTTAATTTTGCATCAAGGTGACGAGCTACAATTTAAGGGGGTGTGAATTACAAAATATTGCCCATGCAATATACAAAGACTTTTTACAGCTGAAAAATCTGAAAAAAAATTAATTGGAAAAAGTGTGATATGTTTTTTTGCTCAGAATGCTGATTGTCGGTACACATTAGAACCACCTGGGCAAGACGGTTCTAACAAGTACCCACAATCTATGTTTTGGAGCAAAAAGGAAAATACATGTAGTTAGTATATAGTTTCACTATATAAAAGTGGGGTATAAGGGGTGTATATTACACAGAATTGTTGTTCTGAGAATCTGATAATAAATAAGTAAAATGATAATACTGTGTATTATCATTTACTTATTTTCTTTATATGTCCTTTCTTTTCCATGTTTTTCCAATTGCTTCCTGCTTGTGTGTGCCTGCTTTGCCAAACTATTGCTGACCTTCACATTCACTGTGACCTTGACCTGGGTTACAGACATTTAAATCCTACATTGAAGATTTGGATAGCAGTCATGAAGAAAATGAAAAGAAAAATCATGTAAGTATTTTGCATATTCATCAGGCCTCGAGGTTATAAAACTTTTTTTCATGCTCAGGCAGCTCAGCTCACATAAGACTTAAATTTATCCTGCTGATAAATGTACATGTTAAAATTCCAGCAGTTGTACAAATTGTTGTCATTTTAACATTTATTAGCAGGATAAATTACAGGCTTTGGTGACCTAAACCTTAACTGTCAGTTTATTTGGTTATTTTGTCATGTATGAGCAGTTAAGACTTTAGGCTCATTCTGAGTTAGAGTCAACTTCAGTGTGAAATTTTTTTTATAACCTCAGGACCTGGTTGTCATTTTCATACTGCATGTAAGTCATATGAGCTGCGACACGAGAAGAAGGGTCTTTGTGGGGTTTCCGTAGAGGGCCACTCCATGTAATACTCAATAGAGGTGTTTGGAGTATTTTGCAGATACAGAAAATAAACTGGTCTGTGCAGTCACAGAAGCGGGCTAAATTTAACAGTTGATACTGATCAACTGTGCAGTTACTGCATAGCTGATCTGTGTCTTTCTTTTTTTGCACAGGCAAAACTAGGTTTTCAACTGACACGACTCATATAATAATTCTTCATTCAATAATTATTGTCTTATTTTTTTTTAATCGAGTTGTAAAACGTAATTTCCAACACTACAAATATATACAAAAATGAGGTATGTCTAGTATTGACACAGCAGTTTAATTACACTAGTTCACAGCTGAGAAACAGATTGTACAGAATGGGTGATGCACAATGAAATTCTGTCCAAAGTTTAGATGAAAAATTTGAGTTTTCTCCTATAGCATTTACTCTATTGACTGATAGATAGGTTCAGCCAATGCAGAAATTGAACATTTATTGAATGAAAGTAACATAAGGAATCCAGGTTATTTCTTTTTGCAAACACTTCCGCCCCATGAACATATAGTGCTTCCATCTCAATAACATTGAAGTGTTTGTGAAAACGAAATAACCAGGATTTCTTATGTAACTTTCCTTCAATAAATGTTCAATTTCTGCATTGACTGCACCTAATCCCCTATCTAAAACGCAATAGGAGAAAACTCGAAAATCTAACCTCAACTTCAGACAGAATTTCATTGTTTGTCACCGATCATTTATCGGTTTGTATGCATACAATACCACTTGATTCACAGTAGTGTAGCTGTGGGCTGATTAAACATAACTAATCACAAGTATGTCGGGCAGAGACCTGTAATTATCTTTCCCATAGACCCCTATTGTAATTTGCCCCAAAAAAGGACTCGTTGATATGCTTCACAACTAATAGTGTACCCCAATTCTTTCAGCAGACACTGTTTAGGAACACCCCAAAGTCGCTCATGTATGAAAAATGATTATTCAAAAATCACTACATCTGCAAAATGGCCATTGTATGGCAAAACAGCTAATTAAACCACACAATAGAGCAAAATATTCAAGAATGGTTAAACTATCTATGATATAGACAGTTGATAGATAGTCATTTATGACCAATCATAGGTACATGTAGCCTTACACCTTACTGGGGTAGCTCTGCCCATACTTTGGGCCAGTCACTTGCAACATTATAATTAGAGGTGTCTGCCCTAAACTGCACATGTCTATTGACACAAGCAGTGATGTTGTGTCAGTACAGGTTCTCAAACCTGACAACTATGTCCACCATGGTGGTTGCAATAATGATATGAGCCGGGTCATGAGATTAAACCAACAATGTGGTTTCCGACCAGGTCCGACACAAACCAGGCTGTAATGTCACAGAAGAAGGCTAGAAGCTTGAAACTTTGGATTTAGAAAGAAGAGGAATCATACTATCCATGTAGCAAAAACAAGTTCTGATCTGTGCCTTTGTTTTTGCATAGGCAAAAATCTGGTTTTCTCATGACGTGGCTCATGTGTGGTGTGAAGGCTAGCTTGTGTTCTTTTTTGTTGTTTATCTGAATTGCAGCATCTCAGTATGGTTTAATTACATGAGAGTGTATTTTGCGTGTCTAGAGTTTCATTTGTAACTTGAGGAGGAGGAAACTAATGAAACACAATGATTTATCATATGTTGAATAAGCCATGTCATGAGATGGTCATGTACATTAATTCATTTAACACTGTTGTCATAATTTTGTGGGACATACTTTCCCATCTGCCGCTGTAATGTTTGCTTAGAGGAATTTAATAAAAAATGAAATAAAATTTATTATAACCCCTGATGCCCCTAAAAATCAAAGTGCACTCATCCATAGCATTTGTAAACGGCTCTGATCAGACTAATAGCTGTATTTCTGTTTGCTACGTACCTTTCTTCTACATAAACTTTGTTTCTGCTCAGTCATGGTTTATCTGACCATTTCGGAACTTTATGTATCTGGCCATAAGGCATACTGTTAAATGAGCCTGTGTGTGAGAAAACCAACAATTTGGGTTTCGACCAGGTTCGACACAAACTGGGCTGTACAGTTATAGAAGATGGTTAGAGGCTGGAAGTTTTGGATTTAGAATGTAGAGGAATTGTTCTATCCGTGTGTTGAAAACAAAGGCGCTGATCTGTGCCTTTGTTTTTGCCAAAGCATTTTGTTGGTTTTCTAATGCATTGACTCAAATGAAAAGTTTTTGAACTTGGCATGAAGGGATGTGGTTTTGCATAAGATATCTTTGATATGAACAAATGCATAGTTTATGGTGTACTTGTTTGATGTATTAGCATAATGAGAGTGGCAGTGCAAGAAAAACTGAATTGCATGTTATGACCCAAGCTATATACCAACAAAAGATGGATAGATGATTAGGAAAAATAGACATTGTACATATTTTATCATATCAACATCATCATCATTCATTTTTATTACTTCCCTTGTTAGGTTTATTACTTCCCTTTCATAGGAATTGGATTGCTTCTGAAGTGGTGCAAAGGATTACCTTTCCTAGGTAATTTTGACTGATCAGTTTGGGGTTATGTTTTTCACTGGACAATTTCTTTAACCTTGAACATTGACATAATCACATTGTTAAAATGAGACACGTCATGAGAAAACTGGATTTTTGCACATGCGAAAACAAAATTAAGATAAGCTGTGCAGTAACTGCAAAGATGATCTGCAGCTTTGTTTTCGCCACACTGATAGTACACAGATTTCTCTGCTACTTAAATCCAAGCTTCTAGCTTTCTTCTGTGATTGTACAGACCAGTTTGTGTCAGAACTGGTCAGAAACCCTGAGGACATGTTTTCTTGAGTTGCAACTCAAGTGGGACTAAAGAAAGTTTATATACTGATGTTTTATTTTCCTTGAAATTTATGAATTTAGAATTGGTGCATAACTGGTACAATATGCAATGTAAATGGACTTGCAAAATCTTTTTCAGGATATAGAAAAGATATTCATTAATTATTTTCACAATAAATCAGTAATAAGAGGAGTTACATTAATAACTGAAGAAACATTTGCCTCTTAGAATTTGGTTGAAAATGAAATTAAAATTAATGAGCCTGTTCATGGAAAATACTGTATTTGGACTTGCTGATTCAGCCTCACACAGATCAAGATGTGTAGCCAACCCAAGATGGATAGAGGCTTGAAATATAAGATATTAGAATGAAAGGGATTATGTTAGCTATGAAGTGAAAACAAAGACACTTATCAAATGAACAGTTACATGTGTACTTTGTTTTTGCCAATACATTTAAGCAGCAGGTTTTTAATGTCTAAGTTAAGATAATGATGTCGAGAAAATTCAGTATGGCTTTGAAGAAAAGATCATTTGAGAGATCATTTAAGAAACTCCAGAGGCAATCATCTGTACCATGTTTCTCTGGGGCTACAGCAATTTGGTACATTGTAAGTATCAGACATTTATGTAGGATTCAATACCTGGTGCCCCCTGAATTATGACAACTCCTGAATTACGAGGCTTGGTTAGGGGGGTAGGCAATATCCCATATCCCAAAATAAACCATCCAATATATCCCATATCCCAAAATTTATTTAACTCGTATCCCAAAATAAATTGCAATATCCCATATCCCAAAATTCCTGAATATCCCATATCCCAAAATAAAAAACACAAATATCCCAATATCCTTTTAAAGAATATGCCAATATCCCGTATCCCAAAATACCCTATACAAGCCTCAATTATGACAATGGCAACTCCTGAATTATGGCAACTCCTGATTTATGGCAACTCCTGAATTATGACAACTCCTGAATTATGACAACTCCTGAATTATGGCAACTCCTGAATTATGACAACTCCTGAATTATGACAACTCCTGAATTACTATATGACAAGGACATTGGCCAATCTGAAATAAGTTGTTTTTTTTTTCAGTGAGTGCATTGATGGTGACCTAGTGGTAGAATAACTCACGATTGAAAGGTCCTGAGTTTGAACACTTGAGTAAGTCATATTAACACCCCAAGTACTGGAAACACCAGAATGGGATGTTACTCTGCAATTCATACAAATAAACCCTTTTTTATTCCATTCAATCTCAGCACAAGCTCCCCGAGACCAGGCCCTACTTTTTTGTCACTTTTGTTTTCATTTAATTTTTCAAGCCTCTAGCAACCTTCAGTGGTTACAGTCTCCTCTCTGTCAAACCTGGTTGGAAAGCATACAGATAGATAATCTTACGGTAATTTTATTTTCTCTGTTTTCAGGATGAAGTTCAAGTGTCAGCCTCGGAGTTCTTTGACATGGAGTTGAAGCCGTCTCTTCTTCCTGGTATTACAACATCCCATTACAAAATCAGCTTTGGAGTGAAAATAAACAATCTGGGTTTCCAACCAGATCCAGCACAAACCAGCCTGTACAGTCACAGAAGAAGGCTAGAATCTTGAAATCTTGGATATAGGTAGAAGAAGAATTGTACTATCTGTGTAGCGAAAACAAAGGTGCTGATCAGCTGTGCAGTTACTGATCAGCTGATCTGTGCCTTTGTTTTGGCATAGACAATTATATAGATTTCGCATATGGTGGCTCAAATACAACAAGTTTTACAGATGCTAAAACTGAAAGCTTTCAGTTGAAAAATATAGATAGCGTAAAGCGACCAGTGATCGATCAGGGACCAGTGATCGATCAACTAGTGGTTATCGGCTATTAATTCTCAAAACATACCTGAAGTAAATCTTATGCTAGTCTCAACTTAAAGCGCATTATATTACCTTACAAACACTAATTTAACTTTATTTGGAAAGCTTCTCTATCTTGCATTTTCTTGCACTTTTCGAAGAGGGGGTCTTAGTTGTACAGCTAAAAAGCGGTGATTGTTCAATAAATTCTTCAAATTGAAACAACCTGCATTCGTTCCGACTGGCTAAAGTTTTTAACTTTACTGCATAATAAACAAATCTGATCCACATTTCAAATTGTATAGGATAACGCTGCGATTAATGGACGATTTCTGTGATTTTCTAGTTATTTTTTCAACAGTTTTCCATTGTTTCTATGGGCGTTTATGCTTTTCGACCACCTCGTTTCGCTGCTTTATTTCTTTTAACTCACTGAAAATTTCCAAATTGTGTTTCGTGGCTATAGATAAACAATAATTATTCTTTCTAAAAATGTGCATACTTTCCAAGTTAGCCGCGGCTTTGGAGAGGAAAAGAAGGTGATCGATCACTGGTCCACCTGACCCTAATTTACGCTGTATGATGGTGGGTGTGTTAAAATGACGTCACTGAGAACGTGACGTAATCACGTCATAAATTGACATATTGAAAAACATGGCGAAGGTTTAAGCTTGGATATGGTATGTACAAATGCGCTCTCCAATGCATGTCTGATCCGCAAATTTATCAAACATTGATTTTTTTGATCGATCACTGGTCCCTTTATGCTATATATTTCTTGTTTTTGCTTAAAACATAATGGGTGCATATGAGAACTGCCTTACTGAGGCGGTTCTAACGAGAACCCATCATCTATGTTTTTTAGCAAAAATAAGAAAAATGTGTACACCTGTATACATCCCAGTTTTACTATAATTGGAGTGTAAAGGGTTAAACATTGTACATTATACGGACATGTTTGCATAATGTCCCTTATATAGGCTCACAAACATTATCTTGGATTTCAAGAGAAATAGATTGCTATTTGAATGAAATCGGTTGTGATTTTGTAGATACATGTATAGCTATCATAAATTCTTTAGATGGATGCTTATCATATGGAAACAGCCATTTTGTTATTAGCTAGTCTCATTATCACAATCCAAGATCACTTTATAATAGTTTAAAGCTTTTGAATCAGTCTGAACTGAACTAGCTTATTTCCCTAATTGAGCCTTTGTGTGAGAAAACTAGCAATCAGGGTTTCTGACTAGGTCTGACATAAAAAGGCATATAAAGTCACAGAAGCAGGCTAGAAGCTCGAAATTTTGGATTTAAGAAGAAGAGGGATTGCAATATCTGTTTAGCGAAAACAAAGGCATTGATCAGCTTCACGGTTACCGCGAAGCAGGTCTGTGCCTTTGTTTTCACATATACAAAGGCGGCACAATTATAAATGAAAGGAAAATATTTTTTTATCTAACCTGAGTCATTAGGCTCACAAGGTGAGCTTATCGGATACCCATGCTCTGTTGTCTATCGTTGTCGTCATTCTTAATCTGCAAACATCTTCTCCTCTGAAACCGCTTGGCCAATCAAAGCCAAATTTTATATGAAATGTCTATAGGTAGAGGGAACCAATCTGTATATAAAAAAATCCAGGATATACAAACAGCATAGCCCCAGATATGACACCGCAGAACACAGCATACCATCTGGGTCTTTCATGTTTGCCTACAGTAAACGAAATTAGATTTTTAAATCATACCTGAAGTCCCTAAAAATGAAAGTGGACTCATCCTAATGATAATGATGGGAAAATAAATTCATCTAAAATGGGTTAAGAAATTTGTTGATTGCAGGTGAGCAAGTGATTGCCGAGGCTGACAGTGTGTTGAAGTTTACCCCTTTCTCTGACGGTAAACAGGGCATATCAGGGAAGCTGTTTGCCACCAACTATAGACTATGTTTTGTCACGGCTGATAGATCGTCTTATGATGTGGTAGGTCCCAACTATAAACTGATACCTTACCTATGTAAAGTTTAATGAGCAATGGATAATTTCTCAGCTACTAAACCGAACATAAATGAGGATATTTCCAATTGGATAATATAGTATTATTTTAAAACATTTAGACAATCATGCTTCCTACAAAGTTAAACATGTAAAACAAAACATTTACCAGAGTGGTATAATGCTGAAATAGCTAGAGCTAAAAATGAGGAATAATTATGGCCAGAATACTGAATATATCGTAACAAAGCAAAGCAACTAATAAGGGTGGCTAAACATAAATTATTTACTGATTTAGTTTTGAATTCAAAAGATACTTAAACCATGTGGCAGCACTTTAAGAAAGTTAACAATTTACATAACTGTTCTAGCAGCAAATTACCCGATGAAATCAATATTGATAACAAACGGTATGCATCTTCGGAAGACATTGCATCTGAATTAGACAAGTATTTTGCCACTATTTCTAAAACATTTGGCAGCAATAATATAGATGAATTAGAAACTGATTTTAATTATTAAGAAAATTTTATTAACGATAAGGTACTGATTGATGTGCGGTTTGAAATTCAGCTTATTACACCTGATCAGGTATCAGTGATTATAAATGCTCTAGACTCATCCAAAGCAATGGGACTAGATGGTCTTGGGCCACGGATCCTAAAAGTCGGTAGGATGTGTAATAACTCACAGCCTTGCTTTCCTGACCAGCTCAAACTTGCGAAAGTCTTCCCTGTGTATAAGAGCGGTAGCAAATCCGATCCGAACAGTTATCGGCCAGTCTCTTAATTTCCGACTACGGTATCTCCGAAATATTTGAAAGACACATCAACAAACATTAATTTTAATGGCTTACCTGAATAAGCATTCCAGTTGGGATTTCATCAAAAGCACAGCTGCCAAACAGCACTAGTAAAGTTAATAGATAAATGGATGTCCTGTATCAACCAGGGAGATATTATTGGTTCTATGTTTATAGATTTTAATAAAGCTTTCAACCTTGTCAATCAGGGTTTCAGTTTACTGGGCTCTACGGCGAAAAAAATCGCTGCAAGTTGTCAGATTTCGCCTTACGTAACCTTGAAAATAGAAGTCGATGTCGCCCTATTTTTTTTCAGATTTCAAAACTTTACTTTCAATTTTGATCACAGTGATTCTTTCGTTTTATTGTCAACAGCTCTCGAATAACGCTTGTTTTCGCCTCTCAGTTGCCCATGGCGACACAGCTGATTGTCAAGTGACATTCAACAGATTATCTTTATTTATTAATCCCTATGCAGTTATCGGATAATTGCCTCAATCATCAAAATGTGCACCTTTAATCATAATTGCACGCCGACATGTATACAAGTGTCAGCCGATTCGTCACCAATTCTGATTGGCTACTTAGCTTCACTTGCTGAAAGTGACTTTGGCTACTTAGCTTCACGTGCCAAAAGTGACTTTGGCTACTTAGCTTCACGTGCCGAAAGTGACTTTGACAAGGGCGGTTCAGAGGGCAGAGTCGTAAATTGACAAGAAGACACGCTTCTTGGATTGAATAATTGCAAATTATCAATTGTCCGCCTTTGAACTAGACTTTGGGAGAGTTGATCACCATTAAACTTTCGTTTTTATGAGCAAAATAAATAAAACCATCTATTAGCCACATTTTTAACATTCAGTAAGTCTGTAATTGTGTATCATAGCAAAAATCCCGATTTAAATGCATTTTCCAGGCTTAAATTGCCAAAGAAATGCTGTATTTTGGCTGCCATAAACACTGTTTATATTGTTGTGTAAGACATTCCTCCAATAGTGGCACACCTCACACTGGGGTCTCCTTAGAGACGTACAGGGACTTGTATCATGCTTCACCCATCAATGTATTTACAATCAACTCATAGATGTGGACCCCTACTTCCCCTCAATAGATGTTATAGATTTTATATCCATTTTTAGCTCGACTGCACGAAGTGCATAGAGCTATTGCAGTCACCCCGGTCGTCCACGTTCCCGTTCCCGTTCCCGTGCGCGTTCCCGTGCGCGTGCGCGTCACACTTGCGTTAAAGTTTTCTAGAAGTCCATATCTTGACAACCACTCATCAGAAAGCATTGATACTTGGGCCATTGACACCATGTAGGGTCGGCTTTCATTCCATGGCATCAGATCCCTGGGTCCATGCCAGGGGGTGGGGCTAGAGGTTAAAATCTAGAACACCATTAATAATAATGGCTTTTCTGTGATATAGTATTCTAGAAGTCTATATCTTGAAAACTTTTTATCAGAGGGCTTTCATACTCGAACCATAGGTACCCTGTAGGGTTGAGTTTCATTCCATGGCATCGGGCCCCTGGGTCCATGCCTGGGGGGTGGGGCTGGAGGTTAAAAACTAGAACACTAAAAATAGATGTACTGCTATGTAACTTTTACAAGGAGGCATATCTTGACAACAACTTATCATAAAGCATTCATACTTCATACACTTTAGGTTCCATGACATCGGACCTCTGGGTCGGAGTCAGGGGGGGGCGGGGCTAGAGGTCAAAATCTAGAACTCCCCGAATTTTTTTTCTTTTTATTTCTTAATAGAAACAACTTAGGAGGATGGTTGGTCATTCATCTTTTGACTTTGTGACACTGACTTGTGTGTCATGACGGTAAGGGTCAGTTGACCTACTTTCCATGGTTCAGTGATTTTGCCTTATATCTTGACACTCAATTAGTATATTTTCTTACTTCTTTCAGATTATGAGTTAGTACGACCAGGCCTTTGACCACAATATACTTATAGGTCACTGTGACCTAATTTCACGGTTCAGTGATTTTGCCTTATATCTTGACACTCAATTAGTATATTTTCATACTTTTTTCAGATTATGAGTGAGTATGACCAGACCTTTGACCCCAATATACTTATAGGTCACTGTGACCTAATTTCGCGGTTCAGTGATTTAGCCTTATAGCTCGATACTCAAATGGTTTATGAACAAACTTCTTTCAAAGTATGTTTGCGTATGGCAAGACATTTGACCCTGAAGTAGTCCTAGGTCACTGTGACCTAATTTCACAGTTCAGTGATTTTGCCTTAATCTTGACACTCGATTGGTATATTTTCATACTTTTTTCAGATTATGAGTGAGTATGACCAGACCTTTGACCCCAATATACTTACAGGTCACTGTGACCTAATTTCACGGTTCAGTGATTTTTGTCTTATATCTCGGTACTCAAATGGTTTATGAACAAACTTCTTTCAAAGTATGTTTGCGTATGACAAGACCTTTGACCCTGAAGTAGTCCTAGGTCACTGTGACCTAATTTCACGGTTCAGTGATTTTGCCTTATATCTCGACACTCAAGTGGTTTATGAACAAACTTCTTTCACACTATGTTTGCGTATGACCAGACCTTTGACCCTAAAGTAGTCATAGGTCATCATGACCTAATTTCACGGTTCAGTGAATTTGCCTTATATCTCGGCACTCAATTGGTATATGAACATACTGTTTTCAGGATATGTTTGCGTATGACAAGACCTTTGACCCTGAAGTATTCCTAGGTCACTGTGACCTAATTTCATGGTTCAGTGATTTTGCCTTATATCTCAGCACTCAGTTGGTTTATGACCAAACTTCTTTCACACTATGTTTGCGTATGACAAGACCTTTGACCCTAAAGTCATTTTGACCTAATTTCACGGTTCAGTGATTTTACCTTATATCTCGGCACTCAATTGGTATATGAACATACTTCTTTCTCGATATGTTTTCGTATGACAAGACCTTTGACCGTAAAGTATTCCTTGGCCACTGTGACCTAATTTCATGGTTCAGTGACTTTGCCTTATATCTCGACACTCAGTTGGTATTTTTTCTTACCTCTTTCTGATTATGAATGAGTATGACCAGACCTTTAAATCAAACATACTTATATGTCACTATGACCTAATTATATGGTTCAGTGATTTTTCTTTATATCTCAACACTCAATGGGTATATGATATTTTTTCTTTCACATTATGAGTTAGTATGACTAGACCTTTGACCCTGAAGTACTTATAGGTCAGTGTGACCTTATTTCACAGTTCAGTGATTTTGCCTTGTATCTTGGCACTCATTTGGTATATGAACAAACTTAATCTTTCACAATATGAGTGAGACCTTAGAATCTTAGGTAGTTATTGTTAACTTTCATGGTTCAGTGATTTTGCCTTATTGCATCAAGGCAAAGAGATGTATGAGCATAATGCTTTGGGTTACAGGTCGGGTTTGGCCTTATGTTTGACAAAGGTCAGAAGCAGTCGAGCACGCTGTCCTGCGACAGCTCTTATACATTTTACAGTCTGGAAATATTCACAGTAACTTTCTATTTCTCTTCCGTAGCCTGGCAAAAGACAGAGAAACAAGATAATAGATGAAAATGACATTCCATTGACAATGATAGATACAATCTACCAGGGTAAGTGCAATGTCCTCCTGTTTAAGCTTGTCTACCTTCTGTTTCATTATGAGACAAACCCATGCAATACAATTTTCGCTTGACTTTTATTTCCCGAATTTTCTGTTTCTGAATTATTAGCAAGTTTTTGAATTTGTTTGCATGTACTTATTAAATCTATATAGTTTTTATTAAATCTTTATTAGCATGAACTTAAAATTTGCTAGCAAATAAAGTTGAGTATATTTGCGAAAATGAAGTTCTCACGAATATTTCTGAACTTGCAGTAAACATACATTTATACAGCTTTAAAATTAAAAATTTCTAGTTGATTTTTTTATAGATTTTTTTTTTTTTTTGCATTTGTTTTTGTTTTTGCTCAAGACGTAGATTTTCAGTACATATTTGAAAAGCCTCGCGGAGTTGTTGAAACAGCTAGGGATTGTCTTTGATTCTGAGAAAAAAGGAGACACTATTTTGCAAATGGCAATACATCTAATTGTATATTCTTTTCTGTTCAGAAACAATGGGTGGTAGACGTAAGAAGCTGACCCAGGGTAACACAACGTCTTCACAGACCAAGTTTCTAGAAATACAGTGTAAGGTTAGTGCCAGCAAGTCCCAGCAAAAGAGATAAAAGTGTGTATGTAGGCATGATTTTTCCCTCTATACACACTGAAATTTCTGATCTATGGGTACCATGTAAGTGGTAAAATTCAGAGTTACACACATAGTTTTCACTTTAGTGTGTACCCACATGCAAATTATTTCAGTGATTCTAAACTAGTGACATTTGTGATGTGGTTTTCAAGTTGTTTTTGTCTGGTTGCAAGTATGATACAGAGAATTTTAGAAAGAACTGAAATACAATGTAATCTTTAATCGTTCCATATAACATTATAATATAAAAATAGTAAGCATATGCATCTCCCGATTGGTCTCACCAGACAAATTACGTCTCCCCCCGAAGGGTGTAGAGACATATTGTTTTTAGCTCGACTGCACGAAGTGCATAGAGCTATTGCAGTCACCCCGGTCGTCCACGTTCCCATTCCCGTGCGCGTTCCCGTGCGCGTGCGCGTCACACTTGCGTTAAAGTTTTCTAGAAGTCCATATCTTGACAACCACTCATCAGAAAGCATTCATACTTGGACCATAGATACCCTGTAGGGTTAGCTTTCATTCCATGGCATCGGGCCCCTGGGTCCAGGCCAGGGGGTGGGGCTGGAGGTTAAAATCTAGAACACCTTCAAAAATGGCAATTCTTGTGTTAAAGTTTTCTAGAAGTCCATATCTTGACAACCACTCATCAGAAAGCATTGATACTTGGGTCATTGACACCCTGTAGGGTCGGCTTTCATTCCATGGCATCAGATCCCTGGGTCAATGCCAGGGGGTGGGGCTAGAGGTTAAAATCTAGAACACCATTAATAATAATGGCTTTTCTGTGATATAGTATTCTAGAAGTCTATATCTTGAAAACTTTTTATCAGAGGGCTTTCATACTCGGACCATAGGTACCCTGTAGTTTTGAGTTTCATTCCATGGCATCGGGCCCCTGGGCGGTGGGGCTGGGGGGTGGGGCTGGAGGTTAAAAACTAGAACACTAAAAAATAGATGTACTGCTGTGTAACGTTTACAAGGAGGCATATCTTGACAACAACATTGTCATACTTCATACACTTTAGGTTCCATGACATCGGACCTCTGGGTCGGAGTCAGGGGGGCGGGGCTAGAGGTCAAAATCTAGAACTCCCCGAATTTTTTTTTCTTTTTATTTCTTAATAGAAACAACTTAGGAGGATGGTTGGTCATTCATCTTTTGACTTTGTGACACTGACTTGTGTGTCATGACGGTAAGGGTCAGTTGACCTACTTTCCATGGTTCAGAGATTTTGCCTTATATCTTGACACTTAATTAGTATATTTTCTTACTGCTTTCAGATTATGAGTTAGTACGACCAGGCCTTTGACCCCAATATACTTATAGGTCACTGTGACCTAATTTCACGGTTCAGTGATTTTGCCTTATATCTTGACACTCAATTAGTATATTTTCATACTTTTTTCAGATTATGAGTGAGTATGACCAGAACTTTGACCGCAATATACTTATAGGTCACTGTGACCTAATTTCAAGGTTCAGTGATTTTGCCGTATATCTTGGTACTCAAATGGTTTATGAACAAACTTCTTTCAAAGTATGTTTGCGTATGACAAGACCTTTGACCCTGAAGTAGTCCTAGGTCACTGTGACCTAATTTCATGGTTCAGTGATTTTGCCTTATATCTTGACACTCGATTAGTATATTTTCATACTTTTTTTCAGATTATGAGTGATGACCCCAATATACTTATAGGTCACTGTGACCTAATTTCACGGTTCAGTGATTTTGCCTTATATCTCGGTACTCAAATGGTTTATGAACAAACTTCTTTCAAAGTATGTTTGCGTATGACAAGACCTTTGACCCTGAAGTAGTCCTAGGTCACTGTGACCTAATTTCACAGTTCAGTGATTTTGCCTTAATCTTGACACTCGATTGGTATATTTTCATACTTTTTTCAGATTATGAGTGAGTATGACCAGACCTTTGACCCCAATATACTTATAGGTCACTGTGACCTAATTTCACGGTTCAGTGATTTTTGTCTTATATCTCGGTACTCAAATGGTTTATGAACAAACTTCTTTCAAAGTATGTTTGCGTATGACAAGACCTTTGACCCTGAAGTAGTCCTAGGTCACTGTGACCTAATTTCTCGGTTCAGTGATTTTGCCTTATATCTTGACACTCAATTAGTATATTTTCATACTTTTTTCAGATTATGAGTTGAGTGAGTATGACCAGACCTTTGACCCCAATATACTTATAGGTCACTGTGACCTAATTTCACGGTTCAGTGACTTTGCCTTACATGTATATCTCGGCACTCAAGTGGTTTATGAACAAACTTCTTTCATACTATGTTTGCATATGACAAGACCTTTGACCCTAAAGTAGTCCTATGTCAATATGACCTAATTTCTCAGTTCAGTGATTTTTCTTTATATCTCGGCACTCAATTGGTATATGAACATACTTCTTTCATGATATGTATGAGTATGACAAGACCTTTGACCGTAAAGTATTCCTTGGTCACTGTGACCTAATTTCATGGTTCAGTGATTTTGCCTTATATCTCGACACTCAGTTGGTATTTTTTCATACTTCTTTCTGATTATGAATGAGTATGACCACACCTTTAACCCAAACATACTTATAGGTCACTATGACCTAATTTCATGGTTCAGTGATTTTGCTTTATATCTCAACACTGAATGGGTATATGATCATTTTTCTTTCACATTATGAGTAAGTATCACTAGACCTTTGACCCTGCAATACTTATAGGTCAGTGTGACCTTTTTTCACGGTTCAGTGATTTTGCCTTGTGTCTTGGCACTCAGTTGGTTTATGAACACACTTCTTTCACAATATGAGTGAGACCTTTAAATCTTAGTTAGTTATAGTTAACTTTTATGGTTCAGTGATTTTGCCTTATTGCATCAAGGCAAAAAGATGTATGAGCATAATGCTTTAGTCGGGTTTCGCCTTATGTTTGACAAAGGTCAGAAGCAGTCGAGCACGCTGTCCTGCGACAGCTCTTATTCTCCGTGCGTCAGTCTGTCGTGTCCGCTCTATAAATCCAAAACGGTCAAAGATATTTCAATGAAACTTAAATGCATTATAAAGCATGATGAGACGATGTGTTATGCACAAGAACCATCACTTTTGCTTTCATATCTTTCGAGTTATTTCCCTTTGATTATTTTCCACACAATTTCGTGTCCGCTCTGTAACTCAAAAACCAAAAGTTATATTTCAATGAAACTTGGTACACTTATAAAGATCAATGAGATGATGTGTCGTGCTTAAGAACCATAACTCTTGCTCACATATCTTTGGAGTTATTTCCCTTTGATTATTTTCCATACAATTTTGTGTCCGCTCTTTAACACAAAAACCATAAGAGATATTTCAATGAAACTTAATACACTTATAAAGCACAATGAGTCGATGTGTCATGTACAAGAATTATAAGAGTTATTTCCCTTTGATTATTTTCCATACAATTTTGTGTCCGCTCTTAAACTAAAAAACGGTATGAGATATTTCAATGAAGCTTAAACACTTATAATGCACAATGAGAAGATGTGTCATGCACAAGAATTATAACTCTTGCTTGTGTATTTTTGGAGTTATTTCCCTTTGATTATTTTCCATACAATTTAGTGCCTGCTCTATTTAAAAAATGGTGAGAGATATTTCAGTGAAACCTGATACACTTATAAAACAGAATGACAGAATATGTGATGCACAAGAACTATAACTCTTGCTTGCATATTTTGGACATACACTTAGAAAGTGGGGCGATATCAGTTTTCACATAGAAAACAAATTCTAGTCTTTACAGATGAAAGAATAACTGAGTACATGTATAGCATAGGTGTTTTTAGTTTAAATGTATGACTTCTGTTTCTTTATAGGATTTCAGGATCCACACATTCAGTTTCAGATTTACACCCAAGGCTCAAAATAAACATGTAAGTATACTTAACCTATTATTATCCCCTCCACCCCCAAATAGAATAGCCCCAGCTGGGATGTGGCATTTAGGCATTGACCATCCATACACGCACCTTTTGTGCCTTTGTTTTCACATAGGTAAAAATTGGGTTTTCTAATGATGCAGCTCATATAATCTTCTTCAGCTGTTTTCATTCATATGAACATATTCTTTTTTTACTGGAAGAATTATTGGAAGAATTATTGGAAGAATTGTTTCTAGTGTGCTAGCCAAGCAACACATGTTTAGAGAGAAGTTTTAGGATAGTAAAACTTCAATAAAACTGTATCTTTCTCTTAACAGTTCGTCAATGTGATAGTACATCATGCATTCCCTACTAAAGACAGTCTCCTCTTTGCTTACCAGTATGGCTTGAACAACAAAATAAATGGTAGGTGATTTGTTTAGTCATGATGATTTCAGAAAATTGCTCTTCAAGACTGCCACCCACATCCAACACAAACTAGGCTTATTACAAAAACATACCCATGCAATATACAGTAATTGTTCAGTCAGTTATAAAAAGTGAATATTTTCATTTTTTTTTTTTTTATTCAGTTTAATGTCCCTTTCAAGATTATTTCAGCTCATATGAGCCCGGCCAATCACTAGGTGGGTCGAAAATGTGAGAAGCCCGAGAAAAATACACCTGGCACACCTGCAAGCAGAACTTGGCTTGTTTCACATATGGCCCATTTGGGGGAAATAAGCATGAAAGGTACATAAAACTCAGTGGGCTTTAAAAAATATTTCGTGTAAAACACTTGGCTTTCTCATGTCTCAGCATAAACTTTGCATTACATAACTTTACAGGTAGAAGTGCTCCAACTGATACTCCACTGTTTGACAGTAAGACTGACTGGCAGAATGAGTTAGACCGCTGTAGCTGTAGCCATAGGTGGCACGTCACTGATGTTAATACGTCGTTCCAGCTGTCTATGAGGTAAGCTTGTGACACTATTTGAGCTGCAATGTGAGAAAACTGATCTTAAGGGTTTCCAACCAGATCCGACACAAACCAGCCTGTGCAGTCACAGACAAGAGCTAGAAGCTTGAAAATTTGGACATAAGTAGACAAGTTTTTGTACTGTGTAGTGAAACCAAAGGTGCTGATCAGCTGAGCATGAATCTCTAGTGTTTTTAAATTGATTTCAAACAGATAACATCTTCATCTAGCTTTTAAGTTAGCTGAGGGCGTAGCCTGAGGTTTACAACACTCCCCGAGGGACCTAGTGAATGGAAATGGGCGGAGTTCAGTTACCCAATTTTAACACATGCTTTGCGTGGCGCCCAGTAATGAGTACAAGTAAAAGACATGTATTAACAGCACACACTCACGAGAATTGCTATATTCATACATGGGTTTCTTTTCATTAATATATGGCTGTTAATATTGTGTGGCATGGGTATTTATACAATAGTAGTACATATATACATGGCAAGCCCCTGTGATAACTGTCAATCCTGATATGACAATTGCCATCATACAAGAAATCAAATCAGCCCTATGGCAATTTCTAGAGGTGTGGTATATAGAATAGTTCTCAAATAAGGTTTTGCTGAATGATATAGCTGAAGGAATAGCAATACCATGCCCTGAGATTATAAAACATTTTTCGTGGTCAACTCAGCTGAGCATGCAATTTAAATTGCTCATAGATGCTGAAATAGCCTAAATAAATCAAAATTTCAGGTTTAGATCAGCCAAGCATGTGATTTATCCAGCTTATAAATGTTTAAATGCAAACAATTGTTGGCATTTTAACATTTATGAGCAGGATAAATTTTAGTCTCATCTGAGTTGAACATGAAAAAAGTTTTATAACCTCGGTGCCTATGAATATTGACTTGTGTTGCTGCCTACACAGTAATAAATACCCATGTCACATTATAATAACAGACGTGTATTAATGCGGGTAAGACCAGGCAATTTGCTTCCATGAGCTTTTTATTACCAGTTTTTATTTGTGCTCAGTACTGAGCGCCACACAAAGCACTTGCTTATTACAAGAAATTAAGCAGGCCTGGAACGATCATAAGAGTGAAAGCTTTTACGTGAATAAAAATATGACAAAGCTATAAAATATAGTGCACCAATGTTTCTCTAGGTTTTACAAAATTTATGCACTAATAGAGATCAAACATGGTCTTTATTCATTAACATTTGCATTGTCACTCTGGTACATGTAGTGTTTTCAGCACTTCCTTTGGGACCTAGCGAATATTAATGAATGGCAAAATCATGTTTGATCCCTCTGTTATTTTTTCTATTTCAGCCTACCTCAATATTTTGTGATACCTAGTTCTCTGACTAATGCTGACCTTCAGAGAGCTGCCCCACAATTCAATAGTAGAAGAATTCCAGTAAGTAGCCTAGTACTTTAGGTTCACATTACTAAGAAAACTTGCACAAGCATTATACAGAATATTTTTTTTGGCTTTCAAAATAAAAAATTTCAGTTAATATTTGTTTTAATATTTTCCTTATTTTGGCTCATAACATAGATTGCGAGGTGGTTCTAATGAGTAGCCACAATCAATGTTTTGGATCAAATATAAGAAATTTATGTTTACCCTTGTATTAATCCAGTTTTACTATATAAAAGTTGGGTTTAAGGGGATATACATTTCGTGGACATATTATCCTGATGAGAAATGTTTGTAACATAAACATTATAACAAAAATCAAATCAAAACAAACTAGGCTTATGTTTACTCAACCCACTAATATGAGCCACATCATGAGAAAGCCAGTGCAACAAAGATGCAGATCAGCTCCGTGGTTACCTTTGCGCTAACCGCGAAGCTGATCAGCGCCTTTGTTTTCAGGCAACTTTATATGGGGCCTGCTAGGAAACTTTTGATGGCATGTATAACTGGCTCAATTTCTGGTCTCTTTTAGACTTGGTGCTATACACATATCAATGGGATCAGTCTGGTAAGGATGGCCAGTGTAGATACTAACTCGGACCAGCTGGACCAAGAGCAGAAGTAAGCTGTATTCTGTAGATTGACACAAAGATCATGTCAACATATGAGCCACCTCATGGGAAAACCAACAATCTGCATAGGCGAAAACAAAGACGCAGATCAGCTTCGCGGTAACCGCGAAGCTGATCAGCGCCTTTGTTTTCGCTACTCGGATAGTACAATTCCTCTTCTACTTAAATCCAAAATTTCAAGCTTCTAGCTCTTTTCTCTGCTTGTACAGGCCGGGTTGTGTCGGACCTGTTCGGAAACCACATTGTTTGTTTTCCCACGAGGCGGCTCATATTGCTGTGAAACTTCCATATAAATGAGCTTGAGGAAACCAGTCTTCAGGATTTCTGACCACCTTTGGATTTTAAGGGATGGTACTATCTGTGAAGCATGGGAAACCAGCTGATCTGCATCTTTGTTTTGGCACATGCAAAAGTCAAGAAGGTTAAATCACAAAACAAACAAAATGCAAATCAAAACAAACTAATGTCCATACATTATCTTTTTCAAAATCTCACTTTTCTGAAACACTGAAGAAAAGTATCACATTGTCATCATTTTGCATCCTAGAAGTCTTAAAAAGTGCCGCAAACATTTTGAAAATTGGTTAACAAATAAAAAATAGAATAACAAATAGAAAATAATATTGACCAGGGCTTTTTTCCATTGTTAAAATGTCAGCAAGAGAAGTAGCTGGGAAAAAATCTACCGTATTCGTTCTAATTAGAGCACATGCTCCAATAAGCGCACCCCCATGCCATTTTGGAAAAACATTTGCATTAGTGCACACTGCTTGACTCGCACATTGATATTTCAAACAAGTTCTACGCACAAATACCGTAGCTTAAATGACCAATATACTAATTTTTAGCCAGTAGAACTCTAAATTGCATATTTGTTTTATATTTCTGACATGTTCTTTCAGCAGATGATGTGATATATTTATTTATAGTGTGCTCTAATTAGAACAATATTTTGTTGTCTTAACTTTACCTTATTCCGATGAACCAATTTTCAAAAATTTTGTGACTTTTTTTTGTAAGACTTTTGGGATGCAAAAAGATGACATGGTCACATTTTTCCTTTGGTGTTTCAGAAAAGTGAGATTTTGAAAAATGCAGTTTCTGAAAGGTAGGCCTATGTTTACCCATCCCCAATCTATTTTCAGAATGATAACAGCAATAAAGATAGCCGGTGATCAGAAGAATACCCCTACTGTGATAGATCTTGATCAGCTGTGCCCCAGCTGTAAAGAGGTGCAGGAAAGTTACAGCAAGCTGAAGAAACTATGTCTATGCAGTAAGTCTCAACTACTTAAAGTTTGGAAATTACGCATGTGACTTTTTATTATACCCCCGGCATATACGAAGTATATAGGGGGTATATAGTTTTTGTCTTTTCTGTGAAGATGCGTGTGTGCGTGTGTGTGTATAAACTTTTTTTCTGTCAAAGATTTCTCTGGAACTGCTTGACATAGGATGATGAAATTTGGTACAAACATTGGGTATGGTAAGTTGTATTGTGTAAGAAAGAATCAGCCATCTCCTGCTTATCAGTCCCTTTATTTATCCATTTTTCTTTCTCTCTGATTGAAATTTCTGTCACAGATTTCTCAGCTCCTATTTATGCCAGCTTCTTCAAATTTTGTATATATTTAGACAGTGTCCAAGTGTATTGTGTAAGAGAAAATCAGATGGTCAGTATTTGTTTTTCCATCCTTTTTCCACTTTGTAGTTTTTCCATCTGTCACTCCTGTATAATGAATATGGAAATTTTGAAATTTGGTACAAACATTGGGTATGGTAGAAATCAGATGGCCAGTATTTGTTTTTCCATTCTTTTTCCACTTTGTAGTTTTTCCATCTGTCAATCTGTCACTCCTGTATAATGAATATGGAAATTTTTGTCAAAGATTTCTCTGGAACTGCTGGACATAGGATGATGAAATTTGGTACAAACATTGGGTATGGTATGTCGTATTGTGTAAGAAAGAATCAGCCCTCTCCTGCTTATCAGTCACTTTATTTATCCATTTTTCTTTCTCTCTGATTGAAATTTCCGTCACGAATTTCTCAGCTCCTATTTATGCCAGCTTCTTCAAATTTTGTATATATTTAGACAGTGTCCAAGTGTATTGTGTAAGAGAAAACCAGATGGTCAGTATTTGTTTTTCCATTTTTTTCCACTTTGTAGTTTTTCCATCTGTCACTCCTGTACAATGAATAGGGAAATTTCTCAGGAACTGCTTGACATAGAATGATGAAATTTAGTACAAACATTGGGAATGTATAAGAAATAATCAGCTATCTCCTGCTTATGTTTTTCCATCTGTCACTCAACCCAAAGACTTTCATTGTGAATATAATTATTTATGAATATATTTTATCTCCAAAAGTTTTTTTGTTGTTGTTGTTGGATGTAACTTCATGTGAGCTATGCCACGATAAAACCTTTCTTTAGAATCTCCAAAGAGGTTGGAGATAGATGTGGCTATATAGCACAAAATGGTTAGACACTAGCAGTTTCTGATTTAGAATGTTGAGGGATTGATTTTGCAGCTGATCTAAATCTTTGTTTTCACATATGCAACCAGCAGGTTTTCCTATAATACAGCTCAGGTCTCAGAACTTTGTTTTTATAATTTTCTTAAATTTTAAACAAATCTACACCAGAAGAAGATAACTTGATGTTCTATCTTTGTAGCTTACAGTACACCTGGGTATTCATTTGATGAGACTAGATGTATATCTTTTTCTGTAATCTGCTTTTTGTCTCAAAGTGGTATGACCAGTCACCTCTGATGGCTACTGCCGGGGGTATGTGAGCTTTGCTCACTTTTGCTATATTTTCATGTAATTCTCATTAGTGAGTTCTTAAATTCGCGAGCGAGTACTCGTGCAGTCTATAAAGCTTATTGTAAGTCTTTATTAGCGAGAACTTCGCAAGGTATTGAATTTACAAAAATATGCAAAAATTAAGTTCTTGCAAACAATTCTGAATTTACAGTATTGTCATATGACGGGGCTGTTTTCCAGAGGATAATGTCATGTTATGAAAAGTGATATGACCAAATGTTTTTTAACACTTTTGCGGGAATATCTGATGTCATTGATGATGTCTCAAGCAACAGTGTAAATTTTCATTGAAAGTATGTTCTCTTAGAAGGCAATAAAATCCTATTTTAAAAAAGCCATATGATAAAACAAATGGTCATTTCATATGAAATTTATTAAACTCAACAAAGGCTCTAATGATTTCATATGAAATGACCACTTGTGTAAGATCCTGTATGTATTATATCTGCCACGATGCTAAAAACCAGTCTGTACAGTCACAGAAGAAACCTAGAAACTTCAAACTATGGATTTTAAAAGAAGGCACTGATCAGTTGTGCAGTTACTGTACAACTGACCTGTGTGTATATGCATAAAAGATGGTTTTCTTGTGAAGCAGCTCATAATTATGAGATGTGAGATTGTAAAATGGATGCTGTGCTTTCCCAAAAGAAATGGTACATTGTTATCATTTTTCTAATTTAATATTTTAAAATACAAGTTGTCAGGACTATATTCTGTACGTCAGGTACACTGAAAGACTTCCTGATCCAAGATCAGATGTGGCTGTCGAGTCTTGATGACACCAAGTGGCTCCACCTGGTGGCTAAATGTCTGTCCACGGGAAACCATGTAGCAAAAAGTGTCAGTAACGAATTCAGGCGGAATATTGTGATAAAAGGTAAGAATGACTTTGGTAGCATTAGAGCTTCATTTTGTGAAAACCAGGAATGTGGTTTACGAACAGGTCCAACAATATACCAAGCTGTACAAGCACAGATGGCTAGAGGCTGGAAATTTTAGATGTAGAAAGTAGAGGAATTGTATTATTTGTGAAGCGAAAAAAAAAGGCACTGATCAGCTTTGCAGTTACTGCGAAGCTGATCTGCGTCTTTGTTTTTGCATATGCAAAATGATGTTTTTTTCATGACGCGGCTCCTTTGTATCTTGGCATACTCCATTGTTACTGCAACTTTTCCCAGAGATTGTATGTTGCCAAATGTGATAAAAAACACACACTCTAAAACTCAGTACTCGATATTGACATTTCTTTGAAAGTAGAAAATCGCCATGCCATATACTTTCTAAGTAGCAGACCTAATATATCAAAGTTGCCTCCAAAATGATTAAATAAAATTTCATTCTAATGAGCACACTTTAATACCGATAACAAGACATGAGCTGCTTAAGAGACTTTGTCCAAATTTGAATTTAAGTATTCAAACCTTTGCAAAATATGGTAAATCATTGTAGACTAAGTTTTATGATATACCAGTGGCAAAACTGGTGTGAAATACCAACACGTCAAAGCCATGCAGTCAGCCCTTACGCACAAGTTTTTCAGAAAACAATGTGTGTGCTTATTGGAGCATGTGGGCCAATTATGACAAATACTGTAAATTTTTAGCTCACCTGAGCGGAAGGCTCACAAAGTGAGCTTATAGTATAGTAGTCGAGCCGGCGTCCGTGCGTCGTCTTCGTCCGTCGTCGTCAACATTTTCAAACGACTTCTCCTCTGAAGCTGCCAGGCCGAATCTTTTCATATTTTACATATAGCATCTACAGGTGGGGGGGGGACAAATATTTGTGTTTTTTATTTCGATCGGATAAGAACTCTGGTTGCTATGGCAACTTGAAGTTTCCATTGACTTGTATGGAGAAAAAGTGGAAATTGGCATTTTCCGTTGTCAGGCTGAAGCTGAAATTTGGCATACATGCTTATGACATTAGCCTGTACAATGTTTGTGTTTTTTATTGTCTTTGTCCAACTACTTTGGTTGCTATGGTAACTTGAAGTTTCCATTGACTTATAAGGCAAAAAGTGGAAATTTGCAATTTCTGCCGTTTCATTGAGGATATTGAAATTTTGTTTTTACATAAATGTTTATTGAGTAGTCCTCCCCGTTTTAGGCAACTTTTGTCAAAATCGCTTTATTCGTTTGGTTGCTATAGCAACGTAAAGGGTAAATTTTCGAAAAAATATTCAAAAATTTTCTTCTCAGAAGCTGTAAGGCGGATGAAGCTGAAACTTTGCATACATGCTTATGATATTATCCTCTACAAAGTTTGTGTTTTTTATTGTCCTTGTCCCACTACTTTGGTTGCTATGGCAACTTAAAGTTTCAATTGACTTATAAGACGAAAAGCGGAAAATTGCAATTTTTTGAAAACTATTGCAGCCTGAGACCTGAAAAGTGGTAGATGCAAACAACTAATGGAGTAGACTAAGATGAAGGTATGTGATTAATTTAAGCCAAGGTCATCTCTTGACCTTGATGGTCTGTCATCCATACACACTTTTCAAAGATCTTCTTCTCTGAAACCGCTTGGCCAATCAAAGTGAAATTTTATGTGGAACATTCCTGGGTAGTGGGGACGAAAATTTGATTGCCAAATTAGGGTCACATTACCAAGATGGCCGCGCCCATATATGGTAAAAACCACTCAAAAATCTTCTTCTCCAGAACGGGCAGGCCGATTTTCACGAAACTTGGTATGTAGCATTTGGGACTCCAGCCCATCGTAGTTTGATCAAATAATGACCCTAGGATGACCTTGACCTATTTTACGTCAAGGTCAATTTTGGAAACATAGGCTTTTACATGGGAAAGAGTGAAAAATATGGATTTTTTGAAAACTATTGCAGCCTGAGACCTGAAAAGTGGTAGATGCAAAACAATCTAATGAAAGTATGTGATTAATTTAGGTCAAGGTCATCTCTTGACCTTGGCCGATCTGTCGTCTATACACACTTTTCAAAGACATTCTTCTCTGAAACCGCATGGCCAATCAAACTGAAATTTTATTTGGAGCATTCCTAGGTAGGGGTAACGAAAGTTTAATCCCGAAATCTAGGTCACATGACCAAGATGGCCACCACGCCCATATATGGTAAAAACCACTCAAAAATCTTCTTCTCCAGAACCTGCAGGCCGATTTTCACGAAACTTGGTATGTAGCATTTGGGACTCCAGCCCATCATAGTTTGATAAAATAATGACCCTAGGATGACCTTGACCTATTTTACGGCAAGGTCAATTTTGGAAACATAGGCTGTTACAGGGGAAAAAGTGAAAAACAATGGATATTTTGTAAACTAGATGCAGCCTGAGACCTGAAAAGTGGTAGATGCAAACAACTAATAGAGTAGATGAAGGTATGTGAGTAATTATAGCCCCGCTTTGAAAAAGTGGGGCTATACTGGATTCACCCTGTCCTTCCGTCGTTCTGTCCTTCCGTTATTCCGTCATTCCGTTATTCCGTTATTCCGTTATTCCGTCCATAATTCTGTTACCACTCATAACTTGAGAACCAGTTGTAAGACTTTAACCAAATTTGGCATATGCATCAATATTGACAATATTAACTTATGTATAAATGCATGTCAGTTTCCCCAAATTTGCATAAGAGTTATTGCCCTTGGATGGCCCTATATTGACATCAGAATTTCGTTTCCGCTCAATATCTTGAGAACGAATTGACAGAATCCGACCAAATTTTGTATGCACATCATCATTGACAAGATCTAGCTTGGGATTGTTACCCGTCATTTTTCGCAAAATTTTGACGGAGTTACGGCCCTTGATTGACGTCAGAATTTTGTTTCTGCTCAATATCTTGAGAACGAATTGACAGAATCCGACCAAATTTTGTGTGCACATCAACATTGACAAGATCTAGCTTGGGATTGTTACCCGTCATTTTACGCAAAATTTTGACGGAGTTACGGCCCTTAATTGACGTCAGAATTTCGTTTCCGCTCAATATCTTGAGAACGAATTGACAGAATCAGACCAAATTTTGTGTGCACATCAACATTGACAAGATCTAGCTTGGGATTGTTACCCGTCATTTTTCGCAAAATTTTGACGGAGTTACGGCCCTTGATTGACTTCAGAATTTCGTTTCCACTCAATATCTTGAGAATGAATTGACAGAATCTGACCAAATTTTGTATGCACATCATCATTGACAAGATCTAGCTTGGGATTGTTACCCGTCATTTTTCGCAAAATTTTGACGGAGTTACGGCCCTTGATTGACGTCAGAATTTTGTTTCCGCTCAATATCTTGAGAACGAATTGACAGAATCGGACCAAATTTTGTGTGCATATCAACATTGACAAGATCTAGCTTGGGATTGTTACCCGTCATTTTTCGCAAAATTTTGACGGAGTTACGGCCCTTAATTGACGTCAGAATTTCGTTTCCGCTCAATATCTTGAGAACGAATTGACAGAATCAGACCAAATTTTGTGTACACATCAACATTGATAAGATCTAGCTTGGGATTGTTACCCGTCATTTTTCGCAAAATTTTGACGGAGTTACGGCCCTTAATTGGCGTCAGAATTTCGTATCCGCTCAATATCTTGAGAACGAATTGACAGAATCAGACCAAATTTTGTGTGCACATCAACATTGATAAGATCTAGCTTGGGATTGTTACCCGTCATTTTTCGCAAAATTTTGACGGAGTTACGGCCCTTAATTGGGGTCAGAATTTCGTTTCCGCTCAATATCTTGAGAACGACTAGACAGAATCCGACCAAATTTTGTATGCACGTCATCATTGAAAAGATCTAGCTTGGGATTGTTACCGGTCATTTTTCGCAAAATTTTGACGGAGTAACGGCCCTTGATTGACGTCAGAATTTTGTTTCCGCTCAATATCTTGAGAACGAATTGACAGAATCCGACCAAATTTTGTATGCACATCATCATTGACAAGATCTAGCTTGGGATTGTTACCGGTCATTTTTCGCAAAATTATGACGGAGTTACAGCCCTTGATTGACGTCAGAATTTCGTTTCCGCTCAATATCTTGAGAACAAATCGACAGAATCTGACCAAATTTTGTGTGCACATCAACATTGACAAGATCTAGCTTGGGATTGTTACCCGTCATTGTTCGCAAAATTTTGACGGAGTTACGGCCCTTAATTGACGTCAGAATTTCATTTCCGCTCAATATCTTGAGAACGAATTGACAGAATCCGACCAAATTTTGTATGCACGTCATCATTGACAAGATCTAGCTTGGGATTGTTACCGGTCTTTTTTCGCAAAATTTTGACGGAGTTACGGCCCTTGATTGACGTCAGAATTTCGTTTCCGCTAAATATCTTGAGAACGAATTGACAGAATCGAACCAAATTTTGTATGCACGTCATCATTGAAAAGATCTAGCTTGGGATTGTTACCCGTCATTTTTCGCAAAATTTTGACGGAGTTACGGCCCTTGATTGACGTCAGAATTTCGTTTCCGCTCAATATCTTGAGAACGAATTGACAGAATCCGACCAAATTTTGTATGCACGTCATCATTTACAAGATCTAGCTTGGGATTGTTACCCATCATTTTTCGCAAAATTTTGACGGAGTTACGGCCCTTGATTGACGTCAGAATTTCGTTTCCGCTCAATATCTTGAGAATGAATTGACAGAATCCGACCAAATTTTGTATGCACATCATCATTGACAAGATCTAGCTTTGGATTGTTACCCGTCATTTTACGCAAAATTTTGACGGAGTTATGGCCATTTATTGAGGTCAGAATTTCGTTTCCACTCAATATCTTGAGAACGAATTGACATAATCAGACCAAATTTTGTGTGCGCATCAATATTGACGAGATCTAGCTTGTGATAGTTACCTGTCATTGTTTTTTCACCCTGCAAAAAAGCTGAGAAGCGGGGCTATAGTCAGATTCTCTGACAATTCTAGTTTAGGTCAAGGTCAATTTTGGAAACATAGGCAAACATGGAAACAATGGGGAAAAGTGACAACTAGGTCTCAGGTAAGCGTTTACAGGACCAATGATCCTATGGTAACTATTGCAGCCATTGACCTGAAACATTACCAAGATGGCCGTCATACCCATTTAGGGTATAAAAAAAAAAAAAATTCACTTTGTCTAGTGACTGTATTTGTTGACTCTCAGGTGAGCGATCGTTGCCCTTGGGCTACTTGTTGTTAACCATAGACATATATTTGTACATGTAGTTTGAATTTTGGGATAATAACAAACCATTCTAACAATGTCCAGTTTTGAAAAAACATTATTATAGCCCCGCTTTGAAAAAGTGGGGCTATACTGGATTCACCATGTCCTTCCGTCGTTCCGTCCTTCTGTCCTTCCGTTATTCCGTTATTCTGTTATTCCGTCCAAATTTCATTTCCACTCAATATCTTGAGAACCAGTTTACAGAATCTGACCAAATTTTGTATGTACATTAACATTGACAAGATCTAGCTTGGGATTGTTGACCGTCATTTTTCGCAAAATTTTGACAGAGTTACTGCCCTTGATTGACGTCAGAATTTCGTTTCCGCTCAATATCTTGAGAACGAATTCACAGAATCCGACCAAATTTTGTATGCACATCATCATTGACAAGATCTAGCTTGGGATTGTTACCCGTCATTTTTCGCAAAATTTTGACGGACTTACGGCCCTTGATTGACGTCAGAATTTTGTTTCCGCTCAATATCTTGAGAACGAATTGACAGAATCCGGCCAAATTTTGTGTACACATCAACATTGACAAGATCTAGCTTGGGATTGTTACCCGTCATTTTTTGCAAAATTTTGACGGAGTTACGGCCCTTAATTGACGTCAGAATTTCGTTTCCGCTCAATACCTTGAGAACGAATTGACAGAATCCAACCAAATTTTGTGTGCACATCAACATTGACAAGATCTAGCTTGGGATTGTTACCCGTCATTTTTCGCAAAATTTTGACGGAGTTACGGCCCTTGATTGACGTCAAAATTTCGTTTCCGCTCAATATCTTGAGAACGAATTGACAGAATCCGGCCAAATTTTGTGTACACATCAACATTGACAAGATCTAGCTTGGGATTGTTACCCGTCATTTTTTGCAAAATTTGGACGGAGTTACGGCCCTTGATTGATGTCAGAATTTCGTTTCCGCTCAATATCTCGAGAACAAGTTGACAGAATCTGATCAAATTTTGTATGCACATCAACATTGACAACATCTACCTTGGGATTGTTGCCCGTCATTTTTCGCAAAATTTTGACGGAGTTAAGGCCCTTGATTGACGTCCTAATTTCGTTTCCGCTCAATATCTCGAGAACCGATGGACAGAATCTGACCAAATTTTGTATGCACATTAACATTGACAAGATCTAGCTTGGGATTGTTGCCTGTCATTTTTCGCAAAATTTTGACGGAGTTATGGCCCTTGATTGACGTCAGAATTTCGTTTCTGCTCGATATCTCGAGAACAAATTGATAGAATCTGACCAAATTTTATATGCACATCAACATTGACATGATCTAGCTTGAGATTGTTGCCTGTCATTTTTTTTGCAAAATTTGGACAGAGTTATGGGCCTTGGTTGACGCCAGAATTTCGTTTCCGCTCAATATCTCGAGAACAAATTGATAGAATCTGACCAAATTTTATATGCACATCAACATTGACATGATCTAGCTTGAGATTGTTGCCCGTCATTTTTCGCAAAATTTGGACGGAGTTATGGCCCTTGGTTGACGTCAGAATTTCGTTTCCGCTCAATATCTGGAGAACAAATTGACAGAATCTGACCAAAATTAATATGCGCATCAACATTGTTAAGATCTAGCTTGGGATTTTTGCCCTTCATTTTTCGCAAAATTTTGACGCAGTTATGGCCCTTGATTGAGGTCAGAATTTTGTTTCCGCTCAATATCTCGAGAACAAATTGATAGAATCTGACCAGATTTTATATGCACATCAACATTGACATGATCTAGCTTGGCAATGTTGCCTGTTACTTTTCGCAAAATTTTGACGGAGTAACAGCTCTTGATTGACGTCAGAATATAGATTCCACTCAATATATTGAGAATGAATTGACAGAATCTGACCAAATTTTGTATGCACATCAACATTGACAAGATCTAGCTTCGGATTATTGCCTGTCATTTTTTGCAAAATCTTAGAGTTTTGGCCCTTGATTGATGCCAGAATTTTGTTTCTGCTCAATACCTTAAGAGCAAATTGTCAGAATCTGACCAATCTTTTTATGTGCATCAACATTAACAAGATCTAACTTGGCATTGTTGCCCGTCATTGTTTGTCTCTCCCTAGCAAAAAGCTCAGAAGCGGGGCTATAGTCAGATCCTCTGACAATTCTAGTTTTTATTTTCTTTCAGAATCGAGTGGCTGTGATTTCACTTGTCTGGTTTCCAGTTTGGTGCAAATCTTCCTTGATCCCTACTTCCGAACCCAGATTGGTTTCCAGTCCCTGATACAGAGAGAATGGGTCAAGATGGGACACCCATTCCAGAAATATCTCGTACTAGTCTTCCAGGCTGAGACAGAACAGGTACATTACAAGAACATGCCCATGTAATATATGGTGAAGTGAAAAGCAACAAAATTAGCCAATTTTATTTCAAACATATTGACATTTTTAGCTCACCTGAGCCAAAAGCAAAGTGAGCTTATAGGATGGGATCTGAGCTATTGCATGTTCTTCTGTACATCCATGCACACTTTCAACTACAAATAATCTCTGCAACTAATCAACCAATTACAATCAAAGTTTACATGGAGCATCATTGGGGTGGTGGATTCCCTGCAATAGGTTTTGAAGCAGGTTGGCTCAGAACTCTGGTTTCCATGGCCACAGACAGCCCCCATAGGGTTATAATAGGGAAAACGTTTTTGCAACTCTAGCAGCTTTATTTTGGATTTGATCTTCATTCTTGGACAACCATAATATCTCAGATGAGTTCGAATTTCTGCCAGATTTGACCACAGACTGTGGAGTTTGCTGCCTTTGTGTGTCTTGAAAAATCCCCATAGACATATAATGGGAGGAATGTTTTGACCACTCTAGCGCCTTTTTTTTCAATGGATCTTCTTCATTCTTGCAAGTTAGATGGACAACTATAATATCTCAGATGAGTTTGAATTTCAACCAGATTGACCTCTGACTGCAGAGTTAGCTGCCCTTGGGCATTTGGAAAAATTCCTATAGACTTATAAAAGGACAAATGTTATGGCCACTCTAGCGCCTTTGTTTTTCAAAGGATCTTCATTCTTGTTGGTAAAAAGGACAACTATATCTCGCATTGTACAAGGAAAACCATATTATCACAGATGAGTTTGAATTTCAGACCGTTTCAACCTCTGACTGTGGAGTTAGCTTCCCTTGGGCATTTGGAAAAATCCCCATAGACTTAAAATAGGACAAATGTTGTGGCAACTTTAGCACCTTTATTGTTTAGTAAATCTTCTTCAGCCTTGCAGGTAACAAGGACAACCATAAAATCTCAGATGAGTTTGAAATTTTACCAGATCATACAACTGTACCTCTGACTGCATAATTAGCTACCTTTTAGTGTTTGAAAAATCAATATATTAATAGTATTGTGGCTAATCTAGCGGCTTCATTTTTTTCTTCTGCATTCTTGGTTTTTAGCTCACCTGAGCCGAAGGCTCACAGGTGAGCTTATAGTATATCCATGCTCCGGCGTCCGTCGTCCGTTCACAATTTCAAAGATCTTCTTCTCTGAAACCGCTAGGCCAATCAAAGCCAAACTTCATATGGAGCATCCATAGGAAGGCGGAACGAAAGTTTGTATAAATGGTCAAGGTCACATGACCAAGATGGCCGCCATGGCTATAAATAGCAAAAACCTTTAAAAATCTTCTTCTCTATGATTTTGAAACTTGGCATGAAGCATCAGGCAATGGAGCTCTACAAAGTTTGTATAAATCATGACCCTGGGATGACCTTGACCTTCTTTACGACAAGGTCAACTTAGGCCGCCCATGCATTTGAATGGGAAAAAATAGGAAAACGTCATTTAATGACAAAAAACTTGCTAGGAATGAGCAAATGGACAGAATATTCATGTTTATGAAAATATTTTGGGCCCAGAGGGTTGTCTGCCCCTGCCCCGGGGCTATATACATGTGTATGACCATAATATTCAAACATCTTCTCTGAAACCGCTTGGCCAATCAAAGCCAAACTTTATGTGGAGCATTCTTAGGAAGAGTGAATGAAAGTTTATATAAATGGTCAAGGTCACATGACCAAGATGGCCGCCAAGGCTATAAATATCAAAAACCTTTAAAAATCTTCTTCTCCAGAACCAGAAGGCCTATGATTTTGAAACTTGGCATGAAGCATCAGGCAATGGAGCTCTACAAAATTTATATAAATCATGACCCTGGGATGACCTAGACCTCTTTTACAGCAAGGTCAACTTAGGCCGCCCATGCATTTGAATGGGACAAAATAGGAAAATGTCATTTAATGACAAAAAACTTGCTAGGAATGAGCAAATGGACAGAAGATTTATAATTATGAAAATATTTTGGGCCCAGAGGGTTGTCTGCCCCTGCCCCGTGGCTATATACATGTGTATGACCATAATATTCAAACATCTTCTTCTCTGAAACCGCTTGGCCAATCAAAGCCAAACTTTATGCGGAGCATTCTTTGGAAGAGTGAATGAAAGTTTATATAAATGGTCAAGGTCACATGACCAAGATGACCGCCATGGCTATAAATAGCAAAAACTTTTAAAAATCTTCTTCTCCAGAACCAGAAGGCCTATCATTTTAAAACTTGGCATAAAGCATCAGGCAATGGAGCTCCACAAAGTTTGTATAAATCATGACCCTAGGATGACCTTGACTTTTTTACGGCAAGGTCAACTTAGGTTGCCCACACATTTGAATGGGGAAAATTGTTACAATGTCATTTGAAGGGCAAAACTTGCAGTAAATTGGCAGATGGACTGAATCTTTATGATTTAAAAAAGAAATTGACTCCAGAGGTTGCTCTGACCCTGCCCTGGGGTTATATACATGTATATTACCATTCTGGTCAAACAAGTTTATTGGTATATATCTCAGGTCTCAGGTGAGCGTTTACAGGACCATTGGTCCTCTGGTTTGGTAGTTATAAGGACAACCATATCTCAGATGAGTACGAATTTCGACCAGAAATTATCTTGTGCATTTGGAAGAAACAACAGAGACTTATAATGGGACAAATGTTGTGGCAACTCTAGCACCTTTATTATTTAGTAAAACTTCATCATTCTAACAAGGACAACCATACAATCTTGGATTAGTTAGAAATTTTACCAGATCGTACCACTGACTGCAGAGTTAGCTACCCTTTAGTGTATAAAAATGGATATTTAGTGTTGTGGCAACTCCAGCAGCTTCATTTTTGAATATTTACATTTTTATTGCAATCGCCCTAGATGAAAGTATCTTTCTTGATGTTCTTTATTTCCCAATGAAAAACATTAAGTCACGTGGTCTAGAGGCCACACCTATGGGCGGGCTGACGTCAAAACTCAACCAGTGACGTTGTTTGTTTACTCTTGTTGACGTGACGTTGGCCGCGTATCGCCATGACGTTAGGCGCGAAAATTTGACGTTTTGGCTGTTCCAAAATTACGTTAAGTCGGATTTAATGTCAAATAACATGATAATGAACGGTGATATGCGCAATTAAAAATCTGATACTTGACTGATAATATAAAATGTAAATATAAGTATTGAAATTCAGATTTTAGCTTTCACTGGATGATGAAAAACATTAGCTGTTTTAATGTCTCCGAGAAGCCCTTCGGGCTTCACAGACATTAAAACAGCCTAATGTTTTTCATCATCCAGTGAAAGCTAAAAATCTGAATTTCAATCCTTAATTCAATCTTCTTCATTCTATGTAGTAACAAGGTCAACCATAATATCTTGGATGAGTTAGAATTTTGGCCAGACTTGACCTTACACACTGGAGTTAGCTGCTCTTGAGCATTTTAAGAAATCCGCATAAAGTTAGAATCATCATTGGAAAATGTTTCTACTAGCTTAGTAACTTAATTTGTTGGTTCTCAGGTGAGCGATTATTGCCCTTTTTTGCTCAAAACATAGATTGTGTGTTCAAGTTAGAACCTCCTTGTAGAGGCGGTTCTAATGAGTACCAACAATCTTTGTTTTGGATAAAAATTAAGAAAAATTGTATACCCCTGTATTCCCCAGTTTTACTATATGAAAGTGGGACGTACAGGGGTTTACATTTCACTGACATGTTTTCCACATGACATTGAGCATTGTACATTAGGGATTGTTGGTTGCCTCTCTGACCTCCTGTCTTTCAGTTGAAACTTTAAACTGTGATCCCAGCACCATATGACCTTAGCTGTTGAGTGGAATGTAAAACACAAAACCAAACAACCTACTTTTACCCCAAATCTTATTGAAATACTAATCTTCCTGAAAAGAACTTAAGCAAATTGAAATAAATGCACTTAAAATCTTGAATTCAGCATGCCATTGGTTATGTTAAGTTTAAATTTAAGAAACATTAAGAAATTGATATCTAAAACAAAGTGGGGTAGATAGGCAAGTAACCATAGATCAACACACACATACACACACACACACACACACACACACACACACACACAGAGTCCTTAACCCATTCTTTGGTAAAGACTTGACCCTGAAAATATTTCTGCAGCCATCCCTCATGTTACACTGATTCAAGAAGAACATTGTCATAATCTTAAATGAGCCACAATGTGAGAAAACCAACAATATGATTTCCGAACAGGTCTGACACTAGCAGTGCTGAACAGGCACAGAAGGTGGCTAGAGGCTGAAAATTTTGGATTTAGAAAGTAGAGGAATTGTACTATCCATGTAGCAAAAGCAAAGGCATGTTGAGCTTCGCAGTTACTGGGAAACTGATCTGTGCATTTGTTTTAGCATATGCAGAATGTTGATTTTTTCATGTTGCGGCAATTTAAGCGACAGGTGAGCGGGATTGTATTGGTGATCTGTACCAATAGTTTTGAACAGGGAATAGCATAGCTTAGTTTTGTCATGACCATAGCTGTTGACCTTAGGAATAAAGCACCAAATTAAATAAAACCAAATTAAAATGTGGAATTAATTGTATAAAACATTTAGTCTAGTTTGTCTTCAACTTCAAAGGAAAATCCCAGAGACTAAAGGCTCTTATATTAGCCACCATATCGGAATACCAACAATATGCTTAGGCAAAAACAAAGCTGATCAGCGCCTTTGTTTTCATTACACTGATAGTACAATTCCTTCTCTTCTAAAATCCTAAATTACAACCCAGCCTTTTTCTGTGAGCATACAGACTGGATTGTGTCAGACCTATTTGGAAACCTAGATTGTTGTTTTTTCCCATAGTATTATAAGGTTTTGGGTAAAAGTAGGTTGTTTGGTTTTGTGTTTTACATTCCACTAAACAGCTCTGGTCATATGGTGCTGGAATCTCAGTTTAAAGTTTCATCTGAAAGACAGGAGAAGCCGGAGAGGAAACCAACAACCAAACAAGGCATAATGACATGGGAAAAACATGTCAGTGAAATGTCATTCTGATTACAGGTACCAATATTTCTGTTGTTTCTCGACTGTGTGTGGCAGCTCCTACAGCAGTATCCATCATGCTTTGAGTTCACGGAGACATACCTAACAACATTGTGGGACACGGCACATCTCGGGCTCTTCCAAACATTCCTCTTCAATAGTGATCATCAACGCTCACATTTCTCGGCCAATGAAGGGCGGAACTTGTTACGTTTTACACTGCCGTCGGCCTGGATGTGGCATTTACAGTTTGAAGCAGAGGACTTCTCATTCTTCAAAGACCCATTATATACAATTACACATGATAAACACATAAGTCGTGCACTGAGTGAAACACGTCTCCTAGCTAAACCTGGTTACCAAAGCCAGATGCTGAGAAATGACAAATATCGTAGACGATTAGGAAATTTGTATGACCCGGATAAAGAACAGTCACATTTTGTGTCATTTTTGACACCACTGACCTCGGCCCCTGTGATACGGTTATGGACCCAGTGCTACCTGCGTTGGCAGGTGCCGGCACAGATCGTCAGCGGGGGCTCCCCATCTCAGTATCTACAACAATGTCACATGGTGGAAGAAATCATTCAACTGGAATATAAGGCTAAAATGCTGCAGGAAGAGAAAGAACTACAGAATCAGTCAAGGCCGAGGAGTAACTTGATATTCAGCCATCACCCTGACACGTCAAATGTTAGGGAGTTATTGAATTCCACCTATCTCACGTCATCATTCCCATTCGCTCCAGGTTCAGGCATTCACGAACAACAAATGAACTTTGCTGTCGCGCAGAAGCTAAATGTCTATCTACAGAACAGTGCTTTAGAATTTGATAAACTTGAATCATATGATGCCGATGATTAAGCATGAAAGAATGAAACCCTGATCTGCTGTTAGACAAACCAATGTTTTTGGTTCCAGCAGGCTCTTCACCGGTCCTGTGAGAATCTGCTAATTCACAACCACTTCATGCCATGAAAATTGATCAGACTGGGAAAGTGTTCCTCATAAATGTTGCAATAGCCGAAATCAATAGAAAATTGATGTGCAGATCACAAAAGCCAATCACTTATCCTGCTCATAAATAAGTCTCAGCTGATACTGTAAACCTGCTTTTTTTGCGAGGCAGAAAAAATCGCGAAATTAAATCGCTGTTGAACTGACATCATTTATGGTATTTTAAGCCAATGAACAAGGTAAAAAATGTTTGAAACATTTTATGTACGTAAGTCATATGCAGCCCATAAGATTTGAGCAGCCATAAAAATTGAATAAAATATAAATAAAGTCTGCAGTTAAAACATTGAAAACGTTTTCACTGTGTTATTGGCAGTTTCATTCACAAAGAATGTCAACAATGGCAATCATCAGTATGTTTGACAATAGCTTGTGTTTAAGACCAGCCATTGATAATTGCCTTCTTTTGTGGGGAGATTATCTCTCACACTTTGATGACCCATCGCGAGTGAGTTGGTCAAACTATAGTACCAGTCACACATCAACGGATAACACGACCGGACGACTAAAGGATAGTAAAAATTCAGTTTTTTTCGAGTCCTTTTCTCCGTTTCTTGTCCGTTCCTCATCCTGTTTATACGTTCCTTGTCCGGTGATGTCCTTTTTGTTCGTGGTTATCCGGTGACAAATTTTGAACATGCTCAAAACTTGGAACGGACACCACTGGATAAAAATGTCCGTTAGACGAACGTTAGCTATCCGTTGGTGTGCGTTTTGTCCGGTACTCCTCCGTTCAATGCCCGGTACTTATCCGGTTCATGTCCGTTTCGTGGCTGGTCTACCGAAGCCGCGAACGAACGACTACCGGACATGCAACAGATGAAACGGACGACAACAGGAAAACAAACGGACAAGAAACGCATAAAACGTTCGAGTAACGGATATGAAGTGATAATGTATGAAATCAAAAGTTAGACGATTATCTCGATATGATTTGTCCATTCTATTTTTAGCTCACCTGAGCCGAAGGCTCACAAGGTGAGCTTATAGTATACAAATGGTCCGGCGTCCGTCCGTCGTCCGTCCGTCGTCCACAATTTCAAACATCTTCTTCTCTGAGACCGCTTGGCCGATGAAAGCCAAATTTTATAAGGAGCATCCTTGGGTAGGGGGAACGAAAGTTTGTTCGCGGGATCTTGGTCACATGACCAAGATGGCCGCCACGCCCATATATGGTAAAAACCACTCAAAAATCTTCTTCTCCAGAACCGGCAAGCCGATTTCCACCAAACTTGGTATGTAGCATCGGGGACTCCAGCCCATAGTAGTTTGCGAAAATGATGACCTTGGGGTGACCTTGACCTATTTTACGGCAAGGTCAATTTTGGAAACATAGGCTTTTACACTGGAAAAAGTGAAAACCATGGATTTTTTGATAACTATTGCAGCCTGAGATCTGAAAAGTGGTAGATGCAGAGAACTAATGGATTAGATGAAGGTATGTAATCAATTTAGGTCAAGGTCATCTCTTGACCTTGGCCGGTCTGTGGTCTATACACACTTTTCAAAGATCTTCTCCTCTGAAACCGCTTGGCCGATGAAAGCCAAATTTTATGTGGAGCCTCCATGGATATGTGGAACGAAAGTTTGTTCGTGAAAACCGGGTCACATGACCAAGATGGCCGCCACGCTCATATATGGTAAAAACAACTAAAAAATCTTCTTTTCCAGAACCGGCGGGTCGATTTCCACCAAACTTAGTATGTAGCATCCGGGAGTCCAGACCATTGTAGTTTGCGAAAATGATGACCTTGGGGTGACCTTGACCTATTTTACGGCAAGGTCAATTTTGGAAACATAGGCTTTTACACTGGAAAAAGTGAAAACCATGGATTTTTTGATAACTATTGCAGCCTGAGACCTAAAAAGTGGTAGATGCAGAGAACTAATGGATTAGATGAAGGTATGTAATCAATTTAGGTCAAGGTCATCTCTTGACCTTGGCCGGTCTGTGGTCTATACACACTTTTTAAAGATTTTCTCCTCTGAAACTGCTTGGCCGATGAAAGCCAAATTTTATGTGGAGCCTCCATGGATATGTGGAACGAAAGTTTGGTAGTGAAAACCGGGTCACATGACCAAGATGGCCGCCACGCTCATATATGGTAAAAACAACTAAAAAATCTTCTTTTCCAGAACCGGCGGGTCGATTTCCACGAAACTTGGTATGTATCATCAGGGACCCCAGCCCGTCATAGTTTGCGAAAATGATGACCCTGTGATGACCTTGACCTATTTTACGTCAAGGTAAATTTTGGAAACATAGGTTACATTGGAAAATTTCAAACATCTTCTTCTCTGAAACTGCATGGCCGATGAAAGCCAAATTTTATATGGAGCATCCTTGGGTAGGGGGAACAAAAGTTTGTTCGCGGGATCTTGGTCACATGACCAAGATGGCCGCCACGCCCATATTTGGTAAAAACCACTCAAAAATCTTCTTCTCCAGAACTTGATGGAGCAAACAACTAGAACCCTCTCAGGTGAGCTACAGGACCCTTGGTCCTCTTGTATGACTTTCAAGTGAGAGGACAACTTTGAATTTATGATTAAATATAAACTGTTTTATACTTACTTTGTATGTGACAGGTGATAAACGTTCATTGACAGTTAGAAGAACGTTTTGTCCGTTCCTCATGTGGTACATATTCGTTTTTATCGCACCTGCTTATAGCAGGGTGCGATATAGGAGTCCAAATTTCTGTCCGTCCGTCTGTCCGTCCGTCCGTTCGTTCGTTCGTCCGTCCGTCAACATTTACGTCGAAGTTTGGTTTTCTCCACATCAGAGATAGCTGAGAGTCTGAAACCTTGCATAGTAATTGTCCTTGACATACCCTTTAAGCACGCACCTTAACCTGGTGCCCTTGACCTGTATTTCACGGTCCACTGACTTTGAAAATTTGTACGTCGAAGTTTGGTTTTCTTGACATCAGAGATAGCTGAGAGTCTGAAACCTTGCATAGTAATTGTCCTTGACATACCCTTCAAGCATGCACCTTAACCTGGTGCCTTTGACCTATATTTCACGGTCCACTGACTTTGAAAATTTTTACGTCGAAGTTTGGTTTTCTCGACATCAGAGATAGCTGCGAGACTGAAACCTTGCATAGTAATTGTCCTTGACATACCCTTCAAGCACACACCTTAACCCAGAGCCCTTGACCTATATTTCACAGTCCACTGCCTTTGAAAATTTTTACGTTGAAGTTTGGTTTTCTCGACATCAGAGATACTTGCGAGTCTGAAACCTTGCATAGTTACCCTTCAAGCACGCACCTTAACCCGGTGCCCTTGACCTATATTTCACGGTCCACTGACTTTGAAAATTTTTACGTCGCAGTTTCGTTTTCTCAACATCAGAGATAGCTGCGAGACTGAAACCTTGCATAGTAATTGTCCTTGACATACCCTTCAAGCACGCACCTTAACCCGGTGCCCTTGACCTATATTTCACGGTCCACTGACTTTGAAAATTTTTACGTCGAAGTTTGGTTTTCTCGACATCAGAGATAGCTGCGAGTCTGAAACCTTGCATAGTAATTGTCCTTGACATACCCTTCAAGCACGCACCTTAAACCGGTGCCCTTGACCTATATTTCACGGTCCACTGACTTTGAAAATTTTTTCGTCGAAGTTTGGTTTTCTCAACATCAGAGATAGCTGCGAGTCTGAAACCTTGCATAGTAATTGTCCTTGACATACCCTTCAAGCACACACCTTAACCCAGTGCCCTTGACCTATATTTCATGGTCTATTGACTTTGCCCGATGCAGGTGCGATATCGACCTCCGCGGAGTTCTTGTGTACGTTACGCATTCATTACTCATTGGGTAATATGCGTTGGTTATTCGGTATATGTCCGTTTCTTATCTGTTACTTGTGCGGTTTATGCGTTTCTCATGCATTTCTGACACGTTAAGCGATAGCGTCAGTTCGTATCAAGACTAATTTCACCACCGGATAAAATATTTTGCTAAATTTCTATCCATTCGGCGTCCGGTGGCACTATCCGTTCATATGTGACAGGTACTTAATCAATAATCGAGATGGTACACGCCAAACTAAGACATGCTTCATATGGACCAGAGCATGACAAATCGCGAAAACTATTTTTTCGATTTTTTAAATCCGCGAAATTAAATCGCTGCGAAAATGTCCAGGTTGCTAAAATCACGAAAATAAATAGCCACAAAAAAAAGTAGGTTTACAGTATGAGATTGAAAAAAATTTTTATAACCTCAGAGCTAGACTGGTCTGAGTCTAACCCTGGTGCAAAGCCAAGCCAAAAACATTGGATTTTGTCCCAGACAGTTTCATCATTGAAACTGTTAGGATATTTGGTGCTTATTAGCTCACCTGAGTCTCAGGTCTGCTAGACGACTTTATACCCATGATATGTCAATCATCAGCTGTTATCCACAATTCCCAAGAGCTCTGAAATGATTTGAGCCTACCCATGAGACAACCAGCATTTTGAGTTTCCGACCAGGTCTCAAACAAACTGATGTATACAGTCACAGAAGCGGGCTAGAAGCTTGAAATTTTGGATTTAAGTAGAAGAGAAATTGTACTATCTGTGTAGCGAAAACACTGGTGCTGATCAGCTGTCCAGATACTGTAACTGCACTGCTAATCTGCATCTTTGTTTTCGCTAATGCATGTTGTTGGTTTTCTTATGCGGTAGATCATTTAGTCAATCAAATCAAATTTTATGTGAAGCTTGCTTGAGAAGCATATCAATGGTTGGTGTCACATGATCAAGATGGCTGCCATGCATATAGGATAAGAAAGGGCATTTTCTGTGTCAAACCTTAACCCGGTGCCCTTGACCTATATTTCACGGTCCACTGACTTTGAAAATTTTTACGTCGCAGTTTCGTTTTCTCAACATCAGAGATAGCTGCGAGACTGAAACCTTGCATAGTAATTGTCCTTGACATACCCTTCAAGCACGCACCTTAACCCGGTGCCCTTGACCTATATTTCACGGTCCACTGACTTTGAAAATTTTTACGTCGAAGTTTGGTTTTCTCGACATCAGAGATAGCTGCGAGTCTGAAACCTTGCATAGTAATTGTCCTTGACATACCCTTCAAGCACGCACCTTAAACCGGTGCCCTTGACCTATATTTCACGGTCCACTGACTTTGAAAATTTTTTCGTCGAAGTTTGGTTTTCTCAACATCAGAGATAGCTGCGAGTCTGAAACCTTGCATAGTAATTGTCCTTGACATACCCTTCAAGCACACACCTTAACCCAGTGCCCTTGACCTATATTTCATGGTCTATTGACTTTGCCCGATGCAGGTGCGATATCGACCTCCGCGGAGTTCTTGTGTACGTTACGCATTCATTACTCATTGGGTAATATGCGTTGGTTATTCGGTATATGTCCGTTTCTTATCTGTTACTTGAGCGGTTTATGCGTTTCTCATGCATTTCTGACACGTTAAGCGATAGCGTCAGTTCGTATCAAGACTAATTTCACCACCGGATAAAATATTTTGCTAAATTTCTATCCATTCGGCGTCCGGTGGCACTATCCGTTCATATGTGACAGGTACTTAATCAATAATCGAGATGGTACACGCCAAACTAAGACATGCTTCATATGGACCAGAGCATGACAAATCGCGAAAACTATTTTTTCGATTTTTTAAATCCGCGAAATTAAATCGCTGCGAAAATGTCCAGGTTGCTAAAATCACGAAAATAAATAGCCACAAAAAAAAGTAGGTTTACAGTATGAGATTGAAAAAAATTTTTATAACCTCAGAGCTAGACTGGTCTGAGTCTAACCCTGGTGCAAAGCCAAGCCAAAAACATTGGATTTTGTCCCAGACAGTTTCATCATTGAAACTGTTAGGATATTTGGTGCTTATTAGCTCACCTGAGTCTCAGGTCTGCTAGACGACTTTATACCCATGATATGTCAATCATCAGCTGTTATCCACAATTCCCAAGAGCTCTGAAATGATTTGAGCCTACCCATGAGACAACCAGCATTTTGAGTTTCCGACCAGGTCTCAAACAAACTGATGTATACAGTCACAGAAGCGGGCTAGAAGCTTGAAATTTTGGATTTAAGTAGAAGAGAAATTGTACTATCTGTGTAGCGAAAACACTGGTGCTGATCAGCTGTCCAGATACTGTAACTGCACTGCTAATCTGCATCTTTGTTTTCGCTAATGCATGTTGTTGGTTTTCTTATGCGGTAGATCATTTAGTCAATCAAATCAAATTTTATGTGAAGCTTGCTTGAGAAGCATATCAATGGTTGGTGTCACATGATCAAGATGGCTGCCATGCATATAGGATAAGAAAGGGCATTTTCTGTGTCAAACTTGTTGTAGTCAGCAACTTTTAAAAAGCATTTATTTAACGCAAGTTAAGATGGCATTCGGGATCCATAATCTAAAATAATGCAAGTTAAGATGGTATTTCGGATCCATTATCTAAAATAAAGCAAATTAAGTTGGCATTCTGGATCCATTATCTAAAATAACACAAGTTAAGATGGCATTCCAGATCCTTGGAAATAGTAATTATATTTGTCAAAATTTGGGAGTTAAACATTACAATATATGGAATATAGTATACTGGACAAATAAAGTTAGGGATCAAACATTTACCATGCAATTTCTAGAAAATATTGAACTGCTGGTAAAAAACATTTCTATCATCAAGGTGATTCACTTTGTAAGCTTTGTACGGTTGAATCAGTTCTTATTGACTTTTTATCACTTTGGTTTTTAGGGTAGTGTGGCTTTAAGAATAGCTGTGCTTGAGTCAGATTATGCATCATTTCAAAATTGATGGCATATAAAAGTGCAATAAACACGCTAATCCACCATATAAACCTAAAATTAATTATTGATTGGTCCAAAAATGCATCCTCAAAATTGTGATCCTTAACTTTTTTTGACCAGTTTAAGTCATAAAATATAGAGAAATACATCTCAACCTCTTTATAACACTATTGCTGGGATCCAAGCCAATTTCTGTGTTAGCTATCTAATCTCTGTTATAATGAGAGTTAAATGTATAGGCATATAGCAAATATAGTCCGATTGGGATCCAACAATGATTGGTGTTATATCCAAATCCGTGTTGTAACAAAGTGTGTTATAAAAAGATCCAGATGTATTTATCAAATATAACTTGTATTTGAAATGTTATAATTTTCACATGTGAAAAAAGGCTATATTTTATATTTTCACATGTTAAAAAAGGTTATATTTTATATTATCACATGTGAAAATATAACTTTTTTGGATTGCCTCTGCTTTTTCCATTTGCTATCTGCACGCCACTTCAGAATTTCAACCGCCTATAACTTTTTTTTTTATTTGTAAACGAAAACATAGAGTGTGGGTATTCATTTTCTCAAGTAGATCATGACAAACATTTTGGTACCAAAATTAATAAGGTTTACTAATTTTTGTTGTTTTTCATATTTTTACCTCCTCACTTCAGTGGGTTCTTTTCAGTTAGTAATCTACATTATGTGACGTCATTAAACTGTAAACGGATGTCACTTGTTTTGCATGGTTGTCACTAGAATTTTAAATGATTTTTTTACAATCTGACATCTGGCTTTTTCGTATGCTCATTTCAAATGTCAGATCATGTAACAAGCTTTAAATGATTGCTAGATTGTGAAATTACCATATGCTTTCCTTTGCTGAAATGGTGGTTTTAGTAAACATAGTATTATTATATGATAAAATTCAAATGTTTCTGTTGAATATGTATAACGGCTTTTATGTCATTTGTGAAGTGAAAACTATGTTTGTTTTTTTTTTGTGGCTTTGCCACTCATGAAATATAAATACGAGGGTCATTCAATAAGTAATGCAATATTGACATATCTTTTTGTTTGAACATGTTATTAAAGTTTGATTTAGCTTTCTTGAAACATAAATTCAATTTGCTCTCTGCGAGACAGTTCAACACCTAGTCACATGCTCAACTTCTTGTTGCCTAGCAACAATAGAACACAAGGAAAAGGCTCTTGGCCACAATTCTAAAACCCGTTGCCATGGTAACAGGAAAACCAAATTAAACATATTCACTTTATTTTCTGACACCGAACTTAAAATAGTTGCAATTAGTGTTCAAGATAATGTAATCTGATCGATATATTTTAAATGACACCCAATCAAAGTTGAAAAAATGACTAAAATTTATCTTTCGAAGAGTGAAAAATGGGGGTAGAGATACAATTTCTACTACAGTTTGACATCTAGTTTGTTTAATCGAATATGTATACGCCTATTTGTTTCTGCCACTGACGCTTTGTAAACTACTTGCTATAAAATGCAATTCTCAGATAACATATTTCGTTGCCTAGCAACCAAAATCTATGAAAAATGCATAAATCGAAATTGCATTGGTTCTGGCGTTGCTAAGCAACAGTTGGCATGCATGGGGCTGTATGAACATTGCAGTTGCCTAGAAAGTTCTGGCTAAGGTGACATTACACAAACATGTTAATAGATAGCTATTTAAAACACCACCGCTTTATGTGAATTTATTTGATTTTTGAAAAGTGGTTTTCGCGGCCATGACACCTTTGCTGCCGTTCTATGGTTGCTAGGCAACATAAAGTGTATGGTCCGATTTAGTTGATGTTTATTTTCCTGAATGCAGATTGTATAAAACTTTCAAAAATTAAAAACATTACCTCTGTCAGATAAAAATACACAAAAATACGCAACATATTGCATTACTTTTTGAAGTTCACTCATGAAATAAAAGTCGTATTCAACAGAAACATTTGAATATCCTCTATATATTACACTGTACATATAGTAACTGTAGTACATACAGTACACTGGTCCTTAAAATATTCTGCTGAGTATATAAGATAGGCATTAATTTCATGGGTAAAGATTCGTGTAATGGTGTTCTTGTAAATATTCCGTGTAAAAATCATGTTATCTTTTAATCTTAATTCGTTCCAAAATGAAAAGGGAATTTCCAGTTGTTTCCCCTTTTCGCGACCTTATTCTACATTTTAGATGTAAGAAAATTCAGACCAGCTGACTCAATTGTTTCTAAAATAGCAACAGTACGCATACTAGGTTGCTATAGATCATACCAATAAAATGTATGAAATTTCATACAATTTCTTTAACCAGTACCAATGCAGTTTTGTTATACATATACAATTGTGTGAAATTTCATACATTTATTTTCGAAATAATACAAATAAGCAACTTTCATTTTGCTTACGTATGTACAAAACGTTGAAACAGTAATCATACAATTTAATTTGTCAGAAACTCCACACATTCTGGTGAAAATCCCAAAAAATGAATGTGTGAATGTGTGAAATTTCATACAATTATATTGTAACGCCAAACTAAAGGTTGGAGAAAAATTTATAATAGGTATTATCTGTCTGGAATTTGTATGAAATTTCTTACATTTTGGTGAATAAAATTGACTGAACATCGAACGTCGAGAGTTATAAAACGGTATTTTCATTCAGAGAGAGACTAAATGTGTGAAATTTCATAGTCCAATCATTTTCAATAAAAACAGAAGAGATTTGTATGAAATTTCTTACATTTTTGATGAATAAAACTTGCTGAGCAGCTAACGCCGAGAGAAATAAAACGGCTTTCATTCAGAGAGAGACTGAATGTGTGAAATTTTATACATATTTCGTCCAATCATTTCCAATTAAAGATAGAAGAGATTTGTATGAAATTTCTTACATTTTGATGAATAAAACACTGAGCAGCTAATGCCGAGAGATATAAAATGGATATTTTCATTCAGAGAGAGACTGTGTGAAATTTCATACAGATTTAGTACAATCATTTCCGATAAAAATAGAAGAGAGAATCATAATACTCTTTATAATTCACCTACAAATGTATAAAATGTCTTACACTCTTTCCACGGTATTTAACTTTAAACAAAATCGCTTTATAATTGTGATTTTTATACATTTTGCAATATAACAGACAACAGGAGTTTGTATGTTTACAGTACCTTATTACAGCAAGTGTTCGATACAGTTTGTAAGAAATTTCATACAATCTGGGCAGCCTACTATCATGAAAATCCACTATTTGTTCATTATATCAGATCCTGAACAAATATTTTCAGTGTGAAATTTAATGCAAAACGTAACACCAAAATCGAAGGTTAGAGGAAACTGTATAATACTCATTTTCTCTTTAAATTTGTATGAAATTTCTTACAATCTTTCTTATAAGTTTAACTTTGAACATAGTCGCTACATAGTTGTGTGAAATTTCATACAAAAATAATGAAACGCAAAAATCAAAGGTTATAATAAATCGTATACTATCCCTTACGTAGCATTATCTAAATTTGTATGATTTTTGTACATTTTTTCTTAGTCGCTAAATAATTGTGCGAAATTTCATACAATTTTAATATCATAAAAAGATAACAACATATCTTAAAACAGTAAGCATTCAATTCAGATTGTATGAAATTTCATACATTTTTGTTTGCATTGATGAGTGTGATGAACAAAACTTGCTGAACAGCTTACGCCGAGATATAGAACCGCTATTTTCATTGAGAGAGAGAGAGAGAGAGAGAGAGAGAGAGAGAGAGAGAGAGAGAGAGAGAGAGAGTCTAAATGTGTGAAATTTCTTACAAATTTAGTCCAATCATTTCCAATAAAATAGAAGAGAGAATCAGAATATACTTCATTATTGACCTACAAATGTAAGAAATTTCTTACAATATTTCCATCGTCTTTAACGTTCATAACGTCGCTTTATGATTATAAAAAAAAATCATTCCGAAAACGAATGTGTGAAATTTCATACAAAATTGATGCAGCGCTAAAACCAAGAATCGTATTATATTCAATATATACGTAAATCCAAATTTGTATGAATTTTCGTACAATCTTTCTTCTAAGCTTAACTTTGAGCATATTCGGTACATAATTATGTGAAATTTCATACATTTCTTTCATCATAAAAAAGATGTTAATTATGTTTATAGGTGTACAATACCTTATACTTGCTGAATGCTCGATCCCCACAGGCGTCACCGTGTTGTGTCCTTGAGCAAGACACATCAACTCCCTACAGTACAGGTTAAACCCTGGAAGAGTTGGCTCCGTCCCGACATGACTGAAAAATTGTTGACTGGGACGTTAAGCCTCAATGCAAACAAAAGTCCGAATTAGCAAAGTCCAAAGTCCAATTGTCCAGGTCCGAATCAGGTTCCAATTAGCCTAGGTTCGATCCCCACAGGCGTCACCATGTTGTGTCCTTGAGCAAGACACATCAACTCCCTACAGTACAGGTTAAACCCTGGAAGAGTTGGCTCCGTCCCGACATGACTGAAAAATTGTTGACTGGGACGTTAAGCCTCAATGCAAACAAAAGTCCGAATTAGCAAAGGCCCGAATTGTCCACAGCAGAGTCAAAGGTCTTAATTAGCCAAGGTCCGAATCGTCAACGTAACCATTGGTTTGATATTGATTTGATATAAACTTGAAAATTAAGAAGTTTTGATTGAAAAAAACAAATGCTGAATGGCATGGGCATGACCTTTCGGGAAAGCCTTCCCATAAATCCTCTAGCTTCCAACAACTCTTGGTCATTAAACCACTCTGATACAGCCAGAAAGTGTAGTTATAAATTAGCGTATAAGACAAATAATGAATATGCCTCCCCCCCCCCCCCCCCCCCCCCCCCCCCGTCCATTTGGGCTTAGGAAAAGTAGTTTGGCTGCTCGTGCCTCCAGGCAAAGCTTCGAAACTATTGACCAACCATCAACCGCTCAAGTCTGAGCCTGCCTAGGGAATGCAGTTTAGACAAACCATCCATACATATCGGTTTGCTTGGGTTGTTATATTTATGAAGCACATTTTGAGTCTCATGATTTCCTAATTTTGGGTAAAGGTACCATAAAATGGAGAGAATTCCCGACATGGCCCTTACTGCTGACTGGGATATTATGCATCAATTCAAAAAACAAATATTCTGGCACGCGCAATGGGCGTATAAGAATCTCAACCCGCTGAAAGTTTCAAGTACCCGTACGTTTATATTACGTCCCAGACACGAAAAGCGCACGCTATGCGCGAATCAAAACCGGTGCGCGTCTCCCACATGCTTGGGGCACGTTACTGGCGCGTTCGGCAAGCCTATCTCGTAAAATCGTAACACACATGCAGTTGTTAACGTGTCTACGGAAACCATTACGATAACACGTCCATGCAATATACAGAGATTTTTTAGGCTGTAAAAACTGAAATTTTCAAATTGAGTTTTTTTTTATATTTTTAATACATGTATTTTTGCTCATAACCGCCGAGGCGGTTCTAACGAGTACCCTCAATGTATGCTTTTGATCAAAAATAAGAAAATTAGGTATACCCCTGCAAACCCTAGATTGGGGATCAAGGGGGTATACGTTTTCCTGATGGTGTGTCTGATACGCTAATTCGTGACTGCACTTGAACGGTAGAAAATGCGATGCGGTTGTACAGAAATATAAGCATTTGACAACATAAAATTGCTAATATAGACATGTTAACTATAGTAGTACATGTGCTACCGCAGATTGAAAGATTGAAACATTAGGATTCAAAATTTAGGCTTTCTAATGAAAAGTTAAATTTCTATACAAAATATTGATTTGGTGCAAGTGTTATAACTATGATTTTCTTTTGGCTCAGAAATATTGCTAGTTTGGAAAGTTTTTAGTTGTAATACATGTAAGATAAATTTTAGACATATATATTCACCATTTGAAATGGATACATATTTATGTCATTTTTCCTTTACATGCATTTCTTTACATATAATATTTGAGCCTTCGATTGAGAAAACCAACAAACTGGGTTTTCGATCAGGTCCGACACGAACCGGGTTGCACAGTCAAAGACATGACCTAGAAGCTTGAATTTACGGATCTAGTAAGAAGAGGGGTTGTACTATCCCTGTAGCGAAAACAAAGGCGCTGATCACTGTGTAGTTACTGCCTGCACAGTTCAGTGATCTGCGCCTTTGTTTTTCGCATATGAAGATCGTTTGTTTTCTGATGCAGTACTTTAATTATTAGTTCAGGTTTGTTACGTGCTAGTCCCTGAATCGTAGTCGTCTGCAAGATTTGTAAAATGCTTTCAAGTCTTCTGCTTTCTTAATAAATTTGCCTATCGGGGTCAAAGAAATGACCTCAAAATCTTACAATCTTATAGCGAGGGCCTTCGATTACGAATATTTGAATGCATTATGCATGTATAGTTATGAAAACTTGCCCATGCAATACAGTTTTCTTATTCTTTGCTCAAAGCATAGATTGTGGGTACTCGTTAGAACCGCCTCGACGAAGCGGTTCTAACATGTACCCACAATCTATGTTTGGAGCAGAAATAAGAAAAATAAAGAATCATATAAATTTTTTCAACTTTTAAAGATAAAAAAAAAAATCTTTGTTTATTGCATGGGCAAGTTTTCGCAATGTTTAGAGAACTAATCTCAACTTCTTACATGCATTTTTTCTATGCATGAATATTGATATTTGCTAACACCACGTATTGACAAGTACATTTACATTTACATTATGATTATCATTCTTTACAGAAAATAATAATGTTTATAATAATAATAATAATAATAATAATAATAATAATAATAATAATAATAATAATTAAAGTAATAAATTCCAATAATCCTTCATGATTTAATCATAGTCCATATCGGTTTCAAAACACTAACTGTCAAGAGCAAACCGGTGACGATAGCGGCGCCTGCGGCAGGTTAGGTAGAAGCGTGTCTGGTTTTACTTCAAAGATGCCGCAGCATCAAAATTTGTCAAGGCTACTTTACAGTGTCACGAGAAATTCTGATTGTTGGACATGCAAAACTTATGCGCAGATTAGCTATGCTTTTATAATATTGCACTGCTTTTCAGCGTCTTTGTTTTTACTAAGAAGTTTACAAAATGCCTTTATTTCCCCTAATCCCAAAATTTCCTTCAAGTGTACATCTAGGTTCGTTTAAGACCTATGTCGGGACCCAAAAGGCACACTTTCGAGCGCGTTATCAAATAGGCGTAAACCTAAACACAGCGACTCATTTGGCAAAAAGTGAAAGAATAGTGAGTTGTGATTTTCAATGGACTATTTGTTTTAATATACCGAGTGTTTATTTATTTATTTATTTATTTATTTATTTATCTATTTATTCTTCGTAACAGACATACAATATGATTTTAAGTTCGAAAACAGAAATCTTATACATGTATTCATTTTTATACAGATTACCATTATATAAATGCGTTGGCGAAAAACATTTATTTACAATTTGAAAAAATGCATGATTTCAAAATGTTAAAAAACATAGCAAATTATATATTTTGAGAAGCGGATTAACGCATATAGCATACGATTTTTCGGAAATTTCATTAGAACATGACGGTAACTGAATCTTCACAAAAAATTAAGATTCATAATAAGAGAGAGAGAGAGAGAGAGAGAGAGAGAGAGAGAGAGAGAGAATGTGTATAGTTAATTTAAAGCCATAACATTACCAGTAAGGGCATTTCAGGGCATGCCCCATGAGTTTTGGGCATGCAAAATCATGAATTTTGGACATGCGCCAAATCACCCAAACACGATCTATACATTTCAGCTACTTGTACATACAGGAAGCAAATCTTGCGTTTTAGGCTAACCGACACGGCTTGAGCCCGAAGAAGCTAACCAAAGCATTCGGGAGTGTGAAAGAATTTAAACAAATGATAAATTTTCTATGAACCTATTGCTTTTCTTTTTCTTTCTCTTTATTTCTTTCTTTTCGTTTTCCTTCTTTCTTTCTTTTTTTTTTCATTTCTGTGTGATAAAATTTAGCGGTTCAAACGCTGTTGCGGTAGTAAGTTGCGTCTCATTTTTTTATGTTTTATGACTGAAATTTAAACATTTTAGAATCATGCGATTTGATCTTTCGAATAATTAAACATGATTGTCATCTAAATATTATTCTATTTGACATTGCTCAAAAATAAATTGAAACAATCTTAATCCAGGTGTCAAATTATGCTCCGCCCACATTTACCTGTTTAACCAAAGAAGCAAAAATCTCTGAAATTTGATTGGCTAACGTTTATCAGGGGTGGAGAGTTGTATAAGGTCATGTTATTGACCTTATCATTCATTTGATTATGAAAATTATTACACAAATTGAATCCAAGTCACAGAACATGTTGTCCTTATTTCAAGTTTTATTTAATCGCTTTTACTACGCAGGAAATGTGTTGCACTTTTCATAATGGCAATTTGCCCTTGCCATTTACAGCCATTTCTTTCAGCAGTAAAAATGGAAAATTTCATAGGATTTGTTTATGTATATTTTCTTATTTTTGTCCAAAACATAGATTGTAGGTACACGTTAGAACCGACTCACCGAGGCGGTTCCAACTTGTACCACTTATTTATGTTTTGGAGCAAAAATAAGAAAAATAGGTATGCCCCTGTATACCCCAGTTGTTCGGGAATAAGGCGGTTTGATATTCGAATAACATTGGCAAACATTTATTTACATGTACATATATCTGGTATAAGCGTTTTTGGCAATGTTCAAAGACTTGCGACTTTTGCTGCATTAAAATGTAGAATGGAGTTAGTTACATGTACATGAATTTGGAACATATATAGAATAATAAGACGGCTTAAACTTTCAATTTTGGAAACCGACTGTCATGTATATTGGGCATAATTTGAAATATACTTGACGATATATTAATAATTCGACAAATGCATGCGTCAATACAATAGCCCGTAGCTCGTTAGAAAACATGGGGTACTTCATCACAAGGAATTTTGCAATCAAGTAAGCAATCAAAACATTATTTCTTGAAATTTATTTGTATTTTGCAGTGATAAGGTTTACATACTATCAATGAGACATACTTTCAAAACATTGATTCTATTTTGCGATGATGCATGCATTTATTTTATTTTGTAAACCTACTTTGTTCGAAAAAAAAAATGATGCCAAATACCATTCATCAATTCTAATTGTGTTATTTCTTTAAATTTGAACATTAATCATGCATTTTCGGTTTTACGTCCGCTAGCGAGAGAAGCACGAATGAAAACACTCGCATGTTCCACATGTGGCCTGAGCGGGGCTCGATGCCACGTGGATGGAATATAGGGACACATGATAGGCATGTACATGTACCTCTGAAATCAGACGAAGTCTACAAAGGCACATCACATACTGCACTTGAAATCAAAGAAAATGAGGATCAGAGTTGCATAACTTGCACATACCGGCTAGTACAAGACAAATATATAATAATATTGAGATAGGAATGATAACTTATTGATAAACTTTTATTTTGCACGAATAAATCTATATTCTAAAGGTCTCGAGTCGGTTTTTGTTCAACAAAGATTTGTCCATTCGGCTTACGCCGGTATTAGCCCAGTCTTCTGTTTCATATTGTATGCCCATGCTCAACGCATAACAACAAACAAAAATAAATAAATAAATAAATAAATATATAAATAAAAGTGATTGCTACATGTAGTTACATGTGTGTCGAAAGGCTTGGAATTATTTCGTTCGAAAGCAAAACATAAAGCCATGCCTGAATATTTCAATTCTTTCTGACGACGATATTTCAAAATGACTTGTGATTCGTCAAAACATGTCTAGTCTATCCAATTAAAACTTCACTTTTAGATGTTATGAACACAAGTGTATTAACACTTTTGTGGGAATTCGTAATGTCAATACCGACGTCCGTAAAAAGAACGTAAATTGTCATTGCTTATGATTCAGTAGGACCGGCACCTAAATGAAAACCTCTCTTCACTTTATGACGAGTTTAGATATGCAGCAACTATTTTCATAACAAGCATAAATGCAGAAAAAAAAAAAGAAAATTCATACACATTTAGATAGATAATGAATTGATATAAGATTTAAGATACAGAATGTGTGAAATTTCCTATAATCGAATACCTACTATTTATCAGGCATTGTACACCTGTAACGTCGATAAAAGTTGCGTATTGTTTTCACACTGAAATATATGTGAAATTTCACACATTTATATAGCGACAGAGGAAAGATTGTAGGACACTTCGTACAATTGCACGTCGACAAGTACCTATATTCTGATTTTCTCTTCGTTTTTCATTGGAAATTATAGGACCGGATTTGTATGAAATTTCACACATTCACTCTCTCTTTTGAATGGAACTAACCGTTCTGTATCTGACGGCTTTAGGAATCTATGATCAAGTATTTTCACCACGCGCATAGATGCAAATAACAAATTGTAGGAAATTTCATACAAATTTAAGGCAGATTTAATGTTAGAGATAAACAAAGACGTCACTGGCTATCTTCTGTAGTATAATGAAAACAAAATATATGAAGTTTCTCACAAATATAAAGCGACTATGTTCAAAGTTAAACACTGAAGAGAGATTGTAAGAAATTTCATACAAATTCAGAAAGATACTTTTTATCATACGATTAACTCTGAATTTTGAATTTTAAATATAGTAGGCTGCACAGAATGGGTGAAATTTCTTACAAATTGTATAAGATAATTACTATTTAAAGATATCGTACACAGATAAACAAATTTATAGTTGCTTATTGTTATTATACTGAAAAAATATATGAAATTTCACACAATTGTATATGTGTAACAGTCGCATTGATTCTAGTTTAAGAAACTGTATGAAATTTCATAAGTTTTATTAAGAGTCCATGCTTAAGATGAAATGTAAGAAATTTCTTACAATTGTATATGTAACAGTCGCATTGATACTAGTTCACGAAACTGTATGAAAATTCATACATTTTATTAAGAGGCCATGCTTAAGATGAAATGTAAGAAAAAATGTAAGAAATTTGTTACAATTGTATATGTAACAAAGTTGCGTTGATAGTAGTTCACGAAACTGTATGAAATTTCATACATTTTATGAAGAGGCCATGACTAAGATGAAAAATAGGAACAATTGTGAAATTGTGTGAAATTTCTTACAATTGGTAAAAAGAAATACATTTTATTAAGATGCCATGCTTAAGATGAAATGTAAGACAAATGTAAGAAATTTCTTACAAATGTGTATGTAACCAAGTCGCATTGATACTAGTTCACGAAACTGTATGGAATTTCATACATTTTATTAAGAGACCATGACAAAGATTAAATATAGGAACGATTGTATGAAATTTCTTACATTTGGTAATAAGACATACATTTTCATCTGGCGCATAAATGCAAAAACAAATTGTCACTGCTTATTATAATGAACAAAGATGTATGAAATTTCATACAATTATGTAGCGAATATGGTTACAGAAGATTGTAAGATATTTCAAACAAATTTATTTAGATATATGAACGCAATGATAGTTGCTTTTTTATTATATTGAAAAACATATGTATGAAATTTCACACATTGGTATATGTATAACAAAATTGCAATGACACTTCTTCAAGAAATTGTATGAAATTTCATACATTTTATTTAGAGGTCATGCTTAAGATTAAACGTAGGAAAAACGTAAGAAATTTCTTACAATCGATAAAGTAATACATTTTGCAGAGAAAAGGTTGTCTTTATTTCAACTTCACGTACAAGTTGGTTGAATGCATGGCAACCGCGTAAGCGTGATGTTGCTATTTTTGAAACAAATGAGCCAACTGGTCAGAATTTTCTTACATCGAAAATGCAGAATAAGGTCGCGAAAAGGGGAAACAACAGGAAATTCCCTTTTTATTTTGGAAAGCGTTTCTTATAATTAGTATGCATCTTAAAATCAATCACCTATCAGAGTGGAGAGGGAGAGCAATGGGGTTCTTATAGTGAATAAGACAATTTTGAGAAAAAAGGTCTATTTCCCATTTATGATTGAAAATGTGGTTTCCTAAGTATTGCCTTCAGGGTGTCCATGGTCAAGGAAAAAGTCAGGGAAAAATGGAAATTTTTCAAGGTCAGGGGATTGTCAGGGAATTTTGACATCAGTTTCAGCCAAAAGTTAAGGAAAAGTCAGGGAATTTTGAAAGACAGTTTTATGAATTGCAAAAGATATCAAGAATAATGGCTTAAGCATTTTCTGAGCCTCTAGCCATCATCTGTGCTTGTAGTACAGCTCGCGGTTTGTGTTGGTGCTGTTTGGAAGCCACAATGCTGGTTTTCTCACTTCACGACTCAAGTGCAGTCACACAAATAATAGTTATACAAGTAATAGTTCAGGTCCTTGAAATACCTTCTTTGATGATATCTGACAGGTTGTCATGTACTCACTATTGATAGGAGTCCTGTCAGCTCAAGTGGTAGAGTGCCTGTTGGTGAGCAGGAGGTCCCAGGTTTGAAGCTTACGAAAACTTGCCCGTGCAATATGGAGAAATTTTTTTTCATCAGTAAAAATCGAAATTTTCATTAGAAACAAAATTGATATTTATAATATTTTTGCTCAAAACATTGATTGTGGGTACACGTCAGAACCACAATCTATGATTTGGATCAAAAATATGAAAAATAGGTATACCCCAGTTTTACTATATAAAAGTGGGTTTCAAGGGGATATACATTTCACATGCATGCTATCCTGGTGAAATGCATTAAATGGTACCAATGGCTACCATGTAGGGCACTCATACGGCAAGCACTAGCTTCTCTCCTCTCACACATATTACACAACGGCACACAACTAAGGAAAACAAAAATAATGAAGTTGGATAATTGTTTGAGCATTCACTGGAGGACTGATACTGGCATTTGTGTGAAATATGTTATCCTAAAGTATAGAAATTATTATTATTATCATTATTCTTCAACAAGAATGAAAAAAAAAAAAACAACAAGCCACCATACTATGCAAAACATTTTAAAAGAATTAAGTGATACATGCTATCCTTAAATTTGTTTATGCATGTACTAATTATTTATTGTTGATTTACTTGTTATGCTTTGTTATGTAAAGTTACATGTTATATGTTGATCGGAAGAACCATAGTTAAATTAATATACATTATGTACAATATTAAAATGGAAGAATGTTCATTGATTTTATGGTCATTTATCTGACCCTTTTCCCACATGAGTTGTTGATGGTGCAGGTGTGGTGAAAATTTGATGAAAAATGAGGCGGTAAGCCGGTTCTAACGTGTACATTTACCTACAACTATGTTTTGAGGAAAAATATCAAACTTTTCAATTGAAAATTTTGAATTTTGACAACTAAGTAAAATCTATATATTGCATGAGTATGTTTTTGTAATAAAAGACATCCAGGCACGATGTATTCTCATGATTGAGTCATTGACTGATGTTGCTCAGTTGTACCATAGAGTCATTGACTGATGTGGCTCAGTTATACCATTGAGTCATTGACTGATGTGGCTCAGTTATACCATTGAGTCATTGACTGATGTTGCTCAGTTATACCATTGAGTCATTGACTGATGTTGCTCAGTTATACCATTGAGTCATTGACTGATGTGGCTCAGTTATACCATTGAGTCATTCACTGATGTTGCTCAGTTATACAAGTGAGTCATTGATTGATGTGGCTCAGTTATACCAGTGAGTCATTGACTGATGTGGCTCAGTTATACCATTGATTCATTGACTGATGTGGCTCAGTTATACCATTGAGTCATTGACTGATGTTGCTCAGTTATACCATTGAGTCATTGACTGATGTTTCTCAGTTATACCATTGAGTCATTGACTGATGTGGCTCATTTATACCATTGAGTCAATGACTGATGTTGCTCAGTTATACCATTGAGTCATTGACTGATGTGGCTCAGTTATACCATTGAGTCATTGACTGATGTTGCTCAGTTATACCATTGAGTCATTGACTGATATGGCTCAGTTATACCATTGAGTCATTGACTAATGTGGCTCACTTATACCATTGAGTCATTGACTAATGTGGCTCACTTATACCATTGAGTCATTGACTAATGTGGCTCAGTTATACCATTGATTCATTGACTGATGTTGCTCAGTTATACCATTGAGTCATTGCATGATGTGGCTCAGTTATACCATTGAGTCATTGACTGATGTTGCTCAGTTATACTATTGAGTCATTGATTGATGTGGCTCAGTTATACCAGTGAGTCATTGACTGATGTGGCTCAGTTATACCATTGATTCATTGACTGATGTGGCTCAGTTATACCATTGAGTCATTGACTGATGTTGCTCAGTTATACCGTTGAGTCATTGCTTGATGTGGCTCAGTTATACCATTGAGTCATTGACTGATGTTGCTCAGTTATACCATTGAGTCATTGACTGATGTTGCTCAGTTGTACCATTGAGTCATTGACTGATGTGGCTGAGTTATACCATTGAGTCTTTGACTGATATTAAGTTGACACTGTACCATCGTTTACATTACGAAAACATGACCATGCGATTTTTAGAATTTTCTGAAGCTGTAAAAATATTGAAAATTTTTGTGGTTGTAATTGTTTTATATTTAGCTCGCCTGTACGAAAGTACAGGAAGAGCTATTGCAGTCACCCCGGCGTCGGTGTCGGCGTCGGCGTTGGCTTTGCTCAAATGTTAAAGTTTTTGGTTAAAGTTTTTATGAGTCTATATCTCTTGAAGTTGTTGATGGATCAAGTTGATACTTTGCATGTTGGTAGATATTGGTCTGAAGTTTTATGCTGTACCATTATGACCCACCTGGGTGACCTTGAGGTCAAGGTCACAGACTTAGAAATTTTGTGTTAAAGTTTTTGGTTAAAGTTTTTATGGGTCTATATCTCTTGAACATGTTGAGGGATCAAGTTGATACTTTGCATGTTGGTAGATATTGGTCTGAAGTTTTATGTGGTACCATCTCGACCCACCTGGGTGACCTTGAGGTCAAGGTCACAGACTTAGAAATTTTGTGTTAAAGTTTTTGGTTAAAGTTTTTAAAAGTCTATATCTCTTGAACATGTTGATGGATCAAGTTGATACTTTGCATGATGGTAGATATTGGTCTGAAGTTTTATGCTGTACCATCACAACCCACCTGGGTGATCATGAGGTCAAGGTCACGGACTTAGAAATTATTTTATGTTATAAGTCTATATCGAATATGTAGATGGATCAAGTTGATACTTTGCATGTTGGTAGATATTGGTCTGAAGTTTTATGCTGTATCATCATGACTCACCTGAGTGACCTTGAGGTCAATGTCATGGTTCATAGATTTTAATAGATTTAGTGGCAAAGCACAAGTCAGGCGAGCTACGCTGTCCTGCGACAGCTCTTATTTGGAGTCTAATTTTTGTGCTGTTTAAACCTTATGTACCTCTTCATATTTTATCTAAGTTCGGGTAACTGAGTTGCCACCTATTGGGAAATAGCTGCTCGTTCGGCTTTTCTTAGTACATGTATAAGTACCTATTTGTCAATTTAGTTTTTTCCCCAGCTCGCTTTTTAGCTCGCCTGTACGAAAGTACAGGAAGAGCTATTGCAGTCACTCCGGCGTCGGTGTCGGCGTCGGCGTTGCTCAAATGTTAAAGTTTTTGGTTAAAGTTTTTAGAAGTCTATATCTCTTGAACATGTTGATGGATCAAGTTGATACTTTGCATGTTGGTAGATATTGGACTGAAGTTTTATGTGGTACCATCACGACCCACCTGGGTGACCTTGAGGTCAATGTCACAGACTTCAAAATTTTGTGTTAAAGTTTTTGGTTAAAATTTTTAGAAGTCTATATCTCTTGAACATGTTGATGGATAAAGTTGATACTTTGCATGTTGGTAGATATTGGTCTGAAGTTTTATGCGGTACCATCACGACCCACCTGGGTGACCTTGAGGTCAAGGTCACGGACTTAAAAATTTTGTGTTTAAGTTTTTGGTTAAAGTTTTTAGAAGTCTATATCTTTTGAACATGTTGATGGATCAAGTTCATACTTTGCATGTTGGTACATGTAGATATTGGTCTGAAGTTTTATGCTGTACCATCACGACCCACCTGAGTGACCTTGAGATCAGTGTCATGGGTCATAGATTTTAATAGATTTAGTGGCAAAGCACAAGTCAGGGGAGCTACGCTGTCCTGCGACAGCTCTTATTGGAGTAGGAATTTCTTTCTGATTGCGCCATTTCCTGATCATTGCCTACTTGTACATGTACCTTAATTTTTTCTATGTTTTTCTTGTTTTTGCTTTAAACTCAAATCCAAAAAAACATTAATTGTATCCGAGAATTAAACATTTATTATGGATACACGGGTGAAGCGGTTCTAACATGTACCCACAATCAATGTTTGGAAGCAAAAATATGCATACCTCTGTACAGCTCAGTTTTACATATAAAAGTGGGGAAGGGTATATAATATATGGACATGGTATCCTGATGCATGAACAAAACTGAATGAAACGCAAATTAATGAGCCTGAGGAAAAGGAAGGACAACACAAAGATATCACAAAATTTAACAACCCAAAGAGCAAGAGGCTCTTTCTCATCAAGGTAGCCATCTGGTTACTAATAGAAGAAACAAAAAGAAAAACAACAAGGATGACAGAGAGGCAATCAGAATAAACAGATGGCATTCAGATATTATATGTGCATGACAATGGCAATTTATTACAAAAATTCAGTAATGCTTTGGTGTAGCTTTCTAAGTATGAGCATATTTTTTATTTCTATTTTATATACTACATCGGCAACAATTAGTCATGCATCAATGTAAAATGTTAGTCATGTCAAGGACTCTACAGTATGAGTTCATGTAGCTGTATGACTTTTGAAAGTTGACAATAATGTTTATTTATTTATTTACATGTATTTATTTATTTATTTATTTATTAGTTTCAGATGACAATATAAAATTTTCTTTCTTTCTTTCTTTCTTTCTTTCTTCTTGCTAACATTTTAGTATATGTAATTCAATGGACCGTTTTTAAATACTGCGTGGGCATGTTTTCATTATGTTTGTTTCTTTGTCTTTCTTTCTTTTTTCTTTTTCTTTCTTTCTTTCTTTCATCTTGCAAGTACTATAATGTTGTAAAACAATCATCACTATGGAGACCTGCACACACATGTACTTCCATCAAAAGGAATCCCTTGACATATCTACCACATTAAGACTTAAAGGATTCTAGATAAACAGAGCCTTAAAATGTTACACTGACTGCACAGTTTTGCATGACTGTGTCACATCGAAAGTTGTCGGATATTTTATATGTCTAATATCTATGTGACAGATGGCTCAGAAAATAGAACATAAATTTCAGTATAGATCTAGTGTATTCTTTTGTTCACAAGGCTCCATTATTTTATCTAAACACTGAACCTAGGTAATGTGTGTACCTGTCCTTCTGATCAAATAATCATAAGACTCCTTAATATGGCCACAAAAACTTAAAATAATAATGTCACTGTATTGGTGATGTTGGGTCTCTCTGCAGCATTTAATACTATTGATCACAAAACACTGTTACATCGCCTTGACACTGCCACATGTTTGGAATAACTGGCAAGACACTGGAGAGGATGACTTCATATCTCAGTGGTTGTCATCAAACTGTAACAATATAACAAGGTTATTCACAAAAATATATCAAAATAAACATGTCAGTGCATCGCTAAATACAAAACGCAATGAATAATTATTATCAAGAACAGACAGACATTAAAGACATAATCAATAGCTTGCGAAATCTTGTCTTAGGGAATGCTGTTTATAGATTAGAAACCGAAATAACAATATGTTAGGAAATTATTGGGGACAAACATGATTAAGTCTCGCAAAGACTGCCAACCACATCACTACTTATGGCCTTTATAATTTTTAATTCGAAACATTAGTGACATTCAAACCATTGTCTGCACAGATCCATTCCATATTCTTCAAACATTGGACTGTCTTATTTGATGTATCACTATCCTGTACAGGATATCGTATCACTATCCTGTACAGGATAAATAGTTTTACACAAATAAATGCATGTAACAAGAAGAAAATTGTATATTTATCCAAGTATATAAACAAAAGAAATAAATAATTGTTTTTACAGCGATGTAATCATTATTGTAAACAATAAACATCAGTGATAGAATCATAATATTTTCTGCAATAGAAACATAATTGATAAATGCCACAAATACTGAATTTTTCTGACTTTTTAAGTAGGTTGGTAGGGTTGTTAAATGAGTCGAAAAAAAATTGTCATCCACTTCAAGATGAAAATTTATGTTTGTTTTAGGTCCAATATAGTCAGCATTACTTGAACAAAATGACATTTGAAAGCATTCTCGATATATTGTTTGTCAGGAAGGTATATGTGAAAGAATTGAAAATTAAATTAATTTTTCTAATTTTAAATTGCTGTTTAGAGGTCTCATTCAGAGGCCTGTAGCTTGAAAAATTGCACACTACCCTAGAGCGGGTGAGGGTATTTAATAGTGAACCATAGGCAGTTAGTGAACCATGGCTGTATCGCATTATAACTTTTTGCACTGTATCGCTTATAAATAAGTGCTAAATATGAGCATTAAGCCGGTAACCCATATTTATCTCAGATGCACAGCTCTCGCAGTCATGATGCAAGACCAACAATTATAGTATTTGCTTGGAAGCCTCCGAATTTGTACGTTCTTAGATAACCATTTAAAAAGCAGATTTTTGGCCGTTTCGGTTCACACCCAAAAATGTGCACATTTTTAAAAGCAATTGATAGAAACCGTTATACAAATGAAGTCAGCAACTGATTCTCATCACAAGTGATATCTAGCTGTGCTCATTTAGGTCATACGAGGGGAAAGCAAAAAGTTCGTGGACTTTCTTAATAACTTTTATAATTGACGTGCGATTGTTTTCGTATTTTCACAAATGTAATAATGGTCAATTGTCGACATTCATTTTAAATGTTGTTTGTCGAATCTTATTTTTGATTGGTCAAATTACATCGACAAAGACGTGGGGTTTGCTACCCCGGAGCACGCCGTAAAATCTCTGTTTACGTGTTTATAAATATAAAAATATTTTAAAAAATGTCATTTCTAAATCTCCTTAAATTATGGAAATATTGATAAAGATGCAATTCGGCTTGAAATGTGAAATTGCAGTTCTCGCATTCGAAAGACAACGCTACAGCGACACTTTTTGAAAGACAAGTCTAAGCAAAAAATTAGTAAAAATGACGTTACTGGTAAATGGCGGAAACTTGCACATCAATACAATTTGTGCTAGACTTCCGAATAAAACATACAGAAACGTCTGATTTGTTACAAACAGCTAGAGACACATCAGAACTGAAGCATACGACAGTGCTCAATGATGTGCAAAGTGTAAGTCACAACGAAATAGCTGTTAAAAACAACAAGTAAGCACAAAAATCTACGCGAACAACTTTAACGTCGTGGTATGCCCCGTATAATCCTAGCGTCTGTCGCAGAAATTGTCATAAAAACTAAAATTTTCTAGCGATTTGCCTTAAACTTTCTACTGTAATCCTACACGGATGGGAAATAAATATATGAAAATTTACTTGAAGTCGAATGAAAAATAATGTTTTTGTAGGAACTTTTGACTCGGCCAGCGTATACAGAAAACCCGTTGGCAAATGACGTTAACGTCTTGGCGTGCTCCGGGTAGCGCTAACACGCATCAAACAAATTGCCATAGAAACGACTTTTATCAAGCGATTTGTCTGAAACTTTCTATGTCTGTTTGTATTAAATTGATCGCAAACATACGGTAATTTCAGAGAAATCGCATATATACTTTTGATTTTATTGACAAAGTCCACGAACTTTTTGCTTTCCCCTCGTATATGGGGTTCACTAATACCCGACAGAAATTTTTGTCGCAGGGTATTAGTGAACCATGGAAGCTTGTGACCACAAATATTCCATTTTCATAGTTTTAATCATTTTAATAACATCGAGCATGTCATTCTCAGCGTTTTTGAATATTTACATGTGGTTAAAGATGAAATTGACAACAAACCTTCACAAAATTTGAAATAATTTGCTGGGAATACAAAAAAGGTACCTTCCTCGGCTGCGAGATGAACTAATTGAGCTGAATAAACATGGAAAATACATAACATTTTTGAATTATAAAGATGTTTTGTGACATGTTATGTATATGGATGGCATTAATAGTATGTTATTCACGTCAAACACCGTTAACTTATGGATCAGAAATAGTTGTTTTTATCCTGATTTTAAACTCGTCTCAACTATTTTAACCTATCATCTTTTATTCGTCATGCTGAATGCTTTTAACCTGTCTTTTCTTTAATTTTCAGCCTTATTCTTTTCGACAGCGCACCTGCCTAGAATGTCCGTGAGGGCGTATGGCAGTATATGAAGATAGATAGATAAGATAGAGATCATGTTCTCGTTTTGGGTCTCAAGGCTAATAAAATCCGTATTTTTAAAACTTACTGTCCGTTCAATAGTTTCTGGTATTTTTGGATGTAACTGTCTTGAGATGTATGTATTGCAGGGGCGGATCCAGGATTTCTGGAAGGGGGGTTCAAATCCATCATGAGGGGGTTCGTTTTCAACATTTTACCTGATTTTTCATACATTTCCCTATGAAATTGAAATAATTTGCTTCCAAAGGGGGGTTCAAGCGAACCACCCGAACCCCCTCTAAATCCGCCACTGATTGTTAGAATTGTAATAAATTACACAGGAATGACTGGATATCACACGATTCTAGCAATATATAACAATACGTTAATGTTTTAGTGAAAAAAATAATGACTGGCTATCAAAATTTTCACCGTTGGTGTTGTAATAACGAGAAGTGCAATTACAGAACATTATGCTCTCTAGAATTGCTTGTAATTAATTATTACCATGTAAATGCTACTAGTTATGGTCTGACGTATGGCAAATTAAGTTCAACTATAAAAAATGCAATCACACGCACTTAGGCAAACATCAAAACTTCAGCAAATATTTCATGTCTGTAAATGGGGAACTAACAGAAATAAATCAAGTACCAGAGCAAAAAGATCCTTGGTGTTATACTCTTTATCGACAAGCAGTCACGTGACCTGTAGAAGGCAAGCAAATATAAACACAGGCAGCTGTTGAACCGAGATTAACCCGATTCCAATACACATTTTCCTTCAGTAGTTTGCAAGTCATTAAATCTTATCTCATATCACCATCTGACCTGCTAGTATGTTATTGATGCTAATGACTTAATCAGGCACTGCATAAAAAATGTTCAGTAGTAGATAGTCATTCAAACATGTAAACATGCAAAGTAAAAGTGGCACCATTTGGACAAAAAAACTGACAAAGCTTCCTAGATTTTCTTCTATTAATATAACTGATTATATCACAAAGCACGGTACAGACAGAGCTTCTGATCGGGGTTATGAATTTTATGTGGAGGAATTTATACATGATGCATATGCAGCAGAAGATGATAAGAACAAGACTTTCAACTTGAAAGCCAAGTGCTGGAGAAGTTACCTTAAACGTGAGACACCCCATGGTGTAACTGTAAACATCAGTACATTGAACAGAAATGTTGAAACTGCAACATGCTCCTGTACAGCAGGGTAAGTCTCTCTCTCTCTCTCTCTCTCTCTCTCTCTCTCTCTCTCTCTCTATCCCAAGTTGTAGTGTTTTGGTGTTTTGTTCACTAATAGTTTTGTGCAGAAAGACACGGTTTGATTAATAATTATCCGGTCAAGTTTATTTATTTTTCTATTTATTTATTTATTTATTTATTTATTTCCGTGCATCTGTGCCTGTTTATTTAAATATTTATTTATTTGTTTATTTCAGTGAAGGTGAATCCTGCAATCACGTGGTAGCATTTTTGTACCAGATTCAACATTGGTCCTTAACACACATAAAGGAAATTCCTGCCGAGAAGTCCTGTACAAGTAGACCACAAAAGTGGCATAAACCAAGAGGAGAAAAAATTACACCACAGCCTTTAATGAAATTGACCTTTGCTAAAGCAACTACAGACCGCCAGCAAAGAAAGAGAGACCCTGTCCTTTGCCGACTGTATGATGCGAGAGCTAAAAAGGCGAGGGGTATGATTACCAAAGAGAAAATGGACAGAGTCGCCGATGTCTTAAAAGCCCGCAGCAGAAATATTCCGTTTTCGTATATGTTGGAGGACAAAAGTAATAATATTAAGGAAAGTCTATTTGGTGATGTACATGATAATTCCCCACTTAGTTACCAACTACAGGATTACCACACAATGTCGTATCAGTTCGAGGCATACCTACCTTTGCCTATCATGAACCAAAATGGTGACAACATCATATTGTTTCCAGATCTGCCTACTAAAATAGGAGAACCAACTATCAGGATAACAGAAGATGTTTTCTCAAAAGATATCACGAATTTCATTCAAAGCTTGACATTAGATATGCAGAGATGCAATGAGCTAGAATCACTCACTGTGACCCAAAGTGACAATCCATTGTGGTTTAAAAGTCGAGAAAAGAGAGTAACTTCTTCTAAATTTGGCGAAATATTAAAACGCAAAAGTGTGCCATCAACTGCATTCTTAAAGAACATGTTTATTAGTAAAGACTTGCGTGGTGTAAGATCAGTAGCGCATGGTATTGAAAAAGAAAGCTTTAATAGAAAGGTCTATGTAAAGAAAATAAAAAAACATAATCATGACATAACTGTATATCACAGTGGATTGGTTGTCAATCCAGCGTTTCCGTACTTCGGTGCTTCTCCTGATGGTAAGGTCGTTGACAAAAATGCATCTGACATGTTTGGACTGCTTGAGATTAAGTGTCCTTTTAAATATCGAAATGTCCTTCCATCGGAAGCTGTTGGCAATGCCGATTTCTGTCTAGAACTCATAGCTGGCCGACCAAGACTAAAACGGAATCATGAATATCATTATCAGATCCAAGGCCAGATGGCTATTGCCGGAATTTCCTGGTGTGATTTTGTTGTATTCACCAACAAAGGAATATTTGTAGAAAGAGTACCATTCTCAAAAGATTTTTGGGTTAGAGAAATGTTTCCCAAACTGACAGAATTTTATTTCAATCATGCAGTTCAACATTTAATATTGAAGGACAAATCAGTTGATGTATTATCAGAACCAGTAGCTAGTACATCTGTTCAGTAGGACCTACAATAGTTCTGACAAAAGAATGAGTAGTAAAGGGATCTACATGTAAATAAAACAACAAAAGTGATTACATGCATACATTTAATGGCATACTTGTATTTAAATGAATTCTGTTCTCTGAATAAGCATCTCTGAACTTATGACTTATATGTATATTGAAACAACAAATGTGCGGAACATCATTGTTAACATCATTGTTAATTCTATGGCCAGTTGTTGAGGTGAACAGTGTCTGCCCTTCTTAGAAGGCACGTATTGAATTTTACATACATTTTCAACGCTGCAAAATCCATGGCAAATATTTGCATGTAATAATTATTCCTTTTGTTCTTACATGTTTGTTGTCTGAGAGAAAAAAAAAGAAAACAAATTAATAAATGAAGTCCTCATAGTAATTAATTAGGGAGATCAATTGTTGGTTTATGATGACGTACAATAATTTGAAAGTTCATATAATTGGTATGCAAATCTTGCACTTTACCATTTTATGATTCATCTGATGCCCTAACTATCAAAGGATCCTGAAAGTTTGCGAGTAAACAGCAATCTGTCCATATCTGGTTCAGAATCCCGGCTGATCTTAGTCTAAATCTGGTGTCAAAAATGTGAAAGTTTTTCACTTTTCCTATTGCTCTTTCTACTTGTATTCTGTGATGAGCTATTAAACGTGTTTGTAGAACGTCATCAGCAGAAAGTCGCTTTCTCTTCCCTAAAAATGGAGGGATGTTAAGTTTCAGCCCATGTTCCTCGAGCTCCTTATGAATATTGAAGCCTTTGTCTGCCATTATTCCATCGCCCCGCTGTAGTTCACCATTCTCAATCTTCCTTTTCAACAGCGCATAGAATCCACTACGCTGACATATCTCCTTGTCCGAGATACTACCTGTATACAGGTGAGATACAAACATGATGCCTCCCTTACTATCCACACCAACCAATCCTTTAAATGTATTTGTTGATTTATAGTCCGAATAAGTTTGAGATTTCCTGACCAAAGATGAGGGCATCTGAATGCGAAGCTCAGTGCAGTCTATAATAAGCATGACATTCGGGTACTGCTGTTTAAATTCTTTAGTCATGTTCTTCATGATTATATCTCTGTGTGGGAAAATGTTCAATGAGCCAAGTTTTATGTAAATCAAATTAATCCAGGTCATGAAGATTTTCGACACAGTTGACAATGAAATTCCAAATCTGACTGCCAAATCCTTATTAAAAAGGCCAAGTCTTAATTTCATCATAGTTAGTAAGAACTCATCTTCTACAGACAGTTTATGCGAGTCCTGGAGGGTGGCACAGCATCATCACCTTCATCATCACTCATATCTAAAATGTCATCCTCATCTGAGTCGAAGTATTCTGGTCCACTCACATATGTATGGGAGCGTCTGTTGTCCCAGTAAACTATGCTGGATCTGTCGCACCCAGGAACAATGAGATTCAACACTTCCTTAAATATCTCATAATTTGGAAATCCTGTGTAAAACTGAACAAGCTTCATCTTCGGATTCGAAGCCAAGACAATATTCATTGAGAATCGATGTGAGCATGGGATTGGTATACACACTTGTACCCCTTCCTCAAAACTTTGCTTTGGATTCTCCTCTGACTCCGATGCCGTGTCTGTGGCTTCACTGTCGTATCTCTTTTTGGGAGACTTACGCTTGGACTGATTCGACCACGAAAATACTGATGGCACTGCACCCTGTTTTAGTTTTCTTCTTTTTGAGTCATACTCTAGAAAGTCAGCAAACAAGAAGTGTTTTGAGCAAACTTTTGTATTAGCAGTAACTTTGAAGTCGTCTTTCGTAGCTGATGTTGCAGACCTCCTTATTCTTGCCTTCCATGTCTGTAAAAGAGTGGTTTGCGAATGACAATGAGATACATGTAAACACAATTTAGTTTCATCTTTTTTTTTATTTAATAGGGCAAAGAAAAATGACAAACCTTTATATTTTATTTGTCAATGATTTGTGCTAAAACAGGATTATTGTTGGTCATTCTTGAAATGCTTGTTGTTTGTAGTGTTGATGACTACAATCATATACTTGTAAACAAAGTAAAATTCTGGCACTGTCGAATGTTAAACTATTTAAATCTCAGTTAAGAATAAAACATTAGACTTTGATGCAACTTGGCTACATAGAGAAACATGAACAAACTAGATGATTTTGTCTTACCTTAAATAGTTTTTGGTCTACGTTTTCCTTTGGAAATGAATGAAATGACACGTTCTCATCAAATCCAGAAGCCTTGCATTCAGGGACACAACAGTAATGGACCATTTTTACATCTTTAATTATTCTAAATTTATTTCATTAATTAAGTTTTTGCTGTAAAACAAGGTTACACATGTGGTTGGAATTCAGATTTGTAAATAAACTCTGTGTAGCCAGAACAGCTGCTGGCAGGTAAACCAATTTATTTCCCTTCTGGAGATCACATGATCTGATAACGGTTCTCTTGTCGATAAAGAGTATAATAGACGACAAACTAAAATTTGTACCACATATCCAAGCTATGGTTAAAAAGGCCAATAGAAATTTAGGGATAATAAAACGTACCTTCAGCTACCTAGATAAAACAATATTCTTAAATCTGTACAAAAGCATTGTAAGACCAAATTTAGAATACGCGTCAACCGTCTGGTCAGTCATATATAAAAAAGACAGCATTTCCATTGAAAACGTGCAGAGAAGAGCAACAAGACTGGTACAAAACATAAGACACCTAAATTATACAGACAGAATGAAAGAACTAGGGCTACCCTCGTTACAATACAGAAGATCCAGAGCCGACCTAATTGAAGTTTTTAAGATTCTTAATGGTATAGACAAATGCGACAAGGATCAGTTATTTCGCGTGCAAACAAATCAAAGGACAAGGGGCCATACACAAAAACTGTTTAAACGGCAATTCAGACTGGATTTAAGAAAGTATTCCTTTTCACAAAGGGTAATAGACGACTGGAACAGTTTGCCAGAGGATGTGGTATCTTCAGAAAACATCAATCAGTTTAAAAATAGACTAAACACGTTCTGGAAAAACAAAAACACCAAATTTGAGCCAGACTGTTATTCATATCCACTTGCGCATGCTAGACATCACCAGTTACATGAAAGAAGACGTGAAAGGGCCCAAGAGTCGAGAGACTATACAAGGCCTCAAAGACAGTAAGACAGTAAGACAGTAAGTTATATGCTTGCAAAAAGGTTTTAAAACACTTTTATTAAGATACTAGGGGGTTCACTTTTACCCTCCATTACATTATGGGGTTCTCCCGTTTTCGCCCACCTACTGATTGACCCGTCTCATATGAGCTGAAATAATCTTGAAAGGGACGTAAAACTGAACTTCAAAAAAAAAAAAAAAAAAAAAAAAAAAAACGTTAAGTGCACCGTGTAATAATTAGAACGAATACGGTATTATTCAGTAAGGATACAGTAAGGATACAGTAAGGATTCAAATATTAACAGTAAGGATTCAAATAATATACAGTAAGGATTCAAATATTAACCTCCCAGGTTACAGAGCATTCACAAGTTATGCTTCTAAGGGAAATAGGAAAAAAGGGCGACACTCAGGCGGACTTGTTATCTACATAAGAGAGATGCTATTCAATAGAGGTTTTGTTAAAAGAATAAAAACAACCAAAAATTTTATATGGCTAAAATTGAGCAAATATGCTTTTAATTCCGATTCTGACATATTTTTATGTCTTTTATACATGCCGCCTAGAGTAAAATCCGTCTGTCCTGAAAATGACAATATTTTTGAAAATCTAAAAACTTGTATCCGTGATTACTCAACACAGGGAAAATTGATGTTAATGGGTGATTTCAATGCCCGAACTGGTGTACTAAATGACTATGTTGAATTAGACGAAACTGCAAGGTTAGACCTTGACTTATTACCTTCTGATTATTTAGAAGATATTGTTCTCCCTACTCGTCTTAACGTTGACCAGATAGTGAATGACCAGGGGAAGAACTTGCTTGATATGTGCATAGAATCTAAACTACGGATACTTAATGGGAGGATACTCGGTGATTCATTAGGATACAATACTTACTTTGGTCCAAGGGGCAGTAGCACAATTGATTATATTGTTGTTTCTGAAAATTTATTTGATTTATTCAATTTCATAAATGTCCGTCCTCCAAATGAATTGTCTGATCACTGTGTCATATGGTGTGGTATGAAAACTACTGTATCGTATAGTGAAATTAATGATGAATTTGCAACTGTATATGCTACATTACCTGGCAAATTTATTGTTGATGAATCAACAAAACAGATGTATGTCGAATCTTTGTTAGATACCGAGTCTTCTTGTTTAATCCAAAGCTTTTTGAATGATGTGGAAAATAATGACATAGACATTTAGACATTAACTAATCAATTTGCAGAAATTATTAATTCGTCTGCACAAAAATCTGCTAAGTTCAAATTATATAGCAGTCACAAAAGAAAGAAAAGATTCAAAAAGAAATGGTTTGATAACAATTGTTACATAATGAAAAGAGAATTGAGGAAGCTAGGAAAACGCCTTCTAATGAACTCAAATAATGCTGACCTAAAATGTGCATTTCATAGATTAAAGAAAGAATACAATAAAACGCTTAAGATGACCAAGCGTTCATTTTATAAACGCATTATAGAACAGTTAGATACTTTACATGAAAATGATCCAAAAACGTTTTGGAAAACACTTGATCAATTAAAAAATAAATCTTCAGATAAAACTAATCCAATTTCTATGTCTACTTGGTATGATTATTTAACTGAACTTTATTCAGAAAAGAATCCTGAACTAAATTTAAATGATCTAGAAATGAATACTGAAGGCCCACTTGACTTTCCATTTACCTGTAAAGAAGTACGTTCAGGAATAACAAAACTTAAAAATAATAAACAACCAGGAATAGATTTAATACTGAACGAGTTCATTAAATTTGGCAAAGATACTCTTTTGCTTCCAATTGTTAAATTGTTTAACAGAATTTTAAAATCTGGAACTTTTCCACATAGCTGGAACATTTCACTTGTTTCATTTATAGCTAAAAATAATGAAATATACGATTGTAACAATTACCGTTGTTTAAGCTTAACTAGTTGCTTTGGAAAACTGTTTACTTCTTTACTCCAGACTCGACTACATAACTATATGGAAAACAATAACTTGTATAATAGATTTCAGGCAGGATTTAGACCCGGATATAGAACAACAGATCACATATACACTATTAAAACAATTATCAATAAATACATATTTAAATGTAAAAAGAGAATATATGCTTGTTTCGTAGACTTTTCAAAAGCTTTTGACACTGTTTGGCGCTCAGGGTTATTCCAGAAATTACTAACCTTGGGTATAGGAGGTAATTTTTACAATGTTGTCAAATATATGTATTCTAATTCTAAATTTGTTGTTAAAAAGGACAACTTTTTGTCTCATTTAGGACAGTATGAAAGAGGAGTACGCCAAGGCGATGGCCTTAGTCCGTTACTGTTCAATATTTTCATAAATGATATAAATGACATATTTGATGAAACTATTTCACAACCTGTGATCTTAAATACTACGAAACTTAATTGTTTGATATATGCCGATGATGTGCTTTTATTATCAGAAAGCAAGGAAGGTCTGCAGTCCTGCCTGGACTCTCTGAATGTATATTGTGACTACTGGAAGCTGAGGATCAATACCGAGAAAACCAAAGTTATGGTTTTTAGTGCAGGAAAAATTAAAACTGATAACATCAAGTTCACATTAAATAAGTCTGACATTGAGATTGTCGACAACTATAAATATTTGGGTATACTACTTTCGTATAATGGTAATTTCAAACATGCTGCCGATCATATGTACCAAAAAAGCTTGAAAGCTATTTTTTCACTTAAATCAAGCGTTCTTGATTTTGAATCGACGAGTAATACCTTGAAGTTAAAACTTTTTGATACCCTTATACGTCCAATTTTGACATATGGTGCAGAAATTTGGATAGGTGATTATAATATAAAGGAGAAAACTCGATCTTGACACATTACCTTTTGAAAAAATACACAATCGGTTTTGCAAATACTTGTTAGGTGTTCATAAAAAAGCATCAAATTTAGCTTCAAGAATTGAACTTGGTAGAGAGCCAATACTTAACTTTATATGCTCTCAAGCGTTTAAATATTATTCTCGTTTATCTCAGCTTCCAGAAGATCGTTTATTGAAAGAGGTTTTTGAACTAGATAAAAATTTGTTTCAAAATGGTTACAAATCATGGTATTCTTGTATACATAACTTTATGCAGAAGTTTTCAGTAAGTGAATCAGAAGCTCAGACATGTACTATGTCAGATATTATATCTACCAAATACAAGTGTGACTTAAATACTGAACTTTCATGCCTGAGACGACAGATCCAGGATAATAAATTTTTTTTCAAACATTTACTCAAACTTTTCATTACAAGATTACCTTTCATTTGGGCTTCCAAAAGACAAAACTAGAGAGCTAGCAAAACTTAGAATAAGTGCCCATGATCTATTAATAGAACGAGGTCGCTATTTTAGACCTCGGATTCCTCGTGAGAGTAGACTTTGTACTAGTTGTAATGAAATTGAAGATGAAGAGCATTTCATGCTGTATTGTTCTATGAATTCTGCGCTTAGAAATGATTTATTTAAAACACTGAATATAACTTATCATGATTTGAAACCTGGTAGTGATGCCTCATTCAATGCATTTGTTCATTTAATGAACCCAGCAACTGCTGAGGAAACAAAATATGTTTGTGAGTTTATAACAATGTCTCTTGTCTTAAGATAACTTGTAATGCTAACTGTTAGATCTATGTCATATTATCTCATCATATTCATTCAACATCCCTCATCGCACTCATGTACATGTATGTTGTTGTTGTATGTTATTAACTTGTATTGGAGGACACCGACTGTTATGGAGGTTATCTGAATAAATCTTGTATCTTGTATCTTGTATCAGTCCCGTTTTCTTATTCGTGAAGCAACTTAGTGTCCTGAGAGTTGTTTCCCTTGATTTAACAGGTGGCAGTTGGGGTTTCCGGCAATGATTCACAAGCATCAACATTGAAATATTTTCTTTAAATTCACTATATCACTCTTCAAATGCACGCAAGAACAATGTAACAGTACCGTTTAGTTGAACAGACTGTAAAGATTTCTGAAATGGCGATGATGGAGGACAAAGTTGATGCTTTGAGCATCACAGATGATGAAGAATCGGAGGAGGATATCAACGTTCGGTATCCCGAGAAAAAAGGTGTTCTGAGTAAATGGACCAATTACCTACATGGTTGGCAGGAAAGATATATAGTCTTGAAAGATGGAACACTTAGTTATTACAAGTCACAAAATGATTTATCGTTCGGTTGCAGAGGGGCTGTCAGTCTTTCAAGAGCAACTATAACGGTAAGAAAGTGGGCGTTGGCAGCCAAGTAAGGTCCCGGGTCGTTTCGCCCGTGAGTTGTTTCGCCCGTGAGTCGTTTCGCCCTGGATCGTTTCGCCTGTGAGTCGTTTCGCCCCTATTTGGTGAGTCGTTTCTCCCTTATTTTTCTACCATGCCCAAATAAGTAATATGGTGTATTATTTGTTATTTAACTGAATGATATGTCTTGGATCATGCACAACTAAGAGCTTTAAAAACGCCTTACTATAAATTGGTTGTGATGATGATTATTTCTTTTAGATTACATGATATTTCTGCAAAAATAATTTCGAACAGAAATGCAATCAGCCTGCTTAAATTTCATACCAAAACAGGAACGTCAACGCCAGTGATTTACGTCATACAGTATGATTTCAATCGTTACCAAAAGTTCAACAAAAACGAATTATAAGGACAAAAAATATTCACCAGGTCCAACATATTTCTGAAAAGAAACACAAAAGCCAAGCAAATGCTGTTAGTTGACATTCAATTGCACTAAAACTGTGGTAATTACGTCACTAGAACGTTTATGAAGAAAACTTTCATTTTTGCGTGTGAAATGAATGAATTCGAAAGTTTTCAAGCACAAAAAATAGGCACGGACTTGTGTAATACGCTTGACGTCAGCGAAAAACGCTAGCCCCTTAAATGGCATTGTACGAAAGTCTTTTTTTTTTTTTTTTTTTTTTGCTTAAGATTGCACGCTATCATCGGAGTCATGTTTTATTCTTTTACAATTTAACATTTCAAGAATGCCGGCCATTGGTTACCGCCAAAGATAAAGCATTCACACATCACCTTAATTGACTGACAAATACGATTATTGTCACCTACGTGTGATTAAAAGCGTAAACATATTAATGGATTATCACATTAATCAATTGACAAATATCACACTTCTGTTAATTATTTGATTAGTTTTGCTGACTGTAGAAATACCACATCTATCTATCTATCTATCTATCTATCTATCTATCTATCTATCTATCTATCTATCTATCTATCCTTTCTTTCTTTCTTTCTTCCTTCCTTCCTTCCTTCCTTCCTTCCTTCCTTCCTTCCTTCCTTCCTTCCTTCCTTCCTTCCTTCCTTCCTTCCTTCCTTCCTTCCTTCTTCCTTCCTTCCTTCCTTCCTTCCTTCCTTCCTTCCCTTCTGTTATCTTTCCTTCCTTCCTTCCTTCCTTCCTTCCTTCCTTCCTTCCTTCCTTCCTTCCTTCCCTTCTGTTATCTTTTTACATCATTAAAAGCCACAGAAGCGGAAGTGCTAAAATGTTTAGATAAGTATTATATTAACAAGATACGTCAAGATACTCTTTTTAACCAAATATCTATCTATCTATCTATCTATCTATCTATCTATCTATCTATCTATCTATCTATCTATCATTTTTCATTCATTCCTTCCTTCCTTTCTTCATTCCTTCATTCCTTCCTTCTGTATGATCTTTCTACAACATTAAAAGCCACAGAAGCGGAAGCGATAAAATGTTTAAATTAAAAAAATAAATATATGTTATTTTAACAAGATATGTCAAGATACTCATTTTAACCAAACCTACCTACCTATCTACACCTACCTATCAGCATCACCAACAATAGCAATATCAACAACAACAACTACAACAACAACAACAACAACAATAATAATAATAATAATAATAATAATGGGCGAAACAACTCACGGGCGAAACGACCCACCTAATAAGGGTGAAACGACCCACCCAATAAAACCAGGGCGAAACGACTCAAGGCGAAACGACCCACGGGCGAAACGACCCGGATTCCCAAGTAAAGGTGTGTTCCTGTACCAGAATGGACCTGATTACCTAAATGGACTATCGCAATGGACCTCAAGCTATTACAAAACAGTACCAGTTGTGCATTTTATATGCTATATGATGGTTGTCCCAGTTGTCTTGGTATGATGGTACCTTCGAAATTCGGTGTAGTTAATGTTTAGTTGCAAAGTACAGCTCTCTCTTAAATCTCATGTTCAAAACAGTTCTTGCACATGTGCACTGACATATGCTGTACTGATGCATGGTTGAGAATTTGATCTCTTTCATGCGTCAACATAAGTATCCTTGAATACAATTGCTCAGGTAAGATTTTTAGCCTGATCAAAAGTCCTTTCTAAATTTGATGTAGTAGTAAACAAAGTTCAGATTAAAATTAACCACTGGTACCACAACAGCCAGAGTTTCAGCATTTTGTAGAGCTGGATATCTCCAAAGCACTCATGGTACTTGAAATTATCTATCCTGCCTGGTTTGTATTTGAGTTAAATTTAATCTTAGGGACTATATTTAATTAAGAATTTCCTTTTCTTCATTGTTGAAAAAATGGGTGCTTGAATATAAATGCTCGCGGACTTGTACAAAATTGTTGTTCAGATACAATTTTCGTGCCATTTTAATGTGCAATCATCTATGTTTCAACTGGGGTTTAAAACTTCTCAAAACAGCTAAAATACTTGCATACCACGAAAACTGGAACCACCATGAAAACTGGGCTATGTACCATAAATACTGTGCTTGCACAAACAGTGGTTTTATATTGACAATAAATAATTTTACTACTGAGTCTACCAACTCAGTATCTTTGTAAGACTGCAGCGAAAAGTGATTCTGTAAAAACGCAGGGGTGCGTGCAATCACTGGATCAAACTGGAACGGAACGGGTCAGACGTAATTACCGGATTGGACCTAATTGTCCCCCGCCTTTTCGAAGAAAAGCGGAGGGACATAGTTTTTGGCTTTCCGTCCTTCCGTCCGCACGTCCTTCCGTCCCGTCCGTCCTTCTGTCCCCCTATAGGAGTATGTACCTTGTGTGCGCAACTCCTCCTACAGTTTTATTCCGATTCTTTTGAAACTTTACAGATGTCTTCATCATGCTTTGAAGATGTGCATGTGGTTTGGATATAATCCTCAGATTAATTTTTGACACTTTTTTCGCAATTTGAACTTAGTCATTTTTCGGGCATTTTGATAATGAAAGTGAATAGACAAAGGGTACCTTGTGTTCGCAACTCCTCCTACAGTTTTATTCCGATTATTTTGAAACTTTACAGATGTCTTCATCATACTTTGAAGATGTGCATGTGGTTTGGATATAATCCTCAGATTAATTTTTGACACTTTTTTTGCAAATTGAACTTAGTCGTTTTTCGGCATTTTGACAATGAAAGTGAATGGACAGTGGGTGCCTTGTGTGTGCAACTCCTCCTTCAGTTTTTTAGCTCACCTGAGCCGAAGGCTCATAGGTGAGCTTATAGTATACCCATGCTCCGGCGTCCGTCCGTCCGTCGTCCGTCCGTCCGTCGTCCACAATTTCAAAGATCTTCTTCTCTGAAATCGCTGGGCCGATTGTTATCATATTACATATACACCATCTACAGGTAGGGGGAAAGAATAATTGTGTTTTTTGTTTTGATCGGATAAGAACTCTGGTTGCTATGGCAACTTATGCTTCCCATAGACTTATAATGGAAAAAGTGAAAATTGCCAGTTTTTGCTGTCTTGTTGGAGATATTTGAATTTTGTTTTTGCAGAAATGTTTATTGAGTAGTCCTCTACGTTTCATGTGACTTTTGTCCTAATCCTTTATTTTGATTGGTTGCAGGGGCCCCATATAGGGCAAAATTTCGAAAAACATTCAAAAATCTTCTTCTCAGAAACTGTCAAGGGGATTAAGCCTGTACTTTGTATACATGTTCCTGACAGTAGCCTCTACATAATTTGTGTTTTTTATTCCAGGCGGATAAGAACTCTGGTTGCTATGGTAACTTAAAGTTTCCATAGACTTATAATGGGAAAAGTGGAAATTAGCTATTTTTTGAAAACTATTGCAGCCTGAGATCTGAAAGGTGGTAGATGCAAACAACTAATGGATTAGATGAGGGTAAATGATTAATTTAGGTCAAGGTCATCTCTTGACCTTGGCCGGTCTGTCGTCCATACACACTTTTCAAAGATTTTTTTCTCTGAAAATCAAAGCCAAATTTTATATGAAGCATCTATAGGAAGTTGGAACCAATGTGTATATAAATAATCCAGGTCACATGACCAAGATGGCCGCCATGCCCATATATGGTAAAAACCCTTAAAATATCTTTTTCTTTAGAACCGGTGAACCGATTTCAACGAAACTTTGCATGAAGTATGGATGACTCAAGTACTACAATGTATATATAAATCATGAGCCTGTGGTGACCTTGACCTATTTTATGGCAAGGTCAACATAGGTCATCAATGCATTTGAATGGGGAAAACTTTTAAAATGTCATTTAAAGTGAAAGTCTTGCAGGAAATGGGCAGTAGGACTGAATATTAATGATTCTGAAAAAAATGGTCCTCAGGGGCTCATCTGCTTTTAAAATGTTATTTGAAGGGGAAAACCAGCAGGAAATTGGCAAATGGACAGAATATTGATTATTCTGAAAAAAGAAAATGGCCCAAGGGCTTCATCTGCCCCTGCACTGCGGTTAAATACCATAATATTCAAATATGTTTATTGGTATATGAAGCAGATCTCAGGTGAGCGTTTACAGGACCATTGGTCCTCTGGTAATTCAGATTCTTTTGAAACTTTACAGATGTCTTGATGATGCTTTGAAGATATGCATGTGCTTTAGATATAATCCTCAGGTTAATTTTTGACACTTTTTCGCAATTTGAACTTAGTCGTTTTTCAGGCATTTATACAATGAAAGTGAATGGACATTGTGTACCTTGTGTGCAAACTCCTCCCTCAGTTTTATTCTGATTCTTTTCAAACTGTACAGATGTCCTGACCATGATTTGAAGATTTGCATGTGGTTTGAATATAATCCTCAGATTAATGTTTGACACTGTGACATGAAGTAAATGCATGTGATTTGGATATACATTATTGTCAGATATATTTGTGTAACTAAACAATTAAGGCGGGGGACATAAATTCTCTGAATTTGCTTGTTTTTCATTGATGTTGACTTATTCTAGCAATAATCATGTGTGTTTTCAGTCATCCTAGCCCTTTAAGCAACTTTGTGTGTGATCATAATTGTTCTTTCCCAAGAGTTATGAATTTGGCGGCAATCTGCATGCTAGGTACTTGTTTGAAGATTCCAAAATACCAAAACCAAACTATGCTAAGCAGACTCAAAAACAACCTGAAAATATTTATTTAACCATTATGTCTCCCCCCGACAGGGTCGGGAGACATATTGTTTTTCCCCGTGCGTCTGTCCGTCCGTCTGTCTGTCTGTCCGTCACAAATCGTGTCCGCTTTATAACTTGAAAACCGTTAAAGATTTTTCAATGAAACTTGGTACACTTGTAAACCACTACGAGACAATTGGTCATGCACAAGAACCATAACTCTAGCTTGAGTATTTTTGGAGTTATTTCCCTTTGATTATTTTTGATACAATTTCGTGTCCGCTGTATAACTTGAAAACCGTTAAAGATTTTTCAATGAAACTTGGTACACTTGTAGAACACGACGAGACGATGTGTCATGCACAAGAATTATAACTCTGGCTTGAGTATTTTTGGAGTTATTTCCCTTTGATTATTTTCGATACAATTTCGTGTCCGCTGTATAACTTGAAAAACGTTTAAGATTTTTCAATAAAACTTGGTACACTTGTTGAGCATGATCAGACGATGTGTCATGCACAAGAACCATAACTCTGGCTTGAGTATTTTCTGAGTTATTTCCCTTTGATTATTTTCCATACAGTTTTGTGTCCGCTTTATAACTCGAAAATGGTAAGAGTTATTTCAATGAAACTTGGTACATTTATAAAGCACGATGAGATTACGTGTCGTGCTAAAGAACCATAACTCTTGCTTGCATATCTTTGGAGTAATTTCCCTTTGATTATTTTCCATACAATTTCGTGTCCACCCTATAACTTGAAAACCGTAAGAGAAATTTCAGTGAAACTTGGTACACTTATAAAGCATGATGAGACGATGTGTCATGCACAAGAATTATAACTCTTGCTTTCATATCTTTGGAGTTATTTCCCTTTGATTATTTTTCCATACAATTTCATGTCCACTCTATAACTTGAAAACCATAAGAAATATTTCAATGAAACTTGGTACACTTATAAAGCACGATGAGATGATGTGTCATGCTAAAGAACCATAACTCTTGCTTGCATATCTTTGGAGTTATTTCCCTTTGATTATTTTTCGTTCAATTTCGTGTCTGCTCTATAACTCAAAAACCATTAGAGATTTTTCAATGAAACATGGTACACTTATACAGCATGATGCACAAGACTCATTACTCTTGCTTTCATATCTTTGGAGTTATTTCCCTTTGATTATTTTCCAAACACTTTTGTGCCCCCTCTATAACTTGAAAACTGTAAGAGATATTTCAATGAAACTTGGTCAACTTATAAAACAGAATGACAGGATATGTGATGCACAAGAACTATAACTCTTGCTTACATATTTTGGACATGCACGTAGAAAGGGGGAGACATCAGTTTTCACATAGAAAACAAATTCTAGTTTTAATCTTTTCTTCTATCAACTGAATCAAAACTATTCTATAAACATCAGTCAATTATACAACATTCTATCTTTTTCCATACTAATTAGAGAAACTAAATCAATCAACGGTAGGTAGGTTGGAGATTTGGAGACGTGGATATTCGGTCCTGGTACCCTTATAAATTCATATTTACCCCATTATTAAGCACTGGACATGTTTTGTTTAATGATATGCCATGAAATAATCAAGTGAAAGTCATATAAATTGAAGGGAAATTTAGGTTCGATCCGGTAATTATGTCCGATCCGGTGATTACACACACCATTAATGCAGTAGTTCTATGTATAATAAATACTGGTACTACGGTGTACTGCCATATCGATGGTACAAGCCAGCTTTTATAGCTGTGGGTTAAAGCTATGCCTTGGCAAGCAAGAGAGGTAGGGTTTTGATATGCAGCTGGGGGAAAGATGATTACTTTTTTTTCTCAATTTATGCACTAGTCATTGTAATCTGGTTAAACCATGGTTCCCCATCCAAGGTTATTGGTTGGACTATGACTTTTGTCCAGCTCTGCTAAAATCCCTGCACTACCAGGACAGTCACCTGGTATCAACATGGCCATTCATGCTGGGGGACATGGCTACAAATGACTGTTACAAATAACTGGTGCATTATACATCAATAACCAAGAAAGGGTCACTCTATTTTAGCCACGTCATGAGAAAACCAGATTTTCACTACACAGTTCAATCTCTCCTCTTGTTAAATCCAAAATTCTAGCCCTTTTCTGAGTCTGTACCGGCCGGTTTATGTTGGACCTTGTCGGAAACCCAGAAGACCGGTTTTCTCACGTCGCAGCTCACCTGGAAGTGACTGAAACATTGTTAGCTGTAATGATAAACCAGAAAGTTTTTTATTGTAATGAGCAGCCATCCGAGAAATTTTAATTTTTGATACATTTAAACTGCAGAGAAATATGTGCAGGTATTATTGGAGCGGCTCATGAGAAAACCGGATTTTGCACAGCTGATCAGCGCCTTCGTTTTCACTACATGGACAGTTTGATCTCTCTTCTTGTTAAATTTCAAGCTTCTAGCCGTTTTCTGAGACTGACAGGCCAGTTTATGTTGGACCTTGTAAACCCGAAGACTGGTTTTCTCACACAGCGCAACTCATTTATTTAAATAAATTTGCATTCTGTCGCAATAAAACACACAACATATTGTTGTAATTATTGCTAAATGCTTAGGTCATTATTTGTTACATTTTCAGCCTCATCAGTTTGATGAATGTAGGTTTGATGTGGCAGTCAATGATTCTGTATGGTATCTGAGGGGCGAGAGTGAAGATGACAGACAAATATGGATAGATCACATAGAATGTCACAGGGTAAGACAGACAAATATGGATAGATCACATAGAATGTCACAGGGTAAGACAGACAAATATGGATATATCACATAGAATGTCACAGGGTAAGACACAGATCTGGATACAGTACCTTAATTAGGCTGCGTATTTGCGTAATTACCCAATTGAAATATGAAAAAACGCAATTAATAACGATCTGGTAGCGTAAGAAAACGCAAAAGAAATCGCCGATACGCAATACTGGAAAAATCAATTGCGTACCGGTTTTTATCGGTGTACGCCGCACAACGGCTTACGTCGTCTACATTAAACAAAAATGTCATTGGACATGCGCAAATCGATCGATTGGAAGCCATTTCTTTTCTGTTTTTTCGTTGGTTGACTGCGATTTTAGTTAATTCTCTCAACCAATCAATGTTTCCCTTTTATTTTATGCTCTGCAAAAGCGAAAGTAGAAGAAAATAAGGAAAGTACACCTCGAACATCATTTTACCCAAATTGTTTTCCATTTTACCCAATTGATTGAAAATAGAGTGCGTAACAGAATTGAACTTACCCAATTTAAATTCCAGATACGCAATTGAATGAAAAAGGGGTGCGTAAATACCCTATAGGCAAAAAAATTAAGGTACTGTGGATAGATCACATAGAATGTCACAGGGTAAGATAGACAAATATGGATAGATCACATAGAATATCACAGGGTAAGACAGACAAATATGGATAGATCACATAGAATGTCACAGGGTAAGACAGACAAATATAGATAGATCACATAGAATGTCACAGGGTAAGACAGACAAATATAGATAGATCACATAGAATGTCACAGGGTAAGACAGACAAATATAGATAGATCACATAGAATGTCACAGGGTAAGACAGACAAATATGGATAGATCACATAGAATGTCACAGGGTAAGACAGACAAAAAAAATATACCTTTGAAATGTTGGCAAAGTAATGATAAGGTGTAGGCACAGTCTCATCTTAGAATGCACTGCTGGTTTGGCTTTATCACTCCAGAAACCTTAGAACATTGTGGTACATGAAGTCGGAAAAAAACAACGACATGAAAATAATTTCTGAACCACCTAAATGCTCTATATACTGTAGCAATATTTTATAGTGAGAGGAACTAGAAACTTTGGTTTTTAGCTTCCCATATTTGAGTTGGGGTTCTGTAAAATCAATTGAAGACCTTGAGTAATTTTTTCACTGCACTGTAAATATAAATCACCACAGAAACTGCCTTGGAACAATCAGTAAAGAAATTAGTTAATCGATTTTACGGTGCCCCAACCTAAAATGATAAGTTAAATTACATGTATTTTAAGTCTCTAGAAAAATGGTCTTCAACTTCTCATACATGTTCTGTTACTCCTATTACAGCAAGCTGAGTCTGGGTATGGTAGCGAGAGTAATCTTCGTCGTCATGGTTCCCTGCTCTCACTGACCTCGGGTACCAGTATCTCCACAGCTTCAACATCATCATTCAAGGTAGGTGTGCTACGGAAATTGAGCCGCAATGCGATAAAACGGGTCTTTCGCGTTTCTGACCAGATTCAACAGAAACTAGACTGTACATAATACAGTACTGTCACAGATGGAGGTTAGAAGCTTAAAATTTCAGATTTAACACTAAGAGTGATAATACTATCCGTGTAGTGAAAACAGTTACTGCACAGCTGAACTGCATCTTTTTTCACATAGACAAAAAACGGGTTTCCTCTTGTTGAGACCCAATTTATAGGTTGATTGCTTGTGATTTTTTCTTGTAAGTTTTGTTGGGTTGTATTTTAATTTCAAGGATATAAAAGTATGTATGTAATACATGTGTCAAAAGTAATTTTAGTTGAGTCACCGCATAAGAAAACCATAAAAAAGCTTGGGCGAAGACAAAGGCGTAGATCAGCTTGGAGGTAACCGTGAAACTGATGAGCACCTTTGTTTTCCCCACACGGATAGTACAATTCTTTTACTTTCTAAATAAAAAATTTCCAGCCTCTAGCCATCTTCATTGACTTTACAGACTGGTTTGTGTTGGACCTGGTCGGAAACCAAATTGTTGCTTTCTCACGCACAGGCTCAATTATTACAAAAGGTTTACTAACCTCATTAGTGATCATTTATATTGGAGCCTGACTTGAGAAACCCGGATTTACTGCACAGCTGATCAGAACCTTTGTTTTTGCTACACGGATAGTATGATTTCTCCTCTACTGATACCCCAAATTTCAAGATTCTAGCTTCTGTGACTGTACAGGCGGCTTTGTGTCGGACATGGTCGGAAATGGCAAAAACCGGTTTTCTCACATTGCGGCTCATTGTACTGTCCATGATACTTGTAAGTTCTAAAATGGTTGAGAGAGCTTTGTTTTAGCTGATTCATGTATACCTTGGGGATTTCAATGGTCTGGCTAATACTTAAAATACCTCAAGATACTTATGAAAGTCATTAGGATACTCAATTGCAAATAATTTGAAAAGAGATCATTTGCAAAGTTCACAACACAGTTAAGGTTCACAAATGGTCAAAAATTGCTCAGTAGTCTGAGTCATATGAGCCGCCTCATGAGAAAACCAGCACTCTGCATATGCGAAACCATAGGTGCAAATCAGCTTCGCAGTAACTGCAAAGCTGATCAGCGCCTTTGTTTTCGCTACATGGATAGCACAGTTTCTCTACTTTCTACATCTAAAATTTCCAGCCACTATCTATCTTCTGTGCTTGTGCAGCTTGATTAGTGTCGGGCCTGTTCGGAAACCACATTGTTGGTTATCTCATAACGTGGCTCATATTGTGTTACAGAGAGGGCGCGGGTTGCGGGAAAAGCTGATGGAGATGGAGACATTCAGAGACATCCTGTGTCGACAGATAGAAACTCTTCAGAGCTACTTTGACAGCTGTGCCTCGGCCGTAGCTCACGGAGCTGTTAATGACTGTATGTTCATATATATACATCATAATTTCATAATGATAAATTTTATATTCATTAAGATAATTTTAATTTTGAGTGACTGTTTATGTTAAGAGGTCAGTGCACTTTGTCTTCAAATTGCCTCCAAATTAAGAAAGATGTCTCCTTGATAATTTCACAATAAAAAATTGAAACAAAAAATACACAGCTGAGGTAAGAGTGTCCAAAATTTTGAATTAATAGTAAGTTTGATACAGGTTCCAAGAGACTGAGGTGACAAAATGAGGGTAAAGTTCAAATATGCTAGCTAGGCAGAGTGCATATATTTATAAAAGGTACAAGTAGGCAATGATCAGGAAAAGGCGCACTGAAATAAATTTTATCGTGAACTTATCAAGGAGACAGATTCTGTTGTTGGGACATTGAAATCTGCACGTAATATAAAAAAGTTAGTTTGTCTTGTGATTTTCATATTAATTTTTGTAAAATTTTGAGGACACTATTTTCGTAATCTTGAGGCAGAAATCCAATTCAAATACAACTAACAAAAAAGGCAAATGAGCCGCGTCATGAGAAAACCAACATTTTACATATGTGAAAACAAAGGTGCAGATCAGCTTTACAGTAACTGCAAACTACACAGATAGTACAATTCCTCTACTTTCTAGTATAATGATCCAAAATCTTTCCAGTCTCTAGCCATCTTCTGTACTTGTACAGCTCGGTTTGTGTCATACCTTTTCGGAAACCACATTGTTAGTTTTCTCATGATGTGGTTCAAATGTTGTTACTACTTTTAGAATTAACTGTATCTTTTCAGTGACAGGGGATGATTTTTGCCTATGCAAAAACAAAGACACAGATCAGCTATGCAGTTTGCACAGCTGATCAATATCTTTGTTTTCGCTACACAGAGAGTACACTTCCTCTTCTTCCTCAACCTGAAATTTCAAGCTTCTGGCCTGCTTCTGAGATTGTACAGGCTGGTTTGTGTCAGACCTGGTTGGGAACCAAAAGACTGGTTTTCTCCCATCACGGCTCACTATTTCTTTTGATTGTGTATGATGAAGTTTATCGTGTGTGTTTCAGTGACAGAGGATGATATTGGCGACCCTGATGACTTAGATCATACAGAACACAATGGTCACAGTACTGATCATTTCCCGGGCCACACCTCCAAAGATCTAGGTAAAATACTCTCATCTTCTTAGATCATTGATATTTAACACAATAGGTATCTAATCAGCATTAAAAAAGTTTGTCCTCCATCTTTATAAGTCTTTTGTGGCTTAGTTGGATGGTTATATTTGAAGCATTTGTTGGCAATCATGGCATCCTCATTTTGGTTAAAAGTCCCATAAAATGGAGGCAATGTCCCGACATGACCATAGCTGTTGACTGGGATGTTAAGCATCAATTCAAACAAACAAACAAAAATGTTTGTTAATCAAAACCCAGCTGCTCTTGTTCGAAAATGAGCTCCATTTATTTATTTTTAGTTCAGTTTTACGTCCCTTTCAAGATTATTTCAGCTCATATGAGTTGGGCCAATCAGTAGGTGGGGCAAAAACGGGAGAACCCGTTTTTTGGTATGAAATTTTCATGTTTTGCAGCTGTATATTTATTGCATGGGCAAGTTTTCATAATGTTATTCCATTGCAGCATCAATACTACAGCAACATGGTAGTCACTCTGTCGACTTCAAAGGTGAAGCTTTCACATTCAAAGCCACAACTGCTGGAATCATAGCCACAATGTCACATTGTATAGAACTCATGTCACAGAGAGAAGATGCCTGGAAAAAGAAACTCGAAAAGGTTGGTATTCATGGGGCTTTCATCATTGACTTTCTAATTTAAAGTTAACGCAAAGTTCAATTTCTTTAATACACTTCAGAATTTTGTCTTGCACATATTAGCCACACATGCACTAATAATCACAGTGTTTTTGTTGTTTTTTTTTAAAAAAAAAACATATGAGCTGCTTCATGATAAAACTGACTTTCGCCTATGCGAAAACAAAGGCGCAGATCAGCTGTGCAGTAACTGCACAGCTGATCAGCGCCTTTACTTTTGCTACACTTATATAGTACAATCTTCTACATAAATCCGAAATTTTAAGCTTCTAGCCCATTTCTGTGACTCTACAAGCTGGTTTCTTTTGGACCTGGTCGGAAACCCTGAATACCGGTCTTCTCGCACCGGGGTTCATATATGACAAGTAGACGCATATATCTGCTATGTTATGTGCTTGAGGAAAACACCTAATTTTTCAATGGTACTAGCTATGTACACAGAAAGCTTTGCTCACTCCTGACATGAATGAAACATTGTTGACTGGGATGTTCAGCCATAAACCCGCTAATCAAATCATTTGATCATCTCACTGCTATGGTGTCATGCTCTACACATGTCATATGCGGGACAAATAAAGCTCTGCTACTTGCTGTTTTTAGCTCGCCTGCACGAAGTGCATAGAGCTATTGTAGTCACCTCGGTCGTCCCCGTTTACGTGTACGTTTACGTGTACGTCCGCGTCCGCGTCACACTTTCGGTTAAAGTTTTTTATAAGTCTATATCTCTTGACCATGTTGATGGATCAAGTTGATACTTTGCATGTGGATAGATATTGGTCTGAAGTTTTGCGCAGTACCATCATGACCCACCCTGGGTGACCTTGAGGTCAAGGTCACGGACTTAGAAATTTTGTGTTTAAGTTTTTGGTTAAAGTTTTCGTAAGTCTATATCTATTGACCATATTGATGGATTGAGTTGATACTTTGCATGTTGCTAGATATTGGTCTGAAGTTTTATGCAGTACCATCATGACCCACCCTGGGTGACCTTGAGGTCAAGGTCATGGACTTAGAAATTTTGTGTTTAAGTTTTTGGTTAAAGTTTTCGTAAGTCTATATCTATTGACCATATTGATGGATTGAGTTGATACTTTGCATGTTGCTAGATATTGGTCTGAAGTTTTATGCAGTACCATCATGACCCACCCTGGGTGACCTTGAGGTCAAGGTCACGGACTTAGAAATTTTGTGTTTAAGTTTTTGGTTAAAGTTTTTGTAAGTCTATATCTCTTGACCATATTGATGGATTGGGTTGATACTTTGCATGTTGCAAGATATTGGTCTGAAGTTTTATGCAGTACCATCATGACCCACTCTCGGTGACCTTGAGGTCAAGGTCACAGACTTAGAAATTTTGTGTTTAAGTTTTTGATTTAAGTTTTTGTAAGTCTATATCTCTTGACCATATTGATTGATCGAGTTGATACTTTGCATGTTGGTAAATATTGGTCTGAAGTTTTATGCAGTACCATCATGACCTACCCTGGGTGACCATGAGGTCAAGGTTACAGACTTAGAAATTTTGTGTTAAATTTTTTGGTTAAAGTCTAAATCTCTTGAACAAGTTGATGGATAAAGTTGATACTTGCATGTTGATAGATATTGGTCTCAGGTTTTATGCTGTACATCACAACTCACCTGGATGACCTTGAGGTCAGGGTCACGGACTTGGAAGTTTTGTGTTTAAGTTTTGGTTAATGTTTTTATAAGTCTATATCTCTTGTAGATTGATCAAGTTGATACTTTGCATTGGTCTGAAGTTTTATGTTGTACCATCATGACCCACCTGAGTGACCTTGAGGTCAAGGTCATGGAACATAGATTTTAACAGATGTAGTGGCATAGCACAAGTCAGGCGAGCTACGCTGTCCTGCGACAGCTCTTATTTTTCTTCTTGGGATAGCTCCATTCCTACCCATATGTGCTATTTGATTACTCATCAGTTTCTAAGCTTAGTAGGGCTGGAAAACTCAATAAAAAAGAAATAAGTCAGTATCTCCATGTAGAACACATTTTAAAGACGTGTATTCCTATCTATTGAGGTTCATTAGCTGATCACTGATAAAGACCTGTATTCCTATCTATTGAGGTTCATTAGCTGATCACTGATAAAGACCTGTATTCCTATCTATTGAGGATCATTAGCTGATCACTGATAAAGACCCATATTCCTATCTATTGAGGTTCATTAGCTGATCACTGATAAAGACCTGTATTCCTATCTATTGAGGTTCATTAGCTGATCACTGATAAAGACCTGTATTCCTATCTATTGAGGGCAATTAGCTGATCACTGATAAAGACCTGTATTCCTATCTATTGAGGTTCATTAGCTGATCACTGATAAAGATCCATATTCTTATCTATTGAGGGCAATTAGCTGATCACTGATAAAGACCTGTATTCCTATCCATTGAGGTTCATTAGCTGATCACTGATAAAGACCCATATTCCTATCTATTGAGGTTCATTAGCTGATCACTGATAAAGACCCGTATTCCTGTCTATTGAGGTTCATTAGCTGATCACTGATAAAGACCTGTATTCCTATCTATTGAGGGCAATTAGCTGATCACTGATAAAGACCTGTATTCCTATCTATTGAGGTTCATTAGCTGATCACTGATAAAGACCCGTATTCCTATCTATTGAGGTTCATTAGCTGATCACTGATAAAGACCTGTATTCCTATCTATTGAGGTTCATTAGCTGATCACTGATAAAGACCTGTATTCCTATCTATTGAGGTTCATTAGCTGATCACTGATAAAGACCTGTATTTCTATCTATTGAGGTTCATTAGCTGATCACTGATAAAGACCTGTATTCCTATCTATTGAGGGCAATTAGCTGATCACTGATAAAGACCTGTATTCCTATCTATTGAGGTTCATTAGCTGATCACTGATAAAGACCCATATTCCTGTCTATTGAGGGCAATTAGCTGATCACTGATAAAGACCTGTATTCCTATCTATTGAGGTTCATTTGCTGATCACTGATAAAGACCTGTATTCCTATCTATTGAGGTTCATTAGCTGATCACTGATAAAGACCTGTATTCCTATCTATTGAAGGTCATTAGCTGATCACTGATAAAGACCCATATTCCTATCTATTGAGGGTCATTAGCTGATCACTGATAAAGACCTGTATTCCTATCTATTGAGGATCATTAGCTGATCACTGATAAAGACACATATTCCTATCTATTGAGGTTCATTAGCTGATCACTGATAAAGACCTGTATTCCTATCTATTGAGGATCATTAGCTGATCACTGATAAAGACACATATTCCTATCTATTGAGGTTCATTAGCTGATCACTGATAAAGACCTGTATTCCTATCTATTGAGGGCAATTAGCTGATCACTGATAAAGACCTGTATTCCTATCTATTGAGGGCAATTAGCTGATCACTGATAAAGACCTGTATTCCTATCTATTGAGGATCATTAGCTGATCACTGATAAAGACACATATTCCTATCTATTGAGGTTCATTAGCTGATCACTGATAAAGACCTGTATTCCTATCTATTGAGGATCATCAACTGATCACTGATAAAGACCTGTATTCCTATCTATTGAGGATCATTAGCTGATCACTGATAAAGACACATATTCCTATCTATTGAGGTTCATTAGCTGATCACTAATAAAGACCTGTATTCCTATCTATTGAGGGCAATTAGCTGATCACTGATAAAGACCTGTATTCCTATCTATTGTGGGCAATTAGCTGATCACTGATAAAGACCTGTATTCCTATCTATTGAGGATCATTAGCTGATCACTGATAAAGACCCATATTCCTATCTATTGAGGTTCATTAGCTGATCACTGATAAAGACCTGTATTCCTATCTATTGAGGTTCATTAGCTGATCACTGATAAAGACCTGTATTCCTATCTATTGAAGGTCATTAGCTGATCACTGATAAAGACCCATATTCCTATCTATTGAGGGTCATTAGCTGATCACTGATAAAGACCTGTATTCCTATCTATTGAGGATCATTAGCTGATCACTGATAAAGACACATATTCCTATCTATTGAGGTTCATTAGCTGATCACTGATAAAGACCTGTTTTCCTATCTATTGAGGATCATTAGCTGATCACTGATAAAGACACATATTCCTATCTAATGAGGTTCATTAGCTGATCACTGATAAAGACCTGTATTCCTATCTATTGAGGGCAATTAGCTGATCACTGATAAAGACCTGTATTCCTATCTATTGAGGATCATTAGCTGATCACTGATAAAGACACATATTCCTATCTATTGAGGTTCATTAGCTGATCACTGATAAAGACCTGTATTCCTATCTATTGAGGATCATTAGCTGATCACTGATAAAGACACATATTCCTATCTATTGAGGTTCATTAGCTGATCACTGATAAAGACCTGTATTCCTATCTATTGAGGATCATTAGCTGATCACTGATAAAGACCTGTATTCCTATCTATTGAGGATCATTAGCTGATCACTGATAAAGACCCATATTCCTATCTATTGAGGTTCATTAGCTGATCACTGATAAAGACCTGTATTCCTATCTATTGAGGGCAATTAGCTGATCACTGATAAAGACCTGTATTCCTATCTATTGAGGATCATTAGCTGATCACTGATAAAGACACATATTCCTATCTATTGAGGTTCATTAGCTGATCACTGATAAAGACCTGTATTCCTATCTATTGAGGATCATTAGCTGATCACTGATAAAGACACATATTCCTATCTATTTAGGTTCATTAGCTGATCACTGATAAAGACCTGTATTCCTATCTATTGAGGATCATTAGCTGATCACTGATAAAGACCTGTATTCCTATCTATTGAGGATCATTAGCTGATCACTGATAAAGACACATATTCCTATCTATTGAGGTTCGTTAGCTGATCACTGATAAAGACCTGTATTCCTATCTATTGAGGGCAATTAGCTGATCACTGATAAATTCCCGTATTCCTATCTATTGAGGTTCATTAGCTTATCACTGATAAAGACCTGTATTCCTATCTATTGAAGGTCATTAGCTGATCACTGATAAAGACCTGTATTCCTATCTATTGAGGTTCATTAGCTGATCACTGATAAAGACCCATATTCCTATCTATTGAGGTTCATTAGCTGATCACTGATAAAGACCTGTATTCCTATCTATTGAGGGCAATTAGCTGATCACTGATAAGGGACAGAACACTAGAAAACCTGGTGGCCTGACAATCACTCTGAATACAGATAGGGGCAGCAGAGGTCATAAATGGAATATACAGTAGTACCACTAAGTCTTTAGCTTCTTCAGAAAATCTCACTTCAACGGAGTGGTTCTCTCTCTGAATGTTTGATCATCATTTTTAATGTATTTCTAGGAGGTGGAGAAGAGAAAGAAGTATGAGGAAGCATATAAAGTTACACGACAAGAACAGAAACAACAGATGTCACGACCTGTCATAGGGGGACCTGACTATGAGGTGAGAGCTAATGTATTGTCATAGGGGAACCTGACTATGAGGTGAGAGCTAATGTATTGTCATAGGGAACCTGACTTTGAGGTGAGAGCTAATGTTTTGTCATAGGGGGACCTTACTATGAGGTGAGAGCTAATGTGTTGTCATGGGGGACCTGACTTTGAGGTGAGAGCTAATGTGTTGTCATAGGGGGACCTGACTATAAGGTGTTGTCATAGGGGGACCTGACTAATGTGTTGTCATAGGGGGACCTGACTATGAGGTGAGAGCTAATGTATTGTCATATTGGAACCTGACTTTGAGGTGAGAGCTAATGTTTTGTCATAGGGGGACCTTACTATGAGGTGAGAGCTAATGTGTTGTCATAGGGGGACCTGAATATGAGGTGAGAGCTAATGTGTTGTCATAGGGGAATCTGACTATGAAGTGAAAGCTAATGTATTGTCATATTGGAACCTGACTTTGAGGTGAGAGCTAATGTTTTGTCATAGGGGGACCTTACTATGAGGTGAGAGCTAATGTGTTGTCATAGGGGGACCTGAATATGAGGTGAGAGCTAATGTGTTGTCATAGGGGAATCTGACTATGAAGTGAAAGCTAATGTGTCATAGGGGGACCTGACTATGAGGTGAGAGCTAATGTGTTGAAACTAATGTCACAACCCGTCACAGGGGGGGCCTGACTATGAGGTGACAGCTAATGTGGTTATCTGATACTGAATTTCTAAGAGAACTTATCACTCTTAATTTTACTTTATGACCACATCATGAGAAAGGGGTCCTTTTCATGGCAGGAAACCTACAATCATATACTTAAATTAGGTGCTGTGATTTTTTTTTTTTTTTCTTAGTGTCTGGTTAGGGACACTATCATTTTGATCTACTATAGATCAGTTTATCTAAGTAGGTCAATTGATCTACTCAAATGCACTGAAATATAGGTTTAAGGGCTCTGCTCACATGTTGCCTCAAAATTACAAATTCAGCCTCTGCTCATTTTGTGGACTTTGATGACCCGATTGTAAAAATTTAGGTTTTTCAATCGCCATTTTTTTTTTTTTTTTTTTTTTCGAAATCACCATTTTATATCATTTAACTGCACTTATTTTGGAGAAAATTTCGCATTTTCACAGCCAAAAAACTGCTGTTCATTTTATAGTGTTGTTTTGGTGATGATTTCAGGAAGGTCCACACTGTCAGATCAAGGAAGATGAATTCTTTGATGCCGTTGATGCTTCCCTAGACAAACTGGAGAAAGAAGAAGAACAGGTTAAGTAAAAACATTATTTGAGCCAGGTTCAACACAAACCGGGCTGTACAGTCACAGAAAAGAGCTAGAAGCTTGAAATTTTGGAGTTAAGTAGAGGAGGAATTGTACTATCCGAGTAGCGCAAACAAAGGCGCTGATCAGCTTCGCGGTTACCGCAAAGCTGATCTGCGCCTTTGTTTTCGCCTATGCACATTGTTGGTTTTCTCATGGGGTGGCTCATTTATTATATAATTCTACAGAAAAAGCTAAAGGATTTTATTTATGTATTCGTCGGCATTTTCTGTGGTCCTGTATGGTACAAGAAGACCGAGATCCCAGGGAAAGCCATTTCATCAGGATAACATGTCCATGTAATGTATACCCCATTGTACCCCACTCTTTTGTAGTAAAGTTGGGGTAAACAGGGGTATGCAAAATTCTTATTTTTGATCTAAATCATATATTGTGGGTATTCATTAGAATGGCCTCAGTGAGGCGGTTCTAACGTGTACGCACAATCAATGTTTAGAGTTAAAATTATCAAGATTTTTCAATAAAAAAATTTTATGTTTACATCAAAAACAATTGTTACACATTTCTTGGGCGTGTTTTTAGCTCACCTGAGCCGAAGGCTCACAAGGTGAGCTTATAGGATGGCCATGATCCGTCATCCGTCTGTCCGTCCTTCGTCGTCGTCCACAATTTCAAAGATCTTCTTCTCTGAAACCACTTGGCCGCTCAAAGTGAAATTTTATGTGGAGCATCCATGGGTAGGGGGAACTGAAGTTTGATCGCGAGATCTGGGTCACATGACCAAGATGGCCGCCACGCCCATATATGGTAAAAACACTTAAAAAATCTTCTTCTCCAGAACCGGTTGGCCGATTTTCACGAAACTTGGTATGTAGCATCGGGGACTTCAACCAATCATAGTTTGATAAAATGATGACCATAGGATGACCTTGACGTATTTTACGGCAAGGTCAAATTTGGAAACACAGGCTTTTACATGGGAAAAAGTGAAAACTATGGATTTTTTGAAAACTATTGCAGCCTGAGGCCTGAAAAGTGGTAGATGAAAACAACTAATGGAGAAGATGAAGGTATGTGATTAATTTAGGTCAAGGTCATCTCTTGACCTTGGCCAGTCTGTCGTCCATACACACTTTTCATCATCTCTTGACCTTGGCCAGTCTGTCGTCCATACACACTTTTCCAAGATCTTCTCCTCTGAAACCGCTTGGCCAATCAAAGTGAAATTTTATGTGGAGCATCCATGGGTAGGGGGAACTGAAGTTTGATCACGAGATCCGGGTCACATGACCAAGATAGCCGCCACGCCCATATATGGTAAAAACACTTAAAAAATCTTCTTCTCAATCTCCAGAATCGGTTGGCCGATTTCCACGAAACTTGGTATGTAGCATTTGGGACTTCAACGAATCATAGTTTAATAAAATGATGACCCTTGGATGACCTTGACCTATTTTACGGCAAGATCAAAATTTGGAAACATAGGCTTTTACATGGGAAAAAGTGAAAACTATGGATTTTTTAGAAAACAATTGCAGCCTGAGGCCTGAAAAGTGGTAGATGAAAACAACTAATGGAGTAGATGAAGGTATGTGATTAATTTAGGTCAAGGTCATCTCTTGACCTTGGCCAGTCTGTCGTCCATACACACTTTTCAAAGATCTTCTACTCTGAAACCGCTTGGCCAATCAAAGTGAAATTTTATGTGGAGCATCCATGGGTAGGGGTGACGAAAGTTTGATCGCGAAATCCAGGTCACATGACCAAGATGGCCGCCACGCCCATATATGGTAAAAACCTCTCAAAAATCTTCTTCTCCAGAACCGGCTGGCCGATTTTTGCGAAACTTGGTATGTAGCATTTGGGACACCAGCCCATCATTGTTTGTTGAACGATGACCCTAGGATGACCTTGACCTATTTTACGGCAAGGTCAATTTTGGAAACATAGGCTTTTACATGGGAAAAGGCGAAAATAGTGGATATTTTGGAAACTGGATGCAGACAACTAATGGAGTCAATGAAGGCAAGTAATTAATGAAGGCCAACTTCTTGACCTTGACCCAAGGTCATTTAAATATCAAAATTAAAATTATGGTTTACTCCAGGGTTCCCACGGGCACTGGAAAACATGGAAAATGGCTAACAAAAATTCCATGCATGGAAAAATCATGGAATTTGAAAAATGAGGAAATATCATGGAAAAATCATGGAATTTTGTTATGAAAATGCAAGTTTGGATGTCTTTGGGACTCATATTTTTCCTCGCTCGCTTCGTTCACTTGATAAATATTGATAAATAAAGTTCTGTTTTTCAAAATGGCATTCAAACTAATTTGTCTTGATCAGAAAAAAAAGATAATACCTTGAAGTAAGTTACTTTTGCAATATAATTATCTGTTCTTGCCTTTTAAAAGTGTTATATGACAGAAAAAAAATGAATAAACAGAAAAATTAGTCCTGGAAATTTAACTCCGATCATGGAATTATCATGGAAAAGTCATGGAATTTTATTGTATACTTTCCGTGGGAACCCTGTTACTCAGAAATCACTGGGTTTGGAAAATATTGCAGCCTGATACCTGAACCTCTGCAGATGCAGACAACTTATGAAGTAAATAAAGGTCAAGGTCGTTTCATGATGACTTAATACTCCAAGATCAGGCTTTAGGTGAGCGTTCTCAGGACCAATGGTCCTCTGGTTGTAATTTTATGTAATTTTTTTGTAATTTTACCCAGCCACTTGTCTTGTCTGGTTTTGAGAACAGACAGCAATGGTGACAAGCATGTTAGTTTACCACTACACTTTCCAGGTCCCGAGATATTAAACTTTTTAGATCACCTACGCCAAATGCTTATGGGGAGCTTATAGGATGGTAGTCAAGCCAGCATCCGTCTGTCCGTGCGTTCACATTTTCAAAGATCTTGAATTTCAAGCCTCTAGCTATCTTCAGTCGCTGCACAGCCCGCTTTGTGTCGAACCTGGTCGGAAACCATAATGTTGGTTTTCTTTTGTCGTGGCACACTTTTGGTCACACAGTTGGTTTGATAGTCATAATGAATAATGTTTTTTCTTGCAGAAACACATAAACCGAAATGCAAAACCACCACCAAAGATTTCCTTGTCACCAGATAGCAAATATTATGAAGATGTAAGTTGCTTATAATGATTTGATTGATTGATTGATTGATTGATTGATTGATTGATTGATTGATTGATTGATTGATTGGGGTTTAACATCCCACCAATAGCTAAGGTCATACGGAGACGGGACCTCGGTTTATAGTCTCATCCAATGGACTGGAGAAGCCCGGGATCAAACCTGCGACCCCTGGTTTACAAGGGGAGTGACATAACCACTGCACCATGGAGGCTTTTATATAATGATTTGAGAAAACATGTCTTCAAGGACTTTGACCAGGTGTGAGACTTCTTTTAAAAGCAGAAAGACAGTTGGTTATTCAAGACTGAAACTTTTGGATTTACAAAGAAGAGTGATTGATCTGGCTATGTAGCAAATTAAACAATAGCATGGATGCTTATGTCCACTGTCAACAGCTTAGGGTATGTTGGAAAGGTCCAAAGAGAAAAAATACCAGTTGTTAATATAGGAATCAAATATAATTTTCTATTCATTAACATTCGCTAGGTCCCGAGTGGAGTGTTGAAAACCTCGGGCTACACCCTCAGTTTTCAACACCGAAGGACCTAGTGAATGTTAATGAATGACAAAATTATTGCATAAATTCTACACAAACGAAAGAAATAATGGTGCACTATATTTAACAGCCTCATCACAATTTCATACGCGAAAAAGCTTTCATTTATATGCTTGTTCCGGACGGACTTCAGCTACTCATTATTAGCACGTTTTGCACTGTGCCCAGTAACTGCATAAATAAAAGCCATGCATTAACAGCATGTGCGCGCGTTTATTGCAGTATGGCTTTCTCTTCGTTAATAAACGGCTTTTAATATCGTGTGACACCTGAGCTTGAAAGAAGGTTTCAACCCTCCCGAGGGGCCAAACAGATGTTAATGAATCAGAAAGAACATGTTTGATTGTTATTATTGCATTTTACAATTATTTCTGTTAAAAATATGAAGAAATCACCCACATTTGCAAAGAATCCATGCGCTTAAAATGGCACTGAAACTGATGTTGGCTAACAATGTTTTAAAAATGCTGCTTTTGTGACTTTTATTTCATGAATTTTCTGTTCGGAATCATTCGCGAGGTCATAAATTCAGAAAGTGTTCCTTTAGTATTATGGCATAAAGAGATTATTTATATAATAGTGAGAACGTTGAATTTCTGAGGCATCAGATTCGCAAACATTTCCAAAGGTACATTATATACAAGGGAAGCATGATGGCGTAGCTGTAGAGCATCAGACTTCGAATCCAGAGCTCCTGGGTTCTATCTCCACTGGCAGCTCCATGTTGTGTCCTAGAGCAAGACACATTAACTCCCCAGAGTACTGGTTAAAACTCAGGAATAATAATAATAATTGACTTTATTTCATGAGGGTAGCACAATTAGCACAATTAGTAATCTCCCTTGCGGTAATCAGTGGCTCTGTCCCAACATGATTGAAAAATTGTTGACTGGGGCGTTAAACCTCAATATATGTTGATTTTTCACACCTAGGGTGTTCATTTCTAGGTGAACAGAATAGTAAGTCGCCACATCCACCAGCTAAATGAAAAGAACGCGGCCGGGGAGGACACCTGGACGTGTATAGCCGAGGATGGGGAACTGAAGGTTTACAAGAGGGAGGTGGAAGATAACGGTGTAGTCATAGATCCTCTCAAGGCTGTACATACAGTCACGGTAAGTCTCTGCTAATTGAACGTGTCCGTCCTAACATGACTAAAAAATTGTTGACTAGGACATTAAACCTCAATACAAACAAATAATTGAGCGCGAAATTTGGTGTCAAGGTTTTGGACCAGGTCCGACACAAACCCGCCTGGACAGACTCAGAAAAAAGGCTGAAAGCTCAAAATTTGAGATTTAAGGATGTTCGCTGCTAACATTTGACATTTCGGAACTTCCGGTTTTTCTTTTCTTGAATATCTCGTAAACGGTTGCCGATATTTTCCTAATATTTTATATTTGGATACATATTGATGATATGCATTGAATGAGCCATGAAAATTGTCAATCTAAGAAACTTCATTTTTTCACCCCATTTTCTGCCACTTTTCAGAAAATTTTAGTTGACAGTAAAATTTAGGGGGTAGGGTAGATTAAACTTGAATATTACACATCTTAAAATTAATTGCACTTGTTCGATGTTAATTTTAGCAACAGTGTATGTGTACATGGTCTTCTAAGTCATTCGTTGTGTCTTTGGTGTGCTGGTTTTAAAATTTTATGTGGTTTTATGAAATGGGCTTTTAGAAACAAAACAGCCGAAGAAAGGCTGAAAATGGCGATTTTCAAGTTGTTGTCTCTCTCTTATATGCTCACTGCCTTATATATGTCTTTCTTTTATTCGAACAACATTACCAAGTTCTATGTTGTGTGAAAATACAAGAAAAAGTTTGAATCAACAAATATGGGTTTGGCACATTTCAAAATATTGATTTTTTCCGACTTTTCAAGTATGGGGGTAGGGTTGGAAAAGGAATCGTAAAATTTTGTCATCCACTTCAAGTTGCAAATTTTTCTATGCTTTTGGTCCAAAATAGTCTGCGTTACATTAATATTATGACTTTTGAAAGCATTCTAAATGGACTTTTGTTCAAGACAGTTATGTTTCAAAGAATTAAAAATTAAATTAATTTTACCAAATTTACAACATGGTGCTCAGAGGTCTCATTCAGAGGCATGTAGCTTGAAAAAATGCACACTACCCTATATTTATTTTGTTTTCAAATGTCTTGTGTTGTATTTTGGAATCAAAAAAGAGTGGTTAGAAAAAAAGTTTGAATACTTTTTCATTGGCAGCGAACATCCTTAAGAAGAATAGCATTTGTTCTATCCTTGAAGAGAAAAAGGTATTGATCAACTATGCAATTACTGCCGACTTCATCGGCAGCTTTGTTTTCACATATGCAAAAAGCTGATTTATTGCAGCTCAATTGGATGGTCCCTTGCTTCCTCACAAAGTGTGACATTAATTTGGGTGAACAGTCAGCAGAAGGCTAGAGGCCTGAAACTCCAAGTTAAGGGACCCTGGTTAGCTATGCTGTTATTGCTGTTAGATGATCTTTGTCTTTGTTTTTACACATCTGCAAAAGCAAAATTAACTGAGTTATGTCAAAAATTTTATTTTTAACCACTTAAATGTTTTAGAACTTTAACAGTGATTTTCATTCAAGTAGAAAAAATAGGAAAATTCCTGGACTTTCTCTTGTTACTTGTGGTAGTTTTGGCACATATTTCTTGTTTAACAGTCTCTGCTATCTAACAATTGTGCATTCTCAAGATTCGTACTTATATAAGCCTGGTGTCCTAGGTGAACAGTATTGCCCCAGATGTGACAGAGATTTTTTTTTTCAGATTTGAAAATTGAAAATTTCATTGGAAAAGATTTAATATTTTTAACATTTTTGCTCAAAACATTGATAGCGGGTACACGTTAGAACCGCCGCGGTAAGGCGGTTCTAACGAGTACTTACAATCTATGTTTTGGATCAAAAAGTAAGAAAAATAGTGAAGTCCTTCACATCCCAGTTTTACTAGATAAAATTGGGGTTTAAGGTGGTATACATTTCACAGATATGAGCCGCTTCATGAGAAAACCAACAACTGCATTTGCGAAAACAAAGATGCAGATCAGCTTCGTGGTAACCGCGAAGTTGATCAGCGCCTTTGTTTTCGCTATATGGATAGTACACTTCCTCTTCTTAAATCCTAAATTTCAAGCCTCTAGCCATCTTCTGTGCTTGTACAGCCCGGTTGTGTCGGACCTGTTCGAAAACCACATTATTGGTTTTTAGCTCGCCTGCACGAAGTGCATAGAGCTATTGTAGTCACCTCGGTCGTGCGCGTTTACGTTTACGTTTACGTGTGCGTCCGCATCCGCGTCACTTTTTCGGTTAAAGTCTATATCTCTTGACCATGTTGATGGATCAAGTTGATACTTTGCATGTTGCTAGATATTGGTCTGAACTTTTACGCAGTACCATCATGACCCACCCTGGGTGACCTTGAGGTCAAGGTCACAGACTTAGAAATTTTGTGTTTAAGTTTTTGGTTAAAGTTTTTTAAAAGTCTATATCTCTTGACCATGTTGATGGATCAAGTTGATACTTTGCATGTTGCTAGATATTGGTCTGAAGTTTTACGCAGTACCATCATGACCCACCCTGGGTGACCTTGAGGTCAAGGTCACAGACTTAGAAATTTTGTGTTTAAGTTTTTGGTTAAAGTTTTTTAAAAGTCTATATCTCTTGACCATGTTGATGGATCAAGTTGATACTTTGCATGTTGCTAGATATTGGTGTGAAGTTTTATGCAGTACCATCATGACCTACCCTGGGTGACCTTGAGGTCAAGGTCACAGACTTAGAAATTTTGTGTTTAAGTTTTTGGTTAAAGTTTTTTAAAAGTCTATATCTCTTGACCATGTTGATGGATCAAGTTGATACTTTGCATGTTGCTAGATATTGGTCTGAAGTTTTATGCAGTACCATCATGACCCACCCTGGGTGACCTTGAGGTCAAAGTCACAGACTTAGAAATTTTGTGTTTAAGTTTTTGGTTAATGTTTTTGTAAGTCTATATCTCTTGACCATATTGATGGATTGAGTTGATACTTTGCATGTTGCTTAGCAGCTAGATATTGGTCTGAAGTTTTACGCAGTACCATCATGACCCACCCTGGGTGACCTTGAGGTCAAGGTCACGGACTTAGAAATTTTGTGTTTAAGTTTTTGGTTAAAGTTTTTGTAAGTCTATATCTCTTGACCTTATTAGCTCGCCTACACGAAGTGCACAGAGCTATTGTTGTAAGTCTAGGTATATGTATCTTTTGAATATGTAGATGGATCAAGTTGATACTTTGCATGTTGATAGATATTGGTTCCATCATGACCCACCTGAGTGACATATAGGTCAAGGGCACGGACTTAAAAAAGTTGTGTTAAATTTTTTGGTAAAAGTTTTTATTTGTCTTTATCTCTTGAATATGTAGATGGATCAAGTTGATATTTTGCATCTTGGTAGATACATGTATTGGTCTGAAGTTTTATGCTGTACCATCACTGCCCCCCTGAGAGGCCTTGAGGTCAAGGTCATGGGTCATAGATTTTAATAGATTTAGTGACAAAGCACAAGTCAGGCGAGCTACGCTGTCCTGCGACAGCTCTTATCTCACGAGATGGCTCATATGTTTTCATGATACAGGATGTTGAAGAGGTTCTGTCCCGGTCTGATACAGTAGCATTAAGGTCCACCCACACGTACCAGGTAACATAACTCACACTCATGGCTCCGCAGCTTATGTTTGCTTGTTTCTTACATGCTTTAACCTCCCATCCAACAATTATTCAGTTATGCCGGGATGGAGCCATTGCTTCCTGGGCCTGTGTAAAAAAAGTCTTTCTCCAAGACACAACCGAACACCAATGGCGTTCGAACTCAGGACCACTTGATTCAAAGACCTGGGCTCCACCATTTGGACACCCGCTTCCCCTATAGCCAGCTTATGGACACCTCAGACCTTGACTTTCAACTGTATGGCTTTTGAATATTTCCTTTAATAATATGGAATATTAACATGAAACTGACACTGGTTTGTACCATATTCATTCTAATTAGCGTACATGCTCCAATAAGCGCACACGAAAATTATGTACACAGACGCACACTATTCGACTTGCGAACTGGTATTTTATACCAATTTTACCGTTAAGTAATACCGTATTAACTGCATAAAAACTTAACTTTAGATGTATTCAAACACTGTTTTGCAATGATTGAAACACTTCAATGACATCATCATTGGTATTTTTGGCATGGTTATTTCAGCAATTTTTGTGATGTTTTCGTTCCTAGTATGCACTTATTAGAATGATATTTTGTTACCGTTATTTTGTAAAGTGTGCTAATTAGAACAAATAGGGTATTTTGATTATCCATATGAGCTATGTTGTGAGACAAACTGCCTTTTGCATAACGTGAAATCAAAGCCGCTTATCAGCTCCCCTACCAGGTGTTTTTATTATGCTAGAACCATCTTTGCTTTACTTTATGTATACAGAATTGTCGGCCTCTAGTTGTCTTTTAAAGGTGCACAGCTTGGCGTAAGATAGGCTTTTTCTCACCGTTTTTGGGAAATTTTTGGTACCGATGAAATTTGGGGAAAAAATCAGATTTTTTCTATTTATTTGGGGAAAAATAGTATGATTTGGAGCTAAATAGGGAAAGCTTGCCTTTAGAATTGGGATTTTCTGCTAATTGTGAATTTTTCAGTTTTAAGCCAATTGGGAAACTTTTTGGTACTGGAAACTGGACTCAGTTTTGCAAAGAGAAAACGTGCTGCCCAGTTCAGTACCCAGGAAGTGGTGGCTTTGTACTGACTGAAACATTCTTGACTGTTATGTTAAACATTAAGGACAGACATTATCAAATTATTTGCACAAAAAAGTCCCAATAAGAATTAATCATTGTATCAGTTTAAACTAAAAAAAAAAAAAGAAAATATTTTGTTGCATCAAAAGATAATCACCATTTGAAAATTTCTTATCATTTTTAGCTCGACTGCACAAAGTGCATAGAGCTATTGCAGTCACCCCGGTCGTCCACGTTCCCGTTCCCGTTCCCGTGCGCGTTCCCGTGCGCGTCACACTTGCGTTAAAGTTTTCTAGAAGACCATATCTTGACAACCACTCATCAGGAAGCATTCATACTTGGACCATAGATACCCTGTAGGGTTAGCTTTCATTCCATGGCATCGGGCCCCTGGGTCCGGGCCAGGGGGTGGGGCTGGAGGTTAAAATCTAGAACACCTTCAAAAATGGCAATTCTTGTGTTAAAGTTTTCTAGAAGTCCATATCTTAACAACCATTCGTCAGAAAGCATTGATACTTGGGCCATTGACACCCTGTAGGGTCGGCTTTCATTCCATGGCATCAGATCCCTGTGTCCATGCCAGGGGGTGGGGCTAGAGGTTAAAATCTAGAACACCATTAATAATAATGGCTTTTCTGTGATAAAGTATTCTAGAAGTCTATATCTTGAAAACTTTTTATATGAGAGGGCTTTCATACTTGGACCTTAGGTACCCTGTAGGGTTGAGTTTCATTCAATGGCATCGGGCCCCTGGGTCCATGCCTGGGGGGTGGGGCGGGAGGTTAAAAACTAGAACACTAAAAAATAGATGTACTGCTGTGTAACTTTTACAAGGAGGCATATCTTGACAACAACTTATCATAAAGCATTCATACTTCATACACTTTAGGTTCCATGACATCGGACCTCTGGGTCGGAGTCAGGGGGGCGGGGCTAGAGGTCAAAATCTAGAACTCCCCGATTTTTTTTTTTTTATTTCTTAATAGAAACAACTTAGGAGGATGGTTGGTCATTCATCTTTTGACTTTGTGACACTGACTTGTGTGTCATGACGGTAAGGGTCGGTTGACCTACTTTCCATGGTTCAGTGATTTTGCCTTATATCTTGACACTCAATTAGTATATTTTCTTACTTCTCTCAGATTATGAGTTAGTACGACCAGGCCTTTGACCCCAATATACTTATAGGTCACTGTGACCTAATTTCACGGTTCAGTGATTTTGCCTTATATCTTGACACGCAATTAGTATATTTTCATACTTTTTTCAGATTATGAGTGAGTATGACCAGACCTTTGACCCCAATATACTTATAGGTCACTGTGACCTAATTTCACGGTTCAGTGATTTTGCCTTATATCTCGGTACTCAAATGGTTTATGAACAAACTTCTTTCAAAGTATGTTTGCGTATGACAAGACCTTTGACCCTGAAGTAGTCCTAGGTCACTGTGACCTAATTTCACGGTTCAGTGATTTTGCCTTATATCTTGACACTCGATTAGTATATTTTCATACTTTTTTCAGATTATGAGTGAGTATGACCAGACCTTTGACCGCAATATACTTATAGGTCACTGTGACCTAATTTCACGGTTCAGTGATTTTTGCCTTATATCTCGGTACTCAAATGGTTTATGAACAAACTTCTTTCAAAGTATGTTTGCGTATGACAAGACCTTTTACCCTGAAGTAGTCCCAGGTCACTGTGACCTAATTTCACGGTTCAGTGATTTTGCCTTATATCTTGACACTCAATTGGTATATTTTCATACTTTTTTCAGATTATGAGTGAGTATGACCAGACCTTTGACCCCAATATACTTATAGGTCACTGTGACCTAATTTCACGGTTCAGTGACTTTGCCTTATATCTCGGCACTCAAGTGGTATATGAACAAACTTCTTTCACACTATGTTTGCGTATGACAAGACCTTTGACCCTAAAGTAGTCCTAGGTCAATATGACCTAATTTCATGGTTCAGTGATTTTCCTTTATATCTCAACACTCAATGGGTAAATGATCATTTTTCTTTCACATTATGAGTAAGTATCACTAGACCTTTGACCCTGCAATACTTATAGGTCAGTGTGACCTTTTTTCACGGTTCAGTGATTTTGCCTTGTGTCTTGGCACTCAATTGGTATATAAACTTACTTCTTTCACAATATGAGTGAGACCTTTAAGTCTTAGGTAGTTATAGTTAACTTTCATGGTTCAGTGATTTTGCCTTATTGCATCAAGGCAAAAAGATGTATGAGCATAATGCTTTGGGTTACTGGTCGTGACAAAGGTCAGAAGCAGTCGAGCACGCTGTCCTGCGACAGCTCTTATGATTTTTAACAATGGGGCCAAGTTGTATGAATGAATTAGAATTTGATAATTGATGCCATCATTTAAAAGTCAAGGTCAGAAGTATGTTCCAAAACATATCATGCACTAACAATTTGCAAAATGTACAATAATACATTCAATTTGCATACTAAATGAGCCGCTGCATAAGAAAACCAACAACACGCATAGGCGAAAACAAAGGCACAGATTAGCTGTGTAGTAACTGCACAGCTGATCAGTGCCTTTGTTTTCACTTCTCGGATAGTACAATTCCTTTTTACATAGGTCCCAAATTTCAAGTAAGCCTTCTTCTGTGACTGTTCAGCCTGGTTTGTGTCAGACCTGGTCAGAAGCCCAGATTATTGGCTTTCTCATGTGAAGGCTCAAACCATGTATAACCAGCTTTTCCTAAATGTAGCAATAGACAGTATCATTGACAACACTGACAAAAGCCTTCTCCCTTGAACCGATTAATGACGAATAGACTTTCCCATATCAATTGGGAGAGTCCTCTTTCATTTTTGGGGGAATTAAAGTGTGGTTAACATTAGATTAACATTTCATTTTTCTATGAAATTCCCTTTAGCACACAGAATAGCTCCAAATGATATGCTGCATTCTGCGACGTCACATCTGTGGCTATGCTGTTTTCCTATGTGCCATAAAAAGGATGCCAGGCTTATATGAGTTAATGTGCTGTTTTTGATTTCTGATAACAGATCTTAGTTATTTTAATTAGCACAGGTATTTGATAATTATCGTTGTTGTAAAACATTTGCATTCTTTGCTTTAGTTTTAGAGAAAGTTTCTAAATGTTAAATGTATGTCGGAATATACTGTACAAACTTTTATCAATGGATTCATTTGCAAACAGAACTGTCTTAGTGAATGCTATGCCTTGCATCTAGTTATCAGGTATAAAAACAGCACATTAAGCAGTTGTGGTGGTGGTGTTCATGTTTTATGGCCCAGTCAACAGCAAGATCATATGGAGACAGTTGAGATCTGGATATTAAGTGTCATCTGAAAGGATGGAACTTTCGTCCTCTGGTTTACAAGGCACATTGCTTACCGGTAACCACAATGACATTCAGGCTTCTGTGAAGCAGATTTGTGTCTCTGTTTATTAATATGCAAAATGAAGGTTGACTCATTAGTTCACCTGAGCCTTCGGCTCACAGGTGGGCTTATAGTATACCCTTGCTCTGGCATCCAAAGTGGTCATTGTCGTTTTCCACAATGTTCAAAGATCTTCTCCTCTGAAACCGCTGGGCCAATCAAAGCCAAACATCATATGGAGTATCCTTAGGAAGGGGCAACCAAAGATTGCATAAATGGTCCAGGTCATACGATAAAATACTTAAATCTTCTCGGGAACCAATGGACCGATTTCAACGAAACTTGATAGGTATCATCAGGCACTCTGGCCCATCATAGTTTATATAAATCATGATCTTGGGTTGACTTTCGCCTTTTTTGTGGCAAAGTCAAATTTGGTCACATAGGCTTTTTTAATGGAAAAAAGTGAAAACATAATTTTTCAGAATGTTTTGTAGCCTGTGATCTGAAAGTAGGTACATATAGACAACTAAGAAATTATGTAAGTACAGGTATTCAAGGTCAATGTCATTTTGGTTAAAGGTCATTTTTCAAAGTCCAAATCTCAGGTTAGCGTTCTAAGAACCAATGGTCCTCTGGTTATGAGTCTTTTTTATAACTTTGACATTTGAGCCGCAATGTGAAAAAACTGGGGTTTCAACTAGGTACAACACAAACCGGCCTGTACAGCCAGGGAAGACAGCTAGAGACTGCAAATTTCAGTTTAAGAAGAAACAAAGGTGCTGATCAGCTGTGCATTTACTGCACAGTTGATCTGTGCCTTTGGTTTCGCATAGGCAGAATTCCGGTTTTCTCATGACACGGTTCATTTATGCCAACTTGTATAGGGTTTTTGTCTTTCTGTTTGTATGTTCGATAGTTAGAAATTCCGGAATGTTCATAGAATTTATGCCAAAGTTTTGGTTAAAATTTCTCTAGTGGTGTTTATCTGATTTCTCATGAACCAGTTATCGGAAACCATTCTGACAGAAAAATGTTCTCTCTCCTTTAAATTAACAGACATCTCTAAGAAAATTCAGGGTGACCCCTCTGGCCGAGTGGTTAAGAGGGCTGATATTTCATTACCACACTTCTATTCGATCATCTCACCGCTGTGTCTGGTTTGGGTTTAACCCCCACATGTGAGACAAGCCAAGTTCTGCATGCAGGTGTGCCAGGTGGCTCCTGTTTTCACCCCACCTACTGATTGGCCTGTCTCATATATGCTGAAATAATCTTGTCAGGGACGTTAAACTGAATAAAAAAGATAAGAAAATTCATTATCAGAGGTCATGATTGACACTATAGATATGACTTGTATTTCAGGAAATAACCGGTCATGAAGGGTCTTATCAGAAGTCATTATTGACACTTAAGATATGACTTGTATTTCAGGGAATAACCGGTCATGAAGTATGTTATCAGAGGTCATTATTGACACTATAGATATGACTTGTATTTCAGGGAATAACCGGTCATGAAGGGTGTTATCAGAGGTCATTATTGACACTATAGATATGACTTGTATTTCAGGGAATAACGGGTCATGAAGGGTCTTATCAGAGGTCATGATTGACACTATTTGTATTTCAGGGAATAACAGGTCATGAAGTGTGTCATCATTTCTGGGACATCAAAGTTAGAATGGACTGGGAAGGTAAGACAAGTGAGCTGCTCCCCCTTTGACACAGATTTATGCTGCATGTATGTAATATCAAGAAGTTTCCACCATGTTATTACATTGTTCAAATGTTGCTTTTTATGGAGAATGCAACATATATTCTACACAAATAACACAGAAGCTGCCAGAAACGCTCAAACTTTGGGCGGGAAACCTTTGAAATCTTCTGAAAACCTTTAAAGACAAATTTTCTAACCCAAAATCATTTCATGCATCATCTTCCACCTATCTAGTTGTAATTGAGCAAATGTATTTCTGAGAATTTCTGCTTCATTGCACCACAAAAACTTGTTCTGTATTTGTTCCAGGGACGTTAGACAGCAGTGAAGTGATAGAATGGTTGTCCGAAGATACCTTTATTAGCCATAATGTGATAAAGCGTGTGTGGCCGGCATCACAGCGAGATGCGGTGTTCTGGTCGCATATCCGACATGTACAGGGTGAAACAGACGAGGAACCTGACCTGTGGATTGTCGTTAATTATTCCTTAGACCATGAGGCTGTGCCTGTGAGTAGATACAACCTTTATTAGCTCCCTTTAAAAGTATACCCCTGGTCCAGGGTACGACAGAAGGTTGTTCAGGTGGTCCAGGTTCCATCAGTATTGTCATCCATTTTTAGAGCTCTTCTCCTCTAAAACCATTTTGCCAAACAAAGCCAATTTGTATGTGGAACCTCCTTGGAAAGAGGAAACAGAAGTGTATAAATTACTGTATTTGTTAATTTATTTCTTCGCCTCATGGATAGTACATTCCCTCTTCTTCTTAAATCCAAAATTTCAATCTTTTAGACTGCGTCTGTGACTGTACAGGTCGGTTTGTGTGGGACCTGGTCGAAAAGCTAAATTATTTTCTCATGCAAAGGCTTCTAATCTGTGATACCAAAACGATCATGTATTAGTGATGTGTTTTGACTACAGTGCATATGTAATTCATGTATCTAAAGAAAACAATGTTTTCTTAATATAATATGCATCCCTATTTTCTGTGTTTCAGACTAATAAATATGTACGTGTAACTATGAATGTCGCGATGGTTTGTCAGACGATCATAGAACCACCAGTAGATGGCGTTATAACCAGAGATAACATCAAGTGTAAAATAAGCTATACAGCGGAAGGTACGTGGAAACTGGGTTGGTCCCAGAGGTTATAAAACTTTTTTCGTTCTTAACCCAATCAAGCACAATATTACAGCTGCACATAAATACTGAAATAATAAAAGATTGGAAGAAATTTCAGGTTTAGATTACCAAAGCTGGCCATTTATCCTGCCACTAAATGTTAAAATGCCAACAAATGAGCGGCGCTATGAGAAATCATGCTTTTTGCATGTGTGAAAACAAAGGCACTGATCAGCTGTGCAAATTTACTACTGGACAGCTAAACAGTGCTTTTGTTTCTGTACCGTGGATAGTACAGATATTCAATTTATATCCAAAATGTCAAGCTTCTAGCTTTCTTCTGTGACTGCACAGGCCGGTTTGTGTCGGACTGGGTCTGAACATCTGAAGACCAGTTTTTATCGCACCTACTTATAGCAGGGTGCGATATAGGAGTCCAAATTTCCGTCCGTCCGTTCATTCGTCTGTCCTTGCGTCCGACCATCCATCCGTCAACATTTACGTCGAAGTTTGACATTAACGTCGAAGTTTTTGTTTTCTCTGCATTAGTGATAGCTGTGACTGTGAAACCTTGCATAGTAATTGTCCTTGACATACCCTTCAAGCACGCACCTTGACCCAGTGCCCTTGACCTATATTTCACGGTCCATTGACTTTGTTAATTTTTACGTCGAAGTTTTGTCGAAGCTTGGTTTTCTCTGCATCAGTGATAGCCATGAGTGTGAAACCTTGCATAGTAATTGTCCTTGACATACCCTTCAAGCACGCACCTTGACCCAGTGCCCTTGACCTATATTTCACGGTCCATTGACTTTGTTAATTTTTACGTCGAAGTTACGTCTTCTCTGCATCAGTGATAGCCATGAGTGTGAAACCTTGCATAGTAATTGTCCTTGACATACCCTTCAAGCATGCACCTTGACCCAGTGCCCTTGACCTATATTTCACGGTCCATTGACTTTGTTAATTTTTACGTCGAAGTTTGGTTTTCTCCGCATCATTGATAGCCATGAGTGTGAAACCTTGCATAATAATTGTCCTTGACATACCCTTCAAGCAGGCACCTTGACCCAGTGCCCTTGACCTATATTTTGGGATCCATTGACTTTGCAGATTTTTACTTCAAAATTACTTCGAAGTTTGGTTTCCTCTGCATCATTGATAGCTGCGAGTGTGAAACCTTGCATAGTAATTGTCATTGACATACTCTTTAAGCACGCACCTTGACCTGGTGCCCTTGACCTATATTTCACATTCCATTGACTTTGCCCGATGCAGGTGCGATATCGACCTCCGCTGAGTTCTTGTCTCTCGTTGCGGCTCAGTTGATCTTTTATCATGCTAATGGATATTAAAATTATTGGCATTTTGACTTTTAAGATAGGGCTAAGTTTCATGCTCAGCAGAGTTGAGAATGAAAGTAAAGTTTTATAACCTCAGGATCAGGGTTTTTGACCAGTTCTGGCACTCACTGGGCTGTGCAATCTCACAGTATGGCTACTGGCTGGGAATTCTGGGATTGGGGAGAAGAGTGATTGTAGTATCTGTGTTGCTGAAATCATGCAACTGCTGATCAGCATCTTTGCTTTTGCATGCTTTCAAAGCAGTTTCCTATGATTTGTCTGTGTTGCACTGAGAACCCCATATAAGAACATAGTCCCCAACATAAACAACACAATAGCATGAAATGAGCTGGGACGCGAGAAAATCGGTCTTGGGGGTTTCGGACCAGGTTCAACACAAACTGGCCTGTAGAGCAGAAAGGGACTAGAAGCTTGAAATTTAGGATTTAAGAAGAGGTTACACTATCCGTGTAGTGAAAACAAAGGTGCTGATCAGCTGTGCAGTTACTGCACAGCTGATCTGCGCCTTTGTTTTCGCATAGGCAAAAATCCGGTTTTCTGATGACGCGGCTCATTTGTCTCTATTCTTGATGAGAACCCATATAAGAACATAGTCCCTAACATAAACTACACAATAGCATGAAAGGTGCCGCAAGGCGAGAAAACTGATCTTCGGGGTTTCCGACCTGGTTCGACACAAACCGGCCTGTAGAGTCTCAGAAAAGGGCTAGAAGCTTGAAATCTAAGATTTAAGAAGAAGAGGGGTTCTACTATCTGTGTAGCGAAAACAACAACGCTGATCAGCTGTTTGCTGCACAGCTGATCTGCGCCTCTGCTTTCTCATTGGCAAAAATCCGGTTTTCTCATGACACGGCTTATTTGTCTTTGTTCTTGATAATATTAGAACATAGTCCCCAACATAAACTACAGAATAGCATGAAAGGAGCTTCGTCACCAGAAAACCGGTCTTTGGGTTTCTGACAGGGTCTGACACAAACTGGCCTGTACTGTCTCAGAAAAAGGCTAGAAGCTTGAAATTTCTGATATAGGAAGTAGAGAGATTGAACTATTCATTAAGCCAAAACAAAGACGCTGATCTGCACACTGCAGAGCTGACAGCTGATCTGCGTCTTTGTTTTCGTATATGCAAAACTCCAGTTTTCTCCTGATATGACTCAAAAGATGTTCATTATTCTAGGGGAGAGTGGTAGTCTAGTGGTTACAGCCTTAGACTAACAATTGAGAGACGAGGTTTTAACATCACTGTCGTTGAGCTGTGTCCTTCAGAAAGACACTTAAACTCCTCAAACTACTGGCTGATACTCAGAAAGCAGTGGCTAACCGCTTTGTCCTGACATGGCTCAAAAATTGCTGACAAGGACATTAAACCACAAAACAACCATAATCGATATTGCTCATTATTGTTAAAAATTATACTCATTGATCCCACAGATATCTTCTAATGATTACCTCCAAGTTATGTTTACTTGTAGAAGTAACTGAAATTAAAAGAAAATTACTCTTTAAAAGACCTACAATTGATGAGCAAACCTGACCCAAAGGTAATAAAACTTTTTTCATGCTCAACTCATAATCCTGTAGTGAACAGTGATTAAGAGCCTGGAATTGATGACCGATTTTTGCCTTTGCAAAAGCAAAGACATAGATCAGCTGTGCAGTAAGTGCAAGCTGATCATCACCTTTGAATTAGCTACAATCCCTTTTCTTCTTAAATCCCAAATTTCAAGCTTCTAGCCTTTGTCGGCGGGTTTGTGTCAGCCCTGGTCGGAAACCCAAATTGTCGGTTTTCTTGTGCAAAAATACAAATTACCATATCTGAATTGACACAACAATTGTTAAAGGGCCTTAAAACGGAACAAAATATTTTGAATTGCAGTAAATCCAGGAGGCTGGGCACCGGCGTCTGCTTTGAGGGCAGTTTATAAGAGAGAGTATCCTAAATTCTTGAAGAGGTTCACACAGTATGTCAGCGACGCAACCAAAGACAAGGAAATCATGTTTTAATGTTGCTTTAAACAAAATGGTAGGGAATTAAAACAGCAAAGGGATAACATTTAATGTCAGAGATAATTTGCATAATACTTACACATAATAACCCTAAATAACCTGTGTTGTAATCTAGCCAGTGCATGTAACCAACAAGTTTAAGTTTGCCATCTCAAAAAAGCATCGTGGCGGCACCAATGGCCAAGTGGTTAAGAGCGCTGATATTTCATTACTGCACTTAACCATTCGATCAGCTCACCTCTGTGTCTGGTGTGGGTTGGAACCCCACACAGGGCACATGTGAGACAAGCCAAGTTCTGCTTGCGGGGTTGCCAGGTGTTTTTTTCTCGTGTTTTTTTTTATACCCCCCGCAAAACGAAGTTTTAGGGGGTATACTGTTTTCAGCCTGTCCATGATTCCATAATTTCGTGATTCCGTCATTCCGTCAACATTTTGACATCTTTGCTGAATAACTTAAGTAGTTTTTGCCCGATGTTCTTCAAATTTTCAACACACCTGCACCATTAGACAACACATGTGTGATAGGAATTTAGGGGCCGAAGGGTCAGTTTTGCAAGAGTTATGGGACTTTTTAAACCTATACATAGAATGTGTGTCATAGTGCTAATAGTGCATACTTTGTGAAATCAACTCCTCCTACAGCTTTCAATATTCTCTTTTGATACTTTGCAGATATGTGCCAGATATATTGAAGATATGCATGAAGAAGTATTATGTTGAAAAAATGAATTTTGACAAATTTACAGCATTTTGAACTTAGCCAATTTTCGATAATTGCCATATTCAATAAATGTTGGTAGTGCATAGTTTGTGAAATCAACTCCTCCTAGGGCTTTCAGTATTTCTTTTCAATACTTTGCAGACATGTTCCACACATATTGAAGATGTGCATGAAGAATTATAATGCTGAAAAAATAATTTTTGACAAATTTACATTATTTTTCAACATAGCCATTTCTTGACCATTGCTTATATACAATAATGGTTGGTAGTTCATAGTTTGTGAAATCTACTCCTCCTATGGCTTTCAGTACTTCTTTTCAATACTTTGCAGACATGTTCCACACATATTGAAGATGTGCATGAAGAATTATAATGCTGAAAAAATAATTTTTGACAAATTTACAGCATTTTTTAACAAAGCCATTTTTTGACCATTGCTTATACAACAATGGTTGGTAGTGCATATTTTGTGAAATCAACTCCTCCTAGGGCTTTCAGTATTTCTTTTCAATACTTTGCAGACATGTTCCACACATATTGAAGATGTGCATGAAGAATTATAATGCTGAAAAAATAATTTTTGACAAATTTACAGCATTTTTCAACATAGCCATTTTTTGACCATTGCTTATATACAGTAATGGTTGGTAGTGCATACTTTGTGAAATCAACTCCTCCAAGGGCTTTCAGTATTTCTTTTCAATACTTTGCAGACATGTTCCTCACATGTTGAAGATGTGCATGAAGAATTATAATACTTAAAAAATAATTTTTGACAAATTTACATTATTTTTCAACATAGCCATTTTTTGACCATTGCTTATATACAGTAATGGTTGGTGGTGCATACTTTGTGAAATCAACTCCTCCAAGGGCTTTCAGTATTTCTTTTCAATACTTTGCAGACATGTTCCTCACATATTGAAGATGTGCATGAATAATTATAATACTGAAAAAGTGATATTTGGCAAATTTACATCATTTTTCAACATAGCCATTTTTTTACCATTGCTTATATACAATAATGGTTGGTAGTGCAAACTTTGTGAAATCAACTCCTCCTAGGGCTTTCAGTGTCTTTTAAATTCTTTGTAGATTTGTTCCAGATATATTTTAGATGTGCATGAATAATTTTCATGCTGAAAATTTAATTTTTGACAAATTTACAGCTTTTATTTAACTTTTTTTTTTACCATTTCTCATGATAAACAATGATCATAGTGCATATAGTGAAATCAACCTCAAGCTTTCAATATATTCTTTTGATGTCTTATAGATGTGACTGGCATACTGGGGATGTACATGAAGGATTATAATGCTGAAAAGATATCTTTGACAAATTTTCTGCATGTTTGACTTAGGAAGTTATTGGCCAGCTTCAGATAATTTTGCGGGGGGTATACTGAAAGCCATACTGAAAGCCTTGCTTGCAGCCAATTTCTAGTTTTTTTATACCCCCCGCAAAACGAAGTTTTAGGGGGGTATACTGTTTTCAGCCTGTCCGTGATTCCGTCATTCTGTCAACATTTTGACATCTTTGCTGAATAACTTTAGTAGTTTTTGCCCGATGTTCTTCAAATTTTCAACACACCTGCACCATTAGACAACACATGTGTGATATGAATTTAGGGGCCATAGGGTCAGTTTTGCAAGAGAAATGGGACTTTTTAAACCTATACATAGAATGTTTGCCATAGTGCTAATAGTGCATACTTTGTGAAATCAACTCCTCCTACAGCTTTCAATATTCTCTTTTGATACTTTGAAGACATGTTCCACACATATTGAAGATGTGCATGAAGAAGTATTGTGCTGAAAAAATGAATTTTGACAAATTTACAGCATTTTGAACTTAGCCAATTTTCGATAATTGCCATATTCAAAAATGGTTGGTAGTGCATAGTTTGTGAAATCAACTCCTCCTAGGGCTTTCAGTATTTCTTTTCAGTACTTTGGAGACATGTTCCACACATATTGAAGATGTGCATGAAGAATTATAATGCTGAAAAAATAATTTTTGACAAATTTACAGCATTTTTCAACATAGCCATTTTTTGACCATTGCTTATATACATAGAATGTTTGCCATAGTGCTAATAGTGCATACTTTGTGAAATCAACTCCTCCTACAGCTTTCAATATTCTCTCATTTGATACTTTGCAGACATGTTCCACACATATTGAAGATGTTTATGAAGAAGTATTGTGCTGAAAAAATGAATTTTGACAAATTTACAGCATTTTGAACTTAGCCAATTTTCGATAATTGCCATATTCAAAAATGGTTAGTAGTGCATAGTTTGTGAAATCAACTCCTCCTAGGGCTTTCAGTATTTGTTTCAATACTTTGCAGACATGTTCCACACATATTGAAAATGTGCATGAAGAATTATGATGCTGAAAATATAATTTTTGTCAAATTTACAGCAATTTTTAACATAGCCATTTTTTGACCATTGCTTATACAATAATGGTTGGTAGTGCATATTTTGTGAAATCAACTCCTCCTAGGGCTTTCAGTATTTCTTTTCAATACTTTGCAGACATGTTCCACACATATTGAAGATGTGCATGAAGAATTATAATGCTGAAATAATAATTTTTGACAAATTTACAGCATTTTTCAACATAGCCATTTTTTGACCATTGCTTATATACAATAATGGTTGCCTTGGTTGGTAGTTCATAGTTTGTGAAATCAACTTCTCCTAGGGCTTTCAGTATTTCTTTTCAATACTTTGCAGACATGTTCCACACATATTGAAAATGTGCATGAAGAATTATGATGCTGAAAATTTAATTTTTGTCAAATTTGCAGCAATTTTTAACATAGCCATTTTGTGATCATTGATTATACAATAATGGTTGGTAGTGCATATTTTGTGAAATCAACTCCTCCTAGGGCTTTCAGTATTTCTTTTCAATACTTTGCAGACATGTTCCACACATATTGATGATGTGCATGAAGAATTATAATGCTGAAAAAATAATTTTTGACAAATTTACAGCATTTTTCAACATAGTCATTTTTGACCATTACTTATTGTATTGTCATTTTTGACCATTACTTATATACAATAATGGTTGGTAGTGCATCAGCTTCAGATAATTTTGCGAGGGGTATACTGAAAGCCTTGCTTGCAGCCAATTTCTAGTTTGTTTGTTTTTGTTTTTTTTTTTTTTTTTTTTTTTTTTTTGTTTTTTTTTCTTCAATTTTTACCCCACCTACTGACTACTGACTGGCCTGTCTCATATGAGCTGAAATAATCTTGAGACTGAATTAAAAAAAAACATTTAGTTGTAGAGTTTGTAGATTAGAAGTAGAAAACTGGTGATGGGTAGAATAATTCTTCAAAGCATAATAGAGGCATAAAAAACACAAAAACATTGAGCAGATTTTGAACAAGCTGCATAAGCATCTAGTTACATTACACTTCATGCCTGTAAAGTGTTTTGATGTTATGTGCTGTACTTTCTCTCCCACCTGGTGTCTGGGTTTGGATTGATTTTATTGTACAATGCATGCATACGAAAACATGTCCATGCATTATACAGCAATTTTTAATTGAGCTGAAAAATTTTAATATCTTTTTCTCAAAACATAGATTGTGGGTACACATTAGAACTGCTTCGCCAAGGCGGTTACCCACAATCTATGTTTTGGACCAGAAATAAGAAAAATGGGTATACCCCTGCATACCCCAGTTTTATTATATAAAAGTAGGGTTTAAAGGGTATTTATTGAACGGACATGTTTTCCTGATGGTCTGTGCCTTCAATTTCTCCATGTAAAGGACAATCTGACCAAGTTTGAAATATACTAAACAAATTAAATTAAGCACCACTGTACCATTTCTATGTTTCACTAGATAAAATACACAAAGTTTAACCTGTATTTAACGACAACCAACAAAGAATACCTGTTTTTAGCTCACCTGAGCCGCAGTCACAAGGTGAGCTTATAGTATAGTAGTCGAGCCGGCATCTGTGCGTTCGTCCGTCCATTCACACTTTCAATCTTGAATATCTCTAAGACAACAGGGCCAATTGTGATCAAATTTTATCTAAAGCATCATTGAGGATGGGGAAAGGTTGCATTAGGTTTTGGGCCAGGTTGGAACAGAACTCTGGTTTCCATGGCAACAGATAGCTCCCATAGAGCTTTTCTATTTGTAGCTATGTAGCTCCCATAGAGCTTTTCTATTTGTAGCTCTGTATAAAGGTCCCCTTTATAAATCCTGGCATCATGGGAAAAACATAAAAAAGTCCTTAAAAAAAAAAACGCAAGGCCCAGAGCTTTCATATTTTGTATGTAGCAATGTATTGTGATTCGCTTTATAAATCCTGCCAACCATGCCCCTAGGGTCAAAAATAGCCCCACCCCTGCATGGACATGTTTTCGTATGCATGGATATTTCGTATACAATCTTCTTCACGGAAACCACAAGGCCAAGAGCTTTCCTATTTTGTATATAGCAATGTATAAAGGTCCTCTTTATTAATCCTGCCAACCATGTCCCTGGGGTCCCTACAGGCCACGCCCCGGGGGCATCATGGGAAAAAACATAAAAAATTCTTCAATGCCCAGAGCTTTCATGTTTTGCGTGTAGCAGTGTTTAGTGGTCCTCTTTATACATCCTGCCAACCCTGTCCCTTAGACTTATAATGGGAAAAACATAAAAAAAAAAATATCTTTTTCTCGGAAACTACAAGGCCTAGAGCTTTCATATTTTGTATGTAGCACTGTATAAAGGTTCTCTTTATAAATCCTGCAAACCATGCCTCCAGGGATCCATACAGGCCTCGCCCCAGGGGCATCATTATATGTCATAGACTTACGATGGAAATACATAAAAAAAATCTGCCACTGGACTTTATATTTATGGTTCTGAAAAAATTGGACACCAGGGGTTCATCTGCCTCCACCCTGTGGCAATATACATGTATATTACCATAATATTCAAGCATCTCAGAAACCACTTGGCCAATCAAAGCCAAATTTTATATGAAGGGGAAACTAATGTGTACATGAAAATCCAGGTCACATGACCAAGATGGCCACCATGCCCACAAATGGTAAAAACCCCAGCTACTTTTCTTTCGTCCATTTACTGTACTTGTTGACTCTCAGGTGAGGGATCATTGCCCTTGGGCTACTTGTATTTCTATATGATAGTACATTGACATTAGAATTAAGTCACTGCAAGAAATATATGTCTGAGAGCTTTTTTTTTTTTTTTTTTTTTTTTTTTTTTTTTTTTTTTTTTTGTGGCATTTTTCAAAAAGCCTGGAAATGACTTTTTTTCTTTTAGTCCACAGATTCATGGAAATTCAACTTTTAAAAATTCATTTTCCCATGAAAGTCTGCTGATATATGTAGATAGTGCAGTTGCAGGATTCATGTATGAAAACTTACCATTTTTAATCAAAATTATACAAAATAAATCTTCATAGACTTTAATGAGACATTGACTATATGAAATTTCATGTAATCCTTGACTTCGAGGCACCTTTCAGATAGAAAGAAGCAAAGATTTCATGCCTAATTAATTGCTTTAATGAAAGTGGGTTTAACTTGGATTTCTTACACAGGGGATGTATGAAAAATAGTACAGTGGCTCTTATGCACCAGTCATTTGTATAACAATGCCCCCCCCCCCCCCACACACACACACACCTATGTGCAAGGGTGGGGATTATGACTTTTCAGCTTAAAGTGCTCTGCTAATGTCAAAACCCTGCCGTTTCCCTGCACTATGGGGACAATCAAAAAGTAATTGCCCTTTAGCCCGGCTATCCCCCACCCTTCCCTGTAGTTGTGGAGAACAGGGGTTACAAATGACTGGTGCATTAGCTTATTCGGATGAGTATAGTTTACTTGAGTATATCTTTTAACAACTTTGAAAAATGGTGGGTCTATTTTATATGCACTTTATCATTTTGCAGGCTAAAGGTTTGATTTTCTTCATCTTTAGATATTGCCATTTTCACATACACCATCACAAATGCATTGATAATCATCCCGTTTCTCTGTAGGGCACTTCCTTGTATATGATATTTGTTTGTTTGTATGATGCTTTATGTCCCATTCAACAGCTATGGTCATGTCAGGACATTGCCTCCATTTATGGGACTTCTACTTAACGTTGGGATGTCATTACACTCAAAATGTGCTTGAAAGTTAGCAAGTAAACCATAAAGGATGGTTTGACTTTCACCACTTTTCCTGGGCATGTTCAGACCTTCTAAACGGGTAACCAATGATCAGTTAGTCTGAAGGCTTAAGCTTTGCCTGGAGACACAAGCAGCCCATCTATTTTTCACATCCCCAGTGGTCGGGGCCCTATATACATGTATTATGATACAATATAGGGATCAAACATGGTTTTCTATGCATTAACATCTGCTGGGCCCCGAGGGAGGCGTTGAAACCCAAGCCTGAAAGGCCCTCCCGAGGGGCCCAGCAGTTGTTAATGCATCAGAAAGAACATGTTTAATTGTTACTATTGCATTGTACAACTATTTCATGCGAAACTTTGGGGAAATAGTCGAAATTTTGCAAAAATTCAAGAACCTAAAATGGCGCGGAAAAATGACATTAGCTAACGACGTTTTAAAAATGCTGCTTTCGGGGCAAACTTCGACGTCATCATGACGTCACAATATAACGTTAAATCAAATGCACGTTACGCGATGACGTCAATTTTTGCGAGATGCCCTGTAACAAGCATAAGTAAAAGCCATGTATTAACAGCACACGCTCACGAGAATTGCATTATTAATACATAGCTTTCTTCTCGTTAATATATGGCTGTTAATATCGTGTGACACGGGTATTTATGCAATAATAACCATTATTCTTGTATAAATATTTGAAGCCATAATCAAATAGGCCAGAAGAAATCTTTATACAGCAAAAATACTTGCTCAGATCTTGAAATTTATGTGCCATTTGAATATGGCTTTTGCATTTAACCTTTGGACACCATTGGACATTGTCACATGACATCACTGTTCTACATAAATACAAAATGACCAACATTCAAGAAATTCCACAGTTTTTACGATTTTCACCAAGATTGAATAGTTGAATAGTTGTAAAAATGCACGAAATACTGATCATACTTGCTAAGCCTTATTTCAGTGCATTAACATTTGCCGAGTCTCTCTGAAGCATCCTCCAGCCTTGACAAATCTTAATGCATGAAAAAAAAACGTGTGATCCCAATAATCAATTATTGGGAGGAGAGATTAACAAAGTACAGTGAAGAACATAATATAGTGCATACGTGTGATATTTTCTTTCTCCACGGTCGGGGGATTTCCCGTTTGAAATCGTATTATTTGCTCTCATATCGGGAGGTTTATTTTCTCGTGGTCATGACCAATATTACATGGTCAAATTGTACTGAGGCTGATCAAGCTTATTCTCTTTTTTTGTAGATACTTTTGAAGCCGAAGAATGAATAATTAAAATGAATAGCTTGTAAATTCAAACCATTTTATTATAACAAAATAAAAATTGTACATACAAACATTCGAATACTGAAGTGCTTTAATCCAATGTCAGTACTACAATGGGATTTTCTTTGGACTCACTGCGTTACGCTTTACGCTCCTTGATAGTTTTTGGTCATTCTGTTATTGAATACAACGTCTATTTTCATTTCACTTGAATGCACATGTTGATGAGCAATTAAATAGCTGACACCAGACTTGTTAAACCAATTAATCAGATTTAATCCCTCTTGTAAAAACATCAAGTATTGATAATCCAATTATTCACACGTTATGACACATCCAAAAATAGCCACAGGTAATGAACACATAATCTAGGTCAAGATATCACACAGCGTCTTCAGGACAACTACCGTATTTACCATCCCATAAGTTAAAAATTGTACTGTTGGATAAAAAGACAACTGCAAACAGCTCAAATAGGGGACTTCGGCAGATCGGGAGACCGGTGGGAGTGGGCCCTTGAAATCCCTAAAATACGCCGAGATCGGGAGATATCACATGTATGATATATAGCAATTCACTTTCTGACACAGTAGATTAGTTGTGCCTTACACACCTACTAACCTCTTAAAAGAAATTTCAGAACTAGTGAAAAAAGGCAGTTTCTGGAATATGGTGTATGGACAGTACTTTTTTCATTTGCCTACAGCATGCCAAACGTCAAGGTTTTTGGATTACCTCCCTTGTACATGCAAAAAAAAAAAAAAAGAACTCAAGAACAAATTTGTGGCATAAAAATTTTACTAGTGTGCAAGATATCTCAAAATGTATTTTAGCTACAGTCTTCATATTTGGTATACTGATTTGGGCTGAGGCTTAGATCACCTGATTAACTTTTGAGAAGTTTCTGTGAAATTTCAAAAGAATTACAGAATTTTGTAATTTCTACTCCATTTTTAGCTCACCTGAGCCGTCAGGCTCACAAGGTGAGCTTATAGTATACCCATGCTCCGTCGTCCGTCCGTCGTCCGTCGTCCGTCCGTCCGTCCGTCGTCCACAATTTTCAAAGATCTTCTTCTCTGAAACCGCTTGGCCAATCAAAGCCAAATTTTACATGAAGCATCTATGGGAAGGGGGAACCAATGTATATATAAATAATCCAGGTCACATGACCAAGATGGCCGCCATGCCCATATATGGTAAAAACCCTTCAAAAATCTTCTTCTCCGGAACCACTGGACCGATGTCAACCAAACTTGGCATGAAGCATCGATGACTCAAGCACTACAATGTGTATATAAATCATGACCTTGCGGTGACCTTGATCTATTTTACGGCAAGGTCAACATAGGTCGCCTTTGCATTTGAATGGGAAAAATTGTTAAATTGTCATTTAAAGGAAAAATCTTGCAGAAAATGAGCAGTAGGACTGAATATTAATGATTCTGAAAAAAATTGGGCACCAGGGGCTCATCCGCCCCCACCCCGGGGCAATATACATGTATATTATCATAATATTCAAACATCTTCTTCTCTGAAACCGCTTGGCCAATCAAAGCCAAATTTTACATGAAGCATCTATGGGAAGGGGGAACCAATGAGTATATAAATAATCCAGGTCACATGACCAAGATGGCCGCCATGCCCATATATGGTAAAAACCCTTAAAAAATCTTCTTCTCCAGAACCACTGGACCGATTTCAACCAAACTTGGCATGAAGCACTGATGGCTCAAGCACTACAATGTGTATATAAATCATGACCCTGTGATGACCTTGACCTATTGTATTTTACGGCAAGGTCAACATAGGTCACCAATGCATTGGAATGGGGAAAACTTTTAAAATGTAATTTAAAGTGAAAGTCTTGCAGGAAATGGGAAGTAGGACTGAATATTAATGATTCTGAAAAAAATTGGACCCCAGGGGCTCATGTGCCCCCACCCCGCGGCAATATACATGTATATTTCCATAATATTCAAACATCTTCTCCTCTGAAACCGCTTGGCCAATCAAAGCCAAATTTTTTGTGAAGCATCTATAGAATGGGTGAATCAATGTGTATATAAATAATCTAGGTCACATGACAAAGATGGCCGCCATGCCCATATATGGTAAAAGCCCATCAAAAACCTTCTTCTCTGAAACCAATAGACTGATTTCAAGGAAACTTGGCATGAAGCATCGATGGCTAAAGTACTTTAATGTATATGTAAATCAGGACCCTGTGATGACCTTGACCAAGTTTATGGCAAGGTCAACATAGGTTGCCTATGCATTTGAATTGGGAAAACTGTTAAAATGTCATTTGAAGGGAAAAGCCAGCAGGAAATTGGCAAATGGACAGAATATTGAAGATTCAGAAAAAAGAAAATGGCCCAAGGGCTTCATCTGCCCCTGCACTGGAATAAAATACCATAATATTCATACATGTTTATTGGTATACGCAGCAGATCTCAGGTGAGCGTTTACAGGACCATTGGTCTTCTGGTTACTTTTCTGCAAAAAGCCTGCATTCTATTTCTGGGTCGAGTTGAAAATGGAGGCAACCTAGCAGCTACACCAGGAAATGAAATTTCACGTCATTCAAATGAAATAGATGAATCATACAAACTATGCCAGGTTAGGGACAAGCATACAGTTGGGGATATAGTGTTTTACAAACACACATTTCTAGTGAAAAGCGTGATTTTGAAAACGACATTTTCTGAAAGATGGTGTAAAGACACTGTGAAGGTTCTTTTTTTGTTTTTAGCTCGACTGCACGAAGTGCATAGAGCCATTGCAGTCACCCCGGTCGTCCACATTCCCGTTCCCGTGCGTGTGCGCGTGCGCGTTCCCGTGCGCGTCACACTTGCGTTAAAGTTTTCTAGAAGTCCATATCTTGACAACCACTCATCAGAAAGTATTCATACTTGGACCATAGATACCCTGTAGGGTTAGCTTTCATTCCATGGCATCGGGCCCCTGGGTCCAGGCCAGGTGGACCATAGATACCCTGTAGGGTTAGCTTTCATTTCATGGCATCGGGGCCCCTGGGTCCAGGCCAGGTGGTGGGGCTGAAGGTTAAAATCTAGAACACCTTCAAAAATGGCAATTCTTGTGTTAAAGTTTTCTAGAAGTCTATATCTTGACAACCACTCATCAGAAAGCATTGATACTTGGGCCATTGACACCCTATAGGGTCAGCTTTCATTCCATGGCATCAGATTCCTGGGTCCATGCCAGGGGGTGGGGCTAGAGGTTAAAATCTAGAACACCATTAATAATAACGGCTTTTCTATGATATAGTATTCTCGAAGTCTATATCTTGAAAACCTTTTATCAGAGGGCTTTCATACTCGGACCATAGGTACCCTGTAGGGTTGAGTTTCATTTCATGGCATCGGATCTCTGAGTCCATGCCTGGGGTGGAGCTGGAGATTAAAAACTAGAACACTGTAAAAAATAGATGTACTGCTGTGTAACTTTTACAAGGAGTCCATATCTTGACAACAACTTATCATAAAGCATTCATACTTCATACACTTTAGGTTCCATGACATCGGACCTCTGGGTCGGAGTCAGGGGGGCGGGGCTAGAGGTCAAAATCTAGAACTCCCCGAATTGTTTTTTTCTTTTTATTTCTTAATAGAAACAACTTAGGAAGATGGTTGGTCATTCGTCTTTTGACTTTGTGACACGGACTTGTGTCTCATGACGGTAAGGGTCGGTTGACCTACTTTCCATGGTTCAGTGATTTTGCTTTATATCTTGACACTCAATTAGTATATTTTCTTACTTCTTTCAGATTATGAGTGAGTACGACCAGGCCTTTGACCCCAATATACTTATAGGTCACTGTGACCTAATTTCACGGTTCAGTGATTTTGCTTTATATCTTGACACTCGATTAGTATATTTTCATACTTTTTTCAGATTATGAGTGAGTATGACCAGACCTTTGACCCCAATATACTTATAGGTCACTGTGACCTAATTTCACGGTTCAGTGATTTTGCCTTATATCTCGGTACTCAAATGGTTTATGAACAAACTTCTTTCAAAGTATGTTTGCGTATGACAAGACCTTTGACCCTGAAGTAGTCCTAGGTCACTGTGACCTAATTTCATGGTTCAGTGATTTTGCCTTATATCTTGACACTCAATTGGTATATTTTCATACTTTTTTCAGATTATGAGTGAGTATGACCAGACCTTTGACCCCAATATACTTATAAGTCACTGTGACCTATTTTCATGGTTCAGTGACTTTGCCTTATATCTCAGCACTCAAGTGGTTTATGAACAAACTTCTTTCACACTATGTTTGCGTATGACAAGACCTTTGACCTTAAAGTAGTCCTAGGTCAATATGACCTAATTTCATGGTTCAGTGATTTTCCTTTATATCTTGGCACTGAATTGGTATATGGACATACTTTTTCACGATATGTATGAGTATGACAAGACCTTTGACCGTAAAGTATTCCAGGGTCACAGTGACCTAATTTCATGGTTCAGTGATTTTGCCTTATATCTCGACACTCAGTTGGTATTTTTTCATACTTCTTTCTGATTGTGAATGAGTGTGACCAGACCTTTTACCCAAACATACTTATAGGTCACTATGACCTAATTTCATGGTTCAGTGATTTTGCTTTATATCTCAACACTAAATGAGTATATGATAATATCTTCTTTCACATTATGAGTAAGTATCACTAGACCTTTGACCCTGAAATACTTATAGGTCAGTGTGACTTTATCTCACGGTTCAGTGATTTTGCCTTGTGTCTTGGCACTCAGTTGGTATATGAACACACTTCTTTCACAATATGAGTGAGACCTCTAAATCTTAGGTAGTTATAGTTAACTTTCATGGTTCAGTGATTTTGCCTTATTGCATTGCATCAAGGCAAAAAGATGTATGAGCATAATGCTTTGTGTTACTGGTTGGGTTTGGCCTTATGTTTGACAAAGGTCAGAAGCAGTCGAGCACGCTGTCCTGCGACAGCTCTTATTTCTGTGGTTAACAAGAAAGTTCAAAACTGCACAATAAGCCAACAAATACTTAAAAGCAACTCCTTCCCCCACACTGCACACAGATGATTTACAGTTTGTTGTTCCGCATTGAGGTCCATTTAACTCCTGTTATGGTCCTGTACTGAATTTGCAGCAGTGGGAAAAAATATAAGAAAATAAGCAATTCAAATGATGACTAATGACTCTTACTAGTTGATTACAATGACAATGTGATAGGTGTTCACCAAGCTCCATAACAAAATTATGTTTCATGGGGGGAATGATATATGACTCACGTCATGAGAAAACTGGATTTTTGCCTATGCGAAAACAAAGGCGCAGATCAGCTGTGCAGTCACTGCACAGCTGATCAGCATCTTTGTTTTCACTGCACGGATAGTACAATTACTCCTCTTCCTAACTCTGAAATTTCAAGCTTCTAGCCTCTTTCTGAGACTGCATAGGTCTGTTTATGTCGGACCTGGTTGGAAACCCCGAAGACCAGTTTTCTGTTGTCACAGCTCATATATCACCCCATCACTATTAGCTAATAACATGTTTTGTTTTCTATATGATTACAGTAAATCCAGGAGGCTGGGCACCGGCATCTGTTCTGAGGGCGGTTTACAAGAGAGAGTATCCTAAATTCTTGAAAAGGTTCACACAGTATGTCAGCGATGCAACCAAAGGCAAAGAAATCATGTTTTAACACCAAAGGAATACAGTTTTTATTCCTGAATGATTGTTGGAAACTTGCGTCACAGATTAACTGTTATAAGTACAAGGCCGTCGGCGGCGGTCCGGCCGGTCCGGCCATGGCCAGACCACTATTTTGGCCGAAAATGGTTTCGGCCGGACCACAATTATCGATTATTCGGCCGAAAATGTGTCGACTGTTTTTTTTTTGAAGTGTGATGGTCCAATTGATATACATGTATTATGCGTACTCGGTCAGTCTGCCTGAGGGTGTGAAAGACGGTTGTTATAAAAACAATTATGAAAATGACACCCGTATTAAAGATGAGTATTGTCATTATTGCATTGCGACGGATTATCGTTTAAAGTGAAGGTGCATCAGAGTTCTTAAAGACCTACTTCTGAAGAAGCTAAAAGGGGTACCCCTGTTTATTCGGTTAATGACCCCTAATGGTGCAATATGGTCCTTAGATCAAAGGACTGTCATAATGAGGTGATTATCACATCTCTGCAGGGGGTAATAAAGAGGCCCCTAAAGGAGAATACGTGTATTTCCACTGTTTATTGATTTTATTGTCCCTGATAACATATGCAATAAAACTGCCTCCCTCTGCAATCAATATTGATTTTTCCTGTTTTGGCCCCTACCTGTGTTCTGAGTCAATGTCAAGGAACTAGGTTTTCTAATGCCCTGTCCCTTATCTAATGACCCTCAATAGACATGGAAATAGGTCTTTAAATTCATTGTAAATAAACCTGATTCTCTGTGATTCAATTAAAAAGTGTAAAGCTGTTGAAAATACTGAGTTAAACATAATTTTACAATATGGATCCAATTGCTGTTAATAATTATTGCATTAAAGCAAACAGCATGCCAAAAAATCGTTTACGTATATAATTTTCGTAAACAATATTTTCTTCATATTCCAAAGTTTGCTATAACGCGCATGTTATTCTTTTATCATGGATCTGAGATAAAGATGAATCTGCATGGATATACCGCCGAATCCTAATCAACCGACGTCTTTCATATTCCCTCAGTGTTCCTTCGGCAAGGCTAATCCTGTGAATAGGAGCTTTCAGGCATCATGGTTTTCGACCAGGATATGTTTTCATCATAATGAAACCTATAAAATAAGCAGCACTTCAAAGACAAAAATTGTCCGAAAGTGCATTAAAATCGTCTCTACAGACATCCAGAAATATAAAATTACGAGAGGGGGAATGCCCCCTCTCGTGCTCTCCCCCAACTCGTGCCTTCGGCACTCGTAAAAGGTCATTGATGTTTCATGGCCGGACCACTTTTCGAAAGCCGACGACGGCCCTGAAGTATGAATGACACATTTGTTCTTTTTGGTCAAACACATTATGTCATTCATATTTCTAACATTAATTCTGTGATGTAAGTCAACAATGATTGTTCAGGATCTATTGTGTATTCGGGTGATAATTGAGAGATATTTTGCTGAATCTCCATAAACAGTGTGATGTGGGTGTTTGTTAGAATTCTCAAGGTTAGGATTCTGCACCCACAACAGGTGGTCTGTGGAGAAATAAACCAAACATACTCTATCATTATCATCAGTTGAGCCTTGTCATGAGAAAACCAACAATGTGGTTTTCGAACAGGTCTGACAGAAACCGAGCTGTACAAGCACAGATGGCTAGAGGCTGGAAGTTTGGGATTCATAGTGTGTACATTCTCTTAACTCCAAAAATCCACTTTGGTCATTAGACACCCATGGTGCAAAAGGCAGTAAAACCAATTAGCAGAGATAATTTCAGTTCAGCATCCTCTGATAAGAAATTCCAGGTAAGGAACATCTGCTCTGATCAGCATGTACAAATGACCTTACAAAATCGTTAATATGGAACCGATTTAGACCATTGAAAATGTAATGTCGCTTATCTTTTTATGATTATTTCAATTATTTTGATTAAATTATATTTTGATGAAAAATGAACTAATATTTATTTTTGTGTTTAGTTTGTACTGTAAAATACCTGGAATTCTAGGTATCAGATTACAGTATATCTGACCATTCTTTGCATAATTACCCAGGAGAGGCAACTTAATACTGATAAGCTGTATATAATCACAGCAGGTATTACAGCATAAGTGGACACCGCACTTTACCCCCAAAAAGTAAGAAAATGGGGGTAAAGTGCGGTTATTGAGATAAGAGGATGTACACAGTATGTTTAGAAGGTAGAGAAATTGTACTACCCATGTATCAGAAAGAAAGGTGCTGATCAGCTTCACAGTTACTGCATATGCAAAATATTGGTTTTCTCATGACACGGCTCAGTAACACTCTTTACTTATTTTGTTCCAGTCAGTGCTCACAATTTTCATCTTTTACAAAACCAGTCACAAATAAATCACGAAGCGAGAAAACCACTTTGATACAAACAGACTGGTACAGTCAGAGAAAGGGGCTAGAATCCTGAAATGTTAGAAAAAAGAGAGATTGAACTAAATGTGAAGTGAAAACAAAGGCTCTTGTTATCTGCGTCTTTCTTTACGTAAAGGCAAAAGTTTGGTTTTCTCATGATGAGGCTCAAATTTCATCTAGATTTGTAAATCATCAGCTTTCTGTGTGTTGCATTGTCCTTTTTCCATTTTTGCACTTCAATAACACGGATAATTGGAAGACAACAGATGAGCCTTTACGTGAAACCAACAATTTGGGTTTCTGACCAGGTCTGACACAAACCAGCCTACATTCATATTTGATTATGATAAATGTGAACTGTTATATTTGAAACTACCAAATCCATATGTTTGTTTAATCATCCTGTTGAATTTTTGTGTGTTCACCATTCATACATTCATAACATGGTGCATACATGTGTAATAACCATTGATTTTCAAACTATAGTTTGTATATTGTAGCGTCTTGGTGTATAAATTTATTACAGTATTATTTACAATAATACAAATTTCCATTTCTTTTTTTATCTACAGTCAAAGACCAAAAGTATTTCCACAATGCCAGGAACCCCATTGACTTGCATGTATTTTCATGTTCGCAAGAAAAATTATCCTGCCTCTCTGGTCAACATATTTGCATGATTTTGGTGTCATTTGAAGGTTAAATAAATAAAGCAATAAATAAAGGTGATTTAGTGAAGTTTCAACATTGCATTTTCGATATACAACAGTTTGAAATTTAAGGAAATTTTGAAAGTCACTTTCCCATTGATGTTAATGGTGATGCTGCCCAAAAATTGTCAAAATAATTATCATGTGTTCTTTAAAAATTGGTAGCTTTAATTGCATGCATGGAATTTATTGAAAATGCCTTGTTTATTGCTTTATTTGTTCACCTTTAAAATGACACCAAAATCATGAAAATATGTTGACCAAGAGAGACAAGGTAATTTTTCTTGTAAACATAAAAATACACATTAAGTCTGGAATTTCTGACGTTGTGGAACTACTTTTGGTCGTTGACTGTATTTTATGCAATTTAAGATAATACTTGTCTTGAAATTAGTGGCAATACATATGATATATGAGCCGCATCATGAGACAACATGTCTGAGTTGTCTGACCTGAGGCCTGACACCCAGAGGTTAATAAACTTTTTTCATGCTCATTACTCAACTCGGCTGAGCATAAAATTTAAACTAATCATAAATGAGTAAAAAGCCCAAATAAATTGAAATTTCAGGTTTAGATCGCCAGAGCCTGTACATTTATCCTGTTCATAAAATGTGAAAATGCCATTAAACAATAGGAGTTGCGCACACAAGGTACCCACTATATATTCACTTTATCAAGAATTAAAAAGGGAAATAGCTTTCTCAGAATGGGCCCCTAGCCCCTTGAATTTACCTAAAAGATTAAATATTTGTTCTTTTAATTTTCATATGCAAACTCCAGATCCTACCTCTAACAGTTCTTGACTCAGTGCTAAGTGTAACTCACACACTGAACTGGACGGACAGACCCAAACCAATATGCCCCTCAACTTCTACGAAGTTGGGGGCATGAAAATGACAAAAAATAATCTGAGGATTTTATCCAAACAACATGCACAACACATGTAAAGTTTGAAAAGAATTGGCATGAAACTGTAGGAGTTGCGCACCCAAGGTACCATTCACCAAAATGCCCCAAAAAGCTGTGTCTTTATTTCGCATTTGCAAAATGCTGGTTTTCTCATGATGCGGCTCCTATGTTGACTTGAGAACGGGACATTGTTAACTTATTTTAATTACATTGTAAGAAATGATTAGACTTAGTCTTGTTGTACAGCCATAGAACATTTATTTGCTGTTTGTATAGTTGTAAATATTTCAAGCTCATTAATAACTTCATAAATAAAACCTCTATTTTTCTAGCTTTACATATATGTACATGAAAGCAGCTCTGTTATTGGGCACACCATGAATTAACCTGCTTTTTGCATATGTGAAAACAAAAGGCACATAGCTGCTGCCTATTTAAAAGCCTTTGTATTGTACAATTCGGCTTCTGCAATTTAAAATTACTAAGACTGGTTTTCTCTTGACAAGATTTATACATTTATTTTTGCTTCGAAACAGATTGTGGATAGTTTTTATAATGCCTTGGCGAGGCAGTAATTGTTCTAACATGTACCCACAATCTGTGTACCCACAAAATAAGAAAAAATCTGTATATTGTATGTCTGTGTTGACCTAGTGAGCTTGAAATTTGAGATTTAAAGGAATAGGTTTACAAACATTATCCTTCATTTCAAAAGAAAGAGATCAACGAAACAAACATTTTGACGCCACATTTATTGAAATCGGTTAAGTGGTTTTGAAGATATGACAGTTTAATGATTTAACAATGGCCGCCTATGCTGGCCGCCATTTTGTTTAGCTAGTCACGTGACCAAGAAGGACAAATTGCTTATTTACAGTATTAGGCTTAGTTTTTACATTTGAAAACGGATTAGTATGATTCTGTTAAGTGAATGAAAAGTATTTCAACAACTTTCTTACCTTAATTTGCATGGAAATGGCAGACATTTTTAATTCCATGATTGTGAGGGAGTGACGTCATACCCTCACAGCCTCATTCTGGATATGGGCCGTCAAAATTTTCAAACCGCTATAATTTTCTTATACCTTTGTAGATTTTCATGAAATTTGTTGCAAACTGTTCAGCTACCTAAAGGCGTCTATAAAATGCATATACAATAGTTTGTGAGCCTATTCCTTTAAGATGTACTGTCTGTGCGGCTGCTGTGAGCCTTTGTTTTCTAATATGCAAAAAGCAATTCTTTTTATGATCAGGCCCATAGGTTATAAAACTTTTTTCATGCTCAACTTAGCTGAGACTAAAAACAGCCCTAATACATATATTGAACATATACGTATATTGAAACTAAAGGTTTAGAACTCTAAAGCCTGTAATTTATCCTGCTAATAAATGTTAAAATGCCAATCATTGTTGGCATTTTAACATTTATGAGCAGGATAATTTTTTAGTCTCAGCTGAGCTGAGCATGAAAAAAGTTTTATAACCTCAGGGCCAGGCTAATAATGTTGTCTGTTGCTTGTTTTTCATCAGTCTGTGTTTTGTAATTGAATAGGGAAAAGTAGATTGATCTTTTCCTATTGTCCATGAAAATGATAAACCCCGATAGCAATTTAGGAATGATAGTACATGTATGGTGAAATTTGATGGATTCATTGTCATTTTTGATATCTTTCTTATTTTTGCTCAAACTTTGTTTGTGAGTACATGCTAGAACCACCTCGGTTTCTAACAAGGATGTACAAACTATGTTTTGGAGTGAAGATAAGAAAAATGTACATGTATACCCCTTTAATCCCAGTTTTACTATATAAAGTAGGGTGTAGTGATGCCTTCTATTCTTGTATAAGGGATCTGACATTGGCCCGGTGCTTAAGCAAAAGGTCCTAGGTATAGTACATACCTCAACTGTGTTGTTCAAGATGTCCTTATCCAAGACTCTTGACTGAAAAATTGTTAATGGAGACATTAAGCTTTAACCAAACCAACTACATGTATTCTTGTGTACTTGCATGTTTGTTACTATCCTGCCTTATGTATGTCTGTTACGTGTTTTGTCTATTTTTGCTGCCATCACAACAATATTTCTTGCTCATATTCTCTGTTAAACTTATCATGTGTTTGAATGGTGATTCGAAAATAATGCTTGTGATGTGTTTGAATGGTGATTCGGAGATCATGCTTATGATGTGTTTGAATGGTGATTCGGAGATAATGCTTGTGATGCTTGTGATGTGTTTGAATGATGATTCGGAGATAATGCTTGTGACGTGTTTGAATGGTGATTTGGAGATAATGCTTATGATGTGTTTGAATGGTGATTTGGAGATAATGCTTGTGATGTGTTTGAATGGTGATTCGGAGGCAATGCTTATGATGTGTTTGAATGGTGATTTGGAGATAATGCTTGTGATGTATGAATAGTTTTGTCGATTTCTTTATTGTCAAGGGTAAATGACTATGTAAATGACAATATCTGTCAATGAATGTGGATAGAATTGTCCAGTTATTCTAGGCTTTGAAGAAATTTGATAAAATGTAAATTGCCGAGACAGAGACAGCCAGGGTGATTGAGAACAACCAGGGTGACTGAGAACAACCAATGCAGATGAAAACTTGCAGTAGGATGCAAATACCTGTCAGAATTATCTGTGACAAGTTCTTCCCAGACAGGTATTCATTCTGATTCAGTTGTTCCTAAACAAGTATTCACTTCCTATAATTGAGCCCAGTCATGAGAAAACCGGATTTTTGCCTATGCGAAAACAAAGGCGCAGATCAGCTTCGCAGTAACTGCGAAGCTGATCAGCGCCTTTGTTTTCGCTACTCGGATAGTACAATTTCTCTTCTTCCTAAATCCGGAATTTCAAGCTTCTAGCCATCTTCTGTGCTTGTACAGCTTGGTTTGTGTCAGACTTGGTCGGAAACCCCGAAGACCGGTTTTCTCGTGTCGCGGCTCAATTGGTTGGTTGTTCAGTTGCATTGGTTGTCTCTGAGTAACAAGTGTGGGTAAGGCTTATGTACTTCAATAGCTTTATGGTTGTTGCAAGTGCCAACAGCTGGTTCTAGAAGACACAATTGGATGACTGAATTTTAGCCGTGTCATGGGAAAGTCAACATTTTACATATACGAAAACAAAGGCACAGATCAGCTTTACAGTAACTGCAATGCTGATCAGCACCTTTGTTTCTCTGCACGGATAGTACAAGTCCTCTACTTTCTAAATTCGAAATTTTTAGCCTCTAGCCATCTTCTGTGTTTGTACAGCTTGGTTTAGGTTGGACCTGTTTGAAAATCACATTGTTAGTTTTGTCATGATGGGGCTCATTTGTATGCTACTTATACTACCGGTATATTGAATTACAAGAGATCATATTTTATGATACATGCATGGTCATTTGAACATGAAAAATATATGCTTACATATTTATTTATTGAATTTTTGTATTATTTCATAATTGATTATCCTAAGTCCATTTAACAACCATTTTAATAATTTTAGTCATGCAATTTAGTCTGTTATCTGAGCCATGTTTGGAAAAACCTGCCTTTTGTATACCATATTTGTTCTAGTATGTGCACAGTGTTCATGGTGTTCTTGTTTGTTTCTTCAAAAAATACCTTACAAATACTGTAATTTGCTCATGCTTTGCAGGATTGATCATTCTAAATTATAAGGATGAAGCTTTTTATTTTATATTCATACCTTTGCAAAATATTTTTGGTTGTATGAGTCTGACCTGTTCTCGGATAATATGGTGACAAATACAGAATAAACTTTACGAAAAGGTGCTCATACAATGTATTACATACCCCTTCATACCCCAGTTTCACTACATAACAGTGGGGTTTAAGGGGACATGTTTTCCTGATGACACAGGTTCTTTGTAAATGTCTTGGTGTGTGCTGATTAGAACATGTACATGAAATAGAACAAGTACAGTTTTCTGATCACAAAGTCGACATTATACCCTGTATTCCTGTGATGCAACCAAATTTCTTACAGGGCAGATTGATGCAACACTGTAAGCCATGTGACAAATGGAGTGCATTGATTGGAAGCCTGATGGATTGGGCAACAACTTACAGTGAAGCAATGTCGATTTGGTAATGAACTCTGCGCTGTAGAATGAAGCCCAATTAATAAAATTAAAACTTTGAATCTTGTCATGCGTTGTGTGATGTATCAATCTGTGATTTAAGAATCACAGGTCTACAGGGTGCATAATAACCATATTCTAACACACCTCGCCTATATAGCCAATGGTAAAAACGTGTTATATTGTGCAACAATTTCACTGGGCGAATAAGCGTGATGTTAATTTGCGGCATTTGTGACGTCAGCTATCCCACAAAGCAGCGTTAGACGGTGAAACGTCGTTTTAGCGCACAACAAACGTAATAAGTGTGTGTAAATACCAGCATTACAGTCAAATATTTGGCGGGATATCTGCAATGCAATGGCGGAAAGCTGAATGATATCGACTGTTTCAGCAACATTTATTCCGTTTATTGTGTGTTAGAATCGAAATAGATCAGCTCAAGTGCATGAATTGTTGAGTAATAATTCACTGTTTGTTGGTCAGTTGTAAGAAGATTAATCACTCGCGCTACGCACTCGTAATTTGATCTTCTTTACAACTGACCTCCAAACAGTGAATTATTACTCAACAATTCACTGCTAGAGCTGATCTATTTCTTAATTAATGTACAGCAGAAGACAGGTTTTCTTGTGACATGGCTCTTGTCATATTGCTGGTTTTTCGTTGATGAAATAAAGTTGATATGACTGTTTACTTGCTTACTTATTCTTTATCACCCATCAGTAGGTTACTCAATGATATCACATTACGAAAACATGCCCTTGAGATATTACAGAAGTTGTAAAAAATGAAAATTTTTAGAAGAAAAATGTTTGATAATTTTCTTATTTTTGCTCAAAACATAGATTGTGGGTACAAACTTGGGGTGAGGCAGTTCTAATGAGTACCCACAATCTATGTTTTAGAGCAAAAAGAAGAAAAATAGGTATACCCTGCATACCCCAGTTTTACTTTATAAAAGTGGGTATATTTTACACTGAAATGTTATCCTGATGAAACGATTTGTTTGACAGAAAACTTGCGCCAGTCGTGGGGCTCACTTTGGTGTTAAGCATCCTTAAGTATCATTTTTACATGTAGCTTGACTGCACGAAGTGCATAGAGCTATTGTAGTCACCTTGGGTCGTCCATATTCCTATGCCTGTCACACTTGCAGTATAGTTTTCTTGAAGTCTATATCTTGACAAACACTCATCAGAGAGCATTCATATACCCTGTAGGGTTGGCTTTCATTGCATGACACCGAATCCCTGGGTGCATGCCAGGGGGTGGGGCTTGAACACCAAAAAAGAGGCTTTTCTGTGGTATAGTTTTCTAGAAGGCTAAATTCTAGTGGTTACAGAGAAGATCTTTGAAAATGTGAATGCACAGACACACAGACGGACGCCAACACTACCATCCTATAAGCTCCCCATGAGACTTCGGCTCAGGTGAGCTAAAAATGGCTTTTCTGGAAGTCTATATCTTGACATAAGTCATACTTGGACCATAAGTACCCTGTAGGGTATGGCATCAAATCGCAGGGTGGGGATAGTGGTTAAAATATAGAACACTGCCAAAAAACTGACTACTGCAGTATCTATAGTTCTGTAGATGTTGATATCTTCACAAAGTTGATAATAAAGCATTCATACTTAGATCATAGGTACTCGGTAGGTTATATGACATCTGACTACCGAGTCAGGGGTGGGGCAAGAGGTCAAAATCTAGAACACTATAAAAAATCTTATTTCTAAATAATTTTTCAACTGTGTGGCACTGACTTATGTGTCATGAAGTTGGTTGGGTTGACCTTATTTCCATGGTCCAGTGATTTTGCCTTATATCTTCACACTCAATAAGTATATTTACATACTTCTTTCAGATTACTGGTAAGTACCACCGGACATTTGACCCAATTATACTTAAAGGTCACTGTGAGCTAATTTCATGGTTCAGTGAATTCTCCTTATATCTTGACACTCATTTGGTATATGAAGATACTTCTTTCACATTATGAGTGAGTATAACAAGACCTTTGACCCCAAAGTGGTTATCGATCACTGACCTGATTTGATGGTTCAGTGATTTTGCCTTGATATTCGATATTTGAACATACCCCTTTCAGATTTGGATTATATATTACCAGACCTTTGACCTGAAAGTAATTTAAGGTCACTGTGACATAATTTCTTGGTTCAGAGATTTTAAGAGATATATGAGTTTGGACTGGGTTTAAAAGGTCAAGTTGGCCATTTTAGTTGACAAAGCTAGAAGCAGTTGAGCGTGCTATCATGTGACAGCTCTGATTATTACCAGGGGGACAAATTTAAATGTTAACATGCCTGTGAAATATACTGTAACGGGGTAGCTTCCCTTGGAAATATGCAAATTTCAAACACGAGACTTTGTGAGTCGAGTAAGTGTTGGGTATATAGGGTATGAGCATGCTTTTCCACCGACTGGGTTTGCTGTGGCTCGGCTCGGCCGTTTCGTTACAATACTATATATCTATACATTTTACTCTTGTTATGACACATATTGAATAGCTACACTGAAATTGGCTTGTACCCCAATAATAGTGTTTTAAAGCAGTTGAGATTGTGTAAAGTAGTGCTGTTCTGGTGCCATAGCATCCTAGTTTTTGATAGAAGTCCAACAAAAATTGAGGTGTTCCCAACATGACAACTGATGTTGGCTGGAGTCTTAAGCCAAAAATGCAAACAGACAAATGATATAGCCGCTATTCATGGTGTTGCTTGTCTTCCTGGGTAGGCCTAGACCTAAAAAAAATTATGACATGGTCAAATTTTGTAATTGAGAAAATACTTAATAGTAATACAAATTTTCTGGATGCACCAGCTAGTCAGTTTTTCAAATGGTTTGGTGGTTTGGGTCTGTACATGACCATCAAGCCAGATATATTTTGGAGTGACAGCAAGTGTCAGGCGAGCGATGGTAGGGCCACTGGTCCTCTTATTTTTACCTGTACTGTATTTAGACACACCCGGGAAATCCTGAAATCTATAAATAGATTTGCAGGAGTAACTTCCCTTGACCAGCATGGAAGATTTTTTATGAATCCGTACTGATATTTTTCCACCAGAAAGATCGTCCAAATGTTATTCATTGAAGAGGTTCTGTAGATTTATACAGGTACCAACTAGCATGGTAATTTATTTGTAGAAATAAAGACGATAAATACTGAAAAAACAAAACTAATGAAGTAAGATCATATCATCATGTATTCCAACAGCACTAATAATTCGTAGATCTATTATCGATACTTGTATCGGGACTTGTATACACTGAGACATTTTAGGAACGCACCACTTACAAAATGAAGAGTTTTGTATCTTGTACACTTCAACCTCATTATAACGCGCCTCATTATAATGCGGTTTTCAATATAACACGGCCATGTCATGGCTCCCCAGTTGATTATTTTGCTATATGTCTATTATAGTAAATAACCTCATTATAACACGGTTCACTTATAACACGGTCTGTTTCTATGGACCCCATAGATAGCATTATAATGAGGTTGACCTGTATCTGAAATGCTAGATATCCCGGTAGTAACATGTCACAGCGTTTTAAAGTTTGCGTTAAATCTTGGATTAATATGAATCTCCAAATATACTCTTTTCTCCGTGATTGACCCGGTCGGCAAGCTACTCTTTCGTAAGAAAAAATCAATATTGGTTACCGGAACTGCACTTTTCCCGCCTCTTCGCTCATTCGATCTAGGGTATAACTCGGTCAATATCGTTGTGATTTAATCATTTTTAGAAGCTTATAAAATCATAATTTGTCAGAAATATAACGGGGATCATACCTTGAGTTGGAGAAATAATGAAGATCTAAAAATACATGCAAAGCTGTTATTAGTATTTTCATTTTGTTTTCATATTTTCTGCTTTTAATTCAGTAAGGTTACAGCGATAAACACCTCGTACGAATGATCTGTGACGTCACGGCGACTGGATGAATTTGTGTTATTTCCTGCTCTGGTGGGAACCAATAATCTCGTGGCACCGCCTACCAGGTGTTGACATAATCACTTCGGTATCCCAGAAGTAAATCTAACATTTGATTTATATTTTCAATAATTTGTCAAGACTACTATCAACCTTTCTGCAAACTAGTCACTAAAGTTACACAATTTTATTTGCATTTAAACAGATTTAAGGGCTCTGATTCGGCTGAGGCTATCCGCACGATGGTCGTGCCGATAAGCGGCGTTATCCACACGACGGTCATGCCGATAAGCGGCGTTATCGGCCCGACCGTCGTGCGGATAGCCAATACTACAGGTATTTTCTGCTTTTAATTCAGTATCGGCACGACAGGAGTATAAGATTTTCTAACAAGCTTACGCATGTATTCAATTATTAATTTGGCATTGAATAAATTAATTAGGTGTTTCGCTATTGAAGTACACTCAAAATTAACATTTTGGTTAATTATGAATAAGAAACTAAGTTTGATTTGATTAATCCAGCTAATGTAGGCCTGATCTGAATCACAGTATATTTCTAACAGCGGAGAAAAATACAACCATTACATTTTTTAATTGAATTACTGAAATGTTTCCGTACTCCATTGTTGAAATCGAAGGCTTTTTATTCTTTTGGATGACCATATTCTTTTAATATAAGGTTGGGATGATTACTTTTTCATTTACGCATACGCATGACTGATTTATACAGGTAAATTCACAGGTAAGCCAATTTTAGCAAATTAACAATTTTGTTAATTAAATTGTGAAAAATTCCTGCATGTGTAATATTATGTGTCAGTTTTGAAGCCAGTGTATAATATTTATCAACTTAAAATGTATCCAATTCTGAACATTTTTTTAAAACCTTTGGATGTCGATTTCCCTGTCGTGCGGATAGCCAGTGTCCTCTGATTCAGTAACCTGTTAACTTCTACCACAGCTTTTGATGGAACAATAGATCACGCCTTCACAATTTTAACATTGGGCATTTGTAGATGTGTTTGTGAAAAGAAAAAGCACATACATATCTAATATGCATTGCTTACTGACTTTTTTCATTCTGTTTTTCAGTTATTGTAGCCTTTCACCGTCAGAATGAGTGGAGAGTTGAAGAGAAACCTTGACCTTGCTACCAATGCCAGCATTGACCTTGTAGCTCTCAATAACCAGGTATAGGATAGGTGTCATCAACTTTATACCCAGTATCAGATATATGAGCCTCGTCATGAGAAAAACAACATATTTCATATGTGAAAACAAAGACGCAGATCAGCTTCGCAGAAACTGTGAAGCTGATCAGCGCCTTTGTTTTCACTAAACAGATAGGTAAATCCCTCTAGTTTCTAAATCTAAAATTTCCAGCCTCTAGCCATCTTCTGTGCTTGTTTGTGTCAGACGTGTTTAGAAACCATAGTATTGGTTTTCTCATGGCGGCTCATATTTAGGGAGCATGGTTTGGTAGAGGACTTTTCAGAAACCTCCGTGGTGCAGTGGTTATGTCACTCGCCTTGAAAACCAGGGGTCACAGGTTCGATCCCGGGCTTCTCCAGTCCATCGGATAGGACTATAAACAGAGGTCCCGTCTCCATATGACCTAAGCTGTTGGTGGGACGTTAAACTCCAATCAACCAACCAATCAGAATCAATGGTCCTGGGTCCAAACCTCACAGGTGCTGAGTTGTGTCCTAGAGCAAGAAACATTATGCAATGGTAAATTTGATAGTATACTAAGCACTTAGAAGTCAGAATGATAGTACACTAAGCACTTAGAAGTCATCATTCTGACATTTTTTGAGCCGCGACATGAGAAAACTTGTCTGGGGTTTCCAACCAGGTCTGTACATTATGTGCAGTCACAGAAGAGGGCTAGAAGATTGAAATTTTGGATGTAACAGGAAGAGGGATTTTACTATCCGTGTAGCAAAAACAAAGGTGCTGATCAGCTGTGCAGCTGATCTGCTCCCTTGTTTTTGCATATGCAAAATGTTGGTTTTCTCATGTTGCGGCTCAATTGATTTTAATCAATCGGTATTATGATTGTTATAGCCAATACTATGAATTCCTCTTATTATGTTTTAAAGCAGAGATTTTCTTGACTTTCAACAGGTAGTGAAGATGCGACCAGCAGTGAAACGGTCCAAACTGTACATCATCAATAAACTAACAAAGAAAATAAAAAAGTTCAGAAACAAGAAGTAAGTAGCAAGGAACATTTTAGCTCACCTGTTAGACTTTTTAGCCCACCCGAGCTGACAGCTCAAAAGTGAGCTTATGGTATACGCTTTCTCCGGCATCCGGCATCGACGTTATCGTCGGTGTTCACAATGTTCAAACATCATCTCCTCTTAGACCACTGTCCTGGACCAATCAAAGCCAAACTGATGTGGAGCATCCTTAGGAAGGGGGAACCAGAGTGTATGTAAGTGATCCAGGTCACATGACCATGTATGGAAAAAACCTTCAAGCTTTTTAATGGAAAAAAGTGAAAACATTAATTTCATTCAAACTAGATCAGCTGGCTAACCTGCACTCCGATACACTTCCTGACCTCGCTCCACTTCCGTGTCAGCTTAGCACAAGTTGCATTCAAAACTATGGTCAAACTGATTATGGATTTCGTAATTAGCTTTTAGCTTCATTATTTGATGATTTTTATTTGAATTTTTGTTATGTATTTGTAGCAGTATATCCCCATTTCTGTTGGTGTGGAGAGGACTAACAGAACACCGATGGAACTATTCCGTCTACATTCAAACTTGTTATGTAGCTTTCGGGAGTCTGTCTCATTATAGTTTGTGACATATTTTACAGCAAGATCAAATATGAACATGATGAATCGAGAGATTTGGGAGCTCGAACAACACCAGCACCAGGTCCATGGGGTGATTCAAATGATGCTACCTGTGCTGTCGTCAGAGTCATCTCTATACCATTACATATATATACAAAACTTGCTGTCATCAGAGTACATCAATAGTAGTATCATGTCTAGGTTAACAGCAAAATCACAAGTATCATATTTACAATCCCTGATCATATACTCAGACGACAGCATTTTACATAATGGTACACAAATGACTCAGATGACAGCACAGGTAGCATTGTTGGAATAATCCCCATGAGGTTGTATCATTGAAAAGGACACTTAGTACAGATTAATACGCAGGGAGTGTTGGCTTTGGCTACGTACCAACCTGACTTAAAAGTTTGTTGAGTGGATTGTTTAAGAAATAGATCAGCTCTAGCTGTGAATTGTTGAGTAATAATTCACTGTTTGGAGGTCAGTTGTAAAGAAGATCAAATTACGAGTGCGTAGCGCGAGTGATTAATCTTCTTACAACTGACCGACAAACAGTGAATTATTACTCAACAATTCACGCACTTGAGCTGATCTATTTCGATTCTAACACACAATAAACGGAATAAATGTTGCTGAAACTGTCGATATCGTTCAGCTTTCCGCCATTGCATAGTAGATATCCCGCCAAATATTTTACTGTAATGCTGGTATTTACACACACTTATTATGTTTGTTGTGCGCTAAAACGATGTTTCACCGTGTAACGCTGCTTTGTGGGATAGCTGACATCACAAATGCCGCAAATTAACATCACGCTTATTCGCCCAGTGAAATTGTTGCACAATATAACACGTTTTTTACTTTTGGCTATATAGGCGAGGTGTGTTAGAATTAAGAAATAGATCAGCTCTAGCAGTGAATTGTTGAGTAATAATTCACTGTTTGGAGGTCAGTTGTAAAGAAGATCAAATCACGAGCGCGTAGCGCGAGTGATTTATCTTCTTACAACTGACCGACAAACAGTGAATTATTACTCAACAATTCACGAACTTGGGCTGATCTATTTCGATTCTAACACACAATAAACGGAATAAATGTTGCTGAAACCGTCGATATCGTTCAGCATTCCGCCATTGCATTGCAGATATCCCGCCAAATATTTGACTGTAATGCTGGTATTTACACACACTTATTACGTTTGTTGTGCGCTAAAACGACGTTTCACCGTCTACCGCTGCTTTGTGGGATAGCTGACGTCACAAATGCCGCAAAGTAACGTCACGCTTATTCGCCCAGTGAAATTGTTGCACAATATAACACGTTTTTTTACCATTGGATATATAGGCGAGGTGTGTTAGAATAAATGACAATACATGTATAAACAAAATAAATCCTCTTTTCCTTTTCTGTGGTAGCAAGAAAGCCAGCCCTAAGACAGGATTTCCCATCACACAACTTTATTTTTTTTTTGTTCCAGAGGAACTGAAGCTCAGAAGAAACAGAATAAATCCAAGGCCGATAATATGGTGAAGGAGATACGAGTTATACAGGTACTCAAAAACACCATTATTAAAATGAGCCGCATCTTGAGAAAACCAACGATGCAGTTTCGGAACAGGTCCTACACAAACCGAGCTGTTCAAGTGAAAACAGTAACTGCGAAGCTGATCAGCGCCTTTGTATTCGCTACAAGGATAGTACAATTCCTCTACATGTACTTTCTAAATCCAAAATTTCCAGGCTCTTATCATCTGTGACTGTACAGCCTGGTTTGTGTCAGACCTGGTCGGAACCCAAATTGTTGGTTTTCTCATGCACAGGCTCAAATCACAACTGTTGTATTAACCATCTTCAGTTTGGTTGATGCTAGCCGCAGTGATGGCTACCTTGCTGGGAAAGAGTTAATAGTCATCTTGTATTTCAAGCATGTTGTTAATTTTTTTGACTGAGATGCCTGGTGTTGTCCTTTCTGCCTTGGACTAGTAAATAAAGACATTACTGGAGGGAATATATCTATTTAATGGGACCCAATCAATGCATGCCATGAATGGATTTAATTTGTGGAAAAAGAAAGTTATTTTGCATTTAAGATGGAATAAAACTAAGACTGGTTCAGGACCCAAAGGTCCAAAATCAACTGCTACAATACTATATTATCGCAGGCATATGTATCCATCGTCAACTTTTTAGCTCACCTGTGCAGTTAGGCTTACAAGGTGAGCTTATAGGATGGCCATGATCCGGCGTCTGTCTGTCTGTCGCCTGTCATCGTCGTCCACCATTTTCAGAGATCTTCTTCTCTGAAACAGCTGGGCCAATCTAAGCCAAATTTTATATAAAGCATCTATTGGAAGGGGGAACCAATGTGTTTATAAATAATCCAGGTCACATGACCAAGATGGTCTCCACACCCATATATGGTAAAAACCCTTCAAAAATCTTCTTCTCCGGAACCGGTGGACCGATTTCAACGTAACTTGGCATGTAGCATCAGGAACTAGAGTACTACAATGTATAAATAAATCATGACCTTTGGATGACTTTAACCTATTTTACAGCAAGGTCAGCATAGGTTGCCCATGCATTTAAATGGGGTAAATTGTTAAAATGTCATTTGAAAGGAAAAGCATGCAGGAAATGGGCAAATGAACTTAAGATATTTGATTCTGAAAAAAAATTGGACCCCAGGGGTTGGTATGCCCCCAATCCGGGGCAGTATACATGTTTATTACAATAATATTCAAAGATCTTCTTCTTTGAAACTGCTTGGCCAATCAAAGCCAAATTTTATAGGAAGCATCTATGGGAATAGGAAACCACTGTGTTTATAAATAATTCAGGTCATATGACCAAGATGGCCGCCATGCCCATATATGGTAAAAACACTTCAAAAATCTTCTTCTTCGGAACCGCTAAACCGATATCAACGAAACTTGGGTGGGGTATGAAAGCCCCAGCCGGCCCGAGCTGCCGAGCCAGGAATTTTACCTCCGATTTTTTTGCAATAATAAGTGGATATATTGAACAAAATATATTTCTATGGTAAAAGCAGAGAATATTAAATCGATTGTATGAATACTTCTGACATATTTCGCTTTATAACGTTTTCTCCCTTATATTGTGTCCGTTTCGGTCCATTTCTGTCCATTCGTTTTCTCACTTTACCTGTATAAATTGGTTTTCGACAAAAAACGGGAAAAAGTCATTTAAATTTGTAAATATATCAATTTTCCTCAATAATTTGTGATGATTATGATGGATTTAACACATTTAACATTTAGACTCAGCCAAAAAGGTATTTATTTGCTCTAAATGAACTAATTGACTGAAAATCGACATTTTTGTCAGCTGGGTCTTTCATACGCCTGGCGGAGGTAAAAATTAAAATAAAAGCATAACTTCCCAGAAATTAAAGAAAATTCCACTGCCGAAGCTTTTATTTGGTGTATAGGAAATTACCAAAAACATTTTTAGTAAAATACAAATCTTAACTTTGACAAAAATACGAATTCAAAATATCCAGCTCGGCAGCTCGGCTCGGCTGGGGCTTTCATACCCCACCCGAAACTTGTCATGAAGCATTGATGGCTAAAGTACTACAATATATATATATAAATCATGACCTTTGGATGACTTTGACCTATTTTACAGCAAGGTCAGCATAGGTTGCCCATGCATTTAAATGGGGTAAATTGTTAAAATGTCATTTGACATCCGAAGGAGTTAGGGGACATATTGTTTTTGGTGTGGATCCCGTCGGCGGCGTAGCTTTTTGTCTGCACCATATCTCCTAAACCACTGGATGGATTTAGACCAAACTGGCACAGAAACTTCATTGGGACAGCTGAATGGAGTGATTAGATTTCGATGACCTTGACCTAATTTTCAAGGTCACAAAGGTCAATTAACTGTTTGAAAATCCAGGTGTCTCCATTCGTTTCCGCTCTCTAACTTGAGTAGTTTTTGAGGTTAAAAATTGCATTTTGTTCGTTTCCGCTCTCTAACTTGAGTAGTTTTTGACCGATTTTCTTCAAACTTTGCATATGAGTTGATACTGGCAAGGAGTGGTTTGGGATTGTAGATGGGTAAATTTCGTCAAATGACCTTAGAGTTATGGCCCTTGATTGAGGTTAAAAATTGCATTTTGTTCATTTCCACTCTCTAACTTGAGTAGTTTTTGACCGATTTTCTTCAAACTTTGCATATGAGTTGATACCGACAAGGAGTGGTTTGGGATTGTAGATGGGTAAATTTCGACAAACGACCTTAGAGTTATGGCCCTTGATTGAGGTTAAAAATTGCATTTTGTTCATTTCCACTCTCTTACTTGAGTAGTTTTTGACCGATATTCTTCAAACTCTGCATATGAGTTGATACCGACAAGGAGTGGTTTGGGATTGTAGATGGGTAAATTTAGACAAACGACCTTAGAGATATGGCCCTTGATTGATGTTAAAAATTGCATTTTTTTTTCGTTTCCGCTCTCTAACTTGAGTAGTTTTTGACCGATTTTCAACAAACTTTGCATATGAATTGATACTGGCAAGGAGTGGTTTGGGATTGTAGATGGGTAAATTTCGTCAAATGACCTTAGAGTTATGGCCCTTGATTGATGTTAAAAATTGCATTTTTTTCGTTTCCGCTCTCTAACTTGAGTAGTTTTTTACCGATTTTCTTCAAACTTTGCATATTAGTTGATACCGGCAAGGATTGGTTTGGGATTGTAGATGGGTAAATTTCGTAAAACTTCAAACTTTATGAATATGGAAAGCTGAAACATGTGATATTTTAAAATGTCTGTTGGTATATATTGGTTTTAATTTAAAATGTCTGTTGGTATATATTTTTCAGGGCTATATGTAAAAAATTTACAAAATTAAAAGTGGGTTGGGGCAGAGAGGGGGGACATATGTTTTCCTCTGAAAACTCCTTCTAGTTAATGATTGTGAAAAAAATTGGACCCCAGGGGCATTATACATGTATAATACGATAATATTCAAACATCTTCAGGGATTTTTCTTGGTTGCCTCAGGGGCCGAAATACGGCCCCATTCCCAATGAAATTTAGGTGATTTTTTTCCCAATTTGGAGAACAAAAAATCCCAATCTCAGCTGAAAATAATTTTAAACAGTCCCAAAATTGCCAAAAAAATCCCTGATCTTCTCTGAAACCGCTTGGCCAATCAAAGCCAAATTTTGTGTGAAGCATCTATAGGATGGGGGAAACAATGTGTATATAAATAATCTAGGTCTCATGACCAAGATGGCTGCCATGCTTCAAAAATCTTCTTCTCCGGAACTGGTGGACCGATTTCAAAGAAACTTGGCATGAAGCATTGATGGCTAAAGTACTACAATGTAGATATAAATCATAACCCTGTGGTGACCTTGACCTATTTTACGACAAGGTCAACAAAGGTCGCCTATGCCTTTGAATGGGGAAAACTGTTAAAAAGTAATTTAATGTGAAACTCTTGTAGGAAATGGACAGTAGTACTGAATATTAATGATTCTGAAAAAAGATTGGACGCAAGGGCTCATATGCCCCCATTCCGGGGCAATATACATGTATATTACCATAATATTCAAACATCTTCTGCTCTGAAACCGCTTGGCCAATCATAGTCAAATTGTATGTGGAGCATCTATAGGATGGGGGAACCAATGTAACTATATATTAATAATATAGGTCACATAACCAAGATGTCTGCCATGCCCATATATGCAGGCTGTCAACCAATTCCTATATTCCTATTAAACTCCTATATTTTGGGTCCAAATCCTATATTTTTAAACACCTCCTATATTCCTATAAATTCTCCTATATTTTGAAAATATTTCCTATATTTTTAGGAAAATTTGTTGCTGAGGAATGATCATATTATAGTAAATAGTAGTGCTCTGAAAATGCCTTTCGCTTCTTTATTCTTCATTCTTTATTTTTTTAGATATTAATCATATTCATACTTTATGTTATATATTGCATAAATGGTCATTATGTCACTCCTTAGTCAGAATTATTTTTAAGTCCAAAGCATGTCCCATTTTCTTAACAATTAATGAATTATAAATAGTTTCCATGAAAGTTTTCGTGTCTTTTGATATCTATTTTCTTGCCTTTGTGTACAATTGATCCCAGGACAGGCTGAAAACACAGGAGACAAAGGTATGTACCCTAGAGCTTCTGGGGGCCTAGGCGGCCCCCAGACCCCCCGCCTTATTTCAAGAGATTATTACGTACAGTACATGTACATGTATTTTCAATGAAAAAGCCTTTATTTTGCTAAAAGAATGCCTTTATATAAAAAAAACCCTTGTACATGTATTCTGTGAGAGCCAGCTAATGGGCCTGTGTAGTATCACCTTCAGCACACTTCATCATCACATGAATGGTCACCTGTCTGGATTGTGAAGCTGTGGAACTGAATGGTTACTTTATCTAGATATTTTAGATATTAATTAATGTAGATAAAGTGAGTGTGGAGGTAAGGATTGTTAGTATAAGAGCATAGAATGAAGCAATTTTCACGAGAAAACTCCTATATTTTTTCCTCAAAATGAGCTCAAACCTCCTATATTTCTCAGAAAAAATTCCTATATAAACTCCTATATTTTTGAGAAGACTTGGTTGACAGCCTGTATATGGTAAAATCCTTCAAAAATCTTCTTCTCTGAAACCAATGGACTGATTTCAACGAAACTTGGCATGAAGCATTGATGGCTAAAGTACTACAATGTATATATAAATCATGAACCTGTAATGACCTTGACCCAGTTTATGGCAAGGTCAACATGGATTGCCCATGCATTTGAATGGGGAAAACTGTTAAAATGTCATTTGAAGGGAAAAACCAGCAGGAAATTGGCAAATGGGCAGAATATTGATTATTCTGAAAAACGAAAATGGCCCAAGGGCTTCATCTGCCCCTGCACTGGGATTAAATACCAGAATATTCAAACATATTTATTGGTATATGCAGCAGATCTCAGGTGAGCGTTTACAGGACCATTGGTCCTCTGGTTTATTTGAGTCGGAGATACAGAGCTACATGAAAATAAAGTCAAATAACAGCCTTGGGTAGGTCAAGGATTTTGGTAACTAGACAGACAGATACATCATCCACTATGGCAGACCACCACAGTGAATGTTTAAGCAAAATTGGAAATAAATGAGTAATAAACCATACCGTAACCCCAGAACAAGTTTAAAAGTGGGCTGGAGGGGGATCTGTTAATGCATATTATGATGCCGCTAACTTTTTTTTTTCTGTTTTTCAGGTTTTAAAACCAGACTATATTTCAAAGTATGCTCTTGGTACAACAGAGAAGTTTGAGAAAATTATTTGTCAGGTATAAACTTTTGATAATAGATAGACACATTACATTTGAGTCACATCATGAAAAAAACAACAACAACAATTTGTGAAAACAGGCAGTAACTGCCCCACTGATCAGCACCTTTCTGCTCAGCTGATCAGCACCTTTGAATTTGCTATACAGATAGTACAGTCCCTTTTCTTCTTAAATGTCCAGCTTCTAGCCTGTTTCTGTGACTGTACAGACCGTTTTGTGTTGGACCTGGTTGGAAACCAAGATATATGTAGTTGTTTTTCTCATGTGAAGGCTCATATTTTAAAATTCTGATGCTGTTACTGTTTGCTGTAACTTGTTAGAAACTCCTAGAAAGTAAAGTGTAAAACCAAAGTGAGCACTAACCAAAATCAAAAGTATTGATACAGAGACACCAATCGGTTATCGGTGCTGTTTCTGAAAAGAGTTATGTAGATGAACATAATATAATAACTTGTTATCTTTTGGAGCCTATTTTGGCTTACCGTAACTATCATTTTGCTTTTAGCCAAACCTGGACATGGAGAGAAGAGCTCTAGCAAGGTTAGCAGAACATGGCTTCATTCAGGACATTGTGAAAAAGTTCAGACATGAACACGGCGATTGGAAAGAATTAACTGCATATCTAATGACAAAACATACATCAAGGGAATTCAAGAAAAAGAAAAATGCACAGAAACTTGCTAAAGTTGCCACCAATGTTAAAGCCACAGAGAAAATTGTTGAGTCTTACCTGGGTGATAAACTTAAAGATGCCAATGATGAAATTGTTGCAAAAGGTGAAATAAGCAGAATAATGCCAAAATCGGTAAAAAATGAAGAAAACAATGACAGTAATACTGTTTCAGAAGAGAAAACAAAAATGGATGATGGTGATGATGATGATGATGATGATGATGATGATGATGATGATGATGATGATGATGATGATGATGATGATGATGATAAAAGTAATGATTCTGAATTAAAAGAGGGACAGTCTGATACAATTTCATTCCCAGAAAAAGATGTATCAGCTATCAAGAAACCTTGTGACAATTTAGAGTCTAGGCCAAAACTATCTGAACACACTGGTACATCAGCAGATGAAACTTCAGAAGAATCTGACTCTGAAAGTGCAAATGATGTAGAAAATACTGAAAAAGAGGCAGTTGGTTCTTCACATAATAATACATTGAAACAGAAAAATCTGGAAAGATTAAAACAAAGAGAACTTCAGAAGGAGTCAATGACCAACAAAATCTGTTCGTTTAAAGAAAAAGTGGCTGGTGAAATGATTGTGAAAAAGATAAATTTAGATGAATGGACAGAAGACGTCACTGAAAAAGAACCTTCAAATACTGTGCCTGGATTTTTATTCAAAACTAACCCCCAGAAAACCAAAAGAAAAACCAGAGATCCTTTTTTCTGTACAAGTGATGATGAGAAAGAAACAAGAGATACAGAAAGTGATAATGATGATTCAGATGATGATGTAAAACACAAAAACACAGTTAACAATGATGCTAACAATGAGGATAATGAGGATTCAAACTCTGAGACAGAGCAACTCACCAGTGTTCGGGGTTTCAGTACAACTTTCCTAGGGTCATTGAATAGCGATAGAATGATGAAATGTGATGATCCCCAGTTTAGGAGTAATGAAGATTGGAAGAAGTTGAGGCAGGATAAGAAAGCAAAGTTAGCTGAAAGGTAGGTATTGGTGTAACATTCATAAAGTTAGCTGAAAGGTTGGTAATGTTGTAACCATTCATAAAAATAAACTAAGTTGCTTAAAGCCTTATCTCACTGCAATGGGACAACTAGAGACTAGTTCGGAACTATTTCGTGGCAAAGATTTATGATATTAATGCATCTTTCAAGTTGCAGTCTCATTGAATGGACATTTATGCGACAATGTCATGAATTTAGACCTAATTTTGCAAATACATTTCACGACTTTTGCGCGATAGTCACAAGACACTTGTACAACAGATGATCGATAGAGCTGATTGTTGATTGATAGAGCTGATCGAACTGAAAAAGTAGGTGCTTTCAGAGCTAAAAAACTAACAAAGGTAGGCTTAAGGGCGGCACATACCCGTACTGACATAAGTACCCACCCCGGGCTCACGACGTTCTCACAAATGTAGCTTTGCTTCATATTCACTCGTACGACTGTCGTGAGACATTCGTGAGAGTATCTTATGACATTCATATGAATGTCGCTTAGTTTTGTTTTCTCACCAGATAATCGCGAGTTGTTAACATGTTTTCTCAAGACTGTCACACGACTCGTACGACATTCATACCAATGTCTCAATGTTTGCGAATATTTTGGCGAATAAATTTGCACAAAACTTTTAAACATGTTTGAAACCTTCGCGACCAGTTTGTGACTAATTCGCAACACATGAAAATTCTTGCAACACTCGCACGAGTGTTGTGCGAAAGTTCCACATCTAAATTCGCAAAACAGTCACAAGGAATTGAATTCGCATGCCTTTGAGATGCTAGCTTTGGCAGAAGGTTTGGGGAAAAATTTTGACAGATATTTTGAAGTCTTTTAGAAATGAAAAACCCTGTCTGAAACAAAATTTACCAACCAGTTTGGGCATCTCTGTAAGCCTTCGGTCATTGTTTTGAGCAGAAATATGAAAAATATCTGGAAAGTTTTACATCCATAAAAAATGTGTATTGCATGGCCATGTTTTCATAATGATGCAAACATTTTACAGGTCTAGGGGCCCAGGAAGGGGAAGGGGTTCTAGAGGTCAAGGACGTCCACGGAGAGGTGAAAGGTCAAATAATGCAGGCAGTGGGAGAGGAAGAGGACCTGGCCCAAAATTGCATGAAAAACATACACCCAGCAGTGCCCCTGATAGAACAAAATCTGGTAAGTTTCCTGTGAAATTCATGAATTTAATAAATCACAAAAATTGTTATAAACACTGGAGAACAAAGAGGCTGGTGTCTGGGTTGGGATTTTAATTTCAATTGTATCAGTTCCTGTACTTTTCTTTTTTTTTACTTTTCACATTTAGAATTTCCTTAAAAATGCTGTCAGAGTGAGTCCCTCAATCATCTGGACTGTCATCAGTTTTTGCTCAGACATTCCTAAGAATCATAAAAAGTGTCCTATTAATAGCATAGTATGGCATCTTAACTTTGGTTGCTTTCTTGAAAAAAATTATTGTATTCTCAACAGAATAGAAAAATGAGCTGCGACGAGAAAATTAAAATTTTGGTTTCAGACCAAGTCGGACACAAACCGAGCTGTACAATCACTGAAAAAGGGCTAGAGGCTGGAAATTTTGGATTTAGAAAGTAGAAAAATTGTACTATCCATGTGGTGAAAACAAAGGCGCTGGTAACTATGAAGCTGATCTGCACCTTTGTTTTTCTCATGTGCAAAATGTATGTTTTCTGATGACATAGCTCATATAAAAATTGTGATTCAACCAAATAAGTCCAGTGTGGTTTTCAAGACGCACACTGAGCACAAGTCAGTGAGAAGAGCCAATTTCTGTTTAGAGGTGTTTTTTTTTGAAAATGGTAAGTCTTGGGGAAGTCCCATTTTTCATTATGAACAAAAGTAAAGGCAAGTATTTGAATGCCATGGCAACCAATGGAGTCCCAGAGTCCTTCCTGCTCCTCACAGGCTTACCAAGATCTACACTATTTGAGCTGTGACACAAGAAAACAGGTCTTCTCAGACCAGGTGCAACACAAACAGGCATTCACAGACACAGGAGAAAGCCAGTAACTTAAAATTTTGGATTTAGAAGAGATATTTACAATCATTGAAACAAAAACAAGGTACTGTTCGGCTGTGCAGTTACTGCATGGTGAGCTGCGTCTTTTTTTTTCACATATGCCAAAATAAAGTTTTCTCATGATACAGCTAATTTACCTTCAATACGACATGTCTTTTGAATATATTATATGTACTACCCAATAGTATTACCAGTTCATTGACACCAAGTATAATATGAACTGCGTCATGAGAAAAACATTTTTTGCCTATGCGAAAACAAAGATGCAGATCATCACCTTTGTTTTCGTTACAATGGTACAATCCCTCTTCTTCTTGAATCCGAAATTTCAAGCTCCTGGCCATCTTCTGTGGCGGTACTGGCCAATTTGTGACCAACCTCACATTGGAAAACATGGAACCGGTTTATCATGGGTCATATCATAATGCAAACGAATTATTAACCTCCAAATGTTACACATATTGTTTAATCGTACAGGTCCTGCCCCACTACCGAAACCAAGTGGAGATGAGATGTTATTGCGGCCTGCCTACCTTACCCATACCACCAAGGTACCCTCCAAACAAACAAAATCTCAAGCAACTACTGGTACGGCAAAGGTGGAAAACTTACACCCATCTTGGCAAGCTAGCAAGAAACGGAAAGAAGAACAATCTTCAATTCAGCATTTCCAGGGAAAGAAAATTAAATTTGATGACTGATATGTATGTGAAGTCTTGGAAAAAAATGCATTTCTAGTCATGTCTTGTTGTCTATTCGACCATACTACCAACAAATTGAACACTAAAGTGTCTTTCCCACTGTCTGATATTGTGCAGATGAAACACATTCTTGTCAATATTAAGCACACAGTCGTGTGTAAAAAAAAAAATTTAAAATCAGTTTACAAATGAAACTTTGACCAAAAACAGTTTTGATAACCTGTACAAAGAATACAGGGTGTTAAGAAAGTTCGAAGACATTACAATATTCCATATAACTCATACAATCTCAAAAATCTACACACTTAAAACCATTTTAATATAAGTTTGCACAGTATAATAGAACTTCTACAGCTTCTGTTTTGACTGGTTCGCATTACAATTTCTAAGCCAAGCTGCCACAGCTTGTCCCATTCCACATGAGATATTATTAAACATAATTTAAAACATTCACAATGTAAATATGGGAACATGAAATTACTTAAGTGATAGTCACTGGCCTAAATGTTACCATGAACATAATAGTTATTTTAAGATCTTTCAGGCCCTATTGATTTTCATCAGATGAAAACACATGATTTATGAACAGAAACGCTGTGTGTGTTTTGATAGGTGGTAGGCTAGACTTATTAGAAACAAAGTATGAAGGAAATAACTTACATAAAATATTTTGTATTATATGTTAAGTGTACGTGAAGTGAACAGAATTGTTACAAATGTCCATTTTGTCGATTGTGTGGTTAAAATTTATCATGCATTAAGTTTGACCGAAAAAAGTACCAAAATAGGATAAAATGACGGAAAATTAAGAATTTCGTTAACAATATAACCTTTTTACTTGTATTGACACCGTAAATCACAACAGTGTACACCCCTGTAAATACTACCCCGCAAAACTGAATAAACTTTTGGATGTGCATGTTATATTCAAAATAATAAAGTTTTTATCGCAAAATTTCATGGAGACGAATGTGAGGGACAGGCTCCGGTATAACATATTATTAAGTTTTGTTCAAAAATAACGAAGGGACGTCATCAAAAATGAGTTTAGGTTACACCACAAAATATATAATAGCATTATATAGGAAAACGAAATGACAATAACCATGCAGTTTCGAATATTTATAAAACATTTATCTATACCCCCTACTTTTTGTGGCCTATTTTAAGAATGGGGGTACCCTAAGACTTCACTCAGCAATTCCAGAAAGTTTATGAGAGAAATATGAAATGATAACTCTAATTGGCATAAAAACATTCCTGACAATATTTGTAATCAATGTATCACACCGTATTAGCGGCAAAACAGAACGCACTATAAGATCGCAGAACGCCGACCTTTTTGATAGGCCAGTGTTGCGGGTAAGTCAGTTAAATTGACATTTTTACATTAAATAACAAGGGTATGATTCAAAATGACTTCACATAGCTATTGTCGAATAAATTATGCAATGTTCTGTGCAGTAGTTGTTTCTGATTTCCATTTATTAAGGCCATGACATCCTTTTGAACTTTCGTATCTGCACTGTTTTCAGGTAAAAGTCGGCTTAATGATGTATATTCTCTAGTTATGAATATGATATTCAAAAGCGGCTAGTCCGTAAAACATTTGAATATCTTCCCTACACATCACTCAAGTTTCACCCCGCAGTTTAAAAGTTTGGCCGAGCTATGTACAATTTCAGAAAGGACGGGTAAATAAAAATGCAATAGAGAACACCTTTTCATAGATGAGACTGCAATCTGTGAACGCCTTGTATGGCAATCTATGAACAAAATCTTTAGAAGCTTAAAATAAGCTGTTAAAGCGGCAATAACAATGTTTCGTATTGTAGGTCATGCATAACTTAAATTGTACTGTTATTATATTGAAAGAGGATTTAGATTAAAAAATAAAACAATAAAATGGTAAAAGTATGACATAATCGACATGTACTCGTAGGCTTACATAGATCTACTTCAATTTGTGTTGAACGTATGTTGCATTAGCTGTGGCTTCTCTTTAGAACGACAATGTATATTGAATTAATATTTGACCCGGCAAGGGGTGATTCAAATGATGCTACCTAAGCTACCGTCAGAGTCATTTATATACCATCACATGCAAAAAAAACTACCGTCAGAGTCATTTATATACCATCACATGCAAAAACCTGCCGTCATCCTAGTATATGGTCAACGGTCGCTAACCGCGGCTACTGATGCTAAGTTACAGTATCATGGCTGCTGTTCTCCTAAGTAAATGGTGGCTAAACATCATCATCCTGCATATCAATTATTCTAAAAACTTCTTACAGCGCAGATAGATGCAACACCACACAAGATGTAACAAAATGGAGTGCAGTGATCGGAAACCAGGTCAATTTGACTGCCAACTACAGCGAAACAATGAATTGTCACTGTAGGTTTGCAGAAAAAGTTGACCATTTTTTAGCATAATGCGAAGGAGGTGCCGCAGTCGAGAAGCAGTTTATATTTGTCAAGCGAGGCGATGCAATAAACAGAGGAATGAAGTCTTGTTCTACATGTAGCCATATATAGTTTCGTGAAATTCAACGTTATTGCAATATTTCATGTGTATCAACAGACAAGAATAACGTTACAATCTAACCATGCATAATTTTAGCCGTAGATGGAAATTAAAATGTGATGCTGTCCCATCAGACCGGCAAGGCACGGCTTTGAATCTGTATCAGGATGGTTTACTGGTGACATGCCATATTGACAATACATCTCCAGGGGTGCTGCATCTTCAGTGGAGAGAAATTAGTCCCTGGCTCTCACAAGACATGCAAATGGCGAACCGAAACAAAATCAATGGAGAATACATGAATAACTTGTACAACCGTAGTCCAGAAGCTTCACTGTAATTCTAATTTACATAATGAACTGAAAAAAGACTAAAATAGCACTTAGAAAGAGTAAAAACGGAGTGAAACATATCAGAATTAAATTGTTCCTAGATCACCCAATATGTTCAATTTTGGCGTTCTGTGATTGCTACCACTGGCGTTCCCCATTGCCAAAGTAAGTATCATACACACTATAAGTTTAAACAGACACAGCGCTTTAAACATATCAGATCAAATCTATTTTATGCACACAGAATAAGCATAAAGGATCTGATTTTATATTTCTGCCTCGTAAACGATTGAATCACATCAAAGAAGACACGTATTCAAACATATGTAGGTTGTTCGGAAAGTTCGTGTAATTGTGTTATATGTCTCATAATTTTCATTCATATAGTTCTGTAAAGTTGGTGTGCGTGAACTTCCACTTATTCTTAATTGTTGATGGAAAAAAGAAAGAAAAGTGACCATAGAAACCAAAAAATACAGGTTGTCGTGGCAACGCCATCATTGGTACCTGGAGCAGTCCGAAAAATATCACTTTTTAAAACGAAGTCTTAATGAAATAAACATAATTTCTGACTGTTTGCTCATTGTCAGAAAAGCATGGAATCATCTTGTAATATGTCAACAACATGACATTGTTTCCTGAATATTTAAAATCAGTTCCATGTTCCACAAAGAAGTTATGGTCCTTTATTTTGAGGGTTGTATGGGCAAACCATGACGTCAAACTGCGTCGTTGCGTTGCAACAGATTATGAACTTCGGTATTTTCTTCATAAAATGCACACATAAACACATATTAGGATGGTCAAATAACTGGAAAACTATGAATAATGTAGTCCAACCTTTATGTACAAATGATATTCATGTTTTAAGAGTGGAATAAAAGCGACTGATGGCGATTTTACAAGTAACCAACCGGCAGTGGGATTGTGTTCCATTAAGAATTGCGAAAAATTGGAAGATTCAGCGGAGAATATTAGCAAAATAGACTCAGGGAGATGTATCACCACATACTGATACTGGCTACGAAAACTAATTACAAAAGCACGGACAGATGCATGAAATGCGTAAATATTATTAGCTCACCTGAGCCGTTAGGCTCACAAGGTGAGCTTATAGGATGGCCATGATCCGTCGTCCGTCGTCCACCATTTTCAAAGATCTTCTTGGCCAATCAAAGCCAAATTTTATATGAAGCATCTATAGGAAGGGGGAACCAGTATGTTTATAAATAATCCAGGTCACATGACCAAGATGGCCGCCATGCCCATATATGGTAAAAACCCTTCAAAATTCTTCTTCTCCGGAACCACTGGAACGATTTCAACGAAACTTGGCATGATGCATCGGGGACTAGAGTACTACAATGTGCTTATAAATTATGACTTTGGATGACCTTGGCCTATTTTACGGCAAGGTCAACATAGGTCGCCCATGCATTTGAATGGGGAAAATTGTTAAAATGTCATTTGAAAGGCAAATCTTGCAGGAAATGGGCAAATGGACTGAAGGTAGGTAATTCTGAAAAAAATTTGGACCCCAGGGGTTGGTCTGCCCCCACCCCGTACAGAGATGGGGTAATGGTAATGTGTAATGGTAATGCATTGTAATGCATTACAAATTTCAAAGTAATGGAAAGTAATGTGTAATGAAGGATTTTATCATTACAAGTAATGGTAATTTAATTAATTACAATGGAAAAAAATGCCTGTAATGCCACCATTACTTCTCATTACATTATCATTACTTTGTACATAAAAAATTGATGCAGCTTCTACAACTTCACATTCTGTGCATCAACAGGATGATGTGGTTAGACAGCAAATGAATAACCAAATACAATTTCTTTGCCAAGTTGTAAATTTATAATGTTAGAAACAAAGAAAGAGAACATCAGCTGTGATGATGATGATGATGATGATGATGATGATGATGATGATGATGATGATGATGAATAACAACATTGTTGTTGTTTTATGATTTCAAAAAGCCTTATATTCCCAGGAGATAATACTTTTATTATTGTTTCTATTGGTACAATTCTAAAGCAAGATCAAAATTTAGCTTGGTAGTCTACTTTGTTGTTGCGAAAGGTGACAAAGTAGAACAAAAGAGTTTGCAAAGTGTGAAAACAGTTGCTCAATTTAAAGACTACCCTGATAAATTGTTTGACAGATACCCCGACAGATACACACTTGAATGACTATAATGACACAAGTGGCTTCAAATTCAAACTTTCAAAAACATACAGCTAGTTAGCTGCACACATCCAAAAACATGAAAAGTTAAAAAAAATGAAAATCGAATCTAACTTAGAAATCAAGGCAAAACATCATATTTAACAATTTTATCCAGTGAAAATATGTTTTTGTAAAACAGCCCTTTCAAACATCATTTTTCAAAGGTGGCAAATGCACACCGTACATACGGCTCGTCAAATTCCAACTGGTACGTCAAATTGCAGATGTTTATGTCAGCGCGTGCGTTTTGGCGGGTAAGTTATTTTGCTGTATTTTACAAAGAATACCTAAACTTTTCATGGTATAATCTTATTGAGGCTTATATTTTTTCAATCTCCATCTGAAGGATCATTGATAATCAACTTTTACAGTGTATTCATCGTTTTATTCTGTCGCTTGGCGACAAAAACAATACGCCAAAGTACAGACGGGCGAATGTCATATGATAAGTGAAATTACAGACGGCCGATACGGAATGACCCAGACGGTAGATCAACGTTTTATGATACGGGTCTACTAAAACACTTCTTTGTTATGCAATAGTCAGTATATGGTTTAATTTGCATCGCTACAAACCATAAATTGCATAAAGAAAACATTACTTTGGAAGGAAACAACGTGAAACGACTGTCTTTAAACGATTTTATATGCCGCTTTTTTACTCAAGATGGCCAGTCGATGAACAAAAAGCTGATTGTACTTTTGACTATATAGAAATTTGGAAAAAAATGAAAGCAGATAGTGTGAACATTTGATAATATTCCACATAACTTAACTGATACATGGCTACTGCAAAGCAATTTTAAATATTCAAATAGAACACTACGCGACTCAGTACACGCACATGTATAAGCGCCATGAGACGGGGAATTATTTACGAATAACGCATTGTTTCTAGCTTTAATTATATGTATACCCCTAATTTTGATTATAAATTCAGTATGGCATGGGCCGGAACTGAACTTTGCGGTCTGTGCCTGGGCATACCAGGGTTCAAACTGATTGTTGGTTTCGCTCGGTTGAGTCTTCGCCCTAGAAACACCATGGCATAACCTGTGCTTTATTTGTTTGCCAATGTGCTTCTTTGATGGAATTTAATTTTTATACCAACGGAACAAAAACATGTGCTTTTGATTGTTTGAATTGATGCTTTACGTCCCAGTCAACAGATAAGGTCATGTCGGGACGTTGCCTCTATTTTATGGGACTTTTACGCAAAATGAGGATGTCATGACATCCTACAAGTGCTTGAAATATAAGAGCTGTCGCAGGACAGCGTAGCTCGCCTGACTTGTGCTTTGCCACTACATCTGTTAAAATCTATGACCCATGACCTTGACCTCAAGGTCACTCAGGTGGGTCATGATGGTACTGCGTAAAACTTCAGACCAATATCTAGCAACATGCAAAGTATCAACTCAATCCATCAATATGGTCAAGAGATATAGACTTACAAAAACATTAACCAAAAACTTAAACACAAAATTTCTAAGTCTGTGACCTTGACCTCAAGGTCATCCAGAGTGGGTCATGATGGTACTGCATAAAACTTCAGACCAACATCTAGCAACATGCAAAGTATCAACTCAATCCATCAATATGGTCAAGAGATATAGACTTACATAAACATTAACCAAAAACTTAAACACAAAATTTCTAAGTCTGTGACCTTGACTTCAAGGTCACCCAGGGTGGGTCATGATGGTACTGCGTAAAACTTCAGACCGATATCTAGCAACATGCAAAGTATCAACTTGATCCATCAACATGGTAAAGAGATATAGTCTTTTAAAAAACTTTAACCAAAAACTTAAACACAAAATTTCTAAGTCTGTGACCTTGACCTCAAGGTCACCCAGGGTGGGTCATGATGGTACTGCGTAAAACTTCAGACCAATATCTAGCAACATGCAAAGTATCAACTTGATCCATCAACATGGTCAAGAGATATAGACTTTTAAAAAACTTGAACCGAAAGTGTGACGCGGACGCGGACGCACACGTAAACGTAAACGTAAACGCGCACGACCGAGGTGACTACAATAGCTCTATGCACTTCGTGCAGGCGAGCTAATAACCATCCAACTAAGCCAAAAATGCTTATACGTATGGATGGTATGACTTGAACCACGTTTTGGGCAAGCTCAGACCAGAGGGGTTAACCAGTAATCAGATGGTCGGTCAGTAGTGTATAAGCTTTACCTGGATGTACAAGCAGCCCATCTATTTCTTTAGCCCCCAATGGGTGAGTGCCCATATCGCAACCCGACCACCTTCAAATACATATACTGATGTATATATTGTGCATCCTGCATACTGCCACAGAGTCCGGGGGCTCAAAAGTCATCAACATGACACGCGTATGTGTCGGTCGGGGTTCGAGACCACAACCTCTGGAGGATGATGGGAACTAACTACCCACTAGATCACACGACCGCACAACCGGCCGTGGTTAAGGTCGCTGACTATCAGCGCCTTTAAAATAAGATTAACCAAGGATCAAGAACTGAGACAATCAGGTGGAAATCTTTTTCTGATTATGCCTTTTCCTGATCTTTGTCTGCTTGTACCTTTTCAAACCCCGACCACTATATCACTCTCATAAAGTTATACTGTGTTTGAGTGGAAACAAAACAGCAGACACACAAAGTTGAAACAATTTCAAACCAATGTTGATTCATTCAACTTTGAAATAATGATGTAGAATCAATGTTGACTCAGTGAATCGAATTGATTCAATAATGTTTAAAGGTTGACCGAAACAACATTATTTTAACAATATTTCAACAATGTGTGTCTTAATGTTGATTCTACGGTTTCAACATTTTGTGCAAATGTTGATATAGTGAATCAATGTCGTGTGTCTTTAAGGTGGCCATTTTGTCTTTACCCATCTATAAACTGTATGACATCCATAACATTTCCAATTCAAGAAATACAATTTATTTTTTGAACGTATACTTCCAAGTTGACCGCTTAAGAAGGCCAAACAATGCCAGGGTGCCATGGGTATTTGAAATAATCGCACTCAACACGTCTGATGCGACACGTATCCAAAGTCGTTTCTACGTCTGTTATTTGACGTATCAAAAGCTATTGTCCGTCTGGTCTTTCAAGTATAAAGCGACTGTCGTGGTTCGTATCATGTAAAATCACACATGGTGCAAAAGAATGAGCTGCGCTATCAATAGTAGTAATTAATTTGAATAAAAGCTTAAATCAGGCTTTCAAATAGATACTAAGCTATATATATTCGAGCATGCGATTTTCAATTATTTCTAGTTATGGAGATATTTGGCAAAAAGTATGGATGTTTTCTGAAAACGTGCCGTTTTAAGACTTTCGTGCAATGTTTTCGCCAATCCACGGATAAGCTGACCATGACACCTGTATGTGCAGATGCGTGGAGGTCCACACACGACTGCCGATTATTATTTTCTTTTGAAACCATTAGCTAAAGTATACTAAAACAAGAAAAAACAACAAAAATAATTTAGCCGCCAAAACGCACGCGCTGACATAAACATCTGGAATTTGACGTACCAGTTGGAATTTGACGAGCCGTATGTACGGTGTGAAATGTCTTGAGGTAGAACATGTCATACACTCACTTTTGGTGAGGTACCAGCATAATAATCTAACACCACATGTTTTAATGCTGTCAGGCAATTCATAATATGTTTAGTCCAAAGTGAACTTTGTTCATATAGATCATATCGGGACAAATGTAATGTGTAATGGTAATGATTACATTTCCAAAGTAATGGTAATGGTAATGATTACTTTTCTAAAAAGTGTGTAATGGTAATGATAATGGTAATGAAGAAATTGCAATGTAATGGTAATGTAATTCATTACTTTCAAAAGTAATTGACCCCATCTCTGACCCCGTATATTACAAAAATATTCAAAGATCTTCTTCTCTGAAACCACTTGGCCAATCAAAGCCAAACTTTATAGGAAGCATCTATGGGAAGGGGGGAATCAATGTGTTTATAAATAATCCAGGTCACATGACCAAGATGGCCGCCATGCCCATATATGTTAAAAACCCTTTAAAATTCTTCTCCTGAACCAATGGACCGATTTCAACAAAACTTGGCATGAACCATCAGGGACTGAAGTACTACAATGTGTTTATAAATTATGACCTTTGGATGACCTTGACCTATTTTACAGCAAGGTCAACATAGGTCGCCAATGCATTTGAATGGGGAAAACTTGTAAAATGTCATTTAAAGTGAAAGTCTTGCAGGATATGGGCAGTAGGATTGAATATTAATGATTCTGAAAAAAATGGACCTCAGGGGCTCATTTGCCCCAGCCCCGGGGCATTATACATGACTGAGCGTGGATCTGGTAAAAGGTGTCTTCGGGCATTCAAGTACATTTTATGCTATTAAAATTTAAAAACCATCTAAATTTGAAATATTTGGCATGTTCTGATATTTATTTTATACAGCTTTAATATTGTAACACAATTCGAGACATATACTTTTCTTATGGTCAAACGTTATTTGTATCATGTATGTTGCCATGGCAGCCATTGTGCCAGAAGGACTACCCTCATTTTAAAAACCAGGTACGCCCTTTGTATTGCATGTTTTATCAATCAGTGTGTGAATTTGTGCCTATTGCATAGTCTGTGCAGTAGTCTAGTTGTTAAACTTCAAGAAACAAATCAAATTTCGAGAATTTTAGTCTTACCTTCTTTCAATTACAGTGATTTAAATACGTTAACGTCATCAACGTCCAAACGTCATCAACAGTTTTATGACGTCATGTTTAGATTGCATCATCTGCACACCTTTCAACGTTCATATCTTTGCTATTTGTAAAGATAATCGCTTCAATTTTTCAGGAAATACTCAGAGAAACTTGGTCTTTCATATGTAATTTTAAAATATCTTAATTTTGATTTTTTTCTGCCATAAGACCCCTTTTATCAGATCTTGGTCCATGTATATTCAAACATCTTCTCCTCTGAAACCGCTTGGCCAATCAAAGCCAAATTTCATGTGAAGCATCTACATGTATAGAATGGGGGAATCAATGTGTATATAAATAATCAAGGTCACATGACCAAGATGGCCGCCATGCCCATAGATGGTATAATAAATATTAAAACTGAGATCCTTTAAGAGCAGCGAACAAATTTATGAGAAAGGGGATGGGCCATACCGCGGTTTCGACTATTAAAGTCTCGTCAGTGACCCTTTAGATTTGGCAACATGGATCCAAAAAGAATTACTGAAATTTTGCAAGTTTCAACATGGTAGTCGATACAAAGACTGGTATTATATAAATGGGACCAAATACATTAAACATTGGTAAGAAAACGAATCTTAACCGATAATAAATTTCTGATTTCTCAGAATATCCTCGCTGATCTCAAAGGACAGAAAGGAAAATATAACCTGCACTATGGATGATGTATGGGGAGACTTTTTAGGGCCGCCACACGGCACAACACCAGCTGAGTAATAGCAAATTAATATTAAAACTGAGATCCTTTAAGAGCAGCGAACAAATTTATTAGAAAGGGGATGGGCCATACCGCGGTTTTGACTATTAAAGTCTTGTCAGTGACCCTTTAGATTTGGCAACATGGATCAAAACAAAATTACTGAAATTTTGCAAGTTTCAACATGGTAGTCGATACAAAGACTGGTATTATCTAAATTGGACCAAATACATTAAACATTGGTAAGAAAATGAATCTTAACCGATAATAAATTTCTGATTTCTCAGAATATCCGGACAGAAAGGAAAATATAACCTGCACTATGGATGATGTATGGGGAGACTTTTTAGGGCCGCCACATGGCACAACACCAGCTGCAGTAATAGCAAATAAATATTAAAACTGAGATCCTTTAAGAGCAGCGAACAAATTTATGAGAAAGGGGATGGGCCATACCGCGGTTTCGACTATTAAAGCTTTAGATTTGGCAACATGGATCCAAAAAGAATTACTGAAATTTTGCAAGTTTCAACATGGTAGTCGATACAAAGACTGGTATTATCTAAATGGGACCAAATACATTAAACATTGGTAAGAAAATGAATCTTAACCGATAATAAATTTCTGATTTCTCAGAATATCCTCGCTGATCTCAAAGGACAGAAAGGAAAATATAACCTGCACTATGGATGCACTAAACCCTTCTAAATCTCCGGAACCGGTGGACCGATTTCGAAGAAACTTGGTTTGAAGCATTGATGACTCAAGTACTACAATGTATGTATAAATCATGACCCTGTGATGACCTTGACCTATTTTAAGGCAAGGTCAACATGGGTTGCCTATGTATTTGAATGGATAAACTGTTAAAATGTCATTTGAAGGGAAAAACTTGTATGAACAGTATATTATTCTGAAAAAATATTAAAGGCCCAAGGGCTTCACCTGCCCCTATACTGGGACTGTTTTCTATAACATTGGTATATACAGCAGATCTCAGGTGAGCGTTTACAGGACCATTGGTCCTCTGGTTGGTGTTTATGCTCAGAAAGCGTTATCATCGCCAACTGGATTAAAATAATGTTTGACGTTTTTGCAAGATCATTTTACATTGGCGTGCTCCGGGTACCCATACCGCACCTTTTTGTAATGGACATATTTTTTAATATGTCTTAGTGCATCATCTTGGTTTTCACAGCATTTATAGAGAACATGTTGAAGTTTAAATAGGTTTGCTTCTTTTTGTTTTACTATGAATATTATGTGAATGATCAGACAATTATTCGAACTTTCCGAACGCCCCTCGTATTTGTTAGTTTTGTGTTCAAAAAGTGAAGAAACCGATAAAAAACTGTTATTTTCCAGATTCAGACGAGGAAATTTTGGACAGGAAAAACAAAGGTACATCTTAGAAATCGCCTCCAGCTAATGGTATACTCACCTTTGCTGACATGCCTTCAATTCCCATGAAAAACAAAAAAATAATAACCTTACCTGTCAAGGTCGGCGTTCTGCGATCTTATAGTGCGTTCTGTTTTGCCGCTAATACGGTGTGTGTATTCAACCGTGAATCCACTGGTACTGGAAATATAAGCAGTTTCTCAGACAGTCACCGGTTAAACCAAAATTTTGCATTTTTGTGACACTCAGCTCAGAAGAGGGGTAGCTTATTGCCACATATAATTTTCTTATTAGTTTCATAGAAAACTATGTTTTGTCCATTATATCTTGTATGACACTCATTTATGAAATCTAAATGCTTTATTAAACACTTTGTGTCCTTTTGAATGGTGTCTTCGAACTTTCTTAACACCCTGTAATTCAAGGGAGGTTATTATAGCCCTGCAAGTTTTTTTAGCTCACCTGAGCCGTTAGGCTCACAAGGTGAGCTTATAGGATGGCCATGATCCGGCGTCCGTCGTCCGTCCGTCCATCCACAATTTCAAAGATCTTCTCCTCTGAAACCACTTTGCCAATCAAAGCCAAATTTTATATGAAGCATCTATAGGAAGGGGGAACCAATGTATATATAAATAATCCAGGTCACATGACCAAGATGGCCGCCATGCCCATATATGGTAAAAACCTTTCAAAAATCTTCTTCTCCAGAACCGGTGGACTGATTTCAACGAAACTTGGCATGAAGCATTGATGCCTCAAGCACTACAATGTATATATAAATCATGACCCTGTGATGACCTTGACATATTTTACGGCAAGGTCAACATAGGTCGCCAATGCATTTGAATGGGGAAAACTTTTAAAATGTCATTTAAAGTGAAAGTCTTGCAGGAAATGGGCAGTAGGACTGAATATTAATGATTCTGAAAAAAAAAAAATGGACCCCAGGGGCTCATATGCCTCCACCCTAGGGCAATACACATGTATATTACCATAATATTCAAACATCATCTCCTCTGAAACCGGTTGGCCAATCTAAGCCAAATTTTATATAAAGCATCTATTGGAAGGGGTAATCAATGTGTATATAAATAATCCAGGTCACATGATCAAGATGGCCGCAAAGCCCATATATGGTAAAAACCCTTCAAAAATCTTCTTCTCCAGAACCGGTGGATCGATTTCAAAGAAACTTGGCATGAAGTATCGATGGCTCAAGTACTACAATGTGTATATAAATCATGACCCTGTGATGACCTTGACTTTTTTTTACGGCAAGGTCAACATAGGTCGCCAATGCATTTGAATAGGGAAAACTTTTAAAATGTCATTTAAAGTGAAAGTCTTGCAGGAAATGGGCACACGGGTGGTAATCAGGGGAACTAGCTCCAAAACGAGTCAACGAGATTTTGTTCCCTCGACATATCCGGGAACTCACGAGCTAGTCCTCTCGACGGAAAAACAGTAAACAAAGGTATTTTATCAATATTTATTTCTTTATAAGCTGTCTGCTACAAAATCCGGCAATGGTAGTCTGTGTAGATATGATTTAACTCCACTCGCTGATAGGATTGGTCCTTGGAATATGCACGGTGCGAATATGATTGTAAAAGAGCGTTGAAGACACGAAATGAAAATATGTCAACACGAAGATTTGGGACCACTATTTTTTCATTTTTCGTCAAATATATACCCTTCCAATCTCATGAAACATCATCCCTGATAAAACTAAGCCCCTGAAACCATATAAAAGCAAAATAATGCGGTGGAAACATTGTTTTGGGAGGATATTGACTAAATTACCATCCGAGCTAGTCCTCTCGACATGGAGCTAGGTGCCTCGTCAAGGAGATAGCACCCTCGTTGAGGTTTTAATGTTCGAATTAGACGGAATCCTCGCGTCGGTCTCCCGTGCGTGGTGCCTCTGTGCAAATGTTTTTTATGAGCCACCGAAGTGTAACGGGGTGCATCTTAGCCAGCTGATCTCTGTTTGAATCTACTCAATCGATTTCTTTAAATTATGCTCCCCTCTTCCCGTTGATGCATTTTGTTGACGCCCAAACCGGCGATCGATAGATCAGCTGGCTAACCTGCACTCAACTACACTTCGGTACCTCGTTCACTCATAGAAAGGAGGTATCACGGAACACCGATCGAACATTTCGTCTAGTATTCCTTGTACACAAACCTCTTATATGAGGGTTTCAATGGGGTACCTCTGAAATCGCTAATCAGTAAAATTTTGGCCCAAAAATTGCTAATCAGTAAACATTTGGCCCAAAAATCGCTAATCAGTAAAATATGTTTGCCCAGAAATCGCTAATCAGTAAAATTGTTGCCAAAAAATCGCTAATCGGTAAAATAAATGGCCAAAAATCGCTAATCAGTAAACCCCAATGGGACCCTCTTATATGTTCTGAGTGCGAAAGCATAAAGGCATTTGTGAAAGATATTTGAATCGTTAGTAATTTTTCTCCAGCACAGTATGTGTGTATCCCTCTTTTTCCAGAGAAGTGGAAACATAACGTTTACCGGTGTATTTACATTTTGTGTGTAATTCGGTTATTTTGTATTAATAGTGCTACGTAAAGTAAAGGTGGCAATACCTTGCAATCATAAAAACAGAATATAGTTATGTTTTAAAATGAAGCTACCCTTCGGATTGAGAGGTATCACATATTTTCTTAGTTTTTCACCGTTGCCAGAAAAAAGATGATGGGGGTAGGGGATAATAGAAATACAACACGTGTAAATGTTTTCCTCTCGAAGTGAATTTTAAATCCTATGTTGCTTAAACCTCATACCTGATTTTATAAATCGTAAACACGACCGCATACGGCTTGATTAATTTTTATTATTTTGAATTTCTAATGCTTACAGTTTTTATGTTTTTTACCGCATTTGAAAAACCACATGAAAATAGCGAGTTGAAATATTTAAAATACACAAAAATCGTCAAAACAAAAGTGAGTATAGCTTTGGAGGCTTCAACTTTCATCTTTAGATATTCTTCACAGAAAAATGGTAACAGAGCGCCTTCGATTCAAAATTGACACGGAAACGATAGTGTAGGGTCTTTATTAGCGCCAAAATCGCAAAAAGCCGCTATTTTGATAAATGAAGAATGCGTGGCAAGTTCGATTAATTCTACTATTTCCAATTAAAACAGCACATCGTGCACATTAACTGCAAAAATGGCAAAGGAAAATCGTAAAACATATAATACAGCAATACAGCAATTTTATTAATTGCGCCAGTAAACGGTTTACACCGGTAAACGGGTGAGTCACCATATGAAGCAAAAAAAAAAAAAAAAAAAAAAAACATAATACGAAATTTCAACTGAAACTTTCATTTTTACTTATGACAAGTCACTGTATTTTGTATAGGCGTGTTTTCGTAATGTGTTGTTTTCGTTCGTATGTAATACAGTAGCATAATGAATTGTGGTCTGCTGTGAGTTATGTACGGTTAACATCTGTAAAACATCTGTAAAATTGCAGTTAAATCCCATTGCTCGTGATATTTATATTGTAAATCATAATGTCCAAGTTACAAAACAGTATACCATCATGGCCCATGCTAATTGTGTATACAATTTATGATCATTTCCTATCTATGGTGCTAAAACCAGGAACGACAGCTATCATGAAATGACATTTTTGACTCAGTAAAACCTCATCGAGGGTGCTATCTCCTTGACGAGACACCTAGCTCCATGTCGAGAGGACTAGCTCTGACGGTAATTTAGTCAATATCCTCCCAAAACAATGTTTCCACCGGATTATTTTGCTTTTATATGGTTTCAGGGGCTTAGTTTTATAAGGGATGATGTTTCATGCGATTGGAAGGGTATGTATTTGACGAAAAATGAAAAAATAGAGGTCCCAAATCTTCGTGTTGACATATTTTCATTTCGTGTCTTCAACGCTCTTTTACAATCATATTCGCACCGTACACATTCCAAGGACCAATCCTATCAGCGAGTGGAGTTAAATCATATCTACACAGACTACCATTGCCGGATTTTGCAGCAGACAGCTTATAAAGAAATAAATATTGATAAAATGCTTCGAGACATACCTTTGTTTACTGTTTTTCCGTCGAGAGGACTAGCTCGTGAGTTCCCGGATGTGTCGAGGGAACAAAATCTCGTTGACTCTTTTTGGAGCTAGTTCCCCTGATTACCACCCGTGGGGCAGTAGGACTGAATATTAATGATTCTGAAAAAAAATGGACCCCAGGGGCTCATCTGCCCCCACCCCGGGGGTAATATACATGTATATTACCATAATATTCAAACATCTTCTGCTCTGAAACCGCTTGGCGAATCAAAGCCAAATTTTATGTGAAGCATCTATGGAATGGGGGAATTAATGTATATATAAATTATCAAGTTCAGATGACCAAGATGGCTGCCATGCCCATATAAGGTAAAAACCCTTAAAAAATCTTCTCCGAATCTGGTGGACCGATTTCAAAGAAACTTGGCATGAAGCACCAATGGCTGAAGTACTACAATGTGTATATAAATCATGACCCTGTGGTGACCTTGACCTATTTTAGGACAAGGTCAACATAGGTCGCCAATGCATTGGAATGGGGAAAACTTTTAAAAAGTCATTTGAGGTGAAAATCTTGCAGGAAATGGGTAGTAGGACTAATAAGAGCTGTCGCAGGACAGCGTAGCTCGCCTGACTTGTGCTTTGCCACTACATCTGTTAAAATCTATGACCCATGACCTTGACCTCAAGGTCACTCAGGTGGGTCATAATGGTGCAACATAAAACTTCAGACCAATGCAAAGTATCAACTTGATAAATCTACATGTTTAAGAGATATAGACTTATAAAAACATTAACCAAAACTTAAACACAAAACTTCCAAGTCCGTGACCCTGACCTCGAGGTCATCCAGGTGAGTTGTGATGTACAGCATAAAACCTGAGACCAATATCTATCAACATGCAAGTATCAACTTTATCCATTAACATGTTCAAGAGATTTAGACTTTAACCAAAAAATTTAACACAAAATTTCTAAGTCTGTGACCTTGACCTCAAGGTCACCCAGGGTTGGTCATGATGGTACTGCATAAAACTTCAGACCAATATCTACCAACATGCAAAGTATCAACTCGATCAATCAACATGGTCAAGAGATTATAGACTTACAAAAACTTAAATCAAAAACTTAAACACAAAATTTCGAAGTCTGTGACCTTGACCTCAAGGTCACCGAGAGTGGGTCATGATGGTACTGCGAAGCATCTATAGGATGGGGGAACCAATGTGTATATTAATAATCTAGGTCACATGACCAAGATGGCCGCCATGCCCATATATGGTAAAAACCCTTCAAATATCTTCTTCTCTGAAACCAATAGATTGACTTCAATGAAACTTGGCGTGAAGCATCCATGGCTATAGTACTACAATGTATATATAAATCATGACCCTGTGATGACCTTGACCAAGTTTATGGCAAGGTCAACATGGGTTGCCCATGCATTTGGATGGGAAAAACTGTTAAAATGTCATATGAAGGGAAAAGCCAGCAAGAAATTGGCAAATGGACAGAATATTGATTATTCTGAAAAAAGAAAACGGCCCAAGGGCTTCATCTGCCCCTGCACTGGGGTTAAATACCATAATATTCAAACATGTTTATTGGTATATGCAGCAGACTCAGGTGAGCATTTACAGGACCATTGGTCCTCTGGTTTAAAATTCTCAGTACATTATTGTTATACATCAAAATTATAAAATGGCACTCAAATGACTTGAAGGGTGTCCACAATTTGAGCAAAGCCATGACTTTTCCCTGACCAAAATCAAATTTCTCTTGACTCAAAGTTTGTGTATTTTGCATGTTGTTTTCTCTCACATTTGGGGAGTCATGAAGTGCCACTTTCTTCAGCTTCTTCACAAAGAATAATTTGAAATGAAATGAATAATGCTTTATCATTTATGAAAACATTATTCTCATTATAAAATTCAAACATGAAGAAAATGCTTACGCTATTACATGTATTCTTGATATATTTTGCAATTCATAACATTTTTTTTTTCAAAATTCCTAGACTTTTGGCTCAAAATGCAAATTTCCCTGACGTCAAAATTCCTTTAAAAAATATTTTTCTCCCTGACTTTTTCCCTGACCTTGGACACACTAAATCTTCAAAAATCCCAACTCAAAATATATTTTGGCCAAAAAATTGAATCTGCCTACCAAGTTTCGAAATCTTTGCAATCTTATAAAAGTGGAGTTTAAGGGGGTATACATTTCACGGACATATTATCATGTTGGGTAGAGCTTTACCCTTTATTTATCAAGTCAAGACTAGCTCTCAAGTTTTCAAACAACTCTTGTAAAATTCAATGCCTTTGGGCTAACACAATTGAGTCATGCCTGGAAAAAAAATAAAGACAAATTTTTCAATTTTTCTACATTTTAATTTTTTCATAATTTAGTCAAGTTAATATTTTGTCACAATTCTCAAATACATGAACATGTACACACAGAATACTAATAACATTACTTCCAATCACAATGACACTATTATAAATGACATCATTCATTGAGCCCAAAATGAGAAAACCAACAATGTGGCTGTACAAGCACAGAAGATGGCTAGAGGCTGATAATTTTGGATTAAGAAAGTAGAGGGATTATACCATTCGTGTAGCGAAAACAAAGGCACAGATCAGCTTTGCAGTTACTGAGATGCTGATCTGCACCTTTGTTTTCGTACATGTTAATTCGCATGATGCGACTCTTATCTTTGGATATTAGCAGCCACAATAATCCGAGACTTGTTGCTTGAACACCTTAGTCATCTGTACTCATCTGATTTTTATACAGATTACATGTGCATTTGTTATATTATCCTCATATGCTTCGCATTACATAGCAAGGCTTAAAATTCCCAAAGCAGAAAGAGAACAAATTGTATGATGTTATGTACAGCCCATTAAACAATTCAGTAATGTGGAGCTGAAGACTTGACTAAACCACACTAAACCACAGACCCAGGAGGTAGTTCAACAATAATTTGTGGCTATTCCTGTAACCATAAATGCACTGAGGCTTCAAAGTGCAATAATGTATGAGCCACCGCACCAGAAAACCAACAATCTGCTTTTCGAAAACAAAGACAGAGATGAGTAGTGCAGTAACTGCACAGCTGATCAGCACCTTTGTTTTCGCTACTCGGATAGTACAATTCCTCTTCTACTTAAATCCAAAATTTCAAGCCTCTAACCTGCTTCTGTGCTTGTAGAGGCTGGTTTGTGTCGGACCTGGTCGGAAACCCAAATTGTTGCTTTTCTTACAAAAAGGCTCTTATGTATCTGATGGGAGTTTCAGTAGTAATACCGGTAGTTATCGCCCTGAAAAAGAAATGAAGGTTCTGCCGTCTTCCAGCTCAATAGATGTATGTCCTGGGTCCCATACCCATCGGCTGCATCGTGTCGTGTACTTGAGCAAGGCACATTAACTCACAAGTACTGGTTAATACCCCGAAAGCAATAGCTCTGTCCCGACATTATTGAAAGTTATTGACTGGGATGTTAAACCTCAAAACAAACACTAGATCTACTGTCAAAGTCCCACACATTCAGACGTAATCTACCGGTATATCTGCTAACCAGGATTGTAAGCAACGATCAAACTAACCAGTTAATTTCAGCATGTACTCTAGCTTTGTTGCCTTGTTCTGTCAGACAACAATTTAAAGACTCATTCCATTCCTTAAACTACCATTTGAGCCCCAACACGAGAAAACCTGTACGGTGTTTCTGACCAGGGCGGACACAAACTGGCATGTGCAAAAGCACTGATCAGCTGTGCAGTTACTGGAAAGCTGATCTGCGCCTTCATTTATGCATATGCAAAATTCCGGCTTTTTCATGATGCGGCTCATTTATAATAAGTTGTGACTCAATCATATAGTTAGCACACACAAACAATATTTACATTTGTACATCAAGGTAATAAGGTGAAAGAAATAAATTACTATCCACATAATCACATATAGTGCAATACTGATTTTTTTCGTTTCTATAGTTTAAAATATCTACCACTACACAGCATTAATCAGTGACTTATCCAAGAGGCAGCACATAGAATCATTACTTCAAACCTTTCATGTAAGCGCGGTGGCATAGTGGTGGAGTACAGGACTAGAGCCAGAGGTTCAATACCTATCTTGGCAGTATAGTGTCCTTGAGCAAGACCCCAATATTAAGATATCATCAAGAACCAGCTGTGCAGCGCTCATGTTAACCCATATTTGAGAAATGGAGATGTCCATCATTTTCATTTGGATGAGTTCACTTTTGTTTTTAGTGGCATCAGAATTGAAGTGATTAAAGTTTTTTTTATTTTTCTATGAAATTCTAAGCAAACAGAATTACCCCAGATGGGACACTGCGTTCTGCAGCATTGCATCTTGGACTATGCTATTTGCCTATTTCCCACGAAAAGGACTAAGCATCGCGCCTCGGCTATGCTATTTGCCTATGTCCCACGAAAAGGACTAAGCATTGCGCCTCCTTTCATACATATGCCAAAACAGACACATATCAATAGTGCACCTATTATTGTCACTTATCTTTCCAAATTTAATCTGACATTGTTGGCCTCTAGTCATCTTCTGTGGCTGTACAGTCTGGTTTGTGTCAGACCAGGTGGAAAACTACCTTCTGAATTTCCAACCTGGTTAGACACAAACTATACTGTAACTTATCCCTTAAATATCTAATATTCCTGATTTCTACTGTTGTAACATGATGGTGGTGTTTGTGCTTTATATGAGCTGCGTCATGAGAAAACCAGGTTTTTGCTTAGGAGAAAACAAAAGACGCAGATCAGCTGTAACTGCACAGCTGATCAGTGCCTTTGTTATCGCTGCAAGGATTGTCCAATCCTTCTTGCTGAATCAGAAATTTCAAGCTTCTAGGCCGGTTTGTGTCAGACCTGGTTGGAAACCCCAAGACTGGTTTTCTCGTGTCACGGTTCATATAGCACTCAACAGTTGAAGTCTTTAGGAGGTGTGACCTCACTTTCAATCCTAAAGACAGGAAAAACACTGGTTCCAACTTGCTACCCCTGGTTTAAAAAGCCAGAGACTTAACCACTATACCACATAAGCTACTCCGTATTAAAGTCTGAATGAAACTGGAAGAAAACATATAAATAAATATTTCATAAGACAAATGCTATCAAGATTCCATAATATGAATTTAATAGGTGGTACCTATACTCGGTCGTTCTAGAGTAAACATCCACTGCCATATATAATGCTACTGGCCGTGGTTAGACAAAATGCTTTTGTTCTCCTCTAAAAGAAATTAAGTTGCATGTCATGGCTTTGACTGATCAAGAATCTCATAGAAAAACTTTGAAGTTTGATTTTTGAAGGTTGACTTACGCCAGAACATGGTATGTAATAAGTTTATCGGTAAGGTCAAGGCTGTGGGAATATACTTGTGTAAAAATTCACTTATGAAAACATAAATACTTGTCAAACAACTCAAGTGTAAACCTAAGCTGAGTCAGGTGTGGACGCAGGTGGAAGCCTGGAAGCCTAGGCTTCAACATAACTTTTTTCAAGTATGGTCTTTCTGAGAAAAATCTATGAAAAAGAAAAGAAATTTAAACTAAAAAAGAAAGAAAATATAGAAAATGAAAAGAAAATTAAGAAAATATAGAAAATGAAAAGAAAATTAATAAATATCTTTAATCTGGTCTGATTTTTTTTCTTTTCGCATTTTGATTCCACTGTAGGTAGAAGTCTGATGAAACTGTGTATTTACTGGCTGATCCATGATCAATTTTAAACTGAAAATGAACAATGGCCATTGTGTTTCTTAATACATGCATCCAAGTATTTATGGGTTTGATTGATTCTCCTCAGTGGTAGAGTATTTTACTCCTGATTCAGGGGTCTTAGATTCGAGACCTACTGCCGCCGTGATGTGTCAATGAGCAAAGACTTTTTGACTTCCCACAGTAAAGGTTAAATACCCATGAAGTGGTGGCTCCGCCCAGAAGAACTGTTGACTGAAATCAAATCAAATTCAAAAATTTCTCCTCCAGTTTTCACTAAATAATTATCTAAAGCGGTGGTTCTGTCCAACATGACTGGAAAATTGTTGACTGGCACACTAAGCCTTAAATCAAATCAGTTAAAACCAGAGGACCATTGGTCCTGAGAACGCTCACCTGAAGCCTGATCTTGGAGTATTAAGTCATAATGAAATGACCTTGACCTTGAATACTCACACACCTTTATTGACTTCATAAGTTGTCTGCATCTGCAAAGTTTCAGGTCTCAGGCTGCAATAGTTTCCGAACCCAGTGATTTCTGAGAAAACCATAATTTTAATTTTGATATTTAAATGACCTTGGGCCAAGGTCAAGACATGACCTTGGCCTTCATTAATAACTTACCTTCATTGAATCCATTAGTTGTCTGCATCTAGCAACTTTCAGGCCTCAGGCTGCAACAGTTTGTTTTCGCCTTTTCCCATGTAAAAGCCTATGTTTCCAAAATTGACCTTGCCGTAAAATAGGTCAAGGTCATCATAGGGTCATCATTTCAACAAACTATGATGGGCTGGAGTCCCAAATGCTACATACCAAGTTTCATGAAAATTGGCCTGCTGGTTCTGGAGAAGATTTTTGAGTGGTTTTTACCATATATGGGCATGGCGGCCATCTTGGTCATGTGACCTGGATTTTGCGATCAAACTTTTGTCTCCCCTACCCATGGATGCTCCACATAAAATTTCACTTTGATTTGCCAAGCAGTTTCAGAGAAGAAGATCTTTGAAAAGTGTGTATGGACAACAGACTGGCCAAGGTCAAGAGATGACCTTGACCTACATTATTCACATACCTTCATCTACTCCATTAGTTGTTTGCATCTACCACTTTTCAGGCATCAGGCTGCAATAGTTTTCAAAAAATCCATAGTTTTCACTTTTTCCCATGTAAAAGCCTATGTTTCCAAATTTGACCTTGCCGTATATTAGGTCAAGGTCATCCAAGGGTCATCATTTTATCAAACTATGATGGGCTGAAGTCCCCAATGCTACATACCAAGTTTCGTGGAAATCGGCCAACCGGTTCTGGAAAAGAAGATTTTTGAGTGGTTTTTACCATATATGGGCTTGGCAGCCATCTTGGTCATGTGACCTGGATTTCGCAATCAAACTTTCGTCTCCCCTATCCATGGATGCTCCACATAAAATTTCACTTCAATTGGCCCAGCAGTTTCAGAGAAGAAGATCTTTGAAAAGTGTGAATGGACAACAGACTGGCCAAGGTCAAGAGATGACCTTGACCTAAATTAATCACATACCTTCATCTACTCCATTACTTGTTTGCATATACCACTTTTCAGGCCTCAGGCTGCAATAGTTTTCAAAAAATCCATAGTTTTCACTTTTTCCCATGTAAAAACCTATGTTTCCAAATTTGACCTTGCCGTAAAATAGGTCAAGGTCATCCAAGGGTCATCATTTTATCAAACTATGATGGGCTGAAGTCTTCGATGCTACATACCAAGTTTCGTGGAAATCGGCCCACCGGTTCTGGAGAAGAAGATTTTTGAAGGGTTTTTACCATATATGGGCGTGGCGGCCATCTTGGTCATGTGACCCGGATCTTGCGATCAAACTTCAGTTCCCCCTACCCATGGATGCTCCACATAAAATTTCACTTTGATTGGCCAAGCGGTTTCAGAGAAGAAGATCTTTGAAATTGTGGACGACGGACGGACGACGGACGGACGGACGGACGCCGGATCATGGCCATCCTATAAGCTCACCTTGTGAGCCTTCGGCTCAGGTGAGCTAAAAATCCATAGTTTTCACTTTTTTCCTATGTAAAAGCCTATGTTTCCAAATTTGACCTTGCCGTAAAATAGGTCAAGGTCATCCAAGGGTCATCATTTTATCAAACTATGATGGGCTGAAGTCCCCGATGCTACATGCCAAGTTTCGTGGAAATCGGCCCACCGGTTCTGGAGAAGAAGATTTTTGAAGGGTTTTTACCATATATGGGCGTGGCGGCCATCTTGGTCATGTGACCTGGATTTCGCGATCAAACTTGAAATGCCACTACCCAAAGAGGCTCCACATAAAATTTCAACTAGATCAGCCAAGCGGTTTCAGAGAAGAAGATCTTTGAAATTGTGGACGACGACGGACGACGGACGACGGACGGACGCCGGATCATGGCTATCCTATTAGCTCACCTTGTGAGCCTTCGGCTCAGGTGAGCTAAAAATCTACCCCAGCTTTCACCAAATAATGATGTAAAAATTTTGGACAGACAAATGGACCCTGCCTATCCTTTAGGCTCATTTGTAGGCCTCGAGCTAAGGTGAGCTAAAAAGGCATGGTAAATAGGAGAATATATATTGATTTTACTTCACTTTATTTTATATTTTTAACATTGAAGAGATACAAAAACAAAATGGAAAAACAGGAAAGCTCCTAGAAAATTCCTGAAAACATAAGAGTTGAAGGTAAAAAAAAAAATGACACAACCACATAAAATCTATCACACACATATTTTTGTTTATGGTAAGGATGTTTGCTGCCAAAGAAAAAGTATTCAAACTTTTTTTTTAATTGCTCTTTTTTTGCTTCCAAACTATAAAACATGACATTTGAAAACAAAATTACTATAGGGCAGTGTCCATTTTTCAAGCTACATGCCTCTAAATGCGACCTCTTAACAAATTTTTAAAATTTAGAGGAAAAAAAAAAATCAGTTAAATTTTATTTCTTTCATATATGGTTGTCCTGCACACAAATTCATGAAGAATGTCCTTGACTATTGTTTTATTTTGCTAAAACAGAATATTCTGAACTTAAGTTATTCAAAAATTTTCAACTTGAACTGGATGTTAAAATTTTACAAACCATGTAACAACCCCTTCCCCTAACTTGAAAAGTTGTAAAAAGTCAGAATTTGTAAATTTGTCAAATCCATATTTGTAGATTCAAACTTTTTAAATATATTTTCACATAAAATAATACTAAGTATAAAGCTTGTCCATATTGTTCGAATAAAGAAACCAGAGGACCAATGGTCCTGTAAACGCTCACCTGAGATCTGCTGCATATACCAATAAACATGTTTGAATATTATAGAAAACAGTTCCAGTATAGGGGCAGATGAAGCCCTGGGACCATTTTCTTTTTCAGGATAATCAATATCCTGTCCATTTGCCAATATCCTACAAGTTTTTCCCTTCAAATGACATTTTAACAGATCAACCCATTCAAATACATAGGCAACCCATGTTGACCTTGCCTTAAAATAGGTCAAGGTCATCACAGGGTCATGATTTATATATACATTGTAGTACTTGAGTCATCAGTGCTTCATGCCAAGTTTCTTTGAAATCGGTAAACCAGTTCCAGAGAAAAAGATTTTTGTAGGGTTTTACCATATATGGGCATGACGGCCATCTTGGTCATCTGACCTGAATTATTTAAATATACATTAGTTCCCCTTTCCTATAGATGCTTCATATAAAATTTGGCTTTGATTGGCCAAGCGGTTTCAAAGACGATCTTTGAATATTATTGTAATATACATGTATACCCACCCCAGGGTGGGGGCAGAACAACCCCTGGGATCCTTTTTTTTCAGATTCACATATCTTCAGTCTATTTGCCCATTTCCTGCAAGTTTTTCCTCTCAAATGACATTTTAACAATTTTTCCAATTCAAATGTATGGGAAACCATTGTTGACCTTGCCGTAAAAAAAGGTAAAGGTCATCCAAAGGTAATAATTTATAAACACATTGTAGTACTCTAGTCCCCAATGCTTCATGCCAAGTTTCGTTGAAATCTGTCCAGTGGTTCCGGAGAAGAAGAATTTTAAAGGGTTTTTACCATATATGGGCATGGCGGCCATCTTGATCATGTGACCTGGATTATTTATAAATACATTGATTCACCCTTCCCATAGATGCTTCCTATAAAATTTGGCTTTGATTGGCCACGTGGTTTCAGAGAAGAAGATCTTTGAATATTATTGTAATATACATGTATATTGCCCCCCGGGTGAGGGCAGACCAACCCCTAGTGTCAAATTTTTTTTCAGAATCACATATCTTCAGTCCATTTTCCCATTATCTGCAACTTTATCCTTTCAAATGACATTTTAACAATTTTCCCCATTCAAATGCATGGGTGACCTATGTTGACCTTGCCATAAAATAGGTCAAGGTCATCCAAAGGTAATAATTTATAAACACATTATATACTCTAGTCCCAATGCTTCATGCAAAGTTTCCTTGAAATCGGTCCAGTGGTTCCGGAGAAGAAGAATTTTGAAGTTTTTTACCATACATGTATATGGGCATGGTGGCCATCTTGGTCATGTGACTTGGATTATTTATAAACACATTGGTTCCCCCTTCCCACAGATGCTTCATATAAAATTTGGCTTTGATCGGCCAAGCGGTTTCAGAGAAGAAGATCTTTGAAAATGGTGGAAGACGACGGACGACGGATGGACGCGGGATCATGGCCATCCTATTAGCTCATCTTGTGAGCCTAACGGCTCAGGTGAGCTAATAAAACCAGAGGACCAATGGTTTTGTAAACACTCAACTTCGATTTGACTATAATGGTCATATACATGTATAGCTACAAGGCAGTGTCAATTTCCTTTTCAAGAACAAAATCATAAATATTCTAATAATTCTAGCCATTTGCCCATTTCTTGAAGTTTTTCCCTTCAATGGCATTTTGACAGCTTTCTGCATATTTATGTGACCGAAGTTGACCTTGACTTTAAATTTGTCAAGGTCATCACAGGGTAATGATTTTTTTTTTTATTCAATTTAATGTCCCTTACAAGATTATTTCAGCTCATATGAGACGGGCCAATCAGTAGCTGGGGCAAAAACGGAGAACCCCGAGAAAAAAAAATGACACACCCACAAGCAGAACTTGGCTTTTCTCTCATGTGGCCAGAGCGGGGCTTGAACCCACACCAGACACAGTGGTGAGATGATCGAATGGTTAAGTGCGGTAATGAAATATCAGCGCTCTTAACCACTCGGCCACGGGGGCCGCCAAGGGTAATGATTTAAAAACACATTGTACATGTTCTACACTAGTTCCAATTAATACATATATATACCAAGTTTCATTGCAATAGGTTCATCAGTTCCAAAGAATATTTTTTAAATTTGACTTTGATCAGCCAAGGGGTTTGGGAGAAGAAGACTTTTGAATATTATGATTATATACATGAAAATACCTCTGGGATCCAGTTTTTCTTTCAGAATCTTAAATCGTAAGCATATTTGCACATTTCCTGCAAGATTTGCCCTTCAAATGATATTTCAACATTTTTCCCCATTCAAATGCATGGGCAACCTAAGTTGACCTTGTCATAAAATAGGTCAAGGTCATCACGGGGTCATGATTTATACAACTTTGTAGAGCTCCATTCCCTGATGCTTCATGCCAAGTTTCAAAATCAAAGGCCTTCTGCTTCTGAAGAAGATAAATAAAGGTTTATGCTATTTAAAGTCATGGGTGCCTTCTTGGTCATGTGACCTGGACCATTTCTATAAACTTTTGTTCCCTCTTCCTAAGGATGCTCCACATGATGTTTGGCTTTGACTGGCCTAGCTGTTTCAGAGAAGATCTTTGAAATTGTGAATGACGGATGACAGAGCATGGGTATACTATAAGCTCACCTGTGAGCCTTTGCCTCAGGTGAGCTTAAAATGGTTTGGTGCTCGCTATTTTTGATCCCTGAAAAAAATGTTTCAAAAGTTTGTGTTTCTTTTTGACTGTATTTAACACTTTCACTTCTCCAATAATTCTGACTTTTCCACTTTTTTTTTTGGTATCAAGTTTAAAGTTTCTCAGTGTCTACAATATTTCATTTATGTTGTGACAGAACCAGTACTCTAGTGAGTTCATGTGTCTTGCTCAAGGACACAACATGGTGCCTGGGGGTGTTCGAACCCAGGACCTCTCAATTTTAAGTCTGATGTTCAACCACCAGGCCACCGACTCCCCTTTCCATATTTTGATTTCAAATGGCTTAATCAGTTTGCAGTGAGTATTTCCTTGTGTTCTTTAAGTTTCATTTCCTGCACTAGCTTCCACTATTATCACTGGCTTAGCACATAGGAGTCACATACAGAATGTTCAATTTCACCGTCGTTTCTTCAGGGGGGATCACCATTCTGAAATGAAAAATACCACATCGAATAAAGAGAAAACTAGTGTTACCAGATGTAGCCTACCACATTGTAAATCTTTACTCTGTTCAAATTCCAACCACAGGACCAATGGTGCTGTAAACGCTCACCTGAGATAAATACTGATAAACTTGTTATAAAGCTTGTTTGATTATAGCGGTCAAATACATGAATATTATAGCCCCAGGGTGGGGGCAAATGAACTGCTTTGATCATTTTTTTCAGAATCATACATGAATCTTGGAAGCTTTTCCCTTCAATGACATTTCAACAGTTTACAGTTTAAGACGATACTTCTGTTGTGGTTCTAATTGTTTTTGTGTTTTGGAGTCAATTTTTGTGCTGTTTGAGCCTTACATGTATGTACGTTTTCATATTTTTAGTTCAGTTGGGGTAACTGATTGGCCGCCTATTGGGGAATAGCTGCTCACTTGGCTAATGATATGTCTTCTTGGTATACGTACATGTACCTAAGTGTCATTTTAGTTGTTTTTTTTTTCCATCCCTCGGTTTATAGAGTGGGAATATCTTTCTGATTGTGCCATTTCCTGATCACTGCCTACTTGTACCTTTCTGTACATGTAAAAGTTGGCTTTAATTGGTCAAATGGTGTCAGGGAAAAAGACCTTTGAATATTATGATAATATACTCAAGTATATTGCCCCAGGATGGGGGCACACAAACCCATGGGCTTAAAAGCTTTTTAGATTCATAAATTTTCAGTCCATTCGCCCATTTCCTGCAAGATTTTCCCTTCAAATATTTTTTTAACAATTTTCCCCATTCAAATGCATCCACAGATGACCACCTATGTTGACCTTGCAGCATTTAGTAAAATAGGTAAAGTCATCACAGGGCCATCTTTTATAAACACATAATAATGACATTGTAGTAGTGCCTGATGCTATATGCCAAGTTTTGTTGGGCCAGCAGTTCTGGAGATTTTTTTTAATTCAGTTTAACGTTCCTTTCATGCTGGTGGGACAAAAATGGGAGAACCCTGAGACAAACCACCTGGCACACCTGCAAGCAGAACTTGGCTTATCTCACATGTGGCCAGTGCTGGGCTCCAACCCACATGAGATAATCAAGTGATAAATAAATTGTGCTCTTAATCGCAAGGCCTTGGGGACCGCCCTTTGAGACTTTTAAGGACATTTACCTTATATGGGCATGGCAGCCATCATGGTCATGTGACCTGGATTGTTTATTGGTTCCCCCTTCCGATGGATGCTTCATGTAGAATTTGGCTGAAATTGTCCAAGCAGTTTCAGTGAAGATCTTTGAAAATAGCGTACGACGACAGACGTCAGGTGCTTCCTATCCTATAAGCTCACCCGTGAAAATTTTGGCTTGGGTGAGCTAATAATGCTACCCTTACTATGGGCTTAAGGCTAGATCACTGAGGAGCTGGTATTCTTGCACATCATGTGTGCTGTTCAAAATTTTGTGTTGTATACTGTATAACAAGTAGCCCAGGGGCAACGATCGCTCACCTGAGAGCCAACAAGTAAAGTCACTGGACAAAGTAGTTGGGTTTTTTACCATATATGGGTATGATAGCCATCTTGGTCATGTGACCTTGAAACCCTACTTACATCAGCAGGAGAGCTCTTATCTGGTTTGTGTATCCTCTTTTCTGCCATTTTGGTTCACTTGAAAAAATCATCTAACAAGGTCAGGGTCCTATAATGACCCCGAAGGTTGGGCCATATTTGACCCCAGGGGCAAGATTGGCAGGATTTATGTAGAGCAACACATGACAATGTTGTATATCAAATATACAAGCTTTGTGTCATGCTGTTGCAGAGAAGATTTTTTCACATATTTCCATTATAAGTCTATGGTAGATAATGACATGCCTGGGGCGTGGCCTGTATGGACCCCAGGGGCACCGTTGGCAGGATTTATAAAGAGGAACACTATACATTGCTACAAACAAAATATGAAAGCTCTGGGCCTTGTGGTTTCGGAGAAGAAAATTTTTTATGTTTTTCCCATGACGCCCCCGGGGCGGGGCCCGTGTGGACCACAGGGGCACGGTTGGCAGGATTTATAAAGAGGACCACTATACATTGCTACTGACAAAATATGAAAGCTCTGGGCTTTGTGGTTTTGGAGAAGAAGATTTTTTGTTTTTCCCATTGTAAGTCTATGGGAGCTAATGACCCCCGGGGCGGGGCCATTTTTGACCCCAGGGGCATGATTGGCAGGATTTATATAGAGGACCACTAAACATTGCTTCATACAAAATATGAAAGCTTTGGGCCTTGTGGTTTTGGAGAAGAAGATTTTTTTATGTTTTTCACATGACACCCCCGGGGCGGGGCCCGTATGGATCCCAGGGGCACGGTAGGCAGGATTTATAAAGAGGACCATTATACATTGCTACACACAAAATATGAAAGCTCTGGGCCTTGTGGTTTAGGAGAAGAAGATTTTTTTATGTTTTTCCCATTGTAAGTCTATGGGAGCTAATGACCCCCGGGGCGGGGCCATTTTTTACCCCAGGGGCATGATTGGCAGGATTTATATAGAGGACCACTAAACATTGCTACACACAAAATATGAAAGCTCTGGGCCTTGTGGTTTCAGAGAAGAAGATTTTTTTATATTTTCATCAAGACGCCCCCGGGGCGGGGCCCGTGTGGAACACAGGGGCACGGTTGGCAGGATTTATAAAGAGGAACACAATATATTGCTACAACCAAAATATGAAAGCTCTGGGCCTTGTGGTTTCGGAGAAGAAGATTTTTTTATGTTTTACCCATGAACCCCCCGGGGCGGGGCCCGTATGGACCCCAGGGGCATGGTTGGCAGGATTTATAAAGAGGACCACTATACATTGCTACTGACAAAATATGAAAGCTCCTGGCCTTGTGGTTTCGGAGAAGAAGATTTTTTTTATGTTTTTCCCATTGTAAGTCTTTGGGAGCTAATGACCCCCGGGGCGGGGCCATTTCTGACCCCCGGGGCATGACTGGCAGGATTTATATAGAGGACCACTAAACATTGCTACACACAAAATATGAAAGCTCTGGGCCTTGTGGTTTCAGAGAAGAAGATTTTTTTATATTTTCATCATGACGCCCCCGGGGCGGGGCCCATATGGACCCCAGGGGCACGTATGGCAGGATTTATGAAGAGGACCAATAGACGTTGCTACACACAAAATATGAACGCTCTTGGCCTTGTGGTTTCAGAGAAGAAGATTTTTATATGTTTTTCCCATTGTAATTCTATGGGAGCTATCCGTTGCCATGGAAACCAGAGTTCTGATCCGACCTGGCCCAAAACCTAATACAACCTTTCCCCCTCCTCAGTGATGCTTTAGATAAAATTTGATTACGATCGGCCATGTTGTCTTAGAGATATTTGAGTTTGAAAATGTGAACGGACGGACGGACGCACGCACGGACGCACGGACGGACGCCGGCTCGACTACTGTACTATAAGCTCACCTTGTGAGCCTTCGGCTCAGGTGAGCTAATAATAATAATACATGCGAGTACTTCTTTTTCAGCATACTGCATGGGTTGATATTTTAAATGCAACTGAATCTTCCCACTAAGAATTAATGATGGATGTTTGAAGTATGTGTACATGATTGTTCTTCTTTCTTTTTCTTTGATTTAGTTCAAAGTCCCTGTCAAGATTATTTAAACTCATATGAGATGGGCCAATTGGTAGTTGGGGAAGAACTCCCGAGAAAAACCACCTGGTACACCCACAAGCAGAACTTGCTTGTCTCACATGTGCCCTGTGTGGGGTTCGAACTTCGAACCCATATCAGACATTGGTGAAATGATCGAATAATTAAGTGTGGTAATGAAATATCAGCGCTCTTAACCACTCAGCCATGGGGCCGCGCACACAATATTTCAAAATGTAAAGGATGATGCTCTAGTAAACCTCTCTATAGTCTAGAAATAATTGCAACGTATATATATCTGTTGATTCAAGTAGTAACATTTTTTTTATATTTCTGTTTTTGAGAACATTGCTGAAGCACTTGTACCTCAAATGACAGATCAAATGTCATTCACGCTTGAAGAATTTCTAGTACATGTAGTAACGAAGATCTTGTCATCTAGAAATTAACCTCAACTAGCTGGAGGATCTTCAAGCCACCCTAGGACACACTCTACCATGTCTGTCATTGTCCTCTCCCGACTCCACCCGATCTATCAGCAAAATTCAGCACAAATGAAGTTGAAAGGTCAAGCACCACCACAATCCATATCTGAAATAGAACATCAGTTGATAACAGACCTAGATATTGTACAAATGGTTTCCTCTCAACTCAGTTGTGTATGAAATTTATTCTGCTCACAATTTACAGCAAACTGATACAAGCATACAACTTGAACATATTTCATCACCAGGTAAAAAGAATGCATGTTTGTGAGGTTAACATAAATACACTTTAAATGTTGAAGTTTGAATAAAAATATCAATATGTTAGTCACGCAGGGTGCGCTTATGCATGTGTAGGGTGTTTCGGAAATGACCAGGGTGTGCACTTATTGGAGCATGTGTGCTAATTAGAACAAATATTATGGTATATCTAGCTACCAACCTAATTACCGCGTAGTTCTACAGGATTTTTTTCTATGCATACAGTTAGCTGGTCACATCAGTTTCCACACTTTGTTAACAAAATGATGATGGAGTAGACTCCTAGTTCTGTATGGGCCACCTCAACCCATTCCTCAACCTGAGAGCCTGAAAAAGAAATTGCTATTATCTCAGTGGTATTCAACAACTTGTGACTAGTTAGCAACTACTTAGCAACATATTGGCAACAAAATTTACGGCTGTATTCTCATCCTACACTCGAGGCATACTCCACTCAAACTCATCCAGATAATCTGATCAGTCACTCGTGTGAGTGCATAACTGTTCGATTTGGTATGCACATGTCCCACTCACACTCGAACTCAACTCAAATTTCGAGTAATCGTTGAGTGAAGGCGACACCTCACTCGAGCGCTACTCGAAAACTTTTGGACCCTTATTTCTTCATTTTTCTTCCAAAAAATCCCTAAATAGCAGATTACATACATCAGCCGGACCAAGTGTTATGATTGGGACAAATCTTTTCTTGAGAGGGGTCGCAAATTCTAGAACAGATTTTGATTTTCTCAAGGCAAGTCATTTACTACTATTTTGAACATGAAAAGCAATTATCCATATTTTTAGGTGCATGGTCAACATTGTACTTCCAGATGCAGACACATTTGCACCTTTATGCTAGATATCGCTGTCACAGACTCACCCCTCTACCCCCACGTACAGACATCTACTCACCCACCCACCCCAGAGAGAGAGAGAGAGAGAGAGAGAGAGAGAGAAAGACAAATAAACCAACATGCAAGCACAGAGAGAGAGAGAGAGAGAGAGAGCAACACAGAAAGAAATACAAATAAACAAACAAGCAGACAAACAAACAATAAAGAAGGAATGAGTTCACATAAGCTAATACGATACCATGCGTGAACATCAAAATTAGATAACAACTCACTACAATATGCGGCGTCTAGTCAGAGTCTTTGCTGCTAATTTGATGCTGGAATGATAACATCAAATGTCCATAAGATTTCAAATTTCTTTGATTTATAAAGAAAATCTGACACTCCAGTGAGTGACGGTTGAGTGACTGTTGTGCATACCAAATCTATACTCCACTCACACTCAATTTAATCCCACTCGACTCATACTCCAGCCATACTCTCGCGAGTTGAGTTCGAGTTTGAGTGACGGAAGAGAATATAGCCGTTAGAATTACAGATTTGCAATTTTCATGTTTCAGCCTCACTGAATGGAAGTTTTAAGTATACAACATTTTTCTTAGCAAATTTCTGCCTAACTTTGCAATTGTCATGACAGTAACTAGTGAGAAATAGGTTGTTCACACACATTTCCACTTGTATGACAGCAGAGAGACATTCACAAGGGCACAAACTGCTGGGGATAAACATTTATGGACTACTTCATGCAAATAAGAGCTGTCGTAGGACAGAGTAGCTCGCGTGACTTGTGCTTTGTCACTAAACATCAAAATTTATGACCCATGACCTTGACCTCAAGGTCGCTCAGATGGGTTGTGATGGTACAGCATAAAATTTCAGACCAATATCCACAAACATGCAAAGTTTCAACTTGATCCATCAACATAGAGATATATAGACTTCAAAAATCTTTAACTCTAAAACTTTAACCAAAAATTTCTAAGGCCATGACCTTGACCTCAAGTTCACCCAGGGTGGGTCATAATGGTACAGAATAAAACTTCAGACCAATATCTACCAACACGCAAAGTATCAACTTGATCCATCTACATGTTCAAGAGATATAGACTTCTAAAAACTTTAACCGAAAACTTTAACAAAAAAATTCTAAGTCAGTGACCTTGACCTCAAGGTCACTCAGGGTGGGTCATGATGGTACTGCATAAAACTTCAGACCAATATCTACCAACATGCAAAGTATCGACTTGATCCATCAACATGTTCAAGAGATATAGACTTCTAAAATCTTTAATGAAAAAGTCACTAGAGCACGAAACATAGGTCAAGGTCACTAGATCAATGTGGGTGCAAAGTTGGGACATCGAGGAGAAGCCATATGCAAGGTTTGATGGTTGTAGGCTTTATAGTTGATGAGATATTAAGGGTTGACTTAAAAAATGACAAAGTCACTGGAGCATGAAATATAGGTCAAGGTCAGTAGGTCAATGTGGGTGCCGAGTCGGGACATCGAGGAGAAGCCATATGCAAGGTTTGATGGTTGTAGGCTTTATAGTTGATGAGATATTAAGGGTTGACTTAAAAAATGTCAAAGTCACTAGAGCACGAAATATAGGTCAAGGTCACTAGGTGAATGTGGGTGCTGAGTCGGGACATCAAGGAGAAGTCATATGCAAGGTTTGATGGTTGTAGGCTTTATAGTTGATGAGATATTAAGAGTTGGCTTCAAAAATGACAAAGTCACTAGAGCATGAAATATAGGTCAAGGTCACTAGATCAACATGGGTGCAAAGTCGGGACATCGAGGAGAAGCCATATGCAAGGTTTGACGGTTGTAGGCTTTATAGTTGATGAGATATTTAGGGTTGGCTTAAAAGATGACAAAGTCACTAGAGCATGAAATATAGGTCAAGGTCAGTAGGTCAATGTGGGTGCAGAGTCGGGACATCGAGGAGAAGCCTTATGTAAGGTTTGACAGTTCTAGGCTTTACAGTTGATGAGAAACTAACACAGCATCTCAGCATTGTACAAAGGTGTCATAGATATTGACCTCTAGCCCCGCCCCCAGGCATGACCCCACGAGTCCCTTCACACTAAATCACAGAGGACCCTCATATGTAGCAATGTTCCAAATATGAATGATTTCTGGTCAGTGACTATCAAGATATAACAATTTTAAAAACATTAGCCAAAAGCGTGACGCGGACGCGGACGTAAACGTACACGGAGACGACCGAGGTGACTACAATAGCTCTATGCACTTCGTGCAGGCGAGCTAATGAGTAAAATGTCGAGGGTTCCCACTGAATTTTGAATTTGAGGGTAGAATTTGAGGCTTACTTTTCTTAGTTTTATACCCCTGTGTATAGGCCTGTATGCAAATTTTCGGGTATATGTATGGCAAACTTTAGGGTTAATAAAAAAACACCTGTATAGAGGGTAAATGGGAACACTGATGTCAAAATGGTGAACTCACTGGACGTCTGTCCAAAAGGATACCATGACAATCCAAATAAAGAAATTCTGATTCAAATGTATCAAAGGGGGGGTCTCATATGCGCCCACGCACCAATTTTGTCCTTGCTTTGCATAGTGAATGCGTTCATTCAAACACCTATAAAAATGCATTTATTTGTTTTGAAAAACATTTTTAAGTCTCAGGATAGCACCCTGACTTACTCCACCTTTGTGACCATACCTGCATCATATTTTGCCTATATATTATCACTTATTTAACTTTAATTACACAAATTAAAACTGGAATTCAAAAAAGGACTCCATATGGGTTATTTTGATACAATTTTGGCTTAAATAGATAAACAGATAGACTTTTTATGGAAACTTAAACTTGAAATTGTCAAAATTTTATCAAAAATATTTTCGAGAATGACAATTTGTGTCTCATATTTTGATATGTTCCAGTGCTTGTCAACCTATGATACTGTCTATAAAATTGGTCAGCGGTACCCTCTTTATGCTGGTAAAGTTTTATAAATTTTCAAAACCGGTAACATTGTTGAAATGTACATGATATACATGTTGGTCAATTTTTGACCAAAATGGATTTTAATGTTTTTAGCTGTTTTTTCGTGTAAAATCATGTCATTCCATAATTTTATCATTAGAAATGATAAATCACATAAGTAATATGAATTCTTAATATAAAAATGCTTGTTTGATTTGGCAATTTCACATATTTTATAGTGATCTACCTCAAAATTATTGTTAATTTTTAATACAAATGATCAGAAAACACTTTCAGATTTACATATATTAATGAAATGTTTTTGTTTCTATTATTTCATCACTTAATATTTCTTTAGGTTTAGATGTATTTGGATAATTCTTTTTGAGAAAAATTCATTTAATTTGTAAGTGACCACCATAATGGTAACAGCCATTTGATTGATTCCTCCATTTGTTTTACCATCTTTGTATTGTCATTTATAAGATTATACTTATTCATAACTTTACATATTTAATTGTTGCTGATGCCAACTTTAGTTAAAAGATTGACAAGAATACCAAATACAGTGGCACTTTCTAACGCTTCGATCATTGTTATCTTTATACTTATCCAGTAAGTGCATAATTCAGCTATGTGACAGGCTTTACTCTTTGGAAGTGTTCAGATGTGATGCTCAGGTATAGCTTTCACTTTAGATATCAGATTTATTTTAATTCTTCATTAAACATAATCCGTTATTGACAATCTGTTTACCATTTAAATGTGGTTTCTATTTTTGAAATGAATATTAGAGTAATGAATAATGCAACTGAACACTCAGACAAATATCCAAACTTGATGTATAAAAATCTCAAAGGTCTTTAACACATTTATGAATCCATAAATGTTCATAGGTTTATTTTAATAAATAGTCAATTATAAATGCAGAAAAATGTTTGTAATTTCATGCTGATAGTTGTCTAGATACTCTTCTTTAATCCTATCCTTGGTTAGAAATCTTAGCTGTTTTGTCAATTATATGCTAGGTAAAAACTGTCAGCTACATGTATGTTTATAAGTTCAAAAGCCCCATTTCGATTATTGGTTTCCAGTTGTGAAGTGTTGGAAGTATGTTTGAAACTTCCAGTAATAGGTTTGCCTAGATGATTAAATGCATGCATAAGATTAATAACTTTCATCTCAGATTTGATATATGGTATAACGTGTTTCAAACATGATATTATATATTGGTAAATTGCTGTCAAGTACATGCATATATTGCTTCAAATGGAGGAGAAAAGAAGAAAAATAAACACAAATAGTTAACCAAATCCCCTTGTAAGTAACATATCATATGCTTTTAATTTTACCTATTGAGATTTTGTTTTCTCTCTTCATCCTATTGGTTTTGATTCATTATATACTTGGATGGGTGGGGTGTTTTTTCTGAGGTCGTGATAAAATCAGCAGGAAATGAACTGTCCTTAGCCTCATCTGCTTATTTCATGCAAAATGCTACATCCTTTAGGTTTTCCATATGGCATGAGTCACATAATGTGAAAATCAGCAATATAGCAGTAAAAGTTGATTAAATTAATTAATACCTAAACAACTTAATTTTTGGAAAAAAATAATCAAAACAGTAAAAATTAGTCAGTTGCATCATAAACACGAATAAATCATAGAGAATGGCTAAATTATAGATATAATCATGTTCTAAAATCTAATTATGAAAACTAAAAATAATTGGCAGATATGCTTTATAAGGTCCAAGACAGGGTGCAATTTTCTCGCTTAAATCAATACTTAAAATATATATAATAGCATTGATGGTCAAGCAAGACACAAAAATGTTTACCTGGAAGATTATTCACAAAAATTTTGCTTTGTAACATGTTAATAACATGAAATACTTATAATTGGATAAATCTTTATTAATTTTACGTTTTTCAGAATGCTGACTTGTATCATTCAATGTTCTAGAAAAAGATGTTACCGGTCTTCAAATTTTACGAAAATTTCAGCATATAATCTATATATGTTTAGCCTAATTTGAGGTTAAAATTATAGGTTGACAAAACCTGGAACATGTTAGAATTGAAAATCAAACATGTGGTTATGCCATTATGGAGCTAAAATTTGGGGTCATCTGCAAAACAAATGATAATCAGCTGAATTTAAAATTATAGCTATTAACAATTATGCAATACAAAAATGATGGGTGATCATTCTAGATTATTTTACAAACAAACAGAACTAGGAAGAGACTCTTATGACGGTTATGGGCGACTTAAATCACACCTACCCCTATATTCAGACCCCCTCTAATACAAAATGTTATATTTAATGATTTTAAGTAGTTAAGAGAAAATCTAAATTACTTATGAAGTGGCCATGCACAAAGCAAGCAATATGCATAATATTATAAAAATTGGTGTGTGGGCAGAACCCTATGTAAATTTCATATACCGTGAGACCCCCCCTTTAATGCTAACAATCTGTCATAAATACATGTATTGTTGAAGAAATACAGGGTATGGATTTAAAAAAATGTACAGCAGGAGCAGATTGGCACAGGGGTAGAGTTAGATCAGCTGGCTAACTGTCACCCCGCTCCACTTCGGTACCTCGATCCACTTCCCTGACAGCTTAGCATAGGTTGCATTTAAACCAATGTCGAAATGATTGCGGATTTCGTAAGCGACTTGCAGTTAGGTTATTTTGCTATTAATCGTATCATTTTTGATATGTATTTGTACCAGTGCCAAAGATCTTCCAGTAAACACATAAAATTACCTAAAACGTTTAAATTATTAATGTAGAAAAACAAACGATTTTCGACTTTGAGTCGCTAATTCTACAGTAGTCTCCCCTGATCTATTTATAGACATCTTTGAAGTTTTCAATAGAAAAAAGTATTTTATGATTCTGCGTGCTTTATCAAATAGAATATTTATAATTTATGTTATATATGCAAGAAAAGATCTAACATAAGTTAGAATAACACAGTTTTGCAGTTTTTTGCTGAATTCTCATTTTCGACCAAGAGCTTAATATATCCCATTTCCGTTGGTATGGAGAGGTTTAACTGAATACCGATGGAAATATTCCGTCTAGGGTAGAGTGGTTGACTGCAGTCCCAGAGGCCCTGGGTTCAATTCACAGCCCATACATGGGATACCTCCCTATTTCCGAGGGATCTCCCTATTTTTGACAAAATTTTCCTATTTTGAATTTCAGAATTTCCCTATATATCTTATACATCTCCATATTTCAGATCAATAAATTTCTTCTTTGTTTAATCATTCTCTGTATTTGGAAAGAGAAATCTCCCTCTTTGGCTTCTCAAGAGTATCACATGTATGCCTCAGCCTAGGGGCCTTTCCTTGTGATATCTTTTCTTTGAAGGTTTGCGAAATTTGTGAATATGCGGAAGGCCATACAATAAACAGGTTCGTTGACGCCTGTACCGTGAATATCCGAGCCCGAATTGTTATCAATGCAGCCCTAAGTCTATCCCCATGGGGAAAAGTGGGGGTTAGCTGGGCAAAATGCGGGGCAATAACTGTTAGAACTTGGAGTATCCCCACACTTCAGAGGAAATGACAGGGCTTTGATCCTTCCCCAAGAGAGATTTTCTATTGCAAAGGGCAGCAGGTCTGGCTCATCTCGGAAAATCGTGATCTAAATTATCGAGCATATACGCGACATTTATTTCTCCATATCAAGAAGAATCACTCCAAACCAATAATTCTGACTAAATAATGAAACGAATTGAGACTAAATAATGAAACGAATCGGAAATGGCTGATCACGCATATGGGCAATCTTCGATACTTGAGGTGTGGACTCCAGCTGTAAGGTCCCCCTCTTCAAAAAAATTACAACCCAGAAATAAAAGATTACAAACAGATATTTTACTATCTGAAACTCTTTCAAAGATCAGAAATCAAAATGGTGTATAATTGGTTCGTAGAAAAATTCTGTGATTCTGTCGGCAGATGATTAAAATCCTTGTTTGTGTTGCAAAATTTTCGTATGTACTTCTGTAGTTTCCCTCTACATGGTCTGATCACATCCGAAAAAAGCCAAACCGATTCGTTGAAAACCAGGCATCCGAATAGCTCAGTGGTTTTGTACAGGAATTTCTGAGCTACATACCTATTCCGTAGGTTGAGGGTTCGCATCACGGCTTGGACGAATATATTCTGTACAGAAATACAAAAGAAATTAATCAAATACCCGACGAAACATATGTGGCCTGGCTGTCGCCTTCCCAATGCGGGGGTTTCACAGGCACATTCCAGGAAGCAGAGATGTGACCTGGCTTTCCTCCACCTCAGGCAGCCCTGCCGCGCATAATACTCAGTAATGAGGCAGGGTTCCCACACAAATTATCAAATATAATTCCATGACTTTTCCATGATAATTCATGATGGGAGTTAAATTTCCAGGACTTATTTGTCTGTTTATTTGTTTATTTTTTGTCACATAACACTTTTAAAAGGCAAGGACGGATAATTATATTGCAAAAGTAGCTATCTGTTTTTCTGATGAAAACAAATTAGTTTGAATGCCCTTTTGAAAAGCATAACTATTTATCAATATTCATTGAGCGAGCGAGGAAAAAATGAATCCCAAAGACATCAAAACTGGCATTTCATAACAAAATTCCATGATTTATCCATGAAATTTAATCATTGTTCAAATTCCATGATATTTCCATGCATGAAATCTTTTTAGCAATTTTCCATGTGTTCCAGTGCCCGTGGGAACCCTGATGAGGGCGTCGCAGTATCTATAGATAGATATATAGAAGGATAGCAATCGTATAAGCTTTCTATCGCGCAGAACCACGATAAAAATGTCTCATTTCTATTGAAATATGGAACCTTCTGTACTGCCGGTAAATACATGGCGCCGTTGCGCATCTGCGCGATAATTTCGATCGCGATTTTCAGAGTTTATCTAGACCTGGGCAGGGCAAAAGGGAAAGTTTTGACCTCCAATTTGTTCCCTTGGCGGTGGGGCTTATATCACAGATACTTGGGGTTAGTGTTTAGATTTTTCAAAAAGCTTATACTTCTATTTTTTTTTTAAAAAAACAACAACACATACTTGTATTTTTTTCTTCATTTAGCTTTTCTGCATTAGTCCTGACATTATACAATTAGAAAAACATGTCTAAAATACATAGAAAGCATTAGAAAAACTGATAGGCAATCACTAATGTAAAGAAAAAACATAAGATAAACAACTTCGCTTTTCCAAATACTCACCCGTCACTTTGAAAAGACAAATTGATTCACTAATCCGTTACTTGAATGGTGGAAGCGACGTAGCCGAGTGGTTAGCGCACTGGCTTCTTGTGCTCGAGGTCCCAGGTTCGATCCCTGCTGGCGGCAAGAAAATTTGTTGGTCCGAACACGCTTCCTTTAGTGTCACTTGCAGGAATGACATGATACAGTGCGCCGTCCTTCGGATCGGGACATTAACTGGAGGCCCCCTGTGCAGGGACAGTCATCAACTGTACAGGTTAAAGATCCCTACACAGGTTCTATCCTCATGCATGTAGGCTCATCCTGCAAACACACTGGAGTGTACAATGTACACCTCCCAAGAATAATCAGAAATTGATTGATGGGAGTAACAAGAAAACAAAAAAAAAATACAAGAATCTTACATACATATCAGCATGTCCAGGAGTCATTACGCTTCAAACTGACGCAGATTCCATTGCATAGCCAGAAATATAATTGAAAGTTTTGAAAAAAGTACAAGTATGAGCTTTTGAAAAAAAATCTAAACAGTAACCCCAAGTATCTGTGGCTTATATCAGCTGTTTCAGACGTGTTATTTAGAATTTGGCAGTTTCTGAAAGAAGGACAATAACTGCTGTACTTCTGTGTTCATTTTCAGTGCTGGCTTGACAAGAATTATCTAAAAGCGCAATTTTACCGGACTGTATGATACAAACTTGAGGCTTACCGAAGGAAAAATAAGACGCTAAACTCAGCTATGTGTAAATCCTATCTATCTTCTGATACTGAGTCGATCAATTTCTGATCATCACCTCAGGTGTGGGGTGGGTGGCTAAATTTAGAATTTAGTCAAGGGAAAATTAAACATTTGGGGTGGACCATTAAAACTATTTACAAGATATAGATGAGAGGCATACTAAAACGCATGCCTCTGGGCCAATGATTTAAATAGAAGCCTTAAATTCCTCAATGGTCTTAGATAGGACCACTGAAGAAGGGAGACTATTCCAAACCGGAATAGTTCTGGGGAAAAAGGAATTTTTCAGGGCATCACTATAGGCAAATGGTCTTGTGTATTGTGATTCATGTGATGCCCGAGTATGCCTTAGATTGGGTGCCGGGGTCAGGTATTTGTCTTTATCAAGAGACACTGTACCGGAGTGTATCTTGTAGAAGAAGGTTAAGGAGGACCGTTCCCTGCGAGACTCCAGGGATGGCCACTCAAGTTCGTCTAGCATTTTACCGACGCTACTGGTGTTCCTCCATCGCCTGCAGGTCCACCGGGCAGCAGTCCTCTGCACCTTCTCCACCATCTCAATCTGAGTTTCATGATAGGGATGCCAAATAGGAGCTGCATACTCAAGTTGAGGCCGAACCAATGTTTTGTATGCAACTTCCTTAGTATGCCTAGGTGCCAGTGCCAAATTGCGCCGAAGAAAACCCAAAGTCTTAGTTGCCTTGCATGTAATTTCAGAAATGTGTTGACCCCAATCAAGATCATCTGTGATAGTTAAACCGAGGTATTTAGCGGACTGAACCTGTTCTAATGTTTGCTGATGCAGTGTGTAATTGAAATCTATATGCCTGCTTGGATGTAGCCGCGTCACCCTCATTGAATGACATTTGCTAACATTGAATTTCATTTGCCAATCCATTTCCCATTTGGCCAAGCTATTCAGGTCATCTTGTAAAATTTGACAATCCAATGGTGACTTGACATTTCTGTATAAAACACAATCATCAGCAAATAGCCGAACAGATGACCTGATGTTGTCAGGAAGATCATTAATGAAAATAAGAAATAGGACCGGTCCTAAGACCGATCCTTGTGGGACACCAGAAAGAACCGGGACTGGGTCTGAGGCACGGCCATCTAATACCACTTTTTGAGAGCGCTCAGAGAGCCACGAGTCGATCCACTTATGTGTAGATCCTCTAATCCCGTAGAAGTCAAGTTTGTATAATAACCTTTTATGTGGGACCTTGTCAAAGGCCTTAGCGAAATCCATGACAATCACATCCGTCTGCCTGTGGCCACGACCCACTGCTCGGTCCAGATTACTAACCAAATCATGATAAAACTGAACTAACTGGGTTTCGCAAGACCTTTGACTTCGGAACCCATGCTGACAGTCAGCAAGAATGTTTTCAAGAGCCAAGTGTTGGTTTATGTTGCTGACTATTATATGCTCTAGAGTTTTGCAACAGATACAAGTAAGCGACACCGGTCGATAATTAGCTGCATCGTATTTCTCACCTTTCTTAAATACCGGGGCTACATTTGCCTGTCGCCAATCGTCTGGTACAGCACCCTGAGCAAGCGACTCATTGAAGATATAGGTCAGTACAGGAGCAATTTCAGAACTACATTCCTTCAACACCCTAGCACTCAGGCCATCTGGCCCAGGCGCCTTATGTATATTCAAGTTATTCAACAGTTTAATGACCCCATTGGGGTCAACTGTAATTTCACCCATAGCGGTGAAAGGACTTGTGCCTTTGGAGGGGATTTCATCATCTGATTCGCGAGTGAAGGCTGACTGAAACTGCCTATTACAAATATTAGCCTTATCCAAAGTGTCAGTCTTCAAGATACCATTTTCTCTAAGAGTATTGATCCCAGACGCGTCTTTCTTTAGGGACTTGACAAATGACCAAAACTTTTTTGCCTTTTCATTTTTTCGGGGACCATCGGGATCAGGGTTATCATTTTCAAAGGAGAAGATATTGGTAATATGCTTCCAATATGCATCTCTAATGCTCTTTTGAACATGTGCTCTGAACTGTTTGTAATGGTTCTTGATGTCAGGGCTGCTTGACTTGCGAGCACGAAAGTAAAGTTTATCACGTTTCCTTATCAAGCGTTTGATCGAGCTATCGATCCATGGTAAGCTATATTTTGTCTTGGTCATTTTTGATGGAATAAACCTTTCAATAGCCGAGAGAACCTCCGACTTAAAACTGACCCACATGTCATTGACTGACACCTGACTATGGTCAGTTGAAAGGAACGAATCCCTATAGCGCGCTAGATGGTCATGGAGACCGTCCATATCCGCTCGTTTATATAGGAAAATCTTACGCGGGGCCTGCTGAATCCGTTTAGCCTTTATGTCATATTCAATATAGACAATGTCATGATCTGCTTTGCCGATCGGGGGCATCCCTTTAACACGGTTAATTGGGGATGGCGAGTTAGTGAAGAGTAAATCAAGGGTCTTGTCTTCTCGGGTGTGTATATTTACCATTTGGGAGAGGCAGTGATCCTGTATTATCTCCACAAGTTTAGTCTGAACTGGCCTCTTTGGGACCCCCTCGGGTACCTGCATTGTGCTCCACTCAATATCACCACAATTGAAGTCTCCGCCTACAAGAACATGGGCATTTTTATTTGACATAATCCGAGAAAGTGAAGTATTAAAATCCTCAAGATATTTCAGTTCAAGCTCCTGAGTTGGGAACCTAGGGGGACGATAGAATGATCCAAGGTACAAAGTCCTACATCCAATAATGTTCAACTTACACCAAATTATTTCGCACTTGGTGTCCAATTCCGGAGCTTCAGTACAGAGAAGATCACGCCTAAAAGCAATGAAGACACCACCATGCGCATCACTAGCTCTGTCTTTCCGGATAGCATCAAAGGAGTCTGGAAAAATCTCTGAGTTTTTAATGTCTGGGGTTAACCATGACTCATTCCCCAATATGATGTCAGGTTTAGCCGATTCTATGACAGTGTGAATTTCAGCCTTTTTATTTTTAATTGACTGACAATTCATGATCAAAATTCTCAAGGGGTGGTTCAGGACCGCCCTTTTGGTCCTGGGTTTTGCTTCTTTTGTTTGCACAATAGGCGAAGAAGCTGCATTGGGGGGGCCAATATTGTCTGGTATCGGACTGCCAGGCTCAGACAGGGACGAAAGGGACTCAAATCTGTTGGATATCTCAAGAGAAGCTGTAGTGTCAAACAACGAAGTGGAAAAGTTTGGCATTCCACAACGTATGCATTCCCATGCTATACTTTTGCTAAGTGATTTATTGTAAATCCCATACATAGTTGAAGTCATGCCTTGACAGTCTATATGGTACCAGATGTTGCATGAGTCGCAACAAATCCCGCGGTCATCCCATCCAACACTGACATCACACAGTCCACACGGAAAGTGAGAATTGTCAATAAGGGATTCTGGACCAGGATTTGTTTGGGTGTCCCAGGAGTTACTTATCAGAAGAGTAAAAATGTATAAATGAATGAGCTTACCAGAGCGGTGATCTTTAAACCTGAGACTAGCCCTTAGAATAGAGACACTGCAAAAGTGTGGTACGTGAGCCATAAGTTGTTGGTCAATTGCTGTTCCGTGTATGCTGGAGTAAACTGGAAACAAGTTAACTGGAAGTCTCCCAATGTCATTGTCCTGAGAATTCAAAAAATGTGTCAATCTGATGGCCAACAGCAAGCCAGCAACAGAAAATAGCATGTCAAATAAGAAGTGCTTCATCTTCTTGCTATTTGTGACCTCTTGCGATATGAGGGGCAATTGACTGGTGTAGATTACTGGGAAATTCTCCTATCTTACTAAATCAACAATGAGTACAATCCTAATTTGGGAGGTTACCTACATTTATTTGTTTTTTTCAATGTTTGTAGAGTGACTCCAGCTGTTTTTTCAAACTCAATTTTTCTGCACAGCTTTTACAAAAATGGTGTCTCCAGTCCTCTAGAAATATAGAATTACATCACAATTCCACAAAGAAGTTCATTTAAATGAGAAATTATTGCCTTGACAACAGCCACACACCCTAAAACCTTAGTATTGTTGACAATGACTGATAGTCTCAAACCAAAAACAAGACCTTGCAATTTATTTTTACTTTTATTGTTCTACTGCAAAAAATGGCATGGAATAGTTTTTTAAGTATTCAGACAGCCAAATTAAATGCTAGAAAATTGTTCAATTTGAAAAACAATATAAAAAAATCAAAAGGTCAAATAGTCTCAAAGCATGGGTCAAGCAGTGACCTGTAAGTGACCTCACAGGTTCCCAGCTATGCAATGGACATGGCCATGGAGCAAGGTACCAAATCCAATATGGCCACTGAGCAAGGTATGAAAATGAAGTAAACAAAATTTATTTTGGCTTGCGCTTCATTGTGCTGCTATGTATTCATTTCAAAGTGGTCAGATATTGTTTCTAACATACACAGCTTCGTTCTGTTACATACGGATTGATTCGGAATGATAATAAGAAAAAAATCAATTTTCAATCACAGTCATCGCAACAGAGATAATCATCGAAAATGGTACTAGCTGATGCATTTATCCATTTATTGATAAGATCCACAAGAAAGAAAAACCACAGGAGCCTGGTTGGATATGTTTGCATGTATATCAACAATACAGTATTTCCCCTCCCACTGCGAACATGTATATCCAAAAATATATATTCAATTATTTGTACAATCTGCACCTTTTCAACATTTTTTTTACCATTGGTCATTGAACTAATAGATAATCGTTCGATCTATCATAACAATAACGTCTAAAATGTCTCTCACTATATATAAACAATTTTCTCCTTAGCTAGAAAATTTTTTCTTTATAAACCGGGATTTGTTTATATATATATTTATAGTTTTAGAAGTGATTTTTATGATTGAACAAAAGCTTGTGACTTACTGTTTGCACAGCATCTTCCAGAAACTGCATTTTTCAAAATCTCACTTTTCTGAAAGATCTCGAGAAAAATATTAACACGACACCATTTTGCATTCCAAAAGTCTTAAAAAGTGTCACAAAAATTTTGAAAATCGGTTAGTAAATAAAAATTTTATGCCAGAAAATAGTTTTGAATAGGGCTTTTTCCATTGTAAAAATGTCAGCAAGGGAAGTAACTATTTTCCCGGAAAAAAATCTAAATTGGTTATTTTTCATTAAAAATGTGCCAAACCAAAACAAAATTTTATTGTATGGATAGCTGAGTGCCAAACTCTTAAAATTATTCCACAGATTTGCTTGATTTTCATTTTTAAGGCATTTGGATTACCTCCCTTGCACATGCAAAAGGCCTATTCAAATTAATTTTTGGGCATAATTATTTTATTCATGAACCGATTTTCAAAATTTTTGCGGCACTTTTTAGGACTTTTGGGTTGCAAGAAAATGACATGGTCATATTTTTCATGTGGTGTTTTAGGAAAGTGAGATTTTGAAAAATGCAGTTTCTGAAAGATGGTGTGCAGGACACTGCTATCCGCACGACGGTCGTGCCGATAACGCCGCTTATCGGCACGACCGTCGTGCGGATAAGCGGCGTTATACGCACGACAGGGAAATCAATATCCAAATGTTAAATATGTTTAGAAATTGATACATTTTAAGTTGAAAAATATATTACACTGGCTTCAAAACTGAAACAGAATATTACACATGCAGGATTTTTTACTTTTTATTTAACAAAATTGTTATTTTGCTGAAATTGGCTTACCTGTAAATTAACCTGTAAAAATCAGTCGTGAGACAGTAATTATCGTTACCTAAATAATGAAATAATGTGGTAATCCAAAAGAATAAACAGCCTTTGATTTTAACAATGGAGTATGGAAACATTTCAGTAACACAATTAAAAAAAATCCAATGATTATATTTTTATCCGCTGTTACAAATCTACTTTGATTCAGTTTACATCAGCTGGATTAATCAAGTCAAACTAGTTTTCGTATTCATAATTAACAAAAATGTCAATTTTGAATGTATTTCAATAGCTAAACACATAATTAATTTATTTAATGACAAATTAAAAGTTTAATGCATACGTAAGCTTGTTAGAAAATCTTATATTCCCGTCGTGCCGATAGCCAATACCTGTAGCATTGGCTATCCGCACGACAGTCGGGCCGATAACGCCGCTTATCGGCACGACCGTCGTGCGGATAACGCCGCTTATCGGCACGACCGTCGTGCGGATAGCCTCAGCCGGTGTGCAGACAGTAGTTCATGGTTTAAAGGTAAAACGAAAGTAGGAGACCGGCTTGTTCAACTAAAAAAGTAGACTTGAAATCGGATTATAGAAGAATTCTTGTGGGTGGGGAAAAACTTATATTTATGTAGACAAAAGCAGCCAACCAGGCTCCTGTGGAAGTCGCTAATGTTTGTGTTCAGGTTCAATCCTTCCGGAAGTGGTGGAACCGGTGAATGGGCCTAAATTATCCGGTGTAATTTATCCGGGACAATAAAAATTAGAAACTTCTAAAATTTATTTAATAAACAGCAAAAAATTGGGACAGACAATAAAGTTGGAAAGGGTTAACATTGAAAAGAAGGATAAATAATAAATAGTCCAATGACTCAGCCCAAATGCAGAGAAAAAAGCCAAAATAGGTTCCTGAAAACAGGAAGCGTCACGAACGTGCGCATGCGCACCCACCCTTGACCTTGTGGTTGACTGCACTTTGCCTCCGACCGATTTCCAGTAACAAACATTAACCATTTACCAAGGATGGTCGTAGAAACACCCACAAGAACTGGTCTTCTCAGATTCTCATTCATGAAAAATGATCATGGCGGAACGTCTCAATGGTAAACAATGCAGACGTTTCGTGGTCTATGATTGGCTATGGTGCATCACGTGCTCCTCCAGTGAAAATAGTGCCCGGATGAAAGTGGGACAAAACTTCTCGAGTCTAAACTCAACCTATAGTCGTTCGTCCCGAACGAACGGACCCGCTTCGCGGGTCCGTTCTAGAACGACCGTATAAATGTCACCAATTCAAAACTTAATTCAAACATCTCTACTAGTCACCACACAGAGTCGAAACATAAAACACCCTAACAGACCACATCTATATGAGATGCGTCATGACAAAATCAGATTTTCACATACGTGAAAACAAAGGCACGGATCAGCTGTTACTGCATAACTGATCAGCACTTTGTTGTCGCTACTTGGTAGTACAATCTACCTTAAGCTTAAAGCAAAACTTTTGAGCTAGCCTTCCTTTGAGACTCTTCAGGCTGGTTTGTGTCAGAGCTGGTCGGAAACCCAAAGACCATTTTTCTCATGTCACGGCACATATCAAACTTGCTTCAATTCAGACTCATCCATAGCCTCATAAAGATGGGTGTTTGGTCATCCTTGCATATTCTTACTAAAGACACACACACGTGCATGTATCCAAAAGGCCAGATACAGTATCTGATGATGGTGGTACCTGAAACATTAAAAGAAACTATGATGGGGTTAGGCCGAGACAAGGAAATCTAAGGCACATTTTCAATTTATTCAAGTCTCATCGGAGGCTGTGCTGAGGATGAAAAATGAATAATGTGAAAATCAGTCTGAGATTTCCTGGTTGAGGCTACATTTTTCTTGACAATATCTTAAACATTTCCATCTTCTGGGCTTGGCTTCAAGCGCTGTTCAAACAGCCATTTTGTCTATACAGATGAAACAAAATGCAAACTGACAATTTCACAAAAGACAAAATAAAAATAATTTTGTAATTGCATTCACCTTACAAAAATATTAAATCAGTATTTTATTTTGTCTATAAAATAACGGCAAAATTAAATTTTGAGAGTTTTATCAAAGCAGCAGACTACAATCACTCTTGATAACTTCTTGAAATTAACACCTACAAGTGTATTTTTGTCTCCGACAGTTGACACTCAGCTTGTCACTTCCTTTAAAATATGAAAGTAAACAGGTGTACATTTCTATTTTATAGCTAACTGCAGGAATGATTGTCATTTTGAGACAGCTAAATTGTACTAGTACTGGGAAAGAAAATCTCTGACAGGCAAACAAATGGATATGCTTGTCTGATGGGTGAGAAAAAGTTCTGAATCAAAATCTGTTGTGTTAGAATTGCCTCGGCCAGGCCATTCAAATGAGCACCCCCAGCTTATGTTTCATAAAGAAATTAGCAAAATGATCAATTATAGATAGTCTTTATCTGGTCTCCAGCAGTTCTATGCTGTGTGTTTGTGTGGCAAAGATAAGCAGAATCATATGCTAAATAACTATAGCAAAGACCCATCTTAATTAGGCTCACAGACCCTGAGGTTAAAGAGCTTTTTTCATGCTCAACTCAGCTGAGACTAAATTGTCCTTAGATATTGAAATAGTCCAAAAATATATTTAAATTCCTGGTCTAAATCACCTGCAATTCATCTTGTAAATAATCATGTTAAATGCCAATAATTGTTGGCATTTCAACATTTGAGCTGCCACCAACAATGTGGTTTCCGAACAGGTCTGACACAAACTGACCTGTACAAGCACAGAAGCAGGCTAGAAGCTTGAAATTTCGGATTTAAGAAGAGGGATTGTACTATCCGAGTAGCGAAAACAAAGGCGTGATCAGCTTTGCGTTTACCACGAAGCTGATCTGCGCCTTTGTTTTCCCATATGCAGATTGATGGTTTTCCCATGTGGCAGCTCACTTATGAGCAGGATAAATTTTCGTCTCAGCTGAGTTGAGCATGAAAAAGGTTTTATAACCTGAGGTCCTGGCAGGTCTTGTAACATATTAAAAACATGAAACAATTTTACACAATAATGAGAATGAAACATGATCAAATGTATTCAGCAATATTTTGCAAACAAGATGCCCAACTATTAATTGATAAAACTCATATTTACCCATTTTAATTTTATGAGACACTTCTTCCGCATTCTGGACAGTACATTAAATCAATACATCTCTAGAAAACCTTAGGACTAGGGCCCGAGGTTATAAAACTTTTTTCGTGCTCAACTCAGCTGAGCATAAAATTTAAAAACGCTCATAAATGCCAAAATAGCACAAATAAATTGAAATTTCAGGTTTAAATCACCAAATCTTGTAATTTATTAACATTTGGCATTTTAACATTTATGAGCAGGGTAAATTTCAGTCTCAGTTGAGCTGAGCATGAAAAAAGTTTTATAACCTCGATACCAGATCAGCACCTTTGTTTTTCTCTTCTCTTTTAGCATGATATTACACTAATTTGTAACAGACCTGGCTGGAAACAACAGAGATTTCCTCATCACATGACAACCTAGACATACAATATAGGAAGAAGGGTTTTCTACAAGTTTGGTCCTGAATAACAGATGTGCCTATAGATTGGATACAATTCCACCTCTCCATCGGCAGCCACTTTGTAAGAAGTGTCTGTGATCATTTACGAAGACTTTGAGCCGTGCCACGAGTAAACCAACATTGTGGTTTTCTATCAGGTCCGACACAAACCAGGCTGTACAACCACAGGAGACATCCAGAGGCTGGAAATTTTGGATTTAAATAAGTAGAGGAATTGTACTATCCCTGTAACGAAAACAAAGACGCTGATCATGGTTACCACAAAGCTGATCTGCATTTTTGTTTTTGCATATGCAAAATGTTGATTTTCTCATGATCAGGCTAATTTCTCCCTAGTTGTGAAGTAACTGACTAACCAAGCTCATTTTATTACAAAATTCTGACCCGATTTGATTATTTCCCCACCTTAACATTATATCTACTTCCCTGTTTACCTACTTCATTTCTTCATTTGTCTACTTTACAATATGAGCCTGTGCATGTGAAAACCAACAATTTGGGATTCCAACCAGGTCCGACACAAACCGGCCTGTACAGTCACAGATGATGGCTAGAGGATAGAAATTTTGGATTTAGAAAGTAGGGGAATTGCACTATCCATGTAGGCAAAACAAAGGCGCTGATCAGCTTCGCTGTATCCGCGAAGCTGATCTGTGTCTTTGTTTTCGCATATGCAGATTGTTGGTTTTCTCATGCGGCGGCTCATATGGTTCTTGATATCTTTAAAATGTATGATTTTAACTTAAATGGACTGTTTCTCTCTTTCCAAATTTATCTCTTCTAAATTTTATTAATGTGCATTATTAAACTAGGAAGTTAATAAATTTTTCCCCAAAATAACTTTTTTTCCTCAAAATAATCTCAACATTGATATTGTTTACTAAGCATCCCATTAAAATACAGGTTGAACAAAAAGATTCCTTTATAAATGCATCTATCATGTGTATCTTCAGATCAAAAATTATTTTGAGCAGTTCAAATAAAATTTTACCCGAAATTACATATGATACATACGATCCATGGACTATCAAATTTCAGTAGACAAAGTAAGAGCATACAAATAAGATTTGATAATACAAAAACAAAACAAATCACAAAATGCAAGAGAACTTTGTATAGCTCCAGCTGAACTTCCTATTTGCAAACTATCACACCGATGAATCGTGTAATTTTTGATCATAATTCCTCATTTCCTGAATCATCGTCATCCTCGACATAAAACGCGTCTTCATCATCATCATCGTCCTCCATTCCATCGTCGTAATCGTCGTCATAAAAGTCATCTTGTGACGGCTCGGAAGTCTTAGGTTTAACAGTTACACAATAATCCTGTAAAGTCAACGGAACTTTAACTCCGTCTTTTTCAGCTTCTTCTTTAGTGCCTATGACCTGTTTTCTGAAAATAAGGAAACAAGATATATGAGCCGTGACTCGAGAAAACCAGTCTTGGGAGTTTGCGACCAGGTCCAACACAGACTGGCCTTTACCGTCACAGAAGAAGTCTAGAAGTTTGAAATTTCGGAAAAGAAGAGAAGGAATCCTACTATCCGTGCAGCGAAAATAAAGGCACTGATCAGCTGTCAGTCACTGCACATAACGTCATACAATCTCTTTCGTATAATAGTTTCACACAATCCATGCCGTATAATAGTTTCATACAATCAATACAGAATAATAGTTCTATACAATCCCTATAAAATTTCATAGAATCTCTACCATATAATAATTTCATACAATCAACACAGTATAATAGTTTGATAAAATCCATACCATATAATAGTTTCTTACAATCCATACCATATAATAGCTTCATCACGGGGGTGATTCAATTGATACCACCTGTGCTGTCGTCCGAGACGTTACTGCATATATTGCTGTCGTCCGAGTATTCCGGTTTTCGTCCGAGTACTACGGCTGTCGTTATCATCGGTGCCCCTATTTCAGTGCCCACAGGGCCAACAGATCGTCGCTAATCAGCGCATTTATCACCGAAAATTGTCAAGAAGGTATTTATCGTTATTACAAACGTCTTTCCAGTTTTCTTAACATAAAGACAATCACAAGAATTTATTTTTAGTACAAAACATCGTTTTCTCGCGTGTTTTTCTTACTTTCAACATATGCAACCATTCCATGTAAGCGAAAGTATCAGGGATATTACGCTTTCCATTTAGCCTTTGGAAGCTGTAATCATTTACCCAATTCATTGCTTCCTTCAAATTTTATTTCCCGTTTTTAAAAAGCGTGATACGGCTGTCGCTGACCCCTGATACGGCTGGCGTTTGTTTATTGATCAGTACGTTACGGCTGTCGATAGTATTTCGAGATGGCATATTGCCCGTTGAAATCAAATTCAACATATTTTATGCATTTATTTTTTAGTTTCTGAATAATTTTCGTATGCTACTCATAAAAGGACGACTATACAGATCGCTAGAAAGCATAACGGTAACCTCGAAAAACACAAATGCTACAAACAGTCTCTTCTGTAATGTCATATAAGATGACATGAATGAACAATGAGTCTCTAAGTACAAACTTTGCATAACATGTTTTCTGGAAATGAAAACGATTTATAAGCTGACACAGTGTCGGGAAACAAACTCCGTGTATGTTATATTTTGTGCATACGTTAGAGAGCGCGTTCGTACTGCACATACTGTCGGAAATCACGTATTGCTATATTCATATGAAAGAAAATATTTCACACATATCCTATCATATGCGGCATAGTATAAGAACTCTTTAGCAAACTTTTCTTTCTTTGAAACATTTGTCAACATCTAGAACACTTCGGAACTTAAATGTTTCGAAGTGTTCTCGGCGACCAGATGAAAGTATGTGATTTTTTTTACAGTTTCATATACAGTCATATGATAGTATATTTAAAATATTTCACAAATGACTCATGCAAACGGCATCACAAATTTTCCGAACTTAGGTCGGACAACGCACTCGAATAGCAGAATAACTAGCTCTTTCCCAACGAGGTAGTCATCCGGCTATGTTGCAACCAAAACCAAAGGCAACGAACACAACAGAGAGGCAGGCAAAATAAGCAGTCGTATCATGAAATAAACTACCTTTCGTGGGACGCCGATGAGCGTATTTACTATGGACAACGCCGAAAACCATTTTTCCTGGGCACATAGAGGTAGGCACAATAAGCGATCGTATCATGAAGATAAACCACTTGTCCTGGGATGCCGATTAGCTTATTTACTGGGAAAAACAGCGAAAAACATTTCTCCTGGGGACATTTTATAAAGAAAGAAAATAAATATAGTGTTCAACTGGCGAACATATGTAACAAAAAAAAATTGATTAAAAAAAAGTTAAAATCCAAACCAGAAATTTAGAGATTATTATTATAATCAACAAAACCATTTTTCCTAGGAAAGCGAAACCACCATTTCTACGAGGACTGCGAAAAGGAAAAACGGTATGATGAAATTAAACAACGTGCTAAGCTGGCTAAAAGATATAAATATTCAAAATGCCGATGCAGTAAAGCCAAAACCAGAAGATACTAGGCGGATAGGAGACCAACTTTACTAGTTCACCAAAAAGTAAATTCGCGAAACCAAGAAAAGGGGGGGGGGGGTCAAATAAAAATATGAAATCATTGTATTCGACTGGAAATCAACATCCCAACCCAAAGACATCTCAAGCGGGACAGAAAGAACAACACAATGTATCACAGAGCACAACCAACACGCGTGAACCTTTCTATCGCAGAGCAGAATATTACACTTTGCGCCATTTAATGACATTCGAGAGAGACTACAAGAAAATATACACATGAATGCAATATTATAAGGTATTATGTACTAGTCATTTGTAACAACGGGCCCCCACCCCCGGGGAATAGCGAGAATTTTGACTTTTGGTCCAGCAAATCATCGCTAAAAGCAATCCTCGCTAAAAACCCACCCTGTGAGGACTGCTTGTTGGTAAAACCACTGCTGTTTACTCCACAGGCTGCTTTAAATTTCACGGCCCGTTTCCCACTCACTGTTGTAGCAAAACTTTGGTCAAAGCCCTGCTCATTTCCACGGCTGCCCCCGCCCTCCCCGTGGATGGGGGCGGACGGGCGTGGTTACAAATGGCTAAAGTGCATTACACAAATGATCAATCAGTCAATTTCGCCACAGTGTCTTTTTCCGCTGTAAGACAATCGTGACGCTCATCAAAGTTTAAATTGTATACATTACACTTTTTGATTTGGATAATGCATGCGAAAATGAGAAAGCAAGGCAACCGGTCACTGTATAGACGACGTTCAATATTCATATTTGAAGGTGCGGTTGTGTGTCATGTAAATATCTTACTTCGTGTAACCAACCCACCGTGGTTCATCGTTAGAAATATGAACAAAGTGAAATAGATGTTATTTCATTCATATTTCTGAAATCTAGGACGCCTTAAACTTAGTTTTACCCATATATTTTCAATCATTACCTGTTCTAAATTGTCGACATCCGTAACGAGTTTAACCGACAGCCGTATCACACATATTTACAACTGATCGACAGCAGTAACACCAAAAGTTAAACACCCCTTCAAACCCTTTCTGCTTTGGATTTTTTTTATAACTGTAAAAGGTTTTATCTTTGCAGTTATGTTTTCCATGTTGTTCAATAAATGGTTAGAACTGAGAGATGCTGATTATTAAAGTATTTGCATATTTATGTGATTCTTGCTTTTTTAGGATTAAACACATGGTTGTATGCAAACTAGCAACCCAAAAACCCGTACAAACATATTGCACGATAGACAAATATCTAACAACACATTCTAGCAGAAAAAAGGATAAATAATACCTTCAAATACAATCACGAGCCGCTTTTACGTGTGTACTGTTTGTGTAACGACAGCCGTAGTACTCGGACGAAAACCGGAATACTCGGACGACAGCAATATATGCAGTAACGTCTCGGACGACAGCACAGGTGGTATCAATTGAATCACCCCCGTGTTCATACATTTAATATTTTCATACAATCCCTACTAGTTTCATACAATCCCTACCATTCAATAGTTTCACACAATCCCTACCGTATAATAGTTTCATATTCTTTGTCTTTTCCTCGAGACTCTTTCCACTTTCTGTACATGACTGATGCATCAACATTGGCAGGAGAATATGTGTTCGGCTCGTTCAACAGTGAGATTATACTGAGCAATATTGTTCTGAAAATATAAAATATTTGAGCCGTCTCGTGGAAAAACCAACAATGTGGTTTCCGAACAGGCCCAACACAAATCAGGCTGCACAGTCACAGAAGCAGGCTAGAAGCTTCAAATTTCGGATTTAAGAAGAAGAGGAATTGTACTATCCGTGTAGCGAAAACAAAGGCGCTGATCAGCTTCGCGGTTACTGCAAAGCTGATCTGCGTCTTTGTTTTCGCATATGCAGATTGCTGGTTTTCCCATGAGGTGGAAAGCATGCCTCTATGGTTACAAACTGGCCTAATAAATTGAAAAGAAGTTTTAAGTATCAAATGAGACATTACAGAAACACCCCATGCAATATACAGATTTGTATACATGTAGTTGCAAAATTCAAAGTTTTTATTGGAATCTTTTTTATATTTTTTTCTTATTTTTGCTCAAAGCGTAAATCTTGGGTACACGTTAGATCCACCTCATTGAGTTTGTTCTAATCAGTACCTCAATCTATGTCAGTTCCCGCAGGGTTGGGCTTTTAGCGGGGATTAGCCGGGCCTGAGGGGCCATAGTGCATAACAAGAACAACTGACCAAACAATTGAGTCATACTATTGCTCCGCCTCTTATTAAAATCTAGGACAAAAAAGGATTAGGCACCATTCATTTCACGTGATTTACTGTAATATGTATTCACAATTACCGTAGTCACATGCATTTTTTTGTCTTAGGGTTTTGGCCCAAGTTTACTGGTCAGTGAATATTTTGAGTGACAGGTGGCATTTGGTCAATTGTTTTACTACATGTAAATGAAAGTGGGGGTTCTGGAGGCATTCATTACACAGTCATGTTATCCTGATGTGTTAGCTGATCTAGCTGTTCCTGACATTAAGGCAAGTTTCATGAAGACATTGTAAACATGTACAAATATGGGCCGCCGCATGGGAAAACCAACAATCTGCATTGGCGAAAACAAAGGTGCAGATCAGCTTCGCAGTAACAGATACAATTCCTCTACTTTCTAAATCCAAAATTTCCAGGCTTTAGCCATCTTCTGTGACTGTACAGCCTGGTTTGTGTCAGACCTGGTCGGAAACCCAAATTGTTGTTTTTCTCATTGTTGTTGGTTTTCTCTTATTTCATACTAATGAAATGAAACGTCTTCTATTACAATAATCTATCAACCAGCCTAAACAAAGTGAGTCCCACAATGGAGAATACAGTCAGCACACGGCTATAGCTAGCACAGACTTTCATGACACAAAACAATCAATTGTTTATTTGCATTTTTACCTATACCTGTAGTATAGTGCAAATACTTTTACCCGGCCACTTGACCTCACAAGATAGTTTTGTAAACATAGAAAAGGGACACCTACTTGTTTTACACATTTTTTCCAAAGTCATACACTGTTTACCATCATAGTGTCACATTTTTAAGCAGTCTGATCAACAATCCATATCTATGTCAGAGCTTCAGCGATATGACAGATATCAGTAAAAATGTAAATAAACAGTGGATTGTTTTGTGTCCTGAAAGCATGCACTAGCTATACCTGTACCTTGTTCCGCAAATCCTCTTTGAAGAACCATTCTTTTATTATATGCATTTATTTTTCTTTATTGAATTTGTAATATTTACCTGACATTTTGTGTTGGGTTCCATCTTTCTGATGGTAGTTCCCCACTCTGTGGATCATCTACAGGCGGGTGGAGTATAGATATACATACATCTCCATTCTGAAATGTCAGAAACATGTACACACAAAATATGGGATGTGTGATGAGAAAACCTGCTTTTTACATATGCAAAAACAAAGATGCAGATTGGCTGTGCAGGAGTATTCAAAATGTTCTTAATTAAGATATTTTTAGATATCATGTTTTGGTGTTTGGACATTAAAAAATAAGAAATACAAATTGTTAAAGGAATTGAGTGAGTCCTTGCATTTCCCAATTCTACCGGAAAACAATGTTGACCAATGCTTATTCTCCCAATTTGGGGGGAAAAGGACGCTATTTTTCCCAATTGAACCAGTACTGGTACCGTTCCCAAAAAGGTGTAAAAAATCACTGCAGGCTAACAGCATAGATGATCACCGCCTCTTTTCAATTCACATATGGTATAACCCCTCTTCTTATTGTCTACGCGCCAGCGCGTAGACTACTCTAAGGTTTGAGATTGACCTACTTACAAGACAACTCATACACCTCTCTACAACTGCAACTGCACGTTTGAGTCTAGTGGCTTGACCATTGTGTTAGTAGGATTCCGGGTCGTTTCGCCAAGGACCGTGTAAACACCCCCAAACACCCATGCAAACCTCTCTTTGGTTGGTAACATTTGTACCAATGATGCAGTAGGTACCAAACCAGAGGACCAATGGTCCTGTAAACGCTCACCTGAGATCAGCTGCATATACCAATAAACATGTTTGAATATTATGGTATTTAACTCCAGTGCACGGGCAGATAAGCCCTTGGGCCATTTTCTTTTTTCAGAATCTTCAATATTCTGTCCATTTGCCAATTTCCTGTTGGCTTTTTCCTTCAAATGACATTTTAACAGTTTTCCCAATTCAGATGCACAGGCAACCCATGTTGACCTTGCCATAAACTTGGTCAAGGTCATCACAGGGTCATGATTTATATATACATTGGAGTACTTTAGCCATCGATGCCTCACGCCAAGTCTCCTTGAAATCAGTCTATTGGTTTCAGAGAAGATGATTTTTGATGGGTTTTTACCATATATGGGCATGGCGGCCATCTTGGTCATGTGACCTAGATTATTTATATATACATTGATTCCCCCATTCTATAGATGCTTCACTTAAAATTTGGCTTTGTTTGGCCAAGCGGTTTCAGAGGAGAAGACGTTTGAATATTATGGAAATATACATGTATATTGCCCCGGGGTGGGGGCACATGAGCCCCTGGGGTCCAATTTTTTTCAGAATCATTAATATCCAGTCCTACTGCCCATTTCCTGCAAGACTTTCACTTTAAATGACATTTTAAAAGTTTTCCCCATTCAAATGCATTGGTGACCTATGTTGACCTTCCCGTAAAATAGGTCAAGGTCATCACAGGGTCATGATTTATATACACATTGTAGTGCTTGAGCCATCGATGCTTCGTGCCAAGTTTCGTTGAAATCGGTCAACCGGTTCTGGAGAAGAAGATTTTTGAACGGTATTTACCATATATGGGCATGGCGGCCATCTTGGTCATGTGACCTGGATTTTTTATATACATATTTGTTACCCCTTCACATAAAATTTCGCTTTGATTGGCCAAGCGGTTTCAGGGGAGAAGATGTTTGAATATTATGGAGATATACATGTATATTGCCCCGGGGTGGGGGCGGATGAGCCCCTGGTGCCCAATTTTTTTCAGAATCATTAATATTCAGTCCTACCGCTCATTTTCTGCAAGATTTTTCCTTTAAATGACAATTTAACAATTTTTCCCATTCAAATGCATTCGCGACCTATGTTGACCTTGCCGTAAAATAGGTCAAGGTCATCATAGGGTCATGATTTATATACACATTGTAGTGCTTGAGCCATTAATGCTTCATGCCAAGTTTGGTTGAAATCGGTCCAGTGGTTCCGGAGAAGAAGATTTTTGAAGGGTTTTTACCATATATGGGCATGGCCGCCATCTTGGTCATGTGACTTGGATTATTTATATACACATTGGTTCCCCCTTCCCATAGATGCTTCATGTAAAATTTGGCTTTGATTGGCCAAGCGGTTTCAGAGGAGAAGATCTTTGAAAATGGTGGACGACGGACGACGGACGACGGACGACGGAGCATGGGTATACTATAAGCTCACCTTGTGAGCCTGACGGCTCAGGTGAGCTAAAAATGGGGCAAATTGTTAAATTCGTGGAACTGGTGCATGATTGCATTCTATCTAAGCAACAACGGAATGAAATGAACCGACGGTATTGTGACGCTATATGGTCAGGTAGCAATCCACAGTTTTTAGAGCATTTTTCAGTTAATTTTGCTAGATCCGCCAAAATTGATAATAGCTCTGTCCAATCTGGTGAACAATCCGATTTCTCCCATAAAATCATTAAATCAAATGTCTATTGTCTAACAACAAAATAAAATCATTTAAATTGCCTAGCACTGACTATCACCCTACCTGTATTGGGGATATTTTCCCCTACCCCCTCTTTCAGACCAGTGAATTTTCGTAAAATATGCCTGAAGTCTGGGCCCCCATGCATATTCTGTGCAAAAGGAAGCCCTATAGATCTCATGCAAATACTTAGAGAATCGACCCAGGATCATAATGAGCAGTGCACAAATATGTGCCATCCATCTACTTTTTTCGCTATTTGTGAACAAAGATAACCCCTGCAAAGTCGACAGTGAAGAGCGTCACCGGCTATGACTGGCGAACGATTCGGGATCCTTATATAATCCCGGTTTTAACCAGTCTAAAAATAGAAAATAAGTATTTTTCACATGTTTGAGGCATAATTGATCCGATTTGGGGAAAGATGTCGGCAAATTATTGAAAGAGGATAATTTACAGCCCAATTTCATGCCCTACCCCTTAATATTGAAATTTTTGGCCCCACCTCAAAAGTACGAAACTGTGAATGGAACCTCAGGTATGAAAGCTTTGACCGCGCCCCACCTGCCGTGTAGCCAATTACATTCTATCCAAGCCACAACGGAATGAAATGAACCGACAGTATCGTGACGGTCGATTGTCAGGTATGAATGCTTTCACCGCACAGCGTTTTATTTCTGTTCAGTCAAATGCACCACGATGAAATGGGAGTACAGTACGGTCAGATTCTTTGACATTCTAGTTTATATATGTGAAGCGTAGACGAAGCTTTTTGTTAAAGCTTATACTTGTTTAATCTAAATTTCAAGATTCTAGCATTGTTCTAAGACTATACATGTACAGGCTGGTCAGAAACCTGTTTTCTTATGATGTGGCACATATTGTATGGTAGAAATAAAACATACAAATACATGTAATTCTGGTTTTGAAAGATTAATTTTTTAATGCAATGCTCCAGGGTAGCAATTTTACTGAAATCAGGTACATGTATTAATTGTACTTAAATCATAGTAGCGAGTCAGGCATTCTGCAGTCCCATATCAAAATGTCAATTATTTGTATTTTTGTTCACCTGTGTTAAATCCCCATTTATAGGAAACAAATTTGTTAGTTAACTTTATACATGTCAAAGTCTTAACCAGAGGATCATGGTCCTGAGAACGCTCACCTGAAGCCTGATCTTGGGGCATTTAGTCATCATGAAATGACCTTGACCTTGAATACTCACACACCTTTACTGACTTCATAAGTTGTCTGCATGCGCCAAGTTTGTGGTCTCAGGCTGAAATAGTTTCCAAAAACATCAATTGTTTTCACTTTTTTTCCATGTAAAAGCCAGTTTCCAAAATTGACCTTGCCATAAAATAGGTTAAGGTCATCTTTTGGTCATCATTTAGAACAAACTATGATGGGCTAAGGTTCCTGGTGATACATACCAAGTTTCAGGGGCTGGAGTAGGATTTTTTTTAATTCAGTTTAACTTCTCTTTCAAGATTATTTCAGCTCATATGAGACGGGCCAATCAGTAGGTGGGCGAAAACGGGAGAACCCCGAGAAAAACCACCTGGCACACCAGCAAGCAGAACTTGGCTTGTCTCACATGTGGCCAGAGCGGGAAAAAGATTTTTGAGCATGCAACCCAAATTTCATGAACAAAATTTCATTCTCCCTATGCATGAAGGCTTCTAATAAAATTTCACTTCATAGGCTGAGAGGTTACTGAAAAAAAAAAAAAGTCTTTAATTTCAATATTTCATTGACCTTGGGCCCAATTCAAGAAATGACCTTGACCTTAATTAATTGCATACCTTCATTGGTTGTCTGCTTCTGACAACTTTCAGGTGTCTGGCTTCACTTTTTCCCAATGTACAAGCCTATGTTTCCAAAACTGACCTTGCCGTTAAATTGGCCAAGGTCATCCTAGGGCCATCAATTGAACGTACTACAGAGGGCTGGGGTCCCAGATACTACATACCAAGTTTCGTGAAAATCGGCCAAACGGTTCTGGAGAAGATTTCTGAGCTTTTTTGACCACTCGTAAGCATGGCCATGGCATAATGGCAGCCATGTTGAGCATTCTACCTTGATTTCGGGTATAAAAAGTATGGAGGCTCCACATAAAATTTCACTTTCATAAGCCAAGTTTTGATATTTCAATGACCTCGGGCCAAGGTCAAAAAGGGCACTATCCAAGAGGAGGCTCCTGATACAATTTCGGCCAAGCGATTTCAGAGACGAAGACTTAATTTTGATAATTCATTGACCTTGACCTTAATTAATTACATACTTTCATTTACTCCATTACTTGTCTGCAACTAGCAACTTTGAAGTCTCAGGCTGCAACAGTTTCGAAATTATCCATTGTTTTTGCCTTTTCCCATTTAAACGCTTTTGTTTCCAAAATTGACCTTGCCTTAAAATCGGTCAAGGTCATCACAGGGTCATCATTTTGTCAAAATATGATGACTGGAGTCCCCGATGCTACATACCAAGTTTCATGGAAATCGGCCCAGTGGTTCCGGAGAAGAACATTTTTGAAGGGTTTTTACCATATATGGGCATGGCCGCCATCTTGGTCATGTGACCAACACACTGCAAACAAAATTTCAATACCACTACCCAAGGAGGCGACACATAAAATTTCAACTTGATCAGCCGAGCGGTTTCAGAGAAGAAGATCATTGATATTGTGGACAACAATGGACGGACGGAAACCAGATCATGGCCATCCTATAAGCTCACCTTGTGAGCCTTTGGCTCAGGTGAGCTAAAAATAAGCAAGTTTCATACTTAATAATGTGACTTGCAAATTGTTGACAATCAATACAACGCAACTGTGGATATTGCATTCTCAGAGATTGGATGACCTAACCTTAACATTTTTCCAATCTGTAAGTTATCAATAATTCAGCAATCCTTACCTCGTAAACATTTGGGTGCCACATTTTGGTGAGAAACTTCACACTAGGAGGAGAATATGGGTAATCTGGAGGAAACTTCATCAGGGCCTGCAAACAGAAATCAATTTATGCTTCAGTTGTCATTTGAGCCGCATCGGGAGAAAACCGTTGTCAGGGTTTCCAACCACATCTGACACAAACCGGCCTGTGCAGTCACAGAAGAAAGCTAGATGCTTGAAATTTTGGGTACAAGTAGGAAAGAAATTGTACTATCCATGTAGTGGAAACAAAGGTGCTGATCAGCTGTGCAGTTACAGCTGATCTGCATCTTTGTTTTCACATTGGCAAAAACCTGGTTTTCTCAAGATGCGGCTCATTTGCACCCAGGCTGAGTTTGCTGTTTACCTAACAACCCATCATTTTGGCCACTAGCCAAATAATTCATTTGGCCTTTTTTACCCTACAAGAGTAACATAAATGTCAAGAGTGACATTATGTAGATGAGAGTAGTAGAAATTATGAAGACAAAATTAAATTTTTCATAAAAGCTTTGCATATACATGTACATTTTTTGAACTGATCTACTGGCTGGACAACCCGGGCCAAAACAACTCGAATTCTTGCTCTGTGCTCAGTAGAGCACAACCGTTAAATCGAAATACAATATCTAAAACGAGATATGCCTAATTACCATATATTTCGAACGAAATATACCCTAATATAATATATCTAAATTGACATATAAAATGTCAATCTAAATATCATTATATATTTCGATCGAGATATATTATTTCCTTCATCTGAACACGTGATCATTTTGCGTCATGCGCAGTCTCTCGTCGAGTTTCGCATAGCGCGAAGTTTTGAATTTTGTGCAGAAACAAATTTCCAACAAAAAATCCAGCGTCATCGAAAAGTTCACCAGGGAAGTTATGTACAGTTTGGATTTGAATATGCTCGTCATCCGATTTACACGAGTAAACACTATTTTACTTGCTGAACATAACGACATAAAGCGCTAGGGAAACTCCAAGAAGTGTTAATTATATCTAAAATGTTTGGACTGGTTAGATTATATGATTGATGGTCCATATCAGCATTGTTCAGTCATACTGGGAAGGAGCCAACGCTTTCTGTATGTAAACCATTGTACCACAATGCCAGGCAACAAGCATTTACCTCGATGAACAGCCTGTTCAATGTGAGCGTGACTGCAAATGAAACCAGCGATCTCTTAAACATACATGTAACTAAACTAAACGGATAAGGACGGCAAACCGATGCGACTTTGCCCATCCCCGCCCATTCAGCATTGTGGCCGTGAGAAATAGATGGGCTGCCAGACAGAGCTTATAACTGAGTGATCGACCACACGCTAGTGATCGACCACACGATAACTGGTCAACTGGTCTGAAGCTTTAGTTGTGTGGTTATACGTCTTCAGCATGTATTTTAAGCATGTCACGATCCCAATGTTGGGCAGAAGTCCCATTGAAAGGAGGCAACATCCAAATATGACCATAGATGTTGACTCGAACGTAAAGCAACACATTCAAACAATAGACCCCGGGATCGAACAACATATTCACACTCGTCTCACAAATGCTCGGCGCGGGGCTCAGATCAACACTGGCCAGAGCGGTTCGGCAAGGGGCCGTCAAACTCGGTTGTAATTACGCTACATGGCGATGGGTACATTATTTGATGATGGCTCCTCGTCCTCCGGGGAGTTAATATGCCTTGCTCAAGGACAACACTGTGCTGTCAGTGCCACGGTGATCGATCCCATGACCTCTCGATTCTGATTCCCATGCTTTACCACTACGTCACCACGCTCTCTATTTATTTTATGTGTGTTTGTTTATTTGAATTGATGTTTAACGTCCCAGGCAAAAGCTAATGGCCATGTCGGGACGCTGCCTTGATTTTTATGGGACTTTTACTAAAAATTTGGACGTCATGACATCCAATAAGCGCTTTGAATATAACCACCAAACTATACCAGCAAGGCTTGTATGTGTGGATAGACGGACATGAACCACTTTTCCTGGGCAGGCTCAGACCTGAGCGGTTAACCAGTAATCAGATGGCCAGTCAGTAGCGAAGAAGCTTTGCTTGGAGGCACAAGCAGCCCATCTATTTCTTTTAGGCCCCAATGGAAGGACAGTAAACGAGGTCTCAACATACAGGAAACGAGGAAAATAGCTGACACACATTAGCACATATGCCAAACGCGCGCCGGGTGTGTTGACAATAATGTAAAATTCAACATTCGTCAGGAACACATCGGAGACATGTTAGAAACGTGTTACATGCGCGCTTTGTACGCTTAGTGTACGCCTCGGTGTACGTTGATATACGTCGCTGTAGGTCGATGTGCACTCCACGAGCGTATGGGCTCAAAAGACTTTTTAAGCATGCTTAAAAATTTTCTCGAATCTTGACGTGAATCGGTCGTGTGTCTAAGCTGGAAACCACCGTCACTCGGTTAGTACCATCTACAACAGGTTAGCCAGTTAAATACGTTTCGAATAAGTTCCACGCGCTATACAGGCGCGTTGAATATGCTTTGAACGCATTTGGCGCATATTTAAGACATGCCAGTGTACGTATCATGCGCGTTCCGATTTAAAATTTACGAAATATTGCTTCAGTTAACGTGTCCCAAGCGTGTATGAGACGCGCGTTTAACATTTGCAACGCGCCTATAGCGCCTGCTTAGTGTTTGTTTGTTTGTTTGAATTGATGCTTTACGTCCCAGTCAACAGCTAAGGTCATGTCGGGACGTTGCCTCCACTTTATGGACTTTTAACCAAACTGAGGATGTCATGACATTCAACAAGTGCTTAAAATATAACCATCCAACAAAGTCACACATGCTTATGTGTGGACGGTTTGACTTGAAACCACTTTTCCTGGGCAAGCTCAGACCTGAGCAGTTAACCAGTAATCAGATGGTCAGTCAGCAGCGAACAAGCTTTGCCTGGAGGCACACGCAGCCCATCTATTACTCTAGGCCCCAATGGGCGGGGTCTTCCTGCTTAGCGTGTCTGGGACGTAACACAAAACGTAGGTCTACTTTATTTTTTTCAGCGTTTTGAGATTTTATTTTTCATACGTCTGGCAAACGCTTCAGTCACGCGCTAATGTGTGACTGCTAAAACGAAAAATTATTTTTTATACGTCCAAAATCTTCAGCGTGTTGAGATTTTTCATACACCCGAGGCGCGTTTAGGTTATACGCTAATGTTCTATCTGCAGGAAACCATGGATTTATAAATTATAACGTTGATCGAATCTCCCGTGACTGCCCGGTGCTTGCAAAATCATGCATTTTGTATCAGACCGAGAAGAAAAATCTTGTGGCTCTAGTTCAACAAAGACAATGGAAAATATATAAAACTGTTTATACCACCCAGTAAATTTATATTACTGACGTGTTTTCGTGTGTTAGAAGATTTAGTACCGATTTGTGTCAATTCTACACATCTGAAAAAAAATTCATACCAGTTCTTCACAGACGTTATATAAATTCGTACCGTCAGAAAAAGTACAAATAGGCGATGATCAGGAAATGGCGCAATCAGAAAGAAATTCCCATTCCATAAACCGATGGGTGGGAAAAACTAAAACGACACTTAGGTACTTATACCATGAAAACATGTCGTAAGCCGAGTGATCAGCTATTCCCCAATGGGCAGCCACTCAGTTACCCGAACTGAACTAGAAATATGAAAACGTACATAAGGTTCAAACAGCACAAAAATTCGACTCCAAAACACAAAACAATTAAAACCACAACAGAAGCATCGCCTTGGAACGATCTTGAAGACATTTGAAGTTTTAGTATTAATTTCACCGCCTCCACCCCGCTATCGAAATTTAACATGCACAAATGTCACACTTCCAAAATGTGCCTTGTTGGTACCTATTTTTACACAAATGTGAAATTAAAAAATGCGGTTCAACAAGGCTATCATCCATGTCCAGAGCACCAAAACGTTATTGGAATGGTGCTGGTACCGGTGAACCGATTTGAATTTATGCTTCCTGCGTCTGGATAACTCAACTTTTTGATATCCCGGAACATCTCTTGACAGTATTGAAACGAGAGAAGGAACTATATAAGATTGATTGCTGGAAAGCAAGTAGGCCATGAACCAGCATTTTTAACGGAGTGGGGACGTGTTTACCGATAGCAAAGCTTCATACGATGAGATGGTTCATGTATCTTGGCGAGTTCTAGCACACTGGAGTTTTCAAAAATAAGCAACTCGATGATCGTGTTCGCGTGGCGGGGTAACACAGCCCTCTATGGCATAGCGGATAAGCTAAACGCACTGTAAAAAGGAGTCATGAGTTTGATCCCATGCTTCTCCACTCCTCCGGATGAGACTTAAAGCCGAAGTCCCACGACAATCTTCCATGACAAACTGACGACAAGGACGTATTGTGACGAGGCTACAGGCTTTGTGACCTTTTGTTAAGTCCAAGGGACCTAGTCTTCAGACCTGACTGTCAGATAAAACCTGAACACACAGAATCGTTTAAACACCACCAAGATGATATTTAAGATGTTTGTCCGTCGCCAGGTCGAACAAGGCCATGTTAGTTGCAGACTAAGTTGCGGGCATATTCCAATGGATAGAATATCTAGATCAACAAATTACGTAGATCAGCTAGATAAGCCGCAATCCGTTTCACTTCGTCACCTAGCTCTACTTCCGCATGGTGTGGAGAGATATCAAGGAACACCGACGGGGACATCCTGACTACAAATTACGTATACATGCTGCTAAGGGACGAAAAATTTTGAAAATATATGTCAATTGAGACATAATATGTCAAACGAAATATATATTTTAACCGGATGTAGAGCCTTATATCTCGAGGTAGATATTATATTTAAATTCAAATATTTTGTGTTTATATCTAGATTTAGATATGATATCTAGTTTTAGATACTATATTAAAAAGGAGATATTTTGACAATATATGTCAATTTAGATATAATATGTAAAATGAAGTATAGATAAACCGGATGTAGAGTTATATATCTAGAAGGAGATACTATATGTAAATTCAAATATTTTGTGTTATATCTAGATTTAGATATGATATCTAGTTTTAGATACTATATTAAAAAGGAGATATTATATTTCGATTTAACGGTTGTGCTCTACTGGTGCTTAGAAATTGGTGCTGGCTAGAGATAGGGCCCTTATCTCTCGCCAATATAGGCTAAATATACCCACCCATACAACTACTGCTACTCATTGTCCTATATTGGTTAGTCATATGTATGCCTAGCCTTTCCTATAGGGATTGGCTAGCCACACAGATGTAATACAACTCAGTAATTTTCTGACCAAGCAGATTATCACTTTGTACTTGACATCTATTTTTCGGCTTTACTCAGACTTCTATCTAAGGTGTATCACGAGTCGAACTGCTAGTGTAACATACAGCCAAGCCACAGCAAACCCTGTTGATGGAAAAGCATGCTCATCCACTAGGGTGATTTACTGTGCTATATAGTCATCACTTACTAATTTCACCAACTACTGAGTTGGAAATTTGCATATCTATCTGTTACATTACTTCCCCCTGACAGAGTCTTTGCCTGGTAAGACAATTCCAGCCTGGCAGTTGTTATTATCCCATCGCTGCCAGCATACGGAATGCGAGCCAAACCAAGCCACAGCAAATCCTGTCAGTGGAAAAGCATGCTCAACCATCAAGGGTGAATGCAAGAGTTCCCATGTAAGCAAATAACGTGACCTAGTAATGGCGCGTGATCTTTGACGTCCAGACGACAGATCCCGACTCGAAGAAAATAAAAACAATGGGTGTTTTGGGTACTGAGGGGACATTTTATGGAAAGGGGGTAACAAGCATTCGCAAAAATACATATTCTATAATCCGCGCAATGTTGATTGTCATGTCAATAGGTCGCACATTCCATTTACAGCGTCGAAATAGGTAAACATGTTATAAATAGCAATCCGGAAAGTGTACGCCTTTTCCGGAGATTCATGAGTTTTCCCTTTCACGTTAAATACATTTATAATACAAAAGAAGTTTACGCTGAAGTCATAGTCGTGATAGTATGACTGTTGATATGTATCGATTATATTTTGGTAGGCGTTCGAATCCCGTTTTTGATATTTTTTTTTTAGATTTATATTTTGTTTTTTGTTTCTTCTCTTATTAATACACTATTGCCTGTATTTATTTTATAATAGTTTATGTCCCGCAAAACTCTCTAGAGTCTACATGTACGTCTATTGACCCCTGTCATGAGCTGTGTCCTCTGTAGCCACTCAGTCTTCAAGGATATAGACATGCCGCCTTTTCTCTCCTTTCCTACAAAACTCGAAAAAATTCTTTGCTGGTTTGTTTAAATGTTTTCCTGTGTTCCTTTCTGATAGTATTGGATACTGGATAGGTCGATTTGGAAAGCAAAATAAATGCTTTACAGCAAGAAATTACACATGTAAAACCTACACGTACATGCAATGCATCATTTGTGTTCACGGCTCTAAGGGGCCAGGAAATAGCCGACGCTTTTAACTTTTCCATTTTAAAACCCCGCCAAAAGCCCGGACTTGTGATAAAGTCCCTGCTAAAAGCCATGGACCCCCGAGGCTGATAATTAGGGAACAAGTTGAATGAGTTGTTCTAATGAAATTATGAGTATGAGTGACGGGCTTATTTTTTCATGTTAATGTACAGCTACATTTGCAAATTAAATGAGGACCACAAAAGTACTTAAATGTAGAAATACAACCTATTAATTTGAATTAATGTGAATGTGTAAAGGCGTGAACTTCACTGAGCCCCACTTTGCCCCCGCTATATTGGGTCCCACAGAGATCGGGGATACGAATGTCCGGTCCATAATACAAGTGCCAGTCCACGTACATATATACATGTATGCACACATCATCCTTGTTAATACAGAAACTGAATAACTATTTTAATTAATTACTTACTAGTAATGTATATTAAAATCGAAGTTATACTTTTGTGAGAGAACAGAAATAAAATTTAGAAGTTAAAATACATAAATGCATTTTGTTTTCAAACCTCAGCCCCATCCTCATAGTCATACCTGTACAATATGTTGTAATGCATGACGGACTCGATCGTAACCACACGGTTAGTGTTTAACTGGGAATCAATTAAGAAAACGGACATGATTTAATACGCATGTTTACCTCACGAGGGCCTCATGGAAGATTAGCTATTGTATAGATTATCATTTGTATATGTACATGGATATATGCTAAATGTAGATACCCTATTTAAATAAAGTCTTTACTTACTTACTAACTTCTAACGGACTTCCCGAAAATCTCCGTTACTACGCGTCTAATTTCGTCAGCTCACCTGCACGCCCGTTTTCGAGGATTAGTCGATATTTAAAAGTACAAAAACATGACATGTTTACAAAATTGGATTATATGTATGACTTTTGTAAAGGTATACATTTACGTTCCACTATTCATGACAATATAAACAATATTCGTTGGAATTCAGAGTTTGACGGTTGCCGCGAAAAATGTTGAATGTTGGGGGTGCTAGGCTAAAAAAATTCACGTGATTTGCAAAATGCAGCGATACAGAAGCTACCGCGATACAGTAGGATCTGAGTATATGTTTTATTTCGACATGCAAGTTTTTTTTAACTATTCTGTACACCATACCCTTATACTGGCTTCCTACTGTATCATGGCCCTTATTTGACATTTTTGTAAATAGGAAAATGCAAACAAACATGATCAGTAATTGAAATTTATTCTACGATAAGATAAGAAAATTTATTTTAAGACGGCATGGCAGTACATCTGAATCTGAATAGTTTACTGGTGACACGCCAAATGACATTATTTCACCAGGGGGTTCGGATGGGGGAGAAATAAGTCCCTTGAACGCAAGAGTGAAGCGAACTTGCTGAATCTGAATAGTTTACATAACAACAAACATAAGCTCTAATGAGCATTTGACCGTCTCTAACAACTTCCAAAATCCTTCACCTGCAACCCTGTTATGATGAAAATTACAAGACATGTGTCAACATTTTGTGACTACTGCATTTGTGTGGCCATGTTGTTATATACCCACGTGGCAAAAGTGACTTCTGTATCGCGGGGTTCACCTAAAATGAGAATGCAAAAGTTTCCATGTAAGTTTCCATGTAAGGAGATATAGTAATTAACGTGACCTAGTAATGGCGCATGATCTGTGACGTCCAGACAACATCCTGACTCGAAGAAAATAACGGCTGATCCGTCGGACTAGAATGAATGTACGGTGCAGTCCGGTAATATTTCATGCCAGATCTGACGTCAAATATAAACACTGACTAACATTACTTACCATGAGACATTTTAGTGATTCAATTATTAAAATATCATAATATGAAAAGTTAGCAAATTCTGTGAGCTTTAGAAATATTGTGGCTTAAACATACGCACCCCTTGAAAAAAATGGTAGGCAATTTGTCCCCTAACATTGCACACTGCTAAATCAGGTAACTGGTCAACTCGTACCCGAGTCAACTCGTACCCAAGTCAACTCGTACCCATTTTGGTCAGCTCGTACCCGAGTCAGCTCGTACCCGAGTCAACTCGTACCCATTTTGGTCAACTCGTACCTACTTTGGTCAACTCGTACCCTTTTATTTTTACAGGTTCATATGCTGAATGGAGTCCTTTGGGGGAGAATTCTTTGGTTTGGGATGTTTGTGATACTTTTATACGATAGAGCAAGTTTAAGAAACAAATGCTGTATAATAGGTATAGTAAAGAAACAATAGCCATATAAATTATACATTTGTTTTCCTTTATTTTCCCTCTATTTTACAATTGATGCTTATCATTTCAACAAATAAAAATAACAATATAAACATTAACTGTCTAGATAGTATAATCCCTCTACTTCATAAACATGTGATTCCACCATCTAGCTAACGTGTGCCTGAACAACCTGGTTTGTGTCAAACCTGATTGGAAACTCAAATTGTTGGTTTGAGAATTTAAGAAAGCATTAATACGCTAGAAAACCTTTCACATAATTTGCATGCACAGTCTTATCACAAAACTAATGATTGCACAATCATACGATTGCTTATGATTCAGTGGAACTGGCACTTTAAGAATTTAATGTAATCCATCAAGTAAACACTTACAGTATATTCCATTTACCTATTACACCCATTAAACTGAACATGTCCCCCAAACATTGTTAATACTTCTTTTCTAGTCTCTTGATTGCCTTCCAATATTCTTTCCAAACTATGAAAAGAATCATATAGATGTGTTCCCATATCTTGGGTAAAATCTTCATTGGTGATAGGTTAACAATGAAAGTGTGATAAGTCCTGTACACAAGTTTTCATGGTAAGCAGAATAACTCTCCCAGGTGACTCATTGATTCTTTGTGTGGTAAATGATAACTTAAAATAACACTCCTATTATCAAATCAAAGCCAACTGGAATGAGCTTAAATCAAAGATATCAGAAGTCTCAAGTAACATAATAGATATGTACAAAGGCGGTAAATCCATACATGACCTCTGGGACACTTTCAAATCTGAACTGTTAAAAGTTGTTCATGATAACGTACCATCTAAAATGTTTAGGTCAAATACCTCTACACCATGGATCAGAGGCAAGGTCAAGCGGGTTCTGAAACGAAAAGCCAGACTTTATAGGAAAGCTAAGAAAACCAAAAACTGGAATTCATATCGTAAATTTCAACGTGAAAGCAAACGTGAACTACGGAAAGCTGAGTGGTCATATATTAATAACACTATAAATGAAGGCCTTAAGCAAAATAATTCAAAACCTTTCTGGAAATATGTGAAATCTAAAAAGGAAGACAGTGTTGGAGTCGCCCCTCTAAAATCTGGAAATCACCTAGTTACGGACGGTAAAGGGAAAGCTGAAAAGTTGATAGATCAGTTCCAGTCCGTGTTCACGAAAGATGATGGCGGTAGTATCCCAGACTTCCCTACACGTGTAAAAGATCACATCCCGTCTCTCTCAATCGATAAAAATGGAGTTACCAAATTGTTGCAAAAAATCAAAATTAGTAAAGCCGCAGGCCCAGATGGATTACCCAACCGAGTACTACAGGAATGTGCCTCGGAGATATCTCCTGCCCTTACTATCATTTTCCAGAAATCTGTGGACTCTGGTGAGTTACCAAGTGACTGGAGAAATGCTAATATTGCCCCAGTGTTTAAAAAAGGTGATAAACATTTACCGGAGAATTATCGACCAGTGTCACTTACCTGTGTTGCTTCGAAACTGTTGGAACATATTATCTGCCGCCATCTGTTAAATCACCTAGATAAACATAATGTCCTCACATCTCTCAACCATGGATTTCGTGCTGGTTACTCTTGTGAAACACAGTTAGTTATCACCGCTCACGACCTGCTGGAGGCTTTCGACAACGACACTCAATCAGATGTTTTGGTGCTGGACTTTAGCAAAGCTTTTGATACTGTCCCGCACCGAAAACTCTTATCTAAACTTGAATCTTATGGTATTCATGGTCCGATTTTGCACTGGATTGCTAATTTTCTGACCCAACGTAAAATGAGTGTCGTCGTTGAAGGCGAGTCCTCCCATGAAGTGGATGTTGAATCCGGTGTACCTCAGGGAACCGTATTGGGACCACTACTGTTTCTATGCCACATAAACGACATGCCAGAATGCGTTCAGTCCAATATACGTCTTTTCGCCGATGACTGCTTACTTTACCGCCCCATCAGGAAATTTGAAGACCATGTCAAGTTACAACAAGATTTGGACTCTCTTATCATTTGGGCTGAAAAATGGGGTATGAAATTTAACGTCAAAAAGTGTTACCATCTCAGTGTCAAACAAAAGTCCTCACACTTTTATACTATGAACGGCCAGATCCTTCAACAAGTAGAAGAAACCCCCTACCTTGGTATCACCTTCTCCGATAACATGAAATGGACTACTCACATTGATCAGATTAGGAAAAAGGCAAATTCTACGCTGGGCTTTTTAAGGAGAAATCTTCACCACACACCTCAAACATGTAGAAAAAATGCATATTTGGCTTTAGTACGTTCTAAATTGGAGTACGGCTCAGTGATTTGGGACCCTTACACTAAACAGGATATTTCAAAACTCGAAAATGTCCAACGGTCAGCTGCTAGATTCATCATGAAAGATTATCACTCCAGACATGAAGGCTGTGTGACTGAAATGTTGAAACATCTGGAATTACCAAGTCTCCAAGATCGTCGCAGAGATTCAAGGCTGACGCTGATGTACAAGGTGGTGGAAGGGCATGTACCGGCAATCAACAAGGATCACTACATACAACCTCAGAGGCAAAGGCGGGCTATACGGGCTACTAGATACACAGACTTTGATCACAAAAACATTGTGGAAAACTACGTTACTAACAACTCCAAGTACTTCAAACCAATTCCCTCCAAAACTGACAACTTCAGAAACTCATTCTTTGTCAGAACAGTTTACGATTGGAACAAACTGGATGATAGTGTTGTAAATTCTGATAGTGTCAACTGCTTCAGAAACAAACTTTCAACAACCCATTTTGACTAAATGCGCACTCCTCCCGTCGTGTAAAAGCCAGCAGTGGTATCTACGACGTAACTCCATACAGATACAGATACAGATACAAATCAGCCATTGAATGATCACCAAGCATAGAAATCATTTTAGAAACTTCTAAAACAACTCACAAGAATACTCAGTTTCAGTGTGTTGAAATCATAATATTATCTATGTGACCATGAGGAATATGCATATGAACTTCCAGAAATGGCAATTAATGATGGTTTATTGGAGAAGATATCTTCATCCTATTTATATTGTGGATATTTATTCATATTGCGGATATATTCATATCGAGGATATTTATTCATATTGTGAATATATTTTGTATTTATTCATATTGTGGATATACATGTATATTCATATTGTGGATATTAATTCATATTGTGGATAAATTTTGTATAAATATATGTTTATTAATACTGTGGATATATACTGTGGATATATATTCATATCGCGGATATTTATATATATTGTGGATATCTTTTGTGAAAGACAAAGTGTCTGTTAGTGATACAAATTTTCACAATTGATGCAAAATAATCCAAATTTAGATTATGTCAACAAAATGTGGTGGTTAGGATCTCTCTTTAATGACAAACTGACCACCATATCCCGGAATAAAACTTTCCCATAGTGTTCAGTGCAGATTTAGATCAACAAACTGGCTCGATTTTAGCAGCCTACCTGCCTCAGAAGTTGACATGTTTGATGTTTTTGTTTTGGTCTTGTAGTCAAATTAAATTCTAAATCCAAATTAGTTTTTTATCACCCATTTGCAGGTTGAACATGAACATAATATCTGCAGTATAGTGGACTATATAGTGCAAATACTTTGACTATGTGGATTAACATTTGACATAGATATGCATTTGTCGATACCTATCTTTTCGATAATGCGACAATATGATGGTAAACTTGTATGACCATGTGCTTCACAGGGCACTAGAAAAATGTGTAAAACAAATATGTGCCCTTTTTCTAGTGTTTACAAAACTTCATCACGTGAGGTCAAGCGGCATGGTCAAAGTATTTGCACTATACATGCCAGTCAGTCTAGCCCAATATTTATGTCTGCCAGTACTTATATATATACCCAACAAAAAAGGAAATGCATACACTAATAAAATTTCCCTGTTAAGTCCTGAATAAATTGTTAGAATACAGTATGCCATAAAAGTCTTATTTCTGATCAAAGTTTGTTGAAATTATAGTAAGGTGCATAGATGAAGGTCATGTTGTAGTAAGAATAAGGAAGTAGTAGCCCTAAGGGCAACAATCGCTCTCCACCAGAGGGTAGAAAAGTACTGTCACTGAACAGAAGAAAAGTAGGTTTTTACTAATATATGGTATATCTATTTTACTATAATTTTATATCAAGATTGTTTGGAGATACTAGAAGGGACCCCAGGGGGAGGGGGGTACTCTGAACTTTTGTGTATACATAGGCTCAGTCCCAGCATTAGCTCTGTACTTCAAAAAACTAGCTTTGCCCAGAATTACAATGCTCCCTTAAAGTTAAGGCCTACCTTAGTTAAGTTGACAAATTTTGACTGAATATTACAATCGATAACTGCTTTTATGAAAATAAGTATGCTAAATAAAATGTAATTTACATTATAGAACCAATAATTCTGAATTCAGTATGTTAAAGATCCATATTTTTGGATGCTGAAATCCGTCACCCTAACTAAGGTCTTCCTTAACTTTAAGGGAGGATTGTAATTCTCGGATCCCCCCCCCCCCCCCAACAAAAAAAAAGTTAAGGCCTACCTTAATTAAGGTGACAAATTGTGACTGAATATTACAATCAATAACTGCTTTTATGAAAATATACAAGTATGCTATACCCCCCCCCCTCCTACAACAACAACAGCAAAAAAAGGTATTTCTTTGTAAAAATAGAAAAAAAAACTGCAAAAAAGATCAGTCCCGCCAGAAAATTTCAGAGTACCCCTCCTGGGTAAGCGACTTGCAAAACAAAACCTTTACTGACTAAATATACTTAATTCTAAACTTTGAGCAGGATCATGAGAAAACCAACATTTAGCATATGAGAATACAAAGCCACAGATCAGCTTCCATCAGGATAACATGTCTGTGACATGTATACCCCCTTGAACCCTTTTTATGTAGCAAAACTGGGGTATGCATGGGTATATCTAGTTTTCTTGTTTTTGCTTCAAAACATAGTTTGTGGGTACTCGTTAGAACCACCTCAGTGAGCCGGTTTTAACTTGTACCCACAATCTATGTTTTGAGCAAAAAATAAGTAAATATCAAAAATTTTGACTGAAAATTTTCGTATTTTACAACTTTAAAAATCACTGTATATTGCATGGGCATGTTTCTGTAACGACAGTGACTGCGAAGCTGATAAGCACGCTTTGTTTTCACTACACGTATAGTACAATTCCTCTGCTTTCTAAATCCGAAATTTCCAGTCTCTAGCAATCATCTTTGCTTGTACATCTTTGTTCGTGTAGAACCTGTTCAGAAATCACATTGTTGGTTTTCTCATTATGTGGCTCATTTGAAGTTACTTCAAAAAGAATCAATCAGTCACCTGTGAAAGTTATTCTTCTTTACCCTGAAAACCTGTGAAGGACTTATCACACTTCGCTTGTTAAACCATCACCAATGAAGATTTTACCCAAGATATGGGAACACATCTATTTGATTCTTTTCATAGTTTTTTGCGGCAGAAACATGGGCCATGACTGTGGCTACACTTAACCGCCTACGGCGCAATGACCGTGCGATGATCCGCTGGATCTGTAATGTCAAGGCGAATGATGAAGTAAGCTCAGACTCCCTTCTCTCAAAGCTTGGACTCCAGGATACAGATGTGGTGCTTCGCTCCAGCAGAATGAGATGGTATGGACACGTAGAGCGCAGCAAAGGCTGGATTGCTCAAGTACGCAAGCTAAACATAGTTGCACAGAAAAGATCTGGCAAGCCAAGGAAATCATGGGATGAAGTGTTGTTAGACGACAGACCAGAGGACCAATGGTCCTGTAAACGCTCACCTGAGATCTGCTACATATGCAAATAAACATGTTTGAATATTATGGTATTTAGCTCCAGTGCAGGGGCAGATGAAGCCCTTGGGCCATTTGTTTTCAGAATAATCAATATTCTGTCCATTTGCCAATTTCTATTTTATTTATTCCCTTCAAATGACATGTTTACAGTTTTCCCCATTCTAATGCATTGGCAACCTATGTTGACCTTGTCGTCAAATAGGTCAAGGTCTCCACAGGGTCATGATTTATATATACATTGTAGTACTTTAGCCATCCATGCTTCATGCCAAGTTTCTTTGAAATCGGTCCACCGGTTCCGGAGAAGAAGATTTTTGAAGGGTTTTTACCATATATGGGCATGGCCGCCATCTTGGTCATGTGACCTGGATTATTTATATACACATTGGTTACCCCATCCTATAGATGCTTCACATAAAATATGGCTTTGATTGGCCAAGCGGTTTCAGAGGAGATGATGTTTGAATATGATGGTAATGTACAGGTATATTGCCCCGGGGTGGGGGCAGATGAGCCCCTGGGGTCAAAATTTTTCAGAATCATCAATATTCAGTCCTCCTGCCCATTTCCTGCAAGATTTCCACTTTAAATGACATTTTAAAATTTTTCCCCATTCAAATGCATTGGAGACCTATGAAAACCTTGCCGTAAAGAAGGTCAAGGTCATCACAGGGTCACGATTTATATACACAATGTAGTGCTTGAACCATCGATGCTTCATGCCAAGTTTTGTTGAAATCGGTCAATCGGTTCTGGAGAAGAAGATTTTTGAAGGGTTTTTACCATATATGGGCATGGCGGCCATCTTGGTCATGTGACCTGGATTATTTATATACACATTGATTCTCCCTTCCCATAGATGCTTCATGTAAAATTTGGCTTTGATTGGCCAAGCGGTTTCAGAGAAGAAGATGTTTGAATATTATGATAATATACATGTATATTGCCCCGGGGTGGGGGCGGATGAGCCCCTGGTGCCCAATTTTTTTCAGAATCATTAATATTCAGTCCTACTGCTAATTTTCTGCAAGAATTTTCCTTTATATGACAATTTAACAATTTTTCCCATTCAAATGCAAAGGCGACCTATGTTGACCTTGCCGTAAAATAGGTCAAGGTCACCGCAAGGTCATGATTTATATACACATTGTAGTACTTGAGTCATCGATGCTTCATGTCAAGTTTGGTTGAAATCGGTCCAGTGGTTCCGGAGAAGAAGATTTTTGAAGGGTTTTTACCATATATGGGCATGGCGGCCATCTTGGTCATGTGACCTGGATTATTTATATATACATTGGTTCCCCCTTCCCATAGATGCTTCATGTAAAATTTGGCTTTGATTGGCCAAGCTGTTTCAGAGTAGAAGATCTTTGAAAATTGTGGACGACGGACGGACGGACGACGGACGACGGACGACGGAGCATGGGTATACTATAAGCTCACCTTGTGAGCCTGACGGCTCAGGTGAGCTAAAAAAAAGCTAGGAATGGATACTGCTGATCCTCAGAATCGCTCAGAGTGGAGAGGTCGTCTAAGAAGGAGACTTGTCAAACAAGTCCAACCCTCAGTAGAGGACAACGGACTATAAAACGGATATGATGATGATGATATGAGTTTGGAAAGAATATTGGAAGGCAATCAAGAGACTAGAAAAGAAGTATTAACAATGTTTGGGGGACATGTTCAGTTTAATGGGTGTAACTGATTTCTGATATAACACTTAATTCATAGCCCTAGCACATAACACTGTTTATCAGTTATTTAAACACTTTGAATTGTTCTTACTCTCTCAACGGTTCACTGAAGGCTTGTCTGCTTGAGTAGTCCCGTTGCTGAAACCTTCCCTCTTGCGTAGCTTTTCCACAGATTGAAGATCTGGCTCTAGGTTGTTTATTGCTTATTACCTTTGACACGTGTTTATTTAATCAACAATAACATAATGGGATTATATTTCACATCGTTTGACATGAGTTGATTTAATTAACAAAAACATAATGGGATTATCTTTTACATCATTTTACTTTAATAAAGATTGAAAGAAAGAAAGAAACAAACAAAAAAGAAAGAAAGAAAATTCCAATTACAATTCTTGTCTATGCTCATGCAATATACAGAAAGAAAGAAAGGAATAAATAAATAAATAAATAAACAGAAATAAATAGAGCGATGTGGGGTATTATCGACACCTTAAGCCTTATTTTGATTTTAAATAGTCACTTTTGTAAATAGCATACTGAATTGACCTGTTTTAGTTGGCACAACTATCTGTTTCACTAATTAGAAGTAGATATTTTGATTATTGTTTAAATTTTGAAATTGACCCTTTGATCATGTCATGTACCGTATGTGAGCAGTTATCAACACCCGCAGGTAGTTATCAACACCCCTGTTATCCCTAAATCCTGATGTTGAAAATAATATTTTACTTTATAAGCAACATTCTTAAATGCATGTTCTGCTCATATAGAATAGACAATGAATGAATAATTTTCCTGAAATTCAGATATAAAATCTCAAAATTTCTGTTTTCACACATTCAATGACAAAATCTGCAAAATTATGAAATCATAGCTGAAAAAATAGGGAATTTTAGGGAAAAATACCCCCAAAATATGAAAAATTCTAAGTTAGCAAAAATATTTAGATTGTGTACATAAAAATGATTTGTTTGCTTTCATATGAAAATTTAACTTAAAAACAAACCATTTTCCTGACAGATTTGTTTATCACAGCACATTTTAGAGAAATTTAATTTAGGAGTGTTGATAACTACCCACGTGGTACATTCACGTTGGTAGTTATCGACACCCTGGAGGTCGAAATAGCATGTATGACTAAGAATAGTTTAACCAGGTCTGCTTTAAGTATTGTCTATGATGATTCATTTTATGAATTAAAACAGTGTTTTCTGAGGAAAACTATGTCCCCCCAACCGTTTAGTAATTGAAGTTTAGTTACCTTGTGATATGAAGTTTAACTATGCAAGCCAGCATGACCATCTTGTTCTGTATGGTATGGTAGTATAAACTTGTTTTGGACTCTGTCTATGGGCAACACCCATAACTAGTTTGGCTTTCAATTTTTAAAGAGCATTTAATTCATTCTCATCCAGTATTATATATGTCATTTCATGATAGCTGTAATAGCATGGTATAACTCCGCTTTTTTGATACGGTACATTTCTGATATAAATATGGTCTATCAATGTACTTCTACGAGTTGTCGGTTTGGAAATGACTTGTGAAAAGCTTTCTTGAAGAGACAATATCTTGGATTTTAGGAAGTCAACATTAAAATCACCAAGTAAAATCAACTTGTTGCAATCTAAACTCGTGTACAATATTTGTAAATTGTCACAAAAATGTTTCAAGTCTAGTCTTGGAGGTCTATAGACATTAATCAATACGACAGGTGGATTGAATAGTTCAATTGCTTTACAAGATATTGCGTTGGAAATACTAATTTCAACAGTTTTTACAGACTCACAACCTTGAAAATTAGGTCAAGGTCACCAAAATCTAATCAACTCTGAGCCTTCTTGCAACAATGCTTCTGTGCAAGTTTGGTCAAAATCCATTAATTGGTTTACAAGATATTGCGTTGGAAAGACTAATTTCAACATTTTTTTATGGACTCGTGACCTTGAAAATTAGGTCAAGGTCACCAAAATCTAAACAACTCTGAACCTCCTCACAACAATGCTTCTGCGCAAGTTTGGTCAAAGTCCATCAATTGGTTTACAAGATATTGCGTCTGAAATACTAATTTCAACAGTTTTTATGGAATTGTCACCTTGGAAACTATGTCAAGGTCACCATAATCTTATCAACTCTGAGCCTCCTCCCAACAATGCTTCTGTGTAAGTTTGGTCAAAGTCCATCGATTAGTTTACAAGATATCCCGTCAGAAAGACTAATTTCAACAGTTTTTGACTAGTGACCTTGAAAATTAGGTCATGATCACCAAAATCTTATCAACTCTGAGCCTCCTCCCAACAATGCTTCTGTGCAAGTTTGGTCAAAATCCATCAACTAGTTTACAAGATATCGTATCGGAAAAACTAATTTCAACAGTTTTATGGACTCGTGACCTTCAGAATTAGGTCAAGGTCATCAAAATCTAATCAACTCTGAACCTCCTCCCAACAATGCTTCTGTGCAAGTTTGGTCAAAAACCATCAATTGGTTTACAAGATATTGCGTTGGAAATACTAATTTCAACAGTTTTTATGGACTTGTGACCTTGAAAATTAGGTCAAGGTCACCAAAATCTAATCAACTCTGAGCCTCCTCCCAACAATGCTTTTGTGCAAGTTTGGTCAAAGTCCATCAATTAGTTTACAAGATATCATATCGGAAAAACTAATTTCAACAGTTTTATGGACTCATGACCTTCAGAATTAGGTCAAGGTCATCAAAATCTAACCAACTCTGAGCCTTCTCCCAACAATGCTTCTGTGCAAGTTTGGTCAAAATCCATCAATTGGTTTATAAGATATTGCGTTGGAAAGACTAATTTCAACATTTTTTATGGACTCGTAACCTTGAAAATTAGGTCAAGGTCACCAAAATCTAATCAACTCTGAGCCTTCTCGCAACAATGCTTCTGTGCAACTTTAGTCAAAATCCATCAATCGGTTTACAAGATATTGCGTTGGAAAGACTAATTTCAACATTCTTTATGGACTTGTGACCTTGAAAATTAGGTCAAGGTCACCAAAATCTTATCAACTCTGAGCCTCCTCCCAACAATGCTTCTGTGCAAGTTTGGTCAAAATCCATCAATTGGTTTTCAAGATATTGAGTTGGAAAGACTAATTTCAACAGTTTTTATGGACTCGTGACCTTGAAAATTAGGTCAAGGTCACCAAAATCTAATCAACTCTGAGCCTCCTCCCAACAATGCTCTTGTGCAAGTTTGCTCAAAATCCATTCATTTGTTCAGAAGATATCGCGTCGGAAAACCTAATTTGATCAGTTTTCATGGGCTGGTGACCTTGAAAATGAGGTCAAGGTCACCAAAATCTAATCAATTCTTTCCCCCCTCCCAACCATGTATCTATGCAAGTTTGGTCAAAATCCATCCACTGGTTCAAAAGATATCGCGTAAGAAAGAAGCTACGCGGACGCGGACGCCGACACGGACGCCGACGCCGACGGGAACCGCACCAAAAACAATATGTCCCCCACCTTCGGTTGGGGGGACATAATAAAATCCGCATGAAAATCTTTTATTTAGTGAAAATAACCATATGACTGAGTTATCTTCCCTTACAACAATGCATAATAGACTGTAATTTTCACAAGTAAATCTCAAAATGTCTCAAAATTTTTCTCCAACTACCTAACTTTCCAGGATTTTTTGCGCTAATTCATAATTATATGTGAAATTACAATACTGCAATACACTATTTTCATAAGAACATCATGAAATGGAAAAGATAACAAGGGGGTGTCGATAACTACTGGGTGTCGATAATACCTCACATTGCTCTATACAGAAATAAATAAATAAATAAAATAATATGTTTTTTCCAATTACGAAAACTTGTCCATGACCATGCAATATAATGTTTTTAGAAGAAAAAAAATCATGGAAACATTTGGAAATGACTGTAATTTGCTGACAGGGACGTAGTGTTCCATTAAACACAATTTGATTGTTCGCAAACATCACATATATATCAACGAGAAACCAGAAATTATAGTTTTAAGGATATTTCAAACTAGATTAAGTAAAATGGAATAAAATAACACTTACTTGTCCCACAAACTCGATGTTGCCACCGATCACACACATCGCAGGTAACTCCATGCTGGCGTTTCCCCACACCCTTACCACGTGCAATACATAAATCAGACATTTTCAAAAGTGGATGACGCTAAAAAAATGAGTAGTCGGCAACTAAAAGAGAAAACACCACAAAAGATAATTACCTTTAAAATTCCTGCATGTCATTAAACTTTGCTCCCAAAGAAAAAGACCGCCGCTCACCGACAATTAAACGAATTAATTTTAAAATCTTTGATTAAAGCATCTATTTTCACACCAAAACTAATCGCGTGTGAGTGCCAATCATTATTTGAATCTGTTTTACACACAAGTTCTTTCGGCATAACTTTAAAATATCTATTTATCTACCTATCTATCTATCTATCTATCCGTTCGTCCGTCCGTCGATCTGTCTATCTATCTATCTATTACACCAGGTACGAGTTGACCAAACTGGGTACGAGTTGACCAAACTGGGTACGAGTTGACCAAAATGGGTACGCGTTGACCAAACTAGGTACGAGTTGACTTGGGCCGTACGAGTTGACCAAAAAGTAGGTACGAGTTGACCAAAATGGGTACGAGTTGACTTGGGTACGAGTTGACTCGGGTACGAGTTGACTAGAAAGCCTAAACCAAATGTATAATTTATAGCAACCTGCATTACATCCACAGCAGTTGTATTTCTGTCAATACATATGACACCCATGTGACAAATTGCAAACAAGAAAGTTCAAAGAAAATCATGCTGTGTATGATGGCACAAAAATGTCACCACACAGTATTTCAAAATTAAACAAAATCACATAATTGTGCTAAATTATTCAATCAGAAAGGAAGGAAAATCATTTTTGTCTGTAAATTAATCTTGTACACTCTTGTTGGTGTAAAATATGAGAAAGTAGCATTGGTAGTCCAATATTGATCAATATTGTTTGAAATCTGGTTGGCATGCCATATGCGCAATGTTGCGGGCCGCGCAATGTTAGGGGACCCGACTGTTTTGTTTTCCTGTTACTCCCATCAATCAATTTCTGATTATTCTTGGGAGGTGTACATTGTACACTCCGGTGTGTTTGCAGGATGAGCCTACATGCATGAGGATAGAACCTGTGTAGGGATCTTTAACCTGCACAGGGGATGGCTGTCCCTGCACAGGGGGCCTCCAGTTAACGTCCCGATCCGAAGGACGGCGCACTGTATCATGTCATTCCTGCAAATGACACGAAGGGAAGCAAGCTCGGACCAACAAATTTTCCTCGCCGCCGGCGGGGATCGAACTCGGGACCTCTAGCACAAGAAGCCAGTGCGCTAACCACTGTAACTGGAGTAAGTTGAAAAACCGTAAACAGTTGTGCAATTTATGTTAAGTTCAGCCACAATCCAAACTTTCTATGACAGTGAATCCTTCAAAGATCCAATATTTTGTCTGGGCAGCAACCAGTAAACAAGGGGGGATGAGTGATGATGTCATAAATTAGTGTAAACAAAGGAAATCAGCTGAGCAGGAAGTGTACAAAGAAAATCGATAATATGAAACAAAGAAACTTTGAAAAGTTAAAAAAAACATTGGTATTTAAAGAGCATATTTTACCTTAAAATATCCTCCCTCATACATAGTTGTTGGTGGCCCAAAAATCGCCACTTCCCACTCGAAAAGATTGTCATCATCAATCAGTTTTACTTGAAAACCTTCAACAGGTTCGCCCATAATTTTCTTCAGTTCTAGCTGCAGAGCCTTTACAGCTCCACTTGTAGGACTTTGGGCCATTCTCCTTCCTCTATAAAATCACCCTTTTCCAGATCTTCTTGGGGAATAAAAAGAAATCGAATGATAAATTCAACAGACGACTTGACTTTGTTTCTATCGCAGCGCAATATGGCGATTTTCTTCAGTGACGTCACGGTTTTCCTATTTTAGGAAAGCATGTCGCAAAAGAAAACAAATAGAAAAAAGAAAGAAAAATAAGAATTGAATTCTTATGACCCAAACTGTTTTTCAGAGCTATACATTAGTTCTAAAAAAGCTAATAAAGACGATTTTCTTATCACGCGATTTTTTTAAACTTTAAGTTACCCTAAATTGCGAAATAAGCATCACCGGATGCTGGACAACTCGTCCATTCAAAGATTTGATAATCATTCAGCATTCAGCTGGTTTCCAGCTTACTGAAATCATTCCAGCTTGCAAAAATGCTGAATGATTACCCCATCTCTGTTTATTTAATATTTTAGCCGCCGCATCAGAAAACCAACAATCTACATATGCGAAAAAGGCACAGACCAGCTTCTCTGTAACCGTGAAGCTGATCAGTGCATTTGTTTTCGCTGCACGGATAGTACAATTACCCTGAGCACTACCTTTATCCCAACTTTCAAGCATCTAGCATTCTTCTGTGACTTCAGAGGCCGGTTTGTGCCGGACCTGGTCAAAACCCCAAAGGTTTTCGGATCGTTCCAAGTCGATACTTCTGTCCCGACTTCTGTGGTTGTTCTTTTTGTTTTATGTCTTAAGGCCTATTTACATGGTATGCTTTAGCATATGTGCTAAAGCATATATGCTAAAAAAGCACATATGCTTTTCCGTTTACACAGTATGCTGAGAGCACATATGTTCTGATTTTCCCTCCTTGTACCTGGATATTTATAATTGTCTGTGTTGCAACAAGAAAGGAGACTGAGGGCATGTTCATGGTTCCAATTTGCATGTTGTTTATTGCACATGCTTATGAGCAGTTGCAGAGTATATTTTTATTTTAAATGTCTGTTCTTCTCTGGCTCATTATTTTTCTATTACAAAGTAAACATACATGTACAAATGTAAAATTCCTCAAAGACAGGTACACTAATTATACCTCTGTGGCATTATCAGGTCTTGCTGAGGTTGAAAAAGCAATTAACCCCATTGAACTCTCTGTTGATTGGCCAAAAGCGTATGCTTTTTAGCATAAGGATAGAGCAAGTTCTATTCCGTATGCTTAGCAGATGTGCTAAAGCATAGCAGTAAAAATCTCAATTTAGACGGTATGCTTAGCACATATGCACAAAAGCATATATGTAAAAGCACACCGTCTAAACTAGGCTTTATGTATGTTTTCATATTTTTAGTTAAGGTAACTGTGTGGCCACCTATTGGGAAAATAGCTGCTTACGAAATGTTTTCATGGTATAAGTACCTGATTGTTAGTTTGATTTTTCCCACCTCGGTTTTTGGAGTGGGAATCTTTATCTGATTGCGCCTTTTCCTGATCTTTGCATACTTGTACATTTTCATAGGTTTCCCGCCCAAAGTTTGATTTGTTCTGGGAGCTTCTGTGTCATTTATACAGAATATATGTATCTACGTATCTATCTATCTTCATGTACTGAGTCGATCAATTTCTGATCATCATCTCAGGTGTGGGGTGGGTGCTAAATTTTGAATTTAGCAAGATGGGAGAACATTCTGGATGGGCCATTTAAACTATATATTTACAAGAAGCTAAACAGAGGCATATTAAAACGTTTACCTCTGAACCCCTCATCTAAATAAGAGCCTTGAATTCTTCAGCAGTCTTTGATGAGACCACTGGAGAGGGAAAACTATTCCATAAAGGGATGGCCCTCGGAAAAAAAGAATTCTTCAGAGCATCACTATAGGCCATATATACACGCATTGTAAATCATGAGATGCCCTGGTACTTCTTAAGTTGGGTGCTGGGGTCAGATATCTATCTTTATCAAGAGACACTGTATCGGACTGAATCCTGTGAGGACTTCACCCTGCGGTCCTCCAGGGATGGCCACTCGAGCTCGTCCAACATATCGTCGACGCTACTCCTGTTCCGCCATCGCCTGCAGGTCCACCTGGCTGCTGTCTTCTGCACTTTCTCCACATTTTTGTCTCGGTTTCATTATAGGGATGCCAAATAGGAGCTGCATACTCGAGCTGAGGACGAACCAATGTTTTGTATGCAAATTCCTTTGTATGCCGAGGTGCAAGAGCCAAATTCCGCCGGAGAAACACCAATTTTAGAAATGTGTTGACCCCATTCCAAGTTATCAGTGATAGTGAGCCCATGCAGTCTCTGTAAAATACAACATTTGATCTATGTAACAATATGGTGGATGTTGATGTTACACACATGCAGCATAAATCTGTATCAAATGGGGAAGGGGTGTCTTTTTTTTTTTTTTTTTTTTTCAAAAAATTATTTTGTCAGAAAACATATTTTTGCCGTAGATTATCACGAAAATAGTACAATAGGCTTATTGCAACCTAAAATTTTGGGAAGAAACTATTTATGCACGCATTACAGATACATTATCTTTATCAGAATGAGATTTTTAAGTATAAATAACACTGTCCATTACTTATGCAAAAACCTGTACCTTAAATATACAATACAAATTAAATGATGCAACTTTTATCGTGACTTTGAACAGTGACTAATATGTTTTGTAGAGATTAAGGAAGTTTTTTTGACAATGGCTTACATGTATCAAATTATGGTAAAACCAATTGTTGTGTGTACGATACCCCGGGTGTTAATTTGACCTACCTTGCACCCCAAGACAATTTTTCATAGGTTCCAAATCGTTCATTGGGACCCCAGAAATGCAAAGAATTTTTGTCCTCAAAGAAAAACTTGTTTGCACTATGAAAAAAAATGTACGTTTTCCATGGCAACCGTTAACACGATTCTTGAGCATGGAGGTGTACATACAAAATTGGTTAGAACGTCGCTATTAATTACCCTAGACCACTGAACTTGTCTCATTTTAAAGCTTAGACATTGTCCTTTTATTAAATGGAAAGTAATACAAGATATCTAATTTGCATATTCGTGAATTTTAATGAAAACATTAAAAAATGATAGCATAATCGTTAAAATCCATAAATAAACTAATTTTTGAGGCCCGAACTATAATTGTGACACTTTATTATTGAGCCAGTAATAGCATATGACAAATGTATTGATGCCATGGACCTAAATGAAAAGTATTTCATTTGCATATTCATGAATATTAATAAAAATGTTGAAAATCGAGGAAAAGCTAGGGATAAACTATAGCCATTGCATGGTTTTAGATGGGTTATAAGATCTATCTTGTATCCCTGAAACCATTTTTATGGCTGCCAGTGTGGTCAGAGGGACAATCTTAATGCCATAAAATATTGCCCTAAACAATGAACACATTTGCATGGTGTAAATTTGAATTGTTTCCACACCCACCCCAAGTGCGATTCTAAAGACTAGGGTGTACTCACAAAAATATTCATATACAAACAATAGCATGCTATAGAATACTATAATTAGTCTGATAATTAGTCTGATAGGGATGCGTGGACTTAGCAGTGTAACCTAAATACCTGTTACTAGTATTCAAATAATTGATGTTGCTTATTCAAGAAAATTAATAAAACACACAGGAAATCGGGAAAAAAAAATCTTGGATAAAATAGAGGTTAACGTACAAGATCACTTGTACCAGAGCCGTTAATAACCCCAGGATGCTGAAAGAAGTATCAAATGAATGCTATGGCTATGTGCTATGACCCTAAAGTCTCATATAAGAAAGACCTTATTTTCGATTTCATGAATTTCAAGAAAATTAATAAAACACACAGGAAATCGGGAAAAAAAAATCTTGGATAAAATAGAGGTTAACGTACAAGATCACTTGTACCAGAGTTATCTTCCCTTACAACAATGCATAATAGACTGTAATTTTCACAAGTAAATCTCAAAATGTCTCAAAATTTTTCTCCAACTACCTAACTTTCCAGGATTTTTTGCGCTAATTCATAATTATATGTGAAATTACAATACTGCAATACACTATTTTCATAAGAACATCATGAAATGGAAAAGATAACAAGGGGGTGTCGATAACTACTGGGTGTCGATAATACCTCACATTGCTCTATACAGAAATAAATAAATAAATAAAATAATATGTTTTTTCCAATTACGAAAACTTGTCCATGACCATGCAATATAATGTTTTTAGAAGAAAAAAAATCATGGAAACATTTGGAAATGACTGTAATTTGCTGACAGGGACGTAGTGTTCCATTAAACACAATTTGATTGTTCGCAAACATCACATATATATCAACGAGAAACCAGAAATTATAGTTTTAAGGATATTTCAAACTAGATTAAGTAAAATGGAATAAAATAACACTTACTTGTCCCACAAACTCGATGTTGCCACCGATCACACACATCGCAGGTAACTCCATGCTGGCGTTTCCCCACACCCTTACCACGTGCAATACATAAATCAGACATTTTCAAAAGTGGATGACGCTAAAAAAATGAGTAGTCGGCAACTAAAAGAGAAAACACCACAAAAGATAATTACCTTTAAAATTCCTGCATGTCATTAAACTTTGCTCCCAAAGAAAAAGACCGCCGCTCACCGACAATTAAACGAATTAATTTTAAAATCTTTGATTAAAGCATCTATTTTCACACCAAAACTAATCGCGTGTGAGTGCCAATCATTATTTGAATCTGTTTTACACACAAGTTCTTTCGGCATAACTTTAAAATATCTATTTATCTACCTATCTATCTATCTATCTATCCGTTCGTCCGTCCGTCGATCTGTCTATCTATCTATCTATTACACCAGGTACGAGTTGACCAAACTGGGTACGAGTTGACCAAACTGGGTACGAGTTGACCAAAATGGGTACGCGTTGACCAAACTAGGTACGAGTTGACTTGGGCCGTACGAGTTGACCAAAAAGTAGGTACGAGTTGACCAAAATGGGTACGAGTTGACTTGGGTACGAGTTGACTCGGGTACGAGTTGACTAGAAAGCCTAAACCAAATGTATAATTTATAGCAACCTGCATTACATCCACAGCAGTTGTATTTCTGTCAATACATATGACACCCATGTGACAAATTGCAAACAAGAAAGTTCAAAGAAAATCATGCTGTGTATGATGGCACAAAAATGTCACCACACAGTATTTCAAAATTAAACAAAATCACATAATTGTGCTAAATTATTCAATCAGAAAGGAAGGAAAATCATTTTTGTCTGTAAATTAATCTTGTACACTCTTGTTGGTGTAAAATATGAGAAAGTAGCATTGGTAGTCCAATATTGATCAATATTGTTTGAAATCTGGTTGGCATGCCATATGCGCAATGTTGCGGGCCGCGCAATGTTAGGGGACCCGACTGTTTTGTTTTCCTGTTACTCCCATCAATCAATTTCTGATTATTCTTGGGAGGTGTACATTGTACACTCCGGTGTGTTTGCAGGATGAGCCTACATGCATGAGGATAGAACCTGTGTAGGGATCTTTAACCTGCACAGGGGATGGCTGTCCCTGCACAGGGGGCCTCCAGTTAACGTCCCGATCCGAAGGACGGCGCACTGTATCATGTCATTCCTGCAAATGACACGAAGGGAAGCAAGCTCGGACCAACAAATTTTCCTCGCCGCCGGCGGGGATCGAACTCGGGACCTCTAGCACAAGAAGCCAGTGCGCTAACCACTGTAACTGGAGTAAGTTGAAAAACCGTAAACAGTTGTGCAATTTATGTTAAGTTCAGCCACAATCCAAACTTTCTATGACAGTGAATCCTTCAAAGATCCAATATTTTGTCTGGGCAGCAACCAGTAAACAAGGGGGGATGAGTGATGATGTCATAAATTAGTGTAAACAAAGGAAATCAGCTGAGCAGGAAGTGTACAAAGAAAATCGATAATATGAAACAAAGAAACTTTGAAAAGTTAAAAAAAACATTGGTATTTAAAGAGCATATTTTACCTTAAAATATCCTCCCTCATACATAGTTGTTGGTGGCCCAAAAATCGCCACTTCCCACTCGAAAAGATTGTCATCATCAATCAGTTTTACTTGAAAACCTTCAACAGGTTCGCCCATAATTTTCTTCAGTTCTAGCTGCAGAGCCTTTACAGCTCCACTTGTAGGACTTTGGGCCATTCTCCTTCCTCTATAAAATCACCCTTTTCCAGATCTTCTTGGGGAATAAAAAGAAATCGAATGATAAATTCAACAGACGACTTGACTTTGTTTCTATCGCAGCGCAATATGGCGATTTTCTTCAGTGACGTCACGGTTTTCCTATTTTAGGAAAGCATGTCGCAAAAGAAAACAAATAGAAAAAAGAAAGAAAAATAAGAATTGAATTCTTATGACCCAAACTGTTTTTCAGAGCTATACATTAGTTCTAAAAAAGCTAATAAAGACGATTTTCTTATCACGCGATTTTTTTAAACTTTAAGTTACCCTAAATTGCGAAATAAGCATCACCGGATGCTGGACAACTCGTCCATTCAAAGATTTGATAATCATTCAGCATTCAGCTGGTTTCCAGCTTACTGAAATCATTCCAGCTTGCAAAAATGCTGAATGATTACCCCATCTCTGTTTATTTAATATTTTAGCCGCCGCATCAGAAAACCAACAATCTACATATGCGAAAAAGGCACAGACCAGCTTCTCTGTAACCGTGAAGCTGATCAGTGCATTTGTTTTCGCTGCACGGATAGTACAATTACCCTGAGCACTACCTTTATCCCAACTTTCAAGCATCTAGCATTCTTCTGTGACTTCAGAGGCCGGTTTGTGCCGGACCTGGTCAAAACCCCAAAGGTTTTCGGATCGTTCCAAGTCGATACTTCTGTCCCGACTTCTGTGGTTGTTCTTTTTGTTTTATGTCTTAAGGCCTATTTACATGGTATGCTTTAGCATATGTGCTAAAGCATATATGCTAAAAAAGCACATATGCTTTTCCGTTTACACAGTATGCTGAGAGCACATATGTTCTGATTTTCCCTCCTTGTACCTGGATATTTATAATTGTCTGTGTTGCAACAAGAAAGGAGACTGAGGGCATGTTCATGGTTCCAATTTGCATGTTGTTTATTGCACATGCTTATGAGCAGTTGCAGAGTATATTTTTATTTTAAATGTCTGTTCTTCTCTGGCTCATTATTTTTCTATTACAAAGTAAACATACATGTACAAATGTAAAATTCCTCAAAGACAGGTACACTAATTATACCTCTGTGGCATTATCAGGTCTTGCTGAGGTTGAAAAAGCAATTAACCCCATTGAACTCTCTGTTGATTGGCCAAAAGCGTATGCTTTTTAGCATAAGGATAGAGCAAGTTCTATTCCGTATGCTTAGCAGATGTGCTAAAGCATAGCAGTAAAAATCTCAATTTAGACGGTATGCTTAGCACATATGCACAAAAGCATATATGTAAAAGCACACCGTCTAAACTAGGCTTTATGTATGTTTTCATATTTTTAGTTAAGGTAACTGTGTGGCCACCTATTGGGAAAATAGCTGCTTACGAAATGTTTTCATGGTATAAGTACCTGATTGTTAGTTTGATTTTTCCCACCTCGGTTTTTTGAAGTGGGAATCTTTATCTGATTGCGCCTTTTCCTGATCTTTGCATACTTGTACATTTTCATAGGTTTCCCGCCCAAAGTTTGATTTGTTCTGGGAGCTTCTGTGTCATTTATACAGAATATATGTATCTACGTATCTATCTATCTTCATGTACTGAGTCGATCAATTTCTGATCATCATCTCAGGTGTGGGGTGGGTGCTAAATTTTGAATTTAGCAAGATGGGAGAACATTCTGGATGGGCCATTTAAACTATATATTTACAAGAAGCTAAACAGAGGCATATTAAAACGTTTACCTCTGAACCCCTCATCTAAATAAGAGCCTTGAATTCTTCAGCAGTCTTTGATGAGACCACTGGAGAGGGAAACTATTCCATAAAGGGATGGCCCTCGGAAAAAAAGAATTCTTCAGAGCATCACTATAGGCCATATATACACGCATTGTAAATCATGAGATGCCCTGGTACTTCTTAAGTTGGGTGCTGGGGTCAGATATCTATCTTTATCAAGAGACACTGTATCGGACTGAATCCTGTGAGGACTTCACCCTGCGGTCCTCCAGGGATGGCCACTCGAGCTCGTCCAACATATCGTCGACGCTACTCCTGTTCCGCCATCGCCTGCAGGTCCACCTGGCTGCTGTCTTCTGCACTTTCTCCACATTTTTGTCTCGGTTTCATTATAGGGATGCCAAATAGGAGCTGCATACTCGAGCTGAGGACGAACCAATGTTTTGTATGCAAATTCCTTTGTATGCCGAGGTGCAAGAGCCAAATTCCGCCGGAGAAACACCAATTTTAGAAATGTGTTGACCCCATTCCAAGTTATCAGTGATAGTGAGCCCATGCAGTCTCTGTAAAATACAACATTTGATCTATGTAACAATATGGTGGATGTTGATGTTACACACATGCAGCATAAATCTGTATCAAATGGGGAAGGGGTGTCTTTTTTTTTTTTTTTTCAAAAAATTATTTTGTCAGAAAACATATTTTTGCCGTAGATTATCACGAAAATAGTACAATAGGCTTATTGCAACCTAAAATTTTGGGAAGAAACTATTTATGCACGCATTACAGATACATTATCTTTATCAGAATGAGATTTTTAAGTATAAATAACACTGTCCATTACTTATGCAAAAACCTGTACCTTAAATATACAATACAAATTAAATGATGCAACTTTTATCGTGACTTTGAACAGTGACTAATATGTTTTGTAGAGATTAAGGAAGTTTTTTTGACAATGGCTTACATGTATCAAATTATGGTAAAACCAATTGTTGTGTGTACGATACCCCGGGTGTTAATTTGACCTACCTTGCACCCCAAGACAATTTTTCATAGGTTCCAAATCGTTCATTGGGACCCCAGAAATGCAAAGAATTTTTGTCCTCAGAGAAAAACTTGTTTGCACTATGAAAAAAAAATGTACGTTTTCCATGGCAACCGTTAACACGATTCTTGAGCATGGAGGTGTACATACAAAATTGGTTAGAACGTCGCTATTAATTACCCTAGACCACTGAACTTGTCTCATTTTAAAGCTTAGACATTGTCCTTTTATTAAATGGAAAGTAATACAAGATATCTAATTTGCATATTCGTGAATTTTAATGAAAACATTAAAAAATGATAGCATAATCGTTAAAATCCATAAATAAACTAATTTTTGAGGCCCGAACTATAATTTTGACACTTTATTATTGAGCCAGTAATAGCATATGACAAATGTATTGATGCCATGGACCTAAATTTCATTTGCATATTCATGAATATTAATAAAAATGTTGAAAATCGAGGAAAAGCTAGGGATAAACTATAGCCATTGCATGGTTTTAGATGGGTTATAAGATCTATCTTGTATCCCTGAAACCATTTTTATGGCTGCCAGTGTGGTCAGAGGGACAATCTTAATGCCATAAAATATTGCCCTAAACAATGAACACATTTGCATGGTGTAAATTTGAATTGTTTCCACACCCACCCCAAGTGCGATTCTAAAGACTAGGGTGTACTCACAAAAATATTCATATACAAACAATAGCATGCTATAGAATACTATAATTAGTCTGATAGGGATGCGTGGACTTAGCAGTGTAACCTAAATACCTGTTACTAGTATTCAAATAATTGATGTTGCTTATTCAAGAAAATTAATAAAACACACAGGAAATCGGGAAAAAAAATCTTGGATAAAATAGAGGTTAACGTACAAGATCACTTGTACCAGAGCCGTTAATAACCCCAGGATGCTGAAAGAAGTATCAAATGAATGCTATGGCTATGTGCTATGACCCTAAAGTCTCATATAAGAAAGACCTTATTTTCGATTTCATGAATTTCAATGAAAACTTCATAAATAGGAATGAAAAAAGTGGACAAATTAAACCGGTAAACCTAAAAATGATGTGTATCTTGGCAACCAAAAGCCCTAACGTGCTGAAAATGGCATCAAATGGTTGCTAGAGCAATAGTATACCATCATATGCTACAATATATGTCAATTGATTTTTGTATTATGAGTATTAAAGGAATAGGCCCACAAACTATTGTGTGTGCGTTTTATAAAAGCCTTCATGTAGCTGAACAGTTTGTAACAAATTCCATGAAAATCAACCAAGGTAAAAGTTAATTTTAGCGGTTTGAAAATTTTGATAGCCCAAATCCAGAACGAGGCTGTGAGGGTATGATGTCACTCCCTCACAATCATGGAATTATAAATATCTGCCATTTCCATGCATATTAAAGTATGAACGTTGTTGAAATACTTTTCATTCACTTAATAGAATCATACTGATCTGTTTTCGAATGTAAAAGGTTAGTCTACTACTGTAAATAAGTATTTTTCCTTTTTGGTCACGTGAATAGCTAAACAAAATGGCGGCCACCATAGGTGACCATTGTTGAATCTTAAAACTTTCATATCTTCAAAATCACTTAACCGATTTTAATAAATATGGTGTCAAAATCTTTGTTTCACTAATCTCTTTCTTTTGAAATGAAGGGTATTTTTTGTAAACCCATTCCTTCAACAAAACCATTCGCAGAAGTTGGCGGATATGGCGTGGAGTGGCCAACGGCATAATTTTTGTTTATAACAGTAGCAAAATCACGTGCTTTCTACCATAGAGGCTGTGCGACGAGCTTGTCCACATATGATTTTTCTACCCTGTATACAACATTACCACATAATCTAATTAAAGAAAAACTTCTGGATTTGATAGAGTGGACCTTCAAAAGGGCATTAAAAACTATGGTTCACTTTATTTGGCATGTAATGACAGAAAGGCTTTTTTTCACTTCCTCTGACCAAAGTCGGTATACTCATTGGTCATGTCAGAATGTGTACGACGCCTTATCCTATCTCCTGGATATTATTTGTATTAGATTTGGGACCAAGTTATACAGACAAATTGTTGGAATTCCGATGGGTACAAATTGCGCACCTCACGTAGTTGATTTATTTTAATACTGCTACGAAAGAGTACACAAATTTAAGAAACTTAAAGGAATAAATGTTTTTTTCTTTTCAGTTCAGAAAAATCATAACACGTTACAGACGTATAGGTTATAATTTGAATGTTATGCGACAGTCTGCATGCTTAGTTTTTAACCCAATCATGGTTGATAACTATGCTGCCTTCTTTAATGGCACGCCGGTGGGTCGGGCGTCAGACTCTATGATGGCCCCGACTTAAAGCTATTCATTTTAGTTGGTTGGGGCCGGAGCTTCTTGTCTGTTGCTTGGCCCACCGGGGTCCAACTGGTGTTTTTCTTTTGCTCCGGAGTTAGTAGGTTATTCGGCGCCCAGGGATCTCCATCGTCGGGCAGCTTACTCAATCTGTGAGTCCTGGTTTTTGATTCATCAGGATGTTTATCATGATTTATTTGTTTGTTCTTTATTATTCATTGACTAGTTAGAGATTCACCACGAGGACCGAAAAACTAAGTAAATGTTATGAACCACTGCAGACGCTGAGGGTGAGGTTAGGTACCTGTAAAACCGGTTTAAGCCCGCCAGTAACTTTGTGTTACTGATCGTTCCAAGTCGATACTTCTGTGGTGGTTCTTTTTGTTTTATGTCTTGGTATTTAAATTTTTTGTGCTGTTGGCGCCTTATGTATGTTTTCATACTTTTAGTTAAGTTAAGGTAACTGAGTGGCCACCAATTGCGAAAATAGCTGCTCATTCGGCTTACGATATGTTTCATGGTATAAGTACCTGATTGTTAGTTTGTTTTTTTCCCACCTCGGTTTTTGGAGTAGGAATCTTTTTCTGATTGCGCCTTTTCCTGATCTTTGCCTACTTGTACCTTTGTGGCCGCTTGGAGCTCGCTCGCTATAATGGAAAGTTGTAATGATGTCATGTGTCGTGCATTTTATATAACCTGGAAGCACAGTCCAAAATAACAGCTTCTCTGACAAACCTTGGCTGGTCTGACATAACAACTTTCCTAGATAGGCGGGAGCATTTTACAAGTAAGTGGTTTGCTCAGTCATTTAGCAGCTAAACGGATAGGTATCTAGCAGCCCAACAGTTTCTCCACGCTTTGATAGACAGAGAAAGGCGTATTCACCATTGAAGTCTGTGGTGTGGTCATAAACGAATGTATGGACGGGTGGCTGATATGAAATCCATGCACTGGATACTGATCTGGGTACATTTTATATGGCCAGCCATGAGGTGGAACACTATGTCTATTTACGTTTGTGTGTATTGAGGCTTAACGTCCCAGTTAACAATTTTTCAGTCATGTTTGGATGGAGCTTACGCTTCCTGTGTTTAACCAGTACTGTAGGGAGTGTATGTGTCTCGCTCAAGGACACAACACGGTGTCGCCTGTAGGGATCGAACCCAGGACCTCTCGTTCGGAGTCCAACGCTCTACCATTACGCCACTGCGCTCCCCATTTCTATTTAAGTGCCACTGGTCTGTATAGGAGGACATTAGGGAGGATAACTTGTCCTGATCTGTGTAGCCAGCTGTACATGCATAGCACTATTAATGTACATGGTTTGCAGCATTTCTACCAGTCTTATTCTATTTTCATGGACTTTGTCTGCTAGATCTGAATAACATTTATGCCTACAACCATGACCTACCTTACACAATTCATGTTCAGCTTCAGATTCATTAGGTTCTCTAGGTTTTTTCACATTTTGGTTAGATTTTGATCATGTATTTTTATACAGGTCAACTGAAGACCTTAATATGCTTACTTAATTTTCACAAAAATCCAGTAATCAATCTGATTGGTTGTGGCTGCTATCCGTGGAATAACTGATATATGCTCGCTTGTAAAATAGATAACCATAAATACGTATGTCCATACCTGTGATTAATTTTATTGCATTTTATTTAAACATTGGGCGTTATCAATTAGCTTGCATGGGATCAGTTTCATCTAAATATAGCAAACCTTCCTCCCCGTTGTAGTTTAGGGTAGCTCAGTAGGGGTTGTATCTGGGGTATGGTTATTGATCAGAGGTTTGTTTGACAGAAGTATAATAGATATATCAGGGATTGTTCTACATCATAGGTGCAAATAAAAATGTGTAAAAATGTTGGCACTGTGACAGTTACCCAAGCGTATAAAAAGGTACAAGTAGGCAGTGATCTAGAAAAGGCGCAATCAAAAGAAATTCCCATTCCGAAAACCGAGGCTGGAAAAAACGAATTTTCAATTAGGTACGTATACTAAGAGAGCATATCGTAAGCCGAGTGAGCAGGTATTTCCCAATAGGCGGCCACTCAGTTATCCGAACTTAACTAAAACTATGAAAACGCACAGAAGGTTCAAACGCATAAGAGCATTTAAGCGGCTTCTACCCCATCGTATGGAACGCAATTTTGCGGTACCTTTCTTTCTTTTGGATGTATTTTCCGCCTGTATAAAGGCGCGCCACCTTTCGGCGTATGTGTTAATGTTAGTTTTCACTACAACACTAAAATATGTGGAATGTGTATAAATAAAAATTAAAACTGAGATCCTTTAAGAGCAGTGAACACATTAATGAGAAAGGGGTTGGGCCATACCGCGGTTTCGACTATTTAAGTCTCTTCAGTGACCCTAGAGATTTGGCAACACGGAGCCAAAGAGAATTACTGAAATTTTGCAACTTTCAACAGGGTAGTCGATACAAAGACTAGTATTATCTAAATGGGACCAAATATGTTAGACATTTGTTAGAAAATGAATCTTATTCGATAATAAATTTCTGATTTCTCAGAATATCTTCGCTGATCTCAAAGGACCAAAAAGAAAATATAACATGCACTATGGATGATGTACGGGGAGACTTTTTAGGGCCGCCACACGGCACAACACCAGCTGCAGCAATAGCAAATAAAAATTAAAACTGAGATCCTTTAAGAGCAGAGAACACATTAATGAGAAAGGGGTTGGGCCATACAGTATATAAAATGTCAGAACACAACTGAAATGTCTTTTATACAATATTTACACGTGCAAGGTAGTAAGCTTTCTTCGTCGCAGTCTGCGACAACTGAACAGGCGAACAACCTGTGGAAGTCCCAGTCCTTCTTCTGACAAGCAACACTACAGTACTTGATTATTTGACAACGCGAACAATGCTTGAGTTCAACACCTGCTTGACATTGACTTTTGCAATTTGAACAGATATTGACTTCCGAAATCACTTTCGAAATGTCAAAAGAATTACCGTCACTGCCAGTGTCTGTCTGTTGAAGAACCTCTAAGAGGAGGACTCTTTCAGTCTCAACACTGTTGTCAGAATCTGGTGACAAAACCTGCTTCTCAGAGCGCTTTTCACTGCCACAGATTAAATCCTGAATTTGACCGGTATTATCAAGATCACTACTGTCCTTTGTGGAAGTTACGCAAGCAGGCTCCAGTTCTTGTAGAACGGCTGTAGGTTCCTGTTCTTGAAGAACGGTTGTGTTCACTTCTGAGGCAGGGCTTTTAGACGAGTCAGCTTTCTCAGCTGTCTTCTTTCCCTGAAAGCGTTGTTTTCTGGCTCTTTGGCGTCTCAGCCTAGATGGCGAGTTGTGCTTCTTATTTCCTGGTTTCCGTCTCACAGGAAATGGTGGCCGGTCACCTTCAACACATTTTGCGCAAAATTCGCATTTTTTTTTTAATATCGAGACATTTTCCAGATTCCGGGAGAGCTTCCACTGGTACCGGTGCTCGCAATCACTTTCCAACGTGTTGATGATGTGAATTATGGCAGTTGTGGGTAGTTTTTCCATTGTTATTTCCAATAATTTTAACCGCGGTCAAAATTTCCGCCATGGTGGTTCGCCATCATTTCCCACCCCACATGATACACATGGTGTCTGAATTTTGTGCGACCTGGTTCTTTCGCACTTAGTCCTTTCGCACCTTTTCACACCTTATCGACCCTAGTCGGTTCGCTACCACGTTGTTTTTCACGGCTTCCTGCCAATTATGACTGTTAATTATTCACTCACAAGTGAACCGCACGGCTTCCCGCCAATTATGACCGTTAATTATTCACTCACTATTGAACTTCACTGTTGCATAGTGGGAGTATGACTTTTAAATTTTTCATGGTGGTTTCTAAATAATTTTATGTGGCAGAAAACATATTTCAATGTCGGCACATGTCTTTGCATAGTTCTAGTTGTATTGTGTACCTTTGGGGTTTAGAAAATCAGGTAGCGAAAATGTCAGGTAGCGAACATGTACAGGTAGCGAAAGTGTCGGTAGCGAGCGTGTCAGATAGCGAACAGGTATAGGTCGCGAACAGGCAGGTCGCTAATCGACCATAAATCATACATATAAACCACATAATTCTCGGACATCACAGTCTGTGAATATTCTAGGCCACCCTGTCTTCAAAAAACTAAGTAAAAAGTACCCCAAGACACATATAAATGTCCATTCCGGTCATCAGTCCCATTCCCGTCCATTCCGTAAAATTAATTGTGGTCTGTGTCTAACATAATTACCTACAAGACGTGACAAGAACCGCCAGGAGCCGCCAAGAGCGGAAAATTGCCGACAAGAAGCAGATTTTTGTTATTTTCTTCTTCAAATGTTATTTAAACAGCATTTTTTATATAATGAGCAATTTCAGAGATTCACAAATTGAACTTTGAATCTGATTTTACCGGGTGATGGACGAATTAGTGCAATAGCTGATTTCATTCATACCGTCAAGAAGCAGTCCAGACCGACAAGAAAGTTTTATGCATGCATTTCTAATGAATAAGCTACACCCTACCAGGGTCTCTATAGAAGGGGTCAAGAATCTTTGCCCTATGTTCAAAATTCTTGTATGTCAGTTTCGTATTTCTCACATAGAAAACGTACATTCAAAATTTATAATTAACGTCAATTTTACATAATTCTGTTATTGAATCTTTCATTTTTTGTATATCAGATAATAAAAATAAAACTGAGATCCTTTAAGAAAAGAGAACACATTAATGAGAAAGGGGATGGGCCATACCGCGGTTTCGGCTACATAAGTCTCTTCAGTGACCCTAGAGATTTGGCAACATGGAGCCAAAGAGAATTACAGTAATTTTGCATATTTCAACAGGTTTGTCGATACCTAGACTAGTATGGTCAAATGGGACCAAATATATTAAACGTTGGTTAGAAAATGAATCTAAACCGATAATAATTTTTTGATTTCTCAGAATATACTCGCTGATCTCAAAGGACCAAAAGGAAAATATAATCTGCACCATGTATGATGTACGGGGAGAATTTTTAGGGCCGCCACGCGGCACACCACCAGCTGCAGTAATGGAAACGGGTCGTTTCGGCCGTGAGTCGTTTCGGCCTGGGTCGTTTCGGCCTGAGTCGTTTCTGCCCTGAGTCGTTTCGGCCAATTTTGGTGAGTCGTTTCGGCCTGATTTTTTTTCAATCCTGTACTATGCTTTATTTCAGACAAATATGTTAATATATGAGGCTAGTAAACCATTCAGTCGGTCTTGCAAGAGTACGGGGGTTTATAACAAGTTAGAAAATTTGTATCTCTATTCCATTTTTTTTAAAAAAGCTGTCCAGTCTGATGCTGAATCACAGATTCGAGTTTATATTTATTATTTTCTTTACAAATCCTCATTTCAAACTTAACAACATACGTACACTGTATATATGATCAACATTTTGACAAAAGTTATAACTTCAGAGAATATCTGGAGAAGGGCCTGTATCAAACAGATATGAACACAGTTAATGCACTCAAACTTAAAACTAGCAAACTGCACTTACATGTTCCATCTCAGAGAAGTTTTTGAAGACCAAATAAAAAACTATAAAATAGAATCTAACAGACTTTGACCTTCAAATTAATCATTTCTGCTGTAACAAATGTGAGCTTTTCAATAAAGAAAAACTATACATCAATTATTTTATGGTATTAAAATTTCTATTAACTTTATGCCGACAAATTAAATCGATAAGCACGTGTTTTCACACTTCATTTGAGTAAATTAATAACCAATCACCATGGATGAGCATTGATGATTATCGACACGAGTTTTCACACCTTGTTAATCACACTTATAATAAGATCACCAAGAGACATTATGAAAACGTGCCCATACAATATACAGTTTTTTTTTCTGGTGTAATTCCGTTAGAAAAAAAAAATAATATTTTATTCAAAATATTGATTGTGAATACATGTTAGAACCACATCACTTTTGAATCATTAAAGATTCAAAGATTCAAAGATTCAAAATTTATTCTGCAATAATCCAAAACATATAGGATCATAACAGACATGACATGAAAAACATATATGTAATGACGTCATTAAAGTACATGTACTAACTAGTGTATCCAACCACGCAATCTCAAAAATTCGTCCATACTGCATTATGCATCCCAGAAGTATATGAAAGGCCACAAACAACGGACGACATGAAACAAAGTAGTTGGATCCACCTTCACAAACATCACACAATGTAACTACCAGCTGGAATCGAACAGGGGCCAAATATAATTATATGTATGATATCATGTCTACATGCAAAATATGTCTATGTAACGACTTGAATAAATAGCTATTTTTTCTATTAAAAGATTGAGTTGTATTTTCTTTCAATGACCAAGACAAAGGGTATGAGCACCCCGGGATGAGCACCCTCTACACCCGTCTCACTGAAACGGATCTAAAGAGTATCCACAACCAATCCCAAGAGCAAAAACAAGAACGAATCCCCACTTAAACGATTTACCTGTTAAGTTTTCTGTTTGTGTCAATGAAGGCCAAGACAAACTTCCTACGATGTATTGGTTACCTAAGCTTCACAAAAGACCATACAAAGCTAGATTTATTGCAAATTCTAGCTCTTGTACTACCACTGAACTTTCTAAATTATTAACTTCTTGTCTTACTGCTATCAAATCTCATGTTATAAGATACTGTGAGACAGTGTATGAAACTTCAAATAAAAATTGGTTTTGGTCAATAAAAAATTCTGGTGAGGTGCTCAGTATATTGAAGTGTAGAGGGTTCCGTGCGACAAGCTTGTCCACATATGATTTTTCTACTCTGTATACAACATTACCACATAATCTAATTAAAGAAAAACTTCTGGATTTGATAGAGTGGACCTTCAAAAGGGCATTAAAAAACTATGGTTCACTTTATTTGGCATGTAATGACAGAAAGGCTTTTTTCACTTCCTCTGACCAAAGTCGGTATACCCTTTGGTCATGTCAGAATGTGTGCGACGCCTTATCCTATCTCCTTGATAATATTTATATTAGATTTGGGACCAAGTTATACAGACAAATTGTTGGAATTCCGATGGGTACAAATTGCGCACCTCTCGTAGCTGATTTATTTTTATACTGCTACGAAAGAGATTTCATGGATTCTCTTAACCATGATAATCAAGCTGATGTTATCGAGGCTTTTAATTCCACATCTAGGTACCTCGATGACCTTTTGAACATTGACAACCCTTATTTTGAAGGTATGGTCAATCAAATTTATCCACCTGAACTTCAGTTGAACAAAGCTAATATCTCAGATACCGAAGCCCCCTTTTTAGATCTACATCTTTCTGTTGCAAATGGATTTGTTTCTTCTAAAATTTATGATAAGCGCGATGACTTTGATTTTGATATAGTAAATTTTCCTTTTTTGGATGGTGACGTTCCTCGTCGTGCTTCTTATGGTGTATACATTTCGCAACTTATTAGGTTTGCTAGAGTCTGCAATCATGTTACAGACTTCAACGCTCGAAATAAATGTTTAACGGCAAAACTTCTCCAACAGGGCTATCGGTATCATAAACTTCGAAAAACCTTTTCTAAATTTTATCGTAGACACTATGAATTGATTTCCAAATATAATGTATAAAGACACTTTTAAGTGAGGGCCTTTCGGAACCTGAATTTTATGGTGACTTGGTTTATAAATTAAAGAAACTTAAAGGAATAAATGATTTTTCTCTTCAGTTCGGAAAAATCATATCACGTTGCAGACGTATAGGTTATAACTTGAATGTTATGCGACAGTCTGCATGCTTAGTTTTTAACCCAATCATGGTTGATAACTATGCTGCCTTCTTTAATTGCACGCCGGTGGGTCGGGCGTCAGACTCTATGATGGCCCCGACTTAAAGCTATTCATTTTAGTTGGTTGGGGCCGGAGCTTCTTGTCAAAAACCGAAGAACTAACTAAATTTTGTGAACCACTGCAGAAGCTGAGGGTGAGGTTAGGTACCTGTAAAACCGGTTTAAGCCCGCCAGTAACTTTGTGTTACTGATCGTTCCAAGTCGATACTTCTGTAGTGGTTCTTTTTGTTTTATGTCTTGGTGTTTAAAATTTTTTGTGCTGTTGGTGCCTTATGTATGTTTTCATATTTTTAGTTAAGTTAAGGTAACTGAGTAGCCACCTATTGGGAAAATAGCTGCTCATTCGGCTTACGATATGTTTCATGGTATAAGTACCTGATTGTTAGTTTGGTTTTTTCCCACCTCGGTTTTTGGAGTGGGAATCTTTTTCTGATTGCGCCTTTTCCTGATCTTTGCCTACTTGTACCTTTTTATTATTTTGTATCGTCATATGAGGCTGGAATCAATATTGACGTCACATAGACTAAATATTAACAAACTACCAATTCAAGTTTGTTTGAAAAAGAATAATTGAATGGTACTTCTATATTTAGATAATAGTCTTGACATGTCTACTCCTGATGCATGGCTCTAAGTTCAAAACATTTATTCACATAATTTATAACTAGCAAATTAACGTCAGATTGCTGAGAACTAAGTAACATCACAAATCGTTCGTGTAAACTTTTATCAAAGTCAACAATAAATTTACCAATATCTTCGAAAAAAATATTTCTCAGATTAGCATACTTCGAACAAATACATAGAAAATGAAATTCATCCTCGATTTCAGAAGGAGAACATATATTGCATGTTTGTTGAGTAACTGGTGTTCTAGAATATCTAGCAACTTCAATATTTAATCGGTGATTTGACAATCTAAATCTTGAATATTGTGAAACAATTTTCTTTTCAACAGACACACCTAAATAATTTTCAAAGTTGTATGTTTTCTTAAATGTGCAATAAGTTCTTAATTTATTAGTACAATTCTCTTTAAGAAAGGATTCCTGAATAAAGGCATAAAAGAATTGTTCATATAGATCTACTAAACATTGTCTTTTTCACAGCATACATTAGTCTTGGGACAGATATTGTTGTTTTATTGTCCCAAACATGTGTAAAGCCAAAGTATTTCAACAGGCAAATAATGTGATGACTGAACGTTGACTCTGCTTTTTCTGAGACACTTAAGAATCTGTGAGGCTGAAACTGTGATTACAATACTGTCAAGGTATCTCGCATGCATATGTCTGTCCATGCCTCTTCCCAAGCCATTTTTTCATCTTATTAGTCTAGATATACTTTGGCCGAAACGACTCAGGGCCGAATCGACTCATTTAGAAAATTGGCCGAAACGACCCACCTACCAAAAAATATAAATAAAACTGAGATCCTTTATGATCAGAGAACATATTAATGAGAAAGGGGATGGGTCATACCGCGGTTTCGGCTACATAAGCCTCTTCAGTGACCCTAGAGATTTGGCAACATGGAGCCAAAGAGAATTACAGTAATTATGCATATTTCAACAGGGTAGTCGATACATAGACTAGTATGGTCAAATGGGGCCAAATATATTAAGCGTTGGAACATGCTAAATTATCCAGTCCGATAGTTCGTCTCTCACTAATGAGAAAGACCATCATTATTTCTTGAATTGTGCTGATGTGTGTTGGTGAGTTCTTTGATGGCTGACTAGGCCAATTCTGGCTCTAAACTGTCGGTTGCAAGTAGAGCAAGTCAATGTCATAGAGTCTGCTGGTGGCACATTTGTTTTGGCTTTGCGCTCTCTTCGCTTTCTTTCAGCTTCACAGATTCTCTTCTTTTCATAGAGAGCTGCTCCTTTGTTGATGAGACCTCGCCACTTTGATCGCTCCTGTGCAGTCTGTTCCCAGGACCCCATTGGTATTTCGAAATCCTTCAGAGAGGCTTTGAGTGTGTCTTTGTAGCGTTTCTTCTGGCCACCTTGAGAGCGCTTTCCCTTCTGTAGTTCTCCATAGAAAACTTTCTTTGGAAGTCGCGCATCAGGCATTCTTATAACATGCCCAGTCCATCTTAGCTGTGCTAGCTTTAAGACTGTATGCATGCTTTGCATCCCTGCTTTCCTCAGGACCTCTGCGTCTGGAATCTTGTCCTGCCATTTGATTTTTAACAACTTTCTCAAACAGCTTAGGTGGAAATGGTTAAGTCTCTTTGCATGGCGTTGGTATACTGTCCAGGTCTCACATGCATACAAGAGGGTTGGCAGTACCACAGCCTTGTAGACTTTCAACTTGGTGTCAAGCTTGATTCCATTTCGCTCCCAGACATTTGCACAGAGTCTTCCGAATGCCACACTAGCTTTTGCAATTCTGGCAGTGATCTCATCATCAATATGCACTGCTCTGGAGAGAGTGCTTCCCAGGTAGGTGAACTTGTCAACAACTTTCAGTTTTTGCCCATTTACAGTGATGGTTGGTTCATTATATGATTTTCCGGGGGCTGGTTGGTGTACAACCTCTGTCTTTTTTGTGCTGATTGTGAGATCATAGTTATCACATGACTGTGGGACTTGATCCATGGCTCTTTGCATTTTTGCCTCTGTGTTGGCATTCTTATCCATATCATCTGCATAGAGGAGCTCATCTAGCACATCAGTCTGGACCTTAGTTTTGGCTTGCAACCTTCTGAGGTTGAATATGTTGCCATCAAAACGGTACCTGATTGGAAAACCAGTGTCACTGTCCTGAAAAGCATCCAATAGCATGGCAGAAAACATCATGCTGAACAGTGTTGGTGCCAGAACACAGCCTTGTTTGACCCCATTTGTTACTTCAAATGGTTCAGAGAACTCTCCATCATTTTGCACACGTGCCTGCATGCCATCATGAAACTGCCGCACCATAGCTATGAATCTGGGTGGACAGCCAAACTTGGCCATGATTTTCCAGAGTCCATCACGACTAACAGTGTCAAAAGCTTGGTGAGGTCAACAAACGTCATGTATAGATCTACATTCTGTTCTTGGCATTTCTCCTGAAGCTGTCTTGCTGTGAAGATCATGTCTATTGTCCCTCTGTCTTTTCTGAATCCACATTGACTTTCTGGGATAAGTCCCGTCTGATCAAGATGAGCATTCAGACGATTTAACAGAATTTTGCAAGTATCTTCCCAGCAATTGATAGGAGGGAGATGCCTCTGTGATTGTCACAGACTTGAGGATTTCCTTTCCGCTTGTATAGGTGGATTATAGATGCATCCTCAAATTCTTGTGGGATAGCCTCCTTCCTCCACATACAGTGAAACAACTCTGTCAGTTTCTCTGCCATGGGTAGCCCCCCAGCCTTGTAAACTTCGGCAGGAATTGCATCTGCACCTGGGGCTTTGCCAGATGATAGTTGTTGAACTGCTTTTCTTGTTTCCGTAACGGTAGGAAATTCATCTAACAGAACATTGCACTCTATCTGTGGAAGTCTGTCGATTGCATCCTGATTGATGCTTGATGGTCGATTAAGCACACTATTGAAGTGTTCTGCCCACCTTTCCAAGATAGCTTCTTTATCTGTGAGAAGAGTGTTTCCATCTGCACTGAGCAATGTGGTGGCTCCAGAACTCTTTGGACCATAAATGGTTTTCAGTGCATCATGAAATTTCTTCATGTCCTTTCTATCCGCAAAAAACTGAATTTCTTCTGTTTTCTTCCTCAGCCAGGAATCTTGCATGTCCCTAAGCTTGGTCTGGACTGTCTTACAAATGTTGCTGTAGGCTGCTTTCTTTGATACTGAGCTAGTATCATCTTGATGTGCCTTGAGCAAACGGTGCTTTTCTTCAAGAAGTCTCTGAATTTCATCATCATTCTCATCAAACCAGTCTTGATGTTTGCGAGATGGATGGCCTAAGGTGCTTGCAGCTGAAGAAAGAACTGTTTTATGGAAAACTGTCCAGTTTTCTTCGGGGTCCTCTGAACTGAGATTCATTGCATCCAGTTGGTTGCAAATGTCTGTTAAGAAATCTTGTCTCATGCTGTCTTTATTCAGCTTTGAGACATCCAGTCTCTTAGGAGCTTTCTTGCCTTGAGGTCGCCTCGCAGGCTGTATTCTTAGGTTGAGTTTGCTGACAACCAGTCTATGATCTGTCCAGCAGTCTGCACCACACACATAGTCTTTGTCACTTTAACATCCTGCCTGTCTGTTCTCCGCACTATGACATAGTCTATGAGATGCCAGTGTTTGGAACCGGGATGCATCCAGGATGTTTTGTTCCTATTAGGTAGACGGAAGACTGTGTTGGTGATTAGAAGATCATGTTCAGCACACTTCCTGAGAAGCAAGAGACCATTGCTGTTGCACTTTCCAACCCCTTCTGGACCTATAACTCCTTCCCAGGTCTGGTGGTCTGTACCCACTCTGGCATTAAAGTCGCCAAGAAAGATAAGCTTGTCTGTGCGGGGTGTTGCAGAAATAACATTGTCTAGGTCATCATAGAACTTGTCCTTGACCTCATCTGGATTGGTCATTGTGGGTGCATAAGCACTGACAATAGTTGCATGTTTATTGCCTGACAGAGGAAGTCTCAATGTCATTAGACGGTCATTAATGCCTTTTGGCAATCCTGACAGCTTACCAACAAGTTCTGTTTTGATGGCAAAGCCAACTCCTGCTTCACGCCTCTCTTCACTTTTGCGTCCACTCCAGAAGAAGGTATATCCAGCAACAACTTCTTTGATCTCCCCAACATCTGCGAACCGAGTCTCACTCAATGCAGCTATCTGTATATCATACCTCCCAAGTTCTCTGCCCACAAGGGCCGTTCTACATTAATAATAGCATTATAGTTTGGAATTTATATCTGTTTTGACTTAATATGTACCACTGGTTCCATTTTCAAAACTTTCATTCACATAAAATCTTTGGGAACAATTTTTTTGGAACATTGCACAATTTATTTTGTTGAAAATTATATGATTGTGAAGCTGATATGATGCATTGCTTTATGGAATGTATCTCATATCTTCAAATGGTTTTTCATATTTTTTATTGTGATAAACACACTTTTGAGTAAGTTTTATAGCTGCTTCTAACACTGTCCGTATATATGGTACTTGACATACCTGAGTTCTTGATTATTGGAAAAATCAATACATAGTTTCGGTCCCGGGTTGTTTCGTCCGTGAGTTGTTTCGCCCCCGAGTCGTTTCGCCCGTGAGTCGTTTCGACCTGGGTCGTTTCGCCCTGGGTCGTTTCGCCCGTGAGTCGTTTCGCCCCTATTTGATGAGTCGTTTCGCCCTTATTTTTCTACCATGACCAAATGTGTAATCTGGTGTATTATTTGTTATTTATAATGAATTATAATATTTATAATACAACCAGCCTGCTTAAATTTCATACCAAAACAAGTACGTCAACGCCAGTGATTTTATTCATACAGTATGATTTTAAAGTATGAAATACCACATCTATCTATCTATCTATCTATCTATCTATCTATCTATCTATCTATCTATCTATCTATCTATCTATCTATTCCTTTCCTTTCCTTTCCTTTCCTTTCCTTTCCTTCCTTCCTTCCTTCCTTCCTTCCTTTCTTCCTTCCTTCCTTCCTTCCTTCCTTCCTTCCTTCATCTTTCTACAACATTAAAATCCATAGAAGCAGAAGCGCTAAAATGTTTTTATAAATATTATATTAACACGACACGTCAAGATACTCATTTTAACCAGTTTTAACCAAACCTACCTACCTACCTACCTACCTACTACCTACCTACCTACCTACCTACCTACCTACCTACCTATCTATCAGCATCTTCAACAATAGCAATATCATCAACAACAACAACTATATTAATAATGATGATAATAATGGGCGAAACAACTCACGGGCGAAACGACCCACCTAATAAGGGCGAAACGACCCACCCATAAAACCGAGTGGAAGGATGGCAATTTCTCATATCGGGAAATTCCGTAATAAATCGTAAAGGTCCGTGGCGCTGTGTCCGGTAGTGTCCGGTATTTTGTAGATGCAATTATTTCTTTTTAATATACTACATTTATACATGCTTTAAATGATTGTTTATCGCGAATATTTTAGTATTAAACAAAAAATAAAAAAGTAAAAAATAAATATTTTTAAAAGTTGGACCGACATGCCCGATATGACCTTGACATTCATGTCTGCCATTCGAACGAAAGCATTGTCCAACAATCACGCTCGAATACGCCATACAAACTGCTTGTTTAAGCTCTGTGCTTTGTTTATTTTTCTGTATTTGACTAAGCTTTGTGTTCTTGTCCGTCTGCACAGCCATTTTAGGAACACATTGTCTTAGTTTCACTTGGTTTATATTGTGTTTTGCCTTTGAATAAGTGGGTGGGGTGAGTTTGTTGTTTTTGTGTCCTGATACATTTTGTGTTGGGAGGCGTTTTCTTCTTTTTCTACTTTCAGACTTGCAGTGATGGCCGTTGTGAGAATATTTCCCAGTCCCAGGTCAGTTCTAAATGTTTGATATTTTGCTTGCTCAACGTACACCACTTGAACGTTTTATTGTCAGTATTCGGCCAATTAGCTGATTAGCGATATAAACTCTCTTGTATTCTTCTTTAGAATATGCTGCTTGTACGTTCACTCCCCGCTACAGAACAATGATATATTTTTCTAAATGATCACAATATACCTATCAGATTGCGCAAAATGGAAGTTCCGAAAACATTTTGCTTACTTTGACCTGCTCCGGTCATGCCTACTCATGGTCACCAAGGTAACTGTAGCAGTGAGACAATTGAAGTGAGCCGCATGTTGTTCAGTAAAAAAAGTTCCAGTGTACTAAGCCAATTATTCCGCAACTGTGGTTGGTTCATGCTATGTATTCAGAAAAAATGTATGTGTAACGGGACTTTTTGGACAAGCCACGAATATGAATTTGTATAAATACTATGATCAATGATGTCACAAAGCCGCTTGAAGTGTTAAGAGTGAAACAGGCTTGCACATATTTGCACAAAGGTTTGTTGATTATTCTAAATTACTCTCAAACCATCTGTAGTGCGGTACATGAATCCTGTACGACGCTTAAATCGAACGAAAAATGCACCTTTGTAGGGAAAGGTTGAAATTAGTCTCAAATTAAAGCTTATCATCTCTTCTTTCATTTGCCGGTTGTCGTAGTGTCCGTAAAGTGTAGCGTCATATTGTAAAATGGGGAGATAACTCTGTACTAAAATCTTATAAAATGCAATATTCTAAAGGGTGCATAATGCTACATCGTCCATATCTCCACTGTTAGTTATCCTAGGAGACAAAACTTGGTCTCATTCTAAAGCGTAGTCATCCCCCCTTTCATCTACAGGTAAGTTATGCAAATTATCTAATTTGCATATTCATGAATATTGATAAAATCATTAAAAATGTCATGACAAAGCATGTTTCAATATCATTTAAAATAAAAAGTAAATCAATTAAGACAAAAATCACCATTGTGGCGAATTTTGATTGCACCGGTAGATCTAATATAATTTGACAAGTTCTATCGTGTTATGGACCTGTAGGAAAATCGTTTCATTTGCATATGTATGAATATTAGTAAAATCCGAGATCATGCAAAAATTGAGGGACTATACTTACAAAAACACATGTACCTGGGTTGTTGTTAGATATAGGGTTTTGAAAGTAATTTTCCAATGAATGCTCAGACAATGAACTTTTGCACAAATAGTCAGTTATACAATCATGAGATTTTAGTTTCATGAATATTAATGAAAACATCAAAATGCAGAAAAAGGCGGAAAAAACTAAACAGAATACTTACAAAAATGACTTGCACCTCGGCCAGAAATAGCAACAGAGTGCTAAAAAGCATGTCAAATTAAAGATTATTGTCCCTCCTATATGTTATTTCTTATTGCCGTATCGGAATGTGTACCGTCATATCGTTAATTGGAGAGATAACTCTATACCATAACACTTAGAAATACATGTACAATATTTTGTATGTATTTTTCGTTTTGAGTGCAAAATACTAAATCAATATTATTGCCACTGCTAGTAATCCCAGACCAATAACCTGGTCTCAGTTTAGAGCTTAAATATATTTTTTTCCATCTGGTTAATGCAACTAATCTAATGCATATTCATGGAACAATAAAATATCAGTAATGAAAGAAAAGCATTCAAACCCCAAATATTTTAGACCCAAAACATTATTGTGGCACATTGCTTTTGTACCAGTGACCGGGACCAGTGATACCATTTGACACATTTGCTAATAACATGGACCTGAATAAGATTATCTTATGTTTTATCTTATGATTATTTATGTTTTCCTGCTTCCAAAGGATCTGACAATTATTTTTATTTGCTATTACTGCAGCTGGTGTTGTGCCGTGCGGCGGCCCTAAAAATCTCCCCGTACATCATCCATAGTGCTGATTATATTTTTCTTTTGATCCTTTGTGATCAATGAAAATATTTGGAGTATTTCAAATATATTGTACGTTAAGAATCATCTTCTTAACAGTATTTTGATTATTTGGCCCCTTTGGGAATATGAGTCTTTGATTTAGACGACACAAATGTAAATTCTTGAAATTGCAGCAAAATGTCTGGCTTTCGCTGCCAGTTTTGTAATGGGTCAATGATGAAAGTTCATTACCCGAAATTGTACAATATGACCCACCTTCTCACTTTGAATGTTTTCCTGCTTCCAAAGGGTCTAATAATTATTTTTATTATTTTATTTACATATCCATTAATATTTATCAAAACGTCGACTAATCAGGGAAAGTAATGGAATATCTGTCACTAAAGAGATTGGGCTGGTATATGGATATAAAATCTACCCTATAACTGTAGATCGATTCCTCACATATATCAAATTGTTATTGTTCAGAGGGACCACCAAAATGCAAAAAGTATGTCCCTGGTAGCGAAACGTTGGAATGACATAACATTACAAAATTTCCATTATTTTCTGCCCATAATATAATTCGTTTGAACGGTGTGAACCTACTAAATTGCCAATTCTCCATTAACAATAGACAAAATTACTAAGATTGGTTGGACCTGACAATTTTACCTGGGCTGTACACAAACTTAGAACACTGATAATAGTATCAAATACATGCTATGGTAATATATAAGTCTTACCTTATTTTCAATTTCATGAATATTAATGAAAAATAGAAATTGGTGATAATAAACTTGAAAATTAAATGGGTATACCTACAAGATGACTTGTATCTCAGCAACCAAAAGGTCTGATGTACTGAAATTGGTGTAAAATATTACGTGTAAAATATTACATAGACAATATGATACACCCTGCACTATAAAATAAATGTCATATGACTTTCGTTTCATGACTATGAATAAAATCTTGAGAAATCGGAGAAATATTGCAGAAAAAATAAGGGGGTATACCTATAAAACCAAACGTATCTTAGCTAGTAATAACCCTAGAGAATTAGACTTTGCATTTGGTACCATTTTCATCACTCTATAGCGTTCGGTAGCTGAGATATAAGCGATTTGGTTGGTATACCCTCTTCATTTTTCTGTGATTTTTCTTTAATATCTATATTTCATATTAAAACAAAACAACAAGAATTTCAGCTTATCAATATATCTTATTACATGGTTATAGAAAAATGTCATAGCAATCATTTGGTACCATTCACAAAAATCTAAGGTTTTTACTATCTGAAATATAATCGATTTTGTTGATGTACACCTTCATTTTTCAGTGATTTTTCTCAACACTCTTAAGTTTTATTAACAATTGAACAATACGTTAGTCAGCCGATTTATATTTCTTAGTATTTGGTTATAGTCAAATGTCCTAGCAAACAATTTATTCAAATTTCAGCTCTCTGGTATATAAGTAGACAAGATGGGTGTGGTAATATAGGTATACCTCCTTCATTTTTCTCCAATTTCTACAGAGTTGAATAAAACAAAAATTAAATGACTAATATATTGTAGAATTGAGTGATATAATTTTGCTATAGCAATCGTTTGATACCAATTTCAGCACTTTAGGGTTTTTGGTTGCTGAGAAACAAGTCATTTTGTAGATATTCCCGTTTATTTTATTTTATTTTTTCTCTCCAATTTCATGTTTTCATTAATATTCATGAAAAAGAAAATCAGGTTAGTTTTATATCAGACATGAGGGTGATCTATCATTGTCTTAGCATTCACTTGATACCACTTTCAATGTTCTATGTTTATAAACAGCTCAGATTCGAGTGACTTTGTAACTATTCCCTTATATTGTACCGATTTTCTTATGTTTTATTTTCATGAATATGCAAAACCAATGATTTGAATAATAATATGTATTTATGTAAACGTTTTATGACCATGAATTACTATTGGAAAAAAATGATAATCTTCTAGAGAATAATGTTGATGGTATATGAGTAAGTACACCCCTATTTTTTATGATCACATTCGGTGTGGGTTGAGAAACTATAACATTTACATCATATAAATGTGTTCAGTGTTGAAGGTAACACATTTAAGCATTCTGATATTCTTCTGACAAAACTGGCCGCCATAAAAATGTGTCTGAGAGTGCAAGGTAGATCATATTACCCGCCCCAAAGTATTCAATGGCAAAATATTTTCCCCTAGTTTTTCCTGATTTTTTTAAATTTTCATTAATATTCATGAAAATGCTAATAATATAATTTTCATTTAGGTACATGACATCAACAATTTTGTCAAATGGTATTATTGGTGCAATAACAATGTGTCATAGTAATAGTGTATATATGAAATAAGTTTATTTATTGTTTTTATGATTTATGCTGTCATTTTGATGAATTAATTAAAATTCATGAATATGCAAATTAGATAATTTACATTTTTTTATCATACGATATCAGAAATATGTCTCCGCTTTAAAATGAGACCAAGTTCTGTGATCTATGATAAAAAACAGCTGAGATATGGTCCGTTTTCCTTGTGTACCCCCCATTATCTGTTCACTAAAATGTACATGTTTTTAAAGGGGGATGCCGTACTTCAAAGGGATATAACTCAATAAATAAAAATTGTACAGAAACGTAGTTTGTATGGCTGAAAAGCTTATGAAATTATCTATACGACTAAAGAAAATTCGCTTCAAAACTATGTATATGAAATGCGCAAATTAAATTGAAAATATTCATTTACAACGATTTTATGGGTATATTACGTAATATTACGTAATAACATCGTCTTGGCGTTCAAGGAACCTAAACAGCAACCAATCGCCGCGAAATACATATTTGTATTACATAATTTGGAAATGCACGTTGTTCCAAAAATAATTCTATGACTTTTTCTAACGGAAACAACTGTCTGTCGAAACTTGCTTTGTTATAGTAGGGAGTTATCTCCCCTTTTTCTAATATGACGCTACACTTTTGGAAAGCTACGACAACCGGGAATCAATAGCAGGGGTAATAAGCTTTCATTTGAGACCAAGTTTGTCCTTTCCCCTTATGGGTGCATTTTATCGCCAAGATTCAGTTTCATGTACCGTACTACTGTGCTTGACTTGAGTTTAGATGTGAATAAAATTCACCTGATTTTTTCATGATTTTTCAATTTCTTAGTGAAGCCGGAATGACCCCACTACCTGCAGATTTGTCACCTAGTCCTGAAGATACTCCGATCCAGCTTGCAAAAACCTACTTGGAGGCGCTTTCCATGTCAACAAGAGACTCAATACCAATTTCCAACATTAAACTGGTAATTTCTGTACCATTACAAAAGCTCTTTAACCAGTACTGATTTTGACTGAGAAAATGATATAGAAACCAGATGAGCTTATTGCTACCTTGAAACAAGTATAAATAATTATTTTTAAGGTGGTATAAGATAATTATGTCACAGTTTGTTTTGCCTCGGCTGGCAGATTTTCAATTTAGTTAGATTTTTATTGAACACTGAGTTATAAACGGTTCAAGAAAGACATATATTTTATGCCTAATTTATATTATTATGTAGAGACCTCTAGAACCTCTAGAGAAGGCTTTCTGACAAACATTTTACTCTGTAATTTATTTATTTATTTTATTTTTTTTTATTTATTTCTTTTTATTCAATTGAATCATGTTTTATGTTCTGTAAATGTCTTTATAATTCTCTGTCAGCTCCAGATTAAGGGGAAACATTACTATTGTTTATGAGCACACTGCACAACTTCGTCGTTTGGTATACTTGTGCATGTTATGCGTAGCTTTTAATGTCATTTTGTTTTGATTTCTCAATGACGTTGCAAGCTGTAGAATCTTATTCTGTTTGTTTCTGCGTAATTATGTCCTAAATAGGGTAAACAAATTGTTTATTTTTATTTTAAATGAAGTTCTGTGGCAATTGCTATACCCCAATTCGTGTACAAGGTTAATTATATGTAAAAAAAAAAACGGTTATTTCGCTGTAGATGATGTCGCAAAAAATATATGCGACTTCAATACAACGTTTGCCATTAAAACGAAAAAGGCGCCACGGGAATATTGAACTGTTTTCCTTTATATCTTCCGACGCAATCCAGTGACGCCCATGTTTATTCCAAATTTTAAATGTTTACAATGTTTCCTATCTGTTGGTGTAGTTTAATCAAAATCATATGAGTAGTTTAGGAGATATCTCAAAAATAAGTACATTGGTGCTTTTTCCAGTTTTGAAAAAATGGTGGGAAAGTTATTTCAAACACCTTTAATTTGATGGGTATTTGAATATAGCAATTTGCTTAATTCTTGCAGAGACTGTACAACATGTTATTTCATATCTTCAGGATGATGATCCTCTAGATGACAGTCAACATAAATGTAAGAAATCCAAGGGCAAGATCCGAAGACGCCAAACCAGCAAAAAGAAAACGAAAACCAAAGCAGCATTTTCATTGGCTTTTATGGCATCAGGAAAATCCTCGAGAACGGCATCATTCTCTGTGTCCCTTCCTGGTGCCAGCAGAAAATCTAGGAAAACTTCCAACAAAAGAGCAAGACTTTCTAAGAGGATTCAGAAGGTAAATTTCAGATTTTATGACCTACATATAAAACTGCTGAATTGTTTAACAATAATACACTAAAGTATTAAATGATAAAAAAATACAAATTAACAATGCATGTATTTACATTTTCATTATAATCATCTTTAATAGATGAAAGTGGCTTTCTTGATGCTCTTCATTTCCTGATGAAAAACATACATGATCTAGAGACCATTTTTGTGGGCGGAGCAATGTCAAAACCAGTCAGTGACATTGTTTGTTTACTCTTGTTGGTGTGACATTGGTCGCATATCGCCATGATGACAGTTAAATGAGAAAATTGACATAAATTCTGTTCAATATTTCTGTTCATTCAGATTAAATGTAACATAACTTGAAAATTAGTGATGATATATGCAATTAAAAATCTGATACATTACTTGATTGATAGTATAAAATGTAAATACATGTATAAGTATTAACATTCAGATTTTAGCTGTCAATGGATGATGAAAAACAGTTCAGTTTTAATAACTCCAAGAAGTCCTTCGGGCTTCACAATCATTAAAACAGCCTAATGTTTTTCACCATCCAGTGAAAGCTAAAATCTGAATTTCAATTCTTAAATGATTAGGAACTATTTAGATAAAACATAGTTAAAGTGCATTTGCCTAGTGGTTTTTGCATCAGATTGAATCGAGATGTCAAGATTTCAACCTTACTGGTGCCAGGCTGTGTCACTTAGACACAGTGTTTTCCGAAAGTACAAGTTAAGTAACAAGGAATTGGTGTCTCTAGCCTGTTGTAACTGGAATGCTAAGCCAGAACACAAGAAGCACAAAATTCTGGCCTCTACAACAAACATTAATAAAAACAAGAAATAGTTCAACAACACTCAAAAAACAGCTATTTGGCTGCAAAAAGTATCACCTGACATGCTCAAGGGTAACTTGTGTTGGAATCTTTTGACCTGTGCAATTTAGATTTATAAGAGTTTCCTAGTATCAAAATCATTCCTTTTAATTTCTGATCACTAGATTTTTATTCATTTATGTTTCTTCATCAGTTTGGTATTTTATTGTGCTGCAAATAACATGCTTTATTGAGTAAATTCAATTTTTAGCTCACCTGATCCGAGGGCTCATGGGGAGCTTTATAGTATGGTACTCAAGCTGGCATCAGTATGTGCATCCACAAAGATCTTTTTCTCTGAAACCGCTTGGCCAATCAAAGCCAAATTTTATATGAAGCATCTACAGAAAGGGAAGGGGGAACCAATGTACATGTATATATAAATATATAAATAATCCAGGTCACATGACCAAGATGGCCTCAATGTCCATATAGAGTAAAAACCCTTCAAAAATCTTCTCCGGAGCCGGTGGACCAATTACAACAAAATTTGGCATGAAGCATTGCTGACTACTACAATGTATATATAAATCACTACCCTGTGATGACCGTGACCTATTTTACGGTAAGGTCAACTTAGGTCGCCTATGAGTTTGAATGGATGAAACTGTTAAAATGTCATTTAAAGGGAAGATCTTGCAGGAAATGGACAGTAAGACTGAATATTAATGAGTCTGTAAAAAAAATTGGACCCCCATGGGCTCAGCTGCCCCCACCCTGGAATATTACCATAGTATTCAAACCTCTCCCCCTCTGAAATCGCTTGGCCAATCAAAGCTGATTTTTATATGAAGCATCTATAGGAAGGGGGAACCAATGTGTATCTGAAAAGATCCAGGTCAGATTACCAAGATGGTCTACTTGTCCATGTATGGTAAAAACCCTTAAAAAATCTTCTCCAGAACCCCTGGACCCATGACAAGGAAACCTAATAATAAGCATTGATGAGTAACATACTACAATATGTATATTAATCATGACCCTGACCTATTTGCAGGAAATGGGCAGAGAACTGAATATCAATGATCCCAAGGAAAAATGGACACCAGATGTTCATTGGCCCCTGCCCTGGGTCAATATACATGTAACTGTATATTACCACAATATTCAAACCTATTCTCCTCTGAATCTGCTTAGCGGCCTTAGCCAATCTAAGCCAAATTTTATATTCGTTTCGTTGAAATCGCTCCACCAGTTACAGAGATTTTTAAAGGTTTTTACCATATATGGGTGTGGCAGCCATCTTGGTCAAGTGACCTGGATTTACACTTTCCCTTTTCCTATAAAATTTGGCTTTGATCGGCCAAGGGGTTTCAGAGACGAAGATCTTTGAAAATGGTGGACGATGTCGGACGCCAGATGCCTGCCTATCCTATAAGCTCACCTGTGAGCCTTCGAATCAGGTGAGCTAAAAATGCATACTATACGGCTTAAAGCAATTAGTAAAATATATGTACTTTGCATTTGTGATTGTATTACATACATGTAGCTATTGTTTACCATGTGATGGCTGAAATTAAGAATGTAGCCCAATTGTAATGTACATGTATCTTCTGAAATCATATTTTTATCCTCTTGGTATACAGGTAATACTTATTTTAGCAGTACAAGTATCATTCTGTAAATTACTAAAGAAATAAACAGTGCAAGCAATGCTTTTTAACCCAGTATGCAAACTTCTTCAATCTTTGAGCTGCTAAAAAAAAACAAAAAATAAAATAAAATAAGGGTTACCACATTATCTTCTGGATCTAGCATAGGTATGCTGTTGCAGCAGTCGCAACACAGAAAGTGTAGCTCCTTCTCATACTTCAAGATGTCCCAGTAGTTGGCAAGAGAAATACCTAAAGATAATTAAAACATTAGCAAATACATGTACATGTAATACAGTGCAAAATAATCCCTGGACCATTGAATGGGTCCAGTTACTGAGCTCTAAGGAGAAAAACCTCACTCAAAATTTGGAGACTTTGCTGTATAAAAGAGAAGTCAAATGGCCTTATTTATTTTGAAATACTGATACTTACAGTGTAAACAAGAAATGCTGATACTTACAGTGTAAACAAGATGTCACATGCGGGACACAGGATAGGACAGGGACTAGATCTGAGGCACAGCTATTTAATACCACTTTTTGAGAGTCCTTAGAGAGCCATGAGTCGATCTACTTATAGATGTGTAGATCCCCTGATCCTGTAAAAGTCAAGTTTGTATAACTATAATAACCTTTTATGTGGGACCTTGTCAAAGGCTTTAGCGAAATCCATGACAATCATGTCTGTTTGCTTGTGACTATGGTTCACAGCTCGATCCACATTACTAACTATAACTAAGTCATGATAAAACTGAACTAACTGGGTTTCGCAAGACCTTTGACTTCGGAACCCATGTTGACAGTCAGCAAGAATGCTTTCAAGAGCCAAGTGCTTGTTTATGTTGCTGACTATTTGTCATCAATCGAGTGCCAAGTACAATACATCACCACTGATTATTTATACAAATTATTTGTGTTCCCATATATGCCAATTACAACCATAAAGGCGCCTACAAGCAATGTTGAAAATATAGGAAAAGCTTACTGTAATGTCGACAAGCTCCTGACCAGTGGGCGGTCCATGGTCATTAGCGTACACGATGGTGAGGTGAACCAACAGCCTGAGAGTATCATCACTGATCTGCTTGCCAGACAGCTCAAATATGTCCTTCTCCGATGTGCCCGTGAGGTCTCTGATCACGGAGATAAGCTCATCTGCTGGCATGGTATCCAGGCATTTGTTCATCTTTGGCCTTGCGTATTGATGAATATGACCGTTGTGATGACGGAACTGCACTGCTAATGGCATAAGATTTTTTTCTTGTAGAGAGTGTCGCCGATTCAAAAAAGTTGGTGGAGGCATCTGAAATCAGCAAAAAGATGCTTATATATATCTTTAACCGTGTCCCGGCTTATAGCTCACATATACGGAGCGTAAATGCAAACATGATAGCATGGTTACATGTACCACAGCTGCAGCATTACCATAAAAGGAAAAAGCTAAACATCGTTCCAAAACCATGTGACCACAAAAAGAAATATGATTGGAAAGGGCACAATCAGAGAGGATAGATGTCACATGATGTAAAAGCTGCAAAATGATTGGAAGCTGCACGACAAAATGAATAACCTCTGAAGATCAAAAAGCCACATGGTCGATCACCAACTCAAAGGTACTACAACGTAGCCGCGAAATATGCAATTTTATAAAAAAGGTGAATTCAAAAACTGTAAAGCCCTTAAAACTACCATAAATGTGATTTACCCCAATCTACCTGACATCTGGATGCTTCCACTTCGCATAATACAATTCACTTGCCTGTCCTCATGAAAAACAACGGAGTATGTAAGCCACCCTCTTGATGACATACCCAAAAACCAGGTCATCTAATATCTTGTATAATCTGCCCTCTTGACAGAAGAGCCATACAGTGATACACAGCCCTCTTTGTCGCAAGAAAGCCCTCTTGGCCTCTAATATATAAAGCCTCTTGGCAAAAAAAGAGAAAAATATATGCTCTCTTGGCATACCAAGAATACTAGAGCTGGGTACCACGAAAAATAAGGTACCACGGTATATCACGGTATTCAGTCAAGTACCGTGGTATGTATCACGGTGTACCAGAAGCTATATATAGAAAGTTTGGGCCTTCTGGTGCAACACATTAAATGTGTGGGGGTTGGGCAATTCATTCGTTTTTCTTCCATTACCAAAATCAACCTTAAAAAGATCAGATTTGACACTGCCTATTAGGACATAAAGTGTAGGACTATTTGAGGGCATATCAGTTGTCATGAGTCTGTGTACATGTAGTAATATATTTGATTAATGTATATCTCAGGCAACCAGTAAATTGAATTGGCTTTTACAGATATTTGGTTGATAAACATACTCAACACTTAGTGACACACCACATCTTGAGCTTACTGATAAACATACATATGTACATATTTTTTCTTATATGTACATACTTTTTCTAAGTCTTTTCAATCATGTCTGAATTTTTTGGACTTTGGATAATTTAATTTTGAATGAAAACAACATAGCCAACATTTTGGTGGAGGTAGGGCAATGGAAAATTGTTCTCTATAGATGTTTTAATATAAGATCATGATCAAATTAATCATGATTGCATTGCATAACACCCTAATGACCTTCAGCAGACTACTGATAAGAAATCACAGGTAATGCAAGGGTGGCTTTACAGGTAGGGGCCATGAAAGGGGACCTAAAGTCAATACCTGTGAAATATGTATTGTATAACAGAGATAGTATTTTTATCTATGATTATTGTCATCATCATTTTGTTAATTTAGATGATCTGTCCCTTTGGGTCTAATTCAGAAATAAAGAATATTGCAAATTTATTTATTTATTTATTTATTTATTTATTTATTTATTTATTTATTCAAAAACATTTTCATTGAATAATTGGAACACATTTGAAAGTCTTGTGTCTAATAGCACTATTCACAGTTTAGAAGGTTCCTTAATCCAGTTTGTCCAGTTTGATTATTACATGAATGAATGTTGCATGAATAATTGAAAAGGAAAACTATAATAAAACCATTTTACATTGAAACAAGGATTTTCACACATTTTGACAGATACTAAACAAACACGTACAGACTTAGTGGAAGACAGTGAGTACATGAAATTATGTTGGTTTATTGAAGGTGTGAAAAGCAAATGACCACTTCATCAATGTAATACACTTTGATGACACTTCATTCATTTCTAGTAAGACCTTTAGAGTGGCAAGTCTCTCAGAGATTTATGACACAAAAGTTTGGATATCATTCTTGTGATACAAAAACGGAGCCTATATGTGCAGTGTGACATGACACATTTATTTCTATTTGGAATATAGATATTATTTTAATAATAACAATTTTTCTGTTGTTGTTCCGAAACTTTTCTTCACTTAAATCTTTTTTAGAAAGTATATCAGCATTCAATGAGCTGTTGAGAAAATAATCAATGGTCTAGGCCTACTTTTTCTGACATAGAATTTAGGTTATATTTCAGCATTGGCTCAATTCAGAAAATAAGGTTATTTTAAATGCAAAAACTGAAAATCAGAGTAGAAACTATAAGAAAATAAAACATGTTCTAAAATTTCATTTTAGACACTTCTCAATTATATTAAAGTTCCCTTCAAGAGGCCCCCTCAAGGCAGAGGCCAATGGCCCCATAATTACTTAGATAAGATAAGCCTTTGATGTGCACTATGCCTCCTGGACTGTTTATTAGGGGTCATTAGACCAGGCCGCCCCAGGTAAAGAAGCAGCAAACTGTGTCTTTAAGGACACATACAAATATGGAAATATTAGCAAACAGCCTCACAATGGAGACTGCCTATATGTACCATAAAAACCGGTACAGAGAAAAAGTACCACGGTACATACCAAAACAAAAGAGAACCACGGTATACCGGTTTTACCCACCTCTAAAGAATACTGCCTTCTTGGCAAGTAATATACAAATAACGCGCTCATGGCCAAAACAATAATAATAACCTTTAAACACTATATCCGGAAATACATGTCCTTGCAGTAAGAAGGGCAAATACAGACTGTCGCATATACTATGGTACAATCGACATACGTCACTTAGGCTGATTCAGTCTACCTAACTAGCTAGCTACCTGTAAGACTAGTGTAAGAGGACCAGTGATCAATCAGCGACCAGTGGTCTATCAGCTGATGGTAATCAGCTATTTATTCCAAAATGATAATCGATTCGTTTAACAGAAAGTATATAGCCTTACCTTTACAATGTGAATTTAAATTTATTTCATTAGCATATTTATCTTGCGATTTCTAGCCTTTCAGGGAGAGGGGTTCTAAGTAGGACTGCTTAAAAGATAGGAATGTTCAATAAATTCTCCAAGATGAAAAGATCTGCATTCATTCAGACTAGTAAATAATTTTAACATAACTGCACAGTGCTAGAAATAGCCAGTGGCATAGTCGCTAAATGTGACCAAACATTCGTTTGGGCGATGAAAATTTACCAAAAAAAAAAACAACGCCCAGTATGTTCATCTTGGGCACCAGCAAATGATAACAAAGTGGGAGAGTGGTTTGTCACAAAAAAAAATGCTTCTTATAGTGGATGTATTAAAATGATGCACTGAGAATGTGACGCAACTACGCCATCAAGTGGCATTATAAGTAAGCAAGGAAGGTCGTTTCAGCCCTGGGTAGTTTCGGCTTGAGTTGTTTCGGCCAATTTTTGGGGTGGGTCGTTTCGGCCTTGGTAGGTGGGCCGTTTCGGACAATTTTCTGGGTGAGTAGATTCTACCCCAACTACGTCATCAAGTGGCATTATAAATGTAAAACATACAGAAGATTCAAGCTTGGGGATGGTATGCTCCAATACTTGCTCAAAAAGACAAATGCGTGTCTGATATAAATTTATCAAAATTGCACATTTTTTATCAATCACTGGTCCCCTTACGCAAGTAAGGTCGTTTCAGCCCTAGGTAGTTTCGGCCTGAGTTGTTTCAGCCAATATTGGGGGTGGATCGTTTTGGCCTTGGTAGGTGGGTTGTTTCGGACAATTTTCTGGGTGAGTAGTTTCAGCCAAAGTACATGTATATGAAAACTCATCAGATAAGAAATATCTCAAAGATAAATTGATTGTCTTGAGTACAGCAGCTTCGTGGACAGATAAACATGATACATTACACGGACATGTTTTCGTGATGTGTTTGATACAAGCCTTATTCCAGAAATGTCTAAAGCAGGGTTTGCGCTAGGATTTTTTCTTTTCTATTGCCACCACTTTCGCCAATCTGATATTTTTTGTGCCATTTTATTGAACTTTGTGCCAAATTTTGGCCATTTTTTCGCCAGAAAGATAGCTTCACTATATTGCTTATCGGTTACAACAAAAGTGAACTCCATATCATCATGTTATGGGTATGGAATAGCAGTAGCCTCGTCTTATTTGTAGCACCAGAATCCAACCAAATGCATGCTAAAAGTATTTCAGAAGGTATGACTCTCAAAATGTTTCCTGGGAAAGGAACAAGATTTGGTCCTGTACATATTTATTAAGAATAAGTTTTTTGCAGAAATGTAGATCTATACACCTCACACAGTGGTACTGATCAGTAATTATTCATTTCCCCCTTTCTTATCTTTTGTATTGAAGAACAAAAAAAAAATAAAAAAATGAAAAATAAGAGCTGTCGCAGGACAGTGTGCTCGACTGCTTCTGACCTTTGTCAAACTTAAGGCCTGACCTTTGTCAAACATAAAGCCAAACCCGAGCTGTAACCCAAAGCATTATGCTCATACATCTCTTTGCCTTGATGCAATAAGGCAAAATCACTGAACCATGAAAGTTAACTATAACTACCTAAGATTTAAAGGTCTCACTCATATTGTGAAAGAAATATATACCAAATGAGTGCCAAGATACAAGGCAAAATCACTGAACTGTAAGTAGTTCAGGGTCAAAGGTCTAGTCATACCAACTCATAATGTGAAAGAAATATGATCATATACCCTTTGAGTGTTGAGATATAAAGCAAAATCACTGAACCATATAATTAGGTCATAGTGACATATAAGTATGTTTGGAATAAAGCTCTGGTCATACTCATTCATAATCAGAAAGAAGTAAGAAAAAATACCAACTGAGTGTCAAGATATAAGGCAAAGTCACTGAACCATGAAATTAGGTCACAGTGGCCCAGGAATACTTTACGGTCAAAGGTCTTGTCATACGAAAACATATCGAGAAAGAAGTATGTTCATATACCAATTGAATGCCTAGATATAAGGGAAAATCAATGAACCGTGAAATTAGGTCAAAATGACTTTAGGGTCAAAGGTCTTGTCATACGCAAACATAGTGTGAAAGAAGTTTGGCCATAAACCAACTGAGCGCCGAGATATAAGGAAAAATCACTGAACCATGAAATAAGGTCACAGTGACCTAGGAATATTTCAGGGTCAAAGGTCTTGTCATACGCAAACATATCCTGAAAACAGTATGTTCATATACCAATTGAGTGCCGATATATAAGGCAAAATCACTGAACTGTGAAATTAGGTCATAATGACCTACGACTACTTTAGGGTCAAAGGTCTGGTCATACGCAAACATAGTGTGAAAGAAGTTTGTTCATAAACCACTTGAGTGCCGAGACATAAGGCAAAATCACTGAACCGTGAAATTAGGTCACAGTGACCTATAAGTATATTGGGGTCAAAGGTCTAGTCATACACACTCATAATCTGAAAAAAGTATGAAAATATACGATTGAGTGTCAAGATATAAGGCAAAATCACTGAACCGTGAAATTAGGTCACAGTGACCTATAAGTATTTTGGGGTCAAAGGCCTGGTCATACTCACTCATAATCTGAAAGAAGTAAGAAAATATATTAATTGAGTGTCAAGATATAAGGCAAAATCACTGAACCATGGAAAGAAGGTCAACGGATCCTTACCGTCATGACACACAAGTCAGTGTCGCAAAGTCAAAAGATCTTCCTAAGTTGTTTCTATTAAGAAATAAAAAGGAAAAAGATCAGAGAGTTCTAGATTTTGACCTCTAGACCCACCCCGCTGACTCTGACCCAGAGGTCCGACCAATGTCATGGAACCTAAAGTGTATGAAGTATGCTTTATAAGTTGTTGTCAAGATATGGACTCCTTGTAAAATTTACACAACAGTACATCTATTTTTTACAGTGTTCTAGTTTTTAACCTCTAGCCTCACCCCCACCCCCAGGCATCAACCCAGAGATCCGATGCCATGAATTGAAACTCAATCCTATAGGGTGCCTATGGTCCCATTATGAAAGCCCCTGATAAAAGGTTTTCAAGATATAGACTTCTAGGATACTATATCACAGAAAAGCCATTATTATTAATGGTGTTCTAGATTTTAACCTCAAGCCCCACCCCCTGGCATGGACCCAGGAAGTCGACGCCATGGAATGAAAGCCGACCCTACAAGGCTGAAAAGACTCGAGGCTGAAACGACCTGTTACCTTTCAATTCAATCAATTATAGGAGTGGGTGTAGACTAGCAAGCGTCCAAGAAATATATAAAAAAGAAAAAAAATCAAACTAAGAATGAAAAAAATAAGCATACTGAAAACTAAATCTCTCTTAGCTAAATTTCTCAGAGATTTTAGCAGCAGGGTTTATCTATGAAATTCGGTAAATAGGTTCAATGTGCTATCTTAGAGGGATTTCTTTATCTCTGAGACTGATGCCAGTCTAGAGTGGGTGTTGTGGTCTTGGGTTTAAATATGACTCTGGTCCAAGGTCCTTGGCCAGCGTAGGGTTGTAACAGGAGAAAAATATATGCTTATCACCATTTTACCACGGCCTAGGCTCGAATCAAGATCTCTTCGAATCTTTGCATGATAATCCAACAGTCTTAGTCTACCGTGTCGCTGTAAAAGCCTACTTGTAACGAACAAGGCGATATAAGTGTGTATTATACCTAGCACTACTACAGGGTTCGTTGTGGCAATCACAGATACTTGGGGTTACTGTTTAGACTTTTTCAAAAGCTCATACTTGTACTCTTTTTTTCAAAACTTACAATTATATTTTTTGTTATCTTTTTGAGCTTTTCTGCAATAGTCGTGACCTTGCAAAATTAGAAAAAAATGTCTAGAATCTATAGAAAGCAATCGAAATACTGATATGCCATCCTGAATGTAGAGAAAAAACACAAGATAACCAACTTCGCTTCTCCAAATTCTCGCTGTCAGTTTGAAATGACAAACTGATTCACTAATCCGTAACTTACAAGACTCTTATATATATCAGCATGTCCGGGAATCATTACGCTTCAAACGGACACAGAAAGTATTTAATTATTCCCTTGCATACCCACAAAATCATCTGTTAAACAGCAGTTCTCATCGCTACCGCACTGAGGTGGCCACAGTGGCTTACAGTAAAGGAAATCCCGTTCGTCATGTGACTGCGCCGCTTGTTTTCATTGGTCAATCAGGTATGACGCAACGAAATTCAAATTGCCATGTGACTGAACCGCTTGTTTTCATTGGTCAATCAAGTCTGACGCAATCAGAGGTTACTTTCGGTTTGATCGCTGGTTACCCGTTTTCACCGTTTTACAATGTACGCCCAGAATCCAGTCACATCCATTGTTTACTTTCCGGCCATCTCAACGCGGTAGCGATGAGAATCGTTGTTTAATAGCCGATTTTGTGGGTATGCAAGGGAATATTTAAATGCTTTGTGTATCCGTTTGAAGCGTAATGATTCCCGGACATGCTGATATACATGTATATAAGATTCTTGTAAGTAACGGATTAGTGAATCAGTTTGTCTTTTCAAAGTGACGGTCGAAAATTTGGAGAAGCGAAGTTGTTTATCTTGTGCTTTTTCTTTACATTAGTGATTGCTTATCAGTATTTCTAATGCTTTTTATGTATTCTAGACATATTTTTCTAATTGTATAAGGTCAGAAACCAATGCAGAAAAGCTAAATGAAGAAGAAAAAAAAAGAGAATAATTTAAAAAAAAGTACAAGTATTAGCTTTTTGCAAAATCTAAACAGTAACCCCGAGTATCTGTGGTGGCAATGAGCATGTCACATTTCCAAGCTCCTGAGGTGATGATCAGAAATTGATCGACTCAGTATCAGAAGATAGATAGTAACAAGTTTAAGCGTTTCCAAAACGCTTGCGATCTCTCAGCACTAATTTCACTGTATGACCACATAATTATAAACCCACGGCGATAACCACAGACCGAAAAGACTAGATGACAGCTCGGTTCAACGTGAGCTTTCATACCCGAGCCCACATGCGCTATTTGGTGTGACCCAATCGAAGCTGACTCGTCCAACCAAGTACGACGGAAGTCGGAAGTCGGTGGTCGATTAAGCCCCACGTTCTGATCTTGATCAACTATATATGCGATCTCCCAACGGGAGATCGCAATAATCAGAAACAGGTAAATAGGTGGGTGGGGTACATTAACAAAACAAAAAATAAACCGATGCTCCGTTGCATCAGGCAGCCATCAATACACGCGCTGCAGGAAGAAAAACGATTTGCTTACATCGATTCTCGCTGATCACTTGTTTTGTTTCGCTCTTTTCAATTCTTTTCTCTTTTTATAAAAATATTTTTCTGTGCCCTCGCAGATAGCGCCTTTCCACCATATTGTTACGAGGTAGATTTGATTGGTCAATCATTTTCCGCCCCGCCCGCTTCGCCAATTTCCGTACTATCTTAACGGAAATTTCCGGATATGAGAAGTTGCCATCCTTCAGGTGAACCAGGGCGAAACGACTCAGGGCGAAATGACCCGGCGAAACGACCCACGGGCGAAACGACCCGGATGGTGGGGTATGAAAGCCCCTGCCGAGCCGAGCTGGGAGAAAGACCCTGCCGAGCCAGTCAATTTAAATCAAAATACCAATTCAAAAACGAATGATTTCGTATGTTGAAATAGATAACATAGCACAGGTGTAAAAGATATTGTTCGTCATGGTTAATTTTAAAACAAAATTTGATGGCATTTTTCTATTCGACTGGTACTAAAGCTGAGCTTTTCTATCAATTCCAATAAATTTGGCAAATTATCATAACTGAGTTTATGTAAAAGGTTTCCAATCATATCAAATCATTTCAAATGCTATAAATTATCATTCTGTATATTATTTGCCATGAAGATATCCAGCTTTAATCAATAATAAGTAAAAATTCTGGCTCGGCAGGGTCTTTCTCCCAGCTCGGCTCGGCAGGGTCTTTCAAACCCCACCGACCCGGATTCCATAGTTTCTTGACCCCTTCTGTAGAGACCCTGACCCTACTAAACTGCACTTCTGATATTACAGTACATAAAATTAACACAACAGTGATAAAATCGAACGCCCATGTGTTTTTGTGCACTAAAATTCTATTCTAGATGTGAAGATAGCACTAAAAACCAGAATAAAATTGGAAATCGATCCTCCTCTCGAAATCGCTAAGCTACTGGGACGAGTCGACCTGATGTTTGCTATTTAGTTGTACCAGGAAGTTTTACGACAATGTATCGTAATACGTCTGCACTTCCTGCTTGAGAAAATAATTAATGATGAAGTGCTGCTGATTTTGTTTTCAGAGAATGGCAGCGCCTGGGTTATCACCCGACGAAGAAAAGGTCATTATTTCTATCTGCTTTCATTAGATGTATTTTCCAATATTTTCCTGTCATTTTTCTGAAGCTAATTACAATGCAAGCTTCAGAGTCACCAGGCTCTGCTCAAGCCAGGATTTAGGTAGTGTACCTCAATCAAGGTTTCTAACCTCCATTGAGGTTTGAAATATGCATACAAATGTGCAAAATTTAAAAAAAGTGAAGTATACAGTTGAAAATTGCAAAATTTGGTTATGATAAATCTGTAAACCTTAGCCATTTACTTCTTTTGATACAATTGTGTTGAAAATTCATCTGAGAATTATTTTACAAAACATGTTTTTTCCTAATGTTACCACAGATTTATGACAATTCCCATACATAATTTTAGTGAGAATGTAAAAATCTTATTTCTAAATCCCGGATGTTACTTTTCTGTCCTCCACTGATGTCTTTTTGATTAACTTAAACACTGGTTTCTGCCACTGACATCAGGGTTAAGTGGTTTGCATTTTTAAAAGCCTATTCTTGTTTTCATGTTTTTGAAGAAAGCTTATACTTGTTTTCAATTTTTGTTTTACAGCAATTCAGCAATTTTAAACATCAAATGATGATATTCTTATGAAAAATTTAGAAAAAAGGTATAAAATATACAGAAAGCAGTAGTAACACTGTTGCACTATTCAACATATGTCATACGTGGCTTGTCCCAAAAGTCCCGTTACACATACATTTTATTCTGAACGCATAGCTGGAACCAACAACAGTTACTCATGCAGAATAATTAGCCATATTGGAACTTATTTTACTGTACAAAATGATACTCACTTCAATGACCTCACTGCTACAGTTACCTTGGTTACCATAAGCAAGCATGACCGGAGCAAGTCAAATTATGCAAAATGTTTTCGCAATTTCTATTTTTCGCAATCTGCTTGATCCACATAGGTATAATGTGATCATTTAGAAAAATATACCAGCCTAACTACTATTCCATGGGCATCATTTAGTGATAATGTTATGAAATTTGAGAACGATTTGATACTTTGGGTGACAAATAAAATAGCTTACCTATAAAATTCAACGACAAAATTACGACGTGGGCAAAAACATGAGGAGCAAAAATACAGGGTCGTTATATTTAAACATCTAAAATATGTTCTTTAATGGAAACCAAGCAAATGTTTAATTGATATAAGTTGGTGACTTCAATACTCTAACACAACACCTACTTTTAAAACGATATATCAGCTAACAGTAATATTACTTGACCAAATGAAACATGCGCAGTTGTTAACATGGATAGCATTTGATTAATTATTCTTGTTTTGCATGGCTGATCTTTACAGCATTATATTGACCAATTGCTTATAAATAATTTACTCAGATTCCCAAATATATGCAACGGTATCGTTTAGCTAAATATAAATTTAATTTTGAAATAGATTTTTTGTTTGTATTGTATTTATCCAAACGGCAAAATATTAAGAAAAAATCAGAATTAACGGCAAAGTCATTAGACCCGCTCCGGTGCAGTAGGGGAACAAAGATTCAAACCTCTGCTGCATTTTGACAAATGTGCGTAGCAGTATGAAAATTTGCACCCAAAGATCTTAGATATAGTACATAAGTGTTGTAAGCTCTGACATGCTTTAAATGTGGCAAAACAGTGAGTGTAATGGAACTTTTGGGACAACCCTCGTACATTGGAGAATATTGTTTTAAATCTCAAAAATTACCCCTTCCACTTATGAAATAGAGGAATTTGCAAAAAATTCTCCAACATATTTTCATTAGAAAGCTGCATATTTTGCAAGCAACTTTGGCCAGGAATGATGCTGCAATTTTTGCATAGCTATTTGTTTTCCTCAATATTAGCAATTTCATGCACATTTTCAAACCTCAATGGAGGTACAAAACCTCGATTGAGGTACACTACCTAAATCCTGGCTTGAGCAGAGCCTGGTCACGTTTGTGCACTGGCATCTGACCTGCACTAAATGCACTCTATTTCAGTGATTTTAGCATGTTTGAGCTTTTTAAAAAAAGAAGACACTTGTATTGATATCTTATGATGGTTGGTCCAGTTTTCGTGGTACTAATAATTCAAAGACAAATCCAGCATGATAGAAACAGGTCAAGTCTTAAATAAATATGGGGTGATATATAATAATCTTTGGCATTTTATGTCCAGCTGACCTTTTCATGGCACTTCTGTTTATTGCTTACACAGACGCCATTTTGAATGACGTATTGAGCTTTGACGTCATCAAAACTAAGGCACCAGAATTCGTGGGTCATTTAAAAGTGACTGTCAGTTTCAATGCTTCAAGCAATTCTTGTCATGTTTTAATGTTTCATTATCTTATTACACCTTGTGAATTGAAATAAGGATTTTTGAAAATAATTCAATGTCAGGTGTGATACTGGAAACATTTTAAAGAAATCTACCCATTTTAAATAAAGCAAAAGTCCCATATTCAGAATAAGATCAATGAAAAGTATTGAACAACCCTTGGAAAAAATAATCTTTGTTAATTGTCTTGCACAATACGGATGGTAGACGCTGGTAAACTTGATAACTTGTGAGAAAATACAGTTTCAGTTGAAATACATGTATGCCACGAAAACTGGAACCACCATGAAAACTGGGCTAAGTACCATAATAATGGCGGTGCTCGGTATTTTGATATGAAAGTAGGCGGTGGGTGCGCATGCGTACGTTCGTGTCGCTTCCTGTTTTCAGGAACCTATTTTGTACTAAATTCTAAATTTAGCCACCCACCCCACACCTGAGGTGATGATCAGAAATTGATCGACTCAGTATCAGAAGATAAAGAGATAAAGAAACAGTTTCTGATGTTTTCTTGTTCTAAATGAAATTTCTCATACACGCCACTTCGCGGTTTCATAAAGCTAATATATCCATTTACAATATACAAAAAGTAGAAATTCTGTACCCTCCAATGTCCTAAGAAAATCACAGTTTTATAGTCCAAAATCGACAGTAGACAATCCAAAGTACCCCGCTGAAACAGGTCCGACACATGCGGTTCGTTTAACTTGGTTCCTGGTTGTCTCGGCGCAAAATCCATTCTCAATCCGTTTTCCAGACCTGGCTTTAAACATCAGTAAGTGTCATTCTTCCACCAGGTAAAGCTACAACTACATTTTTTATGATAAATTGTAATTAAAAGAACAGATACTGTCATAATGACATGTAGTTGTATCTTTGCCTCGTGGAAGAAGAGACCTCATTGATGGGTAAAGCCAAGTGCGCGGGAAAATGGAGTGACAATGGGTTTGGGGTCGAGATGACCATGAACCAAATTAAACGAACCGCATCAATCGGAATGTTCTCATGGTGGTGTCTTGAATGTTGGACTGTCAATTTCAGATGATAAAAGTGCTATTTTCTCAGGAGATTGGAGATTGGAGAGTACAGGATTTTTGCTTTTTGCATTTTTGAAACGGACATTTGCTTGACTAAATCGCGAAGTGGCATGTAAGAGAAATTTCGTTCAGGACAAGAAAATAACAGAAACTTATTTTCTGTCAAAATCATAATGTCCACCATGTTGTATCATGGTTCACAATAATAAACATACAAGTACTAGCTTTTATAAAATATACAAAAATAGAGTGCATTTAGTAAAGTTCAGACGCCAGTGCGTTTGTGGCTCTTCAAGAATCGAGTGAGATGTTGTTCAACATTTCCAAAGCTGACTTTTAGAACAAAGTTGAATATTCTGTTATAAAGAGGGAATTTCAATGTAAATAGATCCATCCTCAGCAAATTTTCGTCGGATACTGAATATGCTGTTGTAATTAATGATGTTATAAAGAGTTTTGATCGTAGCTTCTAGTGTTGTGTACCAGACTACCGGTATACGGTTTTATCAGAAAAACAGTTATTTACGTTTGATAGATATATCGTATCGAACGATCCTGTATTGGTCAAAGTATCAAATCAGTATCTCTCTCTTGTGATGTGTTTTGCCCTCAAATTGTCATTAAATGTGATTTATTTCATAAATGACAAGGCGCTGGTCAGTGACTGTCCACAAACCACGGACCATTATAGGAAATTTGCACGTAATACTATTTTTACCAAGTCCGTCCAGGCTGCATGGCGTTTAATATACTTCGTATTGGTAGGGAAAAGCACCTGTATCGGCTCTTTAAAAACAATAAACCATTTACTTGTTTACCTCGGGATCTTTGTACAATGGAATAAAAAAATGCAAGTTTGCGTGCGTTGGTATTTTATTCCGTAGAAAACCCTTTCATTTATTTATGATGCACGATTGAAAACTGTTTTTAAAACGTCACTGACAGCGAAACAGAACACCTGCCCGTTTAACCCTGTGAAATATATTGGACAAAAACGGTACCAAATTTAATGTAATAATTGCCTATTTCGGTCATGGATCATGGGCAAATACTATATGTGAGCGGCTCAACAATATGATCATGGTATCCCAATATTTTGGACTGCAACTAATGTTGTGCAAGGTGTGCCACAGTGCTTGCTCTTAGGGACGTTTTCGTTGTTTTTTGCATCAATCAATTATACCATAGCTCCATACGTCGAGAATCTAGAATGCATATATGACAATCAAATTCCTCAAAAATCAGGTGCACCCGCTATAATGGTTAGGAAATTTGTGCTATTTGATCGTACTACCTTGAAAACTCGTACATGCATTGAGTCTTGTTCTGTGAGAAAGATCGATTGACCAATGAGTGTATGTGTTGAATGCAGGCCCCGCTTACTATTGGGTCTCTTCAGATTTAATTGACAGGTGACACCCATTGTTTTCTAACGATAGGCCAAAAAAGTTGTACATAAACTTACACTTTTATGCACCTCTTTTTACTGAATTTTAATTGCGGAAGGTATTTGAAAAGTTTAATGGCAATAGGGCATCAAAATATCAACGAAGTACACAATGTTACGGGCCACCCCTTGTACAATGTTTATTTCCATAATATTCAAACATCTTCTCTTCTGAAACCACTTGGCCAATCAAAGACAAATTTTATTTGAAGCATCTATAGGATGGGGTAACCAATGTGTATAGAAACTTAGCGTGAAGCAGCGATGGCATAAGTACTACAATGTGTATATAAATCATGACCCTGTGATGACCTTGACCTATTTTACGACAAGGTCAACATAGGTCGCCTATGCCTTTGAATGGGGAAAACTGTTAAAATGTCTTTTGAAGGGAAAAACTTGCAGGAAATTGGCAAATGGACAAGGATATTGATTATTCTGATTTAAAAATGGCCCCAGGGCTTCATCTGCCCCTTTTACAAAGGCTATTTTCAATAATATTCAAACATAATTTATTGGTATATACAGCAGATCTCAGATGAGCGTTTACAGGACCATTGGTCCTCTGGTTTGTAAAAAGTCGGGGAATTTCGAAAAATTGTAAAAGATATGAAGAATATTGGCTTTCAAAGGCATTTTCTTCATGTTTGGGTTTTATAATAATTGAATGTGTAAGAAGCATTATTCAGTATATTTAGAATTATTCTTTACGAAGAAGCAGAAGAGAGAGGTGCCCCTCATCTCTCCAGTTGCGAGAAAATTACATGCAAAATACATGTACTTACACTTGAGTCAGGGAAATTTGATTAAGTCATGGAAAAGTCAAGGAATATAGTGGACACACTGTAGATACACACGAGCTTCGCAGATATAGACATGTGGGCCGTAACGTGAGAAAATGTACCTTCGGACAATATTTTGAGAATTAAAGAAACAACGTAACTTTGAATGTATGATGTTTGTAGAGTCTGTTAGTCTTTATTTGACCAGATTGTTTCATTTATTTTGTGAGTTCTGACCAATTTACTACATGAACCCTAGAGACGTCATTGTCCTGAAAAATGACGTCAAAGTTGTGTAATGTATTTCTGCATGTTCCCAGCAGGCACATGACGTCAGAATATGACGTCGATATGACGTCACTCTTGACGTCATGTGCCCACTGGGTTAGTAGAGCTAACAAAGCTTGATGCATTAGCTTAAAACTGTTTAAGCACTGGTCAGAACCTGTTGTTAAGTTAGAAGCATACCATCCATACAGGCAATATGTCGTAATTATTTTGTCTATTTTCATGATGATGCAGTTGCTATGGTTACCGTTTAACGATTGATATAGGAAAATTGTGTGTATTACGGGCTAACGCAATGGCAGACAACTCCAAATATTGAAACTAAATATGTTTTAAAAGTCATTCATTTGTTAGCCCAATGTTCAACGATAACAAATACAGTGTTATTTCTAAAACATATATTACATCATTTTTCCGCTTTTTGCTGCTTTCTACTAGTAATGTCAGAATGTCCAAAGGTACATTTTGTCGCGTTGAGGTTCATGTATACACTTAGACACATGACATTGTCAAGTATGATCTTGTATCATGGAACCCATTACACAAGCATGTCTATGCAATATGCAGATCCTTTTAAAGACATAAAAAATGAAAAAAGAAGATTCTTTTCTTAATTTTGCTCAAAACATTGATTGCAGATATACGTGTGAACTACCTCCACAAATGTATCTGTACATGTACACACAGAATTTCAAGCCTCTCCCTCATGGAAGATTGGACTTGTCCAACTGAGCCCCCTCTCTAATAAAGTCATTATTATTATTATTATTATTATACTCTTTTCCATCAGAACAACTCTCAACTGTTGTAAGAGGCTTTAAGATGGGCTATAAAAATCAAAAATTAAAAGCCCTGCTATTCCCAGGCTCCTTACTGGCTGTGGATGCAAATTACTGGTGCATTAGAGACTAGTTAATGTTTTATTCCAGGTTTTAGAGATTTTCACAGAGAAAGTCAGCGAGTATCGGCAATATGAAGGCCAGCCACCCATCTCAAGGAATGAGTCCCTCAAGTTTGTCATGGCTCGCAAGTTTGACTATTCCCGGGCTGTGGAACTTTACAGAGCCCATCAGGTAAAGTATGAGCCGCCTCGTGGGAAAACCAACAATGTGGTTTCCGACCAGGTCGGACACAAACTGACCTGTACAGTCACAGAAAACAGCTAGAACCTTGAAATTTCGGATTTAAGTAGAAGAGGAACTGTACTATCCGAGTAGCGAAAACAAAGGCGCTGATCAGCTTCGCAGTTACTGCAAAGCTGATCTGCTCCTTTGTTTTCACCTAGGCAGATTGTTGGTTTTCCCACGAGGCAGCTCATATACAAAATTAACTCACTTTCCTATCTTTATGTCAATTGGGTGAGTCCACTTGCTTTTTTAGGGACTTCAAAAGTGATTTTAATTTTTTCATTGAAACTCCTATTAGCAAACAAAATAGCCCCAGATCGGATGCTGCATTCTGCGGCATTACATCCGGGGCTATACTGTTTGCCTATGTCCCATAAATAGGACGCCAGGCTTAAATGAGTTAATGTAAAAACTTGAATTTCAAAAAAGCAATTTGAGCCTGTGCATGAGAAAACCAACAATTTGCATAAGCGAAAACAAAGCCGCAGATCAGCTTCGCGGTAACCGCGAAGCTGATCAGCACCTTTGTATATTCTACGTGGATAGTACAATCCCTCTCCTACTTAAATACAAAATTTCAAGCCTCTAACCATCTTTTGTGAGTGTACAGCCCTGTTTGTGTCAGACCTGGTCGGAACCCCAAATTGTTGGTTTTCTAACGCACAGGCTCATTTAAAAATGTTGCTTTATCTGACCAAACGTGACCTGTCAGTCAAAGTGTACACTAGCCAGTAGCCACTAAGTTTGTGACTAATCCAGAACAAACAAATGCACTTGATGAATACATGTTACAATAAACCATGTGTAAAATGAATTCATGTTAATCTTTGTTTGACCTGGATTTAAACGAGAGGCAGAGTGATAGTATGAATCGCGTTCGGTTAATTGTTGACAAACCCAGCAATATAAAAAGTAGTCCAGCTTTTAGAATTTTCATTCAGAACTTTTCACAATTTGATGGCTATAAACCATTGGACTGCTTAATACATACAAAGAGTGGAATGTGGTTACCCTCTCTTGGTACGCCCCATGCTTTTACCCTCTCTTGGGACTCCCCATGGGGTTACCATCGCTTGGAAGAAAATGAATCTCTAAATGAAACTCATTCTTGCTTAGATATCTGTGTGCATAGCTGTTTCAGGCCATTTTCAATAAGGGCGGAAGCAATGTTCAGATAACAAAAAGGTACAAGTAGGCAAAGATCAGGAAAAGGCGCAATCAGAAAAAGATTCCCACTCCAAAAACCCGAGGTGGGAAAAAACCAAACTAACAATCAGGTACCTATACCATGAAAACATTTCGTAAGCCGAATGAGCAGCTATTTTCCGAATAGGTGGCCAATCAGTTACCTAAAACTAAAAATATGAAAACATACATAAGGCACCAACAGCACAAAAATATTAAACACCAAGACATAAAACAAAAAAAAACACCACAGAAGTATCGACTTGGAACGATCAGTAACAAAAAGTTACTGGCGGGTTTGAATCGATTTTACATGGCCATAACCTCACCCTCAGCTTCTGCAGTGGTTCATAACATTTAGTTAGTTCTTCGGTCCTCGTGGTGAATCTCTAACTAGTCAATGAATCATCAAGAACAAACAAATAAATCATGATAAACATCCTGATGAATCAAAAACCAGGACTCACAGATTCAGTAAACTGCCCGACGACGGAGATCCCTGGGTGCCGAATAACTTACTAGCTCTGGAGCAAAAGAAAAACATCAGTTGGACCCCGGTGGGTCCATGTTTAAATCTCCATGTTTAAATCATGAAATTTATGTGCTGTTTGAACATAGATTTGGGCTTAAATCTGTGAACATCAGTGGTCATTGCGACGTGATGTCAGTGTGTTCTTTAGAAACAAAATAGCCAACACTGAAGAAGCTCCACGGCTTTCAATGAGTTTTGACATTGTTAATGTTATTTTCAAGAAATTTAAAGTAAATATGTGTGGCAATGCAAGAATAGCGATCAACCATGTTTTGTTTCAGTCTTGTGTTCAAACAACTTCCTCTTGATCCAGCAAATGTTTGAACACTGGAAACCATGGTTGATCCCTATATTATGTCTCCCCCCGACATAGACCAGGATACCAGGGCTCCTTTTTGTATTCCATATATTTCATACAGTGGATTCCCCTGATCGGTTTTGTGTTTGCAAGACTACCCCCGACAGGGTCGGGAGACATATTGTTTTTCCCCGTGCGTCTGTCTGTCTGTCTGTCTGTCTCTCTGTCCGTCACAAATCGTGTCCGCTCTATAACTTGAAAACCGTTAAAGATTTTTCAATGAAACTTGGTACACTTGTAAACCAGGACGAGACGATGTGTCATGCACAAGAACCATAACTCTAGCTTGAGTTTCTTTGGAGTTATTTCCCTTTGATTATTTTCGATACAATTTCGTGTCCGCTGTATAACTTGAAAACCGTTAAAGATTTTTCAATGAAACTTTGTACACTTGTAGACCACGACAAGGCGATGTGTCATGCACAAGAACCATAACTCTGGCTTGAGTATTTTTGGAGTTATTTCCCTTTGATTATTTTCGATACAATTTCGTGTCCGCTGTATAACTTGAAAACCGTTTAAGATTTTACAATAAAACTTGGTACACTTATTGAGCATGATCAGACGATGTGTCATGCACAAGAACCATAACTCTGGCTTGAGTATTTTATGTGTTATTTCCCTTTGATTATTTTCCATACAATTTCGTGTCCGCTTTATAACTCTAAAATCGTAAGAGTTATTTCAATGAAACTTGGTACACTTATAAAGCACGATGAGATTACGTGTCGTGCTAAAGAACCATAACTCTTGCTTGTATATCTTTGGAGTAATTTCCCTTTGATTATTTTCCATACAATTTCGTGTCCACCCTATAACTTGAAAACTGTAAGAGAAATTTCAGTGAAACTTGGTACACTTATAAAGCATGATGAGACGATGTGTCATGCACAAGAATTATAACTCTTGCTTTCATATCTTTGGAGTTATTTCCCTTTGATTATTTTTCCATACAATTTCATGTCCACTCTATTAAGCTACAGTCACATTGTCACGTTTCGAAGCCTACGTTTTACTACGTTTCTGAAACGTAGCAATATGGCAATATACGTAGTAAAACGTATTAAAACGTAGTGGAACGTATTACATACGGCTATATACGGCTATATACCTGGCCCATGCCACCTTCGAACTAAAAAAACAGTTCGAACGTGGCACTCTGATTTACGTAGCTTATACCTAGTAAAACGTATTAAAACGTAGCAAAGCGTAGTCGAATCGTAGTAAAACGTAGTACATACGTAACAAATACCTACTAAAACGTAAATTACAACCCGGTGGAACTCTACGTATCAATACGCAGGGACTACGTTTCAATACGTTTTACTACGACTTGCTACGAGTTATCCTACGTTTTGATAGGTTTCAGTAGGTTTCAGCCGGTATTACTAGGTATCACTTCGTATTGACACCCTCTACTACGATTTAACTAAGTATTACTACGTTTGGTTACGCATACGGGTCCTAATAGAGGTTAATGCTGATTTCCCAAACATGTTATATGATATGGAATCATGGCATTTATATGAATATATTTCATACGTCTTAAGAAGGACACAAAAGCATACGATTAAATTTCCAAAGAATACGATCATCGAACGCTCGAGTTCATGGCCAGTACGCATGGGATTAAGAATTGGGTGCAATTTCGAAACAAATAGCAATATATGCACTAAATGTGTACAGTTTGGTTGTGATGATTTTTTTTTTTTTTTTTTAAAGATGCAATAAATCGAGTCACAAAATATAGAGAAAAAGGTTACCTCTTCTGTGTCATCTTGCAGTGCACTTAACAGTCCCGGTGCTCCGGTGCACGCGCAGATTTGCCACCCCTGGAGCTTTTCTTGGATCCTCTTGGTGGTCATCATGCAACTAATTAATTTTGGTGCGATAATTCCAATAAATACGTCACGGGTACAAATGAACTATCCGGACGCTACGTAGTAATAACCTGATAAAACCTACTGAATCGTAGGAAAACGTATTGGCACGTAGTAAATACGTAGCTAAACGTACCAATCCCTAGTGAAACTGTGGCCCGAAGCCGTTGGATAACCGGACAATACGTAGAGATACGGAGTAAAACGTCGCAAAACGTAGCTATAAACGTACTGAAACCTAACAACCTGCAAAACCGGACAAATTTAGGGCAAAACGTAGGACTTGGAAACGTAGTAAAACGTAGGCCTCGAAACGTGACAGTGTGACTGTAGCTTAACTTGTAAACCATAAGAAATATTTCAATGAAACTTGGTACACTTATAAAGCACGATGAGATGATGTGTCATGCTAAAGAACCATAACTCTTGCTTGCATATCTTTGGAGTTATTTCCCTTTGATTATTTTTCATTCAATTTCTTGTCTGCTCTATAACTCAAAAACCATTACAGATTTTTCATTGAAACATGGTACACTTATAAAGCATGATGCACAAGAATCATTACTCTTGCTTTCATATCTTTGGAGTTATTTCCCTTTGATTATTTTCCAAACACTTTCTTGCCCCCTCTATAACTTGAAAACCGTAAGAGATATTTCAATGAGACTTGGTACACTTATAAAACAGAATGACAGGATATGTGATGCACAAGAACTAAAAATCTTGCTTGCATATTTTGGACATGCACGTAGAAAGGGGGGAGACATCAGTTTTCACATAGAAAACAAATTCTAGTTCAATGATGTTTGAACACTGGAAACCATGGTTGATCCCTGTATTCACTGATGTTGAACACTGGAAACCATGGTTGATCCCTATATTCAATGATGTTTGAACACTGGAAACCATGGTTGATCCCTATATTCAATGATGCTTGAACACTGGAAACCATGGTTGATCCCTATATTCAATGATGCTTGAACACTGGAAACCATGGTTGATCCCTATATTCAATGATGTTTGAACACTGGAAACCATGGTTTGTTGTATATTTGTCATTCAAGTACATGTGAACTGAAAACACATGTATTTTGATCAAGTATGCAGGAAGTTTGGTGTCACATTGAACCTACTAGTCATTGAATCTGACAAAAGCTCAAGAGAAAACTTGTATAATTCAAAACAGAGGGATTTATCAGCTAAATTTATGGTTTTAGTGCCTTAGGTAGTACAAACCCTCTTCTTTCTAAATTAAGTGGCAAGTCTCTAGCCATCTTCTGAGGTTGTACAGCCTGGGGTTTGTAGGACACCCCATAGACAGGTTTTCTCTTGAAACAGTGTAAAGATAATTGGTATTTTCTAAAAAAGTTAAAGATGATTTTGTCAGAGGCTTAAGTTACTCACTAGAAGTGATGTAATGATTTTTTTTAATTCATTGGGTCATGTTTTTAAAGCTTGACTGACAAATTATCATTCAACAATTGTACCAAGAGCCCACTTCACTTAAACTACTTCAATCAGGAAGTTGGTTAAGTTTGATAATTTGGTCGTAAGAAAACCTACTCATGAAGAAAACTGCAAGTTTTCAGAGATTTTTACATCTATAAACATTGCAAATGAGCCGCTGCATAAGAAAACCAACAATCTGCATATGCGAAAACAAAGATGCAGATCAGTTTGCGGAAACCACGAAGCTGATCAGTGCCTTTGTTTTCGCTACATGGATAATACAGTCCCTCTTCTTCCTTCATCCGAAATTTCAAGCTTTTAGCTATCTTCTGTGACTGTTCAATCTGGTTTGTGTTGGACCTGGTCGGAAACCCAAATTGTCGATTTTCTCATGCAACAGCTCAAATTTTCTGCTGAAAATTTTTGGTATTTTTCTTATCATTGCTCAAAACATAGGATTGTGGATACATGTGTACCTACAATCTATGTTTTGGATAAAAAATATATGTGGTTTCCGAACAGGTCTGACAAACTGAGTTGTAAAAGCACTGAAGATGGCTAGAGGCTGGAAATTTTGGATTTAGAAAGTAGAGTATTTTTACTATCTGTGTAGCAAAAACAAATGCGCTGATTTCGACTGAAAATCTTGAGCTGCTACTTGTACCTATGCAGCTTCCTGGCTATCTCAGAGATTTCTAGTCACAAAGTGGTCGTGAATCAGTTGCTTTACATCGTGTGTCTACGAAACAACATGAAAAAGTCTGAATAATGAATATGACAGTGAAATAGATAACGATGCGTACTGCGTATGTACGCACGATTTTTCGCCCTGTACGCATAGAAATATCAGACCTGTGCGTACCATGTACGCAGTAAAAATCAGCGGTACGCAACCAGTTTACGATATAATGCGTACACAGATAATAAAAACTTTAAAATTGTCACAAAATGACAATTTGTAAACTAGTATTGTGAGGCTGCTCTGTCAACAATCGAAAAGTAGTTACAATATGAATGCAGCTTCTGATCGTTTCATATTACATACCATGCAATATATTATGTATCTTCAGTAGTTATACCATAAACGTGTATTCCGTTCAGTGTCTGTTAACCAAAGGTTTATTCATAAATTTATTAGTAGTGTGTCACTTTGGTTTATTGAATAGGCATTTTGCATCGATTTCTGGTCATATTTTTTAATTCAAAACTTGATGTATTCCATGTTCTACAGCCATGCCAGTTATGTTTTTCCTCACTTTTGCTCTCTTATTATCTATACCGGATACAAAAGTATGGTTTAACAAGCCTTAATGACAGAATAACATGTAATCTTAGGATTATCAACCAGTTTACTTGAATTTTCATACTTGAATAAATGGTCTTATCCATACGTGTGCATATCTATAAGTTTGATTCTGAATGAGAGGTTAGAATATGAACCTTCAGAAAACGCGTACACAGTAATATTGTCGGTACGCACGGTACATTTATTCTGATGCGTACAGTACGCATTGCGAAAAATAATTATCTACATCACTGTATGAGACTGATAATAATATAGGGATCAAACTGTGTTGAAACATGATTTTCCATTCTTTAACATTCACTAGGTCCAGAGGGGAGTGTTGAAAACCGAGGGCATAGCAAACACTCCCAGAGGGACCTAGTGAATGTTAATGAATGACAAAATCATTTTTCATCGCTATTATTGCATAAATTATGCAGAAACGAAAGAAATTAGGTGCAGAACCGAAAGAAATATGGTGCACTATATTTTACAGCCGCATCACATTCTCATAGTTACGCATAAACGCTTTCGTTTTTATGCTCGTTCGGGCGGACTTCATTTTCTTATTTCTAGCACGTGCTTTGCATGGCACCCGGTAACTACCATAAGTAAAAGTCATTTATTAACAGCATGTGCGTGCGTGAATTGCAAAAATGGCTTTCTCTTCATTAATAAATGGCTGTTAATATCGTCTGACACGGGTATTTATGCAATAATATAGGGATCAAATATGATTTTCCATTCATTAACATTTGCTAGGTCCCAAAGGCAGTGTTGAAAACCAAGGGCGTAGCCCAAGCTTTTCATTACTCCCCGAGGGACCTAGCGAATATTAATGAATGACAAAATCATTTTTTATCGCTGTTATTTCATAAATTCTGCAAAAACAAGAGAAATGACCGTGCACTATATTTTACAGCCTCATCACGTTTCATACACATAAAAGTTTTCATTCTTATACTTGTTCCGGGCGGAATTCATTTACTCATTATTAACACAGGGATTTTTTTCGAGTGTCTCAGGGGCCGAAATAAGGCCCCATTCCCAATGCAAATTAGGTGACTTTTTTCCCAATTTGAAGGAAAAAATTCCCAATCACAGCTGAAAATAATTCTCAACAGTTCCTAAACATTGTGAAAATCAAACTCTGCTGTTTGAAATGATGTTAAACTTTGATTTTAAGATATTATTTAATGATTTAAAATGATTAAACTTAATTAACTATGTCAAAATGGAAAATATAATAATCTTTGAATGTTTTGAAAAATTCCCAAACTCTGGGTTATGTCGCTAATTTTCCCAATCAGAAAGGCCCTAGGGCCCCTTCCCAAAATTGCAGACAAAATCCCTGCAGCACGTGTTTTGCGTGGTGCCTGGTAACGAGCATAAATAAAAGCCATGTAGTAACAGCACGCATGCACAAGAATTGCTATATTAACAGATACACTGTATATGCTTGTTAATATCGTGTGACACGGGTATCTATGCAATAATCAGTTTTAGTATTCAGTGGAGGACTTAAATTATGGACGTCTGGTATTTGTGCTAAATTGTTATTACATGGACCATATGAGCCGCAACACAGACTGGTTCTCTGTTCTGGCAGGCCATAAACACTTAGACTGGTTTTCTGTTCTGGCAGGCCATAAACACTTACACAGGCTGGTTCTCTGTTCTGGCAGGCCATAAACACTTACACAGACTGGGTCTCTGTTTTCAGGCAGGCCGTAGAACACTTACACAGACTGTTTCTCTGTTGTGGCAGGCTATAAACACTTACACAGACTAGTTTTCTGTTCTGGCAGGCCATAAACACTTACACAGACTGGGTCTCTGTTTTCAGGCAGGGCGTAGAACACTTACACAGTCTGGGTCTCTGTTGCGGCAGGCCATAAACACTTACACAGACTGTTTCTCTATTCTGGCAGGCCAAAACACTTACACAGACTGTTTCTCTGTTCTGGCAGGCCATAAACTTTTACACAGACTGGTTCTCTTTTCTGGCAGGCCATAAACACTTACACAGACTGGGTCTCTGCTCCGGCAGGCCATAAACATTTACACAGACTGGTTCTTTGTTCTGGCAGGCCATAAACACTCACACAGACTGGGTCTCTGTTTTCAGGCAGGCCATAAACAGCAGGCAGGTCTGCTCCGGGAGGTCATAAACGGGTACACAGATTGGTTCTCTGTTTTCAGGCAGGCTGTAGAATACTTACACAGACTGGTTTCTCTTCTGGCAGGCCATAAACACTTACACAGGATGGTTCTCTGTTTTGGCAGGCCATAAACACTTACACATACAGGTTCTCTGTTCCGGCAGGCCATAAACACTTAGACTGGTTCTCTGTTCTGGCAGTCAACAGAACACAGATTGGTTCTCTGTTTTCAGGAGACTGGTATGAAAGAAGGTTTAGCTAGTGTAAACACTAACTGTCCAGAACTGAAGAGGGAGCTCTCCATTGGAAAATAAACACTTACACAGACTGGTTCTCTGTTCCGGCAGGCCATTAACACTTGCACAGACTGGTTCTCTGTTCCGGCAGGCCATTAACACTTACACAGACTGGTTCTCTGTTCTGGCAGACCATAAATACTTACCCAGACTGGTTCTCTGTTCCGGTAGGCCATTAACACTTACACAGACTGGTTCTCTGTTCCGGCAGGCCATTAACACTTACACAGACTGGTTCTCTGTTCTGGCAGACCATAAATACTTACCCAGACTGGGTCTCTGCTCCGGCAGGCCATAAACAGTTACGGTACACAGATTGGTTCTCTGTTTTCAGGCAGGCCATAAACACTTACACAGACTGGGTCTCTGCTCCGGCAGGCCATAAACATTTACAGAGACTGGTTCTTTGTTCTGGCAGGCCATAAACACTCACACAGACTGGGTCTCTGTTTTCAGGCAGGCCATAAACACTTACACAGACTGGTTCTCTGTTCTGGCAGGCCATAAACACTTACACAGACTGGGTCTCTGTTTTCAGGCAGGCCGTAGAACACTTACACAGACTGTTTCTCTGTTGTGGCAGGCTATAAACACTTACACAGGATGGTTCTCTGTTCTTGCAGGCCATAAACACTTACACAGACTGGTTCTCTGTTTTCAGGAGACCCGTATGAAAGAAGGTTTAGCTAGTGTAGACACTAACAGTCCAGAACTGAAGAGGGAGCTCTCCATTGGAAAATTTACAGTCCTGGTATGTCTATGTGAATAGAATTTAGATATGGGGAGTGCAGTGGTGGAGCATCGGACTCCGAATGGAGAGGTTCTGTTTACAGTCCCCACAGGTGGCACTGTGTTGTGTCCTTGAGCAAGACACATTAACTCCCCACAGTACTGGTTAAATCAAGGAAGCGTTAGCTTTATCCCAGCATGACTGAAAAATTGTTGACTGGGACTTTAAGCCTCAATACCAATAAAAATTTAGATATCCATTGGCTTGTTTAGTGCTTTCATTTGGAACATGGGAAACTTTGTAGGTGGAGCCATGAATGAAATAAAATCTTAAAAACCAGGCCCCGAGGTTATAAAACTTTTTTCATACTCAGCACAGCTGAGACTAAAATTTATCCTGCTTATAGTGATGGCATTTGTACATTTATTAGCAGGATAAATTACAGGCTATGGAGATATAAACAGGCTATGGAGATATTAACACAAATTTATTTTGCCCATTTCATCATGTATGAGCAGTTTAAATTTTATGCTCAGCTGAGTTGAGCCTGAAAAAAGTTATATAACCTCATGGCCAGACTTTGTTGCACCTCTTGCTAACATGCAGGCTGTTTCAAATTTTAATGAAGTGTTCACTTAATGCACCAGTCATTTGAACCCACCCACCCTCCACCTACTGGGAAGGGTTGGGGATAGATGGGCTAAAGTGGTTGGCAATAACGTTTTGATTGTCCCTGGAGTGCAGTTAAAATGACTGAGTTTTGACATTAGGATCCTTACCCCAAGGAGATTTTCTATGTCGAAGGGCAGAGCAAAGAGCATAGTTAATAAGCAGGGCACTTAAAACTGAAAAGTCATAATCCCCACCCTTCCCGGTATGTAGGGGAGCAGCGAATACAAATGACTGGTGTATATCATTTGAGCATTATCTCTAGCTGACATTGGGAACTTGTACACAGGTGCAAATTCAACTTGTCAATAATCAAATAGTTACGTAATCCCTCAAATATTGCAAAATCAATGAACTCTAGAAAATAATAACAAGGAAGCTGTTTAAAGCACATCTGGTTTGTTTGTTACAGCCTGGTCGTGATCACTCTGGTGCCTGCTTAGCTCTGTTTACAGCCCGACTACACATTCCAGAAGAAACTACTCACCAGATTGTATTGAAAGCCCTTGTTTATATGCTCGATGTTGCTCTTGAAAGGTTAGTCACACTACAAAAACTCACACATGCATGACACAGAGATTATTCAAAATGAAACAATTCAGCTGCAAATTTTTAATATTTTACATATTTTTGCTCAAAACATTATGGGTACACTTTAGAACCGCCTTGGCAAGGGGGTTCTAACGTGTCTCCACAATCTATGTTTTGGATCAGAAATAAGAAAAATTGTATACCTCTTCACATCTCAGTTTTACTGTATAAAAGTGGGGTATTAACGGTGCATACATTACACATGTTTTAATGACCTCTACATATACATGATATTGTGATGAAATTCTGCATGATAACATAAAAAGTTTCTCCAGGTTAAGAGTTTATCATCTCACCAACAAAAGTGGTATGTTGCTTGTTACAATGTTAAATATTCCACTCAACAGCTAAGGTCTTATGGAGATGGGACCTTGGTTAAAGTTCATCGGAAAGACTGGAGAAGCCCGAAATCCAACCCATGGCCCCTGGTTTGTAAGCACCAGTAAAAGTGAATTGTTCTATCCTTAATAATTGAGTGTCCACATCACACATTGTTTTATATATGTATAATAAGCTCTTGATCCCCATATACTTTACTATAGCACTACAACAAAGGTCAGAGGTGACCGTTAATATTTGAGCCGCATCATTAGAAACCAACAATGCGGTTTTCAAACAGTCAGACTTAAACAGAGCTGTACAAGCACAGAAGATGGCTACAGGCTGGATATTGGAGATTTCTGTGAAGCTGATCTGCACCTTGTTTTTGCATATGCAAAACGTTGGTTTTCTCATGCTGCGGCTCATTTCTTTATGGTGAAAAGCCATAGAATCAGACTGTAGATGCTATCTGGTAAATGCACAACAGTGTCTTCATTTTTGATCGGATTTACTTCATTCTTGCAGGTAACGAGGACAGGCATTAAATCTCGGATGAATTTAACATGAGGCCAGATCACACCATTAGCTTTGGAGTTACCTCTCTTTGAGCATCAAAAATTTGAATCTTAAATACCTGAGAGACTAGCTGACCAAAGCTGATCAATCACTGTTGTGGGGAGAATTTTGGATTAGGTTTTGGGAGAGATTGGATCAAAACACTGGTTCCCTTGGCAACAGCTAGCTCCCATGGACTTATAATAAAGTGTCATAAACATGATAGAAGTTTCATTTTTGTTCGAATTTGTTTCATTCTGTTAGGTAAGGAGGACAGGCATAAAATCTCAAACTAGTTTGATATCGTGCCAGTTCACACACTCAGCTTTGGCGCTGCCCTTGAGTGTCAAAAATTTGAAACTTGAATATCTCAGAATCCAGCTTGCCAAACTTGATCAAATTTGTTGCGAAGCATCACTGAGATAGGGTGAAGTTTTTGAAAGGATCAGATTAAAATTGTGGTGTTCATGGCAACAGATAGCTCCCATTGACTTATAATGGAGAAATTGTTGTATACATAATGTAGCTTTGATTTTTGATCAGATCGGTAATGAGGAGAGGCATAAAATTTCGGACAAGTTCGAAATTGGACAGATTTGACAGTTGGCTTTGAAGTTACCTCCCTTGAGTGCCAAAACTTGAATATCTGTGAGACTAGCTCGCCAAACTTGATCAAATTTTAAATGAAGCATCAATTGCATGTGGAAAATTTTCATTAGGTTTTGGGACAGATCGGACCAGTATTACGAAACCATGGATGAGTGTTTGAAATTTGAACTTATCTCACTTGTGATAGTGGAATCAGGTGCCCTTAAGTGTTAGAAAATGCAAAATCAGGTGTGCTACTGATGATTCTTAGGTGAGTGATTGTTGCCCTTTAGGCTACTTGATCATGATATGCCTCATTTTTGTAAAACATTGCTTATATTTTACAGCTATGACACACAGAGACACGGCATGGTGTTTATCTATGACATGTCTGGCTCCAAATACGCTAACTTTGACTACGAACTCAGTATAAAAATACTCAACATGTTGAAGGTAGGTTGATATTATCATTGCAAAAACTTGCACATGCAACATACAGAGATATTTTTGAGCTGAAAGATTGAAAATTTCATTTGAAAAAGTCTGTTTTCATTTTTTTTTTTTTTTTGCTCAAAACATTGATTAACTTGTGGGTACACATTAGTATGTCCTTGCCGAGGTGGTTCTAATGAGTACCCACAATCTATGTTTTGGAGAAAAAAAATAGAAAAATTGTGTACCTCTTTAAATCCTAGTTTTACTACATAAAAGTGGGATGTATGGAGGAAAGGTATTCATTTTCATGGACATGTTTTCCTAATCTTAATATTGTATAATGCTTTGTTGCCCTTGTGTGAGGTTAACATTGGGATTTGTTCACCTGAAGCAAGTAGTATTACCCAAAAGCATAGCCTGAACTTTGGAGCTTCTGTACAGTCACAGAAAATGGCTAGAAGTTTGAAATTCAGATTCGGAGAAGTATTGTGCTATCCATGTAGTGAAAACAGACACTTATTCTTTCTACCATTTGAGCCGGGACGTGAGAAAACCTGTCTAGAAACTTAAAATATCTGATATAATAGTGAAAACAGAAACATGGACCCTTATCCCAAAGGGTGGACTTACAATATTTTAGCCTCGTTGTGAGACAACCGGTCTTCAGAACTTTCGACCAGGCCCGACAAAAACCGGCCTATACACCCACAGAAGAAAGCTAGAATCTTGAAATTGTACTATCCATCTAGTGAAAACAAAGGCACTATTACTGCACTTTGTTTTCACATAGGCAAAAATCTAGTTTTATCATGATGCAGCTCATTTATGACACAAGTAGTTGTACTGGTCATTTATGACACAAGTAGTTGTACTGGTCATTTATGACACAAATAGTTGTACTGGTCATTTATGACACAAGTAGTTGTACTGGTCATTTATGACACAAGTAGTTGTACTGGTCATTTATGACACAAGTAGTTGTACTGGTCATTTATGACTCAAGTAGTTGTACTGGTCATTTATGACACAAGTAGTTGTACTGGTATGTGTAGTGTCAGTGACACAGTGATATCTTGGTTGTAGTAATCAGCTCCACTTGTTTCTTATTCATATTTTAGGGGGCGTATCCAGCAAGATTAAAGAAAGTGCTAATAGTTACGGCCCCAATGTGGTTCAAGGCCCCATTTAAGATACTACGACTCTTTGTCAGAGAAAAACTGAGAGACAGGGTAGGTTCAAAATCCTCATTATCATGCAAAACGCCGAACTATTACATTACAAAAACATGTCCATGTAATATACAAAGAATTTTAGGGATTAAAAATTTGAAAATTTCATCCGAAAAAAAAAAATGATATTTTTAATATTTTTGCTCAAAACATAGATTGTGGGTACAAGTTAGAACTGCCTCTCTTAGGTGGTTCTAACATGTACCCACAATCTATGTTTTGAAGCAAAAATTAAGAAAATTATGTATACATAAAAGTGGGGTATAAGGGGTATACATTTCATCCTGATGAGGACAGCACAAACACTGGTTCATCTTAAATTTGAACTGAGACTGAGCTTAAGGCAAGTTAACTTTAACTTGGCTTTAACCTCAAAATTGAGAGTTACAAGGGATGTCAAATGTCCCGTGAACAATGTCACTTATCAGCTTGATGCCTCTCCATATAGCTGCTCAATGTCTTATCAACAAAGTAATGGTTAGCAGATCAGGAGGTTGAAATGAGCCGCCACATATGAAAACCAACAACATGCATAGGCAAAAACAAAGACGCAGATCAACTGCACAGCTGATCAGCATCTTTGTTTTTGCTGCACAGATAGTAAAATCCCTCTGCATCTTAAATCCAAAATTTCAAGCTTCTAATCCACTTCTGTGACTGTGCAGACCAGTTTGTGTCAGTCCTGGTCGGAAATCAGATTGTTGGCTCAAAGATTGAAGGCTCAAATTGTATTTGTCATACATCCCTTTAAGGGAAATGAACTATCTATCTCTGTATGATTCTTAACCCTATTTACAGTATTATTAGATTTTTTTTTTCATTTGTTTGCATGGTGTGTTAGTAAGAAAGATAAAAGGTGAAGAAATGATAAAAGTATGATAGTGACGTAGGATAAAAGATGAAAGTATTAAGTGTTTGATGGAGTTAAAAACGGGTTAAACCTGTATTGGCTCAAGGCTGTATATGGATGATCTTACTGACTTCTTTCTTAAAGGAGTCTAGATCAGGCACAAGGACTAGATCAGCTGGTATCGGGTGGATCAACTCCTACCACAGATCCTATTGGAACAATTTGATATTATGCCTACACCATGTAGATGTATTGGACATTTGCATGATGAAATGTGATTGCATACAATAATTTTTGACAAAATGACAGCTATGAGAAATCAGACAATTTTTCTTGCATTACTAACAGGATAGTGCATTTATAGGCTGATCAGCTCCTACCATGGTTCTTGTTGGAACAATTTTATATTATGCCTACACAATGTAGACATATTGCCATTGGACATTTGCATGAAGAAATTTGATTGCGAACAAATAATTTTTGACAAGATGACAGCTATGAGAACTTCAACAATTTTTCTTGCATTTTAAACAGCTAGGTTAGTGCATTCACAGTCAGATCAATGCCTGTGTTTGGTAAAGTTACACTGGGGGGTTATCAAATAAGCCTTGCTTATTGGCACTTTTTTTTTCATATTTCCAGGTATATACAGTTAGTCAAGCTCAGTTAGTAGAACATATACCCAGAGACTCTCTACCCCAAAGATTTGGGGGTTCCCACCTTGTTAATCATAAAACATGGCTGCAGGTGTGTTCTCTAGTCTCGTCCAATCAGATTGAAGCTCTCAATGCTTACTTCACTTCCTGTCAGCGAAGTAGCCAATCAAATTCCAGAAGTGCCAGTGACTCAGATTATGTTATTGTAAATGATCTGGATTCGGAAGGATCGAAGGAAACAATTCCAGAAAAACAGAGTAATGAAGAAGGGGAAAAAGGGGAGCTAATTGAAGAAAATGGACAGGAAAAAGAAGTAAATTTTGAAAAGGAGGGCAAACATAAAAGAAAACATGAATCTGATCCAAAACTTGCTACTTTAGCTCCAGAGGAAGAATTGTGTCGCCCATGGGCCATGGAGACAAATGACTCTGAAGCCTCATCCCCTGCCCCTAATCCATGTAAAAAACGTCCCCTGGATCATGCCTCAAATATATTTGAAGACTCGTTACACAGGAATGACTCGGGTGGGATGAGTATACAGGACTTTGTGAAACATGTAAAGTCAATGAAACGGAAAGGGATGTATGAAGAATATGCCAGGATAAAACATGAACCCCCCATGGGTACATTCATTGCAACAAGGTACGAAGACATTGTGCATGTAGGGGTTTTTTATTTTCTTTTTCAGAATTCAGGATTTTCATTTTTTTTTTTAGTTAATTATTATCACTATTCTTTTTTGCATTTATATGTGTTAGTGTTTTTATGTGTAAGATGAAGGTACAATGTATTTACCATATTAACTGGTAAAAGTATATGTGTTATGTTCAGTCATCACTCATGTCAGAAAAGATTTCTATTACACTGTTAGCAGTTGAAGGTCATAATCTAATACTTGTATAACTGTTAAGCTGCATAAAGTAAAAAGCATATCAGCAAAGCAAGCGGGGTTACCACAGGTGCAGAAATCAGTTTTTTTTGGGTTTTTTTATTGTTTTGTGTTTTGTTGTTGATGTTGTTGTTGTTATGCCCCCAACTTCGAAGAAGTTGAGGGGGCATATTGGTTTGGGTCTGTCCGTGCAGTGCAGTGAGTGAGTGAGTGAGTGCGTGCAGTCAGTCTGTGATGTGTTAGCACTCGGTCAGGAACCGTTCGAGCTAGGATCTTGAAATTTGGTATGTAGTTTGTATATGAAAATTAAGAGGACCCGTATTTTTTCTTTCAGGTTAATTCAAGGGACTAGGGGCCAATTCTGTGAGAGTTATTTCCCTTTTTAATTCTTGATAAAGTGAATAGATAGTGGATACCTTGTGTGCGCAACTCCTCCTACAGTTTTATTCCGATTCTCTTGAAACTTTACAGATGTTGTGACCATGCTTTGAAGATATGCATGTGGTTTGGATATAATCCTCAGATTAATTTTTGTCACTTTTTTCGCAATTTGAACTTAGCCATTTTTCGGGCATTTTGACAATGAAAGTGAATGGGCAATGGGTACCTTGTGTGCGCAACTCCTCCTACAGTTTCATGCCAATTCATTTAAAACTTTACATGTATTATGGGCATGTGGTTTGGATATAATCCTTGGATTATTTTTTATCATTTTTTTCACAATTTGAACTTAGTCATTTTTTCGGGCATTTTAGTGGATGGATAGAGGGTAACTTGTGTGCGCAACTCCTCCTACAATTTAATACCGATACTTTTGAAACTTTGCAGACATTGTGACCATGCTTTGAAGATATGCATGTGGTTGGGATATACTCCTCAGATTATTATTATTTTTTTTTCACTTTTTTTACAATTTGAACTTAGTCATTTTTTGGACATTTTTACATCTTGAAAGTGGCTTACCAGTTGGGGGCATAGTGTTTCATAAACACATTTTCTAGTTTTACTTTGTTTCTACATATTTAAAAGCTGATCATCTACTTTAAGCTAAAACAATGTGTTTTGTTACAGAGCTAAATATAATCTACCAAAGAACCGCTACTCTGACGTTCTGTGTTTGGACCACTCGAGAGTTATGTTACCTCAGAAAGAAGATGATCCATCAGCAGATTATATCAATGCCAACTTTGTGGATGGCTACATGCAGAAAAATGCCTATATTTCTACTCAAGGTCACTTTTACTTTTCCCCAGAAACGTGAAATTGGTGGAGTTTCTGTATGGTTCTATAGAAACTGCACACTCACCAGACCAATATATTTGAGCCTGTGCATAAGAAAACCAACATTTGGGTTCTGACCAGGTCCGACACAAAGCGGGCTGTACAGTCACAGAAGATGGTTAGAGGCTGGAAATTTGGGATTTAGAAGTGGATTAGAAGCTTGAAATTTGGGATTTAGAAAGTAGAGGAATTGCACTATCCATGTAGCGAAAACAAAGGCACTGATCAGCTTTGCAATGATCTGTGCCATTGTTTTTGCCTATGCAGATTGTTGGTTTTCCCATGCCGCAGCTCATATAGGATGATGATTTCCTACCATTGCTCAGTGGTAGAGGGTCTGATTCGGGAGTGAAGGGTCAGGGGTCAAACTCATTGCCACAATGTTGTTCCTTAAGCAAGACAACACTTGCTCCCTATGAGCCGCGGCGAGAGAAAACCGGTCTTTGGGACTTCCGACCAGATCCGACACAAACCGGCCTGTACAGTCTCAGAAGCAGGCTAGAACCTTAAAGTTTTGGATTTAAGAAGAAGAGGGATTGTACTTTCTGTGTAGCGAAAACAAAGGTGCTAATCAGCTGTGCAGTTACTGATTCCATTAGATGGCTCACACATTGCCCATCAGGATAACATGTCTGTGTCATGTATATCCCTTTACACCCCAACTACTGGGGGGTCAGGGGTATACCTACTTTAATTTTTTTTTTATGCCCCCAACTTCATATTGGTTTGGGTCTGTCCGTGCAGTGAGTGAGTGAGTGCGTGCGTCAGTCTGTGATGCGTGAGCACTCGGTCAGGAACCGTTAGAGCTAGGATCTTGAAATGTGGTGTGTAGTTTGTATATGAAAATTAAGAGGACCCGTATTTTTTCTTTCAGGTAAATTCAAGGGGCTAGGGGCCAATTCTGTGAGAGTTATTTCCCTTTTTAATTCTTGATAAAGTGAATAGATAGTGGATACCTTGTGTGCGCAACTCCTCCTACAGTTTTATTCCGATTCTCTTGAAACTTTACAGATATTGTGACCATGCTTTGAAGATATGCATGTGGTTTGGATATAATCCTCAGATTAATTTTTGTCACTTTATTCGCAATTTGAACTTAGCCATTTTTCGGGCATTTTGACAATGAAAGTGAATGGTTAAACCAATAATCCTCAGATTATTTTTGTCATTTTTTTCACAATTTGAACTTAGTCATTTTTTCGCGCATTTTAGTGGATGGATAGAGGTCATTTTTTCGCGCATTTTAGTGGATGGATAGAGGGTACCTTGTGTGCGCAACTCCTCCTACAATTTAATACCGATACTTTTGAAACTTCGCAGACATTGTGACCATGCTTTGAAGATATGCATGTGGTTGGGATACACTCCTCAGATTAATTTTTGTCACTTTTTTTACAATTTGAACTTAGTCATTTTTTGGACATTTTTACATCTTGAAAGTGGCTTACCAGTTGGGGGCATAGTGTTTCATAAACACATTTTCTAGTTGTTTTTTTTTTTTTTTGTAAAACAGAGGTTATGGGTACTTGCTAGAACTGCCTTGGCCAAGCGGTTGTAGCATGTACCCACAATCTTAGTTTTGAGCCAACATAATGGAAAAACAACAAAAAACAAGCAAATTCAGAGAATTTATGTCCCCCGCCTTAATTGTTTAGTTACACAAATATATCTGACAATAATGTATATCCAAATCACATGCATTTACTTCATGTCACAGTGTCAAACATTAATCTGAGGATTATATTCAAACCACATGCAAATCTTCAAATCATGGTCAGGACATCTGTACAGTTTGAAAAGAATCAGAATAAAACTGAGGGAGGAGTTTGCACTCAAGGTACACAATGTCCATTCACTTTCATTGTATATAAATGCCTGAAAAACGACTAAGTTCAAATTGCGAAAAAGTGTCAAAAATTAACCTGAGGATTATATCAAAGCATCATCAAGACATCTTTAAAGTTTCAAAAGAATCTGAATTAAAAACTGAAGGAGGAGTTGCGCACACAAGGCACCCACTGTCCATTCACTTTCATTGTCAAAATACCGAAAAACGACTAAGTTCAATTTGCAAAAAAAGTGTCAAAAATTAATCTGAGGATTATATCCAAACCACATGCACATCTTCAAAGTATGATGAAGACATCTGTAAAGTTTCAAAATAATCGGAATAAAACTGTAGGAGGAGTTGCGCACACAAGGTACCCTTTGTCTATTCACTTTCATTATCAAAATGCCCGAAAAATGACTAAGTTCAAATTGCAAAAAAATGTGTCAAAAATTAATCTGAGGATTATATCCAAACCACATGCACATCTTCAAAGCATGATGAAGACATCTGTAAATTTTCAAAAGAATTGGAATAAAACTGTAGGAGGAGTTGTGCACACAAGGTACCCACTGTCTATTCACTTTCATTATCAAAATGCCCGAAAAATGACTAAGTTCAAATTGCGAAAAAAGTGTCAAAAATTAATCTGAGGATTATATCCAAACCACGTGCACATCTTCAAAGCATGATGAAGACATCTGTAAAGTTTCAAAAGAATCGGAATAAAACTGTAGGAGGAGTTGTGCACACAAGGTACATACTCCTATAGGGGGACGGAAGGACGGACGGACCGACGGACGGAAGGACCGACGGACGAACGGACAGACGGAAGGACGGAAAGCCAAAAACTATGTCCCTCCGCTGGGACAAAAAATGAATGAAAATGTAGAATATTTACAGTTGTAAAAATGCTTTTATATTGAATGGCATGTTTCTATAATGTTTTTCAGGTCCCTTACCTCGTACTTTTGGAGATTTCTGGAGAATGGTCTGGCAGTGTGAAGTCCTTACTATCGTCATGACAACAAAGTAGGTGAAAACAAATACATTTGTTTAATCTGTAGCAAGACTGTCTTTAAGTGACTAAATGCACACTGTGAAAAGCTAGCTGGAGTATAAACATATTTATATTTGTATGAATGCCATTGAAGATGTAATAATCATTGTAATATTGTCATGTGGATAGAATATTTCCTGAGCTGCGTAATGAGAAAACCAACATTTTGCATATGTAAAAACAAAGGCGCAGATCACTTTTGCAGTAACAATTCCTTTTCTACTTAAATCCAAATTTTGAAGTTTCTAGCCTTTCAACTGTGACTATACAGACTCGTGAGAGTCTTGACTTGGTGGGAAACCCCGGAGACCCGTTTTCTCGCTTCGTGGCTCACATGTGCACCCAATACGAGATGTGATGCATATTTCAGTTAAGCCAAGAAGAGTTATTTCAAAAGTAGGCAAAGCTGGGCACTGGTTGTGGTAAAGACAACATTCACATCATTGAAAAGGTTAAACCACATCTGGCATATTTTATTGGTGAATATTTGATCATGTAAACCCATGTCTCTTCTGCTGAACAGGTGATGTTGCTCAGTAACGGTGTGGTTAGCATAAATGACATGAGCCCACTGTCATTTTAGGGGTATCAGGAGTGAGCTATATTTGAGCCGCGTCATGAAAACCAACATTTTGATTTTAGACAAAATAACGTGTCTGTGAAATATACATGTATACCCCCTTAAACCCCACTTTTATATAGTAAAACTTTGGTCTACTTGGGTATACAATTTTTAGCTCACCTGAGCCGAAGGCTCACAAGGTGAGCTTATAGTATAGTAATCGAGCCGGCGTCCGCCCGTCCGTGCGTCCGTCCACATTTTCAAACTTGAATATCTCTAAGACAACAAGGCCAATCGTGACCAAATTTTATCTAAAGCATCATTGAGGAGGGGGAAAGGTTGTGTTAGGTTTTGGGCCAGGTCGGATCAGAACTCTGGTTTCCATGGCAACGGATAGCTCCCATAGACTTATAATGGGAAAAACATATAAAAATCTTCTTCTCTGAAACCACAAGGCCAAGAGCTTTCATATTTTGTATGTAGCAATGTCTAGTGGTCCTCTTCATAAATCCTGCCATACTTGCCCCTGGGGTTCATACGGGCCCTGCCCCGGGGGCGTCATGGGGAAAACATAAAAAATCTTCTTCTCTGAAACCACAGACCCAGAGCTTTCATATTTTGTATGTAGCAATGTTTAGTGGTCCTCTATATAAATCCTGCCAATCATGCCCCTGGGGTCAAAAATGGCCCCGCCCCAGGGGTCATTAGCTCCCATAGACTTACAATGGGAAAAACATAAAAAAATTCTTCTTCTCCGAAACCACAAGGCCCAGAGCTTTCATATTTTGTTTGTAGCAATGTATAGTGTTCCTCTTTATAAATCCTGCCAACAGTGCCCCTGGGGTCCATACGGGCCCCGCCTCGGGGGCGTCATGGGAAAAACTTTAAAAAGTCTTTTTCTCCAAAACCACAAGGCCCAAAGCTTTCATATTTTGTGTGTAGCAATGTATGATGGCCCTCTTTATAAATCCTGCCTACCGTGCCCCTGGGGTCCATACGGGCCCCGCCCTGGGGGTGTCATGGGAAAAACATAAAAAAAATCTTCTTCTCCAAAAACACAAGGCCCAAAACTTTCATATTTTGTTTGCAGAAATGTTTAGTGGTCCTCTATATATAGCCTGCCAATCTTGCCCCAGGGGTCAAAAATGGCCCCGCCCCGGGGGTCATTAGCTCCCATAGACTTACAATGGGAGAAACATAAAAAATCTTCTTCTCCGAAACCACAAGGCCCAGAGCTTTCATATTTTGTCAATAGCAGTGTATAGTGTTCTTCTTTATAAATCCTGCCAACTGTGCCCCTGGGGTCCATACGGGCCCCGCCCCGGGGGCGTCATGGGAAAAACTTTAAAAAATCTTTTTCTCCGAAACCGCAAGACCCAAAGCTTTCATATTTTGTGTGTAGCAATGTATAGTGGTCCTCTTTATAAATCCTGCCAACCGTGCCCCTGGGGTCCATACGGGCCCCGCCCCGGCGTGGGGGGGGGGGTCATAGGAAAAACTTTAAAAAATCTTCTTCTCCGAAACCACAAGGCCCAAAGCTTTCATATTTTGTGTGTAGCAATGTATAATGGCCCTCTTTATAAATCCTGCATGGTTGCCCCTGGGGTCCATACGGGCCCCGCCCCGGGGTGTCATGGGAAAAACATAAAAAAAATCTTCTTCTCCGAAATCACAAGGCCCAGAGCTTTCATATTTTGTTTGTAGCAATGTATAGTGGTCCTCTTTATAAATCCTGCCAACGGTGCCCCTGGGGTCCATACAGGCCCCGCCCCGGGGGCGTCGTGGGAAAAACATAAAAAATCTTCTTCTCTGAAACCACAAGACCCAAAGCTTTCATATTTTGTTTGTAGCAATGTATAGTGTTCCTCTTTATAAATCCTGCCAACACTGCCCCTGGGGTTCATACGGTCCCGGCCCCAGGGGCGTCATGGGAAAGACTTTAAAAAATATTCTTCTCCGAAATCACAAGGCCCAGAGGTTTCATATTTTGCCCCTGGGGTCAAAAATGGCCCCGCCCCGGGGGTCATTAGCTCCCATAGACTTACAATGGGAAAAACATAAAAAAATCTTCTTCTCCGAAACCTCAAGGCCCAGAGCTTTCATATTTTGTCAGTAGCAATGTATAGTGTTCCTCTTTATAAATCCTGCCAACCGTGCGCCTGGGGTCCATACGGGCCCGCCACAGGGGCGTCATGTGAAAAACTTTGAAAATCTTCTTCTCCGAAACCACTAGGCCAAAGCTTTCATATTTTGTTTTTAGCAATGTATAGTGGTCCTCTTATAAATCCTACGAACTGTGCCCCTGGGGTCCATACGGGCCCCGCCCCGGGGGCGTCATGGGAAAAACATAAAAAAATCTTCTCCGAAACCATTTGGCCCAGAGCTTTCATATGTTGTGTGGACCAATGTATAATACTCTCCTTTATAAATGCTGCCAACGGTGCCCCTGGGGTCCATACAGGCCATGCCCCAGGCATGTCATTATCTACCATAGACTTATAATGGAAATATATGAAAAAATCTTCTCTGCAACAGCATGACACAAAGCTTGTATATTTGATATACAACATTGTCATGTGGAGCTCTACATAAATCCTGCCAATCTTTCCCCTGGGGTCAAATATGGCCCCACCACAGGGGTCATAATAGGACCCTGACCTTGTTAGATGATTTTTTCAAGTGAACCTAAATGGCAGAAAAGAGGATACACAATCCAGACAAGAGCTCTTCTGCTGATGTATATAGGGTTTCAAGGTCACATGACCAAGATGGCCACCATACCCATATATGGTAGAAACCCCAATTACTTTGTCTAGTGACTGTACTTGTTGACTCTCAGGTGAGCGATCATTGCCCCTGGGCTACTTGTTTTAATTTTTCTTATTTTTGCTCCAAAACATAGATTGTGGGTACTCATTAGTGAGGCGGTTCTAACATGTAACTACAATCAATGTTTTGAGCAAAAATATTAAAAAGATCAAACTTTTTCCAATGAAATTTTCAGTTTTTACAGCTGAAAAAATTCTCTATATTGCATGGGCATGTTTTCCTAATGATTAACTTTATCCCAGAACAATGGAGAGGGGTCGGGTGAAGTGTGGCCAGTACTGGCCCCTAGAAGAAGAAGAGCAGATCCAGATAGAAGAGTTTGCTATCGTCAACACTGCCATAGAACAGAACAGAGAATATTCCATAACAGGATTATTGCTACATAACACACAGGTGATTAGTCATTTTATACTGAGCCTGAAAAGAAATGTCACATTTCATTGTCATGTTTTTTTTTCTCATTTTGTAGGGTAGGGGGTGATATTTTCAGGTTTTGTTGTAGATGATCTAAACATAAAGTACATAAAGCACCTACATGTATTCAGAATAAGGGGAAATGAGCATGGGCACACATTTAATCTTAAATACCATAAGAAAAGGTACAGTTGCATTGTCTCCCTTTCAATTAAAAACATACAGGAATTCTGTTAGTTTAATTGCTCAGTCACGCTGTTTATCATTTCAGACTCAAGAATCTCGTCAAGTGACCCACCTTCAGTTTACAAGCTGGCCAGATTACGGTATCCCACCATCCTCTGGATTCCTGGACTTCCTGTTCAGGGTACGGGCATGCCAGGCTGATGCTGTAAAGCTGATGGAACCCGAGTGGCAGGGCCATCCCCTGGGACCACCTATAGTGGTGCACTGTAGTGCGGGTATAGGCAGAACTGGTGAGTAGACCACATCATGAGAACGGGAGCCCGGCGGCCTAGTTGTAGCCCATTGGACTTAATATCTGAGCCGCCTCATGGGAAAACCAACAATCTGCATAGGCGAAAACAAAGACGCAGATCAGCTTCTCGGTAACCGCGAAGCTGATCAGCGCCTTTGTTTTCGCTACTCGGATAGTACAATTCCTCTTCTACTTTAATCCGAAATTTCAAGCTTGTAGCTCTTTTCTGTGCTTGTACAGGCCGGTTTCTGTCGGACCTGGTCGGAAACCACAATGTTGGTTTTCCCACGAGGTGGCTCATCTAGAGGTTTCTGGGTTTGATCCCCACTGGGGTCACCAAGTGTATCCTTTAGACACTTTGACTACTCACAGTACTTCTTAATACTCATGAAGCGGTGACTCCATCCGCTATAAACAAATAAAATCCATGTTTTAGGGTTTACAGGTATGACCCATTTACCTCAATGTTTTAAACATTTCTGCTTATTTCAATGGGCAACACTATCCCAGCTGCTAGAGTACAATTCAGTACTGATTTCAGGTGGTTACCATTATTTACCTGTACATGTGAAAAATGGTATAGCCTTATTATCTTGCATTTTATGAACTGACATTATACATATATAATGCCTACATTCTCCCTCAGCTAGATTATTGCTGCTCAATATGGGGCAATGCAAATACTGAGCTTATGAATGCAGTAATCAAATTTCAGAAGAGAGCAGCATGATCAATATTAGATAAGCCAATAGACACACCATCAGAACAGCTCTTTGCTGAACTGAAATGGATGGAATTCCCAGTGAGGGTTACCTACCAGAAGGCAATCCTTATGTACAAAATTATGCATAACTTGACCCCACCCTACCTAACTAGTCTTTTCAAGTTTTCCAAAGAAGTCCATGATAGAACCCTTAGCTCTACATCAGAAAATCTTCTGTATGTTCCTAAACCAAACTTTGAATTTTACAGAAACAGTCTTGCATATTCAGGATCTAAGATATGGAACTCCATTCCAGACCATCTCAGGAGTGCAACTTCTCTTCAACATTTCAGGAGTGGATATCTAAATTGGATAGCAAATAACTCACTTTAGGCGTAGAACTCTTTTGTTTGTTTGTATTCATTTGTATGTCTGTATATTTATGTTTAAATGTTTGTAAATATTGTTTTAATAGAGGGCCTCAGGGAAGATTGGACTAGTCCAACTGAGCCCCCTCTCTAAATAAAGTCATTATTATTATCATTATTATTATTATATACATGTACATGTAAATATTGGGTATAAATATTTTAGGCCTAGATAATGACATTAGTGATGTGTGTTATGAAGGATTAAAAATATCATGAATTTGTGTGTAAAATCATTTTTACCCAAAATTTTTGGTTGCAGTAAATATATCGTGGTATATTCTTGAAAATCTGTCGCAAAATGTAGATCTATGTTTTTGTGAAAAACTTTTTTTCGAAAGAATCTTACCCTCTCCCCCTTAGACAGCCGCCTGTGTGAGACATCAAGAAGTTTCCAACATGTTTTAGCATTTATCATATGAGCTGTGTCATGAGAAAACCAGCAATCTGCATATGTAAAATCAAATGCGCAGTTCAGCTTTGCAGTGACTGCGAAGCTGATCAGCGCCTTTGTTTATGCTACACGGATAGTACAATTCATCTGCTTTCTAAATCCAAAATTTCCAGCCTCTGGCCATCTTCTGTGCTTGTACAGCTCGGTTTGTGTCAAATCTGTTCGGAATCCTCATTATTGGTTTACTCACGACGCGGCTCAATTATTTGCAGGATTTTTCTGTAATTTATTGATTTATTCCAGGCACATTCATCACGACAGATATAAATCTCCACAGACTGGATGATGTCGGGACAGTGGATCTACTACAGACTGTACGACATATTCGATCACAACGAGCCTTCAGTATACAGATGCCAGACCAATATGTTTTCTGTCATTTGGCGGTGATAGACTACGCAGTGAGACAGGGACTTATTTCAGCAGAAAGTGCAATGTTGACAGAGAGCGAGAGTGAATCAGAATAGGAGTCACATCACAAGAAAATCTGTCTTTGGACTTTGTGAACAGATCTGACAGAAACCAGTCGGCTTGAAGCTTGAAATATGAATTGTACTATCCATTACGAAAACCTGCCCATGCAATATACAGAGACTATTTTTTTCAGATGTTAAAATTAAAAATTTCATTGGAAAAATAAAAATATATTTGTTCAAAACATTGATTGTGGGTAAACGTTAGAACATCCTCAGTGAGGCAGTTCTAACGAGTACCCACAATCTATGTTTTGGATTGAAAATAAGAAAAAGAGGTATACCAATGTAAACCCCAGTTTTACTTTATAAATTTGGGGTTCAAGGGGGTATACGTTTCAGGGACATATTTTCCTGATGCATGATATGAGGGGAAAACAAAGACAAAGTTCAGCTTTGCTATTACCACACAGCTAATCTTTGTCTTTGTTTTTGCATATAAACAACAGGTTTTCTCATGATGTGGCTCATAGAAGCGACGGCAAAGTGAATATTAATCAACAATCATGTTTAAGCCATGTTTTAAGAAATCATTTCTCAGTGATTTCTGGCCAGGCTTTGAGGTTATTAAACCTTTTTCTTGCTCAACTCTGCTGACATTGAAATTTAAACCACTCAGTAATACTGAATTTCGGGCTTTGATTATCCAAATGAAAAAGCTAGCATTTATGAGCAGGATTAATTTCAGTTTCAGCTGAGTTGAGCATGAACAAATTTTTATAATTGTCAAAATGAACAGAGCTGTTCAGTGAGAGATCCGATTTTAGGAATTTACGAAGACTTCAGTCAGAATGTGCTTTTACGGCACATATGTCTAGTTCATCAATACATCTGTTTCCACATATGATTGTTCTAAATTTGAAGTGAAAGCTAATGGTCTTCTGCTTTTTAATTTTGATCCAAAATATAGATTGTGAGTACTCATTAGAATCTCCTCAGCGAGGTGGTTCTAAAGTGTTCCGACAATCAATTTTTTTTTACCAAAATTATTAAAAATATCATTTTTTTCCAATCAACTTTTTTACTTTTACTGGTGAAAACATAATTATGTATGATGGTACCTTCGAAATTCGTTTTGTTGTAATGTACAGCTCTCTCTAAAATCTCAGGTTCATCACAGTTCTTGCACACATGCAGTGACTCATGTTGTACCAAAACAGAAATGAGAAATTGTTCACTTTTATGTGTCAACATACATATTGTTGATAAGAATCACGAAGGTAGGATTTTCAGCCAGATGAAAAGTCCTTTCTAAATTCGGTGTAGTAGTAAACACCAGTAGCATTCAGTGGTGACAAAATGGCCTTATTTTCAACAATTTCAGAACACTTCTTACAGACAGAGACAATATGAGAAACATAAATTACCACAAGTTTTGAATTGCCCCGAATTTCGATGGTTCTGCCATATATTGATTGCATGGGCAAGTTTAGTAATTGTGAAGGTAACATTGGGCCATGTCAAAAACTGTTACAGGCCAGCATATTCTATGGGAAATCATGTATTTTAAAACACTGATTGCAGTTTGTTTATTTTAAGAGGGCTTAGAAAACCAAGACATCATAAACTTTTAACTTTTATTTATTATGCTAAGGGTGGGTTAGACTGGTCGCAAGGGCAGAAAATTAGAGACTGCATCGTTAAACCATGTCAGTCTCTTAGAAGTCTCAGCTCCCCCGGAAGCCGGCAAGGGACCTCATTCACATATGATAGATTCGTGATCTTTTGGCCAGACATAGCTTTTTCCAACTTCTACTATTCACTAACACCTGACCCTCGGACAGAGGCTCCAGGGTTGAACACAACAATATTGAGGGGACTGTACTCTCACCCATTACCAGTTACCAGCATTAGACCCATGTACTTACAACCTTTTGCAGTACCCCTGGTTGTGACACCCCGCCTCGACTGCAATTACTTTGTTCCAGCAAACATGTGTGATATTCTTTTATCCCAAGTCAATTTTATGCGACCGGCTTCAAGAGGAGCTGAAATTTCTTAAGAATTTCCGACTAAGAGAATTTTCGAAATTGTAATGCTAATTGCCTTGCGACGACTCTTGTTCCCAAAGGTCAATGCTGTTTAGAAATTGATCCCTAATGCCTATTAAATAAGGCTACACTGTCCACTTTAAGTATTCCACCTCTGAAGCTAACAGTATTTTGACTTTGATTCACTGAATGAAAACTGAGAGCAGTACATTTGTTATTCCTGGTTTTTTAGCCTTGACATTGAGGCATCACACTGTCTTTAGATTGTCCAGAATAGATATCATATCCGTCCAGCTGTGGCTGTCGGTACACTCCTTCTACATAATCTGAAAATAAGGAACTCAAGGGCAGCAATTGATTTTCAGTAGACATACAGTCTTGCAAATGATACATGTATTATGAACAAATAACTCCTAGTATGAAAATGCCCAGATCCGTGTGCAAACACTACTATTAGATTCAGGCAGTAAACAAAATTAAGGGATGGGTGGGAGGGTTTCTTTATCCTTTAGTTGACAGGAAAAGGAAGTTGCTTGGGCTGGTTCCCAGTAAAGCACATGGTGATGACATCACGAGTGACATCATCAATTTGATTGACAGCCAATTAGGGATCCAATTAGCGATGTCAAAAAACCAATATTGCAATCAATTAAGGAATCACAACCGCGGACGTGGGCATTTTAGAGGCACAGTACTAGAGAGCCCCTAAAATAAACCAGGAATACTGTTTAAAGCAGTATTCCTCTTTATTTTAAGAGGGCTTAGAAAACCAAGACATCATAAACTTTTAACTTTTATTTATTATGCTAAGGGTGGGTTAGACTGGTCGCAAGGGCAGAAAATTAGAGACTGCATCGTTAAACCATGTCAGTCTCTTAGAAGTCTCAGCTCCCCCGGAAGCCGGCAAGGGACCTCATTCACATATGATAGATTCGTGATCTTTTGGCCAGACATAGCTTTTTCCAACTTCTACTATTCACTAACACCTGACCCTCGGACAGAGGCTCCAGGGTTGAACACAACAATATTGAGGGGACTGTACTCTCACCCATTACCAGTTACCAGCATTAGACCCATGTACTTACAACCTTTTGCAGTACCCCTGGTTGTGACACCCCGCCTCGACTGCAATTACTTTGTTCCAGCAAACATGTGTGATATTCTTTTATCCCAAGTCAATTTTATGCGACCGGCTTCAAGAGGAGCTGAAATTTCTTAAGAATTTCCGCCACGAAAATATGCATATTTTCCCCCAAATTCTTACGAAATTTATTGCTTCACTTTGTGATTACCACAAGTGTCAAGCAGTGTCCTTGAAAAAGTAAATTTAAGCTCCATAAGTACTGGTCAACTACCCAGGGAGTTATGGCTCCGTCCTAACATGACTGAAAATTGAGACCAGAACGCAAAGCTACAACAGAACAAAAACTATGTCATAATTGTCATTACATTTTCTAGTTTCCAGTATCAAAACCTTGCATGAAATTTCGAAACGTTTGTATGTATGTGAGATTTCCAAAATCTGATAAATGAACTCCATCATTGACGAATAACTCATTCATATACCAAAGGATATGCGGCTTAATGACCCTACCGCGAGAGAGATCTGCAATGTACTGGTGTGCAGCTCTGTTTATTCTCAAGGCTTTTAGATTAAGAGTTTTGGTGTCATCTGATTTATTATTGCGCCATTTCAGCCTAGGTAAAATGTCACACCAAACAATCTGAGTTTTATGAAAGACAGAATGGACATAACTTAGATCTTCCTTAATTGACTTCATAAGAGAAAACTGAGGAATTGTGTCAATATCATTCCCACCTAAATGAATTATGAGCATCTTGGGGTGGCCTCTTGTAATCATCTGGAGTTGTAGAGCTGGTAAGAGTTGCTCCCAGTGCATACTGCCCTGACCCATCCACATGATCCTGTATTGCTTCTGGCCCAGCTGATCACATCTGTGTTTGAAAGCATAATCACCCCCGCGTCTCACAATTGAGTCGCCAATAATCCATACTTCTGGAAATATAATATGACATTAATATCCAGCAATGACAGGTTAAAATTCAATTCAATTACGAATGTATTTTGAAAAAGTTTTAGAGCCACTGCTCCATCTTCCCAAATGCTTTATGGTATCTGGGCTTTTGCCCTCAATAGCCAAATCAGTAGCGCGGCCTATCCTGAATGAGTGTGTCTTAAAGAAGGCTGTTGATAAGCCCAGCTTCCTGATTGACTTATTAAGTATACTAGAAAACTGGTACCTTGTTAGAGGTGTTCCATTTTTGTGACAAAGTAAATTGCCTCCAACTTGAGGACGGACTTTCATGAATTGAAGCACAGATTTTACGCAACAGATGCTACCCTTCTCAGCAGGATATATTTTTAGTTTTATTGCTTTCCCTGTCTGATCAGTTTTAGATATACGTATTTGTATGTGAAGTATTTTATTATTTGCATCAAATGATATGTCACTCAATTGGAGTGGCCTGTCGGAGTGAAGTGATCCTGTGTAAACCAACTCGCTGATTCGGAGCAGGCCATAATATGCTAAAGTGAATGCAGTTTTGATAAGTATTGCCTCATAAAGACTTGAACAAATTTCATTTAGTTTGCAACAAATAGAAGTCAACAAATCCTTTGAAATGGGAGCTCTGTTGTCTTTCTGCTTTCGAGATCTACGACATCCGTCAAGCATCTTCTGTATGACAAAAGTGCTTGTTGGATCTAGCAAGTTATGTATTTTGTGAAAATAGCTAATGCCAGAGCAGTATGTGAGAATTGTGGCTGTAGAGAAACCCTTCTCAAAACAACTGGATATGAAGTACTGAACATGAAGAATTGTGGCGGGCCATTGAGTTCCTAAATTGTGATGTGACCTAAATTTGTTAAAAGCAGAGAGTGCATTTTTATATGCTAGCTGCGTATTTACAGCCAGGCTTGCTGACAGAAGCTTTCTGGATCTAGCTCGAATATACTCCATAGTTGGCTCGGGATGGTGTCTGGGTCTTTTTCTGCCATTGGTGCCATCATCCTGAACTTGTCTATCTGTAAACGGGACAGGCTGTCAGTTATGTTGCACTTACCTGGAATGTGCTCGGCCTTGGCAACTACATTCAACTGCAGACACAGGAGTGTCAGGGCCCTCAACAGGATCATGGCCTTCTCGGACTTAGAGGTCATTGCATTGACAGCATAAACTACCGCAGCATTGTCGCAGTGAAACAAGATCTTTTTGTTACGCAGTTCATTGCCCCAAAGACACAACGACACTAGAATTGGGAACAACTCGAGTATCATTATATCCCCTGTCAGACCAGACACGTGCCACTCCGTTGGCCACGTAGCATATGACCATTTGCCTGCGAAGTAGATGCCAAAGCCTATGCTACCTGAGCTGTCTGAGTACAACTCAGCATTAGCACTAGAAGTCCAGAAACGATCGTGGAACATGGACACCCCATTGTACTGTTTGAAGAATGCGAGCCACATTTGCAGGTCTTTCTTAATATTCTGTGTCACATTGATGTGGTGATATGGATTTGAAATGCCACAGGTTGAATTTATAAGCCTCCTGCAAAATGGGCGACCAGGAATGATTGCTCTGCATGCGAATTGAAGCACCCCAATGAGAGACTGCATTGCTTTCAAGGTTACTGTCCTTTTTGACAATACAGTCTGGATCCTCTGAATGATCTCATGCACTTTCTCTAAGGGTACTCTCACCACCATTTCCTCGGAATCAAGTTCAAGGCCAAGAAAACAAATTATAGTTGTGGGACCTTCTGTTTTATCGATCGCTATTGGAACCCCTAACTCAGACATACATATTTTGAAATGCCCCATGATAATTTTGCAATCACTTGTATTCTTTTTACCCCCAAAAAGGAAGTCATCCAAGTAGTGCATTAACTCACCAACTGGTGAGCGCCTGCGGACTGCAAATTCAAGAAAAGTAGCAAATTTCTCAAATGTTGCACAGCTGATCGAGCAACCAAATGGAAGTGCTTTGTCGAAATAATAGTTACCATTGAAACGAAACCCTAGCTGGCTGAAATCCTGTATGGCTACACAAAGAAGTCGGAACGCATTTTTCAGATCGGATTTCCCTAACAAACAGCCTTGGCCTAAATCTTGCACAATAGCAACTGCGTCATCAAAGCTGGCATATTTAACATAGCACAACTTAGGATCAATGAAATCATTGACTGACTGATTTTTGGGGTAGGAAAGGTGATGTATGAGCCTGAAGTCGGTACCCCCTTTCTTTTCAACAAGACCAAGTGGTGAGACACGAAAGTTAGGAAATGGTGGGTACGAGAAAGGGCCAGCAACTCTTCCTTCTGCCACTTCTTTATCAGTTTTTTGTTGTGTAATTTCTGGTCTTAAACGAGCTGATTTAAGGTTTTTTGATTCATACAACACCCGAGGGCCCACATAGTTCAAAGGAAAACCGTGCATGAAACCATTCAAAATAATTGATGCCTCATTGGGGTTGTAATAAGCAAGTTCCTGTTTTAGAGCCTGGATATTCACTGGTGTTTTACCCAAAGTATTCAGTTGTATGACAGCATTGCCCAACATTCTATCTTCGGCTGTATCTGCTACCTCTGAACATGGGGCTTCCTCTTGGGTAACCCCTGCCACGAAAGGATACATTACCTTGAGCCGTTACCAACTGTTGTTGCCGGGACGGAAATGTTTGTAGTGTATGTGGGCAACTGGACCGACCATGCAATGAAGAGTTGCAAGCTTCGCAAACATGTCTGAACTTACATGCATTCCAAGTGCAATTGCCAGCATTGAATGCATGACACGTCAGCGAGTTTGTGCGCTCAGAGGGACTTACTGGTGTAGCTTGCTTGCTTTTGAAAGTAGATAATACAGAATTGCTTTGAGAGGGGCTTGACATTACTCTTAGCCACAGTTCTGCATTTAAGGAGCCCCATGACTGCCTTGATGCTTCATCAGCCTGGCACAATCGAAACTGTTGGTCATATTGGACCCAAGCAGTCGTGGGGTACCTTGTAGCAGCTTCCCTAATGACAGACATGTACTTAAGAATCTCAATAGCCTTGTCTGGGAATTTTTGTAAGTACACGCTAGAGAAGATGAGGAAGGCGTCTGTCCATTCATCGATGTTATGGATGGTTTGCTTGGATATTTTTTGCCTAGACTCAATCAAACCTTTAGCATAATTATAGTGCAAAATACCACCCGAGCAAAATTCAGCCAGCTCTATGCTGGTTTTTAACAGAAGTGACAGGTTTATGTACTTGTGGTTTTTTATTTTTTCTTTGATTTGCTCTGGAAGATGAATGGCCAGGCCTTCGTTTCCACACCTCAAGGGCTCAATTTCAGGTCTGGTGTCCTCAAAATCAAGGTGCATATCGCCAAACACATTATCAAAGTGAATGATACCTGTTGGCTTCTCCTTTTTATTGTTACCTATACCTGGTTGTGGCTCAGAGCCACCCCCTCTTAAGGAAAGAGTTTCCTCGACCTCATGGCCACTCTCTTCAGCCTGTTTTTTCTTTTTTGCGGCTTCATCTGCCTTCTGGTTAGCCTCTGCCTGCCTCTTAGAGCGCCTGACCCTCAGAGCATCCTTTCTAGGTCTTCCTTTTGCAGACATTCTTCCTTGAGACTACAGATTTTGCCAGATTTTCCGAGAGCTCAAATGATGCGGCTTTCTTTATCCTTTAGTTGACAGGAAAAGGAAGTTGCTTGGGCTGGTTCCCAGTAAAGCACATGGTGATGACATCACGAGTGACATCATCAATTTGATTGACAGCCAATTAGGGATCCAATTAGCGATGTCAAAAAACCAATATTGCAATCAATTAAGGAATCACAACCGCGGACGTGGGCATTTTAGAGGCACAGTACTAGAGAGCCCCTAAAATAAACCAGGAATACTGTTTAAAGCAGTATTCCTCTTTGTGTGTGTTTTTTATCATAGACAAAATGAATTGCAATTTTCAATATTCATAAATAATATGATTGCACCTATACACATGGTATCCTTTCTCAACATAAATGGCATTTATTCACTTCAATGCAGATTATATGTTTATTCTTGCTCTTATTAAATAAATGTATGTTAGATAATTTTCAGTAACTTAATTTTATTTCTGTACAATATACCTGATGTACAATACTGATGTTTCATGTTGAAATCACTGTATATTTTCACATAAACATGATTTTACTTACAATATTCATCTTTTAGCAAAACACTTTAAGCTCCCCATAAAAGGTGAGGCAAACATTTGAAATTGTACAACTTAACATGTATTCTGTCTTTTTAATGAGGAAAACATGTCCGTGAAACGTATACTCCGTCAATTTTATATATTAAAACTGGGATTTACAGGGGTATACCTATTTTCCTTATTTTTGATCGAAAACATAGATTGTGGGTATTCGTTAGAACTTACTTAATGTGTAACCACAATCTAAATTTTTTTTTAAAATAATCTATTAAAATTTTCAATTTTTACAGCTGAAAAAAATTCTCTGAATATCACATGGGTGTGTTTTCGTAATGATTTTTCCAATCTGACGGCAGCAATAATGACTTGGACATCCATGAGCAAATGGGGACAAGAAGTGTAAGTAGTGTCATTTTGGAAATTTTAGAATGATAACAGGCTGGTCCCAGTTGTTCAAAATTTATGATGTTGTTAGTTAACGATTTGTTAAAATTTCAAATGGCAATATTACAAGTACACTGTTATTTTTTTGTTGATAAAACACACATTTTTTTCAACCAAAAATAACAGTGTATTTGCTTTTGAAGTCAATATCACACTGTTTTAGGTCCGTCACAGTGTGAATGATTCTTTATGATATCAGTTACTGATTCTTGATGATATCAGGTAACGGATTCTTGACAAATGCTACGGATTCTTGACAAGGATTGATACTCCCAATTGCAAACAGCAAAAAATGGTAATTTTAGATAGTTGTAGATCTAAATTTTGTCAGGAGACATATTAGAAGCATGGTTCATGATAATCTATGTATATATTCTACATGTTAGGGTTTCAAAATAAAACCAATTAGATAAATTGAGCAAATATGAAAAACATGGCAATTCGGTATAATTGTGTGAATTCCTAAGCAAACATGTTTGGAAACATTGAAACAGTAAATAAAAGTGATATGTGGACCATCAAATTCTACATTACCCTGCGTAATAACCCTTTTTCATTTTTTTGCATGCTACGGATTCTTGATGATACGTTACAGATTCTTTATGATAACAAAATGTGGGTAACGGATTCTTTATGATATATGTCACTGATTCTTTATGATAAATGTTACAGATTCTTTATGATTTAAAGCAAGTTTATGATGTTCTACAACTTGAAATGCAGATTTGGACCCATGGTCCACCAATGAACTGTATTTTTATCAACTCCACACTGCAAGAAATATGATGTGCAGTGTAAAATTCGATCAGATTTATCACAAACCAATTAATAATTGTGATTAATGTAGAACCTTGTTGTATATTTGTGTATATCACAAAACACTATTATTTATTTATTAACTTTTTGTTAAAATCAATTCAATTTTTTTCAATCAGTGAGACCGACAATCTTATAAGTACATGTAGTATTCATGTGTGTACAATTTTACATTTTTTTTCTGTTTTGGGTCTCACAAGGATGGGCATTGATCCCATTTCTTACCACCTTACCGCTTCGCTATGTCACCTTATGTATGTTTTCATGTTTGGGTAACTGAGTGACTGCCTAGTTGGAAAAAAGCTACTCACTCAGATTACAAAATGTTCCCTAAGTATACCAAGTATAGTTTTTTTCACATTGACATTGGTTTTTGGAGTGGGAATTTCTGATTGCACCATTTCCTCTAATCATCATCATTGCATACTTTTTTCCTTTTCGGTGCCACTTCAGGGAGACAGACTGGAATTCAGGAAATACAAATATTCAAGGCCACTAATGAGTATTGATTATTTGAAACAGATCCACATTCATTTCAATGCTGTTTCAGGATCTCATTTCTATGGCAAGCCAATTTACTGTTTATCCAAGAAAGCAGACATTTGTTGCAATATTAGATATCTTGTTTAATAAATATGATATTTACTTTAATTTATTAGATATCTATTATAAAGAAGATATCTTATATAGCAAATATGATATCCATTTAATTATATTAAATATACAAAATGTAAATATTAGATATTCACAATGTTAATTTAGATGTCTTATATAGTATATTTAGATATCATTCAGGCTTAATAAGATATCTTATTTGTGAAAATAGATATTTAAATTGACAAATAAGATATCTTAAAAAATTATATTAGATATCTTATTTGTAAAAAGTATATGACATATCTTAATTCATAATTTGTCATAAAGATATCTGATATAGCAATTATGATATAAGATATTAGATTTTTTTCTTAATATGACATCTTAATCAGCATTTGAGAATATGACATCTTAATCAGCATTTGAGATATCTAAAATAGTTGTATAGATATCTATGTTAACATATAAGCTTTTTCTATTTGTCAAATAAGATATCTTCTTGAGTATATAAGATATCTTTATTACATAAGATATCTAATATGCTTAAGTAGATATGGTTTTAGACAAATAAGATATCTTATTTACAGAAAAAGTTATCTTATATCCTTTATTAGCTATCTTATTGAGCTAAACAAATAAGACACCTTTAGTTTATAATATATCTTATTTATTTTGCCCAATCACAATTTTTTTCTTTTACTTAAATACGATATCTACTATGTCAATACAGATATCCAATTTATAGCTTTAATTAAGATATATTGTATTAATTCATATATCTGAATTATAAATTAAGATATCGTTTTTGTAATTAAAATATCTAATTAACCATAAAAGATATCTTATTGACCACTGTATATAAGATATTTGTTTTACCAATTTAGATATCTTATTTGCTAATTAAGATACCTAGTTTAGCAATAAAGATGTCTTATAAACCAAAGTAGATATCTTGATTAATCTTGTTAGGAAGATATCTTGATTAATCTTGTGAAGAAGAAATCTTATTTAGGTATAGCAGATCTCTCATTTAGTATATAAGATATCTAAATTATATTAGTTTCATAATCACTCAATCATCTCAGCGCTGTGTTTGATGTGGGTTCAAGTCCCGCACTGGGTAATTGTGAGACAAGGCAAGTTCTGCTTGCAGGTGTGACAGGTGTGTTTTCTCGGGGGTTATCCCATTTTCGCCCACCTACTGATTGGCCCGTCTCATATGAGCTGAAATAATCCTGAAATGGATGTAAAATTAATTTAAAACCAGAGGACCAATGGTCCTGTAAACGCTCACCTGAGATTTATACATGTACCAATAAACTTGTTAGACCAGAATGGTACAATGCATGTATATAACCCTAGGGCAGGGTCAGAATAACTCCTGGAGTCAATGTCTTTTTCAAATCATAAAAATTCAGTCCATTTGCCAATTAACTGCAAATTTTGTCCTTCAAATGACATCTAAACAATTTTCTCCATTCAAATGCACATGCGATCTAAGTTGACATTGCCGTGAAATAGGTCAAGGTTATTCCAGTGTCATGATTTATACAAATTTTGTAGACCTCTGTTCCTTAATGCTTCATTCCAAGTTTCAAAATCATAGGCTTTCTGGTTCTGAAGAAGACGATTTTTTAAAATTTTTGCTATTTATAGCCATGGCGGCCATCTTGGTCATGTGACCTTGACCATTTATATAAACTTTCATTTCCTCTTCCTAAGGATGCTCCACATAAAGTTTGGCTTTGATTGGCTAAGCCGTTTCTGAGAAAACGCTGTTTGAATATTATGAACATCTCATGTATATAGCTCCGGGGCAGGGGCAGACAACCCCTGGGCCTAGAATATTTTCATAAGCATAAATCTTCTGTACATTTGCTCATTCCTAGCAAGTTTTCTGCCATTATATGACATTTTTCTATTTTTTTTCCATTCAAATGCATGGGCGACCTAAGTTGACCTTGCCGTAAAATAGGTCAAGGTCATCCCAGGGTCATGATTTATATAAACTTTGTAGAGCTCTATTCCCAGACGCTTCTTACCAAGTTTCAAAATCATAGGCCTTCTGGTTCTGAAGAAGAAGATTTTTTAAACGTTTTTGGTATTCATAGCCATGGCGGCCATCTTGGTCATGTGACCTTGACCATTTATATAAACTTTCAATCTCTCTTCCTAAGGATGCTCCACAAAAAGTTTGGCTTTGATTGGCCTAGCGGTTTCAGAGAAGAAGATGTTTCAATATTATGGTCATATACATGTATATAGCCCTGCGGCAGGGGCAGACAACCCCTGGGCCCAAAATATCTTCTTAAACATAAATCTTCTGTCCATTGAAAAAAGGAAGTGCAGTGCCGTAGGGGTAGACTACAGGACTCCGATGCGGGAGGCCCTTGGTTCTAGACATAACTCTACCATGCAAGTTGTGTTCATGAATCTATAGTATTGTTTAAAACACAAGAAGTGGTGGTCCTTTGCCCCAACATGACTCAAAACTTGTTTACTGTGACATCTAGTCATATCTTAACCAAACCATATCATAATATTTGACCCCCCCCCCCCACCCCCCGGGGTCTTTGCACCCTGCTCCCTGAAAGGAAAAAGGACCTTTCTCCCCAGCTCATAAAATGTTTTTCTCAGACCCCTGCTCCCTAAAACTCCAAAAAGTTATGCTTTCTCCCAAAATCCCTTAAAATAAATGACCCTTCTCCCAAATTCTCTGAAAATAGATTGCCCTTCTCCCTGAATCCCCAAAAACCCTGGGAGGGCCTAATAATTGGTAGTTTATCTCGATAAAAGAGTGGTAGGTTGTAGGCTATGATGTCATAAAGAATCTGTAACATATCATAAAGAATCCGTTACCCATCATTTTGTATCATACGGAATCCGTGACAAAATTTTGTCACAGATTCTTTATGATACTTTTGATGCTTTAAAACACAAAAGTCTGCAAAACAATTCCTTTGAAGATTTACATGCATTGAAAAGTGTTAGTTCATAGATAATTAGTTAAATTTCTAAACTGTTGATAAAATGTATTGATGTGTTATGTATTTTAATATTCATTTTCAATTTTCTTTGCTTAATTAAACATTTTAAGGATTTAATCACCCATTAACTTTCAACCTGTATACCAACATTGCTAAAATTGATGGAGAACAATTTCCAGCTCATATATACTATATATGTGTGCCGAAAAGGTCATTTCAGGCATCAAAAACCTTAGAAACACCGGTTTCTCATCACCTACCAATAGATGAGCTAAGATAATCATAAAGAATCTGTAACGCTATCATAAAGAATCAGTAGCAGATATCATAAAGAATCATTTCGCACTGTGACGGACCTAAACCCCTGTGAATATGTAGTTAACAAATTTAGGGCTTACCCACAGCGTTAAGCTAACAAAGTTTTGAACAACTGGGCCCTGATTTATAAGGTTATAAGGAAAATTATGGTATGATGGTTGGCCCAGTTTTTGTGGTACTAGTAATTCATTGGCAACTCCTGGATTATAGAAACAGGTCACAGGTTAAATGAATATGGAAAGATATGTAATTATTTTTGGCATTTTATGTCCAGCTTACCTTTTCATGGCAATTCTGTTTTTTGATTACATAGACGCCATTTTGAATGATGTATTGATCTTTTGACGTCATCAAAAGTAAGGCACAGAATTTGTGGGTCATTTAAAAAGTGACTGGCAGTTTCAATGCTTCAAAAAATTATTATCAGATTTTATAAAATGTTTCGTTATTTTATTACAACATGTGAATAATTATTGTAATAAGTAACTTTGAAAAAAAAAATTGTCAGATGATGTGATATTAGAAACATTTGAGCCACCTCGTGGGAAAACCCTGGAACAGGTCCGACACAAACCGTGCTGTACAGTCACAGAAGCAGGCTAGAAGCTTGAAATGTCGGATTTAAGAAGAAGAGGAAGTGTACTATCGGTGTAGCGAAAACAAAGGCGCTGATCAGCTTCGCGGTTACCGCAAAGCTGATCTGCGTCTTTGTTTTCGCATATGCTGATTGTTGGTTTTCTCATGAGGCGGCTCATTTTAAAGACGTCTACCCATTTTGAATGAAGCTTAAACCCCCATAATCAGATTCATATCAACAACTCTCACAAAAACAATCTTTGTTATTTTTCTTGCACAATATGGATAACAGACGCTTGTAAACTTGACATTTTGTGAGAAAATACAGTTTCAGCTAAAATACATGTATACCATGACAACTGGAACCACCACGAAAACTGGAAAAAACTGTTAGGAAAAAAAAAGTTAAGAAAAAAAAGTTAGGAAAAAACTGTTCTTTAACGATGTTATTTGAGCAGCATATGTGGTGTCATTTATGAAATTTTATAATTACAGTCAATTTTAAGGTCTCTGTATTGAAGAAACTTCTGGTAGTGGCATTCCTTTAGAAATGTAATGTGTAAACTCTGAGCAGGTTGTGCATGCATGCCAAGTCTTGCCTACATCTGTTGTTGCTTATCGTTCAGATACATTGATAATGAGAAATTGAGGAAAGACAGATCTCTTTATATAGATGTATTAAATCATTTTTGACTGAACATGATAAAAATCTCTTGTTCCAACATTTATGTCCTTCTTACTCTTTTTGAGTGACAGTAATGTGTTAAAAATTATTTTGAAAAAAATATGCCGAGACATCATTTTGATATTTTCTCAAGTGTCATCATTCAGGGTTATTTTGGGTCTGTGCTTATACATGTTTTATGTTATGGTGCATTTTTGTTCTTGTCTTATTTTAACATATTTTGTATGTAGTCTTCTATTTATTGTTTTTCTCTTAAGGAATAGCAGTTTCAACATGCTATCAAGCCTGTATATTGATTATCCCCTCCACCCGACCGTCTTATAAGTAGTATATAACAGCTCTGTGACCAAATAAACAGGTTAATCAAGCTAGGATTAGTAAACTGATGAAAAGGCGAGGTTCTACCAAGTCATTTCACCAGTTTCCTATCAGAGCATGATAAACCCGTTTATCTTTGGTCATTGGGTTGTTATTTACTTTATAATGCAACAAAACTCGACAAATTTTATGTAAAAAGTCACCCGATGTGAGGAAATTTGCCTTCCACCATTTTGATCATTTAGTCAACAGCTTTAGTGATCACTCCACAGAAGGATTCATCAAAATTTGCCACCATGGCAGTACATTTTGTTGATAATTTATATTTTTCCTGTTCATTGCTTAATCTATGTAACGCTGCATATGGCAGAGACGTCACAAAATGTCACTAAAATTGATGTCACTTGTGCACTTCTTTTTGGTACCTAAAACAAAACAGCACTGCAGCCTTTATTTAGTCAGTAGAGGTGGCCTTTATTAGATCTGTAGCTAAATAAAGGGAATATCAATGAACTAAAATAATACATGTACTGAGATCCTTAAAGCAGTGAACATATTAATGAGAAACTGCGATTTCGGCTGCTTGAGCCTCTTCAGTGACCCTATAGATTTGGCAACATGGAGCCAATGACAACCCCTTTATTAGGCCTATATTTAGAGAAATTGCATGACAGGGAACATACACTACTTCTTTAAGCAGTATGATTTATTCTACCGAGAGCAAAAGTGGTCAGTTGGTTTACCCTTTCTAGCCCTTTCTTGTGACTGCATATGCCAGTTTGTGTAGGACGAGGTCAGAAACCCTGAAGACCAACACAAACCAGCCTGTGCAGTCACAGAAGATGGCTATAAGCGTGAAATTTCAGATTAAGAAGAAGAGTAAATGTACTTTCCCTGTAACTGCACATCTGATCTGGGCCTTTGTTTTCGTATATGCAAAAAAAGAACAGTTTTCTCATGGCACAGTTCATTTTCTTCTATACTTTTTCTGTAATAGGGCACTTCAGTTTTTATATATCTCATATATATAACACATCTTTTATTTCATAAAGTTACTATTTCTATTTTCTTACAACACAATTTGCTTATATTGTCATATGACCTTTATTTATAATTATTATGTGAACTCAGTATTGTATTGTTGTTATCAATGAAAAAAGTGTAAGAATAAAAAGTGTCTTTTGAAAGATTTTCTGTTTTTATCAAATCTTGTATCTTGTCAGTAGGTACAGCTCAGCTTCATTATAAGATGCCTCATTACAATACGGTTTTCAGTACAACACAGGCATGACATGGCTCCCAAAATGATTATTTTACTACATGTCTATTGTGAATAACCTCATTAGAACACGGTTTCACTTATAAACACATAACACAACCTATTTTTGTGGACCCCAAAAGTAGTGTTATAATGAGGTTGGCCTGTACATAGCATGTACATATTAATAATGTTGTTTAGAAAGTTAAGTTTTTATTCCACAATTCACTATACAATAATGCTGTCAACAATCCATGATCCATGACAAATCATACAAGTGTGTGATACCTCCCTGATCATCAGGGAAACTCAAGGAAATGAACGGTAAATTGACCTGAAATTTGCGGAGCGAAAACAAAGATGCTGATCAGCTGTATTGCACAGATAATCTGCATCTTTGTTCGCATATGCAGAAATCCAGTTTTCTGATGACACATCTTATTCTCTCCCAACAATGCTGGGATTTCCCAGGAAGCAGTGTCTCCACCCTGACATGAAATCTTCACTGGGAAGTGAAGCAGTTCTTAAGCTCAAATCAAGCATTGCCTTTTCATCTTGTTATGATCATTGCAATTTTGGAATTTCCAAATAATTCACACAAATAGGTAATGAATCTGAGCTTTATTGCTTTAATATTTATATACTCAAAACAATTAAAAACATTGTTCACACTGTATTAGTGGCAATCTCGAACATGCAATTTTAAATAAAATTTGTTCCCGACTACCAAAAACAGCAGTCTTGATTGCCATAAAAGCACACATTGGCAATCGAGAGTGATCAATGTACATTTGATGATCATAGTTGGGAAATCTAAAACACCTGTTTTGGCAATGGAGAACTGTATTTGTGTATCAAATGGTCTGTTTGTGATTGCCAATAATATGGTGAGATGAACACAAAACAAATAAGCAGCATCATGAAAAAGTCTGCCTTTTTATCTAGGAAAATACACAGATCAACTGCAACCTGACCATGGTACGGTATCCCTTTATATTGTGCAGTCTATTTTTTAAGGATTTCTGCAGATAAGGCTAATAAGTCCTTAATAGCCTAAAATCGATATGTCACTTTAAAAACTATTTGGGTAGGTACAAAAACCAAGAGTTATCTCCACTTGTTGTCATTATGGGATGCTGCCAAATCCTTTGATATACAGTTTACATATATATACCCAATAAAACAGTTTAAAATTTTGTTTGTATTATAAAAGGTGACCACCAGATTTTAGGCTTTTAGGGACTTTTCTCGCCTTATCCATAGAAATCCTTTGAAGATTCTGTTCACTAGCCATTTTTCTCAGGGCTGCACAGTACAGGCCCCACAGCTATTAAAATATTTTCATGCACAACTCTGAGCATGAAATTTAAACTGTTCATAAATACTGAAATACCCCAAATTAATTCACCCTGTATACCGTTGATGCAACCGAATATGTTAAGGCACAGATTGATGCAAGATTTCACGAAGGTAGGGGGAAATGGAGAACGGTAAGTTGACCATTAATTCAATTTTACAGGCATTAATGTTAGGATGTCTGGGCCGTGCCTTTGTGGGAAAACAAAGTAGTTTTTGCCATAAGTAGTTTATTAAAAAACCTTACCTTGTGACAGAAATTTTAAATTCCATTGAAGAAATATGCCACCAGATACACGAAAATTGATTGTGTTTGCTAATTGCTCAAGTCCATCATTGTTTGTCATTATCAAAGTTTCAATATTAACCGGAATCATTCCTTGTTTCATACCACCAAACAACAATCATGTATTCGAGCCGACTTTTGCACAATATGGTGTTAACACACCTCGGTTGGATCGTTTGGAAAGCAAAGTACGTCAATGAGTTCATTGCCTGGATACTACCTACGTACAAGAGGTGTTTTTGAAAAATGATGCTAACTACGGCGGATCTTTAGGTCAAAAATGATATTTCTTACGGCGGACACGTTTAATTTTTTGCACATTTTGTGCTGTGAATTGACAGCTTTAGTATCAATCTGGATAAAAATATTTGATTTTTTAAATTAATCTGCATGTATATGCAAATAGTGTATAAGCCTATACATGTTCTCCATAATGCTGCAAGTAAAGCTCCCGATATTCTTGCCCGTTGTTATGGGCGATTTATTGCACAATGTGAATGGTGTTTTTTTTTTCACCTTGCTTTTGATCTGGAAATCTTTTCTGGAATATGACTGATGCTAGTGGTCCTGCATACATACTCCCCATCCTGTTTCAGAAAAGATGATAATATGCTATATGTAGCAATATTGCAACAAACATAGTTGAGTCCCTACCAGGCATTTGGGGAAATTGTGGAAAGCGGGGAGGGGAGGCGGAGATAATGGCTAGTTCATGAGCTAGGTAGTGCATTCGTGATAATTTGTGGGGAGTTACAGAGCAAACACTTTAAAGGTGGGGGGTGGGGAGTTTTGAGCATGTGCAAAATACTTTTTAGGAAGACGAGGTAAGCAATGCCCGGGGAGTCAACCCATTAATTTCAGGTGCAGGGAGTCCACCTTCTGTAGACTTTACATCATGCGCTAGTTCACTATGAGTAAGAAAAAAAAACAAGTAAACCTATTTCAGACTTACATTAAATGTGCTATCAAAAAAAAATAAGCAACGAAAAATTTTCATGAGCGAGTGAAAAATATTTCTGGATCTGTGCATAGGACCCTCACTGACACTCCCTCTCCTTACACCAAAGGGTCTGGTACGAAATTTAGAACGTGCCTTTTTAGCAAGATTTATAGCTATTAGAATTAAACACGAAACAACACTAAGATACACAACCCTATTACGTGGAAACGGACAGTTTTGACCAGCGGGAACACACACACGTGCGCACACACACAACGCCCGGTTGTACAGATGCTGATGCCGATAGTGACACACATGTATCATTGCACACAACACATACGTTGCATTTGTCTTGTGTCTGCGTAAGTGTGTTAACCGTTTCAAGCTTATAATGTCAATATTTCTGACGAACAGTCATACTGCAGTTTTGATTGAGAAAAACACATTAGTCCCCATGGTGCCGATAAACATCTAGGAAGCGTTGTCTCTGTCCAACATGACTAAAATGTTGATTGAGGTGTTTGAAGTCATTGCAAAACGAAATAAAAAGTTTTTGAAGCTAGTTTAAACCCTGCCAGCAAAAATATGCAAAACTCACTTAGCCCCGCTCACTCGTTTTAACGGTCACAGGATTTTCCATTCTGCAAAAATATCATTTTTGGCCCAAAGATCCGCCGTAGATAGCATCATTTTTGAAAAGAACACATTGGACGTACGTTGCATCAAGCATTGACTCTTTGAAGTACTTTGCTTCCCAAACGATCCAACCTAGGTGTGTCAACACTATATTGTGCAAAAGTTTGCTTGAGTTCAGGATTGTCTTTTTGTGGTATGAAACAAGGAATGATTCCGGTATATACCGAAACTTTGATATTTACAAACGATGATGAAGGATTCGAATAATTAGCAAACGTAATCAATTTTCGTGTTTCTGTTGGCATATTCCTTTGATGGAATTTATAATTTCTGACACAAGGTAAGCTTTTGTTACAAACTACTAATGGCAAAAACTGAAGGCATCCCTACTTTGTTTTCCTACAAAGTCATGACCCAGACATCCTCGCATTAATGCCTATAAAACTGACATGATCGTCAACCTACCGCTCTCCATTTACCCCTACCTTCATGAAATGTTGCCTCAATCTGTGCTGTAACATATTCAGTTGCATCAACGGTATACAGGGTGTAATTGAAAACTTTTGGCCAGTAATTAATCCTACTCATCAATGTTAAAATGCCAACAGAAGACAGGTTTTCTTACAATCAGGCTCAAGAAATAGAACTCTATATATGTACATATTTACAAAAATGGCTCAGGTGAAGTCATGGAATTCTTTGCAAACCAAAATTTCAAAATTGAAATGTGCCAGAATGTGGACATAGATCTATGGTCCACTAACCCCATCACCCAGATCATTGAACCTGAAAACAAAGGCACAGATCAGCTCTGCAGTAACTGTACAATTCCTCTTCTGCATATATCCAAAATTTCAATCATCCAGCCGTCTTCTATGACTGTACAAGCCAATATGTGTCGGACCGGGTCGGAATGCCGAAGATTATTTTTTTCTCACGTTGGGCTTCTCCTGCCTTTCAGATGAGATTTTAAACCAAGGTCAGGGGTCTCCGTATGACCTTAGCTGTTGTTATAATGTTGAACCTCAACCAACTCCTCAAAGAGCTAGTGAGCCAGATCAGACTCTAAAACATGTTTTCAAAATGTGATAGCAAGATGATACAAGCATACAAAGAGATAGCAACTGATAGCTCAAAACTAGTGCTTCATTTTGAAACTTATATAGCTCAAAACTTGAAGCTTCATTCTGAAACTTTGAAAATTCAAAACTTGAAGCTTCATTGAAATGTCATAACTAATAGCTCCAAACTTAAAACTTCATTTTAAATGTCATAACTGATAGCTCCAAACTTAAAACTTCATTTTAGATGTCATAACTGATAGCTCCAAGCTTCATTTTAGATGTCATAACTGATAGCTCCAAACTTAAAACCTCATTTTAGATGTCATAACTGATAGCTCCAAACTTGAAACTTTATTTTAGATGTCATAACTGATAGCTCCAAACTTAAAACCTCATTTTAGATGTCATAACTGATAGCTCCAAACTTAAAACCTCATTTTAGATGTCATAACTGATAGCTCCAAACTTAAAACTTCATTTTAGATGTCATAACTGATAGCTCCAAACTTAAAACCTCATTTTAGATGTCATAACTGATAGCTCCAAACTTAAAACCTCATTTTAGATGTCATAACTGATAGCTTCAAACTTGAAACTTTATTTTAGATGTCACTGCCATAATATATGATAGTTCCAAACTTGAAATTTTTACTAAAACATCACACTTGTTCAGTTTCCAGTGGTACATCAGCCCGACCTGAGGTTCCGCTTTCTGTGGTGTATTCTTCAAACTTGCGTAAAATCTTGGGATTCACATTATATATCTCTTGTCGTTTTTGTAATTTTCTGAAAATTAAAAAAAAAAGTATCATATATTTGATATTGATGACAACAAGATATGATAAAAGTCTGAAATATATCTTATCTCTAAGACACGCTAAGCCTGTTTGAGTGCCTAATGCGACTTAGGAGAAGACATAATAGAATTAAGCCGCCTTGTGGGAAAACCAACAATGTGGTTTTTGACCAGGTCTGACACAAACCGGACTGCACAGTAACAGAAGACAGCTAGAAGCATGAAATTTCGTATTTAGAAAGTAGAGGGATTGTACTATCCGTGTAGCGAAAACAAAGGCGCTGATCAGCTTCGTGGTTATCGCGAAGCTGATCTGCATCTTTGTTTTTGCATATGCAGATTGTTGGTTTTCCCATGAGGCAGCTCATATCTCGGCGGTAACTTAGTCAACAACATCAGTTCTATGTTTGTGAGAACTTCATTTTTGTTCACGAATATTCGTGAGTGTGACTGCATGAACACTCGTTTGAGAATTCAAGACATCGCCAATTATTCAGAAAAAGAAGATTCGTGAAATAAGTCACCCAAAAAATTTCCAAATTTACAGTGTATTTCAGTACTTATTTGATTTTTCTTATGGTCATTTGGCTCTGCCTGTGCTGGTTCCTTATTTTTTCACTTTTGATGTTATTTTTTTTTAACCCAGGGACTCTCCTAGCTTGTTCATGGCAAATGTATAAAAGTAGTGTATTTGCACTATTCAACACTTCCCCTCAAGTCAAAATGTGTTTAAAGAAGCCGTGTGCAGGAGGATTCATTTCCCATGGAAAGTGTAGATCCCGTAATGCAAAAAGAATTAGCTGAGCTTATAGGTACACCTAACAATGGAATTTCAAGATAGGTAAACCATTCTGACCATAAGAGTATATTAATTTTGCTGCACACAAATAAAATTGTAATTATAGAAAGCCCTTTGATCTTCACCTGACGCCTGTCACTAGATTTGAAATGCGACATGAGAAAAATTGTCTTCAAGGTTCCTGAAAGGTCTGTCACAAACGAGTCGTACAATCACAGAAGGCAAGACGCTTGAGTTTTCAGATTTAAGAAGAAGAGATGTACTATCTGAGAGGCAAAAACAAGCCGCTGATCAGCTGTGTAGTTAAACGTACAGCTCATCTGCATCTTTGTTTTTTTCTAGGGCAAACATTCTCATGACGCAGATATTATCATCACCTAGTTGGGTTAATTACTCGAATATCTGCGTGGCTAGGCCTGGTAGATTGTACAATGACGTGTCATAACTATACCTGCTGTCTACATACGCAAAAACAAAGATCCCTTCTTGCCTGCTTCTGTGACAAGTTTTCATATGACATGCCTCATATCACAACAATTCGTCATGAGGATACATGCCTTTGGAGTTTCAGACTGTTTTAGAGCTGAACCAGTCTGTACAAACTACAATGGCTAGTTTGGTTCTAATTTTCTGGCGTAGTTTACTAACTCAAAAGCAGACAACAGAGGTCTGTTGGCCATGACAGTGGGCATATCAAAAAGGAAGAGAAATTTAGTGATTTATAAGCCTACATTTGGGGTGCTTTAGTCAAGGCAATTAAAATAAAGGGTGCTTTCAACTAAAGATTGCTTTTTTAGCTCCCATGTACGGAAGTATATACCTAGCGTCAATGAAAAGTTACCAGTAAATCAGGTTCAATTAACACACAACAATATTTGATTCACTCTGAAAAGAAAACTGCCGGTGCTCCAACATTCATTTTCATGGCATAGAATGCCATCCAATATTGCTATTGAAAATGGTGCTCATGACTCGAAAAGATTATAGGCAGTCCTGGACAAATGTCAGAAGCTTCCATTGAAATGTATGAGGAAATACAGAATTTGGGTACTACCTATAAGTAAGGTCCTCAATTACGGCAGTCAACGGTAAAATTTAAACTTATTTGGTGGTGTTTGAACTGCGGGTGTTAGATGATTGAGAAGACATGACGATTTGTGAAAATAAGGCTTTCTAGTTCTCAAAAAGGTAGAAAATCACAAATTGCATGTGTTGTACGTGCACCATAGTTCCAAGACTAGTGGAACTGTTAAACGTCTCAAAATCAATTTGCTATTGATCAGAATCATGAATGAAGCTAAATTTTTGAAAGAAATTTTATATTTTTCAAAATATTGAAATTTTAGTGGTGGTAACTTCATTGACGCTGAGTATATAATAGGAAGATCTATTGCACACACCCCAGCATTGTATCAGCATTGCTCAGCTTTTTTGTTAAAGTTTTACAAGTTGTATATGTCTTGAGCATGCAAATGGATGTAGTTGATACTGGAACGAACAGCCGAGCTAAGCCACAGCAAACCCCATTGGTGGAAAAGCATGCTCATCCACCAAGGGTGGTTTACTGCATTATATACTCAACACTTAACTTGATTCACAAAGTTTAGAGTTTGAAATTTGCATATTACAAGCACTCAATATGCCGCTAATACGTTGCACCAACATATTTTTACAAGGGAGACTATCCCGTCACATTACTTCCCCCTCTGAGAAGACTCGCCCCGAGTCTTGACCTGGGGACTACATGGGTAAGGCAACTCCATTCTGGCAGTTATCATCATCCCACCGCTGCCACCAAATGTAACGAACAGCCGAGCTAAGCCACAGCAAGCCCCGTCGGTGGAAAAGCATGCTCATCCATCAAGGGTGGTTTACTGAGTTATATACTCAACACTTATTTGATTCACAAAGCTTAGAGTTTGAAATTTGCATATTACAAGCACTCAATATGCCGCTATTACGTTGCACCAACGTATTTTTACAAGGGAGACTATACCGTCACAATACTTTACCGGTTGTTAGACATTGGTCTGAACTTTAATGCTGTACCATCATGATCCATCCCAGTGACCTTGAGGTCAAGGTCATGGCTTTCAGAATTTATGTTAAGGTTTCTATAACTTGTGTATCTAAGCCTGAGAGAAAAAGAAAGACGCAGATCAGCTTTGCAGTAACTGTGAAGCTGATCAGTGCCTTTGTTTTTGCTACACAGATAGAAATGGAAATTTCTTTCCAAATCCAAAATGTCAAGCTTCTAGCCATCTTCTGTGACTGCACAGACTGGTTTGTGTCAGACCTGTTTGGAAACTACATTGTTGGTTTTCTCACGCGGCCGTTCACATATCCATTATAATTCTGTCATACTACTAATCATCTCACGCGGCCGTTCACATATCCATTATAATTCTGTCATACTACTAATCATCTCCGCGGCCGTTCAAATATCCATTATAATTCTGTCATACTACTAATCATCTCCGCGGCCGTTCAAATATCCATTATAATTCTGTCATACTACTAATCATCTCCGCGGCCGTTCAAATATCCATTATAATTCTGTCATACTACTAATCATCTCCGCGGCCGTTCAAATATCCATTATAATTCTGTCATACTACTAATCATCTCATGCGGCCATTCAAATATCCATTATAATTCTGTCATACTACTAATCATCTCATGCGGTCATTCAAATATCCATTATAATTCTGTCATACTACTAATCATCTCATGCGGCCATTCAAATATCCATTATAATTCTGTCATACTACTAATCATCTCATGCGGCCATTCAAATATCCATTATAATTCTGTCATACTACTAATCATCTCCAGAAACAACCTAAATTTTAAGCATCTCGACATGATTGAAAAGTTGTTGACTGGGACATAAAAACAGGCAAATGCAATTTTTACTCACTTTTGTCTGTTGTAGTAGACCAAGAATCCCGCTGCTGCCAGCAAGGCCAACCCACCTAGTACTCCCCCCACAATAGCAGGCCAGTACGTCATTCCGCCATCGTCATCATTTTTCACAGTGGGTGGGGTACCCACTGGTGGGTCTATTGTTGTTGTTAGACTTGTACCTGGTATTGTCTCCTGTACACTGACATTGATTATTTTTGTTGAAGATTTAGTTTTTGTTGATGTTATTGTGGTTGATACAGATGATAGAGCTGTTGAAGTCTCTATGGCAACTTTTGCAGAGGTTGTTTGTTGATTTGTATTAACAGATGCATGATTTGTCGTCGTCATTGTCTGATTTTTAGAATTGTTTCCTGAGTCAAGATATACTCGTTTGGTAGAAATGTTAACATTTGAGATTGATGTTTCAGAAGAGGTTTCCGAAGGTGACTGTGTTGTTACTGCTATTGCCGAGCAGTTCCCCGAGTTGTTACCAGTATGTTCACAGTAGGGGTCGGTGGCAGTCTGAAAGGTTCCTGTGAAAGGGGGAAGAGTGGGACAAATTTCATCATCCGTGTGGTCTACACAGTCAGTGAAACATGAAGGTCCTAGCGTTGGGTCACATTTGTAGCGAAACAGAATGGTCAGCCTATAACATAGTAAAAAATATAAGAAAATAAGAAACAAAACATATTCTTTTACTATATGAGGGTCTGGATGGGGTATAATGATTAATGAATAATGGCCGAAAATTTTTAATGAGAGTGAATAAAGAGCAAAAAATTTAATGATTAGTGAATAATGAGGTCCTAAAGAATAATGAATAAATGTATTTTTTAATGAATAGCAGAGTAATATAATGAATATAGTGAATAACAACATTTTAAAGAATAATGAATATGATAAAATTTGGCTATGGAATTGTCTTAGATGGCCTTCCTAACATTCCAGAATTTTATTTTTTTCTGGGGTTTGGATGCCCCCAGACCCGATTTAGTTCAAATGTTATATTCATATTTCAGAAATCCTTGAATGTTTGGAAAGACATATGTATGGAAGCCAAGCATGCAGGGGCTCACCTCATGGACCAATTGAAAAAGAAATGTGTCATTTGAAGGCAGAGAAAAATAAATCATTCTGGGTGTTTACTGAGCCAGATACTATTTTACTGTTTTGTTTGCTTATGTATATGTATTTTCTTTTTATTCTATTACCCCACTTTGTATTTACATGTATTATGTATGTTCCAATCCTATAATCATGATAATGATAATCTTTTCTGTGGATGGACATCATCTTGCTTTTTTATATAACAGAACATAATTATAGTGTCTTTTGCAATCGGAAACAAGGCAGCACTAAGAACGTTAATGCAAATTTATCTGGCAATTTATATGGCGCTACATATTTTTTTCCTCGCTCGCTTCGCTCGCTTGGTATTTAAGACATTAACAAAATGTATTGTACAATCAGGCACAAGCACAGATTCATACATGATACAGTAGTCCTATGCTAATTAGTTTACTAAAAACAACAGCATTTTTATAACTTTTACCCCTGAAGTTACAATTTTTTCTTAAATAACCTTTGGTATTTATAATTGAAGAGAGAGATTCATGGTAAAACTTAGGGCGTAATCAATATTTAAGGTGGAGGGGATTATACTCCCAACAGATTTAAAAGGGGATTTGCTAAAAAAAATCGGTATACTTCAGAAAGTTTCTATGAGGCTTTGTGGTCTATCAGAGTATATCAAGATGCTAATAGCAAGGTTGCGCTCAGCAGTCTACAATTTAATATCATAGAACTAGTCCTTGTGGCTTGAGATAAGGGGTGCCTTAGGTGGGTAACACCTATCTGTGTATGGATACTAGCTGGCTGAAGAAGGGGTGACCAGTAATTATCATATTTTAATGAATAATCGAGCTTATTTTAATGAATAAGCCAAAATTTTAATGACAGTGAATAAATGGCTAAATTTTTACTGATTAGTGAATACCAGGACCCCCCATCCAGACCCTCCTATATCTTTAACTTTATTTGATTAAATAACTTGCTTTTGAGAATTTCATTTTGTTTTTCTTTGAAAAATATATAAACACTTTATTCAGAATCAACATATCAAATGATACTTTATTGCTTAACACTATCATTCCGACAGCTAGATTTTGAAGTTGGTTAATGCTAGAAAAATTTGAAACCTGCTCTTAACCAGAGGACCAATGGACCTTTAAATAATCTCCTGAGATCTGGGATACATACAATAAACTTGTTTGACTATTATAGTCATGTATATGTATATAGCCTCAGGACAGGGTCAGAATAACCCCTGAGGTTAATTTTATTTTCAGGACCATAAATATTCTGTCCATTTGTCCATTTCCTGGAAGTTTTTCCCTTCGATGACATTTTTTAACAGTTTACTGCATATGCAACATAAGCTGACCTTGCCATAAAATAGGCTAAGGTCATCAAAGGGTCATAATTTATGTTAACATTGAAGTACTCTAGTCTCCGATGTTGTATGCCAAGTTTGTTGAAAACAGTTCCATAGAAGAAGTTTTTTTAAGGGTTTTACCATTATGGGCATGGTGGCCAGCTTGGTCATGTGACCTGGATTATTTATGTATACATTGGTTCCCCCTTCATATAGATGCTTCATGTAAATGTTTGCTTTTATTGGCCATGTAGTTTCAGAGAAGAAGATCTTTTTTCAGAATCATAAATTTTCAGTCCATTCGCTCATTTCCTTCAAGTTGTTCCCTTCAAATGACATTTTAACAATTTTCCCCATTTAAATGCAGGGGCGACCTATGTTGACCTTGCTGTAAAACAGGTCAAGGTCATCTCAGGGTCATGATTTATACAAATTTTGTAGAGCTCCATTCCCAGATGCTTTATGCCAAGTTTCAAAATCATAGGCCTTCTCACCAGGTTCTGAAGAAGAAGAAGACTTTTAAAGGTTGCTATTTACAGTCATGGCAGCCATCTTGGTCATGTGACCATGACCATTTATACAAACTTTCATTCTCCCTTCCAAACAATGCTCCACATTAAGTTTTGCTTTGATTAGCCTAGTATTTTTAGAGAAGAAGATGTTTGAATATTATGGTCATATACAAGTATATAGCCCCGGGGCAGTGTTAAAATGTCATTGAAAGAGAAAATTCCAGGAAATGGGCAAATGGATAGAATGATATTTATGATTCTGAAAATAAAATTGACCCCAGTGGTTAATCTGTCCGGCTGCCCTGGGGCTATATACATACATATGACCATAATAGTCAAACAAGTTTATTGATACATGTATATATCCCAGATCTCAGGTGAGCGTTTACAGGACCATTGGTCCTCTGTTTTAAGTTTTGATTTCATGATATAAAAATAAAATACCCCAAACTGTTGGATCATTGAAAATGAAACATTTTAAGCGAGAGTTTTTTTGTCTCTCACAATAGTGACTAGTATACTGGTAAAGAGACTTTAGGACTGCGAAGAAATGAAATAAAGATTACTCCTTCTTCCAAGATAGAGCAACAATTTTAGTCCAAAGGCAGATTGTGCCTATAAACAGACACTTTCTATATGCTTGTATGCAAGTTAAAGTACATCTTTTATTTAAGCTTAGACTGATTGGAAGAGTTGGAAGGAGAAAATGAAAAATATTAAATTATGATTGTATTTTTATTTCAATTTTGGAAAATATGGAGGGATCTAATAAACCAGAAGAAAAAAATCTGGCCTAACAGAGGTTTTCTCCATTCAGGTCTATCATTTATCAGATAGTTTGGTGCCCCTGTGGCGCAAGGTTTTCTTTAAGGTGGTGTGCAAATGTGGTAAATATTTATGTATATTTTCGTACAAATACCGGTAAACTTCTGGCATATGTTTGACTTTGATCTTGCTAGATGAGCAGCAATGCAAGAAAAACAATCTTCAGGTTTTTCTGACCAGGTCCGACACAGACAGGCCAGTACAGTCACAGAAGATGTCTAGAACATTGAAATTTTGGATTTCAAAAGAGGAAGGATTGTACTATTCATGCAGGGAAAGCAAAGGCATTGGTCAGCTGTGCAGTTATGAAAATCTAGTTTTCTCATGATGCAGCTCAGACAGAATGAGAGTAAAGAGAAACAGCTCTGACACAAATCAGGCTGCTCAGCCACAGGAGATGTCCAAAATGCTTGAAATTTCAGATTTTCAAAGTAGGGGAATAATTATTGAACTATTTATGAAGCAGATATAAGGGACTGATCAGTAATGTTCTATTTTGCGCACTTAATTTTTTACTTAAAAAATGACCCCGATGAGGATGTTACAAAATATTGTTAGATTGTTTAATCATTGAAGGCTAAGTTTTAATGTACCTAAAAGGACCAGAGGACCATTGGTCCTGAGAACGCTCACCTGAAGCCTGATCTTGGAGTATTAAGTCATCATGAAATGACCTTGACCTTGAATACTCACACACCTTTATTGACTTCACAAGTTGTCTGCATCTGCAAAGTTTCAGATCTCAGGCTGCAATAGTTTCCAAACCCAGTGATTTCTGAGAAAACCATAATTTTAATTCTGATATTTAAATGACCTTGGGTCAAGATCAACAAATGACCTTGGCCTTCATTAATTACTTACCTTCATTGACTCTATTAGTTGTCTGCATCTAGCAACTTTCAGGTCTCAGGCTGCAACAGTTTCCAAAATATCCATTGTTTTCGCCTTTTCCCATGTAAAAGCCTATGTTTCCAAAATTGACCTTGCCGTAAAATAGGTCAAGGTCATCCTAGGGTCATCATTTCAACAAACTATGATGGGCTGGAGTCCCAAATGCTACATACCAAGTTTCGCGTAAATCGGCCAGCCGGTTCTGGAGAAGAAGATTTTTGAGTGGTTTTTACCATAGTTGGGCATGGCGGCCATCTTGGTCATGTGACCCGAATTTCGCGATCACACTTTTGTTCCCCCTACCCATGAACGCTCCACATAAAATTTCACTTTGACTGGCCAAGCAGTTTCAGAGAAGAAGATCTTTGAAAAGTGTGTATGGATGACAGACTGGCCAAGGTCAAGAGATGACATTGACCTAAATTAATCACATATCTTCATCTACTCCATTAGTTGTTTGCAGGTCTCAGGCTGCAACAGTTTTCAAAAATCCATAGTTTTCACTTTTCCCATGTAAAAGCCTATGTTTCCAAAATTGAAATTGCCGTACAATAGGTTTTTACCATATATGGGCGTGGCGGCCATCTTGGTCATGTGACCTGGATTTCGCAATCAAACTTTCGTCTCCCCTACCCATGGATGCTCCACATAAAATTTCACTTTGATTGGCCAAGCAGTTTCAGAGAAGAAGATCTTTGAAAAGTGTGTATGGATGACAGACTGGCCAAGGTCAAGAGATGACCTTGACCTAAATTAATCACATACCTTCATCTACACCATTAGTTGTTTGCATCTACCACTTTTCAGGCCTCAGGCTGCAATAGTTTTCAAAAAATCCATAGTTTTCACTTTTTCCCATGTAAAAGCCTATGTTTCCAAATTTGACCTTGACGTAAAATAGGTCAAGGTCATCCAAGGGTCATCGTTTTATCAAACTGATGGGCTGAAGTCCCCGATGCTACATACCAAGTTTCGTGGAAATCAGCCCACCGGTTCTGGAGAAGAAGATTTTTGAAGGTTTTTTACCATATATGGGCGTGGCGGCCATCTTGGTCATGTGACCTGGATTTCGCGATCAAACTTTAAATGCCACTATCCAAGGAGGCTCCACGTAAAATTTCAACTAGATCGGCCAAGCGGTTTCAGAGAAGAAGATCTTTGAAATTGTGGACGACGGACGGACGGACGGACGCCGGATCATGGCCATCCTATAAGCTCACCTTGTGAGCCTTCGGCTCAGGTGAGCTAATAACCAGGTTGACAAAGCAGGTATAAGATAAAAATATACCAGCAGCGAGTGCCGCCATAAACACGTTTTTCAGAAATGACCTGGGTGTGCGCTTATTGGAGCATGTGCACTAAATACAATTAATTCAGTACTTACATTGAAGCATTTATCGACCTCTGACCTTTCAGAGGCTGTAGTATATAGAACAGTTCTGCCCCCTGGTGGGTGAATACGGTATGAAACTGGTCCACCTTGTGTCGGCGGTATGTACCAATGGTATCATCATCCCTGTCATAGACGTCCACTGTTACATTTACTTCGTCCTGGAATTAGAAATCTCTCTCAAATGAACACACCTTCACCCTAAAGCCTTAAAGCTTGTTCACATTACGAAAACACGCCCATGCAATTTACAGCAATTAATCAAAAATTTTAAGTGGATTTTTTTTTTGGGGGGTGGTGGGTAGTATTTTTTGGGCAAAACACAGATCCATATTCTTCTTAAATCAGAAATTTCAAACTTCGAACTATTTTCTGTGGCTGTACAGCCTGATTTGGGTTTGTTCAGAAACCCAGATTGTTTGAGTGGGGGGGGGGGGGGGCATGTGAAGTCACTGTCTCATATCTTACCGGCCATCTGGTGAAGTTGAATGAGACAGGATGGGAGAATGAGGAGATAGATTCACCACTCACAGGCTCTGTAGACCATTGCTGCCTCTGAAGATATCTGCAACAATTACACACAAAAACTGTAGGAAAAAATGTCACCAATGGCTAAAAAAAAAAATTCAGTTTTACACAAACTTCGAAAAATTAGTTTACATTTTCCTCTATATCTCAAAACCTACACATATTTATTCTATATATTTTACAAACGAAGTTCTCAGCAAATTAAATGACAGTATCTGTAAATTTCATAAAATCGAGCAACTGAAAGGTATTAAAATTGTGGTTTATTTAAACGACTCAAAAATAAAAAGTCACAAAACGGCCATTTGTCGGTAATGCTATTGGTATTAAACATGGCAACACAACAGTAATCTGGAAGGGACTAGGTTACTGTGTTACCTTTAAGCTAGGACAACACACCATAATAATTCCTTCTCATGGATAATTCATGAAAAATCTTTGAGACATTAGAAACCCCAATTTTGTCAAAAAGGGCCTGCTCAAGCCTCTGTATTCTCGGAGAAACACAGTGTTTGTGTATACGCTTTTTAGGTCACACGTAGGGCAGAATTGGTTGTGAATCACAGATCTAAGACAGCTTGATTTCAAGAAATTAACATTGGCAATCCAATATTACGCACACACACAACAAGTCATGACTTCAGCTGGATGTGATAAACTTCAAAGACTGTCGTGATACTTTCTGTGATACTTTACAGTATTTTACCATCCATGTGGCTGTTTTGTGACTTTTTATTTTTGAGTCATATTAAGCTGCAAGTTTGATTCCTTTTGAGTGATCAATTGTGCTGAAAATTACAGAGAGATAACAATAATTTGTTGACAATTTGAGCATTTATCAGATATAGTACTGCAGAAGCTGAGGGTGAGGTTATGGCCATGTAAAACTAGTTTTTAGCCTGCCAGTAATTTTATATTACTGATCGTTTCAAGGCGATACTTCTGTTGTGGTTCTTATTGTTTTATGTCTTGGTGTTCAGTTTTTGTGCTGTTTGCACCTTATGTGCGTTTTCATATTTTTAGTTGGGTTTGGGTGGCTGAGTGGCCACCTATTGGGAAATAGCTGTCATGAGAAAACCAACAATGTGGTTTTCGAACAGGTCTGACACAAACTGGTCTATACCGTCACAGAAGATGGCTAGAAGCTTGAAATTTTGGGAAATTGTGCAATCCGTGTAGTGATTTGGTTGTAAATTTTATATGGCCAAAATGTGCTATTAGCAATCAAAAATGATTGTGTATAAAACAACAGATCCATTTTGCCCATTAGATGAATATTTCTATAATATCACTAACAATGATTTTACTTCTCACCTGCCTAGCCCGGTAACTGTAATCTCAAAGATGAGATCACAGACATCAGTGCATGTACCCCTGGGGTCAAGGTTGCCATCACAACAGTTTCCAGTGTTGTCAAGGTTACCAATATTATCATACTTCAACAAACCAATGAAGAAGTTCCCTTTGCTGGTTACTGTGGTAACCTGGAAGATTGAATAATTAAGATTTTATCATAATTTATTATGATGTCAAGCCTAGTGCTGCATGCGAGTGTGCCAGATGGTTTTTCTCAGGGTTCTCCCATTTTCACCCCGCCTACTGATTGGCCCGTCTCCTATGAGCTGAAATAATTTTAAAAGGGACATAAAACTAAATTTAAAAAAAAAAAATTTTTGGAAAATGAATTCATGAAGCAGACTCAAGAGTTTGTGTTTATCATTTGTTTTGCATTTAGCACTTGACTTAAACATCACATCAAACGGTTTTTGAGAGATAAAAGTGAGTTTCCCAGTGTTGTTTGCGCTGCAACCCTATGAAGACTTCCGCAATCCACACCTTGCTTTTGATTACCCTGAAAATTGTAGAATTCACATAAGTATCTCAAGGAAGGGGGAACACAGGTAATTTTCCCAATAAAAATGTGACCACAATATGTGCTTGCTTGGTCCACGTGACCACTGCTTAAATCAGCCATGACTTGAGAAAACTGGTTTTTGCGGTCTTCCAACCAGGTCAAACATAAAGCGGCATGTACAGCCGCAGAACACGCCGGGTAAACGGTCAATTTGTACACCGAAGGCGTACAATTATGAAATAATTTGACCAGTTCCGGAGTACAAGTTGACCGGTATAAATAGGACAGAAACATCAGGACTATCGCAATCAAAGTAAGATAATTTCTTCTATTTTAGTTTTATACAAAATCCGAAAATGTCATATGATGGGCTATAAATTTGCGGCTTCTAAGACACCGAGACTTCATAAAAAAGTCATGAGATTATGTAATTATCATTTTTGGCGTATACGATATTTTAATTTTAAAATCTAGAACGAGCTAAAATTGTCTGAGGAAAGCTTTTTTAACAGTCCCAAAAACATCTTAGCAACGAAATACCAAGATTTATGAATACTCTTTCAATTCAAGGCATTAAATTTGAAAGGGTTGCCCTCAGTTTTGAAAATGGGTCCAAATTTTTGCGAGCGTACCAATTGACTAGTGGTGTACAATTTAACTTATGACATTTGCAATGCTATTTGGCCTAGTTTAAATTCGGGTCATCAGTATTTTCGCTACGTTGTATTTCGTGTATGTTTATGATAAGCTGCTATTCTTACATACTATCAGTTTCATACGTCTAGATATCATAAGATTTTCTTGCTTTTTTTCTGTTGCAAACTCATGGAAGTGACTGAATGGTGGTCAGTACAACCAGGTATCTAATATTTAGTGGTTGTCAGTATATTTACAATGTAGTATAGATGTGTATGTACGATAAATATGGGTATCAAGCGCGAGAAATTAGAATTCTTTAACTTTACGCTTAGATTTTATATAGGTGTGCTATTTGACAGTGGAGCGTCCAATTTGACTCATATAAATCCAGCCACAATAACTGACGTGTCTCACTCTTCGACATTCTTTCTCATTTACACTGCCTTAAAGTGGGGTTTTGATTAGAGTAACAAGTATCAGCTTTTAAAAAAAGCAAAATGATGCATTCAAAAAGCTACAAATCACCTGTTTTTTAGATTAAAAATATCCCATCAAAGAATCTGATTTATTATTCATGCATAAATTCGAATGGCATCGGGACTTAACAAATCGTTAAAAATAAAGGAGTAAAGTGTTTAAGAGCCGTTTTCCTCTCAGATTGTGGTAAAATGGTTTTTAGAATTTTGAATAGAATAAAATATATTCCCAGATGCATCTATCTACATAATATCTTCTTTTAAAATCAAGTACAATTGTTATACGTTCGACCAGTAGACGTTGTAGTAGCGCAAAGAAGAACCATAGAAATAGCATTCTTTGCATTTGTGGGGGTCTATTTTTATCATAAAACCCTATTTTCACATACCGGCCGACACGACAACCAATTATTTCATACGAGGTGCAGTTGGAAAGTACGTAGCGCGGTCAATTATTTCAGTAACTGATCGTCATACCAATACATGTTTGGTATCATTTTAAACATCTATCTTTCCTCTACATTCTTACACTAATTTTATGAAGGTGACATGATGCAGTCAGGAAAAATGATGTTGCAAACATGGGTACTGTTTGTATACTGGAAAAAGTAAAATTTCAATAAAATAGACAATTGTTCATCATTTATAAATTTTGCAGTGCATGAACACTGTTTGATGGAATAAGATTATTTTGCACCATTTTGTAACCCATCATAAAAAGGTACAAGTAGGCAAAGATCAGGAAAAGGCGCAATCAGAAAAAGATTCCCACTCCAAAAACCGAGGTGGGAAAAAAACAAACTAACAATCAGGTACTTATACCATGAAACATATCGTAAGCCGAATGAGCAGCTATTTTCCCAATAGGTGGCCACTCAGTTACCTTAACTTAACTAAAAATATGAAAACATACATAAGGCGCCAACAGCACAAAAATGTTTTATACACCAAGACATAAAACAAAAAAAAACCACCACAGAAGTATCGACTTGGAACGATCAGTAACACAAAATTACTTGCGGGCTTAAACCGGTTTTACATGGCCATAACCTCACCCTCAGCTTCTGCAGTGGTTCATAACATTTAGTTAGTTATTCGGTTCTCGTGGTGAATCTCTAACTAGTCAATGAAACATCAAGAACAAACAAATAAATCATGATAAACATCCTGATGAATCAAAAACCAGGACTCACAGACTGAGTAAGCTGAGTAAGTCAATTTATTAGGAAAGTCTTGAATGAATTTGCAAATTCTTATAACTTATAAACGAGACAGCAAAACCGATGCCTTTTGGAATTCTCTGCATTTTGTCCATTTTCTATGTCAAAACGCACCCGTCACAATGCTTTTAATTTGAAAATATAAAAACAACACTTGTTTAGATTTATACCATGGTCAGTTACATATCAAGTACAGTTTCCCTGCTTTCTAACAAGACAAACAAAAAGTTGGTCAGAGCACAACAAAGGGTAGATAGCTATTTAAATCTGGTCGCGTGTATGGATGATTTTAGCTAGGAGGAAATCGTTTTGTTTGTATAAATCGACAACTGTAGCAAATAAAATTGTAAGAATGGTTTGTGAGTTGAAATCAATTACTAGTGTGATGACTGACAAGATAACTTGACGAAATTGTCTACAGTTTATAAGATGTGAGGGGGTTAGTTACCCCACCCACTTCTTGAAAATAAGGGGTAGTGTCATAAAGATTAATTTTCATAGGGACTGAGCAAGATAAGACGATATATTTGCATGATGAAATTCTCTATATGCATTTTTCACGGCGAATAACGCAAAACATATACTCAGATGGCACAAATCTTACTGCAGTACCAACCTTAATTTCAATACAAATAGGAATAAAACAGGTAAAAATGCTAATTTTTGAAACGGTACAATTTCTATATTAATCATTTTTTTTTTCGCATCTAATGATGCTGGTCGTGCAAGCAAAAACCGCAGAAAACATATACAGAAAAAGAAGTCCGAGAGATATCGCTTATAATTTATGATATCGAATTAGGTCACTAATTTTCTATCGATTTTTCGCAATATTTTTTTCGAAAATTTCCGCCAGTATATAAACATGCCTTCATTTTTAGCGTGCGAGGCACGTGCACGCTTTGTCTTTCTAGAACATTCAATGCATCATCTTGAAGAGGAGAAATTCTTCTTTCCATACATGTATTACTTTAATATATTTACCAACGCATTAAGAAATGACGATGCCATACTACGTACTTTCCAACTGCCCCTCGTACTGTGAGCAAATGATCAAATATAATCCAGACATTGCATGCAAAGCGAAAAAAAACCATTCCAATATAGTAAAAGCAAAGGCCGAAATTTGTAAACTATTTTTTATTTATGTTATTTCTCTGTTTTCCTGTGGATTGCCATTGAAATCAGTGTACTGGAAATGAAAGAAGCCGCAGGCTTTAACCTAGCTACACTCTGGTTACTCAGTATCTTGTTCACTCACAGTTTGCAGAGTTCTGACGTCTAATTAAAAATATCTCAAGGTGCCGAGAGTTACTCATCAAATGAGCAAAAATGCGGTTTGGGCATTTTGACCAGATCAGCTTGTACACTCACAGAAGATGGCTCTATATTGAGTACTTCTAATATAGAAAGAAAACTAATTGGGCTACGTGTCTGACACTATAGAAAGTGAAGTAATTGGACTTTCTTGTATCGAAAAAAGATATGCTGATCAGCTACGCTGAAAAAGGTTTTCTAACGAGACGGCTGATATTCCTTATCGCAGTTGTATTTATGGGGCTTTTGCCCCCCACCAATAGTGTGGTACCAGTTGCACTTGCCAATCCGAACCTGGGAGGTACATGTCAGCTATAATATTTTTCCATATGTCAAATTTTACACCAAGCTGTCAAATGGTACACAAATAAGTAAAAGATAAATTCCTGCAAGGTAAGCATCTTTTCCCTCGTTTTTTATCACCAAATTTCTTGCCTGATAAAATATGACACCTCCAGATATAAACATAAAGAGACAAGCAGAGTCTCAAAGGGACGTACAAATGAACGTTTCTCTTAAACGTCCGTGTCAATTTTCTTTTCTTTTTCTATTTGAATCGTAATATATATTTAATAATCAAGAAAATTCAACTGTATTTCAGTTCTGGAGTTTGATATGTTTCATGAAAAACGCTTAAACATTTCAAACACATTTTTCTGTTAGTTAAATTGGGCTCCGCTGGTCAATTAGTACGCTTTGGAAATACGGCCCCTCCGCAGATTACACAAACGCATGATTTCCAAAACTGCATGATTAATAATTATTTCCCAATATTATTGGCATCCCTGGCATATAAAAACCTAGCCAGACTGTTTAGATTGGAATGCCAGGTTGCATTTCATCTCGATGCAACATTTTTCACGTAGGTATTTTCCACGCCGAAAATGATTTTGGCAAAATGCATAAGCTTTTGGATGTGCTTTTTGTGCGTGTATGATCTTTATTCAAATACCCATCATATGACATTCTCGGATTTTTAAACAAAAGTAAAATAACAAAATAAACTTACGTTAGTTTAACTCTCTCTCCTTTTTTGCGGTTTGTTTACCAGATCAACTTTCACTCCGGAAATGGTCAAATTATATATACGATTCACTCCGACGGTGTACAAATTGACCGTTTAGTGGGTGTGCAGAAGAGGGCTAGAAGCTTGAAATTTCAGATTCAAGAAAAAGTGGGATTTTTCTAGTAAAAACAAAGGTGCTGATCAGCTGTGCAGTAACTGGACAGGTGATCTGAGTCTTTGTTTTTGCAAAGGCAAAAAGTTTTCTCATTACATGGCTTTAAGGAAGTGTTTTTCCCTGCTAAGATTTGCAGAATTATCAGAATTGCAATGTATATATGCTGAGATTTTGCTGCATGCACGCTGCCTTCATAATGTGCCATTTGTGCATGATTTAAGGGTAATACTGCATTGCAGAGTAAACTATTCCCATACAGAACTGCAATGTATATATGCTGAGATTTTGCTGCATGCATGCTGCCTTCATAATGTGCCATTTGTGCATGATTTAAGGGTAATACTGCATTGCAGAGTAAACTATTCCCATACAGAACTGCAATGTATATATGCTGAGATTTTGCTGCATGCACGCTGCCTTCATAATGTGCCATTTGTGCATGATTTAAGGGTAATACTGCATTGCAGAGTAAACTATTCCCATACAGAACTGCAATGTATATATGCTGAGATTTTGCTGCATGCATGCTGCCTTCATAATGTGCCATTTGTGCATGATTTAAGGGTAATACTGCATTGCAGAGTAAACTATTCCCCATACAGAACTGCAATGTATATATGCTGAGATTTTGCTGCATGCATGCTGCCTTCATAATGTGCCATTTGTGCATGATTTAAGGGTAATACTGCATTGCAGAGTAAACTATTCCCATACAGAACTGCAATGTATATATGCTGAGATTTTGCTGCATGCATGCTGCCATCATAATGTGCCATTTGTGCATGATTTCAGGGTAATACTGTATTGCAGAGTAAACTATTCCCATACAGAACTGCAATGTATAGATGCTGAGATTTTGCTGCATGCACGCTGCCTTCATAATGTGCCATTTGTGCATGATTTAAGGGTAATACTGCATTGCAGAGTAAACTATTCCCATAAAGAACTGCAATGTATATATGCTGAGATTTTGCTGCATGCATGCTGCCTTCATAATGTGCCATTTGTGCATGATTTAAGGGTAATACTGCATTGCAGAGTAAACTATTCCCATACAGAACTGCAATGTATATATGCTGAGATTTTGCTGCATGCACGCTGCCTTCATAATGTGCCATTTGTGCATGATTTAAGGATAATACTGCATTGCAGAGTAAACTATTCCCATACAGAACTGCAATGTATATATGCTGAGATTTTGCTGCATGCATGCTGCCTTCATAATGTGCCATTTGTGCATGATTTAAGGGTAATACTGCATTGCAGAGTAAACTATTCCCATACAGAACTGCAATGTATATATGCTGAGATTTTGCTGCATGCATGCTGCCTTCATAATGTGCCATTTGTGCATGATTTAAGGGTAATACTGCAACGCAGAGTAAACTGTTCCCATACAGAACTGCAATGTATATATGCTGAGATTTTGCTGCATGCATGCTGCCTTCATAATATGCCATTTGTGCATGATTTAAGGGTAATACTGCATTGCAGAGTAAACTATTCCCATACAGAACTGCAATGTATATATGCTGAGATTTTGCTGCATGCGTGCTGTCTTCATAATGTGCCATTTGTGCATGATTTAAGGGTAATACTGCAACGCAGAGTAAACTATTCCCATAAAGAACTGCAATGTATATATGCTGAGATTTTGCTGCATGCATGCTGCCTTCATAATGTGCCATTTGTGCATGATTTAAGGGTAATGCTGCATTGCAGAGCAAACTGTTCTCATACAGAACTGCAATGTATATATGCTGAGATTTTGCTGCATGCATGCTGCCTTCATTATGTGCCATTTGTGTATGATTTAAGGGTAATACTGCATTGCAGAGTAAACTATTCCCATACAGAACTGCAATGTATATATGCTGAGATTTTGCTGCATGCATGCTGCCTTCATAATGTGCCATTTGTGCATGATTTAAGGGTAATACTGCATTGCAGAGTAAACTATTCCCATACAGAACTGCAATGTATATATGCTGAGATTTTGCTGCATGCATGCTGCCTTCATAATGTGCCATTTGTGCATGATTTAAGGGTAATACTGCATTGCAGAGTAAACTATTCCCATACAGAACTGCAATGTATATATGCTGAGATTTTGCTGCATGCATGCTGCCTTCATAATGTGTCATTTGTGCATGATTTAAGGGTAATACTGCAACGCAGAGTAAACTATTCCCATACAGAACTGCAATGTATATATGCTGAGATTTTGCTGCATGCATGCTGCCTTCATAATGTGCCATTAGTTCATGATTTAAGGGTAATACTGCATTGCAGAGTAAACTATTCCCATACAGAACTGCAATGTATATATGCTGAGATTTTGCTGCATGCATGCTGCCTTCATAATGTGCCATTTGTGCATGATTTAAGGGTAATACTGCATTGCAGAGTAAACTATTCCCATAAAGAATTGCAATGTATTTATGCTGAGATTTTGCTGCATGCATGCTGCCTTCATAATGTGCCATTTGTGCATGATTTAAGGGTAATACTGCATTGCAGAGTAAACTATTCCCATACAGAACTGCAATGTATATATGCTGAGATTTTGCTGCATGCATGCTGCCTTCATAATGTGCCATTTGTGCATGATTTAAGGGTAATACTGCATTGCAGAGTAAACTATTCCCATACAGAACTGCAATGTATATATGCTGAGATTTTGCTGCATGCATGCTGCCTTCATAATATGCCATTTGTGCATGATTTAAGGGTAATACTGCATTGCAGAGTAAACTATTCCCATACAGAACTGCAATGTATATATGCTGAGATTTTGCTGCATGCATGCTGCCTTCATAATGTGCCATTTGTGCATGATTTAAGGGTAATACTGCATTGCAGAGTAAACTATTCCCATACAGAACTGCAATGTATATATGCTGAGATTTTGCTGCATGCATGCTGCCTTCATAATGTGCCATTTGTGCATGATTTAAGGGTAATACTGCATTGCAGAGTAAACTATTCCCATACAGAACTGCAATGTATATATGCTGAGATTTTGCTGCATGCATGCTGCCTTCATAATGTGTCATTTGTGCATGATTTAAGGGTAATACTGCAACGCAGAGTAAACTATTCCCATACAGAACTGCAATGTATATATGCTGAGATTTTGCTGCATGCATGCTGCCTTCATAATGTGCCATTAGTTCATGATTTAAGGGTAATACTGCATTGCAGAGTAAACTATTCCCATACAGAACTGCAATGTATATATGCTGAGATTTTGCTGCATGCATGCTGCCTTCATAATGTGCCATTTGTGCATGATTTAAGGGTAATACTGCATTGCAGAGTAAACTATTCCCATAAAGAATTGCAATGTATTTATGCTGAGATTTTGCTGCATGCATGCTGCCTTCATAATGTGCCATTTGTGCATGATTTAAGGGTAATACTGCATTGCAGAGTAAACTATTCCCATACAGAACTGCAATGTATATATGCTGAGATTTTGCTGCATGCATGCTGCCTTCATAATGTGCCATTTGTGCATGATTTAAGGGTAATACTGCATTGCAGAGTAAACTGGAATCATGCTTGCAGATTATGTAACATTCTGCAATGCAGCATGATTGATTGTCGCATGAACCAAGCTTATTTTGCATAACTGACAAGTTTTAGTTAAAAGTCTTTTCAAACAGATTAAATAAAACTTGAGTCTGTTGGTTTCAATATTGCATGCTTCATTTCTAAATTGCCCTTCTAATACAGATGTGTTTATAGACACATATTCTAAGCCTTTTGGAGTAATGAGTGCTTGCTTGGTCCTCATGAATAAAAGATCTTTTCTGACTTAAACTACAGGTCCCAATACATTTTTTTTTCTGACTGGTCCCAGATTTTCTGGCTTGCCGGCCTGTATTAGTGTGGTTTAGTGACTTTGGGTTATATTTTTTTGAATTTAGAGGATTGTGGGAAGGCTTCCCTGTAAGGTCATGCCCATGCCGTTCAGCATTTTTTTTCAATGAAAACTTCTGAATTCAGTATCATATCAAATCAATGTATCATGCATGGTTTTGCTCCAATATAAAAATGCTTATCATATATCTACTAAAAATATGTTCTTTTTACATAAGCTATATATCAATCAATCAATCGGTCAATTAATCAATCAATCACGATCAACCACTCAATTGAACATGATCCATCAATCACTTGATCAGTCAATAAATCAATCACTCAGTGGAAAGGAAATTTTATTGTGACTGCTTTGGTCAATGACTTTTTCTGACTTTTACTATGGGTCCCAGCCAATAATTATCGTCGTTAGCAACCAAAGCTTAGGAGCTATACAACAGTTACTGTTCAGTCTAAAATAAAGTAAATTTGCCATTCAAAGAATAACTCAAAGAGGTGAATTCAGGTTGGGGCCATGATATACCTGTGGCCAAGATGCCCCAGCCGGTTTAAATCCCCCTGGGGTCAAGATAACCCAGGAAATTTTGGCCCCTGAAGGGACCAAGCTGCTCCTGGGTATCTTAGCCCCCAGGAGCAAAGTTGCCTAGGGACCAAGATAAACTGATACACCTGTACAAAAAAGTTTTTTTTTTCTGACTGGTTCCAGATTTTTGCTGACTGAATTTTATCAATAACTAAATTTTATGACATCGTTTTGGAAATTCTAATTTCAAAACATAACTGACTGTTTGCACTTTTAAAAACAAGTTATGACTCATTTTTTTGTTATAGAATGAACATAATTATATAATAAATACTAGCACTGACCAAAGTTTCATGAAAATCACTAGAAAAATGTTATCAGAAAATCTGTAAAAATTTAAGAAAAAAATCTTCTTTGTATGGGACCATGCAAGCACCCTGTGAGCATGGTAAAACCGAATTGCTATGGTAACCATTTGTAATTGTTGGTATCCTATCAAGAAAACCATTTGTTCTACTAAGGAATGTAGTTTCATTGGACTACCCTATTTTGCAAAAGGACCTATTTTTATCATTAATCAGTCTTCTTCGTGCTTTTTTGTTTCTGTTTAGGTATTTAAATTTGTTTCATGTTAAGAATCAAAAGGTTAACAGGTTTGTTTTCCCAGTTTTAAACACGTTAAAGAAAACTTTTTATAGCTTTCAAAATATGTGGATTAAAGCACAAACCTTATAACAGCATGCAGACTAAATAAGTATATCCACATATTGCACTGACAAATGAGCCATGGGCTTACAAAGTTAGAAAATTTAGTATTTCTATAACAAAGGATTGACAGAAGTACCTTATTTTTGCCCATCAGAAAGAGAAAACCAGTCCTATGTTTTACCCTGGGTGAGAAATTTCTTTTCTCAACCATCAGACAAGCATACCCTTTTGTGTGCCTGTCAGAGATTGTTTTGTCCCCGAGTACTAGCACTTTAAGCATCTCAAACTGCCAATTATTTCTGTATTTAGCAAATAAAAATGTACGCCTTATATTTACTTCCATATAAGGAAGTGACAAGCTGAGTGTCAATTGTCAGAGACAAAAATACTCTTGTACTGCATGCATTAAGACATATAGTAATTGCAGTCTGCTGATTTGATAAAAATGTCAAATTTTAATTTTGCTGAGAATTTTCTGCATAAATAAAATGCTGATTTAATATTTTCAAAAGGTGGGTGCAAATACAAAATTATTTTAACTTCCTCGCTTCTGTGAATAATGGTCAATTTGCATATTGTAAGCCTGCATGTTGCTTTGAACCAGAGTGCACAAAAGCACACTGGCAAAAAGATGAAAGAAAGCACATCTTAAAACTCAGCATGCTCGATGGTGCTCCAAACTGTAAATATTGACAGAATTACTCAACTTTGACAAAACATCATAACAGATTTAGCTTGTGAGAAATCATGCTTTTTGATTAAGCAAAAACAATTAAAGCTGATATTATTGTTTGTTTGTATTGAGGTTTTACATCCCTGTCGAAAATTTTTCAGTCATATTAGGATGGAGCAACCACTTTCTGGGTATTAACCAGTACTGTGGAGAGTTCATTTGCCTTGCTCAAGGACACAACAGTGCCAACAGTAGCGATTGTCACACAATATCTTCAAATTCAAACTTCCAATTTTGTTAGTAACGTTCCATGGCTGCATGCACTCTGTTCAAAAGGTTTTCTCATGCTGAAGCATATAATGATTCTTTGATAATACTTTTCTTCATCATAAGAAAACCAACAATATACATACATGTAATGTGAAAGCAAAGCTGCAGATCAGCTTCGCAGTCACTGCAAAGATGGTCAGCACCTTTGTTTTCGCTATACGAGTACAATAATATTGCTCTACTTTCTAAATCCAAAATTTCCGGTCTCTAGCCAATTTCTGTGCTAGTACAGCTCAGTTTGTGTTGGACCTGTTCGGAAACCACATTGTTTGTTTTCTGATGACCCGGCTCAATTATCAATTGTAAAAGGACTGGGATTTTCATAAGGCCAGTTCTCATCCTAACTGACTTAAAATGAAGTTATCTACTTGTGTTAAATTACTAAAATGATAAATGTATTTACTATGAGAGTTTAGTCAGCAACCACTGACACAAATACCACCAGATACTTTTGTAAACAATGTATGGTAGGGGACACAGGAATGCACCCTGTCGAAGGCCGTGTTACTAATGTAAAAACCTGTGCTGACCAAGGAAAGGGTAAACATTCTTTATGGAGGTCAAACTCTAACTTTATGATTATTAAACTACAAAAATATTTTAGCTTTAAAAATTGAAATAAGGAAGCATCAGATCACTGAAAATTTTTAGAATCATTTCTGTTGCTATCCAGTCAAGCATCCCCCCAGCATGAACACTTGATCATAGCTTTGTTTCTGTTTGCCGATGAATTTTCAAAATGCTTCAAACTGTTAAGGAAAATTTTCACCTTTTTCAACCCATTCAAGTATGCACCAAGGGCAAATGATGGTCTGAAACCCAGAGAAGATTGAGCCACAGCGCCACAAAACCGTTTGTCTGGATTTCCGACCAGGTGAGACACAAACCGATCTGTGAAGGCTAGAAACTTGAAATTTGGATATAAAAAGAAGAGGGTTTATAATATCAGAGTACTGAAAACAAAGGTGCTGATGAGCCGTGCAGCTGTTCTGTGCCTTTGTTTCTGCATAGTTTGCTGATGACGTGGCACAGTTTAAAATTTCAATATCTTCATAACAGAATACAGTGCAAACCTCAGTGACTTCTATTGTTCGATAATGCTCACCTGATACACCTACAGTGATGTAGATAATTATTTTTCGCAATGCGTACTGTACGCATCAAAATAAAGGTACAGTGTGTACCGACAATATTACTGTGTACGTGTTTTCTGAATGTTCATAATAAAATTATTCTAACCTCTCATTCAGAATGAAACTTATAGATATGTACACCTATGGATAAGACCATTATTCAATCAAGTAAACTGGTTGATAACTGTCATTGAGGCATGTTAAACCATACTTTTGTATCTTGCATAGATAATAAGAGAAAAAAAATGAGGAAAAAACATAACTGGCAAGGCCGTAGGACATGGAATACATCAAGTTTTAAATTAGAAAATATGACCAGAAATCGATGCAAAATGCCTATTCAATAAACCAAAGTGACACACTACCAATAAACTCCCATGAATTAACCTTTGGTGAACGGACACTAAACTTAGAGCTCGTTTATGGTACTGAAGATACATAATATATTGCATGATATGTAATATGAAACGATCAGAAGCTGCATTAATATTGTAACTACTTTTCGATTGTTGACAGAGCAGCCAGACAAAACTTGTTGACAAATTGTCATTTTTGTGACAATTTTAAAGGTATGTTTTATCTGTGTACGCATAGAATCAAAAACTGTTTGCGTACCGCTGATTTTTACTGCGTACATGGTACGCATAGGTCTGATATTTCTATGCGTACATGGCGAAAAAACGTGCATACATACGCAGTACACATCGTTAACTATTTCGCTGCACCTAGGATCAGGGCAACATGGATTTTGATTGCTCAAAAACCTTCATTTCTGTATCTTAAATTCAATAATTCAACTAATTTTCAGGTCAGGGGCAGCAATATTGTAAAGAATTGTGAGCTAGTAAATGAGCTTTCTCATGAGAAACCTGGCTAATTAATACTCAGTTTTGTCCAGAATGGAAAACCATCAAAGTCAAAAATGTGACATTTTGGATGGAAATGCCTTTTAATTCAACCGTTTCAATTTGGATGGAGAGTCCTAATTGAAGGCTTTACCATCCATGTTCAGAACAAGTTTTGGATGAAAAAAAACATGCACAATAGCCTTTTAATTGGAAATAATGGTGGCAACCCCTGGCGATCTTGGGTTTTTTGTTCAAACAGCATAATTTCAATGCATAACTAAGAGTGCCAGGCTTATATGAGTTAAGCACTCAGCCTTCAGCAATGTCAAGAAGTATATCTCTGTGATCATTTGTGTCAGAAAGCATGTCTTCAAGGCTTCCAACCAGGTCTGACACAAACCAGAAGGCAAAGCCACAGAAACTGGCTTGTGGCTTTTTCCGACTTCTAGGAGAATAGCTAGGATACAGATTCTGAACAAACACAAAGCTGCAGATCAACTGTGCAGTAAACAGTGCTGCTGAGACCTGGGCATCTGTTGTCATATGCAAAAATCTGGTCCCAAAGTTATAAAGTTATAAACTTTTTTCATGTTCAACTCAGCTGAGACTAAAATCTATCCTGCTCATGTTAAAATGCTAACAATCAGCATTTTGACATTTATCAACAGAATAAATTATGGTTTTGGTGATATGGATCTGAAATTTCAATATACATGTACATGTTCAGGACTTAAAATAATGTCAATTTTTATGGACAATTTAAAATTCAGTCTCAGCTGAGTTGAGCTTGAGACCCCGTTTTCATCAGGTAAATGTACTTACCAACGTCAGTCCAATAACCACTATTGTGACCAGTGCAAGAGTCATACAGGAATATGCCATAATTCACAGTTCAGTGATATAAACTATGTCTCACAAAGTTCTCTGTAGCTTTTTCTTCTAGATCCTTGCCAATTCTCTGACTTTTTCGTACAATTCTACTGCTAGTTCTTTTCTCTTTTCTTTTTTTTTTTTTTTTTTTTTTTTTTTTTTGGAACACTTCAGTTCTCTATGTTTTCTACAACTTCCTTTCAAACTTCTAACACTTTGGTATCTTTCTTATGTTCTAATGCTTCAATACTGGGGGGATTATTTTCTATATTACTTGAGTATTTTCCCCCTATTTTCTTCCTTTCAATTCTTTTTTCCTTCAGTTTCTTATTTCCTCCCTCTAACACTTTAATAGTCAGTAGTATATTTTTCCACAATAATACCTTTCTTACTATTCTTTCTATTAAGTTTCACTTTTGTATCTTATTTGTATTCTTATTTTCTAACACTTCAGCACCTCTCTAATATGATCCAACAATTCTTCAGTATTTCTTGTTTTAATGTCAATGTTGTTTTTATCCCAATTTCATATTTTCTTTGAACTCTTTATTATACTTGTTTTATTCAGTCTTGTTTCCATGCAGCTTCGGATACTTTCCAATTCTGCAGTACTTTTTTATGTAACTGCTTTAGATATTTCCCAACACCAAAGTCTCGTCAGATTCTCCAAATGATATCCCTGACTTAAGATTCCTGTTTACAAGTTTCTCTTTAGTTTTGAGAAAGGGGAAAATTTTAACTGTTATTTGTACAAAACATAAACTTCCTAAATTGGCAATTGGCAGCGCAATAGGTTATAGCATAATACAGTTATATTCAAGAAGCCAAACAGGTACCAGTTAAGCATTACAAAAGCATGCCCATAAGATATACAGGTTGTAAAAATTTAAAATTTTTAGTAGAAAATTTTTGTTATTTTTTCTTATTTTTGCTCAAATCATAGCTTGTGGGTACGCGTTAGAACCGTCTTATCCTGCATACCCCAGTTTTGCTATATAAATGTGGGGTATAATGGGGTATATATTACACGAACATGGTATCCTAATGGGGATATTAAACTGAAATAATTATCATTTCTCTGTTAATATGTATGGTATATTGAAGTTGCTGATAAGAATTGCCTGGAAAGCTCCTGCCTCCTTATGCAATGCCAAAGAGCAACCAGAACATACTCTTTTTTATGGAGAATTGATAATAATGGCATCATTTCTAAATTAACCTTGGCCCATCCCCTTTCTCATAACTTAAAGGAACTCAGTTTTACTTTTATGTATTAATATACACCAAATATTAAATCAAATTAGCCTTTAATATACACCAAATATACACATAGGAATAAGTTAGGGAACACTTTTAGCTCTTTGGAAAAGTTTAAAAAAATCCATTTTCCTTTTTTCTGGCGATGCTGAAATTTTTATCACATATATTTCATATCTTAGCCTAGCTACTGACCAATTTGTGGAAGTTAACAACATGTGTTTTTTTTTGCTATGGAGGATACAATGTGCCATATATGAAAAACTCAACTTTTACTGAATATGAGTTTGCCTTTTTGCTTCTGCACTCCGCAAAACTCAATTTTTAAAAGCGAAACAAGAATAAAATGTTAAATCGGATCGTGCTCAATGAATAGACAACTTCGGATTTAAAACTTCATGTTTCATTTCCAAACCAAATAATCCTGCAAAATCTGCAATTTTTGGATTTTGTGCAAATAAAGCCGTAAAACAATAATTCAACTATGAAGATATGACCAGAACGCGCATGTCTAAATTCCTGAAGGGTCAAATCGAATATCCGGCCCAACATTTTCAACCTGCAAAATGTATAGCCAAAGAACAAATCTTGATCATGAAACCTACCCCCTAAAAACTATGGATTTACCGCCGACAGTCGGACAGAAAATAAAGAATTTATGAGTAAAGTTCCACAAGCAATGCCTCAGCTTGATCCTGACGAAAAATTACTACAATGCCAGTTTACAGAACGAAGTTATCGCCACGAATATCAGTGCGTTTCTTACATCTAGCAAAAATAATTCTGAATCAAAGATGGCCGCTGTCCGCCGCAGTAAATGTTTGATGCTAACCATTTTTACATAGAAGCAACTTTTGATACTAAAGATTCTGATAAGGTGTCAAAACAGTCTTCATAATTTTTACAAAAAGGGATATATACAGTCCAAAGTTGGTAGTCACATTATTACAGGTGTTCCCTAACTTATTTCCATGTGTATATTTAATTAAATTAGCCTTTAATATACACCAAATATTTAATTAAATTAGCCTTTAATATACACCAAATATTTTAGAGTTAACATTGCACAAGTTTTTCAACTATCATAAGAAATCCTCAAGATTAGGATATAAATCCCTAAGATGAGGTGTTACTCTCTGCGAAATTTCGAAACACTGATAACAGTTCACGAAGCCTCCCAGCTTTAATACATTTAAATTGCTATTTGTCATTGGGTCGTCAGGTCTTATCAGATAGCTCTGATTGTATGGTCAGTGTTGAACTCGGGAGGTCAAATGATGTGACAGGAGAACACTGACAGACTCATCCCAGACCTGTGGCAGCATGAAAACACAACTATGTAAATGAGCAAGTTTTCATGAGAAAACCAACAATGTGATTTCTAAAAAGGAGCTGTACAAACACGGATGATGACTATAGAGGTTGGAAATTTTGGATTTAGCAAGTAGAGGAATTGTACTATCCCTGTAGCAAAAACATAGGTGCTGATCAGCTTTTGTTTTTTGCATATGCAAAATGTTGGTTTTCTCATGTTATTTTCAGCTGTATTTTTTTCTTAATATTTTTTTTTTGTTTTCTCATTTTTTTTTCTAAAAACAGATTGTGGGTACATACACGTTAGAACGGCATTAGCAAGGCGGTTCTAACAATTACCCACAATCAATGTTTTTAAACAAAATTAGAAAAATGTATACTCCTGCACACACAGCCGTACGTTGATTGGTTAGTGATCAGCCACAATGTGACATGCTAAATTTAGATGAAATGAACATCTGAAATGTACACCCACCTGTCACATTAAATTTAGATGAAATTTACACCTGCCAGCACTCATAACATGTAAACAGATACCTGTCAGAGTCTCAGGACAATGGTATTAATGCCCTATGACATGTTAAACTGCAGAAAGTGTCTGTTGCAACATAAGCAAACATGCATACAAACATAAGAATATAACAACATAGGGATCAAACATGATTTTCCATTCATTAATATTTGCTAGGTCCTTCAGGGAGTGTTGAAAAATGAGGATGTAGCCCGAGGTTTTCAACTTTCCCTGAGGGACCTAGTGGCTGTTTATGAATGACAAAATCATTTTTGACCACTATTATTGCATAAATTCTGCATAAACGAAAGAAATAATGGCACAATTATTCAGAGCCCCGTCACAATTTCATATGCATAAAAGCCAGGTGGAGTTCGGTTACTCAAAATAGCATGTGCTTTGCATGGCTCCCTGTACCGAGCATAAATAAATGTGGTGTATTAACAGCACATGCACATGTGAATTGCCTCATTAACTGAATACACAGCTTATTTCTTCGTTAATAATCATTTTCTTCGTTAACATGGGTATTTATGCAAGAATTTATTAGCATGTACCTTTTTCGAAGATTTTCAAAAGTGTAAGACTTTCTTATTAAGATTATCCTTGCTTGCAGGACCGGATATAAAAAAGTAAACAACAATGTTATTATTGTTTGAGTAAAATTTTAATATTTATTTAAAAATCAACAGAGTTGACTTGTTATAAATAAGAAACAGAAACAATAGCATACTTATCTACAGGGAGCTGAGACTGACAAAAATAAAAGATTAACCCACTCAGACAAGTGGATGTCATACTATGTATGCAAACAATACTACACTGGCTGGCTTGGTTTCAAATTGAATTAATGAATTGTATCTCTTTGGGAGTAACAATTGGCCTAGTGGTTAGAGCTTTGGATTCCAGGCCCCGAGGTTATAAGTGACGATATAAAGTGGGACCCCGAGGTTATAAGTGACGATATAAAGTGGGTCCCCGAGGTTATAAGTGACGATATAAAGTGGGTCTATATGTTACATTGCTTGTAAATTTTATGTATAGCTGGATTATCTACTGATTATATTATGTGAAACTTTAAACTCCAAAGGTGTATAAGCCAGTCAATGTAACTTATAGATACTTATTTGTCATGAATTTGTGTTTCTCGTGTGGTACCATTGGTTGGTAACCTTAGTACCATATTAGCACCAATTTCATTACCAATGGTGCTAAATATTAATGCAAATGGTACAATGTTACCAACCAATGGTACCACTGGAAAGGCCCTGAACACATGCATGATCAATAGAGGATCTTACATGAGTGGTCATTACCACTGGTGTAAGATTCATTTTATCTTTTAACTTTTAAAGTTGATTTTATCGCCTTCAAAGAATACATATTTTTAATGAAAATTTACATTGTTGTTATGGACGTCGTCCATGACGTTACATGTTCCCGCAAGTGTTCATACAAATGTGGTCAAAACATCTTTTATTACATGATGTTATCCACTGGAAAACAGAGATGTCATATGATAATGAAGACATTTTTCACCAAAGCTATCCTACAATGTTCAAATACCTGTAAATTTTGTATGTCTCACTCGAGCTTTTAGAAGAAATGCAACACTCTAAAAATAAAGGCATTGAAGGTCCCATTTGCATCCAGATGTTTCATGACCAGACATTTGTAGAAAACAGAATATATCACAAAATTAAGACACAACCAAGTTTCATAGAAGAAATGAGCCGCCGCATAAGAAAACCAACAACATGCATAGGCGAAAACAAAGACGCAGAGTAAATGTACAACTGATCAGCATCTTTGTTTTCACTACACAGATAGTACAGTCCCTCTTCTTCCTAAATTCGAAATTTCAAGCTTCTAGCTTGCTTCTGTGCTTGTACAGCTCGGTTTGTGTCAGACTTGTTCCGAAACCACATTGTTGTTTTTCTCATGATGTGGCTCAAATGATTATGACTGAACCATTCATATCAGCCATGTCACCAGAAAACCTGTCTTCGGGGTTTTCTACCAGATACTGGGAAGCTAACCTGTGGCTTTTTTTTGTTTTTGTTTTGTTTTGTTTTGTTTTTACATGTATTTGTAGAAATTAGGGTTTCTTTCATGATCAAGCTAATAATGGACGTGAAAGCTCTAAGAATAGAATACAACCCAAATACAAAATTGTTATACCCCCCAGCAAGAGCAGTCAGGATAGCTCGTCAAATACCCCGATCTTGCTAAGATCCCTGAACAGCTGGATTAAGATAATAGAATTTCATGATCATTGAATTTTTTATGTACAAAGGCAATCTATCCTGCACAAAGTAAACATAAAATTTGGTAGATTCTTTAATTCTAGCATCGGGCTTGAAAATCTATAGTCAATCTTATCAATGGTAAAGAGGTAGTCTTTCTGTATTGTTTGAAGACAACTGTTGTTAGTGGCAGATATCTACAGCCATTTATGATACAACAACAACATCCCAGAAAACAGTGATCTTGCAAGATCGTGGTATTCAACAAGTTTCCTTGACTGACAGTGTCAACCAAAGACCATTATTTTATGTTGTTGTAATGTTAGAATTTTAACTCTTATTACAGTAACTATTTGAGACATGTCATCATATGACCAACAATGTGGTGGAAATTTTGGATTTAAAGAGTGTAAATGAATTATACTATTCGTGTAGCAAAAACAAAGGCAAGCCTTTGTTTTCACATATGCAGATTGCTGGTTTTCTCATGCGGCAGCTCATTAAGACAGGGCCTCGGCTTTATACCACAGAGGCTGCAGCCTTACTCTGAGGAATTCATAATTTCTAACCACAGTCAAAGTTAAACACTGATACAAGATACCATGAGCCTATACAGAATCTGTCATGGCAGACAATTACCATTACAAAAACTTATCCATGCAATATACAGACACAATTTCTGCTGTAAAAAAATCAAATTTCATTAGAAATTTTGATGTTTTTTATATTTTTGCTCAAAAACATTGGTTGTGGGTACACATTAGAACCACTTCCCACAATCTGTTTTGGATCAAAAATACGAAAAATAGGTGTTCCCCTGCAAACCCCAGTTTTTCTATATACATTTCACGGACATGTTTTCCTGGTGCAAAGGACTTATCATTGGTAACAATCTAAAAATTAACAAAAATATACAAAACAGGGTAACAATCAGCCCATGTAGTTATAACTATGTAAAATCTATATAATCCTATATATACATTAATTGTAAAAAAAAAAAAAAAAAAAACATAATAAACTATTCAAAATATAACAAAAAATAAAATAAACTGGATTTCATTTTAACATAAAAAGGTAAAGTTCACAGTAAATATAAATATGTAGTATATCAATATATTGCAAAAAAATTGTGCTTCTAGCTGATTTTTAGTTTAAGCTTCCGTATATAAAATTATGAAGTCAGATCAAACCTTTCGGTAACACAAAAATACATTATACAGGGCAATCCCGCTATACAGCACCTTGAATTAACGCTGTGTTGAATATAACATGAGGGCACCTTGTATCCCAAATTTTCGCCCACCCACTTTTGGAGAGAAAAAAATGTGGCGGCGATCGATTGTCAGGCGTTTACCAAAATGCAATTTTCTTACGATTTCTCTTTATGGTACTATGAGAACAATTGATATCTTTTGCACATTTTTACTTTAAGATCGCATTTTCTGATAGAAACTGAAAAGAAATTTAAAAAAGTTGTGGCGATGATTAATTGTCAGGAATTCGCCAAGGTGCAATTTTCTTACAGTTTCTCTTTATGGTATTATGAGAACAATTACTATTAACTATCTTTTGCACATTTAAAGCTTACAGATCATGTTTTCTAATACAAAGCATAATGTGTGTACAAACCACGTCGGCTGCGTGTATATTCACAAGTGATAATTACCTTTTCAGTGATTTTTAGAGACACTATCAATTTCTTGCGAAGCGTGAATGACACACATTGTTATCTTAATTAGGCATAAAAGTTTTTACTTTTGTTTATTCCATTTTACAAGGACTCTGTGGTAAACAGCCAATTTGCTGGTTTAAACCAATAAATGCACCAGAAATGTGCTTTTCCCCACTCACACAAATTACAGAAACAGCACAGCCTGATCTGACTTGATAGATTTGCATTACGCGACTCACCTATAATGCGCCTGTTACTTGTGGCCCTGACCAGTGCTGTATAGCGGGATTGCCCTGTACTGGCAATATCATGAACCTAGTAGCACATGGAATTGCCCAATAAAAAGAACAACTGGAAAAATATAACAAAACTTAGACCCACAACCAATATGGTAAAACTATAAAATGATTTTCAGATAAGAGATTCTGCACATGTAATAAATGAGCCGTCGCATATGAAAACCAACGGTATGCATAGGCAAAAACAAAGGTGCAGTAACTGCACAGTTGATCAGCGTTTTTGTTTTCGCTACTTAGAAAGTACAAGTCCTCTTCTTCTTAATTCTGAAATTTCAAACTTCTAGCCTGCTTCTGTTGTACGCCAGTCTGTGTCGGACCTGGTCGGAAACCCAGATTGTTGGTTTTCACATGTGAAGGCTCAAATTATAATATGAATCAAAAGAAATATTACACTAACCCAGTGGATTTCACCAATAAGCAACATCATGAGAAAAATAGCACAGATTCTTGCAGTCCGAACAGTGTTGTAATACCTAGACCTCATCGTCGGACAATCTAAGCACCAAGCTCAAGGCATATATTTCACAATGATGCTCTTACATGTATATTCTTTATTACTGAAAGACATATCAAAGTCAATAAATATATATTTATAAGCTGTAAAAATACAGCAACTTATCGGTACAGAGAAATAGAGACAGATTATATTTCTACTAGATTATAGGCTTTATCTTCACTCCCATCCAAAAAGTGTTATTGGACCCGAGTCTACTAAAAAGCAATAATACACTACTAAATTTACTCTCCAAATCAAGAAAGAAATTGTATATAGGTACTTTTACAAAACTTGTTACAATAATTTGAAAAATAGAAAATCAGCGAAATAAGTCATGGGACAATTTCCTAATTTACAGTATATACCAAAATAAACCTAAAGCATACTAATGGTCAGATTTATTGTACATGTATGTTTATACTTAAGAAATAGATTAGCTCTAGCAGTGAATTGTTGAGTATTAATTCACTGTTTGGAGGTCAGTTGTAAAGATGATCTAATCACGAGCGCGTAGCGCAAGTGATTTATCTTCTTACAACTGACCGACAAACAGTGAATTATTACTCAACAATTCACGCACTTGAGCTGATCTATTTCGATTCTAACACACAATAAACGGAATAAATGTTGCTGAAACCCTCGATATCGTTCAGCTTTCCGCCATTTCATTGCAGATATCCCGCCAAATATTTGACTGTAATGCTGGTATTTACACACACTTATTACGTTTGTTGTGCGCTCAAACGATGTTTCACCGTCTAACGCTGCTTTGTGGGATAGCTGACATCACAAATGCCGCAAAGTAACGTCACGCTTATTCGCCCAGTGAATTGTTGCAGGCGAAGTGTGTTAGAATTATAAGTTATGACACTGTTCAGCTACACTGTGTTCTGTGCCTTCACTCGGATTGGATCCGAGACGTCCCTAACTAGTCTACATAAACTCCTAATAAAAAAGGAGGAGTGTATTTTAAGTTTTAGGGATGCCAGGATGTTTCATTTCCATTTCATTTTGCTTTAAAATGCACAGCCCCAGCTGACAGGCTGCCCTGTGGTAATCTTATCTGGGGCTAAAACATTTGAGCTGTGATACGAGAAACAGGTCTTTGGGGTTTCTGACCAGGTCTGACACAAACCAGCCTGTTCAGTCACAGAAGGAGGCTAGAAGCTTTAAATTTGGATAAGACAAAAAAAGCAAAAACAAAAGCGATGATCAGCTTTGCAGTTTTCAGGCAAATATCCCACAAATGACACCACTCATTAAATTGCTGAAAATAGGACACAAACCTTCTTCCCACCTGTAAGCCAGAAACAACCAATGTGACTAAAAACAACCAATGCAACTAAAATCAATAGAGTGTAAGATGCATATATGTGTACCTGTCTTGGAACAGCTTTTTTATTATTTTTTATTTCTTTTGGCATGCTGTTCCCAAACAGGTGTTTAGTTCCTATGGTCACATATTGATTTCATCTAAGTTGGTTGATCCTAGTCACGTTGGTTGTCTCTGGATGACCAGTGTACTACATGAGCCGCCTCATGAGAAAACCAACAATTTGCATAGGCGAAAACAAAGACGCAGATCAGCTTCGCGGTAACCGCGAAGCTGATCAGCGCCTTTGTTTTTGCTACTAGGAAAGAACAATCCCTCTTCTTCTTAAATCTGAAATTTCAAGCTTCTAGCTGTCTCCTGCGGCTGTATAGGCCAGTTTGTGTCGGACCTGTTCAAAAACCACATTGTTGGTTTTCCCACGAGGTGGCTCAATTATGGATTTAAGAAATTCCTATAATTTAATCTCATCTCTTCTGGATCATGTGCTCCTCTAAATGTCGGCACTCAGATTTCAACTTCACAAACTCCTTTGCCACTTCATCATTAGTCCGCTGTGATAGAATTCTCAAAATGGTCCAGCCGGTCTCGTCAAGGTGCACACGGCGTCCCAGAGTGCACCAACACGCACAGCTACCGCGTTCTGCTATACTAACAAGCTGCATAACAGCTACACCTATGAGTCTGTCCTCCCGAGCAAAACAGTAGTCTTTCACACAGTAATGCAGTTCATAGGATGATGGTTCATCTTCGTTTCCTAGAATGCTGTTGATGAGAAAATATAGATAAAGTTAGCCATGTCATGAAAACATGCCTTTTGCATTACAGCCTTAGAATGAGAAAACCAACAATCTGGGTTTCCAAACAGGTCCGACACAAATCGGCCCGTACAGTCACAGAAACAAGATAGAAGCTTGAAATTTCAGATTTACGGAGAAGAGGAATTGTACTATTCATGTTGCAAAAATAGAGGCGCTGCTCAGCTGTGTAGGTGACCTACAGCTTTGCTTTAGCATATGCAGATTTTTGGTTTTCTGGTGTGGCAGCTCATTAGTAAAACCAAAGCTGCAGAAATGAGATGTGTAAACCAGTGCCTTTGTTTTTCCATACAAAGATAGTAAATTCTTCTTCCTTCTGAATTGGAAATTTCAAGCCTTTCGCCTTCTCTAGCTCTACAGCATTTGAGCCTCATCATGAGAAAAACAGATTTTTGCTTAGCGAAAACAAAGGCACCAATCAGCTGTGCAGTAACTGCACAGCTGATCAGCACCTTTGTTTTCACTAAACAGAAAGTACGATTACTCATCTACTTATACCCAAAATTTTAAGACTCTATCTTTCTTCAGTGGGTGTATAGGTCGGTTTGTGTCGGACCATGTCAGAAAGCCCTAAGACCAGTTTTCTCGCGTTGCGGCTCATTTGATATATATAAACAAAAACATTTGGGCCTCTGCATGAGAAAACCAGCAATTTGGTTTTTCGATCAGGTTCGACATGAACTGGCCTGCACAAGCACAGAAGATGGCTAGAGGCTGGAAATTTTAAATTTAGGAAGAAGAGGAATTGTACTATCCCTGTAGTGAAAACAAAGGCGCTGATCAGCTTCGCAGGAACTGCGCCTTGTTTTGGCATATGCAAATTGCTGCTTTTCTTATTCGACGGCTCATTTTCTTTTTTTTTTTTTTCATGCTGAACTGATCTTAATCTTTCACCAAGTAATGCACCTGGTACGATTTAATGATGTCATTCCAACCGGAATTATTATTGGCATGTTATTACATGAGGCAAACTTACAAATGGAAGGTTTCATTGAACTTTGGTGACCAGTTGTTGCTCTTAGATTTGGTGGAATGTCTTCTCTTCTTGTCACTCAGATGGGGACCAATCATGTTCACCTCCACAAACGGCCGGAACATACCAGATGTCTGCCACTTCAGGTCGTTAGCCGCAACCACTGCAAATGTAGAGAAAATATGAAACTAAAATTAGCTGTGATATGAAATAAACAATACTTCTAAGCTATTGGACATGAAAAGAGAACAATATGGATCATAAATAAGCCGCATCATGAGAAAAGTAACATTTCGCACATGCGAAAACATTGGAGCTGATCAGCTTTGCAGTTACTGCAAGTTTATCGTTGGAGTCACCGCAGAGCTTATCAGCACCTTTGTTTTCGCTACAAGGATAGTATTATCGTCTGAGTCACTGCGAGGCATATCAGCACCTTTGTTTTTCTACAAGGATAGTATAAGTCCTCTACTTTCTAAATCCAAAATTTCCAGCCTCAAGCCAGCATTTGTGCATGTATAGCTCGGTTTGTGTCGTATCTGTTCAGAAACCACATTGTTGGTTTTCTCATGAATCGGCTCAATATGTGTATAAACAAGAAGATACTGTGCAAAATGTCAACACAATTATGGTCTTTGAGAGAGCTGTACATTCATTAGTTGCAAACAGTGACTAAGTTTTGGTTTGGTTATGGCATCATGTCCCAGTCATCAATGTTTCAGTCATGTCAGGATGGAGCCACCGCTTGCTTGATATTAACCAGTAATGGAAGTTAAAGCTTAAAGTGTCTTAAAGGGAGTAAGTAAGTAAAAACTTTATTTTAAGAGGGTGACCCAATTGGTTGTGAGTTTAAAGTGTATTGCTTAAGACCACTTCAAGGCGGAGGTAGGCATCAAACCCAGTACATCTTGCTAGGCAGTCGTCTGCTCTACCGCTCGGCCACCTAGTGATTATCTGGCTGTGGATGGACTCAATACAACGGCCTCACCAAGGCGGTTCTAACCAGTACTCACAATCTATATTTTGGATTAGTGGGTACTTACTTCACATACAAATTGTCCTGATGTGACTTGGAATCCTGTTTCATCCATAACAAGATTATTTTGAGCAGGGTCATGAGAAAACTGGATTTTTGCCTATTCGAAAACACAGGCGCAGATTCTAGCCATCTTCTGTATCTGCACAGGCCAGTTTATGTCCGATCTGGTCGGAAACCCCGATCATTTACCTTTGACAGTAACTTTATGTTCCCCAGTTCCAGGATGGGTGAACAGGTCCACCTGTACAGAGATCTCACCGACCGAGTCTGTCTGACTGGGAGTGTCCTGCGACGTCTGCTTATTCACGAACGTCTTGATCAGTGTGTCCGTTGTCTGCGTATACAACGACAGGGCATACTTCAAGGACTGTAACTCCTGACTCTTGTCCAGGAAGGTTTTCTTCAGCCCCTGCCCACACGCGTGGAAGTACACTTTGATAGCCTCCAGGGCCATGTCTAACACGGCACACTGTTTGGGGGTCAGGTTCTTCTCAGCTTCCTTTGACATGTCCTGATAAAATCAAGAAATAAATTCAATAAATCGTTTACATATAAAAAGTTTAATGCCAATTGTAGTTCAATTTAAGTTTTCATAACATGCAAAACTAAAGAACTCCTTCTTTACAATAGAAACATTCCATATTAGGTTAAAGCATTTTTCCCCCAAGTTCTCTTTAAACGGCAATAAACTTGATTATGTAATTGAAGAGAGGCATTCAGCGCATATTAATCAAGATAATAGAAGCATTTCACAAATCATTAATAATTATCCACTTTCTATTGTTTTGGAAACTCTTTTTTAAAGAAACACATAGAAAGAAAAACAGAACGAGAACTGAGTAAACAGCAGAAAACTATCATAAAACATTTACACCGGCAATTAAACTGAAGTAGAACTGCAGATACAAATTAATCTTACTCAACTTAATGTGAATCTACAATGAAACTGGGTGTTAAGGACTATATGAGCTGCCACTCCATTAATACCCAGCTGATGTATAACATCCTGGTCAACAATTTTTAGTAATGCTGATACACAGCCATCACTTTCTGGGTATTAGCTTGAATTCCATCTACACAGCACAAAATGTGTTACTAAAATATCCATAAACAATTTAGTCTTTTAAATGAGAAAATCTGTGCTTTTGGGTGATAAAAACATCCATGCTTTTCAATACAAATCTTCATCTTCATAAAAATTGATCCTGCTTTTAATTTATGGTCATCTGCCTTCCATATTAAATGTGCCTACACCTACACCAGCATGTTTTTTGGTATCTAAAGGCCAATAATGCACTATATGAACATCACAGATATGATCTGCAAAGAGCTGTCACATGAACAAATTTTAAAATAAAAATATGAAAACGGTTTCCTGGAAACAAGTAAGACTTATAAATCCAGATGTTCAACTTTATTCTTCTAATTGTAGAACTGCTGAAAAACAAGGGGTAAAGGAAAAAGTATCCCTGATGCAAAATTAACAGAATGCTAAAAAGGATCTACAAAATAAAGCATGCAACATTCATAGGACAGGGAAAACAATGGATAAATTACAAGTATCTTGGTCATTTTGTTGTCATAATCTTTAAGCTCTTTTATAACTAAACTGACATGTTGTTACTGGTTGATGTTCACAGGTTATCAGGAAAACATGTCCGTGAATATTATACCCCACTAAACTCAACTTTTATGTAGTGAAAATGGGGTTTACAGAGGTACACCTATTTTTCATATTTTTGATCCCAAACATAGATTGTGGGTACTCGTTAGCTAGAACTGACTCGCCAAGGCAGTTCTAACATGTACCCACAATATTTGAACAAAAATAAGAAAAAAAGTCAAAACTTTTCTGATAAAATTTTCATTTTTTATTGCTGAAAAATTATCTGTATATTGCATGGGCATATTTTCGAATGTGCTTTATATTCAGTCGGAGAAAAATCCTTTTTATACAATTTTACCCAAAAATCTTGTGTGTTTTTGTTGCTTTTTATTTTTTGGTCATTTTTTTAAATTCCTGATCTAGAATAACCAAAATACTGCTGCATTAGGATAACATGCCCAAGTAGGTATATATGTTTCGTTTTGCCGCTTAACAATTGAAGACAACAGTTTTTCAGTCATGTTGGCCTATTACTCAGTGCTCTAAGGAGTGACTATGTCTAATTGCTCCGGGACACAACTTTGTTAGGTTCAAACTCCCAACCTCAGGATCCAGAGTACAACACTAGGCCACCACACTCCCCCATGAATACATCATCATATCATTCTTATCTTATATCATTTTTTTCCTTATCTTTTTATTTATTTTCGTTTTATTTTATTTATTTATTTTTTTGCTAGAACAAAGATTGGATTTTTTTAGATTGAAATCAAACATGAACCATCAACATTTATCAAACAAAATGATCATGTTTTTTAGCTGTAAAAATTGCATTCTAATGCACTCGAGAATGTTACGCGACGTCTTATTGGATAACCTCAAAAATTTGCGACAGTATATTCTGCGATGTACCGTCGGAAACCTAACGTCATGAGCAACGTCGCTTCTGATTGGTTAACGTCGTGGTTATACGTCGCTCGTCACGCTCACATTTCGTGAAAAAACAAAGCATTTTTCGATGTTTATAGTTAAAAAGTACATTAGAATGGGGATAACAATATTCAAATTTTTCATTTGGGGTGGTATATCGTCGGATATACGGTCGGAAATCATGTTTTACGGCTCCGCTAACGCGTCGCCGTAAAACAAAATTTCCGACCGTATATCCGACGATATACCGCCCCAAATGAAAAATTTGAATACAGTTATCCCCTAAGTATATCACATGGGCATGTTATCCTACTCATCAGCTGCACATGGGAGGGTTACCACCTGAATCATGGGTACATTCATTGGCATTTGGCTAACATGGTTGAGGAATAATCGTGACACGTCTTCAATCTTGGCCTGAGCACTCCCGGGTAGGACTAACAGCTGAAATGATCACCCAGACACATTGTGATACACTACCGAAGCTAATCCTGCTTAGTTGGTGTAAGACACATTGTGATACACTACCGAAGCTTCCTGCTTAGTTGGTGTAAGGGAAATATGAGTCACCGCCTAAGAAAACCAACAAACTGCAAATGCGAAAACAAAGATGCGGATCAGCTGTGCAGTAACTGCACAGGTGACTAGTGCCTTTGTTTTTGCTACACAGATAGTACAATCCCTCTTCTTCTTAAATGTGAAATTTCAAGCTTCTAATCTTCTTCTGTTACTGTACAGGCCAGTTTGTGTTGGACCTGGTCAGAATTCCAAATTGTTGGTTTTCTCATGCAAAGGCTCAAATATGAGCAACAACAGAAGAAAACAGTCTTTGGAATTACCCACCAGGTCTGACACAACCTGAGTTTGACACAACCTGGTCTGTACAGACACAGAGGAATCCTAGAAGATTGAAATTTTGGTTTAAGGAGATGTGGAACTGTTCTATCTGTGAAGGAAAAACAAAGGCACTGATCAGCTGAAATGATCACCCAGATGATCTGTATCTTTGTTTTTACAAATGCAAGAAGTTGGTTTTCTCATGCTAAAGCTCAAGGTTCACCAATCCAGGTTAGCAAAGGGAAAGAAACAGGCTGGGTTAGCTGGAAAAGGGAAATAACTAGCAGGAGTCACATTTCTGCTCCACTCTAGATGGGAATGGTGTAGTATTAAATTCATCAATTTCTTCATTTACACAACGATCTGGGTATCTTGTTGTCATTGTAGCCCTGTACTGTCATGCTACAAACTCTTCACTACATGGCAATCCCATTTAATTTCAACTTGCGAATGGTTGAAACTTTACATGTGTACTCTATAAGGTGAAGGGAAAAGAAATTCCAACACTTAAATGGAATTTTTGTTTCGTTTTATGTCCCAGTGAACAATTTTTATTTTTCAATCATATTGTGACAGAAAGTTTTAACATCACTTCCTGAGTGACTGAAGGGGAGTTAAATGTTGTGCTAAAGGACACAAACACTCACATGTATTGTTTGAACCCCCGTCCTCTAAATCCAGAGTTTGACATTATTAGCAGCTAGGCAACCATTCTCCACTTATGAAAAAGTGATCTGGCCATTTCATTATAATGTTCTTATACATGCAAAGCACATTTTCTCATGATAATACTCATTATTTTTCTTCTTCTTTTTTATCTATGGCAGAAATGTGACTCCTTACACCACCTACACCACATGACAAGTCAGGAAATGTATTCTCCTCTTGGTATCACAACCAATCAAATTGTAACAATCAACAACTGTACTGTAAGCTCATAGGACCACCAAGACAACATGTGACCAGGTCATGTGACTGCATGACAGGTCATGTGACTTACAGCGGCAAACAAGAGAAACTTTGGTAAATACATTTCGTCATGTACCCGCTTTGCAGTGAGAGTTAGAAACTGTAAGAGATTAACTGGTGATTCATTCATTGAAACAAATAGTATTGTTGTGGTTATTGATTTAAACCCAAACAGAGGAAAAATATAAGGTGGGTATATGCTTATAGATTTGTAATTCTTTATTAAGACACAGCATGAAAAACTATCTATCAGGATTCGGAAAAGAAAAATACCAAACCACCTTATTCTTTTTCTGAGCCACAGTCACAATATGAGCCTCTGTGGGACAAACACAGTCATTACATTGCCACCCAGGGAAGCATATGGTGAATAGAGTTCAGCACACGATGTAAGCTTTAATACAGGATCCAAGATTTCTAAAGAGACAGTCCAAATGTAGAAATGTTTGTTCCCCTAAATTCATACAAAATCTCCAGGAGGGTTCGAGCAAACTTCTTGAGCTCCCTCTAACTCCGCCACTGCAATGTTGAGGCTTGTTCAAGTCTTAGTTCAAACGACACATAAAAATATATTTGAATGGTCACAAAGGGGCTCGTATTGTTTCCTTTCCCATTACCAATACTAATACATATATGTCAGTAAATGCTAAAATAACACCTTCACCAGATAAGTGGCAATTAAAATTATGATATACATATTTTCTTAATTTGCTTGTCTGATTTTTATCTTAACATTCACAGAGGGCATGTCAAAACTAAAATTTTCAAGGGCAGGCTTTCATATACAATTCATATACAAATTCATATATAAGCGACAATTTACCTCGTTATAACTCGCCTCATTATAAAGCGGTTTTCAACATATCAAGGCACTGTCGAATGGCTCCCAAATTGGTTATTTGGTACATGTATATGTTTATAGAAAGTAACCTCATTATAACATGGATCATTTATAATGCAGTCTGCCTCTATGTATCCCAAAGATAGCATTATAATGAGGTTGACCTGTGTGTTATTTATCAGGATTTGTCCACTTTTTTGTCACTTACAGCTGCAAATTAGTTAGCATCAGATACAGTATTCTGATCATAAACTGTCATTAACAGCTTACAATAAATGATCCGCGGCACTAGAAGACCCGTCTTCGGGGTTTCTGACCAGGTCCGACAAAAACCGATCTGCACAGTCACAGAAAAAGGCTAGAAGTTTGAAACTTTTTATTTCAGAAGAAGAGGAATTGTACTATCCGTGTAGTGAAAACAAAGGTGCTGATCAGCTGTGCAGTTACTGCACAGTTACTGCACAGCTGATAGGCGCCTTTGTTTTTGTAAAGGCAAAAATTTGGTTTTCTCATGACGCGGCTCAAATGATCTGTTGCATACTATTTCAATTGCCACAAAATCTGGTGAAGTTTTGAAACACTAAGCTCCCAATCCTGGTTATTGGTATAAACAGTCTTAAACAGTTTCAAAAGTTTTCTATACCTTGTCATCACCCTGAAAAAGAATATTTCAATACTGTAATTGGTAAAATAACAGCATCTGTGTTGTGATGAGAGAAAAACGGTCATCATAGTTTCCAACCAGGTCTGACACTAAATGGCCTGTACAGCCACAGAAGAGTGCCAGAAGCTGGAAATTTCAGGTTTAGAAAGGAAAGTGATTATACTTAAGAAAGTGCTGTTCCGCTGTCCAGTTACTGTGTATTTGTTTTCATATACACAAGCTGGGGTTTTTTTTCATGGCGAGGCTAAATTATCATGTGACATCGATGATATTGAGCAGATAATTCCATGAAATGCTGCTTTAATAGCAATATGCACCGAACTGGGTGTCATTATTACATGATATAGCATGTTAACAGCTAATTCAAAGTTAGAATAGCATTATAACATTCTTTATTTAACAGATACAAATCTACATATTCATTATGGTAGGTTAAGCTTATTAAGTTACAGTATGCACGTGATGCTGATGAACTATATCTATTCAACTTCTATGCTGTGCAAATTACCGAAGTTAACACTTTAAGAATCTGTTGAAAATAAACAGTTTATATTAATTCCGGCTTAAAAAAAACAGTTTAGCAGCAATGTAGAGTACGTCACTCAGAAAGACAGAGCAACTATAAACTTCATCAGAAAAACATGTCCAGGAAATTTATACCCCCCCCCCCAACCCAAATTTTATATAATAATATACTATTAATTTCATTTTTCCTGCAAAACATAAATTGTGGGTATTGACATTAGAACCACCTTGCCGAGGCAGTTCTAGCATGTGCCCATAATATGTGTTTTGATTAACTATAAGAAAAATATCATACTGCATTTACACTATGTTCCAATCGGCCCCGGCAGCCACGATTGCAAGAAACGTAGTGTGCCGTGGAGTTTTGGTAATACATTTCTCTGATTTTCAAGATCTATTACGTTTTGTTACATTTTCTTACGTTGTATTACGATATCCGTAACAAGCCGTGGTAGTGATAAGCCAGTGTGTGACGGAGGCACTAAGGTACTTTACGGTTATTCACGATCTATCACGATTATTAGCAGGTTCTATTACGGTCTGTTACATTCTGTTGCGGTCAGTTGCGTTTTGACCATGGCGTAACACGTTTTTTTCGGTCTGTGAAGGTCAGCTACGGACAAAACATAGACACCATACAATATAAAGCACATTTTTTTCCTTTTGTATACGAGTAAGTCCTTTGAAATAATGACAATCGCGCTCCTCAACAACCGACTGCAGAGTTGATTAAGACAGTTCGGGATTGTAATTCTTATTCAATTGCATAGTGCAGCGTATGGTCTGTATTGTTCACTATAGTGACTTCTCCAATATGAAGGAACTTGTCCCCATGATATGCCATTTTATATCTATAAACTTCACGCGCCGTGATAACCGTAACAGAACGTGACATACGTAGTAGAATGGGGTGAACACCGTCAAAGACCGTAACCTTAATGCAACTAAACGTGTTGAGTATTCCGTAGGAAACGGGACGAGACGTGAGACGACCGTGATTAAACGCAACAGAACGTGGAAGATCCGTAGCTTGCCGGGCTATTCACTAGCTTCCCGTTGCACTACGGACCGCATCCACGTTTCGCTACATACTGTTACATTCTGTCACGGTGTGTTACGTTCAGCCCGTTTTATCATGGCCCATTACGTTTCTCATTTCCGCCGTGACTGCCATGGCAGATCTTTAAACTGTCAAAAATTTTGTCACGGTGTCCACGGTTATCCCGGCGTGCTACGTTTGCCTATCCCGTTCCCCTGCGTTGCCTCACGGTTATCCCGTTTTGCTCACGGTTGTCTGAAATGTGGCCGCCATGACTGTTGGGAACATAGTGTAAACGCAGTATCAACATGTTTCATCTGAAAATATTCAATTTTTACAGCTTCTAAAAAATCTGTATATTCCGTGGGTGTGTAAATAACTTACATTATACCTAATAAAGACAATGATGTACCAGCACATCTATGGAGCAAAAATTATATCCGAAAGTAATCATTAAAGTCAAAGAAGCAGAAGATGGCCAGAAGCTTGAAATATATGATTTAAGAAGAAGAGGGATTTCACTATCCGTGAAGCGAAAACAAAGATGCTGATCAGCAATTTCTGTATTCTGCATATGCAAAAAGTTGGTTTAATCTGATGTGGCTCTATTACTCTTCAACAGGGCTCAGGAAATTTTGATTTCCAAATCGGTCCAGCCAAGTGATGACGTCATCGGCAATGTACGAACGTGCATTGTCATACATTGATACATAGTCACGAAAACTAATGACATTTATTATTTCAGGGTTACTTACTAATGTATTTGTAGAATTAATTGTAAATAGCTTGTTTTAAACTGAAATAAAAATGCCAAGAATACTTTGAAATTTGTAGTTTGTTCTTTCATATTATTCCGTAATCAAATCCAATTTTATAAGGTTTTCCCAGCATTTAATTATAAGTATGCTGGTACCCAGCATCATTGTATTGTACTGCATAAATTCTGCCATTGTTGGCACACCTCGGACGAATATACTGGTGCATTGTGCTGCAGCTGGCCACCACATTAAATTTGCTGAAGTGCTCGTCCCTGTGCCACGTCGAGGCCCAGCACATCCGACTTCGAGAGGTTTTTTTTTTTTTTTAAATGTTTTTATTAAGAGATCCAGCAAGGTTGTACTTAGCTTAAAGTGCGTTTAGCATTAGATCGTACGATCTAGCATACGATCGTACGATAGTTTTCAAAGTAAATTGGGCAGTTGGAAAACTTCTTCTGTCCTCTATTAAATTAATTTGCCCTGCTCTTTTGTATTTTTGAAGATATGATGATCTTTTGAACACCACGTGCGAAAAATGGGCACAGGATGTCATTTTCAGTAACCTTTGAATGAGTTTGTAAACAGCATAATTTTTTTAAAATGGACCGCTTCTTTGACGGTCGTTTGAGCAAAACAGATCAAACAAAAAAATTAAAGATCAAAGCGACCTTGATCTCAATTCTGCCGGTCTTTACCGTATAGCTCCGCCCTCACGATTGTCAGTGTAATTGGCTTGAGCCAATCAGAAACTTGCTTGTTTGCAAGCTGTGCAGCGATACGAATCGAGACAAACAATTTGGACACGATTCAGTAGTTTTACTGCAGTGTTTTGATAATTGGACAATTAACAGCTTGACACGTGAGTAATCAATGGGTGTTGATTGGGAAAACCTGTGAATTATGGACCGATTAAGGAAAAAAAGACAAACAAAAACCGGTCTTGCAAATTTTATTATGATACGGTATTGGAAAATACATTTATAATCGGCCAAAATGCATTTTTTTCGGACCGATAAAAAAGCATTTTCTGAAAAATGAATCGGTCCCATGAATTCAAAATCGGTCTAAACCGACAAATTATCGGATTTCCTGAGCCCTGCTCTTCAACCTCATTATAACATGCCTCATTATACTAAAGATTTCAATTTAACACAGCCATCTCATGGTTCCCAAACTGATTATTTTACTATATGTCTCGGGGAAAGTAACCTGATTATAACACAGATCACTTATAACATGTTCTGTTTCTATGGACCCCAAAGATAGCATTATGCTGAGGTTGTCCTGTACATACCTGTCTGGGGTCAGATAAAGGAGGTAGAACAACTGTTTTCTCCATCGTATACATTACTATCCGCCATAATTCCTGGAAACACACAACAAGAGCCACATCATTAGAAATCAACATGGTTTTTTTAACAGGCCGGACACAAACCGAGCTGTACAAGCACAGAAGATGGCTAGAGGCTTGAAATTTTAGATTTAGAAAGTAGAGAAATTGTACTATCCATGTAGCAAAAACAAAGGTGTTGATCAGCTTTGTGGTTTATCACGAAGCTGATCTGCATCTTTGTTTTTGCATATACAAACTGTTGGTATTCTAATGTGGTGGCTAATAACACAAAGTGATGTTATTGCGTAAAGGATACCTACTGTAAATTCTGAAACTTAATTTTCTTTCATATTCAAGACCTTATTGGCTCACAAATTTAAAGTTCTCAAATATAAAGTGTTACTATAAGCTTTATAGACTGCACGAGTACTCAGTCACAAATTTGAAAACTCACTAATAATTCGGAAATAGAAAAATCATGAAATAAAGGTATCGTGAAATTGTTTGTATTTAGTCAATTCAAATTGCTCTAGTCAGCTGTTATTTCATACTCAAAGCTAACTCTTGAGGTGCAGTTGACAGCTCTATACATTATTGCCTAAGGCCTCAAGGTCAAGGGCATTTGTGCATTGAGCTGTCCACAGCACCAAGCACATAGTTTTGACTTTTCTGCAAAACAGCTATGAAATAATCGCTTTAATTACCAAACTGAATTAAGGAGCATCTGTGATTACAGTCAATTTGATTGCAAAATGGTGTGAGATATTTGTAAGCTCTTGACATTTTACATCATTCTTGCGACGTTTGACATCATTGGTCACCCAAATCTAGTGGTGATATCATCAGCACAGTATAGTCAAAACTATTGACCAGCTAGTGATGTCATCTAAATAGTGTTATTTTGATAATTTCAGCAACAAACAAGTAGCCCAAGGGCAAAAATCGCTCACCTGAGAGTAAAAAAAAAATACAGTCACTGGACAAAAGAAAAGTGTTTTTTACCATATTATGCTATTAAAATTTAACCAGAGGACCAATGGTCCTGTAAACGCTCACCTGAGACCTGAGATATATATACATGTACCAATAAAATTGTTAGACTAGAATGGTACAATGCATGTATATAACCCTACGGCAGGGTCAGAATAACTCCTGGAGTCAATGTCTTTTTCAAATCATAAAAATTCAGTCCATTTGCCAATTAACTGCAAGTTTTGTCCTTCAAATGACATTTTAACAATTTTCTCCATTCAAATGCATGGGCGATCTAAGTTGACCTTGCCGTGAAATAGGTCAAGGTCATCCCAGTGTCATGATTTATATAAATTTTGTAGACCTCCGTTCCTTAATGCTTCATGCCAAGTTTCAAAATCATAGGCCTTCTGGTTCTGAAGAAGAAGACTTTTAAACGTTTTTGCTATTTATAGCCATGGCGGCCATCTTGGTCATGTGACCTTGACCATTTATATAAACTTTCATTCCCTCTTCCTAAGGATGCTCCACAAAAAGTTTGGCTTTGATCGGCCTAGCGGTGTCAGAGAAGAAGATGTTTGAAAATTATGGTCATATACATGTATATAGCCCCAGGGCAGGGGCAGACAACCCCCTGGGCCCAAAATATTTACTTAAACATAAATCTTCTGTCCATTTGCTCATTTCTAGCAAGTTTTTTGCCATTTAATTACATTTTCCTATTTTTTCCCATTCCAACGCATGGGAGACCTAAGTTGACCTTGCCTTAAAATAGGTCAAGGTCATCCCAGGGTCATGATTTATACATGTATAAACTTTGTAGAGCTCCATTCACAGATGCTTCACACCAAGTTTCAAAATCATAGGCCTTCTGGTTCTGAAGAAGATTTTTAAACGTTTTTGCTATTTATAGCCATGGTGGCCACCTTGGTCATGTGACCTTGACCATTTATATAAACTTTCATTCCCCCTTCCCAAGGATGCTCCACATGAAGTTTGGCTTTGATTGGCCTAGCGGTTTCAGAGAAGATGTTTGAATATTATGGTCATATACATGTATATAGCCCCGGGGCAGGGGCAGACAACGGATGGACGCCGGAGCATGGGTATACTATAAGCTCAGCTCAGGTGAGCTAGAAACCATCTAAATTTGAAATATATATGGAATGATTTGATATTTATTTCATACAGCTTTAATATTGTAACACAATTCAAGACACATACTTTTCTTATGGTCAAATGTTATTTGTACCTTGTATGTTGCCATGGCAACAATTGTGCATAAGGATTATCCTCATTTTAATATCCAGATACGCCCTTTGTATTGCATGCTTTATCAAACTGTTTGTAAAATTGTGCCTATTGCTATCAGGATTTTAAAGGCTTATTATGGTTTGTAGGTTACTTCTGAGTAAAACAACATAAAAATATGTATATTTTTGTAGATCTTTAACTCCTATATGTGAGAAATTAGAAAATTCACCTTTTTGGCGGCCATTTTGGACGCCATCTTGGATTTTGGTATGAAGAATCCACATCCGGTCTTGGCACCCAGGCCTAAAAGTTTGCCCATTTAATGGTCTCCAGCATAAAACTATCAAACCTTTTATGTGGAGGGGGTGGAACGAAAATTAATTTTTGCCCTGCTGGCTTCTGTGCTAATAGTCTGTGCAGTAGTATAGATGTTAAACTTCAAGAAACACATAGAATTTCAAGAATTTTAGTCTAACCTTCTTTTAATTACAGTGATTTAAAGACGTTAACCTCATCAACGTCCAAACGTCATCAACAGTTTTATGACGCCATGTTTAGATTGCATCAACTGCACACCTTTCAACGTTCATATCTTTGCTACTTGTAAAGATAATCTCTTCAAATTTTCAGGAAATACTCAGAGAAACTTTGTCTTTCATATGTAATTATATCTTAATTTTGATTTTTCTGCCATAAGACCCTTTTTATCAGATCTTGGACATGTATTTTGCCCCAGGGTGGGGGCACATGAGCCCCTGGGGTCCAATGGTTTTCAGAATCATTGATATTCAGTCTTACTGCCCATTTCCTGCAAGTATTTTCTTCAAATGACATTTTAAAAGTTTTCACCATTCAAATGCATAGGCAACCAATGTTGACCTTGCCATAAAATAGGTAAAGGTCAACACAGGGTCATAATTTACATTCACATAGTTGTATTCTTGTCCCCAATGCTACATGTCCAGTTTCATTAAAATCAGTTCTGCAGTTCTGAAGAAGAAGATTTTTAAAGGGTATTTAACATATATGGGCATGGAGGCCATCTTGGGCATGTGACCTGAATTGTTTATAAACACATTGGTTCACCCTTTCTATAGATGCTTCATGTAAAATTTTGCTTTAAATGGCCAAGGGGTTTCAGAGGAGAAGATGAACAATGACAGATGATTACAGACGGACGCCGGGTACCTGCCTATCCTAAAAATTCACCCATGACCCTTTGGCTCAGGTGAGCTAAAAAGCCTTTAAGTTGTCCAAGACATTGACATACCTTGAGCAATCTCTTTAATACAGTCTTTTCACACACTTGAGCAAACTTTGACAGGCTGTTAAAACACAAAGCAGCATTCATGTTAGTATGTAGTAATATTAGAGCCGCCTCGTGGGAAAACCAACAATACGGTTTCCAAACAGGTCCGACACAAACTGGCCTGTACAAGCACAGAAAAGAGCTAGAAGCTTGAAATTTTAGATTTAAGTAGAAGAGGAATTGTACTATCCGAGTAGTGAATCAGCTTCGCGGTTACCGCGAATCTGATTTGCGCCTTTGTTTTCGCCTATGCAGATTGTTGGTTTTCCCACGTGGCGGCTCATTACTATAATGATCATGAGTTTTCAGGCAAATATGAGCCACGTCAAAGGAAAACCAGACTTTTACATATGCTAAAACAAAGACACAGATCAGCTGTGCAGTAACAGCACATCTTATCAGCGCCCTAGTTTTTCTTTTCTAATAGTATAACCCCTCTTCTTCTTAAGCTTCTAGCTTTTTTCTGTGACAGCACTGGTTTATGTCAGACCTTGTCAGAATCCCAAAGATCAGTTTTCTCCGATGGCGGCTCATATGGAACTGTTTCTGATCAGGCTCTGCACTGTTTGAAGTTTTTCAGCATTACCACATTGTTTATCCCAATGGAATCAACTCAGATACAAGGCACACAGTTGGCATGGATGCCAAAATATACTCTAAAATGCCAACAGAAAAATATTTAGGGGCCTTGGGAGGCCAACTACAATGTGGTTTTCGAACAGGTCCGAATGTACAGGCACAGTGAACAGCTTGAGGCTGGAAATTTTGGATTTAGAAAGTAGAGGAACAGTACTATCCTGTAGTGAAAACAAATGAGCTGATCAGCTTCCCAGTAACTGCAAAGCTGATTTGCGCCTTTGTTTTTGCATATGCGTAATGTTGGTTTTCTCATGACTTAAATCAAATATGCTTATGTAACATTATACTGCACTTTTGCAAGTTTAATATTCATAATTTTCTATCAAAAATTGATACAGTGTCATGTGTTTTACAGCAACCTACAACTGAGACAGTTCTAAATAGTGCCCAAAATCTATTTTTCACTTATTTCAAGCAAACATTTATCAAATTGTTTTTATATAAAAACATTTCTTCAAAATCTTTTTTGTTTGTTTGAACCAATTTTATGGGACTTTTACCCCAAATTAGGATGTCTTGACATCAAATATAACCATCCAACAAAGCCAATAAGGCTTATATGTATAGATGGTTGGTTTGACTTGAACCACTTTCCTTGGGCAGGCTCAGACCTGAGCGTACAACCAGTAATCAAATGGTCAGTCAGTAGTGTATAAGTTTTGCAGCCCATTTCAAAACATGTGCTAAAAACTCCAGTATAATAGCTTACATAATTATTAGTATAATACAAATCAAGTTTTTATGTAAAGCACTTCATGCAACCACAGCCCGGCAAACTCATGATCAAACCAGCTCTACTTCTTACACATCACAAAATGCAAAACCCAAACAACATGCAACCTTCAGGGTTCAAACCTAGATCATAATATATATCTAAGATTCTCTTAATATGTACCTTAAATTTATAATATAGGGATCAAACATGATTTTCCATTAATTAACTTTCATTTTTTTTGCTAATTCCGGGCGGACTTCAGTTTCAGTGCTTTGCGTGCCAGCTGGTAACGAGCATAAATAAAAGCCATGTATTAACAGCATGTGTGCATGTGAATTGCAATATTAATGCATGGCTTTTTCTTCATTAATATATGTCTGTTAATATCGTGCAACACGGGTATTCATGCAATAATAGTGGATTAAAATTTAAAGCTCATACGAAAATCCTTTAAATTTTATGCTTCATACTAACATGTTAAACTCCATTAGATAGATAGCTTCAGTACTAGGGATTTCTATTCAAATACATTCTGGACAGCAAATGTCAAAATAGTGGAGCGGCTTAGTGAGAGATTTTGAGGGAATACTTCAGTTGATGATACAAGCATGAAATTTTCACCATATGTTCTTTACATGATACACATTAAATTCTGATCCCTGGCCACTTGAAATTCCGCCATTTTCAAGATGGCCGCCAAAAAACAAAATGGCCGACCGTTGTGAAAGGAGTACATGTAGTAAATTGCTCATATCTTAGTCTCTTTTCATCATAGAAGAATAATATTGATACCAAAATGAAGCTAGATGATTGCTCTTTCAAATAAAGTTCCATATGCAAATTACCTAATTTGCATATTTATGAATATTAATGAGATCTTACTTTTTTGGCTAAAAATGAGAAAAAAAAACATCTTATTTTCTCAACGATGTGAAATGTTAAATAAAATGGATAACTGTGGTTTTGATATTGCTAGACCATAAATTTTCATAAATTGACAAAAGATAATTAGCATGTTCATGAATATTAATTTTAGAATATTTCAAGACTTTGTATGTCCTTACCTATCAGTTTGGTTTAGAAAATACATACAGTAAATTGCTCATATCTTTGGTCCTGTTCATAATAGAACAACAATATTGATACCAAAATGAAGCTAAATGATTTTTTTTTCAAATAGAGTTCACATATGCAAATTACCTCATTTGCATATATATGAATATAAATTAGGTTTTTGTTTTGCTAAAAACTTGAAAAAAAAAAATCTTATTCACTGAAAAATGTAAAATGTTCATGGTGTAGATTGTCTATAAATATCACTTTCATTGTAAAATAAATGTCATTAATATAAGATCTATGCCATTTTGCTTTCCTTCAAAAAGTGGGAGCTAAGAGTCTTGAAGAATTTAATTTCTACATTGCAAATACATGTAACATCATTCCTTTTAGTCACTATGACCTGTGCATAATTCTGCACAAGAATAAATTTATCTACAAGAAACCCAAATATTTCTGTTTTGTTTTCATCACATCTGATGAAGTTGTTCCATGATTTTGGATGTCTGCAGTTACCAATTACTTTTCGGTATACACCAGTTACTATTTTCTGCCTGGTCTCATCGATGAGACTATCTCGGCGATAAATAAAATAAACCATACACCTTGGAATGTTTTCTGGCATATGACTCAATATGTCCTTGGCCCAATCTTCAAAAGTTTTTGATGCTCCAGGTTAGACTACTGTGACCATGTGTATTTGGAGAAAGCAATTAGCTAATAACTTGCAAGTGTGTGAGCCATACTGGCAATTATGAATTATGACTTTTTTATTTAATTGATTGATGTGTTTATCAAATACAAGAGAAGCACTTGGGCACTAACAAGCTGCTCTATATGGCCGTCGTTGATCTGAAGAAAGCAATTGATCGAGTCCTGAGAGATGTAATCTGGTGGGCAATGCGAAACCAAGAATTTACGAATGACCAGTGCGTCTGGTCCAGTCCATGTATAAGATCATGAGTAGCAGGGTTAGAGTGGGCAGTGGATACAGTGAGGAGTTTGGTGTCAAAGTAGGTGTTCATCAGGGCTCTGTCCTTAGCCCGCTACACTTCAGCATTGTGCTATAGGCTTTATCCAGGGAGTTCCGCACAGGCTGTCCTTGGGTTCTGCTGTATGCAGATGACTTATGATATGACACTGTCGAATCCACGGAAGAACTACCTGTTAAGTTGAAGACTTGGAAAGCAGAGATGGAGGAAAGTTCTTTGAGTGAACATGGGGAAGACAAAGATCATGGTCTCTGGCCTCAATCTGAACCTTCTGAAAAAATCTGGAAAGAACCCCAGGTGTAGGAAGAAAAGCCGTCTTCCATGGTGGCTGCTTGTCCTGGATCCACAAGAAATGCAGTGGCATCAAAGGCTCCTTTCGCCGTGATCCTGATTTCAGCTGTGCTGCCTGCCTAGGAAAGGCGAGTCCAATAGATGGAAGGCTAGTGAAGGAGGTTTTAGTTGATAATGAAAAAGTTGAGGCTGCACCAGAGTTCTGTTATCTGAGAGACATGCTTTCTGCTGGTGGAGGCTGTGAACTGGCTGCAGTCACGCACTGCAAATCGGCTTAGGGCAAGTTCCGCCAACTACTCCCTCACCACACCAATCGCAATCTGCCACATTTGGCCAGAGGTCAAGTGCATTCAACTTATGTACTGCCACATGCAGCAGAAACATGGGCAATGACTGGCTACACTTTGTCGCCTGCAGCGCAATGACCGTGCAATGATGTGCTGGATCTGTAATTTCAAGGCGAATGATGAAGTAAGCTCAGACTCCCTTCTCTCAAAGCTTGGACTTCAGGGTATAGATGTAGTGCTTCGCTCCAGCAAGATGAGATGGTATGGACATGTAGAGCTCATTAAAGGCTTTATTTCGCAAGTACGCAAGCTAAATGTAGTTGCACAGAATAGATCCGGCAAGCTAAGGAAATCATGGGATGAAGTGTTGTTGGACGATGAAAAGAAGGTTAGAATGGATACTGCCGATCCGTAGAATCGCTCAGAGTGGAGAGGTCGTCTAAGAATAAAGACAAAACCGAGATCCTTTAAGAGCAGTGAGTATATTTGTGAGAAAGGTGATGGGCCATATCACAGTTTCGGCTATTCAAGCCTTTCCAGTGACCCTTTAGAATTGGCAACATGGAGCTAAAGAGAATTGCTGTAATTTTGCAACATTTCACAGGGTAGTCAATAATAAAGACTTGTTTAATCAAAATGGGGCCAAATACAGTAAACGTTGGTAATAATTTTCTGATTTCTCAAAATACCTCCTCTGATCTCAAAGGACCAAAAGGAAAATATAACCTGCACTATGAAAGATTTACAGGGAGACTTTCTAGGGCCGCCACACAGCACAATACCAGCTGCAGTAATAGCAAATAAAAATAAAATTGAGATCCTTTAAGAGCAGCGAGTATATTTGTGAGAAAGGTGATGGGCCATACCGCGGTTTTGGCTATTCAAGCCTCTTCAGTGACCCTTTAGATTTGGCAACATGGAGCCAAAGAGAATTGCTGTATTTTTGCAACTTTTATCAGAAGGAGACTTGTCAAACAAGTGAGGACTAGGGACCATAAAAAGGATATGATGATGACATGATCAGTCAACAGACTTAGTAGATGCAAGCAAATAATTGATGGGAAATAATTTAATTGTGGAAAGCTCACTACAAACATAAATTGTCAATTTTTAGTTTAAATGTATGCATAGGTATGCACTATAGGAATCAAACATGCGTTTTTATATGATTAATACATTTTGATATTCAGTTAGCCAGTGAACACGTGCGAGCTTATAAAGAAAGTACAGTGACATATATCTTGTATTAATGACATTTATTTTACAATGAAAGTGATATTTATAGACAATTTACAGAATTAACTGTCTTAACTAAACTGATACAGTCTTGAAGTATTAAAAATGAATATTCATGAATATGCTAATTGGCTGTTGTTAATTTATGATTCTTTATGGTGTAGAAATATCAAAGCCACAGTTATCAATCTTATTTAACATTTTACATTTTTCAGTGAATAAGATGTGTTTTTTTCCAAGTTTTTGGGCAACAAAATAAGACCTTTTAATATTTATAAATATGCAAATGAAGTAATTTGCATATTTGAACTCCATTGGAAAAAAAACAATCATTACGCTTCATTTTGGTTATCAATACTGATGTTCTATGATGAACTGGACCTAAGCAATTAACTGTATTAACTTTTTAAACTAAACTGATAGATAAGGGCATACAAAGTCTTAAAATGTTTTAAAATGAATATTCATGAACATGCTAATTATCTTTTGTTAATTTATGATAATATATGGTCTAGCAATATCAAAGCCATATTTATCCATTTCATTTAAAATTTTACAACGTTCAGAAAATAAGATTTTTTTTTTTTTTTTTTTTTTCTAAATTTTTAGCCAAAAAAGTAAGATCTCATTAATATTTATAAATATGCAAATTAGATAATTTGCATATCAGAACTGTATTTGAAAGAGTAATCATTTAGCTTCATTTTGGTATCAATATTATTGTTTTTTTTTTTTATGAAAAGAACCTAAGATATGAGCAATTTACTACATGCACTCCTTTCACAACTGTCGGCCATTTTGTTTTTTGGCAGCCATCTTGAAAATGGCGGAATTTCAAGTGGCCAGGGATCAAAATTTAATGTGTGCCATGTAAAAAACATATGGTGAAAATTTCATGCTTGTATCATCAACTGAAGTATTTTCTCATTAAGCAGCTCCACTAAAACTTGTTTACCAATCATCCAGCTGATTATGACACTTCAAGATACATGCATCATTTCTACACATGCCACCAATGTTAGCACCTCACTGGCAGAAACTCAGAAGACAATTTGTCACCATAATATTAAACAACATCACCCTAACATGTGCGCGAAACGTATACCCCTTATACCCCACTATTCTAGAATAAAACTGGAGTGTACTGAGGTATACATTTTTTAATCATTTTTGCTCCAAAATATAGATTGTGGGTGCTCATTAGAACCGCCTCGGCAAGGCAGTACTAACATGAACCCACAATCTATGTTTTGAGGAAAAATTGCAAAACCAGAGGACCAATGGTCCTGAGAACGCTCACCTGAAGCCTGATCCTGGAGTATTAAGTCATCATGAAATGACCTTGACCTTGAATACTCACACACCTTTATTGAATTCATAAGTTGTCTGCATCTGCAAAGATTCAGGTCTCAGGCTGCAATAGTTTCCAAACCCAGTGATTTCTGAGAAAACTATAATTTTAATTTTGATATTCAAATGACCTTGGGTCAAGGTCAAGAAATGACCTTGGCCATCATTAATTACTTACCTTCATTGACTCCATCAGTTGTCTGCATCTAGCAACTTTCAGGTCTCAGACTGCAACAGTTTCCAAAATATCCATTGTTTTCGCCTTTTCCCATGAAAAAGCCTATGTTTCCAAAATTGACCTTGCCGCAAAATAGGTCAAGGTCATCCTATGGTCAGCATTTGATCAAACTATGATGGGCTGGAGTCCAAAATGCTACATACAAACTTTCGCGAAAATTGGCCTGCCGGTTCTGGAGAAGAAGATTTTTGAGTGGTTTTACCATATATGGGCGTGGCAGCCATCTTGGTCATGTGACCTGGATTTCACGATCAAACTTTCGTCTCCCCTACCCATGGATGCTCCACATAAAATTTCACTTTGATTGGCCCAGCAGTTTCAGAGAAGAAGATCTGTGAAAAGTGTGTATGGACGACAGACTGGCCAAGGTCAAGAGATGACCTTGACCTAAATTAATCATATACCTTCATCTACTCCATTAGTTGTTTGCATCCACCACTTTTCAGGCATCAGGCTGCAATAGTTTTCAAAAAATCCATAGTTTTCACTTTTTCACATGTAAAAGCCTATGTTTCCAAAATTGACCTTGCCGTAAAATAAGTCAAGGTCATCCTAGGGTCATCATTTTATCAAACTATGATGGGCTGGAGTCCCAAATGCTACATACCAAATTTCATGAAAATCGGCCTGCCGGTTCTGGAGAAGAAGATTTTTGAGTGGTTTTTACCATATATGGGCGTGGCGGCCATCTTGGTCATGTGACCTGGATTTCGCGATCAAACTTTCGTCTCCCCTACCCATGGAAGCTCCACATAAAATTTCACTTTGATTGGCCCAGCAATTTCAGAGAAGAAGATCTTTGAAAAGTGTGTATGGACGACAGACTGGCCAAGGTCAAGAGATGACCTTGACCTAAATTAATCACATACCTTCATCTACTCCATTAGTTGTTTGCATCTACCACTTTTCAGGCCTCAGGCTGCAATAGTTTTCAAAAAATCCATAGTTTTCACTTTTTCCCATGTAAAAGCCTATGTTTCCAAATTTGACCTTGCCGTAAAATAGGTCAAGGTCATCCAAGGGTCATCATTTTGTCAAACTATGATGGGCTTAAGTCCCCGATGCTACATACCAAGTTTAGAGGAAATCGGCCCACCGGTTCTGGAGAAGAAGATTTTTGAGCAGTTTTTAACATATATGGGCGTGGCGGCCATCTTGGTCATGTGACCTGGATTTCGCGATCAAACTTGAAATGCCACTACCCAAGGAGGCTCCACATAAAATTTCAACTAGATCGGCCAAGCGGTTTTAGAGAAGAAGATTTTTGAAATTGTGGACGACGACGGACGACGACGGACGGACGCCGGATCATGGCCATCCTATTAGCTCACCTTGTGAGCCTTCGGCTCAGGTGAGCTAAAAAAAAGCTAAAATTTTCAATTTTTACAACTTCGGAGAAATGTGTATATTACATAGGCATGTTTTTGTAATGAGTACCCACCGGACATCAAGGAGGTCCACCAGAGGTCGCAACACCTTATCTGATTCATGCTGTATATTACTGCGCTGACTGGGCTGCGCAAGGGACACCTGCCCCGTCCCCTTCACCTTAGACAACAAGGACCCTAACTCCTGCATGCTCTGCTGGATCTGAGGTTCCATGGATTTGGCAAAAATGTTGCTGAGTTCGTCAAGAACACTGTTCAGCTTCTGTTGTAGTTCTTTCAGTATATTGGCAGCACTAGCATCCAACTGAAACAAAGTAAACAATATAGGCAGTGTGACAATCCTCCTTTCTTTTTATTTGGTTGTTTCTATTAAGGTTTAACATCACAGTCAACAAGTTTTTCAGTCATGTCGAGACAGAGCCAACACTTCCTGGGTATAAACCAGTACTGTAGGGAGGAAATATGTCTTGCTCAAGAATACATGGTACGCCAGTGGGGTTTGAATCCAGGACCTTCATTCACAGACCAAAGGATTCCACTCATTTATATAACATATACAAAAACACACAAGACCAGCTGAGCACTGCAATCCTCCTTCTGTTTTAATCTGATTAGTCAAGCTTCTAGCCTTCCTCTGTGACTGTACTGGCTCGTTTGTCAAGCTTCTATTCTAGCCTTCCCCTGCGACTGTACTGGCTGGTTTGTGTCAATACAGCATCTTTGTTTTCACAATATGGATAATACAATAATTGAGCCATTGCATGAGAAAACCAATAATCTATGTTTTCGACAAGGTCTGACACAAACCAGTCTTTACAGCCACAGAAGAAGGCTAGTAGTTTACAATTTCAGATTTAGAAAGAAGAGAAATTGCACTTAAGGGAAAACAAAGGGGCTGCACAGCTGATCTGCATCTTTGTTTTCACATACACAGGTTGTTGGTTTTCTTATGCAATGGCTCAATTCTGAAATTTCAAGACTTCATTTCTTTGGCTGTGACAGCCCAGTTTGTGCCTTAGCTGGACAGTACACATCTAAGACAGATTTTCTCATATCACAGCTCAAATGAGCCGGCTGCTTCATGAGAAAAGCAACCTGAGCACCAATGGTCCTGTAAACGCTCACCTGATATCTGATGTATATATCTATAAATATGTTTGAATATTATGATCATATACAAGTATATAGCCCAGCGTGAGGAAACATGAACCCCCTGGGGTCAAACGTTTTCAGTATCATTAATATTTTGTCCATTTGCCCATTTCCTGAAAGTTTTTCCCTTCAAATACATTTTAACAGTCTTCCCAATTCAAATGCCTAGGCAACCTATGTAGACCTTACTATAAAATAGGTCACAATGCTACAAGATTTATTGTAGCACTCTAGTACTAGATGCCACATGCCAAGCTTTCGATCATCCGTTTGCGGAGAAAAAGATTTTTGAATGTTTTTTACCATATAATTATGGGCATTGTGGCCATCTTGGTGATGTGACCTGGATTATTTATATTCACACTGGTTCTCCCTTCCAATAGATGCTTCACATCAAATTTGGCTTTGATTGGCCAAACGGTGTCAGATAAGAAGATCTTTGAATATAATGGCTATATACATGTATATTGCACAAGGGTGGAGGCAGACCAGCCCCAGGGGTCCAAAGTTTTTCAGAATCATAAATCTTCAGTCCAATTGCCCATTTCCTTCAAGTATTTCAAGACATTTTGACAATATTCCCCATTAAAATGCATGGGTGACCTATGTTGGCCTGGCTGTAAAATAGGTCAAGGTCACCCCAGGATCATGATTTATATAAACTGTAGAGCTCCTCTCCCTGATGCTTCATGCCAAGTTTCAAAATCATAGGCCCTCTGGTTCTGCAGAAGAAGATTTTTAAATGTTTTGCTAATTATAGCCATGTCAGCCATCTCGGTCATGTGACCTGGATCATTTATATAAACTTTGTTCCCCCTTCCTAAGGATGTTCCACATGAAGTTTAACTTTGATTGGCCAAGCGGTTTCAGAGAAGAAGATCTTTAAATATTATGGTAATATACATGTATATTGCCCTGGGGTGGGGGCAGACCCGCCCCTGGGGTACAATTTTTTCAGAATCATAAATCTTCAGTCCATTTGACCATTTCCTTCAAGTTTTTCCCTTCAAATGACATTTTGAGAATTTTCCTCAGGTAGCAGTCCAGTTTTTAGAGCATATTTCAGTTAATTTAGCTAGATCCGCCAAAATTGATAATAGCTCTGTCCAATCTGGTGAACAATCCGATTTTTCCCATAAAATCATTTAATCAAATGTCTAACAACAAAATAACACCATTTAAATAGCCTAGCACTGACTTATAATCATCTTATCTGTACTGGGGATATTTTCCCCTACCCCCTCTTTCAGACCAGTGAATTTTCATAAAATATGCCCAAAGCCTGGGTCCCCATGCGTATTCTATGCAAATGTAAGCCCCATAAATCTCGTGCAAATACTTAGAGAATCAACCCAGGAGCATAATGAGCAGTGCACAAATATGTGCCATCCATCTACTTTTTTCGCTATTTGTGAACAAAGATAACCCTTGCAAAGTCGACAGTGGAGAGCGTCACAGGCTATGACTGGCAAACGATCTGGGATCCTTAGATAATCCTGGTTTTTACCAGTCTAAAAATAGAAAATAAGTATTTTTCACATGTTTGAGGTATAATTGATCCAATCTGGGGAAAGATGTCAGCAAATTATTGGAAGAGGATAATTTACAGCCCAATTTCATGCCGCACCCCTTTAGACCACCTCAAAAGTACGAAACTGTGAACGGAACCTCATTCAAATGCATAGGCGAACTTTGTTGACCTTGTCATAAAAAAGGTCAAGGTCATCCCAGGGTCATGATTTATATCAACTTTGTAGAGCTACTCTCCCTGATGCTTCATGCCAAGTTTCAAAATCATAGGCCCTCTGGTTCTGCAGAAGAAGATTTTTAAAGGTTTTTGCTATATATAGCCATGGCGGCCATCTTGGTCATGTGACCTAGACCATTAATATAAACTCTCGTTCCCCCTTCTTAAGGATGCTCCACATGAAGTTTGGCTTTGATTGGCAAAGCTGTTTCAGAGGAGAAGATCTTTGAAATTGAAAACGACGGACGGACGACGATGCCGGAGCACATGGGTATACTATAAACTTACCTTGTGAGCCTTTGGCACAGGTGAGCTAGGAATGTGGTTCTGAGCAGGTCCGACACAAACCAAGCTGTACAAGAGCAGAAGATGGCTAGAGGCTGGAATTGATGGATTTTGCAAGTAGAGGAATCATTCTAACAGTGTATAGTTACTGCGAAGCTGATCTGCACCTTTGTTTTTGCATATGCAAAATATTGGTCTTCTCATGAAAAGGCTAAATTTCTGACAAACGGACTGGAAAGAGTGAGATTACCTTTTCCCCACCCATAGACTCAAAGACTTTCTCGAGCTGTACCCGCAGCTGTTGAATGTTGTTCATGAGAATACAGGCTACCTCCTGCTGACCTGTGTAGTCCTTGAAGTCACGACGAACTATATCAGCATACGCTAACAGCACTTTGTTGACGGTCTGAAATGACAAAATCTTGTAATGTGAGAAACATGATACTGCTCAGAAGAACTGGAAATGCGTGTTTGTAAAACACTATGCCCCCAACTACATGCTTGCCCCTAACCTGGCACAGTTTATATGATTCATTTCTTTCATTCATTTTTATCGAAAAATGTGTAAGCAAACAGAGTAGACCCCGATACAAATACTGGGACTTTGACAAACTTGAGGACTAACAGCGATAACAGATGCACACTTAATAGAAAATGCAGTGAAATATCATTCCCTGGTGTAATCTCTAGATTGCCTCTGTTATGATCTCAATCTATAGAGTATTTGTCAAACAGACTGTAGGCTTTTTGCAGACAAGTAAAAATGAAGTAAAATTTTCGAAATTCCATAATTCTGTGAAAATTTAATGGAAAGTCCTCAAAAGTTAATCAGCTGATCTTCTTCTCAGCTCCAATCAGTATACCATATATGAAGGCTTTAGCTTTAACTTTTCGAGATATCTTGCACACAAGATTTTCAAATTTTGCATTTAAAGGGACATAACTCAAAAAAGGGCATAACTCTGACATGAAAAAGAAAATTCAGGTCAACTATTTTTCATGAGGAATCTGTATATGAAATTTCAAAGCCATAGATTAGATTAAACATATTTTATTGCAATAAACTAACAATGGGATAAGACACAAGTTATATCAACATTATGAAGTCCTCTCCCTCAGCTCAACTAGCTAGTGCTAATGGTACAGTGGTAAAACAGATCATTTTATGTTAACATACATATTACGATGTAACATACAGGTGTGTGGTCATGAGCGGTGGCGGCTACTTATAGCAAAGTATAAGTTTGGATTTTCTGGGGAAACACAGTTCCTAAACCTAATACGTATTATTTTGGTATCCAATAAACAGTCTGTTTAGTCAAAACGATTACTGTCTTTGATAAAAAGCAATACTGCATTTATAATTTGAGAGTTGCGTTGTTCATCAAAGGTCGAACAGCCATACAATAAAGTGTCAAGTGTTACATTAGGAATAAAGCTTAAGTCCCTGAAAAGGTGGTCACGTTGGTTAACATAGTTAATACATTCGAAAAAGTAATGGTGCAAACCATAGCATTCCCCGTTCAAAATTCACTGAAAAGTGAAAAAGTCAATCAAAATTTCAAAATTCCATAATTTTGTGAAATCTTAAGGTAAAGTTCTCAAAACTCAATCAGGATCAGGTCATCTACTCTTCAGCCTCAACAAGTACTCCAAATATGAAGGATCTTCCTCAAATACTTTCTGGGATACCTTGCAACAAGATTTTCGAATTTTGTTTTCACATACAAATTAATTCATAAAGTTTGAAAAAAAAATCAATTTTCACCATTTAATTAAAATCCTAACTTTACCATATTCACCCCATTTTTTTACTTACATATTTACACTGAAACAAAGTTATAAAGAGGCCACTTTTCAAACTCATTTTTTGTTTCTAAGCCAAGTTTAAAATTGCACAATTTTTTGCCAAAAGACGTGTCTTTCAAGTAAGTAAAGTTCCAAAGTGTTAAGAAATAATTTTCTTTTACTAAAGGCGTTTTTGGAGTAAAAATGCAAAAATCAATGTTTTTAAATAAAAAATTGGATACAGCACACCATTTATTGAAATTAAGAACGGGTGTCATCAAAGGGGTCGTTACGGCTCGGAAAAACATCAAACATTCGAATTTTCTCTACTGGTAGAATTTTTATGCATTTTTAAAAATCGCCAATTTTGAGATTTTTTGAAAAATTCATAAATGTGCCTCTTAAACATGTTGACCCCTGTTAAATTCACTTGATGAGGCCTGGAAATGAGAGATATAATTCGACTGAACTGTTTTTGACCATTTTCGAGGACCAACATGTCAAGGCTGCCGCACACTTCCGGTTTCAATGCCAATTTTTAACGAACAAAATAACAAAATTTGTGGACGATTTTTTTAATTTTCAAAGTTTATCAGAGTCTAGTATTTGACCTAAATAATCGCTGAAAATTTCAATGCCGTGCTGCTGATAATAACGCAACTGGAGAAGAACAAAGTTGGTATGCAAATTGCATACAAAAGCTGAATTCCTGTTATTCAGGTTGTTGTCTTCTTGCATGTGCAAAACAGAAACGAAGATTCTTATTGCAGCAACACTTTTGACTTAATTTTATCTTGCATCATGGCAGTCAGTAGCACTTTCAAATAAATTAAAATGTAAAAACACAACGTCATAATATGACATTTAATTTGATGTTAATAAAGTGTGACTTTTTGAAATAGGGTACCTTTACACATGCTTCGTCTGTGTGAGAAGTATCACGCATTTTGGAATGCAGAAACTCACAGAGCCACTGTTAGACATTGGTTTATTCATATGATCATGAATTTTAATTGATCGTATTTTACTTTCTGAACTAGAAGACAAAATATGAGGTGGCCTCTTATAACTTTTTTTCAGTGTAGATTCAAACTTGGTGTAACTTCTTAACTGAGATGGTGTTATTTGAACATTCTGAACTTACATTAGCAAATTGTTGCATACACCTCTTGATGAGTTCAAGACTTCTTAACTGAGATGGTGTTATTTGAACATTCTGAACTTACATTAGCAAATCGTTGCATACACCTCTTGATGAGTTTAAGACTTCTTAACTGAGATGGTGTTATTTGAACATTCTAAACTTATATTAGCAAATCGTTGCATACACCTCTTGATGAGTTAAAGACTTCTTAACTGAGATGGTGTTATTTGAACATTCTGAACTTACATTAGCAAATCGTTGCATACACCTCTTGATGAGTTCAAGACTTCTTAACTGAGATGTCGTTATGTGAACATTCTGAACTTACATTAGCAAATCGTTGCATACACCTCTTGATGAGTTCAAGACTTCTTAACTGAGATGTCGTTATTTGAACATTCTGAACTTACATTAGCAAATCGTTGCATACACCTCTTGATGAGTTCAAGACTTAACTGAGATGGTGTTATTTGAACATTCTGAACTTACATTAGCAAATCGTTGCATACACCTCTTGATGAGTTCAGGATCTGGGCATTCCAGTTTCTTAATCACTTCAAAACATTGGTTGAGCTGGGTAAAAATGTCTACAACTGACGTCGAGAAAAGGGCATGCTCTGAGCTCTTTTGGAACTGCAAAGGAATAAATATTAGTGAATATGCATATTCCCAAAACTAAACTTAAACGTACACACTAAATTTATGCTATTTACTGGAGATTTTAGATTGAGAAAGTAAAGGACTAATCTAAGTAGCGAAAACAAATGCGCTGATCAGCTTCGCAGTTACTGCCATTTAAAAATTAATTTAAAGCTTATATGATAAATAGAAGCTTACTCTCATTTCAAGTGATTATTTCTTCAACTCTCTGAAGCTTGTTTGATGATTTTCACATGAAATGACCTTTTGTTATTTCTATTTCCTCTCAACCCCTTACAGCATGTTGTGCACAAAAATACAAACAAAAAATATCTTAATTTTTCAAATGAAAATTACATGTATCACAGCTGAAAAATGACTGTATTGCATATAGAATAGGATTATTATAATGAGGTTGAGCTGTACTGTGTATTGCATCAGGTTATTATAATGAGGTTGAACTGTACTGTGTTTTGTAAAAGGTTATTATAATGAGGTTGACATGTACTGTGTATTGCAAAAGGTTATTATACTGAGGTTGAATGGTACTATGCATTGCACAGGGTTATTACAGTAAGGTTGAACTGTATGTGTATATCTTAGGGTTATTATAATGTGATTGAACTGTACTGTGTATTGCATAGGGTTATTATAATGTAATTGAACTGTACTGTGTATTGCATAAGGTTATTATAATGTGGTTGAACTGTACTGTGTATTGCATAGGGTTATTATAATGAGGCTTAACTGTACTGTGTATTGCAGAAGGTTATTATAATGTGGTTGAACTGTACTGTGTAATGCATAGGGTTATTATAACAAGGCTGAACTGTACTGTGTATTGCAGAAGGTTATTATTATGAGGTTGAATTGTACTGTGTATTGCATAACATTATTATACTAAGGTTGAATTGTACTGTGCATTGCATAGGGTTATTATAGTAAGTTTGAACTGTACTGTGTATTGCATAGAGTTATCATAATGAGGCTGGACTGTACTGTATATTGCATAAGGTTATCATAATGAGGTTGAACTGTACTGTATATTGCATAGTGTTATTATAATGAGGCTGAACTGTACTGTGTATTGCTTAGTGTTATTATAATGAAGTTGAACTGTATGCATATCGCATAGGGTTATTAAAATGAGGTTGAATTGTACTATGTATGGCAAAGGGTTATTGTAATGAGGTTATACTGTACTGTGTATATATTAGTGATAGTAAGAAAGGATGGGCAACGTCAACCTCACTTGCTCGTCCTCGCCCAACTGCACCCAGAGGCAAGGTCAAGACGCCTGAAGTTGTGTGTAGATGCAGTGGATGACCATAACATCTTAAGAGCCTTGTTAGACTCTGCATGTTCTACAATATGATGCTGTATTGCTTTCTGAACCATTGAATCAGAAGATGATTTCTTCCGCTGCGTCTACCAAAACAGTCTTTGCATATCTGGACTAGGCATATCCAGACGCAGAGGTTTTAGTTTGAAATAACCTTTTCCTAGATAAATTGCTGGCCACAGCTGAAGAAATTGCTGGCCACAGCCCTTGCTGGCCCTTTCTTTTGGTTTTGTTTAGAAACCTGTAAACTCCTAGAAGGACTGTCAACCAAAACTTATGAGTTCCCCCTGCCCAGCTAGATATTTGTGTAGAGAACTAGCAAAGTCCTAGAAGAGCTGCTGTCCAAGGCTAACAAACCCCATTCTGTCAACATGACAACAGGCAGTACTGATTACATGTTACAGTAGCATTTAATCTGACATGACACATATAGGGTTATTATAATGAGCGTGAACTGTACTGTGTATTGCATATGGTTATTTTAATGTTGAACTGTACTGTGTATTGTATAGGGTTATTTTGATGAGGTCGAACTGTACTGTGTATTGCATAAGGTTATTATAATGGGATTAAACTGTACTGTCTATTGCATATGGCTATTATAATGAGGTTGAACTGTATTGTGTATTGCATAAGATTATTATAATGAGATTAAACTGTATTGAGTATTGCATAGAATCATTTTAATAAGGTTGAACTGCACAGTGTATTGTATAGCGTTATTATAATGAGGTTGAAATGTACCATGTATTGCATAAGGTTATTATAATGAGGTTGAACTATACTGTGTATTGCATAGGCCTACTATTATGATGTTGAACTGTACCTACCCCATCCCTCTTGTCCCTTTGATAAGCACCATGTAGATAGTCCATTGACACATCATCATTCTCATTTAACCACTGCATCACAAATGTTTCAAACAACCTACAGGAAACAATGTTACATATTGGTGCAGCCAGCTACAAGGGGCTGTTAGTTTGTATAGCAAACAATCAAGAAATAATAGAGACTGCACAAAACAATATGCTGTCACAGGACAGCTCGCCTGACTGCCTCTGACCTTTGTCAAACATAAGGCCAAACTCCATCTGTAACATAAATGAAACATCTTTTTGCATTGATGCTATAAGACAAAATCACTGAACCATGACAGTCCTAAGGTTTAAAGGTCTCGCTCCTAATGTGAAAGAAGCATGTACATACACCAAATGAGTGCCGAGATACAAGGCAAAATCACTGAACCGTGAAATAAGGTCATGCTGACCTATAAGTACTATAGGGTCAAAAGTCTGGTCATATTCATAATCTGAAAGAAGTGAAAATATACCATCTGAGTGTCAAGATATAAAGCAAACTCACTGGACCATGAAATTACGTCACAGTGACCATGGAATACTTTAGGGTCAAAGGTCTTGTCATACACAAATATACTGCGAAAGAAATAAATTCATATACCAATACATTATGGTTTGAGCCAATTCTACTCCAAAATCCTAATGTTTTTTCATAAAGAACTTGATAAATATCTTCTACTCACACAGGATATTCTGGAACTGTTCCTTTCATCTGCGGTAGATCAGCTATATATTTACTATACAACCACTTCACTTTAAAGTGGAGATTCATATAGTCTGTACTCTTACAGTTCCGTGTCCTTTCATGCTCTGAAATAGCAATTGAACCTTCATGTGAGAAATGCAACAATTTGGGTTTTTGACCAGGTCCGACACAAACCACAGCAGACAGCTAGAGCTGGAAATTTCGGATTTAGAAACTATCCCTGTAGAAAGTAAAAAAGGTGCTGATCAGGTTTGCAGTAAATGCGAAGCTGATCCACGTCTTTGTTTTCCCATATGCATTGTTTGTTTTCTGATGCGGTGACTTGATTGTACAACTAAAGAACCAAACAGACACCAGAATGTCATGGTAACATGCCCATATGAGCCCAACCATAAGAAAACCAGATTTTTGCATATGCAAAAGCACAGGCGCAGATCTGCTGTGCAGTATATGCACAGCTGGTCAGCACCTTTGTTTCTGCCTCATGGATAGTACAATCACTTTTCTACTTAAATCTGAGTTGTACACCTAGCATTTGTTCTGTCTGCACAGTCCAGTTTGTGTTGGACCTGGTGAGAACACCCAGAGACAGGCTTGCATCTCCCATTGCAGCTCATACATCTTATCTGAAATTGGGATGCTTTCTTTGTAAATAAATAAATAAATAAATCCTCCATTACCAAAATTTTGAGCTACCTACAGATGAATATGCTTGTACATCTAAATATTTGAGCCACCTTGTGGGAAGTTTCCGACCAGTTCCGACACAAACCGCAGAAAGAAGCACAGAAAGCACAGAAAGAAGCTAGAAGCTTGAAATTTCGGATTTAAGTAGAAGAGGAATTGTACTATCAGAGTAGCGAAAACAAAGGCGCTGATCAGCTTCGCAGTTACTGCGAAGCTGATCTGCACCTTTGTTTTCGCTTATGCAGATTGTTGGTTTTTCCATGCAGCGGCTCATTTATTTCAATCAGTAAAACCAAATTTTATCCAACTTTCCATAACTGATACCACACAGTCCTGTCATGAATGCCAGACAAGGATATGAGCCTTCCCTTGAGAAAACCAACAATTTAGGTCTCCAACCAGATGGTTAGAAGCTTGAAATTTCGAATTTAAGAAGAAGAAAGGTTGTTCTATCTGTGTAGCAAAAACAAAGGTTCTGATCAGCTGTGTAGTAACTGCACAGCTGACCTGTAACTTTGTTTTTGCACATGCAGTTTGTTGATCTTCTGCAGCAGCTTATATAATATTCAAGTCGTGAGATCATAATTAGCAGATGCAGCAGCTTATATAATATTCAAGTCTTGAGATCATAATTAGCAGATGCAGCAGCTTATATAATATTCAAATCGTGAGATCATAATTAGCAGATGCAGCAGCTTATATAATATTCAAGTCGTGAGATCATAATTAGCAGATGCAGCAGCTTATATAATATTCAAGTCGTGAGATCATAATTAGCAGATGCAGCAGCTTATATAATATTCAAGTCTTGAGATCATAATTAGCAAGTGTACATAATTAGCAAGTGTACATAATTAGCAAGTATATATTGCCTAACTGAGTAAATAAAGGAAATGACCTGCAAATAACTAATGTACTCTTGATTTATGTCTGAGCATAATTTACATAAGTAATGTCCTCTTGAGTAATTGAATATTGAAATAAAACATATTTTTTTTCATTCTGAACATACCTTGCAGTGCAATTTTGAGATCCTCTGAGAATAACGTCCACATGCTGTGCGCACTCACTTGACCTACGTTCAAATCCTGCGGGAACTGATTCAGCACAGGGGAGTAACTCTTCTGATCTTCCTCTATCACCGACACTATCAGTGCTATATGTTTATGCCAGAAATCTAGGTTTTTAACACTAGGGCCATCCTGGTCGGGATTCGAGGCCACTGCCTCCTGACCCTCCACTTGGAACTCGCGCTGGTACAACTCGGAGCAATTATCGAATAAGAATGAATATGTGGATTTCATACAGGCTATTACACAGTCTTTAACAACAGTACTGGCACGTGGAGGGCTGGTTAGTTCCTGGACCTGGAAAATTCACAGAAAATATGAGCCATCTCATGGAAAAACCAACAATGTGGTTTCCGACCAGGCCTGACAAACCGAGCTGTACAAGCACAGATAATGGCTGGAAGCATGAAATTTCGTATTTAGGAAGTAGAGGGATTGTACTATCCGTGTAGCAAAAACAAAGGGGCTGATCAGCTTCGCGGTTACTGCGAAGCTGATCTGCGCCTTTGTTTTCGCATATGCAGATTGTTGGTTTTCTCATGAGGCGGCTAAAATATATAATGGCAATGGGTACTTTAATCCATTTACGACAAACAGACTTGCCCATCATTATCATTAGGGTGAGGTGAGCCCGCACTTTCATTTCTAGTGTCATAATAATAATAATAACAATAATAATAATAATAATAATAATAATAAAGACATTATTTCAAAAGGGTAACACAATTAGTACAAAACCAATCTCCCTTGCGGCCCTCAAATATATACAAACAAACACAAATTAACAATGAATGTGAAATTAAATATGGAACAAACAAACACACCAACATACACACACAAACACACCTCTCAAAAGCCAACAAAGACAAATGTATGAAATATAATACAAATGAATGTATGAAATTTCAAGCTTTCAACCACTTAATGCATCTATTATGAAAAAATTTGGTAGTAGGAGCACTTTTTACTGCAGTGCCAATCAGGGGTGATTTTATTTTTCAAGTTCATTTTTCAATGAAATTCCCCAACAAACAAAATATCCCCACAGCAGCGTCACATCTGGTGTTATACTGTTTGCCTATGGCCTATAAATAGGACACCAGACAGAAATGAGTTATTTCGATTTATATTATGGCAACAGCTTTTGACATATCCAAATATGTAAATAAACATAAATGTCTCTGAAAGCTGAAACAAGTAGCCCAAGGGTAAGATCGCTCACCTGAGAGTCAGGAAGTACAGTCACTGAAAAGAAAAGTACGAGTAGTTGGGGTTTTTACATTATATTGGCATGGGGGCCCTCATGATCATGTGACCTAGATTTTTCTATACACAGATTGGTTCTACTTTCCTATAGATGCTTCATATACAATTTGGCTTTGATTAGCCAAGTAGAGGTTTGAATATTATGATAATATGCATGTATATTGCCCCAGGATGGGGGCAGATGAGCCCCTGGGGCCCAAATTTTTTCAGAATCATTAATATTCAGTCCTACTGCCCATTTCCTCCCAGATTTTTCCTTTAAATAACATTAAAATGTTTTTTTCCGTTCAAATGCATAGGCGACCTGCCACAAAATAGGTCAAGGTAATCACAGGGTCATGATTCATATATACACTGTCGTACTTTGTCCATCCACTCATCATGCCAAGTTTCGTTGAAATCTGTCCACTGGCTCATGAGAAGAAGATTTTTTTGAAGGGCATGGCGGCCATCTTGGATTTGTTTAATAGACACATTGATTCCCCCTTCCTATACATGTTTCATACAAAATTTGGCTTTGATTCACCAAATCGTATCAGAGGAGAAGAGGTTTGAATATTATGGTAATATATACTGAGTTCCACAGCCAACGCAACTCATCATTTAATTGTTAATAACTTTTCGTGGTTGTAGTCGTTTCATCCGAAATTCCGAATATATGTAGTCAAACCATTTTCAAAGATATTTTGTGAAAATCAGCTATCAGACTTTTTTCGTTCGCCTACAATTGCGTAAAAACTGGCAAAGGTGTCATTTTGAAAAATGAAGGAAATTAGCGATTTTAATGAATTTTTTGTTTAACTGTGCAAACCACCCTAGTCTAAAGCAACGAAACACATTGAAAAACGACTTTCCCATAGCTGCAATACACTTTATTCAATGAGGCTAAGTGGCCAACACAAAATAAAGCATATGGTTGACATCTGCATTGACGTCTACCATATGACCAAGTGACGTTGAATACCTAAAAACAAGCATTTTTCTGGTACTGAAAATCAATGCCAATTCCTGGTGTTGAGCCGTGGATTTCAACATTGGTATTGCCATACACTCATCCGATGATCGTCAAAGATTTGAATCGTGAGAATTGTTTTGAAAATTTTCGTGCCTGCACGAGGGGGGCACGGAAAATGCGTTTTTGTACCCTGGGGCGTGTTCCCGCGCATGCGCACTAAAATCTCAAATTTGATAACACACAAAGATTTTCGAGTCATTTTAATAATGATAGGGCACAAAAGTTTTCACATAATTGACCAATAAAAAGAAGAGAGGAAAAAATAAAATTGCGTTGGCTGTGGAACTCAGTATATATGCATGTTGCCCTGGGGTGGGGGCAGACAAAGCCCTGGGATTCAATTGTTGACAGAATCATTAATATTCAGTCCAATTTGACTTTGATTGGCCAAGCCGTTTCAGCGAAGATGATCTTTGAAATGTGAATGCACAGACACATGGATGCCGTCTTGAGTACCATCCTATAAGCTCCCCATGAGCCTTCAAAAAGTACAACCTGGTTCTGCAATGCTTGCCTCAAGCTAATATATCCCTAACAGAAAGGAACCTGTGTAATACATGTACTAAGAAAAAAATTGTATACACTGTCATTTCTAATTTTGATAAATACATACATGATGAATTTCAAAGTCTGTATGTCACAAAATTAAACTGCAATATATATATATATATATATATATATATATATATATATATATATATATATATATATATATATATATATATATATATATATATATATATATATATATAGTAAATAAAAAGTTCTTTAGAATGCACAATTTCTTGATTTCGTATGGCTGACCGGTTTCATGATAAATATCAATTTTCAAAGCCTTTAAACAAATGTGGTTTCCATTAAAGTAAAATGGCGTCCTGTCCATTATATATATATAATTTTTATTTATTTATTTATTTATTTTATTTTATTTGTGAGAATCAATAGAGCATCAATAACTTTTGCCTTTAAAGCTATTACAGGGATATCACAAGATACTGGCACATTCATACTGATATCGAAGGAATCAAGCTTGAAAGCATTCATAGAAATCTCAACAAGGGACAATATTAAAGGATATGAGCCACGACCCCAGAAAACCAGTCTTCCGGATTCTGACCAGGTACGACGCAAACCGGTCTGAAAAATAGACAGTTGAAATTTTGGATTTATAAGTGGAGGAATTGTACTATCCATTTAGCGAAAACAAAGGCGCTGACCAGCTGTGCAGTAAACTAGCTGTGCAGTTACTGCACAGCTGATCTGCACTTTTGTTTTCGCATATGCAAAAATCTGGTTTTCACATGATGCGGCTCATATACTGTTGTTTATAAAAGCCAAATACAACTTTTTACAGTGCAGATGTTGCATCTTTGGAGGACACATTTCCTGTTTGAGATCATCTTAAGCAAAGTAAGTTTCAACATGTGGCGGCAATTCCAGCAAGGTTGCAATATTGAGTGAGGTTGCTCATACCATTACCATTTGTACGGTGTGTAGGAACAGTTACACTGTGTAGGAACAGTTACTATAGCCCTTGTTAGTGGTGCCTGAAGCTAATGGCCAATAGCACAAGTAATGTTAAATGGATATAAATGGGCAGTGTTGGGGCATTTTGATAGTATCGTCAGAAGAGCTGCGGACCAGTTACAACTGCACCACCTAGGCCTGCTGGTTTCACAGTCCAAACCAGACATAAATAAGCCACATCATGAGAAAACCAACAATGTGGTTTACTAATAGGTCTGGCACAAAGCGACCTGTACAGTAACAGAAGCCGGCCAGAGGCTTGAAACTTTGGATTTAGAAAGTAGAGGAATAGTACTATCCATGTAGCGAAAACAAAGGCGCTGATCAGCTTCGCAGTTACTGCAAATTGTTGGTTTTCTCATGTTGTGGCTAAAATTTTACCTGGCCTTCAAATATACTGTAGATTCGGAAATTTTGGCATGACTTGTTAGTGAGTTTCTGAATTCGCGAGCGAGTACTGGAGCAGTCTATATAGTAGTTCTTTATTTTCGAGGGGCGACAGATTCGCAAAAATTAAGTTCTTGCGACGATTTCCAAATTTACAGGATTTGCCATCAAAATTTAAGTGAAGTTTGCATAAATATAAAAATATGTGCATGTCTGAAAAACATGGCATGATTAATTGAACCACATCATGAGAAAACCAACAATGTGGTTTCCAAACAGGTCTGACACAAAACCAAGCTGTATAAGCACAGAAGATGGCTAGAGGCTGGCAATTTTGGATTTAGGAAGTAGTGGAATTGTACTATCCATGTACTGAAAACAAAGGCGCTGATCAGCTTTGCAGTTACTGTATCTGTATCAGCAAAATGCTTGTTTTCTCATGACCCGGCTCATTTTAGTTTTTTTCTCACAATTTCTTGCCAGCACAAGTTCTGACTGCTTGTCATAACAACATCAGCAGGTCAAGTCACAGCATAAGACAATTAATTGATACACTGACTAAACATATTCTTCAATGTAAGTGATTTTTATTCTGAAACTCCATGTGCCAACTTTTTCCCAGTGCTGTTGAGTAAAAACTTACCTCATTACACACCTAAATTTAACAGCATCAGTGAAATGATTCATATCTTAACAATACAGAATACAGCCCAGCCGACCAGGTCCGACATGAACCGGCATGTACAGTCACGGAAGATGGCTAGAAGCTTGAAATTTCGGATTTAGGAGAAAGAGAAATTATACTGTGTAGGGAAAACAAAGGTGCTGATCAGCTGTGCAGTTACTGTCTCTGTGTCTTTCTTTGCGAATGGGCCAAAGTCCAGTTTTTCTCGTGACGACGCTCGTATTACAGCCCATTTTACATGTTATGACATCTTAGTGTTGGGTTTAAGTTGGATACTACAAAGTGGAGGTGATGTAACAACATGGCAATAGATTTTAACTGAGATGTTAAGCAATGAATCAAATAAAAACAGACAATACAGATAAAACAGATAAAAGATATGTAAAATTATAGAAGTGAAGCTTGATTTAAAGCTTTACATAAACATTCAATAGCCAAATGTTATGTTAGGACAGTAGATTATCCATGAGAATACAAAGATGATGCAGAGTCATTGCTTCCATCTGTCCCCGTGCCCCGAGCTTACAAACTTTTTTCATGCTCAACTGAGCTAAGGCTGAAATTTTAACTGCTCATAAATATTGAAAAGCCAATGTCAATGGAATTTTCATGTTAACACCACAAAAGCCTACCAGTTATTCTGATAATAAATGTAAAATGCCAACAAAACAAGCAGGATAAATTTCAGTCTCAGCTGAGCTGAGCATGAAATAACTTGTTATATAAGCTCGAGGCCTGGGCACTTACACTGAAGATTGGGTTTCTCATAAGCATTCATATGTAACTTCTTGACTATTAAATATAATTATGTATATTTTTTATTCAGTTTTACATCCCTTTCAAGATAATTTCATCGTATATGAGATGGGCCTAATTTCAGCTTATATGAGATGGGCCAATCTGTAGGTGGGGCAAAAAGCACCTGGCACACCAGCAAACAAACATGGCTTGTCTCACATGTGCCATTATGCGGGGCTTGAACCCACATCAGACACAGCCCTGAGATGATCCAATGATTGAGTATGGTAATGAAATCAGCGTTCTTAACCACTCAGCCACAGGGGCCACCTATTGTAAAGGAGAAGTGACAGACATACCTTCATTCTAAAGAAAGTGATACTAGTTAAGAGATCTACTGTAGACTTCAGATCTTGTAGCCTTGTTGGGTCAGAGGCTGGGAAGTTATTCTGAAAATACACAGAAAGAATATATTCAAAATGTCTTCTTTCACAACAATATAACACAAAGTTATATATGATTTCTAACTGCACCAACAAACATGTACTGTTTCACTTTTGTTCAGTATATGATTTCTAACTGCACCGACAAACATGTATTGTTTCACTTTTGTTCAGTATACGATTTCTAACTGCACCAAGAAACACATATTGTTTCACTTTTGTACAGTGTATGATTTCTAATAGCATCAACAAACATGTAGTGTTTCACTTTTGTTCTAACTGCACTGACAAACATGTATAGTTTCACTTTTGTTCAGTATATGATTTCTAACTGCACCGACAAACATATATTGTTTCACTGTTGTTCAGTATATGATTTCTAACTGCACCAACAAACATCCTAATTAAATGTTTGTTTTGGAATTCAGGTATTGAGGCAAACAGAATAGCTCCAGACTAGATACAATGTAAAATGTGGCACCTGCTTGCAAGCAAAATGGACTTGGACAATTGATAATTATGGGACTTAGATGCAGTATATTTAGAAACTGTAAGTTAGGAAATTTTTGTGTGACTTTTATTTCGCATTTTTTTCTATTTCCGAATTATTAGCGAGTTCTCTGAATTCACGGATGAGTATGGTAATCTTGTAGCTTATTGTAACTCTTTGTTAGTGAGAACTTTGAATTGGTGAGTTAACAAGTTCCTGAATTTTAGCGAAAATTAAGTACTAGCAAACATTTCCAAATATACAGTAAGCAAAGTTGACTTACTCTATACAGTCATGTACAGATCTATTCTAAGTGAGTTATGGAGTTGACTTACTCTGTACATGGATAGATCTATTTTAAGTGAGTTATGTAGTTGACTTACTCTGTACATGGATAGATCTATTCTAAGTGAGTTATGTAGCTGACTTACTCTGTACATGGATAGATCTATACTAAATGAGTTATGGAGTTGACTTACTCTGTACATGGATAGATCTATTTTAAGTGAGTTATGTAGTTGACTTACTCTGTACATGGATAGATCTATTCTAAGTGAGTTATGTAGTTGACTTATTCTGTACATGGATAGATCTATTTTAAGTGAGTTATGTAGTTGACTTACTCTGTACATGGATAGATCTATTCTAAGTGAGTTATGTAGCTGACTTACTCTGTACATGGATAGATCTATTTTAAGTGAGTTATGGAGTTGACTTACTCTATACATGGATAGATCTATTTTGAATGAGTTATGTAGTTGACTTACTCTGTACATGGATAGATCTATTCTAAGTGAGTTATGTAGCTGACTTACTCTGTACATGGATAGATCTATTCTAAGTGAGTTATGGAGTTGACTTACTCTGTACATGGATAGATCTATTCTAAGTGAGTTATGTAGTTGACTTACTCTATACATGGATAGATCTATTCTAAGTGAGTTATGGAGTTGACTTACTCTGTACATGGATAGATCTATTCTAAGTGAGTTATGGAGTTGACTTACTCTGTACATGGATAGATCTATTCTAAGTGAGTTATGGAGTTGACTTACTCTGTACATGGATAGATCTATTCTAAGTGAGTTATGGAGTTGACTTACTCTGTACATGGATAGATCTATTCTAAGTGAGTTATGGAGTTGACTTACTCTATACATGGATAGATCTATTCTATGTGAGTTATGGAGTTGACTTACTCTGTACATGGATAGATCTATTCTAAGTGAGTTATGGAGTTGACTTACTCTGTACATGGATAGATCTGTTCTAAGTGATTGACTTACTCTGTACATGTATAGATCTATTCTATGTGAGTTATGTAGTTGACTTACTCTGTACATGGATAGATCTATTCTAAGTGAGTTATGTAGCTGACTTACTCTGTGCATGGATAGATCTATTCTAAGTGAGTTATGGAGTTGACTTACTCTGTACATGGATAGATCTATTCTAAGTGAGTTATGGCGTTGATTTACTCTGTGCATGGATAGATCTATTCTAAGTGAGTTATGGAGTTGACTTACTCTGTACATGGATAGATCTATTCTAAGTGAGTTATGGCGTTGATTTACTCTGTACATGGATAGATCTATTCTAAGTGAGTTATGGAGTTGACTTACTCTGTACATGGATAGATCTATTCTAAGTGAGTTATGGAGTTGATCTAGCAGCTTCACAAACTTCTCTTTCTGAAAAAAAACAACACACAACACAATGGCTTAAAATTCAAACAATACTGAATCCATACATCAGTTTTATTAACATTCTGAAACTACAGGGTATCAATTTAACTTGATTGTTTGGAGGGTAACATTAATTTAACATTCCAGTCAGAGCCACTTGCTGGAGACTAGCCAGTCCTATCAGGAGTAAATGGAGCCATGACGCAAGAAAACCAGTCTTCAAGGTTTCCCGCAAGGTCAAACACAAAACCTGCCTATGCAACCACAGAAGATGGCTTGAAACTTGAAATTGCTTATTTCAGAAGAAGATGGACTGTACTATACATGAAGCAAAAACAAAGGTACTGATCAGCTGTGCAGTTTTCTCATGACACTGCCCAATAGGTCTTGCTCAATAACATAAGCCTGTGTCAGTGGGGTTTACACTTCTGCCTTTACAGCACTGTGCTCCCCAATTTACTATCAGTTTTATCATTTATAATATTCAGTAAGTTTATATTCTAACTTTGTTTTCATAACTTTCAAAATTATTTCACCCATATCCAGATGAATCAGTCAGTATGTAGGGTGAAAATAGGAGTAAATGGGAAATCAGTATTTGAGTCTTCGCATGAGAAAACCAACAATTGTGGTTTTAGTTCAGGTTTAACACAAACCAGCCTGTGTAAGCACAGAAGATGGCCAGAGGCTGGAAAGTTTTGATTTAGAAAGAATAGGCATTGTACTATCTGTGTATCAGAAACAAAGGTACTGATCAGCTTGTTACTGCAAAGTTGATCTGCACCTTTGTTCTCCCATATACTGGGCTATGACAGCCACAAAATTTGAAGCAGTGACTTTGTGAGTGGCTGTCACAATGCTTTCAGATATGTAGTCTAAGATTACATAGATATGTAGTCTAAGATTACATGTGTCCATCATGAGAAAAACAGACTTTTAAATATGCAAAAACCAAGACACAGGTCAGCTACAGCAATAACTGCACAGCCAATCAGCACCTTAGTTACACTTCAATCATAGTACAATCTCTCTTCTCTTTAAATTATGTACAATCAGCTTTGTGTCAGAGCCTGGTCAAAAACCCTTACGACGAGATTTCTTGTGATATGGCTCACACAACAGCCATCTAGAAATTTTGTCTGTGTAATATATAACACCCCACTTTTATACAGTAAAACTGGGATTTAAAGGGGTATACCTATTTTTCTTATTTTGATCCAAAGCATAGATTGAGGGTACTCATTAGAACCACCTCGATACGTTTTGAGCTAAAATATTAAAAATATGAAAAATATTTTTACAGAAAATTTTCATTTTTTCCAGCAGTAAGAAAAATCTGTATAATGTATGGGCATGTGTAATGAAACAGCCTACACTGAAATCTTACCCCAAAGTTGGAAGCAGCAAATCTATCACTGGCCGACACGGCAGCAGTCGTAGCTGTTGTGTGTGCATAGAAGGCATTTATGTTAGCTAGTAGTGTACTCATCACGGCGGGGACACCAGGACACATGTATTTGGTTGAAAGACATGAAAAATGGCTGAAATAGAATTATATGTAGCAAGAATAACAATAATACAAATGTAATAATAATATTGCTAAGTTGAAGAAGAAAATGATGATCATATCAATCAAACAATTATATTTTTTTCATTTGGCAAATATGCCAGTCTAACATCAATGTGAAAAGCTTTTGTCCGGGAAAATAACCATATTTATTGAATAATAATTATTTCAACAACCAATCATATTCAGCGACTTCAAATGTTACAGCCAATATATTTCTTAATGTTGGTGATGTGTTGAAACTTTTAGGCCCCACTAATATCATAGATCATATCAAGATGAGACTTTGGTTTTATATCACATCTGAAATATTTGAAAAGGCCAAGGATGTACTTCACTCCCCTGGCCAGGTTGGCATCTTTTTTAATTCGGCTTAAAATACACCATTTACAAATAACACAAATAATAAATATGCAAGCTCAGATGACCGACATAATAAACTTACGTCATGGCTTGGTAAATGGACTCAATGCCATATCTCATGGCAAATTCATCAACAATCTCTTGCGTAGGTTCATCAAAGTACACCTTCCAGGCTTCGTCCTAGCAAAACAGTTACACACATTGAAAAACTGAGGCATACATGTTTATATATTCATCTGAGCTTCAAATACAAAATTAAACAAGCATAACTGAAATGAAATCCATTTTAGATTCCATGGTGCTCACAAGATATCTGTAATTCTTAGTACCATGCTTGACACATACCAGCCTGTATAACCACACAAGGCTATAGGCTTGATACTTTCGGTATTCCTGATACTAGAGGGATGCATCATGATAACATGTCAGTTTAATATATAGCTCCTAATATCACACTTTATTAAGTAAAACTGGGGTTCACCGGGGTATACATTTTTTTCTTATTTGTGATCCAAAACATAGATTGTGGGTACTTATGTTATAACCGCCTCGCAGAGGTGGTTCTAATGTGTACCCACAATCTATGTTTTGAGCAAAAATATTAAAAATATCAATTTTTTTTCCAATGAAATTTTCCATTTTTACAGATGAAAAAAATCTCTGTTTAGGTTTTCCAATGATGTGACTGACACCTGGTAAACTTGACAGAAAGTGTAACAAAACATACAAATATAATTGATCCATGACACGAGAAAACGGGTCTCTGGGATTTCCAACCAGGTCAAGCACAAACCAGTCTGTACAGTCACAGAAGCAGGCTAGAAGCTTGACATTTTGGATATAAGTAGAAGAATAGTTATACTATCTGTGTATAGAAAACAAAGATGCTGCTCAGTTGTGCAGTTACTGCGCTGTTTTCGCATAGGCAAAAATCCAGTTTTCTCATGATGAGGCTCATATAATTTACTATTGAATCTGATGTGATTTTTAGTAGTTTGTTGGTCTTGCGGTTTACAGGGTTCATACAGGCAAGGCCAAGTAAAATTCAAGGACTTTTCAAGGACTTTTCAAGGACAAATCTTACCATTTTCAAGGACTTGGGGTGGATGCTGTAGTAGGGGGTTCTGTCTTAACTTTAGTTTCCTTCTTGATAAATAAGTTTGTGAAAGTCCTAGATAAAGACTGCTCGTGTTTCTTATGTCGATCTCCACTAATTTTCCAGCACTTTTCAAGGCAAATTTGGTTTTCAAGTACTTTTCAAGACAGCCCTTCATTTTCAAGTACTTTTCAAGCCTGTGCGAACCCTGGGTTTATTATACGAGTCAACAATTTTTCAGTCATGTTAGGATGCAGTCACCAATCTCAACACTTCCTGGTGTATTTATTAGTGAATATAAGTATACCATGCTATTCCTTCTCTTTAGTGCACTGTAACCTTAGTTTTTCTAAATTGCCTTCAAAACCCCTGGAATTTTTCTTTCAAATTAGCACAAACTACGCATGAAAACAACAAATAAAATGCAAAAGTAATCATGACAACAATATGACTGACAATGTCATTTTTAAAAGTGTTCTAACTTTTTCAAAAAATATAGTCACGCAGGGTGTGCTTATGCATGTCTTTTAGAAAAGACCTTGGTATGCACTTATTGGAGCATGTCCACCAAATAGAATAAATACAGAAATTACATAAATAAACAGAATATGCTGTTAGTAACTTACACATGAGCCGCATCAGAAAACCAACAATCTGCATATGCGAAAATAAAGGCACAGACCAGCTTCGAAGTAATGAGAAGCTGATCAGTGCCTTTGTTTTAGCTACACAGATAGTACAATTCCTCTTCTTCTTGAATCCAAATTCTCAAGCTTCTAGCCTGCTTCTATTACTGTACAGACTGATTTTTCTCACCCACCAGACAAGCATATCCCTTTGTGTGCCTGTCTGGGATATTTCTGTCCCAGTACTAGTACAATTTTAGCTGTCTCAAAATGTCAATCATTTCTGTATTAAGCAAATAGAAATGTACACCTCATGCTTACTTCCATATAAGGAAGTGATGAGCTAGGTGTCAACTGTCAGAGACAAAAATAGCCTAGCAGGTGTTAATTTCAGGAAGATATCAAGAGTAATTGTAGTCTGCTGCTCTCATAAAAATCTAAAAATTTAATTTTGCCGGGAATTTTGTGAATAAATCAAAATGATGATTTAATATTTTTGTAAGGTGAGTGCAAATACAAAATTATTTTTATTTGTTTCACTTTGCTAATTTGCATATTGTTTTATGTCCAAACAAAATGGCTGCCTGAACGGAACGTGAAGCCTATTCAGAGTCAAAATGTTTTAAAAGGTGGGTGAGAAAAATAATCAATGATGGGGTTGAGGCCGAGACAAGGAAATCTCAGGCTCGTTTTCAGATTATTCGAGTCTTATCCTCGGCTAATCTGAAAACGAGCCTGAGATTTCCTTGTCTCGGCCTCAACCCCATCATAGATTCTTTTAGTGTCAGACCTGGTCAGAAATCCAAATCGTTGGTTTACTCACGCGAAGGGTAATATATATGTACACATAATAACAAGAATAAGCTCACAACAGGTATACAGAATTTGCAGGAATATCACAATGTTTTAAGCAGACTGGCCTGTGAAAACAATGGAGACCAGGATCAACTGCATGTGTTCAGTCTTGTGTTCTTGTTTAATACTGGCATCAAAAACAATGTAACCTCCATTTTGTCTCATCTTAATGATTGGAGAAGCCCAGGATCAAACTCATGACACCTGGTGAACAAGGTGAGTGGCTTTACCACTCTGCCACAGAAACATCTAGAAGGTGTTCTCTGATACAGATTTGTTGAAGCATATGAGCCACATCATGTGAAAAACAACATTTTGCATATGCAAAATCAAAGACGCAGATCAGCTTCGCAGGAACCATGAAGTCGCTAAAACACCTTTGTTTTAGCTATATAGGGATAGTACAATAATTATTATTCTTCTACTTTTGAAATCTGAAATTTCCAGCTTCTAGCTGACTTCAGTGGCTGTGCAGCCCAGTTAGTGTCAGATCTGGTCTGAAACCACAAAATGGGTTTTCTCGTGTCATGGCTCATATCAACATAAAAGAGATAACCAGGAGTAAAGGCTACACAAAAGAACAAGGGGTTATACATATATAGAAGAAATATAGATTATATTAAGCAGATGGCTCAAAGAGTCTGATATGGGTCTAAACCTATAGAATTTTAGTTGTTTTATTGTGTCTGATAAATACTCTGAGGACATTTGAGCCACAAGGAAACAATTCAGCCTGTACTGTCATAGAGGCAGGCTAGAAACTTTAGAATTCAGATTTAAGAAGAAAAAGAGAAATGTACTATCTGTGTAGAGAAAACAAAGGCACTGATCAGCTGTGCAGTTATTGCCCAAATGATCTGCACCTTTGTTTTCGCATAGGCAAAAATCCTGTTTTCTCATGACGCGGATCAATTATGATTTGCATAGCGTAAGTGAAGATAACGATAAAGTTGGAAAACAACTGGATATAATTATAAGCAAGGAGTATTTTTCAAAACTCACTTCAAATTGAAAAGTCTAAAAAATAAACATAGGTTATAATTAAGGTTGTAGCTTATCAATTGGAAATATGAAACATTGGTAGGCAATGGGTAAGAAAAGGGGATAGTGTGTTGTCCATTGAAATAATAAATTATGCCACAGTTATTCGTAACCACGCCCCCTCCCCATCTATCAGGAAGAGTGAGGATTATGACTTTTCAGTTTTCAGTGCTATAGGCCCCACCCCCAGGGGACAACCTGGAGGTCAAAACTAGGCACTTTGCCCTGCCCTTCACAATTGAAAATCTCCTTTGGGTGAGGGTCCTTATGTCAAAACCCTGCCAAAAATTAATTGCCCCACACTTTATGCATGATTGCCATCTTGTTAATTCAAGAACTCCCAATTATATGACTAATAATGCAGAAATAGAAAATTTGTGAAAAAAAAAAAAAATACACAAACATTTCCAAAATTACAGTATCAATAAGCATTCGTAAAAGCTTCTATCATACCCTACAAAATCACTGTATCATTTATAAACGAGCCAGAAAACCAACAATCTGCTTATGTGAAAACAAAGCAGCAGATCAACACCTTTGCTTTCGCTACATGGATAGTACAACCCTTTATTCTTCTAAATTCTGAAGTTTCAAGCTTCTAGCTTTATTCTGTGACTGTACAGGCAGGTATGTGTCAGACCTGGTTGGAAACCACGTTGTTGGTTTTCTCACATTGCAGCTCTATAAATAGTAAAACTTACAATAATCAGCTTAATGTTGCTGACGTCATTAATTTTGAATACCTAACCTATATAAATGATTGTCAAGCTTTTCTGTAAAGCAGATAAACAGATTTTCTCATGACATGGTATCAGGTTCAATGTATCACAGCCACAGTCAGACATTGTTTTTGTGACAAACAAACTTCTGATATTGCTTTTGGCCATATTTTTCAAAATATTTTAAAAGTTTAAACTGTTTTATGTGAAAATTGCTACACAGCTGTTGAAATTTAATCTTATTTCTACTATCAAAATCCTTTCCATTAAAAAAAACCCACCTGTAATATGCTATTTCAAATCATGGTACTAGAAAATGCAGGGCTTCTTATCAACATGAAAATGCATAAGAATCCATCATAAATTATTTGTGGCGTCACTTTTGACTCTTGACTCAAAAACTCCCACTGACTGTTGCTCTGACTGGGTAAACAACGACGATTGTTAAAGCAAAAAGCATGACTAGTCAACTCTGCCATGCATACATACTAATTTTTGTTTTACCCCCGAGGCATCTGGTAGCTTCACCGTCCCCCCGGCCTGCTCACACAGGTAGTGGAAGAGATTCTGAAACAAACATCGTATGAGACGTGATGCAAGAAAACCGGTCTTCATGGTTTCTGATCAGGTCCGACACAAACCCAGTCAGAAGATGGTTTTGGATTTAGGAAGAAGAGAAATTGAATTAACCATGTAGCAAAAAACAAAGGCGTTGATCAGCTGTGAAGTTACTGCACAGCTAATCTACGTCTTTGTTTTTGCATAAGCGAAAACCTGGTTTTCTAAAACAAGCATCATACAAACATGTACATGCACTGAATAACCCCCACTACCCCACTTTTAAGTGGTGAAAATGGGGTTTACAGGGGTAAACTTTTTCTAATTTTTGCTCCAAAATATAATTTGTAAATACTCGTTAGAACGGCATTAGCGAGGCAGTTCTAATGTCTATCCACAATGTTTTGAGCAAAAAGACGGACAATAATAATTAATTTATTTTCAACTGAAAAGATTCATTTTAACAACTGAAAACATATCATTGTGAATTAGGCAAGTTTCCAAAAAGAGAAAACTATTACAATTCATCAGAAGTTAAAATTTTGACACTTTGGTATGTTTTCTTCATGAAAACAATCAAATTAATGCTCAAAACATTATCTCAAGTATTTGATCTCCCACTCACCTCATGTAGACACGTGTACTGTACATGGTAGGGGGCTACCTTTTCCTCCCCCTTTATCTCAACACTGATGTGTAATCTGATAGCACCGGAAACTGCTGACTTGTCTGTTCTCTTCTCTGTAATAGTAATCTTTTATGTATCTTGCTGGTAAATGTTGAAATGCCAATGCTTCTTGCCATATCCAATATGTTATGTTAAATTTTTATTGACATTTTAACATTTGAGCACAAAATAAGCAATTACATAAAAAAACAGGTCTAAATGCCATGCCAATGCATCATCTGCTACTTCATAGCAAAACATGATAAGAATTGAAGCCCATAAACAAAGATCACTTATCCCTAGTATTTGATATTAAAGTTCAAGCTATCTATAATCTTTTCTTAGCTACTAAAGTTCTATAGGGCTTTACTAAGTATGTAACACAGGCAACATTCAATATGCACAATATGCACATTAGTAATGAATTTGTCAGGTAACACTGTTACACTTGAACCGAAACTCGAGAAAACGGTCTTTTGGGGTATCCCACCAGGTCCAACACAAACCCGCTTGTACAGTTACAGAAGAACGCTAAAAGCTTGAAATTTCAGATTTAAGCAGAAGAGGAATTGTACTATCCATGTTGCAAAAACAAAGGAGCTGCCTTTGTTTTAGAATAGGCAAATCCAGCTTTACCAAAATGCCAACAAATATTTAGGCAGGATAGATTGCTGGCTATGGTGAAAACCTCAGGGCTTGTTAACTCTTGATGACTGATACTTTATAACCTCAGGGTTTGTTAACTCTTGATGACTGATACTTTATAACCTCAGGGCCTGTTAACTCTTGATGAATGATACTTTATAACCTCAGGGCCTGTTAACTCTTGATGACTGATACTTTATAACCTCAGGGCCTGTTAACTCTTGATGACTGATACTTTATAACCTCAGGGCCTGTTAACTCTTGATGACTGATACTTTATAACCTCAGGGCTTGTTAACTCTTGATGACTGATACTTTATAACCTCAGGGCTTGTTAACTCTTGATGAATGATACTTTATAACCTCAGGGCTTGTAACTCTTGATGACTGATACTTTATAACCTCGGGGCTTGTTAACTCTTGATGACTGATACTTTATAACCTCAGGGCTTGTTAACTCTTGATGACTGATACTTTATAACCTCAGGGCTTGTTAACTCTTGATGAATGTACTTTATAACCTCAGGGCTTGTTAACTCTTGATGACTGATACTTTATAACCTCAGGGCTTGTTAACTCTTGATGACTGATACTTTATAACCTCAGGGCTTGTTAACTCTTGATGAATGATACTTTATAACCTCAGGGCTTGTAACTCTTGATGACTGATACTTTATAACCTCAGGGCCTGTTAACTCTTGATGAATGATACTTTATAACCTCAGGGCTTGTTAACTATTGATGAATGATACTTTATAACCTCAGGGCTTGTAACTCTTGATGACTGATATTTTATAACCTCAGGGCTTGTTAACTATTGATGAATAATACTTTATAACCTCAGGGCCTGTTAACTCTTGATGACTGATACTTTATAACCTCAGGGCTTGTTAACTCTTGATGACTGATACTTTATAACCTCAGGGCTTGTTAACTCTTGATGAATGATACTTTATAACCTCAGGGCTTGTAACTCTTGATGACTGATACTTTATAACCTCGGGGCTTGTTAACTCTTGATGACTGATACTTTATAACCTCAGGGCTTGTTAACTCTTGATGACTGATACTTTATAACCTCAGGGCTTGTTAACTCTTGATGAATGTACTTTATAACCTCAGGGCTTGTTAACTCTTGATGACTGATACTTTATAACCTCAGGGCTTGTTAACTCTTGATGACTGATACTTTATAACCTCAGGGCTTGTAACTCTTGATGAATGATACTTTATAACCTCAGGGCTTGTTAACTATTGATGAATGATACTTTATAACCTCAGGGCTTGTAACTCTTGATGACTGATATTTTATAACCTCAGGGCTTGTTAACTATTGATGAATAATACTTTATAACCTCAGGGCTGTTAACTCTTGATGACTGATACTTTATAACCTCAGGGCCTGTTAACTCTTGATGACTGATACTTTATAACCTCAGGGCTTGTTAACTCTTGATGACTGATACTTTATAACCTTGGGGCTTGTTAACTCTTGATGACTGATACTTTATAACCTCAGGGCTTGTTAACTCTTGATGACTGATACTTTATAACCTCAGGGCTTGTTAACTCTTGATGACTGATACTTTATAACCTCAGGGCTTGTAACTCTTGATGACTGATAGTTTATAACCTCAGGGCTTGTAACTCTTGATGACTGATACTTTATAACCTCAGGGCTTGTTAACTCTTGATGACTGATACTTTATAACCTCAGGGCTTGTTAACTCTTGATGAATGATACTTTATAACCTCAGGGCTTGTAACTCTTGATGACTGATACTTTATAACCTCAGGGCTTGTTAACTCTTGATGACTGATACTTTATAACCTCAGGGCTTGTAACTCTTGATGACTGATACTTTATAACCTCAGGGCTTGTAACTCTTGATGACTGATACTTTATAACCTCAGGGCTTGTTAACTCTTGATGAATGATACTTTATAACCTCAGGGCTTGTTAACTCTCGATGAATGATACTTTATAACCTCAGGGCTTGTAACTCTTGATGACTGATACTTTATAACCTCAGGCTTGTTAACTCTTGATGACTGATACTTTATAACCTCAGGGCTTGTTAACTCTTGATGACTGATACTCACCAAGATTGTACCAGACATCCATTTCACCGCTCAGAGTTCTCACTTCGATGATCGTCTGGCCGAGAAAGTCATCTGATTCTCGAGTGAGTTTCTGTCGTAACTTGGACTTTAAATCATTGTCTTCATCCCTAAAGAAGTACATGTATACATTTTTATATGGTCATGGCTTCACTAAATGACAAAGTTGTCAAAATATGTAAAGTTGTTTGTCAATGCATTACCCAGAACACAGCCTCTCGACTTGGGCTTTTAAGAGAAATTTCATGGAAACATGCAATAAAAATCTTAGAGCCAGATGTACGTAATTGAAGGTGCTCAAAAGAGCTTGCGGATTTTAGGGTGGAAACGTCATTTTACGCCGCATTTGTATCGTCATTTTTCGCTCGAAATATCATGTCTAGCGTCAATTTACATTTGGAATACAAAACTATGTACATAGAATTATACAGAAAACTTTAGAAATGTAACAAATTTGATATATTTTTCCTCCAAAAATTTAGATTGTGGACATGTTATCCTGAGGAAAACATCATTTGCGAGACAGCAGTATTGAATACTAAATAATGTCAGAGTTTTTGGCGCAAAATTGACGTAGCGCGTAAAACATACTGAATTTGGCAACTACTACCTCTCTTCATACACTAAAAAGAAACTGGTACTTTCTCGTTGTTAACCTGTAGCTCAGGAATTTAATGAATATCAGTTTTTGAAAAAAATTCTACCATGGATTTTTTTAAATATATCAAGGAAATTAACAAAAATTGTGTATGAAAAACGCATTTTACTTCAACGTCAATGTATTTTTGCTCTCAAATTTCACAATCTTGAAGACTGATAGCTTGAAAACAAGGTTGGATTGGTATCAATTTCTTTACATTTTCGTTTGTAGAACATCAAAATTCACTCACATGTGAGGTCAATTATGTACATCTGGCTTTAAAAAAATCATTATAGGAGACAAGTTATTAAACTTTATAATGTTGCTAATCTACTTACCAAACTCTCACTTTGATTCTGTCTGAGGAATTATGACATTCACTGAAAACAAAATATACCAGTCTTGTCAGGAGATATTTGCCTATGCGAAAATAAAGCTGCAGGTAAGCTGTGCAGTAACTCGCTTCTCAGAAAGTCCAATCCCTGCTCTTATCTGAGACTTCAAGCTTCTAGCCTTCTTCTTTGACTGTCCAGGCTAGTTTGTATCAGACTTGCTCAGAAATCCCAAAGACCTGTTTTCTTCTGATGCCACTGTTCAAATATCTGAGTCTTGTCAGAAAAAAAAACTTATTTTATTTTAGTCATTGAAAAAGGCAACAGCAAAGAAGCACAGAAACATCTGACGTCTGACCTGTTCGAAATAACATTGTTGGTTTTCTCACGTTTTCAAATATTGTTTAAACCAGAGATAAGAATTATACTATAACTGGACCTCTTTATAACATGGTTCATTGATCACTGTTGGACCCCAAATGGACTATTTGTGCTTTGTGTCTATACATTTTACTCTCATTATAACACGGATTGGATAGCTAATACGGAAATCAGCTGGGATCCCAGCAATAGTGTTATAAAGAAGTTGAGGTTTATATTGTTGTAGTGTATTGTAGGAAACCCGAGTTTAAATCAAGTTTGAATTGCTGTTTTTTTCAACATGGATGGACAACCAAAAATGTTTTAACTCCTATAAGCCTGGGGTCCTTTTCTGGGACATATGCGAACAGAATAGCCCCAAATGTGATGCCGCAGAACGCGATGTGGCCTCCCATCTAGGGCTATTCTGTTTGCTTAGAGAAATTTCATCGAAAAATGAGATAAAAATTCAAAATCACTCCCAATGCCCCTAAAAATGAAAGCAGACTCTCCCAAATGATAATGATGGGTAAATACATTTGTCATGTAAATGGTGTAGCTCTATCACTTACAAGTAGAACTTTTCATGCCACTCTGGATTGAGATCTTGTGGGACGGTTTTAGTCCTTTTTTTCACCTTGCCAACCTGAACTGTTACGTACGGGTCGCTGGTGCCCGTCTTATCCTTCCCTATCAAACCTTGAGCACATCTCACTGTAAAACAAACGAGCCACGTCATGAGAAAACAAACAATGTGGTTTCCGAACAGGTTAGACACACACAGAGCTGTATAAGCACAGAACATGGCTTGAGGTTGGAAATTTTAGATTTAGAAAGTAGAGGAATTGTACTATCCATCTAGTGGAAACCAGAGGACCAATGGTCCTGTAAACGCTCACCTGAGATCTGTTGTACGTATATACCAATAAACATGTTTGCATATTATGGAAAAAAGCCCCAGTAAAGGGGCAGATGATTCCCTGGTGTCCATTATTTTTCTTCATAATAATCAATATCCTGTCCATTTGCCAATTGCCTGCAAGTCTTTCCCTTCAACCGACAAATAACAGTTATCCCCATTCAAAGGCATAGGCAACCTATGTTGACCTTGTCGTAAAATAGGTCAAGGTCATCACAGGGTCATGATTTATATATACATTGTAGTCCTTAAGCCATTGATGTTTCATGCCAAGTTTTGTTGAAATCGGTCCACCGGTTCCAGAGAAGAAGATTTTGGAAGGGTTTTTACCATATATGGGCATGGCGGCCATCTTGGTCATGTGACCTGGATCATTTATATACACATTGGTTCCCTCATTCTATAAATGCTTCACATAAAATTTGGCTTTGATTGGCCAAGTGGTTTCAGAGAAGAAGATGTTTGAATATTTTGGTAATATACATGTATATTGCCCCGGGGTAGGGGCATATGAGCCCCATGGGTCCATTTTTTTCTTCAGAATCATTAATATTCAGTCAAACTACCCATTCCTGCAAGATTTTCACCTCAAATTACTTTTTAAAAGTTTTCCCCATTCAAATGCATAGGCGACCTATGTTGACCTTGCCATAAAAAAGGTCAAGGTCATCACAGGGTCATGATTTATATACACATTGTAGTACTTGAGCCATCAATGCTCCATGCCAAGTTTCTTTGAAATCAGTGTACCGGTTCCGGAGAAGAAGATTTTGGAAGGGTTTTTACCATATATGGGCATGGCGGCCATCTTGGTTATGTGACCTTGATTATTTATATACACATTGGTTACCCCTTCCTATTGATGCTTCACATAAAATTTGGCTTTAATTGGCCAAGCGGTTTCAAAGGAGATGATGTTTGAATATTATGATAATATACATGTATATTGCCCCGGGGTGGGGGCATATGAGCCCCTGGGGTGCAAATTTTTTCAGAATCATTAATATTCAGTCCTACTGCCCATTTCCTGCAAGACTTTTACTTAAAATGACATTTTAAAAGTTTCCCCCATTCAAATGCATTGACGACCTATGTTGACCTTGCTGTAAAATAGGTCAAGGTCATCACAGGGCCATGATTTATATATACATTGAAGTGCTTGAGCCATCGATGCTTCATGCCAAGTTTCGTTGAAATCGGTCCACCGGTTCTGGAGAAGAAGATTTTTGAAGGGTTTTTACCATATATGGGCATGGCGGCCATCTTGGTCATGTGACCTGGATTTCTTATATACACATTGGTTCCTCCTTCCTATAGATGCTTCATATAAAATTTGGCTTTGATTGGCCAAGTGGTTTCAGAGGAGAAGATCTTTGAAATTGTGGACGGACGACGGACGGACGACGGACGCCGGACGGACGCCGGACGGACGCCGGATCATGGCCATCCTATAAGCTCACCTTGTGAGCCTAACGGCTCAGGTGAGCTAACAAAGGCCCCAATCAGCTTTGCAGTAACTGGGAAGCTGAATGCCGAGGGGCAGCTTAAGTGACCATCAAGGCATTCTAGTATATGGATGATAACATTTGAGCCGCCCCATGGGAAAACCAACAATCTGCATAGGCGAAAACAAAGGCGCAGATCAGCTTCGCGGTAACCGCGAAGCTGATCTGATCAGCGCCTTTGTTTTCACTACTCGGATAGTACAATTCCTCTTCTTCTTAAATCCGAAATTTCAAGTTTCTAGCCACCTTCTGTGCTTGTACAGGTTGGTTTGTGTCAGACCTGGTCGGAAACCCCGAAGACCGGTTTTCTCGCATCGCGGCTCATTTTATGTTGTTCCCGGACCGGAACAAACTGGTGAAATTACTGAGAGTTTGAATACTTGTTATACTTTGATTGTTTAGAGTACATCTTACCAGTTATAGCTATTTTAGCCGACCACTTGGAAGTTCCGTCCAATACACTTTGTTTCACAGCTTTCATATGACCAGTGTGTGATTTCTTGTCAACATTGAACACTTGTCTGAAAGAAATAAACATAAAGTGAAGTTCATTGATCTTTTAGTTTACTTGTTTTACACATTTGAGCCGCATCATTAGACAACAAGCGAGCTGTACAAGCACAGATGGCTAGAGGCTGGAAATTTTAGATTTAAAAGACTGTGATCTTTGTTTTTGCGTATGCAGAATGTTGGTTTTCTCATGACGCTGCCATTTCTCATTTACATCAGAGACATATACAGACACAGAGACTTGACCCTGCTATTGAATATTGATATTTGCCTCCACTGTGTCTGTCACTTAGGTAGACAGGTAAATCGGTGAAAAAAATCAATATTTTTATCAGCCGCTGAATGTGGTCCGAAATTTTGTATATTAGCAAATATAAATCGTTTAAATTTTCTACGCCATAATTCATATAATAGAAGATTTTATTTCTGTTAAATAGAGCTTCAAATTCCCAACAAATAGATACTAAACACGACCGGCATCGTCAAGAAAGAGAGACTAGAGAGAGAGAGTAATTTCTTTAGTTGTTTTTATTAACACAATTATCATCAATCATTATCCTTCGATTTGCAAAAGCTGTTGTTCTTACTTCTTACGAATTACACTTATAATTATGCTTATTTTTTACGCCACTTGACACATACAACGATTCTTGACAGATTATCTTTAGATTAAAGAAAACGCCGCTTGATTAATCTCGCCGTATCACTAATCATACTTAACACCGACAAAAATAACGATAATTAGTGAACAAGCTAAAAGCTTCAATTAAAAAACCAGAGGACCATTGGTCCTGAGAACGCTCACCTGAAGCCTGATCTTGGAGTATTAAGTCATCATGAAATGACCTTGACCTTGAATACTCACACACCTTTATTGACTTCACAAGTTGTCTGCATCTGCAAAGTTTCAGGTCTCAGGCTGCAATAGTTTCCAAACCCAGTGATTTCTGAGAAAACCATAATTTCAATTTTGATATTTAAATGACCTTGGGTCAAGGTCAACAAATGACCTTCGCCTTCATTAATTACTTACCTTCATTGACTCCATTAGTTGTCTGCATCTAGCAACTTTCAGGTCTCAGGCTGCAACAGTTTACAAAATATCCATTGTTTTCGCCTTTTCCCATGTAAAAGCCTATGTTTCCAAAATTGACCTTGCCGTAAAATAGGTCAGGGTCATCTTAGGGTATCATTTCAACAAACTATGATGGGCTGGAGTCCCAAATGCTACATACCAAGTTTCGCATAAATCGGCCAGCCGGTTCTGGAGAAGAAGATTTTTGAGTGGTTTTTACCATAGTTGGGCATGGTGGCCATCTTGGTCATGTGACTCGAATTTCACGATCACACTTTCGTTCCCCCTACCCATGGACGCTCCACATAAAATTTCACTTTGATTGGCCAAGCAGTTTCAGAGAAGAAGATCTTTGAAAAGTGTGTATGGATGACAGACTGGCCAAGGCCAAGAGATGACCTTGACCTAAATTAATTACTCCATTGGTTGTTTGCATCTACCACTTTTCAGGCCTCAGGCTGCAATAGTTTTCAAAAAATCCATAGTTTTCACTTTTTCCCATGTAAAAGCCTATGTTTCCAAAATCGACATTGCCGTTAAATAAGTCAAGGTCATCCTATGGTCATCATTTGATCAAATTATGATGGGCTGGAGTCCCAAATGCTACATACCAAGTTTCATGAAAATCCGCCAGCCGGTTCTGGAGAAGAAGATTTTTGAGTGGTTTTTACCATATATGGACGTGGCGGCCATCTTGGTCATGAGACCTGGATTTCGCAATCAAACTTTCGTCTCCCCTACCCATGGATGCTCCACATAAAATTTCACTTTGATTGGCCAAGCAGTTTCAGAGAAGAAGATCTTTGAAAAGTGTGTATGGATGACAGACTGGCCAAGGTCAAGAGATTACCTTGACCTAAATTAATCACATACCTTCATCTACTCCATTAGTTGTTTGCACCTACCACTTTTCAGGCCTCAGGCTGCAATAGTTTAAAATTTGACCTTGCCGTAAAATAGGTCAAGGTCATCCAAGGGTCACCATTTTATCAAACTATGATGGGCTGAAGTCCCCGATGCTACATACTAAGTTTCGCGTAAATCGGCCAGCCGGTTCCGGAGAAGAAGATTTTTGAGTGGTTTTTACCATATATGGGCATGGCGGCCATCTTGGTCATGTGACCTGGATTTCACGATCAAACTTTCGTCTCCCCTACCCATGGATGCTCCACATAAAATTTCACTTTGATTGGCCAAGCAGTTTCAGAGAAGAAGATCTTTGAAAAGTGTGTATGGACGACAGACTGGCCAAGGTCAAGAGATGACCTTGACCTAAATTAATCACATACCTTCATCTAATCCATTAGTTGTTTGCATCTACCACTTTTCAGGCCTCAGGCTGCAATAGTTTTCAAAAAATCCATAGTTTTCACTTTTTCCCATGTAAAAGCCTATGTTTCCAAATTTGACCTTGCCTTAAAATAGGTCAAGGTCATCCAAAGGTCATCATTTGATCAAACTATGATGGGCTGAAGTCCCCGATGCTACATACCAAGTTTCGTGGAAATCGGCCCACCGGTTCTGGAGAAGAAGATTTTTTAGCGGTTTTTACCATATATGGGCGTGGCGGCCATCTTGGTCATGTGACCTGGATTTCGCGATCAAACTTGAAATGCCACTACCCAAGGAGGCTCCACATAAAATTTCAACTAGATCGGCCAAGCGGTTTCAGAGAAGAAGATCTTTGAAATTGTGGATGACGGACGGACGACGGACGGACGGACGCCGGATCATGGCCATCCTATAAGCTCACCTTGTGAGCCTTCGGCTCAGGTGAGCTAAAAATTGTTAAACCCTATGGGCCGTTTGCCTTTATTACGTCAGGGTGAACATTGTCATCAACATGACAGGAATATGTACCTGCCGGGTTTCGAACCTGCAACCTCTTGATTGCTGTAAGCGAATACGCTATCCATTACACCACCGTGGCTGTACAATTCAAATTAAAGCATCTTTTTAAGCTTTAAACCTTCAGGATTATGGATGACAACACCAATTTTTATGTGCCCCGACGTGAATGAGCATAAGGAGATTGCGAGATTGCCCTATATCAACTCTAGCCACAACCGGCAGTTCTTTGACGCATCAAGTCTATCTATCACGTTCAATGAAGATAGTCAATATTTATACGGTCGTAAGACAAACAGTCATAGATTGTGTGCTAATTAACAAATTAAACGATTTTTATATCTTTCTTCTTTCATATTTTGTTGATTAAAGATTACTTAGCCTTTTAATAACAACGCGTTTTTGTCAAAAAGTACCGACTATTTTACGCTTGGTCGCCATTTTGAAATGCCGAACAAGGAAATTCAGTGTTTTATTAACGTATGATAAACAATTAAAAATCCAATAAAAACACTACAAACATCAAAATCTGGTTCGTAAATAAAATATAAAATGTTTACAGTTTCTACATAACTAAAATATTATCTCATCGGATGTATGAAATTGCCAATGAATGTCGATATTTATAGCATTGGTTTTGTCTTCGAAACAATATGGCAGCGTATCGTAGGTGCTCAGCATAGGTGGCGCCACAGGTACACGCGCGACAAACCTAAAGTGGCCGCTAGGTGGACTTTCTAATCTCAGTTTACATGTAGACCATACAATTGTTACATTTTCCACATTGAACTTCTTCAATAGTGACCTCTTGATTTTCCTTTAAAACTTCTTTATTTCAGCCATGTTATGAGAAAACGAGATTTTTGCCTATGCGAAAACAAAGGCTCAGATCAGCTGTGCAATAACTGCAAAGCTGATCAGCGCCTTTGTTTTCGCTACACGGATAGTACAATCCCTCTTCTACTTAATCAAAATTTTCAAGCATGTAGCCTGCTTCTGTGACTGTACAGGTCTGTGTGTGTCAGACCTGGTCGGAAACCCAGAACACCCTCTTCTACTTCTACTTAATCAAAATACTCAAGCGTCTAGCCAGCTTCTGTGACTGTACAGGTCTGTGCGTGTCAGACCTGTTCAGAAAAAGGTACAAGTAGGCAAAGATCAGGAAAAGGTGCAATCAGAAAGAGATTCCCACTCCAAAAACCGAGGTGGGGAAAAAAACAAACTAACAATCAGGCACTTATACCATGAAACATATCGTAAGCCGAATGAGCAGCTATTTTCCCAATAGGTGGCCACTCAGTTACCTTAACTTAATTAAAAATATGAAAACATACATAAGGCGCCAACAGCACAAAAAAAAATTTTAAACACCAAGACATAAAACAAAAAGAGCCACCACAGAAGTATCGCCTTGGAATGATCAGTAACACAAAGTTACTGGCGGGCTTAAACCGGTTTTACAGGATCCTAACCTCACCCTCAGCTTCTGCAGTGGTTCATAACATTTAGTAAGTTCTTCGGTCCTCGTGGTGAATCTCTAACTAGTCAATGAATCATCAAAAACAAACAAATAAATCATGATAAACATCCTGATGAATCAAAAACAAGGACTCACAGATTGAGTTAGCTGCCCGACGATGGAGATCCCTGGGCGCCGAATAACCTACTAACTCCGGAGCAAAAGAAAAACACCAGTTGGACCCCGGTGGGCCAAGCAACAGACAAGAAGCTCCGGCCCCAACCAACTAAAATGAATAGCTTTAAGTCGGGGCCATCATAGAGTCTGACGCCCGACCCTCCGGCGTGCAATTAAAGAAGGCAGCATAGTTATCAACCATGACTGGGTTAAAAACTAAGCATGCAGACTGTCGCATAACATTCAAGTTATAACCTATACGTCTGTAACGTGTTATGATTTTTTCTGAACTGAAAAGAAAAATCATTAATTCCTATAAGTTTCTTAAATTTGCAAACTAAGTCACCATAAAATTCAGGTTCCGAAAGGCCCTCACTTAAAAGCGTCTTTAACCCAGCATTATATTTGGAAATCAATTCATAGTGTCTACGATAAAATTTAGAAAAGGTTTTTCGAAGTTTATGATACCGATAGCCCTGTTGGAGAAGTTTTGCCGTTAAACATTTATTTCGAGCGTTGAACTCTGTAACATGATTGCAGACTCTAGCAAACCTAATAAGTTGCGCGGTGTGTGTAATGACCGGATCGGACCGGATCGGGCCTAATTACCGGATCGGACCTATTTTCTATATATTTTCCTCATTTCTTCTCAGTTTTTCTTCCCTTTTTCTTTATTTTTTTCTTTTAGATTCTTCTTTCATCAATTAAAGAACAAATTAGCAATAGTTGATCGCTAATTTACCTCTGAATTCAGCACATAAGCTCATCAACCTTGATTACAGCACTTTTACTATGTTAATTATAAAGTGAGTGAAATGCTTCAGAGTGACATCTCCTTGAACTTTTTCTGCAAATAAGTTTGATTACTTGTACTTTGAACATCATTCACACTGAAATTAAAAGAGATGAAAATCGTTCAACTCAGATTAGCAATTTAGTATATATATATCTCATTATTCCACCTTCTGTACAATTGCTCTAAGATTCTACAAAGTATCAGAATGAGTACGTTTGCACTATATGGAGACAGTTACATCAGGCATCTGGGAAGGTTTTGTGGGTATAATCTCAAGGTAATTAGATTTTTTTTTTTCATATCACCTGAATATGTTTTGTTTGTGTCGACCGATAACTCTTGCATTGGTCGTAATTCATACTGGTGAGAAAACGATTTAAAACGCGTACTACATGTATTTAAACTCATTTTTTAATTCTTTCCTTGGAACTGTTTATATTCAAAAAGTTTTAAAAGCGAACATTCTAATTTGTCGTTTTGTAATTAAAAAAATGTTGTCTTTTAACCAAATTCTTTTTAAAAAATTGACTTGTAATGTTTCGTTTTTTTGAATGCGTGTATAATAATAATAATAATAATAATAATAATAATAATGGAAAGTGTAGGAAGTTGCGATAATGCGAAACTGACTCGAACCGTCTTTATTTTTCACATAAAATTGTTTGATAATTGAATTTGCTACCTGTGATCACCTGTTTGATAATCCAATTATTAAACAGACCAAGGTGTGATAATCGATTAGCGCACGTGTGAACCAATTATCAAAATGACACCTTTGTTAATTGCATATAAAAGGAGTGTTAAAGAAAGAAAGAAAGAAAGAAAGAAAGAAAGAAAGAAAGAATCATAAACAAATACCGTTTTACATCATATACATTTTAATTAAATGTTTCTCTGCCCATTTCAGGTTCCCGGTGACGTTGGGTTCTTCACATCTGGTTGCATGACTGCGACCGATTACGATGATATAGAATTGCAGAAGATGTGTGTTTTGTTTGTCTAGGTGGAAATGACATATAAGACCAGATTCTGACCCATCTGACTTAGTGAAAAAGATTCTAATAGTTACTGATAAAATGAAGGAGAGCGGTGTGAAGAAAATTTACGTATCTGAAATATCTACTCGTGGTAACTTTAAGAGAGTACCTGGTCTTGATAAAAAGACTTTTGACATTAAATGAGAAGCCATGATTGAACAGGAAGTTGAAAAGACTCTTCAAGGACCGGTTCGTTACATTCAAGACCATACAGTATCCAAAGATTATAACGAAGACCTAGTGCACTTTGGGTTGTTGACATATTAACAAAAGCTAAGGATGGTCTTAAAAACATACCGAGCGGTTTAAAAGAGAATGTATACTATATCATTGACAATGAGAAAAACATAAGCAAGAAAGAGAATGGTAAAAAATCAATTTTTTATGACGATTGTGGTGTATGGGATTCAGGCTCTGGAATATCGCCTAAAATGCCGTACTTAGTAAATGGTAATGGTCATTTGCGTAAAATTTATCTCAGGAACGAAGATGGTAGTACATTCAATGACAAGGATGAAGATAGTAAGAAAGCATACTGTACTGAGCGTCAAATAAACAAGAAACGCGTGTATGTACCATTATCCCCGCAACCTGATTCAAGTGAAGTTGTAACCGTCCAGCGTTATTACTAGTGTTGGGTATCGGAAGGAAAAATCACTATCGATTATCGGACAGCTAATATCGATTGATTATCAATTAATCGGAGAAAATTCCAGTATTCTGAAAAGGTGGATTTACATTGAGCAGAACTGGACAAATTCATGTTATTGAATCACAGTGAACTAATGGTGAGGTTTGGATCCAGTAAAACATATAAATAGGCCTCTAGTAAACCTGCAGCAAATTCTTTACTGACATTTCCAAGGTGGTTCTGCTGTGATTCTTTATGTTGTATGTTTTATATTGGTTTAAATGAAGCTAGTGATGGCTACTTACTTGAGCTAGTCATCTTTCTTATCATATGCATTGTCATACTTCATGTTTTATCTGTCTTGTTATGTCAGTTTCTTTCCATCTTGGTGTCTGGGTTGGGATTTTAAATTAAATTGTGTCTATTCCTATGCTTTCTGTTCTTACATAGCTTTATATGATTATGGACTAGATTATTTTTTGTGCATAGTTATTTTGGTTTCAGATGACACACTTTCTGTAGCGTTCTGGAATGGTTCTAGAAGTTCTACTAGCTTTTCAGAGATAAACAGAAAAAAAAATCGTCGGCAAAAAAAAAAAAAAAATTGTCGGCAAAAAAAAAAAAAAAAAAAAAAAAAGCTTCGTAAGCTCGTTGTTTCCCACGAATGAGCAAAATAATTCGTACGCTTATTCTCCTTTTCGAGAGTACCAAAATCTGCCTTACGTTTACTCATGTTGCCTTAATGATTGAATGAAGATCGAATTTCATTGCAGAGATTATATATGCTTTCGATTGGCGCTTCAAAAACATACAATAAAATTTGAGTTGCAGAAATAAATTAATTTCTTTACATCCATCGCTTTTGTTTTTAAAGTCAGTAACACACAAACTGACAAGAAGATCAAAGAGGTGTTGAAATGAAGTATTCAATGTGTAATTAAAGTCGGCGAAAACAAATATTACTAACCGCTTTTGATAGCGAAATCCTATGATTAAAGACATTGTTTGCGAGTCAAATCAATTAACTAAATTATTGTTGTCCATGTTTTTGTGTTGAACCTTGACCCAGCATAATTGTTCACGTGTTTCAATGATGGGTAAATTTCCGTGACGTCAACCGAAGCGATTCTCAATACTGGTCTCCGTTGGTAGCTAGCGATCACGTGTAATGAATATTTAATAGAAAGGCTGGACCAAATGACCATGTGGGCGGTACTATCGTGCAAGATAGACAGCGCGCGTCATATATTTGTTTTCGGCTACCGTCTTTTGATATCGACCTCAGGGTGTTACATGACCATTAGACAAGCACGCATCTCAACAAACTGCAGAAAACAATCGGAACAAAGTTGATTTATTTTATCATTCGTCGCTGAAAAGGCGAGATGACAATTTTATAGTATGAACTGGCCGCAAATAAACCGAATGTTACGAGAGCGGTAACGGGTCGTTTCAGCCCAAAACTATTACCGACAATCGATTGTGAAAATTTTCAATCGATAGTCGCCGATTTTTAGCTTTGGCGACAAGTTTTTGATAGCTGGCGACTATCGGCACAACACTAGTTATTACGCATCTTTAAGCTTAGACAAGAATTACAAGAAACGCGTGACATATTTTTGGGAGGGGGATCTAAAAACAAACCTGGCCTTGGTAGAATACATAGGGAAATTTACGGGTCTTTCCGCACATGGGAATTCAAAATCGGGCAATGGGGAATATATCAGGACTCCCGCCGAGGTTTTAGATGAAATGGGTGAGTTACTGAAAACACAGAAACCCTCGACTGTTTATAACACACTTAAGAGTAAGTATGATGAAGTATCGCGTCCGATTAACTTGCAGCAAGTGCGCAACAAGAAACGCCGCGTTAAAAAAGAGAGCAACACTTCAAATGGCAACAATGTCGCAGATCAGGTGCAAGTATTAGAAAACATGGTAGCCAATAATCACAATTTTGTTAGAACGATCATTAGGGACAAAAATAAGACACCAACAATCATTCTTTACAACGATGATCAAATTCAGGATTTAAAAAAACATTTGTTGTACCGGCCAATCAGTCTTAGGGATAGACAAAACATTCAACTTGTGCAATATGCACGTTACAACCTCCTGTTATAAGCAAACAAGCGTTGTTCGCACGAGAACAGAGGAGCCGCCAATTTTTATTCACGATAATAGTGATTTTGAATCATTCAGCAATTTTTTTTTTCATCTAAAAATGAAACTAAATAGAAACAGACTGTAAGCAACTCATTCTAGGAACCGACGACGAGAAGGCTCTGGTGAAGGCGATTCAGACCGCTTTCCCAGAGTCGACTCACGTGCTCTGTTCTTGGCATCTGAAACACAGCTGATCTGCGGCTTTATATTCCCATATGCAAATTGTTGGTTTTCTCATGCGAATGCTCATTTTATATGCCATTGCTGGAATAGGAATAAAACAAAAAAGTCTTTGTTATTCTTTTTTTGTTATAACCAAAACGCTACTGAAATATAACGACAATGAGCATGATAGTCATCTCCAGTATGAATAAAAAGTCAAACATGTACATATTGCATTTCTACAACGGTCTAAAAAATATCTTGCTTCAAAATGACCAAACAATGAATAAAACTCAATAATCTACTAGAAAAACAAAACGTACACAACAAAATACACCATGACCTGCATGAACTTGGGTCCGATCCGGTATTTAGGCCCGATCCGGTCCGATCCGGTCATTACACTCACCCTAAGTTGCGAAATGTAAACACCATAAGAAGCACGACGAGGAACGTCACCATCCAAAAAAGGAAAATTTACTATATCAAAATCAAAGTCATCGCGCTTATCATAAATTTTAGAAGAAACAAATCCATTTGCAACAGAAAGATATAGATCTAAAAAGGGGGCTTCGGTATCTGAGATATTGGCTTTGTTCAACTGAAGTTCAGGTGGATAAATTTGATTGACCATACCTTCAAAATAAGGGTTGTCAATGTTCAAAAGGTCATCGAGGTACCTAGATGTGGAATTAAAAGCCTCAATAACATCAGCTTGATTATCATGGTTAAGAGAATCCATGAAATCTCTTTTGTAGCAGTATAAAAATAAATCAGCTACGAGAGGTGCGTAATTTGTACCCATCGGAATTCCAACAATTTGTCTGTATAACTTGGTCCCAAATCTAATATAAATATTATCAAGGAGATAGGACAAGGCGTCGCACACATTCTGACATGACCAAAGTGTATACCGACTTTGATCAGAGGAAGTGAAAAAAGCCTTTCTGTCATTACATGCCAAATAAAGTGAACCATAGTTTTTTAATGCCCTTTTGAAGGTCCACTCTATCAAATCCAGAAGTTTTTCTTTTATTAGATTATGTGGTAATGTTGTATACAGAGTAGAAAAATCATACGTGGACAACCTTGTCGCACGGAACCCTCTACACTTCAATTTACTGAGCACCTCACCAGAATTTTTTATTGACCAAAACCAATTTTTATTTGAAGTTTCATACACTGTCTCACAGTATCTTATAACATGAGATTTGATAGCAGTAAGACAGGAAGTTAATAATTTAGAAAGTTCAGAAACCCAGAAGACCTGTTTTATCTTGTCACGGCTCATTGTTCTATTTTGACTGAGCTTTTAACTTGTTATTTACTCTCAAACTATATCCGACCTGTTTCTCTCTCCGAATATGGTCCACTTTCTACTGAATCATCATGTTTGTAGCTTTCAAAGAAAATTTGTTTCCCTGTGACAATAGTACAGTTCAACATCATTACATGTATAATGCGCCTCACTACAGTGCAGTTTCATTGAAACATGGCCATGTCATAGCTCCCAAATTGATTATTAATTTTCCTCTATGTTTTATGTAAATAACCTCATAATAACACATCTTTCACTAATAACACATTTTCACTAATGACACGGTCTGTTTTCATGGACCACAAAGATAGCATTATAATGAGGTTCTTCTGTAGTAGTAGAGGCTTTTTGCTTCTTCCAGGGCTGAGCTATGTTAATCCATAGTCTCACCCTGCGACAACAGTGTCATCAAGAAAACTTGACCATGCAATAAACACAGATTTTTTCAGCTGTAAAAAATGAAAAGTTTATAAAAAAAAAAGTTTTAAGAGTTTTGCTAAAAACATAGATTGTGAGTACACGTTATACTTCTCACTGGGGCAGTTCTAACAAGTACCCACAATCTATGTTTTGGATCGAAATTAAGAGAAAAAGGTAAACCTCTGCATACCCCAGTTTTACTGCATAAAAGTGGGGTATAAGGGAGTATACATTTCACGAACATGTTTTCATGATAACTATAACCAAAATTTATTTTGCAGCTATTTATTTTAGTGATTTTATCTCCATGTGCAATTTCGAGATGATTTATCCAAGAAAAAAACAGTACCTGATGACCTCAAATATTTCTGGTTTGTTTCTCTCTCTGATCTTCATTCTGTCTTTCATTGCCATGATAATATTGAGGGTTTTATCCTCGGCACCATGCTTAGAACTCTTCTCAGCAGCTCCTGGAATCAGAGATATATGAGCCGCCTCATGAGAAAACCAACAATGAGGATTCCGAACAGGTCCGACACAAATCAGGCTGTACAGTCACAGAAAAGAGCTAGAAGCTTGAAATTTCGGATTTAAGTAGAAGAGGAATTGTACTATCCGAGTAGCGGTAACTGCGAAGCTGATCTGCGTCTTTGTTTTCGCCTATACAGATTGTTGGTTTTTCCATGAGGCGGCTCATATATTATGGCATAAAACATGCCCATGCAATATACTGAGAATTTTAGCGATTTAAAAGTTAAAATTTTTCAGTTGAAAATTTTTGATATTTTTTTTAATGTTTGCTCAAAACATAGCTTGTGGGTACACATTAGAACTGCCTGGGTGAGGCGGTTCTAATGAGAACCCACAATCTATATTTAAGAGCAACAAGAACTCCGCGGAGGTCGATATCGCACCTGCATCGGGCAAAGTCAATAGACCGTGAAATATAGTTCAAGGGCACCGGGTCAAGGTGCGTGCTTGAAGGGCATGTCAAGGACAATTACTATGCAAGGTTTCAGACTCGCAGCTATCTCTGATGGCGAGAAAACCAAACTTCGACGTAAAAATTTTCAAAGTCAGTGGACCATGAAATATAGGTCAAGGGCACCGGGTTAAGGTGCGTGCTTGAAGGGTATGTCAAGGACAATTACTATGCAAGGTTTCAGACTTGCAGCTATCTCTGATGGCGAGAAAACCAAACTTCGACGTAAAAATTTTCAAAGTCAGTGGACCGTGAAATATAGGTCAAGGGCACCGGGTCAAGGTGCGTGCTTGAAGGGTATGTCAAGGACAATTACTATGCAAGGTTTCAGACTCGCAGCTATCTCTGATGGCGAGAAAACCAAACTTCGACGTAAAAATTTTCAAAATCAGTGGACCGTGAAATATAGGTCAAGGGCACTGGGTTAAGGTGCGTGCTTGAAGGGTATGTCAAGGACAATTACTATGCAAGGTTTCAGACTCGCAGCTATCTCTGATGGCGAGAAAACCAAACTTCGACGTAAATGTTGACAAAACTTCGACGTAAAAATTTTCAAAGTCAGTGGACCGTGAAATATAGGTCAAGGGCACCGGGTTAAGGTGCGTGCTTGAAGGGTATGTCAGGGACAATTACTATGCAAGGTTTCAGACTCACAGCTATCTCTGACGTCGAGAAAACTAAACTTCGACGTAAATGTTGACGGACGAACGGACGAACGAACGCACGGACGAACGAACGAACGTACGGACGGACGGAAATTTGAACTCCTATATCGCACCCTGCTATAAGCAGGTGCGATAAAAATAAGAAAAAAATGTATGCCCCAGTAAACTATATACGAGGGGCGTTCGGAAAGTTCGAATAATTGTTTGATCATTCAACTAATATTCATAGTAATACAAAAAGAAACATACCTAATTTAACTTCAACATGTCCTCTATAAATGCTGTGAAAACCAAGATGATGCACAAAGACATAATAAAAATATGTTCATTACAAAAAGGTGAGGTATGGGTACCCGGAGCACGCCAACGTCAAAATGACGTTGCGAAAACGTCAAACTTCATTTTAATCCAGTTGGCGGTTATCACACTTTCTCAGCATAAACACCAACAATATCTACGCATTTAATATGTCTGTCCATTCTTTTGTTATAAGTTTTCGTAACCAGTATCAGTATGTGGTGATACAGCTCCCGGAGTCTATTTTGCTAATATTCTCTGCTGAATCATCCAATTTTTCGCAATTCTGAATGGAACACAATTCCACTGCCGGTTGGTTGCTTCTAAAATCGCCGCCAGTTTCTTTTATTCCACTCTTAAAACATGCGAACCATTTGTACATAAATGTTGAACTACATTATTTATGGTTTTTCAGTTTATTTTACCATCTAAAGTGTTTCTGTGTGTGTTTTATGAAGAAAATACAGAAGTTCATAATCCTTTGCAACGCAACGACACAATTCGAAGTCATAGTTTCCCCATACAACCATCGTAATAAAGGACCATAACTTCTTTGTGGAACATCCAATTGACTTTAGATTTTCAGGAAACAATGCCATGTTGTTAAAATATCACAAGACGACTCCACGCTTTTCTAGCGATGAGCAAACAGTCAGAAATTAAGTTTATTTCTTTAAGACTTCGTTTAAAAAAGTGATATTTTTCGGACTGCTCCGGGTACCGATGATGACGTTGCCACGACAACCTGTATTTTCGGTTTCTATGGTCACTTATCTTTCTGTTTCCTATCAACAATTCAGAATAAGTGGAAGTTCAGGCACAACAACTTTCCGGTACAGTGGATGAAAATTATGAGAGATATAACACAATTACACGAACTTTCCGAACAACCTACGTATAAGTTGGGTTTAAGTGGATTAACACTTCAGTACATGTAACCTTAAATCCGAAATTTGAAGCTTCTATCTCCAGCTGCTTAATATGTTATTGTACAGGCTGGGGGATCTGGTCAGAAACCCAAATTGTTGGTTTTCACAGGCTCAATTATGCTTTCTCAATATCAGCCATGACGTAAGAAAATCAGTCTTCGGGTTTCCGACCAGGTCTGACCAACCTTTATAATCACAGAAGAAGATTAGAAGCTTGAAATTTTGGACTTAAGATGCAGAGAGATTTTAATGTTAATTTGGAAATTTTTGCATGACTTTTATTTGGGGAATTATCTATATCCAATTTATTAGAGAGTTCTTGAATTCACGAGAGAGTACCTGCGCATTCTTGAGGCATCAAAACTTGAGGCATCTAATTCAGGAAAATACTCGAGACACCAAATTTGCAAACATTAAGGTCTCACGAACATTTCCAAACTTACAGTACTACCGTATCTGTGTAGCGAATATAATTAAGATGCTGATTTGTAGCTACTGATTTGCTCTGAAGTTTACACAGAGACTCCAGTTTTCTGGGGATGTGGCTCATATTTAATCAGCAGATTTCTTATTCTGATCAATACAAAACTTGATCAATTGTGCAACAGGTTTCAATTATCTTGCATATTTGCAACTGGAAACACACTGACCCTGATATCAACTTGTTGGTGAAAAAGTTAGTGACTTATGTTCAAGTGTATATGCACCACAAGCAGAAGAAAATACTTTATGATATAAATGGTACATGGACATCCTATATACTTGTGAAGAAACCAAATTCCTTTAGTACAGACTGATTCAACATCACATGGCACCTGACGAAATGGAGTTCCGTGCCTGGTCAATTTGGCAACAACCTACAGCAAATATTTCACTACCTCGCTGTAGGTTGTTGCCAATTCAATATTGCTTTGTTGCAAGTTATTCCCCAGGTTTATAATCACCACTCTCCATTCTGTGTCATTACATGTAGAGAACTCATACTTGTCCAAACATGTATAATTACACTTCAATCTCATTATAACATGTCTTGTTGATTATTATGTTTTATGTCTATAGTAAGAAACCTCATGGGTACACAATTTTACTTCTAACATGGTTTGTTTCTATGGACCACAAAGACGATGTTATAATGAGATTGACCTGTAACTATAACCTGAAGAGATGTGCACTCAATGTGATGAATTTTGCTGCCTGTGCAATTTCGCCCACAGGAGCAATTGCTGCATAGTACATGTGCTCTCACAATGCATACATTATGACCATTTTTGTGGGCTGTCACAGTACAGCTGTTCCACCGTATCAGTATCACTTGTGTCGCATCATGTGAAAACTGTTTTGCCTATGCGTAAACAGAGGCACAGATTAGCTGTGCAGTAACTGCACAGCTGATCAGAGCCTTTGTTTTTGCTACACATATAATACAATTCCTCCTCTACTTAAACCCAAATTTTCATGATTCTAGCTTTCTTCTGTGGGTGTATAGGCCAGATGGTGTCCTGAAGACCGTTTTTCTCACGTTGTGACTCACTTAACCCAGCTCTTACCCACAATTCTTTTTTTATTATTATTATTTTTATTATTATTTTTTTTTTTTTTTTTGGGGGGGGGGGGGGATGGGGGGTGTGGTTGAATAGGAGTACAAACATTTGTAAATATGATGCTTTGTTAGGGGGGTAGGCAATATCCCATATCCAAAAATAAATCGTCCAAAATGTCCCATATCCAAAAATTAATTTAACTCGTATCGCAAAATAAATTCCAATATCCCATATCCCAAAATTCCTGAATATCCCATATCCCAAAATAAAAAGGGTCAATATCCCATATCCCAAAATAAAAATGGGTGAATATCCCGTATCCCGAAATACCCTAAACAGGCCTCAAATATGATATAACCTCAAGAATATGACTAAGTAAATTATCATGTATATGGCTGGACCTTGAATGCTGTGCCAGTTTATATGTAGTGCATGATTCAGTTCTACTACGAGCTACAAAACCTGATTGTTCAGTCAGATTAGTGTGCATCCCTACTTACTAGACCTAGAAAATAATCCAGAGCTCTTCTTTCCTAAAACTAAAGGCAGCACAAAATACAATGTACACAACCACCAATCTAGCGCTTTCATACCAAAATACTATTTGTGGTACTACCTACAATGCAGATGAGGGATGCAAAATGTGTAAATATCTCTGTGTTCTTTTATTTATTACCCCCATTTTGAGACATATTTCAAAAATCGGAGAATGGTATGATGTAGGTAATTTGTCTAGCTTCTTTCACCTCCAGCAGATCTGCTGAAAAGTAGCCATGATTTGGAATCAGTTTTGAGGTGAGTGTAAAACATGCCTTTTTCAGGTTGTACGTTAGATTTTCAACACAAACAAACTGCATAACTTTGTTTTCTGCGTTTTATTCTGAAGATTTTATTATGACTAATGATGAAGATTTGTGACCATAAATGTTATTAATATACCTGTGATGCAAAAATAATCCATATGCCATGAAAGGGATGATAAGTGATATGAAGAAATGGGGAGTGTATTACTATAACTTCAACAACATGAAGGGATTAGACCTTGTCATGAGAAAAGCAGCTTTTTGCCTATGAAAAAACAGACGAAGATTGCGATGCAGTCATTCGGATAGAACAACCTCTGTTCTTCTTAAATATAAAATTTCAACCATCCAGCCTTCTTTTGTGACTGTACAGCTTTAGTTGGACCTGGTCCTAAACCACAAAGACCAGTTTTCTCATGTCATAGCTCATAAGGTTTTGGTTAACACTTACTTTGCAGACAATCAGCATTCAACAGGTCTTTACACTTCTCATGGCACTTCACCCCACACTCGGTACACCTCACTCCCTGGTTGTACATGCCCCACAGTAGGCCCCCACACTCGTAGCAGTAGGTCGGGGAGTGGGCCGTCCACACAAAGAAGTTGTGAGGTGTTGTACTGGAGATGGGATAGATCAGAGCTTGTAATGTCTTCTTGTACACATGCATTTTCTGTAAAAGTAATTCAAATTTGGGGTTAGATTAGGGCAAACATTTTATTCAGTTTTATTTATTTGAGCCACGTCATGAGAAAACCAACATTTTGCATATGCTAAAACAAAGGCACAGAACAGCTACGCAGTAACTGTGAAGCTGATCAGCGCCTTTGTTTTCGCTTCACAGATAGTACAATAGTTATTTCTCTACCACCTAAATCTAAAATTTCCAACCTCAAGCCATCTTCTACGCTTGTACAGCTTGGTTTAAATCGGACCTATTCAAAAACCAAATTGTTGGTTTTCTCATGACAGGGCTCATTTCACTTGTATGATATGAGCCAATCAGTAAGTGGGGTGAAAAACACATCCAGCACACCAGCAAGCAGAACTGGGCTTGAGCCACATGCCACTTGCAGAGCTCCACTTCACACTGAATAGTGGTGAGATCATCAAATGATCAATTGTGGTAATGAAATTGCCATCATGAACCTGACATGGTCTTGGGGACCAATTTGCAATCGCCAAAATGAGCTCTAAATGATGCTGAAGGTAATGTTAATACTCTGTTATCTGACATAGCTAAAACTGCCCTTCAACAGATCTGTTTGGTTTTGTTTGGTAAAGGTTTAACATACAAATCAACAATATTTCAGTCATGTTGGGATAGAGCCAACACTTTCTGGGGTTTAACTAGTACAAAGTGGATCTTTAAGTGACTTGTTCAATGTGCAACATCGAGGAGGTAGGTATCAAAACCAGGGCCTCTTGCTCCTGGGCCTCTTGCTCCTGGGGCTCCTTGCTCCTGGGCCTCTTGCTCCAGGGTCTCTTGCTCCTGGGCCTCTTGCTCCTAGGCCTCTTTCTCCTGAGCCTCTTGCTCCTGGACCTCTTGCTCCTGGGCCTCTTGCTCCATGGCCTCTTGCTCCTAGGCCTCTTGCTCCAGGTTCTCTTGCTCCTGAGCCTCTTGCTCCAGTGCCTCTTGCTCCAAGGCCTCTTGCTCCTGGGCCTCTTGCTCCAGGTCCTCTTGCTCCAGGGCCTCTTTCTCCAGTGCCTCTTGCTCCAGGGCCTCTTGCTCCTGGGCCTCTTGCTCCTGGACCTTTTGCTCCTGGGCCTCTTGCTCCTGGGCCTTTTGCTCCAGGGCCTCTTGCTCCAGGGCCTCTTGCTCCAGGGCCTCTAGCTCCAGGGCCTCTTGCTCCAGGGCCTCTTGCTCCAGGGCCTCTTGCTCCAGGACCTCTAACTCCAGGGCCTCTTGCTCCAGGTCCTCTTGCTACAGGGCCTCTTTCTCCAAGGCCTCTTGCTCCTGGGCCTCTCTAGCTCCAGGGCCTCTTGCTCCTGGGCCTCTTGCTCCAGAGCCTTAAGCTCCAGGGTCTCTTGCTCCAGGGCCTCTTGCTCCTGGGCCTCTTGCTCCTGGACCTCTTGCTCCTGGGCCTCTTGCTCCAGGGCCTCTTGCTCCAGGGCCTCTTGCTCCTAGGGCCAGCTCCAAAGCCTCTAGCTCCAAGGCCTCTTGCTCCAGGGCCTTTTGCTCCAGGGCCTCTTGCTCCTGGGCCTCATGCTCCAGGGCCTCTTGCTCCAGGGCCTTTAGCTCCAGGGTCTCTTGCTCCAGGTCCTCTTGCTCCAGAGCCTCTTGCTCCTGGACCTCTTGCTCCTGAGCCTCTTGCTCCAGGGCCTCTTGCTCCTTTTGCTCCTGGGCCTTTTGCTCCTGGGCCTTTTGCTCCAGGGTCTCTTGCTCCAGGGCCTCTTGCTCTAGGGCCTCTTGCTCTTGGGCCTCTTGCTCCTTGGCCTCTTGCTCCTTGGCCTCTTGCTCCAGGGCCTCTTGCTCCAGGGCCTCTAGCTCCAGGGCCTCTTACTCCAGGGCCTCTTGCTCCAGGGACTCTAACTCCAGGGCCTCTTGCTCCAGGTCCTCTAGCTCCAAGGCCTCTTGCTCCTGGGCTTCTTGCTCCAGGGACTCTTGCTCAAGGGCCTCTTGCTCCTGGGCCTCTTGCTCCAGGGCCTCTTGCTCCAGGGCCTCTAGCTCCAGGGCCTCTTGCTCCAGGGCCTCTTGCTCCAGGGCCTCTAACTCCAGGGCCTCTTGCTCCAGGTCCTCTAGCTCCAAGGCCTCTTGCTCCTGGGCTTCTTGCTCCAGGGACTCTTGCTCCAGGGCCTCCAGCTCCAAGGTCTCTTGTTCCTGGGCCTCTAGCTCCAAGGCCTCTTGCTCCTGGGCCTCTAGCTTGAGGGCCTCTTGCTTCAGGGCCTCTTGCTAAGAAGTCCTGTTCTCTACTACTATGCCACTGGCAGCCATCCCTTGTTTTTATCTGAGGGCATTATAACCAATACTTTAAGGACAATATGTCACAAGAAGCGAGAAATTTTGGATTTAACAATAGGAGAGGAATTACTATCCATACAGCAAAAACAAAAGTGCTGATCAGATATCAGTTACTGCACAGCTGATCTGCATCTTTGCTTTTGCATATGCAAAAGTGTAATGAAAAAAAAAGAAAGGAAAAAATAGTTTATTTATATAATACATACCAGTTCTTCATCATTAAGAGACTGTCTTGCTACCATAGCTGACGGAACTCCAGCATTCCTCTTTGAGGCTTGCATAGTCTGAAATCACAAGGGTTATACATTATATCTGCATCATTTTGCTTTTACGGCCTTGTCACAGATAAGCGAACATCTCTTGACGTAGACTTGCGTTTAAATGTGAAAAATAGTTTTTGTTTGTTCGATTTATTGCTTTATGTCCCAGTCAACAGCTATGGTCATGTCAAGATGTTAGCCATTGAAAGGGACATAAAGCAATAAATCAAACATGAATTCCTTTTGGAAATAACACAACTCTACGCGAGTCTACGTCAAGGGATTTTCAAAATTTATGTGTGATGAGGTCCTAACCAACAAGCATATGGTACAGGCGTTTTTTTGTGAAATGAATTAGAAAACTATCCTCAAACACCATTTGAGCCGCATCATGACAAAACCAATAATGTGGTTTTCGGACAGGTCCGACACAAACTTGGGCTGTACAGCCGCAAAGACAGCTAGAGGCTGGAAATTTCGGATTTAGAAAGTAGACACATTGTATTATCCCTGTAATAAAAACAAAGGCACTGTGTCCCCGTGTCTTTCTTTTCGCATATGCAAAATAGTTGTTTTCTCATGATGCATGCAAGAAAATCTGGCTCCATTGAACACGCTATAGATACTGATCACTATGCTTTGGTTTTGAGTACTGAATTTATTCAAGCACTGTGGCACTGGTATCCCAACACAGGAATACTTTTTGCAAGAGAAATAACTTGAATTCTAACATGACATTACTGTATTTGCCATTAACTAATGATAAAGGTCCAATTGATGATAATTTACTGTGAAGAAATTCCATACGAAAGGGTGCATATTTGTGAACTTGCACATAAACATTCATGTCTGACGAGAACTAATCCACTGAAAACATTTAAAAATCTAAGTTTTTCTTTACTGAAGGTCTAAAAGTTAGAATGTTAATAATTTTCTCTCCACTGAATTATCTTTGATTAATGAGTGAGGTTGTTGGATAAATGCGATATTTGGTTCATTCCAGCTGCACTGTCATGCATTAATACATTGCAATCTGCCCTACAACATCCCGTGTCAATCGCAATAATTAAAGTAAAATTATCATTTATAAATGAGATTGAGCTTTATTAATGTATGAATAAGTGTTTGTAAAAGGATAGGCTAGAACTTGGTCCAAAATTTAAGTTTTGTTTGTTTGATTTCATTTATCAGAGTCTAATCCTAGCACACTTTTCCTGTGCAGGCTATACTTTAGCAGTTTACCAGTACTCCAAGCCAACCTATTCACCAGTAACTGACATGCTATTCAGTGGCAAACAAAGACATAACTGATACCCAGTTGCAATGTGAGAAAACTGGAGTTAAAACTGTTTTGTATATGTAAAAACAAGGCGAAAATCTGATCAGCGCCTTTGGTTTAGCTTCACAGACAGTACAATCTTTCTAGTACAATCTCTCTTCTTCTTAAATCCAAAATTTCAAGTTTCTAGCCTTCTTCTTTGACTGCACAGCCAGATTTGTGTCGGAACTGCATGGAAACATTGAAGACCAGTTTTCTCATGGCACAGTTCATATATCAAGTGCAGTATTTTGGTGAAATATTGTTACAGTATTTACACAGTGTAGTTTGTGTTTTGTGTCTAATCTGAGAACTGCACTATTCACAAAGAGAACAGCATCAAACATGCCCAACAGACTAATAACATTCAAACATGAATGTTATACAAAGCACTACAAAATCACAACAACTTCTAGGCATAGCAGTAGTTCTATAATAAGCGTTTGTGTGACATAGATCTACTCATCTGATTTTTTTGTTCACTCTCCATAAATTCTAAAGATGGCAGCACCAATAAAGAGCATAAATCTCACACATCATACATAATCCTCAAAATCACCTGGAACATGGGGTTGTGGTTTGGACTAAACATCATTTTCATCATGCTTTTAGTCATATTCAGACAGAGAGTGGTTGCAATAAAGACCACCAATGCAGTACCTGATCACAGACACCCATCAAAATAACACTTCTATGAAATGTATCCTTAAAACCACACTTTTTATTGTAAAACTGGGGTATACACGGGTGTACCTATTGTTCTTATTTTTGATTTGAACCATCTCGCTGAAGCAGTTCTCACAATTACAAGTATACCCACAATCTATTTTTTTAGCAAAATAAGAAAACAATAAAAAAAATTTCAATGAAAATTTGGAATTTTTACAGCTGTAGAAAATTCTTTATATCACATGGGCATGTTTTCAATAAGGTACACTGTATTGACACTGGAGGGACATATGCCTGGTAGCTCCATATCTCAGAGCATAATCAAGGATGCTGACACCCCTTTAGAATTTATGGAGAACTAACAATACTCTATGTGCTCACAATATCACAAAACAGGCATATTCGAAAACCGGTCTTTGGAGTTTCCGACCAGGTCTGACACAAACCAGCCTGGGCAGCTACAGAAGATGGCTAAATGCTTGAAAATTCAGTTTAGGAAGAAGAGAAATAATTATTGTACTATAGACAAATGTATCTGACAGGGAAAACAAAGGTGCTGATAAGCTGTGCAGTTATTGCACAGCTGATCTGCGCCTTTGTTTTCGCATAGGCAAAAAATCCGGTTTTAACAAAACAGTCACATTTTATATTAGTCTACTACATCTATATCACAATAATTAAGCCAAATATATACCTTCATAACCTGGTAAAAAGAAGAAATAGAAATACAGATCATGGATAAAAACTCACAAAATTTTGAGCCTTTGCATAAGAAAAACCAACAATTTGGGTTTCCAACCAGGTCCGACACAAACCAGTCTTTACAGTCACAGGAGCAGGCTAGAAGCTTGAAATTTTGGAATTAGATGAAGAGGTATAGTACTATCTATGTAGCGAAAAAAAAAAAAAAGCGTTAATCAGCTGCGTAGTTACTGCACAGCTGATCTGCGTCTTTGTTTTTGCATATGCAGATTGTTGGTTTTCTGGTGCGGCGGCTCATGTATTAAAGCTTACTCTTCCATGTATTCCATCACAGCCTATCAGGCACTACTACCTTATTCAAGTCCCAAACATCTGTACTGCTGAGTGAGCTCTAAACATCAGCTAAACTTGTCCATGCATTCACCAGATGACCATTGGTCCTGAGAACGCTCACCTGAGATTTATCCTTTGAAAAATGACCTTTGACAAAAATGACCTTGCCCTTGAATACTTAAACATAACTTCATTAACTCCTAAGTTGTCTGAATCTACCTACTTTCAGGTCACATGTAACAAAACATTCTGAAAAATCATGTTTTCACTTTTGACCATTAAAAAGCCTGTGACCAAATTTAACAATGCCGTAAAATAGATCAAGGGCAAACCCATGTCATGATTCATATAAATTAAGATGGGCTAGGGTCCCCCATGCTATATACCAAGTTTCGTTGAAATTGGTCCACCGGTTCCAGAGGAGATTTGTTTAAAGTATTTATTATATATGGGCACGGCGACCATCTTGTCCATGAGACCTGGACCATTTATGAAAACTTTAGTTCCCCCTTGCCCTAATAATGATCCACATAACAAATGGTACATGAGAAAATAATACATAAATGACCTTTGACGAAGGTCAAGAAATGACCTTCACCTTGAATACTCACATAACTTCATTAACTCAATAAGTTGTCTGTATCTACCTACTCAGGTCATAGGCTACAAAACTTGGTTAAAAACAATGTTTTCTCTTTTTTCCCATTAAAAAACCTATGTGAACAAACTGACCTTGCCATAAAATAGATTAATGTCAACCCAAGTTCATGATTTATATAAACTATGATGGGCCAGAGTTCCCGACCATCTTTCGTTGAAATCGGTCGACCAGTTCTATAGAAGATTTTTTAAGGCTTTTTACCATATATGGGCATGGTGGCCATCTCAGTCATGTCATCTGGACCATTATACAAACTTTGGTTCCCCCTTCTTAAGAATGTTCCACATGAAGTTTGACTTTGATTAGCCCAGAGGTTTCAGAAGAGAAGATGTTTGAACATCGTGGACAACAACAAAGATAATGATGACGATGAGAACGGTGGATACCAGAGCATATAAGCTCACCTGTGAGCCCTCGGCTCAGGTGAGCTAAAAATAGTATAAACCTATTTTTGTCATTTTTGATCTAAAACCTAGATTGTGGGTACTCGTTAGAACTGCCTTGGGGAGGCAGTTTTAACATGAACTCACGATCTATGTATTGAGCAAATACGAGGTATGACAGGAAAGTTCGTAGACACTCCAGCTATCAGAAAAAGTAACGCGTCGTTGAAGAAGCGTTTAGCATAATTTCAAGCAGCAATATTTTTTGAGTATATTTCAGAAATTTTGTGCAATTTGAAGTAATAACACGCTTGGTATGGCCACTTTTCTGCTTGAGGGTAGGGCCGTGCGGGGCAGGTGTCAAAACGTGATAAAATGTGACGATTTTCACATTCTTTTTTGCTTGTGAAACGGCACGGAAGTGTTCTGTAACGTTAAAATACTTTGATCCTGAAAGAATGTTCAATCAACAACGTTTTCTGAATGCTTGGGCCTTGGCGGCAGTACAGTTTGATATCTGTGAATAAAATTTCAGATGCAGTCCGAAAAAATTGTTTGAAAAAATGGCGTCATTTTGACGTCGGAGAACAGCCGATAACCATAAAATTGTGTTTTTGTTATGGAAATGGCCAACAAACACGATGGAAATGATATAAACAACAACATAAAAGCTATCAGCTTGTCTGTCACTAGTTTACAAGTGGCAGAGTTGATTTTTCGATGCTCGATAGATCATCTAAGATGATAAACGGCGGCGGAAGGGCACTCGTCTTACATTCTCAGAGAATGAAAATGGTTTCATATGTTCAACCGGTCATCAGAGAACCTGAGGACAGTTGGCACAAATCTGCATTTGACAGCTGGATACACATAATAAAATTGTACCGATATCCAAGGACCCTATGTGGAATAACTCTGAAACACCGGTTAAACTTGTTAGAAATATATAAAGCACTGACAGCAATAAACTTCAAGTAACGTCACTGAGACGTTCACCCTTGCCCCGCTCCCGGTTAGGGAGGTGCACATAAAAGGCTGTACAAGATGTCGTGTTGGCCAGATTTTCATAAAATTTCGTCTATTTGCTCATGAAATATTTTTGCAAACCCAGATATATTCATTTTGACAGAATTTCTTTTCCTGTTAAAAATACTAATTGTGTCTACGAACTTTCCTGCCATACCTCGTATATTTAAAATATGAACGTCAACGCAAAAAAACTGTACCTTCGGACATTTTGATATTACTAGTAGAAAACAACACACGCGGAAAAATCATGTAATATATGCTTTATAAATAACACTGTATTTGAAATGTTTGAACACTGAACTATCATATACATGAGTTTTCAAACATATTTTTTTTAATATTTGGAGTTATCTACCCTTATTTTAGACCATATTATCCTTAACTGTTCTATATATGTATCGTCTAATGGAACCACTAAGTGACAATAATAAGAAAATTAATTTCGACATATTGGCCATAAAGATGATATGATTCTATAAGAACAATAGGTTATGGCCAAAATTTAAACAATTTTAAGCAAAACGCATCAAGATTTGCAGGCATAACTAACATGCAAATTGCATTACCGGTACGCAATTTTGATGTCAGTTTTCTGGACAATGACAATGACGTCTGTAGGGTTCATACAGTAAATTTGTCATAACTCACAAAATAATTTGAATAATCACGTCAAATGAAATAATGCATTGAAAGTAAAATAATTTTTCCAATACTCAAAAAAACATCTGAAGGCACATTTTCTCGTGTTGTGGCCCATATCATGTCGTCGTTTTTTTTCAATGAAACTTTCTATTTTTATAGCTGAAAAAAAATCTCTGAAGATTGCATGGGCAAGTTTTTGTTATGTATACTCACTTTATAAACAGGAAGCTGAGGTTTCGTTCAATTCTAGGCTCCAGTAAAGCTATGTCATATCCGACTATTTGGTGAGAAATACAAGCAATGTAAAGGCTCACGGTTTGTGCCTAATGTAGTCCAAGGGTCATACAACCAATACCAATTTATGCATGTACTGTAAGTTAGAAACGTTCTTTCAAATGAGGGTAGGTACTTATGTTCAGTTTTCTATCTATCCTTTTATAATGCCAAAGCTCTTGCCAACATTCTAGATAGGGAGTTTTAGGGGTGGAAGTCTTACCAAGTCACTAACGAGCACCACAGAGCGTCTTGAAGGCTTGATCTCAGGCATACTGTCTATAGACGTGTAGAACTCATTATGACCTGGATAACTGAAAATATGAACAAAAATATGAACATAATAGAAGATTACAATGGATTTCTTTTATCCGCGACGTTTCCTGTTGCGTCAATCCAAAATATTTTGAAACAAAACCAAGGTCAGTGAGCGTGCTTTCCGAAAATGGAAAGGTCACTTGTCCTATTAGTAGTACAGAGCTGCGTCACACGAAAAGATGTTGATTTGCCAATAACTGTTTTTGACTAGGCAAGGTTTATCTCATTCAGTTGCAATTTTCTATAATAAATCCACCCTATAATTGATTGTCATCTAATTGATTGCTTCTAAGCTTATGATAATGATGTAAATCAAGATAAAACAAAACATTGATAAATTCAATTGATATATTTTCCTTTTCTCTGGGCATGGCCATTTACTGCATCTGTTTGCGGAAGTTAAGAACGAACTTCAATCGATAGAATTTGTTTGATGTATAAATTTTGACCCCGCATTTAAGTACAATTAGATCTTCTGACCTAAAAATATTTCATTGACAGTCGTGTTTTCTCACGTGAGCAAAGCTGCTTTCGTCGCACCTGTCTGCAATCGATTGTATTATATAAAATGTAGAAGTTTCTTAGCACTTTCTTTGTCTACCGAAAATAAATAAAAAACAACTTGATCACTTCTGCCTTTCTGTCAACTTCATTCTTAATTTAGCCGCGACATTAGAAAACAGGACTTCGGGGTTTCTGACCAGACCCGACACAAACTGGCCTGTACAGTCACAGGAGATGCTAGAAGCTTGAAATTTCAGATTTAGGAAGCAGATCAATTGTACTGTTCGGGGTGCTGTGACATCAGCTGTGTAGCTGATCTGCACCTGTTTTCCCATAGGCAAAATTCTGGTTTTCTATGACCTGTACATTTCATTGACAACAGCTTTCAGCATCACTTTTAACCTCTTCATTTCCTTTTCATCCTATCATTCTTACTTTTTTCCTCACTCCTTAATAAAGAGCAGTCACACATTAGCCTATAACCCAAACACTTGCCAGGCGTATGAAAAATCTCAACACCCTGAAGATTTTGGATGTACAAAAATCTATTTGTTTCTTTAACTTGTTTAAGCAGTCACAGTCATTAGAGTATAACTGAGGCATGTGCCCGACGTATAAAAAAAATCTTAACACGCTGAAAATTTTAGAGTGCATTTGTGTTACCTCCCAGTCACGCCAAGCACACGCTATAGTCACACATCAAGCATTAAATGCGTGTCTCATACACGCTTGAAGCAATATCTTGTAAATTTGAACACGTATGTAGCATACACTGGCATGCATAAAACCTGCGCGAAACTCATTTAAAGCAGCATATTCAACACACCTGTAACACCTATGGAACTTATTTGAAACATACAAAATACACGTCCGAGACAAGCCAAGCTTCTAGAAAATTTCTTTAGCATGCTTAAAAAATGTTTTGAGCCCAAACACGACTGGAATGTGCAACAACCTACAGCGAGGTACATCAATGTACACCAAGCATACAAAAACCTGTGTGTAACATGTTTCTAACGTACATGTCTCTGACGTGCTCCTGAGGTATGTTGAATGTTACATTTTTGTCAACATGCCCTACCTGTGTTTGGCTTATATGCTAATGTGTGACTACTATGTTACTTCCAACGTCCTTTACTAACTTCTCACTTTCAATCAAAAACTAATTCTGTCTTATGTTCCATCAGGAAAAATGGCCATGAAATCAATACCCCCTGCAACCCCTCACCCCTTTTATTTAGTTAAACTGAGATTGACAGTATACATTTTTTCCTTATTTTTGTTCCAAAACAGAGTGTGGGTACTCATTAGGACCTCTTCAGCAGTGTGGTTCTAAACATCCATCCAATGTTTTATGCAAAACAAGAAAAATATCAAGTTTATTTTTAACTGAATTTTTTCTTTTTTTTTAATTGTTACAACTGTAGCAAAAATCTGTACATTGCATGGGCATGTTTTGGTAACATGAGCCACATCATAAGAAAAATGGATTTTGGCATATGTGAAAACAAAGCCACAGATCAGCTGTCCATTAACTGCACAGCCTTTTGTTTAGACCTTTAGATGTAATTGTTTTGTTATGTATATTTGTATTTCTTAGAATAAAATAGTGTTTAAACCAACTGCACAGCTGATCAGTGCCTTTGTTTTCGCTACACAGATAGTACAATTTCTCCTCTTGTTATATCCAAAATTTCAATCCTTTAGCCTTTTTCTGAGACTGAAGACTGGTTTTCTCACGTCGCGAGTCATATGAAAGCCAACTTACCTGCCATTTTGATGTGACCATGACCTTGAATCATTATGGCCATTGTGAGCATCCATCAATGCTCCATTCTGAAAAAAAAAACAAAAACAAGAAAGAAAGAATTAGCTACTGAAACTAAAATATAAACCATATTAAGATGAGCTGTGAAATTTTCCATAAACAAAAACAAAAGTACAGATTCAAGGATAACTGGTCCCGAGATTATAAAACATTTTTCATGCTCAGCTCAGCTTAGACTAAAATTTATCCTGCTCATAAATGTTAAACTGCCAACAATTGTTGGCATTTTAACATTTATTAGCAGGAAAATCGTTGGCATTTTAACATTTATTAGCAGGATAAATTACAGGCTTTGGCATTCTAAACCTTCAATTTCAATATATTTGGGCTATGCTCAGCTGAGTTGAGCATGAAAAAAAGTTTTATAACCTTGGGACCAGGAGTAACTCATGGCGTACACATGTCTAATTGTTTTGGACCCCGAGATACCTTTCACTCTGCCTGAGATAAAAGGCATCTCGGGTACAGATGGTGCAAATTACAAAGTAATAAAATAATTAACTCCCCCAGTGCTATTGCGGTCATTATGCAAATATTGCTATAGTTATCTTGTGATTAATTATCTGTTGATAATTGATATATCTATATAAAAATCAGAATATTTAATTCTACATTTTAGACGAAAACAAAGTAAAAAATCATAATTATCAGAATCTTTTGAATAAAATTGCATTTTCAATCCGTTTCCTACATGAAATATTAAGGATTTTGCACCTTGATGAAAATATTTTTTATCTGACATGATCAGCTAATTACACACCCCCTGCAGTGAGCTGCGGCATCAGCAGCACTTTATTGCCCAGTTTTATAGTTGAAACCATATGCCAACTTCATGGTTCAGGGAAGAAAAAATGCACAGAAATTTTATAAGAGATGTGTACGCTATGTCACAGGATAAAGGCCTAGGGAATTTAAGGCCTAATTTCGGCCTCATGTGTTGATAAAAAACTGAATTTTGGAAATTTGAGGAGAAACGTATTGCAAATAGCGGGTATATGTCCCTGCTTATAAACTCTAGCACAACTATCACATTAAAATTACACATGTTGCCATGGCAATGCTCCGAAAACCATAGAAATATCACTTTTTGCAGTTTTGGGTCTATTTTTCACCATTCAACAGCATTTTCAACTACGGCCCACGCGACGAACAATTTCTTATTGTGAAATAATTATGAAGTATCATCCAGAGTTATTGTATGCTGAGTATAATTTTGTTGGGAGTGTGGGCTGGCACTTAAAAATTAAACAATGTGTTCAGAAATGGTCCAAAATAGACCAAAAAGTGCAAAATGTGCTTTATCTATGGTTCTTCTGGGCGTTGCCATGGCAACGCTTGTAGGATAAATGAAGTACTTGTTCTTGTTTTTAATGGAGGAGACATATGGCTGTTTTAAGAAATAGTTTTCTCACCTAAATTCCAAAATTAATTTTTTAGCAAAATCTGAGGCCAAAATCAGGCGTTAAATGCCCTAGTCCTTACAGGCTTTGGAGTTCTAAAACTTCGATTTCAATATAAATTGGCCCATTTTGGCATTTATGACCAGTTTAAATGTTATGCTCAGCTGAGTTGAGCATGAAAAAAGTTTTATATAACGGCACCAGGAGTTACTTCACATCTGATCAGTGCCTTTGTTTCCACTGTACTTATAATAAAATTTCAAGCCTTATAATAGCTATCTTTCAACTTGTCCAACCTGGTTGGAAAATAATTCAAATAGTTTTATCGTAAACTTATACAAGCTGAGTCTGTCACACTGACCTGGTACCGAGGTTATAAAACTTTTTTCATGCTCATCTCAACTGAGCATAAAATTTAGATTGCTCATAAATGACCAAATAGCCCAAATAAATTGAAATTTCAGGTTTAGTTCACCTAAGCCTGTAATTTATCTAGCAGATAAATGTTAAAATGTCAACAATATTATAATTGTTGGCATTTGAACATTTATCAGAGGATAAATTATGCCTCAGCTTAGTTGAGCATGGAAAAGGATTTATTGCCTCAGGACCTATTAAATCTCATCATATCTGATCAATTCTCAATTATTGAAAACAAAACATGGTAAAAAGCAAAAACTAATCAAGCGAGAACTTATCCTGGTTTATAAAAAATGACCAATTCCATTCAAATGTTTTAAATTTATAATTCATGCAAATTCGGCTGCAACCAAAAACTATACATAATTAGACCAAAATATTGAAAAGCATTATAATTCCTGTAAAATCTGCTATATGTTAACCATGTATTACATCAATAATATGGCCTCTACCATGTGCGTTCTTGCCACAGGCAGAGGGCCATAGACAGTCTAACACTGTAGGCAGATCCCAGACTGTTATTCAACAAGAACAATGTACAGCCCCATGGCCTTTCGACAATTATCATAAATCTGTCGCAAAATGTCTTGTAAATCTCAAGATTGCAATATGAAAAAGACTGATGCTGTATGGTGACCACATTTAGAAAGAGGTGTGCATTTTCTAAATTGTCAAAACTTATATTATTAAACAAATAAGTTGTTATGTGGGTCTGAATTATATGGGGATGTTAATATAGTTACATGCAAGTTAGTATCATGGCATTCTTTTTTGTTTGAACCAAGTCATGAGAAAACCAGTTTTTTGTAAGCCCCAAAACAAAGACAGCGATGTGCAATATTCAATTTCTGAGTTCAATTCACAAACGAGCAAATATATATTAGCTTGTATAGTTTTTTCTGGCTTATTATAGTGATTCTTTATTAGCTTCGTAAGGCAACAAAGTCGCAAATATTCACGAAAATCAAATGCTCTCAAACATTTCTGAACTTACAGTAGTATGATTCTGCTAATGTCTCATCTCCAAATTTTAATTCTCTGGAGTCAAATTAATATAGAATCTTCGGAAGACAGATTTTCTCATGACATGGCTCATTTCTTGGTTTACAGATTTATTAGCTCTGATTATTCTTTCTTTTTTTTTTTTCTTTAAAAAATTGTTTTGTTTTAATTATAATACACAGCTGTGTAAATTGAAAAATGTATAAAGTAAGAACCATCACACTAACATGTCCATGCAATATGTATCCCCTTACACCCCACTTTTATATGGTAAAACTGAGGTTTACAAGGGTATAACTATTTTTCTTTCTTTTTTTTTTTCTTCTTCTCAAAAACCCAGTTTAACTATATAAAGGTGGGGTTTATGAGGGTATACTGCATGGACATGCTACACTGCCACCAATCTAGCTCTTTCATAGCAAAATACAATGACAATAAATTCATTTGCTGAAGAAGAATGTGAAACTTGTAAATATCTCCGCGTTCTTTTGTTTTATTATTTATTACTCCCATTTTAAGACATATTTCAACTAGCAATGTTTGTTTGTAAAACACAATGCCCCCAACTGTATGCTTGCCCCTAACCTGGCATAGCATATTTGTGAAATAGAATGCAGGCTTTTTCAAGACGAGTTAAAAATGAGGTAAAAAAATCAAAATTCAATATGCTATGAAGTGACATGATAAGCGATGAAGAAGGGGGCTAGCTATGAAGAAAACCGTTCTCCGATTTTTGATTTATGAAATATGTCTTAAAATGGGAATAATAAATAATACGACCAAAAGAACATGGAGATATTTACACGTTCGCATTCCTCTTCTGCACTGTAGGATATACCACAAATGAATTTATCATCATTGTATTTTGCTATGAAAGAGCTGGATTGGTGGTGGTGATGTTATACTGATATTCACGGGGACCCAACTGTTAATCGTGATTATTGATGCGACGTGGAATGTTAATGCATGCTAATATGAAGTTTCGTTTGCGTCGGCGATATTGTTACGAATGCGACGTTCCACATCCTCTGCCCTTGATCGGTAAGTATCATATGTTTTGCTCTCGCGAAAATAAACAAAGCCGAGTTTACAAAATCGGCGTCCACTATGATCTGCAAAATTCTTCTATGTTCCCACTTGAAGTCAATTGAAATACTTACGGCACTTGTGTTTTTCAGCTAATGGTTTATAAAGTTGACATGTAGATGCAATTTTGCCACGGAAACTCATTACATTCTTAAATTCCTTTTGTTTTTCTTTGTCTTGGTCGTAAACTAAAAAGTATAACACAGTCCTGTGTGTGTCTTTATTGAAATATGTATCCAAACGGCTTTGTAAATGCACATTTATCTATTGAGCGTGAAAAACAGTAAGATAAGCATCTGTTGTATGCATCGAAGATGTTGTTAAAATTTAATATGCGACACAGAAATGCATCGTGGAAGAATGAGACCGATGATTCAGTAAAATAAAATAACAAATGTTGCGATATGGAGACAGTGATGCATTTTCTTCAATAAATATTTTTAGATATATGTTAAAGAGGTCAACCATGGTTTTTATAATGTATTATTACTTGCAGAGGCTGGAGAAAGTTGTTTGAACCCGAGGCCGAGGGTTCAAAGTGCTCCCGAAGACTCTTGTAAAGTTAATGCAATGAAATAACCATAGTTGATCGCTGTTCTTGTATAACACACCATTCCAATGGAAAACTGCCTCGCAACCGCACCTAAAAACCGCATAAACCCCTTTAATTCTGTTTTTACCCCATCCCCACCCACACCCCCTGCTTATCAGAAATGCATGGAGCCACCCATATTCAATGATTCAAAAATTATTTGGTTTAGCCTTTGATTCATTTAATGTAAGGAAACATATAAGCTCTGTCACTGATGTGTCCGAAATTGATTTGCTGTTTCGAGGCAAGAATAAATCAGTTGTGTCACTCGAATGTTGACAAAGCTGAATCAGAAACCCCACTCTGTGACCTCATTCAAAATAAAAGTGGTATATGCTTTGAAGCTCGCTCAACAAAGTGCATGAAGTCCAAGGAAAAACGCCATGCAATATTTCGCTTGATAAAGGCACTCGTTATGCTTCTACATGTACGTAAATAACTTTTGAAAGAGCACAACAAACATGCTAATTCTTCCATGACTCATTCAAGTAGTACGTACTTTCGTCTTCGATGCATACAAAAATGCTTATCTTACTGTTTTTCATGCTCAGTAAATAAATGTGCATTTACAAAGCCGTTTGGATACAAATTTCAATAAAGACACCCACAGGACTGTGTTATACTTCTTAGTTTACGGCCAAGACAAAGAAAAACAAAAGAACTTTAAGAATGTAATGAGTTACCGTGGCAAAATTGTATCTACATGTCAACTTTATAAACCATTAGCTGAAAAACACAAGTGCCGTAAGTATCCCAATTGACTTCAAGTGGGAACATAGAAGAATTTTGCAGATCATAGTGGACTCCGATTTTGCAAACTCGGCATTGTTTATTTTCACGAGAGCAAAACATATGCTTCTTACGGTCCAAGGGCAGAGGATGTGGAACGTCGCATTCGTAACGATCTCGCCGACGCATACGAAACTTCATAATAGCATGCATTAACATTCCACGTCGCATCAATAATCACGATTAACAGTTGGGTCCCCGTGATATTTATCTCTTATATCTTATCCTACCTCATGTCTTGTGTAAATGAACATGAAAGTCATTCACCAACCAAAATTTAAATTGGTAAACCAAGATTATAAAACAAGGCCTTTATAAATTGTTTTAATATGATATGAACCCCTTGTACCAGTTGTTAGTTTTACATTTTGAATATCATTAGTTTTCATTATGGTGAATCTGAATTAGATTAAAAAAAAAGTAAAATAAAAACTAGGTTAATTTTTCACTCTATTTCAAATTTTCGGCACTAGGCCTTCATCAGCTTCATCACTGATGAAGGCCTAGTGCCGAAAATTTGAAATAGAGTGAAAAACTAACCTAGTGTTTATCATCTATTCCCTCTGGAATATTTATTTGAGAATATCTAAAATAAAAACGTTCAGGAACTGTACCCATAAATAATGGCCGAACCATAATTAGTAATCTTACCGCATCTCTATTCCAAAGGTCAACCTGTAGATGGACCAGCATAGTTTAATTTCTATGAAAATCTTTGTAAATGTATGTGTCTATGTATGTATGAATTCAATGATTCATAGCTTAGGAACATGCAAATACAAAACAATAACAATAAGCTGAACTGTTGTAAGAAAAGTCTCCATAGCTCTTTACAGAAACATAATCCTGCATAAATCTCCAGGATTTATTATCTTATATAGTTTCCAAAAATACTGCTTTGATACAACAAAAATACAAAATCCCGTATGATTCTTTACTGAATTCTAACAGCACCATTGCTAATTTTTGTAGGCATACAATAACCAGAGGACCAATGGTCCTGTAAACGCTCACCTGAGATCTGCTGCATATACCAATAAACATGTTTGATAAGTATGGTATTTAACCCCAGTGTAGGGGCAGATGACGCCCTTGGGCCATTTTCTTTTTTCAGAATAATCAATATTCTGTCCATTTGCCAATTTCCTGCTGGCTTTTCCCTTCAAATGACATTTTAACAGTTTTCCCCATTCAAATGCATAGGCAACCCATGCTGACCTTGCCCTAAACTGGGTCAAGGTCATCACAGGGTCATGATTTATATATACATTGGAGTACTTTAGCCATCGATGCTTCACGCCAAGTTTCCTTGAAATCAGTCTTTTGGTTTCAGAGAAGATTTTGAAGGGTTTTTACCATATATGGGCATGATGGCCATCTTGGTCATGTGACCTAAATTATTATTATTATTATTTTTTTTTTTTTTTTTTTTTTTGACCTAAATTATTAATATACACATTGGTTCCCCCATCCTATGGATGCTTCACATAAAATTTGGCTTTAATTGGCCAAGCGGTTTCAGAGGAGAAGATGTTTGAATATTATGGTAATATACATGTATATTGCCCCGGGGTGGGGCCATATAAGCCCTTGGGTTCAACTTTTTCAGAATCATTAATCATTCAGTCCTACTAACTATTTCCTGCAAGATTTTCACCTCAAATGACTTTTTAAAAGTTTTCCCCTTTCAAATGCATAGGCGACCTATGTTGACCTTGCCGTAAAATAGGTCAAGGTCATCACAGGGTCATGATTTATATACACATTGTAGTGCTTGAGTCATTGATGCTTCATACCAAGTTTCTTTGAAATCGGTCCACCGGTTCCGGAGAAGATTTTTGAAGGGTTTTTACCATATATTGGCATGGTGGCCATCTTGGTCATGTGACCTAAATTATTTATATACACATTGGTTACCCCTTCCTATAGATGCTTCATATAAAATTTGACTTTGATTGGCCAAGCAGTTTCAGAGAAGAAGATCTTTGAAAATGGTGGACGACGACCACGGACGACGACGGACGGACGGACGCCGGGTGCCTTCCTATCCTATAAGCTCCCCTGTGAGCCTTTGGCTCAGGTGAGCTAAAAACATCATTACTTAAGTATGTCGATCTGATGGGTCGCACCACGTCTCATAGCTGCATAACTAAAGTAATAATGTGTATACCTTATTCGTTCTAATTAGCGCACATGCTCAAATAAGCGCATATTTGTATTTCAACTCTAAACATTAATACCTTATCAGCCGCATAAAAAATTATCTTAAATGATTAAAAACTACTTTGCAATGATTTTAACTTAAATGACATCATCATCATCATCATCATCATCATCATTGTCATCATCAGTGATATGTTTGACACGGTCATTTTTGGTGTGTTATATATTATTTTTGTTTGAAGTGTGTGCTAATCAGAACAATATCTTGTTACCTTAACTTAAAGTGCACTTATTAGAAAAAATATGGTACATAACCTTTTCATTAATTCTCCAAGCATGTACTACTTACTTCAGGTGATCGCATGTTCTGTGATGTTGGACCACAAAACATATACTTCAAGTAATACATCAAACCTAATCCATGTTCATATTCCAGTAAAATGCACATTACCACAATTGCTTGCAAAAATTCAGAGTTTTAACAGACAATATAATATGACCATAACAAGACCATATTCCACCATTTGCTTTTTTCTAAATTCCCCATTAACAGAATCCAAGACATATTTTATCATATGTCACCCTGTCCTCATCTGTATAGTCTTCTCTGAAATTGTTTGATATTTTTCCAACGAAAACCCATAAAGATGGACCATTCTTTTGAATTTTTGATGAGATCCAATATAAAACATGTTAAAAAGACAATTTACGACCAATACCTCCCAAACCTTGTTCCACAGATACTAAGTTTGTCTCAATGATGATAGTCCCAGATATGAAATTGTTCAGAATTTTTGGTTCAGAATCAGACATTACTATTGCAGTAGACTTTCAAAATTAAACCAGAGGACCAATGGTCCTGTAAACGCTCACCTGAGTCTGCTGCATATATCAATAAATATCTTTGAATATTATGGTATTTAACCCCTGGCAGTGCAGGGGCAGATGAAGCCCTTGGGCCGTTTTCTTTTTTCAGAATAATCAATATTCTGTCCATTTGCCAATTTCTTGCTGGCTTTTCCTTTCAAATGACATTTTAACATTTTTTCCCATTCAAATGCATGGGCAACCCATGTTGACTTTGCTATAAACTTGGTCAAGGTTATCACAGGGTCATGATTTATATATACATTGTAGTACTTTAGCCATGGATGCTTCACGCCAAGTTTCATTGAAATCAATCTATTGGTTTCGGAGAAGATATTTGAAGGGTTTTTACCATATATGGGCATGGCAGCCATCTTGGTCATGTGACCTAGATTATTAATATACACATTGGTTCCCCCATCCTATAGATGCCTCACATAAAATTTGGCTTCAATTGGCCAAGTGGTTTCAGAGAAGATGTTTGAATATTATGGTAATATACATGTATATTGCCCCGGGGTGTGGGCATATGAGCCCTTAGGTCCATTTTTTTTTCAGAATCATTAATATATAGTCCTACTACCCATTTTCTGCAAGATTTTCACCTCAAATGACTTTTTAAAAGTTTTCCCTATTCAAATGCATTGGCGACCTATGTTGACCTTGCTGTAAAAAAGGTCAAGGTCATCACAGGGTCATGATTTATATACACATTGTAGAACTTGAGCCATCGATGCTTCATGCAAAGTTTCTTTGAAATCGATCCACCGGTTCTGGAGAAGAAGATTTTTGAAGGGTTTTTACCATATATGGGCATTGCGGCCATCTTGGTCATGTGACCTGGATTATTTATATACACATTAATAACCCCTTCCTATTGATGCTTCACATAAAATTTGGCTTTGATTGGCCAAGTGGTTTCAGAGGAGATGATGTTTGAATATTATGGTAATATACATGTATATTGCCCTGGGGTGGGGGCATATGAGCCCCTGGGTTCCAATTTTTTTTCAGAAGCATTAATATTCAGTCCTACTGCCCATTTCCTGCAAGACTTTCACTTTAAATGACTTTAAATGACATTTTAAAAGTTTTCCCCATTCAAATGCAATGGTGACCTATGTTGACCTTGCCGTAAAATAGGTCAAGGTCATCACAGGGTCATAATTTATATATACATTGTAGTACTTTAGCCATGGATGATTCACGCCAAGTTTCATTGAAATCAATCTATTGGTTTTAGAGAAGAAGATATTTGAAGGGTTTTTAGCAACCAACCAACCGAGTTGTTGCCGCGCAGCGGCAACAACGAGGAGTTGGTTGCTTTTACGATTAGAAGTTCTGTTCTGTTCTATTCTGTTTTGCAGTATGAAGACGTCGATTTTTGTGTGTCATTCAACTTCCGGAAAATTTTACCGCAGTCGAATTCCGCCAAGCGAATCCATTTAATCTTACAAATAAAACAATGTTAGAGTTGTGATAGTTCAAAATAAATTATACAAGAACATACAAACGCTCGAAACTGCGTTTGAAATGCAAAACATGTTTTTTCTTTACTTTCGTTTTATCATTATTTTTCCTCTTACAAGCTGTGGTTCATTCTCTCCGTAATTGTTGCATAGCAACAGAAATCGTTCTTTGCTAGTTGGATGGCGGGAGACAGATGAAATGAGATATGCTTCTGAAATGCATGGAAATGGTTCAATGAAACTAATTCATTCATGCTGACTTAAGCCAATGGTAAGCCCTGTTTAACAGCCTTACCCGGTATGACATTACTTGGTACCGCTGATTAGCACTTCGCTGTTTAGTTGCCTCAAAGAAAGACAACTTTGTCAAGCGATGAAGGACTCGAAATTTCACTACCTGATTCGGTTTCCTCTGATTATTTGGATCTGCATCTTGTTTACTGCGAGTAGGTGGACATTGCACATGTTAAACATTGTCAACAAAATATTTATAGTCTCTAACATACAGAAGGTGTAAATTTAACAGATTAAAAACAATCCGAACCACCGCCACCGGTGGGTGGGGTAGCGTAAGACGATATTCTCAAACGATACGTGAAGTACATCTTATGCTTACAGACATTAATTGGAAAGGTCCTCAGACCTTTCTCAGACCTTTCCACTGTAAAAGGTGAGGCCCCCTCAGGGGGGGGGGGGTCTTTCCTCCCTGCTCCCTGAAAGAAAAATGACCTTTCTCCCCAGCTCCCTAAAATGTTTTTCTCAGCCCCCTGCTCCCTGCTCCCTAAAACTCCGCTTTCTCCCCAAATCCCTGAAAATAAATGACCCTTCTCCCCAAAGCCCTGAAAATAAATAACCCTTCTCCCTGAATCCCCAAAACCCCTGGGAGGGCCTCAAAGGTCCTCAGACCTTTCCACTGTAATTAGGTAGTAAATAGTTTTAATGGCCCATCCCGAATGTTCACCGGTCCCGATAGCGTAATGGTTAGAGCGTTCGCTTCGGAAGCGGGAGGCGCGGGTTCTAATCCGGGCCGCGTCATACCAAAGACGTTAAAAATGGTACCAGTGGCTACCTTGCTTGGCGCTCAGCATTAATAAGGCAAGCACTGGCTTCTCTTCTCTCAAAATGGGAGCTCCATGTAATACTCTGTTTATGAGGTGTTTGGAGTACTTGGCAGATTCAGATTCTCCCAAACTTGCTAAATTCAAAATTTAGCACCCACCCATCTGAGATGATGATCAGAAATTGATCGACTCTGTATATGAAGATAGATATATAGATAGTTTGAATGTAGTAAAATTTGAGCTGGTTTTGTCTTACATATATCTAGATTGTCCATCGCTGACATCGAAAAAAGATCCGATACGAGAAAAGCTAGTATCTCACTGGCATGCGAATTTTGTTGCGTACTTTCGCACAACATTTGTGCGATTGTCTCACGAGTGTCATGAGAATTTTCATGTGTCGCGAGCTGGTCGCGAAGGTTTTATACATGTTTTAAAATTTTATGCAAATTTTTTAACCAAAATATTTCGCAAGAATGTTGTGAAAGTGTCGGGAACCTGTTGCCGCGAAGTTTTGGCAAATTTACCTGTCTTCACGCAAAGTGTCGGTCGCTCGGTCATTTCCGACAAATTTTGAAACTGACCGACGATTTCTGTCATGTTCCCGGTCGATCCGTCCGACAAGAAAAAGGCCAATTCATACTATAAAATTGTCATCTCGCCTTTTCAGCGACGAATGATAAAATAAATCAACTTTGTTCCGATTGTTTTTTGCAGTTTGTTGAGATGCGTGCGGGCGACCATGTTGTTTCGTGTTTACAATTTTGATTGGTCAGCCAAGAATTTCAGCCAATCGAATACATTCGTACAGAAAATATTCAGTCAGGTATGAAACCTTTGACCGCGCTGCGCCTGCCATGCTTGGTATGCCGAACCTAGAATGACCATTTAAAGTGTGAAAATAATGCACGGTTACAAATATAACTAACACAATTTATATGAGTCAATTATTTTGAAATATTAATACACACGGAATAATGTAAAATCGTTTTATTTCGTGAAAATACACATGAATATTATAGCTGGTTCGCAAGAGCAGGCACTGCGTGGTCATGGCTTTCATACCTGACCCGAAGAGAAGGGAAATAACTCTTAAAGCACTGGCCTTGACCTTCCTCCGATCGAAGTCGCGTAATTTTGTTGTGAAATTCTTGAATAATTTGAGCGCTGCCGTAATTTCCCTACAGGTAATTCGAATGCCAAACGATATTGTTCAAAGAGTAGTAAACAGGAAAACGAATAATTCTTTTGCTCATTTATGGAAAACGAGCTTACGAAGCTTTTTTTTTTTATTTTTTTTTCTGTCCGACAATTTTTTTTTCTGACCAGCAAAAATTTTCAGTCTGTCAGACAGCTGTCCAGCAGCTGTTTTGAAGTTTTCGCGAAGACTGATTTACAATGCAAAATTTTCGCGACACTTGTACGAATGTCCTGCGAGTGTCTCACGACAGTCTTAAGAAAACATGCGAAAATCTCACAACAATCTTGCGAGAAAATAAAACTAAGCGACATTCGTACAAATGTCGTGCGACACTCGCACGAATGTTGCGCTACTTGTACGAATTAAAATGAAAATAAGCTACATTCGCGGGAAAGTCATGTGACTAAATTAGACCGAAATCTGCGAATTTGTCGCATAAATGTCTATTCAATGAGACTGCAATGTGAAAGTTGTGTATATCATCAATCTTTGTCGTGAAATAGTCGCGAACTATTCACGAACTAGTCTCCAGTTGTCGCATTCCAGTGAGATAGGGGCTAAACCAGTCCAAATATACTGTACAGAATTCAATATGCAGCAATACATTTCCTGTAAACAATCGAGATAAGACAGTTCACCAACAAGCCGCACCACAGACCCTGTATCATTACGAAAACATGCCCATGCAATATACAGAAATGTTTTTGTTTGTAGTAAAAAATTCTAAAATTTCTTCATTTTTTATACCTTTCTTATTTTTGCTCAAAACCGGCATAGATTGTGGGTACATGTTAGCCTGAACCGCCTCGGTGAGGCGGTTCTAACAAGTACCCACAAGCTATGTTTTGGAGCAAGAAAAAAGTATACCCCTGCACTCCCCAGTTTTACTGTATAAGAGTGGGGTATACAGGGGTATACTTTTCACGGACATGTTATTCTGATGTAATTTCTGATAGATTCGGAGTGATTTTTAAACAACAACAGTTAAAAGTCTCGGTTTTAAATATGCTTATTATATAATATACTTAAGGAATTAAAATACGCAACACACTAAAATTCAATTTTTACGTATGTATTTGACGTTTTGATAAAATCCTTTTATGAAATGACCTACTGACTGCTTTTTGCACGTTATGAAATGAGAAAACGTCATTTTATTGACAAAATTTACGACAAAACGTCAAAAACTATGAAAAACGCAAATTGTGACGTAAACGTCGAGGCGAAGGGGATGATGACAAATTATTTGCATGTGGGTTACGTGACGTCGACTTGATAATGTGCAATTATCACTAGGATCATTGTATACTTAGGTGCCGTCCCATGTTGCGTTAAATCTTGTGAACTGAATGCTGAAGTTTACAATAACGAAAAATGAGTAATTAACGTCATTTAAATCATTCGATTTTGACTATCTATACCTAAACAGTATATATCGAACCCACATACGACACTACGTGCTTTTTAATCAACAGTGACGTCACAGGTACCGTAGAAATGAATCATCGGAGCGTTTGTTTTGACGTTCGTTAAACAGAATATCGCGTTATGTAAACGAGTGAAACGGATTATATGCTTTGAGTAAATACTCGATTTACGCACTGTACTCAAACGTTTGGCAATTGATCATTTCTTAAATCCGAAAATTTGAAAAACATAATGAGAGTCTTTAAAATGCAGGATGTTGAATTTTGACGTTATAATAGACGTTTTATGGGCGTCTGAAGTACAAAGGTCATAATCTTTACGTAAATAATCGTTATATTGAATATAACGCATACCGAAGGAAATTTTATTGGCTTTAGACTAATTTCTTCGATTGACGTTGGTGATGTTAAACGTCCCATAACATACCCAAATGTTACCAACTGAACAATGGTTACATCTGTAATCACTTTTAGGGGTTTTGGAAACAAAATACGTATTGGTTTTGGTTTCAAATTTGACATTTACTGATCATGGTTACAGGGTGTGCTCCTGTAGGTCAGTGTGGTTATGCGTACGCCATTAAGCATACGTAACCGTCATTGTGGCTCAACCTCTTGCAATTTGACGTTTAGATATTGTTTTCATTTAAGATGCTCAGTTATACCACAGACTTGCATTACAAAGCATGTTTTAGTAACCCAAAGTATTTGTTGCGTTTCTTTATTCCTTAAGTATAAATTAATCATCAGGAAAACATGTCCATGAAAAGTATACCCCCTCATACCCCACTTTTATATAGAAAAACTGGGGAATGCAGGGACATACCTATTTTTCTTATTTTTGCTCCCAAACATAGATTGTGGGTACTCATTAGAACCGCTTCGGTGAGGCTGTTCTAATGTGTACCCACAATCTATGATTTAAGCAAAAATAAAAAAAAAAACATCAAAGCTTTTCGGATGAAATTTTCATCTTTTTTTTTCTTCAAACCCACACCAGACACAGCGGTGAGATGCTTGAATGGTTAAGTGCCATAATAAAATATCAGCGCTCTTAACCACTCGGCCACTAGGGCCGCCCCCAATATTTTAAAGTTCTGATTACACAATCAAATGCAGATCTTAGTAAATCGAAAGTATGCTTGGCTTCTATGACACTTTTGCAAACATCTCTTTACCAATTGATGCAAAACTGTTTCAAGTTTTGAAAATAATTAGGTATTGTTTTTTTTTGTCTATCTTGTAACAAATCAAACTTAACAACCTTATTGTGAATGTAGTGAGATTGAGGTACTTTTACAAATGTCTCATGAATATTGTAAGTATCTTGCAAATAATCGAAATATTGCATAACATCCCAGAACTTTTACAATAGTATTGATCCCAGGAAATTGGAGACCCATACCACTTGGTCAAAGAGCTTGCCTGTCTGAACTTAATTAAATCATAAATGTTCAAGAACATCATGGATAGTGAAACTTGTTCTCTTTTTCTAAACCTACTTCATACATGTGATGAGTTTGAAAGTGGAATCAGGGAGATTTTTCTTCCATTTCAGGGAGATTTTTGAAAAATGTATAGAATATATAGGAAAATTCCTGATTCATTTCAGGGAGATTTTGAATTTTTGTTAAAAAGTGGTACATTTTAGAAGAAATTTTACCATTTTTACAACTCATTTCCTGGAGTCTCCCTGATGATGAGGGAGGTATCACATGTATGCTACTTTTTACGCCCTTTCAAGATTCTTTCAGCTCATATGAGATGGGCATATCAGTAGGCGGGGCGAAAACTAAAGTACTCTAAGACAAAATACTTTGTACACCCTTAAGCACACTACCCAAGGCAAAGAGGGCTTGAACCCACATACTGGTGAGACAAAGGAATGATTAAGAGCAGTAATGGAAAAAACTTGACAAGATTAATATGAACCACTTTTCATATGAAATTGTTCTGCCAATACTCTATTGTCTGACACTATGGTCACTTTCATTTGAGGTGGCCCCGTGTTTCTTAATCACTCGATCATTTCACCGCTGTGTCTGGTGTGGGTTCGAGCCCCGCTCTGGCCACATTTGAGACGAGCCAAGTTCTGCTTGCGGGTGTGCCAGGTGGTTTTTCTCGGGGTTTACCCGTTTTCACCCCACCTATTGATTGGCCCGTCTCATATGAGCTGAAATAATCTTGAAAGCGACGTTTAACTGTCTCAGAAGAAAAAAAAAAAACAAAAACACTTTCATTTGGATAAGTTTTACTTTTTCTTTGAACTGTATACATGTACTGATTTATTTTCAGGTGAAAAACCAGCAGTGTGGTCATGAATCCATGGTCATTGAGGTGTTCTAAATTAGCCTTGGGTAAGACAAATAAAATTTCTGTCTTTGTTGCAAATAATTATTCAGGGTGTCCATGGTCAGGGAAAAAGTCAGAGAGAAATCACTTTTTTCAAAGTCAAGGGATTGTCAGGGATTTTTGACATCAGTCAGGCAATTTTTCAATTTAAGCCAAAATCAGGAAATTTTGAAAAACAGGTTTATAAATTGCCAAACTACAATGAACACAAACATTCTTTCACCAGTTGCTTGTCCTTATGAACACAAAACTAAAGTAACTAGGATAAGCAAACTTGATGTAGAAATTCAGTCTATAGATTCAATATGTAGATCATAATAAGTTGATTATTATTATTTTCAGCAACTGTAGATATTCACGGTGCTGTCCTGGACTGTGACCTTTGGACCAGGAGGGGCATTAATTTCTGTTATTGTACAAGTCATAATTTCATATGTAAGTGCTCCTTATATGGCCCTCTTTCCCTAAACCCTCCTCTGGAAACCACCATAACATTTTTCCAGAGTAGAATAAAATTTAGTGATTGACATGCATAAAATTGCTTTCCAAATGTTTTGATGTATGCAAAAGTTTTCAAACTGTGTTCACAAATTCAAAATTTAATTTCCAAAAATATTCTTGAATTAGGCTCCATCCTGAAAATTAGATGGAATGTTTCTCACAACAGAAGTCCCATATTTGCTGAAATAATTGATTTGTAAATTTTTGAAGTACATGTACCTCCCACCAGTGCATGTAAAATGCAAGGTTAACACTGCTATTCAGTACTATAATGCTATGATTTTGTCAACTGATTTTCAAAATTTGTGTTGAACTTTTTAGGGATCGAGGAATGCAGTGGGAAAACAATATCAGATACATTTCCTTGTTGCTGTTTTTGAACTAGGTGAATAGCTAAAAAGGTATGTTTTAAGAATGCTTGGTTGAAGTACAGTATGGATATTCATGAAGATTTGGTCATGAAGATATTTATACATTTCTTCTTTCCTCATATTCTGCTTCCCGATGTCAGTAAAAAGTATACTGGTAAAGCCCTGTATATCCGTGATGCAACAAAAATTTTTAAGCACAGATTGATGCAACATTCCATCATGACAAAATGGAGTGTAGTGTTTGGAAGCCAGATTGATTTGAGTGCAACTTACGGTGAAGCATATACCAACAGACAGACAATGACCTCTTTGCTGTAGGTTGAATCCCAATGGATTATTTAGCTTCCAATCACTGGGCTGCTTGTCATGTGTCGTGAAATGCTGCATCAGTCTGCACTGTAAGAATCACAGGTATACAGGATGGTAATAACTGCCTCAGATTGATTTGTATATATCTGACCATCCTAATAACAGCTGAGCAGCAATTGTCTGCGAATGTAAAACATTGAGTCAAGCAAATATGCATCTAATAAATTTGTACTTATACAATGTACATCTATGATTTAAAACTTAATCATAGTCTAAAGTTTTGGAATATCCATCTTAATTGCTTAAATATGAAATCTTTTACAGAATATAGAGTGAATTTATATGCACTTTACACTTAACTTTTATAGAAGTTGAGGCATTTTCCTTGGCAAGGTTTCATGTAATTTATTAGAGGTGTTTAAATCTGTTTCAGATTTATTTACGGTTTGATCTTTGAAGTGGGAATACGGTGTTGACCAGTGTCAAATGCATCATTGACCATGGAAACTCGAACATTGTTAACACATTACCAGAGAAATGCTCAGTCAGCATAAACATTATGGACTGATTTAGATTCAATTCTGAAACTCCCCATCTTGCCAGCAAGTTCATTCATTCAGGATTCTGTCTTGTCAAAGCGCATTTACTACCTGTAGTTGAATCATCAAACTACTTTACTGTTTTTCAAATATTCTGAGTAAAAGTTAGCAAATACCATCTACTTTTCATGTGAAAGTTCTCTCTTTTAGCTTAAGAAAATGCACTATATTTATTAAATTGTACAGACCTGTGAAGGTGTCACTTAAATATTAAAACTTAATTTCAAGAATCTTAGTTAGAAAAGTGAGACATTAGAACTGAAAAATGCTTGGCAAAATTTTCCATATAGGAGTTCTGTTAATTAAAATATTTCAGAAATGTAATAGACTATTAAATGAGCCATGACACCAGAAAATTGGTCTTCAGAGTTTCCGACCAGGTCTTACACATACCGGTCTGTTCAGTCACAGGAAAAGGAAAGAAGCTTGAAAGTTTAAGTAGAAAAGGATTGTACTATATGTGTAGCGAAAACAAGGATGCTAATCAGATGTACAGTTACTACTCAGCTGATCTGCGGCTTTGTTTTCACATTTGCAAAAATCCTGTTTTTCTCATGATGTGGCTCAAATTGTAAACTTTATGTTATAGGAAATGATATTCATTTTAAAAGAATAAATTCTACACACCCATATACTTGCTGTATATGCTGTTTATATACAGTTTGTACATGTGAGTCTGTGCCAGATATTTAAACCAAAATCATTTCCATTATATTGACTACATGTACTTGTACATGTAGCTCGATAGAAAGGTTGTAGTTCAAATCCTGCTCCTAAGACATAAGTACTAGGATGTGTTGTTGAACAATGCTTTTGTAACCATCAAGTATCCAAACAATGTGGCCTGTCTTGTAATAATGAAAAATGGTTGACTGTACTGTTCAGCCTGAATGCTAACAAAACTGAAACATGGCTTTACGAATTTAAAATGGGAAGTAAAATAAATGGGAGGGGCTCAATTTACAACACGTTTTAAGAGATAACGTGTCTTGGAACAGAATAACTATATTTCAGACTGGTTATTTAATAATACATTTATTGATGCCTTGTTAAATACTATGATGCATATCCGTAATCTGGTCATGTAAACCAATTTGAAAGTCCATTTTGCATACAGTTTAATGATGAGAGCCATACGTTTTTGTAAGTAAAGGCATCTAAGTTACGATTTGAAGCCCAGATATGACCATTGACCAAAGTTGTTCATTTGGTTAAGGAACAAAACAAACAAAATTCAAGCGTGCGGTATCCTGATAAATTGGTTGGTTGCCCATTAGGTGTGCCTATTTCATATTACCATATATGGGCATGGCAGCCATCTTGGTCATGTGACCTGGATTATTAATATATACATTGGTTCCCCCATTCTATAGATGCCTCACATAAAATTTGGCTTCAATTGGACAAGTGGTTTCAGAGGAGAAGATGTTTGAATATTATGGTAATACACATGTATATTGCCCCGGGGTGTGGGCATATGAGCCCTTAGGTCCATTTTTTTTTCAGAATCATTAATATATAGTCCTACTACCCATTTTCTGCAAGATTTTCACCTCAAATGACTTTTTAAAAGTTTTCCCTATTCAAATGCATTGGCGACCTATGTTGACCTTGCCATAAAAAAAGGTCAAGGTCATCACAGGGTCATGATTTATATACACATTGTAGTACTTGAGCCATCGATGCTTCATGCCAAGTTTCTTTGAAATCGATCCACCGGTTCTGGAGAAGAAGATTTTTGAAGGGTTTTTACCATATATGGGCATTGCGGCCATCTTGATCATGTGACCTGGATTATTTATATATACATTGATAACCCCTTCCTATTGATGCTTCACATAAAATTTGGCTTTGATTGGCCAAGTGGTTTCAGAGGAGATGATGTTTGAATATTATGGTAATATACATGTATATTGCCCTGGGGTGGGGGCATATGAGCCCCTGGGGTCCAATTTTTTTCAGAATCGTTAAAATTCAGTCCTACTGCCCATTTCCTGCAAGACTTTCACTTTAAATGACTTTAAATGACATTTTAAAAGTTTTCCCCATTCAAATGCATATGCGACCTATGTTGACCTTGCCGTGAAATAGGTCAAGGTCATCACAGGGTCATGATTTATATACACATTGTAGTACTTGAGCCATCGATGCTTCATGCCAAGTTTCGTTGAAATCAGTCCACCGGTTCTGGAGAAGATTTTTGAAGGGTTTTTACCATATATGGGCATGGCGGCCATCTTGGTCATGTGACCTGGATTTCTTATATACACATTGGTTCCCCCTTCCTATAGATGCTTCATATAAAATTTGGCTTTGGTTGGCCAAGCGGTTTCAGAGAAGAAGATCTTTGAAATTGTGGACGGACGGACGACGGACGGACGCCGGATCATGGCCATCCTATAAGCTCACCTTGTGAGCCTAACGGCTCAGGTGAGCTAAAAACTTAGCCTGAAATATCATGGCAAGTACAAGTTATCACTATGTTACACTAGTCACCCCCCCCCCCCCCCCCCCCCATTTTCCCACTTAACACCACTCTCTATGCTTTGGTATATTTTTGTCAGTGTTCGGTCTTTGTGGCATTGTCTGTGCAATTGTGTTCCATGAGCAGTCATGCATTTTACAAGAAACTTAAAAATCAACTTGGGACCCCAGGAATTCACAGTTACAGGAAATTTGATAATTTGATCAATCATTCCTCATTATAGTACTAGAGCTACATGATGACACATAGTTTTTCTGTATGCAGCAGACACACTGGTTATCCAGAAATAACCAACGTAACTGAGTACAACAAATGCTGCAGAAGTATCACATGCCAATACAGTTCAACCTCATTTACACACATGCCTCATTACAATGCAGTTTTCAATACGACATTGCTATGTCATGGCTCACAAAAAGATTATTTTGCTATATGTCCATAGTAAGTAACCTCATTATAACACTGTTTCACTTATAATACAGTTTGCTTCTATGGACCCCAAAACTAGCATTATAATGAGTTTGATGTGTACCTGTCTGGATCAAAATGATCCATGGCGAGCTGTTGGGGCCCCCACCCATTGGGGCCGAAAGAAATAGATGGCCTGCTTGTGCCGCCAGACAAAGCTTCTATGCTACTGACTGACCATCTGATTACAGGTTAATCGCTCAGGTCTGCCCAGGAAAAGTGGTTCAAGTCAAACCATCAATACGTATCCTTACTTATCAAAGCTTTACTGGTTTGGTTGGGTGGTTTATATTTAAAGCACTTTTTGGATGTCATGACATCCTAATTTTGGGTAAGAGTCCCATAAAATGGAGGCAACATCCTGACATGACCAAAGTTGTTGACTGGGACGTTAAACATCAATTCAAACAATCAAACAAACATATATCATTGTTTACTGTGTCAATCTGCAATGGCTGTTCTAAGTTGAATTGGTTATCTCTGGATAACTCGTGTGATAAAAAACAACAACAACTGATAATTGAGCAACAACATGAGAAAACCAAATTTTTATCTTTGAATAAACAAAGGTGTAGATTAGCTGTGTAGTAACTGAACAGCTGATCTGTGCCTTTGATTTCGCCTCACAGAGAGATGACAGTTTTTCTCACATCTTGGCTCAATGAGCACCCTCTTTACTCTATTCCTTTACTACCAATTAGCTTCTATCCATGTAGCTAAATATCCTGAGGTTATAAAACTTTTTTTCATGCTCAACTCAGCTGAGACTAAGATTTATCCAGCTCATAAATGTTAAAATGCCAGCAATTGTTGGCATTTTAACATTTATTTTGCTGGCATTTTAACATTTATTAGCAGGATAAATTACATGTTTCCATTATAAGAATTATTTTGGCTATTTCAGTATTTATGAGCGCGTTAAATTTATGCTCAGCTGAGTTGAGCATCAAAATATCTTTATAACCGCAGAGCCTGGTCTTGGACCTAGTACCACCAGAGGCTGTACCTAACAGGTCACTAAATTACATACAAAGATATGACATAATCCCAGCTATTTTTTGTTTGATTATAGCTTATGCACCAGGCATTGGATGCTCATCCACCTAACGGGATTACGCGGCACTTTAGCACAGCTATCCCCCACTCTTCCCCATTTTTCTAAAAATTTTGATATTTTTTTTTTTACTTTTGCTCACAGCGAGGCTGTTTTAACAAGTACCCACAATTATGTTTTGGTCCAAAAATAACAAAAATAGGTATACCCCTGTAAACCCCAGTTTTACTATATAAATGTGGGGTAAAAGGGGGTATACATTACATGGACATGTTTACGTGATTATAGATATTATTTTTTTAGTGAATCCATTCCTACCTGTTCGATGTCCACTGGACTGTTTGGCATGTTAACTTCATTTCCAGTGTCAACATTTTCTCCATCCACTGGACTACTTGCTACATTACCATCATTCCAAGATTCATTATTTTCCCCCATTTCACCATTCCCCTGCCCCATATCACCATTCCCCTGCCCAGTTTTATCCCCCAGCTCCTCCAATGTGTTCCGTACATTATCCAACTCCTCTGGAGTTTCATGTATCACTCCCAACTCCTCCTTAACCTCACTCTCTAGTCTCTTCAACTCCTTTGATAACTCAGCGTCACACACATCATCCGACTTATCTTTAGTCTCCTCACTACATTTTATCACCTTCACTGTTTTTCTTTTCCTGCTCAGACGTTTCCCGATCAGCTGGCTCCAGGACGGATGTCCATAGTCTTTCTCAATTTCCTCGAGCCAGTTTTCAGAGTCAGACCCTGAACCACAACTATTAGTGTCTCCTTCGTTCTTAGAAGATTCCCATAGACTACCCAAGAAACCACCCATTTTCATAGATTTAGAATTTCATTTATATTTATTGATGCTGAGTTTTCTCTTTCACTCATAAACATTTGAAAACAGTTGTTGTTTTCTTTGTCAAAGAGTTTAGACATCTCAGTTGTTCTTTCCTATTGTTTCACATAAAACGTGACTGTGATATGAACCGCAACACAAGAAAACCGGTCTTAGGGATTTCCGACAAAAACCGGTCTATACACCCACAGAAGAAAGCTAGAATCTTGAACTTTGGGGTAGCTTATCAGCTCTGTTACTGTGAAGCTGATCTGCCCCTTTGTTTTTGCATATGCAAAATGTTGGTTTTTTCATGAAGTGGCTCACATTTGAGATATAGTTTTGATAACATCTCAACAGAAAGATACTTTTCAGGTGCTATTCATTGAAATTTAGTGCCTCATTGAGGTTCTTGTTGTTTCTTTTTGTACATTTTTTTTCAAAAGACCAAACTCCAGTTTGATCTGAGTCTACCATGTGACAGAACTGAATAATACAAAATGTCTACAATTCTGTAAACCTGAACATTGAGGCGATGGCAAAAAGTCCAGAAAAACTGATTGTGTTATGAACATTTGTGAGCTTGTATGACACCTGCTACTACCGTAGGTTTTGTCTCTACCAAGATTAAGAAACAGAAGCGGCCATAACAACTGCTAGTAGATCTGTGTTCACAGTGAAGCTAAAATAAGACTAAAGATTCAAGCACAAAATAACTTTAGAATTGGAATGACAGTGTATCAATCTAAACCAAAAACCAGAGGACCAATGGTCCTGTAAACGCTCACCTGAGATCTGCTGCATATACCAATAAACATGTTTGAATATTATGGTATTTAATCCCAGTGCAGGGGCAGATGAAGCCCTTGGGCCATTTTCTTTTTCAGAATAATCAATATTTGTCCATTTGCCAATTTCCTGCTGGCTTTTTCCTTCAAATGACATTTTAACAGTTATTCCCATTCCAATGCATTGGCAACCCATGTTGACCTTGCCATAAACTGGGTCAAGGTCATCACAGGGTCATGATTTATATATACATTGTAGTACTTGAGCCATCGATGCTTCAAGCCAAGTTTCGTTGAATCCGGAGAAGATTTTTGAAAGATTTTTACCATATATGGGCCTGGCGGCCATCCTGGTCAAATGACCTGGATTATTTATATACATATTAATTACCCCATCCTATAGATGCTTCACATAAAATTTGGCTTTGATTCGCCAAGTGGTTTAAGAGGAGAAGATGTTTGAATATTATGGAGATATACATGTATATTGCCCCGGGGTGAGGGCAAATGAGCCCCTGTGGTCCATTTTTTGTCAGAATCATTAATAGTCAGTCCTATTGCCCATTTCCTGCAAGACTTTCACTTAAAATGACATTTTAAAAGTTTTCCCCATTCAAATGCATTGGCGACCATGTTGACCTTGCCATAAAATAGGTCAAGGTCATCACAGGGTCATGATTTATACATACATTGTAGCGCTTTAGCCATCAATGTTTCATGCCAAGTTTCATTGAAATTGGTCCACCGGTTCCGGAGAAGAATATTTTTGAAGGGTTTTTACCATATATGGGCATGGCAGCCATCTTGGTCATGTGACCTGGATTATTTATATACACATTGGTAACCCCTTCCTATTGATGCTTTACATAAAATTTGGCTTTGATTGGTCAAGCGGTTTCAGAGGAGAAGACGTTTGAATATTATGAAGATATATATGTATATTGCCCCGGGGTGGGCGCACATGAGCCCCTGGGGTCCATTTTTTTCAGAATCATTAATATTCAGTCCTACTGCCCATTTTCTGCAAGACTTTCACTTTAAATGACATTTTAAAAGTTTTCCCATTCAAATGCATTGGCGACCTATGTTGACCTTGCTGTAAAATAGGTCAAGGTCATCACAGGGTCATAATTTATATACACATTGTAGTGCTTGAGCCATTGATGCTTCATGCCAAGTTTCGTTGAAATCGGTCCACTGGTTTGGGAGAAGATTTTTGAAGGGTTTTTACCATATATGGGCATGGCGGCCATCTTGGTCATAGGACCTAGATTTCTTATATACACATTGGTTCCCCCTTCCTATAGAGGCTTCATATAAAGTTTGGCTTTGATTGGTCAAGCGGTTTCAGAGGAGAAGATCTTTGAAATTGTGGACGGACGGACGGACGACGGACGGACGGACGGACGGACGGACGCCGGATCATGGCCATCCTATAAGCTCACCTTGTGAGCCTAACGGCTCAGGTGAGCTAATGATGATCCATGTGACACAGCTCCTAACAGGTCCTTTTATTGAAACGGTGAGGCAGTTTGAAATGTCAAGTCTATCAGGGAAACATGTCCATGAAATGTATACCCTCTTAAACCCCACTTTTATACAGGGGTATTCAATTTTTCTTATTTTGGATCCAAAACATAGATTGTGAGATTGTGGGTACTTGTTAGAAGCGTCTCAGCTAGGCAGTTCAAACAACAATAAATGTTTTGAACACAAATAAGAAAATATCAAAAAATTTTAACTAATATTCAAAGCTGAAAAAAATTCATTGTACATTGTATGGGCAACTTTTTGTAACGAGGCTAAGGCTATCATGCATGCACACTTTATAACTGATGCCGCAAAATGCAGTAAGACTCCACTAAGAAATCTAAGACTTTCTTTGGCAACTGACAGAGACTAATCATAATAACAAAACAATCAAAATACAAACTTCAAATACACAGACCAATAAAGAAAATTGAAAACAAATTTTATTCCAAATTCGCAATATTTAACAGGATGATTGCAGCTACTATATAGTCAATAAATTTAGTCCTCAGATGTAAAGCTTCTCAGAATGATTATCAAATAGCACGAGTGAGCATGTGCGGATCCAGAAATTTTCATGAGAAGAGGTCCAACGAAAATGGTAATTTTTGGTCACAGACGAGAGGGGGTCCAACCCCCAAAAAATCCCGAAATTACCCTTTTTTAGGTAAAATTTTCAAATTCCAGGGGGGGTCCGGACCCCCAGTCCCCCCCTCTAGATCCGCACATGAGTGAGTGAGAAAATAGTGAACACTAAGTCTGTTTACTAAGATGAACATGGCCAGATTTCAGGGCCCAATATCAGCTAATTTTGGCCTAACTACTTAAATTCTGTTGAATCACCTAAATGTTCATCTTAATCAGTTGGGACGTATCCAAGAAAGTCAGTGTGGATTCAGAAAAGACACAGGGACAATAGACATGATCTTCGCAGCAAGACAGCTTCAGGAGAAATGCCAGGAACAGAATGTAGATCTATACATGACATTCACCAAAGCTTTAGACACAGTTTGTTGTGATGAACTCTGGAAAATCATGGCCAAGTTTGGATGTCCATCCAGATTCATAGCAATCATGCGGCAATTTCTTGATGGCATGCAGGCACGTGTGCAAAATAATGGAGAGTTCTCTGAACCCTTTGAGGTAACGAATGGGGTCAAACAGGGCTGTGTTATGGCACCAACACTGTTCAGCATGATGTTTTCTGCCATGCTCATGGATGCTTTTCATGACAGTGACACTGGTTTTCCAATCAAGTACCATTTTGATGGCAAAATATTCAACCTTAGGTTGCAAGCCAAAACCAAGGTGCAGACTGATGTGCTAGATGAGCTCCTTCATGCAGATGATATGTATAAGAATGCCACCTCAGAGGCAAACATGCAAAGAGCCATGGATCAAGTCTCACACTCAAGATCTCACGATCAGCACAAAAAAGACAGAGGTTGTACACCAACCAGCACCTGGAAAACCGTACAATGAACAGACCATCACTGTGAATGGACAAAAGATGAAAGTTGTTGACAAATTCACCTACCTGGGAAGCATTCTCTCCAGAGCAGTGCACACTGATGATGAGGTCACTGCCAGATTGCAAAAGCCAGAGTGGCATTTGGAAGACTCCATGCAAATGTCTGGGAGCAAAATGGAATCAAGCTTGACACCAAGCTGAAAGTCTACAAGGCTGTGGTACTGCCAACTCTCTTGTATGCATGTGACACCTGGACAGTATACCAACGTCATGCAAAGAGACTTAACCATTTCCACTTTAGTTGTTTGAGAAAGCTGTTAAAAATCAAAGGCAAGACAAGATTCCAGACACAGAGGTCCTGAAGAAGGCAGGGATGCAAAGCATGCATTATATTGTCTTAAAGCTAGCACAGCCATGTTATAAGAATGTCTGATAAGCCACTTCCAAAGAAATTCTTCTATGGAGAACTACAGGAGGGAAAGCGCTCTCAAGGTGGCCAGAAGAAACACTACAAAGACACCCTCAAAGCCTCTCTGAAGGATGGGGTCTTGGGAACAGACTGCACAGGAGAGATCAAAGTGGCGAGGTCTCATCAACAAAGGAGCAGCTCTCTATGAAGAAAAGAAAATCTGTGAAGCTGAAAGAAAGTGCAGAGAAAATGCAAAGCCAAGAGGAATGGACCTCCAGCAGATTCCATGACATTGACTTGCTCTACTTGCAACCGACAGTTTACAGCCAGAATTGGCCTAGTCAGTCATCTGATTTGTTTGTTTGCTTGTTTGTTTAACAATGTGTCAACCCTGACAGGTCAATAGCATCTAATATGTTAAGCAATGTTAATGTGACACATACAGGAAAACCATTTGTGGTTAATGCTTTGATGAAACTGGACTGGGCTGTACAGTCAAACAAGATTTTATAGTCACAGGGTCTTGACAACTTGGCTGTACTTAGCAATGCTATCTAAGCAAGCAAAATAATCAAATACCCTGAAGCTGCATCATCAACCCACAGTAACTGCGAAGCTGATCAGTGTCTTTGTTTTTGCTACAAGGATAGTTCAATTCCTCTTCTTCCTAAATCCGAAATTTCAAGCTTCTAGCCATCTTCTGTGCTTGTACAGCTCAGTTTATTTTGGACCTGTTCAGAAACCACATTGTTGGTTATCTCATGTCGCGGCTCATCTAAACTCCTTCCACTAATGGTGTTAAGCAATGAGCTTGAAATGATCTCAAATGGCTCATTAAAGTTTAAAATTGATTGGGTTTTGTAGACTTTAGTTCTTTCCTACAATGGAGCTACTAAAATATTTCAATAAAAACTGTCAAATGATAACAGTTGCAGTTGAAGTTTGTTAGTTTTCTGAGAGAGGTTTTGTTTGAATAATCTCTATTATGTCATGTAGAAGAGGCATGATACAATTATACAATTATCCTTAGTTGAAACATGCTTCAACCTGTTTTCAAAGTTCTGTGACACAAGGTGGCATTTTGTCTTATGTTACGTCTACACTGGGCCACGTTCTCACTACGTCCTTACTACGTCCTAAAAAAATTAAGGACGTAGTGAGGACGTGGTACGGTCTTGTAGGACGTGGTAGGAACGTAGTAAGGACGTAGTGAGGTCTTGATGGACGCGGAGGTCTTGGTCAAATTTTGAACATGCTCAAAAGAAACGTGGCGAGGACGGGGTGGAATTAGAACGCAGTAAGGACGTAGTAAGGACGTGGTAAGGACGTAGTAGGAACTTGTAGGACGTAGAAAGAACGTGGCGCAAACGTAGTGTGGTCTTCGTGGACGCGATGCAAATTTGTTGCAGACCATCAAGACCTCGCTACGCTTCTACTACGTCCTCGCTACGTCCTCGCTACGTCCATCAAGTTCTCGACAAGACCATACCACGCTTCTTGTACGTCCTTACCGCGTCCTAGAAGACTGCACTGCGTTCTTATCACGTCCTAGCGGTTCCTAACACGTCCTTAGTAGGTTCTTATCACGTTCACACTAGGTTCGAACTACGTCCTCCACGTTTTATTAATTTTGTTTTGAATGTCCCGTACCCTCAAGCAATTGCTTTCGCTTTTATTTTAATCATATCGAAATCGAAACATGAACAGAGAAGTACTCTTGTAACTTGCTCTCCTTCAAGGACATCATGCCTTACTTGGTGCACAGGCTGCACTTGTGCTATTTCACAGGAGGAGGAATAGAAGGGCAAGATCTTGTTGGGTGCGCCCTTGGCTATCAGCTGAAAGGAGGCTTCAGTATGGGCATTACGACCGACTACTAGCGGAGTTGAGGATAGAGGCATTCTTCAATTTCATGCGAATACCACCGGAAATGTTTCATTTTCTTCCTGCAATTTCAAGCTGTTTCGCAACTTATCTGACTCTTAATACACGACTGATTAATATATTTACAGTTAGAACGTACTGGAAACGTAGTTCGCGCGTGGTATGAACTGCTTGGTCTTTGTGAGGACGTAGCAAGGATGTAGTGGAAACGGGATGAACTTGGTGAGCGCGTATTGAGGACGTAGTGGAAACGTGAAGGACGTAGTAAGGACGTGGTGCGGACGTAATAAGAACGTGGCGAGGACGTAGTAAGGACGTAGTGGGAACTTAGAAATCCGAAAATGTTTCATTTTGACCCCGTCCTCGCCACGTTCTTGAATTTTTAGAACGTGGTAAGGACGTAGTGAGAACGTGGTCCAGTGTAGACGTAACATTAGTAACTTTGACAAAAATTAATATTTCAGCCACGCCATGAGAAAACTAACAATATGGTTTTTGAACAGGTTCGACACAAATCGAAATGTACAAGCACGGAAACAGGCTAGAACCTTGAAATTTCGGATTAAAGAAGAAGAGGACTTTTACTATCCTGTAGCAAAAGTTTTTGCAAATGCAGATTGTTGGTTTCCACATGCTGATCAGAAATCCCACAGACAATTTGCTCATAAAGCAACCATTAACCCTTTAATGACAAATGGACTTGCCCATCATTATCATTTGGGTGAGTCCACTTTCTTTTTTGGGACATCAGGAGTGAGTGTGATGCAAACAGAACAGCCTAAGATGGGACGCCACAGATGTGGCGTCCCATCTGGGGCTATATTGTTTGCCTATGTCCCATTAATAGGACACCAGGCTATATGAGTTAAGACATGCATGTTATCATTCAGATAAATTGATAAATGACTTGTTAAGTTTGAACACATAATATCCATTATATGCTCCAAGAATCAGAGAAAAGCTGTGAGCCTCATTCTGGCACTGTCAACCGAGGGTAAACCATCATCTATCAAATCAGAACACTAGATAATATTAAGTATTTAGGATATTTGATGGATATTTTTTGTTATTTCTTCATAAAAACTCATGCTGAGGGTACTCATTTGAATAACCTCACTGAGGAGATTCTAATAACTACACATCACACAGACTTTTATGAAGAAATAATCAAAATATCCCCTATTTATCATCAAATTTACACAATATCTAGTCTTCAGCAATCTCACCCCTGTCGCATCACTTCTTGGGCTTCAGTTGTATTCTATTCAATTCTATTACGTTTTATTTGGGTTTCTTCGTAAGTACCGCTCCAATTAAAGTTTGAAATTAATTCCCATCTTTTGATGCAGGTGACACCCGATTAAATCCACTTTTTTATGGAAAGAACCTGACCTCATGTGAAATGCAGACTTCACAGGAGCGCCGCCGCTAAATTCACAGTACGTATCGAAGCATAAATCAAGCGTGATATCGCGTTTTCAGTTTGAAGGAATCATGAAAATAGTAATTTTTAAAAAATTCAGATACATCGCATAGAGATTTTGTTGATTTTTTTTTTTTTTTTTCTTTTTTTTTTTTTTTTAGAATTCAATGCACTATTTTGTGGTGCATACTATTTGTCTCCACTAAGGCTAGTTGCTACACTACTGCATGAGTGCATTAATAGTGTAAACAAGTAAGCTGGCGGGGATCTGGCTCTAAACAAAATAGATTGCTAAAGACAGCCAAAAAAAGTGGTGTGCAAGAAAAAGAATCCTAAATGGGTGTCAATTGGAGATAGGCATTTTCCACACAAAGTGTGGAAAATGCCTTTCTCACCCACCAGACAAGCATATCCCTTTGTGTGCCTGTAAGAGATTTTTCTATCCCAGTACTAGTACATTTAAGCTGTCTCAAAATGTTAATTATTCCTATATTTAACTAATAGAAATGTACACCTTTACTTCCTTATAAGGAAGTGATAAGCTGGGGTGTCAACTGTCCCAAAATATCCTTGCAGGTGCTATTTTCAGGAAGTTATCAAGAGTGATTGTAGTATGTTGCTGAGAATTTTATGCACACAACAAAATGTTGATTTAATATTTTTGCAAGGTGAGAGCAAATACAAAATTGTTACTTTTTATCTTTTTTTTTTTTTTCACTGAATAATTTGCACATTGTTTGAACAGCATTTGAAGCCTATTCAGTGTCAAAATGTTTACGAGATGGGTGAGAAAAATAATCAATGATGGTGTTGAGGAATCAAAGGCTCGTTTTCAGATTATTCAAGGCTCATCCTCGGCAGAGCCTTGGATGAGTCTTGAATAATCTGAAAATAAGCCTAACTTTCCTTGCCTTGGCATCAACCCCATCATAGATTCTTTTATTCTCCCACTTTTATGTAATCCTATACTTATTTGAGGGGTTAAATTTGATCTCCAGACACAATTATTTTATGGGAAAAAATACAACCCTACACCCATTTTGACTTTCGCTAAAATCCTTGACTATCCATAAAATATAGGCACTAAAATTCAATGAATAACATTTTTGTCTTATTCTTGCAGCTCTTTTAACTTTTTTTTCAAATTAGCACGGGAATTTATGGAATAGCCTTAATTGGTCTTAACACTGTAACATTTCAGCTTTTCCACTATTACCCAAACATAGGTTTGGCTTTTATATGACTGATAATTGTGTTTTTTCTTCAATTTTGTTTTTATCCTTTATGTATTTTTTTCCTAATATAGATTTCAAATTTGTACATCCAACAACTGAATAAGGTGTCAAGCATGCAAAGTTTGAAAGTTTGTCCCACACCACAGACCCAACTGAACAAGACATGGATAAACTTCCAAAGTTTTGTCCCATCCAAGTCCCACCATATATTCTCACTCCAATATATCATTCAAAGCTACATTAAGTCATCAAGGCTTTCCAACAGCTTGTCTCAGTTTCCTATTATTGCCATGCATGGGAAAAAGATAATTCCATTAGACAATTTGTTAAAACCAAATTTGGGTATAAAAAACAAAGTGAAAAACCAATGTGAAGGATACTACAGAAAAGATCTTGAACTATAATCTTTAAAATACACTATATCAACTACAGTCTGTTTAGGAGGCAAGCTAGTATGGGTCTTCTTGTCAGCCAAGTTAAATAATTCATAATTTCTCACGGGACAGAAAAAATTGTCTTTAGTTGTAAGGCAACATGTGGTAAAATACATTCTGTCAACATTCTGTCGCTTTTTCCAATGAACATAGAAAAACTATTGGTGACAGTAATAGTGTGAGGAACACTCAGTACAAGCTGTAGTATGAGCTGCCACATGCAAGAAACAGACTCCATGCAGATGCTGAAGTAAAACCTTTTTGTAGATGCCACAACAAAATAAAGGATCTTTGTCAATGCCAAAATAGAGATTTTGTCAATGCCAAAATAAAGGGAATCTGTCCATGCCAAAATTAAGAATAAAGTGACTTTGTCAACGCCAAAATAATAAAAGCCATCGCCAGGCTTGAATAGTGCTTTGCCTCTAAAACTTAAGTCCATGACCTTGACCTCAAGGTCACTTATGTGGGTTGGGACGGCAAAGAAGGAAACTTCAAATCAATAACAGTTACTATTAACAACAGTAAAAGTATCAACTAGATACATACACATCCGCAAAAAATGTAGAGCTCATAAAACTTAAAATATTGAAGTCCATGACCTTGACCTCAAGGCCCCTAAGCTGGGTTGGGAAGGTACAACCAATATCTAGCAATAGGCAAATTATCAACTAGATCAATCAACATGTTCAAGAGATCTAGACATCTAAAAACTTAAACTAATAAGAGCTGTCGCAGGACAGCGTAGCTCGCCTGACTTGTGCTTTGCCACTACATCTGTTAAAATCTATGACCCATGACCTTGACCTCAAGGTCACTCAGGTGGGTCATGATGGTACAACATAAAACTTCAGACCAATGCATAGTATGAACTTGATCAATCTACATGTTCAAGAGATATAGACTTATAAAAACATTAACCAAAACTTAAACACAAAACTTCTAAGTCCGTGACCCTGACCTCATGGTCATCCAGATGAGTTGTATGTACAGCATAAAACCTGAGACCAATATCTATCAACATGCAAGTATCAACTTTATCCATCAACATGTTCAAGAGATTTAGACTTTAACCAAAAAATTTATCACAAAATTTCTAAGTCTGTGACCTTGACCTCAAGGTCACCCAGGGTAGGTCATGATGGTACTGCATAAAACTTCAGACCAATATCTACCAACATGCAAAGTATCAACTCGATCAATCAACATGGTCAAGAGATATAGACTTACAAAAACTTAAATCAAAAACTTAAACACAAAATTTCTAAGTCTGTGACCTTGACCTCAAGGTCACTGAGAGTGGGTCATGATGGTACTGCATAAAACTTCAGACCAATATCTAGCAACATGCAAAGTATCAACTCAATCCATCAACATGGTCAAGAGATATAGACTTACAAAAACTTTAACCAAAAACTTAAACACAAAATTTCTATGTCCGTGACCTTGACCTCAGGGTCACCCAGGGTGGGTCATGATGGTACTGCGTAAAACTTCAGACCAATATCTAGCAACATGCAAAGTATCAACTCAATCTATCAATATGGTCAAGAAATATAGACTTACAAAAACTTTAACCAAAAACTTAAACACAAAATTTCTAAGTCCGTGACCTTGACCTCAAGGCCACCCAGGGTGGGTCATGATGGTACTGCGTAAAATTTCAGACCAATATCTAGCAACATGCAAAGTATCAACTTGATCCATCAACATGGTCAAGAGATATAAACTTATTAAAAACTTTAACCGAAAGTGTGACGCGGACGCGGACGTACAAGTAAACGTACACGTAAACGTAAACGGAGACGACCGAGGTGACTACAATAGCTCTATGCACTTCGTGCAGGCGAGCTAATAAAAACGTTAACATAAATTTCAAAGTCCATGACCTTGTTGACCTCAAGGTCAACCAGGTGGGTCAGAATGGTACAGCATTAAACTTCAGACCAAAATCTTACAACAGGCAGGGTATGAACAGGATCCATCCATATGCTCAAGAGATACAGAATGCTTAAAACTTTAACCAAAAACTTGAACATAAGTCCATGTCATTGACCTCAAGGTCAACTAGGTGGGATAGGATGGTACAGTATAAAACTTCAGATCAATAACTAACAGGAGGCATGGTAACAACTAGATCCATTGATTTGTTCATGAGATACAGATTTATAAAAGCTTAAATAAAAAAACTTTGACATAAAATTTCAAAGTCTGTGACCTTGACCTCTGTCGTTCATGATGGAACAGTATAAAACTTCAGACCAATATCTAACAACAAGCATAGTATCAATAAGATCCATCCACAAGTTCAAGAAATATAGATTTAACCTTTAACTTGCTGTCGGCGCTATCGTGCGCCTGTGAGAAAGTATCCTTGTGCCACTGAAGGTGCAATCGTTCGCCCTATCTGACTTCGATTTTTTTCCTCCATTGTTTGCACACGTTACCTTTGTAAACAGTGAGAGTGCTTTCTTTCGCGTACGCGCTATACTTCAAGGTGATGTGTGCAAAAAAACTGAATCAGGAAATTGTCAGCAATGAGGTTGTTTTTTTGGCTTTTTAAGCCTAGAAAACGCATTTGAACCGGGATTTTGGTAAGAAATCACAATTATACAGACTTGTTGAATGCTAAAATGGCAGCTCATTGATGGATTTAATGATGTTTAGACACAAAACGTAGCGAAAAATGGACTTGTATCGCTCTCCCAAAGCAAGTATTAGCTTTTTGGAAAATGCAACATAGTGTTTTTTGAAGCCTGAAAAGTAATAAAAAAGTGATTTTTAAAAAAAAAAAAAAAACTCAGCGGCACACGATATTGGAAAAAAATAAATCTCAGCATGATAAAGGTTAAACAAGCTTGAACCAAAAATTTAAACATTTGAGCAATGCTGACGCGGTGAACACAATCGCTCTTCCTGTACTTTCGTATAGGCGAGCTAAAAGACTTGGCCAAGGCCAAAACACAAAAGGGAGCTAGTCAATGCCAAATAAAGGAACTTTTTCAATACCAAAATAAAAGGACTTTGTCAATATCAAATCAAAGGGAATTTGTGAAGGCCAAAATTAAAAAGACTTTGTCAATCCCAAAATTAAGGGTCTTTGTCAATGTCAAAATAAAGGGACTCTATCAATGCCAAATTAAAGGAACTTTGTCAATGCCAAAATAAAGGGACTTTGTCAATCCCAAAATAAAGGGAATTTGTCAATGCGAAATTAAAAGAACTTTGTCAATGCCAAAATAAAGGGACTTTGTCAATCCTAAAATAAAGGGACTTTGTCAATGCCAAATTAAAGGGACTTTGCCGATGAAAAAGGGAACTTTGTCAATGCCAAAATAAAGGGACTTTGTCAATCCCAAAATAAAGGGACTTTGTCAATCCCAAAATAAAGGGAATTTGTCAATGCCAAATTAAAAGGACTTTGTCAATATCAAATCATTGGGACTTTGTCAAGGTCAAAATTAAAGGGACTTTGTCAATCCAAAATAAAAGGGAATTTGCCAATGACAAAGTAAAGGGAATTTGTCACTACCAAAATAAAGAGAGTTTGTCAATGTCAAATAAAAAGGAATTTATCAAGACCAAAAAAGGGAGTTTGTCAATGCCAAAAAAAAAAAGGATTTTGTCAATACAATAAACAGACTTTGTTATTATTTTGAAAACATGCCCATGTAAAATACAGATTTTCCTTAGTTTCAAAAATATAGAACTGTATGCCCCTGTAAAGTTTAGCAATATTAAAAAGGGTTTAGGGAGGTATAGTTGTAGTTGACATGCTATCCTGATCAATGCTAAACTAAAGGGACTTTCTCAATGCCAAAATTTAAAGAGATTTGTCAATGAATCAAACAATTTTGCAGATGTCAAAACTAAATTTTTTGGCAATGCCAAAACAAACCGTTTTTGCCTATTGCAAAAAACAACAACCCCAAAAATGCTTATGCAAAGACAAATTTTTGCAGATGCCAAAAAACAAAAGAAGTCAAAAAACAAATTTTAGCCAAGTCCCAAACAAAATTTCTGCAAATGCCAAAAGACAACTTTTTGATGATGCCAAGACAAAATTTACTCAAAGATGCCAAAATCAAAAGTCTTTGTAGATGCGTCAAAATTTTTGCTGGTACTTAAACTAATCTTTAAACAAAACTTATTTGAAGATGTGATAACAAAGATATACCAAAGCCAAAGCAATACTTTTGCAGATGTCTAAACAAAGTGGTCTTTGCAGATACAAAGATACTGATTAGCTCATCTGGATACATGTTGACCTTGCTATTATTATCTCATGACACAACTCACTTAGTAATGTTGAAACTTGTAATAATTGTACAATGACTTTTGCTTGAAGTTAACTTTCTTTAAAATGGCTACTGAAAACACATAATCAAGATTCCGTAAAATTTTCAAACTGAGAGCATTTTTTCAAGTAAAAAAGGAGCCTGCTCTAACGTGGCAATTATACTCCTCCTCAAAAAAATCCGGTCACCCAGTTGCGTTTCAACTACTCGATTAATGAATAGAAATAACATTCTGTTTTTGTCAATTCAAGAATTGTATGGCACAATTTGGTGTGTCAACTGCCTTTTGACATACAGTAAGCATAATTTGCGCAGGCCCAGTATTAAACTCGGGTGTTCTAGGGTGACAAAGATCCAAGTGTGTGGGGATCTAGAAAGTCAGCCCAGGCCCGTGACTCTCCAATGCTTGCTCCTACGGACAGAACCACAGCGTAGAATCCTCCGTGATGTAGTGGTAAAGCTACTCGCTGTATAATCAGGCATCATTTGCTCGATCCACAGTTCATTTAGCCTTTCTGTTGACAATTTTAGCAAGGCGTGTCTTTGTATGACATAAGCTGTTGAAAGGGTATAAAAACCCTTACACAGCAAAAATCATTCCAGATTTAGGTTGGGGATAGAGTAGGTAAGAGTAAAAACCTATCAACCAAATTTAATCAAAAGTATATATAGTGCAAAACAATTTACAATTTTTTAAATTTTGGGTGACCGGATTTTTTTGAGGAGGAGTATTGTATATCAGAAATAGCCGGAACTTCCAATTTCTAAATATGTATCTATAACAAAGTGACCAACCACCTGATTACTGCTTAACCACAGTCATAGGTCTGAGACTGAACAGGAAAAGAGGTTTAATCAAACCGTCCATACATATAAGCCCTAGTTGTTTCCTTGGGTGGTTGTATTCAAAGCACATTTCAATAGTCATGTGAAAACCAGCATTTTGCATATGGGAAAATAAAGGCACAGATCAGCTTCACAGTAACTGGAAGCTGATCAGTGTCTTTGTTTTCGCTACATGGATAGTACAATTCCTCTACTTTCTAAATCCAAAATGGGACCCAAAACTAGTGAAGAATTCTCCTCAACAGTTCATTAAAACAATACTAACAACATAATAGGAATAGGACTACCTTGCCCTAGCCCAGTATGTGAAAGACTAATTTATCATTATTTACTCCTGAGTATTAATCTGATGTCCATTTCCCTAAATATGATAGATCAACATGTCAACTCACCAGTCTGTTGGTACAGCCTCCTGCCAAATGAGCCTCGGCATGAGAAAACCAGATTTTCGCAAATGCGAAAACAAAGGCGCAGATCAGCTGTGCAGTTAACTGCACAGCTGATCAGCTCCTTTGTTTTCCCTACAAGGATAGTACAACTCCTTTTCCATTTATACTTCTAGCTGTCTTCCCAGACTGGACAGGCCAGTTTGAGTCGGACCAGGCTGGAAAACCCAAAGATGACACCGTAAAAGACATTGACAGAATCTACAAGACAAAAGTACCATAGTTTACCTGTATGCCAGAATACTGACACCCACCTGCACAGAAAAAGGCTAGAAGCTTGAAATTTCATATTTAAGAAGAGAGGTTGTACTATCTGAGAAGTTAAAACAAAGGTGCTGATGTAACTGCACAGCTTATCTACGGCTTTGTTTTTGGAAAGGCAAAAATCCACTTTTCTTATGACACTGCTCATTTTGTACCAATATTGTACCATATTTGTACCAATTAGTGCACAGCCATTTATTACCAACAGCATTTGCATGTGCACCATCTGACCTCACTACTGACTGAGATTTAACTGGTTAACAATAATCATTGTTTGATCGGAGGGTAAAGTAAAACATGAACTGCCTCCTTACCCCTCTACATGTATTAACAGTACATGCATAAGAAATACTTTCTCATTTAAAATGGTCACTTCAGCCATGCATTCAAAATGCAATTTATTGAGTTCAAGTCCAACAAAAACAGAGCCAACATCACTTCATTACCACATTCTGTTTACTTGGCCTGTTAAGCAACAAATCCACAAACGGGCCCCTGCATAATGGGGCCGTGAGAAAAAGATTGTTTCTCCACGCAAAGCTTATTACTTACTGACCAACCCACTGATTATTGATTAGCTCTAAAGAACTGAGCCTGTCCAGGAAAGGTGGTTAAGTCAAAACATAGTTGCTTATTTGCTTATATATTTGAATAAGAGCTATTGCAGGACAGGGTAGCTCACCTGACCTGACCCATTTTTCTCATGACGATGATCTGCGTCTTTTTTTTTTTAATGCAGTCAGCACAACATAAGTATAGAAACTTGAAGTGCTGCACCTTTGTTTTTGATTAAAGCTTGTTGCCTCATGCTGCTGCTCAATTTAGTTCTTTGTTACTTTAAGAAAATATTCCTTCAATTCATAATAAAGAATAGATATTAATGGTTTCAATTGTTTCTTTAAGGACACCACTGGTTAAGAAGTGGATTATTTACGGCCACCGTGACAACTATTAGTGTGACAGAAACAATAACATCCCAGATTAATGGCAGACCTTTATTGACTTAAAAGTTTTTTCAACTTCCCTGAAAAGCTATATATTTCCTTCGGGACCACTTTATTGGAAGACATTCCATAAAATTTGGCTGTGCTAACATTGTATGCTGTAAATAGAGTGTATTGCTCATTGTGTGATATGACCATGAGCTACACACACTATGTTATTTCTCACACCACCATCATTTTGTTTGTTGGTTTTGTGGTTTATGCTAACAACTTTTCAGTCTACTGCTCTGAAGCTTGCAGTACTAGGGTGAGGTTTTTTATAACCTGTCTTGCTCAAGAACACAACAGTGGGGTTCACATCACCCGAGCAACCGTTCCCCCTCCTCAATGATGCTTCAGATAAAATTTGATTGCGATTGGCCTTGTTGTCTTAGAGATATTCAAGATTGAAAGTGTGAACGCACGGATGCACGCACGGATGACGGCTCGACTACCATACTATAAGCTCACCTTGTGAGCATTCGGCTCAGGTGAGCTAATAAGACGGTCAGTCGGTAGCGTATATGCTTTGCTTGGAGGCACAAGCAGCCCATCTTTAGGCCCATGAGGTGGGGACCCTTTAAGATTTGCAATTGCACATTGCTGGCTGCACTATCAAATTTCCCATGACAACATTGCACAACCAATTGCACATTGCTGGCTGCACTATCAAATTTCCCATGACAACATTGCACAACCAATTGCACACTGCTGACTGCACTATCGAATTCCCCATGACAACACTGCACAACCAATTGCACAATGCTGGCTGCACTATCAAATTCCCCATGACATTGGGCAACCAATGGCAAACTGCTGGCTGTACTATGAAATTTCCCATGACAAAATTGCACAACCAACAGCACACTGCTGGCTGCACTATCAAATTCCCCATGACAACATTGCACAACCAATTGCACACTGCTGACTGCACTATCAATTCCCCATGACAACATTGCACAACCAATGGCACATTGCTGGCATACTATTAAATTCCCCATGACAACATTGCACAACCAACAGCACATTGCTGGCTGCACTATCAAATTCCCCATGACAACATTGCATAATCAATTGCACACTGCTGGCTGCACTATCAATTCCCCATGACAACATTGCACAACCAAAGTCACATTGCTGGCATACTAATAAATTCCCCATGACAATGATGCGCATTGCTGGCTGCATTATCAAATTCCCCATGACAACATTGCACAACCAACAGCACATTGCTGGCTGCACTATCAAATTCCTCATGACAACATTGCACAACCAAAGTCACATTGCTGGCATACTAATAAATTCCCCATGACAACGATGCGCATTGCTGGCTGCATTATCAAATTCCCCATGACAACATTGCACAACCAACAGCACATTGCTGGCTTCACTATCAAATTCCTCATTACAACATTGCACAACCAACATCACATTGCTGGCTGCACTATCAAATTCCCCATTACAACACTGCGGAACCAAATGCATATTGTCGGCTGCACTATCAAATTCCCCATGACAACATTGCACAACCAATTGCACACTGCTGGCTGCACTATCAAATTCCTCATGGCAACATTGCACAAACCAACTGCACACTGCTGGCTACACTATCAAATTCCCATTCCCCATGACAACATTGCACAACCAATGGCACATTGTTTGCATACTATTAAATTCCCCTTGACAACATAGCACATTGCTGGCTGCCATATCAAATTCCCCATGACAACATTGCACAACCAATAGCACATTAATGGCTGCACTATCAAATTCCCCATGACAACATTGCACAACCAATTGCACACTGCTGTCTGCACTAACAAATTCCCCATGACAACATTGCACAACCAATTGCACACTGCTGTCTGCACTATCAATTCCCCATGACAACATTGCACAACCAATGGCACATTGCTGGCATACTATTAAATTCCCCATGACAACATTGCTCAACCAACAGCACACTGCAATTGGTGAAATCTGCACTATCAAATTGGGGAAATCTGCACTATCAAATTCCCCATGACAACATTGCATAACCAATTGCACACTGCTGGCTGCACTATCAATTCCCCATGACAACATTGCACAACCAATGGCACATTGCTGGCATACTATTAAATTCCCCATGACAACATTGCACATTGCTGGCAGCATTATCAAATTCCCCATGACAACATTACACAACCAACAGCACATTGCTGGCTGCACAATCAAATTCCCCATGACAACATTGCACAACCAACAGCACATTGCTGGCTGCATTATCAAATTCCCCATTACAACACTGCGGAACCAAATGCATATTGTCGGCTGCACTATCAAATTCCCAATGACAACATTGCACAACCAATTGCACACTGCTGGCTGCAATATCAAATTCCTCATGACAACATTGCACAACCAATTGCACACTGCTGGCTGCCCTATCAAATTCCTCATGACAACATTGCACAAACCAACTGCACACTGCTGGCTACACTATCAAATTCCCCATGACAACATTGCACAACCAATGGCACATTGTTGGCATACTACTAAATTCCTCTTGACAACATTGCACATTGCTGGCTGCCCTATCAAATTCCCCATGACAACATTGCACAACCAATAGCACATTGCTGGCTGCACTATCAAATTCCCCATGACAACACTGTGGAACCAACTGCATATTGCTTGCTGCACTATCAAATTCCCCATGACAACATTGCACAACTAATTGCACACTGCTGTCTGCACTAACAAATTCCCCATGACAACATTGCACAACCAATTGCACACTGCTGGCTGCACTATCAATTCCCCATGACAACATTGCACAACCAAAGGCACATTGCTGGCATACTATTAAATTCCCCATGACAACATTGCACAACCAACAGCACACTGCTGGCTGCACTATCAAATTCCCCATGACAACATTGCATAACCAATTGCACACTGCTGGCTGCACTATCAATTCCCCATGACAACATTGCACAACCAATGGCACATTGCTGGCATACCATTAAACTCCCCATGACAACATTGCACAATCAATGGCACATTGCTGGCTGCACTATCAAATTCCCCATGACAACATTGCACATTGCTGGTTGCACAATCAAATTCCCCATGAAAACACTGTACAACCAATTGCACACTGCTGGCTGCACTTTCAATTTCCCATGACAACATTGCACAATCAATGGCACATTGCTTGTGTACTATTAAATTCCCCATGACAACATTGCACAACCAATTGCATACTGCTGGCTGCACTATCAATTCTCCATGACAACATTGCACAACCAATGGCACATTGCTGGCATACCATTAAATTCCCCATGACAACATTGCACATTGCTGGCAGCATTATCAAATTCCCCATGACAACATTACACAACCAACAGCACATTGCTGGCTGCACAATCAAATTCCCCATGACAACATTGCACAACCAACAGCACATTGCTGGCTGCATTATCAAATTCCCCATTACAACACTGCGGAACCAAATGCATATTGTCGGCTGCACTATCAAATTCCCAATGACAACATTGCACAACCAATTGCACACTGCTGGCTGTAATATCAAGTTCCTCATGACAACATTGCACAATCAATGGCACATTGCTGGCTGCACTATCAAATTCCCCATGACAACATTGCACATTGCTGGTTGCACAATCAAATTCCCCATGAAAACACTGTACAACCAATTGCACACTGCTGGCTGCACTTTCAATTTCCCATGACAACATTGCACAATCAATGGCACATTGCTTGTGTACTATTAAATTCCCCATGACAACATTGCACAACCAATTGCATACTGCTGGCTGCACTATCAATTCTCCATGACAACATTGCACAACCAATTGCACATTGCTGGCTGCACTATGAAATTCCTCAGACAACATTGCACAACCAAACGCACACTGCTGGCTGCACTATCAAATTCCCCATGACAACATTGCGCAACTAATTGCACACTGCTGGCTGCACTATCAAATTCCCCCATGACAACATTGCACAACCAGCGACACTGCTGGCTGCACTATCAATTCCCCATGACAACATTGCACAACAAATTGCACATTACTGGCGGCACTATCAAATTCAATAACATTATGTTCCTGGTGGCCACAGCAGCCAGGTTTTAGACCACCATAATCAAAACAGGATATATGTGAGACAACGGAGGGGACTGGGACCAGCAAACATATCAGGCCGTGATTACCAGGGACATCAGTACAGATTTTTTGGCAATTTAAAAAATTGCAAAGGCAATTATCACTGTTGAAGTGAGAACCTTGGTTAGTCAAGACCATACGGACTCAACGCAACAAGCCAAGACAGTACGCAACAGTATGTAGCATAATTTGGAGACTGTCCACAGGGTCAGCTCATGAAGAACATAGCAACCCATGGATGAGGGTCTCGATGGGGTTTACCGAATAGCCATTTTGGGGACAAAATTTTACTGTTTAGCAATTCTTTGGCCAAAACACTTTACTGATTAGCGATTTGGGCCATACTTTTATTGATTAACGATTTTTGGGCCAAAAGTTTACTGATTAGCCATTTCAGAGGGTACCCCCCATAGGGACCCTCATGGATCATCTTGTTTGGCTGTGTTTAGTGTTTATTTTATCACTATTGTCTGATGTCTCATACCCTTTTACCTCATTTTTTACAGAATCCTTGACACATTTTTTTCGTTAAGTTACGGCGTGTTACGGTGAATGGAAGGTGTCACTTTATGGTTATCACATAACATGCCGTAACATAACATGCATTCAAGTTGGTGCAGTCAGACAAAAGAAACCATATGCTGCACTCTGGCATTAAAGAATAAGAGCTGTCACAGGACAGCATAGCTCGCCTGACTTGTGCTTTGCCACTAAACTTATCAAAATCTATGACCAGGCCATGACTTTGACCTCAAGTTCACCCAGGGTGGGTCATAATGGTACAGTATAAAACTTCAGACCAATATCTACCAACATGCAAAGTATGAACTTGATCAATGTTCATGTTCAAGAGATATAGACTTCTAAAAACTTTAACCGAAAACTTTTACAAAAAAAATTCTAAGTCTGTGACCTTGACCTCAAGGTCACCAAGGGTGGGTCATGATGGTACTGCATAAAACTTCAGATCAATATCTACCAACATGCAAAGTATCAACTTGATCCATCAACATGTTCAAGAGATATAGACTTCTAAAAACTTTAATGAAAAAGTCACTAGAGCGCGAAATATAGGTCAAGGTCACAAGATCAATGTGGGTGCAAAGTTGGGACATGGAGGAGAAGCCATATGCAAGGTTTGATGGTTGTAGGCTTTATAGTTGATGAGATATTAAGGGTTGGCTTAAAAAATGACAAAGTCACTGGAGCATGAAATATAGGTCAAGGTCAGTAGGTCAATGTGGGTGCCGAGTCGGGACATCGAGGAGAAGCCATATGCAAGGTTTGATGGTTGTAGGCTTTATAGTTGATGAGATATTAAGGGTTGGCTTCAAAAATGACAAAGTCACTAGAGCACGAAATATAGGTCAAGGTCACTAGGTGAATGTGGGTGCCGAGTCGGGACATCGAGGAGAAGTCATATGCAAGGTTTGATGGTTGCAGGCTTTATAGTTGATGAGATATTAAGAGTTGGCTTCAAAAATGACAAAGTCACTAGAGCACGAAATATAGGTCAAGGTCACTAGGTGAATGTGGGTGCCGTGTCGGGACATCGAGGAGAAGTCATATGCAAGGTTTGATGGTTGTAGGCTTCATAGCTGATGAGATATTAAGAGTTGGCTTCAAAAATGACAAAGTCACTAGAGCACGAAATATAGGTCAAGGTCACTAGATCAATGTGGGTGCAAAGTCGGGACATCGAGGAGAAGCCATATGCAAGGTTTGATGGTTGTAGGCTGTATAGTTGATGAGATATTAAGGGTTGGCTTAAAAAATGACAAAGTCACTGGAGCGTGAAATATAGGTCAAGGTCGGTAGGTCAATGTGGGTGCCGAGTCGGGACATCGAGGAGAAGCCATATGCAAGGTTTGATGGTTGTAGGCTTTATAGTTGATGAGATATTAAGGGTTGGCTTAAAAAATGACAAAGTCAATGGAGCATGAAATATAGGTCAAGGTCAGTAGGTCAATGTGGGTGCCGAGTCGGGACATCGAGGAGAAGTCATATGTAAGGTTTGACAGTTCTAGGCTTTACAGTTGATGAGAAACTAACACAGCATCTGAGCATTGTACAAAGGTGTTCTAGATATTGACCTCTAGCCCCGCCCCTAGGCACGACCCCACGGGTCCCTTCAAACTAAATCACAGAGGACCCTCATATGCAGCAATGTTCCAAATATGAATGATTTCTGGTCAGTGACTATCAAGATATAACAATTTTAAAAACTTTAACCGAAAGTGTGACGCGGACGTACACGTAAACGTAAACGGGTACGACCGAGGTGACAACAATAGCTCTGTGCACTTCGTGCAGGTGAGCTAAAAACCAAAACATGCAAATACCCCATGTTTGTAAAGTTGTAGTGGAGCGCAGTTGCTATTATTTCAGGACTTATTATTATAACACAAACATAAAAGTGCTCTTAAATTGCAGTTTCACCCATAGCAGACCTTAGCAGGATGTAGAAATGTGTGAGACCTTGATCAGAATGCAACTGTCCTCACCAGAGTATGACAGGCTGATACAGAACATTCTAATAACCATGATGTGAGCCGTGATGCAAGAAAACCGGTCATCGGTATTTCCGACCAGGTCAGACACAAACCATTCTGTGCAGTCACAGAAGATGGCTAGAGGCTGGAAATTTTGGATTTAGAAAGTAGTATAATTGTACTATCCTTGTGGCCAAAACATAGATGCTGATCAGCTTCGCAGTTACTGTACAGCTCATTTGTGCCTTTGTTTTTGCATATGCAGAATTTTGGTTTTCTCATGGCAGCTCGTATGTCTTGAGACAACCATGGAGTGCCCAAGAATCTCCAGAAACACACTGGATTATCTCTACCATGGCTTGTCAGGGATACCATAACACAGCATGACAAAGCTTAACAATACTTAAAAGAACTAGTTTTAACACTGACCAAAATTCCACGGCACCCCAACAGGGCTGCCGTAGCCAACAGGAATGCAGTGTAATCACTACATTAGATTTGTTTGTAGGAAGCATTCTGTAGAGATCACTGACAATTTGTAAGCCTATCATGTGAACCCATACAAAGCTGTTATGCTTCAGGTACCTGTTCTAGTATAGCATTACCCAATGCAAGGGTTCTTCTTTCCTAGAAACTTTATTGAGAAAACCAACAATTTGGGTTTTTGACCAGGTCCGACACAAACCAACTGTGCAGCCACAGAAGCAGGCTAGAGGCTTGAAATTTTGGATTCAAGAAGAGGCATTTTGCTATCTGTGTAGCAAAAACAAAGACGCTGATTAGCTGTATAGTTACTGCACAGCTGATCTCTGCCTCTGATCTCCGAGTTGCATCCCCAGCAAAAAGGTACATGTAGGCAAAGATCAGGAAAAGGTGCAATCAGAAAAAGATTCCCACTCCAAAAACCGAGGTGGGAAAAAACCAAACCAACAATCAGGTACTGATACCAAGAAAACATTTCGTAAGCCGAATGAGCAGCTATTTTCCCAATAGGTGGTCACTCAGTTACCTTAACTTAAAAATATGAAAACACACAATACGCTAACAGCACAAAAATTTCAAACACCAAGACATAAAACGAAAAGAACCACCACAGAAGTATCGACTTGGAACGATCAGTAACACACAGTTACTGGCGGGCTTAAATCGATTTTACATGGCCATAACCTCACCCTCAACCTGTCTTTGGGGTTCCTCTCAGAAACCTTCCTACACAGTCACAGACAAAAGCTAAAAGCTTGAAGTTCCAAATTTAAGATTTTTTTTTTGTTTATATCACAGCTGATGTGCACCTTATCTTTCATATGTGCAAAAAAGCAGATTTTCTCAAGATGGAACTCATACACTCTTCAACAGTCTTTCCTCTTCATAGCCAATCTGAACTGATGCAATAACCAAACACAAGTCAACCAATCAAAATTTAGAAAATAATGTTTAAAAGACAAACTAATAAACAACAACTACATACCCGATTAAACTGGTCGCGGACTTTGTTGAAGGCATCAATCCATCTTGCCCTAGCAGGTGATGGCATCTGACTGCGTTCATAAAGTAGGTCAGGGTCACTGAAGTCTTGGGTACTCTGACGACTTACGTTTGTGGAAGACCGGCTGTATAAAGGACTGGAAAACACAATGAAAACAAGTTTAACAAGTTGTGTAAAACACAACGATCGCTCACTTGACAGCAAAACAGTATATCATGAGCTACATCATGAGAAAAACAGATTTTAGCATACCTGAAAACAAAGACGCAGATGTGCCTTTGTTTTCGCTTCAAGGATAACAGTATTTGGTGTGTGATTCACACCATTCGAAACAGTATTTGGTGTGTGGTCCATACCATAAGAAACAGTATTTGGTGTGTGATCCACACCATTAGAAACCGTATTTGGTATTAGAAACTGTATTTGATGTGTGGTCCACACCATTAGAAACCGTATTTGATGTGTGGTCCACACCATTAGAAACAGTATTTGATGTGTGGTCCACACCATTAGAAACCGTATTTGGTGGCCCATCCACACCATTAGAAACCGTATTTGATGTGTGGTCCACAGTCCACAACATTAGAAACAGTATTTGATGTGTGATCCAAACCATTAGAAACAGTATTTGATGTGTGGTCCACACCATTAGAAACAGTATTTGATGTGTGATCCACACCATTAGAAACCGTATTTGATGTGTGATCCACACCATTAGAAACCATATTTGATGTGTGATCCACACCATTAGAAACTATATTTGATGTGCAATCCACACCATTAGAAACAGTATTTAGTGTGTGATCCACACCATTAGAAACAGTATTTGCTGTGCAATCCACAACATTAGAAACAGTATTTAGTGTGTGATCCACACCATTAGAAACAGTTTTTAGTGTGCGATCCACACCATTAGAAACAGTATTTGGTGTGCAATCCACATCATTAGAAATAGTATTTGGTGTTTGATCCACACCATTAGAAGCAGTATTTAGTGTGTGATCCACACCATTAGAAACAGTATTTGATGTGCGATCCACAGCTTTGGTTTAAACAATATTTATTTGTCCATTAATACATATATATGTTACAAGCATATCATATTGAGCATTTGGATTGGAAAGCAAGCTGTAATAGCTTATATTTATCCTCTCCACAGCTTTAGAAACTGTATTTAGTGTGTGGTCCACACCATTAGAAACAGTATTTGGTGTGTGATCCACACCATTAGAAACAGTATTTGCTGTGCGATCCACACCATTAGAAACAGTATTTGGTGTGTGGTCCACACCATTAGAAATAGTATTTGGTGTGCAATCCACAGCATTAGAAACAGTATTTAGTGTGGTCCACAACATTATAAACAGTATTTGGTGTGCAATCCACACCATTAGAAACAGTATTTGGTGTGTGATCCACAACATTAGAAACAGTATTCAGTGAGTGATCCACAACATTAGAAACAGTATTCAGTGAGTGATCCACAACATTAGAAACAGTATTTGGTGTGTGATCCACAACATTGGAAACAGTATTTGGTGTTTCAAACAATGCCCAGAGAAAACTCAAACATAAGACTAAGTTCTGCAGTGTGAGAGATTAACTAAAGAATTGGAATTTTAGATTCAAAGTATAGGCATTGTATATTCTACTAAGCAAAAACAAAGGCACAGATTATTACACTATTTCACATGTTGAAACCTTGTTAACTAGGATTTTTACCACAAACAACTAAAAAATACTAACCATACAGGACACATTCTAACAAATATTAAGCCCATTACGATATCCTCTAAAATTTGACTGTATTCTAAAATATGAATGTATCTTGTCAAAATTAAACTAGAAACTATTCTTAAAAAGAGGCACACCACTTTGAGTGGGAACAGATCTATGCTAATAAATAAAATCTAATTTTTTGTTTACTTAAATATGCCTTATGCATGGCAGGTCAAGGCTCATCTCCTATAACCATGTGGTCCTGTTACAGAATGATGAATGTCAATAGGTAACTCTCATTTGAGGTGCGTAATGAGTAAGCCAGGTTTTTGCCCATGCAAACAAAGACACAGATGAGCGCCTTTGTTTTCCGGATAGTAAAATTCCTCCTTAAAAAGAAGAGGGATTGTACTATACATTAGGCAAAAGTTACTGCACAGCTGATCTACATTTTTTTTTTTTTTTGCTAATAAAACAAGGTTATAGCATGATGCAGCTCATTTAATTGTTAAAATGGTAAATAGTGTTGAGGACAATTCAAACACAGCAACATCCTGGTTATATTATATGGTATTGTCACAATGTCCTGAAAGTATGTTATAATATACCCAACAAAATAAGAAACGCAAGGGAACCATTCATCATTTTTTCATAAAGATAATTAGTAATGACACAATTTCATTTACATGTATATCATTTCAAAGAAGTACATGTACATTGTATGTAACCCAGGAAACATAGAAGGTGTTTAAAATGGCTTATTGATAAAGCATCATAACTCAGAAAATAATCATTCAGTCACAAGGCGAATGAATACATGTATGACTTTACCATGTTTGTAATTATTTTTTATCTTCATCATTTATTTGTATTATTATTTGTAATATTTATCTTGTATTGATAGGCTCTATCATGTATTACAAGCTTTAATGTATTTTACACTGATATTTTATTATGTATTTTCATTTATTTTTTTTCCCCCTCTCACTCTCTAAACAGTCTACCACTACTTGTAAGTACCAATTACTCCAGACTGATATGTGCATAATATGTACTATGCATTTCAAGTGGTTTCTGTATAGAATAATTTAAACTGAATACACTCATGCCAATACATCTTCTGAATTTAGACACATCAGATTTCTGGCATAGTTGCAGATCTGTCTAAAAAAGCTCTTGAAAAAGTTGATTAATAAACCTATGGATTTTTACCCAAAGTTGTCATCACTAGTAATATGACTGTTGCCATCCTTTGATTACATTTTTCTCATTACCTGTTTGTCAAACTTACTCAGTAAATATTAAACATAATGTATATAGATGGTCACTTGTAAAAATTGTCGCATTGAATGGTTTTTCTAGTTGTATGTCTATTATATTGATATTTATCATTGTCTTTTGTTTTTCTTAATTGTATGAAGTGCTTGGTGCAAGTCTGAATCAGTCCTGTTTCCTCAGGTTGAGTCTCATATTATCTGCATTGATCATTTCATTTCATTTTTGTATCACATATGCATATTCTTTTCTTTGTCATTGTTTGTACTTGTACATATGTATATACTGAGGGCCTCATGGAAGATTAGCTTTCACATATATGTATCTGTGTGTGTATATGCTAAATGTTGTAACCCTCGTAAAATAAAGACGCTACTTACTTACTTACTTACTAACTGTACAGGCCTGTCAGAAACCCCAAAGACCGGTTTTCTCGCATCACGACAAATTATTCTCGAAATATTGTATGCACATATATGTCTGCCATATCATGTATGGCATTTAGCAAATTAGAAAGCATCAGAGATCTCGGAAATTATACCTTATCCAAATATGATAAAAAGTGCAAATTTTTACATACAAATATCTCACTTCGGAGTAAGCCCATGACTAAATACACCTATACCAGTAAGATAGCAATCCCATGCTACCCAGCTGCCATCACGCAAACAAAATTGTCTGCGCAATGAACACCCCTCAAACCACACTTTTATCATGTAAAACTGGGGTGTACAGGGGTATGCATTTCTTATTTTTGCTTCAAAACATAGCTTGTGGGTACCTACAATCTACGCTTTGGGTAAAAATAAGAAAAAAAAAAATCAATTGAAAATATCTATTTTCACAGCTGAAAAAATTACTATGTATACTGCATGGCTATGTTTTCCTAATGACCCGACAGCTGGTGTTTACAATATATCTATCAATTAAAACTGTAACATACACTACTGATTAATGCACAAAGGAAAAAAATGTATCAATGCCATTATGTCCTGGGTTACATCAAGGAAAAAGGTTAGTATTCTGCCGTTTGGGATGTCAAATAGGTTGATATTAATTAGCTGTCATTATAATCAGCTGTCATAAGGCAACCAGCCGTAGCCAGTCATCTAAACCCTAATATGTATACATATTTAGGAGAACACTGCTTTCAAACTTTTCACTGGGGAGGTACATTGTGGGTGTCTAAAGGTGTGCCAAGGCCAGCAGAATTTATCTGAACAACAACAATATGACAACACCCCAGCTCCTTCATAGCATCAAATCACTTGAATGAAAATAACTGTTTTTTGTCCTTGACAACAAAAACTTAAAACTATGTACAGTCTTTTTTTTTTTTAATTAAGTTTTACATCCCTCCCAAGATTATTTCAGATCATGTAAGACAACCAGCAGGTGGGGAGAAATGGGAGAACCCCAAGAAAAACACCTGAAACACCTGCAGCTGTACTTGGGGTGTGAGGCTCGAACTTGTAGCGCTGTAAAGACACTGATTAAAGTTTTGATATTATTTCAGGTTTTAGTCAAAATCACAAATGAGACATTATCAAAGTGGAAAAATAGATGGGCTGCATGTGCCTCAAGGCAAAGCTTATTCGCTACTGACTGCCTATCTGATTACTGGTTAACCGCTCTGGTTTGAGCCTGCCCAGGAAAAGTGGTTCAAGTCAAACCATCCATACATATAAGCCTTTGTGGCTCATCCATACATATAAGCCTTTGCGGCTTAATTGGATGGTTATATTTTAAGCACTTGCTGGATGTCGTTGGGTAAAAGTCCCATAAAATGGTTATATTTTAAGCACTTATTGGATTTTGGGGTAAAAGTCCCATTAAATGGAGGCAACGTCCTGACATGACCTTAGCTGTTGACTGGGATGTTAAGCATCAAACAAACAAACAAACATTATCAAAGTGGGTCATCAAAGAATCATCTGATTGCTGGTTAATCGCTCTGGTCTGAGCCTGCCCAGGAAAAGTGGTTCAAGTAAAACAATCCATACATTTACTGTAAGCCTTAGTGGCTTACTTGGGTGGTTATATTTGAAGCACTTGTTGGATGACATCCTCATTCATGGTAAAAGTCCCCTAAGGCAAATCCTGAGCTGTTGACCTAAAGCATCAATTCAAACAAACAAATAAAGAAACAAGGGCAGCAGTGGTATATGCAATGAAGAAGCTGGATTGGTGGCTTTTCAAAATATAATGACAATGCTAGTGGATCAGTTTTTGTCATTTATCTATGTATAATCAGGTTATGTCACAAACTGTCCCTGGATTTATGATAAATAAAGTTAAAACTAATACATTTATCTTCTTTTGCCAGAAGCATGTGTTACATATTTTATGGAAGATCATTTTTATTGTCCATAAATTGTCTGTATGAAATAATTACAATACCAGCCTTCGATGCATGAGAAAACCAATAATTTGGGTTTCCGACCAGGTCCGAAACACACCCGCCTGTACAGTCACAGAAGCAGGCTAGAAGCTTGAAATTTTAGATTTAAGAAAAGGTACCATCTGTATAGCGAAAACAAAGGTGCTGATCAGCTGTGCAGTTACTTATCTGCACAGCTGAACTGCATCTTTGTTTTTGAACAAGCAAATTGTTGGATGATGTGGCGGTTCATATCAAATACCAAGAACTTTATGGTGGAATATTAGTATCGCAAAAGAGACCTGAAAGTCCAAGAAATTGATACAACTAACTTAAATTCTCAACCTTGCAGACACCAAATGTGTGTGTTTGTGTGTGTGTTGGGGGGGATGGTGGACAATACCAAATAACCTGGACCTCTTTACAACAATGTGTTACTGCACCATTGTGTATATAACACGGATCATTGATGGACTCCAAATGGTCAATTTAGACTAATTTTGCTATTGTATCTATACATTTTACTCTCGTTATTCCACAGAATGGACAGCTAACATGGAAACTGGCTTGGACCCCAACAATAGTGTTATGAAGAGGTTGACGTGTATAAATATCTTAGAGACTTCAATTTTCAGATATACAAAGCCACCAACCACCAAAACCTTGCATTTTATACAAACTATATCACATGGACCCAGATTTAGACCACTTAGACATCTTATAATCGAAACAGAAATAAACATTTTTTTTTTTCAGAATAATCAATATACTGTCCATATAAGTGACATTTTAACAGTTTACCCATTCAAATACATAGGCAACCCATGTTGACCTTGCCTTAAAATAGGTCAGAGTCATCACAGGGTCATGATTTATACATACATTGTAGTACTTGAGTCATCGATGCTTCATGCCAAGTTTCTTCGAAATCGGTCCATCGGTTCGGGAGAAGAAAATTTTTGAAGGGTTTATATCATAAATGGACATGGCGGCCATCTTGGTCAGGTGACCTTGATTATTTATATACACATTGATTTCCACATTCTATAGATGCTTCACATGAAATTTGGCTTTGATTGGCCAAGCGGTTTCAGAGGAGAAGATGTTTGAATATTATGGTAATATACATGTATAATGCCCCGGGGCTGGGGCAAATGTGCCCCTGGGGTCCAATTTTTTTCAGAATCATTAATAGTCAGTCCTACTACCCATTTCCTGCATGACTTTCACTTTAAATGACATTCTAAAAGTTTTCCTCATTCAAATGCATTGGCGACCTATGTTGACCTTGCTGTAAAATAGGTCAAGGTCATCCAATGGTCATAGTTTATAAACACATTGTAGTACTTTAGTCCCCAATGCTTCATGCCAAGTTTTGTTGAAATCGATCCATTGGTTCAGCAGAAGAAGAATTTTAAAGGGGTTTTTACCATATATGGGCATGGCGGCCATCTTGGTCATGTGACCTGGATTATTTATAAACACATTGATTCCCCCTTCTCATAGATGCTTCCTATAAAATTTGGCTTTCATTGGCCAAGTGGTTTCAGAGAAGAAGATCTTTGAATATTTTTGTAATATACATGTATATTGCCCCGGGGTGGGGGCAGACCAACCCCTGGGGTCCAAATTTTTTTCAGAATTACCTACCTTCTGTCCTTTGCCCATTTCCTGCAAGATTTGCCTTTCTAATGACATTTTAACAATTTTCTCCATTCAAATGCATGGGCGACCTCTGTTGACCTTGCCGTAAAATAGGTCAAGGTCAACCAAAGGGTATGATTTATAAACACATTGTAGTACTCTAGTCCCCGATGCTTCATGCCAAGTTTCGTTGAAATTGGTCCAGTGGTTCCAGAGAAGAAGAATTTTGAAGGGTTTTTACCATATATGGGCATGGTGGCCATCTTGGTCATATGACCAGGATTATTTATAAACACATTGGTTCCCCCTTCCTATAGATGCTTCATATAAAATTTGGCTTTGATTGGCCAAGTGGTTTCAGAGAAGATCTTTGAATATTTTTGTAATACAGGCCACCCTCGCTATCTCAAACTCGGTTGTCTCGAAAACCCCACTTATGTCGAAGTGAGCTCTCACTCCCGAGCGTCCCTCCCTATATGTTATTGTATTTCAACCTTGCTTGTGTCGAACTCGGTTATGACGAAAACTCGGCTGTGTCGAAGTGATTATTTGCTCCCCGCAGAAAAAAATGCTATTAGTTTCACCCTTTCTGTGTCGAACTTCGAAGTCAAAAATTATCGGTCAGACTTGATGTAATTAAATAACGATAAAATAGTCAGTAGTCTATGCCGATTCGATATCTACAAGCAATCTTTCATCACTGGAATTGTTAGAGGACGTTTTGCATATGTCAGGTCGGCAATATATATTTAAAATCACTACCGATGGAGTTAACATAATGGAAATCGAAAGGAAAACCATTCCGTCCGGGAAAAATGTGAGAGAGTTGCGCTTTTTAGTCTCAATTTGCTTATCTCGAACTTCGGAAAACTCGAAGTGTTTTCTCCATTCCCCTTGATTTCGAGATAGCGAAGGTGGCCTGTATACATGTATATTGCCCCGGGGTGGGGGCAGACCAACCCCTGGGGTCCAAATTTTTTTCAGAATTACCTACCTTCATTCCATTTGCCCATTTCCTGCAAGATTTGCCTTTCAAATGACATTTTAACAATTTTCTCCATTCAAATGCATGGGCGACCTATGTTGACCTTGCCGTAAAATAGGTCAAGGTCATCCAAAGGTCATAATTTATAACAACATTGTAGTACTCTAGTCCCCCATGCTTCATGCCAAGTTAAATTGAAATCGGTCCAGTGGTTCCGGAGAAGAAGAATTTTGAAGGGTTTTTACTATATATGGGCATGGCCCCCATCTTGGTCATGTGACCTGGATTATTTATTAACACATTGGTTCCCCCTTCCCATAGATGGCATAACGGCTCAGGTGAGCTAACAAAGACACAAAAGCTGCAGCTGGGTACTACAGTTTTGGAAATTTTCACCTGACATTCATCAGTTCATTTCATTAATTTTGTATTTTCAAATTATTCAAGAATATTTTTTGAATAAGAGAGCTAGCATTCTATTTCAAAGAAACAGAGGACCAATGGTCCTGTAAACGCTCACCTGAGTCTGCTGCATATACCAATAAACATGTTTGAATATTATGGTATTTAACCCCAGTGCAGGGGCAGATGAAGCCCTTGGGCCGTTTTCTTTTTTCAGAATAATCAATATTCTGTACATTTGCCAATTTCTTGCTGGCTTTTCCCTTCAAATGACATTTTAACAGTTTTTCCCATTCAAATGCATGGGCAACCCATGTTGACCTTGCCATAAACTTGGTCAAGGTCATCACAGGGTCATGATATATATCTACATTGTAGTACTATAGCCATGGATGCTTCACGCCAAGTTTCATTGAAGTCAATCTATTGGTTTCAGAGAAGAAGATATTTGAAGGGTTTTTACCATATATGGGCATGGCGGCCATCTTGGTCATGTGACCTAGATTATTAATATATACATTGGTTCCCCCATCCTATAGATGCTTCACATAAAATTTGGCTTCAATTGGCCAAGTGGTTTTAGAGGAGATGTTTGAATATTATGGTAATATTATACAATTATTGACTTCAATGAGGTAGACATAAGGATTTATCTACCCGACAAAAATTATAGTCACCGAGGCCGTAAGGCCGAGGTGAATATGATTTTTGAGGGTAGATAAATCCTTATGTCTACCGAAATTGAAGTCAATAAATGTTTTGTTATATGATTTTTTGACTATTAATGCAAAATTTCTACTTTCAGTTTTCATGAAGATAAAATCAGAACTAATGTCTAACTAAGATCCTTCTCCTTTAACAACCGTTTCTGAAATATTTTAAAAGGCAGTTTCCCAATAAGTGCCTTTTATTTTGTGTTTAAAAGACATGTCACAGTAAAAGTAAAAAACGCTACTGTTTTTAGATATACCCATTCAGCCAAAGAGAAATGAACACAAATAAAACAAAATTGTTGTTTAAACTCATGAAAAGTCCTTAGTTTACCTGTTGAATGTTGATACATCATATCATGTCAATTTCACATAGCCCATATTAATTTCATGCTGATACTATTTTTGGGTACTCAGGAGGGGACTATAGATTTTGGAAGTTAATACAGAAAATCTGTCAAAATAATTAACCTCCAGGAACTGGTTTGATCTGTTTTTCATCAGTTTGGTCCAGTTTCAGAAGAATATAAGGATTTATTAATATTGAATGAGCCAATTAGGAGACAGGATTTTCTTCAGTCATATAACAAACATGTATATTGCCCCGGGGTGTGGGCATATGAGCCCTTAGGTCCATTTTTTTTTCAGAATCATTAATATTTAGTCCTACTACCCATTTCCTGCAAGATTTTCACCTCAAATGACTTTTTAAAAGTTTTCCCCATTCCAATGCATTGGCGACCTATGTTGACCATGTCCTAAAATAGGTCAAGGTCACCACAGGGTCATAATTTATATACACATTATAGTACTTCAGCCATTGGTGCTTCATGCCAAGTTTTTCCACCAGATTCGGAGAAGAAGATTTTTGAAGGGTTTTTACCTTATATGGGCATGGCAGCCATCTTGGTCATGTGAACTAGATAATTTATATGTACATTAATTCCCCCATTCCATAGATGCTTCACATAAAATTTGGCTTTGATTCGCCAAGCGGTTTCAGAGGAGAAGATGTTTGAATATTATAGTAATATACATGTATATTGCCCCGGGGTGGGGGCAGATGAGCCCCTGGGGTCCATTTTTTTCAGAATCATTAATATTCAGTCCTACTGCCCATTTCCTGCAAGACTTTCACTTTAAATGACATTTTGAAAGTTTTCCCTATTCAAATGCATTGGCGACCTATGTTGACCTTGCCGTAAAAAAAAGGTCAAGGTCATCACAGGGTCATGATTTATATACACATTGTAGTACTTGAGCCATCGATGCATCATGCCAAGTTTCTTTGAAATCCATCCACCGGTTCTGGAGAAGAAGATTTTTGAAGGGTTTTTACCATATATGGGCATTGCGGCCATCTTGGTCATGTGACCTGGATTATTTATATACACATTGATTACCCCTTCCTATTGATGCTTCACATAAAATTTTGCTTTGATTGGCCAAGCAGTTTCAGAGGAGATGATGTTTGAATATTATGGTAATATACATGTATATTGCCCCGGGGTGGGGGCAGATGAGCCCCTGGGGTCCAATTTTTTTCAGAATCATTAATATTCAGTCCTACTGCCCATTTCCTGCAAGACTTTCACTTTAAATGTCATTTTAAAAGTTTTCCCCATTCAAATGCATTGGCGACCTATGTTGACCTTGCCGTAAAATAGGTCAAGGTCATCACAGGGTCATGATTTATATATACATTGAAGTGCTTGAGCCATCAATGCTTCATGCCAAGTTTCGTTGAAATCAGTCCACCGGTTCTGGAGAAGAAGATTTTTGAAGGGTTTTTACCATATATGGGCATGGCGGCCATCTTGGTCATGTGACCTGGATTTCTTATATACACATTGGTTCCCCCTTCCTATAGATGCTTCATATAAAATTTGGCTTTGGTTGGCCAAGCGGTTTCAGAGAAGAAGATCTTTGAAATTGTGGACAGACGGACTGACGGGCGAAGGACGGACGGACGCCGGATCATGGCCATCCTATAAGCTCACCCAAGCATGGTGGCCATCTTGGTCAGGTGACCAGGATTTTTTATACACATATTGGTTTCACTTTCCTATAGATGCTTCATATAAAATTTAGCTTTGATTGGCCAAGCGGTTTCAGAGGAGATGTTTGAATATTATGATAATATATATGGAAGTGGGGGCAGATGAGCCCCTGGGGTCCTTTTTTTTTTTCAAAATTATAAATATTCAGTCCTACTGCCCATTTCCTGCAAAGATTTTTCATTTAAATGATATTTTAACAGTTTAGCCATTCAAATGCATAAGGGACCTATGTTGACATTGCCGTAAAATAGGTCAAGGTCATCACAGGGTCATGATTGATGTACACATTGTAGTACTTCACTCATCAATGCTTCATGCCAAGTTTCGTCCACAAATTCTGGAGAAGAGTTTTGAAGGTCTTTTACCATATGAGGGCATGGCGGTCATCTTGGTCATGTGACCTGGATTATTTGTATATACACATTGGTTCCCCCTTCATGAAAAATTTGGATTTGATCGGCCAAGCAGTTTCAGAGAAGAAGATCTATGAAAATGTGAACACATGGACGGACGGACACACGCACAGACGCTGGCTCGAGTAACATCCTAGAAGCTCCCCATGAGCCTTCTGCTCTGGTGAGATAAAAATATTATATGAATGTCTTCTCATTTAAAACCACACTGGTTATCCAGAGACAACCAATGGGACTCATTTCAAACAGGGCAGATAAATCATAGAAGGTTTAGGATGCAAATACCTGTCTGGAAACAACTTGCTACAAATCAAAATGCTCCTTCTTTTCAGTAGCAAGCTGTTTTATACTCTCTATTATGCTTATTGATTTTCCCTTCGTTTGTTGTACTCAGTCATTAAGTTGTCTCTAGATACCTAGTGTCATTCTCTTTAGTTGATAAAATGATGTTGGTTAGTGCTTTTAGTGTTTGGGTTGGTTTCATGCATACAGGAAAGGACCTCCAAGTTAGAAAACATCACTGACTAAGGAGCATAGCTCATCTGAATCATGCTTTGCCTCAGAAAAATATTCAAATCTAATTGCAGAAATTAATGGATCATTACCTAGGAATTTTTTAAGCTCAGGTGAGCCAACAACAGGCTTAGTATTTACTATAGATCCATCAAGTTTTTCAAGAGATATTGACTAATATAGGAACAAAAGATTTTAACATGAAATTTAGAAATCCATGACCTTGACCTAAGGTCACTAGGGTGGGTGGGGATAGTATAAAACATAAATATCTAACAACAGGCACAGTATCAACAGGAACAGGCACAGTATCAACAGGAACAGGCACAGTATCAACAGGAACAGGCACAGTATCAACAGGAACAGGCACAGTATCAACAGGAACCATCCACAAGTTCAAGCTACAGTAACCCCTGCAGTTTGTGTCATACAGAGTACAGGAATATGAGCCGCCTCATGGGAAAACCAACAATGTGGTTTCCGAACAGGTCCGACACAAACTGACCTGTACAAGCACAGAAAAGAGCTAGAAGCTTGAAATTTCCGATTTAAGTAGAAGAGGAATGGTACTATGGGAGTAGAGAAAAAAGAGGCGCTGATCAGCTTCGCAGTTGCTGTTTTTGCCTATGCAGATTGTTGGTTTTTCCATGTGGTGGCTCATATCATGTCAATAAAAGAAGGAATTCTGTACAAACGGTCAGATGGCAGACCTACAGGTATAGAGTCTAAAAGCTTAGACCAAAACGTTTAACATGAAATTTTGCATTCCATGACCTTGATATCAAGGTCACTCAGGGTAAAACATCAGACCTATATCTAACAACAGGCAGCTGAGTATCATCTACATGTAGATCCATCCACATGCTCAAGAGATATAGACTTTAACCAACAGATCAACACCAACACCGAGGCCAGAGGTAAGTGCAGTATTTCTTTTTGTGCTTTCCCAAATATGAGCTATTAATTAACCCTAACTTACACTTTTCACAAGAAGCCAGACAATTCAAAGGTCACGCTCAAGGTTAGTAAAGGGGAAGGGAATTTAATTCAAATAGGGCTATTAAATTGGGCTCAGGAAGAATTCATAGTATTTTACCTGACTATATACATGCAAAGCTGCCATAGACTAGCCTGAACCCTGAAGAAGACATACTTTGTCCTTAATGGCATAATATGAGCTGTGTCACGAGAAAACTGGATTTTTGCCTATGCGAAAACAAAGGCCCAGATCAGCCGTGCTGCACAGCTGATCAGCGCCTTTAATTTTACTACACAGATAAAGTTCCTCTTCTGCTTGTATACGGAATTTCAAGCATCCAGTCTTCTTCTGTTCCTGGTTTGAAACCCCTAAGACTGGTTTTCTCATGTCTCGGCTCATATCTTAATATACATTTACACAGAGATGTAATACATATCATACAAAGTATATCCAATCCACCTTGACCCATACAGGCAGAAAGCTTTTAGCATCAATGTACATTTTATACCCAGTACATGGAGGGGGGGGGGTATATTTCTGCCACCCTCGGCAAGCCTCATTCAATACTCACAAATCATCAATTAATTTTGTAACTCGTTTTTTAACCCAGCACATAAGTCTTCTCTCCAGCCTCGGTGATATATCTAGCCCTGTTTTCCGTTTGGGCGACTCGGTAGTTAACTTCCTACCAGGGAAAAACAATCTTTGAGATATTGACAAAGTGTAGTTAAGGTAAAAATAATAAAAACTAATGTAAAAATAATAAAAACTAGTGTGAAAATAATAATGTTTTCTGTGATATACAATATTAGCGAATGGATTATTAAGATAACATTCAGACAATGACAACAATTGGGGACAATGTCCTTAATCCAGGTTGACTATCCACCTGAAGTCCTGCATACTCTGCTGTGTAAGGGAAGAAACTACCCACCGTGTAAGGGAAGAAACTACCCACCTGAAGTCCTGCTTATTCTGCTGTGTAAGGGAAGAGACTACCCATCTGAAGTCCTGCATACTCTGCTGTGTAAAGGGAAGAAACTACCCACTTGAAGTCCTGCGTACTCTGCTGTGTAAGGGAAGAAACTACCCATCTTAAGTCCTGCTTATTCTGCTGTGTAAGGGAAGAAACTACCCACCTGGAGTCCTGCATACTCTGCTGTGTAAGGGAAGAGACTACCCACCTGAAGTACTGCTTATTCTGCTGTGTAAGGGAAGAATCTACCCACCAGAAGACCAGCTTATTCTGCTGTGTAAGGGAAGAAACTACCCACCGTGTAAGGGAAGAAACTACCCACCTGAAGTCCTGCTTACTCTGCTGTGTAAGGGAAGAGACTACCCACCTGAAGAACTGCTTATTCTGCTGTGTAAGGGAAGAAACTACCCACCTGAAGTACTGCTTATTCTGCTGTGTAAGAGAAGAAACTACCCACCTGAAGTACTGCGTACTCTGCTGTGTAAGGGAAGAGACTACCCACCTGAAGTACTGCTTATTCTGCTGTGTAAGGGAAGAATCTTCCCACCAGAAGACCAGCTTATTCTGCTGTGTAAGGGAAGAAACTACCCACCTGAAGTAATGCTTATTTTTCAGTGTAAGGGGAGACACTACCCACCTGAAGTCCTGGGTACTCTGCTGTGTACGGGGAGAAACTACCCATATGAAGTCCTGCTTATTCTGCTGTGTAAGGGGAGAAACTACCCACTTGAAGTCCTGCTTATTCTGCTGTGTAAGGGAAGAAACTACCTACCTGAAGTCCTGCGTACTCTGCTGTGTAAGGGGAGAATCTACCCACCTGAAGTCCTGCTTATTCTGCTGTGTAAGGGGAGAAACAACCCACTTGAAGTCCTGTGTACTCTACTGTGTAAGGGAAGAAACTACCCACCTGAAGTCCTGCGTACTCTGCTGTGTAAGGGGAGAAACTATCCACCTGAAGTCCTGCTTATTCTGCTGTGTAAGGGAAGAAACTACCCACCTGAAGTCCTGCTTATTCTGCTGTGTAAGGGAAGAAATTACCCACCTGAAGTCCTGTGTACTCTGCTGTGTAAGGGAAGAAACTCTGCTACCCAGGCTCACTTGACTCCCAGCAGGACTACTGAAACATGGTACAAGAAAATCAATGTAGTATTTAACCAACACATTACAAAAACACGCCTATGCAATGTTTTCTTGAGCTGTGAAAATTTTCAATTTAAAAATTGTGAATTTTTTTTTATTTTCTCAAAACAGATTCTGACAAAGAAATTAGTTAGAACAGGGCAAAACTAGAAAAAGTGCACCCCTGGCTGGTAGCAACCCAGCCCTCCTTCTCCCTCCCACAACCACCCAGCACATGCATACCCCTTACATAGAACCTCAAATCCTGGATGAAAGGCAGTACCCTTATCAAATACATTTTAGAAATGTGCATTATAAAGCACTTTGCCCACAGACAATGAAAGAGTGTACTGGGTATTTATGATCCAAATAGGAATACATTCTTATGAGTGTTTGTTAAGATATGGACTAAGATAAATACAATTAAAAAAAATCAACTGTAAATCACACATTTTAAAGGTGACCTAGATTTTGAACTCTAGCCCCACCCCCTGGGGTCTGAAATCATGCAAACAAAGCAAACCCTTTAGTGTACCTATAATGTAAATATGAATGGTGAATGTGAAATACACCAATAGAGAAACTTAAACCAAAACTTTGACGCAAATTAAAGGTGACCTAGATTTTGAACTCTAGCCCCACCCCATTGCATGGACCTTGGGCCAAAACTCATAGAAACAAAGCCAACCCTATAGGGTACCTATAGTCCAAATATGAATGGTTTCTGACAATGAGATATACACCAATAGAGAAACTTTAACCAAAACTTTGACATAAATTCAACTGAACTAATGAACCAACTAACCAATGAACACATGAATGGCAGAAAGGAAAAGTGAAAACTATATACCCCTCTAAATGCGGGGGGATAATGATGGGTCAGTCAGCTTACTTTGCCTAATGTCGCAATATATGTAGAATATATATTCATTCTTTTTAGCACACAAAACACAAAGGTATTTCATTAATGCCAAAAAAATGCTGTCTGGAATTTTTTATTTCTTCATTACCCAATTTTTGTATGAAAATACAAACATATTTTTTGTTAGGTTATTTGAGCCACCTCATAAGAACACTAGATTTTATGTGAAAACAAAGACACAGATTAGCTGAGCAGTAAATGCACAGCTGACCAGTGCCTTTGATTTGGATACAAAGATAGTACAATTCCTCTTCTTCCTAATTCTGAAAATTCAAGTTTCTAGACATCTTCTTTGCTGCAAAGAACGGTTTGTGTCAGATCTGGTCGGAAATCATGAAGACCGGTTTTCATCTAAAGTATGAACGTGTTGTTGCCAACAAAGTTCACGGTAGGTAACCAAAACGGATCCTTTCAGAGGAAATGTGCGTTGCCCGTTCCTTTCGGATGAAGGGACGGTTCCTTTCGGAGGAAAACGCCAGTATCGTCGTGGTTGTGTAAAGAGAAACGATTTTTTGAGGTTTTACTGTGAAAAGTAAGTACAAAACGTATGCGTACGTAATGCCGTGGTAATCAAGGTACAATCTCAGGGCTTTCTTTATGTGCACAAACATTTCGTTGTTGTTTACGAGATAAATATGTTGGCCGAGAACTGCATTTTGTGACGACAGCCAGGTGAAAACCCTTGAAAATTGGGAAAATGTCTTTGATCTAAACGTTTTAGCACTTCTTGTTACTAGATATTGTATTTGCCAATCTGAAATTAAATAAATAAAGTGGAAGTATACTTGTACTTGATAAATAAACATGAAAAACAACCTTTGCTGGCGGTAACGGTTCCTCAAGGAGACGGGCACATGATCCTTTCGGAGCTGAGGCTATGGATCCTTCAGGAGGAAATGTGCTTACACAGGGCAGGCATTACCTTTACATGATGATATCACTTCCGAGTTATTCTTTCAATCACTGAAAATGATGACGGGTAACAAAAGTAGTGGTACTACACGTATGCACTGTAAATAACTTAGACGTGTAAAATTAAGAGTGGTTCGGATAGTTTGTCAAAAATAAGGTCGTAAAAGAGAAATCTTTGTGATATTTTCATTACTCCAAATTCTTTTTAATACGTAGACATTCCGCACTGTAACAAACGAGTTTTTATTTATAAACTTTAAGGACAGGAAGTAAGTAAAGAAGGTCCAGGAATTGCAGATGTCTATAAATAGATCAGGGGACACAGTAGTAGAATTAGCGACTCAAAGCCGAAAATCGTTTGATTTTACTAGTTTTGTAGGCTATTTTATGTTTTTACTGGAAGTTTTTTGCTGCTCGCTAAAATAAAAAAAAATCACACGATTAATACCAAATAATGCAGCTACATAGGTCAATTACAAAATCCACAGTCACTTCGCCCTTTGTTTAAATGCAACTAATGCTGCCACGCAAATGGAGCGAGGTCACGAGGTGCAGGTTTGCTAGACAGTGCAAATAGAAAATATGGCAATAAGACTTTATTAGATCCTGAAGGATCCATAGCCTCAGCTCCGAAAGGATCCTGTGCCCGTCTCCTTGATCGTTCCAAGTCGATACTTCTGTGGTGGTTCTTTTTGTTTTATGTCTTGGTGTTTAAAATATTTTTGTGCTGTTGGCGCCTTATGTATGTTTTCATATTTTTAGTTAAGTTAAGGTAACTGAGTGGCCACCTATTGGGAAAATAGCTGCTCATTCGGCTTACGAAATGTTTTCATGGTATAAGTACCTGATTGTTAGTTTGTTTTTTTCCCACTTTGGTTTTTGGAGTGGGAATCTTTTTCTGATTGCGCCTTTTCCTGATCTTTGCCTACTTGTACCTTTTAACATAAACAGCCCCTTCAATGTTTATGTTTCGGTACACATGTTTTTGATCAAGCCTTTCCTGGAGCATATCTTATATTAGGGAACCACTGGATGGTATTGCTGGATTGTAGGTGTCTACAGACAAATGATTTGTTTTCTCCTTGATTAGCGCATTTAGGACTGCGGCGACTTGAATAAAATGACAGTATCAGTGGCTATAAAAGATCTTACGGAAAAGTAGAGCTAGTGAATATGCCATTCAGATATGCCTTAGTAGTAAAATTTCTCCTAAAGGATCCGGTGCCAGATACTCTGATCACAGCCGGTGCCAAAAAATCACAACTTCAGGCGTGCTCCGAAAGGATCCGTTTCTACATGACTTTCTGGTGATGGTTAATATTTTACTTTTTGTAAGCGAATTATTGTATTTTGATTGAGTTTTACTGTGTACTAGTACAAGAAATATATTTTATATTGTATTTCGAAGACATTTCGTTGCAAATATCTTCATTTGCGATTAAACAAGCGGTTTTGAGTGCAGCCTGTACTGTCGCATTCTTAAACAGTGGTACTTATTTCATTTAAAACGGCGAAAACAAAGAAGCACATTGCGAATTTTCGCTTCAGTTACCAAATTCAATCTGTTGTGCATTACGTGGACTATTTATCTGAGGATATCACCCAAGGGTTGTTTATGTTTCTAGCGTCTAAAAGTCTTCGTCTACCAATTTCCTCTGAAAGGAACCGTCCCTTCCTCCGAAAGGAACGGGAAACGCATATTTCCTCTGAAAGGATCCGTTTTGGTTACCTACCGTGAAGTTGAGACATAACAACAATATATTTACCCCACTTTGCCATACTGGTTTACGACATTATTTGGTGGCTGTCTTGCTATCGGCCTACTGTTGTAAGACAATGGTTCTGAGTCTGTATCACTCCGACCTATGTGGTATGGACTGCCATTAGGAAGGTAGTCAGTCTCACGTGAATACTCATTCATCTCTGTCCGGGAATCTCTTGAGCCTTGAGAAATTTTTCTAGAGTCTGTTGAGTATTTCCGTGACGATTCTGCAGAATATTTCCTAGATGATTCACCAGAATATTTCCGTGACGATTCGCCCGAATATTTCCTAGAGTCTTCGGGATAGTCAGGGGACTCAAAAATATCGTACACCATGTCATGTTTTAAACTATCCTGATTGGTTATAGTTCTTTCGTAGTCTCTATCTGATTGTTCGTAATCCCTTTCTGAATCGTAATCTCTAATTGAGCTCTGAGATCTGACTTCTTCCCCTTCGTAATCATGCACCATTTGGTCATCCTGGTCGTAACTCGGAATACGTCTATCGTAACTACGAGTCCGTTCACTATAGCCCTGCGACTGACTATCGTAATCCTGCTCATCTTCATCATATTCATTCATTCTCTGATCGTAGTCTTCATCCGAATTAATATAATCACCATAATCCCTTTCATCATAATCACGTTCATACGAATTACGTCGTTCAAACGAATCTCGCTCTTCGTATCCTATTTCCCCTTCAAATGACCCTGCACGATCGTAGGAGTCCATGTGTTCGAAGGACCTGCGATGATCATAATCATCACCGTCAAAGTCATCATCATACCGCCCGTAATCTGTGTTATATTCCCTGCTGTTGTCCCGGTTCAGCGGGTAGCTGGGTTCCCCGCGGAACTGGTGGGCTGAGCTGTTGTGTTGGTGAGACAGGGGGTAATTGATGTCACTTGTGTAGTCGCTGTCTTCAGACATTCCTGACATTCCCGCTGAAACACAACAAAATAATAGAGCCTTTGTGTGAAAAAACCAACACTCTGGGTTTCTGAACAGGTACGACACAAACTAAACTGCACAAGCACACAAGATGGCTAGAGGCTGGAAATTTTGGATTTACAAAGTAGAGGAATTGTACTATCCATGTAGCTAAAAAACAAAGGCGCAGCTGATGCGCAGCTGATCTGCGCCTTTGTTTTTGCATATGCAGATTGTTGGTTTTCTGATGCTGTGGCTCATCTTCTAGTCAGCAAACTAAGGAAGGAACATTGTATAAAAACTATATGTAAAACAGACATGAGCCAGTTACATCTTACATAAAGTCACCCAAACAAACAAACAAAAAAAAACAAACTACACATAAATGTTTTTATTGCTACCCTTTAACATTTTTTTTTTTTTTTGATTCAGTTTTACGTCCCTTTCAAGCTTTTCACTCATATCGAGACGAATCAATCGGTAGGTGGGGCGAAAACCGGAGTACCAGGGGAAAAACCACCCGACACACCCGCAAGCAGAACATGGCTTGTCTCACATATGAATTATGAATTATTAGGCGTGAACCCACATAGGTGAGATGATCGAATGATCAAGAGCACTGAAGTCAGCGACCTTAATCACTCGGCCACGGGGGCCGCCCTTTAACATTTTGTGATCGTTGATGTCACTAAAATGTAACAGCTATTTTTTTTAGATATTAGTCATTCTATTTAAACTTAATGAAGCATTGGTGACCTACTATGGATATTTTACCGATTTAAGAATCTCTATCTATATACATTCCCATGGTCCCTAAGGGGATATACCAAAACCAAGAGCAAAGCTTTCAGTGCTGTAGATAATGCTGGTTTTCCCCTCAGCTATATGTAACTGGTCCTTTGCTCCGTGTGCACCAGCACTTCTTTCTCGTTTTCAATGCATTGCCTTATCAAGCCGTCCATAGATTTAACTGGTTCATATTAATTCTTTATGAAGTGAAAGGTAATGAAATATTCATGTTTCAAAAAGTTTCAATTGTTTTAACAAAACTGACAATTCTTATGGAAATTTTCTTCATGAGGATGTCTAGTAAATGAGCCGCCGCACCGGAAAACCAACAATCTGCATTTGTGAAAACAAAGATGCAGATCAGCTGTGTAGAAATGATCAGCGTCTGTTTCCACTACTCAGATAGTACAATCCCTCTTCTTAGATCAAATATTTCAAGCCACTAGCCATCTTCTGTGACTGCACAGGCCGGTTTTTGTCTGACCTGGTCAGAAATCCAAATTGTTGGTTTTCTCATGCGAAAGCTAAAATCATAAATTCCTGGAAACTCAAGTCAATTTCCCAGAAAATATAAGAAAACCAATAGTTTGGTTTCCGAACAGGTCCATCACAAACCGAGCTATACATGCACAAAAGATGGCTACAGGCAGGAAATTTTAGAATTTTACATAAGAGGAATTGTACTATCCCTGTCGCGAAAACAAAAGGCGCTGATCAGCTTCGCAGGTACTGCGAAACTGATCTGTGCCTTTGTTTTCGCATTATGCAAAATGTTGGTTTTCTCATGATGTGGCTCAAATAGCTCTAGAAATATAACAGGCTAAAGTTGCTATATGAGCCACAATGTCTAAAAAAACATTAAGTCTCCGTGATCTAAAAACCAGTCTTAGTTTACACAAACAGGACTGTACATTATACCGTAAATTCAGAAATTTTTGCATGACTTTTATTTCCCGAATTTTCTTTTACCGAATAATTCACGATGTTTTGAATTTGCAACCGTGTGTTTGTGTGATGTTTATGGCTCATACAGATTCTTTATTAGCTAGAACATTCGCGAGGCAACAAACTTGTGAATATTCTCGAAAATTCTCACAAACATTTCCAAACTTACAGTATATATAGATAGATAATGAATGCTAGTTAGAAGTCGTTTTAATTAATAGGCTGAGCAAATGAATGCTAAAATGTGAGTCTTCCTCTTCATAAAATGATGCAACAACATTTTTATGATACAGCTCATACTATCAAACTAAGGAGTTAACCTTTGAAGATTAATAATGTTCCATCAAATTGTGCTGAAGAACAAGTTTTTGTTTACAATTTCATCTTAGACAATGATATGTTTTCATGGTGGCACTAAAACAATGCGATATTGGCCAGCTCTAATTTAAACTCATTTAAGCCTGGCATCCTTTTCATGGGACAAAGGCAAACAGTACAGCCCCAGATGTGACGCCGCAGAAAGCGGCTTCCCATCTGGGCTATTCTATTTGCTTAGAGGAATTTCATCAAACATCAAATTTTAAAATCCCACCTGACGCCTCTAAAAATTAAAGTGGACTCACCCAAATGATGATGATGGGTGAATCCATTCATCATTAATGGGTTAAACATATGAGCCACCTCGTGGGAAAACCAACAATGTGGTTTCCGAACAGGTTCGAAATTTTGGATTTAGAAAGTAGAGGAATTGTACTATCCGAGTAGCGAAAACAAAGGGGCTGATCAGCTTCACGGTTACCGCAAAGCTGATCTGCGTCTTTGTTTTCGCATATGCAGATTGTTGGTTTTCCCATGTGGTGGCTCATATGTCTTGGGGAAACAGTATGGGCTTGACCATCATTGACATTCAATTATACAACCAGACTGTATAATCACAGACTTACAGAAATGAGCTTCATCATGAGAAAATCTGCTCTTTACATCATACGCAAAACAAAGATGCAGATCTGCTGAGCAAAAACCGCACAGCGGATCAGTGTCTTTGTTTTCACTTCATGAATAGCACAATCTCTCTTCTACCTAAATTGCAAATTTCAAGCTTCTACCTTAAATTCTTCTGCGACTGTACGCGCCGGTTTTTGTTGAACCTGGTCTTAAAACCTGAAAACATGTTTTCTTGTGACATAGCCCAAATGACAATAAGTTTTCTCTTTATTGAAATAACATAGACCAGTGTAGTGTACCTTAAACAGTCTGAAAACATGGCAAGATCCATAAACTGTCAAGTTCAGCTTTAAACTTGCCGTGGCATTATAAGAATTTACTTAGAATATGAACCACATCATGAGAAGACCGTAACTTTGCCTATGTGTTAGCAAAGGTGAAAACAAAGGCAGTTTCTGCACAGCTGATCAGTGTCTTTGTTTTCGTTTAATGTCTTTCCTAATACTGTGTAGGCCATAAAATGTAAAGTTCAGTTCTAAAACAGATGGTTTTATAAGAATTTACTTAGACAGAATATGTCTGTCTAGTGTTGGCCATATATAAAACCATTGGTGATGAACGGACTTCCCATTGCTATCATTTGGGTGAGTCCACTTTCATTTCTAGAGGAATCAGGAGTGCTTTTAATTTTATTCATGTTTTGGATAAATTTTCTCTAAGCAGATGAAATAGCCTCATTCTGCAGCATCTCATCTGGGGGCTACACTGTTTACCTACATCCCACGAAAAGGATTCCAGGCTTATATGAGTTAAACAATACTGTCAGTTGAATCTGGATCTTGCGCAAATAAAGCCTTCAAACATTCGAGATTTTACATTGGCAAAAGGGATAATCCACATCATGAAATTAAAATTATTTCAACTTGAAGATTTGGCTACAGAGGCTACAGAGAAGTCATTTTTGCCATTTTGTGGTAATTCTGAGTCATCGTGACTAGAAACTAAGAATTTAAAATTTTGCAGGGAAATTTTGATGTCAGTTTCAGTGATATTAGTCCGGCATGAACCCAAGATGACCGTGCAATAGCGTCTATAGAAAATGTTTTTGCAGAAATAAGTTGGTATGAGTATCCTGATTTGAAATCCGGATGATGCCAGATTGGCATCCTTGGGCAATTCAAGATGGCCGCCAAAATCCAATATGGCCGCAAAAAGAAGGGTTTTTGATAGAATTTCGTACAGATACCTGTTTAAATGCTAAATGCTTGCCTTAATATTTGAGAAATAATAAAAATTAGCCTTTTTCATCAATAAGCAACAAAATTGAAATATCAAAATCAAGATGGCCATCAAAATCCAAGATGGCCGACGAAATAAGGGCTTTAGATAGAAGTTCTTACATGTATGTGATGAAATGTTAAGAAGAGGTCATTTAAAGTGGAGACAACTTCAAGTTAAGATTATTACCATTTATACATGTATGCAACAAAAGCAACATTAATAAAGATGGCCACTAAAATCCAAGATGGTCGACAAAATGTTATTTTAATAGCATTTCATCAATATATGTGATGAAATGTTAAAAACATGACGTTGAAGGTGCAGAAGTCATAAAGCTAAGGTTGTTCATGAATATGTAACAGAAGATAATATAGAAATGGTTGCTAAAATTTAAGATGACCACCGGAAAGTAGATAGAATGTGTTTGGGTATTATGGAATGAAAAATCCATATCTGTGTTTTATCAAACATAATTCAACAAAAACTGCCAAAACGCCAATATAATCTCCATAATTTGGATTTTAGGAAACTTTTGTTTAATTTTAGAATAACCTGGCCACGTACAAAAAGAAGGGTATACAATAGTAATCTACTGTCAAGCAATGCTGTCTATTAAAATGATTAAAGCATTACAAATAATTACAATGCTAGGAACAATTTAACTTTCGCCTGACTGTTTCAAAGGTATAGGCTGAATATGATGGAAATCAGATATGGTAGAATATGGTGAGATGGGTAGGATTGAGTTTTACGTATTATGACGACTTGTTAAAAAGCGGTTCTCTATGTAGGACACGAGTAGAGACTAAAATATGGGTTGATGTGGCCTCCACTGGGGTTGGATAGGGGTTACCATCGATAATGAGGGGATTTAATCTGGTTTGGTTATGGATCCACTCCCTAGTCAACAAATATTCAGTCATATTGTGACAGAGCAACGACTATCGTGGTACTAATCTCAGTAGAGTCATAAGAGGAAATGTTTTCTGTTCTCATGTAACAGCTGCGCATGAAGCTAACACACGCTGTAAAAGCCGGTTTGTATCTCAAAGCAGTACAAATTCTATTACCGGCCTTTGGGTCCCAAGCCCTTAGCAATCACAAGATCGCGATCTTCTTCCCCTTCAAGTGAGAACAGAAACACTGAAACCAGCACTGTTATTGAAATAAAATAAAGCAAAAATAACACATCTTGTGAGTTTAGGGCTGTAAATGTTATATGGGTTATACCCATGCAATTACGAATCCCAGTGATTTCGCAAGCATCAGTCCTTCAAACAACTAATTCCACAGAAAGTTCGTTTCTAGTGGCACTCAGTAGCCAGAGGTTTGGAGAGACTGATATTTGTTACTATATATCTAGATCTAGTATCTGTTTTCTGTTCCGGTCTTCTGTGTTGGAACTTTGCAGGACGGTAGCACTGTTAGTTTGGATAGTTTTGCAATTGTTGATGTGGTTGGTCATGTGTAGTTCCACTACGGAGCTTACACAATGTCTGGTATGCATCTTATTCATTTTAAAGTGATGCTCTTTCACTTACACTATTGCAGAAAGGCATACATGAAGATTAAATGACTTGCATGAATTGGTAACTGTTCACAATGATAACATGTATGTATTGGCATTCTTGAAACTGCATATCTAGAAATCGTACGCCGACACAGAGTCGGATATTACTCTCTCCAGCTTTATCCGAAAGTGCATTCACAACCGACAAAATCAATAAAAAGAATGGAACGAAACACCAGTTGTTGGATAAGCATACTTGGTGATAATATCGCTTACTGGTTTTCTTTGTCTGGATATGGCGGACTCCGCATTGTTTGTGCTCTTGGTCAATCCTCACTTAACAGGGTTACTCTATGCTATATTAAGGCATCTTTTTTCCAGATACAATATGTTGATGACTATCTGAGGTAGAGGAAAGACATTATACATCTTTTTTTTTCGGGATATGCATGTGAAAGCATTTATAAATTACAACTAGAATGTGGCATCATAATTCAACAAAATATGAAATGGTATATCTGTAGGTAACTCACGAATCGTGAATCATACTCCTGAGCAATCACGGCATTGGCTTGTTTCAAAATATGCAAAATTGCAGTTACTATAAAAGAGATAACACAAATGTTCTATTACAATATTATTATGTCATTAAGGAATACATCAAATTGATATGTAGTTATATTATGTTCAAAGCTGTTTATGCTTTAATTTCCCATTTTGTGACATTGAGCACAATTCATAAACAACAGGAATGTATTTTGAGTTACTGGCATTTAAATAAACAATTTTGGCCGCCATCTTGGACGCCATCTTGTGTTTTACAAACTATCCAATGATGAAATGATTATGATGCATAATTATAATTTATTTTCACAATTTATTGACCATAACAGAGCAATTTAGAAATAATACGAGTGTTATATGGGTCCATTTCATGTAAATAACAGTTTTGGCCGCCATCTTTGACGCCATCTTGTATCTATCAAACTGTGCAATGATGAAATGATTCATATAATTTAATTTCACAATTTATTGACCATGAAAGATCAATTTAGAAATAATGTGAGTGTTATATGGGTCCATTTCATGTAAATAATAAGTTTGGCCGCCATCTTGTACGCCATCTTGATTTCAGCGAGTTGCCCAAGGATGCCAAAGTGGCATCACTTGGTTTTGAAATGTACTATGTATTCTCTTTCAAAAAATGCAAAAACATTTTCTATAGACGGTATTGCACGCTTTGGCTGATATTCTAGGTTTCTGTGCCGGACTATATCAATTAAGCCTTCAGATGAGAAAACCAACAATTTGGGTTTCCAACCAGGTCCAACACAAACTGGTCTGTACAGTCACAGAAGAGGGCAGGAGCCGCAGGAACATAAAAATTTACGATTCAACAAGAAGAGTAATACTCGTAATTGTACTATCCCTGTGGCAAAAAAAAAAATAAAAAAATAAAAAAAAAAAATTAGCATTTATGTTTTGAGGGCAGGAATTTGTTTATGATTTTGTGTGCTCCTGTTGTTTGCTTATTTGTACTCTTATGATATGCATAAGTACATGTAATTATCCAATCAAGCTTTGTACAGACTAATCCGGGTGTTAGCTTTAACTATATTTAAATTGTAAATATTGGGATCAGGCTATTTTATTCCAATTTGATCAAGCCGTTTGAAGTTTCTTTTATACTAATGATTAATTAAAAAGATATGAGATCACAACTGAAGCATTGAGAACACAAGTGACGCAAGAAATCCCGTCTTCTGGGATTCCGAACAAGATCCCACACAAATCAGTCTGTACAGTCATAGAAGAAGGCCAGAAGCTTGAATTTTTGGATTTGAGAACTGGAGGGATTGTATTATCTGTGCAAAAACAAAAGCACTGATCACCTGTGCAGTTACTGCACACCTGATCTGCACCTGTTTTTTTATTTTTTGTTTGTTTGTTGTTTTTTTTTTTGTTTTTTTTTTTTGGCATAGCAAAAATCTGGTTTTCTCCTGACGTGGGTCACATGATACTTTGCAGAAATGAAACTAATTGAAAAATCAATACATAAGAATCAGTTTACATTATAAGCCATCTCATGTGTGAACTTTTTCTTTCCTATATGCAGTAAACTCAATCTGGCTTATACCTACTGTGATTTTTTTTTAATTCTACCGTAATGCAAAGGTTTGTGTACAACTAACAACTGGTTGGATGTAATGGATGATTTTGGGGTTTAACCTCCCACCAAGGTCATATTATGAATATGGGACCACCATTTACAGTCTCATTCAACAGACCATATACAACTCTAAATAGGCAGTTTTTGCTTCCCCACGAGCTGACATTAAAGTACTACAAATACATTGTCACAAAACACCCTTTAACCCATACTGGACGAAATACATATCATTAGGGTGAATCCACTTTCTCCAAAGGCAAATAGAATAGCCCAGAATAGCTACAGAACGGAGCATCCCAGCTGGGCCTATTCTGTTCCCTTAGACGAATTCCATGGAAAACAAAATTCCAAAATGACTCCTGTTGTCCCTAAAAATGAAAGTGAACATATCCAATTGATACATACTGATGGGCAAGTCCATTGTCACAGATGGCTGCAGTAACTTACATTGTGAGTATGTCTGTCTTCTGGTCAAATCCTTATTGTGTAGAAGCTGTAGGACATAAAACAGAAAATTAAACAACGCATGCACTTATAGACAATATGAGACGAGTCATGAGAAAACAAACATTTTGTACATGGGAAAACAAAAGTGCAGGTAGGCTTCGCAGTAACTGCAAAGATGATTAGCGCCTTTGTTTTGGCTACAGGGATAGTTCAATTTCTTGTAATACTTTCTAAATTCAAAATTTCCAGTCTCTAGCCATCTTCTGTGCTTGTACAGCTCGGTTGTGTCGAACCTGTTCGAAAACCACATTGTTGGCTTTCTCATGATGCCGCTCATATAATGAGAATTGGCTTTAAGCAATAATCTACAAACACACAGTATCAAGGTTTCTGTCATAGCAAACCTGAGCCGTGTCATGAGAAAACAGTTTTTGCATAGCCTCCTGGTACCATTTCTCGAACGGGACCAACTCTCGACCAATAATTTGATTTACCCTAAATAAAACATAAACTCTGGTCCACAAGAAAACAATTTGGACGGGTTTTTCTTCGTCAGTCAACGGGCGACGAAACAGGCACAGTGCCAAGTGACAGCCTCATTTTGGATTTCCCTAGCAGACGATGGAAACCGCCCAAAATCAAAGCAAAATGCATCTACTCTGATTGTCTGAACAAAATTTCTTTGCTCAAAAACATTCCTGAATTCCGTTTTATTTTCTATCTCATGCCAGAAGCTATCTTCTATGTATTCAAATCAATTTTGTACGAATGAAACACACCTAGAGTCTTCTAGCTTTACAAATGTTTGTTTACACCCCTGTGAAAATACAGTGTCCGTGAAAATCGCATGAGCAACAAGAACGTTTTTCTTTTGTTACTGGTACTACCTCCCATTCCTAGTGGCTCTCCCTAGTGTGATCACTTGTTTAATCCCAAAAAATCAAATAGACATTGGCTAAGTCTGCTCAGTTTTGGTACTGGCAAAAATACAAGGAAACAAAGTGTAGTAAGAGACCAGTGTTTAGGTTGGACCTACTCATAATGACCTACGTGGTAACATGCATGCATTTTACCATATACAGGCCACCTGCGCTATCTCAAACTCGGTTGTCTCGAAAACCCCACTTATGTCGAAGTTATCTCTCACTCCCGAGAGTTTCTCCCTATATCTTATTGTATTTCAACCTTGCTTGTGTCGAACTCTGTTATGTCGAAAACTCGGCTGTGTCGAAGTGATAATTTGCTCCTCACAGATAAAATACTATTAGTTTCACCCTTCCAGTGTCGAACTTCGAAATCAAAAATTATCGGTCAGACTTCATGGTCAGCAAAGAGGAATAAAATAGCCAGTAGTCTATGCCGATTCGATATCTACATGCAACCTTTCATCACTTGAATTGTAAAAGAACGTTTTGACTTGTGTCATGGTGGGAATATATGTTTGAAATCACTATCGATGGAGTAAACATGGTGTAAAACGAAAGGAGAACCACTAAGACCGGAAATGTGAGAGAGTTGAGCTTTTTGGTCTCAATTTGCTTATCTCGAACTTCGGAAAACTCGAAGTGTTTTCTTAATTCCCCTTGATTTCGAGATAGCGAAGGTGGCCTGTAATCTTACATTTAAATACCTCCTGGGTGACTACACACTGTTTTTCCCTGATTCCCTCGCATTATTATATATGAAAACGAGCTCAAATAGTCTGTTCGAGAGTTGGTTCCATTAACTGAAGGAAACATGATTTTTAGTGGTGATGCAACGGACCGTGCTGTGCACGCGCCATATGACATCACACATAATTTAATAGGTCATTGACGTTGGCAATGTTGTGTCTACAAAATCTGAGGATTAAATTAATTTTATTGCATGTTCTAAGATTATTGCATGTAACAATGTTATAAAAGTGGTTCGAAATATGGTACCAGGAGGCTACACCTTTATATTCCTTACACAGTGCAATTCCTGTTCTACTTTCATACAGCTTCTAGCCATGTTCTGTGACTGTACAGGCCAGTTTCTGCCGTAACTGGTCGGAAACTCTGAACACTGACTTTTTCATGACACAGCTCATGTAGCAAAAACAAATTTGCAGATGAGTTGAGCCTGTACTGTACAGCAACTGATGGTCCAAAGGTTTTAAAACTTTTTTCATGCTCAACTAGGCTGAGCATAATATTTTAACTGCTCATAAATATCAAAATAGCCCAAATATATTGAAATTGAAGGTTTAGAACACCAAAGCCTGTAATTTATCCTGCTAATAAATGTTATGATAAATAGTTGGCATTTTTAACATTTATGAGCAAGATAAATTTTAGTCTCAGCTGATCTGTGCATGAAAAAAAGTTTTATAATAAATGATAAATCTTGGGGCCTGGTCTTTCTATTCATAGATAGAAGAAGTTTTCTCCTGATCAGGCTTGCATATATTACGGTCACTTTATGACTTTTAAAGATTTACAATTATTGTGGTGAAAGACACCAGGAAAGAAAGAGCAGATGGCACTGTAAACTATTTCCTCATATGATTGTTCATTTTTGTGTCTTGTAAAAAGATATGACATTTGAGCCATGACGCGAGAAAAACAGTCTTCAGGGTTTCCTACCAGATTCTGTGCAGTCACAGAAGAAAGCTAGAATCTTGATGTATAGTAGAGGACGAATTGTACTATTCATGTAGCAAAAATAAAGGTGCTGATCATCTTTGAGTTACTGCGAAGCTGATCTGCGCCTTTGTTTTCGCATAGGCAAAAATCTGGTTTTCTCATGACGTGGCTCATATGATTGTTCATTTCTGTCTGTTAAAAAGGAATGACATTTTGTCTCAATGTGACATTTCAAATAAGTAGAGTTGCTTAGCAATAAACATGATTATAGGTCAAATTGTAACAATTTTGGTCTAAATTGTTATACCAGAGGACCAATAGTCCTGTAAACGCTCACCTGAGATCTGCAGCATATACCAATAAACATGTTTGAATATTATGGTATTTAATCCCAGTGCAGGGGCAGATGAAGCCCTTGGGCCATTTTCTTTTTCAGAATAATCAATATTTTGTCCATTTGCCAATTTCCTGCTGGCTTTTTCCTTCAAATGACATTTTAACAGTTATTCCCATTCAAATGCATTGGCAACCCATGTTGACCTTGCCATAAACTGGGTCAAGGTCATCACAGGGTCATGATTTATATATACATTGTAGTACTTGAGCCATCGATGCTTCAAGCCAAGTTTCCTTGAAATCTGTCCACTGGTTCCGGAGAAGAAAATTTTTGAGAGATTTTTACCATATATGGGCCTGGCGGCCATCTTGGTCATGTGACCTGGATTATTTATATACACATTGCTTATCCCATCCTTTAGATGCTTCACATAAAATTTGGTTTTGATTGGCCAAGTGGTTTCAGAGGAGCACATGTTTGAATATTATGGAGATATACAAGTATATTGCGAATGGGTGGGGGCATATGAGCCCCTGTGGTCCATTTTTTGTCAGAATCATTAATAGTCAGTCCTTTAGCCCATTTTGGGCATGGCGGCCATCTTGGTCATGTGACCTGGATTATTTATATACACATTGGTTATCCCTTCCTATTGATGCATTACATAAAATTTGGCTTTGATTGGTCAAGTGGTTTCAGAGGAGCAGCATTTGAATATAGTGAAGATATACATGTATATTGCCCCGGGGTGGGGGCACATGAGCCCCTGGGGTCCATTTTTTTTCAGAATCATTAATATTCAGTCCTACTGCCCATTTCCTGCAAGACTTTCACTTTAAATGTCATTTTAAAAGTTTTCCCCATTCAAATGCATTGGCGACCTATGTTGACCTTGCCGTAAAATAGGTCAAGGTCATCACAGGGTCATGATTTATAAATACATTGTAGTGCTTTAGCCATCGATGCTTCATGCCAAGATTCATTGAAATTGGTCCACCGGTTCCAGAGAAAAAGATTTTTGAAGGGTTTTTACCATATATGGGCATGGCAGCCATCTTGGTCATGTGACCTGGATTATTTATATACACAATGGTTATCCCTTCCTATTGATGCTTTACATAAAATTTGGCTTTGATTGGTCAAGCGGTTTCAGAGGAGAAGACATTTGAATATAGTGAAGATATACATGTATATTGCCCCGGGGTGGGGGCACATGAGCCCCTGGGGTCCAATTTTTTTCAGAATCATTAATATTCAGTCCTACTGCCCATTTCCTGCAAGACTTTCACTTTAAATGACATTTTAAAAGTTTTCCCCATTCAAATGCATTGGTGACTTATGTTGACCTTGCTGTAAAATAGGTCAAGGTCATCACAGGGTCATAATTTATATACACATTGTAGTGCTTGAGCCATTGATGCTTCATGCCAAGTTTTGTTGAAATCGGTCCACTGGTACGGGAGAAGAAGACTTTTGAAGGGTTTTTACCATATATGGGCATGGCGGCCATCTTGGTCATGTGACCTAGATTTCTTATATATAGATTGGTTCCCCCTTCCTATAGATGTTTCATATAAAATTTGGCTTTGATTGGCCAAGCGGTTTCAGAGGAGAAGATCTTTGAAATTGTGGACAGACGACGGACGACGGACGGACGACGGACGGACGACGGACGGACGGACGCCGGATCATGGCCATCCTATAAGCTCACCTTGTGAGCCTAACGGCTCAGGTGAGCTAAAAATGGCATGAATTCTGAGAAGTAACATCTGACTACATAACCAGAAGAACATTGGCATGAATTCTGAGAAGTAACATCTGACTACATAACCAGAAGAACATTACAACCAGAGGACCATTGGTCCTGAGAACGCTCACCTGAAGCCTGATCCTGCAGTATTAAGTCATCATGAAATGACCTTGACCTTGAATACTCACACACCTTTATTGAATTCGTAAGTTGTCTGCATCTGCAAAGTTTCAGGTCTCAGGCTGCAATAGTTTCCAAACCCAGTGATTTATGAGAAAACCACAATTTTAATTTTGATATTTAAATGACTTTGGGTCAAGGTCAAGAAATGACCTTGGCCTTCATTAATTACTTACCTTCATTGACTCCATTGGTTGTCTGCATCTAGCAACTTCCAGGTCTCAGACTGCAACAGTTTCCAAAATATCCATTGTTTCCGCCTTTTGTTTCCAAAATTGACCTTGCCGTAAAATAGGTCAAGGTCATCCTATGGTCATCATTTGATCAAACTAGGATGGGCTGGAGTCCCAAATGCTACATACCAAGTTTCGCGAAAATTGGCCTGCCGATTCTGGAGAAGAAAATTTTTGAGTGGTTTTTACCATATATGGGCGTGGCGGCCATCTTGGTAATGTGACCTGGATTTCGCGATCAAATTTTCGTCTCCCCTACCCATGGATGCTCCACATAAAATTTCACTTTGATTGGCCCAGCAGTTTCAGAGAAGATCTTTGAAAAGTGTGTATGGACAACAGACTGGCCAAGGTCAAGAGATGACCTTGACCTACATTAATCACATACCTTCATCTACTCCATTAGTTGTTTGCATCTACCACTTTTCAGGCATCAGGCTGCAATAGTTTTCAAAAAATCCATAGTTTTCACTTTTTCCCATGTAAAAGCCTATGTTTCCAAATTTGACCTTGCCGTAAATTAGGTCAAGGTCATCCAAGGGTCATCATTTTATCAAACTATGATGGGCTGAAGTCCCCAATGCTACATATCAAGTTTCGTGGAAATCGGCCAACCGGTTCTGGAGAAGAAGATTTTTGAGTGGTTTTTACCATATATGGGTGTGGCAGCCATCTTGGTCATGTGACCTGGATTTTGCAATTAAACTTTTGTCTCCCCTACCCATGCATGCTCCACATAAAATTTCACTTTGATTGGCCCAGCAGTTTCAGAGAAGAAGATCTTTGAAAAGTGTGTATGGACAACAGACTGGCCATTGTCAAGAGATGACCTTGACCTACATTAATCACATACCTTCATCTACTCCATTAGTTGTTTGCATCTACCACTTTTCAGGCATCAGGCTGCAATAGTTTTCAAAAAATCCATAGTTTTCACTTTTTCCCATGTTAAAGCCTATGTTTCCAAAATTGACCTTGCCGTAAAATAGGTCAAGGTCACCGCAAGGTCATGATTTATATATACATTGTAGTACTTGAGTCATCGATGCTTCATGCCAAGTTTGGTTGAAATCTGTCCAGTGGTTCTGGAGAAGAAGATTTTTGAAGGGTTTTTACCATATATAGGCATGGCGGCCATCTTGGTCATGTGACCTGAATTATTTATATACACATTGGTTCCCCCTTCCCATAGATGCTTCATGTAAAATTTGGCTTTGATTGGCCAAGCTGTTTCAGAGAAGAAGATCTTTGAAAATTGTGGACGACGGACGGACGGACGACAGACGACGGACGGACGGACGACGGAGCATGGGTATACTATAAGCTCACCTTGTGAGCCTGACGGCTCAGGTGAGCTAAAAACTTGCCCATGCAATAAACAGGATTTTTTTATATTTTTAATATTTTTGCTCAAAACATTGATTGTGGCTACATGTTAGAACCGCATCGGTGAGGCGGTTCTAATCAGTACTCTCAATCTGTTTGGAGCCAAAATAAGAAAAGAAAATTTATACCCTTTTAAAACCCATTTTTACAATATAAAAATGGGGCTTAAAGGGGTATTTATTACACATTTGCATGATGGCAATGTATCTGTAAATAGGTCACAGGATATCTGGGAAAGGATGGCGATGTAATTTTATCCTGATTTTCTACTTGTTTTGTAGGTTATGACCCAGGGAGCATGGTGCTCTAGTGGCTAGAGCGTCAAACTTTGGATCAACAAGTGGAGAGTTTAAAACCTCAACAGCACCGGGTTTAATCCTTCAAGAAAGTACATTTTACTACCCATAAATTGGTGGCCCCCTCTCGGCATGAGAGGAAAATTGATGGCTGGAACTTAAAAACACAAAATATCTGACCAAATGAGCTGCATCATGAGAAATATGTGAAAAAAAAGGCGCTGATCAGCTGTGCAGCTTATGTGCGCCTTTGTTTGCACTACACACACTGTACAATCCTTCTCCTCTTCTTCTTAAATCCAAAATTTCAAGCCTTTTTCTGTGAGGGTACAGACTCGGTCGGAAACATGGCTTAAATTTTGTTGTTGGCGTAAATGTCAAGTCAATGTTTTTTCACCATTACCTCTGCATCCATACTGTTGAGAACATCGAGTTTTTCCTTGAGTTTCACAGCCTCAGAGTCAGGTAAGTCAGCTACAGCTTCTGAAATAGCATTACAAATACAAGCTTATCATATGAACAGCAATTTTTGCACTGTAAGAAAATGGATTTTTTTTTTTTTTTTTTTTTTTTTATTTATTTATTTGTATTTTGCTCAAACATTGATAGTGGGTACACATTAGAACTGTCTAACATGTACCCACAGCGTATGTTTTAGAGGAAAGGTTAGAAAATGAATGCTTACCCAGGTACATGGGGGTACATACATTTCATACACGTTATCCTGATACACAGACATTATTATATGCTACTTATCCTCTATTTGAACACACAGTATGCTCTAAACTGCAAAAGGAATACCACCCACACAAACAAAGGATGTAGTTCAAATGTTATGGTCAACACATTTAACTTCGGCAGGGATTTATAATATAAGCACTTCTTAGGAGGTTAAACACAACATGGTTATAATAGTAACTATTGAACAGACATGGCACTTTCAAATCTACACTAGCTTTCTATCTGCCTATAGCATAATTGTTTGGCATACTCCTTCCAAAAATTGCAGAAAACTATACATTGTCTTTAACTCAAATAAGCCTGGCATCCTATTTATGGGACATAGGCAAACAGAATAGCCCCAACTGAGACGCCGCAGAACGTGGCGTCCCATCTGGGGCTATTCTGTTTGCATGAAGAAATTTTGTTGAAAAATGAGATAAAAAATAAAAATCACATCTAACGCCCCTAAAAATGAAAGAGGACTCACCCAAATGATAATGATGGGAGAATCCATTCGTCAAAAATGGGTAACTTAAAGAATTCATGTCAAAACTAAACCTAGCTCCAGAGTTACCCTCTAGGTAAAAATACCTCACTCCATTACTAGCTTGAATCTTTGACATTTTAAAATTTGAATCTTTGACATTTTAAAATGTAAAACTGGGAGACATTCATGCCAAGGATAGTGACGTCCAGCCTGATCAGTGCTGTTGCTATTCATATGTTCAAACAAGTATTGTTTCTAGTAACTGAGCTTAAATGATATGAATAAAACATGTGATTATGCAAATCAGAAAGCTGCATAAACATAGACTTTCAACGCAATTACGTTTCAGACTAGTAATTTGTTGAAATAGGTCAATATTATAGTTATGAAACTGTCATCACAAAAACTCTGCTCAACAGAAGCCAAAGCACAAATTGAAGACTGGAAAATTGACAAATGAGCCACATCGTGAGAAAACAGGATTATTGCCTGTACAAGACAAAGGCACAGATCAATTTGGGCTACCGACCATGTCCGACACTATCACCAGCCTGTACAGTTACAGAAGCAGGTTAGAAGCTTGAAATTTTGGATATATATAGAAAGGGAATTGTACTATTTGTGTAGTGAAAACAAAGGTGCTGATCAGCTGTGCAGCAGCTAATCTGCACCTTTGTATTCGCATCTGCAGATTGTTGGTTTTCTGATGCAGCGGCTCAAATTTATCTGGCACTGTTTTCCAGTGTAACAAGAGTAACTGATGAGGCCGGAATAGCTGAAACCATTGTATGGCTACTTTCTTTTCTTATCAATATCACTAACAATCTTACAGGAACTTAATGTGTAAATTTTCTGTAAACTCAAAAGACGAAAATTGGAGAAAATGTTTGTGAGGTCCGATGCCATGAAGTGAAAGCCAATTTGGGCATCTATGGTCCAAGTATCAATGCTGTCTGATAAGTTATCAATATACATACTTCTAGAAAACTTTAATACACACAATCTTAACCCTTGCCGCGCGGTGAACGACTAAAGTCGTACCCGAATGTAAGGTCTGTCAACGCGGCAAACAACTGAAGTCGTTTTTCTCCCTACTTTCGTTTTCGATCGAGTCTGACCGAGGAATTATGGGAGGACCCATTTTATAATACAGAGACTTCCTCAATAGGCCCTGTACTGAGCATATGTAAGGTTTATACGGAACATATAATGGAATTTTTTGTTATGCGGAATGAAATCAATAAAATATTACTTTCGTTTTGGATTTCATTCATGAATTTGCAATGGCGGACACAGGAAATATTGCCGATACGGGGGTGATAAAAAGTTGAATATTACTTCAAAATAATGACTTTGACAAGGATTTCTTGTGTTTTGGATGTCAGAGGATATGAATAAGGTAAATTGAATTGGAAATATCTCCCGTCATCATCTTTTTTCATACGAAATTAGCTTTCGTAACAGATTTGAAATGGAAATTTTGATTTTTTTCGGCGAAGTTGACTTGTTGTGTCATCGCTACAAGTATTATTCACAGACATCCATTTATAATTTTTGGTTTATTTGATAGATAATTCAATGGCCTTTCGATCTCTTATTTGGTTTTTCAATGTAGCTTGTTTGTGAAAGAAGTTATATGGGTTTAAACACTAACAGTAGAAAATCACAAAATGGCTCCGACTTTGTCAGCGGTGAGCACCCAATCGGTAAAATATTTTGACGCGCGGTAAGGGTTAAAAGAAAATGTTGACAGAGTTCTAGACTGGAAAGTAAACCCTACAGGGTCTCTAAGGTCCTGTGGTCTGATGCTGTGACTGGAAAGTAAACCCTACAGGGTATCTAAGGTCCTGGGGTCTGATGCCGTGACTGGAAAGTAAACCCTACAGGGTCTCTAAGGTCCTGGGGTCTGATGCCGTGACTGGAAAGTAAACCCTACAGGGTATCTAAGGTCCTGGGGTCTGATGCCGTGACTGGAAAGTAAACCCTACAGGGTCTCTAAGGTCCTGGGGTCTGATGCCGTGACTGGAAAGTAAACCCTACAGGGTATCTAAGGTCCTGGGGTCTGATGCCGTGACTGGAAAGTAAACCCTACAGGGTATCTAAGGTCCTGGGGTCTGATGCCGTGACTGGAAAGTAAACCCTACAGGGTCTCTAAGGTCCTGTGGTCTGATGCCGTGACTGGAAAGTAAACCCTACAGGGTATCTAAGGTCCTGGGGTCTGATGCCGTGACTGGAAAGTAAACCCTACAGGGTCTCTAAGGTCCTGTGGTCTGATGCCGTGACTGGAAAGTAAACCCTACAGGGTCTCTAAGGTCTAAGTATGCTTTCTGGTCAGTTGCTCTCAAGTTATGGACTTCTAAAAAACTTAAGGCAGTGTGACATGCACACACGTGAACGCACACATGAATGCGGACAACCAAGGAAACTACAATCAGCTCTTTGTGCAGTCGAACTAAAAATTCCTCCCAGCTTTGTTTCTGCATAAAAACAGACCAGAATTGAAATGATATGTTAAATAGGGAGATTTACTGATCAATTTTCTCAATTATTTGTAATACAAGAGGTACAACTATTTAACGATCTCATTAATGCAGTAATACAAAAATCATTAAATGATATGAAACATAATCACATGGGAACAATATGAATAGCACTACATGTAGCTATGTAGTTACCTTTGCAGTCCAGTCAGTAGCTTTGTTTGATGCATGTGCTTGTAAATCAGATATTCAGGCAATTATTTTAGCATGCCTTTGTAGTCAAACAAAATGACATCAGGAAAACATGTCAGTGAAATATATATACCTCCTTTAAAAAGTGACACTGGGGTTTACAGGTGTATACCTATTTTTCAGTGGGCACTCATTAGAACCGCCATGCAGAGGCAGTTCTAACATGTACCAAAAATCTACGTTTTCAGCAAAATCAAGGTAAATATCTTAATTTTTCTACTGGAAATTTTCAACTTAGGAAAAATCTGTGTATTGTGTAACGTTTCAGTCCCAGTAACTACCATATGGGATTTAAAATCTGGCATCAATGAGGACCTTGTGCCCCGTGAGTTATCTGGTGGTACCTACCATATGGGATTTAAAATCTGGCATCAATGAGGATGTTGTGCCCCGTGGGTTATCTGGTGGTACCTACCATATGGGATTTCAAATCTGGCGTCAATGAGGACGCTGTGCCCCGTGGGTTATGTGGTGGTACCTACCATATGGGATTTAAAATCTGGCATCAATGAGGACGCTGTGCCCCATGGGTTATCTGGTGGTACCTACCATATGGGATTTAAAATCTGGCGTCAATGAGGGCACTGTGCCCTGTGGGTTATCAGGTGGTACCTACCATATGGGATTTAAAATCTGGCGTCAATGAGGACACTGTGCCCTGTGGGTTATCAGGTGGTACCTACCATATGGGATTTCAAATCTGGCGTCAAAGAGGACCTTGTGCCCCGTGAGCTATCAGGTGGTACCTACCATATGGGATTTAAAATCTGGCGTCAATGAGGATGTTGTGCCCCGTGGGTTATCTGGTGGTACCTACCATATGGGATTTAAAATCTGGCATCAATGAGGATGTTGTGCCCCGTGGGTTATCTGGTGGTACCTACCATATGGGATTTCAAATCTGGCGTCAATGAGGACGCTGTGCCCGTGGGTTATCTGGTGGTACCTACCATATGGGATTTAAAATCTGGCATCAATGAGGACGCTGTGCCCCATGGGTTATCTGGTGGTACCTACCATATGGGATTTAAAATCTGGCGTCAATGAGGGCACTGTGCCCTGTGGGTTATCAGGTGGTACCTACCATATGGGATTTCAAATCTGGCGTCAAAGAGGACCTTGTGCCCCGTGAGCTATCAGGTGGTACCTACCATATGGGATTTAAAATCTGGCGTCAATGAGGATGTTGTGCCCCGTGGGTTATCTGGTGGTACCTACCATATGGGATTTAAAATCTGGCATCAATGAGGATGTTGTGCCCCGTGGGTTATCTGGTGGTACCTACCATATGGGATTTCAAATCTGGCGTCAATGAGGACGCTGTGCCCCATGGGTTATCTGGTGGTACCTACCATATGGGATTTAAAATCTGGCATCAATGAGGACACTGTGCCCCATGGGTTATCTGGTGGTACCTACCATATGGGATTTCAAATCTGGCGTCAATGAGGACGCTGTGCCCCAGGAGTTATCAGGTGGTACCTACCATATGGGATTTCAAATCTGGCGTCAATGAGGACGCTGTGCCCCAGGAGTTATCAGGTGGTACCTACCATATGGGATTTAAAATCTGGCATCAATGAGGACGCTGTGCCCCATGGGTTATCTGGTGGTACCTTCCATATGCGATTTAAAACCTGGTGTCAATGAAAAAAGTGTCAATATGCAATGCTTATTAAATACCCCCCGCAGTGTAACTTTTACCACAAACATTAATTTTTCACAATTAAATTTCTTCATGCAAATGTCCTATAGGCCTACATGTATACATATCAAATAGTTCCATCAAAAACAGTGGTAGAGTTGATCGGCATGTGAATGCCTAAACCTATAATTAAGCTAGAAAACCATGCCCTCACCTGTAAAAAAAGCTAAGACAAATTGAATTGTATTAGGACATATTGTCTAAGTTCTCATAGCAGTAATTTTGTCAAAATTTTGTACATTATGTAGGCATAATATCGAATTGTTCCATCAAAAACTGTAGTAGGAGTTGATCGGACCGAGAATGCCCTTACCGGTAAAGGAACCCAGGAAAATTGTCTAAGTTCTCATTATAGCTGTCATTTTGTAAAAAATTATTTTTTCGCAATAATACTTCTTCATGCAAAATTAATGTCCAATTGGTGTACATCATGTAGGCATAATATCAAACTGTTCCATGAAGAACTGTAGTAGGAGTTGATCGGCCCGTGAATGCCTTTACCTGTAAAAAAAGTAAGAAAAATTGTCTCTTAGTTCTCATAGCATTAAGTTTGTCAAAAATTACTTTTTCGCAATATTATTTATTATAATACTTCTTCATGCAAATGACCAATTGGTGAACATCATGTAGGCACGATATCAAATTGTTCCATCAAAAACTGTAGTAGGAGTTGATCAGCCCATGAATGCCATTAACTGTAAAAAAGTAAGAAAAATTGTCTAAGTTCTCATAGCCGTGATTTTGTAAAAAAATATTTTTTCGCAATAATACTTCTTCATGCAAATGTCCAATGGGTCTGCATCATGTAGGAATAATATCAAAAAGTTCCACCAAAAACTGTGTTAGGAGTTGATCGGCCCGTGAGAGCCCTTACCTGTAAAAAAACTAAGAAAAATTGTCTAAGTTCTCATAGCTATCATTTTGTCTAAAATTGTTTTTTGGCAATAATATTTCTTGAGGTAGGAGTTGATCGGCCCGTAAATGCACTATCTTCACTGTATACAAAAGCCATTAAGAACTATAGAACTATAAAGGGAAGTAACTCAAAAGGGACTGGCCCCTAGCCCCTTATTTTTGCATGTACATATTTGCCCCATAGATATGCAGATGCCTGCAAAGTTTCATGAAATTCCATCAATGGGTCTTAAAGATATTAAAGAAACAAAATGTTAAGGACGCACGGACACACGCACACACTGACGGACGGACAACGTGAAAACAGTATACCCCCCTTAAAACTTCGTTTTGGCAGGGGGTATAAAATGAAGACATTGTGCCCCTGGTGGTACCTACCATATGGAATTTAAAATCTGGAGTCAATGAGGACACTGTGCCCCATGGGTTATCTGGTGGTACCTACCATATGGGATTTAAAATCTGGCGTCAATGAGGACACTGTGTCCTGTGGGTTATCAGGTGGTACCTACCATATGGGATTTAAAATCTGGCGTCAATGAGGACGCTGTGCCCTGTGGGTTATCTGGTGGTACCTACCATATGGGATTTAAAATCTGGCGTCAATGAGGACGCTGTGCCCCGTGGGTTATCTGGTGGTACCTATCATATGGGATTTATAATCTGGCGTCAATTAGGACGCTGTGCCCCGTGAATTATCAGGCGGTACCTACCATATGGGATTTATAATCTGGCATCAATAAGGACGCTGTGCCCCGTGGGTTATCTGGTGGTACCTATCATATGGGATTTATAATCTGGCGTCAATTAAGACGCTGTGCCCCGTTGGTTATCTGGTTGTACCTACCATATGGGATTTATAATCTGGCGTCAATCAGGACGCTGTGCCCCTTGGTTATCTGGTGGTACCTACCATATGGGATTTATAATCTGGCGTCAATTAGGACCCTGTGCCCAGTGGGTTATCTGGTGGTACCTACCATATAGGATTTATAATCAGGCGTCAATTAAGACCCTGTGCCCCGTGGGTTATCGGGTGGTACCTACCATATAGGATTTATAATCTGGCGTCAATTAGGACCCTGTGCCCCGTGGGTTATCTGGTGGTACCTACCATATGGGATTTATAATCTGGCGTCAATTAGGATGCTTTGCCCGGTGAGTTATCAGGTGGTACCTACCATATGGGATTTATAATCTGGCGTCAATTAGGATGCTATGCCCCGTGGGTTATTTGGTGGTACCTACCATATGGGATTTAAAATCTGACGTCAATGAGGACACAGTGCCTGTGGATTATCAGGTGGTACCTACCATATGGGATTTACCTATTTTTCAGTGGGCACTCATTAGAATGCCATGCAGAGGCAGTTCTAACATGTACCCACAATCTATGTTTTCAGCAAAATCAAGGTAAATATCTTTATTCTACTGGAAATTTTCAACTTTTACAACTTAGGAAAAATCTGTGTATTGTGTAAAGTTTCAGTCCCAGTACCTACCATATGGGATTTAAAATCTGGCATCAATGAGGACCTTGTGCCCCGTGAGTTATCAGGTGGTACCTACCATATGAGATTTAAAATCTGGCGTCAATTAGGATGCTGTGCCCCGTGAATTATCAGGCGGTACCTACCATATGGGATTTATAATCTGGCATCAATAAGGACGCTGTGCCCCGTGGGTTATCTGGTGGTACCTATCATATGGGATTTAAAATCTGGCGTCAATGAGGACGCTGTGCCCCATGGGTTATCTGGTGGTACCTACCATATGGGATTTATAATCTGGCGTCAATTAGGACGCTGTGCCCCGTGAATTATCAGGCGGTACCTACCATATGGGATTTATAATCTGGCATCAATGAGGACGCTGTGCCCTGTGTGTTATCAGGTGGTACCTACCATATGGGATTTAAAATCTGGCGTCAATGAGGACGCTGTGCCCCATGGGTTATCTGGTGGTACCTACCATATGGGATTTATAATCTGGCGTCAATTAGGACGCTGTGCCCCGTGAATTATCAGGCGGTACCTACCATATGAGATTTATAATCTGGCATCAATAAGGACGCTGTGCCCCGTGGGTTATCTGGTGGTATCTATCATATGGGATTTATAATCTGGCGTCAATTAAGACGCTGTGCCCCGTGGGTTATCTGGTTGTACCTACCATATGGGATTTATAATCTGGCGTCAATCAGGAAGCTGTGCCCCTTGGTTATCTGGTGGTACCTACCATATGGGATTTATAATCTGGCATCAATTAGGACCCTGTGCCCCGTGGGTTATCTGGTGGTACCTACCATATAGGATTTATAATCTGGCGTCAATTAGGACCCTGTGCCCCGTGGGTTATCTGGTGGTACTTACCATATAGGATTTATAATCTGGCGTCAATTAGGACCCTGTGCCCCATGGGTTATCTGGTGGTACCTACCATATGGGATTTATAATCTGGCGTCAATTAGGATGCTTTGCCCGGTGAGTTATCAGGTGGTACCTACCATATGGGATTTATAATCTGGCGTCAATTAGGACGCTATGCCCCGTGGGTTATTTGGTGGTACCTACCATATGGGATTTAAAATCTGATGTCAATGAGGACACAGTGCCTGTGGATTATCAGGTGGTACCTACCATATAGGGATTTACCTATTTTTCAGTGGGCACTCATTAGAATGCTATGCAGAGGCAATTCTAACATGTACCCACAATCTATGTTTTCAGCAAAATCAAGGTAAATATCTTAATTTTTCTACTGGAAATTTTCAACTTTTACAACTTAGGAAAAATCTGTGTATTGTGTAAAGTTTCAGTCCCAGTACCTACCATATGGGATTTAAAATCTGGCATCAATGAGGACCTTGTGCCCCGTGAGTTATCAGGTGGTACCTACCATATGAGATTTAAAATCTGGCGTAAATGAGAATGTTGTGCCCCGTGGGTTATCTGGTGATACCTACCATATGGGATTTAAAATCTGGCGTCAATGAGGACCTTGTGCCCCGCGAGTTATCAGGTGGTACCTACCATATGGGATTTCAAATCTGGCATCAATGAGGACGCTGTGCCCCATGGGTTATCTGGTGGTACCTACCATATGGTTTTTAAAATCTGGCATCAATGAGGACACTGTGCCCCATGGGTTATCTGGTGGTACCTACCATATGGGATTTAAAATCTGGCGTCAATGAGGACACTGTGCCCCATGGGTTATCTGGTGGTACCTACCATATGGGATTTAAAATCTGGCGTCAATGAGGGCACTGTGCCCTGTGGGTTATCAGGTGGTACCTACCATATGGGATTTAAAATCTGGCGTCAATGAGGACTCTGTGCCCTGTGTGTTATCTGGTGGTACCTACCATACGGGATTTAAAATCTGGCGTCAATGAAGACGCTGTGCCCATGGGTTATCAGGTGGTACCTACCATATGGGATTTAAAATCTGGTGTCAATGAGGACACTGTGCCCTGTGGGTTATCTGGTGGTACCTACCATATGGGATTTAAAATCTGGCGTCAATGAGGACGCTGTGCCCCGTGGGTTATCTGGTGGTACCTATCATGTGGGATTTAAAATCTGGCGTCAATAAAGACACTGTGCCCCGTGGGTTATCAGGTGGTACCTACCATATGGGATTTAAAATCTGGCTTCAATGAGGACACTGTGCCCATGGGTTATCTGGTGGTACCTACCATATGCGATTTAAAATCTGGTGTCAATGAGGACACACTGCCCGTGGGGTATCTGGTGGTACCTACCATATGGGATTTCAAATCTGGCATCAATGAGGACGCTGTGCCCCGTAGGGTATCTGGTCCCCTTGACTTCACCATTCTGCATGATGAGTTCACTGTCCAGCGACAACCATCTACCGTCACCTTCCTGCAAATATAAAGTTATTGAGACTTTGCATGAGAAAACTAACAAACAAGGCTGGGCTGTACAGGTACACAAAATAAAAGCTTGAAATTTCAGATTTAGAAAGGAGAGACATTGTACTAACTATGGAGCGAAAACAAAGGTGCTGATCAGCTACTGCACAGCTGATCTGCGCCTTTGTTTTCATCTATGCATGTTGTTTGTTTTCTTATGTGGTGGCTCTTAAATTTGATTTAACATTCCAGTCAGCAATTTTTGCCGTCAATCGTTGGGATAGAGTCACTATTTCCAGAGTATGAACCAGAACTATCGGGGGTTATTGTGTGTTAATTTGCTCATGAAGACAATGCCTGGTTCAAATTCAATGACCTCTTGATTCAGAATTTGACACTCTAACAATTAGGCCACCAAAAACATGTCCGAGTAATGTATATCCCCTTGAACCCAAATTCTATATAGTAAAACTGGTGCTATACTATTTTGCTTATTTTTGATCTAAAACATAGATTGTGGGTATTTGTTACCCACAATCAATGTTTTGAGCAAAAATAATAACCAGAAGACCATTAGTCCTAAGAATGTTCACCTGAAGCATGATCTTGGAGCATTCAGTCATCATGAAATAACCTTGACCTTGAATACTCACATACCTTTATAGTTGTCTGCACCTGCCAAGTTTCATGTCTCAGGCTGCAATAGTTTCCAAAAATTCATTGTTTTCACTTTTTCCCATATGTAAAAAGCCAGTTTCCAAAATAGACCTTGCTGTAAAATAGGTCATGGTCATCCTTGGGTCATCATTTGAACAAACTATGATGGGCTGAGGTTCCTGAGGCTACATACCAAGTTTCAGGAATATCGGCCCACAAGTTCTGGAGTAGAATTTGTGAGCATGGCAGCCATGTTGAGCATGCAACCCAGATTTCAACAAAATTTGATTCTCCTTATGCAAACTACAATGGGCAGGGGTGCCCGATGCTACATACCAAGTTTCATGGAAATAGGCCCACCGGTTCTGGAGAAGATTTTTGAACGGTTTTTACCATATATATGCATGTCGGCCATCTTGGTCATGTGACCAAGATATCACAATCAAACTTTCAATGCCACTACCCAAGGAGGCTCCACATAAAATTTCAACTTGATTGACCAATAGGTTTCAGAGAAGAAGATCTTAGAAATTGTGGACAATGACGGATGGACTACGGATGGACAGACGCTGGATTAGGGCCATCCTATAAGCTCGCCTTGTGAGTCTTCGGCTCAGATGAATTAACCAGAGGACCAATGGTCCTGTATTAATGCCCAACCTGAGATCTGAGATATATACCAATAAATTTGTTTGACTTTAATGTTCATATACATGTATATAGCCCCAGAGGAGGGTCAGAATAAACCCTGGGGTCAATTTCTTTTTCAAAATCATAAATATTCTGTCCATTTGCCCATTTCTTGAAGTTTTTCCATACAATGACATTTTAACAGCATTCTGCAATATGTGACCTAAGTTGACTTTGCCTTAAAATTTGTCAAGGTCATCACCGGGTCATGATTTATAAACACACTGTACTTTGGTCCATGGTTCATGTCTAGTTTCACTGCAATAGGTTCAGCAGTTCCTGAGAAGAAGAGTTTGGGAGGGTTTTTACCTTGTATGGGCATGGTGGCCATCTTTGTCATGTGACCTGGATTATTTATATACACATTGGTTCCCACTTTCTAACCAGAGGACCAATGGTCCTGTAAACGCTCACCTGAGATCAGCTGCATATACCAATAAACATGTTTGAATATTATGGTATTTAACTCCAGTGCAGGGGCAGATAAGCCCTTGGGCCATTTTCTTTTTTCAGAATCTTCAATATTCTGTCCATTTGCCAATTTCCTGTTGGCTTTTTCCTTCAAATGACATTTTAACAGTTTTCCCAATTCAGATGCACAGGCAACCCCTGTTGACCTTGCCATAAACTTGGTCAAGGTCATCACAGGGTCATGATTTATATATACATTGGAGTACTTTAGCCATCGATGCCTCACGCCAAGTTTCCTTGAAATCAGTCTATTGGTTTCAGAGAAGATGATTTTTGATGGGTTTTTACCATATATGGGCATGGCGGCCATCTTGGTCATGTGACCTAGATTATTTATATATACATTGATTCCCCCATTCTATAGATGCTTCACTTAAAATTTGGCTTTGTTTGGCCAAGCGGTTTCAGAGGAGAAGACGTTTGAATATTATGGCAATATACATGTATATTGCCCCAGGGTGGGGGGCACATGAGCCCCTGGGGTCCAATTTTTTTCAGAATCATTAATATCCAGTCCTACTGCCCATTTCCTGCAAGACTTTCACTTTAAATGACATTTTAAAAGTTTTCCCCATTCAAATGCATTGGTGACCTATGTTGACCTTCCCGTAAAATAGGTCAAGGTCATCACAGGGTCATGATTTATATACACATTGTAGTGCTTGAGCCATCGATGCTTCGTGCCAAGTTTCGTTGAAATCGGTCAACCGGTTCTGGAGAAGAAGATTTTTGAACGTTTTTTACCATATATGGGCATGGCGGCCATCTTGGTCATGTGACCTGGATTTTTTATATATATATTTGTTACCCCTTCCTATTGATGCTAAACATAAAATTTCGCTTTGATTGGCCAAGCGGTTTCAGAGGAGAAGATGTTTGAATATTATGGAGATATACATGTATATTGCCCCGGGGTGGGGGCGGATGAGCCCCTGGTGCCCAATTTTTTTCAGAATCATTAATAATCAGTCCTACTGCTCATTTTCTGCAAGATTTTTCCTTTAAATGACAATTTAACAATTTTTCCCATTCAAATGCATTCGCGACCTATGTTGACCTTGCCGTAAAATAGGTCAAGGTCATCATAGGGTCATGATTTATATACACATTGTAGTGCTTGAGCCATTAATGCTTCATGCCAAGTTTGGTTGAAATCGGTCCAGTGGTTCCGGAGAAGAAGATTTTTGAAGGGTTTTTACCATATATGGGCATGGTGGCCATCTTGGTCATGTTACCTGGATTATTTATATACACATTGGTTCCCCCTTCCCATAGATGCTTCATGTAAAATTTGGCTTTGATTGGCCAAGCTGTTTCAGAGGAGAAGATCTTTGAAAATGGTGGACGACGGACGACGGACGGACGGACGACGGACGGACGACAGAGCATGGGTATACTATAAGCTCACCTTGTGAGCCTGACGGCTCAGGTGAGCTAAAAATGCTTCATGTAAAAGGACAAGGTTCACGAATGGCCAAAATCGGCCCTGTATCAGAAATTAATGAAGTTTGGATACAAGATAGATGTAGGTGTCCTGGGATCGAAAATGCATTTTGAAACGTGTGACGTAATTATAAAGCATTTCTGACGTCATTAACTTACCCTACCCCACGCGAAGTGAGTAGTGAATTTATAACGTTAATGACGTTATACATACGTTTGTCGTTGCAGCGTTATGTATGCAACATATTCTGCTCGCACTCACTGACCACCAGTTGGAAATGGATATCATTGCTACCGTGACTCTGTTAGTCTTTGATTGGTACATCCTGTGTTATACAGGTGCGATCCCGTAACATTAAACTTCATTCATCAGCGATGAACGTAGGACACGAAATGAACATATGACACAGTCCCATTGTGACGTTAATATCTCCAGTAGCCCGATATCTACAGTGCGCTAATCTAAAGTATGTACCATGATTATTACAGTTATCCAAGATATGAGATCTATAAGAAATAAATAATCTAGAGACCCATATCAGTCACACCGAAAAGTGTACAAAAACGTCATGGGAGAAACACAGAGTTTGTTGCACTTGCACAAATATCGGGTCGTGACATCAGTCTGCCAATTAAGAAAAAGAACATTATTTTGCTCCCTCGGTCCATTATCATGTTTAAAACAAGACATGCATATGCTGTTGGACGCGCCAATACGCCAAATACATGACGAGATATTACAGATGCACGTTCCCGTCACGCATGGTGAGGAGGGCAATGAATAAAATGTGTAAATTCTTAACTGTTTACTTTTAAATGTAATTTATTGCATAAATAGGCCAGTTTCTCATGATATCAACGGGCGTTTATTAATGAAGACGAAAGCCTTGAAGTAAATGGGCAATTCGCGAGCGCGCGCTGTTAATACACCATTTGCGCCGCATCGTGAGAAAACCGGATTTTTGCCTATGCGAAAACAAAGGCGCAGATCAGCTTCGCGTTTGTTTTCGCTACACGGATAGTATAATTTCTCTTCTTCTTAAATCCGAAGTTTCAAGCTTGTAGCCTGCTTCAGTAACCGTACAGGTCGGTTTGTGTACGACCTGGTCGGAAACCCCGAAGACCGGTTTTCTCGCGTCGCAGCTCATTTTTACTAATGCTTATTCTATTTTACGCGTTACCGGGCGGCATGCAAAACACGTGCTAAAATGAGTAACTGAAATAAAAAGTTTTGACATGCATAAAAATGTGACGATTCTTAATGCACCAGTTATTTATATTCACACACCCCTGGGGCCGGGGAATTGCGGGGCGTTTAACTTTTCAGTTTTTATAATTCCGCTAAAAGCCCGGCATTGCGGGGTCAGATTTGTGGTCAAGTCCCTAAAAGTTGCGGCTTCCCAGAGACGACTGTCAACAATGCGGAACAACACATATTTGCGGGATATTAAAAGCCCTGCACATCCCCGGTACTGCCGGGACTCATCACAGGTTATATTCCTGCACTTTAGCCCCACTATGTCCCCGCTAACCCCTGCCCTAGAGTGGCGGGATATAAATGACTGGTGCATAAAATATAAAGCATCATCGAACATTAACAGTCGCAAGTTGCATGAATTACCACGATCCCATTGTCATAAGGCGACATGCGTAGTGCATTAAGCACGTGCACATGTCGGCGTCAATATCTGCTTAACGGGGAATAATAGAGAGCAATTTCCACACACCCGTATCGGTATTTGTAATTCGTAACTTTGATTTTTTCACTCTATCATGACATTTGGCAATGACCGAAACGAAAAAGTATAATTTTTATATCAAACATAAAAAGTGCTTTTGAATTTTTTTTTTTTTTTTTTTTTTTTTTTTTTTTTTTTTTCATTTTAAAGACCTTTTAAAATGTATTTTGATCTTTGATAGACGAAACTCCTTTTAAATAAAAAAAAATCCTATCTATTTTGATTGATAAAGAAAACATCCCCATTATAATATTCAAAACAATATGGGAAAATGATTATTATCTGCCACATTATTTTCAAGGGAAGCAAACTCGAATACATGTTGGCGACATGTATGTTATCATATTTTTAGTTAACTGAGTGCTAGACTGAGTGGCCACCTCGGGGGCCACCTATTGGGAAAATAGCTGCTCATTCAGCTTACGAAATGTTATCATGGTATAAGTACCTTATTGTTAGTTTGATTTTTTCCCGCCTCGGTTTTTGGAGTGGGGATCTTTTTCTGATTGCGCCTTTTCCTGATCGTTTGTACTTGTACCTTTTTTTTGTTTGAATTGATAGTTAACGTCTCAGTCAACAGCTATGATCATGTCGGGGCGTTGCCTCCATTTTATGGGACTTGTAGCCAGGATGTCATGACACCCAAAAAGGGCTTTAAATATAACCTCCTAACCAAGCCAATAGGGCTTATCTTTTTCTTCACGCCCAAATGCCGGGGCGGATGACCAGGGTCCCATATTGTCACCCGACTACCATTTATTTATTGTGTAAACGTTGTTAAGTACTAGATCTACATTTCGTAGACTAAGTATAACAACGATAAAAGAAGAAGCAACTGCAAATTATCTTTTTCTTTTAAAATGGCTTGTATTGTTGTTTGATGCCCAGGACATTCATACGGACAATCAACGATGAGTTTAATGCCGTTTACACGCGGTCGTGAGCCCGGGTTTGAAACCTCAGGCCTCTTGCGACACCGCGCAGTCCAATGGGCTAACATAAGAAATGTCACGAAGAAGCTACATGTACACTTCAGACCCGTTATAACGCGCTGGTCGGGGTCCACAAGTCGCATGCGCGTTATAGGTGAGGCGCGTAATGCAAATCTACTGAGTCGGACCAGGCTGATCGCAGTTTCTGTAGTGTATTGGTGGGTGGGGAACCTATACGACGTGTGTATTGGCTTAACCGAGCTTGGCGGTTTATCGCAGAGTCCTTGTAAAATGGAATAAACAAAAGTGAAGTATTGTGTGTTCCACAGTTTTATCAGTTAAAAACGATCTACAATGATAAAATTTGTTTATTTACAACGTACGATTTTCTTATGTTGCTGTTGTATTGTAGAGTTCCGCCTTTGACTTATTGGCACACCCGGATATTTAACGCGGACAAGAGTCTTTTGCCGATACCGTATTTACAGTTATTTTAATTCGCCTTTCTTAATTGAATTTTCTGATTCGATAGAATTATACAAGATATAGGTGTCCCAATGCTTAGACAATCTTTGGTTTGTGTCGCCGTCGAAAATGTGCAACGTTGCGTAACAGGTGTCATCAATAGCCTACAGCAACCTGTGTTTACGGTCTCGTTACGGTCTATCGATAATCCCCTAGCTCGTTGGGCTTATTTTCGCAACTTTTATGGCTAATCTTAAGAAAACAATGTGTCATCCATGCTTCGCGAACGGTGGATTGTGTAAGTCTAAAAATTACTGACATGGCAATTATCACTCTTGAATATACACGCAGCCGACACGGTTCGTAAACACATTATGCTTTCTATAAGAAAACCTGTTCTTTCAGTTTTAAATATGCAAAAGATAATTAACATTAATTGTTCTCAATGTATAATTATAGAGAAACTGTTAGAAAATAGCACCTTGGCAAACGCCTGACAACTGCTTTTATTTTTTTTCTCTCGAGTACCATAAAGAGAAACTGTAAGAAAACTGAACCTTGTTGAATTCCCTGCAAACGATCTTTTAAACAGTGAATTTATCCGCACATAAACGCCTTAAACTGTAATACAATAAAGGAATATATAAGGGTAAAACGGCGCCTTCGCGTCGCCACGATTTTTTTTTTTTTTTTTTTTTTTTTTTTTTTTTTTCTCAAAAGTGGGTGGGCGAAATTTTGGGATCCAAGGTGCCCTCGCGTTATATCCAACACCGCGTTAATTCAAGGCGCGCTATAGCGGGTCTGTCCTGTACATGTTTCCATGTAATTATTTGCAGTTCTGTGTACGCTTACAAGTTCGAGCGGCACTTGAATGGCAATCTACATGTACGTCTGTTTAAGGTCGTGACAAACCCGTTTGAATCAACCAACATTTGAAGCAATCTACGTTTAACAGAGTCATGGAAATGGTTAAACATTGGATCATTTCCGTTCAAAAGATCACCAGAACGATAGCAAAATGTTCTTTCTTTCTATGTTTATTTGTTTGTTAAAATGTGTTGGTGGTTTAGCGTACCGGTCAACAGCTATGGTCATGTCGGGATGTTGCCAACATTTTATGGGACATTTACCCAAAATTAGGTTGTCATGGCATCCAAAAAGGTTTAAATATAACCTCCCAAGTAAGCCAATATGGTCTGTATGTATGGGTGGTTTTGACTTGAACCACTTTTCCTGGGTAGGCTCAGACTGAGCGGTTAACCAGTACATGTGTAATCAGATGGTCAGTCAAAAGCGTAGAAGCTTTGTCTGGAGGCACAAGCAGTCCGTCTATTTCTTTACGTGCCAGTGGACGGGTCTATATCTTCGCCCGACTTTGTTCTGTCGTGGAATCATATCTGGACGACCCATACTCTCTCTGGCACTTGAAGCCTTTGTTAAGTAATAACAAGCACAGATAGCTACAATATGTTTCGGTGTAAGCTGTCAACTCCGGAGAAGCAGATTCTCCTTGGTGTCCTGTGAAATATGGTTGGTATCGGGGTGGTGTGTATACCCAGTACACTAATGAGTTGAGTACAAGCGACCGTTTTAGCTTGGAAGGAATGTATACAAGACCATCGCGTCGGAACTTTTAAGCCTTGGGAACAAAAGGCTATTGTTGTCCATTTTGCCGAATTATTAAAGTGGTAGACCGTGTGAAGACTTACACACAGACAGAGAACGAAGCCTCCGTGAGCTCGAGTCCGTGACATAGTGTTTTAAGCTAATTGCCAAGTGCACAGCCGATTCCGAACTTGTCTTACCGGGACGAGACTTTAAACCGGGGTCTCGTCTCCATATGACTATGGCCATTGAGTGGAATGTAAAACACTACAATACCAATACAACCAATCAATAGATAGAGACGTAGAAGTACGAATATACAGACAATACTGCCTAAGCCTATACCAGCAAGGAATGGAATATAAACCCTTATAATTTCTGTTCATGACCTCGGCTTACTCGAGCAATATTTTGGTGAAAATGCGCAGATGCCCTGGCTCAATACAGTCTTTGTTTTAGATCATTTGTGATGCAGTTGATAAATTATTCCATGCGACGTTGTGGCTCAAATAAGGTTAAGACGATCACGCCTCACCAAGTTTTGTCATTTGGATAAAAAAACTAAATCTTGCCATATGGTGCGAAAAGCAAAGGGAAAGTACTCAGACAGAAAAATCATTACCGATCTCTTTTGTGAAATTTTAAACATTACAGCAATTTTACGTTTAATCATACAACTTTCAACATTGTTTTACTCTTTTAATAATAAAAATACACAAAATATTGAGGGGAGCAGAGTCGTAGCACGTTCTTCATGTTAAAAAGCGAACTAGAAGTACAGACTTCTTGCCTACTCTTTACAATGCAACATTTCCGTCAGTGACATGAATTAAGAATGTAACCTGTACCAATAAAGACCATCCTGCCGTAGAGTGATTTTTTTTTCCTTTAACTAAGCACATCTCTGTTGACATTGCGCATTCAGTGACGGAAGAAGCCAGCATACACAATTATAAGCTGCGTAACGTAAGATTTCTAACATACCACATGTAGTAAACATTATTTCGTGAGTGTAAATTGTCACGGTTGATAGGTCTGCATCAATCACAAAAGTATAGAGTTTCAAATTGTTTCCAACAGGGTTGAACAGGAGCACCCGTAAAATTGGTTTCATAATTTTAGCTCTTTGACGTCAGGTCATAATCAAATTCAGCACGTCTTGTCCACATGAACATGTATTGTATTTTTTTTTTTTGCTTGTTTCTGTTTGTTTTTCTCTCAGCGAGCACTTGCACGCAACAAATCTTATTATAGCACAATCAATTATCGGTTCCGCAAGGTGCGCTTAATTGAATGACGTCACACTACGTGCTCCGACTCGATGACGTCGTCGTTCAATGGCGCGCTCATCTTTGGACGTTTTGGAAGACAAAAAGAGAAGAAAAGTTTATTTTTAACCATGGCCACATGCAATAACAACAACGAGACCTGAACAAACCTGAAACATATTGCAATACTGTTGTACTCTCAAAGTTTCATTGTTGTTAAAGGCTGTGGCCACAGTCAAATCTGAGACTGAAGACGCAAAATCGGGCCAAAAACACGAAAAACCGGCTACCTACCCATGTATAACACCCTGTAGTGCAGATCAGGGCCATCATAATCGGAAAAAAAGTTCAGACCCTGAGAGATGAAATGTTACTTGTGCTATTAAATACGTTTTCTACTCAATACAACAAGTTTGATTTTTCCGCAATTTACAGGGCCGATTCAGCTGGTTCACGAATTTTGTCCTTTGGCTTTGATTGCCGAAGTGGTTTCAGAGAAAGAGACCTTTGAAAATTTTGTAACATACAGGTATATTGCCCAGGGGTGAGGGCAGACTACCCCCTGGAGTCGAAATGTTTTCAGAATCATAAATATTCAGTCCATTTCCTGCAAGTTTTCACCTTCTTATGACATTTTAACAGTTTTCCCCATTCAAATACATAGGTGACCTATGCTGACCTTGTCGTAAAATACGTCAAGGTCATACCAGGGTCATAACTTATAAACACATTGAAGTACTCTGGTCACTGGTGCTACATGCCCAGTTTCTTTGAAATCGGTCCATCAGTTCTGGAAAAGATTTTTGAATGGTTTTTACCATATATGGGCATGGCGGCCATCTTGGTCATGTGACCTAGATTATTTATAAACACATTGGTTTCCCCTTCCTGAAGATGCTTCATGTAAAATTTGGCTTTGATTGGCCAAGTGGTTTCAGAGAAGAAGATCTTTGAATATTTTTTGTAATATTCATGTATATTGCCCCAGGGTGGGGGAAGACTGACCCCGGGAGTCCAAATTTTTTCAGAATCATAAATATTCAGTCCACTTGCTCATTTCCTGCAAGTCATTCTCTTCAAATGCCATTTTAACAGTTTTCCCTATTCAAATGCATGGGCAACCTATGTTGACCTTGCCATAAAATATGTCAAGGTCATCACAGGGTCATGATTTAAAAACACATGGTAGTACTTTGGTCCCCAATACTTCATGCCAAGTTTTGTTGAAATCAATTCAGTCGTTCAGGAGAAGAAGATTTTTGAAGGGTTTTTACCATGTATGGAGATGGCGGCCATCATGGTCATGTGACCTTGACTATTTATAAACACATTGGTTATCCCTTCCCATAGATGCTTCATATAAAATTTGGCTTTGATTGGCTAAAAATATTAAAAATTTTCAGATGAAATTTTTCATTTTTACAGCTGAAAAAAATCTCTGTACATATTGCAGGTGCACATTTTTGCAATACTCTGTATATACACAAAAAATTTGATGAAGTCCTAAAGTACAGCATCAACACAAATCTATCTCCTCGGTTACCATTCTTAATCGTTGGAAGTTACAAATACCGTAGGTACAGAATTTCTTAAATCCCCAGAGGCTTGCTGCTGATCATTCTATGGTGCATCAAGGTTCCTTAAGGCCATGGTTTCTAAAGGTCACTGGTGTCCTTTCTATGCTCTGTATTTTCCATAAATTATCCCATTGTTTTTAAAGGATTCCTTTAACAGCAGCTAACCATAATAGTGTAGTGTTGACTACCGGTACGCTATGGATTACCGTATGGTTTTAAAGATAGTTGGGATGGTTTAACAGTACACGTACCTTCCATGAATTAGCAAGTTTTTTGTGGTTTTTATTTATTTTAATTTTTTTTGTTATGTATAAGTTAAGTTATATATGTGCAACCTGTGACGTAGGTCATGTTAGGATTGGTTAACAATATCTTCCATGAATTAGCAAGTTTTTTAATGATTTCCATTTTTTTTTCTGTTATGTATAAGTTATACAACCAAGGTCATGTACGGATTGTCAGCTGTGCTATTCCAGTAACTGAACTTTACTCTGCACCTTTGTTTTGCTACATGGATAGAACACTTCCTCAACTTCTATCATCCGAAATTTCAAGCTTTTAGCCACCTTCTGTGGCTGTGCACACTGTAGTGTATCGAAAAAGCTTAAACAAGAGAACCAATGGTCCTGTAAACGCTCACCTGAGATCTGGGTTATATACCAATAAACATGACCTTGCCTTAAAGTAGGCCAAGGTCATCACAGGGTCATAATTTATGTACACATTGTAGTACTCTAGTCCATAATGCTACACGCCAAGTTTTGTTGAAATTGGTCCACCGGTTCCTCAAAGAAGAAGATTTTTGAAGGGGCTTTACATGCAGCCATCTTGGTAATGTGACTTGAATTATTTATGTACACATTGGTTCCCCCTTCCTATATATATTTCATATCAAATTTGGCTTTGATTAGCCAAGCACCTGGGTCATAATTTATGTACACATTGTAGTACTCTAGTCCATAATGCTACACGCCAAGTTTTGTTGAAATTGGTCCACCGGTTCCTCAAAGAAGAAGATTTTTGAAGGGGCTTTACCATATATGGGCATGCAGCCATCTTGGTAATGTGACTTGAATTATTTATGTACACATTGGTTCCCCCTTCCTATATATATTTCATATCAAATTTGGCTTTGATTAGCCAAGCACTTTCAAAGAAGAAGATCTTTAAATATTATGATAAAATATGCGTATATTGCCCCAGAAGAGCTAATTTAAACATTTTTCATGGGCTGGTGACCTTGAAAATAATGTCAAGGTCAGCAAAATCTAATCAACTCTTTCCTCCCTCAGCTGATCAGAAACTCTGCTAGACCCTCATTCAAATGTGTTTCGTTTTGTCTTGTATCAATCTAATAGTCATCAAGTATGCAAGGATGCACCCTATTTGAATCTATAATGAGTTTAATTTCTGGTTACAATCAATCAATCGAGATATTTTCCATAGCTATCAGATTACATCATGTTCATGCCTTCAGTGGGCCATGACAAATGAAAACCTAGCTTTACTACTATCATTCCAGGGACGGGGGTGGAGGGGAGGAGAGCAGAAAACTTTCTACAGGGGGTAGAAGGTTCATGATTTCTCAGGGGTATATATGATGAAGCTTCAAACCAGGAGAAGTCACACAAACAAACGTTTAGAATTTCAAAGCCCAGGCAGAGGTAAAGAGAGAGGGCAGGCGTTCAGACCCCCAGTTCTCTCTCTGGATCTGAGTAATACTGCAACAGGAGACGGCTTGTCAGGAATCAAAGTCATTATAGACTAGAAATATTACTGCAATCTACAAAGTGCTGATCAATAATATAATCAATGGTTACACAATACGTTTTCAAATTTTGTAATCATTTAAAACAAACATTCAATTAATTAACTGCGTTGTCCTTGCATTGATTTTGACGACATTGCTACAGCAGCTACTGACAATCTTTTATCTTTCGAGTTTATGTTTTTCATAGACAATTGCTGACAGGGACAACTTTTATTCATTATTTTAATTGAATTAAATAAACTTTTCATCATCATCATCATCATCATCATCATCATCATCATCATCATCATCATCATCATCATCATCATCATCATCATCATAATCATCACATATATTAACATTTTTTATCACTGTTATTACCATTATTATTTTTATATTGTTATAATTGTAATTTTTACTACTACTATTATTATTATATTTTACTCTTGTTAAAACACAGATTGTATAGCTTGTGTAGAAATTGTCTTGGACCCCAACACTAGTGTTATAAAGAGGTTGTGGTGTGGTACAATACCTGGTTTGAGATGTGGACCCCCTTGAGTGGCAACCAGTGAAGGCCTAACAGTTTGTCCCATAACATGCCCTTGTTCCAGATCTCTATGATTAGTCCGGTGTCCAGTCGGTCAGTCTCGCTGAAAGAAAAAATGAGCTGCCTCATGAGAAAACCAGCAATATGGTTACCGAAGAGGTCTGACTCGTTAGAACCGCCTTGGTGAGGCCGTTCAAACATGTACCACAATCAATGTTTTTAGCAAAAAACAAGAAAAACATCAAAATTTTCAACTGAATTTTCTCCAGAAATTTCTATATTGCATGGGTTTGTTTTGTCATGCTTGATTTGAATTATGTTCTGTATTGAAGAGTTTATGAATTTCCAACAGAGTACATGTACTTTCAAAAGTGCAATTTTTACAGCTTATGGTAATTTTTCATTAGACAGAACTATGAATTTGTGTGAAGATAAGCATTTAAGTAATTCTCACAAAATAAGTTCTCACAAATAGGTCAGAACTTTCAGTATTAGACAGATTTTTTTTTTCTTAAACAATGCTCACATGGTAGAATGGACAGTTCAAGAATTGATAAATCAATTCATTATTATTTGAGCAGCTTGATCAGAAAACCAACAATCTGCATATGCAAAACAGTGAAGCTGATCAGCGCCTGTGTTTTCGCTACAAATATGAGCCATCATGTGAGAAAGCCAACAAATATCATGTTTCCTACCATGTCAGACCAGCAAACTCAGTTTCAGACAATAAACAGTCAAATTTGTTTAAATGATGTTTTATTATGTTTTATTCGAATATTTTGTATGCAGTTGACCAAATTTGTACTCAGGAGGTTACATTCTTTTACACAGTATGTTAACTTAATATTTTGAGAACTTAGTTGTTTTGCGCCATAATTTGTGACTTCTGGTTGTTTCAATATTTGAGGGAATTTTAAGAGCTGATTCTTTACCACTCTGTTAGGCTAGGGTTTCTCTCCCTCTTGATGCTTGCGATAGTCTACTCTACGTTATTTGAGCCACGCCATAAGAAAAACAGATTTTTGCCTTTGCAAAAACAAAGGCGTAGATCAGCTGTGCAGTAATAGCTAATCAGCGCCTTTGATTTCGTTAAACGGAACGTAAAAATTCCTCTTCTATACTTATATCCAAAGTTTCAAGCGTCTAGCCTTCTTCTGTGTGTGTACAGGCCGGATTGTGCCGGACCTTCTTGGGACTCAGAAGACGGGCTTTGTAGCGTCGCGGCTCATTTGATTGTGGCCTGGTATACAACTATTTTATGGTATTCTGGCTACATTAAACAGATCCAGGACAATGATACGGTAAATTACGCTATTGGATCAGACTTTTATCTTTTAATGATCTGCCATCATTGGCAATCCTCATGAATCCATTCATGCGATAATGAAGCTAACTGTTGTCATTTGTGTAGATATCAGGAAAGAACGAGAATAGAGGCTTGACGATGGTGGTTAAGGAATAGGGAGTGCAGACAAGCATGTCGGGAAAACATGTCTGTGTAATGTATACCCCCAAAACTGGGGTATGCAGGGGAAGTTTTATATGAAGACGATAAAATGATGATGATGATGATGATGATGATGATGATGATGATGATGATGATGATGATCTTCTGAGCTGATCGAGGCTTACAATTCCAGTCAAGACTTTTCCATTCATGTAAGGACAGTGCATGACCATTGCACCAAAGGACATCTATGGATTAGATGGGCAAAGTCCCTAAAAGCCTAAAACCGAGGGATCAATTTTTAAAACACGTAATTTAAGCAAACTTTTAAACTGTACTTTTATATATATATATATATGTAAATTGTATAAAAATGGATTTAACAGCAGTCCTAAATGAAAATAAGTGGAGATAATTCTTGGTTTTTGCACTTACCCAAATATTTACAATTTTTCACACTGCTACAGTTCATGGTGCAAAATTATAGTTTCTGATGTATTTTTCTGCAGTTTTTGCTATAAATCGAAGCAAAATGGATGTTGTCGACATAAAGGGGATTTGATTTTGTTTTTATTGCACATGCGTATCATTTGAGCCTGCTCTAAGATCATTTTGATTCCGATAGGAAATTAAACAAGAGGACCAATGGTCCTGTAAACGCTCACCTGAGATCTGCTTCATATACCAATAAACATGTTTGAATATTATGGTATTTAACCCCAGTGCAGGGGCAGATGAAGCCCTTGGGCCATTTTCTTCTTTTTTTCTTTTTCAGAATAATCAATATTCTGTCCATTTGCCAATTTCCTGCTGGCTTTTCCCTTCAAATGACATTTTAACAATTTTCCCCATTTAAATGCATGGTCAACCCATGTTGACCTTGCCATAAACTGGGTCAAGGTCATCACAGCGTCATGATTTATGTATACATTGTAGTACTTAAGCCATAGATGCTTCACACCAAGTTTCTTTGAAATAGGTCCACCGGTTCCGGAGAAGAAGATTTTTGAAGGGTTTTTTAACCATATATGGGCATGGTGGCCATCTTGGTCATGTGACCTTGATTATTTATATACACATTGATTCCCCCATTCTATAGATGCTTCACATGAAATTTGGCTTTGATTGGCCAAGCAGTTTCAGAGAAGATGTTTGAATAGTATGGTAATATACATGTATAATGCCCCGGGGTTGGGGCAAATATGCCCCTGGGGTCCAATTTTTTCAGAATCATTAATAGTCAGTCCTACTGCCCATTTTCTGCAAGACTCACTTTAAATGACATTTTAAAGGTTTTCCCCATTCAAATGCATTGGCGACCTTTGTTGACCTTGCCGTAAAATAGTTCAAGGTCATCCAAAGGTCATAATTTATAAACACATTGTAGTACTTCAGTCCCCGATGCTTCATGCCAAGTTTTGTTGAAATCGGTCCATTGGTTCCGGAGAAGAAGATTTTTGAAGGGTTTTTACCATATATGGGCATGGCGGCCATCTTGATCATGTGACCTGGATTATTTATAAACACATTGATTCCCCCTTCCCATAGATGCTTCTTTGATCGGCCAAGTGGTTTCAGAGAAGAAGATCTTTGAATATTTTTGTAATATACATGTATATTGTCCCGGGGTGGGGGCAGACCAACCCCTAGGGTCCAATTTTTTTTTTCAGAATTACCTACCTTCAGTCCATTTGCCCATTTCCTGCAAGTTTTGCCTTTCAAATAACATTTTTACAATTTTCCCCATTCAAATGCATGGGCGACCTATGTTGACCTTGCCGTAAAATATGCCAAGGTCATCCAAAGGTCATAATTTATAAACACATTGTAGTACTCCAGTCCCCGATGCTTCATGCCAAGTTTCGTTGAAATCGGTCCAGTGGTTCCGGAGAAGAAGAATTTTGAAGGGTTTTTACCATATATGGGCATGGTGGCCATCTTGGTCATGTGACCTGGATTATTTATAAACACATTGGTTCCCCCTTCCCATAGATGCTTCATATAAAATTTGGCTTTAATTGGCCAAGCGGTTTCAGAGAAGAAGATCTTTGACAAGAGGACCAATGGTCCTGTAAACGCTCACCTGAGATCTGCTGTATATACGAATGATATAGAAAATAGTCCCAGTATAGGGGCAGATGAAGCCCTTGGGCCATTTTTTTTTTCAGAATAATCAATATACTGTCCATACAAGTTTTTCCCTTCAAATGACATTTTAACAGTTTACCCATTCAAATACATAGGCAACCCATGTTGAACTTGCCGTAAAATAGGTCAAGGTCATCACAGGGTCATGATTTATACATACATTGTAGTACTTGAGTCATCGATGCTTCATGCCAAGTTTCTTCGAAATCGGTCCACCGGTTCCGGAGAAGAAGATTTTTGAAGGGTTTATAGCATATATGGGCATAGCGGCCATCTTGGTCATGTGACCTGGATTATTTATATACACATTGATTCCCCCATTCTATAGATGCTTCATATGAAATTTGGCTTTGATTGGCCAAGCGGTTTCAGAGGAAAGGATGTTTGAATATTATGGTAATATACATGTATAATGCCCCGGGGCTGGGGCAAATGAGTCCCTGGGGTCCAATTTTTTCAGAATCATTCATATTCAGTCCTACTGCCCATTTCCTGCAAGACTTTCACTTAAAATGACATTTTAAAAGTTTTCCCCATTCAAATGCATTGGCGACCTATGTTGACCTTGCCGTAAAATATGCCAAGGTCATCCAAAGGTCATAATTTATAAACACATTGTAGTACTCTAGTCCCCGATGCTTCATGCCAAGTTTCATTGAAATCGGTCCAGTGGTTCCGGAGAAGAAGAATTTTGAAGGGTTTTTACCATATAAGGGCATGGTGGCCATCTTGGTCATGTGACCTGGATTATTAAGAAACAAATTGGTTCCCCCTTCCTATAGATGCTTCATATAAAATTTGGCTTTGATTAGCCAAGTGGTTTCAGAGAAGAAGATCTTTGAATATTTTTTAATATACATGTATATTGCCCGAGGGTGGGGGCAGACCCACCCCTAGGGTCCAATTTTTTTTCAGAATTACCTACCTTCAGTCCATTTGCCCATTTCCTGCAAGATTTGCATTTCAAATGACATTTTAACAATTTTTCCCATTCAAATGCATGGGCGACCCATGTTGACCTTGCCATAAAATAGGTCAAGGTCATCCAAAGGTCATAATTTATAAATACATTGTAGTACTCTAGTCCCCGATGCTTCATGCCAAGTTTCGTTGAAATCGGTCCAGTGGTTCCGGAGAAGAAGAATTTTGAAGGGTTTTTACCATATATGGGCATGGTGGCCATCTTGGTCATGTGACCTGGATTACTTATAAACACATTGATTCCCCTTTCCTATAGATGCTTCATATAAAATTTGGCTTTGGTTGGCCAAGTGGTTTCAGAGAAGAAGATCTTTGAATATTTTTGTAATATACATGTATATTGCCCCGGGGTGGGGGCAGACCAACCCTGGGGTCCAAATTTTTTTCAGAATTACCTACCTTCAGTTCATTTGCCCATTTCCTGCAAGATTTGCCTTTCAAATGACATTTTAACAATTTTCCCCATTCAAATGCATGGGCGACCTATGTTGACCTTGCCATAAAATAGGTCAAGGTCATCCAAAGGTCATAATTTATAGATACATTGTAGTACTCTAGTCCCCAATGCTTCATGCCAAGTTTTGTTGAAATCGGTCCACCGGTTCCAGAGGAGAAGATTTTTGAAGGGTATTTAACATATATGGGCATGGCGGCCATCTTGGTCATGTGACCTGGATTATTTATAAACACATTGGTTCCCCCTTCCCATAAATGCTTCATATAAAATTTGGCTTTAATTGGCCAAGCGGTTTCAGAGAAGAAGATCTTTGAAAATGGTGGACGACGACGGACGACGACGGACGCTGGATCATGGCCATCCAATAAGCTCACCTTGTGAGCCTAACGGCTCAGGTGAGCTAAAAATGGTGGACGACGACGAAGGACGACGACGACAGACGCCGGATCATGGCCATCCTATAAGCTCACCTTGTCAGCCTAACAGCTCAGGTGAGCTAAAAATGGGGACCATTACTATTTTTAGTTTTGAAGTATGTTCCCCACCAAGACCCAACAAATCCTTTTTACTGGAGACACCTTATGTATATTTACACGACACATGTTAGCGAGAAGCAGGGTCTAGGGGGGAACGATGTTCACCAGACCGTGAAACATAAGCATTTTAGCGTGATTGGAAGCAGAATGACCTTAAAACATGTACCAATGATGCGCATGCATAATATCGACAAAACTAAAACTAGTTTATATCGTCAACATCAATTTTGCTTCGGTTTATAGCAAAAACTTGCAGTCAAATACACAAGAAGCTGTAGTTTTGCTCCATGAACATATACATGTAAGGGTGCAGTACACAGTTTTTACCCACTTGTCCTGGGCAAAAAAGTCAATATAGAGGGGTATGGCTACATTTTGGTCTGTAAATGTGTGTAAAAATATTTTGAAGCAGTATTTGACTTTTATTTCGCTCAAGCAGTTGTTATTAATGATTTAAATTGATATGACCTTCTGTATTTTTCTTAAGTGCAGAACTAACTTGCTGGATTTTACCCTCAACCCGGAAATCAGCTGTTCAAAAATGGCTCTTTTTTTAAGTGGAATTTACTGCGATAAGTCAACGGCTGGCAGGTATTCAAATGTGCATAGAAATAAAGCATTAGGGTGTATCTACACATGGGTATGCAGTTTATGGTCATTGCATGTGCCAGTGGCATGACGCACTTCAAGGAAAATGTGTCTTTTGGTGCAAAAATTGCCCTTTTAGTAAAGGGGGGTGGGGTAATGTTTACATTTGCACAGAGATTGTTCCAGTAAGCAGAAACTGTTTCTGTTACTTTAAGATTAATTGCTGGTCTATTTGTAATTGACTGTGAGTATATATGAAGGGCTATAAATGTTTTGTCTTGTTGCAAGGGGTAATTTATTGAGTAGCCGTTGTAAAAACTTTGGCCGGCCATTGAAAACCGTGTACTGCCCCCTAAGTAATTGTAAATGTTTGGTTATGTATAAATAATCAAGCGTTATCTCTTCTTGTTTGCATTTGGGAATGCTGCCAAGTCCATTTTTGTACAATTTACATTTATACCCAATAATACAGTTTAAAAATTTGCTTTAATTACATGTTTTAAAAAATTGATCCCTCGGTTTTAGGCTTTTAGGGACTTTTCCCATCTAATCCATAGATGTCCTTACTATGGGGAGGAGAGACTAACTGCACTGCTTTAGGAAACCATTTTTACAGTCATGACAGTAGGAATTTGCGTTGCATCCACATGCTCCCAATCTCTCTCTATGTATGGAATTTAACACTCTCCCACTGAGCCAACATGTCATCTTTTCCAATTGTGGGAAGCTTGTGTGCGTGTATTTGTCAAATTTTTTGAGCAATGACATTCTGCTTAAATTAAGCAGTCACTCCATATTTTGCCTTCCACTAACACAACAAGAGGACCAATGGTCCTGTAAACGCTCACCTGAGATCTGCTGCATATACCAATAAACATGTTTGAATATTATGGTATTTAACCCCAGTGCAGGGGCAGATGAAGCCCTTGGGCCATTTTCTTCTCTTTTTTTTCAAAATAATCAATATTCTGTCCATTTGCCAATTTCCTGCTGGCTTTTCCCTTCAAATGACATTTTAACAATTTTCCCCATTTAAATACATGGTCAACCCATGTTGACCTTGCCATAAACTGGGTCAAGGTCATCACAGGGTCATGATTTATGTATATATTGTAGTACTTAAGCCATATATGCTTCGCACCAAGTTTCTTTGAAATAGGTCCACCGGTTCCGGAGAAGAAGATTTTTGAAGGGTTTTTACCATATATGGGCATGGCAGCCATCTTCATCATGTGACCTTGATTATTTATATATACATTGATTCCCCCATTCTATAGATGCTTCACATGAAATTTGGCTTTGATTTGCCAAGCGGTTTCAGAGAAGATGTTTGAATAGTATGGTAATATACATGTATAATGCCCCGGGGTTGGGGCAAATATGCCCCTGGGGTCCAATTTTTTTCAGAATCATTGATAGTCAGTCCTACTGCCCATTTTCTGCAAGACTTTCACTTTAAATGACATTTTAAAGGTTTTCCCCATTCAAATGCATTGGCGACCTATGTTGACCTTGCCGTAAAATAGGTCAAGGTCATCCAAAGGTCATAATTTATCAACACATTGTAGTACTTCAGTCCCCGATGCTTCATGCCAAGTTTCGTTGAAATCGGTCCATTGGTTCAGGAGAAGAAGATTTTTGAAGGGTTTTTACCATATATGGGCATGGCAGCCATCTTGATCATGTGACCTGGATTATTTATAAACACATTGATTCCCCCTTCCCATAGATGCTTCCTATAAAATTTGGCTTTGAATGGCCAAGTGGTTTCAGAGAAGAAGATATTTGAATATTTTTGTAATAAACATGTATATTGCCCCGGGGTGGGGGCAGACCAACCCCTGTGGTCCATTTTTTTTTTCAGAATTACCTACCTTCAGTCCATTTGCCCATTTCCTGCTAGTTTTGCCTTTCAAATAACATTTTAACAATTTTCCCCATTCAAATGCATGGGCGACCTATGTTGACCTTGCCGTAAAATAGGTCAAGATCATCCAAAGGTCATAATTTATAAACACATTGTAGTACTCCAGTCCCCGATGCTTCATGCCAAGTTTCGTTGAAATCAGTCCAGTGGTTCCGGAGAAGAAGAATTTTGAAGGGTTTTTACCATATATGGGCATGGTGGCCATCTTGGTCATGTGACCTGGATTATTTATAAACACATTGGTTCCCCCTTCCCATAGATGCTTCATATAAAATTTGGCTTTAATTGGCCAAGCGGTTTCAGAGAAGAAGATCTTTGAAAATGGTGGACGACGACAGACGGACGACGGATGCCGGATCATGGCCATCCTATAAGCTCACCTTGTGAGCCTAACGGCTCAGGTGAGCTAAAAACAATAAAACAAACTAATCAAGCAACTTAAGGCCAGATTGTTCGAGAAAACAGAAAGCAATTGGACCGAGACACGATAAAACATTATGTTTTAGTATAGGAAACCAAACCATTTTAGCCACAAAAACCACTTTGAAGTTTGAAACTTAAAACATGAATATTAAAAGTACTCGAAATCAATGTGATTGCTGAATGAACTGTACTGATGTGCAGCTCCTAATTTGTATGTTTGCTGTTCACTTCTGACAAAATCGGTGTTTTCTCTAAGTTATACCAATAAGATTCTTATTTCTTCAAAGTTGTCCCTTAAGGACGTTTTCAGCAGATATAAATTACTTTCAGCTTGAAAATCACATAATACTAGAAATACATGTTTGTAAAACACTATGCCCCCAACTGTATGCTTGTCCCTAAACTGGCAGTTTGTATGATTCATTTATTTCATTCGAATGCAGTCAAATTTAATTTCCTGAAGAAGCTGTTCGGTTGCGTCTGTTTTGACCTCGATCCAGAAACGGAATGTAAGCTATTTTGCAGGCGAGTTAGAAATGAAGTAAAAATTTAAAAATGGAGTAATTTTGTCAAAATTTGACAATGAGTCCTCAAAAGTTAATCAGGTGATCTTCTTCTCAGCCCCAACCAGCATACCAAATATGAAGGCTCTAGCTAGCTAGCTCAAATACGTTTTGAGATATCTTGCACACAAGATTTTCAAAATTTGTTTTCAAAGGGACATTATTCCAACAAGGGGCATAAAACGTACATGAAAAAAATACAGGCCAACTATTTTTTCATGAGGAATCTGTATATGAAATTTCAAAACCCTATCATTCACCGTTCAAAGGTTTCAAATTTCACCGAAAAGTGGAAAATCAATCAAAATTTCAAAATTCTGTATTTTTGTAAAAATTTGACGGAAAGTTCTCAAAAGTTAATCAGGTCATCTACTTCTCAGCCCCAACAAGTGTACCAAATATGAAGGCTCTAGCTTCAATACTTCTTTAGATATCTTGCACACTAGATTTTCAAATTTTGTTTTCAAAGGGACATAACTCAAAAAAGGGACATAACTCAAAAAAAGGGGCATAACTTGGCCATACAAAAAAATACGGGTCAATTATTTTATCAAGAGGAATATGAAATTTCAAAACCCTAGCATTCACCGTTCAAAAGTTTCAAATTTCACCGAAAAGTGGAAAAATCAATCAAAATTTCAACATTCCGTATTTTGTAAAAATTTGACAGAAAGTTCACAAAAGTTAATCAGGTCATCTACTTCTCAGCCCCAACAAGTGTACCAAATATGAAGGCTCTAGCTTCAATACTTTTTGAGATATCTTGCACACAAGATTTTCAAATTTTGTTTTCAAAGGGACATAACTCAAAAAAGGGACATAACTTGGCCATACAAAAAAAAAAATATGGGTCAACTATTTTATCATGAGGAATGTGTGTATGAAATTTCAAAACCCTAGCATTCACCGTTCAAGTTTCAAATTTCACCGAAAAGTGGAAAAATCAATCAAAATTTCAAAATTCCGTATTTTTGTAAATATATGACGGAAAGTTCTTAAAAGTTAATCAGGTCATCTACTCCTCAGCCCCAACAAGTGTACCAAATATAAAGGCTCTAGCTTAAATACTTTTTGAGATATCTTGCACACAAGATTTTCAAATTTTGTTTTCAAAGGGACATAACTCAGAAAAGGGGAGTAACTCGGACATGAAAAAAAATATGGGTCAACTATTTTTTCATGAGGAATGTGCATATGAAATTTCAAAACCCTAGGATTCAGCAATCAAAAGTTAACACACACACACACACACACACACACAGACAGACACACACACAGACAGACAAGCCAAAAGCAATATGCCCTTCCAACTTTTTCAAAGTTGGGGGCATAAAAATTACATTTATAAGTTGTTGCCCTTTTTAGCATGAAATCGAATAGACAATTTTTTCTAACCATTTTGAGCCGCCTCATGAGAAAAGGGAAAGCGCTCTCAAGGTGGCCAGAAGAAACGCTACAAAGACACCCTCAAAGCCTCTCTGAAGGATTTCGAAATACCAATGGGGTCCTGGGAACAGACTGCACAGGAGCGATCAAAGTGGCGAGGTCTCATCAACAAAGGAGCAGCTCTTTATGAAAAGAAGAGAATCTGTGAAGCTGAAAGAAAGCGAAGAGAGCGCAAAGCCAAAACAAATGTGCCACCATCAGACTCTATGACATTGACTTGCTCTACTTGCAACCGACAGTTTAGAGCCAGAATTGGCCTAGTCAGCCATCAAAGAACTCACCAACACACATCAGCACTATTCAAGAAATAATAATGGTCTTTCTCATTAGTGAGAGACGAACTATCATGAGAAAACCAGATTTTTGCCAATGCAAAAACAAAGTTCAGATCAGATGTGCATTAAGGATGTTCGCTGCTAACATTTGACATTTCGGAACTTCCAGTTTTTCTTTTCTTTAATATCTTGTAAACGGTTGCAGATATTTTCCTAATATTTTATATTTGGATACATATTGATAATATGCATCGGATGAGCCATAAAAATTATCAATCTAAGAAACTTCATTTTTTCACCCCATTTTCTGCAACTTTTCAGAAAATTTTAGTTGTAAGTAAAATTTAGGGGGTAGGGTAGATTAAATTTGAATATTACACATCTTCAAATTAATTGCACTAGTTCAATGTTTCTTTTAGCAGCAGTATATGTGTACATGGTCTTCTAAGTCATTCTTTGTGTCTTTGGTGTGCTGGTTTTAAAATCTAAGGTGGTTTTATGAAATGGGCTTTTAGAAACAAAACAGCCGAAAAAAGGCCAAAAATGGCGATTTTCAAGTTGTTGGTTCTCTCTTATATGCTCACTACCCTATATATTTCTTTCTTTTATTCGAACAATATTACCAAGTTCTAAGTTGTGTGAAAATACAAGAAAAAGTTTGAATCAACAAATATGGGTTTGGTACATTTCAAAATATTAATTTTTCCCGACTTTTCAAGTATGGGGGTAGGGTTAGAAAAGGAATCGTAAAATTTTGTCATCCTCTCCAAGTTGCAAATTTTTCTATGCTTTTGGTCCAAAAAATGTCTGCGCTACGTAAATATTATGACTTTTGAAAGCATTCTAGGTGTATTTTTGTTCAAGACAGCTATGTTTCAAAGAATAATAAATTAAATTAATTTTACCAAATTTAAAACATGGTGCTTAGAAGTCTCATTCAGAGGCCTGTGGCTTGAAAAAATGCACACTACAATATATTTATTTTGTTTTCAAATGTCTTGTGTTGTATTTTGGAATCAAAAAAGAGTGGTTAGAAAAAAAGTTTGAATACTTTTTCATTGGCAGCGAACATCCTTAATTGAACAGCGCTTATGTTTTTGCTTCACAGATAGTACAATCCCTTTTCATGTTACATCCAAAATTTCAAGCTTCTACTCTTCTCCTGTGGCAGTACAGCCTGATGTAACAGTTTATGTTGGCCCCCCCTGGGCAGCTTGGCCCCCATGGGCCAAGATACCCCAGGTTATCTTGGCCCCCACCCTGGGTATCTTGGCCCCCACCTATTTTTTTTTTTTTCAAAAGTCTTCAAAGAATACAAAAAACATCTTAAACTGGTAGAACTGTTTTAAAATATCTGTAAAATTGAATTTTTTTGTGTTTTCTGCAAAAAAAAATTCTTCCACTTTTTGGGCTCGGAATAGGGGGTGGTGTATCTTGCCCCCCACCCATATATATACAGTTTTGACCATAAAACATCATAAATTGTTATAACTATTGTCAAATAATCAGAAGAAAGAAGTTTTAATGTGTTTTCGGCAAAGTTTAGGAAAAGGTATGTATACTCATCAGGGTAACATGTCCGTGCAATATGTACCCCCTTAAACCCCACTTTTATATAGTAAAACTGAGGTTTGCAGGTTCTTATTTTTGCTCCAAAACATAGATTGTGGGTACTCATTAGAACCGCCTCACAGCTGTTCTAACCTATTCCCACAATCTATGTTTTGAGCAAACATAATACGGAAAATATCAAAATTTTTCTACTGAAAAATTTCATTTTTTACAACTCAAAAAAAATCTTTGTAAATGTATATTGCATTGACAAGTTTTGTGATGTGTTTTAAAAATGTCATAAGCTGGTAGAACTGTTGTCAAATAATCAGGAAAACAGAAGTTTTTATGTGTTTTTCCGCGCCCCCAAATTTTTAGCTAAGAATAGGGGGTGGGCTGGGGTATCTTGGCCCCCACCCAGATATATACCGTTTTAATCTTAAAAACGTCATAAGCTAGAACTGTTGTCAAATCATCAGAAAAACTGAAGTTTTATGTCAGTGTTTTCGGCAAAAAAAATTCCAATTTTTGGCTAGGTTTGTGTTGGACCTGATCCGAAACCCTACACAGGTTTTGTTGTGACATGGCTCAATTATTTCATGCCTATATCTGGGCCAGTCAAGAAATGTCATAATGTGACAAAAACAAAACAACTGCAACAGACATGGCAATAAATTTCTCCCTTACAGCTGCTCCTGACTGTCAGAAACAGTAAAGAATGCACTTAGTCCACAACATGATTATCAGAGAAATTGGTTATGTTACAGCTGTGTTCTTTTATGTCCAAGTCGATGATTTTTCAGTCATACAGGGACAAAGACAACAGTACCATAGGGAGTAAAACAGTGCCATCCGTGAGGTGGAATGTTTCTAACTCGGAATATCTCTAATGCTTCAAGTAAATGAAAACAAGAGGACCAATGGTCCTGTAAACGCTCACCTGAGATCTGCTGCATATACCAATAAACATGTTTGAATATATTATGGTATTTACCCCCAGTGCAGGGGCAGATGAAGCCCTTGGGCCATTTTCTTCTTTTTTTTCAGAATAATCAATATTCTGTCCATTTGCCAATTTCCTGCTGGCTTTTCCCTTCAAATAACATTTTAACAGTTTTCCCCATTTAAATGCCTGGTCAACCCATGTTGACCTTGCCATAAACTGGGTCAAGGTCATCACAGGGTCATGATTTATATATACATTGTAGTACTTAAGCCATAAATGCTTCACACCAAGGGCCACTGGTTCCGGAGAAGAAGAAATTTGAAGGGTTTTTACAATATATGGGCATGGCGGCCATCTTGGTCATGTGACCTTGATTATTTATATAACATTGATTCCCCCATTCTATAGATGCTTCACATGAAAGGGGGTGTTACAAATGTGCCCACGCATGGATTTTCTTTTAATTTTACATATAAGTAGGTCATCATATATGAGCTACGAAAATGTATATATTGAATTAAATAATTAATTATAGGACTCAGGAGGCAACCCTGGCTCACTCCCACAATGACATGATACCTGCCCTCATCTTTGTGTGTCCTAAAATTTAAGTTTTATAGTTTTCTAACATTTGTCAAGTGGGTTGGCTCGAGAACATCCCAGGCATTATATTTATACCGTAAAATCATTTTACAGAAGCATTATATTGATTTCCTGATTAAATAATTATAAAATTTCTCAATTTTTGCTTGAAAATTTACAAAAAATACCAAATTTAACTTAAAAGATAAATATGTTCCAGTCTTTGTCAAGATACCATATTTGCATAAAAACATGCCATTTATATCCTCTTGATATGAAAAAAGTTTCATGATAATTCAAAGCCGGTAACATTGTCATTTTTTACATTGTATACATGTAGGTCACTTTTCATGATTTAAACAAAATGTTGAAATTGCTCCAAAACATCGATAAAAGGTTTTGGATTATGACCGTAATGCACATTTCTGACACACATTGTGCTAAGACAATCCTGAATGGCATACATGTAGTAACATTTATGTAACTGAGTGGCCACCTGTTGGTAAATAGCCGTTCTCTTGGCAAACTGTACATTCTCTTTGTACAAGTAACTATTTGTTATTTCGCTTGTTTTCCAATGGGATTTTAGGTTGAACATTGGTTCTAATTGCAGCAGCTCCTGGCTATTGCTTACTTTCGCCAAAAAGATGTTTCTACCATCTGTTTTTCACACTTGACGGTTTAGAACGATATAAAGTAATTCTAAAATAGCAGCTAGCAGCGAGGCCAAATGGCTTACTGTTTGCCTTCAGTTGAATCAATGCTTAAAGCTCTGAATTATTCTAATGAGGAAATTATAGAGGATGTTTGACTTTGTTTATCTGATAATCAAATGTTATGCTTCTCATATAGGAGTGAGACAGGGAGATCCATGTGGAATTGTCTTGTAGTAATAAACTGAATCTGATATTATTAATTCTTACTCTTGGACCAATATTATTTTATTGTAAAAGACACAAGTGGAAATATAGACAAATGTTCAGTGTATATTACTTTAACATACCAATTCCATGTTTTATTTTTAGAGGGAAAGCTAGAGTACCTCCTGTATTGCTTACTGTACCCAAATTTTATAACTTTGATTTTCAACATACAATCTGATTTTGATCTTTACATGAGATTAAAACAGACATAAATTCTGTAAAGTTATATGCCTTAAGTATTTTAAGCATTTTAAGCCTTCAGTCAAACGAAACATCACTGCATTACATATGTTACCCACATAAATGCTTGCAAAATTAACATCAAACCAAAATCTCCAATAAAATGTATGCATTTAGGCTGATTATGAAGTATGTTTTCTCGTTAAAGCAAGTCCCTCCCTATATTCACACTCCTATGGATCTTATTCAGCCTGTTAAACGTATATTGTACATTACGTACATTACATCATTCAAAACTGACTATTAAATTTAATATTTTCTTGGTAAAAATTAGATTTAATAAAGTACTTTCTGTCATATCATGACAAACGTCTTGTAGACAAATTAGATTCCTTTCATACAAATACAAACATTAATCTTGCATATTATGTGTTCTTGTCGGTTTCACAAGTCTGCAAAAGTACTAAGATAGGGTTTGTACAAAATAAAGCATTGGATGGTGAATAAATGTCAGAAAAACAGATTGGGTTACGAGCTTATAATCTTTTCTTGAGATTAATATCGCGGTACATGTATTGTGATGTTCAATGAAATGTAATTTGTTAATTTATAATTTTGTAAAATGCTAATTAAATAAGGATAAGATGAATGCAATTGAACAGCCCCATGATTTAGCATGCGTATTAACTAGTTACATATAACATCCTTTTAAAATAAGAAGAAAAAGTTCAGCTCTTAAAGGTCCTATCATGTGAAAATTTTCACAGTACATGTTTGCGCTAAATGTAATATATGTAACAAATTAAAAGAGTACTGACAGACAACTACTGAATTCAAGAAGAAGAACAATAATATTGCATTTTAAACCCTGAAGTTATACTAATGTGATGTTTAAACACAAAACGTTATTGAAATCTTTAAATTATTCTAAGTCTGTCCAAACGGTAACTTATGTAACAGGGTATAAGGTCTGTGTTTTGGGTTTCATTAAATGTCTGCTATAACAATATTATTATAAATGGCTTCTAATAAGCCTACAGTAAAACTCCTACAGTCATAAATCATTTTTAAAGTACTTTGTAATTATTAATGAAAAGTTAAATTTTTGATGAATACAGGTCATGTGTAATGAATGTAACAAAACACCATGTTACAGTTACCGGTCCACGATTTTCGTAAAATTTCACGAATATATTCCTAACATATGTGGGCAGTTTTTATATTAAAATGGTGTCTTGACAAAGACTGGAACACATAAAAATTTTAATTCAAATTCTACCTCTTTTAAGATAAACAGGTGAAAATTGGGGCTACGTGTACATGAAAATGACTGCTCCGCCACTATCTTGATACCAACAAAGTCATTTATAGTATCACCAAACTTACCAATGACTACTTTATTTCTGGAAAGCTTCCAACATTTGCTTCGTTAATCGTTGGTCACTATAGAAACATTTAAAGTGGGGTGCCCTTAGCTATCGTAGTGACGTCATATATTACGTCATAATTTGCCAATGGAATTGAATTTATGAGGGAATACACCAATATTATAGCAGTCATAACCAAGACAATTCATGCACATAATTTCATAAAATTCCATGCGTGGGCAAACTCCCATGTTAATTTCCCATACCCTGTAACAGGCCCTTTGGCTTTGACTGGCCAAGCGGTTTCAGAGAAGAAGATGTTTGAATAGTATGGTAATATACATGTATAATGGCCCGGGGTTGGGGCAAATATGCCCCTGGGGTCCAATTTTTTTTTTCCAGAATCATTAATATTAAGTCCTACTGCCCATTTCCTGCAAGACTTTCACTTAAAATGACATTTTAACAATTTTCTCCATTCAAATGCATTGGCTACCTCTGTTGACCTTGCCGTAAAATAGGTCAAGGTCATCCAAAGGTCATAATTTTTATACACATTGCAGTACTTCAGTCCCCAATGCTTCATGCAAAGTTTCATTGAAATCGGTCCATTGGTTCCGGAGAAGAAGATTTTTGAAGGGTTTTTACCATATATGGGCATGGCGGCCATCTTGAACATGTGACCTTGATTATTTATAAACACATTGATTTCCCCTTCCCATAGATGCTTCCTATAAAATTTGGTTTTGATTGGCCAAGTGGTTTCAGAGAAGAAGATCTTTGAATATTTTCGTAATATACATGTATATTACCCTGGGGTGGGGGCAGACCAACCCCTGGGGTCCATTTTTTTTTTCAGAATTACCTACCTTCAGTACATTTGCCCATTTCCTGCAAGTTTTGTCTTTCAAATGACATTTTAACAATGTTACCCATTCAAATGCATGGGCGACCTATGTTGACCTTGCCGTAAAATAGGTAGAGGTCACCCAAAGGTCATGATTTATAAACACATTGTAGTACTCCAGTCCCAAATGCTTCATGCCAAGTTTCGTTGAAATCGGTCCAGTGGTTCCGGAGAAGAAGAATTTTGAAGGGTTTTTACCATATGTGGGCATGGCGGCCATCTTGGTCATGTGACCTGGATTATTTATAAACACATTGGTTCCCCCTTCCCATAGATGCTTCATATAAAATTTGGCTTTGATTGGCCAAGCGGTTTCAGAGAAGAAGATCTTTAACAAGTAGCCCAAGGGCAACGATCGCTCACCTGAGAGTCAACAAGTACAGTCACTGGAAAAGTGTTGTTTTTTTTTCCATATATGGGTATGACGGTCATCTTGGTCAAGTTTCAGACCTATGGCTGCAATGGTTTCCAGAGGATCATTGGTCCTGTAAATGCTTACCCGAGACCTAGTTGTCACTTTTTCCCATGTTTCCATGTTTGCCTATGTTTCCAAAATCGACTTTTACCTACATAAATCACATACCTTCATCTACTCTATCAGTTGTTTGCATCTATCACTTTTCAGTTCTCAGGCTGCAATAGTTTCAAAAAATAACATTTTAAAAGCAGATCGGCTCCTGGGGTCCATTTTTTTTTCAGAATCATTAAATTTCAGTCCTACTGCCCATTTCCTGCAAGACTTTCACTTAAAATGACATTTTAAAAGTTTTTCCCATTCAAATGCATTGACGACCTATGTTGACCTTGCCATAAAATAGGTCAAGGTCACCACAGGGTCATGTTTTATCTATACATTGTAGTACTTGAGTCATCCATACTTCATGCAAAGTTTCATTGAAATCGGTTCACCGGTTCTGGAGAAGAAGATATTTTAATGGTTTTTACCATATATGGGCATGGCGGCCATCTTGGTCATGTGACCTGGATTATTTATATATACATTGGTTAACACTTCCTATAGATGCTTCACATAAAATTTGGCTTTGATTGGCCAAGTGGTTGCAGAGAAAAAAATCTTTGAAAAGTGTGTATGGACGACAGACCAGTCAAGGTCAAGAGATGACCTTGACCTAAATTAATCATATACCTTCATCTAATCCATTAGTTGTTTGCATCTACCACTTTTCAGATCTCAGGCTGCAATAGTTTTCAAAAAATAGCTAATTTCCACTTTTCCCATTATAAGTCTATGGAAACTTAAAAGTTACCATAGCAACCAGAGTTCTTATCCGACAGGAATAAAAAACACAAATTATGTAGAGGCTACTATCAGGAACATGTATACAAAGTACAGGATTCATCCACTTGACAGTTTCTGAGGAGAAGATTTTTGAATGTTTTTTTTTTTTTTTCAAAATTTTGCCCTTTATGAGGCCCCAGCAACCAATCAAAATAAAGGATTAGGACAAAACTTGCAAGAAACGTCAAACACTACTCAATAAACATTTCTAAAAAAACAAAATTCAAGTGTCTGCAATTTTAGCGGAAAAATAGCCGATTTCCACTTTTCCCATTATAAGTCTATGGAAACTTTAAGTTGCCATAGCAACCAGAGTTCTTATCCGCCTGGAATAAAAAACACAAATTATGTAGAGGCCACTGTCAGGAACATGTATAGAAAGTATAGGCTTCATCCCCTTGACAGTTTCTGAGAAGAAGATTTTTGAATGTTTTTCGAAATTTTGCCCTATATGGGGCCCCTGCAACCAATCAAAATGAAGGATTAGAACAAAAGTCACATGAAACGTAGAGGACTACTCAATAAACATTTCTGCAAAAACAAAATTCAAATATCTCAAACAAGACAGCAAAAATAGGCAATTTTCACTTTTCTCCATTATAAGTCTATGGGAAGCATAAGTTACAATAGCAACCAGAGTTCTTATCCGATAGAAATAAAAAACACTAATATTTGTTCCCCCCATCTGTAGATGCTATATGTGAAATATGAAAAGATTCGGCCTGGCAGCTTCGGAGGAGAAGTCATTTGAAAATGTTGATGACGACGACGACGGACGACGCACGGACGCCGGCTCGACTACTATACTATAAGCTCACCTTGTGAGCCTTCGGCTCAGGTGAGCTAAAAATGGTGGACGACGGACGGACGACGACGGACGGACGACGGACGCCGGATCATGGCCATCCTATAAGCTCACCTTGTGAGCCTAACGGCTCTGGTGAGCTAAAAAGCTTTGCAGATCGTCTTTACTGATGAGCATCGTCTTTGTTTTTCCTACAGGGATAGAACCTATCATCTGTAACTGTACATCCCTGTTGTTTTGCTCACATATCTGCAGTCATTATCAGACAGGTTTTCATAACACACAACGTTGTTCTCGATACCTTAGCGAATTATTGAAGGTAATGACATCACTCATCCATATTTTGAGTCAGCATTTTTCAATGTTTTGAGTCTCCATTGTTCTCTAGAAAACCACTGAAATTGTAGCAGTAACAGCGTATCAGCCCAATTTTCATTTTCTTTAGATGACAATATGCATTAAAATACCTGAATGTGAAATTTCCAAACAATCTTTTCTCACTATATAAAATACCCTGTTAGTCTTAAAAGCTGGAAATTTTTCATGATACTGCTCATATCATCGGAGAAAAATCTTGTAGACAAGTTTTTACTTTACAAAGCTTTCCCTATATTAAATTAGTGGCGGAAAATGAAATTAGAGAGAGGAATGTTGATCACAACAAATCCATTCTATCTTCGCATATGTTCTAAAATCTGTATTCAGTCTTCAAAATCAATGCTTCATGGATTTTAAGACTAATATATTCAAACGCTCCAGTTTCAATCAAAATGTTGCACCAGACAATAATTTATTCATCTCATTCTTATTCCAAAGATTAATCCAAAACTTTGTATTTACATGTACATGGCTGTGAAAGTTCAAAAACAGGTTAAGGTCATCATCTGATCCAGCAAATAACTAATTTGTGACTAAAGGACTTGCCAATCATAATCATAGCATGATGTATTATTGTTTTAAATATTGTTTTGTAATAAAATAGTAACTCATATTTACTGGCGTCCTTTTTATGGGATGTAGGCAAACAGTATAGCCCCAGATGTTACGTCGCAAAATGCAGTGTCCCATCTGGGGCTATTCTGTTTGCATATAGAAATTTCATTAAATTAAAAACTACTCCTAATACTCCTAAAACTGAAAGTGGACAAACCCATTTGACACATTTGTCAAAAACGGGTTAAAACAAAGTTCCATTACTTACAACATGAAGTCCTGCTCCCAGCATGGGTTGTTCCCCTTGACCTGGATAGTTGTAGACTTGACATTCTGGAGTTTCAAGGTCACATATGTGTTGAAACGCTCTGAAACATATACATACAACACATATATTATTATTTAATACTAGAAAAAGTGCCTTGAGAGGCATGTATACCCCCGGCTGGTAGCCACCACTCCCCCTCCCTACCCCCTACCCAAACTACCTGGCACATGCTCAACCCTGGCATTGAACCTCATATCCCCAATGAAAGACAGTACCCTTATCAAGTACACTTTAGATATAAGCACTGTAAAGCACTTTGCATACAAACATGGGGAAGTGGAGTTTTAAAATGACAGATCTATTTTAGAGCAGTATACAGAGCTGACTCATATACTCAATCTAGGACATAGTGGGTCAGGTCCTCAGTCCTAGATTGAAATGAAAATAGATTGTCATTCTTAAACACACACACACAAAAAAAAAATATATCCAAGACCTTGACCTGACAATTCCCACCCCACCCCCATGCATGGACCCTTGGGTCTAACCCTTATGTGGTACCTATGTTGTACATGCGCGGATCCAGAAATTTTCATGAGAGGGGGTCCAACGGAAATGGTAATTTTTGGTCACAGACGAGGGGGGGGTCCAACCCCCCAAAAATCCCGAAATTACCTTTTTAGGTAAAATTTTCAAATTCCAGGGGGGTCGGGACCCCCGGTCCCCCCCTCTGGATCCGCGCATGTTGTAAGCATGAATGCTTTCTGACACATGGTTTTCAAGATCTAGACTTACAGAATATTAATCTTGTACCTATTGTATGTTATCAATGTGTCCTAGATTTTGACCTCCAGCCCAACCCCTAGTGTCTGGTGCCATGGAATTCAACCCTAAATGGTATCTATGATCCAAATAGGAATACATTCCTATAAGTATTTGTTAATATATGAACTTAGAAAAAAAACACACTATGTAAATAGCACATTTTCAAGGTGACCTAGATTTTGAACTCTAGCCCCACCTCCCAGCATAGACCCTCAGGTCCAAACTGATGGAAACAAAGCAAACCTTATTGGGTACCTTAAGTCCAAAGATGACTGATTTCTGACAATTAGCTCATGAGATATACACCAGCAGAGAAACTTTAACAAAAACTTTGACCCACATTATAAGTGACCTAGATTTTGACCTCTAGCCCCACTCCCAGGCATGGACTCGGAATGCCAGGGGTATAATAATTATGCGTTGTAGAAAATCTTGCAGCAAAAATGCACAGAAAATCTTGCAGCAAAAATGCAATCCATGCTTTGTTGTTAACCACCGGGATGACCTGTGCTGTCGTCCAAGTCATTAGTATACCATTACATTTGAAAAAAACTTGCTGTCGTTTGAGTATATCGACAGTCATGTCAGGTCTCGGACAACAGCAAAATCACTACAATCATATTTACAACCTTCAACCATATACTATTGATTTTTTATTCGTTTTTAAAGATCATTTCAGCTCATATGAGATGGGCCAGTCAGTAAGTGGAGCAAAAAGGGAAAAATGAGAAAAATCACCTGTCACAGCCACAAGCAGAACTTAGCTTGTCTCACACATGCCTAGTGTGTGTGTGTGTGTGTGGGGGGGGGGGGGGGGGGGGAAGGGGGGAGGCGCCTTCCACTTTTTGGCACCATATATCAAAGATGACATTGATTTCCTGTGTTTGAAATTCACAAGAGTATCCAATAGAAGACTGGCAACCATATAGCAGAATGTTGTTCTTACGGTTTTACAAGTGCAAATTATTATTTTTACTGCTTACAATGCACATAATGTGCAAATTTTCAGGAGTTGGAGTGGTGGGTATACAGGGGAAATTAGATGGAAACCACATATATAAAGCAATTGTGCCTATGTTTATCTGGAATTTGAATCAAATATAGTGCCATACTGTGTTTTTCATGCAGTCTCATTGAGCCACACAATAGCTCACAATTTAATTCAATTCTTCAATTAAAGTGATCGACATTTCATGGAATTTTACAGAATCAAACAAGAAATTTCAGTTCAATTCGACCTTTTAAATTCTCACAAACTTAGAATTAATATTATTATTAACTGAAAATGTCTGATTTTCTTGCAAAGCTAGGTTGGTAGGCGTTCAGCTCACAGCATACTTGTATTGAATTAATCTTAATCAAGTTTTAAAGAGAGGCCTTGGATTTGGGTTGTGCACATTTTTGTACATGCAAAGACAGCACACCAAATGCACTGCGACTGTATTGACCCACACAAGTCTGATCTAAGGTACTATATAGGGACACAAGCAATTTTAGTTCTGATGAGAAGCCATACATCTTAAAATGGGGCAAATCTGATTTCTTACAAATACAAGATTACTCCTGATGCTCCCAAAATGAAAATGATAAGAAATCATCATCAGTCAATTGCAACCACATTCCCCTCAGGGCAGGGGGGGGGGGGGGGATCATCACAGAAGTATTAATTAATACACCAGTCAATTGCAACCAAATTCTCCTCAGGGCTGGGGATTAGCAGGGAAATCATCACAGATTTTTCTTAACAAATCCCAGGTACATGTCCCACACTGTGAAGGCACTCTTGTGGTCAAAGTACTGCCAAAAGCCAAGTTCAAATTTATGGAGGTAAAGACCATTTTTGGGCCAGGAATGAAAACCCCTATTACTCCGCCACAGTGCCTGGTTATTCCCGCGCTATCCCTGGATGCTCCACATTCAGCTGGGCTTACAATGACTGATGCAGTCTATAAAGCTAGTAACTCTTTATAAGCGAGAACTTTGAATTCAGAAGGCAGCAAGTTCGAGAATATTAGCGAAAATAAAGTTCTCACAAACATTTCCAAATTTACAGTATTAAATGATGAAGTTAATATTGATTTATGATGATTATGATGATGATTTTGATGGTGATGGTGGTGATAATGATGATGAAATCATGCAGTCACTCAATGATGATTCAGATCTGCCCAGTCTGGGCTTACTACAGTATAGATGAGGTTCTTCCTTATATTACAATCAATACATCTTATTGAGCCTCGTCATGAGAAAACCAACAATCTGCATGTGCGAAAACAAAGGCGTAAATGAACTTCATAGTAACCGAGAATCTGATCAGCGCCTTTGTTTTCACTACATGGATAGTACAATTCCTCTCCTTTCTAAATCCAAAATTCCCTGCCTCTAGTCGCCTTCTGTGCTTGTTCAGCTGGGTTTGTGTTGAACCTGTACATTGTTGGTTTTCTCATAATGCGGCTCATACTTTTAAGATACTGCTAACAATCTTCCTTCAAGTTACATGAATACACACTAACATTCCTTTTGATGTATAGTAAAAAAGACAAAATCTTATAATTTGTCATCAAAAATCAACCTCCTCTATTCTTCTGTCTCAAATCACATGATTTGGCTAAAATTCATTAGTAGAATGCTTGAAGTTCCATCTCTAATTTGTCATCAAAAATCAACCTCCTCTATTCTTCTGTCACAAATCACATGATTTGGCTTAAATTCATTAATAGAATGCTTGAAATTCCATCTAAAATTACTGAGCCGATTTCCCCACTCTTTCATCTGAGATTTTCTACTTTCCTTTGAGCTGTATAAACTAATTAATTCCGACTGTTTCTTTAATTGTTATAGGAATTGCAGACTGTGATGCTGTTTGTTTGAGCAAGTCTATACTGTAGACTATACTGTGAGCTGGCATGACCTTCTTTACAGTAGCTCTATGGTTATCAAAACACCATTGGAGGCATTCATGGCAAACACCATTGGAGGCATTCATGGCAAACACCATTGGAGGCATTCATGGCAAACACCATTGGTGGCATTCATGGCAAACACCATTGGTGGCATTCATGGCAAACACCATTGGTGGCATTCATGGCAAACACCATTGGTGGCATTCATGGCAAACACCATTGGTGGCATTCATGGCAAACACCATTGGTGGCATTCATGGCAAACACCATTGGTGGCATTCATGGCAAACACCATTGGTGGCATTCATGGCAAACACCATTGGAGGCATTCATGGCAAACACCATTGGTGGCATTCATGGCAAACACCATTGGAGGCATTCATGGCAAACACCATTGGTGGCATTCATGGCAAACACCATTGGAGGCATTCATGGCAAACACCATTGGTGGCATTCATGGCAAACACCATTGGTGGCATTCATGGCAAACACCATTGGAGGCATTCATGGCAAACACCATTGGTGGCATTCATGGCAAACACCATTGGTGGCATTCATGGCAAACACCATTGGAGGCATTCATGGCAAACAGCATTGGAGGCATTCATGGCAAACACCATTGGTGGCATTCATGGCAAACACCATTGGTGGCATTCATGGCAAACACCATTGGAGGCATTCATGGCAAACACCATTGGAGGCATTCATGGCAAACACCATTGGTGGCATTCATGGCAAACACCATTGGAGGCATTCATGGCAAACACCATAGGAGGCATTCATGGCAAACACCATTGGAGGCATTCATGGCAAACACCATAGGAGGCATTCATGGCAAACACCATTGGAGGCATTCATGGCAAACACCATTGGAGGCATTCATGGCAAACACCATTGGAGGCATTCATGGCAAACACCATTGATGGCATTCATGGCAAACACCATTGGAGGCATTCATGGCAAACACCATTTGAGGCATTCATGGCAAACACCATTTGAGGCATTCATGGCAAACACCATTGGAGGCATTCATGGCATGGTGGTTCAGGCATTCACCTTATTAACCATGATTCCTGACTTCTCCAGTCTTACACACGATACTTTTAACTCATATAAGCCTGGCACCCTTTTTGTGGGACATAGGCAAACAGTATTGCCCCAGACGGGACTTTTAGGGTGGTTTTGCATCCCATTCAACAGCTATGGTCATGACAAGATGATGCCTCCATTTTATAGGTCTTCTACCCAAAATCAGGACCTCATGATATCCAAAAAATGATTCAAATATAAGCACCCAACTAAGCCAATAAAGCTTATATGTATGGATGGTTTGACTTGAATCACTTTTCCTGAGCAGGCTCAGACTTAAGCGGTTAATCAGTAATTAGATGGACTGTCAGTAGCGTAGAAACTGCCTGGAGGCACAAGCATCTATTTCTTTGGCTCCGGTGAGACCAATGGTCCTTTAACCGCTCACCTGAGATCCAAGATATTTATCAATAAACTTGTTTGACTATAATGGTACTTGTTTGACTATAATGGTACTACGTGTACATGTATATAGCCCCAGGACAGGGTCAGAATAACCCCTGGGTTCAATTTATTTTTCAAATTCATTAACATTCTGTCCATTTGCCCATTTCCTGAATGTTTGCCCCTTAAATGACATTTTAACAGTTTTCTGTATCTGTGACCTATGTTGATCTTGCCATAAAATAGGTCAAGGTCATCACAGGATCATAATTTATGCATACATTATAGGGCTCTAGCCTTAATAACAACATGTTAAGTTTTGTTGCAATAGGTTCAGCAGTTCCTATGAAAAGATTTTTGAAGGGTTTTTACCATAATTATATGGCAATGGCTGCCATCTTGGTCATGTGACCTGGATTATATGTACATACTGGTTCCCCCTTCCTATAGATGCTTCACATCAAATTTAGCTTTGATTGGCCAAGCGGTTTCAGAGAAGATCTTTGAATATTATGGGGTCCAAATTTATTTCAGAATAATAAATCTTCAGTCCATTTGCCTATTTCCTTCAAGTTTTTCCCTTCAAATGGCATTTTGACAATTTTCCCCATTCAAATGCATAGGCCACCTGTGTTGACCTTGCCGTAAAATAGGTCAAGGTCATCCCAGGGTTATGCTTTATATGAACTTTGTACAGCTCCTCTCCCTGATGATTCATGCCAAGTTTCAAAGTCATAGGCCTTCTGGTTCTGGAGAAGATTTTAAAAGGTTTTTGCTATTTATAGCCATGGTGGCCATCTTCGTCATGTGACCTGGACCATTTATATAAACTTTCGTTCTCCCTTCCTAAGGATGCTCCATATGAAGTTTGGCTTTGATTGGCCAAGCCATTTCAGAGGAGAAGATCTATGAAATTGTGGACAGACAGACGACGACGGATGGCGGAGCATGGCAATCCTCTATGCTCACCTCGTGAGCCGTAGGCTCAGGTGAGCTAATCAGAGGACCAATGGTCCTGTAAACGCTAACCTGACCTAGACAGCTTTACCTGCATAAGAACAAAGAGCCAATGGAGTTTGAAGGTTTTTCTATGGTAGTAAGTCTATGGAGACTATAGACACCCGGGGCATGGCCAAATTTGACCCCTGTGACATGATTTGCACAATTTATGTAGAACACCATTAGCCACTGCCACATACCAAATATCAAAGCTGTGGGCTGTGAGCTTTCAAAGAAGATTTCTGATTGTTTTCCCATTAAAATGTATATGTAGCCATGGCAACCAGAGTTCAAGTATGATCTGCCCCAAAACAATATGCAATCTTTCCTACTGCCCAGTGATGCTGTGTGTGTAATTTTATCAAGATCTGCCTACTGATTTTTGTGATACATGTACTGATGTTTGAATGTTTTCCTATAGTAAGTCTATGGAGACTATGGACCCCCAGGGCATGGACAAATTTGGCCCCAGGTGCATGATTGGCATAATTTATGTAGAGGACCATTAGCCATTGCCACATCCCAAATAACAAAGTTGTGGGCCCTTTGGTTTCAGAGAAGAAGACTTTTGATTTTTATTTTTTCGTTAAAACGTATATGTCGCCATGGCAACCAGAGTTCCAGTCCGATCTGCCCCAAAACAATATGCAACCTTTCCTACTGCCAAAAACAATATGCAACCTTTCCTACTGCCCAGCAATTTGAACAAGATTTGCTGACTGGCTTTGGAGCTTTGATGTTTGAATGTTTTCCTATAGTAAGTCTATGGAGACTATCGACCCCCTGGGCGAGGCCAAATTTGACCCCAGGGGCATGATTGGCAAAATTTACGTAGAGGACCATTAGCCATTGCCACATACCAAATATCAAAGCTGTGAGCCCTGAGGTTTCAGAGAAGAAGATTTTTGAAACTGCTACGAAAGAGATTTCATGGATTCTCTTAACCGTGACAATCAAGCTGTTATCATCAAGGCTTTTAATTCGACTTCAAGGTACCTCAATGACCTTTTGAACATTGACAATATCCTTCTTTTGAAGGCATGGTCAAACAAATTTATCCCCCTGAACTACAGTTGAATAAAGCAAACAACACAGATACCGAAGCCCCCTTTATAGACTTACATCTTTCTATTGCAAATGGATTTGTTTCTTCTAAATTTATGATAAACACGATGACTTTAACTTTGATATAGTAAACTTTCAGTTTTTGGATGGTGACGTTCCTCGCTGTGCTTCTCATGGTGTATACATTTCGCAACTTATTAGATTTGCTAGAGTATGCAATCATGTTGCTGACTTCAATGCGCGAAATAAATGTTTAACAGCTAAACTTCTTTTGGTATCATAAACTTAGAAAAACGTTTTCTAAATTTTATCGCAGACACTATGAATTGATTTCCAAATTTAATGTTGGGCTAAAGAGCCTTTTACTCGAGGGCCTTTCAGAACCAGAATTTTATGGTGATGATGGACTTGGTTTACAAATTTAAGAAACTTAGGAAGGAATGTTTTTTCTTTTCAATTAAGAAAAATCATAAAATGTTACAGACGTATAGAATATAACTTAAATGTTATGCGACAGTCTGCATGCTTAGTTTTTAACCCAATCATGGTTGATAACTATGCTGCCTTCTTTAATTGCACGCCGGTGGGTCGGGCGTCAGACTCTATGATGGCCCCGACATAAAATTAATGATGTGCCAGAGTCCCCCATGCTACACCAAGTTTTGTTGAAATAGGTCCACCCGTTCCAGAGAAGAAGATTTTTTTATGGTTTTTACCATATATGGGCATGGCGGCCATCTTGGTCATGTGACCTGGATCATTTATATAAACTTTCGTTCCCCCTTCCTAAGGATGATCCACATGAAGTTTGGCTTTGATTGGACGACGGACGGACGGACAGACGGACGCCGGAGCATGGCCATCCTATAAGCTCACCTTTTGAGCCTTGGGCTCAGGTGAGCTAAACATAGAAGCTCTGGGCCTTGTAGTTTCAGAGAAGAAGATTTTTTTAGTTTTTCCCATTTTAAGTCTATGGGAGCTATCTTATTGCCATGGAAACCACAATCTTAATACAATCTGCTCCAAAACTTAACCCTTAACCCATGGTTGGTGGTATTTGCCATGAGGGAAATGACTGTCCCTGGCTGCGGTATGCCGCATTTGTCGTTCCTGCACCTACTTCGTTTTCAATCAAGTCCTACTGTGAAATACAACGTGAGGACCAGTTATGTCATAAAGGCTTCCCCAATAAGTCCTTTACTGAGAATATGTAAAATTTATACATATTTACAGGAACATATAATGAAAATTTTTGTTATGCTGAATGAAAATAATATACTCTCGCTTTCATTTGGGAGTTTAATAGGGCCGACACAAAGGTATACCAATACCAGATTGATAAAAAGTCGAATATTACTTCAAAATAACAACTCTGACAAGGAATTCTTGTGTTTTGGATGTTAGGGGGATATGAATAAGGTAACCTGAGTTGACAATATCCCTCATCGTCAATTTTTTCTTACGAAATTAACTTTCGTAACAGATTTAAAATAGAAAATTTTGATTTTTTTCGGCCAAGTTGAATCGTTTTGGTCATTGCTACAGTGACGTGCCAAATTAATGTCCACAACGTCGCAAACTCCATAGACTTCAATGTATTTTCACACTTACAAGAAAATTATCCTATCTCTCTCCTGGTCAACATATTTTCATAATTTTGGTATCAGTTGAAAGGCAAATGAATAAAGCAATAAACAAGATTTTCGATGAAATTGTCTGACTTTGCATTTTTCATATACAACAATTTAAAACTGAAGGAAATTTTGAAAAATTCATTTTCCCATTGACGTCAACGGTTAAGTTGCCCAAAAACTGTTAATACAATCTCACATTTTCTTTAAACTATTGCAACCTTGAAACACATGCATAGAAGTAAATGAAAACATCTTGTTTATTGCTTTATTTGTTTACCTTTCAAATGACAATAAAATCGTGAAAATCGGTTGACCAGCAGAGGCAGGATAATTTTTATTGTAAATGTGAAAATACATTGAAGTCTATGGAGATTCTGACGTTGTGGACATTAATTTGGCACATCACCACTGTACAAGGATTATTCACAGATATCCATTGATGATTTTTGGTTTATTTGATACATAATTCAATGGCCTTTTGATCCTCCATTTGGATTTTCGATGTAGCTTGTTTGTAACAGAAGTTATATTATATGGGTTTTAAAACACAAACAGTAGAAAATCGTAAAAGTGCTCTAAATTTGTCAGCAGTGGGTACACAATCTGTAAAATATTTTGCCACAGGATAAGGGTTAATGCATTCAATCCCTCAACCCAATGACAGTTCTCATTAAATTGATCAAGATCGGCCCACTAGTTTCAGAAATTTGACCGACAACAAAGGACGGTGGATGTCTGCCTATCCTATAAGCTCACCTGTGACCCTTTGGCTGAGGTGAGCTAAAAATGCTTGCCATGACATTTGAAGGCTTGCAACTTTGCATGAAAAATAGAAGTGTCAGATTGAATCGGAGAATGACAAACAGAAACAAGCATCCTTATTTGACAATATTTGTCCAATAAGACAAGTTACCATATGAAAGCCAGGTCTATAAACTGATGAATATTTTAAAACCCAAGAGATAAAATGTATGACAATTTTGCCGGCAGATTATTTTATAAGCTAGCAGAGTGGGTCAATTAGTTCTTTCATATTCTAGATACACAAATATACGGCACCATGCAGCTAGTTGTGCCTTTGTGATTTTATTTCCAAGAGGCTGTTTTGCTGGCTGCTGGGAGCAAACCTTGGGGTCATAAATACCTCAGTCCTGCACCTTCATTATATCTATTGTGGGCTTGAGTCACCTGTAACCACACACACCTCACCCAGCCTATGAGGCACAGGGCAGCGCTGCTTAAGACCAGCTCTTTAAGACTAAACTAAGCCCACCATAAAATGTCAAAACACTCACTTCTGCTGGACTGTGAGGGCAATAAAAGTAACTTCCCCACACCTTAGCCCAGTTATCTCCCATCCTGCACTATGGGTAGGAGACAGTAGGGCCATTTTGTTTTAATAATTTACATCGGCGTCAGACCAATACATATTTTCACTTCATAGTCATGGAGTTATTCAGTTTCGCCAAGAGATTGCGAGATAACTCTTGTATTTCTTCCTAACATCCTCTTTACAGCAATCATGGCAGTGTAGAACACTTGCTGCTATGGTGACTTCGCTGCTAACCCATAGCGTTCTGACACAAAGGGTCCTCTTTACAGCAATCATGGCAGTGTAGAACACTAAACAACGCTGCTATGGTGATTTCCTTGCCAACCCATAGCGGTCTGATACACAGGGTTCTCTTTACAGCAATCATGGCAGTGTAGAACACTAAACAACGCTGCTATGGTGACTTCACTGCTAACCCATAGCAGTCTGATACACAGGGTTCTCTTTACAGCAATCATGGCAGTGAAGAACACTAAACAACGCTGCTATGGTGACTTCGCTGCTAACCCATAGCAGTTTGGAATATAGGGTTCTCTTTACAGCAATCATGGCAGTGTAGAACACTAAACAATGTTGCTATGGTGACTTCACTGCTAACCCATAGCAGTTTGGAATATAGGGTTCTCTTTACAGCAATCATGGCAGTGTAGAACACTAAACAACGCTGCTATGGTGACTTCACTGCTAACCCATAGCAGTCTGATACACAGGGTTCTCTTTACAGCAATCATGGCAGTGAAGAACACTAAACAACGCTGCTATGGTGACTTCGCTGCTAACCCACAGCGGTCGGATACACAGGGTTCTCTTTACAGCAATCATGGCGGTGTAGAACACTAAACAATGTTGCTATAGTGACTTCAAAATAGAAAATTTTGATTTTTTTCGGCCAAGTTGAATCGTTTTGTCATTGCTACAGTGACGTGCCAAATTAATGTCCACAACGTCGCAAACTCCATAGACTTCAATGTATTTTCACACTTACAAGAAAATTATCCTATCTCTCTCCTGGTCAACATATTTTCATAATTTTGGTATCAGTTGAAAGGCAAATGACTAAAGCAATATACAAGATTTTTGACGAAATTGTCTGACTTTGCATTTTTCATATACAACAATTTAAAACTGAAGGAAATTTTGAAAAATTCATTTTCCCATTGACGTCAATGGTGACGTTGCCCAAAAACTGTTAATATAATCTCACATTTTCTTTAAACTATTGCAACCTTGAAACACATCCATAGAAGTAAATGAAAACATCTTGTTTATTGCTTTATTTGTTTACCTTTCAAATGACAATAAAATCGTGAAAATCGGTTGACCAGCAGAGGCAGGATAATTTTTATTGTAAACGTGAAAATACATTGAAGTCTATGGAGATTCTGACATTGTGGACATTAATTTGGCACGTCACCACTGTACAAGGGTTATTCACAGATATCCATTGATGATTTTTGGTTTATTTGATACATAATTCAATGGCCTTTTGATCCTCCATTTGGATTTTCGATGTAGCTTGTTTGTAATAGAAGTTATATTAAATGGGTTCAGTAGAAAATCGTAACCCATAGCGGTCTGATACACAGGGTTCTCTTTACAGCAATCACGGCAGTGTAGAACAATAAACAACGCTGCTATGGTGACTTCGCTGCTAACCCATAGTGGTCTGATACACACAGGGTTCTCTTTACAGCAATCATGGCAGCGTAGAACACTAAACAATGCTGCTATAGTGCTTCGCTGCTAACCCATAGCAGTTTGGAATATAGGGTTCTCTTTAAAGCAATCATGGCAGTGTAGAATACTAAACAATGTTGCTATAGTGACTTCACTGCTAACCCATAGCAGTCTGACACACAGGGTTCTCTTTACAGCAATCATGGCAGTGTAGAACACTAAACAACGCTGCTATAGTGACTTCACTGCTAACCCATAGCAGTTTGGAATATAGGGTTCTCTTTACAGCAATCATGGCAGTGTAGAACACTAAACAATGCTGCTATGGTGACTTCGCTGCTAACCCATAGCAGTCTGACACACAGGGTTCTCTTTACAGCAATCATGGCAGTGAAGAACACTAAACAATGCTGCTATGGTGACTTCACTGCTAACCCATAGTGGTCTGATACACAGGGTTCTCTTTACAGCAATCATGGCAGTGTAGAACACTAAACAATGTTGCTATAGTGACTGTGCTGCTAACCCATGGCAGTCTGACACACAGGGTTCTCTTTACAGCAATCATGGCAGTGAAGAACACTAAACAACGCTACTATGGTGAGTTCGCTGCTAACCCATAGCGGCCTGACACACAGGGTTCTCTTTACAGCAATCATGGCAGTGTAGAACACTAAACAATGTTGCTATAGTGACTGTGCTGCTAACCTATAGCAGTCTGACACACAGGGTTCTCTTTACAGCAATCATGGCAGTGTAGAACACTTAACAACGCTGCTATGGTGACTTCGCTGCTAACCCATAGCAGTCTGACACACACGGTCCTCTTTACAGCAATCATGGCAGTGTAGAACACTAAACAATGTTGCTATGGTGACTTCGCTGCTAACCCATAGCAGTCTGACACACAGGGTTCTCTTTACAGCAATCATGGCAGTGTAGAACACTTAACAATGCTGCTATGGTGACTTAGCTGCTAACCCATAGCAGTCTGATACACACGGTTCTCTTTACAGCAATCATGGCAGTGTAGAACACTTAACAATGCTGCTATGGTGACTTCACTGCTAACCCATAGCAGTTTGGAATATAGGGTTCTCTTTACAGCAATCATGGCAGTGTAGAACACTTAACAATGCTGCTATGGTGACTTCACTGCTAACCCATAGCAGTTTGGAATATAGGGTTCTCTTTACAGCAATCATGGCAGTGTAGAACACTAAACAATGCTGGTGACTTCACTGCTAACCCATAGCAGTCTGACACACAGAGTTCTCTTTACAGCAATCATGGCAGTGTAGAACACTTAACAATGCTGCTATAGTGATTTCACTGCTAACCCATAGCAGTCTGATACACAGGGTCCTCTTTACACGGCTGAGACACGATCAGGATTGCTTTTCCGACCCAGGCCATGTTATGCTCGTATAATTCAATTGGATATTATCCAAGAATAAATCTTTTTATTTGTCCATAACACTTAGGCAATACGCTTTCTGGCAATATATAACAATAAGATATTTTTATGCAATATCTTGCTATAGCAAGGCAATATATGTCCAAAAATCACCATTTTTCACATATTATGATGTTGCACTTTAATTTTTGGTGTTTTCTAAGCTGATTTGTCGTTATGTTCAAAAATAAGTAAGGTCAAATATTCATGTAATATTAAAGGCACATATGTCCCATGTATTATACTTTTTACAGAACTCAGTTTGAACAAATAATAAAAAAGATGTGGTATAGTAGATGAAATTGTACTTTTGTTATATTTTTCAATTTTTATTGGTGTCTTCAGTTGGCAGGTCAAAAAATCTACACCCGCGCTTAGAGCATGATTTTTTTGGTATTTAATCTTTCACTTTTAAGACAAAAGAAAGTTTAGAATCAATGGAATTTGAATTTATCCCCGCAGTGAAGATTACTTGTTTCTTCAAAAACCATCATTTTATGTAGAGTCCGTAGCCCATATTTTCAAAGTGGAAGTTCAAAGCCAGATTCCTATTAACAAAGATAAAATGTTCTTATTGTTTTTCATACTGAGGAATAGTAAAACATGTATGAAGGTTTTGTCAAGAAATTGTATATGACTGCTGATATGGTCAGATGTGTTTTTTGCATGGCGTGTAGAGTCCGTAGCCCCATAATAAGAGGCACCTTAGAAAATTCAGTATTTGTGGCGATCAAGGTTCGCCCAAATATTCATATGCAACCACACATGTTACATTGTATTACAGTGATTGCAGCATGGAGCAATGACTTATCTAGGTTAAATATGATTTCATTTAAGCAGCCCAAAACACTGTTTTGAAGCTCCTGTACTGGACAATTCCCATTACCCACTATGGTGAAATTCGAAAACACACGAGAACCAAAAGAATTATCACTGGAATATAACCCTGATAGGTCTTGAGTTATTATAAACCAAGAAAAATGAAAATACAAAGACGTTGATTTTTTGCCTCAAGTGCAACACAAATAGTAACCCTGATTGTGACTCAGCCGTACAGCAATCATGGCAGTGTAGAACATACTATAACAAGTAGCCCAAGGGCAACGATCGCTCACCTGAGAGTCAACAAGTACAGTCACAGGACAAAGTGGTTGTTGTTTTGTTGTTGTTGTTGTTTTTCTTGTTTTTGTTTTTTTTTTTGAAAATCTGATCAAAATTGAAGATGCTGAAGTGGCCACAACACTAAAAGTTGATTTTTCAAACATTTTAGGGCAGCTAACTCCACAGTCCAGGGTCGAATCTGGCTCAAATCAAAACTCATCCAAGATGTTAGGGTTATCCTTGTTTCTTCCAAGAATGAAGAAGATCTGATCAAAATTGAAGGCGCTAGAGTGGCCACAATACAAAATATTAATTTTTCAAACACTAAAGGGCAGCTAACTCTGCAGTCAGAGGTCAGATCTGGCCAAAATTCGAACTCATCCGAGATATTGTAGTAATTCTTGTTACCTGCAAGAATGAAGAAGATCCCCTGAAAAACAAAGATGCTAGAGTGGCCACAACACAAAATATTGATTTTTCAAACACTCAAGGGCAGATAACTCCGCAGTCAGAGGTCCGATCTGGTCGAAATTTGAACTCATGCGAGATATTGTAGAACTGTTATTCTTGTTTACTACAAGAATGAAGAAGATCCACTGAAAAACAAAGATGCTAGTGTGGCCACAACACAAAATATGGATTTTTCAAACACTCAAGGGCAGATAACTCCGCAGTCAGATGTCAGATCTGGTCGAAATTAGAACTCATCCAAATTGTTATAGATGTCCTTGTTACTTCCAAGAATAAAGAAGATCCGAATAAAAATGAAGGCGCTAGAGTGGCCACAACACTAATGAAAAAAGAGACAATAAGCAATGCTTATTAAATATACCCCGCAGGGTAACTGTTTACCACAAAAATTATTTTGGCAATAAAATTTCTTCATGCAAATGTCCAATGGGTTTACATCATGTAGGCATGATATCAAATTGTTCCATCAAAGAAAGCCTTTAACTGTATAAAAAGACGAAAAAATTGTCTAAGTTCTCATAGCTGTCATTTTATCAAAAATTATTTTTTCACAATAACAATTCTTCATGCAAATGTCCAATGGAAGTACATCATGTAGGCATAATATCAAATTGTTCCATCAAAAACTGTGGTAGGAGTTAATCGGCCCGTGATAGGCCTTACCTGTAAAAAAAAATAAGAAAAATTGTCTAAGTTCTCATTGCTGCAGTTTTAACAAAAATCATTTTTTCACAATAAAATTTCTTCATGCAAATGTCCAGTGGGTGTACATCATGTAGGCATGATATCAAATTGTTCCATCAAAAACTGTGGCAGGAGTTGATCGGCCCGTGGAAGCCCTTACCTGTAAAAAAAGTAAGAAAATTGCCTAAGTTCTCATAGCTGTCAATTTGTCAAAAATTATTTTTTCGCAATAACATTTCTTCATGCAAATGTCCAATGGGTGTACATCATGTAGGCATGATATCAAATTGTTCCATCAAAAACTGTGGTAGGAGTTGATCATCATTTAGGCATAATATCAAAAAGTTCCAACAAAAACTGTTGTAGGAGTTGATCGGCCCGTAAATGCACTATCTTCACTGTATACAAAAGCCATCAAGAATTATAAAGGGAAGTAACTCAAAAGGGACTGGCCCCTAGCCCTTAATTTTTGCATGTAAATATTTGCCCCATAGATATACAGATGCCTGCAAAGTTTCATGAAATTTCATCAATGGGTCTTCAAGATATTAAAGAAACAAAACGTTACGGACGTACGGATGGACACACGGACGGACGCACGCACGGACGGGCGGACAACGTGAAAACAGTATACCACCCTTAAAACTTTGTTTTGGCGGGGGGTATAAATATTGATTTTTCACTAAGTCAAGGGCAGATAACTCTGCAGTCAAGGGAATTCGAACTCATCCGAGATGTTATGGCTATCCTTGTTACTTGCAAGTATAAGATCCGATCAAAATTGAAAGCGCTGGAGTGGCCACAACATTAAATATTGATTTTTCAAACACTCAAGGGCAGATAACTCCGCTTACAGAGGTCGGATCTGGTCCAAATTCAAACTCATCCGAGATGTTACGAATGTCCTTGTTACTTCCAAGAATAAAGAAGATCCGGATAAAAATGAAGGCGCTAGAGTGGCCAAAACACTAAATATTGATTTTTCACACAGTCAAGGGCAGATAACTCTGCAATCAAGGGTTGAATCTAGCTGAAATTCGAACTCATCCGAGATGTTATGGCTATCCTTGTTACTTCCAAGTATGAAGAAGATCCGATCAAAATTGAAGGCACTAGAGTGGCCACAACACAAAATAATAAGAGCTGTCGCAGGACAGCGTAGCTCGCCTGACTTGTGCTTTGCCACTACATCTGTTAAAATCTATGACCCATGACCTTGACCAGGTCAAGGTCACTCAGGTGGGTCATGATGGTACAACATAAAACTTCAGACCAATGCAAAGTATCAACTTGATCAATCTACATGTTCAAGAGATATAGACTTATAAAAACATTAACCAAAACTTAAGCACAAAACTTCCAAGTCCGTGACCCTGACCTCAAGGTCATCCAGGTGAGTTGTGATGTACAGCATAAAACCTGAGACCAATATCTATCAACATGCAAGTATCAACTTTATCCATCAAAATTCAAGAGATTTAGACTTTAACCAAAAAAATTAACACAAAATTTCTAAGTCTGTGACCTTGACCTCAAGGTCACCCAGGGTAGGTCATGATGGTACTGCATAAAACTTCAGACCAATATCTAGCAACATGTAAAGTATCAACTCAATCCATCAATATGGTCAAGAGATAATGAATTACAAAAACTTAAACCAAAAACTTAAACACAAAATTTCTAAGTCCGTGACCTTGACCTCAAGGTCACCCAGGGTGGGTCATGATGGTACTGCGTAAAACTTCAGACCAATATCTAGCAACATGCAAAGTATCAACTTGATCCATCAACATGGTCAAGAGATATAGACTTTAAAAAAACTTTAACCGAAAGTGTGACGCGGACGTACACGTAAACGTAAACGTAAACGGGAACAACCGAGGTGACTGCAATAGCTCTATGCACTTCGTGCAGGCGAACTAATAATGATTTTTCAAACACTCAAGGGCAGCTAACTCCACAGTCAGAGGTCGGATCTGGCTGAAATTCGAACCCATCCGAGATATTATGGTTGTCCTTGTTACCTGCAAGAATGAAGAAGATCCAATGAAAAATAAAGGCGCTAGAGTGGCCACAACATTTTTCCCATTATAAGTCTATGGGGATTTTTCTAGACGCTCAAGGGCAGCTAACTCCACAATCTGAGGTCGAACCTGGCCAAAATTCGAACTGATCCGAGATGTTATGGTTGTCCTTGTTACCTGCAAGAATGAAGAAGATCCAATCAAAAATGAAGTTGCTAGAGTGGCCACAACATTTTCCCCATTATAACTCAATGGGAGCTATCTGTTGCCATGGAAACCAGAGTTCTGATCCGCTCTGGCCCAAAACCTAATACAACCTTTCCCCCTCCTCAATGCTGCTTCATGTAAAATCTGACTGCAATCGGCCAGCTAGTCTCAGAGATATTCAAGATTGAAAGTGTGAACGCACGGATGGACGGACACACGGACGGACACACGGACGGACGGACGGATAACGGCTCGACAACCATACTATAAGCTCACCTTGTGAGCCTTTGGCTCAGTGAGCTAATAATGCTATAGTGACTTTGCTGCTAACCCAAAGCAGTCTGACACACAGGGTCCTCTTTACAGCAATCATGGCAGCGTAGAACACTTAACAATGGTTCTTATCAGAATACTAACCAAGGTGTGTTGAGCATGAGGTAAACTCCATAGCATCAGCTGGCGATACCACTAAGTTACTCCACTGATGCTTGCGATTTCACTGCATTTCTGCAAATTTCTTGAATGCCACGAGAACACTATGGAAATGCCACTCTGATGTGACAAGGCTTTAAGAAAACAGACCAATCAACAGCTGAATAATTCTTTGCTAGAATGAGCAGCAGCATGAAAAAACATGACTTTTGCATTTACTCAAAAGAAAGCTGCACATCAGGTGCACAGTGCACAGCTGATCAGCAGTTTTGTTTTTGCTTCCTAGAAAGTGATCAACAGTCCACTCCCTTTTACCTTTACATGTACAGATGCAAAATTTCAAGCATTGTACCATCTACTGTGTGGTTGTATAAATGGCTTAGTTTTATGTGCCAAGCCTTGTTGGAAACACTGGAGACCAGGCTCTGAGGTTATAAAACACTTTTCATGCTCAACCCAAGTGAGACTGAATTTCAAATTGCTCATATTTACTGAAATAGCCCCCAGTATTAATTGCAATTTTAACTACATATCACCATGGTCAGTAATTTTATATCCTACTTACAAATGTTAAAATGCTGTTTAACAATATTAATGAGAAGGATAAATTTAAGTCTCAGTTGAACATGAAAACCATGTAAATGCTCACCTACGATCTTTTGTATATACCAATAAACATGTTTGAATATTTTGGAAAATAGCCCCAGTAAAAGGGGCACATGAAGCCCTGGGGCCTTTTTTTTTCAGAATAATCAATATCCTGCAAGTTTGCCCTTCAAATGACTTTTTAACAGATTTAGGCATTCAAATGCATAGGCCAGGTCATCACAGGGTCATGATTTATATACACATTGTAGTACTTGAGACATCAATGCTTCATGCCAAGTTTCGTTGAAATCTGTACATCAGTTCCAGAGAAGAAGATTTTTGAAGGGTTTTTACCATATATTGGCATGGTGGCCATCTTGGTCATGTGACCTGGATTAACAATGTTTGAATATTATGGTAATATACATGTATATTGCCCCGTGATGGGGGCAGTCGAGCCCCTGGGGTCCAATTTGTTTTTAGATTCTTTAATATTCCGTCCTACTGCTCATTTCCTGCAAGATTTTCCCTTAAAATGACATTTTAACAGTTTTCCCTATTCAAATGCAAAGGCGACCTATGCTGACCGTGCCCTAAAATAGGTCAAGGTCATCACAGGGTGATGATATATATATACATTGTAGTAATTGAGTCATTGTTGCTTCATGCCAAGTTTCGTTGAAATCGGTAAACCAGTTCTGGAGAAGTTTACCATATATGGACATGGTGGCCATCTTGGTCATGGGCAGATCCAGAGGGGGAGACAGAGGGTCTGGACCTCCTCGGAATTGCCAGATTATTAATTTTTGCCATGCTGAAATTTTCTGTCAGACCCCTTCTGGGAATTTGGACCCCCCCCACCCCTGAGAAAATTTTCTGGATCCGCGCATGTTGGTCATGTGACCTCGATTAATCAGTTTAAATTGGTTCTCACGTCCCATAAATGCTTCATATAAAATTTGGCTTTGATTGGCCAAGGGGTTTCAGAGAAAAGATATTTGAAAATGGTGAACGACAACGGACGGACGCCGGGTGGCTGCCTATCCTATAAGCTCACCTGTGAGCCTTCAGCTCAGGTGAGCTAAAAAGTTTAAGAAACTTGAGGCCTGTTTTCTCATGACATAATGCTGGGCATTCTTAGAAATCTTGAACTGTCTTAGACAAAATGACCATTTATGACAGCAATTGTTCCTTTGGGGCACATTTGGACACAACCAATGGTAGAAAATGATACTGTAGGGACGTAAATTGCCAGACATCAAATAAATGTGTTTGGAAGCTTTTAAATTTTTTTAGAATGCTATGCTAAGCTTATAGCTAGATTAAGTAAGAGATTCTTTATGACTTGATACAGCTTAACCCATAAAAGCCTTTTCATGAGACTCAGTCAAACAGAATAGCCCCAGATGTGACACTGCAGAACGCAGCGTCCCATCAGGGGCTATTCTGTTTGCTTGGAAGAATTTAATCAAAACAATGAATAAAACGTTTGTTTATGACAATGTTATTGCACAGCTGTATGTGTCTATAATGCACTAGTCATTTGTAACCAAGCCCCCCCCCCCCCCCCCCCCCCCCCACAGCCTGCTATCTTTTCATGTCACGGCCCTTTTTGCCTATATAAGGCAAACCCCGGGTTTTTCCCCCATACTGCCATGCCAAAACTTTGGTCAAAGCCCAGCTCATTTCCACCGCTATTCCCTCCCCAGGTGTGGGTGGGGGGCTGGGGGGGGGGGGTTACAAGTAACTAGTGATTAAGCAGCTGCCCATTGATCAGACTCATCTACTTAAAGTCCAAGCATAATTGATGGGCATTGTCCTATAGTGAGACAGGCTCAAATCAGTTTCATTTCTATTTGTCATTTCTATGATATAAGCCACATCATGAAAAAAAAGAGATCACGGGGTAACTGCACAGCAGATCAGCGCCTTTGTTTTCTCTACAGTGATAGTACAACTCCTCCTCTACTTATACTCAAAATTTCAGGTTTCTAGCTTTCTTCTATGGGTGTACAGGCCGATTTGTGTCAGACCTGGTTGGAAATCTTGAGAAATGTTTTTTTTTGCGTCGCGGCTCATATGCAGACTGTTGCACAGTACAACTGTCAATTCAACATCTTCCAGAAACTGCATTTTTCAAAATCTCACTTTTTTGAAAGACCTCAAGAAAAATGTTACCATGTCATGATTTTGCATTCCAAAAGTCTTAAAAAGTGCCACAAAAATTTGAAAATCAGTCAACAAATAAATATTTTATACCAGAAAATAATTTTGAATAGGGCTTTTTCTATTGTAAAACTGTCAGCAAGGGAAGTAACTATTTTCCCAGGAAAAATCTGTATTCGTAATTTTTCATTTAAAATGCTCCAAACCAAAACAAAATTGTACTGTATGCATAGCTAAGCTACAGACTCTTTAAATTTTTCCACAGACTTGCTTGATTTTCAATTTTAATGTGTTTGGATTACCTCCCTTGAGCATGCAAAACTCCAATTCAAAATAATTTTTGGGTATAATTATTTTATTAGTGAACCGATTTTCAAAATTTTTGAAGCACTTTTTACAACTTTTGGGTTGCAAAAAGATGACATGGTCATACTTTTCTTGTGGTGATTCAGAAGTGAGATTTTGAAAAAATGCAGTTTCTATAAGATGGTGTACAGACAGAAGACAAGATCTGCTGATGTATACAGTGCAGTCCAGTAACATTGCGCACCTAATATATTTCATGCCAGGTCTGACGTCAGATATAAACACTGACTAACATCACTTACCATGAAACATTTTAGTGGTTCAATTATTAAGTGTAAAAAATCATAATATGAAATGTTAGCAATTTCTATCAGCTTTAGAAATATTGTGGCTTATGCACCCCCCTTGAAAACATGAGGACCAATGGTCCTGTAAACGCTCACCTGAGAACCAAGATATGCAAGCTAAGCTGACCTTGCCATAAAATAGGTCAAGGCCATCCAAGGGTCATGATTTATACAAACTTTGTAGAGCTGTATTCATTGATGCTTCAGGCCAAGTTTCAAAGGCCTTCTGGTTCTGAAAAAGATTTATAATGGTTTTTGCTATTTATAGCCATGGCAGACATCTTGGTCATGTGACCTTGACCATTTATATGACATTCATTCTCCCTTCCTAAGAATACTCAACAAGATGTTTGGCTTTGATAAGCCAAACAATTTCAGAGAAAAAGATCTTTGAATATTATGGTAATATACATGTATATTGCCCCGGGGTGGGGGCAGACTTGCCCCTGGGGTCCTTTTTTCAGAATCATAAATATTCAGTCCATTTGCCCATTTCCATAAAGTTTTTCCCATCAAATGACATTTTGAAAATTTTCCCCATTCAAACGCATGGGCGACCAATGTTGACCTTGCCGTAAAATAGGTCAAGGTCATCCCAGGGTCATGATTTATATAAATTTTGTAGAGCTCCTCCCCCTGATGCTTCATGCCAGGTTTCAAAATCATAGGCCTTCTGGTTCTGGAGAAGAAGATTTTTAAAGGTTTTTGCTATTTATAGCCATGGCGGCCATCTTGGTCATGTGACCTTGACTACTTATATTAACTTTCATTCCCCCATCCTAAGGATACTTCATATAAAATTTGGCTTTGATTGGTTGAGCGGTTACTGAGAAAATTAAGTTTAACATTTAATTTGTAAATGACCTTTGGCCAAGGTCAAGAAATGACCTTGACCTTTAATACTTACATCACTTCATGAGCTCAAAATGTTGTCTGTATCTACCAACTTTCAGGTCACAGGCTACAAAACTTGACCTTGCCGTAAAATAGGTCAAGGTCATCCCAGGGTCATGATTTATATAAATTTTGTAGAGCTCCTCCCCCTGATGCTTCATGCCAGGTTTCAAAATCATAGGCCTTCTGGTTCTGGAGAAGAAGATTTTTAAAGGTTTTTGCTATTTATAGCCATGGCGGCCATCTTGGTCATGTGACCTTGACTACTTATATTAACTTTCATTCCCCCATCCTAAGGATACTTCATATAAAATTTGGCTTTGATTGGTTGAGCGGTTACTGAGAAAATTAAGTTTAACATTTAATTTGTAAATGACCTTTGGCCAAGGTCAAGAAATGACCTTGACCTTTAATACTTACATCACTTCATGAGCTCAAAATGTTGTCTGTATCTACCAACTTTCAGGTCACAGGCTACAAAACTTCCTGAAAAATTCAATGTTTTCACTTTTTTCCATTGAAAAGCCTATGTAACCAAAATTGAGCTTGCCGTAAAATAGGTCAAGGTTAATCCAAGGTCATGATTTATATAAACTATGATGGGCCAGAGTCCCCGATGCTACATATCAAGTTTTGTTAAAATCGGTCCACCGGTTCCAGAGAAGAAGATTTTTTTATGGTTTTTACCATATATGGGCATGGCGGCCATCTTGGTCATGTGACCTGGATCATTTATATAAACTTTCGTTCCCCCTTCCTAAGGATGCTCCACATGAAGTTTGGCTTTGATTGGCCCAGTGGTTTCAGAGGAGAAGATCTTTGAAATTGTGGACAGACGGACTGACGGACGACAGACGACGGACGGACGCCGGAGCATGGCCATCCTATAAGCTCACCTTGTGAGCCTTCGGCTCAGGTGAGCTAACCAGAGGACCAATGGTCCTATAAACGCTCACCTGAGATCTGCTGTATATACGAATGTTATAGAAAATAGTCCCAGTATAGGGGCAGATGAAGCCCTTGGGCCATTTGTTTTTCAGAATAATCAATATACTGTCCATACAAGTTTTTTCCCTTCAAATGACATTTTAACAGTTTACCCATTCAAATACATAGGCAACCCATGTTGACCTTGCCTAAAATAGGTCAAGGTCATCACAGGGTCATGATTTATACATACATTGTAGTACTTGAGTCATCGATGCTTCATGCCAAGTTTCTTCGAAATCGGTCCACCGGTTCCGGAGAAGAAGATTTTTGAAGGGTTTATACCATATGTGGGCATAGCTGCCATCTTGGTCATGTGACCTTGATTATATTTATATACACATTGATTCCCCCATTCTATAGATGCTTCACATGAAATATGGCTTTGATTTACCAAGCAGTTTCAAAGGAGAAGATGTTTGAATATTATGGTAATATACATACATGTATAATGCCCCGGGGCTGGGGCAAATGAGCCCCTGGGGGTCCAATTTTTTTCAGAATCATTAATATTCAGTCCTACTGCCCATTTCCTGCAAGACTTTTACTTTAAATGACATTTTAAAGGTTTTTCCCATTCAAATGCATTGGCGACCTATGTTGACCTTGTCGTAAAAGAGGTCAAGGTCATCCAAAGGTCATAATTTATGAACACATTGTAGTACTTTAGTCCCCAATGCTTCATGCCAAGTTTTGTTGAAATCGGTCCATTGGTTCAGGAGAAGAAGAATTTTAAAGGGTTTTTACCATATATGGGCTTGGCGGCCATCTTGGTCATGTGACCTGGATTATTTATAAACACACTGATTCCCCCTTCCCATAGATGCTTCATATAAAATTCGGCTTTGATTGGCCAAGTGGTTTCAGAGAAGAAGATCTTTGAATATTTTTGTAATATCCATGTATATTGTCCCGGGGTGGGTCAGACCAACCCCTGGGGTCCAAATGTTTTTCAGAATTGCCTACCTTCAGTCCATTTGCCCATTTCCTGCAAGATTTGCCTTTCAAATGACATTTTAAGAATTTTCCCCATTCAAATGCATGGGCGACCTATGTTGACTTTGCCGTAAAATAGGTCAAGGTCATCCAAAGGTCATAATTTATAAACACATTGTAGTACTCTAGTCCCCGATGCTTCATGCCAAGTTTCGTTGAAATCGGTCCAGTGGTTCCTGAGAAGAAGAATTATGAAGGGTTTTTACCATATATGGGCATGGCGGCCATCTTGGTCATGTGACCTGGATTATTTATGAACACATTGATTCCCCCTTCCCATAGATGCTTCATATAAAATTTGGCTTTGATTGGCCAAGTGGTTTCAGAATAGAAGATCTTTGAATATTTTTGTAATATACATGTATATTGCCCCGGGGTGGGGGCAGACCAACCCCTGGGGTCCAAAGTTTTTTCAGAATTACCTACCTTCAGTCCATTTGCCCATTTCCTGCAAGATTTGCCTTTCAAATGACATTTTAACAATTTTCCCCATTCAAATGCATGGGCGACCTATGTTGACCTTGCCGTAAAATAAGTCAAGGTCATCCAAAGGTCATAATTTATAAACACATTGTAGTACTCTAGTCCCCGATGCTTCATGCCAAGTTTCGTTGAAATCAGTCCAGTGGTTCCGCAGAAGAAGAATTTTGAAGGGTTTTTACCATATATGGGCATGGCGGCCATCTTGGTCATGTGACCTGGATTTTTTATAATCTCATTGGTTCCCCCTTCCTATAGATAATTCATATAAAATTTGGCTTTGATTGGCCAAGCGGTTTCAGAGAAGAAGATCTTTGAAAATGGTGGACGACGGACGGACGGACGGACGGACGGACGCCGGATCATGGCCATCCTATAAGCTCACCTTGTGAGCCTAATGGCTCAGGTGAGCTAAAAATGGAGGCAATTTGTCCCCTAACATTGCGCACTGCTTAATCAAATGTATAATTTATAGCAACCTGCAATATATCCACAGCAGTTGTATTTCTGTCAATACATATGACACCCATGTGACAAATTACAAACAAGAAAGTTCAAAGAAAATCATGCATGCTGTGTATGGTGGCACAAAAATGTCACCACACAGTATTTCAAAATTAAACAAAATCACATAATTGTGCTAAATTATTCAATCAGAAAGGAAGAAAAATCATTTTTGACTTTAAATTAATCTTGGTGTAACATATGAGACAATAGCATTGGTAGTCCAATATTGTTTGAAATCTGTTTGACATGCCATATGCGCAATGTTGCGGGCCGCGCAATTTTAGGAGACCCGACTGTACCTATAATGATACAACAAGACAAGCTATGCTGATGTACACCTACAGTGATACAACTAGACAAAATCTGCTGATGTATACCTACAATGATACAACTAGACAAGATCTGCTGATGTATACCTACAATGATACAATTAGACAAGATTTGCTAATGTATACCTACAATGATACAACTAGACAAGATCTGCTGATGTATACCTACAATGATACAACTAGACAAGATCTGCTGATGTATACCTACAATGATACAACAAACAACCTCTGCTGATGTATACCTACATAGATACAAATAGACAACCTCTGCTGATGTATATCTACAATGATACAACTAGACAAGTTCTGCTGATGTGTACCAACAATGATACAACAAACAACCTCTGCTGATGTATACCTACAATGATACAATTAGACAAGCTCTGCTGATGTATACCTACAATGATACAACTAGACAAGATCTGCTGATGTATATCTACAATGATACAACTAGACAAGCTCTGCTGATGTAAACCTACAATGATACAATTAGACAAGCTCTGCTGATGTATACCTACAATGATACAACTAGACAAGCTCTGCTGATGTGTAAACATACCTACAATGATACAACTAGACAAGCTCTGCTGATGTACAATGATACAACTAGACAAGATCTGCTGAGGTCTGTTGCATTCTGATCTAGTGCCCGTAAGTGTCTATGTTCTGTCATGTCTACAAAGAACAAAACTTAGACACCATGAAATGTAAGAGCACTTTTGTGACAGCAATATAATAATATCCTCTCAAATAATAGCAACCCCGATCCTATACACCAGACTGCTTAGTTGACTGAGAACAAGGGAAAATAGAGTGTCTGGGTTTTTTTCTTCAATGCCTTCTACAAGCAGTGTATGGTCTCTAATGTTTGACTGCTGGAACTGAAATAAATCTGCCCTCCTGGCACCGAGGTTATAAAACTTTTTTCATGCTCAGCTCAGCCGAGACTAAAATTTATCCTGCTCATAAATGTTCAAATGCCAGCAATTGTTGGCATTTTAACATTTATTAGCAGGATTAATTACTGGCACTAAACCATCATTTTCAATATATCAGGGCTATTTTGGTATTTATGAGCAGTTTCAATTTTATGCTTTGTTGAGTTGAGCATGAAAAAAGTTTTATATCCTCGGGAACTGTTGTCCCCATTTATATTCTTATGCGCTGTGATAACCGTATCATTATGTGACACAGCTTAGAAGAATAGACTCAAGATAGTCATAAACCATAACACACCGTAGCTCAAAGCAACAAAAAGATTTGAGACTTCTGCAAGAAACAAATAAAATGGTACGAGATGCGAGGTCTTAACAAAACTTTACACTAGACAAGATCAGTAGCTTGCAGTGTTATTCATTGGCAACCTGTTGCACTACAGACAATCTTCAAGTTTATACATGCATATCAAACTTATGTTCACTATTCAGCCATTATATGATGTTTATATTATTTAATCATTGGTAAAGTTCTAAAACAATTCCCAAACAAGGATAAGCAATCAGCGGGCGGAAAATCAATGCAAGGGAAGCTTGTTCATGGATTAAGCCATAAAGTAGCCATCAAAATGATATACACAAGTGAATTTTATAGATTCTTTAGCACCAGAGACATAATATTATGAGCTGTGCAATGAGAAAACCTGTTTAAAACAATGATGTAGTTAGGTCACAACATTTATAGATTCTTGACCTAATTCTAGACCAGAGGACCAATGGTCCCGTAAACACTTACCTGAGATTTACTATATACTCAAAACCATGTCCTTGTGCATAACACGAAGTCAAACTTGGACAGAGAACATATAATTAATCTTCAATCCATTTGCCATTTTCTGCAAGTTTCCACCATTATATGGCATTTTACAAAATTTCCCCATTCAAATGCAAAGCGACCTAAGTTAACCTTGTCATAAAATAGGTCAAGGTCATGCCAAGGTCATGATTTATATAAACTTTGTATAGCTCCAAATCATAAAATCATAGGTCTTCTTACTTTGAAGGGAAGATTTTAAAAGGGTTTTAATATTTATAGCCCTGGTGGCCATCTTAGTCATGTGACCTGGATCATTTATAAATAAACATTCATAATCCCTTTGCAAGATTTAGGCTGAATATGAAGTTAACTTTGGTCTTGCAGATTGGCTAAGTTGTTTCAGAGAAGACAATGTTTGAATGTAACATAAATGTACATGTATAAAGGCCTGGAGCAGTGGCAGACAACCCTGAGGGGCCAAATTGTTTCATAAATATAGAATTTTCTACCCATTTGCTAAGGATGCTCCACATGGAGTTTGGCTTTGATTGGCCAAGCGGTTTCAGAGAAGATCTTTGAAAATGGTGGACGACGACAGACTCATATATGAGCCACGGCATGAGAAAACCAGTCTCGGGGCCCGTACTGTCTTAGAAAAAGGCTAAAAGCTTGAAATACTGGATATAGGAAGAAAAGGAATTGTACTATCCATATAGCGAAACAAAGATGCTGATCCACTGTGCAGTTTAACTGCACAGCTGATCTGCGCCTTTGATTTAGCATAGGCAATAATCCCGTTTTCTCATGACAATAAACATGAAAATAAAATATCTGCCAAGCAAAATCCTGTCTTTAAGCTTTTCCCCATTCTGTTATTTTGTTACAGATTTCCCTCATTATACTAATAACTGTACTTATTAAACTAGCACAAAACAAAAGTTTTGTTGTTTTTGTCTGCAAATGGAGTTTCAACAGAGTTTCCACTTACCTTCCACATGATAAACAAAATGATAGCCAAACTAGGATTGTTTTATATGAGCTGTGACGCGAGAAAACTGGGCTTTGGGGTCTCCTACCAGGTTTGGCACAAACTGAGCTGTACAAGCACAGGAGATGGCAAGAGACTGGAATTTAGGTAGAGGAATTGTACTAACTGTGTAGCTAGAACAAAGTGGCTGATCAGTTGTGCAGTTACTGCACAGCTGATCTGCACCTTTGTTTTCGCATATGCAAGTCTGGTTTTCTCATGAAATGGCTCATATTGTTTTCTGTGATGCTTTATTAATGAGCTAGGAAGGTTAATACTTGTTGTTAAATCATAAAAGGGTGTGGACTAAGCCCTCCAGTGGTTTCTTTGCAAACTGTTCAAAGGCAGCTCCTCATTCTATCTGTGTATTCTGTCTACCTTGTACTATTAGTCCCCTTTGTATTTGGTTGATACTAACAGGTTGGCTACCTTATTGGGGAAAGAGCTAGTCATCTTGCTCTTCATGCCTTTTGTAACATTTTTTGCTGTGGAGTCTAGGTTGGAATTTTAATTTAAATTGTATCAATTCCTGTGCCTTCACATAATTCTTACTTTACCCAAAGCAAGGGAACATATTGTATACAGTATTTCAAAAGACTGCTGAGACCAACTATAATATGCAGCATTTAATAAAATGCTTAATCTTGAATAACCATAATTATTCATCCTACTATATAGAGTGCACAGCGGTCCGTTTTACAAAATGGTCTCAAAACACTAAATAGGTGATATGAAATACGTGTCTCCACCAGCTTACAATAACAACATCCAAATGTTGAACTACAAAAACCTCTTTTTTTTCAACTTTGACAACATGAAACTATGAATAAACTACAACACATGAAACTATGAATAAACTACAACATAAAACTATGAATAAACTACAGCATGAAACTATAAATAAACTACAACATGAAACTATAAATAAACTACAGCACCACCATTCAAACTCTGACAACATCAGTAAGTTGTATGCTTGACATGGTGAGATCCATTAATAATTGTTAAGGGCTAACAGACAGCTGTGGAACTGTAATCTGCTATCATAAAAGTGAGCTATATAAAGGCATAGTGATTGTGAACCAGTCAAATCAAAGCTGATAGTGTCGATTTCAAACAAATATAAAATCTTGATATTGGCTGTACTTTAACACAAAATAGTTTGTAGGGGATACTACAATCCCTCTTCTTCTTAAATCTGAAATTTAAAGCTTCTAGCCTTTTCTGTGACTTTACAGGTGGATATGTATTGGACCTGGTTGAAAACCCTGAAGACCGTTTTTCTCTTGACGCGACTCAAATAATAAGTGACAACAACAACACTTGTAAATGTTCATGCACCTGATATACAATAAAATCGGTCAAGGTCATCATTTGGTCATCTTGACCAGTCCTGTTAATAACACCATTTCATTATAACATGTCCATTGCATCACAGCCATTGTAGACCAATTTTGCTATATTATCTTACATTTTTTTGTATTAAAAAATAAAATTTCATTTGAAAATTTTGATGTTTTTAGATTTTTGTTCAAAACATTGTATTGTGGGCGGTTCCAACAAGCTAATTTACCAACAATCAATGTTTTGGATAAAAAAAACAACAAAATAGGTAAACCCTTGCAAACCCCAGTTTTTCTATATAAGAGAGGGGTTTTAAAGGGGTTATACATTTCACAGACATATCTTCCTGATGTGACAGCCCAGACTAGTATGCAGAGGGCTAAACTTTTCAGAAACATATCTTCTATCCATCTGCCCATTTTCTGCATTCAAGTTTCACCAATTAAGTGACATTATAACAGTTTTCCCCATTCACTAAGATGACCTTGCCTTGAATAGGTCAAGGTCATTCCAGGGTCACAATTTCAATAAACAATGTGCAGCCTGAATCTCCAATGCTACATTCAGTTTCAAAATCATTGGACTTCAGGTTCTAAAGATGATTGAGTTTAAAGGTTTTAACAGTATATTGGCATGGTGACCACCTTAGTCTTGGTCATGTGAGCTGGACTTTCTTTTTACATAACTTTCATTGAATGCTTTATAATAACATGAATTGCTGTGCAGTTCAAGAGAGGAATTTCTTTGAAAGTGTAATGGACAGAAGGCAATGGATGACAGACAGATGTTTGAGCATGGGTATATACTGTACAATTACTTTCAGCTAAGGTGAGATAACTATTACCACAACATCAAAATTAACAAAACAAGCCTATGAATGGAGAATTTTTCGAAAAATTTTCAGTCCAAAAATTTTGATATTTTTCTTATTTTTGCTCAAAACATAGTTTATGTGCACAAAATAAGAACCACCTCTGTGAAGCATATCTTATGAGTACCCATGCACAATCTATGTTTTGGAAGAAATTGTGTATCCATGGAATATACACACCAATTTCACATAAAAATGGAGTTTGTGGGGGTATCCATTACACAGACCTGTTTTCATGCTGAAAATCCACTGACAACATCGACATAGTAGCAATTTACAAAGGCTGCATTACCTGTAATAGCGGAAAGTGAATTACTGACAGACTGTGAAGTCCGCAGTGATGGTGCACTCCTTGATGGGCTCTCGAAACCAGGCACAGCACCTTAACACAAAACAACAACACAGTTTGTCAAACAGGGGTACATTCAACAATAATAACATAACTTTATTCAACAATAATAACATAACTTTCCTAACTTTCCACAATTCACAGTAGACCAGGCCCCGAGGTTATAAAACTTTTTTCATGCTCAGCTCAACTGAGACTAAAACTTATCCTTTTCGCTTCCTCAATGCACCCTTATTCAGGGATCCTCCCAGGGGCGGGAATATATGGCCCCACCCATTTGGGCCTTAAGAAATAGGCTATTAATTTGACTACAGCAAAGCTTATATGCTACTGACTGACCATCTGATTACTGGTCAACTGCTCTGATTTGAGCATGCCCAGGAAAAGTGGTTCAAGTCAAATCATCCATAGATACAATGTAAAAGCATTTGTGGCTTACTTAGATGGTTATATTTTAAGCACTTGTTGGATGTCATGACATCCTCATTTTGGCCCACAAAATGGAGGCAACGTCCGGACATGACCATAGATGTGGACTTAAGGGACGTTAAGCAGCAATTCAAACAAACAAAAATTTATACTGGATAAATTACTGGCTTTGATGTTCTAAACTGAACATTTCAATTCATTTGGGCTATTTCAGTATTTATGAGGAATTGAAACTTCATGCTCAGCTCAGAGTTGAACATGAAAAAAGTTTAATAACATCGGGGCCAGATATGGGGCGTATCTGATGATAAATGATGATAATTCAGGGATAAGTTTGCTTATTTCTTAATAAACCCATGTTTTTAGTGCTAATTATGAGCATTGCCTCATCAAGTCCAATCTAGTGAGAACCCACAACATAGGTTTTTATGAAGAACTTACAAAAATCATCTTTCAGCTATCATCAACTACTCCCTTATCTGGCCCTGAGATTTATAAAACTTTTTTCATGCTCAGCTCAGACTAAAATTTATCCTGTTCATAAATGCCATGTTAAAATGCCAACAATTGTTGGCATTTTGTCATTAATGAGCAAGATAAATTACATGCTTTGATGATCTTAACCTGAAATTTCAATTTATTTTGGCTATTTCAGTATTTGTGAGCAGTTTAAATTTCATGCTCAGCTGAGTTGAGCTTGACAATATTTTTATAACCTCGGGAGTCAGGGACCTGGTCTGCTTGACTTATTTAATAGATCTAATTATCAAATGCTTTAGGAGAGTTTCAGAATTCATTGTTACTAATCACGCTGCAACGCAGAAAACTTGATATTCAGGTCTAACACAAAAAGTCCTGTGAAACCACAGAAGATGGCTAGAAGCTTGAAATCTGTGATAATATCTGTTGCCGCACAGCTGATCTGTGCATTTGTTTTCTTAAAGTCTGAGGTCCAGTTTTCTCATGACATGGCTCGAACAGTGAATGACCTGACTAAAAAGCATCGAACAGTGAATGACCTGACTAAAAAGCAAAGAGTAGTCAGATACTTCTGATCTGTGTCTGCACTGCCCGTCTTTGGATCATTACTTGTTTGAAAAATTAGGATCGCAACAACAGTTTTAAGGATATTACACCAAGCAAAGACTGACTGCACCTATAATTATAAACTTATGCAAATTACTTCAGCTTTTCTCAACAAAATATATGTATGAGCACATCATGAGAAAACCAACAAATTGTTCATGTTCAGTAATGGCATCAGAGTGATGAGACGCCCAATTCCACAGATGATGAAGAACTACAAAGATGCCTGTAAATCAGAATTTTCCTGATAATTAAAGGACAATACCTGAACCTTTAAAACTTGTTTGTTTTTGTTTGAGTTGTGGCTTAGCTTCCCAGTCAACAGCTATGGTCATGTCGGGACACTGCCTCTATTTTGTGTGGCTTAGCTTCCCAGTCAACAGCTATGGTCATGTCGGGACACTGCCTCTATTTTGTGGGACTTTTAACCAAAATTAGGATGTCATGACATCCAACAGGTAATTCAAATATACGTGACCAGCCTACTAGGCTTATATGTATGGATGGCTTAACTTGAACTACTTTTACCGGGCAGGCTCAGACATGAGTAGTTAACCAGTAATCAGGTGGTCTGTCAGTAGCGTATACACAAGCTTTGCCTGGAGGCACAAGCAGCCCAACTATTTCTTCAGGCCCCAATGGGCGGGGGCCCATATTCCCATCCGACCACCCTTAAAACTTGTAAATTGAAAGTACTAACAATGTTCTGTAAGTGACACTATTGACCGGTATATCCAAGTGATCTGAATCAGGCCTTTACCAGTCTAACATGCCATAATTGGGATGAAACATTCTACTATAAGAAGTTTGAGTAATCTATTATTAAACAGAATCGTCTGTAAATAAACCCCACTCAGTCATTAGACGCTTATTGATTCCCTTCCTGAACAATCATTACAGACTTCAGAGTTGATGTGAGCCGTGACACGAGAAAACCAGGGTTTCTGACCAGGTCTGACACCAACTGTTCTGTGCAGCTACAGTAGATGACTGAAAGCTTGAAATTGTACTATCTGAGTAACAAAAATAAAGGCGCTGATCTGCGTCTTTGTTTTCACATCTGCAAAAATCTGGTTTTCTCATTATGCGGCTCATATAATAATGGCTCCAATATGGAAGATTACAGTCCGCCACAAAACATTAGAACTGAAGACCACCACTGCACTTTGAATTGATAATGCACCAGTCATTTGCAACCACGGCCCCCTCTGGGCCGGGAAATAGCGGGGATATTGACTTTACCATTTGCAAAGCCCAGGTATAAGCCCTGCACTGCGGGGACTTCTTTTCAGTAAAATCCCTGCAAAAAGCCCCTGCACTGCGGGGATTTTCCCAAAATTTCGGCCCATTTACCGTAAAAATGTATTTATTTATAAAATGCAAAGCGAATGAAAACAATAGATTAGGCGTTAGTACTTAGCGATTTTTCAGTCCATATCTTCTGTACACAAACTACAGTAGCAGTCTTTCGGTCGTATAAATCTTGACTATGGTGGATAAAAAAAGTAGCTGGTGAACGTTTATGCACTAAATTTTAGATAACATACGGTATACAAAAATAAACGACAACCAATCAGATTCAGCCGAAATGATGTCATTTCGCTCCTGCTTAATGTTCCCCCGTTGTCTTAGCGAGGCACCACCATACGGTGTATAGTCAATAGTCTTATATAATGTGCTGGTGAAGTTAATTACTAATATATACAGTTTGTAAAACAATTTATGTACACGCTCTTTAACACTGCGAAATCTCGTTCAGTCTTGATATTCTCCTCCTATGAATCTGGTCGATGAACAAAGTTCCAGAAACTCTATGTCCTCGAACCTGTCCACGTACACAGAACAATCCAGGGTGAGATGAGTAAGGAATTCTGGGTTCTGAAGGTCTGAACAAACGTTTACAGGAAGAACTAGCTTATCTTTCAGTTTCTCAACATAAACTTTCCTTTCCTGGGTATAGGCTGAGCATTCTGATATAAAATGTTGCCGAGTTTTTGTGTATTGATTGAATGTAGCTCTATTGCCTTGTAAGGTGTGTGCCAGTGAGAATTTGTGCATTTGAGTTGTGCTCTTATTATCAGTTATGCTATTTCTTACAGTTGCCCATATATGATGAGATTTAATGTATTTGGCATTTTACATATTGCAGCATAAAACAAAGAAATCATTTACAAACAAAACAAAAAAAAAACCTGTCACTTTGGCCAAAGTCTTTCTTCTTCCTCAATAAATATGTTACTCAGTCTATTAAACTGGTCAAATCAAGTTAAGTTTTAAGAGTGAAACAAAAAACTGTTCAAACATTTCTAGTCAGTTATACTGTATTGTTACTCTTTATAGAATAAAAAAGATTTTATTTTACTTATGGCTGTGCTTTTCTGCCCATGTTATAATGTATGATTAAATACAATTTGAAACAAACTTAAATACCCATGCCAGGTACCAAATGAAGACAGCTAGACCAGAAGAAAAGTAAAAATAGAAATAACAGCGTAACATATCCCCATCAATCAGTTGTGCTGGAATGTTCTCTCCACTTGGCTACATTCAAAATTTAGCCACCCATCCTTCACTTGAGATGATGAACAGAAATTTATCGACTCAGAATATAAAGATAGATAGCAACAGAAATTTACCTCCAAAACTGTCAAAGCCTTCCTTTTAAAAGGAAGTCTCGAATCTCGCGATACTTCAAAACACGGCCAAAATTCGGATAAAACACGGTACTGTTGACCGGTAAACCCCGGTCAAAACGCCCCGCTATTTCCCCCGCTGTTTTGGCGGGAATCAAAAGCCCGGCCTTACCACGGCACTGCCGGGACACCTCGAAGGTAAAATCCTGGTACTTTAGCCCCGCTATGCCCCCGCTATCCCCGGCCCCATAGGGGCCGTGGTTGCAAATGACTAGTGCATAAATCAATGCAAGTTTTAGAAATTCTTCTAGAAAAGAAATAAGGCAAAATTAAATTATCCCTGTAATAGGTCACAGTGACCTATATTTGTTGAGGGTCAAGTCAAAGTCACTATCAGGAAATATTGCTGTAAGAAATAGTTATCAAAATAAAAGATAGCCGTATTACAGATTTTAGAATGCAGATTAACTTCCCCTTATAGTTCAAGCTGTCTTTCCTAGTCCCAACTTGTGATAAAGGTGATATTGTCATAAAGTCAGTTTGGCCAAACTTTATTCTTCCTACTTTTTCCACAATTTACTTCTTTTGCAAATAAAAAATGTTACTGCTCTGCATGGTCAGGTTACAATGATCCTAAATTACAGTGTCCAAACCTACTGATCCCTACTGAAACCCATTGTGCACCTATCAACCAATAACCACTTGAACATTTATAGAAAAATTATTTCTATGTAGGCAAGTTGATTGCCAAGAAGTTAAATATTCCATCAATGAATTTTGTATAGATTGTTTGATATTTTAACAACATTGGAAAGAACCTATGGTGTTATTTTGGCTGTACTTAATCTTCCTCCGCTGTAACTGTAAAATGTAATGCCACAAACAAAATAACAACAAGAAAGAAAAGCTCATTACTTGTTTTTCCCTTCACCATGACATAACACAGCCACTCAAAAATAGCTTTTTTATACTTGGTAATCATGGTAATTGATTAGAATGTCCCAATCCCATCTAATTGGGTTGTTCTTTTCCCCCGACTAAGAATGAGGGACTGTCGATAAATTGAAATGTTTGCCGCTATTTTCTGCAATAATCACTTTTTTCTCAAGCTGACAACTTCAAATCAACCTTTTGGTCATGTAAGAAAACCTGATTTTGGTTTGACATAAACTTGGCCCAGGATTGGTTAAAGGCTTGAAATTTCAGAATTAAAGATAACACTTAATACTGAAAACAAAGCATATAACACCTTTAATCCATTACTATTGCATAAATACCAGTGTCACAGGATATTAACACAATTCTCGTGTGCACCTGCAGTTAATATATGGCTTTTATTTATGCTTGTTACCGTGCCCCACGCAGAGTTAACTGAAGTCCACCCAGAACAAGCGTAAGAATGAAAACTTTTACGCCTATAAAAACGTGATGAGGCTGTAAAATATAGTGTGCCTTTATTTCTTTTGTTTTTGCAGAATTTATGCAATAATAGCAATCAAAAATGATTTTGTAATTCATTAACATTCGCTAGGTCCCATTCATTAACATTCGCCAGGTCCCAGGGACCTAGCGAATGTTAATGAAGGGAAAATCATATCTGATCCCTATAATGACAAATGGATTCGCCCATCATTATCATTTGGGTGAATCCACTTCCCTGTTAAGGGGAATCAGGAGTGGTTTTAAAATTTCATTCACTTTTTCAATGAATTTTTTCTAAGCAAACAGAATTGCCCCAGATGGGATGACACATTCTGTGGTGTCGCATCTGGGGCTATACTGTTCACATTGTCCCATAAAAAGGACTACAGACTAACATGAGTTAAAGTTAAAATGTAGCTGTCTGGACGGACATGCAAAATGTGGGTTTGGGTCAAGAAATAGCTTATGTGAGCTGTGTCATAAGAAAATAAGTTTTTCAGTTTTTGCTTCCAGGTCCGACACAAATCGGCCAATATGGTCTCAGAAGGCGGCTAAGAGCTTGAAATTTTGAATGTAAGAAGAAACGATATTGTACTATCTATGGAGTGAAAACAAAGAAGCTGATCAGCTGTGCTGTTACTGCACAGCTCATCGCATCTTTGTTTTCGCAAATGCAAAATTTGGTTTTCTCTCGGCGCATGCAGCTCATATTTTGTATTATGTCTCACTGATTCAGTCATGTTAGAGACTATTAGAGAGGATAGTCTTGTTTGACTGGGATGAAACATCAAGTGGACATTACTCATTAGCATTGTCTCACTGATACATTGATAATAGGTAGCCAAACCACAAGATCTTAATGAAAAAGTCGAATTTAACCCATGAAGTATAACTATATCACCCTGAACCAGACTTCTGATGAGTTGCAATGTTGTTTGGAATTTCTGAGGCAATTCTCTTGGTACTCATCTGTCTCGGCAAATATGCTTCAAGCCGACAATCAAATATGCCTGGTTTTGAACTGGATTTGGGCTTGATTTAATTAAGCTGATTCATGAAAACCTATTTTTCTCATATATGTGAAAACCAAGGCTAAGCTGAGCTGCAAGGTACAACCAACTAACTGGTAACAGTGTGGTTATAGTGTAACCCCTTTGTTTCACTGTAATAACAGATTCTATTACACAATCCCTCTGCTTGGATCTGAAATTTACATATAGTCACCTATTTGCTTTGAAAAAAAAAAAAAACAACTATGGAGGGCACTTAAATTCAATTTAATGCTTTATTTATTAGCTCAGCTCAGCCAAAGGCTCACAGATGAGCTTATAGTATACCCATGCTCCAGGGTCCGTCATTCACAATTTCAAAAACTAGAAAATGTGTTTATGAAACACTATGCCCCCAACTGGTACGTCACTTTCGAGATGTGACAATTTCTGAAAATTGAAAAGTTCAAATTGCACAAAAAAGTGACAAAAAATTAATCTGAGGAGTAAATCCCAACCACATGCATATCTTCAAAGCATGGTCACAATGTCTGTAAAGTTTCAAAAATATCTGTATTAAACTGTACAAGGAGTTGCGCACATAATAGGGTACCCTCTATCCATTCACTAAAATGCCCGTAAAAATGACTAAGTTCAAAATGTAAAAAAATGACAAAAATAATCTGAGGATTATATCCAAATAATATGCATATCTTCAAAGCATGGTCACAACATCTGTAAAGTTTCAAGAGAATCGGCATTAAACTGTAGGAGGAATTGCGCACACAAGGTACCCACTGTCCATTCACTTTCATTGTCAAAATGCCCAAAAAATGGCTAAGTTCAAATTGCTAAAAAGTGACAAAAATTAATCTGAGGATTATATCCAGACAATATGCATATTTTCAAAGCATGGTCAGAACATCTGTAAAGTTTCAAGAGAGTCGGATATAACTGTAGGAGGAGTTGCGCACACAAGGTACCCACTATCTGTTCACTTTATCGAGAATTAAAAAGGGACACAACTCTCACAGAATGGGCCCCTAGCCCCTTGAATTTTCCTGAATAAAAAATATACATGTAGGTCCTCTTAATTTTCATATACAAACTACATACCAAGTTTCAAGATCCTAGCTCTAACGGTTCTTGACCGAGTGTAAGTGTAAATTTTGCACTGGACACGCGGACAGACGCACACAAGGACAGACGGACAGACCCAAACCAATATTCCCCCTCAACTTCTTTGAAGTTGGGGGCATAAAAATCTTCTCCACTGAAACCTCTCGGCCAATCAAAGCCAAACTTCATGTGGAGCATCCTTAGGAAGGGGGAACAAAAGTTTGTATAAATGATCCAGATCACATGACCAAGATGGCAGCCATGGCTATTATATAAAACAGCGAAAACGTTTACAAATCTTCTCCACCAGAACCAGAAGGCCTATGATTTTGAAACATGGCATGAAGCATCAGACAACAGAGCTCAACAAAGTTTGTATAAATCATGACCCTGGGATGACCTTGACCTATTTTACAGCAAGGTCAATGTAGGTCAACGTTGGTCGCCAATGCATTTGAATGGAGAAAATTAGTAAAATGCAATTAAATGGGGGAAACTTGCTGGGAGTATGCAAATGGACAGAAGATTTATGTTCATGAAAACATTTTGCCCCCAGGGGGTGTCTGCCCCTGCCCTGGGGCTATATACAAGCATGTGACCATAATATTCAAACATCATCTTCTCTTAAACCGCTCGGCCAATCAAAGCCAAACTTCATGTGGTGCATTGTTAGGAAGGGGGAATGAAAGTTTATATAAATGGTAAAGGTCACATGACCAAGATGGCTGCCATGGCTATAAATAGCATAAACCTTTGAAAATCTTCTCCAGAACCAGAAGGCCTATAATTTTGAAATTTGGCATGATGCATCAGGCAATGGAGCTCTACAAAGTTCATATAAATCATGACCCTGAGATGACCCTGACCTATTTTATGGCAAGGTCAACTTAGGTCGCCTATGCATCTGAATTGGGAAAATTAGTTAAATGTAATTAAATGGGGGGAAACTTGCTAGGAGTATGCAAATGGACAGCTGATTTATGTTTATGAAAAAATGTTGTTCCCAGGGGGTTGTCTGCCCCTGACCCGGGGCTATATACATGTATATGACCATAATATTTAAACAACTTCTTCTCTAAAACTGCTTGGCCGATCAAATCCAAACTTTATATGGAGCATCGTTAGGAAGAGGGAATGAAAGTTTGTATAAATGGTCAAGGTAATATGCCAAAGATGGCCACCATGGCTATAATAAGCGAAAACCTTTAAAACTCTTCTTCTCCAGAACCAGAAGGCCTATGATTTTGAAACTTGGCATGAAGCATCAGGGAATGGACCTCTACAAAGTTTATATAAATCATGACCCTGGGATGACCTTAACCTATTTACGGCAAGGTCAACTTAGGTTGCCTATGCATTTGAATGGGGGAAAAAGGGAAAATGTTATTTAATGTTACATGTATTTAATGGTGGGAAACTTGCTGGGAATGAGCCAATGGACAGAAGATTTATGTTTATGAAAACAATATTAACCCCAGGGGGGTTGTCTGCCAAGTTTTATTGTTTTTTTATCCCAGATCTCAGGTGAGCGTTTACAGGATTATTGGTCCCCTGATATAACGACTTTTCATTACAGCGGCACTATACACTATTAAACTGATGCGGTAATTATGCTTGAAAATATACCCATAAGTTGGTCAGCAAAATGGACCAGGAAAGCAGTAATAAAACATTTTTTTGTTTGTATTGTGGTTTAATGTCCCAGTATATAGCTTTTCAGTCATGCCGAGACAATGCAATCCCTTCCCAAGTAGAACCAGTAATATGGGGAGTGTGTCTTGAGCAGGGATGCAAACTCAGTACCAGTGGAGTTTGAGGTTTGAGCCCAGGACTTCTCGATTCAAAGTCAAACATCAATCTTACCACTAAACCACCTCGCTCCCACATAAAACCATTGGTTTAGGGAAACTTTTGAATTTTTGCGGTGGTACAGAGATATGAATCCCATGGAGAAAACCAACAATTTGCATATGTGAAATCAAAGGCGCAGACCAGCTTCGCGGCAACCGTGAAGCTGATCAGCACCTTTGTTTTCACTACACACATACAATTCTTCTTCTTAAATAAAAAATTTCAAGCTTCTAGCCTTATTCTGTGACTGTACAGGCCGGTTTATGTCGGAACTGCCCAGAAACCCCCGAAGACCTGTTTTCACGCATCACGGCTCATATAATAATGCAGCTGGCAGTTAATAGTATTGATTGTTTTCTGTCTTTAATGGAGCATAATGAAAGTGTATGTTATGAATATTTTCAATCTCTTTTGCATTCATTTGTTATAGCCAAAATAAGAAAACCTGATTTTGAAAATACAAAAGCAAAAACTCCATCAGTTGTGAAGTAGTTGATCAAAGTCTGTTTTCACTACACAGACAGTCAGTAACCTGAACTTTCAAGCTTCTAGAAATCTTCTTTGACAGTACAGGCTGGTTTGAGCCATACCAGGCTGTGAGGCAGCTAGCTCATATGTGAGCTGTGACAGATGAAAACCTGTCTTCAGAGTTTCCGATACAAACTGGCCTGTACAGTCACAGAAGCAGGCTAGAAGCTGGAAATTTTAGATTGAAGTAGAAATGTGGTTATACTGTCAGTGTAGTGAAAACTGCGCCTTTGTTTTGGCATAGGCAAAAATCTGCTTTTCTCATGACATGGCTCATACAATTGTGGAAATAAGACAAATTGTGCTGCAACATGCCAAAACCTTCACTGACATGTGAAAACGATGGTGCTGATCAGAAATGCAGTGTGAATACCTTGGATTCACTTTGTTGATAGTAAAGTTACCACAGGGGTAAATCAAACGGAACAACCTGTGCTGTTCTCTGAGTCATATACCATTATACATACATAATTTTGCTGAGTATATTGAGTCCTATCATGTCTACCATGAAAACAAAATCACCAGAATCATATTCATGTCTGTATACTAATGAAATACTTGGCAGGCAACAAGGCCTTTCATGTGGTGGTACACAAATGACTCCGACAACAGCACAGGTTACATCATTTGATTACCCCTGTTACTATCCTACTTCCTGTATCTAAAATACTGGGTCTAACAAAGCACAACTCAGTCTAAGTCAGACACCAAGAAAATATTTTTTCCTCAAAGTGGCTCAACTGGACATTATCACAAGAGCAGCATCATAAGAAAGCCAGATTCTGGCAAAAGCAAAGGCGCAGTAACTGCACAGCGTTATTGTTTTCCCTACTTTGATAGTATGACTGTGGTTTAAAGCTACTTGCTGTTTGTACAGGCCTGTTTCTGCTGTATAGGCCTGTTTCTGCCAGACCTGGTCGCAAACCCTAATGACTGGTTTTCTTGCGTTGTAGCTCACAATGTCTCATGCAAGCCTGGAAACAATTTTCAAGGCAGATTAAGCCATGGCAATAATGTTAAATGAAACATACCAAACTTCATTCCTATTTTCCATCTACTCAAAATCACAGCCTAAAATGGATGTCACACAAAAGAAAAATTTTGAAAAACAAAAAACAAACAAACAAAAAACAGAGCACACTCACCTGAGATTAGGACTTTGAAAATGACATTTTTGACAAAGCCAAAATGATGACCTTGACCTTCAATACTTCTTTAACTCAGTATACTGTCTGTATCTACAAATATGTAGGTCACAGGCTATAAGACTTTCTGAAAAATCCATTGGTTACACTCATTCCCATTGAAAAGCCTATGTGACCAAATTTGAACTGGCTGTGAAATACATCAAGGTCAATCCAAGGTCATGATTTATATAAATTATAAAGGGCTGGAGTCCTGATGCAATGTTCCAAGTTTTTTTGAAATCTGTTCATTGGTTCAAGAGAAAAAGATTTTTGAAGGTTTTTCCCCTTGATCATTTATACAGACTTTCAGGCTACCTTACCAAGGAGGCTCAACATAAAATATGGTTTTGATAGGCCATGTGGTTTCTGAGAAAATTAAGCTTTAATTTTTGACATGTACATAGCCTTGAGCCAGTGTCACGAAATGACCTTGATCTTAAACACGCACATCAATTCAATACATGTACATGTAAGTTGTCTGTAGCTACCAACTTTCAGGTCTAAAGCTACAAAACTTTCAGAAAAATCCAATGTTTACACTTTCCCCCATTCAAAAGCCTATATGACCAAATATGACCTTGCTGTAAATTAGGTCAAGGTCACCCAGGGTCATGATTATTTATACAAACTATAATGGGCTGGAGTCCCTGATGCTACATACTAAGTTTTCTACATACTATGTTGTCTGCACCTTTCATATTTTTTTTTATTTTTTATTTATTTAATTTATTTATTTAATTTTTTTTTTTGCTCACCTGACCCGTTAGGTGCAAAAGGTGAGCTTATAGAATACCCATGCTCTGTCGTCCGTCTTACACTTTTCAAACATTTCTTCTCTGAAACCCCTGGGCCAATCATTTTGGGTATCCTTAGGAAGGGGAAACTAAAGTTTGTATAAATGGTCCAGGTCACATGACCAAGACAGCTAAGGTCATACAAAGATGGAACCTGTTAAAATCTCATCCAAGTCACTGCAGAAGCCAGAGACCAAATCCACAGTTACCCTGGTTACAATACAAGGCAAGCAGTGTAACTAAACAAACTACATAGTCTAGTGGACAGACTTTGTGCAATATTTGAACAATATATATTTCAGAGGTGGGCAATATGTAACAAAAAGTTCTGTTGCAATAAAAAACAAGAGGACCAATGGTCCTGTAAACGCTCACCTGAGATCTGCTGTATATACGAATGTTATAGAAAATAGTCCTAGTATAGGGGCAGATGACGCCCTTGGGCCATTTTTTTTTCTCAGAATAATCAATATACTGTCCATACAAGTTTTTCCCTTCAAATGACATTTTAACAGTTTACCCATTCAAATACATAGGCAACCCATGTTGACCTTGCCTTAAAATAGGTCAAGGTCATCACAGGGTCATGATTTATACATACATTGTAGTACTTGAGTCATCGATGCTTCACGCCAAGTTTCTTCGAAATCGGTCCATCGGTTCGGGAGAAGAAGATTTTTGAAGGGTTTATACCATAAATGGGCATGGCGGCCATCTTGGTCAGGTGACCTTGATTATTTATATACACATTGATTTCCACATTCTATAGATGCTTCACATGAAATTTGGCTTTGATTGGCCAAGCGGTTTCAGAGGAGATGTTTGAATATTATGGTAATATACATACATGTATAATGCCCCGGGGCTGGGGCAAATGTGCCCCTGGGGTCCAATTTTTTTCAGAATCATTAATAGTCAGTCCTACTACACATTTCCTGCAAGACTTTCACTTTAAATGACATTCTAAAAGTTTTCCTCATTCAAATGCATTGGCGACCTATGTTGACCTTGCTGTAAAATAGGTCAAGGTCATCCAATGGTCATAATTTATAAACACATTGTAGTACTTAAGTCCCCAATGCTTCAGCCAAGTTTTGTTGAAATCGGTCCATTGGTTCAGGAGAAGAAGAATTTTAAAGGGTTTTTACCATATATGGGCATGGCGGCCATCTTGGTCATGTGACCTGGATTATTTATAAACACATTGATTCCCCCTTCCCATAGATGCTTCCTATAAAATTTGGCTTTCATTGGCCAAGTGGTTTCAAAGAAGATCTTTGAATATTTTTGTAATATACATGTATATTGCCCCGGGGTGGGGGCAGACCAACCCCTGGGGTCCAAATTTTTTTCAGAATTACCTACCTTCAGTCCTTTGCCCATTTCCTGCAAGATTTGCCTTTCAAATGACATTTTAACAATTTTCTCCATTCAAATGCATGGGCGACCTCTGTTGACCTTGCCGTAAAATAGGTCAAGGTCATCCAAAGGGTATGATTTATAAACACATTGTAGTACTTTAGTCCCAAATGCTTCATGCCAAGTTTCGTTGAAATTGGTCCAGTGGTTCCGGAGAAGAAGAATTTTGAAGGGTTTTTACCATATATGGGCATGGCGGCCATCTTGGTCATGTGACCAGGATTATTTATAAACACATTGGTTCCCCCTTCCTATAGATGCTCCATATAAAATTTGGCTTTGATTGGCCAAGTGGTTTCAGAGAAGAAGATCTTTGAATATTTTTGTAATATACATGTATATTGCCCCGGGGTGGGGGCAGACCCCTGGGGTCCAAATTTTTTTCAGAATTACCTACCTTCAGTCCATTTGCCCATTTCCTGCAAGATTTGCCTTTCAAATGACATTTTAACAATTTTCTCCATTCAAATGCATGGACGACCTATGTTGACCTTGCCGTAAAATAGGTCAAGGTCATCCAAAGGTCATAATAGTAGTCTAGTACTCTAGTCCCCCATGCTTCATGCCAAGTTTCATTGAAATCGGTCCAGTGGTTCTGGAGAAGAAGAATTTTGAAGGGTTTTTACCATATATGGACATGGCGGCCATCTTGGTCATGTGACCTGGAAATTGGTGGACGACGATGACGGACGGACGACGACGGATCATGGCCATCCTATAAGCTCACCTTGTGAGCCTAACGGCTCAGGTGAGCTACAAACACACAAAAAATTAAACAAAAAATTAAACATCAACAAACAGCAAAAGAAAAATACACGATGAACAAAAAGGTGAAAAGTTACAATGTTGCAACATGACAAACAGACACTGGTCTCTGGGTCAAACATGCAACACAGATAAGGTGTTTATTTGAATCTGATGTACAATCATGATATGAGCAACAGCATGAGACCAGGTCTAACACAAACTGGCCTGTGCAGTCAAAGAACAAGGCTAGAAGCTTTAAATTTGGGATTTAAGAAGAAGAGGGATTGTGCCATCCCTGCTGCGAAAACAAAGGGGCTGATCAGCTGTGCAGTAATTTATGCACAGCTGATAAACCCCTTTGTTTTCGCAAATGCAAATTGCTGCATTTCTTATGTGGCGGCCCATTTAGTATAACCTTTTGAGCTATTGTACATACCTGCACTGCCAACAAGTCTTGCCTTCTTCACTGAAAATAGAAAGGAATATGTAATGTCAAAATAGCTTGCTGCTCAGTAAACAGAACAACCATAGTCAAACTAGCAGGTCCTGAATTATATGTCGATCAGTAAGAAGGTTCATGAGTATCCATCCAGGTTCAGTTCCCCAGACCGGCACATTATTTCATCTGCAAAAACCAGAGGACCAGTGGTCCTGAGAACGCTCACCTGAAGCCTGATCTTGGAGTATTAAGTCATAATGAAATGACCTTGACCTTGAATACTCACACACCTTTACTGACTTCATAAGTTGTCTGCATCTGCAAAGTTTCAGGTCTCAGGCTGCAATAGTTTCCAAACCCAGTGATTTCTGAGAAAACCATAATTTTAATTTTGATATTTAAATGACCTTGGGCCAAGGTCAAGACATGACCTTGGCCTTCATTAATTACTTACCTTCAATGACTCCATTAGTCGTCTGCATCTAGCAACTTTCAGGTCTCAGGCTGCAACAGTTGATTTTCGCCTTTTCGCATGTGAAAGCCTATGTTTCCAAAATTGACCTTGCCGTAAAATAGGTCAAGGTCATCATAGGGTCATCATTTCAACAAACTATGATGGGCTGGAGTCCCAAATTCTACATACCAAGTTTCATGAAAATTGGCCTGCCTGTTCTGGAGAAGAAGATTTTTGAAAGGTTTTTACCATATATGGGCGTGGCGGCCATCTTGGTCATGTGACCTGGATTTTGCAATCAAACTTTCGTCTCCCCTACCCATGGATGCTCCACATTAAATTTCACTTTGATTTGCCAAGCAGTTTCAGAGAAGAAGATCTTTGAAAAGTGTGTAAGGACAACAGACTGGCCAAGGTCAAGAGATGACCTTGACCTATATTAATCACATACCTTCATCTACTCCATTAGTTGTTTGCATCTACCACTTTTCAGGCCTCAGGCTGCAATAGTTTTCAAAAAATCCATAGTTTTCACTTTTTCCTATGTAAAAGCCTATGTTTCCAAATTTGACCTTGCCGTAAAATAGGTCAAGGTCATCCAAGGGTCATCATTTGTTCAAACTATGATGGGCTGAGGTCCCCGATGCTACATACAAAGTTTTGTGGAAATCGGCCAGCCGGTTCTGGAGAAGATTTTTGAGTGGTTTTTACCATATATGGGCATGGCAGCCATCTTGGTCATGTGACCTGGATTGCGCGATCAAACTTTCGTCTCCCCTACCCATGGATGCTCCACATAAAATTTCACTTTGATTGGCCAAGCAGTTTCAGAGAAGAAGATCTTTGAAAAGTGTGTATGGACAACAGACTGGCCAAGGTCAAGAGATGACCTTGACCTATATTAATCACATACATTCATCTAAACCATTAGTTGTTTGCATCTACCACTTTTCAGGCCTCAGGCTGCAATAGTTTTCAAAATATCCATAATTTTCACTTTTTTCCATGTAAAAGCCTATGTTTACAAATTGACCTTGCCGTAAAATAGGTCAAGGTCATCATAGGGTCATCATTTCAACAAACTATGATGGGCTGGAGTCCCAAATTCTACATACCAAGTTTCGTGTAAATCAACCTTCCGGTTCAGGAGAAGAAGATTTTTGAGTGGTTTTTACCATATATGGGCGTGGCGGCCATCTTGGTCATGTGACCTGGATTTCGTGATCAAATTTTCGTCACCCCTACCCATGGATGCTCCACATAAAATTTCACTTTGATTGGCCAAGCGGTTTCAGAGGAGAAGATCTTTGAAAAGTGTGTATGGACGACAGACTGGCCAAGGTCAAGAGATGACCTTGACCTACATTAATCACATACCTTCATCTACTTCACTAATTGTTTTCATCTACCACTTTTCAGGCCTCAGGCTGCAATAGTTTTCAAAAAATCCATAGTTTTCACTTTTTCCCATGTAACAGCCTATGTTTCCAAATTTGACCTTGCCGTAAAATAGGTCAAGGTCATCCAAGGGTCATCATTTGTTCAAACTATGATGGGCTGAGGTCCCCGATGCTACATACAAAGTTTTGTGGAAATCGGCCAGCCGGTTCTGGAGAAGATTTTTGAGTGGTTTTTACCATATATGGGCATGGCAGCCATCTTGGTCATGTGACCTGGATTGCGCGATCAAACTTTCGTCTCCCCTACCCATGGATGCTCCACATAAAATTTCACTTTGATTGGCCAAGCAGTTTCAGAGAAGAAGATCTTTGAAAAGTGTGTATGGACAACAGACTGGCCAAGGTCAAGAGATGACCTTGACCTATATTAATCACATACATTCATCTAAACCATTAGTTGTTTGCATCTACCACTTTTCAGGCCTCAGGCTGCAATAGTTTTCAAAATATCCATAATTTTCACTTTTTTCCATGTAAAAGCCTATGTTTACAAATTGACCTTGCCGTAAAATAGGTCAAGGTCATCATAGGGTCATCATTTCAACAAACTATGATGGGCTGGAGTCCCAAATTCTACATACCAAGTTTCGTGAAAATCAACCTTCCGGTTCAGGAGAAGAAGATTTTTGAGTGGTTTTTACCATATATGGGCGTGGCGGCCATCTTGGTCATGTGACCTGGATTTCGTGATCAAATTTTCGTCACCCCTACCCATGGATGCTCCACATAAAATTTCACTTTGATTGGCCAAGCGGTTTCAGAGGAGAAGATCTTTGAAAAGTGTGTATGGACGACAGACTGGCCAAGGTCAAGAGATGACCTTGACCTAAATTAATCACATACCTTCATCTACTTCACTAATTGTTTTCATCTACCACTTTTCAGGCCTCAGGCTGCAATAGTTTTCAAAAAATTCATAGTTTTCACTTTTTCCCATGTAACAGCCTATGTTTCCAAATTTGACCTTGCCGTAAAATAGGTCAAGGTCATCCAAGGGTCATCATTTTATCAAACTATGATTGGTTGAAGTCCCCGATGCTACATACCAAGTTTCGTGGAAATCGGCCCACCAGTTCTGGAGAAGAAGATTTTTGAAGGGTTTTTACCATATATGGGCGTGGCGGCCATCTTGGTCATGTGACCCGGATCTCGCGATCAAACTTCAGTTCCCCCTACCCATGGATGCTCCACATAAAATTTCACTTTGATTGGCCAAGTGGTTTCAGAGAAGAAGATCTTTGAAATTGTGGACGACGGACGGACGGACGACGGACGACGGATCATGGCCATCCTATAAGCTCACCTTGTGAGCCTTCGGCTCAGGTGAGCTAAAAATGAAAAGAGGATCGAGGCATGAATGTTTAAATGTTTAAAAGATCAGTTTCATTCAAACCACTGTTTTCTTAAAAAGCTTACATGATAAATGAACATCAATTCGAGTCCAAACACATAAAAATTACATGTTGGAAGGGGCAAAACATTCATTGGGCTCAATGAAGTTCTGCCTAAACTATACCTAAATGCAAATGCAATTTAAATGCAAAATTGCTGATTTGCTTGCTCTCTCTTATCAATTAAAAATAATTTGATAATTGCAAAAGAACCTCTAGCTACATATGAAACTCATATTCCTGTCATGCTAGTAATGCCGCTTATCTTGACTTCTTTGTCCAAATAAATCAGTACTTGGATGGGTACACAGTGTTGAATTACATATCGTAGTAAAATTGAAGCATTCTGTTAGCGGGAAGTATAGAGTATTCTGGTGTCCACTAGTTTTTGTTTCAATAGGTATAACAATGTTAACATTTTTCTGACAGATAATTACTCACTGTCGGGGAAACAAACTCCGTGTAAGCTATCATTTGCACACACAACAGAGAATTTTAACAGTTCGGACTAAACCCAAGTATGGAAAAATTGTGGTGCAGTTTGTGTAAGTTATTTGTGAAATATTTTAAATACCCTATCATATGCAGTACACATTTTTGGTTGTAAAAACTCCCACAATTCAGCATCTGGTCGCTGAGAACTCTTCGCAAACTTTAAAGTTCCGAAGTATTCTAAATGTTGACGATTGTTTCAAAGAAAGAAACTATTGCTAATTAGTGATCATAATATGCTGCATATGATAGAATATGTGTAAAACATTTTTCTTTAATATGAAAATAACAATGTGCTATTCCTGAAGTTATGTGCAGTACGAATGCAGGGTTCGCGCTAGTGGTCTCCAATTTCGCAAATGGTGACTGATTTAATATTTTTGGTGCAAAAAAAGAAGGCATTTGCAAAAATAACTGGCGATAAAAAAGCCACCTTTTTAGCCAAAAAAAATACTGATCCATTGAAAACAGCCACTGAATTACCTGTAAAATAGAGATAATCCTACTGTCAAAACAAACAGTCAACCGATGTAAGTGAATAGAAAATTGAATCTATCTATAGGTAATTTGCTGTCTCTTCTGCTTTTGTTTATTTAACTGTGCAGAGTCATAAATGATGACACACTTTGAGCCCACACTGTGTAGAACATACAAAGTGGTGAGTGCAAAGATTTTTTCATTCCTGGGCTCTCCAAAGTCCAATCCAGTACTAGAGTGTATGGTTTTATTATTGTTCCTTGGTCAGCCGTTGACAAACTTGTACTAAGAGGTCAAGTTTGTTCCCAGGAGCACTCGAAGGCTTAACCAAGGTTTAGATTTCGGTTACCATTCCTGGACATTTAACCAGAACTAGGAAGTTTGGTTTTGATTTAGTTTGATTCCATTCCTGGTTCCACCATAACCAGTACTATGGCCACTGAGAATCTGTTAGCAAGGAGATAAGCCCTATAGCAAAAGATATTCACATATCAACTTGTTGTAGTCAATATTCCTGTTATCAACACTTATACAAGTTTTATCTTTAAAGTAGAAAGACTAATTTTATAGTTCAACTGCTCATGATCACCATACGTCTAGACTCCAACGACGCTACCGACCGAGCCATACGTCTAAACTCCAACGACGCTACCGACCGAGCTATCCGAGCGCCCCAACAGTTTTGAGTCTTACCTGGAACTTCTGATGAAATGCAACTCCTTTTTAGCATACATTTGGATGAATTCTGGTACTACAAAATAGGACTAAGCCACTACTATTCACTAGCCATATGGAGTTCTCTTGTGTTGTCACTGATGAGCATTTTTATAGAAGCCATCTCTATGGCGAAAAAATGGCCAATTAATTGGACACAATATGACAAAGTTAAAGAAAATGGCACAAAAATATCAGTTTGGCGAAAGTGGTGGCGAAAGAAAAAACCAGAGGACCAATGGTCCTATAAACGCTCACCTGAGATCTGGGATATGTGACTTAAGTTGACCTTGCCATAAATGGGTCAAGGTCATCACAGGGTCATGATTTATATAAACTTTATAAAGCTCTATTGCCTGATGCTTCATGCCAAGTTTCAAAATCATAGGCCTTCTGGTTCTGGAGAAAAAGATTTTTAAAGGTTTTTGCTATTTATAGCCATGGCAGCCATCTTGGTCATGTGACCTTGATCTTTTATATAAATTTTCATTCCCTCTTCCTAACAAAGCTCTACTTAAAGTTTGGCTTTTATGAGTATAGCGGTTTCAGAGAAGTAGATGTTTGAATATTATGGTCATATACATGTATATAGCCCCAGGGCATGGGCAGACAACCTCCTGGGGTCAATTTTTTTTCCATAAACATAAATTTTCTGTCCATTTGCATACTCCCAGCAAGTTTCCCCCATTTAATTCCATTTTACTATTTTTTCCCATTCGAATGCATTAGTGACCAAAGTTGACCTTGCCGTAAAAAAGGTCAAGGTTATCCCAGGGTCATGATTTATATAAATTTTGTAGAGCTCCATTGCCTGCTACTTCATGCCAAGTTTAAAAATCATAGACCTTCTGGTTCTGGAGAAGAAGCTTATCAAAGGTTTTAGCTATTTATAGCCATGGCGGCCATCTTGGTCATGTGACCTTGACCATTTATACAAACTTTCATTCCCTCTTTCTAAGGATGCTCCACATGAAGTTTGGCTTTGATTGGCTATGCAGTTTCTGTGAAGAAAATGTTTGAATATTATGGTCATATACATGTATATAGCCCCGGGGCAGACAACCCCCTGGGCCCAAAATATTTTCATAAACATAAATTTTCTGTCCATTTGCTCATTCCTAGGAAGTTTTCTGCCATTAAATGAAATTTTCCTATTTTTCCCATTCAAATGCATGGGTGACCTAAGTTGACCTTGCCGTAAAAAAGGTCAAGGTCATCCCATAGTCATGATTTATATAAACTTTGTAGAGCTTCATTGCCTGATGCTTCACACCAAGTTTCAAAATCATTGGCCTTCTGGTTCTGGAGAGGAAGATTTTTAAAGGTTTTTTCTATTTATAGCCATGGCGGCCATCTTGGTCATGTGACCTTGACCATTTATATAAACTTTCTTTCCCCCTTCCCAAGGATGCTCCATATGAAGTTTGGTTTTGATTGGCCAAGCGGTTTCAGGGGAGAAGATGTTTCATTATAATGGAAATATACATGTATATAGCCCCGGGGCAGGGGCAGACAACCCCCCAGGAGCTAAAATTTTCCATTAACATTAATGTTCTGTCCATTTGCCTATCCCCAGTAAGTTTTACCCATTAAATAGCATTTTACCATTTTTCCCCATTCAAATGCATTGGCGACCTAAGTTGACCCTGCCGTAAAATAGGTCAAGGTCATCCTAGGGTCATGATTTATATAAATTAGATGGGCCCGCGTCCACAATGCTACATACCAAGTTTCGTGGAAATCGGCCCACTGGTTCTGGAGAAGAAGATTTTTAAAGGTTTTTGCTATTTATAGCCACGGTGGCCATCTTGGTCATGTGACCTGGACCATTTATATAAACTTTCGTTCCCCCTTCCTAAGGATGCTCCACATGAAGTTTGGCTTTGATTGGCCAAGCGGTTTCAGAGGAGAAGATCTTTGAAATTGTGAACGACGGATGGACGGACGGACGCCCGAGCATGGGTATACTATAAGCTCACCTGTGAGCCTTCGGCTCAGGTGAGTTAAAAAATCCTAGCGCAAACCCTGGTATGTTGTAGTATGACATTGTGTCATAACCAATTTGTGACTATTTGCATGAAGTTGTCCCACGTTATGGATCACAGTCCTGATTTTGATTAAATGAGGAGTTACAAATCAAATGTTGGCTTATGCCCCAGTCATTTGTAACCACTGCTCCCCCACCTACGGGGAAGGACGGGGATTATGATTGTTCAGTTTCAGTGCCCTACTATAAGCCCTACCCCCAGGGGGCAAACTGGAGGTCGAAACTTTGTTCTTTGCCCCACCCTTAGCAATAGAAAATCTCCCTGGGGTAAGGATTCTAATGTCAAAACCCTATCATTTCCCCTGCACTGCGGGGACACTCGAAAAGTAATTGCCCCGCACTTTAGCCCAGCTATTCCCCACTCTTCCCCATAGCTGAAGGGCAGTGGCTAAAAATGACTGGTGCATTATCTCGCTAAATGACTGGTCGTGTGGTAGGGACGGGTACCGGTTCACGATATATATCGGAAACCAGTTATTACGTTTTGGTTTACGTATCGTATCGATCAACTCCGTATCGAAAATAAAAAAATAATAAAACTGAAGATCAAATCCCCTATTTTCAGAGTGAAAACTCACCAAAGACGCTGACAGAACATGATTATTCACAGCGAAAAAAAAAAAGTTTCTAAAGATTCTGTCATTTTTGAGTCGTTTTCATCACGCAAATAGTATTCCAATTCTGATCAAATCATCCGCAAAATATTTGCACCTCATCATTTCTCAGCTTCCACTAACGGACATTTGTATCGGCATACGTCTAGAATGCAGATGACCACTGACTTCAAAAAAAATCAGGTGTACCTGCTAGCGATTAGGAGAACTTGTGATATTTGATTGTGCCGCATTGAAAACTCATACGTGCGTTAAATCTTTTGGGACTTTGAGAAAAATCAATTAGCCAATGAGCGCAAATGTTGAATGTAAGCCGCGTCCACTATCAACTTTCTATCGATTTAATTGATAAAAAAAAAAAAAATTTCACATAAGAGGGCATATTAATCCAATAAGAGGGTGAGGAAATTTTGGGATCCAAGGTACACTCACATTATATTCAACATCGCGGCACTGTATAATGGGACTGCCATACCCCTACCCTCTCTTTTTTTTAAATATCAAAAGATATATCGAATATTGATCATTTTGTATTGTTTGTATTGGTTCATGTATCTCTATAAAAATGTTACCAATACCCAGTCCTGCTGTGTGGGTATAAGTGAAGTTATTGAGCTGGCATTACAAGCATGACATGGTCTTGGACAATACTGGTAATTTGTCTCCCGGAGGTCTACCAAGGAGTGTGGTAAGAATAACTGACAGTCTCGACATGACCATATGTGTTTACCATGCACCTGAATCATTAAATACAGGATGAAAGAAAACTAGGAAATTTTGACAGATAGTGGGAAAATTGATTGGATTGACCTATTTTTTAAATTGATGCTTTTTTAGCAAATATCGTTTCAAATACTCACCACAAACACATAACAATGACATAATGAAATAAACAACTTGTATATATAATCAAATTTCCAAAATAATTCATTCAACCGTTTTCCCACATGGTTTTTGTCCCTTTGCTCTTTCACACAACTGTCAACTGAGTGCTGCCATATTAGTGAGTGACGTCACAAACATCTAATTAGCATAATACAGTTTCATAACCGAATCGTACTCAAAAAGGCCCGAAAAGAAGCAAACTAAACACACCGGAAAGTTATTTCGTCCCAAATGATCTTTGCAGATAGTGTTTTCTCAAACTTCGTACATTTGTTAAAACATTATTATTTTGGCACTATTACCGTTTTACTTGGGACAACACCGATAAACATTTTTACTGGGGAAACTATTTTTTACTCGGGACATCGATTTTATAAAGAAAGAAAATTAAATAAAAACAAACACAGTGTTCAACTGACAAACACATATTACAGAAACGTTTGATGTTGTAGTAGTAGGAGAAATATAGACCTGTAAATAAAAAATCCAGCAAGAGCTGGCCTCGAACCCCGATCGCCGGGGTAGAAATCAGGCGTCAAACCACGAGGATACATGTAAATACCTATATATAATCAAGGACCCAAGGACCCTCAAGGTCCTTGATACAATATATACAACGGCTGAGGCTATCCGCATGACGGTCGTGCCGATAACGTGGCTTATCCGCACGACGGTCGTGCCGATAAGCGGCGTTATCGGCCCGACCGTCGTGCGGATAACCAATGCTACAGGTATTGGCTATCGACACGACGGGGATATGAGATTTTCTAAAAAGCTAATGTAAGCATTAAACAAATAATTTGTCATTAAATAAATTAATTATGTGTTCAGCTATTGAAATACATTAAATTATGAATGAGAAAACTAGCTTGATTTGATTATTCCAGCTGATGTTAACAGGAGATTTCTTACAGCGAAGGAAAATAAAACCATTGTAAATGCTTTTAATTGTGTTACTGAAATGTTTCCATACTCCATTGTTGAAATCAAAACCTGTTTATTCTTTAGGATAACCACATTCTTTTATTATTTACTAGGTTACAATAATTACTTTATCGTTTACGCATACGCATGCATGGCTGATTTTTACAGACCCTGGACTTATATCAAGGGTCAAGTGGTTAGGAGAACTTAGTGACAATTTCGGTATTCATCAGGGCGTCAGGCAGGGTGCTATCCTGTCACCCTTTCTTTATAAAACCTACATAAACCCGTGTCTCGTGTAATTGAAAGAACATAAAATTGGACTTTTTATTGGTACAACATATTGTGGGTGTCCCACTTGTGCTGACGACCTAGCGTTACTATCTGGCTGTGAAAACGAACTGCAAGTTATGGCCAACGTAGTAAAAAGACATTCAAAACAAGATCACGTAACTATACATCCAGATAAATCAAATGCTGTTTTACTGAACAAACCAAAATCATATTCAAAGAAGTCATTCTCGCTAGAACTCAGTGAAAAGACTATATCACTATCAACGGATACCACCCATCTTGGACTCTTACGTTCTGAATGTAATGAAAACATTATAAACATTGAGGAGAGATTAAAATTGGCAAGGCGAACACTCTACGCATTAATCAACACAGGAGTACACGGATCAAATGGCATAAATCCACCTGTTTCATATAAAATATACCAGTGTTACGTATTACCCAGACTCTTATTTGGTCTCGAAGTTCTACCAGTGAATCAGACACAGCTAAACTTACTATCAAAATTCCATGTGGACAATCTTAAACGTTTCCAATCACTACCCATAAGAACAGCAAACTGTGCAGTACATCTATTATTAGGCGCATTACCGATAGAGGGAGAACTCCATAAAAGACAACTCAGCCTGTTATACAATATTCTGGTATCTTCAAATGAAACCATAACAGAACTGTCAGAACGTCAAGTTGCAGTGAATCTTGAAAATCCTCTGAGTTATTTCTGTAGAGTTCAGTGTGTGTTGGAAAAGTACCAGCTACCTTCATTAGAAGAACTGAAAATTAAGCAACCATCAAAAGACTCTTGGAAATCTACAGTAAAAGAGGCTGTAAACAAATACTGGTCAGAATTGTTAAAAACTGAAGCTCAAGAGAAATCTACTCTCCAGTACCTGGATATTAACGGTTTGAAAATTGGTGAGACACACCCTGTCTGGAATTCCCTGGACTCGATAGTTTCTGATGTGAGAAAAGGGACTGTGAAATGTAGAATGCTAACTGGAACTTATATGCTTCAAAGTACAAGTCATAAATTTAAGAAAGCAACTGTCAGCGCAACATGTAAATGCTGTGGTCTATATGTCGAAGACTTAGCTCATATGTTACTTGAATGTCCAGCTTTCATCCAACAGAGAAAACCCCTATATGTATCAATCAAAATCTGCATTGGCGTTCTTAAGTGGAGAGAGTTGTTTGATAACAGAGACAGCTTGGTGAAACTCATATTAGACTGTTCACGTTATCCTATTATTAAAAAGAAATCTGAATATAAGAACATATTAAAAGAAACTACAGAGCTGTGCTACAAAATACACTCAGCAAGAATCCAGAAGCTATCGACGGAGTACTTAGCATTCAACTGGCGTGTCCTCTAGGATTGTATATAGTGTACATTGGTTTTTTCAAGCGCCCTCTATAAACTTTATTAAGAAAAAGTCAATTGAGCTCAAGAAGATAACCTACAGGAAATCTCCTGGTGTTCCAGAATTGGAAGTTAATACAAAACAACGAACGAACGGTAAAATCACAGGTAAGCCAATTACTGCAAAATAATAATTTTATTAATCAAAAATTAAAAATCCGCACGACGGTCGTGCCGATAAGCGTCATAAGCGGCATTATCGGCACGACCGTCGTACTTTGCAGCCGCACTACCACATTCCTCAATGCTACAATGAAACATTTGTTACAAACGTTTAGAAATTCCTAGGCTTTTTTCTGACTCTGTAGACATTGCTTCGCCTTTGGGCTCTGACGGTAGTCATCCTGTCACAATGGCATCAAATAGTAGGAGGAGAAATGTAGACCTATAAATAAAAACATCCAGCCAGAGCTGGCCTCGAACCCCGATCGCCGGGGAAGAAATCAGGCGTCATTGACCCGGTTGGCAAGCTACTCTTTCGTGAGGAAAAATAAATATTGTTTACCGAACTGCATTTTTCCCGCCTCTTCGCTCATTCGGTTGAGGGTATAACTCGGTCAATGTCGTTGTGATTTAATCATTTTTAGACGCTTATAAAATCATAATTTGCCAGAAACATAACGGGGTTCATACCATGAGTTGAAGAAATTGTGAAGATCGAAAAATACATGCAAAGCTGTTATCAATATTTTTATTTTGTTTTCATATTTTCTGCTTTTAATTCAGTAAGGTAACAGCGATATACACCGAGTAATTCACCTCGTACGAATGACCCATGACGTCACGCCGACCTGATCAATAATACACTATATACACGCGTATACAATGTTCTTCGCAGCCTCACTACCACAATGTAATTCAGTTAAAATCCTAAACAAAGACACCAGAAATCCCAATGGGGGAGGGGCAGAAATACAAAGATTATTATCATTATTACATTATTAATAAAACGATTTTTACTAGGACAGCAAAAATACCATTTTTACACGGACAGCGAAAAGATATAAACGATTTACTAAAACGGATTTGAAAAAAATAAATAAACGATGTTTAAAGCGGTAATATACAACTATGCAGACGACAACACATTGTCTCTTATACATGCTAATGTAAAATGTGTTGAAAAGGGTTTTAAAGCAAATGTGGTAGTGCGGCTAGCGAAGTACGTTGTATATAGTGTATATAGTAGCCTATATAGGGTGCATAATTGACCAGTCTAACTGGTCCGGACCTTTTAGCCTCGTGGTTATGACGCCTGATTTCCACCCCGGCGATCGGGGTTCGAGGCCAGCTCTGGCTGGATGTTTTTATTTACAGGTCTACTTTTCTCCTCCTACTACATTTGGTGCCGTGACCAGGATGACTACCGTCAGAGCCCAAAGGCGAAGCAGTCTACGGAGTCAGAAAAGAGCCTTGGAATTTCTAAACATTTGTAACAAATGTTTCTTTGTAGCATGGAGGAATGTGGTAGTGCGGCTAGCGAAGTACGTTGTATATAGTGTATATAGTATATAGGGTGCATAATTGACCAGTCTAACTGGTCCGGACCTTTTAGCCTCTCGTGGTTATGACGCCTGATTTCCACCCCGGCGATCGGGGTTCGAGGCCAGCTCTGGCTGGATGTTTTTATTTACAGGTCTATATTGTTCCTCCTACTACACAAGATTGTTGCGTATTGATTGATTGTTTTTTTTTTTTTTTTTTTTTTTTTTTTTTTTTTCAAAAATGTCATGAATCCAAGCAAATCCTTCTAAATTCCAGGTAATTTGTATTGGAAAGAAAGAACGCACATGACAACATCACTTCATTTAACATTGATTCCATTGAAATCAAATGTGATGACAATTAATGTTACCCTTTTGGGTGTAAATATTGATTTTATGTTGCGTATTGATGACTATGTATCCGAAATTTGTGGAAAAGCTTCTAAACAACTTGCTGTTGTAAAGCGTCTTCGCCGCTTTTTAACCAAGCAGGGCAAGATGACTATTTACAACTCTTTTTATTGTATCCAATTTTAACATGTCCGTCAGCATGGTATTTTTGTAGTGCGTCTAGCACTAACAAGATTGAAAAAAATCCAAGAGCGGGCTTTACGATTCACCAACAATGATTTCACGTCATCTGTGCAAGATCTCTTAGCCTCAACCAATACTACCCCCTACATGTTAGGAGGATGAAGCAAATGACTTCCGAGGTCTATAAAATAGTAAATGACATAGCCCCTGATTATATAAGATTTCATTAACATTATTTGAACATCTCATTATAATTTCAGGAATGAAAATCAAGCAAGGCGTACATCTGTGAAAAACACAAGGCATGGGTTAAGGTCATTTCGCTACGAAGCCGCCCGAATCTGGAACTGTCTCTCGAACGATCTGAGACTGGCCGAGTTCTTCTCTCATTTCAAGAGATTGCTCCTTGCTTGGGATGGTAACATTTGCGGATGCCCTTCTTGTTCTCATTGTTGTTTTCTGTTGTTTGCAGTTTAGTTACCTCCCTTACACCTCCTTTGTGTTTTTTTTTCTCATTTTTTCCACTTACCCCTTTTCGTTTCGTGCAGTGGCTGTGAATCAAGGGACGCCTCGATGCAAACTTTCTCAAAGTCGGCAATATATCAACTCAGATGTGAGTAAACGTGCCCTACCTACATATACCATAGTTCTACGTAGGTGTATTTTAGGTACAAAATTTGCATGCTATGATATACTTCATATTCTGTATTTCTTTTTCTCTCTATTTGTTCACTGTACTTTTTGTATTAATTCTATTGCATGCTTTAATATTTTCTGCATATTGTTTTACTATTGTTTGTCGAAATAAAAACCCTACTGGGCTTATGTTACATGTTATGAATATTCGACAAAAAAAAACAAACAAAAATTTCTATGTCCATGTCTATGTCGGACAGGCAACACGCAGTTTAGGAAATGGCATAGCTGTGAAACTCAGTAATGATGTTTCCTTTTAAAAGGAAAGTCTCGCCCGTGTTGATCAATGTGTAAGGAGTTATACCATAAGTATAAAATGCAAAATGATTGGGTTCTATGTACCTAACACTGCAAGGTTATCATTGCATTATAAACAAACTGTTTTAATAGACCTGGCCGGGAGACCTGGGTAGTGTGTAAGAGTGTATGTTTGAAGGATTTTATAAACCAAATGACCAATGTTCTTGTAAACGTTCACCTGAGATTTGGTATATACTCAAATACTTTCATACATTTCCATGTACGAGGGTCATTCGAAAATTAATGACAATGATTCAATAAAACTTTATTCTCAACACTTGTGTGCTTCTCATAAACTATCTACCAAATTTGAAGGTGTATGCTATTCAATTGTTCCTCTAAAAGTTTGCTACGATGTCAGTTCTGTGGGTGCTAAGCAACCAAGGTAAATGAGCTTGGACGCGACACAGTGTTGTTTATAAGAGCTAGTACTTGCTTGGATAGAAGACCAGTATCTTGAATCTGTTATCAGCATTTCATGAGGATTAAATATGTGTTTGTTGTAAGCATGACTGTCAATGGTATTGATCACAGTGACACTGTACACAGAGTTTCGTAATGAATCAGCACCGTCTCCAGTTCAAATTTAACTGTATCAAATATAATAAGTCTTTTTAAAATCTAATACTTGTTCCAAAACAGTCTCAAATTTTTTAATTTTTTTTGTTTTTGTTTAAAAGCCATTTGAATACTTTTAAGATTAAACACATCATTAGCTGCTTTGAATTGATTTGATTGTTTCATTATTCGGTTTAAGGATGTTCGCTGCCAACATTTGACATTTTGGAACTTCCGGTTTTTCTTTTCTTGAATATCTCATAAACGGTTGAAGATATTTTCCTAATATTTTATATTTGGATACATATTGATGGTGTGCATTGAATGAGCCATGAAAATTGTCAATCTAAGAAACTTCATTTTTTCACCCCATTTTCTGCAACTTTTCAGAAACTTTTAATTGTCAATAAAATTTAGGGGGTAGGGTATATTAAACTTGAATATTTGACATCTTCAAATTAATTGCACTAGTTCGATGTTTATTTTAGCAGCAGTTTATGTGTACATGGTCTTTTAAGTCAGTCTTTGTGCCTTTGGTGCGCTTGTTTTAAAATTTTAGGTGGTTTTATGAAATGGGCTTTTAGAAACAAAACAGCCGAATAAAGGCAAAAAATGGCGATTTTCAAGTTGTTGGTTCTCTCTTATATGCTCACTACCATATATATTTCTTTCTTTTATTCGAACAGTATTACCAAGTTCTATGTTATGTGAAAATACCAGAAAAAGTTTGAATCCACAAATATGGGATTGGTACATTTCAAAATATTGATTTTTTCCGACTTTTTAAGTATGGGGGTAGGGTTGGAAAAAGAATCGTAAAATTTTGTCATCCACTTCAAGTTGCAAATTTTTCTATGCTTTTGGTCGAAAATAGTCTGCGTTACGTAAATATTATGACTTTTGAAAGCATTCTAGATGTATTTTTGTTCAAGATAGGTATGTTTCAAAGAATTAAAAATTAAATTATTATTACTAAATTTAAGACATGGTGCTCAGAGGTCTCATTCAGAGGCCTGTAGCTTGAAAAAATGCACACTACCCTATATTAATTTTGTTTTCAAATGTCTTGTGTTGTATTTTGGAATCAAAAAAGAGTGGTTAGAAAAAAAGTTTGAATACTTTTTCATTGGCAGCGAACATCCTTAAAACGCACTGTTATGCTCAGAATGGGTTTATTTTGCCCTGTTCTACTGTTGCTTAGCAACCACGCGTGTTGCAAATCTGGAAATTGAAATGAATGTTTTTGTTGCTCTTGCTGGCCTCTGGTGCTATTATCATCAATCATCAAAAATCACTGATATGACTATTCAAGCAACAATCCTATGCATTTTACTGACCCTAACCCCATACAAAAATGAGTAAAAAAATGACTTTTTCGCGTCCATGGACGCTTCAAGGGCCATATTCAAATTAGCATAGCGTCAAATCTAGCCATGATAAAAGCACACGATTTTCAGCACGAATGCATATTATATGTATCCACATGTAACATATCAAATAAAGCCGAGCTTAATTATACTTTCAGAGATATGGATCCATTGTCATTAATTCTTGAATGACCCCCGTATATAGCCTTGGGCCAGCAACGGACAACCCATATTTTTCATAATCACGAAAGGAACGCCTTGAAAGCACGTGCTGTCTATGTGAACCGCCATGCCCGTATATAAGTAGAGCGAATGCAGCCTTAGGCGCATTTATCAAGAGTAACACAGTGTTAAGGAGCACAATAATATCCAGTGCACTCTTACAGATCACGAGTTCTGTTCAACTTTAAGTTCAAAATAATTTCCATAAACAATATCAGTTCTAACTCATAGTCAGTAACTCACAGAATTCAGGAACATCCATTCTACTGAGATCCACGGCTACAGAATACAGACTAAGAGCTATGGTACCATACAGACTAGATCAGCTGGCAAGCCTTCACTCCGCTCCACTACACTGTTCCACTTTCGCTATACGTGGAGTATAACGAAACACCGATGGGAATACCCCGTCTACAGACATTTAGCTTGTTACAGTGACAGTCAATCGACAGTGAAGCAAATCAAGACAGTTTACTGATTAAAGTTTATTTGATCTTCACGTTTTATATGCATAAAATCATGTGTACATGTACTTAGCTTCTTAAAAAGTGCATTATAAAGTTTGACTTTAAAGACAGTGTAATTTACAGTGCATAACAAACACATTTTAAATGTTACCTGAGATAAAGATGTATATATCTCTGATGTTACAAATGTTAAACATTTGCACATGGTCTAAACGTTATTTGATGCAGTATTTCAGTTTTGCTCATTCCAAACAAACAGGGGTAATGTTTTATGCTTATTGCTTGGGTCGAAACGACTCGTCATTATTGTATGCTCTTGTCTTGTATAATTTTATGTAACGATAAACAGGGCTGGGGTAGTCGTAATCTGTAATCATAATCAGCTGTAATCGATTACAGATTTTGAAGTAATCACTTGTAATCAGTAATCAACAATTTTTCTGATTACAAGTAATTTAATTTAATCAATTATATTGGAAAAATGGCTTGTAATCATGATTACATTCTGATTACATCTGATTACAATTAGATAAACTTTGGCTGGTTTTATGTTAAATGTTAATGTGCATCAATGGTATACATGAATATGGGCAAAATCCACCCCACACCCACACCCAAAAACAACATAATTCATGAAACTTGTCTTTCTTGTTTGCAATTGCACAGGCAAAAGATGTTATTGTAATTTACAGTTAAAAATGAAACTTATTTGATATACATTTTGATGCCTTTTGCAGTCTGATATGGAAATTGTATATTCCCTAAAAATTCTTATTATCTAACAGTCTAAGCTACAAATCATTACAGCAATCACAGGTAGCAATATCCAAGCATTTCAACAACCTACAACTTAGTGATTCTTCTAAAGCTCAGTCTAATGCACCACTTAGATTATATGGCTGTGTCACTTTAATTGGTTTGTTGGTCTATTGAAAACAAAGGTTGTTCAGGGTGTGAACAATTTCTTTTGTTGAATTAATTTGATTATACATTTGAGTCAAACAAATTTGAGATTTACCTGTGACTACACCTGTACAAACTGTGAACAATGAAGATATGCATTAATGGTCATTTCAACTATATTTTCTTTACAAACGGGGCATGTTAGTTTAACCAATTTGAAAGATCATTAAGTTAGTGAAGTTAACCAAAATTTTAGCTTCTTCCAGTTTGGTTTTCAAGGATCAGGGCATTTTTATTATTGTGTCTGTTCCCGGTCAATGCTTATTGTTTTACTCATGAAAGGTCTTCCTTTTGACTGAAAAAAAAAATCATTAGATGCAGGTTTATATTTTGCAAGACTTTCATGAATTAAGCAATTTATCGTACTTGCCTGCTTGATAAAATTCAGCAAAATAACAAAAACTCAAAGACGACACTTATTAATTTGTTGAATATAAATTTGTTGAATATGTTTTGCTGATGGTTGTTTGGGGTTTAACGTCCCACCAACAGCTAAGGTCATATGGAGACGGTACCTCGGTTTATAGTCCCATCTGACGGACTGGAGAAGCCACCTGCGACCCCTGGTTTACAAGGTGAGTGACATAACCATGGCACCACGGAGGTTTCGTGTACATTGTGTGATGGTTTATCCATCAAATAAGGTCATGGCGATGGGACCTTGGTTTAGTATCAATGTCTGGTTCACCAATTCATGTCTGGTTCGGCTTCCAGGTAAAGGATATGATAATTCTCATAGAATTTAGTTCAAATGATACTTTTAGTGAATTGCTTTTGTTTCCACCTAAAAAACCAGTGAAAGACAAACAGCTACTTGTATTAAAGAAACCAGATTAGAAAAGATGTTAATTGTCATCTTACCAAAGTAATCAAAAGTAATCTGATTACATTGTCAAAGTAATTGTAATTTAATCGATTACATTCAAAATCTAAAGTAATCAGTTGTAATCGATTACAATTTTTGGACAAAGTAATCTGTAATTTAATCGATTACATTGCAATGTAATCGACCCCAGCCCTGGTTCATGCTAAACCATAACATACAAACGTGCACTGCTGTGATTGACAATTTGACCCTGCATCCGGCTCTCCCTCTCCCCAGCAACCAAAGCTCCAGTCTCTCTCTCTTTTTCTCTCTCTCTCTCCCTCCCTCTCTCTCTCTCTCTCTCTCTCTGTCTGTCTGTCTGTCTGTCTGTCTCTCTCTCTCTCTCTCTCTCTCTCTCTCAAAATCATCGTTCATGCTATTGATTTGTTTTCTTTGATTTTGTTTTTTTTTAAATCTCAACTTTTGCAATTAGATATTTTCATACTTAATACTAGGAATTTTATGTTTAGACAAAATACTTAGAACTTTTCATCAAAATATTGGACACTACTACTCTTTGTTTTGTAAAATTTATACATGATCGCTTTCTATGATATTTGTCCGTTTGTTTGAACATTGCCATCTCTCTTACATTTCATTGAAGTCAGTACACGGGAGAAGAACTCAATAAGCTGTAAGCTTCCGTTCTAATCCTACCTTATTGGTATCATGTTTACAAAATATGTATATGTCTATAATTGTGAATAAAATATGTTTAAACTATAGCTCGGTCTTTGAAACGTTATATTTGATGGCAGCGGTGGGATGGTTCTATCCGTGGCCAGTTATCATTTTAAGAGCATGCTTTTCCACCGAGGGGTTTGCTGTGGCTCGACTCGGCTGTTCGTTACACTTCTTTCTGTCGTCCAACAATACTTCAGCCCATGATTTCCGTGGCTTGTTAAATCTTTTCTGTGCAAATACGTTTAGCTTGCGTACTTGAGCAATCCAGCATTTGCTACGCTCACTATGATGTAATTTTATGAATAAAAAGTTATGCAGATATTTGATGTAAGGTGTGTAAGAGTTCGGTGTGACATTTCTCATTGAAGTCATGTTTGTTCATACTGCATCAAATTAAGGAATAGAAATTGAAGATATACAAAATATCAAACATATGAATATAGAGATAAAAATAATGAACAACACAGCCATTTTGGTATTTTTAGATTTTTATATCACCGCGCGCAAATCAACTGGGGTCCAAAAGTAAGGAGTGTAAGATTTCAAGGTTATTGGTCAACACATTTTAATACTTGTGGTTGTCATTTATTTTCTTACTGTTTATACTAAGCTCATGCCCCCAATCAGTTAACACAACATTTGGTTTAGCTCTGTAACTTGTTTACAATTTTATGAGTGTTTTTTTTTTTTTCTATGTAAGGGGTGTAAGATTTTTTTCCCACTAAAAAGCTGAAAATTAAATAAATCGCCACCATTTTTAAGAACCATCCTTCATATCTTTAGCTCACCTGTCAAAATTACTATGATGTAACTTTATAAATAAAGCGTTATGCAGATATTTGATGTTAGGAGTGTAAGAGTTCGGTGTGACATTTCTCATTGAAGTCAAGTTTGTTCATTCTGCATCAAATTAAGGAATAGAAATTGAAGAGATACAAAATATCAAACATATGAATATAGAGATAAAAATAATGAACAACACAGCCACTTTGGTATTTTCAGATTTTTATATCACCGCGCGCAAATCAACTGGGGTCCAAAAGTAAGGAGTGTAAGATTTCAAGGTTATTGGTCAACATATTTTAATACTTGTGGTTGTCATTTATTTTCTGTTTATACTAAGCTCATGCCCCCAATCAGTTAACACAACATTTGGTTTAGCTCTGTAACTTGTTTACAATTTTATGAGTGTTTTTTTTTTCTATGTAAGGGGTGTACTAAAAAGCTGAAAATTAAATGAATCGACATCATTTTTAAGAACCATCCTTCATATCTTTAGCTCACCTGTGCCGAATGCTCACAGGTGAGCTTAAAGTATACCCATGCTCCGGCGTCCGTCATCGGTCGTCCCGTCGTCAACAATTTCAAAGATCTTCTTCTCTGAAGCCGTTTGGCCGATCAACTTGAAATTTTATGTGGAGCCTTCCTGGGTAAGGGGAATCAAAGTTTGTTAACGGGATCTTGGTCACATGACCAAGATGGCCGCCACGCCCATATATGTTCAAAACCCTTCAAAAATCTTCTTCTCCAGAACCAGTGGGCCGATTTCCATGAAACTTGGTATGTAGCATCGGGGACTCCAGTCCATCATAGTTTGTTCAAATGATGACCCTAGGATGACCTTGACCTAGTTTACGGCAAGGTCAATTTTGGAAACATAGGCTTTTACATGGAAAAAGGCGAAACAATGGATATTTTGGAAACTATTCAGGCACCTAAAGGAGTCAATGAAGGTATGTAATTAATTAAGGTCAAGGTTATTTCTTGACCTTGACTGAAGGTAATTGAAATATCAAAAGTAAGTCACAATTTCAAAGATCTTCTTCTCTGAAACCGCTTTGCCGATCAAGTTGAAATTTTATGTGGAGGCTCCATGGGTAGGGGTAATGAAAGTTTGTTCAAGGGATCTTTGTCCCATGACCAAGATGGCCGCCACGCCCATATGTTGTAAAAACCCTTCAAAAATCTCTGTCTATAGAACAGGTGAGCCGATTTCCACGAAGCTTGGTATGTAGCATCGGGACCTCCAGACCATCATAGTTTGTTCAAATGATGACACTAGGATGACCTTGACCTATTTTCAGCAAGGTCAATTTTGGAAACATAGGCTTTTACATGGGAAAAGGCGTAAACAATGGATATTTTGGAAACTATTGCAGTCTGAGGCTTGGAAATTGCTAGATACAGACAGCTAAAGGTGTCAATAAGGGTATGTAATTAATTAAGGTCAAGGTCATTTCTAAATGACCTTTACCCAAGGTCATTGAAATATCCAAATTAAGTCACAATTTCAAAGATCTCTGAAACCCTTTTGCCGATCAAGTTGAAATTTTATGTGGAGCCTCCATGGGTAGGGGGAATGAAAGTTTGCTCAAAGGATCTTGGACACATGACCAAGATGACCGCCACGCCCATATATGGTAAAAACCCTTCAAAAATCTTCTTCTCCAGAACTGGTAGGCCGATTTTCACAAAACTCGGTATGTAGCATCAGGACCTCCAGCCCATCATAGTTTGATAAAATGATGACACTAGGTTTACCTTGACCCATTTTACGGCAAGGTCATTTTGGAAACATAGGCTTTTACATGGAAAAAGGCGAAACAAAGGATATTTGGAAACTTTTGCAGCCTGAAACCTGAAAGTTGCTAGATGCAGACAACTAATGGAGTCAATTAAGGTCAAGGTCATTTCTTGACCTTGATCCAAGGTCATTGAAATATCAAAATTAAGTCACAATTTCAAAGATCTTCTCTGAAACAGCTTTGCCGATCAAGTTGAAATTTTATGTGGAGCTTCCATGGGTAGGGGGAATGAAAGTTTGTTCATGGTATCTTGGTCACATGACCAAGATGGCCACCACATCCATATAATTTATGGTAAAAAAAAAACTCCAAAAATCTTCTTCTCCAGACCCGATGGGCCGATTTCCACGAAAGTTGGTATGTAGCACCGTGACTTCCAGTCCAGCATAGTTTGATAAAGTGATGACCCTAGGTTGACCTTGAACTATTTTACGGCAAGGTCAATTTCGGAAACGTATGCTTTTACATGGGAAAAGGCGAAATAAATTGATATTTGGAAACTTTTGCAGCCTGAGACCTGAAAGTTGCTAGATGCAGACAACTAATTGAGTAAATGAGGTATGTTATTGATTTAGGTCAAGGCCATTCTTGACCTTGACACAATGTCATTTAAATATCAAAATTAAGATTATGGTTTTCACAGAAATCACTGGTTTTGGAAACTATTGCAGCCTGAGACCTGAAACTTAGCCGATGCAAACAACTTACAAAGTCAATAAAGGTGCGAGTCACACAAAGTCAATAAAGGTGTGAGTATTCAAGGTCAAGGTCATTTCATGATGACTTAATGCTCCAAGATCAGGCTTCAGGTGAGCGTTCTCAGGACCAATGGTCCTCTGGTATTGAATCTCTTCAAAATATTAAATTAGAGGTATTACTGGTGCAAATAAGGCCAGAATTGTCTGCCAAATAACACTTTCGGTGTTTATTTTTTAAACTGCCCAATTAATTTATCTTTTGTTGACGCTTTCCGTCAAACTGTGAGCAGTCGCGATCTTGACGACTGCTTTTCTAAGCTTGGGTCGTAGGTACCCTGTAATGTATACTTTCATCCCAAGACATTGGGCACCTAGGGTTTTTGCCGGTGGTTGAGCACCTAAAATTGCTATTTACTGAAATAAGTGCTCATCTTGACATTCAGGCGACACTCGTACTGGCTCTAGGTATCCGAAAGGACTAGCTTTCAGTCCATGACAATGGACCCTGGGTCTGTGTCAGAGAGTGGGGCTGCTGGTCAAAAGACAAAACTCTGTCACAAATAGACCGTACTGTGGAAAAGGTTTCAACAAATCCACATATTGACAACCACTGTCCGGAAATCATTCAAAATTGGACCATTGGGCTTTGTTGAATTTTGATTCCGTAACATCAGAAACCTTGGTCAAATTCCCTGGATGAGACTAAAGGCTTCACAACATTGAACGTTTTAAACAGTGACTATTTTTGTGTTCTAGAATTCCATATCTTAACAGCTACCGCCCAGAAAACATCCATACTTGGATCACGGGCACCATGTTGGTTTGGCTTTTATACAGTGCTGTAATGACAGACCCGAAAGCCCGTACCTGTCTAGAACACACAATTCAGAACTTTGCTCGCAAGTATTCCAGGTCATGTTTTGAAAACTGCCTTTCGTACTCTGGATGGTTGAATTTTATTTCAAAGCATACGATTCCACGGTCAAAGGGCTCCGTGGGGGGACTAAGGGGCTGATGGTCAAAATCTAGACTGAATCTTTATAGTAACAACTAAAGTTGAGTTGTAACTTAATTGTTACTTATTTGATACCTTCGTGACGCTGAGTTGTGGTGTCATTGTTACTTATTTGATACCTTCGTGACGCTGAGTTGTGGTGTCATTGTTACTTATTTGATACCTTCGTGACGCTGAGTTGTGGTGTCATTGTTACTTATTTGATACCTTCGTGACGCTGAGTTGTGGTGTCATTGTTACTTATTTGATACCTTCGTGACGCTGAGTTGTGGTGTCATTGTTACTTATTTGATACCTTCGTGACGCTGAGTTGTGGTGTCATTGTTACTTATTTGATACCTTCCTGACGCTGAGTTGTGGTGTCATTGTTACTTATTTGATACCTTCCTGACGCTGAGTTGTGGTGTCATTGTTACTTATTTGATACCTTCCTGACGCTGAGTTGTGGTGCCATTGTTACTTATTTGATACCTTCCTGACGCTGAGTTGTGGTGTCATTGTTATTGACCTTGACGTAAAATAGGTCAAGGTCATCCTAGGGTCATTATTTGATCAAACTACGATGGGCTGGAGTCCCAAATGCTACATACCAAGTTTCGTGAAAATCGGCCTGCCCGTTCTGGAGAAGAAGATTTTGAGTGGTTTTTACCATATATGGGCGTGGCGGCCATGTGACCCAGATTTTGCGATCAAATTTTCGTTCCCACTACCCAGGGATGCTCCACATAAAATTTCACTTTGATTGGCCAAGCGGTTTTAGAGAAGAAGATCTTTGAAATGTGTGTATGGATGACAGACCCTTCAAGGTCAAGAGGTGACCTTGGCCTAAATTAATTATATACCTTCATCTAGTCCATTAGTTGTTTGCATCTACCACTTTTCAGGTCTCAGACTGCAATAGTTTTCAAAAAATTGCAATTTTCCGCTTTTTTGTCTTATAAATCAATGTAAACTTTAAGTTGCCATAGCAACCAAAGTAGAGGGACAAGGACAATAAAAAACACAAAGTTTGTAGAGGCTAATATCATAAGCATGCATGCAAAGTTTCAGCTTCATCCGCCTTACAGCTTCTGAAAAGAAGATTTTTGAATATTTTTTTTCGAAAATTTACCCTTTACGTTGCTATAGCAACCAAACGAATAAAGCAATTTTGACAAATGTTGCCTAAAACGGGGAGGTCTACTCAATAAACATTTATGTAAAAACAAAAGGGGGACGTGCATTAGAGGCAAAAAATGGCACCCAACAGAACTGAGTGACAATGATGTGAAATATAGCCTGGCTATTGCTCTTCATGAAAATAATAATAATACATGTGTATGACCTTTCTCATAGGAATGACCTTGGGTCAAAGGTCATGGCCCATTCAAAGCAATTTCAATATAGATATATCAGCTGATGGGAAAATTGATCATACATGTATCTCGGATTTTACTTGTTGTAGACCACTGAAATTGGTATCAATTTAGAGCTTTATTTATTTTTCTTTTTTTCTTCTTCTTTTTTTATCCTCAAGCTTCTCCGAAGGATGAGATGATATGAAAGGTAGAAGAAGATGATTTGATGATAAGATGATGATACCAAATTCTGTTTTGTTTTTTTTTTATTCTGTGATATTTTTTTTATTATTATTATATCATTTCCATTTATTTATTTTTACACAGTAAATATTTTTGACAAATGACATCGTATACATGTATCATATTTCAGTATTTTACCAGTATGATTAAATAATATTTGTTTAACAGATGATGCTGACATTTTTTTTTATTTGATCTAAAATAATAGGTTTTTCATAATACATTTCTAAATTGTTTATCAGTTTGCTCCATATCTAGAGGGTCTCTTGCAATACGTAAAACCTCATTTTACACTACATTAGTCTCCCTAAACATGGAGCCCAAGTCTTTTCTATAAATCTATTGCTGAATTTGTACTGAATTTATTCTTTGGATAATCTGGAGTTGCCTGCCTTGATTGCACATAAACATATATTATACATAGGTTTGTTATTTCCTATATGAGCTTAAATTTAGAGCTTAAACACCTGTCTTGCATTAATTGGTGTTATTATGCAAACTATATTTAATTTGCATATTCATAAATCTTAATGAAAACATTGAAAGCAATTCGAAAAAGAAAGTCTGTTAGAACTTCATAACTAAATTAATTTCAGTTCAAACCATATCATGATATGTTGCTATGGCATCAATGATGCTTCTGAACAAGTCAGTATATTCAATTGTCATAAAAGGAAAGTGTCTCATTTCGATATTCATGAATATTAATGAAAAACAAGAAAAAGAAAAGACTAAACTCATATCCGTTTATGGGATGGCTTGTGATATTTATATCTTCGTTACATACTTGTGGGTGTGTGGGTGTGTGAGAGAGAGAGAGAGAGAGAAAGAGAGACAGAGAGAGAAAGAGAAAGAGAAACAAATTCTGCAAAAGTGCATGTGGATAATACATATGTTCATGGTTTACATAGCCACCCATACTGCAGTTCCAAAGAATAAAAAGAATAAGTAATAAGTCTTATATAAATACTAACATGTTCAAAGTACTACTATTAAGTAATGCTTTGGCTCAGCTTTATAACCTAATCTGCATTCAAATCGCAAAATATGAAATTCGCATATTCATGAATATTGATAAAAAAAACAAGCGCTTCATCAGAAATTTACGAATAGAATAAAAAGTATAGTGCCTTACAGATGTACATGTACCTATATCGCACTTGTCCAATGCCATCAATGCCATACTCTTTCAACTTTATACTTAGCCATTGTTGGTTATGCAAGATTTCTAATTTGCATATTCATGAATATTAATGAAAACATTAGAAAATACATAAAAAAATCCCCAAATTAATTACGTTTACCACAACACACTCTTAACTCAGCTCATGTGTGCTATAGAATATTGAACATGCATTAACTAAAAATGTCTATAAACAGAACTTTTCACACTGTGCAAATTATCTAATTTGAATATCATGAGTATGCAAACTTATTTGCATATTAATGATTATCTATGATTATTCACCGTCCAAAGTAGTCACAATTACAAACTTTAACGAAGCAAAGTCTAGGATTTGACAGGTATTACAGGGGGTAGATCATTTAGCTGTGACTTACATGTATGTGGGTAGACAGATAGATTGATTGACGGCCTTGGTTCAATAGCTTCGTGAATATGCAAATTTTCACATAGATTCATCATTATATGTTAGGTCATGCAAATTGCAGTACTGATTAACGACAACTTTCCACGATGCTGGTGTCTGACTGAAATATAAGTATGCTTATGGTTTTGATAGAATTTTCTTTCAATATCTTATTTTCAGATCAATATTCATGAATATGCAAATATGGTAAAGATCATACAGGCCCCATGTATGTAAGAACCGGTCCCGATAGCGTAATGGTTAGAGCGTTCGCTTCGGAAGCGGGAGGCGCGGGTTCTAATCCGGGCCGCGTCATACCAAAGACGTTTAAAATGGTACCAGTGGCTACCTTGCTTGCCGCTCAGCATTAATAAGGCAAGCACTGGCTTCTCTTCTCTCAAAAATGATAACTTCAATGATGGGAGCTCCATGTAATACTCTGTTTATGAGGTGTTTGGAGTACTTGGCAGATTCATAATAGTCAAATTATAATACTGACCAACAACAACATGCCACAAAGATTGTTTTGAATTGAAATAAGTATGTTGAAATATTTAAGCTGAAGGCTTGTATCAAATTTTATCTCAATTTCTTGTTTCTTTGTGTCATTATTTTCATGAATATTCATACCGTGAATATACAAAGTTAGCAAACAAGATTCGTGTCATAAAGTATTTTGCATGATAGGACAGTCAAATGGTATAAATGGTCCATGACAACATGCTTCAGTGATGGTTAGTAGAATATGTACGGATTTTATTGAATCCCTCCTCAATTTCCAATGTTCTTTCATTTGATATTCATGAATATGCAAATTAGATGATTTTCATTTTGAGACATTGCAGGTTAGGAAATGTAAAATTGTATAACCAATGGACAACAACAAGCCACAGTGATGATTTGTGACTGAAATTAGTATATCTAAGAAGTTCATTGACTTTTCTCTTAATTTTTATGTTTCTATAAATATTCATAAATATGCAAATGAGCTGATTTTGATGTAGGGGCTTATTACATGTTAGGACATGTCAAGTTGTATTGCCTATTGACATGATGCAAAAATGGCTGTTTGTAATTAAAATCAGTGTGTTTAATGTTTTTAGTTATATATTTTCTATTATGATTCTATCAATATTCATGAATATGCAAAATAGACTAATATGTAAATCAGACAATTTACACCAGTTATCATAAGGTGAAAGACCTGGGCATAAGCTTAAACATGATACCATGTTCAGTGAGCTAGGATAATTAGCAACTAAGTTGTGTTTGATTGTGTAGGTATACCCCCATATTAAAAACTCATATTTGTGGTTGCCGACCTTGTACAACTGCATGCCGTGACTGGGCTGTAGTTTGGAATCTACATGATCATACCCCATATTTTGGAGATATTTTGCTGTAGTGATAGTTTGATCATTGGTTTTGTAGTATCCAGAACTTGTACTCTACCTGGTGCCTGATAGCAAAGTGGGGTGAGCCTAAATGGGCTGGAAATACAATATACAATACAATACAATACAGGTTGCTATGGAAACCATGTTTTTCTTCATAACAGAAGGGTGTTTATGAAAAAATTCCCGTTGTATTTAGGGGGTCCCATTCAACAACTTATGACCCATAAGAAAACTTCTTTGGTTGCTGGGATGAATTAATTGTCACCAGGCCTTATAATAATGGCTTCTTACTTTGAGTGAAAAGCAAGTATTCTACAGAGCAATTTTTTAAGAATTAGGTATGAGCCCAGCTAAATACCAAAAAGATATTTCCACATTTTTGCATCTTGGTGATACTAATCTTCTATGAAAATATCTTTTTGGTATTTCGCTGGGCTCTATGTAAACTTCTGTGTTAAAACTCTACATTTTGGTCTAAAATGGCATTTTTTCTACTTTTGCCCATATTGGCGGCCATTTTGTGTTACCATAGCAACCATAAAAGTCAAAGTAATATTAGATCAAAACACTTGGATCATTCATCTATTAAAACACGTAGGATAAAATGCTGGGCAGCAACTTTTATTTTTTCGCTTTTGGGTGGGCCAGAAAACCCCGTTAATGCACGTCCCTCTTTCAATAGCCTCAATGAAACGGCAGAAATTGCAAAATTCCACTTTTTGCCTTATAAGTCAATGGAAACTTCAAGATACCATAGCAACCAAAGTAGTTGGACAAAGACAATAAAAACACAAACTTTGTACAGACTAATGTCATAAGCATGTATGCTAAATTTCAGCTTCATCCCCCATACGGCTTCTGAGAAGAAGATTTTTGAATAATTTTTTCGAAAATTTACCCTTTATGTTGCTATAGCAACAAAACGAATATAGTGGTTTTTACAAAAGTTGCCTTAAACGTGAAGGACTACTCAATAAACATGTATGTAAAAAAAAATCAAATATCCCCAGCCTGACAACGGAAAATGCCAATTTCCACTTTTTCTCCAAACAAGTCAATGGAAACTTAAAGTTGCCATAGCAACCAGAGTTCTTATCCGATCGAAATAAAAAACACAAACTTTCGTTCCCCCTACCCATGGATGCTCCACATAAAATTTGGCTTTGATCGGCCAAGCGGTTTCAGAGAAGAAGATCTTTGAAAATGTGAACGGACGCAGGCACGCACGGACGCTCGCACGGACGGACGCCGGCTCGACTACCATACTATAAGCTCCCCATGAGCCTTCGGCTCAGGTGAGCTAAAAACTTGCAGGAAATGGGCAAATGGACTGTAGATATATGATTCTGAAAACAATTTGGACCCCATTGGTTGGTCTGCCCTCACCCAGGTGCAATATACAGGTATATTACAATAACAACCTATGGAAACGGTGTATTAGAAAAACAGTGAGACAACGGGGGTTAATCGGAAAAATGCGAAGCATCGGGCGATGTGTCGGGGAGTCATCGGGATTTGCACTAGATAAAAGGTATGTTGTTTGTTTACTTCTATTTTGAAGCTAAAACTAAAAATACTGCAGAAAATAAAAACAAATCGAACACTTGCAGGAGCTGTAAGGGTCTTTGATGCAGCCCCGGAAACCCTAAATTTGTTGAAAATATATTTTGTTTAATCGCCACAGTGCGCCCCATTTTACTACTCAAACATTTCAGTTGACTTTCGGTTGGATTTTACAAATGTAAACAACCTTAATTCAGATTGGTGAATATAGAAAAGTAAGCTGCTGATTATCAAACTTCAGAAAATGTGTAAAAAAGACTGGGAAAATCGAGATTCAGCCGGGTGATTGATTATTTAGTGAGTCTCCGGGCAAGTTGTGTGTGTCGCCGGGGAGCAACCAAATTTTGATGGAATTAAACTTTAATTTCTTAATTCTAGCCAGTACATGATTGTTGTTTTTAACTTTAAGTTTGAGTGGGATCATATCTATCCCAATTACGGATGCTATAAACACACGTTAATCACCGGCAGTGATGAGAACTCGGACGCTCCTCGTCCGAGGCGTCCGTCATATCGCACTGTTCGCATACATATAGTTTTTTTTGTTTTTGTTTTTTTTTTCGCTGGTTAAATGAAGCTGAAGCAAATGAAAACGTGTAAGAAATAATTGGAAAAGATACTGTCTCCAATTCTAAAATTTCTTCAGTTGAAATTGTGGACCAAAGCAGTTCGAAATTCGCATCTCTTGTGAGATCTAAATTTTAAGGACTAATCTCGCCATCACACAAACACCATCAGGAAAACGAGGCGAGGCGGTTCAAACGTGTGCCCACAATCTATGTTTTGCTCAAAAATAAGTAAAATATCCAAATTGTTCCTATGAAATTTTCAATTTTTACAGCTGATATTGCATGGGCAAGTTTTCGTAATGACGCCCCAGTCCCAATGGAGTGATGGTTGTCACTTTGGAATGTCACTAGTGGTTAGTGGCCGGTTGCCGATTTAAAGTCTGGGAAAATTATAACAGTAAACGCAGGTCCAATATTTGGAAATAATATGGAACAGTATCTATTGGGGTAGCTTCTTTCCCAAAATTATCAGGGCCTGAAATGCCCTCTCTGATGTCTACCGCTATGGCGCCAGATGATTGCGTATCGAAGCTTAACGTTTCTTGTGAGATCTAGGGACAAAGATACCACAGTCACAGCCCTCGCTAGAGCGCGGTAGCTGAAGCGGTAGAGAGTCAGACACTGGAGCGAGAGGTCCTGGGTTCGATCCCTACGAGCACCGCTTGGGTGTAGGGTTCGAGCTCCGCACGGGTCACATGTGGGACAAGTCAAAGTTCTGCTTGCAGGTGTGTCAGATGTTTTTTCCTGAAGTTCTCCTATTTTCGCCCCACCTACTGATTGTTATTGAGTGAAATAATTGGCTTTTAAGGCACGTAAAACTTAATCAATAATAATAATAATAATAATAATAATAATATCAATAATAATAACTGATTCGTAAAACATGACATTTCAACAGGTTTCCAAGCTTTACAATATACCGGGACAATGCATACATGTACCTGACAATATTAATTGATGTTAACTTTAGGTTCGGTCTCCTTTTGTTGCTCAGTTCACACGAATGGACGTTTATTTTCTCATGGGAATAATGGATTTTCGACGTGACTATCCAAGTAACACAAGTATAAGCGTTTCCAAAACACTTGTGATCTCTGATCAGCACTAATTTCACTGTATGACCACGTATAAATTCACGGCGATAACCACAGACCGAAAAGACTCTGACAGCTCGGTTCAACGTAAGCTTTCATACCCGAGCCGGCATGCGCTATATAGTGTGACCCAATCGAAGCTGCCTCGACCAATCAAGTACGACCGGAAGTGTGATCGATTAACAACAAGATTCCAACCCTGTTCAATTATATATGCGCTCTCGCCGAGCAGCACGAGTTACAGTAATGCGCATGCGCATCTAAGTCATGTGCTTGCGTAGGCCCTTTAACTGTAACTCTCACTTAACTCGTGTCGGCATTCAATGTTACTCGAGTTACTTGTGTTACTCGGAGTGCTGAATGCGACGTTACTCTGGCACTTCTTAAAATCTAATATACATAACGACACTTCCAACGCTACCAATATAGTTTTTTGCTGTAATTCCAAAAACTGCTTGAGATATTAAAACGGGACAATTGAAAAAATCATAAGACGTCTTTCGAGGTCACATTTGTGCCTACATACGTTTATTATCAAACCTCTCGGGCGTTTGAAATTTTCAAAAGTCGCAAAACTAAGGTGCTTGAAAACAACATTATTTCATCGTTTATACCAAACATTTATTGTGATGTAATGACCTGTTTTTCTTTTTAGCACATCCATTCATGGAAAAAAAGTTGAAAGCTACAATATCACAGCAAATTAATAACCGGGATTTCTAAAGGCCAGCTCAGACCACAACGTATTAGCCAACGTATGAGCAGCGTATGAAAAAACACACAGTACGTTATTGTACGTTGTCATACGCTGTTCATTCTATGCTAAAAATCCGGAAAATGCTCTCTCTGAACGTATGCAAAGCGTATGCTTAGCGCACGGAACGTATGTCTAACGTATGAGTAGCTTATTCATAACGTATCCCTGGCGTATCATGACTTATAACAGCGTATAACAGCGTGCGCCCAGCGTTAGCATAGCGTTCATGACTTATTAGGAGCGTATGAACAACGTACGTCTGACGTATTCCAAACGTATGCATTGCGTGCTTCTAACGAACTTGACGTTCTTCAAAAAAGGGAGTCAAACATATATCCAGTAAAATGGAAAATAAATAAATAAATAAATAAATAAATAAATAAATAAATAAATAAATAAATAAAAGGAAGTTAAAATGACCAAAGTAATCTACACACCTGATTCTTCTGGTGCATTTTGTGGATTTCTTATAGCGTTTCGCAGAAGCCTTCATTTCCTAATTAGGTAGAACTGAGTTTATGGGTCACTTAACAAAAGTGACAAAATCATCAATAATGACAAATAATTGACTGGAGCTGAAAACTTGCATGATATAACTCATAAACACTTAATTGTGCAATAGTTCATCGTACTGGATACATGTATTTTAGTGACTAAGCTTCCATGCACACCAAAATCGAAACAAACAAATTGGCACTGTCTGTATTCTTATCTTACTTGAGTAGACCCAGTAGAAACATATATTATGATGCCAGGGTAACGTTTTTAAGATTCGAGTATGTTTCTGTTTCAATCTTAACACATCTCACAGCTAAGGAAGTCTCCCATTACAATTTCTCAACAACTTTTCATTTCTACAAAATGTAATCATTCGATATGCACGTACTGAAAATAACCAGCATATTGTGGAATCTACCTGCTTAAATTTTCAGTTACCTTTGCTATTCGATTTTGTATTAAGCATATTTTGAAAAAGTGACTTTAATATTCAACAAATCTTTCATACTGTATATGTCGATAATTATATAAAGGGTCATCGAATATGAGCTTTGAAGGCATCCAGTTCTTACAAAAATATTCTCTGGACAAGCAATAATACAACAGTGAATACAATGTATTGTGCAATTTGTTGTTGGCCGAGTATATTATTTTGATGCTTCCATGTGACTATTTAATCATGAAAACAGTCCCTATTCCTTCCATTTTTATACATAAAATCCCGAACGCTGACCAATGCGCTACGCGTAAGTTGTGCATACGCTGAGTACGTTCTTCGCACGTTTAACATACGCTGCGTACGTTCCGAGCACGCTGCTCGTACGTTGGTAATGCGTTATGCATACGCTTCTCATACGCTAAACAAAAATCCAGGTGAGCTTTGGCGTACGACAACGTATGCGAACGTATGAGTAACTTACAGGTAACGTTCTTGAACTTATGCATAACGTATTCGTTGCGTACGCCTAACTTATGAGTCTGAACGTATTATCAGTACGTCGGCATACGTTGGAAATTTTGTGCATGCACAAAATTTCTGGGCGTACACGACGTACGACAACGTATGCCAGCGTATTGTCGCGTACCCCTAACTTATGCAAAACTTATGCCGAACGTATGCAACGTACACCAACGTATGGACAAAATATCTCATACGTCGGCATACGTTGGCGCTATACGCTGTGGTGTGAGCACCCCTTTTAATGTTACATTCTTTCAATAAATGTTCAATTTCTGCATGGCCTGCACCCATCTATTTTTCAGAAGAGTGCCCGCTATAAGAGAAAACTCGAATATCTAACCTCCACTTCTATGTGTCACCGATTATTAACGGGTTTGTATGTAAACAATACCACGTGATTGTCAGTAGTGTATATGGGGGTGTACATTCTTTCGATGTTAAGTGACAGAATAAGCGGAAGAAAGGTCATTGTACCAAAGCACGACAGAAGTTCGTGTATTACATTAACGATCATACATTAGTGGTCATTTCATAGGCGTGTATCATAAATTTCATATGAATTGTAAAAATTTTTTATTAGAGTTTAGAGATTTTTTTCTTTGATAAAATATCGTTGTCACGGACATTACTAATTAAAATGTTATCACACATGTGGTCATCTCATTTTATGACATGACCTTATCCACTGAATAACATACATGTAGATGTGATGCGATATATGAACGTTCGTTGAGCTACGAGCGTGGCAGCTAATTTGGTCATGCAGCCTAAAGACGTTTCTTTTGGTCACATTTTTATGTATATACCGTCATTTTACCAAATCTGTTATTTGTCCTATATAAATGTATACACCCTATATACTGTCGGATGCAACCAAATTCTTACAGCGCAGATTGTTGCAAAAGCACAAACACATGCCGAAAGGGAATGTGTTGACTGGAAACCGGATAAATTAGGCAACAACCTACAACACTTGCAATGAACTTTACACTGTAGGTTGTTGCTCAATCGATCTGACTACCAATCAGTAAACTCCATTTTTGTCAGGTTTCGTGTGTCGCTGCATCAATCTGCGCTGTAAGAATTTGATTGCATCCAGCGGTATCACGGGTATTTAACAAGCACTAAGTCACGATTAACCGACCGACATTAACATTGTCACAGTTTTTAAACAACAAATCACTGCCAGCACGAATTAACAGAATTCGATGCTAACGCACAAGCAGGCTGCAAAAAAAAAAAAAAAAAAAAAAAAAAAAAAAAAAAAAAAAAAAAAAGAACAGATCCACTGTTGATACGAATAACATAGAATGCAGAAATGCGTATCAATCAGAAGGATTATTTTCATAAATTCAAAGTAGTTCCCCGGGGGGGGGGGGGGGGGGTTACTACCCAAGCTCTGTGCCTATAAACGTGGACATATAAGACAGTATATAAAGTTTCAGGTGAGCGCTCTCATGGCCATTGGTCCTCTAGAATATACCTGGTAAACTGAGGCTATGTGGTAGCGCGTCGGACTCCAGAGCGAGAAGTCAGGAATTCGAACACCATGATCATCTTGTAGTGTCCTTGAGCGTGACACTTTAATCTCCCCAAAGTATATGCCAACTACCCCGGAAGCGGTGGCAATGAAAAATTATTGACTAGGACGTTACACAACAACACCATTCAATTTCGATATTCGCAATTTAACGTCAAAACAAGGTCTTTCAGATCATGGAACTTTGAGTTCTGGAGAATATTTTTAAAGGATTTTACCAATATATGGATGTGGCGGCCGCCTTTGGCATGGGCCGTTTATAAACATGCCAATGAGGCTTCATATTTTTTCTGAAATATGAGTGATGTTTGAAAAACTGCAATTGTAGTTTCACGGCCATCACTAATATCTCCTTAGAAGCCTCCGTGGCATGGTGGCCAAGCTACTGGCCTTGTAAACCGGGGTCGTGTGTTCGATCCCGGGCTTCTCCAGTCTTTCGGATGAGACTTTAAACCGAGGCCCCTTCTCCATATGACCTGATAGCTGTTGAGTGGGAAGTAAAACACCAATCAAACAAAGAAACAAACTAATATTTCCGAAAATATTTCCAGATATCGTTAGCAGTTAACGGACGGCTCATTGGAACTAAAATTGCAATCTGGTGATGACGCTATGTAATTGCTCAAAATATTACTACTACAGTTGGGGTTGAGATTAAAATGAATATACATGTACATATTTTAAACAACACACGGTAATCCGTTTGGAAACGATTTTCACGCAAGTACGTCTGGCACTGGCAATGATTCAGGTGAACGCTAGCGATTTACACTTGTCGGTCTAGCACTTTAATTTCTCAACAAGCAAGGGTCGAAGATGATGCGGAATATGAAATTACCGGGTCGAAGATGACACGGAATATGAAAATACCTTGATCAAAAATAGCTCTAGAGTGTTTATATTCGGAAATTAATGCAATATGTTTTGATTGACCGATGACTCACAAAATTCGCCCCGGTTTCTCACACAACTTGCCCGATGCCTCACATTATGTAAATGCACCTAGCTTTAAATCCCTTTGCAATGCTTGGCGAGATTTTATTTTTTTGTGGGAATTTTTAAGTATACTATTATTCATTTGCAAATACCAGAGTGACCTTCTTGGTCCATTTTTTTACTAGAAAATCGCACGAAAATGTGTTTTCGTGGCCTTTAAAAGCATGCCCTCTAAAATGGGGCGCACAATCACGCGTTTCTTGGAATATTTATTTACAAACTGTTTACATAATAAAAAACGATAATGATTTCTACAGCTCCTGCAGCAAACAGAATTTTAACATACAACGTCACCCAGTCATGTCGGAACAAAACAAAATGAAGATTAAAACTACGTACCGTGTCACCATTGATAATCCCGATGTCTCCCCGACACATCGCCCGATGCTTCGCATTTTTCCGATTAACCCTCGTTGTCTCACCGTTTTTCTAATACACCGTTTCCATAGGTTGAATAATATTCAAAGATCTTCTTCTCTGAAACAGCTCGGCCAATCAAAGCCAATTTTTACATGAAGCATCTACAGGAAGAGGGAACCAATGTGTTTATAAGTAATCTATGTTACATGACCAAAATGGCCACCGTGCCCATATATGGTAAAACCCTTTAAAAATCTTCTTCTCCGGAACTGGTGGACCGATTTCAACGAAACTTGGCATGTAGCATCAGTGACCAGAGTACTTAAATGTGTTTATAAGTTATGACCCTGGGATGACCTTTACGTATTTCAAGGCAAGGTCAACATAGGTCACCTATGCGTTTGAATGCGGAAAACTATTAAAATGTCATTTGAAGGTGAAAACTTGCAGGAAATGGGCAAATGGACTGAATATTTATGATTCTGAAAACATTTGGACTGCAGGGATTAGTCTGCCCCCCACCCCGGGGCAATATACATGTACATTACAAAAATATTCAAAGATTTATTTCTCTGAAACCACTTGGCCAATCAAAGCCAAATTCTTCATGAAGCATTTTTAGGAAATGGGAACCAATGTATATACAAATAATCCAGGTCACATGACCAAGATAGCAGCCATGCCCATGCACGGTAGTGGCCGAGTGCTCCAAAATGACATTGGCACCCTGTCTGTGTGGGAGTCCAGGTGGGACATGGAGCTTAATCCCTCTAAGTGCTAGGTGGTAAAGGTGACTACCATCAGAAACCCAATTAATTATTTGTATCACCTACATGGACAAGTCCTGGAGGTTGTCGCCAGTGCTAGGTACTTGGGGGTGGACGTCACCAGTGTCTTGTCCTGGAACTCACACATAGACAGGATCACTGGAAACGCGAACCGCACGCTCGGATTCATAAGAAGAAATATTCGTACCAAATTGCCGAAGGTGAGAGAGACTGCCTACAACACTTCAGTACGGTCCCAACTGGAGTACGCCTCCCCCATATGGGACCCCTTTTCCAAAATAAGATACTCCAGATTGAAAAGATTTAAAGGAGAGCAGCTCGCTGGCCCACAAGTGATTTTAGCACTAGGTCAAGTGTTACAGCGATGCTGAAAAAACTTGGCTGGCGATCTCTCCAACAGAGACGAGCTGATGCATGTCTCTGTCTGTTCTACTGTATCGTATATGGACTTGTGGCAATTCATATGACTGAATATATCCAGCCCAACACCCGTGTGTCCAGATATTGCCACTCAATGGCTTTTTGCCAAGTCCACACCTCAGCAGACTACTATAAGTATTCCTTTTATACCCTTGCAATTGTCCAGTGGAATGCTCTCACGGAGTGGGTGGTGTGCTTGCCAACCCTTAATGCGTTCAAGAGCAGTTGGTAAGCTGCACCTGTCCAGGCCGTAGATCCTGACATGATGCTTTTAATTTTGTTTTTAACCCTCTTCTCTCTCATCTTGCTCACCTCACTATCTCATCTTGCACTTTTATCTCACTCAACTTTTATTTCAGCACTGACAGCGCACACCTGTCTAGAATGCCTGCGAGGGCGTGAGGCAGTATATAAAGAAAGATATATAGAAATGTGACGGGATAGCCTCCCTTGGAAATATGCAAATTTCCAACTCGAAACTTTGTGAATTGAGTAAGCGTTGTCTCGGGCATTCGTTACATTTGGTGGCAGCGCTGGGATAATGACAACTGCCAGACCGGGGTTGCCTTAGCCATGTAGTCCCCAGGCCAAGACTCGGGACGAGTCTTCTCGGAGGGGGAAGTAATGTGACGGGATAGCCTCTCTTGGAAAAATACGTTGGTGCAACGTATTAGCGGCATATTATGCGTGTAATATCGAAACTTTGCGAATCGAGTAAGTGCTGAGTATATAGCGTAGTAAACCACCCTTGGTGGATGAGCATGCTTTTCCACTAACGGAGTTTGCTGTGGCTCGGCTCGGCTGTTCGTTACATTTGGTGGCAGCGGTGGGATAATGACAACTGCCAGACCGGGTTGCCTTACCCATAGTCCCCAGGCCAAGACTCGAGACGAGTCTTCTCAGAAGGGGAAGTAATGTGACGGGATAGCCTCCCTTGGAAATATGCAAATTTCCAACTCGAAACTTTGTGAATCGAGTAAGTGCTGAGTATATAGCGTAGTAAACCACCCTTGGTGGATGAGCATGCTTTTCCACTGACGAAGTTTGCTGTTGCTCGGCTCGGCTGTTCGTTACAGAAAGAAAGGTAAGACCCCTTAAAAATATTTTTCTCCGGAACTGCTGAACCTATTGCAATGAAACTAGACATGTTGCAATTGGAACCCGAGTACTACAATGTGTTTATAATTCATGACCCTGTGATGACCTTGACAAATTTTAAGGCAAGGTCAACTTAGGTCACATATTGCAGAAAGCTCTTAAATGTCATTGAAGGGAACAAATTGACCCAAGTGCTTATTCTGACCCTGTCCTGGGGCTATATACATACACGTATATGAACATTATAGTCGAACAAATTTATTGGTATATACATGTATCTCAGATCTCAGGTGAGCGTTTAGTCCTCTGGTTAATTTTTCACAGCGATGGTGAAAATGAATAAGAAGTAAAACTATCATAATGTCCATAGTTAAAATGTAGATGTAAAAAGGCTTAAGCATAGGGATTTTATTATGGGTTTTATTACAATACATTGTAAGTATTAAAATAAAAATAAAAAAAGAAAGTTATATATGTACGAGAGGAGTGTTTTTTCATTTACATGTACTTATGATTCTAAGTGACAATGGATTGGTATGTGCTTTCCTTTTTTCTTCTGACCTTTCCTCTTATAGGTAGGATCTGGCCAATTCTTCCGAAGACCCATTCTTGCCCTTGTTACGACTTGCAATAATGAAGAAACACAGAAACCGACATGACTGAAAAAATGTTGGCTCGGACCTTAATTCAATCAAAGGATGATGAAGATAAAAATACAAGAACTTACGACACCATGAGAACTTGACTCATTTGCATCTGATCTGTTGATGTGAAGCGAGTTGTGGTAATTGGGAGCTCTGTCGGGTTACCGAATCATTTGATCTCTTAATGTGAAGCGGCTTGTGGTAATTGGGAGCTCTGTCGCGTCACCGAATCATTTGATCTGTTAATGTGAAGCGGCTTGTGGAAATTGGGAACTCTGTCGGGTTACCGAATCATTTGATCTCTTAATGTGAAGCGGCTTGTGGTAATTGGGAGCTCTGTCGCGTCACCGAATCATTTGAATTGTTAATGTCAAGCGGGTTGTGGTAATTTGATAACTCTGTCGGGTTACCGAATCATTTGATCTGTTAATGTGAAGCGGGTTGTGGTAATTGGGATCTCTGTCGAGTTACCGAATCATTTGATATGTTAATGTGAAGCGGGTTGTGGTAATAGGGAGCTCTGTCGGGTTACCGAATTATCTGATCTGTTAACGTGAAGCGGGTTGTGGTAATTGGGAGCTCTGTCGTGTTACCGAATTATCTGATCTGTTAATATGAAGCGGGTTTTGGTAATTGGGAACTCTGTCGGGTTACCGAATCGTTTGATCTGTTAATGTGAAGCGGGTTGTGTTAATTGGGAACTCTGTCGGGTTACCGAATCATTTGATATGTTAATGTGAAGTGGGTTGTGGTAATTGGGAGCTCTGTTGGGTTACCGAATCATTTGAACTGTTAATGTGAAGCGGGTTGTGGTAATTGGGGGCTCTGTCGGGTTACCGAATCATTTGATCTGTTAATGTGAAGCGGGTTGTGGTAACTGGGAGCTGATTTATGATAAATCTTATTTCTATCTTTAAGGACTACCTGGTACACTTTACTCAAGAGTAAATCAGCTTGTCCCTCGTCCGAGAATGTCTCAGCAAAACCTGAGCTCCATTTGGCACTTCCGGTTGATTTTAGTGAAAAGTGGCAAAATACCATTTGAATTAAAAACCCACCCAACCCAACACAATTTCAATGTGGAAGTAAGCAGTCGACCCCAAGCAAAACAAAACAATGTAAAACGGAAAAATCCATTTGTTGGAACGACCTAAATTAATTTTAAAACGTTCAGATATTTGAAAAATAATCGTTGATTTTGAGAAACTCCCAACAAAACGACATATTTGGGATGCAGAAATTGTAACTTTCTAACATATGGACCTAATTTATGACAGTCAGTTATAATGGTAAAAAAATTACGTTCTTCAATACACTTCCGGTTTTCATGTTTTGACTTTGATGAGGAATACTTGACAGAACGACATACGGTTTGGTAAGCAAAGACTTAAGAGCAATTCTGAAAATGGCAGACAGTTTGAGCCCCAAAAAGCCAGGCATAAAGGTTAAAAGATAGACTGAGAGATCAATAAAGTGCACTCAATTTTTGTTTTGCCAAAATTTTAGTTGTGTCCCTTTGTCAACGAACGCAGATTGCTTTACTCAAACTGCATTATTAGCACCAGAAAAGCAAAGCATAGTATTTCATGATTGTATGTGATAATAGATACAGTCAGACATAAGTTGAGCATCACCCTTATTTTTTTCTAAAGGTGTTTTTCAAGTAAATTTCTTGCTAAAACAAAATTTAATTTGTATGGGTCTTTAACTCGCGTCTTTCCATGATTTGTTAGGCCTTTCAGAATGGCATTTGGCCTTGTTGCTCAAGTTCTATGGTGTCTTGAATACGCCTACCCCTATTTTGGGGGTATGCCATTTAAAGTTGTTTAACCGATCCCCATACGTTCGCCACTGAGTTGGTATAGGCATGGAAAGAAACCAGAGTTATATCGTAAAAAGGTGCCAGAAAAATTTTCTTCTCCTCAATGTTTTAATGGCAGTTACAAGATGCAGGAAAAGTTGTTTGCTTGTTTATTAAACATGACGTTTTCACTATGTAACATGCCATTCTTTAAACTTCTATAACTTTTTATGTGTTCGAGATATCTGTCTGAATTTTTCAGATTGATTATGGTGTTGGAATTGTCAAAATATGGAGTTATCATTTTACACTTTTTTTGCGATTTGAAAAGTTCACAGATTTCCGGCGGCCATCTTGGATTTATGCTAATTGCACGATTTGCCAAAAGTTGACAGATCTGCATTCAAGCTAGATTAGTTCTATAACTCCTGTAAAGGACAAAGAAACAAAAAATATTTTAGGACTAAACATTTCTAGGTTAAAATCAATGGTACAAAGCAGGGTGAAATAAATAATGAAACAGTGAATTCGGACTATGTAGGGGTATGCCTGCATAAACAAAGCCTCGTTGTTTACCTTAAGATTAATTTAATCCGGATTTGCTTTAAATTATCACCCACATATCAAATATCACAAATATCAAAGAAAATATTTCTGTTCTGAAAGGTGTACTGTTTACCGCCAGAAAATATTCAAGTGATGCTTAACTTATGTCTGACTGTATAGATAATTGAAAGGTTATATGCTGAATGTTGCGTTTTTACTGGCTTCAAGTATACTACTCAAACTTTGATAGGGGTCAAAAGTTTATTTTTGTTCACAGGACAAACTAGTAATCTAACACCCAAATTTTTGCTATAGATATATACAGTAGAACCATCACTGTGAACACATTCCATCTTTGTTTCGCTTGGCCTGCGAGCGCTTCTCGTAGACTTGCAGAAATGGTAGACCCCCACTTGAAATTGAAGTTGCTACTGTTGCCTACCCTATTACACTATCCAATTCTTTCATTCATCCCCATCCATTCAACTGCATAACTGTTTTGATAATCATGATAATCGAAGCAAAAAAAAAAGAAAAAAAAAAAAAAAGAAAAAGAAAAGAAAAAGAAAAACGATTTTAAAAAAAAATTTTTTTCGCTTAAAATGTTCTCCTTTGCACTGTGAGTTTTCAAACTGAAAACCGATTTTGAGTACGCACTATGGTTTGATCCAAACAGCGTTTAAATGTCACATCATGCAAATTCCCATCAAGAAAATGCATTCCAATAACAAATGTTTAAAACCGCTGTTAAATTTTAGCCAATGTCAATATATAGCTCCAATCAAAGGGCAGCCTAAAGGACAACATTGTATGCGAAAAGAAAATGGGTAAAAGTCGTGTTTTTAATCCCAAATCACAGATTTTTGAATTTTTTGCAAAATGCGTTTTAGACATAAAAGTATCGACAACAGTTATGCAGTTGAATAAGTGGGGTTGGGTGAAAGAATTGGATAGGGTGGGCAACAGTGACAACTTCAATTTCAGTGTGTGTGTGTGGGGGGGGGGGGGGGGTCCATCATTTCTGCAAGTCTGTTATATGAGAAGCGCTCGCAGGTAACGCGAAAACAACAGGTGGAATGTTTGCACAGTGATGGTTCTGCTACATATCTATAGCAAAAGTGCGGGTATGTCCTGTGAATGATCCCTATCTAAGTTTGAGTAGTACATCCGAAACCGCCACTACAGCATGCAGTGAGTGAAGGGTAGCTTATAAATCGGCAAATATAGCCTTCGACCAGTCTTGTCCACTGTTATATGAAGTAGACTTGCGCCACAGTAAGTTACTTGATAAGCCAATATTGTCAATGTTGTAGCTAGTTGAATTATAATTTTTAGAACGGATGAATGTGTTAATAAATTAAACCACACTTAATAAGCTTAACAAGTTAAGTGGAGCGCAATGACATTCTTTTGGTGGAAAAGGTGCTTACTATATAGTAAAAGTAAAACATAGATTTCATTTTTTCTAAACTGTCGCGTTGATTTCTTAGACACATGTACATGTAGGGTCGTTTGTGATCTTTTATGGACTAATTGAATTGGATTTATTTTAACTATTAGGTTATCTGTGATTTAACATAGCGCTGTACGAATTCAGAGAAGAGGGTTTCCACTATTGTACATATTTCAAGAGCACTCAAGTTGTAGAATAAACACAGAAAAAGAAGGACTTCATCGTCTGCACAATTTTACATCTGCAGTTTTCTTTATTTGAGCCGCATCATGAGAAAACCAACATTATGCATATATATTATGCATATATATTATGCATATGCGAAAACAAAGACGCAGATCAGCTTCACAGTAAGTACAATCCCTCTTCTTTTTAAATCCCAAACGTCAAGCTTCTAGTGTATAGTCGGTTTGTGTCGGACCTGTTCGAATTAACACATTGTTGGTTTTTTCATAACGCGGCTCAATTTAAAGATGCAAACAAAATGATTCCTTTGCATTCTTCAAACGTATGCGTTCTAGTAAAGGAAAATGGTACATATAATACAAATAATTAAAAAGACACATTTATACGTGATATAAATTGGGCCTAAGCTTCCGTCTAAAATTATTCATGCACTCGTACTAAGGTTTAAAGTTCTTTTTCACATGCTTCGACCTGTTTTAACAATCATTTTGCCTTTCGTTTGAAAATTAATGTTTATATTACTACAGCATTTGTTAACCGTTCAGAAATATGTTCTCAGACTTTCCCAGGTCTAACGTGTAGGTGTTTGATAAAGGAGTTATCACAGGACAACTGTTCAGCTACCTAGCTCCAGGCTTCTTTAACATGGTTGGATTATACAAAAGGTAAGATGTTCGTTGAATTTCGCATAGTAGGAAAACTTGCCCATACAATATCCAGAGATTTAATAGTATAAAAATGAAAAAAATCATTGAAAAAAGAAAATGTTTGTTATTTTTGATATTTTTGCTCAAAACATTGATTGTGGTTACACGTTAGAACCGCCTAGGCGAGGCGGTTCTAACGTGTACCAACAATCTATGTTTTGGATCAAAAATAAGAACAATAGATATACACCTATGAACCCCAGTTTAACTACATGTATATAAAAAGTGGGGTATGAGGGGGTAGACATTGCATGAACATGTTATCCTGATGCGTGGTAACGCCTATATTTTACAAATTGGGGAGGAACATGGAGTTAAATCTAATCTGCTCAAGTAAATGAGGAAAGAGCAGGGGATACGCAATATACCTGTGACTTGAATGGTTCTGGTGAGTACCCAAAGCCTCAGATTTTAGTTGGACTGATTCGGGAACAACAATAAATTAACGAGTTCTAATATCCAGTTAATCAAATGATTATTGTATTCTATGTTTTGTTAAATTTCATTTCAAACCAAAACGGTAGCTTAAACTATACGAGTACGTATATTTATGTCCTACAAAGACGTATCGGTTTGACGATCGCCTTTTCATCGACGCTTATTATGGGCGCGCTGTGCTCCTGGCTAGGCGGTACAGTAGTTTGTCTTTCTTGAACCCTGTCTTTCCTTGCCGCTTCGTCCATAACATCATTAGGGCTACACATATACAAACAAACAATATAAAAATGCACAGTCACAATAACACGAAATATTTTCTTAATGTGTTTATCATTTGCGGCAGCTATTCGTAATGTTGAGAAGTCCTTTCACAATTACTGTCAAAGATAAACCTACTTGGAGGCAAACCAGCTGCTCCAGGACTTTCCTTAGTATGATTCTTGGTCGCAGGAATCTATCTCCGCCAAAACGACCAATTAAAGGGAAAGGCAAGGCTGAAATACAATGCATCTTTAATAAAAGTGGCCACCTTCCTCAACAATTTGGTTCAGGTTTAGATTTAGACTTCACTTGTGTAAAGCCTTGACTGCTGAATTGCAGTGCATTTATCTGTTATCGTCGCCAGTTTATAAAGGGTCACTGATGAGGGTTCAGTACCCGAAATTACGCAATATGACCTATACGACCTCCCTTTGAACGTTTTCACTGCTTCCAAAGGATCAATCGTTTATATTTTATTTGCTATTACTGCAGCTGGCGTTGTGCCGTGTGGCGGCCCTAAAAAGTCTCCCCGTACATCATCCATAGCGCAGATATATTTCATTCATCACAATCGGACGGCAGTTAAGAAAGTTATGTTGGTTTGAATATTCATTAATATCTGTTTAAGGTGGTGGCCATCTTGGATATTCATGAAGCTTTATGACGTCATAAAGCCCTAATTTATCATGCATAATCAATATTGATAAAGCACTTTTTTAAATATGCTTCTGTTATTTTTTGTTTGAACGCTTACTATGAAACCTAGCCATAATTAACCATGCATGTATTTGTTTGGAAATATTTTATTTAGACCGCGTTATAGGTTTCTAATTAAATATTCAAAATAGCGGCCAAAAGTCATTCGTTCCAAAATTCACATGTCAATATCTCACTTATTCCTTGACCAATTTGAACAAACTTTGGGCCAAGATGTTTGCTTTGATCAGTTCTTTAGCTTAAAATGTATTGGTGTTGAATATTGCGTTCTCCTTTAATACGTTAGCAACTATTAAATCTGAGATGACTTTGACCAGATCTGAACTTCAGATTTTTGTCACGACCGACTGGAAAACACGAGTAGACTTGTCAGAAAATATATAAAAAAGTATTCCAATGCCACTGTCACTTTGACCAGATCTGAACTTCAGATTTTCGTCAAGACCGAATGGAAAACACAAGTAGACTTGTCAGAAAATTAAAAAAAAAGTTTTCCAAAGACTTTTCAGTAATCAGCGTTCTAATACACTGCGCGCCATGTTCCTCCTTTGATTTATTTTTTGTATTCTTTCGCTTTCAGTTTGGCTACTTCATAATTCCTAGAGGTAGAAAGGACAACTAGAAAACCTATGAACAGTTAAACATTAGAACAGATTCGATTACGTACTTAATTGCCTCTTCACATAGACGTACCGTGCGGTTCTCTCCATTTTACGTTTGACTGACCCTCGCCTTTTGCGTTGTTAAATTACCCCAAAACAGCTGTGACCAGTTCATTCCCCATTCTGTTCTCCCTTTCATGCACAAGACAGATACAACCATGAAATGGATAAATATTTTATCAAGGTATCTTGAAAAAGAATTTCTGTATACCTTTATGATATTATTAATCATTAATCACAATTAAGATCTTATTTTTTCATACTCTGAGACGTCAGATCATCTTTAGTATATTGCTACAAAAACAAATCGTAGCCAAAATCAGCACAATTACTTTCGACACCTCTTGTAGGAACTTATAAATTCTTTATAGATTCATTATAGGTCATAAGTTTCTTTTAGACTCAAAGACCAGTGCACTTTTTTAACCAATAAGTACCTTGTCAGCGATTGCACAATATAACTTATTTCAATTTTGGTAAGAGTTTGGTCAATCGAGTATACATCCGGCATGGTTCATCACCTCATTGATATTTTCACTGCTTTAAGAGGAACTCAGTTTTTTTTTTTTTATTTTATTTTATCCACTGGATAACTACAGTATGTGCTCGTAGTCTGCCCCTCATCACTGTCTAGAAAAAGGTGCTTTGCCCGAGTCTAGTTATTTCAACGACTGATCGACAGTCTCCTTTGATAATAATTATTATGAAAATACCGTGCTTTCATTTGCACTTCACAATATTTCAAGAATATCACACGGTTTGAACGAAAAACATAGAGACAGCTGTCATGAACTTCCAAACACGCTTACACATCAATATGTAATATATTTCAACAGAAACGAATATTTTATACATTGAATTAAACCAGACTCTGAAAAGTACAGGTTTTTCGGTATTTCTAGCTGTCGCGTAAACAAATCTGTGATAACTGCACTGAATTGCTAGGAAAATAAGATTAAGATCTCTGAACTGGTGTAAATAGCAATGAGCTCCCTATAATGTGTCATGCATATTATGACTTTTGTGCCGTGTTCCGTTTGCGCTGATCAGGCTTAATAGGCGCCCGATACCGAATAGGTTCAAAATTTGTAAAAAAAAAAAAAAAAAAAAAAAAAAAAAAAGTATCTTGCAGTTCCAGTTATCAATTAACGAAATTAACGTACATGTATTGTCAATGTATATTGTCAATGCATATCACAAGTATAAATAAAACAAAACCGAGACTCTCCAAGACCAGTGAGCATATTAATGAGAAAAGGGATAAGCCATACCGCGGTATAACACAAGACCAGTGAGCATATTAATGAGAAAAGGGATGGGCCATACCGCGGTATAACACAAGACCAGTGAGCATATTAATGAGAAAAGGGATGGGCCATACCGCGGTATAACACAAGACCAGTGAGCATATTAATGAGAAAAGGGATGGGCCATACCGCGGTATAACACAAGACCAGTGAGCATATTAATGAGAAAAGGGATGGGCCATACCGCGGTATAACACAAACTATAATTTCCTCTTCATATCGTACTTTCAGGGGCCATGTCTGCAGTCTATGTTTGGTGGCGACATTTTCTTTATTACAGACTATATCGTATTGTCAGGTACGTAAATTTTCACTCAAGTTTTGATCCGCGTTTCGTTTAACTCAATAAGTAAACGGGAACGTCGCTTTCAAGATTATTTCAGCTCACATGAGACGGGCCAATCAATAGGTGGGGCGAAAACGGAAGAACCCCGAGAAAAACACATGGCACGCCCGCAAGAAAAAACCTGGCTTGTCTTACACATAGGGAACAATAGTCTTCACTAGCACAATCGGCTATTATCGGATTTACGGAAATACCCGAGCGCTTACCTGTGAAATTAATGTTGAGCAATGTACACAATTGAATAGGAAAACCATATAAAATGTTAAAAATGACACTTTTTCCGTTTTACGACAAAATTTTATAAGTTATGGTCATAATGTTTATAATATGCCATAAAATGTGGTATAAAAATATACAAAATAAGTATTTGCCTTGTTTCTTCCTTTTGCGATTGAAAATCCTTCCATATTCGAAAGTTCGTCCATATTAATCTCATAGACTCAGTAGGAATTTTGCGAAAAGGTGTAAGAAGCCATTTTTAGCCTTAAATTTCATAAATTTGGGATTTTTTGCGAACTTTTTATAAGTTATCACCATTTAGAAAATTTTATAAGCTTTAATCTGATGTGTTTTATAATAAAATAAGTATTTTCAAAATTTCTTCCATTTGACTCAGAAGATGCAAAATTACGCGTTTCGCAACTACCATCCTGACTTACTCTATGAAATGCCTAAGTCCAAACCAAGAGGAGCAGCGTTGCTACCACCGTAACCAGTTGAGTCGGTTATTCAATAAAGAAATAAAGAAAGAATGAAAGATCATGTGTAATTAAAGAAATTATTTTAATGAAAGGAGCCGAATTCAATGCTGAAATTAAAGGTTTGTACTCGCTATAGTGATTTGTTTTGGAAGTGAGAACTTTAAATCATTTAATATATCGCGACATACATGTTGACACCGTGATAGACAACTTTTAACAGGTAGAAATCAACTGCATGGAAATTGTACATATATTTAATCAGTGCGTGTTAGAATGCATAGTATAAGAAAGAAAGAAAGAAAGAAAGAAAGAAAGAAAGAAAGAAAGAAAGAAAGAAAAAGAAAGAAAGAAAGAAAGAAAGAAAGAAAGAAAGAAACGATAATAAAATATGAAGTTCAAATCATGTTTAATTAAAGAACTTATTTTATGAATTGTGGAATTTAAAGATTTTGACTTACTAAATGCATCTTTTTTAATAAAACTATTACCTCACAACGAGAACTTTTAACGCGAAATACATGTTAGATACCTTTTTATAGATGAAAATAAGCTGCATGAGAATTGAACATGTATTATTTAATCAGCGTGCATGATTTTGCTATGTAGATAGTATACCTGTCCCAAACTCCGAGTTTTGTAAGAGCGTTATCATCTGTAGTCACAAAGCGGCCTGGTTTGATGACAGGCTGGTGAAAACCTTAAGCAAGATTTTTTCCATGTCGCGGCCAAACTGATTGTTCACACATTGAATCAGTTTGTCATTCTCAAATCAACTTGTGGCACGTGTCTTAAATAAACATCCCCTGCAATAAAAGCTGGGGCCTGCGGCCGTATTACCTTGACGATAGGTGATTTTGACAAATTCAGCGTTTGGAATAGAGATTGCATCTTGCGTATGTTTTTCTTCGTAAAATAAATGATCTATTTAGAGCTACATGTAGAAAACAAAAACAGTCGCTGTGAAAGAGGACTAGGCCCAACATTATTTATTCTACGCAAGTACAGAAACTAGATGCACCCAGGACTTTGGATATAGATCTGAGTATATGGATAAGAAAACATGTTTCGATCAGCCTGCACACCATATCTGCTCCATAAACACGTGCATACATATTGGGGAGTCTCCGAGATTGGCAATATAACAAAGCATTATTTCTAGGCGCAAAACGAAGGAAGCTAATTTTCACCTACAAAAATAGACTTTTTTATTACAAAAAGTTTTTAGTTTTTAATAATGCGTCTAAATTCCAATTCATTTTAAGACATGGACTGTGTTTGTGCAAATCAACATATGTGTCAATAACTGCATCGAGGTGATAGACGCTTTTGTCAAGTGACACTAACAATTCACAACTAAAATTAAAGACGATAGGCCATCGGATCGGTCCCTATTTACTCTCTGAACACATTACGAAAACACGCCCATGCAATAAACAGAAGTTAGTTTAGCTTTAAAAATTGAATATTTTCAGCTAAACATTTTGATATTTTTCTCATTTTTGCTCAAAACATAGATTGTGGGTACACGCTAGAACCGCCTCGCCGAGTACATTTTGACTGCACAGACGGAATACGTCTAATCTGGTCAGAACCCTTGAAACATCCATTTCTTATTACTATTACTATGATGGGCTCTTTTTCTTTCAATTTCATATAACACAAATTGCATAAATCTATCCCAGGCCTTAGCCACGAGTTACCTGTAAAACACAGGTCTATACTGGTAATTGTCCCTCAGGTGTCAAAATAGGACATCGCGCACATCGCAATCTATGGGAAATAATCGAAATTTGATCTGCACAGGTAATTTTCCAGGTAACGCCTTGGTAACGTCCCTTAGCTGACTGAGGTTAATTGTCCCAGTTGTATGCCCCCTACACCAAACACAGGGGTGAGATGATCGAATCATGGTTAAGCTCATTGCAGGTATGACCATCATGCATGTCGCTTTACCCCTCGTGGCAACTGTTTGTAAATATTAGCGGAGGGGTTTCTACTCAGTCGCATTTAGCCATTCTTCAAGTGGAATGCATTGGCATGTCTCATTGACCTGATCAGATGGCTCTATTTGAAACAGTCTGATCAACGAATACATATATTTTATTAAAGGTCAACCGGCACGGCACTTATATAATTATTATACAGTCCTTCCTACAGTGACCGCATTGTTTGTTGTCGCCACCCCGTGACCAGCACTGTCCCGTTTTAACTGTTTAATTAATGGAACTCGGAACAAAAATGACCTTTGGCACGACATATTTTAAAGAAAATTGCATTATACTGTTTCGTTGTATCGCAATGTAAATATGCTATAGTGCGATTGCTTTGACCGTGCCGCTTTCCCTCTCGTGACAACTGTTTGTTTGTAAAATTTGAGGGCTCCTACTCTGTTAGACACATGAAGTGCGTGGACATGTCTTATTGACATGATCAGGATGACGTTCCATAATATGTCTATTAAATCAGTCTTGTCAACGAATTCATAATAATCAACCGACTAGGTCAAAGAAATCGTACTACCTAACCTATATTTACATGGCGTTTCCACGTGATCCGTATTGTTCCGTTGGCATGTTTAAATCAGTGAAACACGGAACCAAAGGTGACTTTTTACATGGCAACTACATGACAATAAACATTGCAAGCACCTTATGTATATATACCACATGATGCAAACTGTGCTTATGGTATACAGTAAAAATAAATATAGTTGCACTTATTTGTTTACACCATACTGAAGCAACCCGCATACAAAGTCACTTTGACATATACTGTCGTATACGAATGTTACCAAAATCCGAGACATGATCTAAAATGTCAAATATGCATTTAATAGTCCTCCCTTTTTGTCGATTGTGCTTGTTTAATAATGTGATATTAAATATTTTTATCTGTTCTTGCAATCATTATTTATATGCTACGGCATGTTACTCCGTACTCTGCTTCTGAAAACCAACTTAGGCTGTGTTCGACCTATTCGCAAAGGTCTGAAGGATATGTAAAAAAGGCTGTATACTCCCTGACAGAGAATAGCAAATGCTCTCATACTACTCTTCCTGTGTGTACAGCCTGGCCTGCGACGTTGTTGTTAGAACGTGAAGCACGTCATGTTTATCATGATCTGGCTCATATATAAAATGAGGTATTGAATGAGAAAACATTTCTTGTGGTAAGCTTTAATTCTCTAACCTATGGCCTACATGTATAGCCAAATGAGGACCGGGCCTTCAAGTTAGAATTTTGGACCAGCACGGTGGTAAAAACGTTGTGTTGTCTTTTTGAAAAACTTGAATCAAAGGGACTTCACACAGCTGCGCTGTTACCGTGTGCGAAATCTGCACATTTGTTTTCGCTTGAGAAAATACTTTCTTATTGAGCAGCTCAAGTGGTACCATATTTTATAAAATTCTTTGAAGTTTCAGTATGACTGTCACTGAATACATGTATACATATGTGTGACATGAATTATCTGTAGACACCATCTTATTACTATTTTTTTCATGTCGCTATACGTGCTTATTCTAGATCTAGCCTGTCGCTTAACAATCTCTGTTTCTGCTTCTTATTGATTTCAGATTTATAATGCTCTCTCTCTCTCTCTCTCTCTCTCTCTCTCTCTCTCTCTGTGTGTGTGTGTGTGTGTGTGTGTGCGCGTGTGTGCGTAAGGCACATTGGTATTTACAACTACGCCCCATGGTTACCGCAAAAGACATAATGTAAAATGCATATAATGGATAAACTAGCAAACAATGAAAGAAATTAATAAGTGGCAAAATAAGATTACGAATTGTAGCAATGCAGATTTGTTCATGACCTGGATTACATAAATCACTTATGAAACTTAAACTTCAGTAAAAACAGTTTATCTTGAAATCATAAGCATAACCTTATAACAGTATCAACTTTTCTCCATTCAACATGTTCTATCATTAAGATCGCGATAATATTTATTAAGTCATTACCAAATGCCTGTGTTAATGCTGTGAATAATCTAAGACGCCCCAAAAGTCTTTGTAAATGTAACATTTGATTCAAAGTGCATAATGTTAATACGCCATTACTAGTTAAGTTTAAGCTGTTAGGTTTAAGCTGTCTCAAAAAGGTACCCTGGCTGGTTAATCGAGATCAGCGGTCAAAACAAAACAAAACAATATATAAATAAATAAAAAAATAAATAAATAAAACTGAAAATGTGTGTTTGTAAAACACTACCCCCCCCCCCCCCCCCCCGCCGCAACTGTATACTTGCCACTAACCTGGCACTGTTTATAGGAGTCATTTATTTCATTCATTTTTATAGAAAATCTGTAAATGTAAAAAAAAATGAAGGAAAGTCCTCAAAAGTTAATGAGGTGATTTTCTTTTCAGTCCCAATCAGTATGCCAAATATGAAGGCTCTAGCTCAAGTACTTTTTGCCATATCTTGCACACAAGATTTTCAAATTTTGCTTTCACAGGAACATAACTCAAAAAGGCATAACCTGGTCATGAAAAAAAAAAAAAAAATAAATAAATAAAAAAAAAAAAAAAAAAATAAAAATAACGGGTCAACTTTATTTTTTCATGAAGAATGTTTATATGAAATTTAAAAACAGTAGATTAACCATTCCAAAGTTTCAAATTTCAGCGAAAAGTGGAAAAATCAATCAAAATTCCATAAAGTTTTGTCAAAATTTGAGGCAAAGTTCTCAAAAGTTAATCAGGTCTGGTTAATTACTCCTCAGCCCCAAACCAGTATACCAAATATGAAGGCTCTAGCTCAAATATTTTTTTTAGATATCTTGCACACAAGATTTTCAAATTTTAAATGGGAATAATGTCCTTTTTCTTTTTATGGGACATAGGCAAACAAAAAAAGCCCCAGATGGGACGCCGCAAAACCGCGGCGTCCCATCTGGGACTTATGTTTGCTTATAGAAAATTCGTCGAAAAAAAAAAATGAATAAAAAATAAAACCATTCCTGATTCCCCTAAAATGAAAGTAGACTCACCCAAATGATAAACAGTGGGAGAGTCCCTTCGTCACTTATGGGTCATCAATAATCTCGTAGTGACATTGGGACTCCTTGTCAGCTTGGACAAAAACAAAATACATGCCAACTTTGTCAGCGCCTATGTCCCTACATTTGTCAGCGCCTATGTCCCTACATTTGTCAGCGCCTATACCCCTACGATTTGTCAGCGCCTATATGCCCTTACGATTTGTCAGCGCCTATGCCCCTATGATTTGTCAGCGCCTATATGTCCTTACGATTTGTCAGCGCCTATGCCCTTATGATTTATCAGCGCCAATATACCCTAACGATTTGTCAGCGCCTATATGCCCCTACGATTTGTCAGCGCCTATATGCCCCTACGAATTGTCAGCGCCTATGTCCCTATGATTTGTCAGCGCCTATGTACCTACAGTTTGTCAGCGACTATGTCCCTACGAATTTGTCAGCGCCTATGCCGATATGATTTGTCAGCGCCTATACGTCCCTACGATTTGTCAGCGCCTATGCCCCTATGATTTGTCAGCGCCTATGTCCCTACAATTTACCAGCGCCTATGTCCCTACAATTTGTCAGCGCCTATATGCCCTTACGATTTGTCAGCTCCTATGCCCCTATGATTTGTCAGCGCCTATGTCCCTACGATTTGTCAGCGCCCGTATGCCCCTATGATTTGTCAGCGCTTATGCCCCTACGATTTGTCAGCGCCTATGCCCCTACGATTTGTCAGCGCCTATGCCCCTACGATTTGTCAGCGCCTATATGCCCCTACGAATTGTCAGCGCCTTTGTCCCTATGATTTGTCAGCGCCTATGTCCCTACGATTTGTCAGCGCCTATGTCACTACAATTTGTCAGCGCCTATGTCCCTACGATTTGCCAGCGCCTATACCCCTACGATTTGTCAGCGCCTATACGCCCCTATGATTTATCAGCGCCTATGTCCCTTCAATTTGCCAGCGCCTATGTCCCTACAATTTGTCTGCGCCTATATGCCCTTACGATTTGTCAGCGCCTATGCCCCTAAGATTTGTCAGCGCCTATGTCCCTACGATTTGTCAGCGCCTATGCCCCTATGATTTGTCAGCGCCTATGCCCCTACGATTTATCAGCGCCTATGCCCCTACGATTTGTCAGCGCCTATACCCCTACGATTTGTCATCGCCTATGTCCCTACGATTTGTCAGCGCCTATTTCCCTATGATTTGTCAGCGCCTATGCCCCTATGATTTGTCAGCGCCTTTGTCCTTACGATTGGTCAGCGCTTATGCCCCTTCGATTTGTCAGCGCCTATGTCCTTACGATGACTAATTCAGATGATGTCAACAAGCAAGCTTATTCTTTTTGAAAACCCAGTCCCAGAGTTGGTGCAGTTTAATTAGCTCATTTGAGCACGGCGTCCTTTTTGTGGGACATAGGCAAACAGTATAGTCCCAGATGTGACGCCGCAGATTACTTACCAATCATTATTTACTTTACTCCATCCACAGTTTAGAGCCACCAAAGTCCATCAATAACTACCGCCCAGAAATGATGATTGCCTTTCTCGATGCTTTGGGACGAACAACTAGTTTTCAAGGCGTTAAAACAACAGAACACATAGGCAGTGAATACTACAGATGATCAGACATACTGTATTGTTACACCTTACTAGAACTATTCCCAAAACGATGTCTTCCGTTCTGTTCAGTATGTGTTTTTTTTTTTTTTTTTTTCTTTTTATTTTTATTTTTTTTTTTTCAGAGAAATGCGTGTTGTTAGCAAAATGTGTTTCTCTACATGTTAATGTTTTCGACATTTTGTTTCTGCCCAGCGTTTAGACAGACGGTGGACAAGATCTCAAGGTTGGGGTCCCTGGTCTGCATGGTCAGCTTGCTCCTCGACACCATGTGACCATGAACTTTCCAAAAGGTCAAGGACATGCTTAGACAAAATAAGGTAAGCACACACACACACATTCACACACACACACACACACACACACACACACACACACACACACACACACACACACACACCGATCGTTCGTGTTGGTGTAAAGAACAGAGACAATAGATAAGTGATTTACCAATCATAAGCGAATACATATAAATATACTGTTGGCTTTCAGTTAAGTATATTTTGAATTTTGTGAATTTAATTTCTATAATAGATTCTTTGTGAATGGTCAGAACAAAGAAAAGAATTCTCCCTTACTCTGTCTGCAGAAAACCAGAGAATGTCTAAAATGGCACCTTCTGAACTTCTGAACATAAACCTGAAGTTCATTATCATACCGTTTGGATCTTACATTTCTTTTTTCACGGTAAAATATCACTCAAAATATTTGCCGTCAAGCAAAACAAATCACATATGATGAAACTGTGGTAAGTCTTGGCCTTCTTTTTTTGTGTTGTTTCATGTAACGTTCAGGCTACTCTTACTTATGGTCCTGGCACGATCAGCACAAGCTCACAATTTTATTCAGGCATGTGAAAATTCATTATCACATTGACACAAATTAATCTGAATATCAGAAACAATAAGAAATTCTTCTATTCTCTAGACGGGACTGAAATCTGAATATGCTTAACTAAATGCCAACAGTATATTTGTTTTTATTTTAGGCCAATTTCCATAAATGAACCTCCGGGTCAGCAAACCAATTGCAGTGGGACAGAGGTGCAATATAAAGTGTGCGATAAACAGGTACCATCAGGAAAACATGTCCATGAAAAGTATACCCCCTTAAATCCCACTTTTATATTGTAAAACTGCGGTATACATGGGTACAATTATTCAACCCATTCCGGATCAAGTTAATGAAAATTGCTGCGCATGCGCATATGAATGACTTGAGTATTATAAACTTAGTATTATCTTGAAACCAATTCAGTTCCTCATCAACTGTAATGGTTTTCATTTTTGATCAAGCACGCGACTGTAACCACTGGACCGTGAAAGTCTATGCATGATTGAAGTCAAAGCGAATCAGTTGGAGGTATTCCGGATCATGGACTATATATCACCACCGATGGGTTTATTCTTCAAAGTTTTTGCATGTAGTAATACAGTGAACCTTATGAAATGTTCCTAGGACCATAACATGTGCATTTTTCGGCGGCATTTTCCCACAGCTATGTCTGCTCAACCCCACCCCCACCGAAGACACGATGTTCCATGGGTGATCTGAATAGCGTCGGAATAGTATATGATGCTTGTTAAAAAACGCAGATTATTTCATTGTTTACACTTAATTTTATCATATAAACACCCGGAATGTAAAAATATACATTTAGTTACAAACATCAAACAATCCAAGTCCTTTTAGAGCATAAAATGACAGTACGCGGTTAAACGTGATCCGGAGTAACTACAATGCCACCGTTTCAAAGTTTCTCATTAATTATGTCCTAATAATCGATTTTAGGACGGAAACTTCGTCAAAATGACAGAAAATAAGTGGAAAACATATTAGCATCCAAAATCGAAAGATAACTTACATGGTACCTTTCATTTTCGGGAAATTCGGCGAATCGCCGTGTGTAAAAGAACGCTTTTTCCATCGTGTTTCTATATATGAGCCGGGAACCATTGACGTGAACAAGATGTTGACGTCATTATCCACGATCATTGACCATGGAATGAAACATGTTTGAATCAAGAGTCAAGTGGCCAAGTTCGTTTAAAAAAAAGCTTGTTTCATATTTTTGTAAAATTCTTTTGAAATAAATTTTGATCCGGATCATCTACAGATCCGCTATGGCTACAACAAGTGTATATCTATTTTTCTTACTTTTGATCCAAAACATTGATTGTGGGTACTCGCTAGAACCGCGTCGCCTAGGCGGTTCTAATGCGTATCCACGATCAATGTTTTGAGCAAAAATTTAGACATCGATTTTTTTCCAAAGAAATTTTAATTATCTACAGTTGAAAAAAAATGTCTATTTCATGTATGGGCAAGTTTTCGTAAAGTATTCTAAATAATCACTGTCCAGACGTAGTTCTGAAAATAAAGATCAAAATAATATTAATAATACTTAAAGACACTTCCAACGCTACCGATATAGTTTTTGCTGTAATTCCGAAACTTTCGAGATATAAAAGCGAAATTTACAGAGATGTTAGAAAAATTCATAAGGCGTCTATCGAGGTCACATAAATTCATAAGGCGTCTATCGCCTGCAAACCTTTATTTTCGGGCGTTTGAAGTTGAACACCTCATTTTCAAAAGTCGTGAAACTAGAGTGCTTGGAAAAAACATTATTTCATCGTTTATACTAAACATTTACGAGCATATTTTTATTACATCCATTCATAGAAAAATGGAAACTACCATACCACAGCTAATTATTTCTTTCTATCCAATCTTTTGAATCGACATAGAAATGACGGACTGGCGGCGTCTACGCATCGAACCCACGACCACATACACGTACGCTGTGAAATACTGCTCCACTCATCCCTCACAAATTGCTCTGACCGAGTCTTACATTGGCGGGGTTTCGTCTCTTTAATACTCAAAAGATAATGACCCAGATATTCTAGTTTAAATTTTAAATCGGCGAGTTTGCCATGATGGCCAAGGTAAAATCTCTGATTGCTTGGCGGAAGGTTTACAGTCATGTATGCTGTATGAACCATCACACCGTCGTGCATCAAACACGCATACCCCTATGATTTATTGTATAGTTATTGTATACCTGTTATTCTTGTATGCGTTGGGAAACAAGAAAGAAAGAAAAGAAAGAAAGAAAGAAAGAAAGGAGAGTGAAAAACGAGAAACTTTTGTGATGATCAATTTTGGCTTCACATGATTTATCTAGTATACAAACGAATAATGGCAAAATGTCGCAACCATTTTCGATAAACTTTCCAATTGGCTGATGAAACAATGGCGAAGATTTCAAGAAAATTGCTATGTCCGTTTTTGAAATGTTGAAATTTCTTTAGCGGTAGCGTTGGAAGTGTCGTTAAGTATAAATAAAAAATGCAGTGTTTGGATCTCATTATGATATTACTTAATAATGATCCAATAATGTTTAATATTTTGGATCCGAGATAATACTAATTCCTAATAAACCTGCTAGACTGTTTTAATTCCACCAAAGTGAAAGCAAATACCATCTGAATAAAGTAAAAATGAACGCAAAAAGAGAAGACATGAGTCAGACATTAACTTTTAATAATCAATGTGGTTACCAACATTTTCTTCCGTCATGCAGATTGATGAAGTTGACTGACAGATGACCAACACCTACCTGGACCAACTTGGTTTGATTTTATAAGCACCATATACTTTAATACTTTAAAATGTTTTATTTAAAGTTTTTGTTGTTGTTGCCTTTTGTAGGACTGCGTTGGTAGAGATACATATTACAGAAAAGAAGAATGTGAAAAACAAAATTTAGTGCCTTTTCGAGGAAGGTACTATGTTTGGGATCCATTTGTAAACCGTAAGTCAATAAATGTTGTGACAATCAAAATGGTCATATCTGCGATCCTTCGGCTTCGCAATACAGTGTATAATATCACCGCAATGCACCAGGCTGTTTAAATGATGATGCTTAAGTAGCCGAAACCATGGTATACCCCATTCCCTTTTTATAGCCTCAACCCTTCAATGTACTTTTCTATAGCTATTACTGTAATGGAAAAGGTCCATATAGATATTCATCCGAGAAAAAAAGAAGTCCGGTTTTAAAAGATTGTTTATTCGTCAATATGATTATTTTAGAATGTAAAGCTGTAGACATACAAAAAGTAAATCGATTGTTTTGTCAACTGGGACACTTAAAAGTTTGAAAGTTACTAACGTTTCAAATTAAAAAGAATGCTTAGAGGCCATGGGTAGTGATTCGGTCGGTGGTCATCAGTCTGCGGTCTTTGCAAGCCTTAGGCATATTCGTCCCCAATTATTTCGATACAAATTGTTATTTCGGTTTCTTATCTATAAACGACATGCTTAAGACATGATTTCTATCATTGATTATGCCTGTAGTGCCTGTCTGTTCTTCATAATAATAATAGTTCATCGCGGTTTGTATTTAGCGCTACGCTGCCGTGGTCACTTCAATAGTTTTTTTTATGATAACCTCGAAGGTACGAATGAAGCCGAGATAGCCTGATTCTCTTTCTCTTTCTAGTAATCACGGGGGAAAATGATTCGGTATCAATTATGCATGGCACTGGTTCCTATTCCGAATATACTTATATATAACATAAACCTGATAACGGGAAACCAGCCGATAATGGCAACTATTTTTAGATTATTATTTATAGACCATAAATGTTAATAATAACATGAGTAATGCCGTTAAAAGTCTGTCGGACCCATTAGCTCAGTGTCTTAAGCATCGGTCTTCTAATCAGACTCTTACAGGTTCGAATCTCGCCGTTTCATTTTTTTTTATTTTATTTTATTATTCTTTTCTTTTTTTTTTTTTTGTTATCATAATAAGTTTCTTTTCTTTCTTCATTCGTTTTTATTTTTCCTTTTTTATGGAGTCTATTTAGCAGTACGCTGAAAAAAGTTGTTCAGTACCGGCGATAACTGGTAGGCCCAGACAGATGAATGTTGCATTATCAAATGAGCCGCGTCACAAGAAAACCGGATTTTCGCCTATGCGAAAACAAGCGAAGCTGATCAGCGCCTTTGTTTTCGCTACACGGATAGTACACTTTCTCTTCTTATTATATCCGAAATTTCAAGTTTCTATGCTGCTTCTGGGACTGTACATGTCGGTTTGTGTCAGACTTGGTCGGAAACCCCGAAGACCGGTTTTCTCGCGTCGCGGCTCATTAATATTGAATTTTGAAATGATGTATAACCGTATCTTCAATGGCAAAAAAGATAAATGTATTACATAGGTGTAAATTATGTAAAGTGTATGTTGAGATATCTGATGATTTTCACAAGTGATTGATATCAGCCGATTTTTAACTGTAAATTTCTGATAACTTCTGACGTTTCCATTCACTTGACGTCATTAAAAAGTGTTTCACGTCAGAAATTCTAACGCCTTTAACTCAGTTATTTAAGAAATAACATAAAGTATTGGTGTTCATGTTCTTAATTTTTTTATTTAGAACGTAAGGAAGAGTGTACCAAAAATATTTGTGTTTTCAATATTTTTTTTGTTTTGCATTTTCACCGCCTGCCTCTTCAATGAAAAAATTTACAAAATCAACACACTAGATTAAATATATTTGGTATTCAATTCAAAAAAGTAAAATATCCTCCAAGTATATACCCATACCCATACATACACGTCAATCTTGAAAAGTCAGTCGCACATTAACGTACAAGACAAACGCGACCCTGGCGTATGAAAAACCCTCAACACGCTGAATAAGAAAATTTGCTTCTTAAACTTTAATTACCTATAGTATAGGACTTACGGCTTATCAATTACTAGAATCTAGTAAAACCACAACATGGAAGTATGGAGAAATCTCCGACCACTTTTGCAACCTCTTGGCGTGATTTGTATGTTTGAATTGATGCTTTACGTTCCAGTCAACAGCTAAGGTCATGTTGGGATGTTGCCTCCATTTTACAGGACTTTTACCCAAAATGAGGATGTCATCACATCCAACAAGTGCTTGAAATATAACTATCCAACTAAGACCCAAAAGGCTTATACGTATGGATGGTTTGACTTGAAATGTTTCCTCGGCAGGCTCAGACAAGCGCGGTTAACCAGTAATCAGACGGTCAGTCAGCAGTGTATTTAGCTTTACCTGAAGGCACAAGTAGCCTATATCTATTTCTCTAAGTTAGGCCCCAATGGGAGGGGGGCCTATAGTCTCTATGGTGTAATTAGCAGTCACAAATGATTAGCGTGTGTCTAAGGTGTGTACAGGTCGTATAATAATCTCAGCATGCTGAAAATTTTGGATTGCATGTACTTTTATACAGTTATGTTAAGCACACAATACAGTATAGGCGCGTATCAAACGTTTAATGTAACGCGTGTTGAACTTATTCGTATAAGACACATACCCGAGACACGTCGAGCTTTAAGCATGCTGCATGCTTAAAATACTTTAACGTACACCAAGCGTACAGAACGCACATGTACGAGGTTTGTGGACACCTTGGCTAGCAGGAAAAGTAAAGTGCTGTTGTTTAAGTTTTTTTGTTTTTGTATAAATATAAGCAGCAATATCTTATGAGCATATTTGAGGAATTTGTTTCAATTTGAAGTATCAACACGTTAAATATGACATATTTTCTACTTAAGCGAACGTAGGGCCACACGGGACAGGTGCCAAAACGTCAACAAAATGTGACGATTTTCATATTGTGGTTTTTCCCTGTCAAACGGCACTTAAATATGTTATAACATTAAAATATTTCGTCCTAAAACCATATAACACTGACTTCAGTTTCAGAAAGATTCCGACTTGGCGGCAGTGTAGTTTGATTTATGTGAAAAAAAAATATCAGAAGCAGACCGAAAAATCTGTTTGAAATAATGGCGTAATTTGACGTCGGAGAACAGCCGACGCCGATTGTATGTTTCGTTAAGGAAATCACCCACAGATACGATGAAAATGTCACTAACAACAGTAACGTCATCGGTCTGTCAGTTACTATTTAGTTCACAGTAGTTGTGGCACAGTCGATTTTCAGCTGCTCAGAAGTCCACCTATGAGGATAAACGGAATATCACCTGTCTGGCTTGCTCGCCGCAAGAAATTGTTACACATGTTCAACAGATGGACGAACAATTTTGCGAGAATTGGTACGGCGTATCTGCATTTGACAGCTGGATACAAAGACATAAAAATGTTGATAGCCAAGGATCTTTTGTTAAAATAAAACTCCCTGAAACAAATGTATAACGCGCTGGCGGCTTAAAATGTCAAGTAACGTCATATAGAGACGTTGACCTTTGCCACGCACTCGGTTCGGAAGTGCAGGGAAAAGGCTGTAGATGACGTGTTTTTGTCTGATTTCAATAAAATTTCTTGTATATTTGCTTATAAAATACTTTTGCAAAAGCAGATATATTCATTTTTCTGTTGAAAATATAAATGGTGTACACGAACTTTTCTGACAAACCACGTATGTATTAAACGCATTTGTTACGTGTCTCCGACGTGCTTCTGATGTTTGTTGAATCAAGGTATCTCTATGTCTATGGAAATACATCGGTTGAATTTGCGGCATATTTTTCCACACGCTCGATGCGCGGTTTGTCTTATACGTTATTGACTGCGATAGAAAATTGAGGCTATTGATATGACACTTGTGTCATATCTTTTCTTGTTCATCAATATGACCACTGCTCTTTTAAAAAGGATCTTAGTTTTATTTTCATTTACTTTACTGCAGCTGGCGTTGTGCTGTGTGGTGGCCCTAAAAAGTCTCCCCTACATCATCCATAGTGCAGATTATATTTTCCTTTTGTTCCTTTGAGATCAGCGAGGATATTCTGGAAATCAGAAAATCGTAATCGGTTTGGATACATTTTCTAACCTACATTTGATTTATATGAAACAATTTGGATAATACTAGTCTTTGTATCGACTACCCTGTTGAAATGTGCAAAATTACAGTAATTCTCTTTTTGGCTCCATGCTGTCAAATCTACAGGATCACTGAAGAGGCTTAAGTAGCCGAAACCATGGTATGGCCTATTGTCTTTCTCATTAATATATTCACTGTTTTTTATTATTATTATTTTTATTTGCTATTACTGCAGCTGACGTTGTGCCGGGTGGTGGTCCCAAAATGTATCTCCGTACATAATCCATATTGCAGATTATATTTTCCTTTTTGTCCTTTTGAGATCAGTGAGAATATTCGGAGAAATCAGAAAATTATTATCGATTTAGATACATTTACTAAGCAGCATTTAGTTATCACCATGAATTGTCTACCTTTCATTAATACTAGTGCAACGAAAATGCCTTGATTTGCCTTTTGGGTACGAAACGACCGTCAGAGGATTCGTTTCTTGCAAGCGTCTGTTGATAGGAAATAATCAGAATCAGAATCAGAATCAGAATAGTTTACTGGTGACACGCCAAATGACATTATTTCACCAGGGGGTTCGGATGGGGGGGGGGGGGGAAATTAGTCCCTTGAACGCACGAGTGAAGCGAACTTGGACACACAATCATCTGACATTTCAGCAGTAGAAAACAGAGAGTCCGGGAGGTCATTCCAGTCCCTGATAGTCTGGGGAAAGAAACTACATTTATAGGCCTCTATACTAGCAGATGGAAGCTGAAATGCCTTGGAGTGGCTATTTCTACAACGCCTAGTCTTTGGGATAAGGTCATCTGTAGGTATTCTGGCTTTACCCTTCAGACCTTTGTATAGTAATATAAGTCGATTATCCGTCCTCCTTTTCTTGAGAGATTCCCATCTGAGTTGTTCAAGAATGCCAGTCATACTACCTTCCTCGAAAGTATAATTCCTAGTTACAAATCTAGCGGCACGATTCTGAACCTTCTCCAATTCCTCCTGGAGGCATTTAGTATGAGGATCCCAAACAGAACTTCCATATTCCAGGACTGGGCGCACCAGTCCTTTATAAGCTGCTTCTTTAACATCTTGGGGGCAAGAAAATAAGTTTCTCCTCAAGAATCCAAGTGTTCTGTTGGCTTTAGTACAGATATTATTGATATGGGTATTCCACTTGAGGTCATTTGTAATTGTTACACCTAGATATTTAATGCTATCAACATTTTCCAAAACCGTTCCCTCGAGGGTGTACGAGGCCTCAATTTTATTTATCCGCTTATTTGTCAGCTGCATCATGTTGCATTTGACAGGTTGAAATCTCATGCCCCATTTTCGGGCCCAGCTCCCTAAAAGGTCAATGTCTTTCTGAAGTTTCAATGTATCTTCTACTGTTTTAATTTCACGGTAACAAACACAGTCATCAGCAAAAAGCCTGATTTGAGAGTCAATGCCAACAGGTATGTCATTTATGTACAAGGAGAACAACAATGGACCGAGAACGGTGCCCTGAGGGACACCAGACACAACAGGGGCCCAGTCAGATTTAACACCATTAACTACTACCCTTTGCTGCCTGAAGCACAAAAAAGCATTTATCCATTCCAATGTCTTTCCACCTATACCATAACTAAACAATTTGCTTTTAAGAAGTTCATGTGGAGGGGTGTCAAAAGCTTTTTCAAAGTCCAAAATAAAAGTGTCAACCTGACCCTTTTTGTCCAATATTTTTGCCCAATCATTTATCACTGTAATTAACTGAGTTTCACAACTATGCCATTTCCTGAATGCATGCTGTTTGTCCGACAAAAGATTATACTGGTCAAGATGACCCATGATATTTGAGCAGACAATATGTTCTAGAAGTTTGCAAGGAATACAAGTCAAAGAAACTGGGCGGTAATTACAAGCAAGGGACCTGTCACCTTTCTTGAAAAGTGGACAAATATTAGCAAGTGACCATTCCTTGGGGATTTCACCCGTATTGATTGACTGCTGGAAGAGATGTGCAAATACAGGTCCTAATTCTTTTGCCAATTCTTTAAGGACTCTAGGATGGAGTTCATCAGGTCCTAAGGCTTTAGATGGGTTCAGACCTTTAAGGAGTTTTGTTACTCCTTCCTTTGTTACAACAATTTCATCCATGAATGGGGCCGACCTATCCAGAAGTGGGACTTGGTTGTGTACCGTTTTGGTGAATACATCTGTGACCTGTCCATTAAATTCTTCTGCTTTTTCGAAATCTGATTGAGCAATACCACTTCCATTTTTCTTTTTCAAAGGGGGAATGCCTTGGGTATCTTTCCACTGACTATTGATATACCTATAAAAATCTCTGGGATTAGCCTTAACGTCCCCTACCAAGTTATTGACATAAAGGTCATGCTGCTTCCGTATAATCAATCATCGACTGCTGATTATAAGCAAATTAATAGCCTAAATATGAGGTAAATAACCTTGATTTTTGTTGGCGGAGATGCAATAAAGTCCTAGAATGTCGATCCTGTCCAGTACAAATCTAATTCAATTGTTTCGTTGCAATACGATGTATAAATGTGAATGAATCGTAGACGCTTATTAAAGATAAAAGGTTACCAATGACAATAAACCCTGGTACTGGATACAAGCGCCCAATAATATTACTGACTTAATGCAGGTAACCAGCACTCTTTCGCATGGGTATAAAAGGCGAAAATTCAAGGAAGTGGACACAATCATTTTTGTCACCAAAGAGAGCACATCTAAGCGGATAATATTAGTTCACTAGTATTGTATAAGTCTTAAGTGGCTCAAGCTTCTTTCTTCTCTTGCCGAAGCCCAGCTTTTGTGGAGGAGACTAAAGCAGTAGCTACTTGTAGACTGAACATTGAGTTGCAGTTTGTGTTGCAACTCTGATTAGCTTTGGTGAGCTGCGATTTGGGGCTCAAGCACTGCTAGTTCTCCCAGGTCAAGGCTCTGGAACTAAAGTTGTAACTCTCGGAGTTGAAATTTATGAATTCTGGTGAGCTGTGACTTGGTTATAAAGTCACAACTCTGGACTAGGATTGTAGCTCTATTGGAGTAATAGAGCTGAAATACTGGCTTAGGGTTACGTGCTTGAAATTTGGTGACTGTTCTGATTTATATTAAGAGCCAGGCTGCTCTAGGTTTTTGTAAACATGTTTTAATATCATTGATCTGTCGTGATTTTATTAATTGTACCAATCATTTGAAAATCATTTGGGAGTAATCATATGGCAAAGAAGCCAAGAGGAAAATTTAATATCGTTTTTACATGCAATGAATTGATTGTTCTGAAGTTGTAAAATTTGTGAACTACTACCAACTGTAAAGTTTCAACTTAAAGCTTTACCTTTAACTAATTTCTACTTAAAGAAGTAGGCTGCTAGCCAGAGGGTCGATTGCTCCCCCCCCCCTAGGGAATTTTGCAGACATACCCTATCTTAAAGAACAATTCAGTCTGAGTAGAATAAGAGATGTTTGCACCCTGAGCGTTGGGGCGTTATCCTGTAACAGCCTGTTACATATGTTACCTAAACAAAATTAAGAAATTATGATATGGTGTTTTCAGCTACAGAAAAATGACAATAATTTATCATTTTACTCAACTTTTTCATACTGTCTGCTTGCTGTATGTCTATACTACATATTAAAATCGTTTGGACAAAAATTTGACCCACACTTACTGTAACATACGTAACGTAATTTAAGATACCCTTTGAAAATACCACTTTTGAGTGATATCATTTACTTATACTGTTGCACTATTCATTTTTCCAAAGATATGAGAATTATTTCCATCAGCATGTTCAATTTGCAGATAGAAAAACCAAGGTTTGTTTTCCTATCATGTATATATTGCCTTTAATGAAGTATTTAGTAGCCCTACCCCCAGTTTCAAATGCGAAATATTCTATTGCAACGAATGTGAAGTATGTAAAATACTTAAAACTGTTGGATATATATCATAGTTTCTTGCTTATTTTACCATGAACCATGGCTCTGAGGATCTGTAACCAAGTATCTTGGATCAAAGATTTGATCCAGAATGTAATATATGTAACATACATGTAATGAATAACGAAGGGCATTGTACATAGCAGGAATGCCAGTACAGGTCAGTCTAATTCTCTATTCCATTAGATATTTTGCAAATATATATCTTAAATGACAATTCAAGTTTGCTCCAATAAGAGATGTTTGCTTCGTGTACATTGGAGCATGTGTCTGTTACAGTATGTTACATATGTTACCATAATATGTTTTGAAAATAATGATATGGCAATTTTAGCGTCAGAAAAATAAGATTTTTATTATGCCGTTCACCCAATTCATATAGTCTACAAGAAACATGTCCATTCTCAACACTAAAGTTGCTTGAGCAATAATATGACACCTACAGTGTAATGTCTGTAACATATATTAAAATAACCCTTTCAAAACTAGCATTGTGAGTGACATCGTTTGTTTTTTTTTAGTTACACATTCCAGCTTTTTTTCAAATATATGTGATTTTTTACATTACCATGTTCAATGGAGGAGACGGAAAAATCGTATACTGTATATATTATACTAAATGGGTCATTTAGCAACCCTATCCGCAGTTTCATAAGCCAAATTGTATTGCTAATTATGTAAAACATGTAAATAATCGTTTCTTATGGCTGTATCTAATGTTGATAATTATTTGCTTATATTTCATGCCTATGGAGAACTATAGTTCTGAGTGGGTGTCACCAAGTATCTAGGCTCAGACATCTTAATGGAGAATGTAACGTATGTAACATATATGTATGAATAAAGAATGACGTGGTCTACAATAGATATATATGATGCTATTTCAAAAATAGTGTCAACACTTCACGTTTCCCTATGAATAATCTAAATTTTGGTGTAAAACAAAACTAGAAATTTAATTCAGTTCTGATAATCATGTCTTTGCACCCCATAAATACTATTTTTAAACGTTTAGAAATCTCTTTAAAATGCAGAAAAATTAGGGTATTACTACAAAATCGTTTGTACTTGAACTGTTAATAGACCTAGAACGCTGAAAGTGGTATCAAATAAATGGGACGGCAATGGACTAATGCCCTCAGTCCTCTAAATACATCATCTGAATTTCAGTTTTATGAATATTAATGAAAACTTTAGAAATTAGAGAAAATACATAATAAATAAGCAGGTATACCTACAAAATGATTATGGTTTTTCAGCAAGCTAAAGTCTGAATGTGCTGAAAATGGCAAGGGCAATTTTCTATCATCCTTCTATAATAAAATGTCATTTGATGAGCATTAATAAATATAATGGATAAATTAGATGTTGGCGATTAACCGCCGAAGAATTGAGGCGGGGTGCCTATTATACCAGATGGATCTTGGCTACTGGAAGTCCTAGACAGCTGAAATTGGTATCGACCGGTTGCTAAGACAATGTTCTTTAACCATATGATGTTATGAATATATCATATGCATGTTTGTTTCATGAATTGCAACAAGAACTTCAGAAATAGAGAAAATTTGCAGAAACGCGAAGGGGTACACCAACAAAATCACTTATATCTCCACTATCAATAGCTGTTGAGTAGTCAAAATGGCATCAAATGTTACTATTTGGTCACTTCAATAATGAATTGTTGTCATGTTATCACAAAATATAGGAATCGTCATGTCATGTATACATACCACAAAATATATGAGGCTAAAGCAAAGATACACGCGTCCCTGTTGCTGGACACCCTTAATTGTTTGCTATATACCATTTTTATCAACGTTTTATGAATACCCATGAAAGTAAATCTGATATGATTTGTATATAAGAGCTCTGGGAAATGGTGCATTGTCCAAGCAAATATCTGATACCAATTAAACCCTCTAAGGCAATGAGCAGCCGGGATATAAGTGATTTTGTTGGTTTATCTCTTCATTTTTCTCTTATTTTCTCTTATTTATGAAGTTTAATTTTAATATTAGTGACCTTTATCAGATAAGAAGGTTTATATATCAGGTTACAGTGTTATAATTCATTGTCATAGCAATCATTTGATACCAGATTCAGCACAGTAGTGCTATTAGTAACCTAGACACAAGCCATTTTGTAAGGTATACCCTCCTATTTTCCGTGATTCTTCTCCAGTCTGTAAAAAATATATTAATACGAGGTATTCATTAAACTTAAAATAAGTTTATTCATTTATCAGACTAGAAGACAAATTGCATAGCCCAAAGCATCAAGCTGTTACCACTTTTATCATTCTATGCCTATTGACATGCCAGACACTAGTAATATGTAAGTATAAATGCTATTTTTCCGTGATTTTCCAAACTTTTTTTTTATATCAATATTGATAAATATGCAAATGAGATAATTTTCAAATAGACCCAAAACATCTGTAAAATTGTCAAATGGTATCACTGGTGTATAAACTATGTGCAACGTGATAGCTTGGGTCTGAAAGACGTTTTTTATGGGTTTTTAATGATTTTTGGCCATTTTAATGTTTAAATTAAAATTCACAAATATGCAAATAAGATGATATGCATAACTTACCTTCAGATGAAACGGCTATAGTGAAGAAGCTTTAAAATGAAATCAAGTTCAGTGGTCTACGATAAGTCATAACGTATATATGATCAGTTTTGTAGGCCAAATTAACCCCATGCGGTATTGGTAGCACTGTAACATTACATGAAATCTAAATATAAACAACTTGGCGTTACACCGTTACAACTGAGGCACATCTAGCAAATGAAAATAACACAAGCATGTCATTCTTACCTTGCACATTGGTGTTTGAAGCTTTGAAATGAAATCCACAGAAACTATATCAGAAACCCATATTTGTTTATAAATGTTAATTCACATATTTTTGTTACATACGTTACACAAATTGAGAACCATCTATGTCAACCTGATAAAATTATCTATCACATATTGCCCTTGAAGAATATTGTAGACAAATGGTAGAATTATGGTAAAACAACCTATTGGTCAATCCCAATCAAAGAATACTGCAAATATAATAAGCTGAAAACAGTTGTTATTTTTAAATGGCCATTACACCGTTACGCCCCGGCGTACAAAGTGCAAACATCTCTCATTTGAATGCAAATAACACAAACATGACATTCTTACCTTGCACATTGGTGTTTGCAGATTTGTACTCCACAGAAACTATTACTGAAAACCTTATTGGTTTATAAATGTAAATTCGCATATTTTTGTTACATACGTTACGTACGTTATACAGATAGAGACCCATATATGTCAACATGATAAGATTATGCATCCCACATATTTTCCTCGAAGAATCTTGCAGACAAATGGTAGAATTATGGTAAAACAACCTATTATTTATTCCCAATCAAAGAATACTGCAAATATAATAAGCAGGTAACAGTTGTTATTTTTAAATAGCTGTTACACCGTTACGCCCCGGCGTACAAAGTGCAAACATCTCTCATTTGAATCAGAAAAGACTGCTCTTTAGGATAGACTATGTCTGCAAAATTCCCTAGGGGGGGGGGGGGAGCAGGACCTTTTTCAGTCAGCAGTCTAAAGGTTGTGCTGTCATTATTTTCCATTTGTCGTCAAGTCAAGGTTATCTTTAACTTATCTGTATTAGTAAGGCTACTCTGATATTTGTCATTAAGCAAGCCATTTATTCACGTTATCCGTGCCTAGGGTAAAGCTTGTATAGCGTTTCCTTGAGATTATGGTGTGGGTACACGAATCTTTTTGAAAAAACATACTCATATGCTTGTTCAAATGTCCATGTGGGATTCTGGCTGAAGACAAAGGCAACAACAGTTGAGCCTGCTCTGCCAATGCCTGCACGACAATTTACAATTATTTTACGTCTTGTTTTGTTTTCATCTGTCAGCCAAGCTACGGCTTCCTGAATGAGTTCATCTGGAATCTGATTTCGGGCTCCGTCACGCATGGGAACTTTCTTGTAGTTGATATGTCGAGAAAATTTAGAAGGCACAAGGTCAAGGTTATCAGCTACATTTAGAATCGAATCAAACCCAAGCTCATCGGCGATAGATGAAGCCATAAAATTTCCAAGATGGACTCCTTCTAGTATATGATTAAATTCTGGTCCTTTTGTCCATTTCTCGCCGGTAGGAGGTGATATTTTTACAATGCCGTCCATCATGTAGCCGCTAGCCCATATCCAGTTATCTTCTGTGCTACCAGAATGATTGATTCTCACTCGAAATGTAAATCTGTAAGCATCTCCATCACTGGTTAGAATTATTGAATCACTAAAGTTGTATACTAACGCTCCTTCAGTATTTGTCTTTGCGGAGTCCTGATTATGTTCAGGGGTGAGGTCGATCGCATGCCATGCACCATTCGGATTTCCACGGTGATATAAGTTCGTCCACACCTGTGCACATAGTTGACGTGATGATACAGTTCTGTCGTCAATGGAAACGGTGAGCTTAAATGCCATAGCCTCAAGCATAAACATGTGGTTCCATGACGGCACCGCTGGCCACGTAGACATTATAGATATCATGCTTTCTGGAATGATTTAAAACATACATGTATAACTGAGGGTCACTATAAGTATTTCGCTATATGATAATTCCCTAGGCATTAACTTTGATGAATGGATTTTCCAATCATTATCACTTGGGTGAGCCCACTTTCATTTCAAGGGGCAGCAGGAGTGATTTTTAATTCTTATTCAATTTTTCAATGAAATTTCTCTACGCAAACACAACAGCCCCCGATGGGAGGCTGCGTTCTGCGGCGTCCCATCTGGGGCTATACTGTTTGCCTATGTCCCATAAAAGAACACCAGGCTTATATGAGTTAAAATTGTTCTATGCCGAACTTATTCTGTGATTTTGGAATGATCTATTATTTCGATGGTTTCATGGAAAAAAGCTATGAGGAATTTAAAGCTCTTTCTTGATCAGTTATCCTGAAATCACATTGTTGTTTTGATTTCCCATTTATAGAACGCTTGACGTTTTATTTGCTGAATTCACAACCTAGGCCCAATAACGGGGATCATGGCATATTCGATTCGGTGTTGCTAGTGGGCTGTGACATTCGTTAACACAACCACACAAGAATAAAACTCTGAACATAGGGGTAGAAAATTAAATTACATATATATTTAATTTGATGAACCGTCCGACATTACAGCTGACGTTGGCATATTTTTTCTAATTCAGTGAGGAAAACATGTAGAAGTCCAACATCAGAAAATCTGGTGAAAAATGATGACTATTTTTCTAACTGCATTTGTAATACAAAGCCTACTCCTGACAGGACTGTTAACAGTTTAATGCATTTCAATACAAGATCATTTAAACTAACTGACAAAATTGGTAAAAAGTTAAAATTTGTTTATTACAGTTTGTGGTCTCATCAATTCAACAAATCAAAGCAATAATCTTCAAGGAAAATTAGCTTGTATTTTGTTGCTACATGTGTAACACTCTGTAAATAAAGACTATCATTATTATTATTATTACTATTATTATTATTATAAACTTATAATTATTATTAGATAATAAAGGGGGGGGGGTCTCATATGCGCCCACACACCAATTTTGTTCTTACTTTGCATGGCGAATGCCTTCATTCAAACACCTATAAAAATGCATTTATTTGTTTTGAAAAATATTTTAGGTCTCAGGACAGCACCCTGACTTACTCCACCTGTGTGACCATACCTGCATTATGCTTTGCCTATATGTTATCACTCATTTAACTTTTATTAAACCAATGAAAACTGGAATTCAAAAAGGACTCCACATGGGTTACTTTGATACCATTTTGGCTTAAATAGATAAACAGATAGACATTTTATGGAAACTTAAACTTGAAATTGTCAAAATTTTATCAAAAATATTTTCGAGAATGACAAATTGTGTCTCATATTTTGATATGTTACAGTGCTTGTCAACCTATGATCCTGTCTATAAAATTGGCCATCGGTACCCTCTTCATGCTGGTAAAGTTTTATAAATTTTCAAAACCGGTAACACTGTTGAAATGTACATGATATACATATTGGTCAATTTTTGACAAAAATGGATTTTAATGTTTTTAGCTGTTTTTTTTTTTTTTCATCTTAAATTGTGTAAGTCAATAATTTTTTTTCATTGGAAATAAAAAAATCACATGAGTAACATGAATTCTTAATATAAAAATGCTTATCTGATTTGGCAATTTCACATATTTTATAGTGACCTACCTTCAAAGTTATTATTAATTTTTCATACAAATGATCAGCAAACATTTTCAGGTTTAAATATATTAATGAAATATTTTGTTTCTATAATTTCATCACCTAATATTTCTTTAGGTTCAGGTGTATTTGGATAATTATTCTTCAGTAACAGTCATTTAATTTGTGATTGACCACCGTAATGGTAATAGACATTTGATTGATGCCTCCATTTGTTTTACCATCTTTGTATTTTTGTTCATACGATTAATTATTCATAACTTAACTTATTTAATTGTTGTTGATGCCAACTTTAGTTAAAATATTGACAAGAATACCAAATACAGTGGCACTTTCTAACGTTTCGATCACTGTTATCTTTATACTTATACAGTAAGTGCATAATTCGGCTTTTTGACTGGCTTTTCTCTTTGTAAAGTGTTCAGATGTTATGCTCGGGCACTTTAAATATCAGATTTATTTGAATTCTTCATTAAACATATCCATTATTGACAATCTGTCTACCATTTCAATGTGGTTCTTTTTCTATTTATGAAATGAATTTTAGAATTATGAATAATGCAACTGTACACTAAAAAATATCCAAACTTGATGTTTAAAAATCTCAAGGCTTTTAACATAGTTATCAATCCATAAATGTTCATGGGTTTATTTGAATAAATTGTCAATTATAAATGCAGCAATGTTTGTAATTTCATGCTGATAGTTGTCTAGATACACTTCTTTAATCCTATCCTTGGTTAGAAATCATAGCTGTTTTGTCAATTATATGTCAGCTAGGTAAAATTACTGCCAGCTACATGTAAGTTTATAAGTTCAAAAGCCCCATTTCGATTAAGGGTTTCCCATTGTGAAATGTTGGATGTATGATTTGAAACTTCCAGTTATAGGTTTGCCTGTTGTAGCAGATGATTAAATGCATGCATAAGATAAATAACTTTCATCTTAGATTTGATATATGGTATATCCTGTTTCAAACATGCTATTGTATATTGGAAAAATCTGTCAAATACATGCATATAATGCTTCCAATGGAAGAGAAGAAAAGCCCCACACACAAGTAGTTAACCAGTTCCCTTTGTTAGTAACTTATCATACAATTTTATCTATTGAGGTTTCGTTTTCTCTCTTCATCCTATTGATTTTGCTTCATTATATACTTGGGTGGGTGGGGTGTTTTTTTCTGAGGCCGTGATATAATCAGCAGGAAATAAACTGTCCTTAGCCTCATCTGGTTATTACATGTAAATGCTGAATCCCTTAGGTTTTCCATATGGTGTGAGTACAGAATGTGAAAATCAGCAATATTGCTTTATAAGTTCATTATATTAATTAATACTTACACAACTTAATTTTTGGAAAAAATAATCAAAACAGCAAAAACTAGGCACCATAAACACGAATAAATTATAGAGAATGGCTAACTAATAGATTGAATCATATTCTAAAATCTAATTATGAAAACTAAAATTAATGAGCAGATATGCTTTATTAGGTCCAAGACAGGGTGCAATTTTCTCACTTAAATCAATATTCAAAATATATATAATAGCATTGGTGGTCATGCTAGACACAAAATTGTTTATCTGGAAAATTATTCACAAAAAAAATGCTTTGTAACATGTTAATAACATTAAATATTAATATTTGAATAAATCATGATTAATTTTACGTTTTTCAGAATTCTGACTTGTATCATTTAATGCTCTAGACAAAGATGTTACCGGTCTTCAAATTTCACGAAATTTTCAGCATATAATCTTTATATGTATAGCCTAATTTGAGGTTAAGATTATAGGTTGACAAAACCTGGAACATGTTAAAATTGAAAATCAAACATGTGGTTAAACCATTATGGAGCTAAAATTTGGGGCCATATGCAAAACAAATGATAATCAGCTGAATTCAATATTATAGCTATCAACAATTATGCAATACAAAACTGATGGGTGATCATTCTAGATTATTTTACAAACAAACATATTTAGGAAGATGCTATTATGACGGTTATGGGTGACTTTAATCACACATACCCCTATATTCAGACCCCCTCTAATACAAAATGTTGTATTTGAAAAATCTAAGTAGTTAGGGGAAAATCTATATTACTAATAAAGAGGTCATGTACCAAGCAAGCAATATGCATAATATTATAAAAATCGGTGCGTGGGCAGAAACCTATGTAAATTTCATATAGCGTGAGACCCCCCCCCCCTTTAGTATTTATGTTGTAGCCCTTAACCGATGCATAAAATGAAATATGCAGTTTTTAAACATTTATAGGGTGTAACATTTTTTTTAAACATTCAGTCTCGATACAAAAGAAAACTTTAAAACTAGCCAAAACTTCCAAGTATGGTGGCTTTAGTTCTAACACATATGCTACTCAAAGTTTGATAAGCATCAAAACTTTTTTTGTTGTTGTTGACATGACATGATAGTTCGTCTCTCACTAATGAGAAAGACCATCATTATTTCTTGAATAGTGCTGATGTGTGTTGGTGAGTTCTTTGATGGCTGACTAGGCCAATTCTGGCTCTAAACTGTCGGTTGCAAGTAGAGCAAGTCAATGTCATAGAGTCTGATGGTGGCACATTTGTTTTGGCTTTGCGCTCTCTTCGCTTTCTTTCAGCTTCACAGATTCTCTTCTTTTCATAAAGAGCTGCTCCTTTGTTGATGAGACCTCGCCACTTTGATCGCTCCTGTGCAGTCTGTTCCCAGGACCCTATTGGTATTTCGAAATCCTTCAGAGAGGCTTTGAGGGTGTCTTTGTAGCGTTTCTTCTGGCCACCTTGAGTGCGCTTTCCCTCCTGTAGTTCTCCATAGAAAACTTTCTTTGGAAGTCGCGCATCAGGCATTCTTATAACATGGCCAGTCCATCTTAGCTGTGCTAGCTTTAAGACTGTATGCATGCTTTGCATCCCTGCTTTCGTCAGGACCTCTGTGTCTGGAATCTTGTCCTGCCACTTGATTTTTAACAACTTTCTCAAACAGCTTAAGTGGAAATGGTTAAGTCTCTTTGCATGGCGTTGGTATACTGTCCAGGTCAGGGTTGGCAGTACCACAGCCTTGTAGACTTTCAGCTTGGTGTCAAGCTTGATTCCATTTCGCTCCCAGACATTTGCACGGAATCGTCCGAATGCCACACTAGCCTTTGCAATTCTGGCAGTGATCTCATCATCAATATGCGCTGCTCTGGAGAGAGTGCTTCCCAGGTAGGTGAACTTGTCAACAACTTTCAGTTTTTGCCCATTCACAGTGATGGTTGGTTCATTATATGGCTTTCCGGGCGCTGGTTGGTGTACAACCTCTGTCTTTTTTGTGCTGATTGTGATATCATAGTTATCACATGACTGTGAGACTTGATCCATGGCTCTTTGCATTTTTGCCTCTGTGCTGGCATTCTTATCCATATCATCTGCATAGAGGAGCTCATCTAGCACATCAGTCTGGACCTTAGTTTTGGCTTGCAACCTTCTGAGGTTGAATATGTTGCCATCAAACCGGTACCTGATTGGAAAACCAGTGTCACTGTCCTGAAAAGCATCCATAAGCATGGCAGAAAACATCATGCTGAACAGTGTTGGTGCCAGAACACAGCCTTGTTTGACCCCATTTGTTACTTCAAATGGTTCAGAGAACTCTCCATCATTTTGCACACGTGCCTGCATGCCATCATGAAACTGCCGCACCATTGCTATGAATCTGGGTGGACAGCAAAACTTGGCCATGATTTTCCAGAGTCCATCACGACTAACAGTGTCAAAAGCTTTGGTGAGGTCAACAAACGTCATGTATAGATCTACATTCTGTTCTTGGCATTTCTCATGACATACTTGTAATCTAACACCCGAAATTTTGCTATAGATATGAAGCAGAACCATCACTGTGCAAACATTCCATTTTTTTTCGCGTTGCCTGCGAGCGCTTTTCGCAGACTTGCAGAAACGATGGTAACCCCCTGAAATCAAAGTTGCCATTGTTCATTGATTATTGCCTACCCTATCCCATTCTGTCATTTAACACCTCTTACTGGTTCATTCAACTGCAAAACTGTTTTGATAATCGAAATATCGATACTTTTGTGGCTAAAATGCACTTTTGAAAAATTTAAAAATCTGTGATTTTTGGTTAAAAACACGATTTTTTACCCCCCAAAAAAACTTTTTTTTTCGCTTAAAACGTTGCCCTTTAGGCTGCGAGTATGGAACAGAAAACCGATTTTGGCTACGGGCATTGGTTTAGATTTTACAGCGTTTTAAAACATTTGTCATTGAACTGAACGTTTTCTTAATGGATTTGCATTGTGTGATTAAAGCCTAGGTTACATTTGCCCTACGATTAACTTGCGATGATCGTACGATCGTACGATGCCATTTTTTTGCATTTTCGTGCGGTCTCCGCAGGGTGACCCTACGATGCCCCTACGATTCTACGGCTTCCTACGGCTTCCTACGACTTCCTACGGCTTCCTACGATCTCCGTAGCATCTACGATTTTGTAGTAGTCTGCACTTTTACAAATTCTAAAAATCGTAAGACCGTAGCCCGTAGACAGCATCGTAGGTAGCATCATCGTACGGGCGCCTTATGGAAACCCTGCGATGATCGTGCGGTCACCGCACGGTTTTATGATAATTTGGGGACTAAAATAATAAGATAATCGTAGACCTTTAGGGTGATCGTGCGGCATCCGTACGGTTATATCACAAGTTTATGAAAATCGTACGGACACCTAACATCGTACGGCTATCGTAGGGAGACCGCAAGAAATCGTAAGGACTCCTCACGGCCATCGCACGGGCTCCGTACGATTTCAACTTAAAGTGTGCGGAGACCCTTTGATTTCCCTACGATCTCCAAACAGTTCCGACTCAGGACATCGAAGAAAGCTAGAACAAGAAATCGAACGATGCCCGTATGAATTGTAAACACCTACGTCGTAGCCCATGATCACATTCGATTTTTAAAAAATCGTAGGGAAATCGCGGACCGAAAAATCGTACAATGATCGGGGCAAATGTAACCTACTAGGCATGACCCCTTGCGGCCTCCCTACGATCACTGTACGATTTTTGTTCCCAAATTATCATAAAAAATCGTGCGGTGACCGCTCGATTATCGCAAGGTATCCGTACGGTGCCCGTATAATGCCCTACGACGTGTCTACGGTCTACGGTCTTACGATTTTAAAATTTGTAATAGTGCAGACTATTACAAGATCGTAGAGGCTACGGAGATCGTAGGAAGTCGTAGAATCGTAGGGACATCGTAAGGTCACCCTGCGGAGGCCGCACGAAAATGCAAAAAATGGCATCGTACGATCATCGCAAGCTAATCGGAGGCCAAATGTAACCAAGGCATCAGTCAGAAGTCCAAGGGACTCCGTACGATATCCACTAACAGTCTCAGTCTGCGGAGACCCTACGACTACCGTGCGGCCTCCTTGCGTTTTGTATCAAAACGTATAGGGACTCCGTACGGACAACGCACGGGATCCGTACGATATCTACGTACTATCTGCAGAGACATACGACTGCCGTACGATCGCCTTGCGTTTTTTGTATGAGAACGTCGACAAATGGCAGATAAAAAAAATCGCACGATGCCCGTATGAATTGTTAACACATACGTCGTAGCCCACGATCTCCTACGATGTCTAAAAATCGTAGAGAAAATCGCAGACCGAAAAATCGTACGATGATCGGGGCAAATGTAACCTAGGCTTAAAACATCTGACAACAAATTTAAAAAAAAACGCTGGTTTGAGCTAACCAGAGTGCGTATTCAAAAACGCTTTTCAGTTTCATGCTCACCATGCAAAGGACAACATTTTAAGCGGGAAAAAAAAAAAAAATTGGGGTAAAAAATCGTGTTTTTGACCCAAAATCACAGATTTCTGAAATTTTACAAAAGTGCATTTTAGACACATAAGTATCGACATTTCGATTATCAAAACACTTTTGCAGTTGAATGAACCAGTAAGAGGGGATGTGTGACAGAACTTGATAGGGTAGGCAACAGTGACAACTTAATTCAGTTTCAGGGGATTTCCACGTTTCTGCAAGTCTGCAAGAAGGGCTCGCAGGCAACGCGAAAAAAAAGATGGAATGTTTGCACGGTGATGGTGCAGCTGCTGCTATGTGTCCTGTAATTAACAATAAAGTTTTGATACTTATCAAAGTTTGAGTAGTATACAATGTTTGTTACTTTGAACTGTCTAAGAGTAAGCATGGCCAGGAATGCTAAAAAGACATAATTGTTCGATAAAGTTAACAATCCAAGATAAATGGCTGAACAAATTTCTCAATTTCTCGCCTTTATATTCCATATACTGAATTAAAACAAAGTGTGTGCAAGCGAGAATACACGCATTAATAGATGTTTTAGAAAACCAAGTGTATACATTTACAAATTAACTGATAATACACCATGTACACGGAACCCGATATTGTCCTTCGCCATTGACTGATCAGGCACACTCACCTAAAATTTACAGCTGAACGGATAATCTCCCTAAAAAGTATGCAGTCTTATTATCCAACTATCAATTGCATGATAATAAATAATTTGCTACCTACATCTTGCTATATATAGCCTCATACATGTCAAGGGCGAATCAAAGGGAAACAACGCTATTTTAACTTACTGATGACTCAAGGCATTTACTTTTAGATATGCCTTGCCGACTCATTTATAGTGTTTTACTTGGCTTTTTATCATGGTGCACTCTTCTCATTTGAGTTGTTCAAATATGACGTGGAACGTGTGCAGGATTTGTTTGATTTCTTCGTCTGCGTCGTCGCCATAGAAGAGCTAATGCCATTGTGTTGCAGTTATGTTTAAAAAAAAACCCAGAAAGAACCAGAAAATATTGGTCATTTTTTGCTTAGATGTGAGTCGCTAATCAAAATAAGACAACCGCTTCAGTCTGGATACTGAAGATCTATAAGTTAATTCAGAATTCCTTGGGTGTGGTGAGGTTGAATAACCTTGAGTCTCCCCGTACATCATCCAGCTGCAGCTGGTGTTGTGCCGTGTGGCGGCCCTAAAAAGTCTCCCCGTACATCATCCATAGTGCAGGTTATATTTTCTTCTTGGTCCTTTGAGATCAGTGAAGATATTCTGAGAAATCAGAAATTCACTATCGTTAAAGATTCACTTTCTTACCACTGTTTATATATTTGGCCCCATTTAGATAATACTAGTCTTTGTATCGACTACCCTGTTGAAAGTTGCAAAATTTCAGTAATTCTCTCTGGCTCCATGTTGCTAATCTAAAGACTTTAATAGTCGAAACCGCGGTATGGCCCATCCCCTTTCTCATTAATGTGTTCACTGCTCTTAAAGGATCTGTTTTAATTTTTATTTGCTATAACTGCAGCTGGTGTTGTGCCGTGTGGCGGCCCTAAAAAGTCTCCCCGTACATCATCCATAGTGCAGGTTATATTTTCTTCTTGGTCCTTTGAGATCAGTGAAGATATTCTGAGAAATCAGAAATTCACTATCGTTAAAGATTCACTTTCTTACCACTGTTTATATATTTGGTCCCATTTAGATAATACTAGTCTTTGTATCGACTACCCTGTTGAAAGTTGCAAAATTTCAGTAATTCTCTCTGGCTCCATGTTGCCAAATCTAAAGGGTCACTGACGAGACTTTAATAGTCGAAACCGCGGTATGGCCCATCCCCTTTCTCATTAATGTGTTCACTGTTCTTAAAGGATCTCAGTTTTATTTTTTATTCACTGCTATTCTTCTGGACTGTACGGTACAGTGGTCTAAACAGTTTAGAGTTCGCTGCTATTATTCTTGACTGTATGGTGCTGACTGATGCCAAAAGTGGAAACATTCCTGCATGAGATGGAGACATCCTCTAGGGAAGTCCGCTTTGCCGTCCAAATGAAACGCACTGCGTAAGAACGATAAGAGCCTGACTTTGGCGGGATGCAAGTATTAAGCTTCATAAGTGATTCGTGCAGTTTAGAACACGTTCTGCAGCTGGCAGTGGATGGATTTACCGACAAGAACTCTTACATGCTCTTAGCATTGAAAGCATTATTTCTTTTTTTTATTTGATATTGATGTTTTTAAAATAACATGCGTTCTCCTTCACAGTCTGCGTATACTGATTAGCTTTACAATTAGTTTGTCGAAAAAAAAGCTTAATTGTTATATTGTAACCGACGTGAAATAAGTAAGGCCAAAAAGTATATGTGTATGTTCCTGTTTCATGCCATTTATTTTTCACAAGTAAGAAAATGTTCATGGTAGTTACCTTACCATTAAGACATTATGCAATGAAAGTAAGATTTGTATATACACTGTATCTAGGCCCAGAATTACAATGCTTCCTTAAAGTTAAGGCTCACCTTAGTTAAGGTGACAAATTTTGACTCGACCGATTTTACAGTTAAAATCAATTACTGACTTAACAAATGTGTAAAAATTAAATGTCATTTAGATAATTAAACCGATAAGTATGATTTAATTATGTTTTAAATGTATCTTTTTGGACGCTGGAATTTGCCACCTTTACTAAGGTCTTCCATAAATTTGTATGGTACCGCCAATCCTCTTGTATGCATGTGAGACCTGGACAGTATACCAGCGTCATGCAAAGAGACTTAACCATTTGCACTTAAGCTGTTTGAGAAAGCTGTTAAAAATCAAGTGGGAATCCAAGATTCTAGACACGGAGGTCCTGAAGAAAGCAGGGATGCAAGGGCATGGCGGCCATCTTGGTCATATGACCTGGATTTTTATATACACATTAGTTACCCCATTCTATAGATACTTCACATAAAATTTGGCTTTGATTGGCCGAGCGGTTTCAGAGGAGATGTTTGAATATTATGGAGATATTATAGGGTTATTGCACTGATATCGGTGAATATTGTCCCGAGTTGGGATATCGAAAGACGCGAGCTTGCGAGCGTCCGTAGATATCCCAACGAGGGACAATATTCACCGATATCAGTGCGATAACCCTTTTATTATATAGCTATAAATATCTGCTTCTCATATTTTATGCTATATTGAGAGTTAGCCTTACAAAATTGAACTATCTACACGGCGGCCGCGATAAGATTCATAAGTGATATCATTTTTGCACTAGTGCAATATCAGATGATATCATTTTTGCACTGTTACTTTTCGGAAGCACATTTTGCAATTGAATCAATATTGCTGACATTTTATTTTCGTTTTTCGACTTAAATTGCTTAAATTTGAAAGTGACAAAATTCAGCTGACGTTTCGGCACGGTATGACGTCATTTTCAACGCGACGCCAGATGAAGATGACGTCATTAGAGTTGTCGTCCCAATTTTACAATTTTGCACGATGACCCTCAAGTCCAGAATTTGGCAGTGTATCATAAAAAGATTTTTTCGCTTTTAACAAAGTTTGCAATATCAAGTAAGTGTGCCGATATCATCTGATATCTGCACACTTGTTACTCGGGTTTTATCCCTAAGTTTTAATCATTTGATTTTATAGCTATATAATAAATAGAGGATATTTACTTTTTTGAGGTGAATACCAAATATATTTCATCGAGTGAGTTGAAAACATCAAAATTTTCACGAGTGCGTAGCACGAGTGAAAATTTAGATGTTTTCAAGTCACGAGATGAAATATATTTGGTATTTACCGATAAAAAGTAAATTTTCTTTTTATTTTATACAATACACGGGCATTTTCCTATACACAAAGCAGGCGGTGAAAATGCAAAAACCAAAATTTTTTGAAAACACAAATAATTTTGGTACCATATTGTTCCTAACGTTCTAACTAAGAAAATGAATACCCACACTTTATGTTTTCGTTCGTAAATAACGGAGTTATAGGCATTTGAATTTCTGACGTGAGGCACATCTAATGACGTCAAGTGAATGGAAACGTCAGAAGTAATCCAAACTCTACAGTGAAAATATCGGCTGATATCAATCACTAGTGAAAATATCAATATCAATTCTGCAGTGAAAATATCACTTTTATCCATTTTTGATATACATTAATTTCACTGCTAAGTATAAAATAAACATGTATATTGCCCCGGGGTTGGGGCATATGAGCCCCTGGGGTCTAATTATTTTCAGAATCATTAATATTCAGTCCTACTGCCCATTTCCTGCAAGACTTTCACTTTAAATGACATTTTAAATTTTTTTCCCATTCAAATGCATCGGCGACCTATGTTGACCCTGCCGTAAAATAGGTCAAGGTCATCACAGGATAATGATTTATATATACATTGTAGTACTTGAGTCATTCATACTTCATGTCAAGTTTCGTTGAAATCGGTTCACCGGTTCTGGAGAAGAAAGATTTTTAAAGGTTTTTACCATAAATGGGCGTGGCGGCAATCTTGGTCATGTGACCTGGATTATTTATATACACTTTGTTTCCCCTACCTATAAAGGCTTCATATCAAATTTGGCTTTGATTGGCCAAGCGGTTTCAGAGGAAAAACTCTTTGAAAATGTGGACGGACGACGGACGGACGGACGCCGCGGCCGGACATGCCCATCCTATAAGCTCACCTTGTGAGCCTAACGGCTCAGGTGAGCTAAAAAGGAGAATCTGTGAAGCTGAAAGAAAGCGCAGAGAACGCAAAGCCAATACCAATGGGCCACCAGCTGAGTCCTTGACATTGACTTGCTCTACTTGCAACCGACAGTTTAGAGCTAGAATTGCAACCGACAGTTTAGAGCTAGAATTGACCTAGTCAGCCGTCAAAGAACTAACCAACACACACGAACCTATTCAAGAAATAATGATGGTCTTTCTCATTAGTAAGAGACGAACGACCATAAGTTTAAGGAAGGGTTATTATAGATGTTATGGAATAGGCCGAAATGGACACCGGCTTGATAAAACACAGAACAACTGTCAATAAAAGCAAAATTTTACAATTTCATTTAATCCAATTACTTTTCTCTTTTTCATTTGCTACTTTTCAGTTATTAATGACATAAATCATAAATTTTTTCTTGCCAATTTTAGCTCGCCAGGTCGGCTCGCCTCGCCAGCTTAGCCTATTTCATAGCCCAACGTATATTGTATTGCACATTAACAAGTCTTAGATCGTAAAAACGCAATCCGATCAATAAATACCATTTTCTACAAAGAAACACATTTTAAGTGATTATTATTAGAAATATCCGTAAACTCGGCAGCTCTGATAAATCTGGGCCTTCATAACTGGCAATCGGTTCATCCAATCAAAATTATTTGGCAAGGAGTTATGAATGCATGGTTACCGAAAGCAGCGAGCAAAAATGGTCGCAAGATACGAGATTTCGGGAGATTGGATTTCGCGGCCACTTTGTATTTTTCTTTTGAGGGAACACAATAAAATCTTTTAGGGTAGTTGGAAAAAATAGGGTCGGTCGTGAAACCGGAAACACACATATTTTTTTTTTTTTTTGCTTGGCCTAAAGATTTTTGGCATTGTGGACCTTGTATTTTACCTAGGTATAACAATTACAAGTGATTTGAAGTGGAATATCCATAACATTATAATAATAATAATAATAATAATAATAATAATAATAATAATAATAACTTTATTTAAAGAGGATAACATATTTGGCAGATATGCCAGTCTAACATATGGTCCTCAACTAACAAATATTTAAATGTTTGACAAAATGAATATACAGTCTAGTAATACAATGGTATGTACTATTTGAAGATACTATGTGCCAGACAGAGTGCATGCGAGCTACATAACCCCGCTCCATTGCATTGGGTTGAAAGTTAGCTTGACGCCATCCAGTGGCTTGATTTATCATTTCGGCGTACCATTATTTTATTTTTGTTGACTTAGCATATCGGTTTCCGCATGACTATGGCCATAGCTGTTGGGGGTCACAAAACGCTATCACAACATCAGGTTCTCGTTTGTACACATCTAGAAAGATAAGTTATTCTGTCAATTTCTATATTGATATACATATACATTAATATATGTACGAAGACAATGGAACCCTTGGGCCATTTAGGAGAAACGTATTTGCTTGTCCCCAAGATGCCAACGAGGCGGGTTTTTCTTAAGTTGTAAAAATTGAAAATTTTCAGTAGATTTTTCTCATATTTTTCTTATTCTTGCTCAAAACCTAGATTGTGGGTACACGTTAGAACCGCCTCTATTTACACTTTAAAGCTGATCTGTAAAAGCTTCTAAAATGTTCTTGCGCCACTGTGTACTGCGACCATCTTTTCCGCTTGGGGATAACCGCAAGTCTCTTAAACCGCTCATTATGCAAGGAATGACAAAGACTGATGGAGTGTCTCTCAAGTGCTCGGAGCACGGAATCATAGTCTGAATCTGAATCTGAATGGTTTTCTGGTGATACGCCAGACTGACAACACTTCACCAGGGGGTGCGCTAGGAGGGAAATTAGTCCTGGCTCTCACAAGAGATGCGAACTTGGACACACAGTCATCAGACATTTCAGCAGAGGAGATCAGAGAATCAGGGAGGTCATTCCAGTCCCTGATAGTCTGTGGAAAGAAGCTACTTTTGTACGCTTCTTTGCTAGCTGAAGGTATCTGAAAAGCCAAAGAGTGTTGATTTCTACAACGCCTATTCTTCGGAATAAGGTCATCTGTGGGTATTCTGGCTTTACCTTTTTCAGCCTTGTATAGCAATATAAGTCTACTATCCTTCCTCCTTTTCTTAAGAGATTCCCATTTCAGTTGACCTAAAATGCCAGTCATGCTCCAAGTTTCAAAAACATAATTTCCGGTCACAAACCTTGCCGCGCGATTTTGGACCTTTTCCAGTTCTTCCTGGAGGCCATGGGTGTGAGGGTCCCAAACTGAGCTTCCATATTCCAAGACCGGCCTCACCAGTCCTTTATAAGCTGCTTCTTTCACATCTGGGGTACAAGAATACAAATTTCTCCTCAAGAATCCGAGAGTTCTGTTAGCTTTTGTACAAACATTGGAAATGTGAGTATTCCATTTCAAATCATTTGTGATAGTTACACCCAAGTATTTTATGCTTTCAAAGTTTTCCAGTAGAGTGCCCTCAAGGGAGTAGTTAGCCTGTATCTTACTAGACCGTTTATTTGTCAGCTGCATCATGTTGCATTTGACGGGTTGAAATCTCATTCCCCATTTCCTAGCCCAACTGCCTAAACGATCATTGTCTCTCTGAAGTTTCAATGTATCCTCTTCATTCTTGATTTCACGAATTCAAACACAATCATCAGCAAAGAGGCTTATTTCAGACTCAATGTCTACTGAGATGTCATTTATATATAAGGAAAACAGCAAGGGCCCGAGAACGGTGCCCTGAGGGACACCCGACACAACTGGAGCCCAATCCGATTTAATACCATTTACCACTACCCGTTGTTGTCTGAAACAAAGGAAAGCATTTATCCAATTCAGTGTTGTTCCGCCTATTCCAAAGCTAAACATTTTGCTTTTAATGAGTTCATGGGGAGGAGTATCGAATGCCTTTTCAAAATCCAGTATAAAAGTGTCAACCTGGCATTTTTTGTCTAAGATGTTTGCCTAATCATTTATCACCGTAGTCAACTGAGTTTCACAGCTATGCCATTTCCTAAATGCGTGTTGCCTGTCCGATAGGAGTTCATGTTCATCAAGATGGGCCATAATATTTGAGCATATTTAATATGTTCAAGGAGCTTACAAGGAATGCATGTCAAAGAAACAGGGCGGTAATTGCGGACAAGAGACCTGTCGCCCTTCTTAAACAGGGGGGCAAATATTAGCAAGAGACCATTCTTTAGGAATTTCACCTGTATCAGCTGACTGCTGGAAGAGATGGGCGAATACCGGACCTAACTCCACTGCCGATTCCTTTAGGACTCTAGGATGAAGCTCTTCAGGCCCTAAGGCTTCAGATGGGTTAAGACCTTTGAGAAGTTTGGTCACCCCTTTCTTTGTGACCACAGTATCATGCATGAATGGGGCAGATCTATCCAGAAGAGGGACCTGTTTGTATTCACTTTTAGTGAAAACATCCGAGAACTGACCATTAAATTCTTCCGCCTTTTCAAATTCGGAATGTGCAGTTGCACTTCCATTCCTCTTTCTCAACGGGGGAATTCCTTGGGTATCTTCACGTAAAGATCATGCTGCTTCCTGGTATCAGCTTTGATGTCTCTCCGAAAAGATTCAAATTTAGATCTAAGTTTTACACTACCAGACTTTTTTGCTTTTGCATGAGTAAAAAATCATGCAAAAGTCACACCTGTCACAGCTACTTTTGCCAATCACCTCACTACTATCTAAAATCAGCTGGAGGAGTGTTTCTGTATCATACTGAGTCTGTGTCAGGTCCTTACCCAGCATGTTCAGTCGAAGTATCATAGGATTACGCACTTCTTCAAGAGCAGTGCATGTCAGTATGAAATGTTCCGTGGTCTCGTCTCCATTGTGGCAGATCATACAAGTACATGTAGGAGCCACTGGATTTTGATTTAAGCATGCTCCGTTCACTGGCAGTGTATAGGAACCTGTGACAAGTTTCAGCTTTGTCTTTAACCGTGTGGCATCTCTCAATTCTCTTGTATGCTGTATCAACCAATGCTTCCTGTCTGGGGTGTAATCATCAGTATTTAGGTATTGAAGTTTCCATTGACACATCTGTTCACAGTGGCTTTCCATCTTGTTTTTGTGGGGGATCATCTTACAGATTCCAACCATCTGGGAGACTGTACTTTACGAAGGTCTTTCGTATTGGAATATACCATTATGATGTTGGTGTTGGACATTTCTTGGACGAGTTCGCTTCACTCTCGGATCCAAAAGCTTCACTCGTGCGTTCTAGGGACTATTTTCTCCCCCATCCGAACCCCCTGGTGAAATAATGTCATTTGGCGTGTCATCAGTAAACTATTCAGATTTAGTTGCGAGATCTCACTCCGCTATATTACACATATGTTCCATATCTCTTCGTTGCGATCCCAGTTGGTTGTTCAATGGTGAAACGTAGTGTCAATAATTGCAACCTTTTCAAGATAAATCAAGAAGAATACACTTCACTGATGCATTACTAACATGTCGGTGAGCATGTCTTTGTAATAACGGTGGAATTTTAGGTGAAACAATCGATGTGTAAAAACGGCTTATTCTCGCCATCTTGATTTACGAATGGACGCGAAGCTGAAAGTACATTCGGAATGGTGAAGAGACGTTTCGCTCCATAGAGATTGTACTCATCAGCTGAGTGTGCGAGTTGTTGTTGTTGTTGTTGTTGTTGTTGTTTGTAAATCCCGCCTCTGCCAGGCAAACCTCGTAAAACGAGTAAATTCTAAGTCCATAAAACGACATCAAGTAAAAAGTCACATTAAAAAGTTCTCTAGCTACTAAGCTATAATTCAATTTAAAAGTCACAATAAATCCAATAAAACCACACAAAAGAGTTAATATAAATGTTCAATCAACGGGTGATAAAATTGCCTGAGTCTAATCCATAGGTAGCTACGCTAAAACGGTGAGATGTTAAAAATGCTCACTAAAAGCTAAGTCTATGCTATTAAAACGCTGAATACACGTGCACAGTATATACATGTTATTTACACATCCGTTGTCCTGCCACAATCAGGGACAGTAGATTTACAGGGAAATGAAACTTCAGTACTGCTATTATCATTTTCCAATGTATGCGTGACTTGGAGTGAGGCCAGGTTTTAGAATATGCCCAATAGGTATTTACATGGAGAATAAGTAAGAAAATATGTGTTTATAGTGGTCAGTTTCAGGTTTTAGAATATGCCCAATAGGTATTTACATGGAGAATAAGTAAGAAAATATGTGTTTATAGTGGTCAGTTTCTACAAACTACTCCTTCTATATTGCATTTTTATTCAAGCAAAACATGTCATCTGTTTAAGAACATATTGGGCTGTTGTTTGATGTCAAGTTTGAATAGATACACCAAAAATTACACCTAAGCCATCTGTTTAAAAATGAAGAAAAAATGTTTTCTTCCAGAAGAAGTTTTTTTGCCTCTTTTGTAACAGCCTTTTTATATAAAAGTATTCACTCAATCTATTTGAATTTTATATAAAACAACACTGGAACAGTTCATCTTTAGAATGGTATATTTCTTTTTAAGTTATGTTCAGTATGCTTGTAGGAGTATTTTGTAAAACACAGGCAGTGTTTGGAATATTTTGCCTTATTTAATTGCATAGTCAATTATTGAAATACCTGTCGTGGCAAGACAAGCATATTCTATAAATAGGGTTAGAGTCCAATCACTTGTATTATAGATCACTGCCACAATCGAGCATGCGAATTTATGTTCTTTCCAGTTCTCTCTCTAACACTGCAAACTGCAATATTTCGATAGTTTGCATTTAGAGCACTTTCGAAGGGTCACTTCAGGAGGTCCCATATTGCAAGTTGCACAAATGTCTGGCATTTCAAATTCACATGCGCCATCGCTAACATCATCGTCACTGTCCAGGTTCGAACCCGAAGGGGCTGAGGGTTTTCCTTCCTCCTCACAGGCATGAACTGGATGCTCCGAACGTCGGGATTCCTGACATCGGGAAGAGCCTTCCTGTACTTCGGGGCAAATGACAGGTTGTATGTCCAAAGCAGACGGGTTGGTATCCACATTGCTTGTGACAACTGATCAAGAGTCTTAGGGTCCGTAACAGGCTTAGGGTCCGCTCTGGCACCAAGCTTACGCTTTTGGCGCCACCGGTTCCAGCGCTCTCGGTCACGCTTCCGTCGTGAAGGGGATTTTCTCTTCCTCTTGACAGAGCTGCTAACGGGGAAGGCTCAGTCCTGTCCCTGTCCGCATAGCCTTTGTCCAGTGGTGAGATGTTTCATAGGAAAGTGAACAATGTTCAGCGAGAGCTGCCCATCCATGATTTCGATAATGTCCACGAGATCGGAGATTCTTCTCCCTCTTTAACACTTAGTACGCGTGAGAACACATCTGGTAAAATATCTGGTCGATCGATTAAAAGTCGTTTCCATAATATTTCATTTAAAATCCAGAGAGCTCATTTCGTCCTTCCACCACGACGGTCTAACGAGTCTAATTCAGATTCAGATTCGAAACGACCCAACCCAAATGAACCTGGGCTCTACGACCTGGATACTTTTATACGTATATTCTTTTAATCATATAATAAAATGCATATTGTATCAGTATTTTAAATAGAGGCCTAGACTAGCTACTAGTCTCCATATTGATGTTTTTATTTGTTTTTTTTTTAACTATAATATACTTTGTATAATCTTTAAATTAGTTCTTTTTTGTCTTTCCTCTAAGATGGAAAATATTTGTGACTGGCTGAAATATGGTATGATGTCAAGACAAGGTATAGCACGAGCAGAATGGTATCAAAATGAAGACACTTCTAGCTGATTCCAATTCTCTGACATACACATTTGCTACTATCGTTGTTTACGTTTCGTTAGTTCAAAAGGGATGGAAGAAAAGCAACAATAATAAACATGTCACATATTTTTCTTTTGATTTCCAAATAAAAAACAGATAAATTAACATGAATACACCAGTTTTAAAGCAAATTAACTCGTTCAATTTATTATTTTACAAATAATTATCCACAGGTAATATGCAGTCGTCATACACGGCGACCATTTGTTTTCATAACGTAGCAACAAATAGTCACGTGACTGAACAAATAAACCGGAAGTTCTAAGTCCCGAATAATGCAAGGATTTACAATGTGCATCAATGTCTAGGAGCTAGACTAATAGAGGCCGAGCTGGATATGGGTCGAGTTTGTCATACGCCGAGTTTGTCAAGGGCCGAGTTTTTGTCATGGGCCGAGTTTGTTGTCCAGTTTCCCTTTTAGGTACACCATGAATCCGAACGGAAATGAGTTGAAACCGAAAGTAGACTCGGCGAACGAGTTTGTCGTTGTTTGTGTTTGTTACAAGGATAGCTTTTAAAAAAGCTAGAAGCGGCTCATTTAGCACTTTGTATTATGACCACACCATTTTGGAAATCTATTCATTTTTTAAACAAATAAACTTGTATACTAGTGGTTTCTGAGAAAACAAATTTCTTATTTTGATGTGCATGAGCTCAAGATTACTCTCACACTGATCTCATGAGAATAAGTCGTAAAGTAAATGTGTGTGTGTGTATGTGTGTGTGTGAGAGAGAGAGAGAGAGAGAGAGAGAGAGAGATTCCGTTACACTTTTATAGGCTAGAAATGGCTCTGTGTGCATAAACATAATGGACAAGTGGGATAAAAAATATGTTGATTTCCGACCCACACTAATCAGTCATTAAGTAGGCATAAGCCACAGTACTGCTTGCAATGAAATAGCTATAGAAATTAGAGGTGTTTCGGAGGCGAACAGACACGGTACAATGTATGGAAGTCGCCTGTACATGGTTTACTTGGTGTGAATTGTGTCAGTGAAAGTCACGGGGTCCCTTTGATCACGGTGCGAGACCTTCTGCTTGCGGTTTGCCAGATGGTTTTTCTTGTGGACCTCCCGTTTTCGTACCACCCACTTATATGAGCTGAAATTATTTTAAAAGGGACATAAAATTGAATTAAAAAAGAAAAAAGGCCGAGTGGACTTGGTAAGACCGAAAAGTAAAAAGGCAAAGATGACCTGCTTCCTGGATTTCCTGTTCGGTAATTAGTCGACCCTTACGGCCCCGATATCAGCATACGCAAAATGGTCTACATCCGAACTTTGCTTAAAAGAAAAATGATGATTGGCTGGATTTCATTAAACCAATCACTGCTAACGTTTAAAACATCACATGTTTTCGGCTTACCGGATGACTAATTAGTGTAGATCGGAAGCCAACCTGTGTAGTCATGCGGAGTGTTCGGTATTTTTCGTAGGTTCCCAGCCAAAATCCTATCATATATTTGGCTCGTCTCGACGAGCTGAAAAAATAGTAAAACTGTAAAAGTCACCAGGTCAGGTCTTCTCAGTCCAAGTTTTCACTTCAAACTGAAGAACGGACTAAAGACAGTTTCTCCCCCATCCGAAACCCTGGGGAAATAATGTCATTTGGCACAAGTGTGCAGATATCAGACTATCTTGATATTGCACACTTTGTTAGAAGTGAGAAATTCTTTTTATGAAAAATTGCAAAATTCTTGACTTGAGGGTCATCGTGCAAAATTGTAAAATTGGGACGTCAACTCTAATGACGTCATCTTCATCTGACGTCGCGTGGAAAATGACGTCATACCGGGCGGAAACGTCAACTGACGTTTGTCACTTTCACATTTCAACAATTTAAGCCGAAAAAAGAAAACAAAATATCAGAAATATTGATTCAATTGCAAAATGTGCTTCAGAAAAGTAACAGTGCAAAAATGATATCATCTGATATTGCACCAGTGCAAAAATGATATCACTTATGTATATTATCGCGGCCTTCATGCATATATTTCAATTTGTAAGGCTAACTTTCAATAAAACATTAAATATGAGAAGCAGATATTTATAGCTATATAATAAAAGGGTTATCGCACTGATATCGGTGAATATTGTCCCTCGCAAGCTCGCGTCCTTCGATATCCCAACTCGGGACAATATTCACCGATATCAGTGCAATAACCCTATAGTACAATTATTCTACCCATTCCGGATCAAGTTCATGAAAATTGCTGTGCATGCGCATATGAATGATTTGAGTATTATAAACTTAGTATAGTGACTTCAGTAAAAGCCGGGTACCGGGAATCAGGCGGCATAATCCATTGTTTTTTCTTACCCAAATCGTGTCAACTGGAAGTGCGTGGTTTTGATATTTAAATCGAATTTTGATGTTTTTCTTTCTTGTGGATCTTATCAATAAATAGAGGATATTCAAGTTTTTGGAGTGAATATGAGTTTTATTTCATTGAGTGAAGTGAAAAATTTTCATATTTCATGAGTGCCGAAGGCACTAGGCACTAATGAAATATAGAATTTTTCACTTCACGAGATGAAATAAAACTCATATTCACGACAAAAACTTGAATTTTCTTTTTATTATATTGCATGTAGTCATTGTAACGTTGTGCGCTAAAGCATATGACGTCAACATCTTAAATGACGTCATTACGTCACGTCATTACGTCGCTATTGTGTGTGAACGTTCATTGCGTCAACAATAGCATAGATTATAAAATTTAGTTATGTATAAATTAGAAATAAAACGGTGGAATCGTAATTTACGTATTCCCAAATCTTATATTTTCACATGTGAAAATATAACTTTTTTATATTTTCACATGTGAAAATATAACTTTTTCAAATATTGGCTATATTTAATACTTATTTCTCTATATTTCATCACTTGCCATATAATAAATGGATAAATGCATCAGCAAGTACCATTTTCGATTAGTTCCATCCATAAAACTCCGGGTTTTTCTCGTTTTTTATCGGATATTTATATTGAAAAACCGCTGTACAACTAGCAATATCAGTATGTAAATAGGTACAGCTTGTAACGTTAAACTGGTTGAACTACATTTTCGATGATTATCTCTGTTGCGATGACTTGATTGAAAATTGAATTTTTTCTTATTATCATTCCGAATCAATCCGTATGTGATAGAGCGAAGCTGTGTATGTAAGAAACAATATCCTGACCACTTTGAAATGAATACATAGCAGCACAATGAAGCGCAGGCCAAAATAAATTTTGTTTACTTCATTTTCATACCTTGCTCAGTGGCCATATTGGATTTGGTACCTTGCTCAGTGGCCATGTCCGTTGCATAGCTGGGAACCTGTGAGGTCACGTACAGGTCACTGCTTGACCCATGCTCTGAGACTATTTGACCTTTTGATTTTTTTTTATTATTTTTCAAATTGAACAATTTTCTAGCATTTAATTTGGCTGTCTGAATACTTAAAAAACTATTCCATGCCATGTTTTGCAATAGAACAATAAAAGTAAAAATAAATTGCAAGGTTTAGTTTTTGGTTTGAGACTATCAGTCATTGTCAACAAGAGTGAAGGTTTTAGTGTGTGTGGCTGTTGTCAAGGCAATAGTTTCTCATTTAAATGAACTTCTTTGTGGAAAAGTGATGTAATTCTATATTTCTAGAGGACTGGAGACATCATTTTTAGCTCGACTGCACGAAGTGCATAGAGCTATTGCAGTCACCCCGGTCGTCCACGTTCCCGTTCCCGTGCGCGTGCGCGTGCGCGTTCCCGTGCGCGTCACACTTGCGTTAAAGTTTTCTAGAAGTCCATATCTTGACAACCACTTATCAGAAAGCATTCATACTTGGACCATAGATACCCTGTAGGGTTAGCTTTCATTCCATGGCATCGGGCCCCTGGGTCCAAGCCAGGGGGTGGGGCTGGAGGTTAAAATCTAGAACACCTTCAAAAATGGCAATTCTTGTGTTAAAGTTTTCTATAAGTCCATATCTTGACAACCACTCATCAGAAATCATTGATACTTGGGCCATTGACACCCTGTAGGGTCGGCTTTCATTCCATGGCATCAGATCCCTGGGTCCATGCCAGGGGGTGGGGCTAGAGGTTAAAATCTAGAACATGATTAATAATAATGGCTTTTCTGTGATATAGTATTCTAGAAGTCTATATCTTGAAAACTTTTTATCAGAGGGCTTTCATACTCGGACCATAGGTACCCTGTAGGGTTGAGTTTCATTTCATGGCATCGGATCTCTGGGTCCATGCCTGGGGGGTGGGGCTGGAGGTTAAAAACTAGAACACTAAAAATAGATGTACTGCTTTGTAACTTTAACAAGGAGTCCATATCTTGACAACAACTTATCATAAAGCATTCATACTTCATACACTAGGTTCAATGACATCGGACCTCTGGGTCGGAGTCAGGGGGGCGGGGCTAGAGGTCAAAATCTAGAACTCCCCGATTTTTTTTTTCTTTTTATTTCTTAATAGAAACAACTTAGGAAGATGGTTGGTCATTCATCTTTTGACTTTGTGACACTGACTTGTGTGTCATGACGGTAAGGGTCGGTTGACCTACTTTCCATGGTTCAGTGATTTTGCCTTATATCTTGACACTCAATTACTATATTTTCGTACTTCTTTCAGATTATGAGTGAGTACGACCAGGCCTTTGACCCCAATATACTTATAGGTCACTGTGACCTAATTTCACGGTTCAGTGATTTTGCCTTATATCTTGACACTCAGTTAGTATATTTTCATACTTTTTTCAGATTATGAGTGAGTAGGACCAGACCTTTGACCCCAATATACTTATAGGTCACTGTGACCTAATTTCACGGTTCAGTGATTTTGCCTTATATCTTGGTACTCAAATGGTTTATGAACAAACTTCTTTCAAAGTATGTTTGCGTATGACAAGACCTTTGACCCTGAAGTAGTCCTAGGTCACTGTGACCTAATTTCACGGTTCAGTGATTTTGCCTTATATCTTGACACTCAATTAGTATATTTTCATACTTTTTTCAGATTATGAGTGAGTATGACTAGACCTTTGACCCCAATATACTTATAGATCACTGTGACCTAATTTCACGGTTCAGTGACTTTGCCTTATATCTCAGCACTCAAGTGGTTTATGAACAAACTTCTTTCACACTATGTTTGCGTATGACAAGACCTTTGACCCTAAAGTAGTCCTAGGTCAATATGACCTAATTTCACGGTTCAGTGATTTTCCTTTATATCTCGGCACTCAATTGGTATATGGACATACTTCTTTCAAGATATATATGAGTATGACAAGACCTTTGACCGTAAAGTATTCCTGGGTCACTGTGACCTAATTTCATGGTTCAGTGATTTTGCCTTATATCTCGACACTCAGTTGGTATTTTTTCATACTTCTTTCTGATTATGAATGAGTGTGACCAGACCTTTAACCCAAACATACTTATAGGTCACTATGACCTAATTTCATGGTTCAGTGATTTTGCTTTATATCTCAACACTGAATGGGTGTATGATCATATTTCTTTCACATTATGAGTAAGTATCACTAGACCTTTGACCCTGAAATACTTATAGGTCAGTGTGAGCTTATTTCACAGTTCAGTGATTTTGCCTTGTGTCTTGGCACTCAGTTGGTATATGAACACACTTCTTTCACAATAAGTGAGACCTCTAAATCTTAGGTAGTTATAGTTAACTTTCATGGTTCAGTGATTTTGCCTTATTGCATCAAGGCAAAAAGATATATGAGCATAATGCTTTGGGTTACTTGTCCGGTTTGGCCTTATGTTTGACAAAGGTCAGAAGCAGTCGAGCACGCTGTCCTGCGACAGCTCTTATTGTAAAAGCTGAGCAGAAAAGTTGAGTTTGAAAAAACAGTTGGAGTCACTACTTGGTACTATCTTGAAGCCAATTTAGTTCCTCATCAACTGTAATGTTTTTCATTTTTGATCAAGTACGCGACTGTGACCACTTGAGCGTGAAAGTCTATGCATAATTGAAGTCAAAGCGAATCAATTAGAAGTTATCAGAATCACTGACTATATACATGTATCACCATCGATGGGTTTATCCTTCAAATGGGGGGTACTCACATATAAAACGTAATGAATCTGTGTAGCACCAGTAAACTATTGTATTCAGATTTAATAGAATGTAGTGTATATGGGTGGGGAGGTGGGGGAGGGGGGATTTAGAAAGTATAGAAATTGTACTATCCGTGTAGCAAAAACAAAGGAGATAATTAGCTTCGCAGTTACCAAGCTGATCTGCGCCTTTGTTTTTGCATATGCAAAATGTTTGTTTTCTCATGACACAGGTTGGCAATTTTTGAACTTGTAACCCATGTAACCCAGGGTTACAAAATTGCAGTATGTGAAAATAGTAGTAGTTTCTTGCCATATATGGTTTACTGTTCTATATACTCAACACTTACTCGATTCACAAACTTTCGAGTTTGAAATTTGCATATTGCAAGCACTCAATATGCCGCTAATACGCAGTGATTAATCTACCTTTGGATCTGGTTGAGTCAAATTGACTCACTGAGTTTGGAATGGTGAGTCAAATTCCAAAAGAGTGAGTCAATTTTGCCGACTTTAGATATTCTTATGTTTGACTCACTTTTTAGTATTCAGGATCAAGAAATGGAAATAAAAAAAAAAAAAAACAGTCTATTTGTTTTCATAATTTATTCTTGAACAAAAATTCTTAACTATATACCTTTAAATATAACAGGCAGGGTATAAGCAATGAGTTCAAATTCATAAGCAAAATGTAGTATATCTATTCACAACTCAGTTGAGCATTAAATTGATTGTTCACAAATATAAAAAAGCCAAAATCAATGAAATTGAATGGCAACAATTTATCCTACTTATAAATGTTAAAATGACATCATTTGTTGGTATTTTAACATTTATGAGCTGGATGAATTCCATGCTCAGCCGAGTGTGAAAAGTTTTATAATACTCAGTGCCATGAACAAATCAAGACAAAATACAAACACTAAAACTCAACACTATCAAGACATGCTGACCTTCAGTAAAGGTGAGTTGCTGACAACCTCCAGTCTTTATGGAGCTGAAAGGATGCATTTGATTTAATTGGAAGAATTGCAAGGACTTAGCTTGACAAGAATTGCAGCCACTCCCCATTTCACTCTGATCAGGTATATGGTATTGCTTATTTGAAATAGCTGATTTCATACAGCCTTCTATCCTTGCAAGTCTTCCAATTGTGGAGTGCTGCAGGAAAATCAAATGCATCCCTTTCAGCTCCATCTATCTTTATCTGCCGATAGAGATGATGCCTTCTTGAAAAAACAGTTTTTGTTGGACAGTTTTCGGTCTTTTTTCGGCCGACGCCATCTTGGCGAGTTACCCAAAGAATATTTGTTAGGATGCACACGATTGGATTGCTGCGGATCTTTCGACCAATCAGATTCTGTTTTACATACTGCACGGAAGAATACGGCGGAAAAGACCGAATTTTGACGGACTTTATAAAACCCAGTACTCATTATAAAATCTGGTACTCTTAAAGGTACCGGATCAAAAAACGATGCGTCGGATGTACGCTCGACAGGAAAAATCTTGCGTCATCACGTATTTTCTTGCGTAATATACGCGCGACGCAGAGGTAGATAAATCACTGAATACGTTGCACCAACGTATTTTTCCAAGGGAGGCTATCCCGTCACATTACTTCCCCCTCCGATAAGGCTCGCCCGGAGTCTTGGCCTGGGGACTACATGGGTAAGGCAACCCCAGTCTGGCGGTTGTCATCATCCCACCGCTGCCACCAAATGTAACGTGCAGCCAAGACAAGCCACAGCAAACCCCGTCGGTGGAAAAGCATGCTCATCCACCAAGGGTGGTTTACTGCGCTATATACTCAACACTTACTCGATTCACAAACTTTCGAGTTTGAAATTTACATATTGCAAGCACTCAATATGCCGCTAATACGTTGCACCAACATATTTTTCCAAGGGAGGCTATCCCGTCACATTACAGTAAAAAATTTGGCGGGATATCTACAATGCAATGGCGGAAAGCTGAACGATATTGACGGTTTCAGCGACTTTTATTCCATTTACCATGTGTTAGAATAGAAATAGATCAGCTCAAGTGCATGAGTAATAATTCACTGTTTGTCGGTCAGTTGTAAGAACATAAATCACTCGCACTACGCGCTCGTGATTTGATCTCCTTTACAACTGACCTCCAAACAGTGAATTATTACTCAACAATTCACTGCTAGAGCTGATCTATTTCTTAAGCATAGACCAAACAATTAATACATTCATTCACATAAGTCTTTGCTCCATGTCAAATGACAAATTTAAAAAGCACCTTTTCACATGCTGAAATCCCAATCAAATATGGCGGCTTGCTGTCTAAGTCATCAAAAGTCAGTCACTTCAAATATAATTGAATCTATGGGCAGACAAACACACAACACGCCTGAACTACATGGTAATTTAAAACTGAGTATTTTGGTCAAACAGGAACTGAATTTCAAGTTTGCAAAGTTAAAATCTGCTAAGTAAGTGGCATCTCAACACTAACATAGTAAAAATACACAGAGAAACCAAGGTTGAAACCTTGTTAAGATAAATGACTGCTCATTCCATCATCGTGAAGTATCCATCTGACTAAATTAAAATTAGTTTGGCTGCAATCGAAAATTAGGCTTCTTAGGAAAGTTATTTCTTGGTAAATGTTAGTCGCAATGAACTTGTTGACAGTGGTCAACGAAATTTATCACTATTTTGATTGATTTTATATAAGAGATAAGGTAAGTTTGGCTGCCCATACATTCCTGAGTAGGACAAGTAATCATGTCAAGTCAAGTCAAGTCAAGTAAAATTTATTTTACGTCGGTTTTCAATATAACATGTTAACACAAGCTCCAGGGAGCTTTTCCTACCGACTAACAAATGTAATATATCACAGGCTATAAACATATATATATATGATAATGCAATAAAATATAACAATAATTAATTATTATTTGCAACATCTATGGGAGACCAGTTTGATAAATACATGTATTGCACTTTTATAGCCATCCTCAAGCCAGGCCCTGGTTTGACGCATGAGGTCACTCGTACATCAAGCCTGAGCATGGACTCGAGGATGGAGTATATAAACCTCTGAAATACACCTTGGGCCAAGGGCGAAAACGAAGGGCGAAAGCGAAAGTATGTCCCAAGTTACATTAAAGAGATTCTTTTATATGACTTAGTTTGCTTTTAAGCCTAGAAACACCTTACCAGCAGGTGATAGATGACTAGGTGATAAAAGGGGGAGTCCCAGTACCAAGAGAACAGGTTTAAAATTGAAATAAAATTCTACTTACATAGAGAGCATTTACATGAAGCACCGTTCCAGGTCTTGATAAACTGCTTAAAATGGTAAATGTGATGTTGACATGAATCTGTAGCCTGGATGTTAACAAACACAGCAGACTAACTGTCAAAATTTTTGGGTGATTGAAAAAATATTATTGACTTGTATTGAGTTTCAAAATTTTGGGTATAAGAAAAATGTAACAAAAATGACCTTGTGTATCTGAATTGACCATGAACTAATCAGAAGATTTGTTTATTTCTTCATAATAACTTAGAGCGAAAGAAGAGAACATGTGGTCTCTGTGTGTGAAGTGTGTGAAATCATCACGTTTTGTGTAAACAGCAGGAGAGGCTCGAGAACAAAGGTGTGTTATTATTGTGTAGTGTGAAAAAGCATACTCGTAGGATATAAACTGATTGACAAAGATAGAAATCTCAGATCATTACCAAAAGACTCTACTGAGAAAGATCTACTGTAGGCTTTTGGTTTCAAAACAATATGACATTTAATGAACATATCACATATGTGTTAAAAAGATGTAACAAATTCAAGATTCTTGTTGGGCTATGCGCTTCACTAACAACTTTTTCCTTCTTTGTCTTTGCTCCTGTGAAAAGCTGGATCCTCCCACTAGTCTGGCGGGTCAGCCGTCAAAATTAATTTTTGATAACTGATTTATCATTCTGACGTCTGGCTCATTTCCCAAGTTCTATTAATATCTCTGCAAGCTGTTTATAGACATTGATTTTATGGGAATTCCTAATCTGATTGGTTGATGGCTGGGTGCTGAGGTCATGCACTCTGAGAGCCAATCAGAAGCTCGCAGTTAGAATTGTCTCCCTTTTCAAGATGACTTTTTGAAGAAAAAAATGTCAGCCATGATGAATGGATTCTTTTAAAAAATCATCAAAATAAACAACACTTGGATATATTTTATGAATTTTCAAGTGGAGGTTTGTTTATTACTTTATTTGACAGTGTTTGACACCATTTTTTTTTTTCTAAAAACTTGTTATTCTGTAAATAATGGCTTTCACCCAAAAGTGGGTAACAGCTTGGCTTTTTGGTAATGTGCTGGAGTCAGACGGCAAAATGAACCACTAGGTATGATACTTCATTTTGACGGCTGACCAGTCAGACTAGAATCCCACCAAAATCTATTTTTAGATCTGTATTTTCCAATAAATCAGCATCACTGAGCATGCTCAGATAAATAAGGAGGGGTTATTACATGAATATTTATAAGCAAATTCAAATCTGACAGTTAGAAATTCACAAAATTTTGTCATTAAACAACCATATTTTATTTTCTTTCTGTTGTTAACATATTTTTTAAGTATTTCCTGTCTGCAAAATTGTGAAACTGAAAGAAAAAATTATTCAAAATAAAAAAAATAAATAATTTATTTACTTTCCAAATATGGTCATCTATGTAAACAAAAAGTAGGGTCCAAAAACATGCCATGACTCTCGCAGCAAACGTGTGACTCAAAATAATTTTGGTATATTATGAAAATATAGACATCATTCTTTCCAGGAAAAGTCTGACCTGGCTCAGGAAAATTCATTTAAAGGCTATATTTCAGTGTCCAAAAACATGTAAACACAGGAAGTGGAACTGAATTTCCTATTTATAAGTATTCTTTGACGCTTCAAAATCATATTTTTTATTAATTTATATTTATAAATGCACTATTTTAGTTCTCCTTCACTTATCATCGCAAGGAATCAAAAAGTAATTAAAAAAAGAAAATATTTAAATTACCAAAACAAATATGGCTGCTAATTATGCAAGAGCAAAAGGAGCATAGAAAGTTGTTAGTGCGCTTTTTTCTAAGCTCTCAGAATTTTTCCAAATTTCACCTTCCTTCACTGGTTATTACCCAGCTAGCAGAAAACGTTTTGACATTATGGGTGAAATCACAGTTGACCCTAAATGGGTCCTGAAACTGTTGAATGGGCTTAAGGTTCACAAGGCACCTGGGCCAGATGGCCTGAGTGCTGGGGTGTTAAAGGAATGTAGTTCTGAAATGGCTCCCTGATAAAAAAAATGGACTTTTCTGCCCAGCTCCCTAAAATGTTTTCTTCAGATCCTTGCTCCCTGCTCCCTAAAACCCCCAAAATGTTTGCTTGCTCCCCAGGTCCCTAAAACAAATGACCATTCTGCCCTAGCCTGCACAACCATACCCTACCCTACCTCACCCCACCGTACCCTACCCTACTCTACTACGTACCAAAATGGTCTACAAGTCTCATGAAGGAGACCTTGAGGTCAGTGTCACAGACTTCAATATTTTTTGTTAAGGATTTTGTTTAATGTTTAGAGAACTCGTGAACTTGCAAATGGATCTAGTTAATAACTTGCCTGTTGTTAGTTTTATGCTTTACCATTGTGACCCATCTGAATAACCTAAAGGTCAAGGTCATGGACTTTAGAATAACAGTTTAATAGATTAAGTGGCAAAGCACGAAAGTTAGGTGAGCTACGCTGTCCTGCCTCCCGCTGACCCAGTTTCTTCTGGCCAATTAAACGACTAGAAACATATTAAACAAGCTTCCCCATCTATCTGTTTAAATAGCATCTTTCTTGAGGAAAGCCCTCTGCTGATGTCAGATAAATTGGGTGCCCAAATCCATGTGACCTTTGACATCTCGAATAACATGGGGTTATATGTTGACATTTAGAGAAATAATTCCTTAATTTCTTTCTATTATTTATTTATAAGATGCTCTTGCAAAAAAGGCATTATTTGTTTTATGCATCTGTTATTATCTAAATGACCAAACAATTCTTAAGTGTGCAGCTCCATAAGACAGCATCATTAATTTTTAGCTTGCCTGAGCTGTTAGGCTCACAAGGTGAGCTTATGGTATATCCATGCTCCGTCTTCTGTCATAGTTGTAGTCATGGTCGTTGTCATTGTCGTCCACAATGTTCAAACGTCTTCTCCTCTGAAACCACTGGGCCAATCAAAGCCAAACTTCATGTGGAGCATCCTTAGGAAGGGGGAACAAAAGTTTGTATAAATGGTCCAGGTCACATGACCAAGATGGCCACCATGGCTATGAATAGCAAAAACCTCTTAAATCTTCTTCTCCAGAACCAGAAGGCCTATGATTTTGAAACTTGGCATGGATCATCAGGCAATGGAGCTCTACAAAGTTTGTATAAATCATGACCCTGGGATGACCTTGACCTATTTTACGGCAAGGTCAACATAGGTCGCCCATGCATTTGAATGGGGAAAATTGTTGAAATGTGATTTGAATTGCAAAACTTGCAGGAAATGGGCAAATGGACAGAATATTTATGTTTAAAAAAAATTTTGTCCCTGCCCGGGTACATGTATATGACCATAATATTCAAACGCCTTCTCCTCTGAAACCGCTCGGCCAATCAAAGCCAGATTTTATGTAGACCATAGTTAGGAAGGGGGAATGAAAGTTTGTATAAATGGTCAAGGTCACATGACCAAGATGGCCGCCATGGCTATAGATAGCAAAATCCTTTAAAAATCTTCTCCTACAGAACCGGAAGGCCTATGATTTTGAAACTTGGCATGAAGCATTAGGGAGAGGAGCTTATATACAAGTTTATAAAAATCATGACCCTGAGATGACCTTGACATAGTTTACAGCAAGGTCAACTTAGGTCACCGGAAAAATTAGTAAAATGGAATTAAATGGGGGTAAATGGGAGTTAGCAAATGGACAGAAGATGTATGTTTATGAAAGAATTTAGTCCCCAGAGGGTTGTCTGCCCCTGCCCCGGGGTTATATACATGTATATGGCCATAATATTCAAACATCTTCTTCTCTGAAACCACTTAGCCAATTAAAGCCAAACTTAATGTCGAGCATGGTTAGGAAGAGGGAATGAAAATTTATATAAATGGTCAAGGTCATATGCTTAAGATGGCCCCATGGCTATACAGGGTGTTAAGAAAGTTCGAAGACATTGTAATACATGTATTCCTTACAACTTCATAATGAATAATAACACAATCTCAAAAATCCACACAATTAAAACCCATTTTATTATCAGTATGCACTGTAAAAAAGAACTTCTACAACTTCTGTTTTGACTGGTTTATATTACAATTACTAAGTCAGGGTGCCGCAATTTGCTGCATTTTCTATGAGATTTGTGTAAAAGGGGAGTGGCATATTAAAAATAATTAAAACTAATCACAATTTAAATCAGGGAGCATAAAATAACTTTTAAGTGACAGTCACTGTTCTTACCATCACCATGAACATAATAGCTATTTTAAGATAGTTCAGAACATACTATTTTTCATCAGATGAAAAAGCATGATTTTCGATCAAAAAAGCTGTGGGTGTTTTGATAGGGGGTAGGGGTAATCAAGACTTAACAGAAACAAAAAATGAAGCAAATTACTAACATAAGATATTTCATATTATGTATTAAGTGTCTGGATATTGAACAGAATTGTTAAAAATGTTTATTTTCTGGATTGTGTGGTTAAAATTTATCATACATTCAGGTTGACCCCAAAAAGTTGCAAAAAATGGGTAAAATGACGAAAAATTGATAATGTTATCAACAATATAACCATTTTTAGCTCACCTGAGCCGAAGGCTCACAAGGTGAGCTTATAGGATGGGCATGATCTGGCTTCCGTCCGTCGTCCACAATTTCAAAGATCTTCTACTCTGAAACCGCTTGGCCGATCTAGTTGAAATTTTATGTGATGCCTCCTTGGATAGTGGCATTTCAAGTTTGATAGCGAAATCCAGGTCACATGACCAAGATGGCCGCCACGCCCATATATGGTATAAACCGCTCAAAAATCTTTTTCTCCAGAACCGGTGGGCCGATTTCCACGAAACTTGGTATGTAGCATCGGGGACTTCAGTCCATCATAGTTTGATAAAATGATGACCATAGGATGACTTTGACCTATTTTACGGCAAGGTCAAATTTGGAAACATAGGCTTTTACATGGGAAAAAGTGAAAACTATGGATTTTTTTGAAAACTATTGCAGCCTGAGGCCTGAAAAGTGGTAGATGCAAACAACTAATGGATTAGATGAAGGTATGTGATTAATTTAGGTCAAGGTCATCCCTTGACCTTGGCCAGTCTGTCGTCCATACACACTTTTCAAAGATCTTCTTCTCTGAAACTGCTTGGCCAATCAAAGTGAAATTTTATGTGGAGCATCCATGGGTAGGGGAGACGAAAGTTTGTTTGCGAAATTTAGGTCACATGACCAAGATGGCCGCCACGCCCATATATGGTAAAAACCTCTTAAAAATCTTCTTCTCCAGAACCGGCTGGCAGATTTTCATGAAACTTGGTATGTAGCATTTGGGACTCCAGCCCATCGTAATTTGATCAAATGATGACCATAGGTTGACCTTGACCTATTTTACGGCAATGTCAATTTTGGAAACATAGGCTTTTACATGGGAAAAAGTGAAAACTATAGATTTTTTGAAAACTATTGCAGCCTGAGGCCTGAAAAGTGGTAGATGCAAACAACCAATGGAGTAGATGAAGGTATATGATTAATTTAGGTCAAGGTCATCTCTTGACCTTGGCCAGTCTGTCGTCCATACACACTTTTCAAAGATCTTCTTCTCTGAAACTGCTTTGCCAATCAAAGTGAAATTTTATGTGGAGCGTCCGTGATAAGGGGGAACGAAAGTGCGATCGCGAAATTCGGGTCACATGACCAAGATGGCAGCCATGCCCAACTATGGTAAAAACCACTCAAAAATCTTCTTCTCCAGAACCGGCTGGCTGATTTACGCGAAACTTGGTATGTAGCATTTGGGACTCCAGCCCATCATAGTTTGTTGAAATGATACCCTAGGATGACCTTGACCTATTTTACGGCAAGGTCAATTTTGGAAACATAGGCTTTTACATGGGAAAAGGCGAAAACATTGGATATTTTGGAAACTGTTGCAGCCTGAGACCTGAAAGTTGCTAGATGCAGACAACTGATGGAGACAATGAAGGTAAGTAATTAATGAAGGCCAAGGTCATTTGTTGACCTTGACCTAAGGTCATTTAAATATCAAAATTGAAATTTTGGTTTTCTCAGAAATCACTGGGTTTGGAAACTATTGCAGCCTGAGACCTGAAACTTTGCAGATGCAGACACCTTGTGAAGTCAATAAAGGTGTGTGAGTATTCAAGGTCAAGGTCATTTCATGATGACTTAATACTCCAAGATCAGGCTTCAGGTGAGCGTTCTCAGGACCAATGGTCCTCTGGTACTGTCATAGGCACTGTAAACCACAACAATATACACCCCTGTATCAAACTTTACCACACAAACCTGAATAAACTACTGTATGTTTGTGTTATATTCAAAATAATGACGTTTTTCACACAAAATTTCATGTTGACGAGAATGAGGGACAGGCTAAGGTATAACATGTTTTTCATTAAGTTTTGTTCAAAAATAAGGAAGGGGTATCATCAAAAATGAGCTTTTGTTATTACACAATGTATCTAATAGCATTATATTAGAAAAAGAAATGCCAATAACCACGCAGTTTAAAATATTCATGAAATATTTTCCTATACCCCTTACTATTTGTGGCCTATTTCAAGAATGGGGGTACCCTTAGACTTTGCTGAGCAATTCCATAAAGTTTACTTGTCAACAGGAAATGATGACACAAATAAGCATAAAACATTCTTGACAATATTTGTAATCAATAAATGTAATTTTGGAAATTTAAACAGTTTCTAGGACAAGCACTGGTTAAACCCACATTTTGCATTTTATGATACTCAATTCAGAAGAGGGGTTGCTTATTTTTCAAATGTATTTTTCTTATCAGTTTGCTATAAAGCTAAGATTTGTACATAATATATCTTGTATGACATATTTGCAAGATAAAAATAACAGTAAATAATAATATCTAACTGCTTTATTTAACACTCAGTGTCCTTTTGAATTATGTCTTCGAACTTTCTTAACACCCTGTAGATAGCAAAAACCTTTAAAAATCTTTTTCTTCAGAACCAGATTAGGCCTATGATTTTGAAACTTGACATGAAGCATCTGGGAATGGAGCTCTACAAAGTTTATATAAATTGTGACTTTGGAATGACCTTGACCCATTTTACAGCAAGGTCAGCTTAGGTTGCCTTTGCATTTGAAACTTGCTGGGAATAAGCAAACGGACAGAAGATTTATGTTTATAAAAAGAAAATTAACCCCAGTGGGGTTGTCTGTCAAGTTCATTGGAATATATCATAGATCTCAGGAGAGTGTTTACAGGACCATTGGTCCTCTGGTTTTGATGAGTATAGACTGAGGTGTATGATTCTGTCAGAAGAAAATGTATGCACATTAAAACAGTGGCACAATTTAAATTTTCTATAAACCTCCATGCCCAATCACTATGTCAACTCAGCAGATAACTCACACAGAGAAGTAGAACAAATGAAATTCAGATTATCCCCCTTTCAATTAAACATATGGGCTTTTGCTGTTTGAGTTGTACTAAATTTCTAGCGCTTGTTTATTTCTTCTTTGTGAATTTTATACAGGGCTCAGCTGACATTGTTTCCTTAAGATTTTAAATTTATAAAGCGTGCCCATGTACAGTGCATTTTTTTTTCTTGTTTGCAAGGCGAGGCAGCTGCAACGAGTAATGAGTATACGCAATCTATGTTTTGGAGCAAAATTAAATGATATATTTATATATACCCCATATTAACCCCCATTTTCACTACATAAAAATAAGGGGTAAGGGGGTATTCATTACACAGATGTTTTCATGATGTTAAGAACTTGGCATTTGAATTCTGTCCATCTGTCATGCATGCATTCACAAGTACTGTTATAAAGCTATTCTCACAAACTACACTTGCATCTTCCATATTTCCATGAATTCCAGTATGTATCTGGAACAATTATGTAACAGATGCAAGCCTGATTTTACCACATTTTTACTCTCTCTCTCTCTCTCTCTCTCTCTCTCTCTGAAGCCTCTGTGGCGCAGTGGTTATATCACTCTCCTTGTAAACCAGGGGTCGCAGGTTCGGCCCCGAGCTTCTCCAGTCTTGGGACGAGACTAGAATCCCAGGTCACGTCTCCATATGACCTTAGCCATTGGTGGGATGTTAAACCGAAATCAATCAATCAATCTCTCTCTCTCTCTCTCTGTCTCTGTCTCTCTCTCTCTCTCTCTAACAACTTTTAATTTTGTTTTAGCCTACAACAGATGTGAGGTTGCATGTCAGGCAAGGGTGTACAGGTTCTACACTGGGTTTGGACTGCCAGTAAAGGATGGTTTACCATGTGACAGTGAGCCTGACAGCAATGATGTCATAAAGACAAGGAGTGTATGTCTTCAAGGGGTATGCAAGGTAAGTTTCTAAGTTGCATTACAAAAAAAAAAACAAAAAAAAAAACAAAAATAAACAAAAAAAAAAAAAAAAAAACAGGCACATGCAGTACACAGAAATTTCAACAGTTGTAAAAACTGAAAATTTTTATTTGAATATTTTTCTTGTTTTTAGCTCGCCTGCACGAAGTGCATAGAGCTATTGTAGTCACCTCGGTCGTCCGCGTTTACGTTTACGTTTACGTTTACGTCCGCGTCATACTTTCGGTTAAAGTTTTTTAGAAGTCTATATCTCTTGACCATGTTGATGGATCAAGCTGATACTTTGCATGTTGATAGATATTGGTCTGAAGTTTTACGCAGTACCATCATGACCCACCCTGGGTGACCTTGAGGTCAAGGTCACAGACTTAGAAATTTTGTGTTTTAAGTTTTTGTTTTGGTTAAAGTTTTTGTAAGTCAATATCTCTTGACCATATCGATGGATTGTTTTGATACTTTGCATGTTGCTAGATATTGGTCTGAAGTTTTACGCAGTACCATCATGACCCACCCTGGGTGACCTTGAGGTCAAGGTCACGGACTTAGAAATTTTGTGTTTAAGTTTTTGGTTAAAGTTTTTGTAAGTCAATATCTCTTGACCATATTGATGGATTGTTTTGATACTTTGCATGTTGCTAGATATTGGTCTGAAGTTTTACGCAGTACCATCATGACCCACCCTGGGTGACCTTGAGGTCAAGGTCACGGACTTAGAAATTTTGTGTTTAAGTTTTTGGTTAAAGTTTTTGTAAGTCAATATCTCTTGACCATATTGATGGATTGTTTTGATACTTTGCATGTTGCTAGATATTGGTCTGAAGTTTTACGCAGTTTCATCATGACCCACCCTGGGTGACCTTGAGGTCAAGGTCACGGACTTAGAAATTTTGTGTTTAAGTTTTTGGTTAAAGTTTTTGTAAGTCTAGTATATCTCTTGACCATATTGATGGATTGAGTTGATACTTTGTATGTTGCTAGATATTGGTCTGAAGTTTTATGCAGTACCATCATGACCCACTCTGGGTGACCTTGAGGTAAAGGTCACATACTTAGAAATTTTGTGTTTAAGTTTTTGATTTAAGTTTTTGTAAGTCTATATCTCTTGACCATGTTGATTGATCGAGTTGATACTTTGCATGTTGGTAGATATTGGTCTGAAGTTTTATGCAGTACCATCATGACCTACCCTGGGTGACCTTTAGGTCAAGGTCACAGACTTAGAAATTTTCTGTTAAAATTTTTGGTTAAAGTCTAAATCTATTGAACATGTAGATGGATAAAGTTGATACTTGCAGGTTGATAGATATTGGTCTCAGGTTTTATGCTGTACATCACAACTCACCTGGATGACCTTGAGGTCAGACTTGGAAGTTTTGTGTTTAAGTTTTGGTTAATGTTTTTATAAGTCTATATCTCTTGAACATGTAAATTGATCAAGTTGATACTTTTCATTGGTCTGAAGTTTTATGTTGTACCATCATGACCCACCTGAGTGACCTTGAGGTCAAGGTCATGGGTCATAGATTTTAACAGATGTAGTGGCATAGCACAAGTCAGGCGAGCTACGCTGTCCTGCGACAGCTCTTATTCTTATAACAGAGATTTGTGGGCACATGTTATAACTGCCTCGCTGAGTACCCACAATCTTTGTTTTGGAGCAAAAATATGAAATACTTGTTTATACCCCTTTATTTTTTACTACATAAAGATGGTGTATAAGGGGCTATACATTACACACACAATCATGTTTTCCTGATGTATAGTGCTGAGTAAGAGATATATTAACATTGCAAGGGACAAAATGGCTTCTGGGCTTTAGTCTAAATTAGGATTAGATCGGACATGAAGTGGGCGGTATAGCTAGGTTCTTAATAATATTAAACCTGTTGAGGATGCAGTCTTTAATTTGGGAATTGATGTTGGGTCAGGGGTGAACATGTCCGGTTCGGGGCGGTGTGTGTGTGTGTGGGGGGGGGTTTGCTCTCAAGGCAATTCATTCATTTATTCATTCATTTATTTATTCATTTTTGTGGAATCTTGCCTAAGTAAAACCTGGCCATGAAGCCTTCAGATTAAGAAAAGTGTTCTGTAATTGCAAGAAAGGGGCAAATATATGATACAGCTCAGTCTGCTTTACAATTTGTACTTATGGATCAAAATGAGAATATGCAAGAACAAAAGGTAATTATTATATATACTTAAACTCAAAAGTTTCGCAACACTTATAATATGCAAATTTCTTCTTATCGACTCAAAAATTTCTTTCGGTGATATTACGATTGAAAAGTCTAGTTCTTTGCCTTGCATACAACATAAAAATCAGAACGCTGCTACTTATGGTTGCCGAGAAAACATCAAAACTTCAAGGTAACCCATTTTTTAAAAGTCACATAGGTACAATATCTTACATTGTATGCGAAAATGAAATTTCGAACCAATGTTTGTTTTCAAAAGCAAAAACGACAACAAACGCAAATAAGAAAGATTTATGCCTTGGTCGACGTTTATTACTTGTGTATGACGTGTTTAAGTTTGGACATAATTGGCTATTACTGTTAATAGGCAAACGAATATCAACAATCTAAGTCTTTGAATGGCATAATGTAGCACTCAGTACATTGCACAAATGATAAAAAGATCGAGTCCTAGCCGCGCATAATGAGTATGTAATGACTGTTTGAAAAAATAAGCTAACGTCAACAAAGAAACGCATCAGAAAAGAGCACTGCTAAACAATAATTTCCAAACATTTTTGTTGTTTGCTGCTTGTGCAGACACCAGACTATGGATTGATGCCGTTTGTTTTTAAACCAAAATAAACGTCCATATTTTATACGCGAATTGTTAAAAAACACAGACGTCACATTAATGTCAAAACGAAAACATGCGATCAAATTCCTTTTATGGCAAATCACTACTCATTATGTAGGGACCTTTAATATATTTTCAAAAATATCCTTCCATGGGTAATGTAGAAGAAAACGAGAATGTAAATTGTTGCGTTTCTTTTGCGTTTAAGTGTATATGAAACCTAAATCTGATGGGAAGCCCTAAAAGCTGGTTTTGTAAAGAATTGGCTGATATATTGATAGCTTCTCTTTCTCAGGTTGTTATTCAATAATTGGGAAGATAAGACAAGATATAGATCAAAATGAGCTGCGACGCAATAAAACTTGTCTTTGGGATTCCCAACCAAGTCCGACACAAACTGGCCTATACACACATAGAAGAAAGCTAGAATATGGAAATTTTGTGTGTAAGTAGAGGAGGAATTGTACTATCCATTGAGTGAAAACATAAGCGCTGATCAGCTGTGCAGTTACTGCACAGTTGATCTGTGCCTTTGTTTTTGCATAAGCAAAACTCCGGTTTTCTCATGATTCGGCTCAAATGAACCATGTCTCTTGAAAACCCTAACATTGGGTTTCTCAGTCATGTCAGATTTGAACCAGTCTGCTCCAAACTTTCCAGCTTGTAGAAGGTTTGAAGTATTGATACTGCATAACCTAGGGGCAAACAACAAAAGTTGCTGTGCGCATGTGTACATACAGGCCATCTATACCAGTATGATTGTGTTGAAATGTATGCAACAGGTTTTCTCTTTTCAAGTAATGAATTATATAAATTGTGTCTTTTGATCTAAAACTTGGGGTGAAATTAATTTTGAGAAAGTTCAGCTGATGCTTTGAGTCTGTACCAATTTTAAGTGATTTTGTTTTTCATTTTATTGAACAGTATATGAGTGACAGCATTTTTGCCTGAGCAAAAACAAACTCGCCAATCAGCTGTGCAGTTACTGCACAGCTTATACGCGCCTTTGTTTTCGCTACACAAATAGTAAAATCTCTCCTCTTGTTGAATTCAAAATTTCAAGCTTCAGGCCTTTTTCCTAGAGTCTGTACAGGCCGGTGTATGTCAGTCCTGGTCGGAAACCCCGAAAAACAATTGTCTTATATGTCGTGGGTCATATGTATGCAGTAAAATCATGTATAAGAATTTAAGCAATCCTCAGTGGCTGTGCACCAGTTAATAGTGGCAACCACTGCTTTCTAAGAGTCCTAGGCATTGACTGATCATCTGATTACTGGTTAACTGCTCAGGTCTGAGCCTGCCCTGGAATCGTGGTTTAAATCAAGCCATCAATACATATAAGCATTAGTGGTGGTTATATATATAATTATATAATTTTGGGTAAAAGTCCCTTTTAATAGAGGCAACTTCCCATCATGACCATAGCTGGTGGGAAACCCCATAGGACTGGTTTTCTCACATCATGGCTCATGTTATTTAATTCACTCTATGACAGTGTTTTCTTAATGCATTTAATAAGATTTTACATCCTTTTCAACAATGTTTAAGTAATCTTGTTTGAAGAACCTTCTTTTTTGTCATATTAATGCAGTAAAGTGCTATTAAGTGGATAAGAGACTCTTTAACTGGTAGCCTTTCTGTACATATTTACATATTAAACAGGGGTCATATACATCTTTGGAATGCTGCATTAAGTTGCAAAGTCAGGTTGAACAAAGCAGATTAAAGTTGAGATTTTTTATTTTTTCACCTGCAGATTTAATGCTAGACCTTGTCTTGTTTATGTGACAAGAATTGAAAAGGTTAATTATAGAAAAGCTCAGTCTTTGGTCCCAAAGTTTTATGTAACTTAAGTTTCTAATAGTCTGTATTCAGGTGGAATTAAGTTTGGTTTCCTACCCAGCAAGATCAGTCTTTGCTTTTATTTGTTATTCATGTAATGGAAAATATATCTTCAGATATGCCAAGGAGAACTAATGAACATACTTATTTTACTTATTTGACACAGTGTAAAGCAACAATCAAGCAATTATAACAAGACTTCAGGGTTCCTTTAACGTTGTCAACATTTTAGCTCATCTGAGCCTTAAAGCTTGCAGGTGAGCTTACAGAATACCAAGGCTCAGTCATACAAGGTTTTTGTACAATTGTCCTCAAGATTCAAGCATTTCTTTTAAGCAGTCACACAATCATTAGCATGTAACCAAAACGCGCATTGGCATATGAAAATCTCAACATGCATAAGATTTTGGACATGTAAAAATTAATTTGTTTCTAAAACTTGTTTTAGCAGTCACACTGCAACTGAGGTGTGTGCAGATGTATAAAAAATCTCAAAACACTGAAAATTTTAGAGAACAGCCAAGACACGCTATGCATGCGCTATAGGCCCGCCTCAAATGTTAAACACACGTTTCATACAGGCTTGGGGCACATTACTGAAGCAATAGCTCGTAAAATTGGAACACACATGTAGAGTACATTGGCGTCCATAAAACGTACCAAATGCGTTCAAAGCTTATTCAACGCACCTGTAACGCATGAAATGCGTGAACTTATTTGACACATATAAGATGCATGTCCAAGAGCTTCTAGAAACTAATGACGGTATGCTTAAAAAATCTTTTGAGTCCAAATGCACCTGGAATGCGCACCGACCTACAGGGACATATATCAACGTACACCAAGCGTAAAAAACGCGCATGTAACACATTTCTAATGTGTCTCCAACATGCTGCTGACGTATGTTGAATTTTACAATTTTGTTTAGACATCCGGCATGTGGCTTACACGCTAATGTGTGACTGCTGCTTAAGTTAACCAATAAAAGCTAAATTGCATGTATTAAGCTCTCAGGGAAAAGGGTAGTAAATGTTTTATCAATGGTTTACATAAATTTTGACTTGGGCTATGAACAAGGACATGTAGTTTTCAAATGTACCAAGTATCAGGTGCCACAGCCTACAGGACTATTGGCGCTCAGATTTTCTCTTGCTTCTTTGAATGACAGTCATTTGATTGAGAAAACAGTAATCCAATAGATTAAAGGCTAAATTGAATAATCAATTTTGGCAAGGCTACCATGGAAGGCATGGATTTTCAGGAGGATATCATCATCATGTCTAAGCAAAGTTTATCTCCAAATGGTCTGTAAACCATTGCACAGTCTTTTAATAATGAGTTTCATGGACTTTATACCATGATGCTTTGGGTGCATTCACGCACAACACTTTAGTCCACATCAGATCTGGATAATTAACATGATCGGCATTTACACTTTATAAATAGGCAAGACATTGATCCACATTAGATTGGTCTGAATTAACTTGATTCACATTCAAACTTTAATTTCAGAGTGTTGACCTAATTAGATTGATCTGAATAAACTTGATTAGCATCCATGCTTTTTAACTAGGCAAAACATTGATCCACATCAGAATAGTTGGATTAACTTGATCCACGTTCATGCTTTATAACTAGCCAAACATTGATCCACATCAGAATGATTGGATTAACTTGATCCACGTTCATGCTTTATAACTAGCCAAACATTGATCCACATCAGAATGATTGGATTAACTTGATCCATGTTAATGCTTTGTTAATGCTTTGTAACTAGGCAAACATTGATCCACATCAGAACGATTGGAGTAACTTGATCCACGTTCATGCTTTATTAGCTAGGCAAATCAGATTGACTTGGATTAACTTGATCAGCATTTAATTTTTCAACGTTAATCTGCATCAGATGGATCTGGAATTTGTTTCTGCTCAATAACTTGAAAATGAATTGGGCAGAATTTTATAATGATCATCAACATTGACAAGATAGAATGGGTTCAGATTGTCTGCCACTTTTTGTGCAAATTTGAGGTAGAGTTATATGCCCACTGAAAACTCATGGGTCGCATCATGAGAAAACCTTTTATTTTTTTTTGCAAATGCGAAAAAAAAAGTTTTTGCTTCACTGATTGTGCATTCCCTCTTCTACCTAAATCTGAATTTTCAAGCTTCTAGCTTTCTTCTGTTACTGTAGAAACCTGTTTGTGTTGGACCTGGTTGGAAACCTAAAGACTGGTTTTCGTATGTTAGGACTAACATTATAGGACTCATTCAATGTCCTTGAAGGATTTTATCTTGCATTATTTGGTTAGCTCTTAACTACTTTGCAAGGCATGATATAGTAGTACCTGTTGTGCATTTGTGCTCTCTGAATTTTAATGATTGCAAACTGAGCTTTGGCGTTGACAGGTTTAATTGAAGGTTTAAATTTTATTATTTCACAGGTTAATCATATTGTGAACATGATACTGATTTATATAATCAATTACAGACTTTGAATTAAAGTAATACACCAGGTGTTATACAAGGTGCAATTCTTGGATGACCTTTGTTCATTGTTCCCATTTATAAGTTATTGCTGTGAAGCTACCTTATTCTGCTGTCAATCAAGACAGGGACATATGATACCATTCATATTGTCATTTCTTCTTGCAACATGTGTTTGTGCAATATTTGCCTGGATCAGTTTTGTTTTTCTATGGTGTCAAAAATCATCAAGAATTTTATAATATGCAAATTTTGAAATTTAAATTTCATAAGACACAGTCATCCAAAATTTTTGAATGATATTGGTGATAAAGTATTACAGTATGTTTGATGTTCATGCATAGAAATGGTTGATAATGTTCATAAGTGATAATTTAGTCAGAGAAAAAAATTCATTCAAAAGCCACAGAATAAATATGTGTTTTTAGCTCACCTGAGCCGAAGGCTCAAAAGGTGAGCTTATAGGATGGCCATGATCCGGCGTCCGTCTGTCAAAGATCTTCTTCTCTGAAACGGCTTGGCCGATCTGGTTGAAATTTTATGTGGAGCCTCCTTAGGTAGTGGCATTACAAGTTTGATCGCGAAATCCAGGTCACATCACCAAGATGGCCGCCATGCCCATATATGGTAAAAACCCTTCAAAAATCTTCTTCTCCAGAACCGGTGGGTCGATTTCCACGAAACTTGGTATGTAGCATCCGGGACTTCAACCAATCATAGTTTGATAAAATGATGACCCTTGGATGACCTTGACCTATTTTATGGCAAGGTCAAATTTGGAAACATAGGCTTTTACATGGGAAAAAGTGAAAACTATGGATTTTTTGAAAACTATTGCAGCCTGAGGCCTGAAAAGTGGTAGATGCAAACACCTTATGGAGTAGATGAAGGTATGTGATTAATTTAGGTCAAGGTCATCCCTTGACCTTGGCCAGTCTGTCGTCCATACACACTTTTCAAAGATCTTCTTCTCTGAAACTGCTTGGCCAATCAAAGTGAAATTTTATGTGGAGCATCCATGGGTAGGGGAGATGAAAGTTTGATTGCGAAATCCAGGTCACATCACCAAGATGGTGGCCGCCACGCCCATATATGGTAAAAACCACTCAAAAATCTTCTTCTCCAGAACCGGCTGGCCGATTTTCATGAAACTTGGCATGTAGCATTTGAGACTCCAGCCCATCATAGTTTGATCAAATGATGAACCTAGGATGACCTTGACCTATTTTGCAGCAATGTCAATTTTGGAAACATAGGCTTTTACATGGAAAAAAAGAGAAAACTATGGATTTTTAGCTCACCTGAGCCGAAGGCTCACAAGGTGAGCTTATAGGATGGCCACGATCCGGCGTCCGTTCGTCGTCCGTCGTCCGTCCGTCGTCGTCGTCGTCATCGTCCACAATTTCAAATATCTTCTTCTCTGAAACCGCTTGGCCAATCTAGTTGAAATTTTATGTGGAGCCTCCTTGGGTAGTGGCATTGTAATTTTGTTCGTGATATCTTGGTCACATGACCAAGATGGCTGCCACGCCCATATATGGTAAAAACCACTCAAAAATCTTCTTCTCCAGAACCGGTGGGCCGATTTCCACGAAACTTGCTATGTAGCATTGGGGACTTCAGCCCATCTTAGTTTGATAAAATGATGACCATAGGATGACCTTGACCTATTTTACGGCAAGGTCAATTTTGGAAACATAGGCTTTTACATGGGAAAAAGTGAAAACTATGGATTTTTTGAAAACTTTGCAGCCTGAGGCCTGAAAAGTGGTAGATGCAAACAACTAATGGAGTAGATGAAGGTATGTGATTAATTTAGGTCAAGGTCATCTCTTGACCTTGGCCAGTCTGTCGTCCATACACACTTTTCAAAGATCTTCTTCTCTGAAACTGCTGGGCCAATCAAGTTGAAATTTTATGTGGAGCATCCATGGGTAGGGGAGACAAAAGTTTGATCGCCAAATTCAGGTCACATGACCAAGATGGCCGCCATGCCCATATATGGTAAAAACCACTCAAAAATCTTCTCCAGAATCGGCAGGCCGATTTTCATGAAACTTGGTATGTATCATTTGGGACTCCAGCCCATCATAGTTTGATCAAATGATGACCCTAGGATGACCTTGACCTATTTTACGGCAATGTCAATTTTGGAAACATAGGCTTTTACATGGGAAAAAGTGAAAACTATGGATTTTTTTGAAAACTATTGCAGCCTGAGGCCTGAAAAGTGGTAGATGCAAACAACCAATGGAGTAGATGAAGGTATGTGATTAATTTAGGTCAAGGTCATCTCTTGACCTTGGCCTGTCTGTCGTCCATACACACTTTTCAAAGATCTTCTTCTCTGAAACTGCTTGGCCAATCAAAGTGAAATTTTATGTGGAGCATCCATGGTTAGGGGAGACGAAAGTTTGATCGCGAAATCCAGGTCACATGACCAAGATGGCTGCCACGCCCATATATGGTAAAAACCACTCAAAAATCTTATTCTCCAGAACCAGCAGGCCGATTTTCATGAAACTTGGTATGTAGCATTTGGGACTCCAGCCCATCATAGTTTGATAAAATGATGACCCTAGGATGACCTTGACATATTTTACAGCGAGGTCAATTTTGGAAACATAGGCTTTTACATGGGCAAAAGTGAAAACTATGGATTTTTTGAAAACTATTGCAGCCTGATGCTTGAAAAGCGGTAGATGCAAACAACTAATGGAGTAGATGAAGGTATGTGATTAATTTAGGTCAAGGTCATCTCTTGACCTTGGCCAGTCTGTCGTCCATACACACTTTTCAAAGATCTTCTTCTCTGAAACTGCTGGGCCAATCAAAGTGAAATTTTATATGGAGCATCCATGGGTAGGGGAGACGAAAATTTCATCGCGAAATCCAGGTCACATTACCAAGATGGCCGCCACGCCCATATATGGTAAAAACCACTCAAAAATCTTCTTCTCCAGAACCGGCAGGCCGATTTTCATGAAACTTGGTATGTAGCATTTGGGACTCCAGCCCATCATAGTTTGATCAAATGATGACTATAGGATGACCTTGACCTATTTTACGGCAAGGTCAATTTTGGAAACATAGGCTTTTACATGGGAAAAGGCGAAAAGAATGGATATTTTGGAAACTGTTGCAGTCTGAGACCTGGATGTTGTTGCTAGATGCAGACAACCAATGGAGTCAATGAAGGTAAGTAATTAATGAAGGCCAAGGTCATTTCTTGACCTTGACCCAAAGTCATTTAAATATCAAAATTAAAATTATGGTTTTCTCATAAATCACTGGGTTTGGAAACTATTGCAGCCTGAGACCTGAAACTTTGCAGATGCAGACAACTTAAGAATTCAATAAAGGTGTGTGAGTATTCAAGGTCAAGGTCATTTCATGATGACTTAATACTCTAGGATCAGGTGAGCGTTTCAGGACCAATTGTCCTCTGGTTTGAAAACTGTTGCAGCCTGAGACCTGCAAACAACTAATGGAGTAGATGAAGATATGTGATTAATTTAGGTCAAGGTCATCTCTTGACCTTGGCCAGTCTGTCGTCCATACACACTTTTCAAAGATCTTCTGCTCTGAAACTGCTTGGCCAATCAAAGTGAAATTTTATGTGGAGCGTCCATGGGTAGGGGGAATGAAAGTGTGATCGCGAAATTCGGGTCACATGACCAAGATGGCCACCATGCCCAACTATGGTAAAAAGCACTCAACAATCTTCTTCTCCAGAACCGGCTGGCCGATTTACGCGAAACTTGGTATGTAGCATTTGGGACTCCAGTCCATCATGGTTTGTTGAAATGATGACCCTAGGATGTTATTGACCTATTTTAGGGCAAGGTCAATTTTGGAAACATAGGCTTTTACATGGGAAAAGGCGAAAACAATGGATATTTTGGAAACTGTTGCAGCCTGAGACCTGAAAATTGCTAGATGCAGACAACTAATGGAGTCAATGAAGGTAAGTAATTAATGATGGCCAAGGTCATTTGTTGACCTTGACCCAAGGTCATTTAAATACCAAAATTAAAATTATGGTTTTCTCAGAAATCACTGGGTTTGGAAACTATTGCAGCCTGAGACCTGAAACTTTGCAGATGCAGACAACTTGTGAAGTCAGTAAAGGTTTGTGAGTATTCAAGGTCAAGGTCATTTCATGATGACTTAATACTCCAAGATCAGGCTTCAGGTGACCAATGGTCCTCTTGTTTTTTTTTTAGCTCACCTGAGCCGAAGGCTCACAAGGTGAGCTTATAGGATGGCCATGATCCGGCGTCCGTCCGTCCGTCGTCGTCGTCCACAATTTCAAAGATCTTCTTCTCTGGAACTGCTTGGCTGATCTAGTTGAAATTTTATGTGGAGCCTCCTTGGGTAGTGGCATTGTAATTTTGTTCCCGATATCAAGGTCACATGACCAAGATGGCCGCCATGCCCATATATGGTAAAAACACTTCAAAAATCTTCTTCTCCAGAACCCGTTGGCCGATTTCCATGAAACTTGGTATGTAGCCTCAGGGACTCTAGCCCATCATAGTTTGATAAAATGATGACCCTGGGATGACCTTGACATATTTTACGGAATGGTCAAATTTGGAAACATAGGCTTTTACATGGGAAAAAGTGAAAAATATGGATTTTTTGAAAAGTATTGCAGCCTGAGACCTGAAAAGTGGCAGATGCAAACAACTAATGGAGTAGATGAAGGTATGTGATTAATTGAGGTCAAGGTCATCTCTTGACCTTGGCCTGTCTGTCATCCATACTCACTTTTCAAAGATCTTCTTCTCTTAAACCACTTTGCCAGTCAAAGTAAAAATTTATATGCAGCATCCATGGGTAGGGGTAACAAAAATTTGATCGCAAAATCCAGGTCAAATGACCAAAATGGCCGCTACTCCCATATAAGGTGAAAACCACTAAAAAATCTTCTTCTCATGAACTGGCAGGCCGATTTTCACGAAACTTAGTATGTAGCATTTGGGACTACAGCACATCATAGTTTGATAAAATGATGACCCTACCTTTACCTGTTTTACGTCAAGGTCAATTTTGAAAACATAGGCTTTTACATGGGAAAAAGTGAAAATTATGGATTTTTTTGAAAACTATTGCAGCCTGAGACCTGAAAAGTGGTAGATGCAAAACAACTAATGAAAGTAATCATTCTTATGTTCCATTCACTGAATATTTCAGATTATTCGTGAGTGTAAGGACATTCTGGCCAAGGCAGTTCTTGTAAAGCAGTATTACCAACACATGATTGCTGCGGTCCTGGACGACAATGAACTAGCTGCGGAAAACTCACCCATGGACCTGGACAAATTTGATGATGATATGTTGGACATGTATGTGATTAATTTAGGTCAAGGTCATCTCTTGACCTTGGCCAGTCTGTCGTCCATACACATTTTTGAAAAATCTTCTTCTCTGAAACTGCTAGGCCAATCAAAGTGAAATTTTATGTGGAGCATCCATGGGTAGGGGGAATGAAAGTTTGATCGCAAAATCGGGGTCACATGACCAAGATGGCCGCCACGCCCATATATGGTAAAAAACACTCAAAAATCTTCTTCTCCAGAACCGGCTGGCCGATTTTCATGAAACTTGGTATGTATCATTTGGGACTTCAGCCCATCATAGTTTGATCAAATGATGATGCTACCATGACCTTGATCTATTTTACAGCAAGGTCAATTTTGGAAACATAGGCTTTTACATGGGAAAAAGTGAAACTATAGATTTATTTGAAAATAGTTGCAGCCTGAGACCTGAAAAGTAGTAGATGCAAAGAACTAATGGAGTGGATGAAGTTGTGTAATTAATTAAGGTCAAGGTCATCTCTTGACCTTGGACAGTCTGTCGTCCATATACTCTTTTCAAAGATCTTCTTCTCTGAAACTGCTTGGCCAATCAAAGTGAAATTTTATGCGGAGCATCCATGGGTAGGGGGAATGAGAGTTTGATCGCAAAATCCGGGTTACATGACCAAGATGGCCGCCACGCCCATATATGGTAAAAACCACTCAAAATCTTCTTCTCCAGAACTGGCAGGCGGATTTTCACGAAACTTGGTATGTAGCATTTGGGACTCCAGCCAATCATAGTTTGATCAAATGATGACCCTAGGATGACCTTGACTTATTTTACGGCAAGGTCAAATTTGGAAACATAGGCTTTTACATGGGAAAAGGTGAAAACAATGGATATTTTGGAAACTGTTGCAGCCTGAGACCTGAAAGTTGCTAGATGCAGACAACTAATGGAGTCAGTGAAGGTAAGTAATAAATTAAGGCCAATGTCATTTCTTGACTGTGACCCAAGGTCATTTAAATATCAAAATTAAGATAATGCTTTTCTTAGAAATCACTGGGTTTGGAAACTATTGCAACCTGAGACCTAAAACTTGGCAGATCATGTGCAGACAACTTATGAAGTCAATAAAGGTGTGTGAGTATTCAAGGTCAAGGTCATTTCATGATGACCTAATACTCCAAGATCAGGCTTCAGGTGAGCATTCTCAGGACCATTGGTCCTCTGGTTTTCCCTTCTTTTCATCGTAACTATATGTAACAGTCTGACCTGCATATATGACCACCATATAAAACTGAGACCATGTTTATATCATTGGGAATGCATATCAGTGAAATGTAGACCCCCTTATACCCTATTAAAACTGCCTTATACTCTATTTATATGCAGTAAAACTGGGATATACAGGGGTTTACAAGTTTTCTTATTTTTGATCAAAAACATAGATTGTGGGTACTCGTTAGAATTTCCTCCCAAATGAAAAACATATTTTTTCATAGCTGAAAAATGATTATATAGTGCTTGGGCATGTTTTCTTAATGTTAAGACCACTACAAAATACTATAAATAATGCACCAGTCATTAGCAATCACATCCCCACCTGGGGCCATGGAATAGCGGGCCTTTTGACATAATATACTTAACAACACTTCCAACGCTACTGATAGAATTTTTGCTACAAATTCAAAACTACAAAAGATATTGAAAGGAAATTTGCAGGGTCATTAGAAAAATTCAAATGATATGTATCGAAGACAGAATGATGCAAGCAACCCTTTCTGAAGAAACGCATCGGGCGTTTGAACACACCCAACCTCTTTTCAAAAGTCACTAAACTTGAGGGATTGAAAAAAAAAAAATTATTTCAGCATTAAATTCACAATATGTTGTCATTCAATAACCTTATTTCTTTTTAACATTCATTTTCATGGAAAAAATAGTTGAAAACTAAAATATCAGAATGACAAATTCATTTGTTCCAATCAGTGTATACCTAGAATGACCGTCGCCATTCGCTCGAATGACGGCTTGCCAATGACTACACATGGAAGCCATGTATCGCATACAAGTAATCTGTGCAAAATCTTTCCAAACCCTTAACATAATGCTCTAACCCTCTTAAATTGGCAGGATTGCATGTTTTTCTACACTACAGATAACATCCCAGGCCTTCTCAATATTAGAGTGAGGTCAGGCGATTAAAATACTCATTCTGTTAGCTTGCAGAAGGTTTACAGTCATATGTGCTGTATAAGACGTCACTTTTTTAGGCATTAGACGCATACTCCGTTGATCTCATGCAGATTTTGGTGCAGTATATGTATATTGTTTTCCTGAGAACAGTAACTGTTCTCTTTTCATGTTTTGTGAAAAGAAAAGAAAAAAAATAAACAGAGAGCAAAAATGGGAAATTATTGTTATGATCTTTATTTGCTTCACCAGATTTTTGTGACTTTTGAAATTATGGGTTGTCTAGTATACTAAAGAACAACGGCAAATCGTCGCTATCGAATTCAATAAAATTTACATCACTGTTTACAACATTAAATATCCAGACTTCGGTGAAAATTTCAAGTAAATTATTGCTTTGTCCATTTTTGAGCTAGACAAAATGTCTTAATCAGTAACGTTGGAAGTGTCGTTAAGTATATGTCTTTTCAAAGCCCTGATATCTACCTGCTGGGACAGTCCAAGCAGATCTGAAGTTCCATTTTAGCCCACCAAAACACATTAAAAGCGACATAAATGCTTGGAAAGTGAGAAACAAACATTCACTCCTAATATTTTACAGAATTCAAGCGTTTTTCTAGCCTTAGATAAGCTTAAACAAAATTTCAGATGCCCGTGGACAGTGTAATGATCAAATTTCTACCTAAAGACCCCCTCATGACAGGTACATGCAATTTTTATTGCCATTTTGGGCAAGAAATTAATAAAAAAAACTGCACTTGTGGGGGGAGGTGTTGCAGGAAGGGCAAGGGAGGCAGGGTTTCCAGTTGCTGATCATCTGTGTTGTCAATGTCTCCATAAGCATACTAATAATGAGGATATTTACTCTTGTTGATCCTCCTCCTATTGCTCTAAGTCGAAAACACCATCTATTTGATTCTGGTGTAGACGGGTTGGACCATAAAAACAGACACACCCTGGCTAGTGTAGACAGGTATAAGACTGTAAAAAGACCACCAAGGTATTCTGGGTCAAACTGGCTAGTATAGACAGGTTGAACTGCATAAAGACTACCAAAATATTCTGAGTCACCCTGGCTAATAATAGACAGTTTGTGCTATCACCATGATTGGTGAAGTCAGGTTGTCCTGTAAAAGAAAAGCAAGAAGGGCTGGCTTGTGTAAACAGGTTGGACTGCAAAAGACCACCAAGATATTATGAGTCACCCTTGCTGGTGTAAACAGGTTGGACTGTAAAAGACCCCCAATATATTTTGAGTCATCCTGGCTAGTGTAGACAGGTTGAAGTGTAAATGCCCAGATCCCCATGGCTAGTGTAAATACGAGGGGGGTTCAAAAAATTTGAGGAAAAGTGCTGCCAACTTGTTAATCGTCATGGGAAATTTACGCTCTTTATGCATGTTGTATCAACATATGCACGAAATTTGAATTAAATCGTACGAAAATTACGCATTAAATCATGTGCGTTTCTAGGGTAACAACAGTAAAACCGACCCAACGTTGCAACAACGTCATGCTACACGCATTCATGCCGCTGTTGGCTAGCTCTGAAGCATTTTTGAAATTCACCTGGCATACGGCGTCTAATTGTCAGTTCTATGTGTATAATGCGGTGAATTGTGCCGAAACTACAATTCGATATATTGTGTATTTCACAAATACTCTTTTCTATCACCACGATCATTTTTGACAGTATGACGTTATTTTACATTACGCTGCGCGAGTCGACATGGACGTTTTTCTGGTCGTGTATAAATCATGCATACACTTGTAGATTGCCATTTCCTTAATGTCCTTGTCGCCATATGCGTTTTCTGCTCTTAGCAGCGTTTCTTTCTTTTACAATCCATTCCAAACACATAGTTTTATTGAAGACCGTTGTTCCCGGCACATTTTAGGCATACTCAATGAACAATATGGCCGCTTTACTCCCAAATGACGTCATGCACTCATATGACATCATGAGCTTACCGCCAAAATATTTAACTTTACCCATTGCACGGTAAACTATCAAATGCAACGTCATTATTAAACATAGACTTTTTGTAAAAATGAACAAAAGTGGGCCGATAATCGTGATGTACGGTTTCCATAGCAACCACTGTAAACATTGTATTAATGCCAGAGAAGCAAAATTTGCTGTATAAGTACAAATTATGTTAGTCTATATAACTGAATGATTTTAATTCAGCTGATTTACAAAATAATGACATGATGACACTTTTCCATGAACTTTTTGAACACCCTTCGTAGGTTACTCTGTATGAGACCGCCAACTTGATATACAGGTCAGCCTCATTCTGGAGTACCTGTTGGTTCATAGGAAGAGGTGGTGTAAGTAAATCCTTACTATAATCCAGTGCCATTGGACAGGGATTTGAACAATAAACTCTAAGCCCATTCAATTCAGCTTTCAATCATGGCATTCCATTTTGTCATGTGATATGTGACATCAGATATTTGGTGGCATCACATAGGTAGTGGAAAGAGACAGTTGGAACTTGCATTTGAAGTACACAGCTGACCTACCTTCTTTTCACATACCGTTTTAGGAGAAATAAAAAAGATATGTATGAGTAGACATAATTTAAGTTATAATTATATTTAGAAAGTTTTTTTTTCTAAGTCTGTAGTTTTGAATCTTAAATCAATATGAAAAAAATCCTTGAAAGTTTTAGGGTTTTAATTAAGGCACATCTTCAGTCCTTTACAGATTGAAATATTTATTTAACTAAAGTAGTCATGAAAAATTTATGTACAAAAGATCTGAAATGTTTAACAATAATAATAATATATTGAATTTGTGTGAATTTTCAGGTATAAAGATGATTAAGTATTTAGAGGGATTTTATTGATATAAAGTATTTTGTACATCATGACCCTGAAAAAGTGAGCCACATCATGGGAAAACCAGTTTTTTGCCTATGCAAGAACAAAGACGCAGATCAGCTGTGCAGTAGCTTCACAGTTGATCAGCGGCTTTGCTTTCGCAACATGGATAGTATCTGAAATTCTAAGCTTCACAACACAGCTCTGAAAAGATTCCAAAGACCCAGGAATTGCCAAAATTATATCAGCCTCAATGGGAATGGGGGCAAGCTCAGAAAATGGCATTGATACTTATAGTGTAATATTACTCTGGCTGTGAGAAGTCTCCACGACATAAAGTGCTTAAGCCACTCGCCTTGTAAACCAGAGGTTATGGGTTTGAAAGGTTGGCGAGAGACATGATGCAAGAAAAGAAGGCTTTGGGGTTTCCGATCAGGTCTGCGCCTTTGTTTTAGCATATGCAAAAATCAGGTTTTCTCATGATGCGGCTCATTTAAAACCAATGTCCTGTTTCTGTATGACCTTTGCTGTTGAGTGGGATGTGAAACACGAAACCAATGACTCTTGGACTTGGCTTGACAAACTGCTTGTTAAAAAGAGCTTGTTTTCATCAACAAAGTTCATAAAATTATACAAGCCTTCGCTCAAGAAAAACAACAAATTGGGGTTCCGACCAGGTCTGACACAGCAGCAGGCTAGAGGCTTGAAATTTTGGATTTAAGTAGAAGAAAAATTGTACTATCTGATTAGCGAAAACAAAGGTGCTCTGCGCCTTTGTTTTCGCATTATGCAGATTGTTGGTTTTCTGATACAACAGCTCAGTTATTACAACATTGTAATGCACCAGTGATTTGTAAGAGAGCAGAGACAGCAGGGCTAACGTGTCATGATTTAACCCCTGATGAGCCCGGGCTGGGCTTTTTATAAACTGAAAAGTTAAAAGCCCCGCTATTCCCCTGCCCTAGAGGGGCTGTGGATACAAATGACTGGTGCATAACATTCCACTTGGTCGCATAATCAAAGGTAGCTGTGTTGTTGGGTCTGTAAACATTACATTACAATATTACTGTTTGCACATACGTGCATAATAAAACTTGTACATGCCATCTTATTCAGTTTGAACTCTGTCTGTCTGGTTTGTATTATATCTGTTCCTCTTAATTTTAATAAAAATATAATGCTATGATAAGACCAAACTCTTTTCCTGCAAGAAAAGCAGATCTAAATACACTTGTTATTCTCTGGTTACTTTCTTTGTTATGAGCCGCCGCATAAGAAAACCAACAATCTGCATATGCAAAAACAGAGATGCAGACCAGCTGTGCAGTAACTGCACAGCTGATCAGCACCTTTGTTTTCGCTCCATAGATAGTATGATGCCTAAATCTGGAATTTCAAGCTTCTAACTATTTTCTGTGGCTGCACAGCCCAGTTAGTGTTGACCTGGTCGAAAACCCAATTTGTAGGTTTTCTCATGTGAAGGCTTGTATGTTGTGCTGTGGCTTAGTTCACATGTCCATTGAAATATGCATATAGAAAGAACAAGGCTAGCCATCTTTAACCTAAACCAAAATGTCACAATGCCCCAGCGAAAAAGTCATTGCACAAAGTCAGTCTGCCGAAAAAGTCATTGCACAAAAGTCAGTCTGCCGGTTACATGCAGTTCATACACATAACAAAGTCATTACTAGAACATTCATGAAACAGACACATGTTCATGAACCATTTTAACTCACCTGAGCTGAATGTTCACAAGGTGAGCTTATAGGATGTCCATGATCTGGTGTCCGTCCATCGTCCGTCCATCGTCCTTCGTCCACAATTTCAAAGATCTTCTCTGAAACTGCTTGGCCGATCAAGTTGAAATTTTATCTGGAGCCTCTTTGGATAGTGGCATTGAAATTTTGATTGCCATATCTTGGTCACATGACCAAGATGGCCCCCACGCCCATATTTAAAAATCTTCTTCAGAACCAGTGGGTCGAATTCCACCAGACTTGGTATGTAGCATTGGGGAGCCAGCCCATCGTAGTTTGATAAAATGATGACCCTGGGATGACCATGACCTATTTTATTAAAAGGTCATTTTTGGAAACATAGGCTTTTACATGGGACAGGATGAAAACAATGTATATTTTGGAAACAATTGCAACCTGAGACTTGAAAGTTGCTAGATGCAGACAACTTATTGAGTCAATGAATGTATGTGATTAGTTAAAGGTAAGGTCATTTCTTGACCTTGACCCAGGTCATTGAAATATCAAAATTAAATCACAATTTCAAAGATCTTCTCTGAAACTGCTTGACCGATCAAATTGAAACTTTATATGGAGCCTCCTTGAATAGTGGCATTATTTTCTTTCTTTGTGATATCTTGGTCACAAGACCAAGATGACCGCCACGCCCATTATTAGCTCACCTGAGCCGAAGGCTCACAGATGAGCTTATAGGATAGGCAGGCATCCGTCGTCCGTTGTCGTCCGTCGTCGTCCGTCGTCGTCCGTCCACAATTTCAAAGAAGAATATTTCTGAAGCTAGTAGGCCGATCTTGATCAAATTTAATGTGAACCATAATTGGGTTGGGGGATTGATGGCATTAGGTTTTGGAGCAGATTGTATCAAAATTGTGGTTTCCATGGCAACAGATAGGTCCCATAGACTTACAATGGGAAAAACTAAAAAAATCTTCTTCTCTGAAACCACTAGGCCCACAGCTTTGATATTTGGTATGTAGCAATGGCTAATGGTCCTCTACATAAATTGTGCCATTCATGCCCCTGGGGTCAAATTTGGCCACGCCCCGGGGGGTCGATAGTCTCCATAGACTTACTATGGGAAAAAAATTCAAAAATCTTCTTCTCTGAAACCGCAGGGCCCACAGCGTTGATATTTGGTATGTGGCAATGGCTAATGGTCCTCTACATAAATTGTGCCAGCCATGCCCCTGGGGTCAAATTTGGCCACGCCCCGGGGGTCGATAGTCTCCATAGACTTACAATTGGAAAAACTAAAAAAATCTTCTTCTCTGAAACCACTAGGCCCACAGCTTTGATATTTGGTATGTAGCAATGGCTAATGGTCCTCTTCATAGATTATGCCATTCATGCCCCTGGGGTCAAATTTGGCCAGGCCCCGGGGGTTGATAGTCTCCATAGACTTACTATGGGAAAAAATTTCAAAAATCTTCTTCTCTGAAACCACAGGGCCCACAGCTTTGATATTTTGTATGTGGCAATGGCTAATGGTCCTCTACATAAATTGTGCCAATCATGCCCCTAGGGTCAAACTTGGCCATGCCCCGGGGGTTGATAGTCTCCATAGACCTACAATAGGAAAAAAACTAAAAAAATCTTCTTCTCTGAAACCACTAGGCCAACAGCTTTGATATTTGGTATGTAGCAATGGCTAATGGTCCTCTACATAAATTGTGCCATTCATGCCCCTGGGGTCAAATTTGGCCACGCCCCGGGGGTCGATAGTCTCCATAGACTTACTATGGGAAAAAAATTAAAAAATCTTCTTCTCTGAAACCACAGGGCCCACAGCTTTGATATTTTGTATGTGGCAATGGCTAATGGTCCTCTACATAAATTGTGCCAATCATGTCCCCGGGGTCAAATTTGGCCACGCCCCGGGGGTCGATAGTCTCCATAGACCTACAATAGGAAAAACTAAAAAAATCTTCTTCTCTGAAACCACTAGGCCCACAGCTTTGATATTTGGTATGTAGCAATGGCTAATGGTCCTCTACATAAATTGTGCCATTCATGCCCCTGGGGTCAAATTTGGCCAGGCCCCGGAGGTTGATAGTCTCAATAGACTTGCTATGGGAAAAAAAATCAAAAATCTTCTTCTCTGAAACCACAGGGCACACAGCTTTGATATTTTGTATGTGGCAATGGCTAATGGTCCTCTACATAAATTGTGCCAGCCATGCCCCTGGGGTCAAATTTGGCCACGCCCCAGGGGTAGATAGTCTCCATAGACTTACAATGGGAAAAACTAAAAAAATCTGAAACCAAAAGGCCCAGAGCTTCTATATTTTGTATGTAGCAATGTTTGGTAGTCCCCATTATAAATTGTGCCAGTCATGCCCCTGGGTCAAATTTGGCCATGCCCTGGGGGTCAATAGTGTCCATGCATAGACTTTCATTGGTCGATTCTCAATTAATTTAAATCTCATGAGCTTACAATGTGATAATCTCTCAGGTAAGCTACAGGACCAATGGTCCTCTAGTATGGTAAAAACCCTTCAAAAATCTTCTCCAGTACCGATGAGCTGATTTCCATGAAACTTGGTATGTAGCATCTGGGACTCCAGCCCATCATAGTTTGCTGAAATGATGACCCTGGGATGACCTTGACCTATATTACAGCAAGGTCAATTTTGGAAACGTAGGCTTTTACATGAGAAAAGGCGTAAACAATGGATTTTTTGGAAACTATTGCAGTCTGAGACTTGAAAGTTGCTAGATGCAGACAACTAATTAGAGTCAGTGAATGAATGTAATTATTAAGTCAAGGTCATTTCTTGACCTTGACCCAAGGTCATTAAAATATCAAAATTAAGTCACAATTTCAAAGACCTTCTCTGAAACTGCTAGGCCGATCATATTGAAATTTTATGTGGAGCCTCCTTGGGTAGTGGCATTGAAATTTTGTAGGCGATATCTTGGTCACATGACCAAGGTGGCCACCATGCCCATATATGGTAAAATCCCTTCAAAAATCTTTTCCAGAACCGGTAGGCCGATTTCCACGAAACTTGGTATGTAGCATCAAGGACTCTAGCCCATGGTAGTTTGTTCAAATGATGACCCTGGGATGACCTTGACCTATTTTACAGCATGGTCAATTTTGGAAACATAGGCTTTTACATGGGAAAAGGATAAAACAATATACATTTGGGAAACTATTGCAGCCTGAGACTTGAAAGTTGCTAGATGCAGACAACTAATGGAGTCAGTGAAAGTATGTAGTCAGTGAAGGTATGTAATTAACTCAGGTAAAGGTCATTTTTTAACCTTGACACAACATCATTGAAATGTCAAAATTTAGATTATGGTTTTCTCAGAAATCACTGGGCATATGAAAGTGAAATCATATGTGGGGGGGAACAAAATTTTATGCATGAAATCTGGGTGGAATGCTCAACATGGCTGCCATGCTCACAAATGCTCAAAAATTCTCAAAAAATCTCCAGAACCTGTGGGCTGATTTTCATGAAACTTGGTATGCAGTATCAGGGACTCCAGCCCATTATAGTTTATTCAGATGAAGGCCATAGGATGACCTTGACCTATTTAACGGCTAGGTCGGTTTTGGAAACATAGGCTTGAACATGGGAAAAATGGATATTTTGGAAACTATTGCAGCTTAAACATGGGAAGTTGGCAGAAGCAGACAACTAATGAAGGTATGTGATTAATTAAGGTCAAGGTCATTTCTTGCCCTGGGCCCAAAGTCATTGAAATATCGAAATGAAAGACTTATTTTTCTCAGTAATCTCTCAGCCTGTGATTGTGAAATTTAATTTGAAGCCTTCATGCATAGGGAGAATGAAATTTTGTTCATGAAATTGGGGTTGCATGCTCAACTTGGCTGCCGTGCTCAAAAATCTTCTTCTCCAGAACGTGTGGGCCGATATTCCTGAAACTTGGTATGTAGCATCAGGGACAGTTTATTCAAGTGATGACCCAATGATGACCTTGACCTATTGTATGGCAAGGTCAATTTTGGCTTTTACTTGGAAAAAAGTGAAAACAATGGATTTTTAGCTCACCTGAGCCGAAGGCTCACAGGTGAGCTTATAGTATACCCATGCTCTGGCATCCATCCGTCGTCCATCCGTCTATCGTCCGTCGTTCACAATTTCAAAGATCTTCTCCTCTGAAACCGCTTGGCCAATCAAAGCCAAACTTCATGTGGAGCATCCTTAGGAAGGGGAAACGAAAGTTTATATAAATGGTCCAGGTCACATGACCAAGATGGCCGCCATGGCTATAAATAGCAAAAACCTTTAAAAATCTTCTTCTCAAGAACCAGTGGGTCGATTTCCACGAAACTTGGTATGTAGCATCGGTGACGCAGGCTCATCATAATTTATATAAATCATGACCCTAGGATGACCTTGACCTATTTTACTGCAAGGTCAACTTAGGTCTCCAATGCATTTGAATGGGAAAAAATGGTAAAATGCTATTTAATGGGTAAAACTTACTGGGAATAGGCAAATGGACAGAAGATTAATGTTAATGGAAAATTTTAGCCCCTGGGGGGTTGTCTGCCCCTGCCTCGGGGCTATATACATGTATATGACCATAATATTCAAACCTCTTCTTCTCTGAAACTGCTAGGCCAATCAAAGCCAAACTTCATGTGGAGCATCCTTGGGAAGGGGGAATGAAAGTTTATATAAATGGTCAAGGTCACATGACCAAGATGGCCACCATGGCTATAAATACCAAAAATGTTTAAAAATCTTCTTCTTCAGAACCAGAAGGTCTATGATTTTGAAACTTGGTGTGAAGCATCTGGGAATGGAGCTCTACAAAGTTTATATAAATCATGACCCTGGGATGACCGTGACGTATTTTACGGCAAGGTCAACTTAGGTCTCCCATGCATTGGAATGGGAAAAAATAGGAAAAATGTAATTAAATGGCAGAAAACTTGCTAGAAATGAGGAAATGGACAGAAGATTTATGTTTAAGAAAATATTTTGGGCCAAGGGGCTATAAACATCTTCTTTGCTGAAACCTCTAGGCCAATCAAAGCCAAACTTTTTGTGGAGCATCCTTAGGAAGAGGGAATGAAAGTTTGTATAAATGGTCAAGGTCGCATGACCAAGATGGCGGCCATGGCTATAAATAGCAAAAACATTTAAAAATCTTCTTCTTCAGAACCAGAAGGCCTATGATTTTGAAACTTGGTATGAAGCATCTGGGAATGGAGCTCTTCAAAGTTTATATAAATCATGACCCTGGGATGACCTTGAGCTATTTTACGGCAAGGTCAACTTAGGTCGCCCATGCATTTGAATGGGAAAAAATAGGAAAATGTCTTGTAATGGTAGAAAACTTGCTAGGAATGAGCAAATGGACAGAAGATTTATGCTTATGAAAATATTTTAGGCCCAGGGGTTGTCTGCCCCTGCCCCGGACCTATATACACGTAGATGACCATAATATTCAAACAGCTTTTTAGCTCACCTGAGCCGAAGGCTCACAGGTGAGCTTATAATATGCCCATGCTCCAGCGTCCGTCGTCCGTCGTCCGTCGTCGTTCACAATTTCAAAGATCTTCTCCTCTGAAACCGCTTGGCCAATCAAAGCCAAACTTCATGTGGAGCATCCTTAGGAAGGGGGAATGAAAGTTTATATAAATGGTCCAGGTCACATGACCAAGATGGCCGCCATGGCTATAAATAGCAAAAACCTTTAAAAATCTTCTTCTCCAGAACCAGTCGGCTGATTTCCACGAAACTTGGTATGTAGCATCGGGGATGAGGGCCCATCATAGTTTATATAAATCATGACCCTAGGATGACCTTGACCTATTTTATGGCAAGGTCAACTTAGGTCGCCAATGCATTTGAATGGGAAAAAATGGTAAAATGCTATTTAATGGGTAAAACTTACTGGGAATAGGCAAATGGACAGAAGATTAATGTTAATGGAAAATTTTAGCCCCTGGGGGGTTGTCTGTCCCTGCCCCGGGGCTATATACATGTATATTTCCATAATAATGAAACATCTTCTCCCCTGAAACCGCTTGGCCAATCAAAGCCAAACTTCATATGGAGCATCCTTGGGAAGGGGGAAAGAAAGTTTATATGAATGGTCAAGGTCACATGACCAAGATGGCTGCCATGGCTATAAATAGAAAAAAAAACTTTAAAAATCTTCTTCTCCAGAACCAGAAGGCCAATGATTTTGAAACTTGGTGTGAAACATCAGTGACTGGAGCTCTACAAAGTTTATATAAATCATGACCCTGGGATGACCTTGACCTATTTTACGGCAGGGTCAACATGGTCGCTCATGCATTTGAATGGGGAAAAGTGTTAAAATGTCATTTGTAGGGAAAAACTTGCAAGAAATGGGCAAATGGACTTAAGATTGATGATTCTGAAAAAATTTAGACCCCAGGGATCTGTCTGCCCCCACCCCGGGGCAATATACATGTATATTACAGTGATATTCAAAGATCTTCTTTTCTGAAACTGCTTGGCTAATCAAAGCCAAACTTTATGTGGAGCATTCTTAGGAAGAGTGAATGAAATTTTATATAAATGGTCAAGGTCACATGACCAAGATGGCCGCCATGGCTATAAATAGCAAAAACCCTTAAAAACCTTCTTCTTCAGAACCAGATGGCCTATGGTTTTGAAACTTGGCATGAAGCATCAGGCAATGGAGCTCTACAAAATTTATATAAATCATGACCCTGGGATGACCTTGGCTTGACCTTTTTTACGGCAAGGTCAACTTAGGCCGCCCATGCATTTGAATGGGAAAAAAAGGAAACTGTCATTTAATGGCAAAAAACTTGCTAAGAATGAGCAAATGGACAGAAGATTTATGTTTATGAAAATATTTTGGGCCCAGAGGGTTGTCTGCCCCTGCCCTGGGGCTATATACATGTGTATGACCATAATATTGAAACATCTTCTCTGCAAAGCCAAACTTTTAAGTGGAACATTCTTAGGAAGAGTGAATGAAAGTTTGTATAAATGGTCAAGGTTACATGACCAAGATGGCCGCCATGGCTATAAATAGCAAAACCCCTTAAAAATCTTCTTCTCCAGTACTAGAAGGCCTATGATTTTGAAACATGGCATGAAGCATCAAGCAATGGAGCTCTTCAAAGTTTATATAAATCATGACCCTGGGATGACCTTGACCTTTTTTACGGCAAGGTCAACTTAGGCCGCCCATGCATTTGAATGGGAAAAAAAGGAAACAGTCATTTAATGGCAAAAAACTTGCTAAGAATGAGCAAATGGACAGAAGATTTATGTTTATGAAAATATTTTGGGCCCAGAGGGTTGTCTGCCCCTGCCCTGGGGCTATATACATGTGTATGACCATAATATTGAAACATCTTCTCTGCAAAGCCAAACTTTTAAGTGGAACATTCTTAGGAAGAGTGAATGAAAGTTTGTATAAATGGTCAAGGTCACATGACCAAGATGGTCGCCATGGCTATAAATAGCAAAAACCCTTAAAAATCTTCTTCTCCAGTACTAGAAGGCCTATGATTTTGAAACTTGGCATGAAGCATCAAGCAATGGAGCTCTTCAAAGTTTATATAAATCATGACCCTAGGATGACCTTGACCTTTTTTATGGCAAGGTCAACTTAGGTTGCCTAAGCATTTGAATGGGGAAAATTGTTATAATGTCATTTGAAGGGCAAAACTTGCAGTAAATTTGCAAATGACTGAATCTTTATGATTTATTAAAGAAATTGACTCCAGAGGTTGCCCTGACCCTACCCTGGGGTTATATACATGTATATTACCATTCTAGTCAAACAAGTTTATTAGTATATATCTCAGGTCTCAGGTGAGCGTTTACAGGACCATTGGTCCTCTGGTTCTCAGAAACTGCTTAGCCAATCAAAGCCAAACTTTATGTGGAGCATCCTTAGGAAGAGGAAATGAAAGTTTATATAAATGGTCAAGGTCACCAAGATGGCTGCCATGGCTATAAATAGCAAAAATTTTTAAAAATCTTCTTCTTCAAAACCAGAAGGCCTATGATTTTGAATTTTGGCATGAAGCATTTAGGAACAGAGGTCTACAAAATTTGTGTAAATCATTACACTGGGATGACCTTGACCTATTTCACGGCAAGGTCAACTTAGATCGCCCATGCATTTGAATGGAGAATATTGTTAAAATGTCATTTGAAGGACAAAACTTGCAGTTAATTGGCAAATGGACTGAATTTTTATGATTTGAAAAAGACATTGATTCCAGGAGTTATTCTGACCCTGCCCTAGGGTTATATACATGCATTGTACCATTCTAGTCTAACAAGTTTATTGGTACATGTATATATCTCAGGTCTCAGGCGAGCGTTTACAGGACCATTGGTCCTCTGGTTTGGAAACTATTGCAGCCTGAGACCTGAAACTTGACCGAATCATAATGAAGTCAATAAAGGTGTGTGACTATTCAATTACTCAAGTACTACAATGTGTACATAAATCATGACCCTGTGATGACCTTGACCTATTTTAAGACAAGGTCAACATGGGCTGCATCTGAATGGGTGATCTGTTAAAATGTCATTTGAAGGGAAAAACTTGTAAGAAATTGGCAAATGGACAGGATATTGATTATTCTGAAGAAAAAAAATGGCCCCAGTGCTTCATCTGCCCCTATACTGGGGCCATTTTCCATTGGTCTTCTGGTCATTGTATGACCATCTGTATTTCGCTGCTCTCTGATAGTGGTACTCTTCATCAAGTAATTGTCTATATGTTCTGTTTTGCACAAGCATGTGTGGATTTTAATGATGGTTGCAAAAGCGGGAGACCTAGGGAAGAAACGGTCATGGTTTGACATAGAAAATCAGAATTTCCACCAAGACAACACCACTTGCTCATAGATCTATTGATTTCATAGGATACGAGAGACTAGGACATGTGCCATTTAGCCCTGATTTAGCCCCAATGGATATTTGCGTTTTTTCCTTGTCTGAAATCTGAGTTTGATGCCACGCTCAGGTATGAATGTTGTTAACGTCAAAGTGCAGTTGCTACACTTTGAGACCTAAAATTTCAGGGGTTTGGTCAAAAAGCCCCAGAAAGTATATATTGTTGTGTAGAAAAACTTTTTTCCCAAAAGTGAGCAAAATTATGACCTTCTTCTTTGAAGAGCATTCTGGAAGCTTTCCAACTATACCACGTACAAACAAAATCTGGCCAAAATAAGGAAGTACTTGGACCCCACAATTTCCATGAGTTGATTTATACTGGCGCATATTTACTGCAACATAATTTTTATACCGCACTGTGTTTTATGCCAACATTTTGAACAAAAATAGCGGAAAATGTGTTTTAAAAGGCCATTTTTGTCATAAAAGTGCAAGTTCCATCCATAAAATGGACATATCCTAATCCCACTGGCCTAATATTGGACTATAGACAGGACTGCGTGATTCAGTAACTCTGCAGGTTTTCTGGTTATGTTGCTAAGGGCCCAAGGTTATTAAACTTGTTTCATGCTCATCTCAGCTGAGCACAATATTTTAACTGCTTACAAATACTGAAATTCCTCAAACTGAATGTAATTTCAGGTTAAGATCACCAAAGCCTTTAAATTTTTAGCTCGGCAAGGTGAGCTTATAGAATGGCCATGATCTGGCGTCTGTCCGTCGTCCACAAGTTCAAAGATCTTCTCTGAAACTGCTTGGCCGATCTAGTTGAAATTTTATGTGGAACCTCCTTGGGTAGTGGCATTGTAATTTTGTTCGCGATATCTTGGTCACATGACCAAGATGGCCGCCACGCCCATATATAGCTTTTAAATGAGAAAAAGTGAAAACTATGGATTTTTAGCTCACCTGAGCCGAAGGCTCACCTTTTAGCTCACCTGAGCTGAAGGCACACAAGGTTAGCTTATAGGATGGCCATGATCCGGCGTCCGTCCGTCGTCCGTCGTCGTCCACAATTTCAAAGATCTTCTTCTCTGAAACCGCTTGGCCGATCTAATTGAAATTTTATGGGGAGCCTCCTTGGGTAGTGGCATTGTAATTTTGTTCGTGATATCTTGGTCACATGACCAAGATGGCCGCCACGCCCATATATGGTAAAAACCACTCAAGAATCTTCTTCTCCAGAACCGGTGGGCCGATTTCCACGAAACTTGGAATGTAGCATCGGGGACTTCAGCCCATTGTAGTTTGATAAAATGATGACCCTGGGATGACCTTGATCTTTTTTACGGCAAGGTAAATTTTGGAAACATAGGCTTTTACATGGGAAAAAGTGAAAAGTATGGATTTTTTGAAAACTATTGCAGCCTGAGGCCTGAAAAGTGGTAGATGCAAACAACTAATGGAGTAGATGAAGGTATGTGATTAATTTAGGTCAAGGTCATCTCTTGACCTTGGCCAGTCTGTCGTCCATACACACTTCTCAAAGATCTTCTTCTCTGAAACTGCTCGGCCAATCAAAGTGAAATTTTTTTGTGGAGCATCCATGGGTAGGGGAGATGAAAGTTTGATCGCGAAATCCATGTCACATGACCAAGATGGCCGCCACGCCCATATATGGTAAAAAACACTCAAAAATCTTCTTCTCCAGAACCGGCAGGCCGATTTTCATGAAACTTGGTATGTAGCATTTGGGACTCCAGCCCATCATAGTTTGATAAAATGATGACCCTGGGATGACCTTGACCTATTTTATGACAAGGTCAATTTTGGAAACATAGGCTTTTACATGGGAAAAGTGAAAACTATGGATTTTTTGAAACCTATTGCAGCCTAAGGCCTGAAAAGTGGTACATGTAGATGCAAGCAACTAATGGAGTAGATGAAGGTATATGATTAATTTAGGTCAAGGTCATCTCTTGACCTTGGCCTGTCTGTCGTCCATACACACTTTTCAAAGATCTTTTTCTCTGAAACTGCTTGGCCGATCAAGATGGCGTCCGTCCGTCGTCCGTCGTCGTCGTCCGTCGTCCACAATTTCAAAGATCTTCTTCTCTGAAACCGCTTGGCCGATCAAGTTGAAATTTAATGAGGATCCTCCTTGGATAGTGGCATTGAAATTTTGTTCGCAATATTTTGGTCACATGACCAAGATGGCCGCCATGCCCATATATGGTAAAAACCCTTCAAAAATCTTCTTCTGCAGAACTGGTGAGCCGATTTGGTATGTAGCATCTGGGACTCCACCTGATCATAGTTTGCTAAAATGATGACCCTGGGTTGACCTTGACCTATTTTACGGCAAGGTCAATTTTGGAAACATAGGCTTTTACATGGGAAAAAGTGAAAACAATAGATTTTTTGAAAACTATTGCAGCCTGAGGCCTGAAAAGTGGTAGATGCAAACAACTAATGGAGCAGATGAAGGTATAAGATCAATTTAGGTCAAGGTCATCTCTTGACCTTGGCCTGGCTGTCGTCCATACACACTTTTCAAAGATCTTTTTGTCTGAAACTGCTTGGCCAATCAAAGTGAAATTTTATGTGGAGCATCCATGGGTAGGGGAGACGAAAGTTTGATTGCGAAATCCAGGTCACATGACCAAGATGGCGGCCACGCCCATATATGGTAAAAACCACTCAAAAATCTTCTTCTCCAGAACCGGCAGGCCGATTTTAATGAAAATTGGTATGTTGCATTTGCAACTCCAGCCCATCATAGTTTGATCAAATGATGACCATAGGATGACCTTGACCTATTTTACGACAATGTCAATTTTTGAAACATAGGCTTTTACATGGGAAAAAGTGAAAACTATGGATTTTTTGAAAACTATTGCAGCCTGAGGCCTGAAAAATGGTAGATGCAAACAACTTATGGAGTAGATGAAGGTAAGTAATTAATGAAGGCCAAGGTCATTTCTTGTAGATGAAGGTATGTGATTAATTTAGGTCAAGGTCATCTCTCGACCTTGGCCAGTCTGTCGTCCATACACACTTTTCAAAGATCTTCTTGGTCCTCTGGTTTGAAAACTGTTGCAGCCTGAGACCTGAAAAGTGGTAGATGCAAACAACTAATGGAGTAGATGATCATGATCACTTAATACTCCAAGATCAGGCTTCAGGTGAGCGTTCTCAGGACCAATGGTCCTCTGGTTTGAAAACTGTTGCAGCCTGAGACCTGAAAAGTGGTAGATGCAAACAACTAATGGAGTAGATGAAGATATGTGATTAATTTAGGTCAAGGTCATCTCTTGACCTTGGCCAGTCTGTCGTCCATGTACACTTTTCAAAGATCTTCTTGTCTGAAACTGCTTGGCCAATCAAAGTGAAATTTTATGTGGAGCGTCCATGGGTAGGAGGAACAAAAGTTTGATTGCGAAATCCAGGTCACATGACCAAGATGGCCGCCATGCCCAACTATGGTAAAAACCGCTCAAAAATCTTCTCCAGAACCGGCTGGCCGAGTTACGCATTTACGCGAAACTTGGTATGTAGCATTTGGGACTCCAGCCCATCATAGTTTGTTGAAATGATGACCCTAGGATGACCTTGACCTATTTTATGGCAAGGTCAATTTTGGAAACATAGGCTTTTACATGGGAAAAGGCGAAAACAATGGATATTTAGGAAACTGTTGTAGCCTGAGACCTGAAAGTTGCTAGATGCAGACAACTAATGGAGTCAGTGAAGGTAAGTAATTAATGAAGGCCAAGGTCATTTCTTGACCTTGACCCAAGGTCATTTAAATATCAAAATTAAAATTATGGTCTTCTCAGAAATCGTTGTGTTTGGAAACTATTGCAGCCAGAGACCTGAAACGTTGCAGATGCAGACAACTTATGATGTCAATAAAGGTGTGTGATGTCATTTCATATGCATGATGATTTAATACTCCAAGATCAGGCTTCATTTGAGCGTTCTCAGGACCAATGGTCCTCTGGTTTGAAAACTGTTGCAGCCTGAGACCTGAAAAGTGGTAGATGCAAACAACTAATGGAGTAGATGAAGGTATGTGATTAATTTAGGTCAAGGTCATCACTTGACCTTGGCCAGTCTGTCGTCCATACACACTTTTCAAAATCTTCTTGTCTGAAACTGCTTGGCCAATCAAAGTGAAATTTTATGTGGAGCGTCCATGGGTTGGAGGAACGAAAGTTTGATCGCGAAATTCGGGTCACATGACCAAGATGGCCGCCATGCCCAACTATGGTAAAAAACACTCAAAAATCTTCTTCTCCAGAACTGGCTGGCCGAGTTACGCATTTATGCGAAACTTGGTATGTAGCATTTGGGACTCCAGCCCATCATAGTTTGTTGAAATGATGACCCTAGGATGACCTTGACCTATTTTACGGCAAGGTCAATTTTGGAAACATAGGCTTTTACATGGGAAAAGGCGAAAACAATGGATATTTTGGAAACTGTTGCAGCCTGAGACCTGAAAGTTGCTTGATGCAGAAAACTAATTGAGTCAATGAAGGTAAGTAATTAATGAAGGCCAAGGTCCTTTCTTTACCTTGACCCAAGGTCATTGAAGTATCAAAATTAAAATTATGGTTTTCTCAGAAATCACTGGGTTTGGAAACTGTTGCAGCCTGAGACCTGAAAGTTTGTAAATGCAGACAACTTATGAAGTCAATAAAGGTTTGTGGGTATTCAAGATCATTTCATGATGACTTAATACTCCAAGATCAGGCTTCAGGTGAGTGTTCTCAGGACCAATGTTCCTCTGGTTTATCCTGCTAATAAGTGTTAAAAAGCATTTTAACGTATATGAGCTGGATAAATTTTAGTCTTGGCTGAGTTGAGCATGAAAAAAGTTTCATAACCTCTAGGTAAGGTTGTGTTTAAACTCAAGCCTGTAGAATGACATTGAGGGGTATCATGAGAAAACCAGATTTTGCCTATGTGAAATCAAACGGATAGTGCAATCCCTCTTTTTCCTAAATCAGAAATTTCAAACCTCTACTCTAGCCTTCTTATGATACTGTACAGGCCGGTTTGTGTTGGACATGGTCAGAAACACTGAAGACAGGTTTTCTGTCATTGGATAGTATCACAATAGGCATACTCCAGCAGAATATGAGCGGTGTCTTGAGAAAACCAACAATGTGGTTTCTGAACAGGTCAGACAAAACTGGTCTGCACAATCGCAGGAGATGGCTAAAAGCTTGAAATTCTGGATTTAGAAAGTACAGTAACTGTACTATCCTTGTAGCCAAAACAAAGGTGCTGATCAGCTTCGCTGTTACCGTGAAGCAGGTCTGTGTCTTTGTTTTTGCATCAATGCAGATTGTTGGTTTTATCATGATGTGGCTGGAATATTATGTAACAATTTTGTAATTAATGAATGTCAAAACAAATTGACTTAATAAAGTTGTCTCTTTACTGTCACTGACAGCAAGTATAGTCTCTGCAGCTTTCATTCATATTTTAACATTTATAAATGTTTTTGTGGGGATTCAAAACTACCTGCTACTCAGTCCGTCACACTAGTTATCCAGAGGCAACTATCGCAACTGAGAAAGAACAATGTGGATAAAATCAATAGAAGACTAGTATTCAAATACCTGCTTGGGAACAACTTTACTTTCAGCCTGATCTGTCAAAAGTTGTTCCAAGGATTAGATTGATCCTTGGAAAGTTCACAGACAGGTATTTGTCAACTGGTCCCTTTAGCGTAATGGTTAGAAATCCACTTCGGGAGCAGGAGGTTGTGGGTTCGATCTCGGGCCGCGCAGGACTAAAGCCATTAAAAAATGGTATCAGTGGCTACCTAGCACCAAGCTCAGCATTACAAGGCAAGCACTGGCTTCCCTTCTGCCAAAAATATAGCATCACTGACATCACATGTCTTGCAAAAAGTATGACAAAAACTTTGCCAAAATAATAATAAAAAATGTCCAATAATAATCATTCACTGGAGGACTGTATGGAAGACTGGCATTTGGGCTAAATATGTTTTCCTTCATATAGAGATTATTATTATTATAACCAATTGTCAAATATTGATATCATCCACATTGGTCAGTTCTCAGTCTTAATTGTTAACCAGTGTATGTCTGGATGTAAAAACATGAGGTGCTCTGAAATTCTTGCAGGATGCTTTCTTTTATGATGAGATCTTGACCTAATGCTATAACCATTCCAAAACTGCTTGTCTGTGTGGTATCTCACATCAGTCCGCATCATGAGAAAATCCACTTTTTGCCTGTGGGAAAACAAAGGTGCAGTAACTGCACAGTTGAAAAGCGCCTTTGTTTTTGCTACACGCATAGTACAATTCCTCTTTGTCTTATATCCAAAGTTTCAAGCTTCTAGCCTTTTTCTGAGATGGTACAGGCCAGTTTGTGTTAGACCTGGTTTGAAACCCTGAAGATCAGTTTTCTTGATAAGTAGAATATAGCAATACTTTTCATGACTATTTTATTGAAACATGAAAAAGAAGTAATTTTGTTTGACATAATTTTCAGTGTTAATGGTATTCAAAAGCATCACTCAAAACAAACAGTTTTTGAGCTGGGTCATGAGAAAACCAACAATGTGGTTTACAAACAGGTCCGACACAAACCGAGCTGTACAAGCACAGAAGATAGCTAGAAGTAGGAAGAAGAGGAACTGTACTGTATCTGTGTGAAAACAAAGGTGCTGATTAGCTTCTCAGTTGGTTAGCTCATGATTCAGTTCATATATATAGCCTTAATTGTTAAATATATTTGTAGTGGGGTGCAGTGGCCTATTCATTATACTCCCCGTCATGTATGCCGACGGGTATATGGTTTTCGCTTTTCCGTTTGTCTGTTCGTCTGTTCTTTAGTTTGTTTGTAATTCCGGAACGTTGGTGGAATTTATGTCAAAGTTTTGGTTAAAGTTTCTCTGGTGATGTATATTTCATGAACCAATCATCGGAAACCATTCATAGTTCAACCATAGGTACCATATAGGGTATGCTTTGTTTCCATGAGTTTGGATCCTGGGTCCATGCCCGGGGATTGGGCTAGAGGTCAAAATCTAGGTCACTTTTAATTTGGGTCAAAGTTTTGGTCAAAATTTCTCTGCTGGTGTAGTGTAAGGTGACCAGTGATCGATCAGGGATCAGGGATCGATCAACTAGTGGTTATTGGCTATTAATTCTCAAAGGATACCTGAAGTTAATCTTATGCTAGTCTCAACTTAAAGCGCATTATATTACCTTACAAACATTAATTTAAATTTATTTGGAAAGCTTTCCTATCTTGCATTTTCTGGCACTTTATGAAGAGGGGGTCTTAGTTGTACTGCTTAAAAGCGGTGATTGTTCAATAAAACGATCCGCATTCGTTCCGACTGGCTAAATTTTTTAACTTTACTGCATACTAAACAAATCTGATTCACATTCCAAATTGTATAGAATAACGCTGCAATTAATGGACAATTTCTGTGATTTTCAAGCTATTGTTTTCAACAGTTTTCCATTGTTTCTATGGGCGTTTATGCTTTTTTAGCTCACCTGAGCCTTGGCTCACAGGTGAGCTTATAGTATACCCATGCTCCGGCGTCCGTCCGTCGTCGTCCGTCCGTCCGTCGTCCGTCTTCCACAATTTCAAAGATCTTCTCCTCTGAAACCGCTTGGCCAATCAAAGCCAAACTTCATGTGGAGCATCCTTAGGAAGGGGGAACGAAAGTTTATATAAATGGTCCAGGTCACATGACCAAGATGGCCGCCATGGCTATAAATAGCAAAAACCTTTAAAAAATCTTCTTCTCCAGAACCATTGGGCCGATTTCCACGAAACTTGGTATGTAGCATCGGGGACGAGGGCCCATCATAGTTTATATAAATCATGACCCTAGGATGACCTTGACCTTTTTTACGGCAAGGTCAACTTAGGTCGCCAATGCATTTGAATGGGAAAAATGGTAAAATGCTATTTAATGGGTAAAACTTACTGGGAATAGGCAAATGGACAGAAGATTAATGTTAATGGAAAATTTTAGCCCCTGGGGGTTTGTCTGTCCCTGCCCCGGGGCTATATACATGTATATGACCATAATATTCAAACATCTTCTTCTCTGAAACTGCTAAGCCAATCAAAGCCAAACTTCATGTGGAGCATCTTTGGGAAGGGGGAATGAAAGTTTATATAAATGGTCAAGGTCACATGACCAAGATGGCCGCCATGGCTATAAATAGCAAAAATGTTTAAAAATCTTCTTCTTCAGAACCAGAAGGCCTATGATGTTGAAACTTGGTATGAAGCATCTGGGAATGGAGCTATACAAAATTTATATAAATCATGACCCTGGGATGACCTTGACCTATTTTAGGGCAAGGTCAACTTAGGTCGCCCATGCATTTGAATGGGAAAAAATAGGAAAATGTCATGTAATGGCAGAAAACTTGCTGGAAATGAGCAAATGGACAGAAGATTTATGTTTAAGAAAATATTTTGGGGCCAGGGGGTTGTCTTCCCCTGCCCTGGGGCTATATACATGTATATGACGATAATATTGAAACATCATCTTCTCTGAAACCGCTAGGGCAATCAAAGCCAAACTTTTTGTGGAGCACCCTTAGGAAGGGGGAATGAAAGTTTGTGTAAATGGTCAAGGTCACATGACCAAGATGGCCACCATGGCTATAAATAGCAAAAATGTTTAAAAATCTTCTTCTTCAGAACCAGAAGGCCTATGATTTTGAAACTTGGTATGAAGCATCTGGGAATGGAGCTCTACAAAATTTATATAAATCATGACCCTGGGATAACCTTGACCTATTTTAGGGCAAGGTCAACTTAGGTCGCCCATGCATTTGAATGGGAAAAAATAGGAAAATGTCATGTAATGGCAGAAAACTTGTTAGGAATGAGCAAATGGACAGAAGATTTATGCTTATGAAAATATTTTAGGCCCAGGGGTTGTCTGCCACTGCCCCGGAGCTATATACATGTAGATGTTCATAATATTCAAACAGCTTTTTCTCAGAAACTGCTTAGCCAATCAAAGCCAAACTTTGTGTGGAGCATCCTTAGGAAGAGGTAATGAAAGTTCATATAAATGGTCAAGGTCAGTGACCAAGATGGCCGCCATGGCTATAAATAGCAAAAATTTTTAAAAATCTTCTACTTCAGAACCAGAAGGCCTATGATTTTGAAACTTGGCATGATGCATTAAGGAACGGAGGTCTACAAAATTTGTATAAATAGTGACACTGGGATGACCTTGACCTATTTCACGGCAAGGTCAACTTAGATCGCCCATGCATTTGAATGGAGAAAATTGTTAAAATGTCATTTGAAGGACAAAACTTGCAGTTAATTGCCAAATGGACTGAATTTTTATGATTTGAAAAAGACATTGACTCCAGGAGTAATTCTGACCCTGCCCTAGGGTTATATAAATGCATTGTACCATTCTAGTCTAACAAGTTTATTGGTATATGTATATATCTCAGGTCTCAGGTGAGCGTTTACAGGACCATTGGTCCTCTGGTTACCACCTCATTTTGCTGCTTTATTTCTTTAAACCCACTGAAAATTTCCGAGTTGTGTTTCATGGCTAGAGGTAAACAATAATTATTTATAGCCCCGCTTTGAAAAAGTGGGGCTATACTGGATCATTCAGCCTGTCCTTCCGTTATTCCGTAAATCCGTGATTCCGTGATTCCGTCCTTCCGTGAACATTTCGTTTCCGTTCAATATCTTGAGAATGGCTTGACAGAATCTGACCAAATTTTGTATGCACATCAACATTGACAAGATCTAGCTTGGGATTGTTACCCGTCATTTTTTGCAAAATTTTGACAGAGTTATGGCCCTTGATTGACGTCAGAATCTCGTTTCCGCTCAATATCTTTAGAACGAATTGACAGAATCCGACCAAATTTTGTGTGCACATCATCATTGACAAGATCTAGCTTGGGATTGTTACCTGTCATTTTTCGCAAAATTTTGACGGAGTTATGGCCCTTGATTGATGTCAAAATTTCGTTTCCGCTCAATATCTTGAGAACGAATTGACAGAATCCGACCAAATTTTGTATGCACATCATCAATGACAAGATCTAGCTTGGGATTGTTACCCGTCATTTTTCGCAAAATTTTGACGGAGTTACAGCCCTTGATTGACGTCAGAATTTTGTTTCCGCTCAATATCTTGAGGACGAATTGACAGAATCCGACCAAATTTTGTATGCACATCATCATTGACAAGATCTAGCTTGGGATTGTTATCCGTCATTTTTTGCAAAATTTTGACGGAGTTACGGCCCTTGATTGGCGTCAGAATTTTGTTTCCGCTCAATATCTTGAGAACGAATTCACAGAATCCAACCAAATTTTGTATGCACATCAACATTGACAAGATCTAGCTTGGGATTGTTACCCATCATTTTTTGCAAAATTTTGACGGAGTTATGGCCCTTGATTGACTTCAGAATTTCGTTTCCGCTCAATATCTTGAGAATGAATTGACAGAATCCGTCCAAATTTTGTATGCACATCATCATTGACAAGATCTAGCTTGGGATTGTTACCCGTCATTTTTCGCAAAATTTTGACGGAGTTATGGCCCTTTATTGACGTCAGAATTTCGTTTCCGCTCAATATCTTGAGAACGAATTGACATAATCAGACCAAGTTTTGTATGTGCATCAATACTGACAAGATCTAGCTTGTGATAGTTACCTGTCATATTTTTTTCACCATGCAAAAAAGCTGAGAAGCGGGGCTATAGTCAGATTCTCTGACAATTCTAGTTTTTCTAAAAATACACATACTTTCCAAGTTAGCAGAGGTTTTGGAGAGAAAAAGAAGGTGATCGATCACTGCCGGGTCCACCTGACCCTCCTGATTCATGCTGTATGATGGTGGGTGTGTGAAAACTACACTCCCCCATGTTTGTATGCAAAGTGCTTTACAGTGCTTATTATACACCCAACTTTGAAAAAGTTGGAAGGGCATATTGCTTTCGGCTTGTCTGTCTTGTCTCTCTCTCTCTCTCTCTCTCTCTCTCTCTCTCTCTCTCTGTGTTAACTTCCGAATGTCACTTGTTAGGGATTTGAAATTTCATGTGTGTATTCCTCATGAAAAAATAGTTGACCTGTACTTTATTTCATGTCAGAGTTATGCCCCTTTTCTGAGTTATGTCCCTTTGAAAACAAAATTTGAAAATCTTGTGTGCAAGGTATCTCAAAAAGTATTTGAGCTAGAGCCTTCATATTTGGTATACTGGTTGGGGCTGAGGAGCAGATGACCTGATTGACTTTTGAGAACTTTCCGTCAAATTTTGACAAAAATACGGGATTTTGAAATTTTTATTGATTTTACCACTCTTCGATGAAATTTGATACTTAAATTGAACGGTGAATGCAAGGGTTTTGAAATTTCATATACAGATTCCTTATGAAAAAAAATAGGTGACCCATATTTTTTTTCCTGTCTCAGTTATGCCCCTTTTTGGAGTTATGCCCCTTTTAAAACAAAATTTGAAATATCTCAAAAAGTATTGAGATATCTCAAAAAGTATTTGAGCTAGAGCCTTCATATTTATGTCCCCTCTCCGAAGGGATGGGGGACATATTGTTTTTGGTGTGGATCCCGTCGGCGTCGGCGTCGGCGGCGTAGCTTTTTGTCAGCACGATATCTCCTGAACCACTGGATGGATTTATTTATGCCCCCAACTTTGAAAAAGTTGGAAGGGCATATTGCTTTCGGCTTGTCTGTCTGTCTGTCTGTCTGTCTGTCTGTCTGTGTGTGTGTGCGTGTGTACGTCTGTTAACTTTTGAATGGTGAATGTTAGGGATTTGAAATTTCATGTGTGTATTCCTCATGAAAAAATAGTTGACCTGTATTTTTTTTCTTGTCTGAGTTATGCCCCTTTCCTGAGTTATTTCCCTTTGAAAACGAAATTTGAAAATCTTGTGTGCAAGATATCTCGAAAAGTATTTAAGCTAGAGCCTTCATATTTGGGATACTGGTTGGGGCTGATGAGTAGATGACCTGATCAACTTTTGAGAACTTTCCGTCAAATTTTGACAAAAATACAGAATTTTGAAATTTTGATTGATTTTTCCACTTTTCGGTGAAATTTGAAACTTTTGAACGGTGAATGCTAGGGTTTTGAAATTTCATATACAAATTTCTCATGAAAAAATAGTTGACCCGTATTTTTTTTTTCATGTCCAAGTTATGCCCCTTTTATGAGTTATGTCCCTTTGAAAACAAAATTTGAAAATCTTGTGTGCAAGATATCTGAAAAAGTATTTAAGCTAGAGCCTTCATATTTGGTATACTGGTTGGGACTGATGAGTAGATAACCTGATCAACTTTTGACAACTTTCCGTCAAATTTTGACAAAAATACGGAATTTTGAAATTTTGATTGATTTTTCCACTTTTTGGTGAAATTTGAAACTTTTGAACGGTGAATGTTAGGGTTTTGAAATTTCATATACAAATTCTTCATGAAAAAATAGTTGACCCATATTTTTTTTCATGTTCAAGTTATGCGCCTTTTTGGAGTTATGCCCCTTTTAAAACAAAATTTGAAAATCTTGTGTGCAAGATATCTGAAAAAGTATTTAAGATATAGTCCTGCAGATATCTAGCTTGACCCGGAAATGCCGTTCAAACTTTTTTTCTTGGCTGATTCTTGCTGCTTACATGTTACCATTAAAGAATCTGACTGATGCCACCTTGGCATCATTGAGCATTTTGAGAAAAACAAGATGGCGTCCAATATGGCGGCTCAGTATATGGGCTGGTCATAATAAAGCTTCTATTTACACTCAGGGCATATTTAATGTGCAAATATTTGACATAATTTAATAAACTGAATGTCAAAGACCATTTCCTGCGAACATGGTCATGTATATCAAGAATGCTTCCAAGATGGCTGCCAGAATGCAATACTTAATGACAATTATCAGCGTTATCTTAATTTGGTTCATTTTAAATACTAAGAATATTACATTTATCTGTATATAAGGTGATTTTGATTAGAAATTATGTTTCCTTTTATATTTTCGGAATACAAGATGGTGTCAAAGATGGCGTCAAACTTTAAATTTGTCACTCAGATTTTACTGAAGTTCATTACTTACTAGTCATTTCCTTTGCTAAGCCTTTACTCCAGTTGCCATCAGCATAATGTGGAAGACGGCGCAGTTCACAAGACCATGCTTGTTCAGAAACTGCATGATGCCACCCTGGCATCATTGAGCATTTTCGAAAAATCATGATGACATCCAAGATGGTCGCCATAAGCAAGAATATAAAACCCCAGAGTTGAATATACCCGTTACTGTATGTTTAAATGCTCATTTTATGTTGTAAACATCATAATAAAAATTGTTCCAAGTTCTGACACCCACATAATAATAATAATGCAAGATGGTGGCCAAGATGGCTGCCATAATCATACTATAAGAGGTTTTCTATTCTTAAAACGGCATTCAGGTGTTTCATATAATCAGTGTCTTGTGTTTGAAATGCCCATTCCTTGTTGTTCACATAATAGTAAAGACCTTTGGTTTCAGCTAGGACCCCACATCATATAAACAAAGAAAGATGACGACCAAGATTACCGCCATAATTATAATTTATAAGAACATGTTCTCTGATTAAAACACCATTCATGTGCTCAATATACCAATTGTCATGTGTTTGAAATGCTCATTTAACTTTGTGAACAGCATGCTTTAGTGTTTATTCTCACATGTTAATAATGAGCCAAGATGATGGCCAAGATGGCTACCATAATCCTACTATATCAGGACACAAGTATTAGGTTTACAAAAGCTAGCGTTCATATAACCCTAGTTATGGGATAAAAGCTGTAACCCTACAAGGTATCTGGTCGCACCACAACAGAGGACAACTTTCTTTGAACTTGGCCCAGATCTATAGATACGCCTTGAACACAGCAGCATAGGTGTAAAAGAACACGTCTTTAGGCAAAGCGTCCCAATGAATCCGGGGGACGTGGGCCCGGGAGGTCCATAATTTCAACATTCGTCCACGATCTTACTTTTTTCTTAGCATGCAGAAGCAGTCGGTACATGCGGTCAACCGACTTGTAAGCAATCCTCTATTAGGATTGGTTCGCACGTTATCCTCCAGCTAATGACTACTTGTGATGCAGGGCCAAGAACCGGTTCAGACTAAATCCGAATGAATGTGTGTTAAGCACAACTCCTATATATGAGGTCGTTCGTGAACTACAGCAGGTACCACATAGACCACATAGGATACTGCTTTACAAACTACACTACTGCGGGATTAGAGGATTTACTCACAAGAGGATCGCTCCATGGCCCTGATGCACTATCAAAACGGATGGACAATATCAGGTCATCTGTTCGCTGATGATTGTGTTTTGTGTAGGAATATTAATTCACTCACAGAATGCCAGATTCTACAAGATGACCTGAATAGCCTTGCACAATGTAAGAATGATTGGCAAATGAAATTTAACGTTTTCAAATGTTATTCAATGAGAAGAGAAGAAGACTGCATCCATTTTTATTGAAAGATCATTTACTCTAACATTCAATAGAGCTATAAAATGCTGGGTCCTTGTCTATATGTCTGTGGTAACTTTCAAGCAAGGAGGCTTACATGTAGTAGACAAGGTCAATACTGATGAAAAGCACTCTCACTGATCAGGTTCAGACCCACATCTCGTGTAACAGTAGCAAGAACTAATATGATTAAAGTCAATGCCAGTAGAAAGGAAAATGTGTAAGCGTCATACACAGGCGTTTATGCATTTCTCAAGATAAAAGTTCTAAAATAAATGTAAAGTGAAATGCAGCCGCTTTATAAAAGGAACATTGGAGGAGAGAAGGACCGTAAATATATTGGGGGTTAAATGGTAAAACGTCCGATCGTAGTCTCCTTCTTTCTTGCAGTCCAGCTATTTTCTGCCAGGATGTAATACGCTAATCTATTTTTGGTGATGCATAAGAAAGAGGTCAGTTTAAACACTTTCAAAGGGCTTCATGTCTTACAAGCTTGATGAACTGTTAGCCTTTACCAGATAAAATCAAGAAACGACCACATTTGGAGGATGTTATGGTAGCAACGTGGAAACTTCTATGTCAGATACATGTTTATGGTTTGATGTGAAACTGGTACACAAAGGCTAAATCTGCCACGCTTAAGGCATATTATCACCAAAAGTAGCATTATCTGTAAGAATGAGCAGACAGTATCGAGAAATGGCTAACACCTACCATGAAACATGGAACCTTGAATGATTTTCCATAAATCTGATAAATATACATTTGCAATATGCTAAGCTAAACTTTGATCATTTTGTGAAAGTTGAGCATATTGTCAATTAATGTTATAGCTTATGTTATTTTAGTCTCACTATGTTGAATATAGCTTGAATATATCGTATATTCAAAAAGTATAAATACCACTGCCATAGGAAAATATTCATCTTTCTGTATTTTGTGGTTGATTTTGTTTTATACCCAAATCAACAGCTAAGGTCATATGGAGCCGAAACCTCAGTTTAAAGTCTCATTCAAAAGACTGGAAAAGCCAAGGCTTGAGCCCAATAACCTTTGCATACAAGTTTATAGCTTAACCACTACACCAGAGAAGCTTATAGCTGTGGGTCCTGCTTTTGATACGGTCTAGAAATACCTTTAACAAATAGCAAATGCGTAAGCCAGCCAAGCTCATAAGACTATTGTCATATAGAAACAGCCATCTTGGATGCCATCTTACGTTCAGGGTGTTCTAATAATGGTCTTAAGTCATATCTGCACATGACAATACAATATAAGATTAACTTACAGGATAAAATGAAGACAAAAACACACAAGTACTGTACATTATATTCTTTTCTTTATAGAAATTCTATTTGGCGGCCATCTTGGATGCCATGTTTTTTTTTTAGAAATCATTTTAGGTATGTGATTTATCAGGCAACTTCAAATGTATGTTTTTACAGCCAAATGTGGCAAATAGAAACAAGTATTCAAGTCCTAGACATAGGAAAACTAGTAATAACATATATTTGGCGACCATTCTGGACGCCATCTTGAATTTCTCGAAATGCTCAATGATGCCAAGGTGGCATCATTCAGTTTCTTGAAGAGCAAGGTCTTGGCTACAAGAATCAGTCAAGAAAAAAAGTTTGAACCCTATTTCCGGGTCCTGATAAAATACCCCATAAATCTGCAGGACTAATAGAGCCTTCATATTTGGTATACTGGTTGGGGCTGAGAAGAAGATTACCTGATTAACTTTTGAGAACTTTCCGTCAAATTTTGACAAAAAAACTTCATTTTGAAATTTTTACTCCATTTCTAACTTGTATGCAAAATGCTTACATTCTGTTTCTGGATCGAGGTCAAAAACAGAGGCAACCGAACAGCTTCTTTAGGAAATTAAATTTCACTTCATTCAAATGAAATAAATGAATCATACAAGCTGCCAGTTTAGGGACAAGCATACAGTTGGGGGCATAGTGTTTTACAAACACGCATTTCTAGTTTAGACCAAACTGGCACAGAAACTTCATTGGGACAGCCGAATGGAGTGATAAGATTTCGGTGACCTTGACCTATTTTCAAGGTCACAAAGGTCAATTAACTGTTTGAAAATCCAGGTGTCTCCATTCGTTTCCGCTCCCTAACTTGAGTAGATTTTGACCGATTTTCTTCAAAGTTTGCATATAAGTTGATGCCGGCAAGGAGTGGTTTGGGATTGTAGATATAAGGAGTGGTTTGGGATTGTAGATGGGTAAATTTCGTCAAACGACCTTAGAGTTATGGACCTTGATTGAGGTTAAAAATTGCATTTTGTTTGTTTCCGCTCTCTAACTTAAGTAGTTTTTGACCGATTTTCTTCAAACTTTGCATATGAGTTGATACCTACAAGGAGTGGTTTGGGATTGTAGATGTGTAAATTTCGTCAAACGACCTCAGAGTTATGGCCCTTGATTGATGTTAAAAATTGCATTTTGTTCGTTTCCGCTCTCTAACTATAGTAGTTTTTGACTGATTTTCTTCAAACTTTGCATATGAGTTGATACCAGCAAGGAGTGGTTTGGGATTGTAGATTGGTAAATTTCGTCAAATGACCTTAGAGTTATGGCCCTTGATTGAGGTTAAAAATTGCATTTTTTTCGTTTCCGCTCTCTAACTTGAGTAGTTTTTTACCGATTTTCTCCAAACTTTGCATATTAGTTGACACCGGCAAGGATTGGTTTGGGATTGTAGATGGGTAAATTTTGTGAAACGACCTTACAGTTATGGCCCTTGATTTATGTTCAAAATTGCATTTTTGTAAAAATTTAGGGTTGGGGCTGAGGTGGTCCACTACTTTTTACAGCTGAAACATGTGATATTTTAAAATGTCTGTTGGTATATATTGGTTTTAATTTAAAATGTCTGTTGGTATATATTTTTCAGGGTTATATGTAAAAATTTACAAAATTAAAAGTGGGTTGGGGCAGAGAAGGGGGACATATGTTTTCCTCTGAAAACTCCTTCTAGTTGGTATACTGGTTGGGGCCGAGGAGTAGATGACCTGATTATCTTATGAGAACTTTCGGTCGAATTTTGACAAAAATACGGAATTTTGAAATTTTGATTGATTTTTCCACTTTTCGATGAAACTTTAAACTTTTAGGGTTTTGAAATTTCATATACTGATTCCTCATGAAAAAAAAAAACAGTTGACCTGTATTTTTTTCATGTCCAAGTTATGCCCCTTTTTGGAGTTATGCCCCTTTGAAAACAAAAATTGAAAATCTTGTGTGCAAGATAGCTCAAAAGTATTTAAGCTAGAGCCTTCATAGGTATTTGGTACACTGGTTGGGGCTGAGAAGAAGATCACCTGATTAACTTTTGATGACTTTCCATTAAATTTTGTCAAAATTACTCCATTTTGAAATTTTTACTCCATTTCTAACTTGTCTGCAAAAAGCTTACATTCTGTTTCTGGATAGACATCAAAACAGCTTCTTCAGAAAATTAAATTTCACTTCAGTGAATCATCCAAGCTGCCAGTTTAGGGACAAGCATACAGTTGGGGGCATAGTGCTTTACAAACACACATTTCTAGTTTTCTAAAATGTAAGGGTACTGTCTTTCATTAGGGATTTGAGGTTCAATGTATGGGGTGAGCATTTACTGGGTTATCTGGGTAGGTAGTAGGGAGGGGGGCTTGGTGGCTACCAGCCGGGGGTTTACGTGCCTCTCATGACACTTTTTCTAGTGGTTAGCTTGTTTGACTGGGATTATAAGAGAGGTCTGGGGTTTACATCCCACTGTGCCTTTGAGCAAGACACCTTTAAATTACCTTTAGTACTAAATACCCAGGGCCCAGAATTACAATCCTCCCACCCTTAGTTAAGGTGACAAATTTTGACTCCATATTTTGTCCTAAAAATCAATAACTGCATTTTCAAAAAATATACAGGTATGTAAAATCAAATGGTATTTACTTAATGAAACCGATAAATTTGATTTAAGAACGTTTTAGATGCATCTTTTGGGATGCTGAAATTCGTCACCTTAACTAAGGTCTTCCTTAACTTTAAGGGAGGATTGTAATTCTGGGCCCATGTAGTTCAAACCGCTCCTCTAACAAACAAAAGTATAATCTCTATTTAACTTGTCTAATAAATCTGTTTGGTTTAATTAATGATTTTTTGGCCATTTTTTTGTTTTAATATTGAAAAAATACAGGAACACATATTTCGACAACAGATTCTGTCAATTTTACGCCATTAAAAGAATGCAGTAGCTGCATAGTGCAATATCGGTCTCTTAAATACCTTGTCTGCTATCTCGTGGTAGTATTTGAGCCTCGTCATAAGAAATATCGGTTTTTGCTTATGCAAAAACAAAGACGTAGATCAGCGGTGCAGCAATTGCACAGCTCATCAGCACCTTTGTTTTCGCTACACAGATAGTACAATTCCTTTTCTTCTTTAATCCGAAATTTCAAGCATCTAGCATTCTTCTGTGACTGTACAGGCCAGTTTGTGTCAGACCAGGTTGGAAACCCCGAAGATGAGTTTTCTCGTGTCATGGCTCATTTTAACACCAGGGTTAGAAGTAGTCGCTGACAAATTTTGTCGTCTGCTAACAATTCGTATACACCTGTGAGAGACTTACCTGAGATTAACATTACACCAGCCAAATCAGAAAAAATATAAATTTAATATAATCACATTTGAATTCTTATCAGTTTTTCGCTACTTGAAATTAAAAATCCTCTATATTTGGAAAGTCTGGTGTTTTAGAGACTAAAACTTTTTGTCTTTGAAATGGAAAAATATACATGACTTTAAGGATAAAATCAAAAAATGATTGCAATGTTTTTAAACAATATGGACAAATTTAGCACTAAATCAATTCTGTAATGTCTAAAGTTGGTAGAGTTATTATGGAATTTAAAAGCATTGGTGGAATATTTGTATACCTCATTTTATTGGTAAGAAAATATCTTCTTTTCTTATTGAATTGCATGATATGCCCAATTATATAGTTTATCCAATTGTTTGTTATATTTCAGTTTCAAATTATTTAATTGAATTCTTTGCATTAAACCATTGTGTTAGAAACTGGCCCTGGTGATTCTCAGTGGTTAGAGCCTCTGTTTCTGGAATTGATGATCAGGATTTGCACCCTGGCCCTAAGTTTATTATGCCCCCAACTTTGAAAAAGTTGGAAGGGCATATTGCTTTCGGCTTGTCTGTCTGTCTGTGTGTCTGTCTGTGTGTTAACTTTTGAATGGTGAATGTTAGGGTTTTGAAATTTCATATGCACATTCCTCATGAAAAAATAGTTGACCCGTATTTTTTTTCATGTCCGAGTTACGCCCCTTTTCTGAGTTATGTCCCTTTGAAAACAAAATTTGAAAATCTTGTGTGCAAGATATCTCAAAAAGTATTTTAGCTAGAACCTTCATATTTGGTACACTTGTTGGGGCTGAGGAGTAGATGACCTGATTAACTTTTGAGAACTTTCCGTCAAATTTTTACAAAAATACGGAATTTTGAAATTTTGATTGATTTTTCCACTTTTCGGTGAAATTTGAAACTTTTGAACGGTGAATGCTAGGGTTTTGAAATTTCATATACATATTCCTCATGATAAAATAGTTGACCCGTATTTTTTTGTATGGCCAAGTTATGCCCCTTTTTTTAGTTATGTCCCTTTGAAAACAAAATTTGAAAATCTTGTGTGCAAGATATCTAAAAAAGTATTAAAGCTAGAGCCTTCATATTTGGTACACTTGTTGGGACTGAGAAGTAGATGACCTGATTAACTTTTGAGAACTTTCTGTCAAATTTTTACAAAAATATGGAATTTTGAAATTTTGATTGATTTTTCCCTTTTTCGGTGAAATTTGAAACTTTTGAACGGTGAATGCTAGGGTTTTGAAATTTCATACACACATTCCTCATGATAAAATAGTTGACCCGTATTTTTTTGTATGGCCAAGTTATGCCCTTTTTTTGAGTTATGTCCCTTTGAAAACAAAATTTGAAAATCTTGTGTGCAAGATATCTCAAAAAGTATTGAAGCTAGAGCCTTCATATTTGGTACACTTGTTGGGGCTGAGAAGTAGATGACCTGTTTAACTTTTGAGAACTTTCCGTCAAATTTTTACAAAAATACAGAATTTTGAAATTTTGATTGATTTTTCCCTTTTTCGGTGAAATTTGAAACTTTTGAACGGTGAATGATAGGGTTTTGAAATTTCATATACAGATTCCTCATGAAAAAATAGTTGGCCTGTATTTTTTGCATGTACGTGTTATGCTCCTTGTTGGAATAATGTCCCTTTGAAAACAAATTTTGAAAATCTTGTGTGCAAGATATCTCAAAACGTATTTGAGCTAGCTAGCTAGAGCCTTCATATTTGGTATGCCGGTTGGGACTGAAAAGAAGATCACCTGATTAACTTAATTTTGAGGACTCTCTGTCAAATTTTGACAAAATTACTCCATTTTTAATGTTTTACTTCATTTCTAACTCGCCTGCAAAAAAGCTTACATTCTGTTTCTAGATGGAGGTCAAAACAGACGCAACCGAACAGCTTCTTCAGGCAATTAAATTTGACTGCATTCGAATGAAATAAATGAATCATACAAACTGCCGGTTTAGGGACAAGCATACAGTTGGGGGCATAGTGTTTTACAAACACGCATTTCTAGTTAAACTTTTTTTCATGCTCAACTCAGCTGAGCATGAAATTTCAGTTTCTTATACACTTGTTGTAGCCATAGCGGATCTGAAGATGATCCGGATCAAAATAATTTTCAAAAGAATTTTACAAAAACATAAAACAAGATTTTTTTAAAACGAACTTGGCCACTTGACTCTTGATTCAACTATGTTTCATTCCATCGGTCAATGATCGTGGATAATGACGTCAACATCTTGTTCACGTCAATGGTTCCCGGCTTATATACAGAAACACGATGGAAAAAGCTGTCTTTTACACACGGCGGTTAGCCGAATTTCTCGAAAATGAAAGGTACCATGTAAGTTATCTTTCGATATTGGTTGCTAATATTTTCCCCAATTATTTTCTGCCATTTTGACGAAGTTTCCGTCCTAAAATCGAATATTACGACATATTTAATTAGAAACTTTGAAATGGTATCATTGTAGTTACTCCGAATCACGTTTAACCGCATACTGTCATTTTATGCTCTCGAAGGACTTGTATTATTTGATGTTTGTAAGTAAAGGTATATTTTTACATTCTAGGTATTTATATTATAAAATTAAGTGTAAACTATGAAATAATCTGCGTTTTTAACACGCATCATATACTATTCCGACGTTATTCAGATCACCCATGGAAAATCGTGTGTTCGGTGGGGGTGGGGTTGAGCAAACATGGCTATGGGAAAATGACGCCGAAAAAGGCACATGTTTTGGTCCTCGGAATATTTCATAAGGTTCACTGTATGACTACATGCAAAGAATTTGAAGATTAAACCCTTCGGTGGTGATATATAGTCCATGATTCGGATTACCTCCAACTGATCCGCATTGACTTCAATTATGCATATACTTTCACGCTCTAGTGGTCACAGTGGCGTGCTTGATCAAAAATGAAAAGCATTACAGATGATGAGGAACAAAATTTGCTTCAAGATAATACTAAGATTATTATACTCAAATCATTCATATGCGCATGCGCAGCAATTTTCATGAACTTGATCCGGAATGGGTAGAATAATTGTAGATACTGAAATAGCCAAAATTAATTGGATTTTTCGGTTTAGACCATCAAAGCCAGTAATTTATCCTGCTCATAAGTGTTAAAATGCCAAAAATTGTTGGCATTTTAACATTTATGAGCAGGATAAATTTTAGACTCAGCTGAGTTGAGAATGAAAAAAAGTTTTTAAACCTCGGGGCCTGGCCTCACCATACCAAAGGCCTTAAAGAATATACTAGTTGCTGCGGGTAACAATTCTTTCTGCTCATCCTTAAAATGGCATATACTTGCTTCTCTTCCCCAACAACACTATTACTTAGTGTCTGGTAATAATCAGTATCTGTATTCTTTGGGAGGACCATATGGCAGATGGGCATTTAAGCTAAACATGTTATCCTAAAATGTAGAAATTATTATTATTAGCTCGCCTGTATAATGGTAGAGGAAGAGCTATTGCACTCACCCTGGCGTCCGTGTCAGCGTTGCAGAAATGTTAAAGTTTTTGGTTAAAGTTTTTAGCTTGCCTGTATGAAAGTACAGGAAGAGCAGTCACGTCATCGTCCGTGTCGGCTTTAGCGTTGCTCAAATGTTAAAGTTTTTGGTTAAAGTTTTTATGAGTCTATATCTCTTGAAGTTGTTGATGGATCTCTTGAAAATGGTGATGGATGAAGTTGATACTTTGCATGTTGTCAGATATTGGTCTGAAGTTTTATGTTTTATCACCGTGACCCACCTAGGTGAGCTTGAGGGCAAGGTCAAGGTCACAGACTTGAAATTTTATGTTAAAAGTTTTTGGTTAAAGTTTTTAGAAATCGATATCTCTTGAACATGTGCATAGATCTAGCTGATTCTTTGCCTCCTGTTAGATAATACATTGTATTGGTCTGACGTTTTATACTTTACCATTCTGATCCAGGTGAGTGACCTTGAGGTCAAGATCATGGACTTGGAAAGCAAATTTTAATGGTTTTAGTGGCAAAGCACAAGTCAGCCAGGTGAGCTATGCTACGCTGTCCTGTAACAGCTCTTATTTAGAACCTAAGCTAGATTTGATTTGTTTCAATTTGTAATGGGGGTAGGGTAGGGGGACGAGAAGCTCATAATTAAAGAATATTATTTTCAGACAATTTTATATCATCGATTGTTGCATGTCATTCATAGTGAGTTTGTTTTTTTCTCGTTAAAATGTATATTATGTACTTTTTTTGCTAATTGGAAACGCCTTGCTGTGGATGTTTTCCTTAAAATTGACAAGAAAAGCCCTTTCTAGTATGATATCAAAACACCTTATAGTGTGAATGAAAAATTATGAAATAAATAAAGCCACATCATGAGAGAACTGGAGTTTTGCCTATGTGAAAAAAGGCACAGATCAGCTGTTCAGTTACTTTACAAGTGATCATGCAGAGCCTTTATTTTCACTTCAAAGGTAGTACAATACCTCTTCTTCTTAAAGCCAGTTTACGGAAACCTCAAAGACTGGTTTTCTCGCGTCACGGCTCAATATGCACTGTAGTGTGCATGCTGTTGTCACCAGAGTAAAGTTAGGCCAAAGAAAATTAATTATTAGATTCTCATCCAATTTTTTGAAAATTCTGGGGTAGGTGGGTGGATTTTTTTTTGTTATTATTATTTTAGGGCACCCACTTTGACTGACTACAAGGCCTAGTTTCTTTGAAATTTTATATGATTTTTGCATTAAAGGACGCACAGGCAGTTGAGTAAATGAAATTTACACATAATCTTTACTTGTTATTGAAAAAGATAATTTGTTTTTCGTTTCCAACCAAAATGAAAAATGATTTTTGAGGGTTTTGAACAGGGGCAGGTGGGAATGAGAATCTAAAAATTAATTTTCTCTGGCCAAGGGTTTCATAATAAATTATGACACTTATTAACGATTACTTTATAAAGACATGTTGAGTTTGTGCCAATATGCATTTTGCACCCAAACACATTATTAAGATGCGACACTATTTATTGAGAAAGGCTACATACATTATTGTCTAGGTATTCATACATTTGTGCGGCATCATTAGAAAACCATTATTTTGCATATGCGAAAACAAAGGTGCAGATCAGCTTGGCAGTAACCGTGAAGCTGATCATTGCCTTTGTTTTCACTACAGGGATAGTACAATTCTTCTACTTTCTAAATTTAAAATTTCCAGCTTCTAGCTGTTTTCTGTGCTTGTACAGCTTGGTTTGTGTCTGACCTGTTAAAATACCTTGTTGGTTTTCTCATGACATGGCTCATTTAAATAAAAACCTCTACATCACATGTACACTAGGTTGTGTATGGGCCAACATCACAGGTATACTAGGTGGTGTATGGGCCACCATCACAGGTACACTAGGTGGTGTATGGGCCAACATCACAGGTACACTGAGTGGTGTATGGGCCAACATCACAGGTACACTGGGTGGTGTATGGGTCAACATCACAGGTACACTAGGTGGTGTATGGGTCAACATCACAGGTATACTGGGTGGTGTATGGGTCAACATCACAGGTACACTGGGTGGTGTATGGGTCAACATCACAAGTATACTAGGTGGTGTATGGGTCTACATCACAGGTACACTAGGTGGTGTATGGGCCAACATCACAGGTATACTAGGTGATGTATGGGCCACCATCACAGGTACACTAGGTGGTGTATGGGTCAACATCACAGGTACACTGAGTGGTGTATGGGTCAACATCACAGGTATACTGAGTGGTGTATGGGTCAACATCACAGGTACACTGGGTGGTGTATGGGTCAACATCACAGGTATACTGAGTGGTGTATGGGTCAACATCACAGGTGTACTAGGTGGTGTATGGGTCAACATCACAGGTATACTAGGTGGTGTATGGGTCAACATCACAGGTATACTAGGTGGTGTATGGGTCAACATCACAGGTACACTGGGTGGTGTATGGGTCAACATCACAGGTATACTGGGTGGTGTATGGGCCAACATCACACGTATGGGTCAACATCACAGGTATACTAGGTGGTGTATGGGTCAACATCACAGGTATACTAGGTGGTGTATGGGTCAAAATCACAGGTATACTAGGTGGTGTATGGGCCAACATCACAAGTATACTAGGTGGTGTATGGTCAACATCACAGGTACACTGGGTGGTGTATGGGTCAACATCACAGGTATACTGCGTGGTGTATGGGCCAACATCACAGGTACACTAGATGGTGTATGGGCCAACAGAACAGGTATACTGGGTGGTGTATGGGCCAACATCACACGTATGGGTCAACATCACAGGTATACTAAGTGGTGTATGGGTCAACATCAAGGGTACACTGGTTGGTGTATGGGCCAACATCACAGGTACACTAGGTGGTGTATGGGCCAACATCACAGGTACACTAGGTGGTGTATGGGCCAACAGAACAGGTATACGGGGTGGTGTATGGGCCAACATCACACGTATGGGTCAACATCACAGGTATAGTAGGTGGTGTATGGGTCAACATTACGGGTACACTGGGTGGTGTATGTGCCAACATCACAAGTATACTAGGTGGTGTATGGGTCTACATCACAGGTACACTAGGTGGTGTATGGGCCAACATCACAGGTATACTAGGTGGTGTATGGGCCACCATCACAGGTACACTAGGTGGTGTATGGGCCAACATCACGGGTACACTGAGTGGTGTATGGGCCAACATCACAGGTATACTGAGTGGTGTATGGGTCAATGTCAAAGGTACACTAGGTGGTGTATGGGTCAACATCACAGGTATACTAGGTGGTGTATGGGTCAACATCACAGGTACACTAGGTGGTGTATGGGTCAACATCACGGGTATACTGGGTGGTGTATGGGTCAACATCACAGGTACACTGGGTGGTGTGTGGGTCAACATCACAAGTATACTAGGTGGTGTATGGGTCTACATCACAGGTACACTAGGTGGTGTATGGGCCAACATCACTGGTATACTAGGTGGTGTATGGGCCACCATCACAGGTACACTAGGAGGTGTATGGGTCAACATTACAGGTACACTGGGTGGTGTATGGGTCAACATCACAGGTATACTAGGTGGTCACAGGTACACTGGGTGGTGTATGGGTCAACATCACTGGTATACTGGGTGGTGTATGGGCCAACATCACACATATGGGTCAACATCACAGGTATACTAGGTGGTGTATGGGTCAACATCACAGGTATACTAGGTGGTGTATGGGTCAACATCACAAGTATACTAGGTGGTGTATGGGCCAACATCACAAGTATACTAGGTGGTGTATGGGTCAACATCACAGGTACACTGGGTGGTGGTGTATGGGTCAACATGACAGGTATACTGGGTTGTGTATGGGCCAACATCACAGGTACACTAGGTGGTGTATGGGCCAACAGAACAGGTATACTGGGTGGTGTATGGGCCAACATCACAAGTATGGGTCAACATCACAGGTATACTAGGTGGTGTATGGGTCAACATCATGGGTACACTGGGTGGTGTATGGGCCAACATCACAGGTACACTAGGTGGTGTATGGGCCAACATCACAGGTACACTGAGTGGTGTATGAGCCAACATCACAGGTACACTAGGTGGTGTATGGTCCAACATCACAGCTACACTGAGTGGTGTATGGGCCAACATCACAGGTACACTGGGTGGTGTATGGGTAAACATCACAGGTACACTAGGTGGTGTATGGGCCAACATCACAGGTATACTGGGTGGTGTATGGGCCAACATCACCAGGTACACTAGGTGGTGCATGGGCCAACATCACCGGTACACTAGGTGGTGTATGGGCCAACTTAACTTTTATTACATGGCATAAGTGTATGAGACTTAATTTTAGGATGCTATTAATCCCTTTTTGACATATTTATGAGGAATGTCTACCCTATAACTTTGTTAAAATTCATTTTGCTCAGTATGCATGTGCTATCATATTGCTCATTTGTATTCCACGTTACTGTGAAAAAACAGCAAATTTATAATTTGGAAAATTCCATGTGACTTTTATGTCACAAATTTTCTATTTCTAAATTATTAGCGAGCTCTTGAATTAGCAAGGGAGTATAACCATGCATTCAATAAAGAGAAAAGTAAGTCTTTATTTAAGCAAGCAGAACTTTGATTTTATGAGAGCAAAAATGTGATTATTAATTAGCAAAGATCTGTTGCCTGGTTCTTTAATTCCTTCAGTGGTCTGTTTTGTTCTTAGAAGAAATTAGATACCAAACCCTAATGAATGTTGTATGATTTGTTTTTCATTTATATGAAAAAAAAAAAAAAAATGGAATTCAAGTACAATTTGCATGCGGGGAGGGTGGGGGGGGGTGGGGGGGGGGGGGAATTGACACATGTAAATTGCTCCAGTGTGCATATCATAAATCCTATGCAGTTAGGATGTTTACATATGAGCCGCTGCATGAGAAAACAAACAATTTGGGTTTGTAAAACATGATGACCTTATAGTAAATTTGCACTCATGTACTTGGCGCATCAAAATTGACTTTTAATCTGATGTTACATGTTTTTATAATGTGACTAGTGAAAAACAATTGAGAATCAGCTACTTTGAAAATATAGTTTATAGTAATGATCCTTGGTTCTGAATTTTGTTTCTTCTGAAATGGTACAAAGCTTTAGCTTTAATAGACTTTTTTTTTTTTTAATTCAGTTTTACATCCCTTTCAAGATTATTTCAGCTCATATGAGATGGGCCAATCAGTAGGTGGGGCGAAAACGGGAGAACCCCGAGAAAAACCACCTGACACACCCGCAAGCAGAACTTGGCTTGTCTCACATGTGGCCAGAGCGGGGCTCGAACCCACACCAGCCACAGCGGTGAGATGATCGAGTGATTAAGAAACAGCGCTCTTAACCGCTCGGCCACGGGGGGGCCGCCTTTAATAGACTTGCAGTTCTGCTCAAATGTTTATGAATGGACCAAATGAACTTTGTGGAACATTCAATATTCATTAAATAATTTTGCAGTGTAATCTTTGTCATGCTTAAACCTGTTTTCAGCCTAACCAGGATGGTGAGCATGCTACCAAATCCCACAAATTGCCACAAATTAATTTTTTTATGATTTGTAGCTGAAATGTAGTGAGTTTGTAAAGGTCTTAACTGGATCTTCATGAATAGCCCAATTTATATATAAGTTTAATTTGAAAAACCAAAGTGAGGTTTGCTTCTGACAAGTACAGCTCGGTAAATAAGATGCAAATTACATCACAAGAAGATGCACTTGTTAGATGAACCAGAAAATTGGAAGATGAAAGAGTGTGTGTGTGATACTCAGTCTTATCATGAGAAAATCATAGTGTTGCCTATGCAAAAGCACAGGCACAGATCAGCTGATTAGCGCCTTTGTTTTGGCTACACTGATAGTACTATGAAATTTTAAGCTTCTAGCTTTTGTCATGGCTGTGGAGGCCGGTTAGTGTCGGAGCTGGTCGGAAACTCTGTAGACTGGTTTTCTCACGACGCTGCTCATTTTGGGGATTTTCAAGGGCCACAGAAGATGGCTATCCTTGCAAAACATACCTTTTCTTGCTTGTGGTTGACAATGTTATCCATATGAGCCGCATCATGACAAAACCAACAATGTGGTTTCCAAACAGGTCTGACACAAACTGAGCTGTACATGCAAAGAAGATGGCTAGAGGCTGGAAATTTTGGATTTAGAAAATAGAGGAATTGTACTTGTGTAGTGAAAACAAAGGCGCTGATCAGCTTCGCAGTTTATACTGCACATCTGATCTGCATCTTTTTTTTTTCATATAGTCAAAAATCCATTTTCTAATGACACGGCTCAAATAAGTTAGATTTATGAAAATACCATACTACAACTAGCCTGAGTATCTTTGAATTAATATGGCCTGTATATTAGTGGCATATCTTTGGACTCATGAGAAGTAAAAATCTCAACAGTTAAGCCCTGCTGTGGGCCTGTGTCCCCGCTATTCCTGGTCCCGTGGGGTCCTGGGATACAAATGACTGCCTGGTGCATTATTTTGGTAACAATCATTTTGCCCAATCCTTGACCAGAGTCGAATGATGGTCAAACCATCAGATGTCCATGGTCAATCCAGGTTGAAAAAACATCATCAGGAAAACATGTCCAAGAAAAGTATACCCCCATAAACCCCAATTTTATGTAGTAAAATTGGGGTTTACAAGGGTAAACGTTTTTAGCTCGACTGCACACAGTGCATAGAGCTATAATTGTAGTCTCCTCGTCATGTCATACTTGTGTTAAAGTTTTCTAGAAGTCCATATCTTGACAACCACTCATCAGAAAGCATTCATACTTGGACCATAGATACCCTGTAGAATTGGCTTTCATTCCATAGCAATGGATCCCTGAATCCATGCCAGGGAGTGGGGCTAGAGGTTAAAATATAGAACACCTTCAAAAATGGCTTTTCTGCGGTATAGTTTTCTAGAAGTCCATATCTTGACAACCACTCATCATAAAGCATTCATACTTGGACCATAGATACCTTGTAGGATTGGCTTACATTCCATAGCAATGTATCCCTGAATCTATGCCAGGGAGTGGGGCTAGAGGTTAAAATACAGAACACCTTCAAAAATGGCTTTTCTGCGGTATAGTTTTCTAGAAGTCCATACCTTGACAACCACTAGTCAGAAAGCATTCATACTTGGACCATAGATACCCTGTAGAATTGGCTTTCATTCCATAGCAATGGATCCCTGAATCCATGCCAGGGAGTGGGGTTAGAGGTTAAAATAAAGAACACCTTCAAAAATGGCTTTTCTGCGGTATAGTTTTCTAGAAGTCCATATCTTGACAACCACTAGTCAGAAAGCATTCATACTTGAACCATAGATACCCTGTAGGATTGGCTTTCATTCCATAGCAATGGATCCCTGGGTCCATGCCAGGGGGTGGGGCTAGAGGTTAAAATATAGAACACCTTCAAAAATGGCTTTTCTGTGGTATAGTTTTCTAGAAGTCCATATCTTGACAACCACTAGTCAGAAAGCATTCATACTTGAACCATAGATACCCTGTAGGATTGGCTTTCATTCCATAGCATTGGATTCCAGGGGGTGGGGCTAGAGGTTAAAATATAGAACACCTTCAAAAATGGCTTTTCTGCGGTATAGTTTTCTTGAAGTCCATATCTTGACAACCACTCATCAGAAAGCATTCATACTTGAACCATAGATACCCTGTAGGATTGGCTTTCGTTCCATAGCATCGGATCTCTGGGTCCGTGCCAGGGGGTGGGGCTAGAGGTGAAAATCTAGAACACCGTTAACAATGGCTTTTCTGTGGTAAAGTATTGTGGAAGTCTATATAATGACAACTAATTATAAGACAACATTCATAGTTGGGATTTTGGTAACCTGTAGAGTTGCGTTTCATTTCATGGCATCGGATCCCTGGGTCCATGCCTGTGGGGTGGGGCTAGAGGTTAAAACTTTATGGTTTTCTCAGAAATCACTGGGTTTGGATACTACTGCAGCCTGAGATATGAAGTAAATAAAGGTTGTGTGAGTATTCAAGGTCAAGGTCATTTTATGATGACTTAATGCCCGAAGATCAGGCTTCAGGTGAGGGTTCTCAGGACCAATGGTCCTCTGGTTCAATTATGTCAGGATGGAGCTATCACTTCCTGGGTATTAACCAGCTAGTACTCTGGGTTGTTAATGAAAGCTTGTTAGCCATGAATAAGTCAACCACTGCCCATAAAAATGGTTATAGAGACCTGATTTGGGACTTTTGCAGGCAAGCTATGGAAGAGCTGACATTTTGACATTGTTTCAATGTCATATTAACCAGAAAATCTGGGTATTTGAATTATCGATAGTATATATATGAGCCGCTGCACCAAAAAACTAACAATCGGCATACACGAAAACAAAGACACAGTGACTGCACAGATGATCAGTGCCTTTTTCTCTACACAGATAGTACAGTCCCTCAGCTACTTAAATCAGGAATATCAAGCTTCTAGCCTGCTTCTGTGACTGTACAGACTGGTTTGTGTTGGACCTGGTCAAAAACACCAAATACCATTTTTCTCAAGTAGCGGTTCATATGTAATCAGCTTACCTTCTTATGTTAACTCTATTAGGTGAGCACACTTTCTTTCCTTTTTATTTTCCACCTTGTTAAGGACTGCATTAACCATATCATCAGAAAAAGGTTAATCTCATCATATCAACCATGTTGCTATCAAAGTAGCAATAATGTCATTTAATTATGGCATATAACACATGTCATTTAATGTTGGCATTTTATGGCTACCACACTATGGTCCATGCCTACTTTTGATGGCTGATCTAGCATATTGAATGATCTTCTATTGTGTCTTTCTTATCCAAGTGATTGTCTAACCAAGAGGTCTTGTCTAGCTAGGAAGGTTGTCTTATCCAAGTGGTTGTCTAACCAAGTGGTCTTGCCTAGCTAGGAAGGTTGTCTTATCCAAGTGGTTGTCTAACCAAGAGGTCTTGTCTAGTTAGGAAGGTTGTCTTATCCAAGTGGTTGTCTAGCCAAGTTGTCTTGCCTAGCTAGGAAGGTTGTCTTATCCAAGTGGTTGTCTTATCCAAGAGGTCTTGTCTAGCTAGGAAGGTTGTCTTATCCAAGTGGTTGTCTAACCAAGAGGTCTTGTCTAGCTAGGAAGGTTGTCTTATCCAAGTGGTTGTCTAACCAAGAGGTCTTGTCTAGCTAGGAAGGTTGTCTTATCCAAGTGGTTGTCTAACCAAGAGGTCTTGTCTAGCTAGGAAGCTTATCTTATCCAAGTGGTTGTCTTATCCAAGAGCTCTTGTCTAGCTAAGAAGGTTGTCTTATCCAAGTGATTGTCTAACCAAGAGGTCTTGTGTAGCTAGGAAGGTTGTCTTATCCAAGTGGTTGTCTAACCAAGTGGTCTTGCCTAGCTAGGAAGGTTGTCTTATCCAAGTGGTTGTCTTACCAAGAGGTCTTGTCTAGCTAGGAAGGTTGTCTTATCCAAGTGGTTGTCTTATCCAAGAGGTCTTGTCTAGCTAGGAAGGTTGTCTTATCCAAGTGGTTGTCTATCCAAGAGGTCTTGTTTAGTTAGGAAGGTTGTCTTATCCAAGTGGTTGTCTAACCAAGAGGTCTTGTCTAGCTAGGAAGGTTGACTTATCCAAGTGGTTGTCTAACCTACAGGTCTTGTCTAGCTAGGAAGGTTGTCTTATCCAGGTGGTTGTCTAACCAAGAGGTCTTGTCTAGCTAGGAAGGTTGTCTTATTCAAGTGGTTGTCTAACCAAGAGGTCTTGCCTAGCTAGGAAGGTTGTCTTATCCAAGTGGTTGTCTAACCGAGAGGTCTTGCCTAGCTAGGAAAGTTGTCATAATTGCAAGTGGCTGTCTAATCATGACGTCTTGCCTAGCTAGGAAGTTTGTCATATCCAAGTGGTTGTCTAACCAAGAGGTCTTGTCTAGCTGGGAAGTTTGTCTTATCCAAGTGGCTGTCTAACCAAGACTTGCCTAGCTAGGAAGTCTGTCTTTTCCAAGTGGTTGTCTAAGCAAGAGGTCTTGTCTAGCTAGGATGGTTGACTTATCCAAGTGGCTGTCTAACCTAGAGGCCTTGTCTAGCTAGGAAGGTTGTCTTATCCAGGTGGCTGTCTAACCAAGACGTCTTGCCTAGCTAGGAAAAGTTATCTTATCCAAGTGGTTGTCTAACCAAGAGGTCTTGTCTAGCTAGGAAGTTTGTCTTATCCAAGTGGTTGTCTTACCAAGAGGTCTTTTCTAGCTAGGAAGGTTTGTCTTATCCATGTGATTGTCTATCCAAGATGTCTTGTCTAGCTAGGTAGTTTATGTTATCCAAGTGGTTGTCTAACCAAGAGGTCTTGCATAGCTAGGAAAGTTGTCATATCCAAGTGGCTGTCTATCCAAGAGGTCTTGTCTAGCTAGGAAGGTTGTCTTATCCAAGTGGTTGTCTATCTAAGAGCTCTTGCCTAGCTAAGAACGTTGTCTTATCCAAGTGGTTGTCTAACCAAGAGGTCTTTTCTAGCTAGGAAGGCTGTCTTATCCAAGTGGTTGTCTAACCAAGAGGTCTTGTCTAGCTGTGAAGTTTGACTTATCCAAGTGGTTGTCTATCCAAGAGGTCTTACCTAGCTAAGAAGGTTGTCTTATCCAAGTTGTTGTCTAACCAAGAGGTCTTGTCTAGCTATAGGAAGGTTGTCTTATCCAAGTGATTGTCTAACCAAGAGGTCTTGTCTAGCTAGGAAGGTTGTCGTATCCAAGTGGTTGTCTAACCAAGAGGTCTTGTCTAGCTAGGAAGGTTGTCTTATCCAAGTGGTTGTCTAACCGAGATGTCTTGTCTAGCTAGGAAGGTTGTCTTATCCAAGTGGTTGTCTAACCAAGAGGTCTTGTCTAGCTAGAAAGGTTGTCTTTCCAAAGTGGTTGTCTAACCAAGAGGTCTTGTCTAGCTAGGAGTTTTTGTCTTATCCAAGTGGTTGTCTAACCAAGAGGTCTTGTCTAGCTAGGAAGGTTGTCTTATTCAAGTGGTTGTCTATCCAAGAGGTCTTGCCTAGGTAAGAAGGTTGTCTTATCCAAGTGGTTGTCTAACCAAGAGGTCTTGTCTAGCTAGGAAGGTTGTCTTATCCAAGTGGTTGTCTAACCAAGAGGTCTTTTCTAGCTAGGAAGTTTGTCTTATCCAAGTGTTTGTCTAAGCAAGAGGTCTTGTCTAGCTAGGAAGGTTGTCTTATCCAAGTGGTTGTCTAACCAAAAGGTCTTGTCTAGCTAGGAAGTTTGTCTAAGCAAGAGGTCTTGTCTAGCTAGGAAGGTTGTCTTATCCAAGTGATTGTCTAACCAAGAGGTCTTGTCTAGCTAGGAAGGTTGTATTTCCCAAGTGGTTGTCTATCCAAGAGGTCTTGTCTAGCTAGGAAGTTTGTCTTATCCAAGTGGTTGTCTAACCAAGAGGTCTTGTCTAGCTAGGAAGGTTGTCTTTCCCAAGTGGTTGTCTAACCAAGAGGTGACTCAGGTCTTGTCTAGCTATGAAGTTTGTCTTATCCAAATGGTTGTCTAACCTAGAGGTCTTGTCTAGCTAGGAATGTTGTCTTATCCAAGTGGTTGTCTAACCATGATGTCTTGTCTAGCTAGGAAAGTTGTCTTATTCCAAGTGGCTGTCTAACCATGATGTCTTGTCTAGCTAGGAAGGTTGTCTTATCCAAGTGGTTGTCTAACCAAGAGGTCTTGTCTAGCTAGGAAGGTTGTCTTATCCAAGTGGTTGTCTAACCGAGAGGTCTTGTCTAGCTAGGAAGGTTTTCTTATCCAAGTGGTTGTCTAACCGAGATGTCTTGTCTAGCTAGGAAGGTTGTCTTATCCAAGTGGTTGTCTAACCGAGAGGTCTTGTCTAGCTAGGAAGGTTGTCTTATCCAAGTGGTTGTCTAACCAAGAGGTCTTGTCTAGCTAGGAAGGTTGTCTTATCCAAGTGGTTGTCTATTATCAAAAGGTCTTTCTCACAATGAATTTTGTCATAGTATGAATGTGGTATTGCTCTCTTCAGCCTTGTTATCGTTTTAAACTCAGAATGTCCTTGTTCCTCTAGCATGGATATGGATTTTTTCTGGCCAGGACGTTTTTTTTTTTTTATCCCTGCCTGTTACTTGCCATGTATGATGGTTAACTCTTCAGGAATTTTATTTCAGCTGTGAACAAAAGAATGTCTGCATTGATATCATTATGATATCTGTTGGATTGTCAAACAGTTAGGCTGCTAGAATGCATGTTCAGTAATATTAATGTTGTTGACATTGCAGACACTACTTCTGATATAATTATGCATATTGGTGGACACTTAAAATGATAAAAATTCATGCCATTGATGATTATGAATAAGTAGCTTTTTGAAGATGAAGACAGCTTTAAAGTCTTCTGCTATGCTGCTTTTGATTTGCAAAACAAATGCAAAAGAAATTACAAAACAAATTTGCTGCGATGCGAGAAAACCGGGAACTAAGAAGAAGATGGATTGTACAATCTGTGTAGGAAAAACAAAGGCACTGATCACCTGTGCAGTTACTGCCTTGACTGTCACAGGTCCAGTAGGGGTCGGGGAAACAAATAACTGGTGCCTAATGTGTGTTCCACTGACAATCTGATTGTCACTCAGATAGCTGTGTGGTGAAGTGTGTGCCATTGACAATCTGATTGTCAGTCAGATAGCTAAGTGGTGAAGTGTGTCAATGGCACACACCTCACCACACAGCTATCTGAGTGACAATCAAACTGTCAATGGCACACACTTCAACACTCAGCTATCTGAGTGACAATCAGATTGTCAATGGCATACACTTTTTTAACACACAGCTATCTGAGTGACAATCAGATTGTCAATGGCACACACTTCAACACACAGCAATCTGTGACAATCAGCTATATGTCAATGGCACACACTTCACCACACAACTATCTGAGTGACAATCAGATTGTCAATGGCACACACTTCAACACTCAGCTATCTGAGTGACAATCAGATTGTCAATGGCATACACTTTTTAACACACAGCTATCTGAGTGTCACAGGTCCAGTAGGGGTCGGGGAAACAAATAACTGGTGCCTAATGTGTGTTCCACTGACAATCTGATTGTCACTCAGATAGCTGTGTGGTGAAGTGTGTGTCATTGACAATCTGATTGTTACTCAGATAGTCAATGGCACACACTTCACCAGATAGCTGAGTGTTGAAGTGTGTGCCATTAACAATCTGAGTGTCACTAAGATAGCTGAGTGGTGAAGTGTGTGCCATTAACAATCTGATTGTCATTCAGATAGCTGAGTGGTGAAGTGTGTGCCATTGACAATCTGATAATCACTCAGATAGCTGAGTGTTGAAGTGTGTGCCATTGACAATCTGATTTTCACTCAGATAGCTGTGTGGTGAAGTGTGTGCCATTGACAATCTGATTGTCACTCAGAAAGCTGAGTGGTGAAGTGTGTGCCATTGACAATCTGATTGTCACTCAGATAGCTGTGTGGTGAAGTGTGTGCCATTGACAATCTGATTGTCACTCAGATAGCTGAGTGGTGAAGTGTGTGCCATTGACAATCTGATTGTCACTCAGATAGCTGAGTGTAGAAGTGTGTGCCATTGACAATCTAATAATCACTCAGATAGCTGAGTGTTGAAGTGTGTGCCATTGACAATCTGATTTTCACTCAGATGGCTGTGTGGTGAAGTGTGTGCCATTGACAATCTGATTGTCACTCAGATAGCTGAGTGTAGAAGTGTGTGCCATTGACAATCTGATTGTCACTCAGATAGCTGAGTGGTGAAGTGTGTGCCATTGACAATCTGATTGTCACTCAGCTGAGTGGTGAAGTGTGTGCCATTAACAATCTGATTGTCACTCAGGTAGCTGAGTGGTGAAGTGTGTGCCATTGACAATCTGATTGTCACTCAGATAGCTGAGTGGTGAAGTGTGTGCCATTGACAATCTGATTGTCACTCAGAAAGCTGAGTGGTAAAGTGTGTGCCATTGACAATCTGGTTGTCACTCAGAAAGCTGAGTGATGAAGTGTGTGCCATTGACAATCTGATTGTCACTCAGATAGCTGTGTGGTGAAGTGTGTGCCATTGACGATCTGATTGTCACTCAGATAGCTGTGTGGCAAAGTGTGTGTCATTGACAATCTGATTGTCACTCAGATCGCTGTGTGGTGAAGTGTGTGCCATTGACAATCTGATTGTCACTCAGATAGCTGAGTGGTGAAGTGTGTGACATTGACAATCTGATTGTCACTCAGATAGCTGTATGATGAAGTGTGTGCCATTGACAATCTGATTGTCACTCAGATAGCTGAGTGGTGAAGAGTGTGCCATTGACAATCTGATTGTCACTCAGAAAGCTGAGTGATGAAGTGTGTGCCATTGACAATCTGATTGTCACTCAGATAGCTGTGTGGTGAAGTGTGTGCCATTGACAATCTGATTGTCACTCAGATAGCTGTGTGGCAAAGTGTGTGTCATTGACAATCTGATTGTCACTCAGATCGCTGTGTGGTGAAGTGTGTGCCATTGACAATCTGATTGTCACTCAGATAGCTGAGTGGTGAAGTGTGTGACACTGACAATCTGATTGTCACTCAGATAGCTGTATGATGAAGTGTGTGCCATTGACAATCTGATTGTCACTCAGATAGCTGAGTGGTGAAGAGTGTGCCATTGACAATCTGATTGTCACTCAGATAGCTGTGTGGTGAAGTGTGTGCCATTGACAATCTGATTGTCACTCAGATAGCTGTGTGGTGAAGTGTGTGCCATTGACAATCTGATTGTCACTCAGATAGCTGAGTGGTGAAGAGTGTGCCATTGACAATCTGATTGTCACTCAGAAAGCTGAGTGATGAATTGTGTGCCATTGACAATCTGATTGTCACTCAGTATGCTGAGTGGTGAAGTGTGTGCCATTGACAATCTGATTGTCACCCAGATAGCTGTGTGGTGAAGTGTGTGCCATTAACAATCTCATTGTCACTCAGATAGCTGAGTGTTGAAGTGTATGCCATTGACAATCTGATTGTCACTCAGAAAGCTGAGTAGTGAAGGGTGTGCCATTGACAATCTGATTGTCACTCAGCTGAGTGGTGAAGTGTGTGCCATTGACAATCTGATTGTCACTCAGATAGCTGAGTGGTGAAGTGTGTGCCATTGACAATCTGATTGTCACTCATGTAGCTGAGTGGTGAAGTGTGTGCCATTGACAATCTGATTGTCACTCAGATAGCTGAGTGTTGAAGTGTGTGCCATTGACAATCTGATTGTCACTCAGATAGCTGAGTGTTGAAGTGTGTGCCATTGACAATCTGATTGTCACTCAGAAAGCTGAGTGGTGAAGTGTGTGCCATTGACAATCTGATTGTCACTCAGATAGCTGAGTGGTGAAGTGTGTGCCATTGACAATCTGATTGTCACTCAGATAGCTAATTGCCAGTTCTTAGTGTATCATCTGGTGAATTGTGCAGAAACTACAACTTGATATATTGTGTGATTCACGAATCTACTCTCTTCTGTCATGGCGATCATTTTTTATGTCTGACATTATTCTGCTGCTTGCCTTTAAGAGCCACCAGCGTGACATTGTCGATTCATATTATGTTTTATCATAGGATGCCGCTGTTTTTCAGTGGATAATGTCATGTAATAAAAATTGTTATGACCATGTGTGTATTAAGGAGATGCCAATTGTCAAAATCTAATACTTGTATAATTTTTACCTGTATAAAGAAAAATGACATTTTTTCCAGGGAGACTGGGTATTCTTGAAAAATTTTTGTATGAGTCATTCAAACATCAAAAACAGATTAGTTTATGCCCAAAAACTCAGCTCTAGAGGGCTTAACAACATGCTTATCAGCATTGATCAAGTTACTTCCTGGTTTGATTCCGTTTTCATCTGTCTGTTTTACTAAAAGCTACTACCATAAACATGATCTCCAAAAGCCATACTACAATCTGTGAAAGTTTGTCCACTCAGAGATTATGTCTTCTTGAGGAAAACATGCTAAAAAACCATTTACAGCAGATAAGTAAATAGTATGATTGACTCTTTATTCAAAATACTTCCAAAGATTGTGGTGAAGAAGTTGGAGATCATGTTTTTATGGCAATAGCTTTTAGTAGAATTTATCCAGCATGCCAGACAGATGAAAACAGAATCAAACCAGGAAGTAATTTGAACAGTGCTGATAAGCATGTCGCTGAGCTTTCTAAGATGAGTTTTGGGGCATAAAAGAATCTGTATTCGATGTTTGAATTACTCATACAAGAATATGTCAAGAATATTCAGTTTCCTTGGAAAAATTGTCATTTTTCTTTACACAGGTAAAAATTGCACAAGTATTAGTTTTTGACAATTGGCATCCCCTTAACATTTTTGCTGGAATACTGGTAACGTCATTGATGACGTTTGTCAGAACAACATAAATCTTCTTTGAAAATATTACTACTTTAATGTGAGAAATCCTACATTAAGAGTCACATGATCTTGTATGGAACGCCGAATCAAATGTTTTTATTCCTTACCTCAGACAGCTTTGGCGTTCCATACTCTTGGTTATTTCATATGAAATTTATTAAATTGGCTAAAGGCTCATTTAATAAACAGTGTTCTCCCTAAAATTTGAAGTAGCAGGCCTTGAAATAAAAGTAGCAGGCACTGCCACGCGGCACAGCCTCGTGGCCGAGATGGCGAAACCATGGAGGGGGAGAGTGCGGGAGGCGTGCATTCTGGGGCCTACCTTGAGGCTGTTTTAGGACTGTAGAAATCAAGGTTTTTTGGTTAACTTTCATTGATTTTCTTTTCATCAAGACACAGTAAGTATACTTCTGGCTGTTCCAAGGGCTGTGTTCCAGGAAGTTAATCCATTTTTAGCTCGACTGCACGAAGTGCATAGAGCTATTGCAGTCACCCCGGTCGTCCACGTTCCCGTTCCCGTGTGCGTTCCCGTTCCCGTTCCCGTGCGCGTCACACTTGCGTTAAAGTTTTCTAGAAGTCCATATCTTGACAACCACTCATCAGAAAGCATTCATACTTGGACCATAGATACCCTGTAGGGTTAGCTTTCATTCCATGGCATCGGGCCCCTGGGTCCAGGCCAGGGGGTGGGGCTGGAGGTTAAAATCTAGAACACCTTCAAAAATGGCAATTCTTGTGTTAAAGTTTTCTAGAAGTCCATATCTTGACAACCACTCATCAGAGAGCATTGATACTTGGGCCATTGACACCCTGTAGGGTCGGCTTTCATTCCATGGCATCAGATCCCTGGGTCCATGCCAGGGGGTGGGGCTAGAGGTTAAAATCTAGAACACCATTAATAATAATGGCTTTTCTGTGATATAGTATTCTAGAAGTCTGTATCTTGAAAACTTTTTATCAGAGGGCTTTCATACTCGGACCATAGGTACCCTGTAGGGTTGAGTTTCATTCCATGGCATCGGGCCCCTGGGTCCATGCCTGGGGGGTGGGGCTGGAGGTTAAAAACTAGAACACTAAAAAATAGATGTACTGCTGTGTAACTTTTACAAGGAGGCATATCTTGACAACAACTTATCATAAAGCATTCATACTTCATACACTTTAGGTTCCATGACATCGGACCTCTGGGTCGGAGTCAGGGGGGCGGGGCTAGAGGTCAAAATCTAGAACTCCCCGAATTTTTTTTTTCTTTTTATTTCTTAATAGAAACAACTTAGGAGGATGGTTGGTCATTCATCTTTTGACTTTGTGACACTGATTTGTGTGTCATGACGGTAAGGGTTGGTTGACCTACTTTCCATGGTTCAGTGATTTTGCCTTATATCTTGACACTCAATTAGTATATTTTCTTACTTCTTTCAGATTATGAGTTAGTACGACCAGGCCTTTGACCCCAACTTACTTATAGGTCACTGTGACCTAATTTCACGGTTCAGTGATTTTGCCTTATATCTTGACACTCAATTAGTATATTTTCATACTTTTTTCAGATTTTTTCTTTCAAAGTATGTTTGCGTATGACAAGACCTTTGACCCTGAAGAAGTCCTATGTAACTGTGACCTAATTTCACGGTTCAGTGATTTTGCCTTATATCTTGACACTCGATTAGTATATTTTCATACTTTTTTCAGATTATGAGTGAGTATGACCAGACCTTTGACCCCAATATACTTATAGGTCACTGTGACCTAATTTCATGGTTCAGTGATTTTTGCCTTATATCTTGGTACTCGAATGGTTTATGAACAAACTTCTTTCAAAGTTTGTTTGCGTATGACAAGACCTTTGACCCTGAAGTAGTCCTAGGTCACTGTGACCTAATTTCATGGTTCAGTGATTTTGCCTTATATCTTGACACTCAATTAGTATATTTTCATACTTTTTTCAGATTATGAGTGAGTATGACCAGACCTTTGACCCCAATATACTTATAGGTCACTGTGACCTAATTTCACGGTTCAGTGACTTTGCCTTATATCTCGGCACTCAAGTGGTTTATGAACAAACTTCTTTCACACTATGTTTGCGTATGACACTTGCGTATTATAAAGACCTTAGACCCTAAAGTAGTCCTAGGCCAATATGACCTAATTTCACGCTTCAGTGATTTTCCTTTATATCTCGGCACTCAATTGGTATATGAACATACTTCTTTCACGATATGTATGAGTATGACAAGACCTTTGACCGTAAAGTATTCCTGGGTCACTGTGACCTAATTTCATGGTTCAGTGATTTTGCCTTATATCTCGACCCTCAGTTGGTATTTTTTCATACTTCTTTCTGATTATGAATGAGTATGACCACACCTTTAACCCAAACATACTTACTGGTCACTATGACCTAATTTCATGGTTCAGTGATTTTGCTTTATATCTCAACACTGAATGGGTATATTATCATTTTTCTTTCACATTATGAGTAAGTATCACTAGACCTTTGACCCTGCAATACTTATAGGTCAGTGTGACCTTTTTTCACGGTTCAGTGATTTTGCCTTGTGTCTTGGCACTCAGTTGGTATATGAACACACTTCTTTCACAATATGAGTGAGACCTTTAAATCTTAGGTAGTTATAGTTAACTTTCATGGTTCTGTGATTTTGCCTTATTGCATCAAGGCGAAAAGATGTATGAGCATAATGCTTTGGGTTACTGGTTGGTTTTGACCTTATGTTTGACAAAGGTCAGAAGCAGTCGAGCACGCTGTCCTGCGACAGCTCTTATTTATTTCTTTTGCAGGATTTTGATCCTGGATTTACCATTTTCAGAGCCTTGAAGAGTTACAATACTTCCTTAAAGTTAAGGTCTACCTTGATCATTACGAAACTTACCCATGCAATTAACAGATATTTTTTTAGCTTTAAAAATTGAAAATTTTCAGCTGAAAAAAATTGATATTTTTCTTATTTTTGCTCGACGAGGCGGTTCTAACGAATACCCATAATCTATGTTTTGGAGCAAAAATAAGAAAAATAGGTATACCCCTGCATACCCCAGTTTTGCTATATAAAAGTGGGGTTCAGGGGGGTATACATTACACGGACATGTTTTCATGATGTTAAGGTGGCAAATTTCTGAAAGATATCTTATTATGTAAACAATATCTAATTTTAACCAAAGTGTTTCATCGATCTTAGTATGAATGAAATCATCAATTGGTTGTAAAACTGAAAACAAGGTAGCCATGTGGATGTAGGGTTTATAATTTTTTACACTTGTCAGAACAATATGGGAGAAATTACTTTTACCAAAAGCTAATACTTGCTACTAATCTGTAAGATTTCTGGGCAAAGTTTTCTCTTGTGACATAACCAAACATGAGCATGAATATACACAAGATACAAGGTAAATACTGTACCCTTTTCTAGGAATGCAAAAAGACTTTGCTGCCCTGGGATGGCTTTCAATGCATTATTATCAGCCTCCATGAGTTTCAGCGAAATGAAGCATGTCAACAGGAAACATAGCTACGGGAAAACCTATGTACGCATCCTACGCAGACATAAAGTGTAGTCTATTCGATAAGTGCGCGGTAAAATCGCAGTCCACCAGCACTCTTATTTCTACATAAAATCAATGTAACTTGACTTCCGAAACCCTCTGATAACCCGGTTTATATCGGAGACATTTTGGTATGACATTCACATGTTTTCCAATGACCCACTCGTATATACCGATGACCTTGACGGATCTAAATATAACTGTACTCGTTTACTTATGGTTCCAATCGGAGAAACCCGATTGCCATTTCGATTGTATTACGGGAAATTTCGTCATTCCGCAGAAGTACTCGTTTACTTACGGGTCCAATCAGAGAGACCCAATTTGATATTACGGGAATGTTCATCATTCCGCGGAAAAGTGTGTATTCTAACTCAAGTACACACTTTTTGTAAACAAACACGAAATTGTAGGATTTTCTTGCATTTTTCAACGGGAAAATTTTATGATCGGTCAAAAAAGTAGCCAGCGCGTCCTGCTGTTGTCAGCAGATTCGCCGGGCACCGGGGCTTGTGGAGAACTCTGAATAAATTTCACATGTCTGCTCCTTTGGTTTAAGAAGAGCTCAGTTATAATGACTAAAGAATGTGTTCTGTGAACTGGTAACCTGCTTTGGGGAAGCTTGCCCAGTGTGGATAGGAAAACTGAATTTCTTCATATTTTGAGACTGTTTCGCGGCTCTATTTGTGAAACAGTTACATATAAAAATAATTCATGCTAAGAAGTGATCACAGAACTTTGCCACTAGACTTTTAAACAATAATGTCATAAAGAGGTTGTGCAGTAACAGTTATGTTCATTCCAACTCATTTTTAAGTATAAATCACTTAAAGGGCATTTAATATTTCTGATATTTTAGATTAAATATTTTTCATTAAATAAAATAAATTTAAGTATAAAAATATGTAAAATCTGGAGTTTCATTATCAGATAATCTTTTGAAGTATTTTAGTATACATAAGTATTTTAGTATACATTTCCTCAAATACAGATTTTTTTCTTCCTCTATATATTGGACAGAACCAGTACGGTGCGTCCCTGTTACAGAACAAATAGCTAGCATACATGTATTAATTTCCCCACATGGTGCTGTAGCTATGTTACATTACTTTATTTAACTGACCGATTGATTAGTCCACATAAAATTAAGTTGACTGAAATGTAATAGTCCATTTTTTTTCTTCAATTTTCTTTATTCATATTTCAACAGTAAATATTTTGTATCTCATATTGTTTTATATTGAGTATAATCCAAGTTTATTTCAGAATTAAATTGGTTGTCTAATTGGTATGAAAGGTAGCAAATGTCAAGTAGAAATTGTTTATTAACACTTGTTGGGCTTAAGGGTGAACACTTGCCACAATAAAAAAGATTTTTAGTCAGATATAATTGGAAAAGACACTTTTCTTGGTGAAAATAAATATAATTCTTTTTACAGGTTTTATGTGAAATAAAATGTTAACTGTTTCACAATTTCTTCTGTTTTTTGGTCTCCCAGGCTAGAGTTTAATAAGTCCAAAGACATTACAATACAAACTCACCTGCATATAGGCAGGCATCCGGCAGTGTCTGTTGTTGTCGTCCGGCCCCAATTTCAATGAAGAATATTTCTGAAGCTAGTGGGCCGATCTAGGTCAAATTTAATGTGAACCATCATTGGGTTGGGGGATTGATTGTGTTTCCATGGCAAAAGATAGCTCCCATAGACTAAAAAATCGTCTTCTCTGAAACCACAAGGCCCAGAGTATGTAGCAATGTTTGGTAGTCCCCCCCCCCCCTCCCCCCGTTGCTAGTCTCCATAGAAGAAAATATAGGAAAACCTTCAAACATCAATAGGAGCCTGGAACTGAGCAGATAAGACTAGATCAGACTGAAATTTGGCCACACCCCAGAGGTCAATAGTCTCCATAGACTTACTACTATAGGGAAACCTTCAAACTCCAACTTAAGCTCTTTGTTCTTTTTGCAAGTAAAGCTGTCCAGATCAGGTGAGCCTTTACAGGACCTTAATGGTCCTCTGGTTTGTTTTTCACACACATTAATTCCTTTTATAATGCTGCTTGTGGAATATGAAAAATGGCTACACAGGTGGCCAATTTTGTTCTGTTCTATGCCCTGTGGCCTGCTTTCATTTCTGTTCTTAATCATTCGATCTTTTCACTGTTTTTTTTTTTCCAGTGTGGAAACAAGCCGGTTGCACAGGCTGCTTGGCCATGGTACCATATACACTAATTTTTGTCCCATCTATACTGACAATCCTATCTCTTTATGAAATAATCTTAACAGGCACATAAAACAGAATTTTAAAAAAATCAAATTTATTCTATTTGCAAGTAAATTTTGGAAGTTGGAAATGACAGTCCTTGCAAGTGTTCGTTCAACATATCTGCTGGTAGTTTTACCCTTACTTAGGACTAAAAGGAGGTGGGCTGAAAAGTCAATGGTGAAACACTTCTAATTATTTTATAACATACATACATATGAGCTGCAGTATGAGAAAACTTGATTTTAGCCTATGAGATAAAAGGTGCAATTTTATCAGCTGTGCAGTGACTGATCAGCGCCTTTGTTTTTGTACCATGGATAGATATAGTATAATTCCTCTTTTTCTAAAGCTAAAATTTCAAGCCTGTTTCTGTGGCTGCACACTGGCCGTTTTTTGTTGGACCTGGTCAGAACACCAATTTAAGACCAGATTTCTTGCATCGCGGCACATATGGCACAGTAGATGATAGGTTAATATGGTGGTCAGTTTTGTTAAAGACAGAGAGTTAAAAATTATGTGGATTAAAAATCTTTCCTTATCATTTTCTGATCTTGAAAGATTATCTATTATTCTTTGTTTGGCAACAAGCTAAAAGAGCAAGCTGACATACATTATTATAAATCATTAAATCTTTTAATGCGATCAAAAGCTTTCAAATGACTTTAACACTTTATGAGAAACATTTCACTGTATTATCCCATATGACCATAAAACCAGTCTTTGTTTTTTTTTCCAACCAAGCTTATCCATTAAGGTCTTGTTGAAACATAAGTGAAAGTCCCTCGACACAGATTTGCACAAAATTGAAAAAATCATTTTTTGTTTGTTGCATCCCTGTCAACTGCTTATGTCACAATATGACCATAGCTGTTCAATGTTGAAGGTGAGCATACTGGGCTGGAGGTTATAGAACTTTTTTCATGCTCAGCTCAACTGAGCATTAACATTTAACTGCTGAGGCAATGAGGCCATTAACATTTAAATGCTGAAATAGCCCAAATAAATTGATGCCCCCCCCCCAACCGCGCTGCACTGCTTGTGCCTCCAGGCAAAGCTTCTATACTACCGACTGATCATCTAATTACTAGCTAAACACTAAGGTCATAAGAAAACACTCAGATCAGTGCCTTTGTTTACTGCACAGCTGTTCTGCGTCTTTGTTTTCGCACATGCAGATTGTTGATGTTCCCATGCGGCGGCTCAATTCAATTCCAAGATTTTCAGTAGTAGACAGCAGTAATTATCCAATGTTTTATCATAAACAGTATTTGCCACAGAACTCAAAGAATCTGCCTTATCAAAGTTTTTGTGACATGTGCTGATTTGTGTGAAGATGTTGCCTGTTATTTTGAATGTTTTTCTGTGATAAGATGGAATGTTCTGTGATCAGTCAATATTGTTTTGCTAAACCCACATGAAGTTTGTTGTTGGTTGTTTTAAAGGTTTGAGCCACATCATGAGAAAACCAACAATGTAGTTTTTGAACAGGTCTGACACAAGTTGAGTTGTACAAGCACAGAAGATGGCTACAGGAAATTTTAGATTTAGAGAGTATATAGGAATTGTACTATCTGTACTAAACAAAGGCGCTGATCAGCTTTGTAGTTTAACTGCGAAGCTGATACTCTCCTTTGGTTTTGCATATGCAAAATGTTGGTTTTCTCATGATGTGGTTCATTTCACACTGCTTTAAGATAAAAAAAACAATTCCCCTTTAAAGGGAAGCGAAAACCACAAAGAAAGAGCACTAGGTATTTATGTTTTGAATATTCTGTCTTAGACAGTGGGTTGGGTGGTTGATTTTGGGTTTTACATCCCAGCCACAGTGTAAGTCCTAATGCAGATAATGACCTTGGTTTAAAGTCTCATCTGACATCAAACCCAGGATTGAACCTGTGACCTCTGGTTTACAAGGCGAGTGACATTACCACTGCACCATGGACTCCAGGCTTCTTGTCCTAAACAGTGACCTTAAGGGCTAGCTGTGGTTCACTTCATAAAGTATCCAAGATATGTATTATACAGGTCTTATCATTACTATTAAAATACTATGGAAGCATGAACTGTCCCTGCATGGACTTGTTGCATGCTAGTAAGTAAAATAGAGTAGACCAAATCCGAGCCGGGCCGAGGTGAGCCAAGGTTGTGCAGGTTTGGATCTGGGGTTGGATAGGGAAGTGTAGGGTACATGAAAAGAAACAAAACAAAATATTGATCTACAACAGAAGAAACAGTTTTAACTCAAAGTACAGATTTATTTTTCTCAACAATTTGCAGTTTTAATATGAGCCGCATCTGACAAGAGAGAAATGCATTATTGCCAAGGCAAAAAACAAAAGTGCCGATCAGCTGCACAGTCACTGTATATAGCTAATTTGCTTCATGGATACTACAATCCCTGACTTCTTCTTAAACCTGGATTTTCAGCTGAAACTGTATGCAGGCAAGTTTGTGTCAGGCTTGGTTGGGGTCCCCAAAGACCAGTCAGCTCATATGGTTCAGTGCTCAGTAATTTTGTTTTTAAAAGTTGAGTTCTTCAAGTGAGCAGCGTCATGAGAAAACCTACTATGTGGTCTTCAAACAGGCCTGACACAAACCAGCCTGTACAGCCACAGAAAAATAATTAGAAGCTTGAAATTTTGGATTAAGAATAAGAGGGGTTGTACTTATATCTGTGCAGCAAAAACAAAGGTGGTGGTCAGCTGTGCAATCTGCGCCTTTGGTTTGGCATAATATGCAGATTGTTGGCTTTCTGATGCAGCGGCTCAAGTATTAATATGTTGTTCTCCAGAAGTGTTAATAGCCCTCATTGGGGGCCATTAATCATTTTGTACCTTAGTATTATTAAATATGCTAAAGAATTTATTTTTTGAGTAAATATGATAGTTTTACTAATCTATTTCAATGATGCCAACTGAGTTTTCAAGTGCCATTGAATATGACATGCAGTTTTGGCAAAGAGAGCAGTATTGGGGTTTCTCATTGCCTGTCCATAAGAAGTGCATATTTTACAGACATGTGTGTCAATATTTGCATTGCAAATGGGATTTTGAAGAAAAAATATTATAGTACTACTGTTAAATAAAAGTGAAATATTGTCATGAACTTGAGCTTTACCAGGTGTTGTCCTTAAGTATAGATATATCCCACTGATACAATATTCATAAATGGTTCTTTGATTGGTTTGTTGGAACTTTGATAAATCCATGTGTACTGGTATATATACCTCTAAAATGGCTTACCTGATGGCGCTGTCATCAAAACGATGATCAAACACTTTTGAATGGTGTAGTTGATTTGTTTGTTTGCTTGATTTTTTTGCTTTACTTTGTCGTAAACAGCTATGATCATGTCTGGATATTGCCTCCATTTTCTGGGACTCTCCTATATCATTGCCAAAACATGACCATGCAAAATACAAAGACATTTTCAGCTGTAAAAATTGAAAAATTTCAAAAGAAAAATTGAGCCGAAGGCTCACAAGTTGGTCATGGTCCATCGTCTCCGTCGTCGCGTCCGTCCGTCCACAATTTCAAAGATCTTCTCCTGTGAAACCACTTAGCCAATCAAAGCCAAACTTCATGCGGAGCATCCTTAGGAAGGGGTAACAAAAGTTTATATAAATGTTCAAGGTCACATGACCAAGATGGCCACCATGGCTATAAATAGCAAAAACCTTTAAAAATCTTCTTCTCCAGAACCAGAAGACCTATGATTTTGAAACTTTGCATGAAGCATCAGGGAGAGGAGTTCTAAAAGATTTATATAAATCATGACCCTGGGATGATCTTGATCTATTTTACGGCAAGGTCAACTTAGGTCACCCATGCATTTGAATGGGGAAAATTGTCAGAATGTCATTTGAAGGGAAAAACTTGAAGGAAATGGGCAAATAGACTGAAGATTTATTTTCTTAAGAACATTTGAACCCCAGGGGCTGGTCTGCCCCCGCCCTGGGCAATATACATGTATATTACCATAATATTCAAAGACCTTCTTCTCTGAAACCGCTAGGCCGATGAAAGTCAAGCTTCATGTGGAGCATCCATAGGAAGTGGGAACAAAAGTTTATATAAATGGTCAAAGTCACATGACCAAGATGGCTGCCATGGCTATAAATAGCAAAAACCTTTAAAAATCTTCTTCTACAGAACCAGAAGACTTATGATTTTGAAACTTGGCATGAAGCATCATGGAGAGGAGCGTTAAAAAGTTTATATAAATCATGACCCTTGGATGACCTTGACCTATTTTACAACAAGGTCAACATAGGTGGCCAATGCATTTGAATGAGGAAAATTGTCAAAATGTCATTTGAAGAGAAAAACTTGAAGGAAATGGGCAAACGGACTGAAGATTTATGATTCTGAAAAAATTGGACCGCAGGGGCTGGTCTGCCCCCATCCCGGGGCAATATACATGTATATCACCACAATATTCAAAGATCTTCTTCTCTAAAACCGCTTGGCCAATCGAAGTCAAATTTTATATGAAGCATCTATAGGAAGGGGGAACCAATTTGTGCATAAATAATCCAAGTCACATGACCAAGATGGCCGTCATGTCCATATATGATGAAAAACATTCAAAAATCTTCTTCTCCGGAACTGGTGGACCATTTTTAACAAAACTTGGCATGTAGCATTGTGGACTAGAGTATACAATGTATACATAAATTATGACATTGTGATGACCTTGACCTATTTTACAGCAAGGTTAATATAGTTCGTCCATGGCCATAACAGTCAAACAAGATTATTGGTATATATCCCAAGTCTCAGATTAATGTTTACAAGACCATTGGTCCTCTAGTTAAAATTTTTGCTCAAAACATTGATTGTTGGTATAATTATGTTAGAACCACCTTGCTCACTGAAGTTATATCTGCCTCAGCGAGCTGGTTCTAATGAGTACCCACAATCTTAATTTGTCTTAGAGCAAAAATAAGAAAAATGGGTATAATACTCTTGTATACCAGAGTTTTGCTAAATAAAAGATAGGTTTAAGGGGGTATACATTTCACAGACATGTTATCCTAATGTGAAATTCAAATGTTTGAAATTAGTATGTCTTTCTAGCAGCACCATTTTTTAAAGAGTAAAAAGACTACTACAGCAGCATTACATGTAATTGAGATATTTGCCAAGATCTCACAGTACAATTCACTGATTTATTTGAATAGGGTGGAATTCTATTTGATATTAATTAAAACCATACAAGAACAGATCCAAAAGTATGTCATTAAGATTCTTTTGCTTCAAAATTAGATTTTTGAAAGTCTTTTACTATTTCACCTGTCTGCATAGAAATTCAACCTTTCAGTGTAAGTGTCATATTGAAGACTTTGACACTCTAAATTATGTATTTGACCCTATTGAAGAAACAAACTGAAAAACTGAATTTCAAAATTTATAGCTAAAATTATTTCCATTTCAAGCTTCAGTGCAATGCTCTGAAAAGATACTTTGAGATGACTGAAAAATTGTTGTCTGAGACATTTAGAATCAAATGAGCCTTCGTGTGAGACAAGGTCTAACACAAACCAGCCTGTACAGTTACAGAAGCAGGCTAGAAGCTTTAGATTTTAGATTTAAGAAGAAGAGGGATTTACTGTCTGTGTACTATAGCGAAAGCAAAGGCGCTGATCAGCTTAGCGGTACTGCTAAGCTGGTCTGCACCTTTGTTTTCGCATTATGCAGATTGTTGGTTTTCTGATACTGTGGCTCAAATCAAACAAGAAATTTGATTAAATGTTTTAGTGGTGTGGGTAATTTTACATCCTGGTAACCTGAAGCCTAAAGTAAGAATCCAGAAAGCACAAGAATCCATGGAATTACATTTAAAAGACACACCTCAGTAGGTTGGAAAAAAGTACAGTACTAAACAACACATATAATGTTACAACACATTTGAAGAACAAAATGACTAGCTCTTTACCAATGAGGTATCCATCTGGATATCATCATACAATAGTGGCAGGAACAACAGGGAGTTAGACAGAGCTTGAAAACTTGAAGATAAATAAATCACAGCAGACCCATCTTGAAGTGGTCAGTAAAGTAATTACTAGAGGGCTTATACATGTATTGATTTTATGGGGCCCAATCTTTGCCCTTAGTCTGCTGTGATTTAGCAACAAGTATTTGTTTGGTTCTAATACACACTGTCTATACTAAGTTTGTTATCACAGAAAACAACATTATGAAAGTGCTGTGATTAAACAGAAACAAAGACAACAGTAACACTGTAATACCATAGAAAGCTACATAAGGATAACATGTCCGTGAAATGTATACCCCCTTTAACCTCACTGTTATATAGCAAAACTGGTGTATGCAGGGGTATACATATTTTTCTTAATTTTGTTCCAAAACATAGATTGTGGGTACTCGTTAGAACCGCCTGCAATCAATGTTTTGAGCAAAAATAAGAAAAGTACAGTATAAATTGCGCTAACGACCACTTGTATTGGGCGACCACCTACGTTTAACGACCAGTTTCAATTCCTCCCGACGATTTTCACTATATTTTATCATTGGATTAAGCGACTGCCTCGCTTTAGCGACCAACGACCATGTTTTTAACTAAAATTTTGCATTCTTGCGACCATATTTAGAGCCAAAATTTTTATCATTCTCTTGAACGGTAACTTCCTAGAGCGATGTTCACACCTGTTTCAAGGTTATTAACCCTGGCGTAGGTTTTCATTATACTATTGTTAAATTGTTTATTGTATTTATAACAAAGTCACTGATGAGTGGTAACGTAATTGGTCTAATTACCGAAGCATAAATCCTTCTATTGTCTGTCTCCCTCGTCGCAACGGTTGATCAGCACAAGCTCAATACAGTAATTAAAAGAGATTAAGCGTTAAGAGCTTGTGTGATTATTTTTTTGATTCTGCAATGTTCATGAAATCAATGACGTTGATTTGTTTTTTCCGCCATACCGGCAAGAAAACACAAGAATCGATCTCTATTTATCCTTTTCCCTAGTAAATTCGGCGTTTCAGTCCAATATTGTAAGGGAAGCAACTCTTAGACGCTCCATTCCGGCAAATCGTGATACCCCGACTCGTTCTGAATCGAAAGTAGAGTTGATAAATTAGACCAGAAATTGTTCGAAAGGTAGATTAAATTTGCTGCAGTTTCCGATTCTTTTTACGTTTTTTGTTCTTCCATCTCTGTTTTCTTGCGTTCAACGTCAGTTCAGTCGTTCTGAGGGTAGTTGATAGAGCGAGATGCGTCTGTTTGACAGGTCAGTGAGATTTGTCAGGTGTTTCCCCCCGGGATGCTCCCTTGCTTACCCCACCCATATATTGTTTCGTGGATTCGTCTCGATATGTGTGAAAAAAAAATCGACAGGCATAAAAGTGATTCAAAAAATATCCTTGCCCAAGCAAATCACTCCCTTTTGGTTGGAGAACAAAACAATAAAAACGATTAAAGAATCATGGGAAAAAAACCCACAAAAGAATCACACTTCTTGAGAAAAAAAAAAAGAAGGCACATATGGCTCCGAAAAGCATTTCCTAATTAAAAGACCACCTCGAATAAGAGACCATTTTCCATCCTTCCCTTGAGCGGTCTTTTAATACAAGTTCTACTGTATTAAAAAAATCTGATATTTTTACTTTATCAAAAGCGCGAAAATCATACTGTGATGTTTGAAAAGCATGGGAAATCGAGGTATCAAATGCGCGGATGGCCTTTAAGGTAATTAGCCAATAATCCCTCGGGTAACCTATGTTCACATAGGCTTGAGCAGGTACGACCATTATGTTAGCCATATTTTAACATGTTTTTATAGGTTATAGACATTTTTATAGTGGTTTTAAAATGTATTTTATCCAAGAATATTATTTTAACCACCATGGATTTTAAAATTTCTGACACTAATAAAGGAAAGAGAAGCTTGTTACACAATGGTTATAGTTATAGAATTGATGCTGTACTCAAAAGTCGTGATATCTTTGGAGGTGTACGGGGACAACAGACGTTGAATTCAACACTGGCTAACGGAAGAACTATGGTTGAATCTCGCTATCAAAACTTTGATCTTGATAGGGAGATGCAATCATAGCATAGGTTACCGGTACCTAAAAAAATACATGTAAAAGCAAATAATTTCCGAGCTTTTGTCAGTCTTTTTGCCCCGCTTTCATAAAAAAATCTGCGCATTTGATATATTGATCCGTGCTTTCGTAAAACGCCGACCGGTTGAAAAAATCTTTGTATATTGCATGGGCAAGTTTTCATAATGCCAGTGGACCTGACCAGAGACAAAGAGTTTTGTTTGTGCTATTTTTTTTTTTTTTTTTTTTTTTTTTGTACATGTTTATAAACTTATTTTTTCTGGAGGGTAGCCATTAGCCGTAGTATTGACCTCTCCATATGTTTTCAGTATTCTGTCAATCATAAGACGTAATAAGGCTCCTTAGGGGTTTATGGAGGTGCATTTTCATTTCTGTTTCTATACACGATATTGAATTCCCTTTCTTGGGCCTCACACTTCGAGGCTAGACTAGGCTAGTGTATGTTTTGTTGGCCATTTTTTTGTCACTTTCACTTCGATAAATAAATCTTTTTTCTTCACGCTAACAAGATCAGTACATACGGTGCTTATGATAAAATTAAACTGGAGATGTATTGTTTAATAATGTTAACTAGGGTTGCTTAGTTTCAAATAAACTCTCTCGTTGGCCTATTTATCGGTTTTTATCAGAAAACGATCTATATGAAATTATGTTGTTTCCAATACAGTGTTCTCTTTCACGTCTGCTGTACATAGATGATTGACATGCGGTATCACAAGTAACCTGATTGGACCGAAACTGTCCGAAACGAACCGATCCTGTCCGGAACAGACATAGATAATATCAAAGCTACAAAGCTGATCATGGGTCACCACATACCCGGTAGTAGCATGTGAAGAATTTTATGTACACAACAATATTGTGATTTACTTAGAACGCAAGAAAACCGTGCCCGAACCGGATTTCTTACAGTACGGATTTATGCTACATCACACGACGCTGCACAAAAATGTATTGATATTGATCGAACTCTTAAAATGCAACCATTGTAATTTCAAGTGGTGACAAAATATCTAAATTACTGTATTGCAAAAGGTTCACAAAAGATATATCAGATTTTAGGAAAAAAATTGGGGAATTTGGAAACTTTTGATTCATTTCTTTTCTGTTTCAACTATGTGACTTTTTTTTAAGTTTTCACAGAAAACATCAACTTGGAATGTAACATGTCTACAGACATATATTATTTCACATTTTTGGTCACGGAAAATAGAGTATATCTAGGTGAATGTCCGAGATATTTTGCCAGTGTTATTTACAAAACAAACAGCTAAGGCAAAGTCTGGATCACACTACCCCTAACCAAGCCTCATGGATGATAATTTATGTGGTTTCAGTATAACCTCACTTTTAAGATTATACCATTTGGATCACGCGCTAGCAGATTTTTGCTTATGTCACACAACCTTAGATTTAAATTATATTTATAGCACAGGTTTATAAAATTCGAACCATACTGGATTCACACTGTCCTTCCATTATTGCTTGACTATGTGATATTTAGTATTATTCTGATTGGCTCTAGCAAAATCAAACTTTCATCATGTATTTTAAATCTTTGTTTGGAGACTCAGAGAATCTAATCAGATTTATAGGCACAAGCACGCTTTACAACTTTGGGTCACTCAGACAGCAAAAATACATGTTTGAAATTTTGAATAAAATTTCCTTTGCTGATGGAATTTTACATATGTTTGTTTGTTTCTTTTAAGTTTTAAAGGTCAAGTCAACAATATTTCAGACGTGGTGATGAAACCATTCACAGTTTAACACAGCATCTGTTTTATTTGGTATCAAAATGCACTATACGTTACTAAAGGAATCATTCTTCTTGTCAGTGTAGACTTCTATCACAATCTCATATTATTTTAAACTTCCAAATTTCTATGAACCCCTCCATATAGCATGTTACTAAGAACATGCTATAATTTTCTTGTTAAAGCTTATAAGATTTCTGAATAATAGCTTCAAGCTTAGAAGCAGCCTGGGTGATCTTAACTCATAAAAACCTGACATTCTTTTTATGGGACATAGGCAAACAGTATAGCCCCAAATGTGACGCCGCAGAACAGGTGTCCCATCTGGGGCTATCCTGTTTGCTTTAAGGAATTTCATTGAAAAATGAAACAAAAATCTAAAATTAGTCCTGATGCCCCTTACCCTTGCGAAAATTAAACGCGGCTCTGTATAAAAGCTGCAGAAAAGCCGGCTTTTCCGCAGCTTTTCTGCGTTTCTTTTTTAAAGCTGTAGAAAAGGCGCGTTTCTATTTTAGACCTGCGTTTTACCTGCGTTTTTTTCAGTGAGCTGCGGAAAAACTGTACTTTTTTTAAGTGAGCTGCGTTGAAGCTGTATATTTAATTTTGATATCTGAAAAAGCTGCGTCTTTAGGTATAGAAGCTGTAGAAAAGCTGGATATTATTATTTTTTTCGAAACAGGTTAAATCTACAGCTCTTGAAAGCTGTAGAAAAGCTGCGTTTTAGTGAAATTTCAAATCAGACTATTAAAAAACAAAAAGAAGCAGCTTTTCTACAGCTTCTTGAAGCCGCGTATTAAACTTTTCAATAGAGCTTCTGTATACAGCTCTACTTGAAAGCTTTGTAAAAGCTGGCTTTATCCAGCTTTTCTGCATTTATAAATAGGGGCTGTAGAAAAACTTTACTTTTTTAACTTAAGGTGCAGAAAAGGTGTGTCTTTTTCAAATAGCTGTGTTTCTTCATTTATTAGTTGTAGAAAAGCTGGGTAATTCATATTTTTTCAAATTAGAAATGATTTGAACTGAAAATGAATAATACGCAGCTTTTACGCAGAGCTGCGTATTTCTTCAACCATAGTCAGGTCTTATGTAATATTAAGCAGTTTTATCTTGTTGCTATGGCAATTTTACCTGAGGGGGGCATCTGGCAAAGAAATCTGTTTCAAAAACACTTTTGAGCATCATTTATAGGCTGACAATTATAGAGAAAAGGAGTGATTTTTTTAAATTTTATACATACTGTTTGTTATTGCTGTGGATTCTCAGGTAAGAAATTTATTTACTTCAGCTATTTCAGTGAACTTTATTATACATTTTAATTAATAAGACCAAAGAAAAACACACACAGCTTGAAAATGTTTTTTCCCTGCTAAATACACAATCAATTGTATTTGTTGACATTGAATAAATGTGGAGAGAGGGAAATAATATCCTTTTATTCCCAATTTATTCATACATAGTATAGATGTGTTATTCCAGCAGACTATTAACTACAATTAAGGTATGTATCTGAAAAAGTATCCCTTAAGTAATATTTGGCTTCAAACTTCCTAGACATGTCATCCCTCTCTTGCCACTTAACTAGTTCAATAAAGATTAAAATCTTGTACCAAAGGATGCAACACAAGCTCACAAACCTTCTACCACTCACTCTGGCGCTTGCTGCCCTACTTCCAGAAGGTAAGCATGATCCACAAACATAAGCATGATCCAAACATAAAAAATTTACATGTGCTTATTTTGTTTTCTTTTCAAACTTGTGTTTGTCTGTTCTTATTTGCTAGTATGTTTTCTAGTCACCTATCTGATGTTACTTTGTCACATTTTTTTTTTATCTAGTTCTGTTCTTTTTATATTAAAATTCTATTTGATATTGTTTTAAACCTTTTTTGAAATTTTTGTTTGTCTATTCTTATCCAGATATTTTTAAAGACGCAGGTTTATTAAAAGCCGCGTATACGCAGCTATAAAAGCCGCGTTTACGCGGCTGTATTAAAAGCCGCGTATACGCAGCTAAGAAACGCGGCTTTTATAAAAGTCGCGTTTCTCAGCTGCGTATACGCGGCTTTCTGCGTAAAAGCTTCGCAAAAGCTGTAGAAAAGCCGGCGGTATTGGCACCTGCGTAAAAGCCGGCTTTTCTGCAGCTTTCTGCGTTAACGCAGCTAGCTGCGTTTACGCGCCTTTCTGCGTTAAAGCTTCGCAGAAGCTTCGCAAAAGCCGGCTTTTCTACAGCTTTGTCAATAGACCTGTGTAAACGCGGCTTTTCTGCAGCTCTGCGGAAAAGCTAGCTTTTCTACAGCAAATACGCAGGTGCCAATACCGCCGGCTTTTGCGAAGCTTTCCCGAAGCTTTTACAGCTGCGCAAAAGCTGTAGAAAAGCCGGCTTTTTTTCGCAAGGGTAAAATGCAGGACTGGTGGTCTCATACGTTATTAATGGGAAATTAAATGTATACTAATTCTACTGTTTTGCAATGAAATTTCAAAGAAGGATGATTCAGAATTTTAGAGCTTTTTAAATGTGCTATTTTCAAATTTTATATAGAATAAATGGCATATTTATGAGCAGAATTGCCTTTTTTAATTATGATGGAAAAACCAACCAATAAAATGACTTACAAGTTTGTGAGAGCCAGATCAGCTGAACCAGCATTATGAATACATGCCCATACAATATATAGAGAGTTTTTCAGCTGTAAAATATGAAAATTTCATTGGAAAAAATTGATATTTTTAATATTTTTGCTCAAAACATTGATTATTGGTACAGGTCTAAGAACCGCCTTGTCTATCAAAAATAAGGAAAATAGATAATACCTATAAACCCGCTTTACTACATTGTATATAAAAGAGGTATATATTACACAGGCATGTTATACTGATGGCATAAGCTCTGTGCATCTATAGATAGCCTGAGAGTTTTAGCTGCTTTCCAGGTAATATTATAGTAAACTCATGGATCAGGCTGTGGAGACATGCCATGTTGATTTAGGCCATCCCATGTTGCTGTATGTTGACGCCTGTATTTGAGTACATCTGGTAATAGATATTGGGTGGCAACAGGTTTTTATTGTTTTTTTTACAGATTATGATATAAATTTTAATTATGATATAAAATTATAACTTTAATACCCGTTTACTCATTAAAATACTGATTAAATGCAAATTTAGAAACTTGTGAACATGTAAATCAAGAATGAATAATGGTTCAGCCAAGGCAGTAATATAGCCTCAGGAAAACATGGTACCCACACCAACAGATCAACTGGATTACAAGTAGTGCAAGTAAATCCCAATGGAAAGGTCCTCTTAGCTATATGTCATTTTTATCATTTAATAATGTATGAATTACACTCACGGTAAATTAAAAACAACATGTTTCGCGTTTCTCCGCAACCATGGCAAACGCGAAATTTTCATTTCTCGGAGTTTTCATTTCTCGGAGAAACACCGCGAAATAAGCCAGGTAAACAAAATCGTCTGCGCGAAATTCCTCGGTGTTTCTCTGTGAATTTTCTCGGTGTTTCTCCGAGAAAGGTAATTACCTTGATTTGTCGATCAAAGTCAGTTTTGCGGAGTTTCTCGGAGGAATTTTGAAAACGAGTACATGTATGATAATTAGACATTTAAATTTAAGGTTTTACAAGTATGTAACTTACGGATATTACGTATTTCTTTAGATGGCTTATAATCCATATTTAATGTTTTGTTTACATTAAATTTTATAATGACCTTTATCACCTGTGTTTTGTTTCACACCATCTACGATTACCCGATCTTTGATTATAAGAATGGATGCGAAACTCATTTAATATTTAAGGGTGTCATTAGATATTCGTAGCATGAGCATTGTCATTTCCGACAAATAATGAAATAACCACACTTCCAGTGAACATATGGATAATCAGTATCCAGGAAAACATGTCCGTGAAATGTACTCCCCGGTTTCATGTACAAAATCTGGGGTTTGCAGGGGTCATGTATACCTATTGTTCTTATTTTTGATCAACATATTCTGTATGTATTCGGTAGAACCGCCTCGGCGATACGGTGCTAAGGTGTACCCAAAATCAACGTTTTTAGCAAAATTAAAGATGTCAAAAATTTTCCATGAAATGGAAAAAATTCTCTATACATGTACATGTATATTGCATGGGCAAGTTTTCGTAATAATAACATTTGATCGAAGGTATTTAATTCTATACAGTAGCAATGATTTAATAGGCTGTTTGCTTCTATTGCATGCATGTCAGGATAAACACGGGCCACCACAATGACAAGAATATACCGGCCGCAACCTTTTCTTTGCGAAGCAAACACACTATCTGTACGACCACTGCGGACAGTCTTATTAAATTTTCGTACCTTAGTCGTCCGCTAGCATTTCTTGGTAAGCTGTTAACGTACTAACCGTAATCACATATTGAGATTATGGCTCAATATAAATCACAAATGATTTGACCACTCGTAAATGTATACTGGTACGTATTATATCGAACCTACATGTGGTAGGAAGGAATTTTCGTAAAAAAGTTATTCTCCATGAAAAACCACAAAGCCGTATAAATCATGAACTGATGTGATCGCCTAAATTGATACCCTTTCGCCCTAATCCATGCATGGTTTAAGCAACAAAAATAGTCAACAAAACTTACAAAACTTATTGTTGACTTATGTGGTATACTTGTAGAGTGGGGGAGACAGAATCACCAGGAGGTGTGTTTCAGCATGCATGTGTACTTGTTTCGTATTCTCTTATGAACACGAAGATGACACTGCTCCTTCGCATGATTGGAAAACTGTTAGCCGTAAAGTGAAATATTTAATCAAGCAAAAAAAATAATGCCGACCATGAAGCGAACACTGTCATATGACTTCGGCTTTGTAAATCACCTAAACATGAACGAACTTGTCCATGCATTTTTATTGACGAACATGCATCATTAAAAATGAGCCGTCTCATGAGAAAACCAACAATGTGGTTTCCGAATAGGTCCGACACAAACCAGGCTGTTCAAGCACATAAGTTTGCTAGAGGTTGGAAATTTTAGATTTAGAAAGTAGACGAATTGTACTTTCCGTATGGCGTAAACAAGGGCGCTGATCAGCTTCGCAAATACGGCGAAGCTGGTCAGCGCCTTTGGTGTCGCATGTTTTTTCTCATGAGGCGGCTCAAATCATTCTTGAGTCATAAGATTTTAGTTTCCATTCTTATTTTATTTCACGAATTTGAAAGTTATATGGCAAAATTTCTTTATAACATCACAGACAATAATGACAATAATGGCAGAAGCGCTTTCGGAAGGAGAGTTTTTGGAGTCGGAATCTTTTTCTGATTGCGCCTTTTCCTGATCTTTGCCTACTTGTACCTTTTTTCATTCACTTCTAAAGAATTCGATACTGTAAAGTAGCATATATGCATGCACATGTACTTTGAAACAAAAAGTGTTTTGGTCGTTTAGACTAGAGATTGATAATTAATTTGACAGTTTGACCTTAAAAATACATTTACATGTATTTATGTTATTTCTTGTGCAGGATTGCGGTTTGACCTTAAAAATACATTTACATGTATTTATGTTATTTCTTGTGCAGGATTGCGGTTTGTGTGGAGCGTTGTAAATGTACATGTATATTCAGTCGAGAAAATTTTAATTGTATTAATTTTTAGCTCGACTGCACGAAGTGCATAGAGCTATTGCAGTCACCTCGGTCGTCCACGTTCCCGTTCCCGTTCCCGTGCGCGTGCGCGTCACACTTGTGTTAAAGTTTTCTAGAAGTCCATATCTTGACAACCACTCATCAGAAAGCATTCATACTTGGACCATAGATACCCTGTAGGGTTAGCTTTCATTCCATGGCATCGGGCCCCTGGGTCCAGGCCAGGGGGTGGGGCTGGAGGTTAAAATCTAGAACACCTTCAAAAATGACAATTCTTGTGTTAAAGTTTTCTAGAAGTCCATATCTTGACAACCACTCATCAGAAAGCATTGATACTTGGGCCATTGACACCCTGTAGGGTCGGCTTTCATTCCATGGCATCAGATCCCTGGGTCCATGCCAGGGGGTGGGGCTAGAGGTTAAAATCTAGAACACCATTAATAATAATGGCTTTTCTGTGATATAGTATTCTAGAAGTCTATATCTTGAAAACTTTTTATCAGAGGGCTTTCATACTCGGACCATAGGTACCCTGTAGGGTTGAGTTTCATTTAATGGCATCGGGTCTCTCGGTCCATGCCTGGGGGGTGGGGCTAGAGGTTAAAAACTAGAACACTGTCAAAAATAGATGTACTGCTGTGTAACTTTTACAAGGAGTCCATATCTTGACAACAACTTATCATAAAGCATTCATACTTCATACACTTTAGGTTCCATGACATCGGACCTCTGGGTCGGAGTCAGGGGGGCGGGGCTAGAGGTCAAAATCTAGAACTCCCCAATTTTTTTTTCTTTTTATTTCTTAATAGAAACAACTTAGGAAGATGGTTGGTCATTCATCTTTTGACTTTATGACACTGACTTGTGTGTCATGACGGTAAGGGTCGGTTGACCTACTTTCCATGGTTCAGTGATTTTGGCTTATATCTTGACACTCAATTAGTATATTTTCTTACTTCTTTCAGATTATGAGTTAGTACGACCAGGCCTTTGACCCCGATATACTTATAGGTCACTGTGACCTAATTTCACGGTTCAGTGATTTTGCCTTATATCTTGACACTCAATTAGTATATTTTCATACTTTTTTCAGATTATGAGTGAGTATGACCAGACCTTTGACCCCAATATACTTATAGGTCACTGTGACCTAATTTCACGGTTCAGTGATTTTGCCTTATATCTCAGTTCTCAAATGGTTTATGAACAAACTTCTTTCAAAGTATGTTTGCGTATGACAAGACCTTTGACCCTGAATTAGTCCTAGGTCACTGTGACCTAATTTCACGGTTCAGTGATTTTACCTTATATCTTGACACTCATTTAGTATAATTTCATACTTTTTTCAGATTATGAGTGAGTATGACCAGACCTTTGACCCCAGTATACTTATAGGTCACTGTGACCTAATTTCACGGTTCAGTGATTTTGCCTTATATCTCGATACTCAAATGGTTTATGATCAAACTTCTTTCAAAGTATGTTTGCGTATGACAAGACCTTTGACCCTGAAGTAGTCCTAGGTCTCTGTGACCTAATTTCACGGTTCAGTGATTTTGCCTTATATCTTGACACTCAATTAGAATATTTTCATACTTTTTTCAGATTATGAGTGAGTATGACCAGACCTTTGACCCCAATATACTTATAGGTCACTGTGACCTAATTTCACGGTTCAGTGACTTTGCCTTATATCTCGGCACTTAAGTAGTTTATGAACAAACTTCTTTCACACTATGTTTGCGTATGACAAGACCTTTGAACCTAAAGTAGTCCTAGGTCAATATGACCTAATTTCACAGTTCAGTGATTTTCCTTTATATCTCGGCACTCAATTGGTATATGAACATATTTCTTTCACGATATGTATGAGTATGACAAGACCTTTGACCGTAAAGTATTCCTGGGTCACTGTGACCTAATTTCATGGTTCAGTGATTTTGCTTTATATTTCAACACTCAGTTGGTATTTTTCATACTTCTTTCTGATTATGAATGAGTATGACCAGACCTTGAACCCAAACATACTTATAGGTCACTATGACCTAATTTCATGGTTCAGTGATTTTGCTTTATATCTCAACACTGAATGGGTATATGATCAGATTTCTTTCACATTATGAGTAAGTAGACCTTTGAGGCTTTGACCCTGAAATACTTATAGGTCAGTGTGACCTTATTCGGTTCAGTGATTTTGCCTTGTGTCTTGGCACTCAGTTGGTATATGAACACACTTCTTTCACAATATGAGTGAGACCTTTAAATCTTAGGTAGTTATAGTTAACTTTCATGGTTCAGTGATTTTGCCTTATTGCATCAAGGCAAAAAGATGTATGAGCATAATGCTTTGGGTTACTAGTCGGGTTTGGCCTTATGTTTGACAAAGGTCAGAAGCAGTCGAGCACGCTGTCCTGCGACAGCTCTTATTTATTTCGCTCCTTCTATAAATCTCAATGATATTATTAGACAAGAAAAATGCATTATGTGCAACAGACACATTCAGATTAATCATATTTTATTGTGAATAATCAAAAGGATTTCAACATTAGTAAGTCCTCTCCCTAAACATGTACAACTAACGTTATGATACAGTGAGAAGACATAAATGTATTTTCATTAAACAGAATGCAAGAGTTACATAGCAAGATTAGTGGTAATGGCATAGACATTTTCATTTATCATTTGTATGTCAAAAAGTTGACCATTAAGAATTAGAAAATCTACCAGACACATTTGTTTAGGACACTCGCACAGTGCATCAGGTAAGAGGCTGAAATATAATTACTTTTATTTACATGTACATGAATTAGGGAAAATGTTGGTCATTCTTTTTTTATCTTTTACGTATACATCACTATGTATTTTGCCGCCATTTTTGTTACAATACAACATCGATATATAAATGTAGATGTACCAAACATACATACTCATGTATCTGCTGTTCATAGCGTTCGCTAGTTTTTGTTAGTGACGGGTTTGCTTATACGAATGTTGTGCAGCGAGGGGAGATTCATGTTCTTCAGTTTTCTTGGAGGTTGCTGTTGCACCGGTTCTGTATCAGCGTTGCATATAGCCCATTTTGAATGTCAGGACATCCCAAACTTGGATAGAAGTGAAACAAAGTAGTGAAAACATACTGACGTAACCGTGGTTGTGGACTAGGACGTTAGTAACAGCAATATTGCACACTGAATGATTTTTGTATTACTGCACATACATGGAGGCGGAATTTCAAACGCTGATTGTTTCTTTGGTTAGTTCTAATCTAACATGATCGACTGGCTTTCTTATGATATGTTAAAAGCCCGCTTCCACTACCAGGATCCCTACATTCGATGTCCGGCGCTGTAGTATTACGAAAAATGGCTCATGCGATATACAGAGAGCGTCACCCTCGCTAAATATTGCATAAATAAATAAATAAATAAATTAATAAATAAATAAATAAATAAATAAATAATAAGCAAGAAAAGATTTTTTGTGCTGCAAAATTGGATAAATTCATAGTAGGAAATAAATGTTAGTTTCAATATTTATGCTTTAAACATTGATTGTTGGTACAGGTTGGAACCGCCTCGGTGAGACGGTTCTAACAAATACATGTACCCATAAATTATGTTGAGAGCAAAAAATAAGAAAATATGTATAAGCCGGTTCATCCCAATTTTACTTTAATTAACTGAGCCACGGCGTCAGAAAACCGGTCTGCATATTTCCCGACCAGTTCTGACATAAACCAGCTTGTATGTGGATAGAACCTGAAATTTTAGATTTAAGAAGAGGGGGAACAGCACTATCCGAGTAGCGGAAACAAAGGCGCTGATCACTCTTTCCATTTAATATACTTAAAATGATTATAAAAAAAAAATAACTTAAGGCCAAAAAAAAAATATAAATGTTTCTCAGGCCCCGCCGCATCACTTTCAGACCCACCGCATTACCCTTTTTTATTGCTCAAAATAAAAAAAAGTACAGAAACCACCGCATTTGTCTTGAAACCTTCACTCTTGTCACTTTTTTCCGCTCGCGGTTTTCAGAAAAACGACTGCGCATGCAGTCTGCGCATGACGGCTAGTAACACGGTATTCGTTTGACACGGTTCCGGGACATTTCGAGCCTTCACCAAAGGACCAAACTGCTTGGTCATGTGCAGGTACAGTATATGGCAATGTCTGTTAGAGGATTCAATTTTTAGTCAAAAACACATAGGGTCTAGGTAGCAATCCCGCGTTCTATTGTCCATGTACAGTTTACGTACGAACTTTAGTTGGGCTAAATTACATGCGGTCAATATTCTGATGCTTGTTTCAGCTGTTTATATCATAAGGTTTAGGATAGCCACTGAATAATTGTATTAAACATGTAGACACCTGTACTGCTATATAGCCTGGTAAACCAAAATTTCATCCACCCAAATATCGCGACGGCGGCACCAAGGCGCCGTTTTACCCTTGTGTTCCTTTATACTAATTTATTTATGTGCAAGTAAATGGCCGAGTGGTTAAGAGCGCTGATATTTCATTATCGCACTTAACCATTCGATCATCTCACCGCTGTGTCTGGTGTGGGTTCGAGCCCTGCTCTGGCCACATGTGAGACAAGCCAAGTTCTGCTTGCGGGTGTGTCAGGTGGTTTTTCTCGGGGTTCACCCGTTTTCGCCCCACCTACTGATTGACCCGTCTCATATGAGCTGAAATAATCTTGAAAGGGACGTTAAACTGAATAAAAAAAAATCAAAAAAAAAAATCAAAACTCGCGCAGAGGAAAAATGAAATATCGTTTCCCGGGCATTCGCCAAGGCGCAGTTTTCTTACAGTTTCTCTTTAAAGTACTTTAAAAATGAATAAACACATTTGAAACGAAAAATTGTGTTTTTGATAGCCTAATGTGTATGAACCATGTCGTCTGCTAAAAATTTGTGTATACTCGTGAGTGATAATTGTCATCTCACTAATGTTTAGGTGACACAATCCATTGCTCGCGAAGCGTGAATGACACTCAAATTATATTAATCCATAATAGTTTTGAAATTAAGCCGAGCGATACATGTTATCGCACTCGTGACTATGGGATTATTGGTAGACCGTAACGTTACTGTAAACATTGGGTTATTATAGGCTATTGATGACACGTTTGTCATTAATGGTCAATGATTTCGTCAATAATTATTGTGGTCCAAAACGTTAGGACACCTACATTTAATATTCGCGATTGAGAACGGTAATGTCCGGGAAGGTATGTAAAAGTTCATGCTGAAAAACAAATGTGATTTCTTTACTTTCCGGCTGGGAAAATGAGTGTTCTGAGCATCCGCAAGAATCCTTTGTAGAATAATATAATTAGTCATGCCATGTATGTTGTATGTTCGTATAGTGTTCCGCTGCTGACTAATTACCGGCACACCTCGTTTTAACCCCGAGTAAGGGTATTGCAATCACCAGACTCTAATCATCTAATGATAGAACTAAACTGCCCGTCACCAACCACCACCTCAATAATTGTATTCCCATCACTGAAGTTATCTTTTTGGGAGAAGAGATGCCAGTGCTTGCTTTATGAATGATGAGCGCCAAGCTAGCAAGGTATTTTTGGTACCATTTTTAACGTTTTTGGTATCACGCGGCCCGGGATCCAACCCGATACCTCCCGTGCCCGAAGCGAATGCTCTAATCATTTCGCTATCATATGATCACCGATGTGTGATCGGTACAATGTTCAAACTTTCATTCGAGTGAAATTAGAAAATAAGGACAAGAATAGAATGTGTTACTTGCTGACGCAACATACAGTGGATTTCGATTCTTTTCCGACAAGTTATAAAATGTCTTGACAATAATTACTAATTGACGTCGTCATTCGCTATCTCATGGGCCAATGGGCGAAGATTATGACTCGTGTTGAGATGTACTCAGAGAGCGTGATAATCATGATAATTGGGGGGGAACTCGTGCTGACTGATGTTCTCAAATCTATTGTTATCGGATTAAGTGTTAGACCAATAGGTATGATATTCATTTGTTTCCGAATTACTAATGCTCAACCAATTTTGGCAATCACAAATTAGGTGTGAAATATCGATCATAAATTAAACGAGAGTTACCGTACGGTGACTCGGGCATAGATCGCCGGAAGCATATTTGTCTGTTTATCACTCACTCGCCATATCTCCCTACCCCCCACCCCCACCCCGAAAAAAAAAAAAAAAAAAAAAAAAAAAATGCCGCCGCCCGCATTCGTTTTTGTTCAAATAAAAATTAAAATAAAAAACCTGCCGCCTGCATCTGTTTCTTCAAAAAGTGGCCTGAGAAACAATGGTATTATTTTTTTTGGCCTAAGGTAAAGTCGATTTTCATAATCGTGCACATTATTTCTCCGAGAAACACCGCGAATAGGTATATCTGGACTTACCTGTTTTCTCCGGTAAATAAGTGCGGTCGCGGTGAAATTTCGCGGTGTTTCTCGGAGAAATCGGAATACCTGAAACGCGAAATATTTTAATGAAAAGAGAAGTTTACCGTTCTTTCTCCGAGAAAAAAAGCTTAGTGTCCTCCGAGAAACGAGAAATATGTTGTTAAAACTTTACCGGGACTGTATAATTAATTTGTTAAGCTGATCACTCCATTTTACAATATCTTTCTCTGTATTGTATCTCTGTTCTCTCTCTTGCCTATTTGGTGTTTGTGGCATGCCCTGAACACTCTATTTATCTATTTAGCCTTTTTCTATAAATTTGGGTAGACATTAAGAGGCTAACTACAGAGACTGTATATATCCCCATATGAACAGCATCATGAGAAAACCAGATTTTTGCATAATATGCGAAAACACTAAGTGCACAGCTGATCAGGGCCTTTGTTTTTGCTACACAGATAGTACAATGATCCTTTTTCATCTTCAATCCTACCTTAAATTTCAGCCGTCTACCTTCTTCTTTCAAAGTACAGGCCAGTTTGAGTCAGACCTGGTGTGATACCCCGAATTTTCTTGCATGGCTGGTCGTAAAAAAAAACAACAACATAATTATAATATGAGCCACCGTATCAGAAAACCAACATATTGCATATGCGAATACACAGGCGCAGATCAGCTTTGCAAAGCTGATCAGCACCTTTGTTTTTGCTACATAGTACAATTCCTCTACTTTCTATTTCAAAAATTTCCAGCCTCTAGCCATCTTATATGCTTGTATGGGCCGGTTTGTGTCACACCTGTTCAAAAACCACATTGTTTTCTCATGATGCGGCTCAAACTTTTGTTCCAGGAGGTTGGCTGTGATGGTGTTGTTGGTTCCACATTGCGGAGAGATCACTGCGGTGTCTGTGGAGGGGACAATGACTCGTGTAGGATCATTGCCGGGATATACACGAGAACCAATCACCGCTACGGCTACCAGCAGATCACCCAGCTGCCAGCGGGGGCCTGTCACATCAACGTCACAGAGCTGGCTAGGAGTAGGAACTACTTAGGTGGGTTACAGTCTCAAAACGGATAACGACAGTATAGCCTACACATCTTTCTCAATTTTAGCTAAAAAAGTAAGATCTCATTAATATTCATAAATATGCAAATTAAGTAATTAGCATATTGGAACTTTATTTGAAAGAACAATCATTTAGATTCATTTTGGTATCAATATTGTTGTTCTGTGATGAAAAAGAACATAAGATATGAAAAGAACCACTGATTACTCTAAAATGAGCCGCGTCATGAGAAAAAACAGATTTGCATGTACATAACTGCACAGCTGATCAGCGCCTTTGTTTTCGCTACACATATAGTACAGCTCTTCTTCTTAAAATAGGAAATTTCAAAGGTCTAGGTTTTTTTCTGAGACTGTACAGGCCGGTTTGTGTCGGACGTGGTCGGAAACCCCAAAGACTGGTTTTCTCACGTCACAGCTCAAAATTCTAAAATAAGATTAGAAAGCCAAGGAGCTGATACAATTTGATTTGAAAATCCAAACCAGTTAGCACCAGGCAGGCAGGACAAAAATGTCAAATTACATAAATCAAAACTACCGGTATACTTATGAATAGCAAGATGATAGCTATTTCCCAGCAAGGTGTACATCTGGCTAGCTGCAAATAAAAACAAAGATGTGGAATGTAGCTACAAAGAAGTTAAGACAGGCTAAACTGTATGAGCAACATTTCCCATATGCATAAACAAAGGTGCAAATCACCTTCCTAGTTACTGTGAAGCTGATCTGCGCCTTTCTTTTTGCTACACAGATAGTATAATTCCTCTACTTTCTAAATCCAAAATTTCCAGCCTCTAGCCATATTCTATGCGTGTACAGCTTGGTTTGTTTAGGATGTGTTTGAAAACTACATTCTATTTTGGATCTCTCAGGAGCTTCCATTTTAGCTTTTTATTAGCTCGCCTGTATGAAAGTACAGGAAGAGCTATTGCATTCACCCCGACATTGGCGTCGGCGTAACTCAAATGTTAATGTTTTGGGTTAAAGTTTTTATAAGTCTATATCTCTTGAACATGTTGATGGATCAAGTTGATACTTTGCATGTTGGTAGATTGGTCTGAAGTTTTATTATCCATCATGACACACCTAGACGACCTTGAGGTCCATGTCGCAGACTTTGAAATTTTCTATTAAAGGCTTTTTAACTCACCTCAGCCGAAGGCTGACAAGGTGAGCTTATAGGATGGCCATGCTCTGGCGTCCGTCCGTTGTCCGTCATCCACAATTTCAGAGATCTTCTCCTCTGAAACCGCTTGGCCAATCAAAGCCAAACTTCATGTGGAGCATCCTTAGGAAGGGGTACGCAAGTTTATATAAATGGTCCAGGTCACATGACCAAGATGGCTGCCATGGGGTATGGTACCATACATGGGGTATGGAAAAAAACATAAAAAAATCTTCTTCTCTGGAACCAGTGGACCAATTTCAACGAAACTTATTATGCAGCATCAGGGACTCTGGCCCATCATAGTTTATGTAAATCATGACCTTGAGTTGACCTTGACCTATTTTATGGAAGGTCAATTTTAGTTACATAGGCTTTTCAATGGAAAAAAGTGAAAACATTGAATTTTTGCAGGAAGTTTTGTAGCCTGTGACCTGAAAGTTGGTAGATGCAGACAACATGTTGAGTGAGTATTAAAGGTCAAGTTCATTTCATGACCTTGGCCAAAGGTCATTTACAAATTAAATGTCAAACTTAATTTTCTCAGTAAGTGTTTGACAAATCAAAGCTATATTTTATATGTAGTATCCTTGGGATGGGGGAACTAAAGTTTATATTTGGTAGATATAAGGATTTATCTACCCTTAAAAGTGATATTCACCTCGGCCTGCGGCCTTGGTGAATATCACTTTTTCAGGTAGATAAATCCTTGTATCTACCTCATTGAAGTCAATAATTGTATAATATTACTATAATATCCAATGCTCTTCTTCTCTGAAACCGTTTGGCCAATCAAAGCCAAACTTCATGTGAAGCATTCTTAGGAAGGGAGAATGAAAGTTTATATAACTGGTTAAGGTCACATGACCAAGATGGCTGCCATGGCTATAAATAGCAAAAACCTTTAAAAATCTTGCATTTGAATGGAGAAAATTGTCAAAATGTCATTTGAAGGGAAAAACTTTATAGAAAAGGGCAAATGGATTGAAGATTTATGATTCTGAAAAAAAAAATCAAAGCTATATTTTATATGTAGTATCCTTGGGATGGGGGAACTAAAGTTTATATTTGGTAGATATAAGGATTTATCTACCCTTAAAAGTGATATTCACCTCGGCCTGCGGCCTTGGTGAATATCACTTTTTCAGGTAGATAAATCCTTGTATCTACCTCATTGAAGTCAATAATTGTATAATATTACTATAATATCCAGTGCTCTTCTTCTCTGAAACCGTTTGGCCAATCAAAGCCAAACTTCATGTGAAGCATTCTTAGGAAGGGAGAATGAAAGTGTATATAAATGGTTAAGGTCACATGACCAAGATGGCTGCCATGGCTATAAATAGCAAAAACCTTTAAAAATCTTGCATTTGAATGGAGAAAATTGTCAAAATGTCATTTGAAGGGAAAAACTTTATAGAAAAGGGCAAATGGATTGAAGATTTATGATTCTGAAAAAAATGGACACCTGATGGGCAGGTTTGCCCCCACTCCGAGGCAATATAAATGTATATTACCATAATATTCGAAGATCTTCTTCTCTGAAACCGCTTGGCCAAACAAAGCCAAACTTCATGTGGAGAATTCTTAGGAAGGGCGAATGAAAGTTTATATAAAGGGTTAAGGTCACATGACCAAGATGGCTGCCATGGCTATAAATAGCAAAAACCTTTAAAAATCTTCTTCTCTAGAATCAGAAGGCCTATGATTTTGAAACTTGGCATGAAACATCAGTGGGAGGATCTCTAGAAAGTTTATATAAATCATGACCCTGGGATGACCTTGACCTCTTTTATGGCAATGTCATCATAGGTCGCCCATACATTTGAATGGAGAAAATTGTCAAAATGTCATTTGAAGGGAAAAACTTTATAGAAAAGGGCAAATGGACTGAAGATTTATGATTCTGAAAAAAATGGACACCTGAGGGGCAAGTTTGCTCCCACTCAGAGGCAATATACATGTTTGTTATATGACTGAAGAAAATCCTGTCTTCCGATTGGCTCATTCAGTTTTAATAAATCCTAATATTTGCTTGACAACAAGACCAAACTGATGAAAACCGGATCAAACCAGTTCCTCGAGGTTAATTATTTTGACAGTTTTTCTATATTAACTTCCAAAATCTATATTACCCTCCTGAGAACCCATCACCATGAAATCAGCATGGGCTACGTTGACATGATTTGCTGTATGTGTCTAAAACCTGCCAGTTAGCTATAAATAGCCTGAGCTCATTTCAGTTCATGAAATATACATGCTTTCCAGTAACAAACTTTTACAGGTAAACAAAGCACTAGATAATGAGGTGTATTTGGTGATAGTTAAGGGATATTTTTGTTTATTTTTCATAAGAACCTATGTTGTTGGTACCCATTGGAATTGTTTCATTGTGGTGATTTTTATGAGAACCCATAAGATAAGTTTTATTAAGAACAAACAAAATTATTCTTCAATTATAATAAATTGCTCCTCTTTATCTAGCTGTAATGATTTTGTTCATTTATTTATTTTAATGAAAATATAAAATAAACATTAAAACAGTGGAAAAGTCATATAACAAAACAGTTATTGACTTCAATTTCGGTAGATATAAGGATTTATCTACCTTCAAAAGTGATATTCACCTCGGCCTGCGGCCTTGGTGAATATCACTTTCTTAGGTAGATAAATCCTTATATCTACCTCATTGAAGTCAATAATTGTATAATATAACCATAATATTCAAAGGGCTTCTTCTCTGAAACCGCTTGGCCAATCAAACCAAAACTTCATGTGGAGCATTCTTAGGAAGGGAGAATGAAAGTTTATATAAATGGTTAAGGTCACATGACCAAGATGGCCGCCATGGCTATAAATAGCAAAAACTTTAAAAATCTTCTTCTCCAGAACCAGAAGGCCTGTGATTTTGAAACTTGGCATGAAACATCAGGGAGTGGAGCTCTACAAATTTTATATAAATCATGACCTTAGGATGACCTTGACCTCTTTTATGGCAAGGCCAACATAGGTTGCCCATGCATTTGAATGGGGAAAATTAGTAAATTGTAATTAAATGGGGGAAAACTTGCTGGGAGTATGCGAATGGACAGAAGATTTATGTTATTGAAGAAAAAATGTCCTAAGGGGTTGTCTGCCCCTGACCCAGGGCTATATACATGTATATGACCATAATATTCAAATATCTTCTTCTCTGATACTGCTTGGCCAATCAAAGCCAAATTTTATGTGGAGCATCGTTTGGAAAGGAGAATGAAAGTTAATATAAATGGTCAAGGTCACATGACCAAGATGGCCACCATGCCTATAAATAGCAAAAACCTTTATAAATCTTATTGTTCAGAACCAGAAGACTTATATGATTTTGAAACTTTGCTTGAAGCGTCAGTGAATTGAGCTCTACAAAGTTTGTATAAATCATGACCCTGGGATGACCTTGACCTATTTTATGGCAAGGTCAGCTGAGGTTGCATATTACAGATCTCCGGTGAGCGTTTACAGGACCATTGGTCCTCTGGTTTATTAAAGTTTCTATAAGTCTATATGTGCTATATCTCTTGAACATGTTGATGGATCAAGTTGGTACTTTGCATGTTGGTACATATTGGTCTAAAGTTTTACACTGTACCATCATGACTCACCTTGGTGATCTTGAGGTCAAGGTCATGGACTTTGAAATTTTATATTAACAATTTTGCTTAAAGTGTTTAGAACCATATATTGTTTGGACATATAGGTGGATCTGATAGACAGCTGATAGAAATTATTCTTAAGATTTATGCTTTACAATCCTGACCCAGATTGACCTTTAGGTCAAGGTCACAGACTTAGAAATTTTGTGTAAAGTTTCTGGTTAAAGTTTTTATAAGTCATATATATATCTCTTGAATATGTAGATGGACCAAGTTGATACTTTGCATGCTGGTAGATATTGGTCTGAAGTAATAAGCTGAACCATCACAATCCATCTGAGTTACCAAGGTCAAGGTCATGGTTCATAGATTTTAATAGATATAGTGGCAAAGCACAAGTCAGGCGAGCTATGCTGTCCTGCAACAGCTCTTGTTTAGATCTGGGGTCGGCATATTGGCTAGTTTATCTGTGACCTAATCAAAAAGTAAATGAAGGATTTAAAAGACTGACTTTTCAATACCCCCAAATTTGACAGATTGGTGTAAGAACAACTTGTAAATCATTTTGATATGAACAACATCAGGAGAAATCAGGCTTTTTGCATTTATGAAAGTCGCAGATCAGCTCTGTGTCATTGTTTTTTTGCATCATAGATAGAACAATCCCTCTTCTTCTTAACTCCCCAATTTCAAGCTTCTAACATTTTGAATGATGCTACATGCTTTATTTTTTTCAACCTGGTTGTAAACCCTGATGACCATTTTTCTTGTGTCTTGGTACATGTTTAAGTCAGGTATTTAGCTGAGCAAAGACAATCTAATTTTAATTTGAAAAATTCAAGCAGATCAGTTCATTACATTGATACATAGCAACAGGGAAAGTGAGCTTATCTTAACACTGACAGGTTGAAAAATGATGTGTTTTCAAAGAGTTGGGTTGTATAATAATATAGTGATGACACTTCTGTATATCAGACATGGTGTACCCTACTTTTGTTTACCTCTTTTTTCTGCTACATATAAACATTGGGGGTGTGGTGATTCAAATAATGCTACCTTTGCTGTCGTCCAACAAGTTTATAATCCATTACATGCAAAAACTGGCTGTCGTCTTGAGTATATCCACAGTCGTATCATGTCTCGGACTGTAGCAAAATCACTTGTATCGTATTTTCGACCGTCGACCATATACTCCGGACAACAGCAAGGTTTTGCATGTGATGGTATACAAATGTCTCAGACACAGCACAGGTAGCATCCTTTGAATAACCACTGTGATATATTACTTGACGGAAAAATCAATATGATATACAGTATATAATGACCATGGGTTTGGCAAAGCTCTGTTAGCCAGTGTTTATGTATATGGTTCTGATGACCTTGACCTAATTGTTAAGGTCAGCATACTACTAAAGCTTTAAAATACAATTGTTGGCAGCCCAGTGAAAGAGAGAAATAGATTTTAAGAGATGAATAGTTTTTGTATGACTATGACCTATATTTCAAGGTCACATTTCTTTAAAATATATACAATTAGCTTTTTTTTTTTTCTGGCAAGATGACTTCTGAACCTTATGATTGATTTTGAGCAGCTTGCACATGGAGCAAATAAAGTGTGGATTCCCTTTTGTTGATAATGACCTACATCAAAGAAGCTGTCTGCTTCACCGTATATTCCCATGCTTCCTACGCAACAACACATGACAAAATGGAGTGGGATGATTGGAAGCATGATTGGTTGGGCAACAGCACATGACATGATGGAGTGGGATGATTGGAAGCTTGATTGGTTGGGCAACAACACATGACACAATGGAGTGGGATGATTGGAAGCCTGATTGGTTGGGCAACAACACATGACACAATAAAGTGGGATGATTGGAAGCCTGATTGGTTGGGCAACAACACATGACACAATGGAGTGGGATGATTGGAAGCCTGATTGGTTGGTTGGGCAACAACACATATCACAATGGAGTGGGATGATTGGAAGCCTGATTTGTTGGTTGGGCAACAACACATGACACAATGGAGTGGGATGATTGGAAGCCTGGTTGGTTGGGCAACAACACATGACACAATGGAGTGGGATGATTGGAAGCCTGATTGGTTGGGCAACAACACATGACACAATGGAGTGGAATGATTTGAAGCCTGATTGGTTGGGCAACAACACATGACACAATGGAGTGGGATGATTGGAAACCTGATTGGTTGGGCAACAGCACATGACACGATGGAGTGGGATGATTAGAAGCCTGATTGGTTGGGCAACAGCACATGACACAATGGAGTGGGACGATTGGAAGCCTGATTGGTTGGGCAACAACACATGACACAATGGAGTGGGATGATTGGAAGCCTGATTGGTTGGGCAACAACACTTGACACAATGTAGTGGGACGATTGGAAGCCTGACTGGTTGGGCAACAACACATGACACAGTGGAGTGGGATGATTGGAAGCCTGGTTGGTTGGGTAACACCACATGACACAACGGAGTGGGATGATTGGAAGCCTGGTTGGTTGGGCAACAACACATGACACAATGGAGTGGGATGATTGGAAGCCTGATTGGTTGGGCTACAACACATGACACAATGGAGTGGAATGATTGGAAGCCTGATTGGTTGGGCAACAACACATGACACAATGGAGTGGGATGATTGGAAGCCTGATTGGTTGGGCAACAACACATGACACAATGGAGTGGGATGATTGGAAGCCTGATTGGTTGGGCAACAACACATGACATGATGGAGTGGGATGATTGGAAGCCTGATTGGTTGGACAACACATGACACAATGGAGTGGGACGATTGGAAGCCTGATTGGTTGGGCAACAACACATGACACAATGGAGTGGGATGATTGGAAGCGTAGTTGGTTGGGCAACAATACATGGCACAATGGAGTGGAATGATTGGAAGCCTGGTTGGTTGGGCAACAACACATGACACAATGGAGTGGGATGATTAGAAGCCTGATTGGTTGGGCAACAACACATGACACAGTGGAGTGGGATGATTGGAAGCCTGGTTGGTTGGGCAACAACACATGACACAATGGAGTGGGATGATTGGAAGCCTGGTTGGTTGGGCAACAACACATGACACAGTGGAGTGGGATGATTGGAAGCCTGATTGGTTGGGCAACAACACATGACACAATGGAGTGGGATGATTGGAAGTCTGATTGGTTGGGTAACATGGACAAGTTCATTGTCTTGCTGTAGGCTACAGGCAAATGGATTCCAATCACTGCTCTCCATTTTGTCAGGGGCTGTGATATGTTTCATCAATCTGGCTGTAAGAAATAATTTAATTGTATCATGGGTATAGAGGGTGTAATTAGAATTCTAAAGTTTAATACAAAATTAAATTGTCACTGTCAGCAACACTATGACCTGCAGCATAGTACTTTTTTTGAGAAAGCTCAAGTTTCTACATATTTTGGTGATCCATTGTTACTATGGTATGTCATTTGAGCCAAACATGAGAAAAGCTTTTTTTTGCATATGCGAAAACAAAGGCACAGCATCGGCTGTGCAGATACTATACTGCTGACCTGTGTCTTTCTTTTTGGTTCCCAGATGGTACAACTACTCTTATTCTTAAAAGAAAAAAATCAATCTTCTAGCCTTCTTCTGTGACTGTACAGACTGGTTTATGTCAGACCTGGTCAGAAACCCCCAAAACTGGTTTTCTTGTGCTATGGATCATTTTACTTTTAATTGAAAAGTGTTAACAAATCTTAGTTACTTTTGACTGTATAACCTTAAAAATTGCAATAAAACTATTGTGTAAAATGATTCCATTAACACTCATAAGGTTACCTGTAGGTTGGAGTCCGGTGAGCCTCTGCCCATTGGGACCTAAAGAATTAGCCCGAGAGCCAGCAATATGTTTATTCATGATACAAATATGATAATTTGCAAATGTTACCATGATATAAAATGGGTATATCTTTGCTTTAATTTGATACAATATTCAATGGTTTAGGACAAGCAATTGCTGAGATATGATTGATCTTGTATGTATATCCCCATTTCTGCGCTATTTTAAAAGGGGGTCATGCCGGGGGTATTCGTCCGCAAATTGCCAAGTTGTGTACCGTCAGATTTTTCTAAGACTTTGATTTTTGAATTCAGCATATCTTTCTGCTTCAGAACATGCCTTCAAACCTTTTGGCCTCAACATGAATAAACATATTGCTGGCTCTCGGGCTAAATTAAATGGGCTGCTTGTGCAAAAGCTTATAAGCCACTTACTGACCATCTGATTACTGGTTAACCGCTCTGGTATATGAGCATGCCCAGGAAAAGAAGTTCAAGTCAAACCATTCATACCTATATATAAGCCTTTGTGGCTTAGTTGGGTGGTTATATTTCAAGCAATTTTTTTAATGCCATGGCATCCTAATTTTATAAAAGCCCCATAAAATTGAGGCAATGTCCTGACATGATCTTAGCTTTTGACTGTGATGTCAAGCATCAATTCAAACAAACAAACAAACAAACAAACAAGTTCTGCTTGTGAATGTGCCAAGTAGTAGTATAATATAGTATTTTTCCAGGCTACTCCCATATTTCTCCCATCTACTGATTGGGCAATCTCACATGAGTAGAACAGTCTTGAAAGGGACATAAAACTCAACTTAATAAAAATGCATATCTATAGAACTAGAGAAAATCTACCAGTACTCCAATACTTGGGCTTTCCATCATCATTGTCCATCTGTCAACAATTTTCAAGGCTCCTAATTGTTGCTAACTAAAAAAAAAAAAAAAAAAAAAAAAGAGCCGCGTCAATGAGAAAACAAATATTTTGCATATGTGAAAACAAAAAGCACAGTTCAGCTGATCATCGCCTTTGTTTTCGCTACACAGATAGTACAATTGTTTTCGCTACACAGATAGTACAATTCCTCTTCTTCCTAAATCCAAAATTTCAAGCTTTTATCTATGTTCTGTAGCTGCACAGGCTGGTTTATGTCAGACCTAGTCGGAAATTGGGAAGACCGTTTTTCTCGCGTCATGACTCATAGTCATATGTCCTACTTGTATTATATAAGTTGTGATATCCTTACCATATTGACATAGCAAGTGTGACTGCTCATTTATTTGTCTGGCTGTCACTCAGTAGCAGGGCCAACAGGTCAAGGAAATGGAATTAATATGTAGAAAGTCTTGTGATAATGAATTTTCAGAAAAATTCAATTTTGGGTTGAGATCCAGTGATTTCACATGAACCACTTCATAAAAAAATAGTTGGCGGCACCCGTTGCCGAGCGGTTAAGAGCACTATTTCTTAATCACTCGATCATCTCACCACTGTGTCTGGTGTGGGTTTGAGCCCTGCTCTGGCCACATGTGAGACAAGCCAAGTTCTGCTTGATGGTGTGCCAGGTGGTTTCTCTCCCGTTTTCGCCCACCTATTGATTGGCCCGTCTCATATGAGATGAAATAATCTTGAAAGGGACGTAAAACTGAATAAAAAAAAAAGTTATGTTGATTTTTAGCTCACCTGAGCCGAAGGCTCACAGGTGAGCTTATAGTATACCCATGCTGCGCCATCGGTAGTCATCGTCGTCGTTCACACTTTTCAAACGTCTTCTTCTCTGAAACCCCTGGGCCAATCAAAGCCAAACTTCATGTGGAGCATCCTTAGGAAGGGGGAACACAAAGTTATATGAATTATCTAGGTCACATGACCAAGATGGCTGCCATGGCTATAGATAGTAAAAACATTTAAAAATCTTTTCCTCCAGAACCAGAAGGCCTATGATCTTGAAACTTGGCATGTAGCATTTAGGATTCAAGCTCTACAAAATTCATATAAGTCATGGCCCTGGGATGACCTTGACCTGTTTTACGGCAAGGTCAATTTAGTCGCCCATTCATTTGAATGGGGAAAATTAGTAAAATGTGATTTGATGGGCAAGACTTGCAGGAAATGGGTAACTGGACAGACTTAATGTAAATAAATAAAAGAATTTGGTCCCCAGGGGGTTGTCTGCCCCTGCCCGGGGGCTATATACAGTGGTGTTATGGCTAAAAACCCAAATTAGCCGTTTTAACGGCTAATTTGTTATCGGCTAATTGTAAAATTTCGCGGCGAAATTGTGTGAATAATAAAAGTCAGCGCGGAATTTCGCGGCGAAACACGGCGAAAAAGTATACCTGTCATTACGCATAAAAAATCAATTAACCGGGGTTTCGCGGTGTTTCGCGGCGAAAAAGATGACAGTCACAATTTTTTTTTGTTTAAATTTAATTTTAATTTGGATGTTTTTATATCATTTTGAAGTCGTATCAATATTTTGTTTTCGTTTCAATTTTGTATAATTATCGTTTTAGTCCCGACAGTCACAAAAAATATTGTTTAAGTTTCATTTTAATTTGTATGCATTTATTTCTTTTCAGGTCGTATAAATATTTGTTTTCTTTTCAATTTTGTATGATTATCGTTTACGTTACGTGTTTTATTTGTGTCTTTACTGCTTTGAATTCGAAGTTTCTGAGACCCTATTTATCGGCTTGATTTTCATGCTTCTTTTTCAGATTAATCAGACTTACTCGATAATATTACATCCTATTATCTAGCTTAATTAACAGAACAAAAGCTTATAGCGGTGTCAGCAATTTTCATGGGATGATTGCCCACAATTTGTTTGTATTGAGGCTGAATTTCCCAGTCACCATTTTTCAGTCATGTCTGGACGGAGCTACCGTTTCCTGGGTATTAAGTAGTACTGTGGGTAGTTAATGTGCCTTACTCAATGACACAACACGGTGTCGCCAGTGCGGATCGAACTCATGCCCTCTCGATTCGGAGTCTGATGCAACTATGCCACCGCGATCCCAACCCACAGATCTATACAAGTCTTTGGATTCAACATGATGAAGCAATCGGATTCAACTCTTCTTTAGACAATTAATCGCCTGTGGTAATGACACTGCTAAAAGCATCAGTGAATTTTCGATTACGTCAAGTGGACGCCGTTTCGTTGAAATCAATTTAGTCGAAACGACATTTGGTCGAATACGACCTTCACCTGGTCGATACGATATTCGGTCGAATACGAGCAGTACAGGAACGTACATGTACAAAGGTACAAGTAGGCAAAGATCAGGAAAAGGCGCAATCAGAAAGAGATTCCCACTCCAAAAACCGAGGTGGGAAAAAACCAAACCAACAATCAGGCACTTATACCATGAAACACATCGTAAGCCGAATGAGCTTATTTTCCCAATAGGTGGCCACTCAGTTACCTTAACTTAACCAAAAATATGAAAACATACATAAGGCGCCAACAGCACGAAACAAAAAAAAAAAAACAAAAAAAAAAACAAAAAAAAGTTTAAACACCAAGACATAAAACAAAAAGAACCACCACAAAAGTACCGCCTTGGAACGATCAGTAACACAAAGTTACTGGCGGGCTTAAACCGGTTTTACAGGATCCTAACCTCACCCTCAGCTTCTGCAGTGGTTCATAACATTTAGTAAGTTCTTCGGTCCTCGTGGTGAATCTCTAACTAGTCAATGAATCATCATGAACAAACAAATAAATCATGATAAACATCCTGATGAATCAAAAACAAGGACTCACAGATTGAGTAAGCTGCCCGACGATGGAGATCCCTGGACGCCGAATAACCTACTAACCTACTAACTCCGGAGCAAAAGAAAAACACCAGTTGGACCCCGGTGGACCAAGCAACAGACAAGGAGCTCCGGCCCCAACCAACTAAAATGAATAGCTTTAAGTCGGGGCCATCATAGAGTCTGACGCCCGACCCACCGGCGTGGAATTAAAGAAGGCAGCATAGTTATCAACCATGATTGGGTTAAAAACTAAGCATGCAGACTGTTGCATAACATTCAAGTTATAACCTATACGTCTGTAACGTGTTATGATTTTTCTGAACTGAAAAGAAAAATCATTAATTCCTATAAGTTTCTTAAATTTGTAAACTAAGTCACCATAAAATTCAGGTTCCGAAAGGCCCTCACTTAAAAGCGTCTTTAATCCAACATTATATTTGGAAATCAATTCATAGTGTCTACGATAAAATTTAGAAAAGGTATTTCGAAGTTTATGATACCGATAGCTCTGTTGAAGAAGTTTTGCCGTTAAACATTTATTTCGAGCGTTGAAGTCTGTAACATGATTGCAGACTCTAGCAAACCTAATAAGTTGCGAAATGTAAACACCATAAGAAGCACGATGAGGAACGTCACCATCCAAAAAAGGAAACTTTACTATATCAAAATCAAAGTCATTGCGCTTATCATAAATTTTAGAAGAAACAAATCCATTTGCAACAGAAAGATGTAGATCTAAAAAGGGGGCTTCGGTATCTGAGATATTGGCTTTGTTCAACTGAAGTTCAGGTGTCGGAAAACTGTGTCGGAATTGTCAAGAACTGACGCGGTTCTTTTGCTAACCGTTTCGAGTTAAACAGCGTGTTGTGTGCCTTCTAAAATCCACATGTACCGATGGCTTGGAACACGTACATGCATGTCCAATGTCAAAATCTCATTGTATATAAGACACAATACCCTAGAAAAAAGGAGGATACTGTGTTTAAAACAAAGTATTGTAGTTCATACTTGTACACTAATTTTGTGTAAGAAATGGGTCATATGAAGTTTTCAGTTTATTTCGGAACACATATATACAGTAAGGGCCACGAGTACGCACCGTGGCAATATGAGCACATGCCGCATAAATCGATGGTGAATAGATTAATTAGAACAGAGCGCAGAAGCCTAGTGGTGGATTGTATGAATTGACCGGAAACAAAATGCCCTGTGTTTGATTCCTATATTCGTTGGGTTTCGTACTTGTGCAAAACCGGTTAACATGTATTACCCTGAAAGTGTTGTCGCCATGGGACTCAGACATTGTTGACTGTTAAACTGAACTCAGGATGTACTTCTACAAGGCAAGTTCAATGTATAAATCGATATGATTGCGATTAGTCTTGTGCTGGCATTCATAGAGGGTGATCAGAGTGGTAACCAGCAAGCCCAGATGTCAAAATGTGTCTTTTTGTTTTGTCGTTTTTACATGGTTGATCTCAAATTAGATATCGTAGTTCACACCTTAAACGCTATAATGTGAAGAAAAAGGAATCTAACTGTTAATTGAGCAATACCCTTTAGACAATGTTTGTGCTATAAAACAAGGCACAAAGTTAGATGGACCCTGCCCATTGGGACCTAAAGTAACATATGGGCTGTTTGTGCCTCCAGGCAAAGCTTATACACTATCGACTGATCATCTGATTACTGGGTTCACCGCTCAGGTCGGTGCCTGCGTAGGAAAAATGGTTTCAAGTCAAACCATCCGTACATATAAGCAGTATTGGCTTAGAGGGATGGTTATATTTCAAACACTTGTTGGATATCATGGCGCCCTATAAAATGGAGGCAACGTCCCAACATGACCATTGCTGTTGATTTGGACGTAAAGCTTCTATTCAAACAAACGAGCTGGCTCATTACGTTATAAATATTTTCGTTTCCGTGATTTCGCTATCGTGCCATGTAATACCAATGGAAAAGTCACATAATGCACGTTTTTCATTACTATACATGCATAATTTTACATACTATTAATGTGCACGTTAATCACGATCTATACTAAGAACAGATGAATCATAGTGTGGTCATTAAATTAAAAATAAATAATTTTATGTTGACATTTACAGTTATTTCGCCGTGTTTTGCGGCGAAATAGGAAATTTAAACTTACCTGTTGTAAAAGTTAAAAAACGAATTTCGCCGTGAAACACGGCGAAATTTCACCGCGAAAATCGGATTTTCGCGTCGAAAAAATTAACCGATTAAGCGTTTAAATTTTCCCTTGGCCGGTGAAATTTCGCCGTGGTTTCGCCGCGAAAAGCGCGAACTGTGCAAAAATGGGTTTTTAGCCATAACACCACTGTAAATGTGTATGACCATAATATTTAAACATCTTCTTCTCTGAAACCGCTTGGCCAATCAAAGCCAAACTTTATGTGGAGCATCCTTAGGAAGAGGGAATGAAAGTTTGTATAAATGGTCAAGGTCACATGACCAAGATGGCCGCCATGGCTATAAATAGCAAAAAAATTTAAAAATCTTCTTCTCCAGAACCTGAAGGCCTATGATTTTGAAACTTGGTATGAAGCATCTGGGAATGGAGTTCTACAAAGTTTATATAAATCATGACCTTTGGATGACCTTGACCTATTTTACGGCAAGGTCCACTTAATAGGTTGCCCATGCATTTGAATGGGGAAAAATAGGATAATGTCATTTAATGGCAGAAAACTTGCTAGGAATGAGCAAATGGACAGAAGATTTATGCTTATGAAAATATTTTAGGCCCAGGGGGTCGTCTGCCCCTGCCCCGGAGCTATTTACATGTATGTGACCATAATATTCAAACAGCTTCTTCTCTGAAAGCGCTTGGTCAATCAAAGCCAAACTTTATGTGGAGCATCCTTAAGAAGGGGGAACGAAATTTATATAAATGGTCAAGGTCACATGACCAAGATGGCAACCATAGCTATAAATAACATACACCTTTAAAACTCTTCTTCTTCAGAACCAGATCTCTTCTTCTTCAGAACCAGAAAGCCTATGATTTTGAAACTTGGCATGAAGCCACTGGGAATGGGGATCTACTTAGTTTGTAAAAATCATGACCCTAGGATGACCTTGACCTGTTTTATAGAGTCAAATTAGGTCCACCATGCATTTGAATGGGCAAATGGACATAAGATTTATGTGTATGAAAATATTTTGGCCTCAGGGGGTTGTCTGACCCTGCCCAGGTGCTGCATATATGTATATGACCAAAATATTCAAATATCTTCTTTCTGGAAATGGCTTTGCCAATCAAAGACAAACTTTATGTGGAGCAAAATTAGGAAGTGGGAATGAAGCTTTGCATAAATAGTCAAGGTCTCATGACCAAGATTGCCATCATAGCTATAAATAACAGAAACCTTTTTGACCAAGACCTTCACGTCCATCAAGACCTGGCTTGTCCTTACTACATTCCTCCCATGTCCTACAAGACCGTACCACGCCCTTATGGCGATCTTTACTTTTTTAGGACATAGTAAGGATGTGGTGAGCATGTGGTCCAGTGTAGACGTAACATCAGGAAGGATGAATGAAAGTTTATATAAATGGTCAAAGTCACATGACCAAGATGGCCCACATGGCTATAAATAGCAAAAACCTTTAAAAATTTTCTTCTCCAGAACCAGAAGGCCTATCATTTTGAAACTTGGCATGAAGCATCAGGGAGAAGAGCTCTACAAAGTTTATATAAAACATGACCTTGGGACGACATTGACCTATTTTATGTCAAAGCCAACATAGGTTGCCCATGCATTTGAATGTGGAAATGAGTAAAATGTAATTAAATGGGGGGAAACTTGTTGGGAGTATGCAAATGGACAGACGATTTATGTTTATGGAAAAAAATGTCCTCAGGGGATTGTTTGCCCCCGCCCTTGGGTTATATACATGTATATGACCATGATATTCAAACATCTTCTTCTCTGAAACCGCTTGGCCAATCAAAGCCGAAACTTTATGTGGAGAATCGTTAGGAAAGGGGAATGAAAGTTAATATAAATGGTCAAGGTCACATGACCAAGATGGCCACCATGGCTATAAATAGCAAAAACCTTTATAAATCTTATTCTACAGAACCAGAAGATCTATGATTTTGAAAGTTTGCCTGAAGCATCAGTGAATAGAGTTCTACAAAGTTTGTATAATCATGACCCTGGATGACCTTGACCTATTTTATGGCAAGGTCAGCTGAGGTCTCTTATCCCAGATCTCAGGTGAGCATTAAACAGTGGTCCTCTGGGTTTTTTATTATACAGAAACTAATAAAGGCACAGATTTTTGACATGAGATGAGCTGCATTATGAGAAAACTAACAATTCTGAAGGCTCACAGGTGAGCTTATAGGATCGCCATGCTCCGTCGTCCATCGTTGTTGTCGTCGTCGTTGTTGTCCACAATGTTCAAACATCTTCTTCTCTGAAACCACTGGGCCAATCAAAGCCAAACTACATATGGAGCATCCTTAGGAAGGGGGAACGAAAGTTTATATAACTGGTCTAGGTCACATGACCAAGATGGCCACCATGGCTATAAATAGCAAAAACATTTAAAAATCTTCTTCTCCAGAACCAGAAGGCCTATGATTTTGAAACTTGGCATGAAGCATCAGGCAGTGGAGCTCTACAAAGTTTGTATAAATCATGACCCTGGGATGACCTTGACCTATTTATGTCAAGGTCAACTTAGGTCGCCCATGCATTTGAATGGGGAAAAAATAGGAAATGCTGCCATTAAATGGTAAAATCTTGCTAGGAATGAACAAATGGACAGAAGATTTATGTTTATGAAAATATTTTGGGCCAAAGGGGTTGTCTGCCCCTGCCTCGGGACTATATACATGTATATGACCATAATATTCAAACATCTTCTCTGAAACCCCTTGGCCAATCAAAGCCAAACTTTATGTGGAACATCCTTAGGAAGAGGAAATGAAAGTTTGTATAAATGGTCATGGTCACATGACCAAGATGGCCACCATGGCTATAAATAGCAAAAACCTTTAAAAATCTTCTTCTCCAGAACCAGAAGGCCTATGATTTTGAAACTTGGCATAAAGCATCAGGTAGAATAGAGTTCTACAAAATTTGCATAAATCTTGATCCTTGAGTGACCTTGACCTTTTTTACGACAAGGTCAACTTAGGTCGCCCATGTATTTGAATGGGGACTTTTTTTTCAAATGTCATTTGAAGGGCAAAACTTGCAGTTAATTGGCAAATGGACTGAATTGTTATGATTTGAAAAAGAGATTGACTCCAGAGGTTATTCTGCCTCTGCCCCGGGGTTATATACATGCATATTACCATTCTAGGCAACAAGTAGGTATATATCTCAGGTCTCAGGTGAGCGTTTACAGGACCATTGGTCCTCTGGTTGAACAGATCCGACACAAACGTAGCTGTACAAGCACAGGAGATGGCTACAGGCTTGCAATTTTGGATTTATAAGATCGAGAAATGGTACTATTCATGAAGCAAAAACAAAAGCGCTCACAGATCAAGGGAGCTGATCTGGGTCTTTGTTTTCGCATATGCAAAATGTTATTTTTTTCACTTTTTATCTATTTGTTTTACTCAGCTGTTAATCAGTAGAAAAAATGATCATTGTGATAATGATTTTATTAAAGCCTGTTCATATTGGATCACATTCTCACCACGACCTTACCATGTCCTAAAAAAAGAATGTAGGTAAGGACGTGGTACGGTCTTCCAACTATGTCCTTACCACATCCTTACTACATCCTTACTGCATTCTAATTCCACCCTGTCCTCGCCACATTTCTTTTGAGCATGTTCAAAATTTGACCAAGACCTCAATGTTCATCAAAAACTTGCTACCTCCTTACTACGTTCCTATCACTTCACATTGCGAGGAAGGGATGGAATTAGAGTGCAGTAAGGACATAGTAAGAACTTGGTAAGGATGTTGTAAGAACTTGAAGGACGTAGAAAGAACGTAGCACAAACATCTTCATGGGCATGGGATAGGAACCTGTTGCAGACCATCAAGACCTCACTAAGTCTTCCTCTTCACTATGTCTGCGCTACGTCCATCAGGTTCTCGATGAGACCATACCATGCTTCTCGTACATCCATATCACATCCTAGAAGTTCCCATCATATCCTCAGTAGGTTCTTGGCACTCATACCAGGTTTTTAGCTCACCTGAGCCGAAGGCTTACAAGGTGAGATTATAGTATGGTAGTCGAGCCGTCGTGCGTCCGTCTGTCGGTGCGTCAGTGCGTGTGTTCATACTTTCAATCTTGAATATCTCTGAGACTAGCTGGCCGATTGCAGTCAGATTTTACATGAAGCAGCAATGGGGTGGGGGATTGCCTGCCATAAGTTTTTAAGCAGATCGGATTGGAACTCTGGTTTCCATAGCAACAGATAGCTACTATTGAGTTATAATGGGGAAAATGTTGTGGCCACTCTAGCAACTTCATTTTTGATTGGATCTCCTTCATTCTTGGGAATAACAAGGACAACCGTAATATCTCGGATAAGTTTGAATTTTGGCCAGGTTTGACCTCAGATTGCGGAGTTAGCTGCCCTTGAGCTTCTGGAAAAATCCCCATAGACTTATAATGGGAAAAATGTTGTGGCCACTCTAGCGCCTTTATTTTTCATTGGATCTACTTCATTCTTGCAGGTAAATAGGACAGCTATAATATCTCGGATGGGTTCGAATTTCAGCCAGATCCGACCTCTGACTGTGGAGTTAGCTGCCCTTGAGTGTTTGAAAAATCATTATTTTGTGTTGTGGCCACTCCAGCGCCTTCAATTTTGATCAGATCTTCTTCATACAAGATCAAGGATAACAAGGATAGCCAAAGTAACAAGGATAGCCATAACATCTCAGATGAGTTCGAATTTCAGCCAGATTCAACCCTTGACTGCAGAGTTAACTGCCCTTGACTGTGAAAAATCAATATTTAGTGTTGTGGCCACTCTAGCGCCTTCATTTTTATTCGGATCTTCTTTATTCTTGGAAGTAACAAGGATATTGATAGCATCTCAGATGAGTTGGAATGTCGACCATATCCGACTTCTCACTGCGGAGTTATCTGCCCTTGAGTGTTTGAAAAATCAATATTTCGTGTTGTGGCCACTCTAGCGCCTTCAATTTTAATCGGATCTTCTTCATACTTGGAAGTAACAAGGATAGCCATAACATCTCGGATAACTTTAAATTTCAGCCAGATCCAACTCTTGACTGCAGAGTTATCTGCCCTTGACTGTGTGAAAAATCAATATTTAGTGTTGTGGCCACTCTTGCGCCTTCAGTTTTATTCGGATGTTCTTTATTCTTGGAAGTAACAAGGACATCCATAACATCTCTGATGAGTCAAATTTCAACCAGATCTGACCTCTGACTGCAGAGTTATCTGCCCTTGAGTGTTTGAAAAATCAGTATTTTGTGTTGTGGCCACTCTAGCATCTATGTTTTTCAGTGGATCTTCTTCATTTTTGCAGGTAACAAGGATAACTACAATATCTCGGATGAATTTCGACCAGATCCGACCTCTGACTGCTGAGTTATCTGCCCTTGAGTGTTTGATAAATCAATATTTTGTGTTGTGGCTACTCTAGTATCTTTGTTTTTCAGTGGATCTTCTTCATTCTTGCAGGTAACAAGAATAATAAAAATGTCTTGGATGAGTTCGAATTTTGGCCAGATCCGACCTCTGACTGTGGAGTTAGCTGCCCCTTAGTGTTTGAAAAATCAATATTTTGTATTGTTGCCACTCTAGCGCCTTCAATTTTGATCAGATCTTTTTCATTCTTGGAAGAAACAAGGATAACCATAACATCTTGGATGGGTTCGAATTTGAGCCAGATTAGACGCTGGACTGCAGAGTTAGCTGCCCTTGAATGTTTGAAAAATCAATTTTAAGTGTTGTGGCAACTCCAGCATCTTCAATTTTGATCAGGTCTTCAAAAAAAAACAAAAAACAAAAAAAACAAAAACAACAAAAAAAACAACCACTTTGTCCAGTGACTGTACTTGTTGACTCTCAGGTGAGCCATCGTTGCCCTTGGGCTACTTGTTAACACATCCTCAGCATTTTCTTAATTTTGATTTAAATGACTCGTCCCCTCAAGCAATAGCTTGCTCTTCAATCATTCCGAAATCAACACATGAACCAAGAAGTACACTTGCATATCACTGTCCTTCAGTGACACCAAAACTTACTTGGTGCACCGGCAGATTGAATAGAATAATATCTTGCTGGGTGCAGCCCTAGCTATGTTCTAAGAAAACGAATATGATGATGATGATGATGATGATGATGATGATGAAAAAGGTTTTGCTATGGAAATTACATTAGCAGAGTTGAGGATGGAGGTTCAGCAGTCGTTCTTCAACTTCATACACTTAATTCATGGGTGAATAATAGATAAACAGTTAGAACGCCCTGAAAATGTAGTACGCTTGTGGTGTGAACTGCTTGGTCTTCGTGAGGCCATTGTAAGATTGTAGTGGAAACGGGCTGAGCCTGGTGAGCGCGTGATGAAGACCTAGTAGAAACGTGAAGGACATAGTAAGGATGTGGTGATAATGTAGTATGGACTTGAAAAACCGAAATTGTCTCATTTTCACCCTGTCCTCGCATCGTCCTTAAATTGTTTAGTACATAGGAAGGACGTGGTGGGAACATGGTCCAGTGTGAACGAGGTGTTATGTAACAATTTTGAACAAGGACTTGTATGTTATTTCTTGAAATTCAGAGACATCATATTATACAGTTGTAGCCCTTGTGTGAGGGTAACAAAATTTGTCCACCCAATGCAAGTAATATGACTTGGGGGATCACCTGACATAATTTTACCCTCCTGGACCAATCAAATTTCACATTTATTTAGTTAATATCTTTGAGATCTTACAATATGAGCCACTGCATCAGAAAACCAACAATCTGCATCTGTGACAACAAAGGCTCAGATCAGCTATGCAGTAAATGCACAGCTGATCAGCACCTTATTTTAGCTACATGGATGGTTCAATCCCTCTTATTCTTAAATCTGAAATTTCAAGCTTCTAGCCTGCTTCTGTGACTGTACAGACCGGTTTGAGTCAACCTGGTTAGCAATCCAAAATTGTTGGTTTTCTTATGTAAAGCATCATCTTATTATACATTTCAGCTCTCCAGTATACTAATGGCACCAACATACTGAATGGTATTAGAAGTTTGAGCTACGCCGGTAACTACCCCGCGGCTGGGACGTTGTTCCACTACAACAGAGTCAGTGGGATTGACTGCCCGGGGGAGTGTCTATATGCAGAGGGTCCCCTAACAGTTCCTCTAGACCTACAGGTGAGGACTCTTGATATTACTGTAGTAATTGTATGTTGACTGGGAACTACCCCGTGGCTGGGACATTATTCCACTGCAACAGAATCAGTGGGATTGATTGCACGGGGGAGTGCCTATATGCAGAGGGTCCCCTAACAATTCCCCTAGACCTACAGGTGAGGACTCTTGATATTACTGTAGTCATTGTATGTTGACTGGGAACTACCCCGTGGCTGGGACATTATTCCACTGCAACAGAATCAGTGGGATTGACTGCCCGGGGTAGTGACTATATGCAGAGGGTCCCCTAACAGTTCCCCTAGAGCTACAGGTGAGGACTCTTTGATATTACTGTAGTCACTGTATGTTGACTGGTAACTACCCCGCGGCTGGGACATTATTCCACTGCAACAGAATCAGTGGGATTGACTGCCCGGGGGAGTGTCTATATGCAGAGGGTCCCCTAACAGTTCCCCTAGACCTACAGGTGAGGACTCTTGATATTACTGTAGTCACTGTATGTTGACTGGGAACTACCCCGTGGCTGGGACATTATTCCACTGCAACAGAATCAGTGGGATTGACTGCCCAGGGGAGTGTCTATATGCAGAGGGTCCCCTAACAGTTCCCCTAGAGCTACAGGTGAGGACTCTTGATATTACTGTAGTCACTGTATGTTGACTGGTAACTACCCCGCGGCTGGCACATTATTCCACTGCAACAGAATCAGTAGGATTGACTGCCCGGGGTAGTGTCTATATGCAGAGGGTCCCCTAACAGTTCCCCTAGACCTACAGGTGAGGACTCTTTGATATTACTGTAGTCACTGTATGTTGACTGGTAACTACCCCGCGGCTGGCACATTATTCCACTGCAACAGAATCAGTGGGATTGACTGCCTGGGGGAGTGTCTATATGCAGAGGGTCCCCTAACAGTTCCCCTAGACCTACAGGTGAGGACTCTTGATATTACTGTAGTCACTGTATGTTGACTGGTAACTACCCCGCGGCTGGCACATTATTCCACTGCAACAGAATCAGTGGGATTGACTGCCTGGGGGAGTGTCTATATGCAAAGGGTCCCCTAACAGTTCCCCTAGACCTACAGGTGAGGACTCTTTGATATTACTGTAGTCACTGTATGTTGACTGGTAACTACCCCGCGGCTGGCACATTATTCCACTGCAACAGAATCAGTGGGATTGACAGCCCGGGGTAGTGTCTATATGCAGAGGGTCCCCTAACAGTTCCCCTAGACCTACAGGTGAGGACTCTTGATATTACTGTAGTCACTGTATGTTGACTGGTAACTACCCCGCGGCTGGCACATTATTCCACTGCAACAGAATCAGTGGGATTGACTGCCTGGGGGAGTGTCTATATGCAAAGGGTCCCCTAACAGTTCCCCTAGACCTACAGGTGAGGACTCTTTGATATTACTGTAGTCACTGTATGTTGACTGGTAACTACCCCGCGGCTGGCACATTATTCCACTGCAACAGAATCAGTGGGATTGACTGCCCGGGGTAGTGTCTATATGCAGAGGGTCCCCTAACAGTTCCCCTAGACCTACAGGTGAGGACTCTTTGATATTACTGTAGTCACTGTATGTTGACTGGTAACTACCCCGCGGCTGGCACATTATTCCACTGCAACAGAATCAGTGGGATTGACTGCCCGGGGTAGTGACTATATGCAGAGGGTCCCCTAACAGTTCCCCTAGAGCTACAGGTTAGGACTCTTGATATTACTGTAGTCACTGTATGTTGACTGGTAACTACCCCGCGGCTGGGACATTATTCCACTGCAACAGAATCAGTGGGATTGATTGCCCGGGGTAGTGTCTATATGCAGAGGGTCCCCTAACAGTTCCCCTAGAGCTACAGGTGAGGACTCTTGATATTACTGTAGTCACTGTATGTTGACTGGTAACTACCCCGCGGCTGGCACATTATTCCACTGCAACAGAATCAGTGGGATTGACTGCCTGGGGGAGTGTCTATATGCAAAGGGTCCCCTAACAGTTCCCCTAGACCTACAGGTGAGGACTCTTTGATATTACTGTAGTCACTGTATGTTGACTGGTAACAACCCCACGGCTGGCACATTATTCCACTGCAACAGAATCAGTGGGATTGACTGCCCGGGGTAGTGACTATATGCAGAGGGTCCCCTAACAGTTCCCCTAGAGCTACAGGTGAGGACTCTTTGATATTACTGTAGTCACTGTATGTTGACTGGTAACAACCCCACGGCTGGCACATTATTCCACTGCAACAGAATCAGTGGGATTGACTGCCCGGGGTAGTGACTATATGCAGAGGGTCCCCTAACAGTTCCCCTAGACCTACAGGTGAGGACTCTTGATATTACTGTAGTCACTGTATGTTGACTGGTAACTACCCCGCGGCTGGCACATTATTCCACTGCAACAGAATCAGTGGGATTGACAGCCCGGGGTAGTGACTATATGCAGAGGGTCCCCTAACAGTTCCCCTAGAGCTACAGGTGAGGACTCTTGATATTACTGTAGTCACTGTATGTTGACTGGTAACTACCCCGCGGCTGGCACATTATTCCACTGCAACAGAATCAGTGGGATTGACTGCCCGGGGTAGTGACTATATGCAGAGGGTCCCCTAACAGTTCCTCTAGAGCTACAGGTGAGGACTCTTGATATTACTGTAGTCACTGTATGTTGACTGGTAACTACCCCGCGGCTGGGACATTATTCCACTGCAACAGAATCAGTGGGATTGACTGCCCGGGGTAGTGTCTATATGCAGAGGGTCCCCTAACAGTTCCCCTAGAGCTATAGGTAACAGTTTGGTAACAACTTAATGCATGTCTCAGTAAGTGCATACATACCCAAGTCTTTTTCTTAGTGACAAAATAGAACTGCAATGCCCCCTTAAAATGAAGTTAAGTGTGTCAAATTTCAGCACCTTAAACTATGCATTTAAAACAGAAGTGAAATCATATATCACAGTTAACTTATTCTGCAGTTATGCACAGCTGATCTGTGTCTTTGGTGTCGAATGTACAGATTGTTGGTTTTCTGGTGCGGTGGCTCATTCATCAGCTGCTCCTAGAAGTAAAGTCTACTGATTTTTATACTATTAGCTGATACTCTTTGGAAAAATAAAGGAACTGAATTTTATTTATCACTGCTTTTTTTTTTTCTTCAACAGTCTAAATGAATTTGAAACAGATCTTCTATTAATGCATCCACTACTAATGTCTGACTGGCTGTCTGGAGAATATGAGCCATGTCATGAGAAAACCAATAATGTGGTTTTGGAACAGGTCCGACACAATCTGGTCTCTACCATCACAGACGATGGCTAGAAGCTTGAAATTCTGGATTTAGAAAGTAGAGGAATTGTACTATCCATGTAGCGAAAACAAAAGGTGCTGATCAGCTTTGTGGTTACTGCGAAGTGATCTGTGCCTTTGGTTTCGCATTTATGCTGATTGTTGGTTTTCCGATGTGGTGGCTCATATATTTTGAGCATTTTCATGTAAAAATATGTCTTCAAACAGTAGATTTTAATGGGTGGGGCATTGACACATTGCAGAGGAGTCTTCTATGATGCTTGTTGACAATATTGAAATTGGAGACAGCATTATGTCTAGGCCATGAACATGAAAGGCTGCAAGAGCTGTTGTTAAAAAACAACATGATAACAGCAGGTTTTCTCAGGAATTCATAGATTAAGCACAAAATTCCATCTGCTAAATTTGGGCACACAATCACAACAAATAAGCACCTCAGGTTGCGATGGAAATAATTTGCTCTGACAAATTGAAAGTTTTATTTGATTTGCAAGGCATCTAAAAATCTAGATGAGTTCTAATTGAGCTGCATCATGAGAAAATATAATGTAATGTGCTCAGTCACAAAAAAAGTCCAGAAAATTGATCTTTTTTTTTTTTTTTTTTTTTTGAAATGTAAATTATTCCAAGGCTTGCGAAAAAGATGGCCATTGTACTGTAAATTTGGAAATTTTTGTGTGACTTTTATTTTTTGTTTCTAAGATCTTGGATTCGTGAATTAGTGTTTGTATAGTCTTTTAAGCTTATAGAGTATCTATATTAGCGAGAACTTCGAATTTGCGAGGCAACAAATTCAGGAAGGTTTGCGAAAACTTAATTCTCACAAATATTTCTGAACTTACTTGTAACTCTTGGCATCATGATTAGGTGAAATAATTTAAAAGAAAGAGTGGGGTCAGGAGCAAAAAGTCACAGAACCATTAAAGTTTTATCATATCTATGAGCTAGCCTGTTCAAAAGATTGGTGCTCATATTTCATATCTTCATATTTTTAGCTCACCTGAGCCAAAGGCACATGACCAAGATTGCCGCCATGCCCATAGGATAACATTTCTGTGTAATATATACCCCCTATACCCCAAGTTTATGTAGCAAAACTGGGGTATGCAGGGGTATACTTATTTATAGCTCACCTGAGCCATTAGGCTCACAAGGTGAGCTTATAGTATACCCATTCTCTGGCGTCTGTCCATCCGTCCGTTGTCCTTCGACCATTCACAATGTCAAAGATCTTCTCCCCTGAAACTGCTTGGCCAATCACAGCCAAATTTTATAGGAAATCTCTACAGGAAGGGGGAACAAAAGTATATATAAATAATTCAGGTCACATGACCAAGATGGCCGCCATGCCCATATATGGTAAAAACCCTGCAAAAAAATCTTCCTACCTAGAATTGATGGACCGATTTCAACAAAACTTGGCATGAAGCATCGATGAATCAAGTACAGTGTGTGTATATATATATATATATATATATATATATATATATATATATATATATATATATATATATGTGGAGATTTTATCATTAACGGTGCAAAATTTTATTTGTGCCTGAGCTAGCTTTCGCCTTTCGGCTTCATCAGAGGCATACTGATTAGTGCAAGTTTACAGAAAAATAGAAGGTGAGACGGCGAAAATGGCTGTCCGGTGAGACGGCGAAAATGGCCGTCCTCGATTTTTGAGATAAGCAAATACAGGTAAAAAATCACATTGTACTCAATAGGAGAACACATGAGCAACAGAAATTTGATGCAATTTGATTAAAATCCCGAAAATAAAACTCAAACAAGAAGAGGGGGGGTGGGGGGGGGGGAATAAAAAAAGAAAAAGAAAGTAGAAGTAAACAAACACGACCGTTCACTTCGAAGGTTGCAAAACTACTGAAGGTGGGCTATGCAAAGCCTGCCTTTAAACACACCGCTACAAACGCTGGTCATTTTTATGGTTATGTAAACAGCTGCGGGCGAGGTTTTCCTAAATAATTGGCTAAGTTGAAGACTACTTGATACAATATGGAGAATGACCAGGTTTGACTGGATCAAAAGATACAAGATGTATATAAATTAATAGTATAGTATGAGATTTTGGTAATATACATCAAACAGACAAACCTGTCTGTAGCACCGGATCCATAAATGGATGCTTGAATGATATGCTTTAAGTATATGTGGAGATTTTATCATTAACGGCACAAATAAAATATATGGTAAAAAAAAAACAACCACTTTGTCCAGTGACTGTACTTGTTGACTCTCAGGTGAGCGATCCTTGCCCTTGGGCTACTTATTTTCTTTAGTATGTCAATTTTAAAATTTTGGGTGGTTTTATGAAATGGGGTTAAAGGAATGAAACAGCCGAAAAAAGGCTTAAAAGAGTGGTTTTCAAGTTGTTGGCTCTCTCTTTTTTGCACTTTACCCTATTTATTTCATTCTTTTATTCTAACAAAATGAGCAAATTCTATGTTGTGTGAAACTACAAGAAAAAAGGTTTAATCTACAGATGTGGATTTGGCACATTTATAAATATTGATTTTTCAAGTTACTGGGGTAGCGTTCAACTTGAGAATTGAGTCGTGAAACTTTAAGTTGCAAATTTATGTATGTTTGTGATCGTTTCTTAAACAAAATGACTTTTGGACTTTTTGTTCGGGAAGGTATATGTGAAAGAATTAAAAATTAAATTATTTACAGCAGGGTGCGAAATAGGAGTCCAAATTTCCGTCTGTCCGTCCGTCAATATTTACATTGAAGTTTCGTTTTCTCTACATCAGTGATAGCTACATGTCTCAAACTTTTGTAATTATAGAAATTATCCTTGACATACGCTTCAAGCACACACCTTGACCCAGTGCCCTTGACCTATGTTTCACGTTCCATTGACTTCGTTAATTTTTATGTCGAAGTTTACTTTTCTCTGCATCAGTGATGGAGTCTCAAAAACCTTGCATAGTAATTGTCCCTGACATACCCTTCAAGCACACACCTTGACCCAGTGCCCTTGACCTATATTTCACGTTCCATTGACTTTGTTAATTTTTATGTCGAAGTTTACTTTTCTGTGCATCATTGATAGCCCTGAGTGTGAAACCTTGTATAGTAATTGTCCTTGACATACCCTTGAAGCATGGATCTTGACCCAGTGCCCCTGATCTATATTTCAAGGTCCATTGACTTTGTTAAATTTTATGTAGAAGTTTGGTTTTCTCTGCATCAGTGATACCTGTGAATGTGAAACCTTGCATAGTAATTGTCCTTGACATGCCCTTCAAGTATGTACATTGACCCGGTGCCCTTGACCTATATTTTACGGTCCATTTACTTTATTAATTTTTACGTTGAAGTTTGGTTTTCTCTGCGAGTGTGAAAACTTGCATAGTAATTGTCCTTGACATGCCCTTCACACATGTACCTTTACCCGGTGCTCTTGACCTATATTTAACGGGATGTTCCCGTTTTGCCTACCCCCATTTTGCCTACTCCCATTTCGCCTATGATTTGTCCCATTTTGCCGACTCCCGTTTCGCCTAATCCCATTTCGCCTACACCAGGAATGTTCACTATTCCCGTTTCGCCTACTCATGCAATATAGATGATAACCAAGATCATATTTTTATTTACTTATTTTATTTATTTTTTTTTTTGTGAAGAAAATGATTATTTAATGGGCTTGTGCAAACATAAACATTGCAAACTCAGTAATTAGTGATCTAAATTAAATTTGTTTATTTTAACAATAATAATTATTAATAGTTTTTATTTTAATTACTTATCCTTTTTGTTTGTGAAGAAAATGATTATTCAATGAGCTTGTGCAAACATATAAACATTGCATTAATTAGTGATCTAAATTAAATTTGTTTATATTAATGGGAGTAGGCGAAGTGGTAGTAGGCAAAACGGGAACAAATCTATTTAACGACATTGACTTTGTTAATTTTTACGTCGAAGTTCGGTTTTTCTCTGCACCTGTGATCTATGAGTGTGAAACCTTGCATACTAATTGTCCTTGATGTACCCTTCAAGCACACACCATGACCTGTTGCCCTTGACCTATATTTCACGGTCCGTCAACTTTATTAACTCACCTGAGCCAAAGGCTCAAAGGTGAGCTTATAGGATAGGCAGGTATCCGGCGTCCGTCCGTCATCCATCAACATTTTCAAACGACATCTCCTCTGAAGCTGTGAGACCAAAACTTTTGATATTTGGCATAAAGCATCCATAGGAGGGGGGATATTTGGCATAAAGCATCCACAGGAGGAGGGAACCAAAAATGTTGTTTTTTGTTCAGTTCGGATAAGAACTCTGGTTGCCATGGCAACTTATATGTCCCATAGACTTATAATGGACACATGTGGAAATTGCAAATTTTTGCTTTCTCATTGGAAATATTTCAATTTTATTTTTAGAGAAATGTTTATTGAGTAGTGCTCTAGGTTTCAGATGACCTTCATCCTGATAGCTTATTTTGATTGGTTGCTGGGGCCCCAAAAAGGGCAAAAAAAAAATCTTTAAAAATCTTCTCCTCAGAACTGTTTGCTTTATGAAGCTGAAACTTTGCATACATCTTCCTAACATTAGCCTCTGCATTTTTGCTGCAGTCACTGTAAAAAATAGATATACTGCTGTGTAACTTTTACAAGGAGTCCATGTCTTGACAACAACTTATCATAAAGCGTTCATACTTCATACACTTTAGGTTCCATGATATCGGACCTCTGGGTCAGAGTCAGGGGGATGGGGCTAGGGGTCAAAATCTAGAACTCCCTGATTTTTTTTCTTTTTATTTCTTAATAGAAACAACTTAGGAAGATGGTTCGTCATTCATCTTTTGACTTTGCGACACTGACTTGTGTGTCATGACGGTAAGGGTCAGTTGACCTACTATCCATGGTTCAGTGATTTTGCCTTATATCTTGACTCTCAATTAATATATGTTCTTACTTCTTTCAGACTATGAGTGAGTATGACCAGGCCTTTGACCCAAATATACTTATAGGTCACTGTGACCTAATTTCACGGTTCAGTGATTTTGCCTTATATCTTGACACTCAGTATATTTTCATATTTTTTTCAGATTATGAGTGAGTATGACCAGACCTTTGACCCCAATATACTTATAGGTCACTGTGACCTAATTTCACGGTTCAGTGATTTTGCCTTATATCTCCACACTCAATCGGTTTATGAACAAACTTCTTTCACACTATGTTTGTGTATGACAAGACCTTTGACCCTAAAGTAGTCCTAGGTCATTATGTCCTAATGTCACGGTTCAGTGATTTTACCTTATATCTCGGCACTCAATTGGTATATGAACATACTGTTTTCACGATATGTTTGCGTATGACAAGACCTTTGACCTTGAAGTATTCCTAGGTCACTGTGACCTAATTTTATGGTTCAGTGATTTTGCCTTTTATCTCGACACTCAGTTGGTATTTTTTCTTACTTCTTTCAGATTATGAATGAGTATGACCAGACCTTTAACCCAAACATACTTATAGGTCACTATGAAGTAATTTCATGGTTCAGTGATTTTGCCTTATATCTCGGCACTCAATTGGTTTATGAACAAACTTCTTTCACACTATGTTTGCGTATGACATGTTTGTGTATGACTCACTATGTTTGTGTATGACCCTAAAGTAGTCCTAGGCCATTATGACCTAATTTCATGGTTCAGTGATTTTCTCTTCTATCTTGGCACTCAATTGGTATATGAACATACTTCTTTCACGATATGTTTGCGTTTCACAAGACCTTTGACCGTAAAGTATTCCTGGGTCACTGTGACCTAATTTCATGGTTCAGTGACTTTGCCTTATATCTCGACACTCAGTTGGTATTTTTTCATACTTCTTTCTGATTATGAATGAGTATGACCAGACCTTTAACCCAAACATACTTATAGGTCACTTTGACCTTATTTCATGGTTCAGTGATTTTGCTTTATATCTCAACACTCAATGGGTATATGATCATATTTCTTTCACATAATGAGTAAGTATGACTAGACCTTTGACCCTGAAGTACCTATAGGTCAGTGTGACCTTATTTCACGGTTCAGTGATTTTGCCTTGTATCTTGGCACTCAGTTTGTGTACACATGAACACACTTCTTTCATAATATGAGTGAGACCTTTAAATCTTAGGTAGTTATAGTTAACTTTCATGGTTCAGTGATTTTGCCTTATTGCATCAAGGCAAAGAGATGTATGAGCATAATGCTTTGGGTTACAGGTCGGGTTTGGCCTTATGATTGACAAAGGTCAGAAGCAGTCGAGGAAATCAGTCATTAAAATCAGGAAAGAGGAATCAATGTGTATACAAATAATCCAGGTCACATGACCAAGATGGCCACCATGCCCATATATGGTAAAAGCCATTCAAAAACCTTTTCCAGAACTGGTTTATTAATTTCAACGAAACTTGGCATGAAGCATCGATGACTCAAGTACTACAGTGTGTAAATAAATCATGACCCTGTGATGACCTTGACCTATTCTAGGGTCACCTATGGATTTGAATGGGTAAACTTGTCAAAATGTCATTTGAAGGGATAAACTTGTAGAAAATTGGCGAATGGACAGGATATCCATTACTCTGAAAAAATGGCCCCAGGGCTACTTGGGCTATTTTCCATAATATTTAAGCATGTTTATTGGTATATACAGCAGATCTCATGCAGGTGAGCCCTTACAGAACTATTGGTCCTCTGGTTCTTATTTTTGCTCCAAAACATAGATTAGTTAGTACCAGCTCTAATGTTTACCCACAATCTATGTTTTGATCAAATTTTTTCCATTGAAATTTTATATTTTTACATATGAAAAAAATTGCATGAGCATGTTTTCATATTGCAAAATTTATATGCTGTGTAGATTGGATTGGTTTGCTGGAAAACTTTGGAACAGCTAGTACCTTTCTTTCTCTGATCCTGGTGTGTTGTAAATATGCATTATAAAACTTTTTCCTTAATTGTAGCTAAAATAAAAGTGCAGACGGCAGGTTTCTTATGCTGTTTCTCTTGTTTAATTTTTGTAAAAGGCTGTTTTAAAGGCTTTGTTCAGTCTTGATTGTGCAAGCTGTATGTCTCCTAGTTTTGCTTTGAGCAAAAGGCAGTGTTTTAAAAATCTCAATTGCTGCTGTCTGGGCATTTTAAAGTCTGTCTAACCTCACAAGATGCTTAGATATTCTACACAGAGAGTGTCAAGATATGAGTACTACAGCATCCTGACCAGGTGAATGTTTAGTATACCCCATTATGAAAATTCGCCTATGAATATACAGTGATTTTTAGCTCACCTGAGCCGTAGGCATAGGTGAGCTTATATTTGGGCATGATCCGGTGTCCATCCGTCCGTCGTCGTCTTCATCCACAATTTCAAAGATCTTCTCTGAAACCGCTTGGCCAATCAAAGTGAAATTTTATTTGGAGCATCCATGGGAAGGGGGAACGAAAGTTTGATATCAAAATACGGGTCACATGACCAAGATGGCCGCCATACCCATATATGGTAAAAAACACTCAAAAATCTTCTCCAGAACCGGCAGGCTGATTTTCACGAAACTTGGTATGTAGAAGTTTTTGGACGTCAGCCCATCATAGTTTGATCAAATGATGACCCTAGGATGACCATGACCTATTTTACTGCAAGGTCAATTTTGGAAACATAGGCTTTTACATTGGAAAAAGCAAGAGCTCATGAGCTACTTGAAAAAGTGAAAACTATGGATTTTTTTGAAAACTATTGCAGCCTTAGACCTGAAAAGAGGTAGATGCAAACAACTAATGAAGTAGATGAAGGTATGTTATTGATTTAGGTCAAGGTCATTTAGGTCAAAGTCACCTCTTGACCTTGGCCAGTCTGTCGTTTCTACACACTTTTCAAAGATCTTCTTCTCTGAAACCGCTTTGCCAATCAAAGTGAAATTTTATGTGGAGCATCCATGGATAGGGGGAATGAAAGTTTGATTGCAAAGTACGGGTCACATTACCAAGATGGCTGCCACGCCCATATATGGTAAAAGCTTTCAAAAATCTTCTCTAGAACCAGCAGGCCGATTTTCAGGAAACTTGGTATGAAGCATTTGGAACTCCAGCCCATCATAGTTTGATCAAATGATGACCCTAGGATGACCTTGACCTATTTACGGCAAGGTCAGTTTTGGAAACATAGGCTTTTACATTGGAAAAAGTGAAAACTGGATTTTTTTTAGTTTTTGCAGCCTGTGACCTGAAAAGTGGTAGATGCAAACAACTAATGGAGTTGATGAAGGTATGTTATTAATTTAGGTCAAGGTCATTTAGGTCAAGGTCATCTCTTGACCTTGGCCGGTCTGTCGTCCCTACACACTTTTCAAAGATCTTCTTCTCTGAAACCCTCTTTGCCAATCAAAGTGAAATTTTATGTAGAGCATCCATGGATAGAGGGAATGAAAGTTTGATCGCAAAATACGGGTCACATTACCAAGTTGGCTGCCACGCCCATATATGGTAAAAACCACTCAAAAATTTTCTCAAGAACCAGCAGGCCGATTTTCACGAAACTTGGTATGAAGCATTTGGAACTCCAGCCCATCATAGTTTGATCAAATGATGACCCTAGGATGACCTTGACCTATTTACGGCAAGGTCAATTTTGGAAACATAGGCTTTTAGTTTTTGCAGCCTGTGACCTGAAAAGTGGTAGATGCAAAACAATTAATGGAGTCAATGAAGGTATGTGATTAATTTAGGTCAAGGTCATCTCTTGACCTTGGCCAGTCTGTCATCCATACACACTTTTTCAAATATCTTCTTCTCTGAAATCACTCGGCAAATCAGAGTGAAATTTTATGTGGAGCATCCATGGGTAGGGGCAACAAAAGTTTGATCGCGAAATCAGGGTCACATGACCAAGATGGCCGCCACGTCCATATAGGGTAAAAAACACTCAAAAATCTTCTCCAGAACCGGCAGGCCGATTTTCAAGAAATTTGGTATGTAGCATTTGGGACTCCAGCATAATAGTTTGATCAAATGATGACCCTGGGATGACCTTGACCTGTTTTACTGCAAGGTCAATTTTGGAAACATAGGCTTTTATACGGGAAAAAGTTAAAACTATGGATTATTTGAAAACTATTGCAGCCTGAGACCTGAAAAGTGGTAGATGCAAACAACTAATGGAGTAGATGAAGGTATGTGACTAATTTGGTCAAGGTCAATTTTGGAAACATAGGCTTTTACATGGGAAAAAGTGACAAGTAGGTCTCAGGTAAGCGTTTACAGGACCAATGATCCTATGGAAACTATTGCAGCCATAGACCTGAAACATGGCTGTCATACCCATTTTTGGTAAAAAAAAAAAAAAAAACAACACACATTGTACAGTGACTGTACTTGTTGACTCTCAGGTGAGCGTTGCCATTGGGCTACTTGTTGTTTTTTTTTTTGTTGTTTTTTTTTGTTTTTTTTTTTATTCCTGGGTTCTCAAACCAGCACTAGGGCTTAGCTTTTGGTTACTGTTCCTGAGCAAGCCTTGGCTAGTCAGTTGACCAGTTCTGGTGGATACTGCACACAAAAAAATATGGAGTTTGTTCTTTATTATATTTAATTTAAATGCAAAGATGCAATGTATTGGTGGAGCAAGATTCTGTTACAAAATCCACAATTTTACGTGTAACGAAAATGCATCTGCTCTCTTTTTGTTCATTATATGAAAACTTGGTATGTAGCATTGGCATTAGGTATTCTAGCCTATTATAATTTATGTAAATGATGACCATTACCTATTTTAGGGCAAGGTCAAATTTGGCCACAATGGGTAAAAGGGTAAACAATTGATATTTTAGAAAGTTTTATAGCCTTTGTCCCCTGAAAATTGGTAAATACAAAAGTTTACTCAGTTTATGAAGTTACGTGGGTATTCAAGATCAAGGTCATTTTTTTTTACCATGGCTAAAAGTCATTCACAAAGGTCAAATTACAAGTGAACATTTTCATGACAGTTGGCTCATATGTACTTTGATAAGCTACCTTTGATATTTTGATACATTTCATGTGTTTTTTTAGCTCACCTGAGCCGAAGGCTGAAAAGGTGAGCTTATAGGATGGCCATGCTCCGTCATTGTCGTTGTCCTCGTGGTCGTTGTTCACTCTTTTCAAAGATCTTCTCCTCTGAAAACCCTGGTCCAGTCAATGCCAAACTTCATGTGGAGCATCCTTAGGAAAAGGGAACTAAAGTTTATATAAATGGTCCAGGTCACATGACCAAGATGGCCGCCAAGCCCATATACAGTAAAACCTTTAAAAATCATCCTCTCAGGAACCGGGACCGATTTCATTGAAACTTGGTATGTAGCATCGGGGACTCTGGCCCATCATAGTTTGTATAAATCATGACCTTGGGTGGATCTTGACCTATTTTACAGCAAGGTCAATTTTGGTCACATAGGCTTTTCAATGGAAAAAAGTGAAAACATTGGATTTTTCAGGAAGTTTTGTGGCCTGTGACCTGAAAGTTGGTAGATACATATAACTTATTAATTTAATGAAGTCATAGGAGTATTCAAGGTCAAGGTCGTCTCAACCTTTGCCAAAGGTCATTTACATATTAAATTTAAAACCTAATTTTCTCAGGAACTACTTCACCAGTCAAAGCCAAATTTTATATGTGGTATCCTTAGGAAGGGGGAATCAAAGTTTATATAAATGGTCTAGGTCACATATGTCAAAGATGGCTGCCATGCCCATGCGATGCCCATATATGGTAAAAACCTTAAAAAATCTTCTTCTCTGGAACTGCTGGACCGATTTCAATAAAACTTGGTATGTAGCATCGGGGACTTTGGCCCATCATAGTTTGTATAAATTATGATCTTGGGTTGACCTTGACCTATTTTATGGCAAGGTCAACATTGGTCTCATAGGCTTCTCAATTGAAAACATTGGATTTTTCAGGAAGTTTTGTGGCCTGTGACCTGAACATACATACAACTTATTGAGTTAATGAAGTCCTATGAGTATTCAAAGTCAAGGTCATCTCTTGACATTGGCCAAAGGTCATTTACATATTAGATTTAAAACTTAATTTTCTCATAAACCACTCTAACAATCAAAGTCATTTTATATGTGGTATCTTTAGGAAGGGGGAACCAAAGTTTGTATAAATGGTCCAGGTCACATGACCAAGATGGCCACCATGCTCATATATGTGGTAAAATCCTTTAAAAATCAACTTCTCTGGAATCGGTGGACCGATTTAAATGAAACTTGGTATGTAGCATTGGCCCTTCATAGTTTGTATAAATCATGACCTTGGAATAGCCTTGACCTATGAAACTGTTAATTTAAACAGAAAGGTTAAATATAACCAGAAAGATCTGAAAGTTGGTAGATACAGACCATTTATAGTGTTAATAATTATGTGAGTATTGGAGGTCGTTTACATTTTACGTTGGCCAACATGGCCTTAGCCAAAGGTCGTTCATCAAAGACAAAATCTCAGGTGAGCGATATCAGGACCATTGGTCCTCTGTTTTTTGTGTTTTTTTTTTTTGTGTTTTTTTGTGTGTGTGATTTTTTTAGAATTATTTAGAAACCCCCTCTTGACAATATACCTTGCAGAAGCTAATGCTTATAATTGTTTGACATTTATTTCTTATAACCTGCTATTTCTAATACTCCTTTTGTCTTCACTGCCAGATTCATTTGGGCGTGATGGACTTTAATAGTCATATTTTTATCAGATTCTAATTAAACATTGTTAATTATAAAATTCCAAGGTGCTGCATTACACAAAAACTTGTACCATTAGTTCTGCAGGAAGTAATACATGTTTACTTCCATGCAATATACAGAGATTTTAACCACTGCAAATATATAGAAAAAAAAATGCCCAGAATAATTTTGTTTTATATGTGTTTCTTGTTTTGCTCAAAACATTGATTATTGATTGCCTCAGAAAAAAATGGATACTCCTGTACATCTTAGTTCAACCAGATAAAAGTGGGGTATAAGGGATATACTTTCCATGGACATGTTATCCTGATGTTCATGATTACAAGCAGATCACATGGCTTCATTTATTTTAGTGAGCACTAAATTTTCACGATATTTGCTAGAATAAATCTGCTCAGCAGTTAGCTACTTTTAAAAAACTAGGTCCTGGTCTTGTTAGTTCAAGCGGTAGAGCATCCACTTTCGAATCAAGAGTTTCATCTCGCGCCAGACCAAATGCATTAAAAACGGTTAAAACGGTACCAGTGGCTCTCAGCAAATGCTTCTCTTCTCTAACTATCCACACACAATTAACAAACAAAAATTAAAAAAAAGACAGATTATAGTTTGTGCTTTCACTTGAGGGCCCTATGGAGGAATTGCATTGTGCTAAAAACATTATCTCCCTTAAATATAGAAATTCTTTTCCATCTTTAAGTTCTTGTTCTTGTTGTTCTTTGTTCTCCTTCTTCTTGTTGTTCTTGTTGTTCTTCCATTTTAGCTCACCTGAGCCAAAGGCTCACAGGTGAGCTTATAGCATACCCATGCTCCGGCGTCCGTCCGGCGTCGTCCGTCCATCATCCACAATTTCAAAGATCTTCTCCTCTGAAACCGCTTGGCCAATCGAAGCCAAACTTCATGTGGAGGATCCTTAGGAAGGGGGAACGAAAGTTTATATAAATGGTTTAGGTCACATGACCAAGATGGCCGCCATGGCTATAAATAGCAAAAACCTTTAAAAATCTTCTTCTCCAGAAGGCCTATGATTTTGAAACTTGGCATGGAGCTCTACAAAGTTTGTATAAATCATGACCCTGGGATGACCTTGACCTTTTTTACAGCAAGGTCAACTTAGGCCTCCCATGCATTTGAATGGGAAAAAATAAGAAAATGTCATTTAATGGCAAACAACTTGCTAGGAATGAGCAAATGGACAAAAGATTTATGTTTATGAAAATATTTTGGGCTCAGAGGGTTGTCTGGCGCTGCCCCGGGGCTATATACATGTGTATGACCATAATATTCAAACATCTTCTTCTCTGAAGCGGCTTGGCCAATCAAAGCCAAACTTTATGTGGAGCATTCTTAGGAAGAGTGAATGAAAATTTGTATAAAGGTCAATGTCACTTGACCAAGATGGCCGCCATGGCTATAAATAGTAAAAACCTTTAAAAATCTTCTTCTCCAGAACCGGAAGGCCTATGATTTTGAAACTTGGCATGAAGCATCAGGCAATGGAGCTCTACAAAGTTTGTATAAATCATGACCCTGGGATGACCTTGACCTTTTTTACAGCAAGGTCAACTTAGGTTGCCCACGCATTTGAATGGGGAAAATTGTTAGGGCAAAACTTGCAGTAAATTGGTAAATGGACCGAATCTTTATGATTTAAAAAAGAAATTGCCTCCAGAGGTTGCTCTGGGATTATATACATGTATATTACCATTCTAGTGGTATATATCTCAGGTCTCAGGTAAGCGTTTACAGGACTATTGGTCCTCTGGTTTAACTCACTTGAGCTGGAGGCTCACAGGTGAGCTTATACGATAGGCATGCATTGGGCGTCCATCCGTCCATCCACAATTTCAAAGAAGAATTTTTCTGAAGCTGGTGGGCCGAACTTGATCAAATTTTATGTGAACCATCATTGGGTTGGGGGATTGATTGCATTTAGGTTTTGGAGCAGATTGTACCAAATTTTAGTTTCCATGGCAACAGATAGCTCACGTAGACTTACAATGGGAAAAACTAAAAATCATCTTCTCTGAAACTACAAGGCCTAGAGCTTCTATATTTTGTATGTAGCAATGTTTGGTAGTCCTCATTAAAAATTGTACCAGTCATGTCCCTGGGGTCAAATTTGGCCACGCCCGGAGGGTTGATAGTCTCCATAGACTTACTATAGGAAAACATTCAAACATCAATATCTCCAAAGCCAGTATGCGGGTCTTGATCAAATTACACACACAGCATCACTGGTCAGTAGGAAAGATTGCTTATTGTTTTTGTTCAGATTGGACTAGAATTCTGGTTGCCATGGCAACATATACGCTTTAATGTAAAAAAAAATCAAAAATCTTCTCTGAAACCACAGGGCCCACAGCTTTGATATTTGGTATGTGGCATTGGCTGATGGTCCTCTACATAAAATGTGCCATTCATGCCCCTGGGGTCAAACTTGGCCACACCCCAGGTGTCGATAATTGCCATAAACTTACCACTATAGGAAAACCTTCAAACTCCCCCATTGGCCCTTTGTTCCTGTCTAGATCAGGTGATCGTTTACAAGGACCATTGATCCTCTGGTCTTCTTCTTCTTCTCCTCCTCCTCCTCCTTCATCTTCTTCTTCTTATTTTTCTTGCTCTTCTTCTTATTCTTCTTCTTCCATCTAAGTCTACACATCTCTATGCTCAGATCACCAGCTTATTTCATTTGCGATTTCTTTTTTGCTCAGTATACATCAAAACACAGTTTAAGTTTTCTCCTGTTTTTGCATTAACACACATGGCATCACTCTGCAATTTAATGGCCAATTCACACCCTTGTGTAATAGATTATTGTATCAGTTTAGCACATTAACAAGCTGATACACTTGTTTGAAATGGAAAGATAAGAAAAGATATGTTGGGATGAAACAATTAGAGAAAGACAAGCTTTAGCATGAGAAAACCTGCTGTTACACATGTAAACATAAAAGACACTGATCAATATGTAGTTTTGTATGCCATATACAGATCAGTTTCTTGTTCATTGACTAGAATATAACACTGTAAGTTTGCGATGGCAAATTTTAAGGCGCTTGAGCAGAATTCAAATTACTCAAGTGACTCAAATGCGGCAGATAAGTTTTCTGGAGATGGAATTTATATCTTGAAATACTGGAATGCAGTCAGAACTGCTTTTTTTGCTGCACCTGCTGTCTATGTTATATAATTATTTAATGTCTAAATTCCAAGGGATAAGTGCAATGGTGTAGCCTGTCAGTCTGTTAACACGTTAATGACAAATGGATTCACCCATCGTTACCATTTGGGTGAGTCCACTTTAATTTCTAGGGGCTTCAGGTGTGATTTAAAATTTTATTGCATTTTTTCAACGGAATTCCTCAAAGGAAACAGAATAGCCCCAATTGGGACACCACGTTTTGCGGCATCACCTCTGGGGCTATATACTGCATGTCTGTGTCCGATAAAAAGGTCGCTGGCTTAATAAATAATGAAAAGGATGTTCGCTGCTAACATTTGACATTTCGGAACTTCCGTTTTTCCTTTTGTTGAATACCTCGTAAACAGATGTAGATACTTTCCTAATATTTTACATTTGGATACATATTGGTTATATGCATTGAATGAGCCATGAAAATGGTCAATTTAAGAAACTTCATTTTTTCACCCCATTTTCTGCAACTTTTCAGAAAATTTTAGTTGTCATTAAAATTTAGGGGGTAGGTAGATTAAACTTGAATATTACACATCTTCAAATTAATTGCACTAGTTCAATGTTTATTTTAGCAGCAGTATATGTGTACATGGTCTTCTAAGTTAGCCTTTGTGTCTTTGGTGTGCTGGTTTTAAAATTTTAGGTGGTTCTATGAAATGGGCTTTAAGAAACAAAACAGCCGAAAAATGGCTGAAAATGCCGGTTTTAAAGTTGTTGGTTCTCTCTTATATGCACACTACCCTATATATTTCTTTCATTTATTCGAACAATATTACCAAGTTCTATGTTGTGTGAAAATACAAGAGAAAGTTTGAATCAACAAATATGGGTTTGGCACATTTCAAAATATTGATTTTTTTCTGACTTTTCAAGTATGGGGATAGGGTTTGAAAAGGAATCGTAAAATTTTGTCATCCATTTCAAGTTGCAAATTTTTCTGTGCTTTTGGTCCAAAATAGTCTGTGTTATGTAAATATTATCACTTCTGAAAGCATTTTAGGTGTATTTTTGTCCAAGACAGGTATGTTTCAAAGAATTAAGAATTAAATTAATTGTACTAAATTTAAAACATGGTGCTCAGAGGTCTCATTCAGAGGCATGTAGCTTTAAAAATGCACACTACCCTATATCTATTTTGTTAGCTCACCTGAGCCGAAGGCTCACAGGTGAGCTTATAGTATACCCATGCTCCGGCGTCCGTCCGGCGTCCGTCCGTCGTTCACAATTTCAAAGATCTTCTCCTCTGAAACCGTTTGGCCAATCAAAGCCAAACTTCATGTGGAGCATCCTTAGGAAGGGGGAACGAAAGTTTATATAAATGGTCCAGGTCACATGACCAAGATGGCCACCATGGCTATAAATAGCAAAAACATTTAAAAATCTTCTTCTCCAGACCCAGTGGGCCAATTTCCACGAAACTTGGTATGTAGCATCAGGGATGTGAGCCCATCATAGTTTATATAAATCATGACCCTAGGATGACCTTGACCTATTTAACGGCAAGGTCAACTTAGGTCGCCAATGCATTCAAATGGGAAAAAATGGTAAAATGCTATTTAATGGGTAAAACTTACTGGTAATAGGCAAATGGACAGAAGATTAATGTTAATGGAAAATTTTAGCCCCTGGGGTGTTGTCTGCCCCTGCCTTGGGGCTATATACATGTATATTTCCATAATAATGAAGTATCTTCTCCCCTGAAACCGCTTGGCCAATCAAAGCCAAACTTCATATGGAGCTTCCTTGGGAAGGGGGAAAGAAAGTTTATATAAATGGTCAAGGTCACATGACCAAGATGGCCGCCATGGCTATAAATAGCAAAAACCTTTAAAAATCTTCTTCTCCAGAACCTGTGGGCCGATTTCCACGAAACTTGGTATGTAGCATCGGGGACGTGGGCCCATCATAGTTTATATAAATCATGACCCTAGGATGACCTTGACCTATTTAACGGCAAGGTCAACTTAGGTCGCCAATGCATTTGAATGGGAAGAAATGGTAAAATGCTATTTAAGGATGTTGTATGGGACATCTTTGTCTTCGCTTTGGGAAATACACCCGGATTTCATCTAATTAGAGCCAAAGTGTGTAGCGTTTTTAAATTGAAATTTGCACTCAACATACCGTATTATGTTTATCTATTCCTTGAGACTCGACACACAATATCCAGATGTCACATTGCAACGCATTTTGACCTTAAAGCATGTCCAAGCACATGTTTGAATTTATTTGTGGTCACAAAATGTTTGAAACAGACCCTAGGATACCATGACACAGACATTACCATATATATGCATCAACAAACACAGAAGGCAAACATGGCAAAGGAAGTTTTTGTTTGACTTCATGCTTAACGTCCCAATCAAAAGCAAAGGTCATGTCGGGACATTGCCTCCATTTTATGGGACTTTTACCCAAAGTGAGGATGTCATGACATCCAACAAGTGCTTCAAATATAACCATCCAACTAAGCCACAAAGGCTTATATGTATGGATGGTTTGATTTGAACCACTTTTCCTGGGCTGGCTCAAACGAGAGCGGTATACCAGTAATCAGCTGGTCAGTCAGAAGCATGTAAGCTTTGCCTGGAAGCACAAACAGCCCATCTATTTCTTTAGGCCCCATGCACTATTTGGTTGTCATTTTGATTGAATAATACATCAGCCATGTGAGGAGACTGTAGCAGCATATGATGGCTTTGCGCCAATGCAACGCGCTACAAATGTGATATTTGGTGAATGATAAAAACCTGAAGTACAAAAATGCATGTTCATTGAGTGTGTTTAATGTTTAATATTGAAGAATATACAATATTACCGAGTTGATTTTGGGTGAAATGATCTTCAAATATTGTTAAAATACAATGTACAGTCGAGTTTCCGGTTACGCAAAGTTCCCGACTCCGGAAATCCTTATTAAAAACATGGTTAAACATGTATTACCAGTACCTTCAAAACAAATAATCAGTTTTTGTTCTCTTGGCAATTTTCTAAACATTGCATTATCCAATAAATATCTGTGAATGAGTTCACTCACACCAATCTTTTATCTTTAGTAGCTTTTTGCATGTCAAATTTTATGACATCTGATGTCACACTGTTACATACCGAGAGCAAAGAAACATTGATTATGCATGGAAACAACCATACATGAAGGATCTCATAAAATTATATAGAAAATTGTAAACACTGTTACATTATATTTAATGGCAAACACAGGCTGGACCAGAACCCAATACTTCAAACTTACGTAGGATGACACATTGCCGGGGCTAAAAAATCAGCAAGAATGTACAATTTCTTTTGAAATAGTCGCTTCTATGAGGTAATGGCTTCAATTAACGAAAAATTTGGTCATAAAAATCTTTCCTGCAAAGTAAAGGATATGACTTTGTCTACATCTTGTCGGGTATAGTTTAGCAGTAATTAAAATTCTATTCTTCTGATGGCAATGATTTATCATTGACAAGAACATTTTGCGAAACCAAGTACTTGACTGTAATGGAAATTTGATTTTATGACAATTACTAAATTTATTCACCCAAGAAACACAAAAGAAAAAGCGGCTCTCCTAGCAAAACGTGGGGAGCCTGGTTTGCTAACAGAGAACCGGACTAACAACTGAGAGGTCATGATTCGGTCCGATACCCGCCTCCGCCATGTAGTGTCCCTGAGCAAGACACTTCAAGCTCCGGGCGGCCCCCGTGGCCGAATGGTTAAGGTCGCTGACTTCAGTGCTCTTGATCGTTCGATCATCTCACCCCTCGCACGGGGCATGAGTCACATGTGGGACAAGCATAGCACACCTACCGATTAATTTGTTTCGATATGAGTAAAGAAGCTTGAAAGGGATGCAAAATTGAAAAAAAACAAAAAAAAAAAAAAAAAAACAAAAAAAACTTCAAGCTCCACAAAGTACCGGTTACGTACCCAGAAAGGGATGGCTTTGTCTCGCAATGACTAAATAATAGTTGTGAAATACATTACGGCCAAAACACAAAAGAAAGTGAGAGAAAAAAATAATGACTTGACACAACCATCCTATGAGTCAGTATTTACATTGTGTATATGCATTAGACCCAAGGTTGCAAATAATATGTCTAGGCAATGGCTTGTTTGGTAATGTTTTTACGTCCCACTTAATACTGTAGCTAAGGTCATGCGGATAAACTAGCTCATTTTAAATTTTAACCGGAAAGGCTGAAGAACCCTTGGATCAATACCACTCTGGAAACAGTTCAATAGGCCCAGAGCTATGTATACATGTACATGTATGTCGATATTGTTCCAGGTTGACCAATGTTTTGCTTGACCGACTTTGTCCAAGGACTATCCTATAAGGGGGTACAAGATAGACAAGTTTCAGTGGTCATTTTTTTTTTTCATATATATATTTTTTTTTTTTTGCTTTGCTGTTGGTATGGGTAACCTTAAGTGTTGTAATAAAAATAATAATAAAATTTTAGCCCCTGGGGGTTGTCTGCCCCTGCCCCGGGGCTATATACATGTATATTTCCGTAATAATGAAACATCTTCTCCCCTGAAACTGCTTGGCCAATCAAAGACAAACGTCATATGGAGCATCCTTGGGAAGGTGGAAAGAAAGTTTATATAAATGGTCAAGGTTACATGACCAAGATGGCCGCCATGGCTATAAATAGCAAAAACCTTTAAAAATCTTCTTCTCCAGAACCAGTGGGCCGATTTCCATGAAACTTGGTATGTAGCATCAGGGACGTGGGCCCATCATAGTTTAAGTAAGTAAGTAAGTAATCTTTTATTATAGTGACTTGTGTAACAAGTAATACAAACATTTGAATAAATAAACATGTAAATAGTACACCCAGCCACATGGGCCTATAAGTCACTTTAAACATTTAATTCAACTAAGAAAGTAATTGTGTGATACTTTTTCATATAATACTCACAAGAGCATTATCTGTAGAGACATGCATGCGTTTACTTAAACTTTTAGGAAATTACATACATATTTTCATAAAATTCAATTGTATAGAAAATTACGTCTTGCTATAAAGGATTGGGATATAACGTTGCAACGTGTCTATATTCCTGTGTAATAAGAGATTTAAATTTCTCGTTTGAGTCCAGTAAGTGGAATGATTGGCTTAAATGTCTAAAAAGAATATGTCTTTGATTTGTATATACATCACAACTTATAATGAAATGTGTCTCATCCTCAATGTCACCACTGTCACAGAGCTGACAGACCCTTTCTTCAGGCTTAAGTCCGCTGAAACGTCCGGTTTCTATCCTGAGTGGTAGAACCCCGCATCGCAATTTTGCTAAAAACGAACGTTCTTGTTTCGGTAAATATGCTTTTACATAGTCTTCAGTTTTGTATTGTGTTTTAAACGAAATATATGTCCTGAGTTTTGATACATCTTTAGTTTTATTTGACCAGTCTGTGCTATGATTTTCAAATAATTGTTTTTCACAATGAGCTATATTGCATAGTTCTTTATTTTGAAAGTTTTCCAGTAATGCTAATTTGTTAAATATAGATTTTATTTCTGAACACCAGGAATTATTCTTATTCCGATTAAAGTCATTCAGAAAGATCTTTTTAGTAAGTCTATCATCGCCCATGCTTACTAAACGGTTCCACAGTCTAAGCATATTTATCCACCTCCTGTGTAGAGAGATTGGCCAACCCATATCTCCGTTGATAGCTAGGATAGGGGTGAAGCGATGGACCCCTAGGAAATAACGTATCGCACGATTTTGTACCATATCTGTGGCCCTTAATAAAGTCTCTAAATCCCCATACACCAGAGCAATAATCTGTCACTGGCACTACGCATGAATAATAAAGTTTAGTATAGGTTTCGAACCCTACATCTTTGAAGTTAAGAATCTTTGATATCATCGACCCGAGTGCTCTGCCACCGGAGTTGAATCATGTATCTACAGTAATGTTAAAATCCATGTTATCAGATAACACAACACCTAAATATTTATAGGAACTAGCATAATCTAATGTTTTGTTTCCAATATGGAAAACATAATCACTTCTTTCCTTCCCTTTATTACTAAAATGGATAATCGCAGATTTGGTATAATTAATTCGTAAACGCCATTTATTACACCAGTTTGATACATAGTCGAGCATACGCTGCATATTGTCTTCGGTATCCGATAATAACAGTAAGTCGTCGGCCTATAGGAGACAGCACAGAGATACACCATTTATGGAAATTCCGCAATTCAAAGTTTTTAGCTCTTCAGCAAGATCGTTAATGAAAAGAGCGAATAAAGTCGGCGATAAATTATCTCCTTGTTTAACACCGGAAGTACATGGGAACCAACTTGACAACACACCATTTAGTTTTATAGAAGATTCCGTATTCGTATACATAGCTTTAACTGAGATATAAAATTTCCCGTCAATTTTGTTCAACAAAAGTTTATACAATAAAGCATCTCTATCTACAAAGTCAAAAGCTTTCTGAAGATCAATGAAGGTACCGAACATACTCTTCTTTTCAGAAAGTCTGTCTCTTATCACAGTACATGCCGAGAACACATGGTCCTGACACGATCTATCCGACCGAAACCCGTTCTGCTCGTCAACCAAGAGTCCATTGTTTTCAAGTATGGTAGTAATCTATTGTTAAGTACAGACGAATATAGCTTGCTTACAGTCGAAAGTAAACTAATACCTCTGTAACTGAGTGGAATACGAGGGGCTTTTGTGCTGTCTTTTGGGATGGGGGTAATAATGGCTTTCCTCCAGATGGAAGGGATCAAACCGGTATCTAGACAGAAGTTGAATAATGAATGTAAAGAGTTAATGACTCTCGGGAATTTCAGTATTTCGTATGGGATTTTATCGGGTCCAACAGATTTTCCACATTTTGCTCGGAATACAACCTTTTCAATTTCAGCTTTGCTAATAGGTAAATTTAGTGATTGTGTTTCATTATATAAAGGGTCCTTCATGGCATCTTCAAGAAATAATTTGTGTTGTAACATATGGTCATAAAATTGATTATCGAAATCCTGTGTATCCTGATTATTGTACATGTTCGAGAATTCCCGCGTCCAAGAACTGTCGACGAACGATATGTCGCTTCGCACATTTCCGGCCTCGTCGTATACCTTTTATGGAACGGAATGTTTACGTTTTGGCCCGAGCGATTTAAGGTGATCCCAGAATTCCTTAGGGTTATCCGTACAGTCAGCTTCAGTGTCAATCATAAGCCCTCTTCTGTATGCGCGATCGGTTGAGCGTAAAAGTTTATCAAACTTATTTCTGGATATAAGGAACTAGTTCCCGTTTTAATGCCAAACCACGTTCTCTACTCCCTTTGTGTTTCACGAAAGCACGTTCTTTAAGGCGCATCTCATTGCATTGTTTATCAAGTTCCTCGTTCCAGTACGGTTTGAATGATTTAAAGCGCTTGCGTACCGGTTTCGTGCAATCAAAATACGGCACAGAATCGTTCATTTCTCGAATAAGTGTATCACAAAAGGAGTCGTAAACTAAATCTATGTTATTCTGGTTTTCTCGACATAGTTCTATTCGATTTATCAGTTCTGTGAAGGCGGCTCGACATATATTCGAGTTCATAAAATTTGACGGAAGTCTGTTCAGTTTGTATTTACGCTCTATGAACGGTTTCTGTATGTTTTCGGGCATCTCCTTACATGTATTATTGTCCGATGGAATACTATAGTAACTATAACTAAAGTCAAATGTTAAGAAATAGTGATCAGGTAACTTGCTTCTAGGTCCCAGCCAGGGGCGGATCCAGGATTTCTGGAAGGGGGGTTCAAACCCACGAAGAAGTGGGGTTCGTTCGCTACATTTTACCTGAATTTTCTTCAATTTTCCCATGAATCTGAAATAATTTGGTCCTAAAGGGGGGTTCGAGCGAACCCCCCGAACCCCCTCTAAATCCGCCACTGGTCCCAGCAGATGCTGAAGGTTATGACGATGAACTAACGACTCAGGGGAGATAACTCGAAAATTAGAACAGTTTTTATAACAATCATGGGGAACACAAATATAGTCAACTACAGCTTTGCCTCGTGTCAATACGGAAGTATAATCATCGTTTTCAGAGCACAATCTTCCATTTAAAACACAAAACTTTGAGTCATTCAAAAATTCTATAAAAGTGTGTCTGTGTTGGTTTGTGGTCTGATCAATGGGGCTCCGTTGGGGAATATTATCTAACCTAGAAATAACATCGTTTGTTTTACCAATTCTGGAATTCAGATCTCCGCATAATATAATAGAGTCATATTCACTAAGCGTATAAATCTCAGCTAGAAGATGAGCGTAAAAACCTGTTGCATCACGCCCCCATGTCGACGATTCCTGTGGTAAATATGTGCAAAATATAGCGATTGAATAGTCTGTTTCTTTCGAAACCACCGAAATACAAAGAATACCATCGTACGATCTGTCCAAGACACTGAAGTTAAAATGTGAAAACAAATCATTTTTTACAAAAACACCGACTCCACCCGCCATTCGGTGCATGTATGTGCGTTGAATGTCTGTTATGGCCATAGAACGTAAAGCCATCAATGTCTATAACGGTGTCTCCCTGAAGATGTGTTTCATTTATACAAATAATGTCCGAATCAATATACTTTAATAAATGTTTTCGTAATTCGCCATTGTTTGCGGTCCATCCGCCGACATTAATGTGTGACGCTCATGTAACCGGGGGTCCCCCTAGTCCGTTGGTTCTGCTGTTGTATCTGAGCGAGAGTCACGTGATCTGTCTTTCTTCAAAATGGGTCCATTCGCGGCCACCCTATACTGACCACCATTTGGGAGTTCCGAGAGAATGGTTTTAGCATTAAGTTCTAATAATCGTTCTGTGTGGGACTTGCTACTTCGTAGATAAACTCTGTCATATAACGGATGGCCTCTCAGGGTCATCTTAGCACGTAATACTTTCACCTTTTGTTGAATGGTTTCAAAGGCTATTTTCATAAGCCTGGGTTTTCCACGCCTCCTTTCCGAAAATCGACATGCGTCAGTAACTTTCACATAACGGGAAATCTCTTCACCTAGCGCATCAGTAAGCTCTCTCGCAGCTCTAAACGGGTCTTCATTGTTGGCCTCCTTTAGGTTTGAGACGATTATTGTGAGTTCGTCGTTCGACACTGTTTGGTTGACAATAGAACCGCTCATGCCTTCAAGCGATGATAGTGAGCGCATATTAATCTCCAAATCATCAATACGTCTATCAATAGCAGCGAACTGTAAATCGACATCAACCTTGACCGCTTTTATCTTGTCATCGATAGTCGAGAGTACATCTTTCCTGAGTTTATCTATTTTACTGTCAAACGTACTCCTCAGAATATCCAGGCCCTTCCTAACATCGTTCAGTACCCCAAACATTTTGTCCATTTTGGATGCCAGTTCTAGTAAACTAGGGCCTGTATCGTTGGGATTTAGCTGAGGGCTTTCAGCGTTATTGACCGCCATCTTTGATTGTTTATAAATAGGTGAATTCGTACCTGGGCTCTCTAATTTCCGTTTATCCGTTTGTTTAGGCATTTCAGACATAGTCTTAACGGAACATCATACGTAAAGAGTCTTATACACACAGAGATTCAGTCAATACATATCCATTTAAAAGAATTATCACCAAAATAATGTCAAAATTCCTCCAGTTCAAACAGAAAGCGTCCATACATCGCGCATGCGCACTAACTACTTATAGTTTATATAAATCATGACCCTAGGATGACCTTGACCTATTTAATGGCAAGGTCAACTTAGGTTGCCAATGCATTTGAATGGGAAAAAATGGTAAAATGCTATTTAATGGGTAAAACTTACAGCAAATGGACAGAAGATTAATGTTAATGGAAAATTTTAGCCCCTGGGGGGTTGTCTGCCCCTGCCCCGGGGCTATATACATGTATATTTCCATAATAATGAAACATCTTCTCCCCTGAAACCGCTTGGCCAATCAAAGCCAAACTTCATATGGAGCATCCTTGGGAAGGGGGAAAGAAAGTTTATATAAATGGTCAAGGTCACATGACTAAGATGGCTGCCATGGCTATAAATAGGAAAAAAAAACTAAAAATCTTCTTCTCCATAACCAGAAGGCCAATGATTTTGAAACTTGGTGTGAAGCATCAGTGACTGGAGCTCTACAAAGTTTATATAAATCATGACCCTGGGATGACCTTGACCCATTTTACGGCAAGGTCAACATAGGCCGCTCATGCATTTGAATGGGGAAAAGTGTTAAAATGTCATTTGTAGGGAAAAACTTGCAGGAAATGGGCAAATGGACTTAAGATTGATGATTCTGAAAAAATTTGGACCCCAGGGGTCTGTCTGCCCCCACCCCGGGGCAATATACATGTATATTACAGTGATATTCAAAGATCATCTTCTCTGAAACCGCTCGGCCAATCAAAGCCAAACTTTATGTGGAGCATTATGAGGAAGAGTGAATGAAAGTTTGTATAACTGGTCAAGGTCACATGACCAAGATGGCCGCCATGGCTATAAATAGCAAAAACCATTAAAAATCTTCTCCAGAACCAACAGAAGGCCTATGATTTTGAAACTTGGCATGAAGCATCAACAAAGTTTGTATAAATCATGACCCTGGGATGACCTTGACCTTTTTACGGCAAGGTCAACTTAGGTTTGCCCACACATTTGAATGGGGAAAATTGTTACAATGTCATTTGAAGGGCAAAACTTGCAGTAATTGGCAAATCGACTGAATCTTTATGATTTAAAAAAGAAATTGACTCCAGAGTTTGCACTGACCCTGCCCATGGGTTATATACTTGTATATTACCATTCTAGTCAAACAAGTTTATTGGTATATATCTCAGGTCTCAGGTGAGCGTTTACAGGACCATTGGTCCTCTGGTTTTCAAATGTCTTGTGTTGTATTTTGGAATCAAAAAAGAGTGGTTAGAAAAAAAAGTTTGAATACTAATGAGTTAAAATGACATAGATAATTATACAATTTACATATTCATTAGCTCCACTAAGACTTACAAGGTGAGCTTATAGTTTTCGCACGGGCTCTGGTGTTCCTTTTAAATTGTTGCTCACCAACCATATTCAGTTTGCTTCTCCTCTGAATTCCCATTGATAATCAACATATATTGCATAAAAAGTACACAGTTTTCCATCCGTTACGGAGTAACAAATGTAACGATGGATATGAACTTAAAAACTTACAGACCCATATCAGACGTACAAATGTAACAAAATGAAACAAAACATTCTCAATAAAGTAAAAAAAAAAATTAAAAAAATTGGGGACATTTTTTCTCATGGAAATATCAGAATGAATGTAACAAAGGGAGTTTCAATGATAATACAGGCCTGCTCTAATAATCAAAGCCAAATTTCATACAAAAGCATCCTTGGGAAGAGTGAACTTGTTTATATAAATGGTACAGGTCACAATACCAAGATAGCTGATCAAAGTGACAGATTTCAACAAAACTTGGTTTGTAGCATGAGGGACTCTGGCCCATCATATTGTATATAATTCATAACATTGAGTTGACCTTGACCTATTTTATGACAAGGTCAAATTTAGTCTCAAAGGCTTTAAATTGGAAGAGTGCAAGTTTTGTAGCCTGTGACCTGAAAGTTGGTAGTTATAAACAACTTATTTAGTAATTGTGAGTACCTTTAATTGAGCCGGGACATAAGAAAATGGGTCTTCGGGGTTTCGGACCAGGTCTGACAGAAACCGGCCTGTGCAGCTACAGAAGATGGCTAGAACCTTGAAATTTTGGATTTAGGAAGAAGAGGATTTTGTTTTCACATAGGCAAAATCCTGTTTTCTATTTACCTTGACCCAATGCAACTACATAATTATGTGATATTATGTGATTCTGCATTAGGCTCATGACCAAGACGGCCCAAACCCCCATATATAGTGAAAACCCATTAAAAAAATCTTCTAATTCAGAGCTTGTTCCATCGGTTTTTTAGCTCACATGAGCCGTTAGGCTCACAAGGTGAGCTTATAGGATGGCCATGATCCGGCGTCCGTCGTCCGTCCGTCCGTCCGTCCACAATTTCAAAGATCTTCTCCTCTGAAACCGCTTGGCCAATCAAAGCCAAATTTTATATGAAGCATCAATAGGAAGGGGAACCAATGTGTATATAAGAAATCCAGGTCACATGACCAAGATGGCCGCCATGCCCATATATGGTAAAAACCCTTCAAAAATCTTCTTTTCCAGAACCGGTGGACTGATTTCAACGAAACTTGGCATGAAGCATTAATGGCTCAAGCACTACAATGTGTATAAATCATGATCCTGTGATGACCTTGACCTATTTTACGGCAAGGTCAACATAGGTCGCCAATGCATTTGAATGGGGAAAACTTTTAAAATGTTATTTGAAGTGAAAGTCTTGCAGGAAATGGGCAGTAGCATGTGTGGATCCAGAAATTTTCATGAGAGGGGGCCCAACGAAAATGGTAATTTTTGGTCACAGACGAGGGGGAGGGGGGGGGGGGGGGTCCAACCCCCCAAAAATCCCGAAATTACCTTTTTTTAGGTAAAATTTTCAAATTCCAGGGGGGGGGGTCCAGACCCCCTGTCCCCCCTCTGGATCCGCGCATGAGTAGGACTGAATATTAATGATTCTGAAATAACTTGGACCCCAGGTGCTAATGTGCCCCCACCCTGGGGCAATATACATGTATATCTCCATAATATTCTCTGAAACCACTTGGCCAATCAAAGCCAAATTTTATGTGAAGCATCAGTAGGAAGGGGTAACAAATATGTATATAAAAAATCCAGGTCACATGACCAAGATGGCAGCCATGCCCATATATGGTAAAAACCCTTCAAAAATCTTCTTCTCCAGAACTGGTGGACCGATTTCAACAAAACTTGGCGTGAAGCATCGATGGCTCAAGCACTACAATGTGCGTATAAATCATGACCCTGTGATGACCTTGACCTATTTTACGGCAAGGTCAACATAGGTCGCCAATGCATTTGAATGGGGAAAACTTTTAAAATGTAATTTAAAGTAAAAGTCTTGCAGGAAATGGGAAGTAGGACTGAATATTAATGGTTCTGAAAAAAATTGGACCCCAGGGGCTCATGTGCCCCCACCCCGCGGCAATATACATGTATATTTCCATAATATTCAAACGTCTTCTCTGAAACCGCTTGGCCAATCAAAGCCAAATTTTATGTGAAGCATCTATAGAATGGGGGAATCAATGTATATATAAATAATCTAGGTCACATGACAAAGATGGCTGCCATGCCCATATATGGTAAAAACCCATCCAAAATCTTCTCTGAATCCAATAGACTGATTTCAAGGAAACTTGGCGTGAAGCATCGATGGCTAAAGTACTCCAATGTATATATAAATTATGACCCTGTGATGACCTTGACCAAGTTTATGGCAAGGTCAACATGGGTTGCCTATGCATTTGAATTGGGAAAACTGTTAAAATGTCATTTGAAGGGAAAAGCCAGCAGGAAATTGGCAAATGGACAGAATATTGAAGATTCTGAAAAAAGAAAATGGCCCATGGGCTTCATCTGCCCCTGCACTGGGAATACCATGATATTCAAACATGTGTATTGGTATATGCAGCAGATCTCAGGTGAGCGTTTACAGGACCATTGGTCCTCTGGTTTAGTTAATTAATAGTGTACTCTTTCCTTGTGTTTCAGCTGCTGACATACAGAAGAAATCCAGGGATAAAGTACATGTTCACAGTCCCCAAAGACATGATTGATACTGTCATGCAAAGCTTTAACAGTCCAAACAATAAACAATCAGCTACCACTGGACAAGACAAGTCACATGACCAGGCAGTAGGTGACAGAATAGGATTTAAAGAAAGACCTCAGTATGTGGCACCATATTCAAATGCAAATTTAGATACTCAGCCTTTACAGGGTACCAACTACCAGCATAGTACACAGGACGCTATAGATAGATATCATTCCGAATATGGCGCTGATAGTTCAACAAACAAAATAGACACACCTCCTGTAAGAAGAAGACCAGTGATTGGTTCAACAAGCAAAATAGACACACCTCCAGTTAGGAGAAGACCTGTGATTGGTTCTAATAGTAGGAGTACTGGTTCCAGTCCTATCAGGTACTCATCAGTGCGTGGACAAACAGGGTACCAGTCATACAGTAGAGAATATGGAAATTCCAATAATAACCAACAAACAGATACTTTTGTAGCGAGAACTCCTTTCAATTCAGTCAGTTTACCCGAACCTTTGGTGGAATCACAACCTAAACTGCAGATTTCAAACACGATAGATTCTGTCAACTTTCACTGGAGTATCGCTGGGTTTACTGAATGCTCACTCACTTGCGGAGGAGGTAGGTTACTTTGTGTACTTGGTCATTACATGTAATATATGAGCATCATTAAAAAATCCCAGCGCTGTGTTTTTTTAACAGGTCTGACACAAACTGAACTGTACAGTACAGTTGTCGCGATGCTTTGAGTGTATACGCATTTGCGCGTGGTTGCACGTAGGGGATTATTTTTACTCGCGAGTCACTCGCAAACTTCGCGCAATCTTAGGCGATCATCTCGCAAACGCGCAAAACCATTTGTCAAATACGAGCGACGTGAATCAGATATGCGCGATTTATACAATTTAAACAATCTTGCTCGTAAGGTGTGTTGTAAAAAAAAAATTTCTTGTTGAATTTTCATGCCCGCCTGATGTCAACATGTATGTCAAATTTGATTGCATCGATTACTGCCTGGTCCCTCCAAGTATTCATACTTAATACATGTAGATATGCTTTGTACAAACGTAGGCTAGAGATACATGTACATGTAGAATATTCGTCTGACCCAAAGGAAAATTGATACACTGTATATTTTCTATCTAAATAATGAGAAGAAAATAGTGTAAACCGAAGGTTTGCGGTGAGCCCCGTCGCATACCTTAGCTATTCCAAAAACACGTATGGAAGAAGAATTATTCTAATAAACCAAGCATTCTTTTTCCGAGTATTGGTAATTAAACGGTTACAAGTAGGCAATGATCAGGAAAAGGCGCAATCAGAAACAAATTCTTTTTCCAAAAACCGAGGTGGGAAAAAACAAAATGACATTTAGGTACTTATACTTAGAGAACATATCGTTAGCCGAGTGAGCAGCTACTTCCCAATAGGAGGCCCCTCAGTTACCCGAACTTAACTAAACATCACGAAAACATTTCAGTGTAATGTATATTTACTTGAACCCCACTTTTCTAATAGCAAAACTGGGGTATACAGGGGTTTACCTAATTTTTTTTATTTTTGCTCGAAAAGATAGATGGTGGGTATTCATTAGAACCGCCTCGCCACACAGAGGCGGTTCTAACGTGTACCCACATTCTATGTTTCGAGCAAAAATAAGAAAGTAAACAGAATCTACAGAAAATTTTCACTTTTTACAACTTTGGAAAAATCAGTATATTACATGATTGTGCATGTTCACGTAATGACTATAAAAACGTGCATAAATTAGTTACATTGTAGTCGTTCGGTCTTCGTGGTGAATCTCTAAACACCATTGAATTTAAACACACAAACATGTACAGTATGTCTTGTATGTATATTTATATGCAGCTGTTAAACCAACTTGTTACAACATAAACCTTCGTTATTTTGATTTGTGGTTTTATGTCCAGATTAACAATTTCAGTTACACGAAAAACAAAAATTATAAAAGCAGGAAAATATAAATAAAACTCCAGCAAGTTCATATGCTAATACTGCATGCAATTTTACGCGTTGTGTTAGATCATGGATAACTAACATACCTTAGCGCCTCCGCGAAATACCGGCTATCACTACCACGGTTTGTTACGGATATCGTAATACAACGTAAGAAAACTTAACACAACGTAACAGAACTTGAAAACAGAGAAATATATGACCAAAATTCTATGGAACGCTACGTTTCAAGAAAACGGGGGCTTCCGAGGCGGGGAACGTGTAAACGCAGTATTAACATTTCTTAAATTCTAAAATAACCAAATATTACAAAAATGATTTGACCCGCATCATAAAATACATTATTTTGCATATGCGAAAACAAAGGCGCACATCAGCTCATCAGCACCGTTGTTTTTGCTACACAGATAATTTAAGTCCTCTGTGTTTTTAAATCCAAAATTTCCAGCCTCTAGCCATCTTCTGTGCTTGTACAGCTCGGTTTATGTCGTACCTATTAGGAAATCACGGGGTTGGTTTTCTCATGACGCAGCTCATTTGGTATCAAAATACTACAGCATGTGTATTTCCAGCATCAGGGTAACATGTAATGTCTGCTCCCTTACACCACAATTTTATACAGTTAAACTTGGTTGTGCAGGGGTATACATTATTAGCTCACCTGAGCCATTAGGCTCACAAGGTGAGCTTATAGGATGGCCATGATCCGGCGTCCGTCCGTCGTCCGTCCGTCCGTCCGTCGTCCGTCCGTCCGTCCACAATTTCAAAGATCTTCTTCTCTGAAACCGCTTGGCCAACCAAAGCCAAATTTTATATGAAGCATCTATAGGAAGGGGGAACCAATGTGTATATAAGAAATCCAGGTCACATGACCAAGATGGCCGCCATGCCCATATATGATAAAAACCCTTCAAAAATCTTCTTCTCCAGAACCGGTGGACTGATTTCAACGAAACTTGGCAAGAAGCATTGATGGCTCAAGCACTACAATGTATATATAAATCATGACCCTGTGATGACCTTGACTTATTTTACGGCAAGGTCAACATAGGTCGCCAATGCATTTGAATGGGGAAAACTTTTAAAATGTCATTTAAAGTGAAAGTCTTGCAGGAAATGGGCAATAGGACTGAATATTAATGATTCTGAAAAAAATTGGACCCCAGGGGCTCATATGCCCCCACCCCGGGGCAATATACATGTATATTACCATAATATTCAAACATCATCTCCTCTGAAACCGCTTGGCCAATTAAAGCCAAATTTTATGTGAAGCATCAATAGGAAGGGGTAATCAATGTGTATATAAATAATCCAGGTCACATGACCATGATGGCCGCGATGCCCATATATGGTAAAAACCCTTCAAAAATCTTCTTCTCCAGAACAGGTGGATCGATTTCAAAGAAACTTGGCATGAAGCATCGATGGCTCAAGCACTACAATGTGTATATAAATCATGACCCTGTGATGACCTTGACTTATTTTACGGCAAGGTCAACATAGGTCGCCAATGCATTTGAATGGGGAAAACTTTTAAAATGTCATTTAAAGTCATATAAAGTGAAAGTCTTGCAGGAAATGGGCAGTAGGACTGAATATTAATGATTCTGAAAAAAATTGGACCCCAGGGGCTCATATGCCCCCATCCCGGGGCAATATACATGTATATTTCCATAATTTTCAAACATCATCTCCTCTGAAACCGCTTGGCCAATCAAAGCCAAATTTTATGTGAAGCATCAATAGGAAGGGGTAATCAATGTATATATAAATAATCCAGGTCACATGACCAAGATGGTAAAAACCCTTCATAAATCTTCTTCTCCAGAACAGGTGGATCGATTTCAAAGAAACTTGGCATGAAGCATCGATGGCTGAAGTACTACAATGTGCATATAAATCATGACCCTGTGATGACCTTGACCTTTTTTTACGGCAAGGTCAACATAGGTCGCCAATGCATTTGAATAGGGAAAACTTTTAAAATGTCATTTAAAGTGAAAGTCTTGCAGGAAATGGGCAGTAGGACTGAATATTAATGATTCTGAAAAAAAATTGGACCCCAGGGGCTCATCTGCCCCCACCCCGGGGCAATATACATGTTTGTTATATGACTGAAGAAAATCCTGTCTCCTTATTGGCTCATTCAGTATTAATAAATCCTTATATTTTTCTGAAACTAGACCAAACTGATAAAAACCAGATCAAACCAGTTCCTGGAGGTTAATTATTTTGACAGCTTTTCTATATTAACCTCCAAAATCTATAGTCCCCTCCTGGGTACCCAAAAATAGCACCAGCATGAAATTAACATGGGCTATGTGAAATTGACATGATTTGATGTATCAACATTCAACAGGTAAACTAAGGACTTTTCATGAGTTTTAACAACAATTTTGTTTTATTTGTAATCATTTCTCTTTGGCTGAATGGGTATATCTAAAAAGAGTAGCATGTTTTACTTTTTCTGTAACACATCTTTTAAACACAAAATAAAAGGCATTTTATTGGAAAACTGCCTTTTAAAATAGTTCAGAAACGGTTGTTGAAACTTGTGAGAAGGACCTTAGTTAGACATTAATTCTGCAATAAGATTTTAGATTCAAAAAAGAGAGGAGAAATTTTGCATTAATAGTCAAAAAGTCATATAACAAAACATTTATTGACTTCAATTTGGGTAGACATAAGGATTTATCTACCCTCAAAAATTATATTCACCTCGGCCTTACGGCCTCGGTGAATATAATTTTTGTCGGGTAGATAAATCCTTATGTCTACCTCATTGAAGTCAATAATTGTATAATATTACCATAATATTCAAACATCTTCTCCTCTGAAACCGCTTGGCGAATCAAAGCCAAATTGTATGTGAAGCATCTATGGAATGGGGGAATTAATGTATATATAAATTATCTAGTTCACATAACCAAGATGGCTGCCATGCCCATATATTGTAAAAACCCTTCAAAAATCTTCTTCTCCGAATTTTGAGGACCGATTTCAAAGAAACTTGGTATGAAGCACCAATGGCTGAAGTACTACAATGTATATATAAATCATGACCCTGTGGTGACCTTGACCTATTTTACGACAAGGTCAACATAGGTCGTCAATGCATTGGAATGGGGAAAACTTTTAAAAAGTCATTTGAGGTGAAAATCTTGCAGGAAATGGGTAGTAGGACTAAATATTAATGATTCTGAAAAAAAATGGACCTAAGGGCTCATATGTCCACACCCCGGGGCAAATACATGTATATTACCATAGTATTCAAACATCTTCTCCTCTAAAACCACTTGGCCAATTGAAGCCAAATTTTATGTGAAGCATCTATAGGATGGGGGAACCAATGTATATATTAATAATCTAAGTCACATGACCAAGATGGCCACCATGCCCATATATGGTAAAAACCCTTCAAATATCTTCTTCTCTGAAACCAATAGATTGATTTTAATGAAACTTGGCGTGAAGCATCCATGGACAGAATATTGAATAGTCTGAAAAAAGAAAACGGCCCAAGGGCTTCATCTGCCCCTGCACTGGGGTTAAATACCATAATATTCAAACATGTTTATTGGTATATGCAGCAGACTCAGGTGAGCGTTTACAGGACCATTGGTCCTCTGGTTTTCCTTTTTTTGCTCAAAAACATAGATTGTAGGTGCTCGTTGAGGGGGTTCTAGTGTGTGGCCGCAATCAATGTTTTTAGCAAAAGTACAAAAACTTAGTGAAATTTTCAACTTTTTCGTAAAAGTGTTAATTTCATCATGTTAACTTCATGTAGTGCTTTCATAAATGATCCGCATCATGAAAATACCAGGTTTTCGCCTATGTGAATACAAATGCGCAGATCAGCTGTGCAGTAACTGCACAGCTGAAAAGCGCCTTTGTTTTCACTACACGGATAACACAACCGCTCAGCTTCTTAAATCTGAAATTCCAAGCTTCTAGCCTTCTTCTGTGACTGTACAGACTGGTTTGTGTCGGTTTTCTCGCGCCGTGGCTCAAATGGGTGTAAGTAGTGAATTGATTGACAGCTCTCAGTTGGAAACTAAATGTCAGTCATACAAATATGAACAAAAAGATGGCTTCTTAAGATATCTTTAGCAATAAATCAATGTCAAGGGATTTAAGTCTTTCCATCTTATCTGTTCTTGAATAAAATGAAAAGATGATAAAACCTTGAGCCATGTTATGAGGAAAACAAATTAGGACCATCTGTGAGGAAGGGGCAAACTGGAGGTCAAAACTTTGCTCCTTGCCCCACCCTTTGCAATAGAAAATCTCCCTGGGGTATAAAGGATCATAATGTAAAAACCCCTGCACTGTGGGGACACTTAAAAAGTAATTTCGCCAGACATTAGCCCGGCTAACCCCCACCCTTCCCAGTTGGAAATGTGGACTTTCAATTTTGGAAAGAGTATTCTTCCCACCAAACTTGCACAGAAACATTGTTGGGACAAAACTTAAAGCTGAATTAGGTTTCCGTTAGCTTGACCAAATTTTCAAGGTCACCTCCACTCATATAAACTTTTAAAATCATTATTATTATTATTTTTTTTTTTTGCACAATATCCTTTGAAAAATTGATGGATTTTGACCAAACTTGGACTGAAGTAGACCTACACCCAGGCTGAAATTTCTATTGATATATAGCTATGTATTGTTAGCTTTGGAGTTTGAAAATGAAGGATATGTTATTGGAAGGAGAGGAAGAATTGATAAGCTTAACCTGATCTTTCAAGGCCACCATCCTATAAAAAGTCCTTGACATCAGCATTTTCTTAATTATTTCTGAACCAATGGCTAGATTTTGACTGAAACTGCATAGATATGTTGATTGGAGAAGGGTTAGAGTCTTTCATATACATGGGTCTGAAAACACTGCTTAATTTTAATTTTATAAGATCCTATAATGGCTATTTTAACAACATGTAGATGTATCAGATGACCAGCCACCTCTGTGTGCCAACCACATCACAAAACATGGCTGTCAAAAGGTTTTTGTCTCAGTTTCACTATTCCTCAATTCTGTTGTGCAAGGGTTGGGTTGCTTAATCCAAACATCAGGAAAACATGTCCATGAAATGTATACCCCCTTGAACCCCACTTTTTATAGAGAAAAAATGGGGCTTGCAGGGGTATGCCTATTTTTAGCTCGTGCGTCAGCCATCCGTCAACAATTTCAAAGATCTCCTCTGAAACTGCCTGGCCAATCAAAGCCAAAGTTCGTGTGGCGCATCCTTAGGAAGGGGGAACAAAAATTCATATAAATGGTCCAGGTCACATGATCAAGATGACCACCTTGGCTATAAATAGCAAAAATCTTTAAAAATCCTCTTCTCCAGAACCAGAAGGCCTTCGATTTTGAATCTTGGCATGAAGCATCAGACAATAGAGGAGGGTCTGGATGGGGTATAATGATTAATGAATAATGGCCTAAAATTTTTAATGAGAGTGAATAAAGAGCAAAAAATTTAATGATTAGTGAATAATGAGGTCCTAAAGAATAATGAGTAAATGTAAATTTTTAATGAAGAGCAGAGTAATATAATGAATAGTGAATAATAACATTTTAAAGAATAATGAATATGCTAAAATTTGGCTATGGAATTGTCTTAGATGGCCTCCCTGACATTCCAGAATTTCAATTTTTTTCTGGGGTCTGGACGCCCCCAGATCTGATTTTGTTCAAATGTTGTATTCAAATATTTCAGAAATCCTTGAATGTTTGGAAAGACATATGTCTGGAAGCCAAGCATGTTGGGACTCACCTCATGGACCAATTGAAAAAGAAATGTGTCATTTGAAGGCAGAGAAAGATAAATTAAATCATTCTGGATGTTTACTGAGCCAGATACTATTTCACTGTTTTGTTTGCTTTAATATGTATTTTCTTTTTACTCTATTATCCCACTTTGTCCTTATTATGTATGTACCAGTCTTATAATGATAATCTTTTCTGTGGATGGACATCATCTTGCTTTTTTATAGGACAGAACATAATTATACAGAAACAAGGCAGCACTATAAACGTTAATGCAAATCTATTTGGCAATTTAAATGGTGCTACATTTTTTTTTCCTCGCTCGCTTCGCTCACTCGGTATTTAAGACATTAATAAATAATAAAATGTATTGTACAATCAGGTGCAAGCGCAAATCCATACATCACATAGTTTACTAAATAAAAACAACAGCATCTTATAACTTTTAGTCCGAAGTTACATTTTTTCTTAAATAACCTATGGTATTCATAATTGAAGAGAAAGATTCAGGGGAAAACTTAGGGCGCATCCAGTATTTAAGGTGGAGGGGATTATACTCCAAACAGATTTAAAAGGGGATTTGCTAAAATAAATCGGTATACTATTTCGGAAAGTTTATATGAGGCTTTGTGGTCTAGCAGTGTATATCATGCTTCTCTCAAGATGTTATTATCAAGGTTGCACTCAGTGTATATTATGCTTCTCTCAAGATGTAAATATCAAGGTTGTACTCAGCAGTCTACAATTTAATATCATAAAACTAGTCCTTGTGGCTTGAGATAGGGGATGCCTTAGGTGAGGAACGAATATTAGCTGGGTGAAAAAGGCGTGACTAGTTATTATCATATTTTAATGAATAAATGAGCTAATTTTAATGAATAAGCCGAAATTTTAATGACAGTGAATAATTGGCTAAATTTTTAGTGATTAGTGAATACCAGGACCCCCCATCCAGACCCTCATAGAGCTCTACAAATTTTGTATAAATCTATTATGCCCTTTTTTATGGTAGGTCAACTTAGGTCGCCCATGCATTTGAATGGGGAAAATTGTTAAAATGTCATTTGAAGGGAAAAACTTGAAGGAAATGGACTGAAGATTTATGATTCTAAAAAATTTGGTCCCCATGGGTAGTCTGCCCCCATCCCTGGGCAATATACATGTATATTACTATAATATTCAAAGATCTTCTCTGAAACTGCATGGCCAATAAAGGTGTAATTTTATATGAAGCATCTATAGGAAGGGGGAACAATAAGTGCATAAATAATCCAGGTCACATGACCAAGATGGCCGCCATGCCCCACATATGGTAAAAAACCTTCAAAAATCTTCTCCGGAACTAGTGTACTTATTTCAACAAAACTTGGCATGTAGCATCAGGGGCTATAGTGCTACAATGTATACATAAATCATGACCCTGTGATAACCTTCACCCATTTTATGGCAAGGTCAGCTGAGGTTGCATATGCAGTTAGCTGTTAAAATTGCATTGAAGGAGAAAATTCCAGGAAATGGACATGCAGAGACTCTTGGCTGAGAAAGAAGGCAGAAGGAATTCAGTTTTTGCTTGATGAATGCCAAACTATCATAGATGCAAGAGGAGCAGTTCAACAAACTCTCAGCTGGCAAAATTGCAGGTTCAAATGCAGGTTCGGTTGCAGTAAGGTTAGGGGTGGGGGGGCTTCACATGACAGAGAGACTGAGAGAGCTGTTTTACCATGCATGGAGGAAGAAAGAATTCCCACAAGACATCTATGTATCCACACAGAAAGGACACCCTGAAGTCTTTGACAGACAGGATTTATTCCAGAAAGTCAGTGTTGATACAGAAATGACAGGAAGACAATAGATGATCTTCGTGGCAAGACAACTTGATGAGAAATGTCAAGAACATAAAGCAGACCTATATATGGCTCATCCCCTTTCTCATTAATATGTTTGCTGCTCCTAAAGGAATTCAGTTTTACTTTTATTTACTATATATGGTGCTTGCCGACTACAACAAAACTTTCAACAAAGTTGTGATGAACTTGTGAAAATCTAGGTTGTCCAAATAATCATGGTGTCATGGTGTGGAAATTGCATGATGATATGCATGTACATGGTCAGAATGGTAGAGAGTTTTATTAGCCGGATCTTGTGATATGATCAATATCTTGTGATATGACCAGTGAGGCCAAACAGGGTTCTGTTATGGTGCAGCACTGTAATGTGTATGATATTATTGCAATGCTCATTAATGCCGTTCAAATCTGTGATGCAGATTTTAGAATCAGGTACCATTTTGATGGAAAGTGGTCAACTAACAGAAGTTGAAAACTAAAACTAAGATGCACACAGATGTGCTGGATGAGATGCTCTTTGCAGATGACATGGATAAGGTAAATGAATAAGAACACAACCTTAGAAGTATAAATGCATGGTGCAACGGTTTCACATTGACTATCATGTGATAGCTATGATCTTACAATCTGCACAGAAAAGACAAATGTTATACACCAATCCGCATCCGAAAAGCAGTACAATGAACCACTAATCCATGTGAATGGACAAAAACTGATTTTGATTACCCCTAAGTAATTAGCTCACCTGAGCGGAAGGCTCACAAGGTGAGCTTATAGGATGGCCATGCACTTCTGTCCACAATTTCAAAGATCTTCTTCTCTGAAACCGCTTGGCCAATCAAAGCCAAACTTCATGTGGATCATCCTTAGGAAGGGGGAATGAAAGTTTATGTAAATGGTAAAAGATTTCAGTAAATTATATCAATCTCTAAGATGGCCGCCATGCCCATATATGGTAAAAACCATAAATAATATCTTCTCTGGAACCAGTGTGGACCGATTTCAACAAAACTTGGTGTGTAGCATCGGGGACTCTGGCCCTTAATAGTTTATATAAATGATGACCTTGGGTTGATCTTGACCTATTTTACGGCAAGGTCAATTTGGGTTACATAGGCTTTTCAATGAAAAAAAGTGAAAACATTGAATTTTTCAGGAAGTTTTGTAGCCTGTGACCTGAAAGTTGGTAGATACAGACAACATGTTGAGCTAATGAAGTGTTGTGAGTATTAAAGGTCAAGGTCATTTCTTGACCTTGGCTAAAGGTCATTTACAAATTAAATGTAAAACTTAATTTTCTGAGTAACCGCTCGAATAATCAAAGCCAAATTTTATACGAGGGGCGTTCGGAAAGTTCGAATAATTGTTTGATCATTCAACTAATATTCATAGTAATACAAAAAGAAACATACCTAATTTAACTTCAACATGTCCTCTATAAATGCTGTGAAAACCAAGATGATTCACAAAGACATAATAAACATATGTTCATTACAAAAAGTTGAGGCATGGGTACCCGGAGCACGCCAACGTCAAAATGACGTTGCGAAAACGTCAAATTTAATTTTTATCCAGTTGGCGATGGTCACACTTTCTCAGAATAAACACCAACAATATCTACGCATTTAATGTGTCTGTCTATTATTTTGTTATAAGTTTTCGTAACCAGTATCAGTATGTGGTGATACAGTTCCCTGGGTCTATTTGCTAATATTCTCCGCTGAATCATCCAATTTTTCGCAATTCTGAATTGAACACAATTCCACTGCCGGATGGTTGCTTCTAAAATTGCCGCCAGTTTCTTTTATTCCACTCTTAAAACATGCGAACCATTTGTACATAAATGTTGAACTATATTATTCATAGTTTTCCAGTTTATTTTACCTTCTAATTTAACTTTAAAAGTGTTTCTGTGTGTGTTTTATGAAGAAAATACAAAAGTTCATAATCTTTTGCAACGCAATGACACAGTTCGAAGTCATGGTTTCCCCATACCACCCTCGTAATAAAGGACCATAACTTCTTTGTGGAACATCCAATTGACTTTAAATTTTCAGGGAACAATGCTATGTTGTTGAAATATTACAAGATGATTCCGTGCTTTTCTAGCGACGAGCAAACAGTCAGAAATTAAGTTTATTTCTTTGAGAGTTCGTTTAAAAAAGTGATGTTTTTCGGACTGCTCCGGGTACCGAAGATGACGTTGCCACGACAACCTGTATTTTCGGTTTCTGTGGTCACTTTTCTTTATTTTTCCTATCAATAATTTAGAATAAGTGGAAGTTCACGCACAACAACTTTCCGGTACAATGGATGAAAATTATGAGAGATATAACACAATTACACGAACTTTCCGAACAACCTACGTATGTAGTTATTATTGAATCCTTGGGATGGGGGAATGAAAGTTTATATAAATAGTCAAGGTCACATGACCAAGATGGCCACCATGGCTATAAATAGCAAAAGCCTTTAAAAATCTTCTTCTCCAGAACCAGAAGACCTACAATTTTGAAACCTGGCATGAGCATCAGAGGGAGGAGCTCTACAAAGTTGATATAAATCATGGTCCTGGGATGACCTTGACCTATCTTATGGCAAAGTCAACATTATATAAAAAAGGGAGCCCATGCATTTGAATGGGGAAAATTGTCAAAATGTCATTTGAAGTGAAAAACTTTATGGAAATGGGCAGATGGACTGAATATTTGTGATTCTGAAAATAAATGTACCCCAGGGGCAGGTCTGGCCCCCCACCCCAGGGCAATATACATGTATATTGCCATAATATTCAAAGATCTTCTTCTCTAATACCGCTTGGCCAATCAGCCAAACTTGGTGTGGAGCATTCTTAGGAAGGGAGAATGAAAGTTTATATGAATGGTCAAGGTCACATGACCAAGATGGCCACCATGGCTATAAATAGCCAAAACCTTTATAAATCTTATTTTTCAGAAGCGGAAGACCTGTGATTTCATCAGTGAATGGAGCTCTACAAAATTTTGTATAAATCATGACCCAGGGATGATCTTGACCTATTTTATGGCAAGGTCAGCTTAGGTCGCATATCCCAGATCTCAGGTGAGCGTTTATATGACCATTGGTCCTCTGGTTTTATATTACTGATCATTCCTAGGATGATACATGTACTTCTGTTGTGGTTCTTATTGTTATGTGTTTTGGAGTCGAATTTTTGTGCTGTTTGAGCCTTATGAATGTTTTCATATATTTAGTTAAGTTTGGGTAACTGAGTGGCCACCTATTGGGAAATAGCTGCTCACTTGGCTTACGATATGTTTTTTTGGTGTAAGTTCCTAATTGTCATTTTGGTTTTTTCCCACCCCTTGGTTTGTGGAGTGGGAATTTCTTTCTGATTGCGTCTTTTCCTGATCATTGCCTACTTTTACCTTTTTTTTATAAATTGATCTAGATCTGCCCAGGAAGCAGTTTCTCCAAAACATTGCGAATCAATGACTTGTAGTTGGGGAACCAAGGAGAGATTTTGAAACTGAAACAATAAGATGTATAAATGGTAAATTGTTATTTTCAGATGATAAGTTGTTTGTTTTAGTTGTTTGTTTGAATGATATTCAAAATTTTCCTATGTGCTTCTATGACGTTATAGTGGAACTTATGAATATTCATGAGATAAAAAGCCAAATTACAAATCAAGCTATCGCCGGAACCAGTCATGATAATTTGGTGAGGTTTTCGGCTATCAGTTTCTTTCATCAATGTCTACTTCAGTTTTACAAAATCAAAACATTTGGATATGACCTTTAAGTAAATTGGCTAAAATTCGGCAGATATAATGACTAACATCTGTATCAACATTCTTATCAAGGATGGTTCTTTGCATGCAGTGGTTGTTGTTTTATAGACATTTGATTGAGCGAGCCCCGATTTTGCAATTTTACCTTTACAATTATTTGCCTCTGAGTCCATCTAAAATGCATTTATTGCTCAAAAGCGCATTTTATGTTTATTTCTAAATATGTTTAAGTCAGTAATAGCATAACGAATTCAGATTGATACGTCTTTGATGTTTTCCCACAAAAAAGTTTAAAAAGACACTTTTTAACATAATTTTTGTGTTTTCCAAAATTGATGAGTTTGAACACCGTGCATCACCAGATTGGCGTTTTAGAGTATTATATAAAATAATCATGTTCCTTTTTTAACAAACCTGCGGCATTAATTGAGAGTCAAGTTGTGGAAAAATATCGTGTGTGTATTACACGTTTTATTTTTTGCCGTTACTTTACATGAAAAGTCAGAAAGGAGATAAAAAGATTTCAGTAAATTATATCAATCTCTAAAACATCCTGCTTTGTTTCTTTGGTCTCTATATATACGCAGAGGAAAAAGTTAAGTCAGTGGCACCCCGCCCATTGGGGCCTCAAGAAAAAAATGGCTGCTTGTGCCTCCAGGCAAAGCTTATATATACTAATGACTGATCATCTGATTACTGGTTAACCACTCTGACCTGAGCCTGCCCAGGAAACGTGGTTCAAGTAAAACCATCCATACGTGTAAGTCTTTTGTGGCTTAGTTGGATGGTTATATTTCAAACACTTGTTGGATGTAATGACATCCTCACTTTGGGTAAAAGCCCCCACAAAATGGAGGCAATGTCCCAACATGACATTAACCGTTGGCTTGGACGTAAAGCATCAATTTAAACAAACATACAACACATCATGCTTTGTTTTTTTCTCTATATACATATATAATTCCTATCAACCTCAAGTGGCGTGACTGCAGTCGATATAATTTATCATAGGGTTCTGAAGAATTTTAAAGGTTTATCTTGACATGACGTCTTTCTCGGTTACGTGACCTGGACCATGTATACAACTTCTGGTTCTTCCTGTCTAAGGATACTCGACATGAATTTCGGCTTTGATTGACGAAGCAGTTTCAGGGGAGAAGATCTTTCACAAGTAGCCCAAGGACACTGTCACAACGACCGTTCACCTGAGAGTTAGAGAGTACGTTCAATGGACAAAAGAAGTTGGTGTTTTTTGCACTATATGGGCATGGAGGCCATCTGGGTCATGTGACCTGGTTTTATACACATATTGGTTCCACTTTCCTATTGATGCTCCTTATGAACTTTGGCTTTGATTGGCCAAGCGTTTTCAGAGGAAATGATGTTTGAATATTATGGTAATATACATGTATATTGTACCGGGGTGGGGGCAAATGAGCCCCTTGAGTCAAATTTTATGTTCAGAATCATTGATATTCAGTCCTACTGCCCATTTTCTGCAAGATTTTCCCTTCAAATGGCATTTTAACTGTTTTATGCATATGCGTCCTAAGTTGACCTTGCCGTAAAATAGGTCAAGGTCATCACAGGGACAGGTTCCGGAGAAGATTTTGAAGGGTTTTAAACCACATATGGACATGGCGGCCATCTTGGCTATGTGAAGTGGATTATTTATATACAAAATGGTTACCTTTCCTATAGATGCTTCATATAAAATTTGACGAGTTCATTGACGAGTTCGAGTTTTACCACGAGGACCGAACAATTAACTAAATGTTATGAACCACTGCAGAAGCTGAGGGTGAGGTTAGGATCCTGTGAACTAGTTTAAGTCCGCCAGTTGATCGTTCCAAGGCGACACTTCTGTGGTGGTTCTTATTGTTTTATGTCTTGGGTTTGAATTTTTGTGCTTTGAGCACCTTATGTACATTTTCATAATCTAAGTTAAGTTTGGGTAACTGAGTGACCGCCTGTTTGGAAAAAAGCTGTTCACTTGGCTTACGATATGCTTTCTTAGTATGAGTACCTGATTGTTAATTTTGTTTTTTCCCATCTCGTTTTTTTTTTTTTTTTTTTTTTAGTTTGAATCTTTTTCTGATTGTCCATTTCCTGACTATTGCCTACTATTATCTTTCATATAAAATTTGGCTTTGATTGGTCATGTGGTTACGGAGAGAACTTTGTAAATGTGGACAGACGCACGGACGGACGCTGGCTCGAGTACCATCCTATAAGCTCTCCATGAGCCTTCGGCTCAGGTGAGCTATAATGATGGACGACGACGGACGGACGACTGATGGGTGATCGAACGTTGGGTATTTGCCTATTATATAAGCTCAACATGTGAGCCGGACGACTCATGTGAGCTATAAACAAAGTTTAAAACGTGAAACAGCTCACTAAAGTCTGGATGACAAACGGCTGCCCATACCTTTAAATGCATTTTTAGTTCTCACAAAGTTCTTAGATGATAAGAGCATTGTATTTGGTTCAAAATTAGTGTACAATATTACACGCCTTCTCACATAGCGAGTTTGCGTGAATGATAATTATTATAGACACATCAACGGCGTTCCATACAAAATGCACTGTTTTATCGAAATGCAATTCGCTGCGTATTTCTATACAGTGGTTCCATATCAAGCACTGTTCAGGCTACCAATATACAAAAACTCAGCCATATCAAAGTCGGGTGCAATTTTTTTGTCATTTTGCAAGATACGGGAATTCGGTTCCCCAACTATTGAACAGCAAAAGCCAGTGTGGCATTTGAAAGAATATGTGCAAATGTATAAGTGAAATAAAATCAAGATTGATACCAAGCTGAAAGTCTTCAAGACAGTGGTTCAGTCACCTCTCCTGTATGCATGAGAGACATGGCTTTTATAACATCATTCAAAGAGATAACCATGTCTACTTAAGATGCTAGAGAAAACTGATAAAATTATGGGACAAAACAAGATTACAGATACAGAGGTCCTGAAGAAATCAGGGATACAAAACATGCAAATGGTCTTATGTATAGTTGCACAGCTAAGATGGATGTACTTTGGTGTAGGAATTCATGAAGAGCAACATCTAAAGAAAGTTTTCTACAGACTTACAGGATGGAATGCACACTCAAGGTAACCAGAGGAAATGCAACAAAAAACATCCACAAAGCCGCATTAAGAATTAAAGATACCAATAGAGTCTTGCAGCCTGGCTTCATGATCAAACTGGTGCTACCACTCCAGCTAATATGAAGAAAATGGAATCTGTGAGGCTGCGAGCACAGAGAATGAAATCCTGAGTGAATGAAAACTTCAAAACTGACTTCCTCAACTTGCAAGGGAGAGACTAGAGCTTAAATTGCCCTATTTATCCACCATAAAACATGGACAACTAATTTTTCAGAAATGGATAGGTTCTATTTCCCACTAAAGGATGAAGACTTCATGATTCTGCATAAAAGCCATTATAATCAGTTTCAAATATTGCCCCTCAGCAAACAGATAATTCAAATAGCACTTATTTCCAGCACCCATTAAAACTGAAACTATGTTGTCCATAATATGATTAAAGGTGACAATAACAATTGAAGTTAGTTTGATTTAACTTAAAGGAATCGATTCGGAAACGCATATTTGGCCCTGTACATATTCATTTAGATGTTACAGTACGTGTTACAAATCAAATTCCAACGATTTACCCCATAATAAGTATACAATCATCGATTGAAAATTACGCTAAAATGCGTCTCGAATCGCGAAGGTTGTCGCCATATTTGTTTACCTGTGACGTCACTCACTCACTTTCGGTTGGGAGCCATTGATAAGCGATCGTACTCCACTTCATTTTATCGATAAAATTCGCAGATTATGGTAAACGAGAAAAAAAGAAAAACAGAAAAAATGTCATCTGTCACAGGGATCTCGCGGACGCAGGACCCGGCGTCCCGGGACGAGTAAATCTGGGCTCAGACACATGGTTTTCCGAAGTGGTGATTCCCGGGGCGCAAGTTGTTTTTTGCCGCAATACGTCCCAATATTTACCTGTGTTTTGTTGTCTAAGAGCCCAAAAAGCATCTTAGAGACATCCATCCGAGTGTTTTTCGCACCTTTATGATGTAAATCCAATCAAAATTATGTAACGATAGTTAGGTAGTCGATAATCTTTCATACGTATATTGGCGATCAAACGAATTAAGAATGGCGATCGCATCTTTTGATGGCGCGCGTCTTTATGTAAACAACTTATAATGGCGATCAAACGATTTAATGAAGCGCGGTCGCATCTTTTGATGGCGCGTGTCTTTATGTAAACAACTTTAATTGCAGTCATTGTTGACAGGTCAGCTGACTGTTTAAGGCGTGTTTACCATGTCACATGCTAAAAATAATTATCCGCATGAATGAAAATCTTTCCTGGATTGGTGGCAAACAAATTAGAAACGCATGCGCATCTCATCTCCGATTATAAATTAACTAAAATAGATAACTGAAGAAAATTAATCAAATTATTAAAACAAAAAAAAAAAAAAAAAAAAAAAAAAAAAAAAAGAAAAAAAAAAAAAAAAAAAAAAAAAAAAGTGAGATTACCCCTGGAGTGTGTACCGATTCCGTTTTTGGAATAAAATGGATGAAAAATTTGCGAATTCCTATTCTTTTTCTATTGTGCGCGATTCTTTGACGAATTGTATGTGAAATGCCAAAATTCGGAATAAAAACTACTGTTCGTAGATACATGTAACAGTAATTCCATTCCATTTATACTGGATTATTAATAAGAAATAGTGAAAGTGTCTACACCTTTTTGGAAAGCGAAAAGCCGACGACAGGTATCTGGAAAAAAACTTTTACCTCCTTTCTGTGGCTTGTTTTAACAGTTAATCGCCTGGCACTGAGGCATCTTCGGTAAATATTATTCTCCGGTATTATCACATAAACACTTCTTTCAAGTTTAACGCAGAAAATATCCACAAATACAAAATAAAATAACGAAATTATCGCGAGAATATTTGAACGTCTTGCAGTTGAAATGAGCGGCTTAAAGAGAAAGTGAGTGAGTGACGTCACAGCTTTATACTGGTTACCGCGTTCACCGTGTAATTATCGATAAACCGGTAACCATACCCGATAAAGATGGCGATTCACTTAGATTCAGGAAAAAAACGAAGGTTTCCCAACTTTGAATACGAATATTTTGCGTAACAAACCCGATATGCATTCTCTTGTACCAGGAATGAATTTATGATGGTATTTTACGTATACATACGGCGTCTTATGCGGTTCCGAATCCATTCCTTTAAGTATAGAAGAGTATTTGTTGCATGTCAACAAAATTTCCTTACTTTTCCCCATTGCGGACCCATTTAAAATCCCAGAAAAGACAATGGTGTCTCATTTAAGTATTTATTTATTTGCTGATGTTGAAAATAATCCAGAAATGTCTTTTTTAGCATTTATTAAATCTTTTTCTCACTGATCAAAACCTCATTTTCTGATTTTATATGTATTTTGGCAGCCATACATGTGACACACCCCAGAAGCTAAATAGGGAGATTTCCCTTTCCAAATAGGGAGAATGATTAAACAATGAAGGAATTTCTTGATTTGAAGCAGGGAGATCGAAATCTTCAACTAGGGAGATGTATAAGGTATATAGGGAAAATCTGAAATTCCAAATAGGGAGATTTTGTCAAAAATAGGGAGATCCTTCCGAAATAGGGAGATATTACATGTATGTTGGCAGCCATCTTGGATTTTTCAGCTGCCATCTTGAAAATTGGGCGAATTTTGATTGGCTAACGAGAAATTTTCAAATAGTTCATGCTTATGAACACATCTGCCAAGTTTCATGCTTGTATCCAGAAGTGCAGGATGTATACCCCTTTTACATATTAAAACTGGGGTATACAGTCATGGGTATACCTACTTTTCTTGTTATCTATAAAAACAACATAGATTGTGGGTACCCTTTAGAGATGAGGCGGTTCTGACAAGTACCCACAATCAAAGTTTTGAGCAAAAATATGAAGGACAACAAACTTTTTCGTTTGGAACTTTCAAATTTTTACATTTCAAGAAAAATGTATAATTTTTGTATTATTGTATATGCACGAGAGAGTTTTCGTAATGGAAGCATGCATGGCATAGTGTTTTAACCCCTGGCCTTGTAAACCCAAGGCCCCAACTTAAAGCCTGGGCTTCTCTTGTCTTTCTGATGAGGTCCTGTCTCCTTATGACCTTAGCTGTTGAGTAGGATGTCAAACATTATCACCACTACCACCACTTCTCCTCATGCAGTCAAAATTGAAAATTTCATTTGGAAAATTGTGATTTTTTTCAGTATTTACTTCTTAAGGCTTATAAACTATAGTTTGTGGTTTTCTGCCCATTTGGCAATGTCATGATTGATATATTAGCCTTTTTGGCACTGTGGGGAGTCTTATTGTTGCTTTAAAGCATGTTTAACAATAAAATCTGCCCCCAAATTATAAATGGTGTCATTAATATTAATCATGGGGCACTGACTTTGCTTACACATGTTTCTTCTTTAATTGGACAATGATGGGCTTAATGACAGTACAGCTATTTTCACTTGAGTGAGAAGAGCATAACTGTCCATAACATAACTTAAATGCTTCATTTCTTTAGTGAGAATTCTTAACTGTGTGAAAGCCACTGTTAGGCCTCCTTTACTTTAGTTTTATTTTAAACATTTTGAACTAGTCATTATGGAAAGGCCAAACAGTGGCAAAAACAAACAACACAGTCATGCAGCAAGGGTTTGGGAGTGCAGCAAAATCCAACAACACGGTCATGCAGCAAGGGTTTGGGAGTGCAGCGCTCAGGCAGTAAATGCTTAAGCCATTGGGAAGAGCTAAAAAATCTATCAAGCATTGACTGGCATGCAAATTTCTTGCGACTGTTTTGTAAATTTTGTCGCGGACTTTTGCACGACATTCGTGCGAGTGTCACACTTTTCATGTGTCGCGAACTAGTCGGGAATGTTTTAATCATGTTTAAAAATTTTATGCGAATTTTTTTGCCAAAATATTTTGCAAGACTGTCGCGGGACTGTCATGCGACATTTGTGTGAGTGTCGCGAACCTGTCGCCATGAAATTTTGGCGAATTTACAATGCAAATTTTTCATGACACTCGTATGAATGTTGTGCAAGTGTCGTACAACGGTTGTGTGACAGTCTTGAGAAAACATTTCGCGACTGTCTGGCGAGAAAATAAAACACTCATATCACGAATGTCTCGGGACTGTCGTACGAATGAAAGTAAGCTATATTTGTGAGATTTTTGAGAACGTCATGAGACAGTCGCGAGTTATATTTTCAAAATTATACCAAAATTCCTGAATTTCTTAATTGTCCATTCAGTGAGACTGCAACGTGAAAGTTGCGTTTATTATCCTTAATCTTTGTCCCAAAATAGTCGCGAACTATTCGCCAGTTGTCGCATTACAGTGAGATAGGGGCTTAATTAACCCAATATTTGGCATACTTTTTGTGCGTCCAAACATTTAGGACTTGCTGATAAAAAATATCTCATCATAGGATCTTTTTTTTTTTTTTACATAAAACACCTATTGGGCAAAACTGAAAAATTAACCATTTGTGACTTATGAGCTGTGTCATGAGAAAACAAATATTTTGCATAAATTAAGCGAAAACACTGGCTTAGATCAGCTTCGCAGAAACTGTTAAGATGATCAGTGCCTTTGTTTTCGTACAATTTCTCTACTTTTTTAATCTAAAATTTCCAGCCTCTAGCTATCGTCTGTGCTAGTACAGCTGGGTTTGTGTTGGACCTGTTCGAAAAACACTTTGTTGGTTTTCTCATGATGTGGCTCATTTAACAAACAGACCAGCACAGATCATAGAGACCAACCCACTAGACAGTTTGGGCTGTGATGTAAGAAAACCATGTGATGTAAGAAAACCAATCTTGGGGGTTTCGGACCAGGTCTGACACAAACCAGCCTGCCTTATAGTCAGAAGAATGTTAGATGGTTGAATTTTTTTATATAAGGAGAAGAGGAATTGTACTATCGGTGAATAGCGAAAACAAAGGCGCTGATCAGCTGTGCATTTACTGTTTTTGCTCAAAATATAGATTGTGAGTATACATCACTACATACAACCTGTTATATCGACACCCTGTATCCTCATGCTAATGTTATTGTTTACTACTGGAAATGTTGATGAATTTGTACGTAAAATGACAATTAGCAGACGATTCTGGGAATAAAATGTCATTTTTCGCTTATTTCTACACGATCTATCCTTTTAAGAATACTTGAGGAATCTCACTCTTACCTTTATCCTATTGCACGTACCTTTTCTCCGATTTACCGTTTTGAAAGACACGATAAAGGAAAACAAGACGTAGACGCTGTAAGTAAATTTTCTGTAACTTTTATTTATGTTTTATGATAGTATACAGGCAATATTTCCAACCGAAAATGCGGTAAAATATAACCTTTAAGTCGTGAATCAAAGCCAAAAAATACAATAATAACGGAAAACAAGTTGTAGACGCTGTAAGTAATTTCTCTGTGATTTTCCTTTATTTACGTTTTATGATAGTGTACAGGCAATATTAAATTGTGACCAGAAAGACAGTAAAATATTACCTTTAAGTCGTTAATCAAAGCCAAAAATGCCATATTTAAAAACGCGTTGCTATGGTTTTCCACTGCTTATTTATTGCCAGTGTTATGTGTGATTGTGATAGCCTGAAATGTAATCTGCCATGCAAAAGAGGTTATATGTACTGCAGTTCCCTTTTTAGCTCACCTGAGCCGTTAGGCTCACAAGGTGAGCTTATAGGATGGCCATGATCCGGCGTCCGTCCGTCCATCGTCTGTCGTCCGTCCGTCAGTCATCCGTCCACAATTTCAAAGATCTTCTTCTCTGAAACCGCTTGGCCAACCAAAGCCAAATTTTATATGAAGCATCTATAGGAAGGGGGAACCAATGTATATATAAGAAATCCAGGTCACATGACCAAGATGGCCGCCATGCCCATATATGTTAAAAACCCTTCAAAAATCTTCTTCTCCAGAACCGGTGGACTGATTTCAACAAAACTTGGCATGACACATTGATGGCTCAACCACATCAATGTATATATAAATCATGACCCTGTGATGACCATGACCTCTTTTACAGCCAGGTCAACATAGGTCACCAATGCATTTGAATGGGGAAAACTTTTAAAATGTCATTTAAAGTGAATGTCTTGCAGGAAATGGGCAGTAGGACTGAATATTAATGATTCTGAAAAAAATTGGACTCCAGGGGCTCATATCTCCCCACCCCGTGGCAATATACATGTATATTACCATAATATTCAATCATCATCTCCTCTGAAACTGCTTGGCCGATCAAAGCCAAATTTTATGTGAAGCATCAATAGGAAGGTGTAATCAATGTGTATATAAATAATTCAGGTCACATGACCAAGATGGCCACAATGCCCATATATGGGAAAAACCCTTTAAAAATCTTCTTCTCCAGAACCGGTGGATCGATTTCAAAGAAACTTGGTATTAAGCATCGATGGCTCAAGTACTGTATATATAAATCATGACCCTGTGATGACCTTGACCATTTTTACGGCAAGGTCAAAATAGGACACCAATGCATTTGAATAAGGAAAACTTTTAAAATGTCATTTAAAGTGAAAGTCTTGCAGGAAATGGGTAGTAGGACTGAATTTTAATGATTCTGAAAAAAATTGGACCCCAGGGGCTCATCTGCTCCCACCCCAGGGGCTCATATCCCCCCACCCCAGGGCAATATACATGTATATTACCATAATATTCAAACATCTTCTTCTCTGAAACCGCTTGGCGAATCAACGCCAAATTTTATGTGAAGCATCTATGGAATGGGGGAATCAATGTATATATAAATTATGTAGTTCACATGACCAAGATGGCTGCCATGCCCATATATGGTAAAAACTCTTCAAAAATCTTCTTCTACGAAACTGGTGGACTGACTTTAAAGAAACTTGGCATGAAGCACCAATGGCTGAAGTACTACAATGTATATATAAATCATGACCCTGTGGTGACCTTGACCTATTTTACGACAAGTTCAACATAGGTCGTCAATGCATTTGAATGGGGAAAACTTTTAAAAAGTCATTTGAGGTGAAAATCTTGCAGGAAATGGATAGTAGGACTGAATATTTGGGTAGTAGGACTGAATATTAATGATCCTGAAAAAAAATGGACCCAAGGGCTCATATGCCCACACCCCAGGGCAATATACATATATATTACCATAATATTCAAACATCTCCTCTGAAACCACCTGGCCAATTGAAGCCAAATTTTATGTGAAGCATCTTTAGGATGGGAGAACCAATGTGTATATTAATAATCTAGGTCACTTGACCAAGATGGCCACCATGCCCACCATATGGTAAAAACCCTTCAAATAACTTCTTCTCTGAAGATTGATTTCAATGAAACTTGGCGTGAAGCATCTATGGCTAAAGTACTACAATGTATATATAAATCATGACCCTGTGATGACCTTGACCAAGTTTATGGCAGGGTCAACATGGATTGCCCATGCATTTGAATGGGAAAAACTATGAAAATGTCATTTGAAGGGAAAAGCCAGCAAGAAATTGGCAAATGGACAGAATATTGATTATTCTGAAAAAAGAAAACGACCCAAGGGCTTCATCTGCCACTGCACTGGGGTTAAATACCATAATATTCAAACATGTTTATTGGTATATGCAGTAGACTCAGGTGAGCGTTTACAGGACCATTGGTCCTCTGGTTTGAATATATGAGTACCGTCGTGAAAACACCAACGTTTTGTATATGCGAAAACAAAGGCGCAGATCAGCATCGCAGTATCTGCGAAGCTGATCAGCGCCGTTGTTTTCGCTGTACAGAAGTTGCCGTCATACGGAATTTAGCATGTTTATTCGTTGTGGGATTATGCTAAATACTCGTTTTGAAAAGCGCAATTCGATCGATGTTGAATGTCTATTTTGCTGCGTCACATTTTAGCGTGGTACCTATTTGCGCGGCGATTTTGTCTAAAAACCAACTTGTAAACTTGTAACAATGGTCTGCACTAACAAACATTCCAATGCCCATAGCTCTGTAATTATTCTGCCAAATATAACGTTGAAGGGTCGTGCCTTTTCACAAGTGATTCTGGATTCGTCGTATGTTTGCATTCTTAAATGCGTTGACTAGAACGACTTCAGGTAAAGCTTTCAAAGTACATTGTAGTCTGTAAAATTCGCGTACAGGTAGGGGCCAAAAAGAGGAAGAATCAATATCGATTGCGGAGGGAGGCAGTTTTATTGCACAGGTTAATAGGGATCACAAAACCAATAAAGAGTGGGACTAAAGGTATTATCCTTTGGGAGTCTCTTTGTTGTTCCCTGCAGAAATGTGACAAATACCACATTATGACAGTCCTTTGATCTAAGGATCATTAGGGGTCATTAACCGAATAAACAATGGTACCAATATAGCTCCTTCAGGAGCTGAAGGAGCCAAGTCTTTAAAGACATTATGTACTCTTCCGAACAAAACCTTTAGTTATTCATGTTCAAATAAAACAACGCCGTAATTTACGTTGATTTTGACATTATAAATATGAAGGCAATTCCTGATGCGACGTCCACATGGATAGTACAATTCGTCGATTTTCTAAATCTAAAATTTCCAGTATCTAGCCATCATTTATGTTCGTACAGTTCTGTTTGTGTCGCGCCTGTTCGAAAATCACACAGTTGGTTTTAAAAAATAAACACATATAGAAATAAAGATATTCCCAATATACAGCTAAACTGAAAATAAATGGAAAGTCAATCTACTTTCATCAATTTCCTGTAAGAATGTCGAGATTTATTCTCACCCATTTTTTCTTTTTATTAAATATAGAAAGGCATCACTATCAACAGTAGGAAACCTTATCATTTGTTAATTTTTACCTGAAGAAATAATAACTTAGCAGGGAAATGTGATAACACCTACTCGCGAAAACAATAACATGAAAACTGGAAAACGGCCTTTTTAAGAACAATCAAAGCATTGAGTTTGGTAGTTTATGTTCCCTGGGTATATTTACATAATGTAGAACTAATTAGGACTGAAATGAACTTTTGGCGCCTGCTTACAGCGTCAGGGTCTTGTTTCCCTTTATTTTGTCTTCTAAAACGGTGAATCAGGGAAAAAGTATGTGCAATAGGATAAAGGTAAGAGTGAGATTCCTCAAGTATTCTTAAAGGGACAGATCGTGTAGATATAAGCGAAAAATGACATTTTATTCTCAGAATCGTCTGCTAATTGTCATTTAACGTACTAATTCATCAACATTTCCAGTATTATACAATAACATTAGCTTGAGGATACAGGGTGTTGATATAACAGGTTGTATGTAGTGATACATTAGAAACCCTGCTGAGGCAGTTCTAAAGAGTACATTCAATCTATGTTTTGAAGCCAAATTAAGTTAAATTGAGGTGTATACATTGCATGGACATGTTTAATAATATTGTTGGTTGGATGTTAGATCTCCTAACAAAAAAAAAGCCTGTCATCATGAGGAAGTCTGAAATTTGAAAACACAGATCAGCAGTTTGAAGACACAGATCAGCAGTTTGAAAACACAGATCAGCAGTTCGAAAACACAGATCAGCAGTGCAGAATTGATCAGTTTGTTTTATGATTTGAAGTCTTAGTCAGCGGTTCTTAAGTATGTCTGGACAGAGCCACCTTTTCTTTGGTCATTCCTGGGAAATTCAAGGGAGATTAGTTTTGTACTAATTTCATTAGGCTAGAGAAAATTAAATATTAGGTTCTCATCCAAATTCTTGAAAATTCTGGGGTGGGTGCGTGGGTGGATTTTATTATCATTATTTTATTTTTTTTATCTTAGGGCACCTACTTTGACTGTGTTCAAGGCATATTTTCTTCAAAATTTTTATAAGATTTTTGCTTTGAAAGAAGTAAATAAAATTTATGTATAATTGTTCTTTTCCTAATCATTATTATTATGATTGGTAACAAAGAACCACAACTAGTAGGTAATAATTTTAAGGGAAAAAAATCTGGACTGGATAGTTCTGTTTGATAGCTTAATACCAGTAAAAAGTGCAGATGGCGACATTCAAAAGATTTAAAGCATCTCCCCAGCCATAAAAATCTAAATAGCTGAACAGAGCTTTAAATATTTGCACTTGAATGCAATTTCTTTTGTAAACATGCTGTTAAAGTGTTTTTGCAGGTCTGTGCACATTGTTGATGAGTGAGTGGCATCAAATCTGTCAAACAAATGCTGCAAAATTCATCTTTTTGATAGTGTGGGTGTGGGAGAATGATCTTTTTTAAAATAAAATTTTACCTATTTTGTGATGAATTTCCCATCGTTGTCATTTAGACAAAAGTTTGGGTATCAGGAGTGATTTTGTTCTTATTATTTTTAAGGTCACCTGAGCCAAAGTCTCACAGGTGAGCTCATTGGATAGGCAGGCACCCGGCGTCCATCCGTCCATCGTCATCCATCTGTCCACCATTTTCAAAGATCTTCTTCTCTGAAACTGTTCGGCCAGCCAAATTTTATATGAAGCATCTACAGGAAGGGGGAACCGATGTGTTTATAAATAATCTAGGTCACATGACCAAGAACATAATGCCGCCATGCCTATATATGGTAAAAACCCTTGAAAAATCTTCTTCTCTGGAACCGATGGACTGATTTCAAAGAAATTTTACATGTAGCATCTGGACCTAAATTACTACAATGTGTTTATAAATCATGACACTATGATTACCTTGACCTGTTTCATGGCAAGTTCAACATAGGTCGCCCATGCGTTTGAATGGGTAAAATTATTAAATTGTCATTTGAAGGGCAATACTGGCTGGGCAAATTGACTGAAAATTCAAGATTCTGAAAAAATTTGGACGCCAGGTGTGTGCTCTGCTCTCATCACTGGGGCAATATACATGTATATATCCATAATTCAACAGTCCTCTTCTCTGAAACTGCTTGGCCAATCAAAATCAAATTCTATAAGAAGCATCTATAGGAAGGGGAAACCAGTCACATGACCAAGATGGCTGCCATGCCCTTCAAAACTCTTCTTCTCCGGAACTGCTGAATCTATTGCAGTGAAACTTGACATGTAGCAATTGGGTCTACAATGTGTTTATAAATCCTGACCCTGTGATGACCTTGGCAAATTTTATGGCAAGGTCAATTTAGCTCACATATATGCAAAAAGCTGTTAAAATGTCATTGATGGGAAAACTGGGCAATGGGCAACTGGACAGAATATTTATGATTTTTATGAAATTGACCCCCAGGGGTTATTCTGACCCTGCCCTGTGGCTATATACATGTATATGACCATTATGATCAAACAAACATACAAGGGAGCGAGGTGGCATAGTAGTAGAGCGTCGGACTCCAAATCGAGAGGTCATGGGTTTGATCCCCACAGGCGTCACCGTGTTGTGTCCCTGAGCAAGACACATTAACTCCCTAGAGTACTGGTCAAATGCAGGAAGCATTGGCTCCATCCTGACATGACTGAAAAATTGTTGAACGGGACGTTAAGCCTCGACACAAACAAACAAACAAACAAACATATATATATATATATTGTGGCGATATCCAGTATTCTTATATATATATATATATATATATATATATATATATATATATATATATATATATATATATATATATATATATTACGGTGTCTGCTTACTTAAAGTAATGCCTCTGGCAGTGCTGGGAAATTATCCAGAGTTTGCTGTAGATAGGCAAAGAGGGCTGTGAAACTTTGGGGGACAACAGCCTTGGTTTTCACCAAACAGCTGCTCTCCCTGTAGTGTAGGGCATCGAGCGAGGTTTTGTTGGGCCAAAAATCAAAGTCTTATACTGCTATTCCCCGGAGTGTGAGGCCGTGGTTACAAAATATAGTTGTTGGCAGATATGGGGATTGGCAATTTTTATTCAAGGTAAAATATGCAAGTGCACTTTGGTGCCATGCAAAAGAATAGTTATGCCCCTTAGAGCATAATGCAGTTATCAATGACTTAGGTTGGCATGTGTGTCAGCCTCCCTTTAACTCAAATAAGCACTGCTTCCTTTTTTGTGGGACGTAGGCAAACAGTATAGCCCCCATGCGCGGATCCAGAAATTTTCATGAGAGGGGGTCCAACGAAAATGGCAATTTTTGGTCACAGACGAGGGGTAGTCCAACCCCCCCAAAAATCCTGAAATTACCTTTTTTTAGTTAAAATTTCCAAATTCCAGGGGGGGGGGGGTCCGGACCCCCGGTCCCCCCCTCTGGATCCGCGCATGGCCCCAGATGTGATGCCGCAGAACCCGTCTGCAGCTATTCTGTTTGCTTAGAGAATTTTCATAAAAAATTGAATAGAAACTCGTAAGATTTTAAAAATCACTCCATTGGAAGTGGACTAACCCAAATGATAATAATGGGAAAATCCACTCGTCAAAAATGGGTCCAAAGGCTCAAATGGTGAGCTTATAGGATGGTCATGCTTTGTTCGTCATCCACAATTTCAAAGTTATTCGTTTCTGAAACCGCTTGGCCAATCAAAGCCAAACTTCATGTGGAACATCCTAGGTGGACCAATTTCGACAAAACTTGGCATGTAGCATCAGGGACTAGAATACTACAATGTATACATGAATTATGACCCTGTGATGACCTTGACCTATTTTACGGCAAGGTCAACATTGGTCGCCCATGCGAAATGGGGAAAATTGTTAAACTGTAATTGGAAGGGAATAACTTGAAGGAAATGGGCAATTGGACTGAAGATTTATAATTCTGAAAAAATTTTGTCCCCAGGAGATGGTCTGCCCCCACCCCCACATTCAGACATCTTCTTCTCTGAAACTGCTTGGCCAATAAAAGCCAAATTTTACATGAAGCATCTATATGAAGGGGGAACCAATTAAAGGACTAGCATAACATTTTCTCATATCAATATAGGAAAATAAGATTTATAAATACAGAAGTGTTCACCCGAAACAAAATTGTAAATTATCCATTCTTCATGTTGTAGTTATTTTGCAGGATGAAGATGCAAGATCAACCATCACAGATTTCTTGTATTATGTATGACTCACAACTAGGATGGGTCCCACAACTAGCCTGATTCCCACAACCAGGCTGATCCCACTAATGGGCTGAAAAATCTGACATCATCCCACAAATAGGCTGATTTTTCTGACGTCATGTTACAGCAAACATTTTGTTTTAGTTTATGTCGCCACAATTGCATTATAGCAATTACCAACCGAGGTCTGTGGGAGATGTGTTCTGTGATCATTCAACAGCATTTCACATACTTATAGTCTGTTTGAGTGTTTCATAAAGCTTCACAGTATAACATGTTCATGATACATTAAAACTGACTTTGGGGTTTGAATGTTTAACACTGTGAATGAACCAAAAATAGTCAAGATTAGGCTAGACTAGGATTCGTGGTCGCTCCACTGGAGATAAGAACCCGCACTCTTTTCGATTGCTGGGATTTGGGGTTAATGGATTTTTAGATTGCACATGCTTCTTTGAAATTACACTGAATATTCCATATTCAAGTCTAAATACTAAATCAGTTATAGTTTTTTAGCTCACCTGAGCCGAAGGCTCACAAGGTGAGCTTATAGTATAGTAGTCGAGCCGGCGTCTGTGCGTCGTCGTCCGTCGTCGTCGTCAACATTTTCAAACGACTTCTCCTCTGAAGCTGCCAGGCCGAATCTTTTCATATTTCACATATAGCATCTACAGGTGGTGGGGAACGAATATTTGTGTTTTTTATTTCGATCGGATAAGAACTCTGGTTGCTATGGCAACTTATGCTTCCCAGACTTATAATGGAGAAAAGTGAAAATTGCCTATTTTTGCTGTCTTGTTTGAGATATTTGAATTTTGTTTTTGCAGAAATGTTTATTGAGTAGTCCTCTACGTTTCTTGCGACTTTTGTCCTAATCCTTCATTTTGATTGGCTGCAGGGGCCCCATATAAGGGCAAAATTTCGAAAAACATTCAAAAATCTTCTTCTCAGAAACTGTCAAGGGGATGAAGCCTATACTTTGTATACATGTTCCTGACAGTGGCTTCTACATAATTTGTGTTTTTTATTCCAGGCGGATAAGAACTCTGGTTGCTATGGCAACTTAAAGTTTCCATAGACTTATAATGGGAAAAGTGGAAATCGGCTATTTTTCGGCTAAAATTGCAGACACTTGAATTTTGTTTTTGCAGAAATGTTTATTGAGTAGTGTTTGACGTTTCTTGCGAGTTTTGTCCTAATCCTTTATTTTGATTGGTTGCTGGGGCCCCATAAAGGGCAAAATTTTGAAAAAACAAAACAAAAAAAAAACATTCAAAAATCTTCTTCTCAGAAACTGTCAAGTGGATGGATCCTGTACTTTGTATACATGTTCCTGACAGTAGCCTCTACATAATTTGTGTTTTTTTATTCCAGTCGGATAAGAACTCTGGTTGCTATGGTAACTTTAAGTTTCCATAGACTTATAATGGGAAAAGTGGAAATTAGCTATTTTTTGAAAACTATTGCAGCCTGAGATCTGAAAAGTGGTAGATGCAAACAACTAATGGATTAGATGAAGGTATATGATTAATTTAGGTCAAGGTCATCTCTTGACCTTGGCCGGTCTGTCGTCCATACACACTTTTCAAAGATTTTTTTCTCTGAAACCACAAAGCCAATCAAAGCCAAATTTTATATGAAGCATCTATAGGAAGTGGGAACGAATGTGTATATAAATAATCCAGGTCACATGACCAAGATGGCCGCCATGCCCATATATGGTAAAAACCATTAAAATATCTTCTTCTCCAGAACTGGTGAACGGATTTCAACGAAACTTGGCATGAAGTATGGATGACTCAAGCACTATAATATATATATAAAACATGACCTTGTGGTGACCTTGACCTATTTTATGGCAAGGTCAACATAGGTTGTCAATGCATTTGAATGGGAAAAACTTTTAAAATGTCATTTTAAGTGAAAGTCTTGCAGGAAATGGGCAGTAGGACTGAAATTTAATGATTCTGAAAAAAATGGACCCCAGGAGCCCATCTGCTTTTAAAATGTTATCCTTTGAAAACTATTGCAGCCTGAGAACTGAAAAGTGATAGATGCAAACAACTGATAGAGTAGATGAAGGTATGTGATTAATGTAGGTAAAGGTCGATTTTGGAAACATAGGCAAACATGGAAACATGGGAAAAAGTGACAACTAGGTCTCGGGTAAGCATTTACAGGACCAATGATCCTATGGAAACCATTGCAGCCATAGGCCTGAAACTTGACCAAGATGACCGTCATACCCATATATGGAAAAAAAAACAACACTTTGTCCAGTGACTATACTTGTTGACTCTCAGGTGAGCGATCGTTGCCCTTGGGCTACTTGTTTAGCTCACCTGAGCCAAAGGCTCAAAGGTGAGCTTATAGGATGGGTAGGTATCCGTCGTCCGTCCGTCATCTGTCTTCGTCCTTAATTTCAAATGACATCTCTGAAGCTGTTTGGCCAAAACTTTTGATATTTGGCATAAAGCATCCACAGGAGGGGGGAACCAAAAATGATGTTTTTTGTTCAGATCGGATAAGAACTCTGGTTGCCATGGCAACTTATACGTCCCATAGACTTATAATGGAAAAAAGTGGAAATTGCAAATTTTTGCTTTCTCATTGGAGATATTTGAGTTTTATTTTTAGAGAAATGTTTATTGAGTAGTGCTCTACGTTTCAGATGACCTTCATCCTGATCGCTTATTTTGATTGGTTGCTGGGGCCCCAAAAAAGGACAAATTTTCGAAAAAATCTTTAAAAATCTTCTCCTCAGAAACTGTTTGCTTTATGAAGCTGATACTTTGCATACATGTTCCTGGCATTAGCCTCTACAAAAATGTTGTTTTTGTTCCAGTCAGATAAGAACTCTGGTTGCTATGGCAACTTTCAGTTTCCATAGACTTGTAATGGGAAAAGTGATTTGCTATTTCTGCAGTCTCGTTTTTATTTTTAGAGGAATGTTTATTGAATAATGCACTACATTTCAGATGACCTTCATCCTGATCGCTTATTTTGATTAGTTGCTGGGGCCCCCAAAAGGGCAAATTTTCGAAAAAAATCTTTAAAAATTTTCTTCTCAGAAACTGTTTGTTTATGAAGCTGATACTTTGCATACATGGTCCTGGCATTAGCCTCTACAAAAAAAAAAAAAATGTTTTTTGTTCCAGTCAGATAAGAACTCTGGTTGCTATGGCTACTTTCAGTTTCCATAGTCTTATAATGGGGAAAAGTGAAAATTTGCTATTTCTGCAGTCTCATTGGAGAATTTGCAGAAATGTTTATTTAGTAGTCCTCTATGTTTTATATTACTTTTGCCCTAATACCTTATTTTGCTGGGGCCCCAAAAAAGGTAAATTTTCATTAATAATTTGAGCATTAGAGGTCAAGTTTACTTTTTACATTGACCAACATGACCTTAGCTAAAGGTCATGCAAGACCGAATCTCAGGTGAGCGATTTCAGGACCAATGGTCCTCTGGTTTAAAATTTGGGAAAGTATTCACCTATGACGCACATGCAACTTGCAGCGTATGCGTCGGTATGTGGGTATGGTAGCATTTAGATTTTATCTTAGGCATATTGACGTGGGGGAATGTAACGCTTCATATTGCATTCAGCCCATTTGTGAGAATGATGATAGAAAGTCGGCCTAGTTGTGGAGATTATCGCCCCGTTTGTGGGAATCGATGATCAAATCGGCCTAGTTATGGGAATCGGCCCAGTTGTGGGAATCGGCCTAGTTGTGAGTTGTACATATATTTATGGACATCTGTGTTGTATATTTTGAAGGTAGACAAAAGACAGAGATAGTGTGCATGAAGAGACAGACCAACATAGTCGTGACCAATGAGAACTGTGACCCTGCGGATAAACCACCACTACAGACAGTCACGTGTAATAATATACCTTGTCCACCATTGTAAGTTAATGTTTCATTTACAGTGCAAGTACCTAGAAAAATATTTTATTGAGAATTTGTGTTCTTATATATGCAAGTTTTCTGATGACGCAGCTCATGTATGTACAGGTCAACCACCTGATGACGCAGCTCATGTATGTACAGGTCATCCTCCTGATGACGTAGCTCATGTATGTACAGGTCATCTTCCTGATGATGCAGCTCATGTATGTACAGGTCATCCTCCTGAATAGACGCAGCTCATGTATGTACTGGTCATCCTCCTGATGACGCAGCTCATGTATGAACAGGCCAGCCTCCTGATGACGCAGCTCATGTATGTACAGGTCAGCCTCCTGATGACACAGCTCCTGTATGTACAGGTCAACCTCCTGATGACCCAGCTCATGTACATACAGGTCATCCTCCTGATGACTCAGCTCATGTATGTACAGGTCATCCTCCTGATGACGCAGCTCATGTATTTACAGGTCAACCTCCTGATGATGCAGCTCATGTATGTACAGGTCAACCTCCTGATGACGCAGCTCATGTATGTACAGGTCAACCTCTGGATGACCCAGCTATTTAGATGACGCAGCTCATTTATGTACAGGTCATCCTCCTGATGACGTAGCTCATGTATGTACAGGTCATCTTCCTGATGACACAGCTCATGTATGTACAAGTCAAAACCTCCTGATGATGCAGCTTCTGTATGTACAGGTCATCCTCCTGATGACTCAGCTCATGTATGTCCAGGTCATCCTCCTGATGACGCAGCTCATGTATTTACAGGTCAACCTCCTGATGATGCAGCTCATGTATGTACAGGTCAACCTCCTGATGACGCAGCTCATGTATGTACAGGTCAACCTCTGGATGACCCAGCTATGTAGATGACGCAGCTCATTTATGTACAGGTCATCCTCCTGATGACGTAGCTCATGTATGTACAGGTCATCTTCCTGATGACACAGCTTATGTATGTACAAGTCAAAACCTCCTGATGATGCAGCTTCTGTATGTACAGGTCATCCTCCTGATGACGCAGCTTATGTATGTACAGGTCAACCTTCTGATGACACAGCTCATGTATGTACCTCCTGATGATGCAGCTCATGTATGTACAGGTCAACCTCCTGATGACGCAGCTCAAGTATGTACAGGTCAACCTCTGGATGACCCAGCTATGTAGATGACGCAGCTCATTTATGTACAGGTCATCCTCCTGATGACGTAGCTCATGTATGTACAGGTCATCTTCCTGATGACACAGCTCATGTATGTACAAGTCAAAACCTCCTGATGATGCAGCTTCTGTATGTACAGGTCATCCTCCTGATGATGCAGCTTATGTATGTACAGGTCAACCTTCTGATGACACAGCTCATGTATGTACAGGTCAACCTCCTGATGACCCAGCTCATGTATGTACAGGTCATCCTCCTGATGACGTAGCTCATGTATGTACAGGTCATCCTCCTGATGATGCAGCTCCTGTATGTACAGGTCAACCTCCTGATACGCAGCTCCTGTATGTACAGGTCATTCTCCTGTTGACGCAGCTCCTATATGTACAGGTCATTCTCCTGATGACGCAGCTCCTGTATGTACAGGTCATCCTCCTGATGACGCAGCTCATGTATGTACAGGTCAACCTTCTGATGACGCAGCTCATGTATGTACAGGTCAACCTCCTGCTGACCCAGCTCATGTATGTACAGGTCATCCTCCTGATGACGCAGCTCATGTATGTACAAGTCATCCTCCTGATGAAGCAGCTCCTGTATGTGCAGGTCATCCTCCTGATGACGCAGCTCATGTATGTACAGGTCATCCTCCTGATGACGCAGCTCATGTATGTGCAGGTCATCCTCCTGATGACCCAGCTCATGTATGTACTAGTCATCCTCCTGATGACCCAGCCCATGTATGTACAGGTCATCCTCCTGTTGACACAGCTCATGTATGTACAGGTCAACCTTCTGATGACGCAGCTCATGTATGTACAGGTCAACCTTCTGATGACGCAGCTCATGTATGTACAGGTCAACCTCCTGATGATGCAGCTCCTGTATGTACAGGTCATTCTCCTGATGACGCAGCTCCTGTATGTACAGGTCATTCTCCTGATGAGGCAGCTCATGTATGTACAGGTCATTCTCCTGATGACGTAGCTCATGTATGTAAAGGTCAGCCTCCTGATGACGCAGCTCATGTATGTACAGGCCATCCTCCTGATGACACAGCTCATGTATGTACAGGTCATTCTCCTGATGAAGCAGCTCCTGTATGTACAGGTCATCCTCCTGATGATGCAGCTCCTGTATGTACAGGTCATTCTCATGATGACAGGTCAACCTCCGGATGACGCAGCTCATGTATGTACAGGTCAACTTCCGGATGACGCAGCTCATGTATGTACAGGTCAACCTCCTGATGACGCAGCTCATTTATGTACAGGTCATCCTCCTGATGACGCAGCTCATGTATGTACAGGTCAACCTCCTGATGATGCAGCTCATGTATGTAAAGGTCAACCTCCGGATGACGCAGCTCATGTACGTACAGGTCATTCTCCTGATGATGCAGCTCCTGTATGTACAGGTCAACTTCCTGATGACGCAGCTCATGTATGTACAGGTCATCCTCCTGATGACGCAGCTCCTGTATGTACAGGTCATTCTCCTGATGACCCAGCTCATGTATGTACAGGTCAACCTCCTGAAGATGCGGCTCATGTATGAACAGGTCATCCTCCTGATGACGTAGCTCATGTATGTACAGGTCATCCTCCTGATGATGCAGCTCATGTGTGTACAGGTCATCCTCCTGATGACGTAGCTCATGTATGTACAGGTCAACCTCCTGATGACAGCTCATGTATGTACAGGTCAGCCTCCTGATGACAGCTCATGTATGTACAGGTCAACTTCCTGATGACGCAGCTCATGTATGTACAGGTCAACCTCCTGATGACGCAGCTCATTTATGTACAGGTCATCCTCCTGATGACGTAGCTCATGTATGTACAGGTCATCCGCCTGATGATGCAGCTCATGTGTGTACAGGTCATCCTCCTGATGACGCAGCTCATGTATGTACAGGTCAACCTCCTGATGACAGCTCATGTATGTACAGGTCAACCTTCTGATGACAGCTCATGTATGTACAGGTCAACTTCCTGATGACGCAGCTCATGTATGTACAGGTCAACCTCCTGATGACGCAGCTCATTTATGTACAGGTCATCCTCCTGATGACCCAGCTCATGTATGTACAGGTCAACCTCCTGATGACAGCTCTTGTATGTACAGGTCATCCTCCTGATGACGCAGCTCATGTATGTACAGGTCATCCTCTGGATGACGCAGCTCATGTATGTACAGGTCATCCTCCGGATGACGCAGCTCATGTATGTACAGGTCTACCTCCTGATGATAGCTCATGTATGTACAGGTCATCCTCCTGATGACGCAGCTCATGTATGTACAGGTCAACCTCCGGATGACGCAGCTCATGTTTGTACAGGTCATCCTCCGGATGACGCAGCTCATGTATGTACAGGCCATCCTCCTGATGACACAGCTCATGTATGTACAGGTCATTCTCCTGATGAAGCAGCTCATGTATGTACTGGTCATCCTCCGGATGATGCAGTTCATGTATGTACAGGTCAACCTCAGGTCATCCTCCTGAAGACGCAGCTCATGTATGAACAGGTCATCCTTCGATGACGCAGCTCATGTATGTACAGGTCAACCTCCTGATACGTAGCTCATGTATGTACAGGTCATCCTCCTGATGATGCAGCTCATGTATGTACAGGTCAACCTCCTGATGACAGCTCATGTATGTACAGGTCATCCTCCTGAAGATGCAGCTCATGTATGAACAGGTCATCCGAAGGATGACGCAGCTCATGTATGTACAGGTCAACCTCCTGATGACGCAGCGCATGTATGTACAAGTTAACCTCCTGATAACACAGCTTATGTATGTACAGGTCAACCTCATTATTACTCTATTTTTTGGGTCCATAGAAGCAGACTGAACACTGTGATATTGGGGTTACTTACTACAGACAGACATATAGCAAAATGATCAATTTGGGAGCCATCATATGGCCAAGTTATATTGAAAACCATGTTGTATTGAGGTGCATTATAAAAGGTTGAAGTGTAATAAAAGCAAAAGCTGAACAAAAAGTATCACAAAATCCAAATGAAAAAGTTCACAATGCATGATGGGAAAATAAAAGTGCCGGTCAGCAGTATAATAGAAATTAGTTATTTTCCATCAGCTAGCCTTCAAATGGGTTGTTAGCAATTGCCACAAAAAATGCATCTTGTTTCCATGTTCTGTTAACTCAACAGGTAAATAGGTCAATGCAGGTTACATGGAGACCTCATTGCAGGTATTATTGATGATTTGTGTACATACTTCTTCAGTCTACATGGATTTTTAGCTCACCTGAGCCGAAGGCTCACAGGTGAGCTTATAGGATAGGCAGGCGTCCGTCGTCGTCGTCCGTCGTCGTCCGTCGTCGTCGTCCGTCGTCCACAATTTCAAAGAAGAATATTTCTGAAGCTAGTAGGCCGATCTTGATCAAATTTAATGTGAACCATAATTGGGTTGGGGGATTGTTGGCATTAGGTTTTGGAGCAGATTGTATCAAAATTGTGGTTTCCATGGCAACAGATAGGTCCCATAGACTTACAATGGGAAAAACTAAAAAAATCTTCTTCTCTGAAACCACTAGGCCCACAGCTTTGATATTTGGTATGTAGCAATGGCTAATGGTCCTCTACATAAATTGTGCCATTCATGCCCCTGCGGTCAAATTTGGCCACGCCCCGGGGGTCGATAGTCTCCATAGACTTACTATGGGAAAAAAATTTAAAAAATCTTCTTCTCTGAAACCACTAGGCCCACAGCTTTGATATTTGGTATGTAGCAATGGCTAATGGTCCTCTACATAAATTGTGCCATTTATGCCCCTGGGGTCAAATTTGGCCACGCCCCGGGGGTTGATAGTCTCCATAGACTTACTATGGGAAAAAAATTCAAAAATCTTCTTCTCTGAAACCACCGGGCCCACAGCTTTGATATTTTGTACGTGGCAATGGCTAATGGTCCTCTACATAAATTGTGCCAATCATGCCCCTGGGGTCAAATTTGGCCACGCCCCGGGGGTCGATAGTCTCCATAGACCTACAATAGGAAAAACTAAAAATATCTTCTTCTCTGAAACCACTAGGCCCACAGCTTTGATATTTTGGTATGTAGCAATGGCTAATGGTCCTCTACATAAATTGTGCCAGCCATGCCCCTGGGGTCAAATTTGGCCACGCCCCAGGGGTTGATAGTCTCCATAGACTTACTATGGGAAAAAAATTAAAAAATCTTCTTCTCTGAAATCACAGGCGTCCGTCGTCTTTGATATTTTGTATGTGGCAATGGCTAATGGTCCTCTACATAAATTGTGCCAATCATGTCCCCGGGGTCAAATTAGGCCACGCCCCGGGGGTCGATAGTCTCCATAGACCTACAATAGGAAAAACTAAAAAAATCTTCTTCTCTGAAACCACTTGGCCCACAGCTTTGATATTTGGTATGTAGCAATGGCTAATGGTCCTCTACATAAAATATGCCATTCATGCCCCTGGGGTCAAATTTGGCCACGCCCCGGGGGTTGATAGTCTCCATAGACTTACTATGGGAAAAAAATAAAAAAATCTTCTTCTCTGAAACCACTAGGCCCACAGCTTTGATATTTGGTATGTAGCAATGGCTAATGGTCCTCTACATAAATTGTGCCATTCATGCCCCTGGGGTCAAATTTGGCCAGGCCCCGGAGGTTGATAGTCTCAATAGACTTGCTATGGGAAAAAAATTTAAAAATCTTCTTCTCTGAAACCACAGGGCACACAGCTTTGATATTTGGTATGTGGCAATGGCTAATGGTCCTCTACATAAATTGTGCCAGCCATGCCCCTGGGGTCAAATTTGGCCATGCCCCGGGGGTAGATAGTCTCCATAGACTTACAATGGGAAAAACAAACAAAAATCTTCTTCTCTGAAACCAAAAGGCCCAGAGCTTCTATATTTTGTATGTAGCAATGTTTGGTAGTCCCCATTATAAATTGTGCCAGTCATGCCCCTGGGTCAAATTTGGCCACGCCCCGGGGGTCAATAGTGTCCATGCATAGACTTTCATTGGTCGATTCTCAATTAATTTAAATCTCATGAGCTTACAATGTGATAATCTCTCAGGTGAGCTACAGGACCAATGGTCCTCTAGTTTTGTTGTTTTTTTTTAGCTGGGATGTTGAAGACTGGTCAAGTTGTTCCAAAACCTGTGGTACTGGACTGCAGACACGGACAGTACAGTGTAAACAGAGAATCTCCTCCGACCTCACTGTGGTTGTCAATGAAAGATCATGTGACACTGATCAACCAACCAAATCACAGAGATGTCAGGATCAGCCATGTACTGATTGGTTGCTAGGCAACTGGACTGAGGTGGGTTCTCATGCAATAGCAATAACAGATTGTAATTTTTATGTGGGCAATTTAAAAAAAAATGGCCCCAAAGTGTGACATTGGGTTAAAACACTGAAACTGTTATTTGGCAGACAAAGTTAACAAGTGACAGAGCTAAACCAAATATTGTGTTAACTGATTGGAGGTATGACCATTTAAAGCAGTAAGAAAATAAATGACAACCACAAGCAGTGTTCACTCTAGGATATTTTTAGGTGGAGCCATAGGGCCCATTTCTCAGAAAAAAATGGGGCCATGGATAAAAAACATGGGCCAAAGATTCAACTCACCATAAACAATTTTATGTATCTTTTGTGTACTGTGTAGTCTATGACAAGGCATCAGTGATCACTGTGATTTTGAATGCTAGATTACTTTTGTCCTTCTCATGGAGCCAGGAATATTTTTGAGCCATTAACATGTGCTTTGAAATTATCTTCTTTCATCAGATGGCTTTAGGGGTTCAACTGTCTGGTCAGATTTAGCAAGGGCAGTTGGTGTTTCTTGTTGGGAACAATCAGCCTGGACATTGTCATTCGGGCCGATCCGTAGCAACTTCGAGAAATAGGTGAATAATGTCTGAGGTGTACTCTCATTATTTTCTTCTACTTTCGCTTCCACATTTGTACTGAGAAGCATTAAATAAAACGGAAACATTGATTGGTCGAGAGAATTAACTTCAATCGCAGTCAACCAATGAAAAAACAGAAAAGAAATGACTTCCCATATATCAATTTATGCATGTCCATATGACATGCTTGTTTAATGTGGACGGCATAAGCCCATAAGCCGTTGTGTGGCGCACACTGATAAAAACCGGTACGCTCGGCCAGGATTTTTTGTGCGCCATTCGGACATCGCTAGTTATTTTTTTGTGCCACAAATGGCAAAACGGGCCAAATGGGCAATGGCGCGGCCTAGAATGAACACTGCACAAGTATTAAAAAATTTGTTGACCAAGAACCTTGAAATCTTACACTACTTACTTTTAGACCCCCAAATCGCGCACGGTGATATAAAAATCTGAAAAAAAGAAAAAAAAACAGAGTGGCTGTGTTGTTCATCCTTTTTTATCTCTATATTTATGTCTCCCCCCGACAGGGTCGGGAGACATATTGTTTTTCCCCATGCATCCGTCCGTCCGTCCGTCTGTCCGTCACAAATCGTGTCCGCTCTATAACTTAAAAACCGTTAAAGATTTTTCAATGAAACTTGGTACACTTGTAAACCACGATGAGACGATGTGTCATGCACAAGAACCATAACTCTAGCTTGAGTATTTTTGGAGTTATTTCCCTTTGATTATTTTCGATACAATTTTGTGTCCGCACTATAACTTAAAAACCAATAAAACTTGGTACACTTATTAAGCATGATCAGACAATGTGTCATGCACAAGAACCATAACTCTGGCTCGAGTATTTTATGAGTTATTTCCCTTTGATTATTTTCCATACAATTTCGTGTCTGCTCTATAACTTGAAAACCGTTAAAGATTTTTCAATGAAACTTGGTACACTTGTAAACCTCGATCAGACGATGTGTCATGCACAAGAACCATAACTCTAGCTTGAGTATTTTTGGAGTTATTTCCCTTTGATTATTTTCGATACAATTTCGTGTCCGCACTATAACTTGAAAACCATTTATGATTTTTCAATAAAACTAGGTACACTTATTAAGCATGATCAGACGATGTGTCATGCACAAGAACCATAACTCTGGCTTGAGTATTTTATGAGTTATTTCCCTTTGATTATTTTCCATACAATTTCGTGTCCGCTCTATAACTCGAAAACAGTAAGAGATATTTCAATGAAACTTGGTACACTTATAAAGCACGATGAGATGATGTGTCTTGCAAAAGAACCATAACTCTTGCTTGCATATCTTTGGAGAAATTTCCCTTTGATTATTTTCCATGCAATTTCGTGTCCACTCTATAACTTGAAAACCGTAAGAGAAATTTCAGTGAAGCTTGGTACACTTATAAAGCACGATGAGACGATGTGTCATGCACAAGAATTATAACTCTTGCTTTCATATCGTTGGAGTTATTACCCTTTATTTTTCCATACAATTTCATGTCCACTCTATAACTTGAAAACCATAAGAAATATTTCAATGAAACTTGGTATACTTATAAAGCACGATGAGATGATGTGTCATGCTTAAGAACCATAACTCTTGCTTGCATATCTTTGGAGATATTTCCCTTTGATTTTTTTTTCATACAATTTTGTGTCTGCTCTATAGCTCAAAAACCATTAGAGATTTTTCAGTGAAACATGGTACACTTATAAAGCACGATGAGACGATGTGTCATGCACAAGAACCATTACTCTTGCTTTCATATCTTTGGAGTTATTTTTTCTTTGATTATTTTCCGTACAATTTTGTGCCCACTCTATAACTTGAAAACCGTATGAGATATTTCAATGAAACTTGGTACACTTATAAAACAGAATGACAGGATATGTGATGCACAAGAACTATAACTCTTGCTTGCATATTTTGTTCATGCACGTAGAAAGGGGGGAGACATCAGTTTTCACATAGAAAACAAATTCTAGTCATATGTTTGATATTTTGTATCTCTTCATTTCTATTCTTTCATTTGATGCAGTATGACAACTTTCAAATTTAACTTCAATGAAATATGTCACACAAAAATCTTGCACTCCTTACATGGCCAAGCTATATATTGAAAAAAACTTCAAAAATCTTCTTCTCCAGAACCAGAAGGCCTATGATTTTGAAACTTGGCATGAAGCATCAGGGAGAGGAGCTCTACAAAGTTTATATAATAAATCATGACCCTGGGATGACCTTGACATATTAAAAAAAAAAAACTTGAAGGAAATGGGCTGAAGATTTGTGATTCTGATAAAAATTTGGACCCCATGGGCTGGTCTGCCCCCACCCAGGGCAATATACACGTATATTACAATAATATTCAAAGACCTTTTTCTCTCAAACTGCTAGGCCAATCAAAGCCAAGTTTGATATGAAGCATTTATAGGAAGGGGGAACCAATGTGTACATAATAATTCAGGACACATGACCAAGATGGCTGCCATGCCCATATATGGTAAAACCCCTTCAAAAATCTTTTCTCCGGAACCAGTGGACCAATTTCAACAAAACTTGGCATGTAGTATTGTGGACTAGAGTACTACAATGTGTACATAGATTATGACCCTGTGATGACACTGACCTGTTCTACGGCAAGGTTTTGTTAGCTCACCTGAGCGGAAGGCTCACAGGTGAGCTTATAGGATAGGCAGGCACCTGGCGTCCTTCCGTCGTCCGTCCATCCGTCCGTTCGTCGTCCACCATTTTGAAAGATCTTCTTCTCTGAAACCGCTTGGCCAATCATAGCCAAATTTTATATGAAGCATCTATAGGAAGGGGAAACTAATGTATATATAAGAAATTCAGGTCACATGACCAAGATGGCCGCCATGCCCATATATGGTAAAAACCCTTCAAAAATCTTCTTCTCCAGAACCCAAAGACCTAGGATCTTGAAACTTGGCATGTAGCATAAGGGACTCAAGGTCCACAATGTGTGTATAAATCGTGACCCTGTGATGACCTTGACCTATTTTACGGCAAGGTCAACTTAGGTTGCCAATGCATTTGAATGGAGAAAATTATTAAAATGTCATTTGAAAGGCAAATCTTGCAGGAAATGGGCAGTAGGACTGAATATTAATGATTCTGAAAAAAAATGCACCCGGGGTCTCATATGCCCCCACCCCGGGGCAATATACATGTATATCTCCATAGTATTCAAACATCTTCTCCTCTGAAACCGCTTGGCCAATCAAAGCCAAATTTTATGTGAAGCATCTATAGGATGGGGTAACCAATGTGTATATAAATAATCCAGGTCACATGACCAAGATGGCCGCCATGCCCATATATGGTAAAAATAATAGGTCGCCAATGCATTTGAATGGGGAGAACTTTTGAAATGTCATTTAAAGTGAAAGTCTTGCAGGAAATGCACAGTAGAACTGAATATTAATGATTCTGAAAAAGATTGGTTCCCAGGAGCTCATATGCCCCCACCCCGTGGCAGTAGACATGTATATTTCCATAATATTTAAACATCTTCTCCTCTGAAACCACTCGGCCAATCAAAGCCAAATTTTATGTGAAGCATCTATAGGATGGCGTAACCAGTGTGTATATAAATAATCCAGGTCACATGACCAAGATGGCAGCCATGCCCATATATGGTAAAAACCCTTCAAAAATCTTCTCCTCCGGAACCGGTGGACTGATTTCAAAGAAACTTGGCATGAAGCATTGACGGCTAAAGTACTACAATGTATATGTAAATCATGACCCTGTGGTGACCTTGACCTATTTTATGACAAGGTCAACATAGGTTGCCAATGCATTTGAATGGGGAAACTGTTAACATGTCATTTAAAGGGAATATAAAATAGAAATTGGCAAATGGACAGAATATTGATTATTCTGAAAACAAATGGCTCAAGGGCTTCATCTGCCCCTGCACTGGGGCTAAATACCATAATATTCAAACATGTTAATTGGCATATGTAGCAGATCTTAGGTGAGCGTTTACAGGACCATTGGTCCTCTGGTTTATTGGTATATATCCTAGATCTCAGGTGAGCATTTACAGGACCATTGGTCCTCTTGTTTATTTATAAAATTACATTATAGAAATTTTGTCAGATGAAGCCAGTCTGGGTACTTGTTATTTTGGTATATCTTTTGATAATTTCCATGCATACAGTACAGTCTCACTGGTGTCTAAAGCCTCAAAATGGACCGGGGCCATTTTTATTAAACTGCCCATGTACTACTGTCTATTTTACTTGTGTCTTTTTCCTTTAAACTTCGACATGATATAGTTGCTTACCTATGATTGAAAAAATTAAGTTTAAAATACCTGCAGACCACAGTAAGGATGCAATATAAGGAGGTAATATTCAGACCTTTTTCACTTTATTTGCAGTAATGATTTCAAAGTTTTTTTAGTGAACCTTCTATTCCCCAGTGTTCAGTAAAATGCAGCATTGGCAGAAAGAGCCGTACAGTGAATTGTGTGAACACAGCAGGGAACCTGGTAGCAGATTCGGAATGTGAGGGAGTCAAACCTCCAACCTCAGAGTCCTGTGACATGGGTCTATGTGCCAAAGGGTGGTATCATACCTCTTGGTCTGAGGAGGTAAGACAGGGAAGGAAGACAACAGGTTTTCAGGGGTTTTGTCTTGCTATGAAACAAGAAGGGCTGCTTAGCTACAGGAGATCGCACCACACTTGAAATTTCAAATTTAGGAAGTAGTAGCCATTAATCTTGACATTGGTTTAACAACTTTTGAAAATAATATGTTAGCAATTTCATGTAAAGGGCTGTTAGCCGCTCAGCTGAAATTCAAACAGGCCCTAAATCGTAAATAAAATTACCTCATCGTTCGGAAGGATAAATTTGGTCTCAAATTAAAGATAATTGATTGTTCTTTCAGAATCCGGTTGTCGTAGTGTCAAAAAAGTGTAGCGTCATATCAGAAAAAGGGGAGATAACTCGGTATTCATTTAAATTAAGAAAACCCCATTGGGATCCAAAAACGTCAAAATATTTTCTTTCGGTTTCGGTTTCGGGCCTTTGATTATTTTTTCGTGTTGTTCAGTAATTTGTCGACTAAATGTAGTTGATTTGAAATTTTTGTTACTTTTTACTGACGCTTTAACGGCCGGTAACGTATGTAACCTTGTAAAAATTCTGATTCTGACGCCTTGCGTTTTTTACACAAACTACAGTATTTTATATATACCAATTATTTTCTATCTATGTAAGGCTCAGTCAGTGGGAAGCATGTGGATGTTCTCATATTTTCGCTATAACATCTCCAAAACGTGTCAGCACGTTTTAAAGTGACCCACCCGTTCTTGAAAAATGCCGTTTTACGAAGTTAAATCCCTTATTAAGTAGTGAAAAACTAACGGATAAACATGAAGATATTTTAATTTGCCAACAGTAATGGACATACTCGCTCTAATTACGTTCTTGTTTACATGTTTGAGAGGAATAAATGATAAAATAGGCTTCTTAATGTATATGGTCACGTTGACTACATGTATGCAGACAGAAGACAAAATGTTAAAATTTCGGCCGGCCAGAGATAGGCCCTTAACTGAACCTGATTTTGATATGAAACAATACCTCATTGCCCGGAAAGATAAATTTGGTCTCAATTTAAAGAAATTTGGTTGTTGTTTCAAAAAACGGTTGTGATTTGGTCAAACAAGTGATCGAAGCGCTGAACACGGACAGGGCAGATAAATAACTTTTTATTTGGTTAAATCCTTAATGACACTTAGGAATATTTGAACGTTAAAAAGTTATTTATTATTTTCAATTTTTTGAACATTGTGTTAAATTTGCTTTCTTATACAATGATTTTCTCCAAATTGTAATTGTATTATATTTTAAGAATGTTCGCTACTGACATAACGATGCGTAACGTACGTAACATCTAACTATAAATTGAATGGACACCTTGCGATTTCTCTATACGGTATTTAATATTTTTATAGCGTAATTAAATAAAACGTACATGAAGTTGACATAATTGATGTTAATAAACCTTTACATAGTATATTCCAGGACTTTACCGATGTTCTCTTTTTTATATTGTTATTCCTTGTTAATTTCACCTACCACATGCTTGAATTACAATGTATACCGCTTTCTGTGTAAGAACGGATACTTGGCCACCATAGAGAGTTATTAAATAAACATATTGGCCTTTACCTGATCAGAGAATTTGCATCAACGTCTGCGACGGGGGAGAAAAAAATGCTAAAGTGTAAAGTACAAACTGGTTTTCTTCAACTGGTCACGTAAACTACATGCATTTACAAAACGGTTACGTGTAAGCATCGTATAAAGTTTAATTTCAGGATCAAAATAAGTTTGAAATCCGTTCGATCATTTAATGTAGTTTTCCAAAATATACTTCTTTGATTCAAATGCGCCCAGGCGTTGTAGCTGTTGTCGTCGTCGTTTATTTTTCCCCTAAATTATTCTGTGTAATAAAAGTGGGTTGAAGAATAGAAGATTAGGCCTTAATAAGAGTACGTATGTCTATGAAACCTATATTTTACTACGTTATTTCTTAGTTTTATACGTTTTCCTTTGTGATTTGGTTCTATTGTGGTGTTAAATGAAGCTGATATGTCCTGATGTAAGGAAGCATAAATTTCATTTGTGTACATATGTTACATACAGAACACTAATAATATATAAAATGCTTTTTATTTACTTTTTTCATTTTGTGGAGACAAACTGGTAGATATTTCACTGCAAATGTTCAGAATAAATTGTCTGCATGTGCCCTTTCCAAACATATGATATATTTGTTTCTATCTTAGGTGATTACAGTATTATGGATTACTGAGTGCAGTTATTATTCCGTTTTTACTAAGAATGATATCAACCGTTTATTGTACGCTGTTATTTCGCACTGGCATAAAAGTCTAGAGATACGAATGTGGTCATAGTTTGATATTTTACTTATCTGAATCTAAGCCCACGCTGTTACTGTAGGGAAAACATTTCAAAAGCGTATATCAAAGAGATGTTCACTTAGTATAATATATTACTATGTGTATCGTAGATAACATTGTACTGTTAATTGTTCACACAAAATGTAGAGTATCGATAGGACCTTAAGCGTGACTACAAAATAAGAGAACCACTTAGGGAATGAACGTTTTCAATTCCACTGACGTTGACCTCTTAATATCTTTGATTTTTAGTCCATTTAACGTAGATAAAGTGACGGTAACGAACAATTATTTTATGAAATAGTCAGTATTGCAACCATATCAGCGGTTTCACGAGTAAAACTTGTTATAAAGTATTGGCATGAAATTGTCGTCTATGTGTAATAATTGCCTCTTTTACATTAAATATGCTTCTTACGTTCTCGGCATGATTAAGCAAACTTGTATATTGAATTGTATTAACACTTTGCTGAATTGTGTCACGTATGTTACATAATGATAATACAAAAGCTTAATACTTAAAATGGTGCTCTTGAATAAGGATTCATATTTTGGAGACTTTAATGAATTTAATGAAATGGAGCACGTATTTTATCTTTGTTTTTATATTGTTTTATAATTTTAAGTATAGATGCAATGTTATAGAAATGCATTGGAGTGCGGGGATAGAAATATCAGTAAAATATCTAAACAATAAGATAGAGTTGTACGTGTTGTGAGTCTGTCTTTCCATACAAAATTATTAAATCTCTCCTTATCACTTACAAATAAAGGGATACTTAATTATTTAATTTCCAAAAATTTAAACGAATATGGTATAAATTGCTCTTAATGAAGCAGAATTTTGTAATTTTGGAACATAACATATGTAAAACATTTATAGCCAAATACCTGTTGGTAAAATTGCTGGTAACATATCATCTTTGTGAAAAAAAAATACAAACAGGAATTCTTTCAACTATTTATTCTCACATGATACATAGAAACTTTCATGATTCCCGAGTTTTAAGTAAGCAAAGAAGGCAACTCGTTCCCTTCATAAGTATTATCTAGTCTAGTATTATATGCCTTGGTTCAGGATCGCAAATTTAGAAAACCTTATTGATTAAAGTGTTATTATATCAATCAAATTACTATTTTGATATAAAATGCACTGTGGCACATTTAGTAACGGCTTTGGTCCAATACATAAGGAATCTCCTAACTGCTCTAAAGTGTTTAAAGAAAAAAATAAAGTGACACAAATATGCAATTCTAATATATGCGTTATATACGTTACATTTTGAATTTCAAAGAAACTAAGATAAAGATTGTAACTTCAATTGTTTTATACTTAAGATAAATTCATTCTGCAGAACGGAATGAGGTTATGGGGGTAATATTTGACTGTTGGTTACAATACTTCAGTTGTATCAGTGGAAGAGTGTTTAATTTGGTAGGGGTATGGATATTCAATGATAAAAAAACATTTAACTCAATGACTTCATAAGACGTGAATATCATATTTTTACAACATTTGTACGCAAATAATTGGTAGTGTCTATAAAATGGTAGCATTAGCCATTTCTAACTTGATATAGGAACCTATGTATCTTTGATATCTATTTTGTATTCAAAATAACAAATTTGCACCCATAAGCAATTATCTTGGGGTGCAAAATAGATCTAAATAGCACCCATGGTATATTGTTTGTGTGTACAATTTACCATTAAATAAAATTTAAAACATGGTTTTACTTTTTTTCTTACATACATTCTTTTTCTTTCTTTCTTTCATTCTTTCTTTCTTTTCTTTCTTTCTTTCTTTCTTTCTTTCTTTCTTTCTTTCTTTCTTTCTTTCTTTCATTTTTGTTGTTTATTTCATGTCATGATTTGGCATTGAACTTTACGGCGTTACGCATGTTACATTTTCAAAAGTAAGTATAAAATGCCGATGAATTGATAATTATTTTGATTTATTAAGTGAAATGCATGCTGTCAGTAAGTCATTATTCCAAAAACGTTATATCATATATCTCCAACCGATATCTTTGCAAGCAACATATTCTTTAATTATTCGCATGTGTGTATGATGTAAGCAAGGATGACGCCGTTTACTGATCCTGCTTAAATCACATTCAGTGATACATATCGATTTACTTGTTAAAATACTAAACTTTCCAGATACAAATTTATATGATATATTTAGTAACAGTTTAAGTCTCTTGGTGAGTAGACGCATCCAATCAGATCCTGTACATTAAATACATGCATTGATGTTCAAATTAAGAAATGTTACGTATGTTACATTGCGTAGCTCTTACTGAAATACGAAATTCCTTTAGGAAAGCACTTTTTTGAAACAACTTAAACATGGTAAGAGAACTGCCACACTTTTACGAAGATGATAGAGGTTTAAGACAGCTCTTACTGGGGCAAAATGCTTAAAGGGCGACTTTAAATTTCAAGCTTTGGTTAGGAATCGACGTGTTCAAGACATATTATGAAATATGTATTAAAGAAAGAGTCGTAGTATTCTGTTTGCAGTATTTCCTTTAAAACTATCATGTAGCCGATGCAACTGTATTTTGATGTACATGTAAATAACATGAATTCTAAAAATAAAGAAAAAACGTAAATTGTAAAAACTGTATTTTATCGGCTGACCCAAGACTTTTTTCATAAAGTAACGTATGTAACATCTCAGAATGCACATTGAAGCTCTATAAATATATTTTGTATGGCTATGTAAATATTGTGACAAAATATTTCCGGAAGAATTGGAAAGAAAAGCCAATTTACGAATTGATTTCAAATTGGTTTGTTACCGTGCACCAACAATTTAAATACGCTTGAGAAAGAGATATGTGCCCATATTTGTCAAATTACACTACAGTTTTTGGGGAGAAAAACAACCAAATATTCGAGCCGACGTCCATTATCTTTCAATTGAGAATAAAATTTCTCTTTCGGACGATAAGGTTATGTTTGCCTATATAGGGAATGCCGAATTTATATTGTACGAATGGTATTTGTATTTGCCTACATGCACGTAATCTACGTGACCATATACATCAAGAAGCCTATTTTATCATTTATCTCTCTTTAAAAGTGGAAAATAATACAAATCTGGCAAGTGTGTCAATTTTCTTATGTTAATTCAAAAATATACACGGGAATCTGTTATTCTCTATCGATTGGGCGATTTAAGGATGTTCGCTGCCAATGAAAAAGTATTCAAACTTTTTTTCTAACCACTCTTTTTTGATTCCAAAATACAGCACAAGACATTTGAAAACAAAATAACTATAGGGTAGTGTGCATTTTTTCAAGCTATAGGCCTCTGAATGAGACATCTGAGCACCATGTTTTAAATTTGGTAAAATTAATTTATTTTTTAATTCTTTGAAACATACCTGTCTGGAACAAACATACACCTAGAATGCTTTCAAAAGTCACAATATTTACGTAACGCAGACTATTTTGGACCAAAAGCATAGAAAAATTTGCAACTTGGAGTGGATGACAAAATTTTACGATTCCTTTTTCAACCATACCCCCATACTTGAAAAGTTGGAAAAAATCAATATTTTGAAATGTGCCAAATTCATATTTGTTGATTCAAACTTTTTCTTGTATTTTCACACAACATAGAACTTGGTAATAATGTTCGAATAAAAGAAAGAAATATATAGGGTAGTGAGCATATAAGAGAGAACCAACAACTTGAAAATCGCCATTTTCAGCCTTTCTTCGGCTGTTTTGTTTCTAAAAGCCCATTTCATAAAACCACCGAAAATTTTAAAACCAGCATACTAAAGACACAAATACTGACTTAGAAGACCATGTACACATATACTGCTGCTAAAATAAACATCGAACTAGTGCAATTAATTCTAAGATGTGTAATATTCAAGTTCAATCAACCCTACCCCCTAAATTTTACTGACAACTAAAATGTTCTGAAAAGTTGCAGAAAATGGGGTGAAAAAATGAAGTTTCTTAGATTGACAATTTTCATGGCTCATTCAATGCATATCATCAATATGTATCCAAATATAAAATACTTGGAAAATATCTGCAACCGTTTACGAGATATTCAACAAAAGAAAAACCGGAAGTTCCGAAATGTCAAATGTTAGCAGCGAACATCCTTAATGTAAAAAACGGTACTTTTTAAGAGCGGGTTGTTTTTTAAAAGCGTACCGACAACACGAAGAGATATGATAGCGAAAAAATGAAAACATCTACACACTTCCCATTGACTGAACGTTACATAGATAGAAAAATTGTTGGTATATCTCAAATACTGTACTTCGTATAAAAAACGCAAGGCGTCAAAATCAAAATTTATACCGTGTTACGTACGTTACCGGCCGTTAAAGCGTGTGTGAAAAGTCACAAGAAAAATTCAAATCAACTACATTGTGCCGACACATCAATGTACAATACGAAGATATAATCGAAGGCTCAAAATAGAAATCGTAAAAAAATATTTTGACATTTTTCCATCCCCAAGGGCAATTCTTAATTTTACTAAATATGGAGTTATCTCCCCTTTTTCTGATATGACGCTACACTTTTTTGACACTACGACAACCGGATTTTGAAAGTACAATCAATTGTCTTCAATTTGAGACCAAATTCATCCTTCCGAACGATGAGGTAATTTTATATTCCAAAATCAGTTTCAGCTGAGCGACTATGTATATTATTTTAAAATATAGCATTCATATGATACCTCCCTGATCATCATGGAGACTCAAGGAAATGAGATACATTTTTTTCTTGTTTTTACTGAAAACACTGGCGACTGATTGTGGGAACGTGTTAGATTTGGAGCAAAAATAAGAAAAATTGTATACCCCTGTCAAGCCTATTTTCACTATATAATAGTGGGGTATAAGAGAGTATTCATTGCATGGATCTGTTTGCATTATGCAGTGTTCGAGCGACTGTGGCTCAGGATATTATACGAGAACCGTGTACTGTGCTGCGCCAGATGGCTCCGAACTACCAGATGAGAAATGTGGAGAGAAACCGCGCACCAAGAGAACCTGTAAAAACTCTCAGCCCTGTGGGGGCCACTGGTTTGAAGGACCTTGGTCACAGGTAAGATGGAACTTCAACTGGGATCACTGAGCAGTATTATGAGAAAGCCTGGATTGCCGACCAGGCAAATTTCTTTCTTGCTCAATTCAGCTGAGACTAAAATTTATCCTGCTCATAAATGTTAAAATGCCAAGAAGTGTTTGCATTTTAACATTTATTAGCAGGATAAATTACAGGCTTTGGTGATCTAAACCTCAAATTTCCATCCATTTATTTGGGTTATTTCAGTATTTATGAACAGTTAAAATTTTATGCTCAGCTGAGTTGAGCATGAAAAAAGTTTTATAACTTGGGACCAGGTCAAAGGCATATTGTGCTAAATGGTCAGAGATAAGGACCAGAGACTTGAAAATTTTGGTTTAAAAGGGAGATGGATATTACCTATCCATGTAGCATAAACAAATGTGCTGATCATCTGTGCATTAAATGAACTGTACTTATATTATGAGCTCACCTGAGCCGAAGGCTCAAAAGGTGATCTTATAGGATGGCCATGCTCTGGTGTCCGTCCGTCTGTCGTCTGTCTGTCCGTCCGTTGTCCACAATTTCAAAGATCTTCTCCTCTGAAATTGCTTGGCCAATCAAAGACAAACTTCATGTGGAGCATCCTTTGGAAGGGGGAACAAAAGTTTATGTAAATGGTCCAGGTCACATGACTAAAAATGGCCGCCATGATGCCCATGTATGGTAAAAACCATAAAAAAAAAATCTTCTCTTGAACCGGTGGATTGATTTCAAAGAAACCTGGTGTGTAGCATTGGGGACTCTGGCCCATCATAGTTTATATACATCATGACCTTGGTTTTGACCTTGACATATTTTACTGCAAGGTCAATTTTGGTTAAATAGGCTTTTCAATGAAAAAAAGTGAAAATATTAAATTAAGTAAAACATTGAAGTTTTAGCTCACCTGAGCCGAAGGCTCACAAGGTGAGCTTATAGGATGGCCATGATCCGGCGTCCGTCCGTCGTCCGTCCGTCGTCCACAATTTCAAAAATCTTCTTCTCTGAAAGCGCTTGGCCGATCTAGTTTAAATTTTATGTGGAGCCTCCTTGGGTAGTGGCATTTCAAGTTTGATCGCGAAATCCAGGTCATGACCAAGATGGCCGCCACACCCATATATGGTAAAAACCCTTCAAAAATCTTCTTCTCCAGAACCGGTGGGCCGATTTCCACGAAACTTGGTATGTAGCATCAAGGACCTCAGCCCATCATAGTTTGATAAAATGATGACCCTTGGATGACCTTGACCTATTTTACGGCAAGGTCAACTTTGGAAACATAGGCTTTTACATGCGAAAAAGTGAAAACTATGGATTTTTTGAAAACTATTGCAGCCTGAGGCCTGAAAAGTGGTAGATGCAAACAACTAATGGAGTAGATGAAGGTATGTGATTAATTTAGGTCAAGGTTGGCTAGTCTGTCGTCCATTCACACCTTTCAAAGATCTTCTTCTCTGAAACTGCTGGGCCAATCAAAGTGAAATTTAATGTGGAGCATCCATGGGTAGGGGAGATGGAAGTTTGATCGCGAAATTCAGGTCACATGACCAAGATGGCTGCCACGCCCATATATGGTAAAAACCACTCAAAAATCTTCTTCTCCAGAACGGGCAGGTTGATTTTCATGAAACTTGGTATGTAGCATTTGGGACTTTAGCCCATCATAGTTTGATAAAATGATGACCCTAGGATGACCTTGACCTAATTTACGGCAAGGTCAATTTTGGAAACATAGGCTTTTACATGGGAAAAAGTGAAAACTATGGATTTTTTGAAAACTATTGCAGCCTGATGCCTGAAAAGTGGTAGATGCAAACAACTAATGGAGTAGATGAAGGTATGTGATTAATGTAGGTCAAGGTCATCTCTTGACCTTGGCCAGTCTGTTGTCTATACACACTTTTCAAAGATCTTCTTCTCTGAAACTGCTGGGCCAATCAAAGTGAAATTTTATGTGGAGCATCCATGGGTAGAGGAGACGAAAGTTTGATAGCGAAATCCAGGTCTAAAGACCAAGATGGCTGCCACGCCCATATATGGTAAAAACCACTCAAAAATCTTCTTCTCCAGAACCGGCAGGCCGATTTTCATGAAACTTGGTATGTAGCATTTGGGACTCCAGCCCATCATAGTTTGATAAAATGATGACCCTAGGATGACCTTGACATATTTTACAGCAAGGTCAATTTTGGAAACATAGGCTTTTACATGGGAAAAGGCGAAAACAATGGATATTTTGGAAACTGTTGCAGTCTGAGACCTAGAAGTTGCTAGATGCAGACAACCAATGGAGTCAATGAAGGTAAGTAATTAAACGAAGGCCAAGGTCATTTCTTGACCTTGACCCAAAGTCATTTAAATATCAAAATTAAAATTATGGTTTTCTCATAAATCACTGGGTTTGGAAACTATTGCAGCCTGAGACCTGAAACTTTGCAGATGCAGACAACTTATGAATTCAATAAAGGTGTGTGAGTATTCATGGTCAAGGTCATTTCATGATGACTTAATACTCCAAGATCAGGCTTCAGGTGAGCGTTCTCAGGACCAATGGTCCTCTGGTTCAGTAAGTCTTGTAGCCTGTGACCTGAAAGTTGGTAGATACAGACAACATTGTTACGTACCAGGCGTAACTAGAAGATTAAGGAAACCAACAAGTTGGTTAGCCAGCAACAAGCTTTGTTTAAAATTTAACAAATCTATTTAGAAGTGATTTAACCAGTAATTACATGTGAAACAATCAAAAGCATATATACAATCAAACAAAAATGAATGTACAATACCTTTCAAGATGTTAATTCCCTTAAAGAATGTCTGAATGTCCCTCAGAATTTTTTAACACAAGTCTGTATCAGTTTCTGATCCCAAGAATTAAAGTTTGTTTCAAAATAGCACTATGTCCCAATCCAGAATCGAATATCACAAAGTAATTCAAGAATAAGTTTAAATTCCAGTAAGATAGATTTTGACTTCTTAATAGTAACAGTACCCAAAGATTGTCCTTATGAAAATTTGTAGCCCTTATATAGCACTGAGGAACATTCAGGATTCTTCCAGCAAATTCTATGATATCATATACTAAAAATAACAAGTTGTTTACCAAAATTTAATGTTCTGGAATATTCTAGAGAGGCCATTATTCTTCCAGAAAATTCCACAATATTCTTTTGACATAAAAAAAGATTTTTCTATAAGATTCTACATCTTTGGTTCTTCCAGATTTTTCCGGACTTTTCCGTCAAAGAACAATTTGAAATTTCTAGAAAATTCTGAAGTAAACAACCTGTTTATGTCCAATATCTGGGACACTAAAAGTAAATAATTGCTAAGGACAACAAGTAAACATCATATGTATAACATCATACTTTCCTGGGCATACTCCCTTAGGAAGTTTACCAGTACTGAATGCACATCTTTCAACAAGTAACTGTCATACATAACACTTCCCCTCTTCAAAGAAAAGAAAGTTTTATAAAATAAAGCTTTCTTTTGCAATACTGGATAATTGTATACAATATGTTTAGCAAAATTTGTGCAAAACTAATCAAATACAACAGCACAAAGCTGGACATCAGCATTGTAGAGGCACTTAAGCTCCGCTTAGGGTGTCTGGAATGATATTATCTCTTCCTCGGATATGTCTGATGTCAAGATTGTGCTCTTGCAACATGAGACTCCACCTGAGTAAACGCTGGTTCTTGTTTTTCATTTTATGTATGAAAGTCAGTGGATTGTGGTCACTGAAGACAACAATTGGTGCATGTGAAGAAGCTAAGTAAACTTCAAAGTGCTGAAGCGCAAGGATTAGAGATAGGCATTCTTTCTCTATGGTAGAGTAATTTCTCTGATGCTTGTTAAACTTTTTGGAAAAATAACAAACAGGATGGTCAACACCATTGTCATCTTCTTGCAACAATACACTGCCTGCACCAACATCACTGGCATCTACAGCCAACTTGAACTCTTTGTCAAAACTTGGTGCTAAGAGAACCGGAGCACTTCTAAGTATGGCCTTGAGCTTATCAAATGACTTCTGGCAGTCATCCGTCCAAACATACTTGGCCTTCTTACCAAGCAAGTTTGTCAGAGGCTCAGCTATAGCCGAGAAGTTGTTGCAGAATTTCCATACCCAGAAAGCGCATCAGTTGTCTTTTGCTAGTAGGTACAGGAAAATCTGAGATAGCCTCAACTTTAGCTTCTACAGGTTTTACCTGACCTTGACCTACAATGTGTCCAAGAAATGTCAAGTTTGCATGGCAAAATTCACTTTTTGTCAAGTTCACAGTTAGTTTAGCATCACTTAGCCGGTCAAAGAATGTTCTGATTGTCTGCAAGTGTTGTTGCCACTCCTCACTGAAGATAATAGCGTCGTCGATATAGGCTTTACAGCCATCCAGATTGGAAATCAAACTGTTGACCAGCCGCTGAAAAGTCGCAGGCGAGTTCTTCATTCCAAATGGCATGACTTTATACTGGTAAAGTCCATCTGGTGTAACAAATGCCGAGATCTCCTTTGCTCTGTCCGTGAGGGGTATCTGCCAAAATACCTTTAGCAGATCGATTTTTGTAACATACTTGGCATGTCCAATATTATCAATGCAGTCATCGATTCGTGGGATGGGAAAAGTGTCTGTTTTAGTGACAGAATTGACTTTTCGATAGTCTGTGCACATTCTAAATGTCCCGTCTGGCTTTGGTACAAGAATACAAGGAGAACTCCATTCACTTTGGCTGGGTTCAATGAAATCATTGTCCAGCAAATATTGAACTTCTTCCCTGAGATATTGCTGTTTTACAGGGTTCATTCTGTAAGGATGTTGCTTTACAGGTTTTGAACCTTCAATAATGTCAACATCATGATAGATTTTGTCAGTTCTGGATGGAATGTCCGGAAATAAGTGCTCATATTCGAGAACTAACTGTTTCAGTTCAAGTCTTTTGTCTGAATCAAGGTGAGACAGTTTCTGATCAAGATTCTGTAGTATGTCAGAATTCTGGAGTTTCGATGACGAGGGATCAGATTTCTCCAAGTTGAAGTCCTCAGAGTCCATTTGATTTTGTTCATGAGGGACAGAATTAACTATATTTACTGATGAAATAACAGAACTATCCCTATCAATATACTTCTTAAGCATATTAATGTGACAAAGCTGTTTTTTGCTTGCGCCTCCCAGGAGTGTTAACAATGTAATTCACGTCACTTAACTTTTTATCAACAGTATATGGGCCATAATATCTAGCTTGTAAAGGTCTGCCAGGAATGGGCAAGAGAGCAAGTACCTTGTCTCCAGGTTCAAAATTTCTGTCTTTAGCATTTTTAGCTCACCTGAGCCGAAGGCTCACAAGGTGAGCTTATAGGATAGCCATGATCCGGCGTCCGTCCGTCCGTCGTCCGTCGTCGTCCACAATTTCAAAGATCTTCTTCTCTGAAACTGCTTGGCCGATCTAGTTGAAATTTTATGTGGAGCCTCCTTGGGTAGTGGCATTTCAAGTTTGATCGCGAAATCCAGGTCACATGACAAAGATGGCCGCCACGCCCATATATGGTAAAAACCCTTCAAAAATCTTCTTCTCCAGAACCGGTGGTCCGATTTCCACGAAACTTGGCATGTAGCATCAGGGATTTCAGCCCATCATAGTTTGATAAAATGATGACCCTTGGATGACCTTGACCTATTTTACGGCAAGGTCAAATTTGGAAACATAGGCTTTTACATGGGAAAAAGTGAAAACTATGGATTTTTGAAAACTATTGCAGCCTGAGGCCTGAAAAGTGGTAGATGCAAGCAACTAATGGAGTAGATGAAGGTATGTGATTAATATAGGTCAAGGTCATCTCTTGACCTTGGCCAGTCTGTTGTCCATACACACTTTTCAAAGATCTTCTTCTCTGAAACTGCTTGGCCAATCAAAGTGAAATTTTATGTGGAGCATCCATGTATAGGGGAAACGAAAGTTTGGTACCGAAATCCAGGTCACATGACCAAGATGGCCGCCACGCCCATATATGGTAAAAACCACTCAAAAATCTTCTTCTCCAGAACCGGTGGGCCGATTTTCACGAAACTTGGTATGTAGCATCAAGGACCTCAGCCCATCATAGTTTGATAAAATGATGACCCTTGGATGACCTTGACCTATTTTACGGCAAGGTCAAATTTGGAAACGTAGGCTTTTACATAGGAAAAAGTGAAAACTATGGAATTTTTTGAAATCTGTTGCAGTCTTAGGCCTGAAAAGTGGTAGATGCAAACAACTAATGGAGTAGATGAAGGTATGTGATTAATATAGGTCAAGGTCATCTCTTGACCTTGGCCAGTCTGTTGTCCATACACACTTTTTAAAGATCTTCTTCTCTGAAACTGCGCGACCAATCAAAGTGAAATTTTATGTGGAGCATCCATGGGTAGGGGAGACGAAAGTTTGATCGCGAAATCCAGGTCACATGACCAAGATGGCCGCCACGCCCATATATGGTAAAAACCACTCAAAAATCTTCTTCTCCAGAACTGGCTGGCCGATTTCCACGAAACTTGGTATGTAGCATTGAGGACCTCAGCCCATCATAGTTTGATAAAATGATGACCCTTGGATGACCTTGACCTATTTTACGGCAAGGTCAAATTTGGAAACATAGGCTTTTACATAGGAAAAAGTGAAAACTATGGATTTTTTGAAAACTATTGCAGCCTGAGGCCTGAAAAGTGGTAGATGCAAACAACTAATGGAGTAGATGAAGGTATTTGATTAATATAAGTCAAGGTCATCTCTTGACCTTGGCCAGTCTGTTTTCCATACACAGTTTTCAAAGATCTTCTCTGAAACTGCGCGGCCAATCAAAGTGAAATTTTATGTGGAGCCTCCATGGGTAGGGGAGACGAAAGTTTGATCGCGAAATCCAGGTCACATGACCAAGATGGCCGCCACGCCCATATATGGTTAAAACCACTCAAAAATCTTCTTCTCCAGAACCGATGGGCCGATTTCCACGAAACTTTGTATGTAGCATTGGGGACCTCAGCCCATCATAGTTTGATAAAATAATGACCCTTGGATGACCATGACCTATTTTACGGCAAGGTCAAATTTGGAAACATAGGCTTTTACATAGGAAGAAGTGAAAACTATGGATTTTTTGTAAACTATTGCAGCCTGAGGCCTGAAAAGTGGTAGATGCAAAGAACTAATGGAGTAGATGAAGGTATGTGATTAATATAGGTCAAGGTCATCTCTTGACCTTGGCCAGTCTGTTGTCCATACACACTTTTCAAAGATCTTCTCTGAAACTGCTTGGCAAATCAAAGTGAAATTTTATGTGGAGCATTCATGGGTAGGGGAGACGAAAGTTTGATCGCGAAATCCAGGTCACATGACCAAGATGGCCGCCACGCCCATATATGGTAAAAACCTTTCAAAAATCTTCTTCTCCAGAACCGGCAGGTCGATTTTCATGAAACTTGATATGTAGCATTTGGGACTCCAGCCCATCATAGTTTGTTGAAATGATGACCCTATGATGACCTTGACCTATTTTACGGCAAGGTCAATTTTGGAAACATAGGCTTTCACATGGGAAAAGGCGAAAACAAACTATTGCAGCCTGAGACCTGAAAGTTGCTAGATGCAGACAACTTATGGAGTCAATGAAGGTAAGTAATTATTTAAGGCCAAGGTCATGTCTTGACCTTTGCCCAAGGTCATTTAAATATCAAAATTAGAATGATGGTTTTCTCAGAAATCACTGGGTTTGGAAACTATTGCAGCCTGAGACCTGAAACTTTGCAGATGCAGACAACTTATGAAGTCAATAAAGGTGTGGGAGTATTCAAGGTCAAGGTCATTTCATTATGACTTAATACTCCAAGATCAGGCTTCAGGTGAGCGTTCTCAGGACCAATGGTCCTCTGGTCATCATAACGAATCTTCATTTTGCTTTGAGCAAATTTGAGATTGGATCGAGCTGCATCACAGGCCTTTGATAGTCTGTTTTTGAAATCAGACACATACTGAAGTAAGTTCAAAGAACTGTCATCATCTGAGAGAAGTTTCTCTTTTAGAAGTTTTAACGGTCCACGTACAGTGTGCCCAAAAACAAGCTCAAATGGGCTGAACCCCAGAGACTCTTGTACAGATTCTCTTACAGCAAATAGAAGCAAGTGTATGCCTTCATCCCAATCTTTTTCAGTGTCAAAGCAGTAAGATCTGATCATGTTTTTCAAAGTTTGATGGAATCTTTCTAAGGCACCTTGGCTTTCAGGGTGGTAAGCTGATGACTTGTATTGCTTAATTCCAAGTTCGTACATAACTTGCTGAAAAATTCCTGACATAAAATTTGAGCCCTGATCTGACTGGATAGATTTTGGGAGGCCTACAAATGTGAAGAACTTCACAAGTGCATTAACTATTGTTTTAGCCTTGATATTTCTGAGTGGGATAGCTTCAGGAAAGCGAGTTGAAGCACACATTATGGTCAGAAGATATTCACAACCTTTCTTTGTTTTGGGTAAGGGACCTACACAATCAATAATCACTCTGCTGAAGGGTTCATCAAAGGCAGGAATGGGCTGTAACTGAGCTTTAGGAATAGTCTGATTGGGTTTTCCTACCATCTGACAAGTGTGGCAGGATTTGCAGTGTTGAGATACATCAGATTTTATTCCTGGCCAGTAGAAATGATTAAGGATCTTGTGATAGGTCTTATTTACACCTAAATGGCCTGACATTGGAGTTTCATGGGCCAAGTTTAAGATTTCAGGGCGATAAACCCTAGGGATCACAATTTGGTGGTTAATAGTCCACTCATCTTCTGCTGAGACATCTGGAGGACGCCATTTTCGCATTAATATGCCATTTTTGGACATAATAGCAAACAGGGACCTGGGATATTTCTTTTTCATCTAAAGCCCTTTCAAATAAAGGCGAGATCTCAGAATCACTGTGTTGTTCTTTACAAAGCTGTGACCTTGACATCTGGTCATGACCTTGATCGTTTGACGTTGAGGGTGAAAGGTCATTTTCTGACCCTGACCTTGGATTGCTAGGGTCAGTCTGAATATCAGACTGACTAGGGGAAAGAGATGTTGAAATCTCTTTATTAAAGGACTGACCTATCAAAGTGTCAGTTAAATTTATGTCCTGCATCCCATCATATAATTTGGCTTTCTTAGCCATTGCCCTAGTAACAGCACAAGAAGGGTAAAGGTCAGGAATTTCCTGCTCAATGGGATCAGGCGGTTGATCAACACATGGTGTGCTGGTCAAAAGTGGGTTTACCACAACCTTATCTCCTGCCAAATCATTGCCTAACAGCAAGTGAACACCTTTAAAAGGTAGATAAGGTCTAATACCTACAGCCACGGGACCTGTTACTAAGTCAGAGGACAAATAGATATTATGGAGGGGTACGTTAACAAATCCACACTCTACGCCCTGGATAAGGACACTTGTCCCAGAAGAAGACTTCTCGGAAAATGGCAAGGTATCTGCCAAGATAAGGGATTGAGAAGCTCCGGTATCTCGTAAGATTTTGATAGGGGTAGACTGGGCAGAGTCACTGTTAAGTAACACAAAACCATCTGATAAGAATGGTTCATAAATCTCCATAATAGAATCCTCAGAGACTGACTCTTTACAAGTTCTGGTCAGTATAGGGTTTTCTTCCTGGATACAAGACTGTGGTTTAGCCTTTAAGGAGGTGAGGCCTGTCGGTTTAGCACTATCTAGATTTTCTCTTTCTTTCTTTCGTTTCAGTGCCAAACATTCAGAAATAATGTGGCCAGTTTTCTTACAATAATTACATATTGGCTGGGATAAGGGATTTTGTCCTTTGTTTTCACTAGAAAATTTGGGTTTTGGACTGGAATTGTCAGTTGGATTACTGGGATTGGCTTTGGGACCGGACTGAGGGGAATATGGTTTTGACTGAGGGGTAATTTGCTTTGATTGAGGGTTATATGGTTTCCTAGGATATGGCTTGTTGACAAATGAAGCCTTATGAGTCAAAGCATAGTCATCAGCTAAACGTGCTGCTGTTTCCAAGTTTTCAACTTCTCTTTCGTTCAAGAAAGCCTTAACATCAGAATTTATGCACCGTTTGAATTCTTCAACAAGCATGAGCTGCCTTAGCTTTGCATGATCAGAACCCACTTTCTTTGAAGAGCACCATCTATCAAATAGTTGTTCTTTTGTTCTGGCAAATTCAACATGAGTCTGGTCATAATCTTTTCTACAATCCCTAAATTTCTGCCTGTAAGCTTCAGGGACCAACTCATAAGCCTTAAGAATAAATTCCTTTACTGTATCATAATCTGAGCTTTGCTCAAGAGAAAGCTGAGTGTAAATTTCTCGAGCTTTACCAATTACAACACTTTGCAAAAGCAAGGTCCAGTGCTCTCTTGGCCATTTCAAGTTTTCTGCCACCTTCTCAAAATGTAAGAAATATTTGTCAACCTCTTTTTCTTGAAACGGAGGAACGAGACGAATGTGTTTTGTGACATCAAATACTGTACTAGTAGCCAAAGGCAAAGATTTTGATTTTGATTTGTCATTAAGTTCAATTTCCTTCATTCTTAACTGAAATTGCCTTTCTCTTTCTTTTTCTTCAATTTCAAATTTAAATTTTTCTTTTTCAATTTCAAGCCTTTCTTCTCTTTCTAATTTTTCTTTTTCTAACTCAATTTTTTCTCGTTCTAATTCTCTTTGTTTTTCCTTCTCTCACTCTTCCATTTCTAACTTTTGTTTATGCATTCTTTCTTCCCGTTCTAAAGTTTCCAATCTTATTCTTTCTTCCCTTTCGGCCTTTTCTGCCCTTATTCTTTCATCCCGTTCTAAAGTTGCCAACCTTATTCTTTCTTCATACTCAAATTTTAGTTTTTCCATCTCAATTTGTCTTTTGATTTCTAGTTCCCTCAACTGCAAGTCAGTCTGAGTATCTAGAATCTGAGAAGTAGCCGAGGAATCAAAAATTTCCTCGTCAACAAAAAACTGAATCAAAATGTTAATTCTTAATTTCATGTTTTAACATGGAAGTCTTGATATTTGACAACCCATAATGATCAGCTATGTCTAAGAGGTCACTCTTTTTGGCCTTATCTAACAGCTCCTGAGAAGGCGCAGCAATAAAGTCACTTAGTTTGAATGACATGGTTGCTTTTTGCTGGCTTTAGCTATTTAAAGGTACAAGTAGGCAAAGATCAGGAAAAGGCGCAATCAGAAAAAGATTCCCACTCCAAAAACCGAGGTGGGAAAAAACCAAACTAACAATCAGGTACTTATACCATGAAACATATCGTAAGCCGAATGAGCAGCTATTTCCCAATAGGTGGCCACTCAGTTACCTTAACTTAACTAAAAATATGGAAACATACATAAGGCGCCAACAGCACAAAAAATTTTTTATACACCAAAACATAAAACAAAAAGAACCACCACAGAAGTATCGACTTGGAACGATCAGTAACACAAAGTTACTGGCGGGCTTAAACCGGTTTTACATGGCCATAACCTCACCCTCAGCTTCTGCAGTGGTTCATAACATTTAGTTAGTTATTCGGTCCTCGTGCTGAATCTCTAACTAGTCAATGAATCATCAAGAACAAACAAATAAATCATGATGAACATCCTGATGAATCAAAAACCAGGACTGACAGACTGAGTAAGCTGCCCGACGATGGAGATCCCTGGGCGCCGAATAACCTACTAACTCCGGAGCAAAAGAAAAACACCAGTTGGACCCCGGTGGGCCAAGCAACAGACAAGAAGCTCCGGCCCCAACCAACTAAAATGAATAGCTTTATGTCGGGGCCATCATAGAGTCTGACGCCCGACCCACCGGCGTGCAATTAAAGAAGGCAGCATAGTTATCAACCATGATTGGGTTAAAAACTAAGCATGCAGACTGTCGCATAACATTCAAGTTATAACCTATACGTCTGTAACGTGTTATGATTTTTCTGAACTGAAAAGAAAAATCATTAATTCCTTTAAGTTTCTTAAATTTGTAAACCAAGTCACCATAAAATTCAGGTTCCGAAAGGCCCTCACTTAAAAGCGTCTTAACCCAACATTATATTTGGAAATCAATTCATAGTGTCTACGATAAAATTTAGAAAATGTTTTTCGAAGTTTATGATACCGATAGCCCTGTTGGAGAAGTTTTGCCGTTAAACATTTATTTCGAGCGTTGAAGTCTGTAACATGATTGCAGACTCTAGCAAACCTAATAAGTTGCGAAATGTATACACCATAAGAAGCACGACGAGCAAACAGCAAACAGCAAACAGTGAAGATACTTTAGAATTTTAAATAAATTTGGTGCACAAGAAATTTCAATCCCGGACTCGAGACCCCAATTCTGTTACGTGCCAGGCGTAACTAGAAGATTAAGGAAACCAACAAGTTGGTTAGCCAGCAACAAGCTTTGTTTAAAATTTAACAAATCTATTTAGAAGTGATTTAACCAGTAATTACATGTGAAACAATCAAAAGCATATATACAATCAAACAAAAATGAATGTACAATACCTTTCAAGATGTTAATTCCCTTAAAGAATGTCTGAATGTCCCTCAGAATTTTTTAACACAAGTCTGTATCAGTTTCTGATCCCAAGAATTAAAGTTTGTTTCAAAATAGCACTATGTCCCAATCCAGAATCGAATATCACAAAGTAATTCAAGAATAAGTTTAAATTCCAGTAAGATAGATTTTGACTTCTTAATAGTAACAGTACCCAAAGATTGTCCTTATGAAAATTTGTAGCCCTTATATAGCACTGAGGAACATTCAGGATTCTTCCAGCAAATTCTATGATATCATATACTAAAGATAACAAGTTGTTTACCAAAATTTAATGTTCTGGAATATTCTAGAGAGGCCATTATCCTTCCAGAAAATTCCACAATATTCTTTTGACATAAAAAAAGATTTTTCTAGAAGATTCTACATCTTTGGTTCTTCCAGATTTTTCCGGACTTTTCCGTCAAAGAACAATTTGAAATTTCTAGAAAATTCTGAAGTAAACAACCTGTTTATGTCCAATATCTGGGACACTAAAAGTAAATAATTGCTAAGGACAACAAGTAAACATCATATGTATAACATCATACTTTCCTGGGCATACTCCCTTAGGAAGTTTACCAGTACTGAATGCACATCTTTCAACAAGTAACTGTCATACATAACAACATGTTGAGATAATGAAGTCTTGTGAGTATTATAGGTCAAGGTCATTTCTTGACCTTGGTCAAAGGTCAGTTACAAATTAATTGTAAAACTTAATTTTCTCAGTAACCGCTCAACCAATCAAAACAAAATTTTGTATGTAGTATCCTTGGGATGGGGAAATGAAAGTTTATATAAATGGTCAAGGTCACATGACCAAGATGGCCGCAATGGCCATAAATAGCAAAAACCTTTAAAAATCTTCTCCAGAACCAGAAGGCATGAAGCATCAGGGGGAGGAACTCTACAAAGTTTGTATAAATCATGGCCCTGGGATGACCTTGACCTATCTTATGGCAAGGTGGACATAGGGCTCCCGTGCATTTGCATGGGGAAAATTGTCAAAATGTCATTTGAAGGGAGAAACTTTATGGAAATGGGCAAATGGACTGAATATTTATGATTCTGAAAATAAATATACCCCAGGGGCAGGTCTGCCCCCCACCCCGGGGCAATATACATGTTTATTACCATAATATTCAAAGATCTTCTTCTCTGATACCGCTTGGCCAATCAAAGCCAAACTTGGCGTGGAGCATTCTTAGGAAGGAAGAATGAAAGTCTATATGAACAGTCAAGGTCACATGACCAAGATGGCTGCCATGGCTATAAATAGCAAAAACCTTTAAAAATATTCTTCTTCAAAACCAGAAGGCCTATGATTTGAAACTTGGCATGAAGCATCAGGGAGAGGAGCTCTACAAAGTTATATAAATCATGACCTTTGGATGACCTTGACCTATGTTATGGCGAGGCCAACATAGGTTGACCATGCATTTGAATGGGGAAAATTAGTAAAATGTAATTAAATGGGGGGAAACATGCTGGGAGTATGCAAATGGACAGAAGATTTATATTTATGAAAAAAATGTCCTCAGGGTGTTGTCTGCCCCTGCCCCTGGGAGTATGCAATGGACAGAAGATTTATATTTATGAAAAAAAAAAATGTCCTCGGGGTGTTGTCTACCCCTGCCCCGGGGCTATATACATGTATATGACCATAATATTCAAACATCTCTGAAACCGCTTGGCCAGTCAAAGCCAAACTTAATGTGGAGCATCGTTAGGATAGGGGAATGAAAGTTAATGTAAATGGTTGAGGTCATGTGACCAAGATGGCAGCCATGGCTATAAATAGCAAAAACCTTTATAAATCTTATTCTTCAGAAACGGAAGACCTACGTCCTTGAGGTGGTACCATGGATTGAGTCCGTTCAGCCTATGATGACGTTAAAAGCCTGTACTATACTACTACTACTAACGGAAGACCTATGATTTTGAAACTTTGCCTGAAGCATCAGTGAATGGATCTATATAAAGTTTGAATATATCATGACCTTTGACCTATTTTATGGCAAGGTCAGCTTAGGTCACATATCCCAGATCTCAGGTGAGCGTTTATAGGACCATTGGTCCTCTGGGTGCATATGCAAAAAAAAAAAAAAAAAAAAAAAAAAAAAAAAAAAAAAAAAAAAAAAAGATTTCCTTATGATGCAGCTGATGTTAACTTTCTTCAGTGATATTGTGATTTTATTTGTGGTTGAAATGACAATGTTAGCTCAACTGTATGAGACGCAAGTCAAACACTATTAAATTCAATGAAGGTAGTCCAATTTAGTGATTTCTATTCTTGAGAATTGTATGTTTTATTTCTTACAAAACCAATGATATATTATATAATTTATTTTTTCCGATAGAAGTCATCATAAAGTAACATTGTTGACCTATCTGGATCTTACAGGTCCTCATGACGGCCAAGGTCGATCAACTGACCTACCATACCATCTCAGGACTATAATGACTGTGGTTCAGACATGACACTGCACTGACTGAGCAACTTCACCCCATCACCTAGATATATGGCATGAGGTGCATCACTGCACCTCTGCCTGGTTGGGGTGTTTTTGCTGAACCTCTACACCCTGGAGGTCATGCAGTCTCAGCTGGTTTAACTTCAGTTAAAAGGACTGTAAGACTAGTCTTTTAGCCAAAGATTTAATAATAACCTGCCGTTTCTCTTTTCTTCAGGTTGAATCTGATTATTGTATTTATTTCTTTCACATTGGGACAATAGTTTCCATTTATTTGAGGGTTATCGTTCTTTTATGAAACATTTTGCCTTAGGGTCCAACCTACTGTCCATACACCATCTTTCAGAAACTGCCTTTTTCAGAATCACATCCTTTCACATTCTGAAAGTCATAAAATGTGCCGCAAAAATTTTGAAAATCGGTTCACAAATAAAGATTTTATGCCCAAATATTATTTTGAATAGGCCTTTTGCATGTACAATGGAGGTAATCCAAACACCTACAAATTGAAATTTAAGCAAATCTGTGGGATGATTTAAAGTGTTTGGGGCTCAGTTAGGTATAGTAAACAGTATTGTTTTAGTTTGGTGCAAATTTAACAAGAAATTAGCAATTTTGATTTTTTTTCTGGGAAAATAATTACTTCCCTTGCTCACATTTTTTTTACGGTGGAAAAAGCCCTATCCAAAATTATTTTCTGGCATAAAAATTTTGTTTGTGAACCAATTTACAAAATTTTTGCGACACTTTTTATGACTTTTGGAATGCAAAAGGGTGGCATCAAAATAACTGTCCCGTTTCTTGTGGGTCAGTCTCAGAAAAATGGTCCTCCTCTCAGCAAAACTGATTTTCTGCTAAAATCCCTGATTTTTTAATGATTTTGCATTCTCAGAATGGGCCGATATGACCTGAAATCGTGTTAGCACTTTTTTTTTCAAAAATTCATTTGTTATTTAAATAAAAATCAATAATCGAATATGACAATGTTTTGACAATGCATTTTCGTGGCCTTCAATGTCAAGGTCAGTTATATTCACATCTTCAACAAAATCTTGTGGAATTTTAATTTTGATAACATTTGAAATTAATGTGGGCTGTGGCTTCAATAAAAGGATATTGCCAGGGTCTTTCTTGTATTGATGTACATGTTGATACCAATCGAAGATGCTGCAGTTGGCTATTACACATAATTGGGTAGAAAGGCTGAAAAATGTATGCGAAAAACCTGTCATGACGAATACAAAAAACACAGTTTTCATGTTTTTAAGCAGTTTACCATCAGAAAAAAAGACAAATCACAAAGTTTTCAAGTTTTTAAGCAGTTTACCATCAGAAAACAATACAAACCACAGAGTTTTCATGTTTTAAGCAGTTTACTGTTTACCATCAGAAAACAAGACCAGTGAACTCTATAAACTACAACGACAAGACCAAATGCTGCTTAGGTTGAATATTTACATTTGCAACTCTTGTCTTTCCTTTTAAGTTTTGTCTTGGAATAAAAGCAAATTAAAGCTTTTCTTAAAAGCTACAGACTTACTTTTTGCAAACTAGGGAAACAGCTGAACTGATGAGATTGTCTATTTCTACTTTTGGCATAGAACCAATCACTTATCTGACAAATTTGTTAGCAGGAGCCACACACACACCCACCTCCAACAAGGCACACACACAAATACCAACTTTTTTTTTCTTAGTTATTGTTAGTTTTACTGTTTGCAGCTCAAATGGAACACAGCATGTAAACTTTGAGGCCATGCTTGAATGCTTGATGAAAATTGGTTGTCGCGCGCATTGTGTTTCAGAAAAGTGAGATTTTGAAAAAGTCAGTTTCTGAAAGATGGAGTATGGACAGTAGGACTGGTGTTAGGGGTCAAATTTTAAAAATACACCTGAACCTCTTTATAACAGGGTTCGTTACAGCATGGTTTTGGATATACTCATCCTTGCTGGACCTCATATGGTCATTTTAGACTTTTTTAGGTAAATCTCTATACAATTTACTCTCTTTTAACACAGATTGGATAGCCAACAGTAGTGTTATAATGAGGTTGTGGTGTACTAATAGTCCAATAATCCATTGATATACTTATATTTTTTTTTTTTTTTTTTTTGCTTCTAGTGTTCAGCAACATGTGGCTCCTCAGTAAAAACGAGAGATGTTGTTTGCATGAAGAAGCTGGGAGATAACCTCTTTGCTGTGGTGGGTGAGGAAAATTGCCGTGGTAAAGAGACCCCCATCACACAGAAGCCCTGCCCAGACCTGCTGCCCTGCCCCTCAGAGTGGTTCAATACAAAGTGGTCACAGGTAAGGCCTGCTGCCCTGCCCCTCACAGTGGTTCAATACCAAGTGGTCACAGGTAAGGCCTGCCCAGACCTGCTGCCCTGCCCCTCAGAGTGGTTCAATACAAAGTGGTCACAGGTAAGGCCTGCTGCCCTGCCCTGCCCCTCAGAGTGATTCAGTACAAAGTGGTCACAGGTAAGGCCTGCTGTCCTGCCCCTTAGAGTGGTTCAATACCAAGTGGTCACAGGTAAGGACTGCCCAGACCTGCTGCCCTGCCCCTCAAAGTGGTTCAATACCAAGTGGTCACAGGTAAGGCCTGCTGCCCTGCCCCTCAGAGTGGTTTAATACCAAGTGGTCATAGGTAACAGGTCATATCATGAAAACGTGTCCATGAAATGTATACCCGCTTACACCCCACCTTTCTAAAGTAAAAGTGGGGTATACAGGGGTATACTATTTTTCGTATTTTTGCTATAAAACACAGATTGTGGGTATTGTTAGAACTTCCTTGTCGAGTCAGTTATAACCATATACCCACAATCTATGTTTTAAGGATGTTCACTGCCAATGAAAAAGTATTCAAACTTTTTTTCTAACCACTCTTTTTTGATTCCAAAATACAACACAAGACATTTGAAAACAAAATAAATATAGGGTAGTGTGTATTTTTTCAAGCTACAGGCTTCTGAATGAGACTTCTGAGCACCATGTTTTAAATTTGGTAAAATTAATTTAATTTTTAATTCTTTGAAACATACCTGTCTTGAACAAAAATACACCTAGAATGCTTTCAAAAGTCATAATATTTACGTAGCGCAGACAATTTTGGACCAAAAGCATAGAAAAATTTGCAACTTGGAGTGGATGACAAAATTTTACGATTCCTTTTCCAACCCTACCCCCATACTTGAAAATTCGGAAAAATCAATATTTTGAAATGTACCAATCCCATATTTGTTGATTCAAACTTTTTCTTGTATTTTCACACAACATAGAACTTGGTAATATTGTTCAAATAAAAGAAAGACATATATAGGGCAGTGAGCATATAAGAGAGAACCAACAACTTGAAAATCGCCATTTTTAGCCTTTTTCGGCTGTTTTGTTTCTAAAAGCCCATTTCATAAAACCACCTTAAATTTTAAAACCAGCACACCAAAGACACAAAGAATGACTTAGAAGACCCATATTCAGTGCCTATTATCAATATGTATTTAAATATAAAATATTAGGAAAATATCTGCAACCGTTTACGAGATATTCAAGAAAAGAAAAACCGGAAGTTCCGAAATGTCAAATGTTAACAGCTAACATCCTTAAGCAAAAATTCCACGAAACTTGGTATGTAGCATCGGGGACGCGGGCCCATCATAGTTTATATAAATCATGACCCTAGGATGACCTTGACCTATTTTACGGCAAGGTCAACTGAGGCCGCCAATGCATTTGAATGGGAAAAAATGGTAAAATGCTATTTAATGGGTAAAACTTACTGGGAATAGGCAAATGGACAGAAGATTAATGTTAATGGAAAATTTATGCCCCTGGGGGGTTGTCTGCCCCTGCCCTGGGGCTAAATACATGTATATGACAATAATATTCAAACATTCCATAATATCAAAATGGCAGAAAACTTGCTAGAAATGAGCAAATGGACAGAAGATTTATGTTTAAGAAAATATTTTGGGCCCAGGGGGTTGTCTGCTCCTGCCCCGGGGCTATATACATGTATATGACCATAATATTGAAACATCTTCTTCTCTGAAACCGCTAGGCCAATCAAATTCAAAGTTTTTGTGGAGCATTCTTAGGAAGAGGGAATTAAAGTTTGTATAAATGGTCAAGGTCATGTGACCAAGATGGCCGCCATGGTTATAAATAGCAAAAATGTTGAAAAATCTTCTTCTTCAGAACCAGAAGGCCTATGATTTTGAAACTTGGTATGAAGCAACTGGGAATGGAGCTCTACAAATTTTATATAAATCATGACCCTGGGATGACCTTGACCTATTTTACTGCAAGGTCAACTTAGGTCGCCCATGCATTCGAATGGGAAAAAAATAGCAAAATGTCATGTAATGGCAGAAAACTTGCTAGGAATGAGCAAATGTACAGAAGATTTATGCTTATGAAAATATTTTAGGTCCAGGGGTTGTCTGCCCCTGCTCCGGAGCTATATACATGTAGATGACCATAATATTCAAACAGCTTTTTCTCAGAAACTGCTAAGCCAATCAAAGCCAAACTTTATGTGGAGCATCCTTGGGAAGAGGAAATGAAAGTTTGTATAAATGGTCAAGGTCACATGACCAAGATGGCCGCCATGGATATAAATAGCAAATTTTTTTTTAAATCTTCTTCTTCAGAACCTGAAGGCCTATGATTTTGAAACTTGACATGAAGCATTAAGGAACGGAGGTCTACAAAATTTATATAAATCATGACACTGGGATGACCTTGACCTATTTCACGGCAAGGTCAATTTAGATCGTCCATGCATTTGAATGTAGAAAATTGTTAAAATGTCATTTGAAGGACAAAACTTGCAGTGAATTGGCAAATGGACTGAATTTTTATGATTTGAAAAAGACATTGACTCCAGGAGTTATTCTGACCCTGCCCTAGGGTTATATACATGCATTGTACCATTCTAGTCTAACAAGTTTATTGGTACATGTATATATCTCAGGTCTCAGGTGAGCGTTTACAGGACCATTGGTCCTCTGGTTTTTCTGATTTTTACAGCTGAAAAAAAATCTCTGTATATTGTATGGGTAAGTTTTTGTAATGGTTTCTTGTTTGGTGTAATAATGTTTTTCCTAAATGGTCAAGCATTGCTTAGAACTTTTAAAGGTGAATCTTGATATTTACACAGAATACTACCTGGCTCATTTTGTTAAAACACACAAGTTCATCTTCACTATTGTATGGATGAATCCTTAAGTTTTGAAACTGACAATAATTTTATTCAAATTAAGCAACTTTGCTGGCATTTTTAGCTCACCTGAGCCAAAGGCTCAAAAGGTGAGCTTATAGGATGGCCTTGCTCCAGAGTCCGTCCAAAGTCGTCGTTGTCCGTCGTCGTCCACAATTTCAAAGATCTTCTCCTCTAAATCCCTTGGCCAATCAAAGCCAAACTTCATGTGGAGCATCCTTAGGAAGGGGGAACAAAAGTTTATATAAATGGTCCAGGTCACATGACCAGGATGGCCGCCATGCCCATATATGGTAAAAATATATGGTAAAAACCATAAAAAAATCTTCTTCTCTGGAACTTGTGGACTGATTTCACCGAAACTTGGTATGTAGCATTGGGGACTCTGGCCCATCATAGTTTATATTAATCATGACCTTTGGTTGACCTTGACCTATTTTACGGCAAGCTCAATTTTGGTTACATAGGCTTTTGAATGGAAAAAAGTGAAAACATTGAATTTTTTCAGTAAGTTTTTGTAGCCTGTGACCTAAGAGTTGGTAGATACAGACAACATGTTGAGCTAATGGAGTGTTGTGAGTATAAAAGGTCAAGGTCATTTCTTGACCTTGGCTATAGGTCATTTACTAATTAAATGAAAAAATTAATTTTCTCAGTAACCACTTGACCAATCAAAGCCAAATTTTATGTAGTATCCTAGGGATGGAGGAACAAAAGTTTATAAAAATGGTCATGACCAAGATGGCCGCCATGTCTATAAATAGCGAAAACCTTAAAAAATCTTCTTCTCCAGAACCAGAAGGCCTATGATTTTGAAACTTGGCATGAAGTATCAGGGGGGGAGGAGCTCTACAAAGTTTATATAAATCATGACCCTGGGATGACCTTGACCTATTTTCGGCAAGGTCAACATAGGTCACCCTTGCATTTGAATGGGGAAAATTGTCAAAATGTCATTTGAAGGGAAAAACTTTATGGAAATGGGCAAATGAACAGAAAATTTATGATTCTGAAAGAAATGGACACCAGGGACAGGTCTGCCCCCACCCCCGGGCAATATACATGTATATTACCATAATATTCAAAGATCTTCTTCTCTGAAACTGTTTGGCCAATCAAAGCCAAATGTCATGTGGAGCATTCTTAGGAAGGGAGAAAATGAAGTTTATATAAATGGTCAAGGTCACATGACCAAGATTGCCGCCATGGATATAAGTAGCAAAAACCTTTAAAAATTTCTTCTCGAGAACCAGAAGGCCTGTAATTTTGAAGCTTTGCATGAAGCATCAGGAAGAGGAGCTCTACAAAGTTTATATAAATCATGACCTTGAGATGACCTTGACCTATTTTATGGCAAGGCCAACATAGGTTGCCCATGCATTTCAATGGGGGAAATTAGTAAAAAATTTAAATGGGGGAAACTTGTTTGGAGTATGCAAATGGACAGAAGATTTATTATGTTTATGGGAAAAATGTCCTCGGGGTTGTCTGCCCCCGCCCCTGGGCTATATACATGTATATGACCATAATATTTAAACATCTTCTTCTCTGAAACCGCTAGTCCAATCAAAGCCAAACTTAATGTGGAGCATCGTTAGGAAATATAAATGGTCAAGGTCACATGACCAAGATGGCTATAAACAGCAAGAAAACCTTTATGAATCTTATTCTTCAGAACCGGAAGACCTATGATTTTGAAACTTTGCCTGAAGCATCAGTGAATGGAGCTCTACTAAGTTTAAATATATCATGACCCCTGGATGACCTTGACCTATTTAATGGCAAGGTCAGCTGAGTCGCATATACTAGAACATTGGTCCTCTGGTTGAGATTTAGCAGATCAGACTGATCTGTCTAGGGGGATACTTGTAGCTTGCAAGGATCAAAGTGTGAGAAAACCAACAATCTGGTATTCAGACCAGGTCCGACACAAACCCACCTGTACTAAGTTAAATAAAAAGGTTAGAAGCTTTAAATTTCAGATTTAGAAAGAAGAGGCATTGTATTATTAGCGAAAAGAAAGACACTGATCAGCTGTGCAGTTACTGCTCCTTTGGTTTCGCATATGCAGGTTGTTGCTTTTCCTATGCAGCAGCTCAAATGGTTGTTGAAAGATAGATGGTTATCCTAGGGTATAATTAGTTGGTGTCTGAGAATCAACAAATTCTACATGTATGTTGATTGATATCATCTCGAAACCATGTCGGTGAAATCCATACCCCCTTAAATCTCACTTTTATATTGAACCAGAGGACCAATGGTCCTGTAAACGCTCACCTGATACCCGAGATATATAACAATAAACTTGTTTGACTATAATGGTAATATACATGTATATAACCCCAGGGCAGGGTCAGAGCAACATCTCAAGTCAATTTCTTTTTTAAATCATAAAGATTCAGTCCATTTGCCAATTTACTGCAAATTTTGCCCTTCAAATGACATTGTAACAATTTTCCCCATTCAGATGCATGGGCGACCTAAGTTGACCTTGACGTAAAATAGGTCAAGGTCATCCAATGGTCATGATTTATACAATCTTTGTAGAGCTCCATTGCCTGATGTTTCATGCCAAGTTTCAAAATCATAAGCCTTCTGGGTCTGGAGAAGAAGTTTCTTAAAGGTTTTTTGGCTATCTTGGTCATGTGACCTTGACCATTTATAAAAACTTTCATTGCACCTTCCTAACAATCCTCCACATAAAGTTTGGCTTTGAATCAGGCCAAGCAGTTTCAGAGAAGAAGATCTTTGAATATCACTGTAATATACATGTATACAGGTGCGTTCACTTATATATATACCCCTGCGATATTCAGAAATAAATTGACAACTTTTCTCGTTTCTGAACAATCGTCACTGGCAAGAAATAGACAACTGGATGAATTTGTTTATATAATATGTAAAGTATGTCTATAAATATTTACTCTGTATAAAATCTTCCAGATCTTGTGATGTTGTATGCCTAAATTGATTACATAACATATGGAGCCAAATTTTTAACAAAAAATTCGCTGATATTCGAGTTTCAAAGATTCCACAAGGAACCGTGGTTAATGGTTTGTAATTTTGTTTATAAATTATGAAAAAATAGCCATTTTTGTACAACGCTTAAAAATGTGGTGTCTTTATGAGCATTCTTTACAGAGTTACATCCTGATTTTCATTTATTGTGCATTTTAGAATTTCGTATAAAAATGGTTCTTACAATATAAAACTAAGCATGTCAGTGTTATTTTGCAAGAAAACTTATATTCTACCAGGACGGTTTTACGAACTAAACTTGCTAGTGGGTTCCTTTATGAGTTAAGCATGCCTTACGGCACTGTGGAGTCACATATGGCTTTGTATTCTGCCAAAACATGGGTAGACATTTCATCATACAATTCATGGTTTGTTTCTCGGCACAGAATACCATAGGGGACTGGGACTGTCAAAGAGAAACTTTCATACTTAGTCTATATCCCACTTCTCATATTTATGATATTGAAATCCTCTTGTTTAGGCAAAAAATCAGGGAAATTACCAGGGCATTCAAAGACACACATTCCTCTAATAAATATCAATAATAGGGATGAATACAAAAAACATTTGCTTTGCATAAATACTATTTTGACATTCTTTATTGGCATGTTAATTTCCGTGACTTAATCGCTATAGAAGAGGTTTGGAATATCACAAAGAGGAGATATGAGTCATTGTCCAACAATTAATTTAGCCCCACTTAACCCATCGATGCGTAGGAAATAATCATGGATTGTATAAGGAAATGCCAGCCCACGTTTTGGCAGAGCAAAAAGTCATGGGTGACTCCATAGTGCTTTAAGACATGCTTACCTTATGAAGGAACCCACTAGCAAGCTTTGGTCAAATAACCGCCCTAGTAGAATATTTGTTTTCTTGCAAAATAACACTGACATGCTTAGTTTTATATTGTAACAACCGCTTTATCATGAAATTCTAAAATGTACAATTTATGAAAATCAGGGTGTAACTGCTCATAAAGACACCAAATTTTAAGCCGTAGTACAAAAATGGCTATTCTTTTATAATTTACAAACAAAATTACAAACCATCAACCATGGTTCCTTGTGGAATCTTTGAGACTCGAATATCAGCGAAATTTTTGTTAAAAATTTGGCTCCGTATTTTATGTAATCTATTTAGACATACAACATCACACAATCTGGAAGTTTTGTATACAGAGTAAATATTTATAGACATACTTAACATATTATATGAACAAATGCATCCAGTTGTCTATTTCTTGCCAGTGACGATTGTTCAAAAACAAGAAAAGTTGTCAATTTATTTCTGAATATCGCAGGGGTATATTAATAAGTGAATGCACCTGTATTGCCCCAGGGTGGGGGCAGACAGACCCCTGGAGTATTAAGTCTATTTGCCCATTTCCTGCAAGTTTTTCCCTACAAATGACATTTTAACACTTTTCCCCATTCCAATACATGAGACCAATGTTGACCATGTGGAGCATCCTTAGGAAGGGGTAACGAAAGTTTATATAAATGGTCCAGGTCACATGACCAAGATGGCCGCCATGGCTATAAATAGCAAAAACCTTTAAAAATCTTCTTCTCCAGAACCAGTGGGCCGATTTCCACGAAACTTGGTAAGTAGCATCGGGGATGTGGGCCCATCATAGTTTATATAAATCATGACCCTAGGATGACCTTGACCTATTTTACGGCAAGGTCAACTTAGGTCACCAATGCATTTGAATGGGAAAAAATGGTAAAACGCTATTTAATGGGTAAAACTTACTGGGAATAGGCAAATGGACAGAAGATTTATGTTAATGGAAAATTTTAGCCCCTGGGGGGTTGTTTGCCCCTGCCCCGGGGCTATATACATGTATATTTCCATAATAATGAAACATCTTCTTTCCTGAAACCGCTTGGCCAATCAAAGCCAAACTTCATATGGAGCATCCTTGGGAAGGGGGAAAGAAAGTTTATATAAATGGTCAAAGTCACATGACCAAGATGCCATGGCTATATATAGAAAAAAAACTTTAAAAGTCTTCTTCTCCAGAACCAGAAGGCCAATGATTTTGAAACTTGGTTTGAAGCATCAGTGACTGGAGCTCTACAACCTTTTTATAAATCATGACCCTGGGATGACCTTGACCTATTTTACGGCAAGGTGAACTTAGGTCTCCCATGCATGGGAATGGGGAAAAATAGAAAAATGTAATATAATGGCAGAAAACTTGCTAGAAATGAGCAAATTGACAGAAGATTTATGTTTAAGAAAATATTTTGGGGCCAGGAGGTTGTCTGCCCCTGCCCCGTAAGCTATATACATGTAGATGACCATAATATTCAAGCAGCTTTTTCTCTGAAACCGCTAGGCCAATCAAAGCCAAAATTTATGTGGAGCATCCTTAGGAAGAGGGAATGAAAGTTTGTATAAATGGTCAAGGTCACATGACCAAGATGGCAGCCATGGCTATAAATAGCAAAATTGTTTAAAAAATTTTCTTCTTCAGAACCAGGAGGCCTATGATTTTGAAACTTGGTATGAAGCATCTGGAATTGGAGTTCTACATTTGAATGGGAAAAAATTGAAAATGTCATGTAATGGCAGAAAACTTGCTAGGAATGAGCAAATGGACAGAAGATTTATGCTTATGAAAATATTTTAGGCCCAGGGGTTGTCTGCCCCTGCCCCGGAGCTATATACATGTAGATGACCATAATATTCAAACAGCTTTTTCTCAGAAACTGCTTGGCCAATCAAAGTCAAACTTTACGTGGAGCATCCTTAGGAAGAGGAAAGGAAAGTTTGTATAAATGGTCAAGGTCACATGACCAAGATGGCGGCCATGGCTATAAATAGCAAAAATTTTTAAAAATCTTCTTCAGAACCAGAAGGCCTATGATTTTGAAACTTGGCATGAAGCATTAAGGAATGGAGGTCTACAAATTTTGTATAAATCATGACACTGGGATGACCTTGATCTATTTCACGGCAAGGTCAACTTAGATCGCCCATGCATTTGAATGGAGAAAATTGTTAAAATGTCATTTGAAGGACAAAACTTGCTAGGAATGAGCAAATGGACTGAATTTTTATGATTTGAAAAAAGACATTGACTCCAGTAGTTATTCTGACCCTGCCCTAGGGTTATATACATGCATTGTACCATTCTGGTCTAACAAGTTTATTGGTACATGTATATATCTCAGGTCTCAGGTGAGCGTTTACAGGACCATTGGTCCTTTTGTTTCTATTTATAGCCATGGCAGCCATATTGGTCATGTGACCTTGACCATTTATATAAACTTTCTTTCCCCCTTCCCAAGGATGCTCCGTATGAAGTTTGGCTTTGATTGGCCAAGCAGTTTCAGGGGAGAAGATGTTTCATTATTATGGAAATATACATGTATATAGCCCCGGGGCAGGGGCAGACAACCCCCCAGGGGCTAAAATTTTCCATTAACATTAATCATCTGTCCATTTGCCTATTCCAAGTAAGTTTTACCCATTAAATAGCATTTTACCATTTTTTCCATTCAAATGCATTGGTGATCTAAGTTGACCTTGCCGTAAAATAGGTCCCCTTCATCCTAGGGTCATGATTTATATAAACTATGATGGGCCCGCGTCCCCAATGCTACATACCAAGTTTCGTGGAAATCGGCCCACTGGTACTAGAGAAGAAGATTTTTAAAGGTTTTTGCTATTTATAGCCATGGCGGCCATCTTGGTCATGTGAACTGGACCATTTATATAAACTTTCGTTCCCCCTTCCTAAGGATGCTCCACATGAAGTTTGGTTTTGATTGGCCAAGCGGTTTCAGAGGAGAAGATCTTTGAAATTGTGAACGACGGACGGACGACGGATGGACGCCGGAGCATGGGTATTCTATAAGCTCACCTGTGAGCCTTCGGCTCAGATGAGCTAAAAACTGGGGTATACCTGATTGTTAGCTCACCTGAGCAGTTAGGCTCACAAGCTGAGCTCCCTCGTCCGTCGTTGTAGTGGTAGTCTTAGTAACCTTTGTCGTCCAATGACCAAGATGGCAGCCATGGCTATAAATAGCAAAAACCTTTAAAAATCTTCTTCTCCAGAACCAGAAGGCCTATGATTTTGAAACTTGGCAGGAAGCATCTACAAGTTTGTATAAATCATGACCCTGGGATGACCTTGACAAGGTCAACTTCTGTCACCAATGGGGAATGAGGAAAATTAGTTAAATGTAACTAAATGGTTATAAACTTGCTTGGACTATTCAAACTTGCTTGGACTATGCAAATGGACAGAAAATTGTGTTTATGAAAAAAAAAAAAAAACGTCTCCAGGGGGTTGTCTGCCCCTGTCCCGGGGTTATTAGCTCACATGAGCCGTTAGGCTCACAAGGTGAGCTTATAGGATGGCCATGATCCGGCGTCGTCGTCCGTCGTCGTCCGCCATTTTTAGCTCACCTGAGCCGTCAGGCTCACAAGGTGAGCTTATAGTATACCCATGCTCCGTCGTGTTTACGAATGGGCATATATTGGGTATTTAGTATGCCATATAGGCACTTATTGGGTAGATGGTGTACTGTTGGGTACTTTTTGCATTGTTGGGTAATACCCAACACTCATTTAAGAACTTTTCTGTCCAAAGCTTTTATTTGGCAATTTGAAACATTCCATAAAAATATTCAACAAAGTTTTTCGGACTCCAAAGTCTATTTGAAAATGTCCATCACTTGGACTTCTCCATAAAATGTGAAACAGTGGGCAAGCTCCTAGTGATTATGATAAGATTTTGACTGGGATCCTTTTCATCTTTAATTTGATATGCAATCATTGATGATCCAGAGCAAGTAGGATGGGAACCAGTCAATGATGTCATAGAATGGTGCAAGACCAAAATGGTGGATTTAGTTTATACTGATGAGTTAAAAAGCACATTGCAGATCTGAAATGCATTAGAATGGAGGTAAATTGATTGTTTTCAAGATAATAAATGTCAATTGTTTTCAAGGCCTGAATCATTTATTATAGCAGCAACATAACTTGAAATGCATAGGAAAAGAGGACCAAATATTTTACATGGAATTCTAGTCATTTCTATCTGTTTCTTTTCTCACAACCAATCATGCCTCCTTTCATTGGAAAGAATTAATTTGGACAAAACCTGTTTTGAATATTAATTGTTTGTCAGTGTTCTGGTACATATTTATTGCTGATTTTGAGGGCACGTATTGGAAACGAAAATAAAAACAGGATTATAAGTTAAGCGCACCAGCCCACATTCAGATTTTCAGTTTCTACATCATTTATGAGGGATGTGTTACTGAATTTTTTTCTCTTGTTCTCCTGGTGAATGAATGTTATTAGACATATCATCATTAAACAACATTTGATTTATAAAGCAAAACAATAGGCATCCATTCAGTTTAAGGAAAAATATAGAATCGTGAATATTCATCTCTACCCTAAAATGGGACATTTAAATTTATTCTCACTGCTATGTCTGGTGTGGGTTCGAGCCCCGCTCTGGCCGCGTGAGACAAGCCAAGGTCTGCTTGCGGGTGTGCCAGGTGGTTTTTCTCCGGGTTCTCCCTTTCTCGCCCACCTTCTGATTGGCCGGTCTCATATGAGCTGTAATAATCTTGAAAGGGATGTAAAACTGAATTAAAAAAAGAAAAAAAATATTTTTATCGATTCAGTTTTACACCCCTTTAAAGATTGTTCACTTGTTTCGAGGCAAATCAGTTGGTGAGGTGAAACTGGAACTACCATAGGTAGATAAAAATGAAACTGAGATCCTTTAAGAGCAGTGAACATATTAATGAGAAAGGGGATGGGCCTTACACGCCAGCAAGCAGAATTTGGCTTGTACCTCATGTAACCCGAGCGAGGGTCAAACCACAGCAGTGGAATGGTGGAATGATCAAGAGCACTGAAGTCAGTGACATTAACCACCAAGCCAATCTATTTGTCCATCTATTTGTTTGGTAGTGTGCCCATAGCTTCGTTGAATACACACCTTTGCTCAATACATGGTGTGTCCAGGTTGTTGTTGGATCCAGTGTCCCTCTATTTGTTTGGTAGTGTGTCCGTAGTTTGGTTGGATACACACCTTTTCTCAATACATGGTGTGTCCTGATTGTTGTTGGATACAGTTTCCATCTACTTGTTCGGTAGTGTGTCCATAGCTTTGTTGGATACATGCCTTTGCACAATACATGGTGTGTCCAGATTGTTGTTGGATATAGTGTCCCTCCTTTTGTTTGGTAGTGTGTCCATAGCTTTGTTGGATACACACATTTGTTCAATACATGGTGTGTCCAGATTGTTGTTGGATACAGTGTCCATCTATTGATTTTGGTAGTGTATATGTAGCTTTGTTGGGTACACGGCTTTGCTCAATACATGGTGTGTCCAGATTATTGTTGGATACAGTGTTAATTTATTTGTTTGGTTGTGTGTCCATAGCTTTGTTGGATACACGCCTTTGCTCAATATATTATGCATCTGGATTATTGTTGGATACACTGTCCATCTCTTTATTTGGTAGTTTAATGGCCTCTTGAAACAATGAAGCAGATGAAGATTCACAAATTTGTTTGGCCTCAGAAAAGTAATGTATATACCAAGTTCTCTTTCATGTGGGTCTTTGTTTGGGAAATTTTCTAACTGGCCACGCTTGACTCTAAAGCTAATTTTGTGAAAAATATCTTAATCACCACATTATGAAATGTTTCCCTAAAACATCCTTTTCAGGTAGGTTAGCAAAAACACATCCTTTCAGAGGAAATATATATTGCCCATTCCTTTCGGAGGAAGAAACAGTTCCTATCAGATGAAGAAACTGTCCCTTTTTTGGAGGAAAATTATAGAGGATAGTTATACCCCCCGCAAAACGAAGTTTTAGGGGGGTATACTGTTTTCAGCCTGTCTGTGATTCCGTGATTCCGTCATTCTGTCATTCCGTCAACATTTTGACATCTTTGCTGAATAACTTAAGTAGTTTTTGCCCGATGTTCTTCAAATTTTCAACACACCTGCACCATTAGACAACACATGTGTGATATGAATTTTGGGGCCAAAGGGTCAGTTTTGCAAGAGTTATGGGACTTTTTAAATCTATACATAGAATGTTTGCCATAGTGCTAATAGTGCATACTTTGTGAAATCAACTCCTCCTACAGCTTTCAATATTCTCTTTTGATACTTTGCAGATATGTGCCAGAGATATTGAAGATATGCATGAAGAAGTATTATGCTGAAAAAATGAATTTTGACAAATTTACAGCATTTTGAACTTAGCCAATTTTCGATAATTGCCATATTCAACAATGGTTGGTAGTGCATAGTTTGTGAAATCAACTCCTCCTAGGGCTTTCAGTATTTCTTTTCAATACTTTGCAGACATGTTCCACACATACTGAAGATGTGCATGAAGAATTATAATGATGAAAAAATAATTTTTGACAAATTTACAGCATTTTTCAACATAGCCATTTTTTGACCATTGCTTGTATACACTAATGGTTGGTAGTTCATAGTTTGTGAAATCAACTTCTCCTAGGGCTTTCAGTATTTCTTTTCAATACTTTGCAGACATGTTCCACACATATTGAAGATGTGCATGAAGAATTATGATGCTGAAAAAAAAAATTTTGACAAATTTATAGCAATTTTTAACATAGCCATTTTTTGACCATTGCTTATACAATAATGGTTGGTAGTGCATATTTTGTGAAATCGACTTTTCCTAGGGCTTTCAGTATTTCTTTTCAATACTTTGCAGACATGTTCCACACATATTGAAAATGTGCATGAAGAATTATAATGATGAAAAAATAATTTTTGACAAATTTACAGCAATGTTTAACATAGCCATTTTTTTGACCATTGCTTATACAATAATGGTTGGTAGTGCATAGTTTGTGAAATCAACTCCTCCTAGGGCTTTCAGTATTTCTTTTCAATACTTTGCAGACAGGTTTCACACATATTGAAGATGTGCATGAAGAATTATAATGACGAAAAAATTATTTTTGACAAATTTACAGCATTTTTCAACATAGTCATTTTTGACCATTGCTTATATACCATAATGGTTGATAGTGCATACTTTGTGAAATCAACTCCTCCAAGAGCTTTCAGTATTTCTTTTCAATACTTTGCAGACATGTTCCACACATATTGAAGATGTGCATGAAGAATTATAATACTGAAAAATTAATTTCTGATAAATTTACAGTATTTTTTAACATAGCCATTTTTTGACCATTGCTTATGTACAATACTGGCTGGTAGTGCATAGTTTGTGAAATCAACTCCTCCTAGGGCTTTCAATATTTCTTTTCAATACTTTGCAGACATGTTCCACACATATTGAAGATGTGCATGAATAATTATAATACTGAAAAAGTGATTTTTGACAAATTTACATCATTTTTCAACATGGCCATTTCTTGACCATTGTACAATAATGGTTGGTAGTGCATACTTTGTGAAATCAACTTCTCTTAGGGCTTTCAGTGTTTCTTTTAAATTCTTTGTAGATTTGTTCCAGATATAGTTTAGATGTGCATGAATAATTTTCATGCTGAAAAGTTAATTTTTGACAAATTTACAGCTTTTATTTAACTTAGCCATTTTTTTACCATTTCTCATGATAAACAATAATGATCATAGTGCATACAGTGAAATCAACCTCAAGCTTTCAATATATTTTTTAATATCTTATAGATGTGACTGGCATACTGAGGATGTACATGAAGAATTATAATGCTGAAAAGATATCTTTGACAAATTTTCTGCATGTTTGACTTAGGAAGTTATTGGCCAGCTTCAGATAATTTTGCGGGGGGTATACTGAAAGCCTTGCTTGCAGCCAATTTCTAGTTTTAGCAAATTTAAAGTGAAAATTATTCTGGCTTATATTGTGTCCATATTACTGTTGTATACATTGTCCATACATATGTTTGGTATTCTGTCTGTAAATTTGTTGGATACATCAGTTTGTCAATTTTCATATTCTGGCTTACAGTGTGTCAACACAACTGTTGGATACATTGTCCATACACTTCTGGTAGTCTGTCTGTAGATTTGTTGGATATATCAATTTGTCAAATTTAAAATTAAACTGATTCTGTCTTCAATACAATGCGTCCATATTACTGTTGGATACATTGACCATTCATGTTTGGTAGTCTGTCTGTAGATTTGTTGGATATATCAGTTTGTCAAATTTAAAATGAAAATGATTCATGCTTTAATACAATGCATCCATATTACTGTTGGATACATTGTCCATTCATGTTTGGTAGTCTGTCTGTAGATTTGTTGGATATATCAGTTTGTCAAATTTGAAACGAAAATATGATTCTGATGTACAGTGTGTCCATATTACTGTTGGATACATTGTCCATTCATGTGTTTGGTAGTCTGTCTGTAGATTTGTTGGTAGTCTGTCTGTAGATATATCAGTTTGTCAAATTTAAAATGAAAATATGATTCTGGCTAACAATGTGTCCATATTACTGTTGGATACATTGACGATTCATGTATTTAGTAATTTGTCTGTAGATTTGTTGGATATATCAGTTTGGTAAATTTAAAGTGAAAATATGTTTCTGACTTATATTGTGTCTATATTACTGTTGATACATTGTCTATACATGTGTTTGGTAGTCTGTCTGTAGATTTGTTGGATATATCAGTTTGCCAAGCTTAAAATGAAAATATGATTCTGGCATACCCTGTGTTCTGTGTTGGATTCATTGTCCATTCATGTATTTGGTAGTTTTTCTGTCGATTTGTTGGATATATCAGTTTGTCAAATTTAAAATGAAAAATACAATGTGTCCACATGACTGTTGGATGTATTGTTCATTTATGTGTTTGGTAGTCTGTCTGTAGATTTGTAGGATATATCAGTTTGTCAAATTTAAAATGAAAAATACAATGTGTCCATATACTGTTGGATACTGCGATTGTCCATTCATGTGTTTGGTAGTCTGTCTGTAGATTTGTTGGATATGACAGTTTTGCAAATTTAAAATGAAAATATGATTCTGGCTAACAATGTGTCCATATTACTGTTGGATTCATTGTCCATTCATGTATTTGGTAGTTTTTATGTCGATTTGTTGGATATATCAGTTTGTCAAATTTAAAATGAAAAATACAATGTGTCCATATGACTGTTGGATGTATTGTTCATTCATGTGTTTGGTAGTCTGTCTGTAGATTTGTAGGATATATCAGTTTGTCAAATTTAAAATGAAAAATACAATCATATGTGCATACATGTGATATCTCCCAATCTCGTCGGGTTTTCACAATTTTGGGCTTCCTAACCCGATTGTCCCTCGCCCAGCCCAGTAGGACCCAAATCTCCCGATTTCAGTATTTGCCTATCCTAATTTTTCGGCAATGTTCCATTTTTAATATTGCGGTAATATACGGTACGTGTTATTGATCATTGACCCGATAAATACAGGAGACAATGCAGAATAGATGACATGTCACTTTATTGCGTAATTGGCGAAGTGAGAAGGGATTAATGATGCGACAAATTGTCAGTCTTACAGGTACAGTGTATAATGTCAACCGCTAATTTGATCAGAGTTCATCTTTAGAAAGATTAATGCGTCTTTAATTTGGAGGGCTTGGATTAAATATTGCCGATACTCGTAATAGGACAATTAATTCTGATTGTCCTTTAAAGATTATCAGGCATTTTGAACACGTGGGACCGATTTATCTTTCATTTTTGTGCATTTTTATCGGTCCGAGTAAAAACATTTTTTTTCCGATTTTTCCCTGAAAAAAGTTCGATCAGTCCCTATATTCACAAGTTTCAGACGCAATATACCACTACTACACACTTGTCAACATGATAATTGCCCCTGTTAATTGCCTAGTTATCAAAACAATTTTCGCGGAAAAGTGTGAAAGTTACTGAAATGTGAGGACTGGTAACCTTGCGGTTTTAATGTGTTGGGTAAACATGGCAGTAATTCATGCAACACTTGCTGATTGGCCCATTCTAACTAACGCGTGGGCGGAGCTTCTCAATAATCTACCGAAGCCGCTTTGACATTGTGCAATAATGTCCGTCTGTCATTTCAACACTGCGTAACAATTTTCTGATTTTGAGCTCGGAGCCAAAATCAAAATTTAATATTAAACTCCAGACAGATAGTGACCAGAGTTTAAAACAAACGCCATATAGTTCCAAAAGATCAGGTATTTCATACACATGAAAACGCCGCTTGCGTCGAACGTAGCGTAAGGCAAAAAGTCGGGTAAATTTTCCGACCTACAAACTATTGGAACGAAACGGTTATAATAAGGGGGAGCAACTGCGTTATCGAACCAGAAAAATGCGGGGTACCAGCTAATAAAGTAAACATTGGAATTACAAATTTCTGTGGAAAATGGAAAGAAATTTGTACGTTTTTCTGCTTATTTCTTTGTCTGTTTTATTTCAATACATTGAAATATTTAAATTTTCTCGAATTGACGTTGATACAATGGACATAAAGTATGAAATAATAAATGTCATTAGTTTTCGCGACTTCTTAGATACGCTTTGTACATGCATGTTGTATGCCCATGATGACCTAATCACTTAGCTAGACCGATTTGAGAATTAAAATTTCCTCAGCTGTGATTATATTTAATTATGGAATTATTAGTTTGTTATAAAATTACCACCCATTAGCAAAATCATGAAGATATAAGGGATCATAAGGCAAATGTAATGCATCTTTTGCACAAAAATGGCAAAAAATCTTCGCTTTTTAACCGTGCTAAAATCTCCCTATTTGAGACCCAATCTCCCTATTTCAAAACACAAATCTCCCTATTTGGGCCAAAGAAGATATCACATGTATGCATATGTGTCCATATTACTGTTGGATACTGCGATTGTCCATTCATGTGTTTGGTAGTCTGTGTGTAGATTTGTTGGATATGACAGTTTTGCAAAGAATCAGTGACTATTTCTATTTACAAATGCCTATGGTTTGAAGGAAAAATAAAAGTTGGTCATTGTTCTCTTGATTCGCATGTTAGCTTCCCTGAATAAGGGGCTGTGTGATAGAAGAATTTATTATTTCATTATCGATGGCCAAGGATGTATATTTTGAGCTGAAACATTCATTTTTGTTATGAAATATATAGAAATCAGGAAAAGTTTTATAAAGTATTGTTCCCCCCCCCCCCCCCCCCCCCCCCCCCCCGAGAGCCAACAAAAGCTTTTGCCTGCTAATGTGTTGCCATTATCCGCGCAATATATGAAAGCGGCGTGCTGGCTCTAGGGGGGGAACGATACTCTAGAGCCCCAAAACGAGAGCCCAAATATGATTATCAGTCCTAGTTTCTCATTCAGGAAAAACTAGCAGATATACAGTTATCAAAATTGAAGCAATATAAAAGGGCTATCATATACAATAGTTTAACTGCAGTGAAGTTGAACTGGGATGCTGCAAAAACAATTTTCAAAATTTGGGCGTAGGCAAAAAATGATTTGGCAAATATGTGTTACATATATTTTGGCAACATACTGTACAAATACACCCTTGATTTATTCACGCCCTGTTACCTACATAGTTGCTAATTATGTTTGTTATTCATCAGTCATGAGGACACATGGTTTTCAGTTCAGCACTGTAACAAACAGCCACAAGATAGATTTCCAAGGGTGGTCGAGTGGGAATATGAGCCTGCTTATTGGGACCTAAAGAAATAGATGGGCTGCTGGTGCCTTCAGGCTAAGCTTCTATGCTGCTGTCCTGGTTAACCGCTCAGGTCTGAGCCTGCCCAGGAAAAGTAGTTCATGTCAAACCAACCTTACATATAAGCCCTGTCGGTTTAGTAGGGGGGTTATATTTGAAGCATTTTGTAGATGCCATGATGTCCTTATTTTGGATAAATGTCCCATATAATGGAGACAAAGTCCCCGCGTGACCATAGCTATTGACTGGGATGTTAAGCATTAATTCAATTAATAAATCAACATATAAACTACATTATTTGCTTCACAGATATAGTAGCAAAATGACAAGCAATGTACATATATATGTTATACTGAATTGTGGAGATAGGTAGCCGTGTTAGATAAAACAGGACATGTGTATATATCTGTTATGCAACATTGGCCATGACAATCTTGTAAGAATTTACCATAAAGTTTGGGTCAGGGTAATTGTATTTTGCATGTAAGAGAATGCCAAAAGAATCCTTCGTAATAACTCATGTTTCAAGCCACATGCAGAATTAAAAACTTTAGTAAGAGTTTGAGTTGATTCCAGACAGGAAACATCAGTTTGTACCACTTTCATTTATAACTTTATAACAAATATGGTAATCTAATATTTCAAAAGTACAAATACTGTACAGGTACGTCCCAAATAATTTCCATATAACATTTTAAATTGTAGAGACATTAAACAGTTTTGATGATTTTTTCTTGATTCCTGCATGTGTCTGTCAGTAAAACATTCTAAATTACACACATTAGTGATAAAAATGTGAGCATGCAGAAAAAAACTCAAAATTTCGATCTTTAGTTTTTACGAAATTTAGACCCCACCCCCTCTTGAAATGATATTTCTACCAAACAACGATAAAATATGTAAATATATATGCATGAATTTCTTCATAAGACATGGAAGTATTGTCCTCAACATAAAGAATCAGCATCAGGAGCTTAATAACAGTGTTCTGGGCTGCTAAAGTATAGGCATATACAGGCCAAATAGTCACTGATTCTTTTAAATGTAAATTATTCTGGCTTATATTGTGTCCATATTACTGTTGGATACATTATCCATACATGTGTTTGGAAGTCTGTCTGTAGATTTGTTGGATATATCTGTTTATAAAATTTAAATTGAAAATATGAGTCTGGCTAACAATGTGTCCATATTACTGTTGATACATTGTCCATTCATGTGTTTGGTAGTCTGTCTGTATATTTGTTGGATATATCAGTGTGTCAAATTTAAAATGAAAAATACAATATGTCCATATTACTGTTGGATACATTTATGTGTTTGGTAGTCTATTTGTAGATTTTTTTTTTGGATATATCAATTTGTCAAATTTAAAATCAAACTGTGATTTTGGCTTACAATGTTTCCATATTACTGTTGGATACATTGTCCATTGATGTGTTTGGTAGTCTGTCTGTCGATTTATTGGGTATATCAGTTTGTCAAATTTAAAAAGAAAATATGACTTTTGCTTACACTGACTCCATATTACTGTTGGATACATTGTCCATTGGTATGTTTGGTAGTCTGTCTGTGGATTTGTTGGATATATCAGTGTGTCAAATTTAAAATGAAAAAAAGTACAATGTGTCCATATTACTGTTGGATACATTGTCCATTCATGTGTTTGGTAGTCTGTTTGTAGATTTGTTGGATATATCAGTTTGTGAAATTTAAAATCAAAATTGATTTGGCTTACAATGTGTCCACATTACTGTTGGATACATTGTCCATTCATGTGTTTGGTAGTCTGTCTGTAGATTTGTTGGATATATCAGTTTGTCAAATATAAAATGAAAAAAAAATGATTCTGGCTAACATTGTGTCCATATTACTGTTGGATACATTGTCCATTTATGTGTTTGGTAGTCTGTCTGTCGATTTGTTGGATATATCAGTTTGTCAAATATAAAATGAAAATGATTCTGGCTGACAATATGCCCATATTACTATTGGATACATTGTCCATTTATGTATTTGGTAGTTTGTCTGTCATTTGTTGGATATGACAGTTTGTCAAATATAAAATGAAAATGATTCTGGCTGACAATATGCCCATATTACTATTGGATACATTGTCCATGCATGTATTTGGTAGTTTGTCTGTAGATTTGTTGGATATATCAGTTTGTCAAATTTTAAATGAAAATGATTCTGGGTTTAATACAATGTGTCCATATTTAATACTGTTGGATACATTGTCCATAGATGTGTTTGGTAGTCTGTCTGTAGATTTGTTGGATATATCAGTTTGTCAAATTTAAAATTAAAATGAATCTTGGGTGGCTAAGTAGCCACCTATCTGGAAAATGGCTGCCCATTTAGCTTACAATATGTTTTCTTAGTATATGTACCTGATTGTAAATTAAGTTCTTTCCAACCTCAATTTTTGGAGTGGGAATTTCTTTTTGATTGCGCCATTTCCTGATTGTTGCCTACTTTTACTTTTACATGTATGTATATTGTGTCCATATTACTGTCGGCTACATTGTCCATACATATGTTTGGTAGTCTGTCTGTAGATTTGTTGGTCAGTTTGTCAAATTTAAAATGGATATGATTCTGGCTTTATAATAATACACTGTGCCCATATTACTGTTGAGTACATTGTCCATTCATATGTTTGGTAGTCTGTCTGTAGATTTGTTGGATATATCAGTTTGTCAAATATAAAATGAAAATGATTCTGGCTGACAATATGCCCATATTACTATTGGATACATTGTCCATTTATGTATTTGGTAGTTTGTCTGTCATTTGTTGGATATGACAGTTTGTCAAATATAAAATGAAAATGATTCTGGCTGACAATATGCCCATATTACTATTGGATACATTGTCCATGCATGTATTTGGTAGTTTGTCTGTAGATTTGTTGGATATATCAGTTTGTCAAATTTTAAATGAAAATGATTCTGGGTTTAATACAATGTCACGCCCGTACCTAGATTCTCCGCACGAAACTCCATTTTCCGCATGTTTTATGCGGAAATTCTCATGCGGAGTATTGGAACAATATTTCCGCATCGTGCGGAAATCAAACTGTAAAAAATGAAAAAGAAGAAGGATGTTGCATGCGGAAAATGTTCCACTTATTTTTCTGCGTCATGCGGAGAATTCTCCGCAGCTTGCGGATAAGCAGCGGAGACTTCTCCGCATGATGCGGAAAATTCGTTCCAATACTCCGCATCAAGCGGAATTTGAATGCGGAATTCCGCACTGATGCGGAGTATTGGAACATATTTTCCGCACCTTGCGGAAAAGTAACAGGGAATTCTACGCATGATGCGGAATTCCGCAAGGCAGATTGATATGGAAAATATATTCCGCATGATGCGGAACATATTCCGCATGATGCGGAACATATTCCACATGATGCGGAACATATTCCGCATGATGCGGAGCTCCGCATCCTGCGGAATTCTATATTGGATTTTCTGTTCCAGAAAGTTTTTACCATATATGGGTGTGGCAACCACCTTGGTCATGTGACCTGAACCATTTTCTGCTTTATACAAATGTTTGACTCAGCATTCCCTAGGCTTCATATGACTTTTATTTGGCTTTTAAGGGTCGAATGGTGAGGATTGTGGCCACATAAAATTTATTCAAGCCCTCCAGTAATTTCTTCACTGACAGTTCCAAGGCGGTTTTGATGTGATTTTTCTTTATGTTTTCTGTTTATTCTGTCTGCTTTTCTGTTGTACTTGTCACTTTTATATTTGGTTGATGTAAGCCAGATGGCTATCTTTGTTGAGACAGAAGTAATCATTTTGCTCTTCATGGGTGTTGTAACATTTTCATGTTGTATTGTGCTGTACTTAATCACTCGCCTGGTATCCGGTGTGGGATTTTGAATTTGATTGTACAATCTCCATTCTTACTTAAGCTATGTTCTCACTGTCCCGGTTTAGCTCCCCAGTTCACCCGGGGTAAATCAAACCAGGGTAAACCAGGACGAACCGTAACGAACTGTGATAGAACCTTAGTGCTACCGTGGCAAACTGGGAAGAACCAAGATAAACAGGGGAGCCTTCATGGTTGTATAAAAATGTTTAATACAACCGGGGTAAACCCCGGTGAACTGTGAGAGATGTCAAAAACCGGAGTGACACAGTGACAAACCTTGATGGCATGGGACTCGACCCTGATAAACCAAGACGATCCGGTGCAAACCGTGGGTAACAGGGACAACATAGGGCTATTCCGGCACAAACCAGGGCTTCACCGGGACTCTACCAGGGTGAACCAAGATGCCACAGGGGCAAACCGGCTTTAATAATTTGGCCATGGTGTACCCCGGTTTGCCTCGGTGCCTTCCCGGTTTACACAGGTGACAGGTGGGGTGAACCAGGATGATACCGGGCTTTACCGTAGTAAAACCGAGGCACACCGGCCTGCACCAGGACAACACCATGGTAGAACTAGGAACAAGACTGGGGCTACACGGTAACACCCTGACTGAGAACACGGTCAACTTTGGTAGAAACAGTTACTCGGTTTATCACAGTATACTGGCTTGCCTTCACCGGGGTAGAACCGGGACAGTAAGAACAAGGCTAAAGGTCAAGCTGTTTCAGAGAATGCAAAGGAAACGCATTTTAATCTGGAGAAAGTTATGTCTGAATTGCTTTGAGAAATAACTATTGTATATGAAGACCTGTAATTTTGTATTGTGGTTTAACATACCACTCTATAGAGATTCTAATGTTCCTGAATCGTTGTTTTGTTGAACTAAATTCATGGACTGAGACAAAATTTATTGAAGCAATCTGCAGTAGCAAATTTCAACACAGAGAAGGCATAGAGCAACATAAAAAGACAATTCATATAAATACTGGCTACTTACAATGCTAAAGAACTAAACTCCTTAACTATAATTTTCATTATAACACAATTTTAAAAATGGCAAATGTTAGAACAATTCCTTTCAAACAATGCTCCCTCTAATATTTGAAAACAGGAAGTGAGTCAGTACTTGAAATTCTGATTTCCTATTGGTCAGCAATAATATATTCAAAATGGTCTGATGCGGAATTCCGCATGTGGTGCGGAAAAAATTCCGCATGTGATGCGGAGCTCCGCTCAATGCGATACAGGGGTTTGAGGTGCTGGTTTAAAGTCAAGAGAGACAAAAGAAACGTTTATTATTACATTATCTCAATATGGTTGTGTTTGTTTGTTTCATTGCTTTTTGTCCACATGTAGTCAACAGCTATGGTCATATCTGGACAGTCAGCTGTCCTAACCACACTATTCCTAGACAAGCATGTTTGGGGCAGATTACTAGTACTTAGGGCACATTTCTTTTGTCAGTTGAAACTAACAAGTGCTCTTGAATCAGTGGAAGCGAAAATGGGATTAGAAATATTTTCATGTGTGGAATCGAACATGCTAACTTTTGAGCCATCTTCTGGTACACATACATAATTCCTAACATTATAAAGTTTGCCAAAACAAATTGCATAAGTTATAAAATTTCAATAAACTAAATTGTTTCCATGAAATCGTCTGCATCTTTATTATTCATCTTTGTAAGATTAAATAGCTAAAAGAGTAGAGTCTATGGAGTATTTGAATGGACCTCCAAGAAAGGGGTTGCCACTCTCGGGCAGAAGCGAAATTACCTGACATTTCCCAGACTATTCCCGGACATAATTTCAAATCTCCCAATAATGATATCCTTTGCGCATGGTCTCTAACATTTGACAGTTTGACTCCAGAAATACATGGCAGCGATAATTTGGTATATTTTTTTATGAATTTTTTTTGTTTGTAAAAAGTCAAAATTTCTGCACTATAATTTTCCTAAGATACAGTGGGACACTGACACTAAGAAAAGTCCCATATACAAAAAGTGTCCAAGTAAAATTTTTCTAAGTTATTTTCCGCATGCAAAATAATCTAAGATATTTTCCGCTTCAAAAATTGTCTGAGTCTACATTTTCCGCATTGTTTCCGCACTAAAAAAGTATTAAGTCCGATTTTTCCGCTGCTGGTGCAGAAAAGTTTCCGATGAGAGATGCGGAAGAAATTCCGCATATTGTGAAACCTCTGCGGAGTTCTGCATGTTCATGCGGAATTCCGCACAAAAAAAGCTGATATTCCGCATGTTTTTGCGGAATTCCGCATAGTTGATGCGGAATTCCGCAGATGTTGTGCGGAGTTCCGCATGGTTGATGCGGAGATTTGAGGTGCGGGAGTCCATATTACTGTTGGATACATTGTCCATAGATGTGTTTGGTAGTCTGTCTGTAGATTTGTTGGATATATCAGTTTGTCAAATTTAAAATTAAAATGAATCTTGGGTGGCTAAGTAGCCACCTATCTGGAAAATGGCTGCCCATTTAGCTTACAATATGTTTTCTTAGTATATGTACCTGATTGTAAATTAAGTTCTTTCCAACCTCAATTTTTGGAGTGGGAATTTCTTTTTGATTGCGCCATTTCCTGATTGTTGCCTACTTTTACTTTTACATGTATGTATATTGTGTCCATATTACTGTTGGCTACATTGTCCATACATATGTTTGGTAGTCTGTCTGTAGATTTGTTGGTCAGTTTGTCAAATTTAAAATTGATATGATTCTGGCTTTATAATAATACACTGTGCCCATATTACTGTTGAGTACATTGTCCATTCATATGTTTGGTAGTCTGTCTGTAGATTTGTTGGATATATCAGTTTGTCAAATTTAAAATGAAAATGATTCTGGCTTGCACTGTCCATATTACTATTGGATACATTGTCCAGTCATGTGTCTGGTAGTCTGTCTGTCGATTTGTTGGATATATCAGTTTGTCAAATTTAAAGTGAAAAATACAATGTGTCCATATTACTGTTGGATACATTGTCCATTGGTGTGTTTGTTAGTCTGTCTGTGGATTTGTTGGATATATCAGTGTGTCAAATTTAAAATGAAAAAAGGACAATGTGTCCATATTACTGTTGGATACATTGTCCATTCATGTGTTTGGTAGTCTGTTTGTAGATTTGTTGGATATATCAGTTTGTGAAATTTAAAATCAAAATTGATTTGGCTTACAATGTGTCCATATTACTGTTGGATACATTGTCCATTCATGTGTTTGGTAGTCTGTCTGTAGATGTGTTGGATATATCAGTTTGTCAAATATAAAATGAAAAAAAATGATTCTGGCTAACATTGTGTCCATATTACTGTTGGATACATTGTCCATTCATGTGTTTGGTAGTCTGTCTGTCGATTTGTTGGATATATCAGTTTGTCAAATATAAAATGAAAATGATTCTGGCTGACAATATGCCCTTTATTACTATTGGATACATTGTCCATTTATGTATTTGGTAGTTTGTCTGTCATTTGTTGGATATGACAGTTTGTCAAATATAAAATGAAAATGATTCTGGCTGACAAAATGCCCATATTACTATTGGATACATTGTCCATGCATGTATTTGGTAGTTTGTCTGTAGATTTGTTGGATATATCAGTTTGTCAAATTTTAAATGAAAATGATTCTGGGTTTAATACAATGTGTCCATATTACTGTTGGATACATTGTCCATAGATGTGTTTGGTAGTCTGTCTGTAGATTTGTTGGATATATCAGTTTGTCAAATTTAAAATTAAAATGAATCTTGGGTGGCTAAGTAGCCACCTATCTGGAAAATGGCTGCCCATTTAGCTTACAATATGTTTTCTTAGTATATGTACCTGATTGTAAATTAAGTTCTTTCCAACCTCAATTTTTGGAGTGGGAATTTCTTTTTGATTGCGCCATTTCCTGATTGTTGCCTACTTTTACTTTTACATGTATGTATATTGTGTCCATATTACTGTTGGATACATTGTCCATACATATGTTTGGTAGCCTGTCTGTAGATTTGTTGGTCAGTTTGTCAAATTTAAAATGGATATGATTCTGGCTTTATAATAATACACTGTGCCCATATTACTGTTGAGTACTGTATATTGTCCATTCATATGTTTGGTAGTCTGTCTGTAGATTTGTTGGATATATCAGTTTGTCAAATTTAAAATGAAAATGATTCTGGCTTGCACTGTCCATATTACTATTGGATACATTGTCCAGTCATGTGTCTGGTAGTCTGTCTGTCGATTTGTTGGATATATCAGTTTGTCAAATTTAAAATGAAAAATACAATGTGTCCATATTACTGTTGGATACATTGTTCATTTATGTGTTTGGTAGTCTGTCTGTAGATTTGTTGGTTATATCAGTTTGTGAAATTTAAAATAAAAATGATTCTGGCTTTAATACATTGTGTCCATATTACTATTGGATACATTGTCCATACATGTGTTTGGTAGTCTCTCTGTAGATTTGTTGGATATATCAGTTTGTCAAATGTAGAATGAAGTTATGATTCTTGCTTACATTGTGTCCATATTACTGTTGGATTGATTGTCCATTCATGTGTTTGGTAGTCTGTCCATAGATTTGTTGGACATGATAGTTTGTCAATTTGACAGTTTGTCAATTTGACAGTTTGTCAATTTGTTATGGTCCTTGATTTGCGTTAAAATTTTGTTTCTTTCCTCTGTTTTGTGCATTTGAGAACTTCTTTTCCAATATGGATTTGGGTACATATGTATTGCCCAGGAGTTTGGCTATGAAAAGGTATTCATAAATCAATTTAAAACTCGTATAGCAGATTGCATGAGGCAAAACTGGCACTCAGACATAAACGAGTCTTCGTGGTGCGACTTGTACAAGGAGTTTAAGTCCCTCCTAGCCGTGGAAAGATATTTGAATCTTGACATGCCTTTCTATTTACGATTTGTAAGATTCAGATCATCTAGCCACAAACTAGCTATTGTGATAGGTTGCCATCACAGAATCTGACAGAATCTGTACACTTTGTTTCAATCAGTACAATAACCTACATTTGGAAGACGAATTCCATGTATTTTTCATTTTTTCAAAGTTTGATGTTATTCAGCAGAATCTTCTGTCTCCTTGGTTTAGACAAGGCAGTAGTAAACAATACTTTTTCGCCTTAGTGAAAACAGAAAACCTAGATGTTATCTTTAAAATGTTAATGAAATTCTAAAATTTAAAGATAAAGAGTACAATATGTAAGCACCAATAATGTGAGTGGGATTTTGTTTGAACACAACTCCATAAAGTTGCATTTGTAATATGTATGTTTTACAATTTGTTTGTAATATGTATGTTTTATATTTATTCTATAACCGGTATGAGTGTCGCGCTCCTTTTGGCAGTATCAACACAATACTCCCAACTATGACTATTACAAAAAGATTAGGAATTACATTAACTCCCCTTAGGTTGCATGCCGCGTCTACTGTACGGATTCCTCATTCAACTAACAATTTTCAAAATTTATTACCTACTGTTAGGGTGACACCTCTTAATTTATTTTCGGCATCTACTGTTAATCTACACGGAGCTTCTAATTCTAATATGTTTCGTAATAATCTTCAGATTAGGTTATCTCCACTCAAATCACCAATTTTACGTAAATATATTAATCCGTTCAAGAGACCTGGAATGTACCCTAGTATTTCTAAGTGCAATGCCAAGAAGTGCAACTGTTGCAATCATTTATGCTCTAAGACTACTATCACTTCATCTGTGAATGGTAGGACATTTTCAGTGGTTAATGATTCTGATTTAGACTGAAAATCAATGGATCTTGTATATGTTCTTACTTGAAATACAAACAATTGTATGATGCAATATGTTGGACAAACTTGTCGAACTTTGCAAAAACGATTTGGTGAGCACTATCGTAGAATCAGAAAGCCCAAAAATAATGATACCTTTCTGTACCAGCATTTTAAACGCACTGGTCATTCTCCAAATGATGTTAAAGTTCAACCAGTGGAGAAAATCTCATATGATGAAAATTCTTCAGTTAGATTCAAAAACATTAAACGATTTGAAACTGAACTTAAATGGATAAAATTACTGCAAACACCCTTTCCACTGGGATTTAACGACAACATTTACCATGAAGGAAATATTTCCAAAATGCCCGATTTTGATGTACTTACACTTTCAGAGTCTCGTAAACGTAAATCTAGATCTCATGGTATACGGAAAAAGGGTAATGACAAACGTAAACGGTGCGCTGCATTGAAATTAAACATTTCCCTTAATGATTTAGCTGTCAAACTAAGGATTCACGGTCGACATCCAATGCTGTCTTATCTTAGTTCTCTACCTATTGCTGCATTACGTTCCTTGGACACAGAGGCTAATAGATTTTACGATAGAAATCATCAAATGTATGACGCTGCACTGTTAACAAGATGTTATACTCAGCATGCTCTTCGTCCATTTATCGATTCCGAATCTAATCACATTAGAAGTTTTATTAAAATTCCTTTCGTCAATAAAGGAATTGAATTTATTGATTTACCAAGCATATTCCAGGATAAATCAGTGATACAGTCTATACCTACCTACTTCCAAAATTCAGAACCTCCTATTATTTGTTACAAATATAACAAACCAATCAGAAATACTATTTTTAATTTCAATAAACTTGTTTCTGATCTTGATATCCATGCTAATACTCCTAAGTCTTGAGATTGTAAAGATTCAAGATATGTTTATCAACCAGCTGGACATATAGTTACTGGAAATTTAAAAATAATTTCGGATTCTAGAATTCGCAAAATTGTTTCTAAAGGTCCGAAATATAGATTCCCTTCCTACATTAACTTCGACAAATGTAGAGAGGAGATTGCATCTGCATTAAATGATTTCGGCAATCGATGGTGTAAACGAGAGGGTGTTGAGGATAATGCTCTTAAAGAATGGAAAAGAAGTATCTTCACTATCGTGGATAAACGTATTAAGTTTTATTCACAAAATACTAATCTTTTACCTCCTAAACCCAAATCGTCATTTAGGCATTTGAAGCAGGGTATCCAAGAATTTCATAGAAAGTATGTCTTGGTTCCGGCAGATAAAGCCGCTAACAATGTTGTTGTCGTTTGTAGGCTTCACTACGTTAACACCTTAAAACAGGAGCTTGATGGTACCAGGGCTTATCTGGAGACAGATACTGATGAGGTGTCTGTAGTTAATGCCCACTTAAACGATTTACCTGTTAAGTTTTCTGTTTGTGTCAATGAAGGCCAAGACAAACTTCCTACGATGTATTTGTTACCTAAGCTTCACAAAAGACCATACAAAGCTAGATTTATTGCAAATTCTAGCTCTTGTACTACCACTGAACTTTCTAAATTATTAACTTCCTGTCTTACTGCTATCAAATCTCATGTTATAAGATACTGTGAGACAGTGTATGAAACTTCAAATAAAAATTGGTTTTGGTCAATTAAAAATTCTGGTGAGGTGCTCAGTAAATTGAAGTGTAGAGGGTTCCGTGCGACAAGGTTGTCCACATATGATTTTTCTACTCTGTATACAACATTACCACATAATCTAATTAAATAAAAACTTCTGGATTTGATAGAGTGGACCTTCAAAAGGGCATTAAAAAACTATGGTTCACTTTATTTGGCATGTAATGACAGAAAGGCTTTTTTCACTTCCTCTGACCAAAGTCGGTATACACTTTGGTCATGTCAGAATGTGTGCGACGCCTTATCCTATCTCCTTGATAATATTTATATTAGATTTGGGACCAAGTTATACAGACAAATTGTTGGAATTCCGATGGGTACATATTGCGCACCTCTCGTAGCTGATTTATTTTTATACTGCTACGAAAGAGATTTCATGGATTCTCTTAACCATGATAATCAAGCTGATGTTATCGAGGCTTTTAATTCCACATCTAGGTACCTCGATGACCTTCTGAACATTGACAACCCTTATTTTGAAGGTATGGTCAATCAAATTTATCCACCTGAACTTCAGTTAAACAAAGCCAATATCTCAGATACCGAAGCCCCCTTTTTAGATCTACATCTTTCTGTTTCAAATGGATTTGTTTCTTCTAAAATTTATGATAAGCGCGATGACTTTGATTTTGATATAGTAAATTTTCCTTTTTTGGATGGTGATGTTCCTCGTCGTGCTTCTTATGGTGTATACATTTCGCAACTTATTAGGTTTGCTAGAGTCTGCAATCATGTTACAGACTTCAACGCTCGAAATAAATGTTTAACGGCAAAACTTCTTCAACAGGGCTATCGGTATCATAAACTTCGAAAAACCTTTTCTAAATTTTATCGTAGACACTATGAATTGATTTCCAAATATAATGTTGGGTTAAAGACCCTTTTAAGTGAGGGCCTTGCGGAACCTGAATTTTATGGTGACTTGGTTTACAAATTTAAGAAACTTAAAGGAATTAACAATTTTTCTTTTCAGTTCAGAAAAATCATAACACGTTACAGACGTATAGGTTATAACTTGAATGTTATGCGACAGTCTGCATGCTTAGTTTTTAACCCAATCACGGTTGATAACTATGCTGCCTTCTTTAATTGCACGCCGGTGGGTCGGGCGTCAGACTCTATGATGGCCCCGACTTAAAGCTATTCATTTTAGTTGGTTGGGGCCGGAGCTTCTTGTCTGTTGCTCGGCCCACCGGGGTCCAACTGGTGTTTTTCTTTTGCTCCGGAGTTAGTAGGTTTTTCGGCGCCCAGGGATCTCCATCGTCGGGCAGCTTACTCAATCTGTGAGTCCTGGGTTTTGATTCATCAGGAGGTTTATCATGATTTATTTGTTTGTTCTTGATGATTCATTGACTAGTTAGAGATTCACCACAAGGACCAAATAACTAACTAAATGTTATGAACCACTGCAGAAGCTGAGGGTGAGGTTAGGTACCTGTAAAACCGGTTTAAGCCCGCCAGTAACTTTGTGTTACTGATCGTTCCAAGTCGATACTTCTGTGGTGGTTCTTTTTGTTTTATGTCTTGGTGTTTAATTTTTTTTTTGTGCTGTTGGCGCCTTATGTATGTTTTAATATTTTAGTTAAGTTAAGGTAACTGAGTGGCCACCTATTGGGAAAATAGCTGCTCATTCGGCTTACGATATGTTTTATCGTATAATGTACCTGATTGTTACTTTGGTTTTTTCCCACCTCGGTTTTTGGAGTGGGAATCTTTTTCTGATTGCGTCTTTTCCTGATCTTTGCCTACTTGTATCTTTTTGTATTGTGGGCCTTCGGCCTTCATTTACTCAATAAATTCTTGTTACTGTTCATAACTTTGTTAGGTACAAGCCTTTACTGAATATATAGTACATGTATTATGTGTCTGGATTATTGTTGGATACAGTATCCATCTTATGAGTTTGGTAGTTTGTCCATATCTTTGTTAGATACATACCTTTGTTTAATATATTATGTGTCCTGATTATTGTTGGATACAGTGTCCATCTAGGAGTTTGGTAGTTTGTCCATAGCTTTGTTTAAAGATACATGCCTTTTTTGAATATATGTATCCAGATTATTGATGGATACAGTGTCTATCTGAGTTTGGTACTTTGTCCTTAGTTTTGTTAGATACATGCCTTCGCTGAATATATTATGTGCCCGGATTATTGTTGGATACAGTGTCCATATATGTCTGGATTATTGTTGGATACAGTGTCTTCCTATGAAATTATTGTTGGATACAGTGTCCATCTATGAGTTGGTAGTTTGTCCATAACTTTTGTTAGATACAGACTTAAATTAATACCAATTCATATATATATATATTGTTGGATACAGTGTCCATATATGTCTGGATTATTGTTGGATACAGTGTCTTCCTATGAAATTATTGTTGGATACAGTGTCCATCTATGAATCTATGAGTTGGTAGTTTGTCCATAACTTTTGTTAGATACAGACTTAAATTAATACCAATTCATATATATATATATATATATATATATATATATATATATATATATATATATATATATATATATATATATATATATATATATATATATATATATATACTGTACGAGGACAATTACGCATAGAAGGGTAGATAACTCCAGATTATTAGGAATATTTACATGAGAAAAGCTTAAATTTGTGACTTAAGTAACACCTCCTATTTATTCAATGTTCTTTATGCATGTGTGTGTGTTTTTTTTGCTTCTGAAATTTCACTTGATATACATGTTGCCCAGCTGTGTTCTGGCATGAATGTCAAAATGTCTGAAAGGGAAGGTTTGTCATATTAAGTTCATGTATGTAGTGTATTATGATTGTGTTCAGAAAACTTTTGGACACAGACTCCGAGAATCCAAGGAGAGCTCTTTCTACTAAATAAGCAAACCCAACTATACTCAGGACCAGTTACCCAACAATGGCACTGGATGGAAGAAACCAAACAAGTGCCTGAACGTGAGAACGATTTTTTCTACCCAATAGTCCATACCCAACAGTCGTATGGATTCGTAAACCAACAAGTGCCCAAACGTAGGTCCGTCCGTCGTCCGTCCGTCCGTCCGTCGTCCACCATTTTCAAAGATCTTCTTCTCTGAAACAGCTCGGCCAATCAAAGCCAAATTTTACATGAAGCATCTATGGGAAGGGGGAACCAATGTATATATAAATAATCCAGGTCACATGACCAAGATGGCCACCATGCCCGTATATGGTAAAAACCCTTCAAAAATCTTCTTCTCCAGAACCGGTGGACCGATTTCAACGAAACTTGGCATGAAGCATTAATGGCTCAAGCACTACAATGTGTATATAAATCATGACCCTGTGATGACCTTGACCTATTTTACGGCAAGGTCAACATAGGTTGCGAATGCATTTGAATGGGGAAAACTTTTAAAATGTCATTTAAAGTGAAAGTCTTGCAGGAAATGGGCAGTAGGACTGAATATTAATGATTCTGAAAAAAATTGGACCCCAGGGGCTCATGTGCCCCCACCCCGGGGCAATATACATGTATATCTCCATAATATTCAAACATCTTCTCCTCTGAATCCACTTGGCCAATCAAAGCGAAATTTTATGTGAAGCATCAATGGGAAGGGGTAACAAATATGTATATAAAAAATTCAGGTCACATGACCAAGATGGCCGCCATGCCCATATATGGTAAAAACCCTTCAAAAATCTTCTTCTCCAGAACCGGTTGACCGATTTCAACGAAACTTGGCACGAAGCATCGATGGCTGAAGCACTACTATGTATATATAAATCATGACCCTCTGATGACCTTGACCTATTTTACGGGAAGGTCAACATAGGTCACCAATGCATTTGAATGGGTAAAACTTTTAAAATGTCATTTAAAGTGAAAGTCTTGCAGGAAATGGGCAGTAGGACTGGATATTAATGATTCTGAAAAATATTGGACCCCAGGGGCTCATGTGCCCCCACCCCGGGGCAATATACATGTTTATTTCCATAATATTCAAATGTCTTCTCCTCTGAAACCGCATGGCCAAACAAAGCCAAATTTTATGTGAAGCATCTATAGAACGGGGGAATCATTGTGTATATAAATAATCTAGGTCACATGACCAAGATGGCCACCATGCCCATATATGGTAAAAACCCATCAAAAATCATCTTCTCTGAAACCAATAGACTGATTTCAAGGAAACTTGGCGTGAGGCATCGATGGCTAAAGTACTCCAATGTATATATAAATCATGACCCTGTGATGACCTTGACCAAGTTTATGGCAAGGTCAACATGGGTTGCCTATGCATCTGAATTGGGAAAACTGTTAAAATGTCATTTGAAGGAAAAAGCCAACAGGAAATTGGCAAATGGACAGAATATTGAAGATTCTGAAAAAAGAAAATAGCCCAAGGGCTTCATCTGCCCCTGCACTGGAGTTAAATACCATAATATTCAAACATGTTTATTGGTATATACTGCTGATCTCAGGTGAGCGTTTACAGGACCATTGGTCCTCTGGTCAAAGATCTTCTTCTCTGAAACCGCTTGGCCAATTAAAGCCAAATTTTATATGAAGCATCTATGGGAAGGGAGAACCAATGTGATTATAAATAATCCAGGTCACATGACGAAGATGGCCGCCATGCCCATATATGGTAAATACCCTTCAAAAATCTTCTCCTCTGGAACCGATGGACCGATTTCAACGAAACTTGGCATGATGCATCGGGGACTAGAGTACTACAATGTGTTTATAAATTATGACCTTTGGATGACCTTGACCTATTTTACGGCAAGGTCAACATAGGTCGCCCATGCATTTGAATGGGGAAAATTGTTAAAATGTCATTTGAAAGGCAAATCTTGCAGGAAATGGGCAAATGGACTGAAGGTAGGTAATTCTGAAAAAAATTTGGACCCCAAGGTTGGTCTGCCCCCACCCCGGGGCAATATACATGTATATTACAAAACTATTCAAAGATCTTCTTCTCTGAAACCACTTGGCCAATCAAAGCCAAATTTTATATGAAGCATCTATAGGAAGGGGGAATCAATGTGTTATAAATAATCCAGGTCACATGACCAAGATGGCCGCCATGCCCATATATGGTAAAAACCCTTCAAAATTTTTCTTCTCTGGAACCACTGGACTGATTTCAAAGAAACTTGGCATGAAGCATCGGGGACTAGAGTACTACAATGTGTTTATAAATTATGACCTTTAGATGACCTTGACCTATTTTATGGCAAGGTCAACATGGGTCCCCTATGCATTTGAATGGGAAAAATTGTTAAAATGTCATTTGAAAGGCAAATCTTGCAGGAAATTGGCAAATGGACTGAAGGTAGGTAATTCTGAAAAAAAAATGGACCCTAGGGGTGGGTCTGCCCCCACCCTGGGGCAATATACATGTATATTAAAAAATATTCAAAGATCTTCTTCTCTGAAACCACTTGGCCAAACAAAGCCAAACTTTATATGAAGCATCTATAGGAAGAGGGAATCAATATGTTTATAAATAATCCAGGTCACATGACCAAGATGGCCACCATGCCCATATATGGTAAAAACCCTTCAAAATTCTTCTTCTCCGGAACCACTGGACCGATTTCAACGAAACTTGGCATGAAGCATTAGGGACTAGAGTACTACAATGTGTTTATAAATTTTGACCTTTAAATGACCTTGACCTATTTTACGGCAACGTCAACATAGGTCGCCCATGCATTTGAATGGGAAAAATTGTTAAAATGTCATTTGAAAGGCAAATCTTGCAGGAAATGGGCAAATGGACTGACGGTAGGTAATTCTGAAAAAATTTGGACCCTAGGGGTTGGTCTGCCCCCACCCTGGGGCAATATACATGTATATTACAAAAATATTCAAAGATCTTCTTCTTTGAAACCACTTGGCCAACCAAAGCCAAATTTTATACGAAGCATCTATAGGAAGGGGGAACCAATTTGTTTCTTAATAATCCAGGTCACATGACCAAGATGGCCACCATGCCCTTATATGGTAAAAACCCTTCAAAATTCTTCTTCTCAGGAACCACTGGACCGATTTCAACGAAACTTGGCATGAAGCATTGGGGACCAGAGTGCTACAATGTGTTTTTAAATTATGACCTTTGGATGACCTTGACATATTTTACGGCAAGGTCAACATAGGTCGCCAATGCATTTGAATGGGGAAAACTTTTAAAATGTCATTTTAAGTGAAAGTCTTGCAGGAAATGGGCAGTAGGACTGAATATTAATGATTCTGAAAAAAATTGGACCCCAGCGACTCATTTGCCCCAGCCCCGGGGCATTATACATGTATATTACCATAATATTCAAACATCCTTTCCTCTGAAATCGCTTGGCCAATCAAAGCCAAATTTCATATGAAGCATCTATAGAATGGGGGAATCAATGTATATATAAATAATCCAGGTCACATGACCAAGATGGCCGCTATGCCCATATATGGTATAAACCCTTCAAAAATCTTCTCCGGAACCGGTGGACCGATTTCGAAGAAACTTGGCATGAAGCATCGATGACTCAAGTACTACAAAGTATGTATAAATCATGACCCTGTGATGACCTTGACCTATTTTAAGGCAAGGTCAACATGGGTTGCCTATGTATTTGAATGGGTAAACTGTTAAAATGTCGTTTGAAGGGAAAAACTTGTATGGACAGTATATTGATTATTCTGAAAAAAAAAATGGCCCAAGGGCTTCATCTGCCCCTATACTGGGACTATTTTCTATATCATTCGTATATACAGCAGATCTCAGGTGAGCGTTTACAGGACCATTGGTCCTCTTGTATACATGTATATGACCATAATATTCAAACATCTTCTCTGAAACCGCTTGGCCAATCAAAGCCAAACTTTATGTGGAGCATTGTTTGGAAGGGGGAATTAAAGTTTATATAAATGGTCAAGGTCACATGACCAAGATGGCCTCCATGGCTATAAATAGCAAAAACATTTAAAAATCTCCTCCAGAACCAGAAGGCATATGAACCTCAACGCGACAAAATGTAACTTCGGACATTCTGACATTACAAGTAGAAAGCATCAAAAAAGGGAAAAATGATGTAATATGCATTGTAGTAATAATACTGTATTTGTAATCTTTGAACACTGGGCTACCAAATGAATGAGTTTTAAAACATATTTATTGTCAATATTTTGAGTTATCTGCCCTTGTTTTAGCCCATAATTTACAAAGTTCTCCTGTATGTATCGTTAAACATTAACTATAGCAACCACATCATCATAAAAAATAGACAAAACTAGAATTGTCAGAGAATCTGACTATAGCCCCGCTTCTCAGCTTTTTTGCAGGGTGAAAAAAACAATGACATGTAACTATCACAAGCTAGATCTCGTCAATATTGATGCGCATACAAAATTTGGTCTGATTATGTAATAATGATAATAATAATAATAATGACTTTATTTAAAGAGGAGGCTCAGTTGGACAAGTCCAATCTTCCCTAAGGTCCTCTATCAAAACAACATATACATACAAATATATACAACATAGAGAATTTACATAAACAAATACAAAATAGAGTTCTGTTCCTAAAGTAAAGAATGCTCTTGTGTGGCTACCCAGTCAAGATATCCTTTCCTAAATTGTTGAAGGGAGACTGCATTTCTGAGATGGTTTGGAATGGAGTTCCATATTTTTGATCCTGAGTATGCAAGGCTGTTTCTATAATGTTCAATATTTGGTTTTGGGATGTACAAAAGATTGTCTGCTGTAGACCTAAGGGTTCTGTCATGGACCTCTTTTGAAAAAGTAAACATATTTGTAAGGTAAGCAGGGGTTAAGTTATGCATAATTTTGTACATGAGTTTTGCTTTCTGGTATATAACTCTCTCTGGGAAGGTCATCCATTTCAATTCCGCAAAGAGATCCTCTGATGAAGTTTCTATTGGCTTATCTAGAATTGACCTTGCTGCCCTTTTCTGGAATTTGATAATGGAGTTCATAAGCTCAGTATTGGCATTACCCCAAACTGAACAACAGTAGTCGAGATGAGGGAGTATGTATGCATTGTAGAAGAGCTTTCTAGTTTGAATATTTAGGTACTTTTTAATCCTATTCAGGACTTTTTAATCCTATTATGTCAATTCGTTCTCAAGATATTGAGCGGAAACGAAATTCTGACCTCAATCAAGGGCCATAACTCTGTCAAAATTTGCGAAAAATGATGGGTAACAATCCCAATTTAGATCTTGTCAATGATGATGTGCTTACAAAATTTGGACGGATTCTGTCAATTCGTTCTCAAGATATTGAGCGGAAACGAAATTCTGAAGTCAATCAAGGGCCGTAACTCCGTCAAAATTTTGCGAAAAATAACGGGTAACAATCCCAAGCTAGATCTTGTCAATGTTGATGTGCATACAAAATTTGGTTGGATTCTGTCAATTCGTTCTCAAGATATTATGTGGAAATGAAATTCTGACATCAATCAAGGGCCGTAACTCCGTCAAAATTTTGCAAAAAATGACGGGTAACAATCCCAAGCTAGATCTTGTCAATGATGACGTGCATACAAAATTTGTTCGGATTCTGTCAATCCGTTCTCAAGATATTGAGTGGAAACGAAATTCTGACGTCAATCAAGGGCCGTAACATGCTGAGAACATCCTCTTATAAAATTAAGTGCGGTTACCCGAGAAACTAGGTGCTAACTTGGGTTAGATAAGGAAGTGCGGTTTTGAGGCTTCCTGCTGATAACAGGTGGCTTTGATTCATTCTGTAGTAATTATTGCAATAAAATGTTGGAGTGGTCAGAGTCTGATATCTGCTTAGTCATTAAAAGGTAATCTGATACCACAATCAAAAGAATGGAAAATATATAAATTTTAAGTTTTTAAATTGTACAAAAAATTTAAGGCTATAGCTTTAAAGAGGGGGAAAAGTTAATTGAATTTTGTTTTTCAAATGTTCAATTTGACCAAAAAATAACATTTTTAATACTTTGTTGAGGTAGATAAAATGGACAAAATACAGGTAAATGTAGCTGAAGACTCTAGGTGTTAATTAGTTCATTTACATAATAGGTGCATAACTGCAAGATAAGAATTCTTGTTTACAGATATAAGAGATGTTCTCATCATGACTCCGTCAAAATTTTACGAAAAATGACGGGTAACAATCCCAAGCTAGATCTTGTCAATGATGACGTGCATATAAAATTTGTTCGGATTCTGTCAATTCATTCTCAAGATCTTGAGAGGAAACAAAATTCTGACGTCAATCAAGAGCCGTAACTCTGTCAAAATTTTGCGAAAAATGACGGGTAACAATCCAAAGCTAGATCTTGTCAATGTTGATGTGCCAACAAAATTTGGTCGGATTCTGTCAATTCGTTCTCAAGATATTGATCGGACACGAAATTCTGACGTCAATCAAGGGCCGTAACTCCATCAAAATTTTGCGAAAAATGATGGGTAACAATCCCAAGCTAGATCTTGTCAATGTTGATTTGCACACAAAATTTGGTCGGATTCTGTCAATTGGTTCTCAAGATATTGAGCGGAAATGAAATTCTGATGTCAATATAGGGCCATCCAAGGGCAATAACTCTTATGCAAATTTGGGGAAACTGACATGCATTTATACATAAAGAGGTACAAGTAGGCAAAGATCAGGAAAAGTTGATATTGTCAATATGGATGCATATGCCAAATTTGGTTAAAGTCTAACGACTGGTTCACAATTTATGAGCGTTTACAGATTTATGGAAGGAATAACGGAATATCAGAATAACGGAAGGACAGAACAACGGAAGGACAGGGTGAATCCAGTACAGCCCCACTTTTTCAAAGCGGGGCTATGATAATTACGACAGCTTGCCTGTAAGGATGGTATGCTTCTATCTTAGCAATAGGTTCTGACCAGTGCTTAAACAGTTTTAAGCAAATGCATGAGTTTTGTGAGCTCTACTAGAAATGCATTATGCAACTTTGACATCATTTTTTCAGGACGTCTGTGGGGTTCATATGGTAAATTGGTCATAACTCACAAAATAAATGAAATAATCTGGTCAAATAAAGAGTAACAGACTCTAGAAACATCATACATTCAGCGTATTTTTGTTTTTTAGCTCACCTGAGCCGTTAGGCTCACAAGGTGAGCTTATAGGATGGCCATGATCCGGCGTCCGTCCGTCCGGCGTCCGTCGTCCGTCCGTCCACAATTTCAAAGATCTTCTCCTCTGAAACCGCTTGGCCAATGAAAGCCAAGTTTTATATGAAGCATCAATAGGAAGGGGGAACCAATGTATATATAAGAAATTCAGGTCACATGACCAAGATGGCCGCCATGCCCATATATGGTAAAAACCCTTCAAAAATCTTCTTCTCCAGAACCGGTTGACCGATTTCAACGAAACTTGGCAAGAAGCATTAATGGCTCAAGCACTACAATGTATATATAAATCATGACCCTGTGATGACCTTGACCTATTTTACAGCAAGGTCAACATAGGTCGCGAATGCATTTGAATGGGTAAAACTTTTAAAATGTCATTTAAAGTGAAAGTCTTGCAGGAAATGGGCAGAAGGACTGGATATTAATGATTCTGAAAAAAAATTGGACCCCAGGGGCTCATGTGCCCCCACCCCAGGGCAATATACATGTATATTACCATAATATTCAAACATCTTCTCCTCTGAAACCACTTGGCCAATCAAAGCAAAATTTTATGTGAAGCATCAATAGGAAGGGGTAACAAATATGTATATAAAAAATCCAGGTCACATGACCAAGATGGCCGCCATGCCCATATATGGTAAAAACCCTTCAAAAATCTTCTTCTCCAGAACCGGTTGACCGCTTTCAACGAAACTTGGCACGAAGCATTGATGGCTCAAGCACTACAATGTATATATAAATCATGACCCTCTGATGACCTTGACCTATTTTACGGGAAGGTCAACATAGGTCACCAATGCATTTGAATAGGGAAAACTTTTAAAATGTCATTTAAAGTGAAAGTCTTGCAGGAAATGGGCAGTAGGACTGAATATTAATGATTCTGAAAAAATTGGACCCCAGGGGCTCATGTGCCCCCACCCCTGGGCAATATACATGTATATTACCATAATATTCAAACATCTCCTCTGAAACCACTTGGCCAATCAAAGCGAAATTTTATGTGAAGCATCAATATCAAGGGGTAACAAATATGTATATAAAAAATCCAGGTCACATGACCAAGATGGCCGCCATGCCCATATATGGTAAAAACCCTTCAAAAATCTTCTTCTCCAGAACCGGTTGACCGATTTCAACAAAACTTGGCACGAAGCATCGATGGCTCAAGCACTACAATGTATATATAAATCATGACCCTCTGATGACCTTGACCTATTTTACGGGAAGGTCAACATAGGTCACCAATGCATTTGAATGGGGAAAACTTTTAAAATGTCATTTAAAGTGAAAGTCTTGCAGGAAATGGGCAGTAGGACTGGATATTAATGATTCTGAAAAAATTGGACCCCAGGGGCTCATGTGCCCCCACCCCGGGGCAATATACATGTATATTTCCATAATATTCAAACGTCTTCTCCTCTGAAACCGCTTGGCCAAACAAAGCCAAATTTTATGTGAAGCATCTATAGAATGGGGGAATCAATGTATATATAAATAATCTAGGTCACATGACCAAGATAGCCGCCATGCCCATATATGGTAAAAACCTATCAAAAATCATCTTCTCTGAAACCAATAGACTGATTTCAAGGAAACTTGGCGTGAGGCATCGATGGCTAAAGTACTCCAATGTATATATAAATCATGACCCTGTGATGACCTTGACCAAGTTTATGGCAAGGTCAACATGGGTTGCCTATGCATCTGAATTGGGAAAACTGTTATTTTAACAGTTTTCCCAATTCAGATGCATGGAAGAAAAAAGCCAACAGGAAATTGGCAAATGGACAGAATATTGAAGATTCTGAAAAAAGAAAATGGCCCAAGGGCTTCATCTGCCCCTGCACTAGAGTTAAATACCATAATATTCAAACATGTTTATTGGTATATGCAGCTGATCTCAGGTGAGCGTTTACAGGACCATTGGTCCTCTGGTCTAATACTCAAATAATTGTCTGAAGGTACATTTTCTCACGTTGTGGCCCATATGGTTTTGAAGCTTGGCATGGAGCATCAAGTAATGGAGCTCTACAAAGACCCGTGGATGACCTTGACCTATTTTACAGCAAGGTCAACTTTGGTTGCCAATGTATTTGAATGGGGAAAATTAGTAAAATGTAATTCGATGTGGAGAAACTTGCTAGAACTATGCAAATGGACAGAAAATTTATGTTTATGAAAAAAAATTATACCTGCCCTGCCCTGGGGCTATATACATGCATATGACCATAATATTCAAACATCTCTGAAGCTCCACAGCCAATCAAAGCCAAACTTTATGTGGAGCATTTTAGGAAGGGAAAATGAAAGTTTGTATAAATGGTCAAGGTCACATGACCAAGATGGCTACCATGGCTATAAATTGCAAAAAGCTTAAAAAAATCTTCTGTCTATAATTTTGAAGCATTAGGGAATGGAGCTCTACAAAGTTTGTATAAATCATGACCCTGGGATGACCTTGATCTATTTTACGGCAAGATGAAAGGAAAAATGTTCAGGAAATGGGCAAATGGACAGAATATTTATGACTCTGGAAAAAAGTGACCCTGGAGTTCATCTGCCCCTGCTCTGAAGCTATATACATGTATATGACCATAATAGTCAAAACATTGGTATATATCTCAGGTGAGTGTTTACAGGACTATTGGTCCTCTGGACGTATTTTTTTATCCAAAACATACATTGTGGGTACTCATTATAACTGCCTCAGAGAGGGGGTTCTAACATGTACTTTGAGCGAAAAAAAACTCACAAAATTTTCATTTTTTTCTTCTGAAAATAATCTCTGTATATTGCATGGGCCTGTTAATGTAATATTTCAGTGTACAAAGACTTGTGGGACAGGAGTAAAATCTCGAGACATTCTGTGTTTGGACTCCAGACTGAATGTATCATCTTCATGTAAGGCAGATGACAGGCCAGCAGTTCGCAGATCATGTAACACACAGTCATGTGACTTGCCACAGTTAGATGAAGGTTTGATTGATTGTAGTCTTTCTTATTTCAGGAAGATAATGTTTTTAAAGCATATTTTTTTTTGTATAAACCTATACCTTTGTAACTTGTCAGCAAGTTTTGTAATTTGTCTATAAGTTTAAAGGACAGGGTATTTTATTGGAATGTATCAGTCTCTAGTCATATCTTGTCATATATTGTCTGAAACATTGGTATCATGTCTTCTAGTATGTGGCCTAGTGGTTAAATGTCAAGGCTCCACAAATGATGGTGCCTAGTTTTGTCCTTGGGCAAGGTAAGCCAGAGCTGACCCCTCCCCCCTCCGCCCAACATCACTGAAAACTTATTCACTGGTTTTACATACAAACATTATTTTGATATATTTCAGATCCAGGATGTAAAGATACCGGTACCCGGTGTCGCACTGTGGTGCAGGCACGGCTGTGTAAAATTCCATACTTCAACAGTATCTGTTGCCACTCGTGTGCTCTACACAAGTTAAAACATAAACAACAGAAACTCCAGAAACTGAAGACATCTTAACAGTGACAGACTTGTGTAAAATGTTCAAGAGCATTGACTTTAAGAATTGTTCAAGAATAGTGACTGTTTAAGAATTGTTAAAGAACAATGAAGTGTTTAAGAACACAGAAATGTTCATGAATAGTGACCAACTGTTGTGAAATGTTCAGGACGGGTATGAACTACACTCATCTAGAGGCAGGGTCTTGGCATGACTGAAATGTTTATTGCTGGGACAAATATCTCATTACAAAGAAGAAAGGTGTTCAGGATTGGTTTCTCCAGAAATGTGCATAAAGATAATTATTTGCTAGTGTCTGATAATAGCTTTTCGCGATATTTTACAACTGTTTAAAAAATGTGGATGAAATATTTTCCTTGCACAGTGGGGCATTTTGTTTGTTGCAAAATGTGCTGGAAACATTTTGAAAATTGGTTGTCAAACAAAAAAGTTCTGGTCAAAAACAATTTTGAATAGGGATTTTGTGTACAGAAATCTCATGGTAGGGAGGTAAATATTTTCCTGCAAAAATTTGAATTCTTAGCATCGTATTGTAATTGCGCAAAACTTACCCAAGACAAAATTTTCAATATTGAGTAAAAAGTTTTGAAAAGTATGCTTTTTCATGATCATGGCTTATCTCCCTTGCCAATACAGAATTCCTATTCAAAATTCATTTTGGCCATTAAAACTTAATCTGCTGATGATAGATCGATTTTCAAAATTTTTAAAGGTCCTATTAGGACAAACTAATATCACAATTTTGACATGAAAATAAATTTCCTATGGCCCTCCACACAAAAACTTTCCGTGAAAAATCATTATCAGAGGCAAGACTTTGTAGTATAATTAGTGGTTATGTCAAGGTGTTCTCTTAGAGGAAGCTCCCTTATAGGATGGTTTAAAAAGCTGAAATAAGTTAGGTAATGGCATTCAGCTTAGAAGTCTAATCGTAATCAGACTGTAGAATCAGATGGTCAGAGGCTTGAAATCTGGAATTTAACTCAGCTACTTGATATAACCCGGCACATGATCTGCACCTTTTCAGGGTGCTGGTGACATTGTGGTTAATGTGTCAAATTCAGTAGCAAGAGGTTGAGGGTCCAAACTCCACTGGTGCCAGGTTAAGACATTTTAACTCCTCTCAACCTAAACTGGAAGCGGTTGCTCTGTGCTGACATGACTGAAAAATTGATGACTGGGACATTAAACCACAAAACAAACAATGGTAGGTTTTTTCAATAACTCTTCAGATAAAAAATGTATAGCCCGTGTCACACACTCAAGAGTTGGAGCTATGAGTTAAGCTCCGCCCACTTTTTAGCTCACCTGAGCCGAAGGCTCACAGGTGAGGTTATAGGATAGGGAGGCATCCGTCGTCCGTCTGTCGGCGTGGTCGTCGTCCGTCGTCCACCATTTTCAAAGATCTTCTTCTCTGAAACCGCTTGGCCAATCAAAGCCAAATTTTATGTGAAGCATCAATAGGAAGGGGGAACCAATGTATATATAAGAAATCCAGGTCACATGACCAAGATGGCCGCCATGCCCATACATGGTAAAAACCCTTCAAAAATCTTCTTCTCCAGAACCAGTGGACCGATTTCAACGAAACTTGGCATGAAGCATTGATGGCTCAAGCACTACAATGTGTATATAAATCGTGACCCTGTGATGACCTTGACCTATTTTACGGCAAGGTCAACATAGGTTGCCAATGCATTTGAATGGGGAAAAATTTTAAAATGTCATTTTAAGTGAAAATCTTGCAGGAAATGGGCAGTAGGACTGAATATTGATGATTCTGAAAAAAAAAATGAACCCAGGGGCTCATCTGCCCCCACCCCGGGGCAATATACCTGTACATTACCATAATATTCAAACATCATCTCCTCTGAGACCGCTTGGCCAATCAAAGCCAAATTTTATGTGAAGCATCAATAGGAAGGGGGAACCAATGTGTATATAAGAAATCCAGGTCACATGACCAAGATTGCGGCCATGCCCATATATGGTAAAAACCCTTCAAAAATCTTCTCCAGAACCGATGGACCGATTTCAACAAAACTTGGCATGAAGCATAGATGGCTCAAGCACTACAATGTGTATAAAAATCATAACCCTGTGATGACCTTGACCTTCTTTACGGCAAGGTCAACATAGGTCACCAATGCATTTGAATGGGGAAAAATTTTAAAATGTCATTTAAAGTGAAAATCTTGCAGGAAATGGGCAGTAGGACTGAATATTGATGATTCTGAAAAATTTTGACCTCAGGGGCTCATCTGCCCCCACCCCGGGGCAATATATCTGTACATTACCATCATATTCAAACATCATCTCCCCTGAAACCGCTTAGCCAATCAAAGCCAAATTTTATGTGAAGCATCAATAGGAAGGGGGGACCAATGTGTATATAAGAAATCCAGGTCACATGACCAAGATTGCCACCATGCCCATATATGGTAAAAACCCTTCAAAAATCTTCTTCTCCAGAACCAGTGGACCAATTTCAACAAAACTTGGTATGAAGCATCTATGGCTCAAGCACTACAATGTACAGTGGTGTTATGGCTAAAAACCCACTTTTGCACAGTTCGCGCTGATCACTTGTGATTTTTCGCGGCGAAACCACAGTGAAATTTCACCGGCCAAGGGAAAATTTAAACGTTTAATCGGTTAATTTTTTCGCCGCGAAAATCCGATTTTCGCGGTGAAATTCTGCTGTGTTTCGCGGCGAAATTTGTTTTTTAACGTTTACAACAGGTAAGTTAAAATTTCCTATTTCGCCGCGAAACACGGCGAAATACCTGTAAATGTTAACATAAAATAATTAATTTTTGATTTAATGACAACACTATGATTCATCTGTTCCATGTATAGATCGTTATTTACGATTAATATGCACGGTTATACATGTATAGAAATGAAAAACGTGCATAACGCGACTTTGCCAATGGGTTTTCGTACGTGGTACGATAGCGGAATCACGGATAGACGAAAATAATTATAACGTAATGCGCCAGCTATTTGGATCTAACTTTGTTGTTTGTTTGTTTGAATAGTTGCTTTTCGTCCTAATCAACAGCAATGGTCATGTCGGGACGCTGCCTCCATTTTATGGGACGTGTTTGAAATATAACGATCCCTCGAAGCCAATACTGCTTATATGTGTGGATGGTTTTACTTGAAACCATTTTTCCTAGGCAGGCACAGACCTGAGCGGTAAACCAGTAATCAGATGATCAGTCAATAGCTTATAAGTTTTGCCTGGAGTCACAAGCAGCCTATATATTTGTTTAGGTCCTAAAAGGCAGGGGCCAACTGTGCCTTGTTTTGTAGCACAAACATTGTCTAAAGGGTAATGCTAAATAAATAGTTAGATTCCTTACTTTCTATTTTGTAAATTTATCTGAACTACGATAACTTATTTTGAGCTCAACCATGTAAAAACGACAACACAAAAAGAGGCATATTGACTTTTGGGCACCCTATATGAATGCCAGCATAAGACTAATCGCAATCATATCGATTAATACATTATACTTGCCTTGTAGAAGTACAACTAGCGAAGATCAGTTTAACAGTCAACAGTCCCATGGTGACAACACTTTCAGGGTAATACATGTATACCGGTTTTGCTCAAGTACGAAACCCAACGAATATAGGAATCGAACACAGGTTATTTAGATTCCGGTCAATTCCTTTAATCCACCACTAGGCTTCTGCGCTCAACTTTGTTCTAATTAATCTAATGCGGCATGCGCTCATATTGCCACGGTGCGTACACGGCCCTTACTGTATTTACATGTATGTGTTCAAAAATAAACTGAAAACTTCATATACTGACGTCAGTACTTTGTTTTAAACACAGTATCTTCCCTTTTCTAGTGTATTGCGCCTTGTATACAATGAGGTTTTGTCATTCGATATGCATGTACGTGTTCCAAGCCATCCGTACATGAGGATTTTGGAAGGAGCACAACACGCTGTTTAACTCAAAACGGTTAGCAGAAATCTACAATTTCGACACAATTTTGTACATGTACGTTGCTGTATTGCTCGTATTCGACCGAATATCGTATCGACCCGGTGAAGGTCGTATGCGACCAAATGTCGATTCGACTAAACTGATTTCAACGAAACGGCATCCAATTGACGTAATCGAAAATCATTGATGCTTTTAGCAATGTCATTAACCATAGGCGATTAAATGTCTTAAACAGAGTTGAAGCCGATTGCTTCATCATGTTGAATCCAAAGACTTGTATTAATATGTGGTTTGGGATCGTGGTGGCATAGTTGCAGTGCATCAGACTCCAAATCGAGAGGTCCTGAGTTCGATCCGCACTGGCAAAACCATGTTGTGTCCTTGAGCAAGGCACATTGATTACCCACATTACTACTTAATACCCAGGAAACGGTAGCTCCGTCCAGACATGACTAAAAAATTGGTGACTGGGACGTCCAGCCTAAATACAAACAAACAAATCTGTGGGCAATTATCCCATGAAAATTGCTAACGCCGCTATGAGCTTTTTTCTGTTAATTAAGCTACATAATAGGATCTAATATTATCGGGTAAGTCTGATTTATCTGAAAAAGAAGCATAAAAATAAACACAAAGCCAATAATCAGGGTCTCAGAAACTTCAAGTACGAATAAAACACGATAATTATACAAAATTGAAAAGAAAACAAAATATTTATGCGACTTGAAAAGTAATAAATGCATACAAATTAAAATGAAATTTAAACAATAAAACTGTTGTGACTGTTGGGACTTAAACGATAATTATACAAAATTGAGGCGTAAACAAAGTATTGATACAACTTGAAATGAAATAAAAACATCCAATTTAAAATATTATTTAAACAACAAAAAAATTTTATGACTGTCGTCTTTTTCGCCGCGAAACACCGGTCAATTGATTTTTATGCGTAATAACAGGTAAACTTTTTTCGCGGTGTTAAGCCGCGAAATTTGAAATTTCGCGGCGGAATTTCGCTGCGAAATTCCGCGCTGACTTTTATTTTACACACAATTTCGCCGCGAAATTTTACAATTAGCCGTTAACAAATTAGCCTTTAAAACGGAGCAGAAGGATTAAATATTAATGAGTCTGAAAAAAAAAAAAAAAAAAAAATGGACCCAAGGGCTCATATGCCCCCACCCTGGTGCAATATACATGTATAATACCATAATATTCAAACTTCTTCTCCTCTGAAACCACTTGGCCAATTAAAGCCAAATTTTATCTGAAGCATCTACAGGATGGGGGAACCAATGTGTTTATTAATAATCTAGGTCACATTACCAAGATGGCCGCCATGCCCATATAAATCTTTTTCTCTGAACCATTTGACAAATTTCCATGAACTTTGGAGTGAAGCATCGATGGCTAAAGTACTACAATGTATATCTAAATCATGACCTGTGACAACCTTGACCCAGTTTATGGCAAGGTCAACATGGGTTGCCCATGAATTTGAATGGGAAAAAGTGTTAAAATGTCTTTTGAAGGGAAAAGCCAGCAGGAAATTGGCAAATGGACAGAATATTGATTATTCTGAAAAAAGAAAATGGCCCTAGGGCTTCATCTGCCCTTACACTGGGGTTAAATTCCATTATACTAAAACATGTTTATTGGTACACGTATATGCAGCAGATCTCAGGTGAGCGTTTACAGGACCATTGGTCCTCTGGTTGAAAACTGTTGCAGCCTGAGACCTGAAAAGTGGTAGATGCAAACAACTAATGGAGTAGATGAAGGTATGTGATTAATTTAGGTCAAGGTCATCTCTTGACCTTGGCCAGTCTGTCGTCCATACACACTTTTCAAAAATCTTCTTCTCTGAAACTGCTTGGCCAATCAAAGTGAAATTTTATGTGGAGCGTCCATGGATAGGGGGAACGAAAGTTTGATCGAGAAATTTGTGTCACATGACCAAGATGGCCGCCATGCCCTACTATGGTAAAAACCACTCAAAAATCTTCTTCTCCAGAACCGGCTGGCCGATTTACGTGAAACTTGGTATGTAGCATTTGGGACTCCAGTCCATCATAGTTTGATGAAAATAATGATGACCCTAGGATGACCATGACCTATTTTACGGCAAGGTCAATTTTGGAAACATAGGCTTTTACATGGGGAAAGGCGAAAACAATGGATATTTTGTAAACTGTTGCAGCCTGAGACCTGAAAGTTGCTAGATGCAGACAACTAATGGAGACAATGAAGGTAAGTAATTAATGAAGGCCAAGGTCATTTCTTGACCTTGACCCAAGGTCATTTAAATACCAAAATTAAAATTATGGTTTTCTCAGAAATCACTGGGTTTGGAAACTATTGCAACCTGAGACCTGTGTTACGTGCCAGGCGTAACTAGAAGATTAAGGAAACAAACAAGTTGGTTAGCCAGCAACAAGCTTTGTTTAAAATTTAACAAATCTATTTAGAAGTGATTTAACCAGTAATTACATGTGAAACAATCAAAAGCATATATACAATCAAACAAAAATGAATGTACAATACCTTTCAAGATGTTAATTCCCTTAAAGAATGTCTGAATGTCCCTCAGAATTTTTTAACACAAGTCTGTATCAGTTTCTGATCCCAAGAATTAAAGTTTGTTTCAAAATAGCACTATGTCCCAATCCAGAATCGAATATCACAAAGTAATCCAAAAATAAGTTTAAATTCCAGTAAGATAGATTTTGACTTCTTAATAGTAACAGTACCCAAAGATTGTCCTTATGAAAATTTGTAGCCCTTATATAGCACTGAGGAACATTCAGGATTCTTCCAGCAAATTCTATGATATCATATACTAAAAATAACAAGTTGTTTACCAAAATTTAATGTTCTGAAATATTGTAGAGAGGCCATTATCCTTCCAGAAAATTCCACAATATTCTTTTGACATAAAAAAGATTTTTCTAGAAGATTCTACATCTTTGGTTCTTCCAGATTTTTCCGTCAAAGAACAATTTGAAATTTCTAGAAAATTCTGAAGTAAACAACCTGTTTATGTCCAATATCTGGGACACTAAAAGTAAATAATTGCTAAGGACAACAAGTAAACATCATATGTATAACATCATACTTTCCTGGGCATACTCCCTTGGGAAGTTTACCAGTACTGAATGCACATCTTTCAACAAGTAACTGTCATACATAACACTTCCCCTCTTCAAAGAAAAGAAAGTTTTATAAAATAAAGCTTTCTTTTGCAATACTGGATAATTGTATACAATATGTTTAGCAAAATTTGTGCAAAACTAATCAAATACAACAGCACAAAGCTGGACATCAGCATTGTAGAGGCACTTAAGCTCTGCTTAGGGTGTCTGGAATGATATTATCTCTTCCTCGGATATGTCTGATGTCAAGATTGTGCTCTTGCAACATGAGACTCCACCTGAGTAAATGCTGGTTCTTGTTTTTCATTTTATGTATGAAAGTCAGTGGATTGTGGTCACTGAAGACAACAATTGGTGCATGTGAAGAAGCTAAGTAAACTTCAAAGTGCTGAAGCGCAAGGATTAGAGATAGGCATTCTTTCTCTATGGTAGAGTAATTTCTCTGATGCTTGTTAAACTTTTTGGAAAAATAACAAACAGGATGGTCAACACCATTGTCATCTTCTTGCAACAATACACTGCCTGCACCAACATCACTGGCATCTACAGCCAACTTGAACTCTTTGTCAAAACTTGGTGCTAAGAGAACCGGAGCACTTCTAAGTATGGCCTTGAGCTTATCAAATGACTTCTGGCAGTCATCTGTCCAAACATACTTGGCCTTCTTACCAAGCAAGTTTGTCAGAGGCTCAGCTATAGCCGAGAAGTTGGTGCAGAATTTCCTGTAATATCCAGCCATACCAAGAAAGCGCATCAGTTGTCTTTTGCTAGTAGGTACAGGAAAATCTGAGATAGCCTCAACTTTAGCTTCTACAGGTTTTACCTGACCTTGACCTACAATGTGTCCAAGAAATGTCAAGTTTGCATGGCAAAATTCATTCACTTTTTGCCAAGTTCACAGTTAGTTTAGCATCACTTAGCCGGTCAAAGAATGTTCTGATTGTCTGCAAGTGTTGTTGCCACTCCTCACTGAAGATAATAGCGTCGTCGATATAGGCTTTACAGCCATCCAGATTGGAAATCAAACTGTTGACCAGCCGCTGAAAAGTCGCAGGCGAGTTCTTCATTCCAAATGGCATGACTTTATACTGGTACAGTCCATCTGGTGTAACAAATGCCGAGATCTCCTTTGCTCTGTCCGTGAGGGGTATCTGCCAAAATCCCTTTAGCAGATCGAACTTTGTAACATACTTGGCATGTCCAATATTATCAATGCAGTCATCGATTCGTGGGATGGGAAAAGTGTCTGTTTTAGTGACAGAATTGACTTTTCGATAGTCTGTGCACATTCTAACTCCATTCACTTTGGCTGGGTTCAATGAAATCATTGTCCAGCAAATATTGAACTTCTTCCCTGAGATATTGCTGTTTTACAGGGTTCATTCTGTAAGGATGTTGCTTTACAGGTTTTGAACCTTCAATAATGTCAACATCATGATAGATTTTGTCAGTTCTGGATGGAATGTCCGGAAATAAGTGCTCATATTCGAGAACTAACTGTTTCAGTTCAAGTCTTTTGTCTGAATCAAGGTGAGACAGTTTCTGATCAAGATTCTGTAGTATGTCAGAATTCTGGAGTTTCGATGACGAGGGATCAGATTTCTCCAAGTTGAAGTCCTCAGAGTCCATTTGATTTTGTTCATGAGGGACAGAATTAACTATATTTACTGATGAAATAACAGAACTATCCCTATCAATATACTTCTTGAGCATATTAATGTGACATAGCTGTTTTTGCTTGCGCCTCCCAGGAGTGTTAACAATGTAATTCACGTCACTTAACTTTTTATCAACAGTATACGGGCCATAATATCTAGCTTGTAAAGGTCTGCCAGGAACGGGCAAGAGAGCAAGTACCTTGTCTCCAGGTTCAAAATTTCTGTCTTTAGCATTTTCATCATAACGAATCTTCATTTTGCTTTGAGCAGATTTGAGATTGGACCGAGCTGCATCACAGGCCTTTGATAGTCTGTTTTTGAAATCAGACACATACTGAAGTAAGTTCAAAGAACTGTCATCATCTGAGAGAAATTTCTCTTTTAGAAGTTTTAACGGTCCACGTACAGTGTGCCCAAAAACAAGCTCAAATGGGCTGAACCCCAGAGACTCTTGTACAGATTCTCTTGCAGCAAATAGAAGCAAGTGTATGCCTTCATCCCAATCTTTTTCAGTGTCAAAGCAGTAAGATCTGATCATGTTTTTCAAAGTTTGATGGAATCTTTCTAAGGCACCTTGGCTTTCAGGGTGGTAAGCCGATGACTTGTATTGCTTAATTCCAAGTTCGTACATGACTTGCTGAAAAATTCCTGACATAAAATTTGAGCCCTGGTCTGACTGGATAGATTTTGGGAGGCCTACAAATGTGAAGAACTTCACAAGTGCATTAACTATTGTTTTAGCCTTGATATTTCTGAGTGGGATAGCTTCAGGAAAGCGAGTTGAAGCACACATTATGGTCAGAAGAAATTCACAACCTTTCTTTGTTTTGGGTAAGGGACCTACACAATCAATAATCACTCTGCTGAAAGGTTCATCAAAGGCAGGAATGGGCTGTAACTGAGCTTTAGGAATAGTCTGATTGGGTTTTCCTACCATCTGACAAGTGTGGCAGGATTTGCAGTGTTGAGATACATCAGATTTTATTCCTGGCCAGTAGAAATGATTAAGGATCTTGTGATAGGTCTTATTTACACCTAAATGGCCTGACATTGGAGTTTCATGGGCCAAGTTTAAGATATCAGGGCGATAAACCCTAGGGATCACAATTTGGTGGTTAACAGTCCACTCATTTTCTGCTGAGACATCTGGAGGACGCCATTTTCGCATTAATATGCCATTTTTGACATAATAGCAAACAGGGACGTGGGATATTTCTTTTTCATCTAAAGCCCTTTCAAATAAAGGCGAGATCTCAGAATCACTGTGTTGTTCTTTACAAAGCTGTGACCTTGACAGCTGGTCATGACCTTGGTCATTTGAGTTGGAAGGTGAAAGGTCATTTTCTGACCCCGACCTTGGATTGCTAGGGTCAGTCTGAATATCAGACTGACTAGGGGAAAGAGATGTTGAAATCTCTTTATTAAAGGACTGACCTATCAAAGTGTCAGTTAAATTTATGTCCTGCATCCCATCATATAATTTGGCTTTCTTAGCCATTGCCCTAGTAACAGCACAAGAAGGGTAAAGGTCAGGAATTTCCTGCTCAATGGGATCAGGCGGTTGATCAACACATGGTGTGCTGGTCAAAAGTGGGTTTACCACAACCTTATCTCCTGCCAAATCATTGCCTAACAGCAAATGAATACCTTTAAAAGGTAAGGAAGGTCTAATACCTACAGCCACGGGACCTGTTACTAAGTCAGAAGACAAATAGATATTATGGAGGGGTACGTTAACAAATCCACACTCTACGCCCTGGATAAGGACACTTGTCCCAGAAGAAGACTTCTCGGAAAATGGCAAGGTATCTGCCAAGATAAGGGATTGAGAAGCTCCGGTATCTCGTAAGATTTTGATAGGGGTAGACTGGGCAGAGTCACTGTTAAGTGACACAAAACCATCTGATAAGAATGGTTCATAAATCTCCATAATAGAATCCTCAGAGACTGACTCTTTACAAGTTCTGGTCAGTATAGGGTTTTCTTCCTGGATACAAGACTGTGGTTTAGCCTTTAAGGAGGTGAGACCTATCGGTTTAGCACTATCTAGATTTTCTCTTTCTTTCTTTCGTTTCAGTGCCAAACATTCAGAAATAATGTGGCCAGTTTTCTTACAATAATTACAAATTGGCTGGGATAAGGGATTTTGTCCTTTGTTTTCACTAGAAAATTTGGGTTTTGGACTGGAATTGTCAGTTGGATTACTGGGATTGGCTTTGGGACCGGACTGAGGGGAATATGGTTTTGACTGAGGGGTAATTTGCTTTGATTGAGGGTTATATGGTTTCCTAGGATATGGCTTGTTGACAAATGAAGCCTTATGAGTCAAAGCATAGTCATCAGCTAAACGTGCTGCTGTTTCCAAGTTTTCAACTTCTCTTTCGTTCAAGAAAGCCTTAACATCAGAATTTATGCACCGTTTGAATTCTTCAACAAGCATGAGCTGCCTTAGCTTTGCATGATCAGAACCTACTTTCTTTGAAGAGCACCATCTATCAAATAGTTGTTCTTTTGTTCTGGCAAATTCAACATGAGTCTGGTCATGATCTTTTCTACAATCCCTAAATTTCTGCCTGTATGCCTCAGGGACCAACTCATAAGCCTTAAGAATAAGTTCCTTTACTGTATCATAATCTGAGCTTTGCTCAAGAGAAAGCTGAGTGTAAATTTCTCGAGCTTTACCAATTACAACACTTTGCAAAAGCAAGGTCCAGTGCTCTTTTGGCCATTTCAAGTTTTCTGCCACCTTCTCAAAATGTAAAAAATATTTGTCAACCTCTTTTTCTTGAAATGGAGGAACGAGACGAATGTGTTTCGTGACATCAAATACCATACTAGTGGCCAAAGGCAAAGATTTTTATTTAGATTTGCCTTGTAACTCAAGCTCTTTCATTTTTAACTCAAATTGTAACTTTTCCTTTTCAATTTCAAGCTGTTCTTTTTCAATTTCAAGCTTTTCTGCTCTTTCTAACTTTTCTCGTTCCATTTCCCTTTGTTTTTCCTTCTCTCGTTCTTCCATTTCTAGTCTTAATTTCTCAAGTTCTAATTTTTCTCTATGCATTCTATCTTCTCGTTCTATAGTTTCTAACCTTATTCTCTCTTCTCGCTCCTCTTTCTCCCTTCTTATTCTCTCCTCTTGATCTAATCTTAATTTTTCTAATGTAATTTGATTTTTTATTTCAATTTCTCTCAGCTGCAAGTCAGTCTGAGTGACTAGAATCTTAGAGGTAGCCGAGGAATCAAAAATTTCCTCGTCAACAAAAAACTGAATCAAAATGTTCTTAATTTCATGTTTTAACATGGAAGTCTTGATATTTGACAACCCATAATGATCAGCTATGTCTAAGAGGTCACTCTTTTTGGCCTCATCTAACAGCTCCTGAGAAGGCGCAGCAATAAAGTCACTTAGTTTGAATGACATGGTTGCTTTTTGCTGGCTTTAGCTATTTAAACAGCAAACAGTGAAGATACTTTAGAATTTTAAATAAATTTGGTGCACAAGAAATTTCAATCCCGGACTCGAGCCCCCAATTCTGTTACGTGCCAGGCGTAACTAGAAGATTAAGGAAACCAACAAGTTGGTTAGCCAGCAACAAGCTTTGTTTAAAATTTAACAAATCTATTTAGAAGTGATTTAACCAGTAATTACATGTGAAACAATCAAAAGCATATATACAATCAAACAAAAATGAATGTACAATACCTTTCAAGATGTTAATTCCCTTAAAGAATGTCTGAATGTCCCTCAGAATTTTTTAACACAAGTCTGTATCAGTTTCTGATCCCAAGAATTAAAGTTTGTTTCAAAATAGCACTATGTCCCAATCCAGAATCGAATATCACAAAGTAATCCAAAAATAAGTTTAAATTCCAGTAAGATAGATTTTGACTTCTTAATAGTAACAGTACCCAAAGATTGTCCTTATGAAAATTTGTAGCCCTTATATAGCACTGAGGAACATTCAGGATTCTTCCAGCAAATTCTATGATATCATATACTAAAAATAACAAGTTGTTTACCAAAATTTAATGTTCTGAAATATTGTAGAGAGGCCATTATCCTTCCAGAAAATTCCACAATATTCTTTTGACATAAAAAAGATTTTTCTAGAAGATTCTACATCTTTGGTTCTTCCAGATTTTTCCGTCAAAGAACAATTTGAAATTTCTAGAAAATTCTGAAGTAAACAACCTGTTTATGTCCAATATCTGGGACACTAAAAGTAAATAATTGCTAAGGACAACAAGTAAACATCATATGTATAACATCATACTTTCCTGGGCATACTCCCTTGGGAAGTTTACCAGTACTGAATGCACATCTTTCAACAAGTAACTGTCATACATAACACCTGAAACTTTGCAGATGCAGACAACAAGTCAATAAAGGTGTGTGAGTATTGAAGGTCAAGGTCATTTCATGATGACTTAAGGATGTTCGCTGCTAACATTGGACATTTTGGAACTTCCGGTTTTTCTTTTGTTAAATATCTCATAAACGGTTGCAGATATTTTCCTAATATTTCATATTTGGATACATATTGATGATATGCATTGAATGAGCCATGAAAAGTGTCAATCTAAGAAACTTCATTTTTTCACCCCATTTTCTGCAACATTTCAGAAAATTTTAGTTGTCAATAAAATTTAGGGGGTAGGGTAGATTGAACTTGAATATTACACATCTTCAAATTAATTGCACTAGTTCGATGTTTATTTAGCTGCAGCATATGTGTACATGGTCTTCTAAGTCAGTCATTGGGTCTTTGGTGTGCTGGTTATAAAATTTTAGGTTGTTTTATGAAATGGGCTTTAAGAAACAAAGCAGACGAAAAAAAGGCTGAAAATGGCGATTTTCAAGTTGTTGGTTCTCTCTTATATGCACACTACCCTGTATATTTCTTTCATTTATTCGAACAATATTACCAAGTTCTATGCTGTGTGAAAATACAAGAAAAAGTTTGAATCAACAAATACGGGTTTGGCACATTTCAAAATATTGCTATTTTCCGACTTTTCAAGTATGGGGGTAGGGTTGGAAAAGGAATCATAAAATTTTGACATCCACTTCAAGTTGCAAATTTTTCTTTGCTTTTGGTCCAAAATAGTCTGCGATACGTAAAAACTATGACACTTGAAAGCGTTCTAAGTATATGTTTGTTCAAGACAGGTATGTTTCAAAGAATTAAAAAATAAATTAATTTTACTAAATCTAAAACATGGTGCTCAGACGTCTCATTCAGAGGCCTGTAGCTTGAAAAAATGCACACTACCCTATATTTATTTTGTTATCAAATGTCTTGTGTTGTATTTTGGAATCAAAAAAGAGGGGTTAGAAAAAAAGTTTGAATACTTTTTCATTGGCAGCGAACATCCTTAATACTCCAAGATCAGGCTTCAGGTGAGCGTTCTCAGGACCAATGGTCCTCTGGTTTGGTGAACTCGTAGCAACTCGTACAGAACTCGCCAAAGTCGGCGGTTGTTGTACACAAGTCTTCTAAACTCGTAGCTTGTTGTACGGAACTCGTAGAAATGTCGTGGGATGTCGTGCGTTCTCAGCATCTTATAAAATATGGTGAATTACCTATGAATTGGCTATGAGTTGCTACTATATTCAAGGCGACTTCTCGCGAGTAGCTACTACATCTGGCGAGTTTACTATGACATTCCTATGAGTATCCACAAGTTTCCACGACTTATATCGTAGGGATGTCGTGTAGAACTTGTAGGACATTATACATTATAACTCGTGCAACAAGTGGCGAGTTATGATTTGCGCTAAGTCGTAGCATGTCGTAGCTTCAACTCGTGTGTGACAACTGGCATGACAAGCGGTGACTTATAACTCGTGCCAACTCAAAGCATGTCATAGCTTCAACTCGTGAGTGTGTGACAGGCCCTTCCTTATAGGGTAAATTCACAGTCATTGTCCATCATCACGAAAACATGTCCACTTTTATATATACTATTGGCATAAGCATAATTTTTATGTGACCTTGATTTACAGTCATAAAATAAAAATTCATATTTGATTTTTATTTTGTATGTGGATCAGTATTTTATGGATAAAATTTCGGTGAATTCGATTCGCTTAATGCAACACGGATGATGAGCGAGAAGCTCGAGTGAACGTACTGTGCACAAGTTGTTAAACATAATTCTCCTTTACCTTTTGGTAATTTACAAGTGTTAAAAACAGTTTTTATGATAAACAGAAGGTTAGAAATGGCGAATTGACGGCATGAGAGATCTAGAGGCAGAGAGATCTAGTCGGGCTATCTGAATATTTCATTTGGCCCTGTGTGCAAGGCACTCACTGTGACTAGGGGAGGTGGCATGGGTGGGGTGCATTCTCTTCTGGCCACATTCTTGATTTAAAAGTAGAGAATGGTACATTAAATTCCCAATAGTAACAGGATGAGATCTTGAACACGTTGTTAGGCCCTAAGCCTTCCTTAACTCCCCTATCGGCCAGAATATGGTACTTCAAATGATAATGCACGGCCACACCATGTAGGCACCATCCAGGAGTACAAAACTAAGCACCACATCGCTTGTCTGCCATGGCCGAGCTAGTCGCCAGACTTGAACCCCATCGAACACTTGTGGGACGAGCTCAGAGGACGAGATCGTAACCAGGAACCAGCTGTGTCCACTATTCGTGAGCTTCACCAAGCACTGCTGGATGAGTGGGGCAGGATACAATGAAAGGCGCATGAAACTAGTGACTTCCATGATCAGCAGGTGCCAAGTTGTTATTCTACAGAGGGGATGATACATGCAAGATTAACCCGAAGTGGTCGTATTTCCTGTGGTTCCATTGGACATTTTCAACATATTCTAAAACTGGATGTTAAAAACAAAATCTTTAGAAAACATCTTCACTGCCTTGATGTTTTCTGAGAAGTTGTGCTCATGGCCACATTCCATTAATGGGGCTAATTTTTGATTTCTGAAAGTTTACAATGGGGCTAGGGAAAAAGGTATGAATGGGGCTATTTTACCTGTATAGTATTAAGTTGTTCACACCTAGTTCAGGGGATTAAATCACAGGTAAATACAGGTAAACTGATGTGATCAACATACTTAACTGTTCTTTTATACTGGATTTTGGTTTTAAAGAGGAAAGATGTTTTAGATATTTTAAACATTTTAGCTATTTTATAATATTGTTTTAATAGGGTTGGACGAAGAACTGTAAAAGGCATTTTGATGCATTTTAAAATGTGCTTAGCATTTTACTATTCTTTAACTGCGAAACTGTATAAAGTTTTAGGATATTTTGATGCATTTTAAAATTTTAAAATCTGTTGCTGATAGTGCTGCTTAGTATATATATGTGCTGATACATTAAATGTGCTTAGTATTTTTTATCTGCAAGAAAATATAGACTTACCTGTAGGATTAGCCCCATTGACATGTGAAAAAAATACAGGTTAATTAGCCCCATTCATATTTTTTAGCTCACCTGAGCCGAAGGCTCACAAGGTGAGCTTATAGTATACAAATGGTCCGGCGTCCGTCGTCCATCCGTAGTCCACAATTTCAAACATCTTCTTCTCTGAAACCGCTTGGCCGATGAAAGCCAAATTTTATGTGGAGCATCCTTGGGTAGGGGGGAACGAAAGTTTGTTCGCGGGATCTTGGTCACATGACCAAGATGGCCGCCACGCACATATATGGTAAAAACCACTCAAAAATCTTCTTCTCCAGAACCGGCCAGCCGATTTCCACCAAACTTGGTATGTAGCATTGGGGACTCCAGCCCATCATAGTTTGCGAAAATGATGACCTTTGGGTGACCTTGACCTATTTTACGGCAAGGTCAATTTTGGAAACAGGCTTTTACACTGGAAAAAGTGAAAACCATGGATTTTTTTATAACTATTGCAGCCTGAGATCTGAAAAGTGGTAGATGCAGAGAACTAATGGATTAGATGAAGGTATGTAATCAATTTAGGTCAAGGTCATCTCTTGACCTTGGCCGGTCTGTGGTCTATACACACTTTTTAAAGATCTTCTCCTCTGAAACCGCTTGGCCGATGAAAGCCAAATTTTATGTGGAGCCTCCATGGATATGTGGAACGAAAGTTTGTTCGTGAAAACCGGGTCACATGACCAAGATGGCCGCCACGCTCATATATGGTAAAAACAACTAAAAAATCTTCTTCTCCAGAACCGGCGGGTCGATTTCCACGAAACTTGGTATGTATCATCATGGACCCCAGCCCGTCATAGTTTGCGAAAATGATGACCCTGGGATGACCTTGACCTATTTTACGTCAAGGTAAATTTTGGAAACATAGGTTACATGGGAAAATTTCAAACATCTTCTCTGAAACTGCATATGAAAAAAAATGTCCCCATACGGTTATCTGTCATTAGCCTGGGAACTATGTGCATGTTTTATGACCATAATACTCAGAACATGTCTGAAACCTTTTTGCCAAAGCCAAACTTCATATAAGGCATCCTTAAGAAGTGGGAATTAAAGCAGATATTAATACACCTTGTCACATGACAAAGCTGGCTACCATGCCCATATATGGTTAAAACCTTGCTTCAGCTACTATTGTCGCTGATGATGATATTTATCTTATTATACACCCCCCTTCCCCCCCCCCCCCCCTGCAAAATGAAGTTTCAAGGGCGGTATACTGTTTTCACGTCCATTTATTCTGGTCTTTGCTTTCCATCCGTCAATAACACTTTGTTTCCTTAATATCTTGAAAAAATACTTGGCCGGAATTTCATGAAACCTGTCAGACACATACAAAATTGATGGAGCAAACAACTAGAACCTTCTCAGGTGAGCTACAGGACCCTTGGTCCTCTTGTTTTGTAGCCCCATCGTATCTTTTTTTTAGCCCCATAGTCTTGCCAATCAGCCCCATTGTGTAGCGCCCATGCTCACCTTTGGCCTCTGTCATTTGTCATTTTTCTTTTTTTTTTTTCTTTTCTTTTTTTTTTTTTTTTTTTTTTTTACAAATTTAAGGGTAATTTTTTACGTAGAGTTACAGCCCTTTTCGAACTCATACATTGATTATATTTTCTTTATTAGATGGCTGGCATATTGTTTTTGTCAAAATCTATTACGAATTTTTTTCAAATGTTTTTATTAGCGTTCCAAATCCCAATTGGAGTACACAAAATGATGACACAACTTTATGCCAATAATATAGAAAAACTGGGGCATGCATGGGTATACCTATTTTTGTTCTAAAACATAGATTGTGGGTATTTGATAGAACTGCGAGGCGTGGCGTGGCAAGGAGAGGCATTTCTTACATGTCCACAATCAATGTTTTGAGCAAAAATAAGAAAAATATCAAAATATTTCTGATAAAATTTTTAATTTCAAATCTCTGTATATTGCATGAGCATTTAGTTTTCATAATGTTATTGCTATTGATTATGATATGACATCCATATCCATTTACAATTGTACAATTGTTTTCATGGTAGACTCACACCACAGATTTACTCTTACCAATGGGCTGCGACGTGAGAAAACCGGTCTATGGGGTTTTCGACCAGGTCTGACGCAAACTAGCTTGTGCACCTACAGAAGATGGCTAGAAGCTTGAAATTTTGGATGTTGGAAGAAGGGGAATTGCACTATCCGTGTAGCAAAAACAAAGGTGCTGATGAGCTGTGCAGTTGCTGCTGCTAGTCTGCAGCTTTGTTTTCGCATAGGCCAAAATCCGGTTTTCTCATGACACGGCTCAAATATGAATGATATTAAATTTATTTGACCATCAACATAACACTACATGCCATTCATATTCATAATAGTAAATCTGTGATGCGAGTCAATATGAAAAAATACAATAAAAATAAATCCGTTTATATACGTAGGTCATTCAAAAAGAAATGCAATATGTAGCGTATTTTTCTGTATTTCTTTCTGATAGAAGTAATGATTTTATTTTCTGAAAACATAGAAAATTCAATCTGCATTCAGGAAAATACACATCAACTAAATCGGACCATATACTTCATGTTGCTTAGCAACCATAGAATGGCAGCGAAGGTGTCATTGCCTCAAAAAACACTTTTCAAAAATCAAATTAAATGAGCATAAAGCTTTGGTATTTCTTTGATTGTGTTTTTGAAATAGCTACATGTATCTATTTACCTGTTTGTGTGATGTCAGCAACTGCAATGTTCATACAGCCCCACGTGTGTCAACTGTTGCCTAGCAACACCAGAACCTATGCAATTTCGGTTTTATGCATTTTCACTAGATTGTGGTTGCTAGGCAAATGAAGATGTTACCTGAGAATTGCATTTTATAGCAAGTAGTTTACAAAGCGTCACTGACAGAAACAGTAGGTATATAAATGTTCGATTAAACATACAAGATGTCAATCTATAGCAGAAATTGTATCTCTATCCCCATTTTCCTCCCATCGATCGAGAAATTTTAGTCAATTTTTCTACTTTAATTGGGTTTCATTTAAAATTTATCAATCAGATTACATTATCTTGAATACTAAACACAACGGTTTCAAGTTCGGTGTGAGAAAATAAAGTGAATATGTTCAATTTGGTTTTCCTGTCCCCATGGCAACCGTTTTAAGAGTCGTGGCCAAGTGCCATTCATATTCATAATAGTAAATCTGTGATGTGAGTCTAATATGAAAAAATAAAATAAAAATAAATCTGTTTATATACGTAGGTCATTCTGTTGCTAGGCAACAAGAAGCCGAGCATGTGACTAGGTGTTGAACTGTCTTGCAGAGGGCAAATTGAATTTATGTTTCAAGAAAACTAAATCTAACTTTCATAACGTGTTCAAACTAAAAATTATAGTCAATATTGCATTACTTATTGAATGACCCTCGTAGAATATCAAGTTCAAACTGAGCTTGCCACTTGACAAAACCGACAACATGCATATGCGAACACAAAGGTGCAGATCAGCTCTGCAGTAACTACACAGTTGATCAGCACCTTTGTTTTCGCTACTCACATAGTGTGATTACTACTTAAACCCAGTATTTCAAGCTTCAAACCTTATTCTGTGGCTGTACAGGCCGGTTTGTGTCGGACATGATTGGAACCTCAACTCTTGTTGTTTTTTCGTGCAAAGGCTCAAATATACATATGATTGAGCATTAAAATGATCACTTTTGTCTTCTAGACTGGTTTTTATTTCATATGAGGGTGGGTCAGAAAGTTCTGTCATAGGTGTTATAACTTTGTTAATAGTTGTTGTATTCTACCTTGATTGAAAGGGCTACATTTCTCCTTTATATTTTTTTTTTTATTTTGAATTATATCGAACGTTTAAAGGTTGCTATAATGATGCCAAAATAATGCACGATAGAAATAAATACTTCAAAATAGATGTCTTGAAAGACACCTGGGGTAAAACCACTGGCACGTTTTCTTGAATTTGTGAATATATTGTGTGCGTTTCATGCGTTATAATTTTATAACTGCTGATAAAATTTTCTCCAACTTTACATTGATAAATAATTGTATATTTAGAAAAGCAATGTGACAAAAATTACCGTTATTGGTTCTATGCTGACTTCATAATAAAGCGATCTATATGACGTCATTAAAATACGTACCCCTATAACATTTCTGGCACGGCTGAACCATTATATTTGCATGCTTTTCTAGAAGTTTACTATAGAGCCCACTAGGATGAAACAATAAAATGGTTAAATGCATTTTAAGCTCCCTGGTCTATGTGTAGATGTCAATAATGCCTTTATTTAAACTATAATTTTAATGTATGTACAACAAGCCAATTTCAATATTTCATTTTGCAATAACTCAATTAAATTCAGTTGAATGATTTTGATTTTTGCAGGATATATATTCATCTATGTTTGAAACATATATTGCATGGATTATTATGTCCCCCCTCCGAAGGGGTGGGGGACATATTTTTTTTGGTGTGGATCCCGTCGGCGTCGGCGGCGTAGCTTTTTGTCTGCACGATATCTCCTGAACCACTGGATGGATTTAGACCAAACTGGCACAGAAACATCATTGGGACAGCTGAATGGAGTGATTAGATTTCGGTGACCTTGACCTAATTTTCAAGGTCACAAAGGTCAATATCCAGGTGTCTCCATTCGTTTCCGCTCTCTAACTCGAGTAGTTTTTGACCGATTTTCTTCAAACTTTGCATAGTTGATACCTGCAAGGAGTGGTTTGGGATTGTAGATGGGTAAATTTCATCAAACGTCCTTAGAGTTATGGCCCTTGATTGAGGTTCAAAATTGCATTTTTTTCGTTTCCGCTCTCTAACTTGAGTAGTTTTTGACCGATTATTTCAAACTTTGCATATGAGTTGATACCGACAAGGAGTGGTTTGGGATTGTAGATGGGTAAATTTCGTGAAACGACCTTACAGTTATGGCCCTTTATTTATGTTCAAAATTGCATTTTTGTAAAAATTTAGGGTTGGGGCCGAGGTGGTCCATTACTTTTTACAACTTTCAGGCTTTCAGATCATTCTATTAATAATAATGTAAGTACAGTTTTATTGTTTTAATTTAAAATGTCTGTTGGTATATATTTTTCAGGGTTATATGTAAAAAATTACAAAATTAAAAGTGGGTTGGGGCAGAGAGGGGGGACATATGTTTTCCTCTGAAAACTCCTTCTACTATTTTTTCAATGTTGTTTTTCTTTAAATAATATTCACAAATTCAAGAAACGAGCCAGTGATTTTACCCCAGAAGTCTTTCAATGTGTTTATTTCGAAGTATTTATTTCTTTCGTGCATTATTTCAGCATTATTATAAAGGAGAAATGTAGCTCTTTCAATCAAGGTATAATACAGCAACCTATCATGTCTATTAACAAAGTTATAACACCTATGACAGAACTTTCTGACCCACCCTCGTACAAGAAAACATTTACTGTAAATATTGCCGAACTGTCATCCTCATCATCATTATCATCATCATCATCATCTTAGTAATTGGCATCATATATATATAGTTGTGTGTTTGTAGCTGATATTGTGGTTACAAGAATTTCGCTCCATATATATATAATTGTATAAAATTTAATCTATTCATGAATTTAAAGTTTCAAACGCGACTCCATATGAATCAAAGCATCTTTCTTGTCACTTAATTTATCAATGTATTTACAAAGCCTTTTATTAGCTCACCTGAGCCGAAGGCTCACAGGTGAGCTTGTAGTATACCCATGCTCCGGCGTCCGTCCGTCCGTCCGTCGTCCCTCCGTCGTCCGTCCGTCGTCCGTCGTTCACAATTTCAAAGATCTTCTCCTCTGAAACCGCTTGGCCAATCAAAGCCAAACTTCATGTGGACCATCCTTAGGAAGGGGGAACGAAAGTTTATATAAATGGTCCAGGTCACATGACCAAGATGGCCGCCATGGCTATAAATAGCAAAAACCTTTAAAAATCTCCTTCTCCAGAACCAGTGGGCCGATTTCCACGAAACTTGTTATGTAGCATCGGGGACGCAGGCCCATCATAGTTTATATAAATCATGACCCTAGGATGACCTTGACCTATTTTACGGCAAGGTCAACTTAGGTCGCTAATGCATTTGAATAGGAAAAAATGGTAAAATGCTATTTAATGGGTAAAACTTACTGGGAATAGGCAAATGGACAGAAGATTAATGTTAATGGAAAATTTTAGCCCCTCGGGGGTTGTCTGCCCCTGCCCCGGGGCTATATACATGTATATGACCATAATATTCAAACATCTTCTTCTCTGAAACCGCTAGGCCAATCAAAGCCAAACTTCATGTGGAGCATCCTTGGGAAGGGGGAATGAAAGTTAATATAAATGGTCAAGGTCACATGACCAAGATGGCCGCCATGGCTATAAATAGCAAAAACGTTTAAAAATCTTCTTCTTCAGAACCAGAAGGCCTATGATTTTGAAACTTGGTATGAAGCATCTGGGAATGGAGCTCTACAAAGTTTATATAAATCATGACCCTGGGATGACCTTGACCTTTTTTACGGCGAGGTCAACTTGGGTCTTCCATGCATTGGAATGGGAAAAAATAGGAAAATGTAATTAAATGGCAGAAAACTTGCTAGAAATGAGCAAATGGACTGAAGATTTATGTTTAAGAAAATATTTTTGGCCCAGGGGTTTGTCAGCCCCTGCCCCGGGGCTATATACATGTATGTGACCATAATATTGAAACATCTTCTTCTCTGAAACCGCTAGGCTGATCAAAGCCAAACTTTTTGTGGAGCATCCTTAGGAAAAGGGAATGAAATTTTATATAAATGGTCAAGGTCACATGACCAAGATGGCCGCCATGGCTATAAATAGCAAAAACGTTTAAAAATATTCTTCTTTAGAACCAGAAGGCCTATGATTTTGAAACTTGGTATGAAGCATCTGGGAATGGAGCTCTACAAAGTTTGTATAAATCATGACCCTGGGATGACCTTGACCTATTTTACAGCAAGGTCTACTTAGGTCGCCCATGCATTTGAATGGGAAAAAATAGAAAAATGTCATGTAATGGCAGAAAACTTGCTAGGAATAAGCAAATGGACAGAAGATTTATGTTTATGAAAAAATTATATGCCAGGGGTTGTCTGCCCCTGCCCCGGAGCTATATACATGTAGATGACCATAATATTCAAACAGCTTTTTCTCAGAAACTGCTTAGTCAGTCAAAGCCAAACTTTATGTGGAGCATCCTTAGGAAGAGGAAATGAAAGTTTATATAAATGGTCAAGGTCACATGACCAAGATGGTCGCCATGGGTATAAATAGCAAACATTTTTAAAAATCTTCTTCTTCAGAACCAGAAGGCCTATGATTTTGAAACTTGGCATGAAGGAGGGTCTGGATGGGGTATAATGATTAATGAATAATGGCCTAAAATTTTTAATGAGAGTGAATAAAGAGCAAAAAATTTAATGATTAGTGAATAATGAGGTCCTAAAGAATAATGAATAAATGTAAATTTTTAATGAAGAGCAGAGTAATATAATGAATAGTGAATAATAACATTTTAAAGAATAATGAATATGCTAAAATTTGGCTATGGAATTGTCTTAGATGGCCTCCCTGACATTCCATAATTTCAATTTTTTTCTGGGGTCTGGACGCCCCCAGATCTGATTTTGTTCAAATGTTGTATTCAAATATTTCAGAAATCCTTGAATGTTTGGAAAGACATATGTCTGGAAGCCAAGCATGTAGGGACTCACCTCATGGACCAATTGAAAAAGAAATGTGTCATTTGAAGGCAGAGAAAGATAAATTAAATCATTCTGGATGTTTACTGAGCCAGATACTATTTCACTGTTTTGTTTGCTTTAATATGTATTTTCTTTTTACTCTATTATCCCACTTTGTCCTTATTATGTATGTACCAGTCTTATAATGATAATCTTTTCTGTGGATGGACATCATCTTGCTTTTTATAGGACAGAACATAATTATACAGAAACAAGGCAGCACTATAAACGTTAATGCAAATCTATTTGGCAATTTAAATGGTGCTACATTTTTTTTCCTCGCTCGCTTCGCTCACTCGGTATTTAAGACATTAATAAATAATAAAATGTATTGTACAATCAGGTGCAAGCGCAAATCCATACATCACATAGTTTACTAAATAAAAACAACAGCATCTTATAACTTTTAGTCCGAAGTTACATTTTTTCTTAAATAACCTTTGGTATTCATAATTGAAGAGAAAGATTCAGGGGAAAACTTAGGGCGCATCCAGTATTTAAGGTGGAGGGGATTATACTCCAAACAGATTTAAAAGGGGATTTGCTAAAATAAATCGGTATACTATTTCGGAAAGTTTATATGAGGCTTTGTGGTCTAGCAGTGTATATCATGCTTCTCTCAAGATGTTATTATCAAGGTTGCACTCAGTGTATATTATGCTTCTCTCAAGATGTAAATATCAAGGTTGTACTCAGCAGTCTACAATTTAATATCATAAAACTAGTCCTTGTGGCTTGAGATAGGGGATGCCTTAGGTGAGGAACGAATATTAGCTGGGTGAAAAAGGCGTGACTAGTTATTATCATATTTTAATGAATAAATGAGCTAATTTTAATGAATAAGCCGAAATTTTAATGACAGTGAATAATTGGCTAAATTTTTGGTGATTAGTGAATACCAGGACCCCCCATCCAGACCCTCATGAAGCATTAAGGAACGGAGGTCTACAAAATTTATATAAATCATGACACTGGGATGACCTTGACCTATTTCACGGCAAGGTCAACTTAGATCGCCCATGCATTTGAATGGAGAAAATTGTTAAAATGTCATTTGAAGGACAAAACTTGCAGTTAATTGGCAAATGGACTGAATTTTTATGATTTGAAAAAGACATCGACTCCAGGAGTTATTCTGACCCTGCCCTAGGGTTATATACATGCATTGTACCATTCTAGTCTAACAAGTTTATTGGTACATGTATATATCTCAGGTCTCAGGTGAGCGTTTACAGGACCATTGGTCCTCTGGTCTAGGTATGTCAAGCAATTACAAAATGTGGTTAGTGCCCTTTGTGACCAGGTAAAATAGTTACAAAACCTTGTAAGTGACACAGCATCCAGGAAACTAAAGATATCCCAATAGCATGTATAGCACCTATTTAATAAACTTGAAAATATGGTTAAATTTCAAATTTCGCAGGGCTAGACCAGAAAGTAAATATTTTAGAAATTTTTTTGTTTCTCCTTCAAACTTACCTGTAGTTGGTTAACATATTTGACATTTAAGTTTGGTTGCCCAGTGGTTTCAAACTTACCTGTAGTTGGTTGACATGTGACATATTTGACATTTAAATTTGGTAAGTTTGGGGCCCAATGGTTTAAAACTTACTGTGGCATGTGACATATTTGACATTTTAAAGTTGACATGTGACATATTTGACATTTTTAAGTTTGCTAAGATTGGTTGCCCGGTGGTTTCAAACATACCTGTGGTTGGTTGACATGTCACATATTTGACATTTAAGTTTGGTAAGTTTGGTTGCCCAGTGGTTTCAAATTTACCTGTGGTTGGTTGATATGTGACATATTTGACATATTTAAGTTTGGCAAGTTTGGCTGCCCAGTGGTTTCAAACTTATCTTTGGTTGGTTGACATGTCACATATTTGACATATTTAAGTTTGCTAAGTTTGGTTGCCCGGTGGTTTCAAACTTACCTGTGGTTGGTTGACATGTGACATATTTGACATTTAAGTTTGGTTGCCCAGTGAGTTCAAACTTACCTGTGGTTGGTTGACAATGACTTATTCGACATGTTTAAGTTTGCTAAGTTTGGTAATGCCAAGTGGTTTCGAACTTACCTGTGGTTGGTTGACATGTCACATATTTGACATGTTTAAGTTTGCCAAGTTTGGCTGCCCAGTGGTTTCAAACTTATCTGTTGTGACATATTTGACATGTTTAAGTTTGCTAAGTTTGGCTGCCCAGTGGTTTCAGACTTACTTGTGGTTGGTTGACATGCGACATATTTAACATATTTAAGATTGCTAAGTTTGGCTGCTCAGTGGTTTAAAACTTACCTGTGGTTCCTTAACATGCAACATATTTGACATTTAAGTTTGGTAAGTTTGGTTGTCCAGTGGTTTCAAATATACCTGTAGTTGGTTGACATGTGACATATTTGATATGTTTAAGTTTGCTATGTTTGGTTGTCCAGTGGTTTCGAACTTACCTTTGGTTGGTTGACATTTCGCATATTTGACATGTTTAAGTTTGGTTATGCCCAGGGTTTCAAACTTACCTGTGGTTGGTTTACATGTCACGTGGTTGGTTTACATGTCACATATTTGACGTATTTAAGTGTGCTAAGTTTGGTAATACCCAGTGGTTTCAAACTTACCTGTGGTTGGTTGACATGTCAAATATTTGACATGTTTTAAGTTTGGCAGGTTTGGTAATGCCCAGTTGTTTCAAATTTACCTGTGATTGGTTTTGTTCTTGAATAAGATATTCAATCCCCATAGCTACAACCCAATACCAGGCCTCGAGGTTATAAAACTGTTTTCATGCTCAACTCAGCTGAAAAAAAAATTTATCTTGCTCATAAATGTTAAAACCCAACAATTGTTGGCATTTTAACATTTAGTAGCATGATAAATTACAGACTGGTATTCTAAACCTTACATTTCAACATATTTTGGCTATTTTGGTATTTATGAGCGCTTTAAATTTCATGCTCAGCTGAGTTGAGCATGAAAAAGGGTTTATAACCTCAGGACCAGGAAAACGTTTCAGTGAAATACAATTTTTCTTATTTTTTGCTCAAAAACAGATTGTAAGCACTAATCACACAGTGTACCCACAACCAATGTGTGAGCAAAAAAATATGGAAAACATCTTTAAAAAACCATTGGCGCCAAATATCCAGGAAGAGTTGGCCCGGCCTGACATCACTGAAATTTTGTTAACTGGGTCCGGGGATCTTAAACCTTTACCAAATCAATCAATCAAAACTTTTAGCTAAAGTAAAAAAAAAATGATAAAATTAAGTCCTCAGTATCAGTGGAGGAAAAGTTGTACAAAATTTTTGGCCCTTTTTGTTTTACTCGAAAGCTCCCTCTGGGAAACTGTATTTTTCCATTGTATAGTTCTGATAGACTTATCCACTTAACAAACGGTACAATTATGTCCCCCCATCCGAAGGTGGGGGACATATTGTTTTTGGTGCGGATCCCGTCTGCTTCTGCGTCCGCGTCCGCGTAGCTTCTTTCTGACGCGATATCTTTTGAACCAGTGGATGACCTTGACCTAATTTTCAAGGTCACGAGTCCATAAAAACTGTTGAAATTAGTCTTTCCAGCGCAATATTTTGTAAACCAATTGATGGATTTTGACCAAACTTGCACAGAAGCATTGTTGGGAGGAGGCTCAGAGTTGATTAGATTTTGGTGACCTTGACCTAATTTTCAAGGTCACGAGTCCATAAAAAATGTTGAAATTAGTCTTTCCAACGCAATATCTTGTAAACCAATTGATGGATTTTGACCAAACTTGCACGGAAGCATTGTTGCGAGAAGGCTCAGAGTTGATTAGATTTTGGTGACCTTGACCTAATTTTTAAGGTTGTGAGTTCATAAAAACTGTTGAAATTAGTATTTCCAAAGCAATATCTTGTAAACCGATTGATGGATTTTGACCAAGCTTGCACAGAAGCATTGTTGGGAGGAGGCTCAGAGTTGATAAGATTTTGGTGACCTTGACCTAATTTCCAAGGTCACTAGTTCATAACTGTTGAAATGAGTCTTTCGGACGCGATAACTTGTAAACCAATTGATGGATTTTAACCAAACTTGCACAGAAGCATTGTTGTGAGGAGGTTCAGAGTTTATAAGAATTTGGTGATTGTCACCTAATTTTAGACAGGGTCAAAATCAAGTTTAAACTACCACACCATACAGAACAAGATGGGCATGGTGTCTTCCATAGAAAAACTTCATATCACAATGTAACTACACTTCAATTACTAAACGGTTGGGGGGACATAGTTTTCCTCAGAAAACACTGTTTTAATTTGTATTGTGTGTCATTTATATGAATTCTATTTGAACCTCAACGTGACAAAATGTACCTTCGGACATTCTGCCATTACTAGTAGAAAGCAGCAAAAAAGCGGAAAAAATATGGGCCAAGATCTGATAAAAGGGGTCTTATGGCAGGAAAATCAAAAATTAAGATATTAATTACATATGAAAGACCAAGTTTTTGTGAGTATTTCCTGAAAATTTGAAGATATTATTCTTACAAATATCAAAGATATGAACGTTGAAAGGTGTGCAGTTGATGCAATCAAAACATGACGTCATAAAACTTTTGTGACGTTTGGACGTTGATGACGTTAACGTTTTTAAATCACCGTTATTAAAATGAAGGTAGGACTAAAATTCTCGAAATTCTGTGTTTCTTGAAGTTTAACATCTATATTGTTAAACAGACTATGCAATAGGCACGAATTCAAAAACTGTTTGATAAAACATGCAATACAAATGGCGTACCTGGTTTTAAAAATGAAGGTAGACCTTTGGCGCAATGGTTGCCATGGCAACATACATGATACAAATAACATTTGACCATAAGAAAAGTATGTGTCTTGGACTGTGTTACAATATTAAAGCTGTATGAAATAAATATCAGAACATGCCAAATATTTCAAATTTAGATGGTTTTTAAATTTTATTAGGATAAAATGTACTTGAATGCCCGAAGACACCTTTTACCAGATCCACGCTCATATGTAATATGCGTTATAGAAATAACACTGTATTTGTAATCTTTGAACACTGGGCTACCAAATGAAAGAAATTCAAAACATGTTTAATTTCAATATTTTGAGTTTTCTGCCCTTGTTTTAGCCCACAATGCACGTAATTTTCCTATATGTATCGTTAAACGGTAACCATAGCAACCGTATCATCATAAAATAGACAAAATAATTACAACAGATTGCCTGCAAGGATGGTATGGCTTCTATCTTAGCAATAGGTTCTGACCAGTGCTTAAACAGTTTTAAGCAAATGCATCGAGTTTTGTAAGCTCTACTAACATACAGAAATGCATTACTCAACTTTGACGTCATTTTTTTAGGACAATGACGTCTGTAGGGTTCATATAGTAAATTGGTCATAACTCACAAAATAAATGAAATAATCTGGTCAAATAAAGAGTAACAGACTCTAGAAACATCATACATTCAGCATTGTTTTGTTTTCCTAATACTAAAAAAATTGCCAGAAGGTACATTTTCTCACGTTTTGGCCCATTTTATAGTCCTTTGAAGATTTGTGTATTTTGTATGTAAATGCTGTTAGTAAAAATGGCAAAACTCCATTGCTTCAAGTAAAATTTAATTATAGAAGATAGCATTATGTATAGTTATTTCAGTGCCTCTATGACCATGTCAGCCACATCATGAGAGAACCAACAATATGGTTTCTGAACAGGTCAGGCATGAACCGAGCTGTACAAACTCAGAAGACGGCTAAAGGTGGGAAATTTGGGATTTAGAAAGTAGAGGAACTGTACTATCTGTGTAGCAAAAACAAAGGCGCTGATTTTGCTGATCTGCCCCTTTGTTTTTGCATATGCAAAATGTTGCTTTTCTTATGACACGGCGCATGCCTCAATTTAACATGGTTTACGCAAATATCTGCTCTCTTAACTCTAACAGGATGATTTAAAATAAGTTTGATTGAATGTGATTGTAAATAAAGGTTGATACACAATTGGTATAAAAAAAAAAAGAAAAAAAATACAGATAAAATGATGTTACGGCAACTTTTGAGAAAACTTTAATAGACACGTTTTCCAGAAGATGTTCCACATTTACTGCAAATGCACAAATTTATAAACATCCCACATGCATAAGATTTACCATGTATTAAGTAAGGAACCTCATTATAACACACTCTCGGGGTTAAAATCCATTAGGCTGCTGGCCAGTAGAGCAAACCCTCCCCACCCAGGGGAATTTTCTGCACTATGATTTTCTGAAAGTATATTGAAAAAGCTATCAAATCCTGTTTTCTGCCCTCTGAAAGTGGAAGCGTTTGCGTTTTACGCTATGTTTTATTATATGACCTGATACCATCTTTTGTATAGAAATAATGGGGGTAGACATAGAAAATCGAGCATACCTCAGCTGTTACTGCTCCTAGGCCATTGAACTTGGTCTTATTTTAAAGCTTAGACATCGCCCTTTCATTCTATGATAAGAAATGCAAAATATCTACTTTGCATATTCATGAAAATTAATGAAAACATGAAAATGGTAGAAAATCATTTAAAACCCATAAATTAACTTATTTCAGGCCTAAACTATTGTTGTGACACATTTTTATTGCACCAATTAGACAAATTTCATAAATTAGTTGTTGTCATTAGCCTTTGTGAAATTTATCTCATTTGCATATTCATGAATACCAATTAAAAAGTAAAAAGTCCTGGGAAAATAGGGTGTAAACATAAAGAATCTTATGTACCTGGGCTGTTGATAAACATGGAACACTAATGTGGTATTAGATGAATATTGTGGTTATGGTCTGTCACCTTAATACATATAAAACTTGTATAAGGATATAAGGCTCATATATTTTTTCATGAATATTAATGAAAACTAGAAATTGCAGAGAAAAAATGAAAAATATACTAGTTTACCTACAGAATGACATGTATCTGATTATTTCTGTTATTTACATAGTTTTTGTGTATAGAATATGATCCTAGCAATCATTTGATACCAATTTCAGTTCACTAGAGCTTTTTGTTACTGAGATATTGTCAATTTTATTGATATATCTCCTTCATTTGTCTATGTTTTTTCTCTTATATCTTAAGTTTTCTTAAATTTTGGCTACAAGATAGTCAGCTTGTTCCTATATCTTATTTCATGGCTACAAATTGTTGTCATATAAATCATTTGACACCAATTTCAGCTCCCTAGGACTTTTTATTGCTGAGATATAAACATTTCCTTTGGCATACCCCCTCTATTTTTCAGTGGTTTTTTTAAATAATATTTAAAGTTCTTGTTAATATTCGAACAAGCAAGTCAAATTATTCATTTATCATATCATATAGTTTTAAAACATTATCATAGCAATCATTTGATACCAATTTCAGCTCTCTGGAGCATTTGGTTGCTGAGTTATTAACCTTTTTGTTGGTATACCAGCTCACTTTTTCTGTGATTTTTCCCTAATATTTAAAGTTCTTATCAATATTCGAAAAACAAGAAAGTCAGAATGTTTGTGTGTCTTACCACATTGTTATAGAACATTATCCTATCAATTGTTTGATACCAATTTCAGCTGTCTAGAGCTTTTGGTCACTGAGATATTAGCAATTTTATTGGTATACACCCTTCATTTGCCAGTGATTTTTCCCTAACATTTTATTTTTTCTGAAATATTTTAGCATCAAGAAAGTCAGCTTGTTTACATATCTTATTAAATAGTTATATAATATTGTCAAAGCAATCATTTGATACCAATTTCAGCTTTCTATGACATTTGGTTGCTGAGATATAAACATTTTTATTGGTATACTCCCTCTATTTTTCTGAGATTTTATCTAATATTTAAAGTTCTAATCAATATTCGAAAAACAAAAAAAAAAAAAAAATAATTATTTATATGTTTTATCACATGATTATAGAACATGAAAATACCAATCATTTGATACCAATTTCAGCCCTCTATACTATTGGCCACTGAGATATTAACAATTTTATTTGTATACCCCCTTCCTTCAGCAGTTATTTTTTCTCCTATATCTTATGTTTTCTTAAAGAGTTTAGCAAGAAGAAATTCAGCTTGTTTCTAAATCTTATGACCTTGTTATAGAATATTGTCATAGCAATCATTTGACACAAATTTATTCTCTCTACAGCTTTTGGTCACTGAGATATTAGCAATTTTAGTGGTACACCCCCTTTGTTTACCAGTCATTTTCTCTTGTATCTTAAGTTTTCTTAAATAATTGAGCAACAAGAAAGTCAGCTTGTTTATATAGCTTATTATAAGGTAATAGAATAGTGTCAAAGCAATAATTTGACACCAATTTCTGCTCTCTATGGCTTTTGGTTGCGGAGATATAAACGTATACTCCCTGCCATTTTCTGTGATTTTTCTTTAATACTTAAAGATTAATAATATTAGAACAACACGAAAGTCTGATTATATATGTATATTATTTCAGGGTTTTAAAATGTTATCATAGCAATCATTTGTTACCAATTTCAGCTCTGTATGGCTTTTGGTTGCTGAGCTATAAACGTAGTGTAAAAGTCTGAGACTTGTGCATGAACACACACACATACACACTTGTTATTTGATGTATTTATATGATTATCAGGGTGGGGTAGGATGTGACCTAAGATGTAAATGTACTCACAATTGTTTTGTCTTTCAAGATCATCAATATTTAGGCTTTGTCATGTCATGTCAGTTATGCAGCATTAATTGTAAATGTTGTTCCTCATTGTAGGAGTTGTTTCTGATATTCCATAAAGCTTTTAAGTGTTTATTTTATCCATAATTCATGGTAATTATCCATTTTGTACATCTCCAAATATTAAGCTTTGCTGACATCTCATTTGTGATGTCATCATTTTATGACGTCATTTCAAGTTTTCGCTTTTCATAATTTGATTTCTAAACCTGTGAGATTGCTAAGTCAAGAATTGAATAGGATGTAAGTTAATGAAATTATAAGTTTATTGTTTACTTTAATATTTACTTACCCCACCCACCCTGTATTGTACATGACGTTTCCAGCGCGTGCACTCTAACACTATTCCATGTTAAATCTAACAATGTTTTCTGTTAGATTTAACATCGTTTCCTGTTAGATTTAACAATGTTAGATGCAGGGAATTTTGATATAAATAGGAGACGCGCTGTCATTCGAGGTCTTCTGTCGATTAGAAAATAGATTTGAATACACGTTGTGTACTGCCTGTCGATAATTTTGAGGTAGTTGGCTTATTTTGAAATACGCGCGCCGTGAAAGTTGATTTTATTAGTAAAGAGAGTTACTATAAATAGATTTACTGTTACGCGTTGTGTATTGAAAATTGAGGCGCGCTACGGGATAATTTTATCGAAAGTACATTGAAATTTTAGCGATCGGAGACCTCGAAGGACAGCAAGGATTCATTTAATTCACATAAATTGCTGTTTCTTCAAATTAAAGTTCAATGAAATTTAACTAAATTGTCAATTGTTGATCAAGAGCCGTGTTTATCGTCATTGGGTGTCATCCTGACTAAATAGTATTTGCAGCATCGGACCACTCGGTTGTAACAGTATCTGTAGGTATACCCCCTCCATTGTTCTGTGATTTTCTTGGAAGTTCTCATCAATATATGAACAGCAAGAAAGTTGGATTCTTTCTATAACTTATCAAATGATTATAGAACATTATCATAACAATCATTATCAAAGTTTGATACACATTTCATCTCTTAGAGTTTTTGGTTTCTGAGATATCATCAATTTTTGCTGGTATACCCCCTTTCTTTATCTGTTACTTTTCTAATATCTGAACTTCTTTCTGATAATTGAGCATGGAGATAACCAGCTTGTTTATATATCTTATTACATGGTTATAGAACATTGCCAAAGCAATAATATGATACCTATTTCAGCTCTTTAGGTCTATCAGTAGCCAAGATACATGTGGTACCACATTAGGTGTACCACATTAATTTATCTGCTTATTAGGGGTGGGGATGAACACTCTATGATTTTACATGAAGCAAGTGAGCATCAAAGTTATCCTCTTACCAAACTGGCACCCATGAGAATTTGTTACAAGAGTGCAAGGTACATCCTATAATACATTCAAACCCTTCAAATGGCAATAGAGTTTATCTTGATTTTCTTCATTTTCATTAATAATAATGAAAATGCAAATGAGTGAATTTTTATTTAGGTCCATGGCGTCAACAATTTTGTCTAATAGTATTATTGGTACAATAACAATGAGCCACAATGATAGTTTAGACCTGAAATTAGTTTTATGGTGATAACTGATTTTTTATTGTTTCTTTTTTTCATTTTAATGTTTTAATGAAAATTCATGAATATGTAAATTAGATATTTTCCATAACTTATCGTATGCTGAAAGGGCTATGTCTAAGCATTAAAATGAGATCAAGTTCAATTGATAAGAAACGACTGAGATATCTTCAATTTTCTATGTGTACCCCCATTATTAAAACGCAAAAATTGAATATTTAGGTAATAAAATGAAACATGGCGTAAAAAGCAAATGCTTCCACTTGCAGATGGCAGGAAACAGGGTTTGATAGCTTTTTAAATGTACTTTTAGGAAATCGTAGTGTAGAAAATTCCCCCTGTGGGGGGGGGGGGGGGTATTGGTAGCTAGTAGACTACATGTATATGGTCATCTAAACATCTCTGAAACCAATTGGCCGATCAAAACCAAATTTCATTTACTATACCTCATTAATATTCATTGGCTGAGTATGGATTTTGATTGGTCCAGAGCAGGTCATGCGGAAGGTGCTATTCTGTCATGTCGCCTAAATATCTGCCTAAAAAAAGTGCAGCTGCACTTGCAGTCACATGCGATTGTTTACACCATGCAAGTGGAGGATGCTATTCTGTCATGTCGCATGATCATATTACCCTCTGATGTCATACCCACCTAAATGTACAGATGCACTTGTGTCGCTAATATGTTTCAAAAGTGGTTTGATATAATAAAACAATTGTTGTCTTTCAGTGAGGGTGACATGACGATTTGTTCACCCTCGACAGGTTAAATATATTGTCTGCCTTGGGTGAACAAATCATCATGTCATCCTCACTGTATATTATATACCTCACTAATATTCTTTGGCTGAGTGTGAATTTTGATTGGTACAGGTCATGCGGAGGGTGCTATTCTGTCAAACGCATGATCATATTACCCTAAATATCTGCCTAAAAAAAAGTGAGCTGCACTTGCAGTCACATGTATTTGTTTACAGTGCACGTGGTGGGTGTTATTCTGTCATAATCGTATTACCCTCTGACATCATATCCACCTAAATGTGCTGATGCACTTATGTAGTCACATGGTTTTGCCATGCCGCATTTTGCTAATATGTTTCAAAAGTGGTTCAGTGTAATAAAACAATTGTTTCCTTTTGAGTGAGGCTGACATGATGATTTGTTCATCCTCGACAGGTTATATTGTCTGCCTCTGGTAAACAAATTGTCATGTCACCCTCACTCAAGGACAACAATTGTATTTATTGTAGCCTTGCAAAGGGAAAATGAATGTTCATATAAATATCCACCTCACATGACCACGATGGCTGCCATGCAGGGCGAAACATAGCAAAATACCTTAAAAACCCAGAAGGCCTATGAATTTGAAACTTGGCATGAAGTGTCGATGAATCACGCTCTAGAAAGTTACTATAAATCATGGGATGACCAAAGTCGACATGGACATGAAATTTACTTCTTTATAAAAATATTGGGTGCGTTCCTTTACCTGAATGGACCGGAATGGACATATTTACCGGAATGGACCACCGGAATGGACATTATGCTGTGGCTTTGGGTGCTTTAAATGTATTTTATATGCATTAAATGTACTTCTGGAGTCATATTAATAGTTTGTATAAAATAAATTCCATCTCAGTATAGCAAAATTGACTTCCAAGGGTGGTTAGGGTAGCCCAGTGGTGGGGTCCAGCATGGAACCACTGCTATTAAAATGTATAGAAATCACCAGTGGATGTTTTACAGCAAAAAAGGGGTGAATAGAAGTAGAAATGAGTAAAATGTGCTGGCACCATGACAGTGACCTATAAGCATATGTGTCCCTGATCTAGGCCACCCCGCCATCGTACGGAACACAATTTAACTGTACTTAAACTACATGATTCTCGAACTAATCACTCTTTGTGTACATTCTAGGCAAATCTGTACTAGAAAACCAAATGAAAAATACTCAAGGACACTTGTAAATGTCCATTCCGGTAGTCCATTCCGGTAATCTGGTCCATTCCGGTAAAGGAACGCACCGTAAAATCTAGGATGTCTGCTGGAAAAATGGTTTTCGGCGATTACCCCAGTAAAAACAGTAATCGGTGTCCCAGGAAAAGTGGTTTATCTTCTTTATAATATTGTTTATTGTGCCTGACTCTCTGTCGTGCTCGTTGCCTTTCGTTTCAGTTGAAACTTAGCTGGATTACTACCTTGTTGGGAGAGAGCTAGTCATTCTGCTCTTCGTGTGTGTTGTCAGAAAAATGTTTTGTTGTGTTTTATGTATTTTCTTTCCCACCTGGTGTCTGTGTTGAAACTTTAAATTTAATTGCATCAGTTCCTGGTCCCTGTATTCTTACTTTGTGTAGAGTATGGGGAATCATTTTTAGCTTTAATGTCCAAAACACACACCTACCAAACGATCATATGATCAACCGTTGGTTGAGATAGGAGCAATCGCTGGTTCCGCATCGGAGCACCTAAAAGGTAAACAGTTGTTGCATGTTCCGTGCTTCCATGATAAAAATAAATCAGAGGACCATTGGTCCTGAGAACGTTCACCTGCAGCCTGATCTTGGAGTATTAAGGCATCATTACATGACCTTGACCTTGAATACTCACACACCTTTATTGACTTAATAAGTTGTCTGCATCTGCAAAGTTTCAGGTCTCAGGCTGCAATAGTTTCCAAACCCAGTGATTTCTGAGAAAACTTTAATTTTAATTTTGATATTTAAATGACCTTGGGTCAAGGTCAAGAAAGGACCTTGGCCTTCATTAATTACTTACCTTCATTGACTCCATTAGTTGTCTGCATCTAGCAACTTTCAGGTCTCAGGCTGCAAGAGTTTCCAAAATATCCATTGTTTTCGCCTTTTTCCATGTGAAAGCCTATGTTTCCAAAATTGACCTTGCCATAAAATAGGTCAAGGTCATCCAAGGGTCATCATTTCAAAAAAGTATGATGGGATGCTACATACCAAGTTTCACGAAAATCGGCCAGCCGGTTCTGGAGGAGAAGACTTTTGAGTGGTTTTTACCATAGTTGGGCATGGCGGCCATCTTGGTCATGTGACCCAAATTTCGCGATCAAACTTTCGTTCCCCCTACCCATGGACGCTCCACATAAAATTTCACTTTGATTGGACAAGCAGTTTCAGAGAAAAAAATCTTGGAAAGTGTGTATGGATGGCAGACTGGCCAAGGTCAAGAGATGACCTTGACCTTAATTAATCACATACCTTCATCTACTCCATTAGTTGTTTGCATCTACCACTTTTCATGCCTCAGGCTGCAATAGTTTTCAAAACATCAATAGTTTTCACTATTTCCCCATGTTTAAGCCTATGTTTCCAAAATTGACATTGCCGTAAAATATGTCAGGGTCATCTTATGGTCATCATTTGATCAAACTATGATGGGCTGGAGTCCCAAATGCTACATACCAAGTTTCATGAAAATCGGCCTGCCGGTTCTGGAGAAGAAGATTTTTGAGTGGTTTTACCATATAAGGGCGTGGCAGCCATCTTGGTCATGTGACCTGGATTTTGCGATCAAACTTTCGTCTCCCCTACCCATGGATACTCCACATAAAATTTCACTTGGATTGGACAAGCAGTTTCAGAGAAGAAGATCTTTGAAAAGTGTATATTGACGACAGACTGGCCAAGGTCAAGAGATGACCTTGATCTAAATTAATCACATACCTTCATCTACTCTATTAGTTGTTTGCATCTACCACTTTTCAGGCTTCAGGCTGCAATTGTTTTCAAAAAATCCATAGTTTTCACTTTTTCCCATGTAAAAGCCTATGTTTCCAAATTTGACCTTGCCGCAAAATAGGTCAAGGTCATCCAAGGGTCATCATTTTATCAAACTATGATGGGCTGAACTCCCCGATGCTACATACCAAGTTTCGTGGAAATCGGCCCACCGGTTCTGGAGAAGAAGATTTTTGAGTGGTTTTTACCATAATGGGCGTGGCGCCCATCTTGGTCATGTGACCTGGATTTCGCGATCAAACTTTCGTTTCCGCTACCCATGGATGCTCCACATAAAATTTCACTTTGATTGGCCAAGCAGTTTCAGAGAAGAAGATCTTTGAAAAGTGTGTATGGACGACAGACTGGCCAACGTCAAGAGATGACCTTGACCTAAATTAATCACATACCTCCGTCTACTCCATTAGTTGTTTGCATCTACCACTTTTCAGGCCTCAGGCTGCAATAGTTTTCAAAAAATCCATAGTTTTCACTTTTTCCCATGTAAAAGCCTATGTTTCCAAATTTGACATTGCCGTACAATAGGTCAAGTTCATCCAAGGGTCATCATTTTATCAAACTATGATGGGCTGAAGTCCCCAATGCTACATACCAAGTTTCGTGGAAATCGGCCCACCGGTTCTGGAGAAGAAGATTTTTGAGTGTTTTTTACCATATATGGGCGTGGCGGCCATCTTGGTCATGTGACCTTGATTTCGCGATCAAACTTTCGTTTCCCCTACCCATGGATGCTCCACATAAAATTTCACTTTGATTGGCCAAGCAGTTTCAGAGAAGAAGATCTTTGAAAAGTGTGTATGGACGACAGACTGGCCAAGGTCAAGAGATGACCTTGACCTAAATTAATCACATACCTCCATCTACTCTATTAGTTGTTTGCATCTACCACTTTTCAGGCCTCAGGCTGCAATAGTTTTCAAAAAATCCATAGTTTTCACTTTTTCCCATGTAAAAGCCTATGTTTCCAAATTTGACATTGCCGTAAAATAGGTCAAGGTCATCCAAGGGTCACCATTTTATCAAACTATGATGGGCTGATGTCCCCAATGCTACATACCCAGTTTCGTGGAAATCGGCCCATCGGTTCTGGAGAAGAAGATTTTTGAGTGGTTTTTACCATATATGGGCGTGGCGGCCATCTTGGTCATGTGACCTGGATTTCGCGATCAAACTTGAAATGCCACTACCCAAGGAGGCTCCACATAAAATTTCAACTAGATCGGCCAAGCGGTTTCAGAGAAGAAGATCATTGAAATTGTGGACGACGGACGGACGCCGGATCATGACCATCCTATAAGCTCACCTTGTGAGCCTTCGGCTCAGGTGAGCAAAAAATCGGGGAATTGTGTACAGTGTCTTACATATACTTCTGTGGTGTAAACACAAGGTTGGGGAATCATCGCATTTTGTCTGAATCCATTTCAGCGGGATGAAGGTGTACCAGAAACCGACAGGCCTAGGTTTGTGTAGAAATCGGTAGTATTTTAAGCTGTATTTACAGTTTTGTATTGAGTTCAGGGTAATGTATGTACCTCTGATGTAACTTAGATTTGCCTGTTTTCATTTCAGCCGAAGCTGTTAGCACACTATCTTAGAAAAAGACTATGAGAACTGGTTGAGCATCGGATAATTATTATTATATATCGTTTTTAGCTCACCAGAGCCGAAGGCTCACGGGTGAGCTTATAGTATAGGAAGGCACCCGGCGTCCGTCCGTCTCCGGCGACCATCGTCGTCCACCATTTTCAAAGATCTTCGTCTCTGAAACCACTTGGCCAATCAAAGCCAAGTTTTATATGAAGCATCTATAGGAAGGGGGAACCAATGTGTATATAAATAATTCAGGTCACATGACCAAGATGGCCGTCATGCCATATATGGTAAAAACCCTTCTAAAATCTTCTACTCCGGAACCACGTGACCGATTTCAAAGAAACTTGGCGGGAAGCATCAATGACACAAGTATTACAATGTATATATGAATCATGACCCTGTGGTGACCTTGACCTATTTTACGGCAAGGTCAACATAGGTCGCCCATGCATTGAATGGGGAAAACTATTAAAGTGTCATTTAAAGGGAAAATCTTGCAGGAAATGGGTAGTAGAATTGAATATTAATGATTGAAAAAAAAATGGACCCTAGGGGCTTATCTGCCCCCACCCCGGGGCAATATACATGTCTATTACCTTAATATTCAAACATCTTCTCTGAAAACTACTTGGCCAATCAAGGACCCTATATCGAGTCGATATAGGGTCCTTGGGCCAATCAAAGCCAAATTTTATAAGAAGCATCTATAGGAAGGGGTAATCTATGTAAGTATAAATAATGGAGGTCACTAATCAAGATGGCTGAAATGCCCATATGTTGTAAAATCACTTCAAAAATCTTCTTCTCCGGAACCGGTGAACTGATTTCAATGAAACTTGGCATGGAGCATCGATGGCTGAAGTACTACAATGTGTATATAAATCATGACCCTGTGATGACCTTGATCTATTTTACGGCAAGGTCAACATAGGTCTTTTATGCGTTTGAATGGGGAAAACTGTTCAAATGACATTTAAAGGGAAGGTCTTGTGGCAGATTGGTAGTAGGACTGAATATCAATGATTCTGGAAACAATGGACCCCAGTGGCTCATCTGCCCCAACCCTGGGTCAATGCATTACCATAATATTTAAACAACTTTTCCTCTGAAACTACTAGGCCAAACAATGCCAAATTTTATACAAAGCATCTATAGGAAGGGGCAATCAATGTGCATATAAATAATCCAGGTCACTACTTGGCCAATCAAAACAAAATTTTATGTGAAGCATCTATAGGATGGGAGAACCAATGTGTATATACATAATCTAGATACATAATCAAGATGGCCACCATGCCCATGTTTGATAAAAAACATTCAAAAAATCTTCTTCTCTGAAACCATTGGACTGATTTCAATGAAACTTGGCATGCATCGATGGCTAAAGTACTACATAGGATAGGAAGGCACCTGTCGTCCATCCATCCGTCGTCTGTCATCCGTCAACAATTTTCAAAGATCTTCTCCTCTGAAACCGCTTGGCCAATCAAAGCCAAATTTTAAATGAAGCATCTATAGGAACAGGGAACCAATGTATATATAAATAAGCCAGGTCACATGACCAACATGGTCGCCATGCCCATATATGATAAAAACCTTAAAAAACCTTCTCTGGAACTGGTTGGCCGATTTCAACAAAACTTGACATGAAGCATCGATGACTCAAGTACTACAATGTGTATATAAATCATGACCTTGACCTATTTTACGGCAAGGTCAACATAGGTCGCTTATGCATTTGAATGGGTAAAACTATTAAAATGTCATTTAAAGTGAAGAACTCACAGGAAATGAGCAACAGGACTGAATATTAATGATTCTGAAAAAAAATGACCTCAGGGGCTCATATGCCCCCACACCGGGGCAATTTACATGTATATTACCATAATTTTCAAACATCTTCTCTGAAACTGCTCGGCCAATCAAAGCCAAATTTTACATGAAGCATCTATAGGATGGGGGAACCAATGTATATATAAATAATTCAGGTCACATGACAAAGATGGCCGCCATGCCCATATATGGTAAAAACCCTTCAAAAATCTCAGGAACCGGTGGACCAATTTCAACGAAACTTGGCATGAAGTTGGTTGGTTGATTGGGGTTTAACGTCCCACCAACAGCTAAGGTTATATGGAGACGCGACCTCGGTTTATAGTCCCATCCGACGGACTGGAGAAGCCCGGGATCGAATCTGCGACCCCTGGTTTACAAGGCGAGTGACATAACCGCTGCACCACGGAGGCTTCTTTGGCATGAAGTATTGATGACTCAAGTACTACAATGAGTTTATAAATCATGACCCTGCGATGACCTTGACCTATTTTACGGCAAGGTCAACATAGGTCGCCAATATATTTGAATGGGGAAAATTTAAAAAATGTCACTTAAATTGAAAGTCTTGCAGGAAATGCGCAGTAGGACTGAATATTAATTATTCTGAAAAAAAGGTCCCCAGGAGCTCATATGCCCCCACTCCGGGGCAGTATACATGTACGTGGGGTTATCAAAAATACGTGGACATTTCTTACAGCTTTTGATTATATTATTCAATTCCACTCAAAGGCAAATATTCCCATGTGCTATGCAGCGGTCTGCAAAATTTTATCACAATCGCTTCGTCCGTTATAAAATTACAGTAAAATGGCAACACCCACCTACACCATCACGTAGCAGTCTGATGACGTCAAAGATGTTGACGCAAAAACAACGATTTTGAACCACAAAATGTGCTTTTTCAGGATATCGTTTTTACATTTTTACTGCTCAAAGCAAGTTTAAAACTTGTCCACTATAGGGGCATGGTTTAAATTACCAATCTGTATAAAAACACTAATGCATCACCTTGATTTGAGAATAAGTTTGGACTGAGTATATTGATGTTGATTTTGAACATTATGGTTTAGACGATGGAAAAATTTAAATGACGGACATGAACTTCTGATATTTATTTGTGCACTTCATGTAATGTTTTGATTTGTAATGTATTACAAAATGCCATTTGAAGTTTTACCAGCAAATGAGAAATTAGGGTTATTGTACAAAAATGACGGTTGATCTGAGTTGCATGAAGTTCAGATGCCATTTAAACATTTTGAAAAAGCAAACATACAGGCCTTAGAAAAACAACATAGGTGCCCAAACGGTCCATCAGAATTTTTGAGCAAGCATAAAATGTTTTGTAATGGATTCATTAAGACACATGGAAATTTTCGCTGCGATCTGCAAAATAGTTTTTGAAGAAAACGCAAAAAAATGCGATACTGCAATGTCAAGCTTAACGTCATTTCTGACGTGCTCCGTGAGTGGGTTGGTTAAGTAAAACCATCACTAACTGGCAGTTAAACACTTTTAATTAAGCAAACTTTCAGAATAGATTGGATACATTACGGAAACTTCTCGTGCTTCTTATGGTGTATACATTTCGCAACTTATTAGGTTTGCTAGAGTCTGCAATCATGTTACAGACTTCAACGCTCGAAATAAATGTTTAACGGCAAAACTTCTCCAACAGGGCTATCGGTATCATAAACTTCGAAAAAAAAAAAATTCTAAATTTTATCGTAGACACTATGAATTGATTTCCAAATATAATGTTGGGTTAAAGACGCTTTTAATGGTGACTTGGTTTACAAATTTAAGAAACTTATAAGAATTAATGATTTTTCTTTTCAGTTCAGAAAAATCATAACACGTTACAGACGTATAGGTTATAACTTGAATATTATGCGACAGTCTGCATGCTTAGCTTTTAACCCAATCATGGTTGATAACTATGCTGCCTTCCTTAATTGCACGCCGGTGGGTCGGGCGTCAGGCTCTATGATGGCCCCGACAAAGCTATCCATTTTAGTTGGTTGGGGCCGGAGCTTCTTGTCTGTTGCTTGGCCCACCGGGGTCCAAACGGTGTTTTTCTTTTGCTCCGGAGTTAGTAGGTTATTCGGCGCCCAGGGATCTCCATCGTCGGGCAGCTTACTCAATCTGTGAGTCCTGGTTTTTGATTCATCAGGATGTTTATCATGATTTATTTGTTTGTTCTTGATGATTCATTGACGAGTTAGAGATTCACCACGAGGACCGAAGAACTAACTAAATATTATGGACCACTGCAGAAGCTGAGGGTGAGGTTATGGCCATGTAAAACCGGTTTAGCCCGCCAGTAACTTTGTGTTACTGATCGTTCCAAGGCGATACTTCTGTGGTGGTTCTTTTTGTTTTATGTCTTAGTGTTTATTTTTTGTGCTGTTGGCGCTTTATGTATGTTTTCATATTTTTAGTTAAGGTAACTGAGTGGCCACCTATTGGGAAAATAGCTGCTCATTCGGCTTACGATATGTTTCATGGTACAAGTACCTGATTGTTAGTTGTTTTTTTTTCCCACTTCGGTTTTTGGAGTGGGAATCTTTTTCTGATTGCGTCTTTTCCTGATCTTTGCCTACTTGTACCATTTTTTCTCCATGATAACTTGGGAATTTCTTTTAATTACTTATTAAATATCTATTTATGAACTAAATTTTAATTTTACAAATATTGACCTTGCCTATCATAAAATAATGGTTTATTATATTGATTTTTGTTAGAATTTAGCATTTTTGACTTTTACATTATTACATCAATTATTGATTTTTTCTATTGACCCCGTCAAACCTTAATTTTACTATATAAGTATAGGTTTGAAGGGGTTAAGTACCACACGGAGATGTTTTCATGGTAAGTTTATCGTCAGCTGAAATTTGAATATGTTTGCCAGAACCGTTATCAAGTTATGAGAAAAGTCCACGTAATTTTTTATAATCCCTCGTATATTTCCATAATATTCAAACATCTTCTCCTCTGAAAACACTTGGCCAATCAAAGCCAAATTTTATGTGAAGCATCTATAGGATTAGGTAAACAATGTGTATATAAATAATCTAGGTCACTTGACCAAGATGGCCGCCATGCCCATATATGGTCAAAACCCTTCAAAAATGTCCGGAACCGGTGGGCTGATTTCAAAGAAAGTTGGCATGAAGCATCGATGGCTAAAGTACTACAATGTGTATATAAATCATGACCCTGTGGTGACCTTGACCTATTTTACAACAAGGTCAACATAGGTCGCCTATGCATTTGAATGGGTAAAACTACTAAAATTGAAGGGATTAACTTGCAGAAAATTGGCAAATGGACAGGATATGTATCATCTGCCCCTTTACTTGGGCTATTTTCCATAATATTCAAACATGTTTATTGGTATATACAACAGATCTCTGGTGAGCGTTTACAGGACCATCTAACACTTGCAGTTAAAAAGCCACCAAATTGGTTTAAATTTTTCCATCGACTGCCGGAATTGAGGAAGTACCCAAATTATGCATGTATTTCAATGGAAGCTTCTGACATTTGTCACGGACTGCCTATTATCTTTTCGGCTGTGACGTTTTCAATAGCAATGATGGATGACATTCTATGTCATGAAAATGAATGCTGAAGCACCGGCAGTTTTCTTTTCATTATAATTCAGTAATTGAACCTTATTTAGTGGTAACTTTGCATACATTTGATGCAGGAAAATAAGTAATTATCGGTCTTCATGCCTACACACTATTACGGCGACATATTTTTGTTCGTCAAATAAATAATTTGTAGAATTTGCCCCTTTGGTTTAAGTGGTAAGGATGTTAATAAGAATAGGGCGGTTTATAGGAATCAAATTGACCCAGATTGTAAGGTAATGTAAGGAAATTCTAAGGTAATTGTAGCCCCGCTTTGAATCCGACCAAATTTTGTAGGCACATTAACATTGACACGATCTAGCTGGGGATTGTTGCCCGTCATTTTTCGCAAAATTTTGACAGAGTTACGACCCTTGGTTGACGTCAGAATTTCGTGTCCGCTCAATATCTTGAGCACCGATTGACAGAATCTGACCATATTTTGATTGCACATCAACAATGACAAGATCCAGCTTGGGATTGTTGCCCGTCGTTTTTCGCAAACAATTGATGGATTACGGCCCTTGATTGACGTAAGAAATTCGTTTCCGCTCAATATCTTAAGATCCGGTCGACAGAATCTGACCAAATTTTGTATGCACATCAACATTGACAAGAACTAGCTTAGGATTGTTGTCCGTCATTTTTCGCCAAATTTTGACGGACTTACGGCCCTTGATTGATTTTAGAATTTTGTTTCCGCTCAATATCTCAAGAACGAATCGACAGAATCAGACTAAATTTTGTATGCACATCAACATTGACAAGATCTAGCTTGTGGATTGTTGCCCGTCACTTTTTGCAAAACTTTGACGGAGTTACGGCCCTTGGAATTTTGTTTCCGCTCAATATCTCGTGAACGAATTTACAGAATATGACCAAAATTCGTATGCACATCAATATTGACTAGATCTAGCTTGGGATTGTTACCTGTCATTTTTTTGCAAAATTTTGATGGAGTTTCAGCCCTTGATTGAGGTCAGAATTTCATCTCCGCTCAATATCTTGAGAACGAATTAACAGAATCTGATCAAATTTGGAATGCACATCAACATTGACAAGAACTAGCTTAGGATTGTTGCCCGTCATTTTTTGCCAAATTTTGACGGACTCACGGCCCTTGATTGATTTTAGAATTTTGTTTCCGCTCAATATCTCAAGAACGAATCGACAGAATCAGACTAAATTTTGTATGCACATCAACATTGACAAGATCTAGCTTGTGGATTGTTGCCCGTCACTTTTTGCAAAACTCTGACGGAGTTACGGCCCTTGATTGACGTCAGAATTTCGTTCCGCTCATCTTGAGAACAAATTCGACAGAATCTGACCAAATTTTGTATGCACATCAACATTGACAAGATCTAGTTGCCTGTCGTTTTTTTGCAAAATTTTGATGGAGTTACGGCCCTTGATTGAGGTCAGAATTTCGTTTCCGCTCAATATCTTGAGAATGAATAAACAGAATCTGACCAAATTTTGTATGCACATCAACATTGACAAGATCTAGCTTGGCATTGTTGCGAGTCATTTTTCGCAAAATTTTGACGGTGTTACTGCCCTTGATTGACGTCAGAATTTCGTTTCCGCGCAATATCTTGAGAACCAATTGACAGAATCTGACCAAATTTTGTGTGCACGTCAATATTGACAAGATCTAGCTTGGGTTTGTTGCCCATTTTTTTTGCCAAATTTTGAAGGAGTTACTACCCTTAATTGACGTCAGAATTTTGTTTCCGCTCAATATCTCGAGAATGAATTGACAGAATCTGACCAATCTTTTTATGTGCATTAAAACGATCTAACTTTCTCACACTGGAAAAAAGCTCAGAAGCAGGGCTATAGTCAGATCCTCTGACAGTTCTAGTTGACCCAGATAAGCAAACTTCATTACTGTAGTTTGTGTTGCAAACAAATGTAGTAAAAGGGGTAATTGTACTTTGGTTGATGTAATAATTGTGCATTGCAAAAGGGTATGTCACGTGACTTGTGTGAAAGTCGGTTTAACATGGGCTCGCTTATTTAGCAAAATAAAAGTGTTAAGACTTTACGAAAAATCATGAAACTGTTTGTGTGATTAAATATGGATATACTCTTTATTGGAATACCCTTTGAAAGAGATAAGATGTTTTACATTTGTTGATTTAGAGGCAAACTTCATCAACATTATATAACAAAATAACTATTGACATTTTGTCCAACTAACAATGCCCTGGAGGCCTTAAGTATTCTTATTATATTGTGAATGCTAACTGAACAGCTGAACAAAAGGTGCTGATCGAAAAATCGTCACGCATGAGTGCACATCTTAATACTGGTGCCCGTCCTATATCTCTGGATACCGGCAGTATTAAATTCACGCTGTGACATTCGGTTCGCTACAAATAATTCTGGCGAGCGGTACAGTTCCCGACGGCCAAAATGCAGTCTACGGCCTCGTCGCCTAGGGAATATATGGAGCTTACTCCTACAACGTTTGTGAATAGTAACAATGAGGTTACTGACGTGAAAGTGCCGTACAATCCAGAGCAAGACTCTCAAAACTCTTATATCCCAAACGGCCAAACACGATACTGCGAGCAACTGGATAGTACCCCAAATTCTCAACCAGATACGCAAATCGAAAATGAATCTGGGTATGAAATGGATAACTCTGACTACAGCAGTGAAGTCAAGAAAACATTTAAACTGTACAAAAGTCTCCCTAAAGAGATGTTCATTAGTAGGCTGGTTGTGTTGTGTTCGTCGAATGAGGTTAAACTTGATAGCCTACGCACAAGCCTCCTCGATGTTCTGAAAGAGGATGACGATTTCCCATATGGGCTTCAGGCAGAACCAAAACGACGACTTCATACCAGAAATGGCGATAGCGTAGCAGTTAAACTGGCGCACGACGTCCATGCGCTAGCCAGTGTAATAGAGGGTGCTGACTACTCTGAAATAAAAGACCTTTTCAGTGTTGGTAAAGGTAGCGGCAGACAGCCGTCGGTCCCCTGTACACCGAGTAGGGGAGCGAAATCTCGAGATGATCCGTCTGAGAATAAAGTCCTTATGCAAGAGATTTCTATGCTAAGGGCTGAAATGTTGAACATGAAGCAAATTCACACTGGTGCTGAGAAACTTCGTTCTGAACAAATTAACTCCCTTCAAAAATCGTTCAATGCAATAAAAGCCGATATGCAGTCTCTCACAGAGCATGTCAAGTATAACATTAACTCCATTAAACTTGGAATTGAAAGAATTGAATCTGACAAGTGTTCTGGTATCATACAAGTTAAAAATGAATTGCGCACATTAAAAAATACTGTGAAGGGTATACAAGATTCTGTCGACAATTTCGAGGGTTTATATACTAATAGTCAAGGTGCACGTGCATCTAAAAGGCAGAAAAGCCATCAACCCAAGGCTTCAAGTGATCAGAATGAACATTCTGGCGGGAACACACTTCTTAATAATAACTCTAAAAATAATAACCGCAAATCATTCTCGGCGGAGCTATACACGGGTCAAATTTCTACAAATTATACTAATAACCCGGGACTATCAGTCGCTGAAACCAATGTCTCCAGCGATCCAGTCAGTGATGCCTCTTGCACAGGTCAAATAGCAGAAACTAATGGTTACAATATGAATTGTAATGAATTTGGTGATGGCTACAGACAGAAAGACAATATTGATGGTGCAGAACAACAGACAGATCATATAAGTTCTGCTGCTGCGTATGGCGTTCACGCGACCGGTCAATATTATCAGGTTAATCAACCCCCAGTAGCTGCATATCAAATGAACATGTTGCATGGAGGTCATCAGCCTCTGCATGATGGTTTTGGGGTTTCTATGCAACAGGTAATGCCTGACCGAGTGAATATTGCGCAGCAGCAGAATTTACATGTACATGTAGGTGCAAATATGAACACAAATACACATAATGGACAGTCAACTACATTGATGTGCGGTGATAATCAATTTAATGGTAATATGAATCCAATGCAAACAAACAGCTCGGCTAGTTATGATCAGGTTACAGCTGGTCCGGTTTCTGACGTGGGTAGTAGACAGAATGATGATGCTATAAATGATAGGCCTTATGATAATGATAATGGTTTGAGTTTAGCAGATGGCACGGTGGGTGCAAAAGGTAGCGTTACGCATAAGGAGACCGAGTTGTTAGATGTTTGTGTTGAGGATGATGATGATGAGGATTTTACTGAGTATATCAGACGGCCTCCAAAGCGTTTCTATATTGGGGGTTTTACTGCCGATGTTAGCACGCAGAAAATATTTAGATATATAAACAAACGCGGTCCAACTGTGACCTGGATCAGAGCGTGGCCTAGTAAACGTAATCCGAACAGTGCGATAATTCGCTTGAATGTTGTTGATAACCATGCTAGTTCTATTCTGCTGGATAAGAGCTTTTGGCCAAAGGGTGTAATTTGTTGGCCATGGAAAAATAGACAATCTAGATATCAAAACGCAGGGTTTAGGTCTCAGCAGACATACATGCAAGGTAGATCCGATTTTGACGAGTATACCTCGGAAGAACGTCTTTAAGAAATCTTATTTATACGAAGTACATAGCTAAAGTACCTTAATCTTTTCTTAACCTAATAATATGGGTTATCTAAGAAGTGAACAAAATTTAAGTTTCCTTACATGGAATGCGACTGGCATAATGTCTAGTTGTTCTTACTTATGTGATATTTTAAACAAATGGTCGATAGACATATGCGGTGTCTCTGAACACTGGTTGTACGAAAAAGATCTGTACTTCCTTGACTGTATTGATAAGATGTACAGAAGTCACGCTGTTTGCGATAGTGGTCTAAATGCGCCGAGTGCACGGCGTGTAGGCAAGGGTGGCGTTGCTATATTTTGGCACAAGCGTCTTGATGACCAAGTGTCGCCTCTACTTATTGACGAAGATAGAATAGTTGGTATACAACTAGAAATTTTTCCATCAGAATACATCTTTGTTTTCCAGGTGTATCTTCCCTGTAGTAATTATTCTATTGCAGAATACCGTGATTATTTAGAAAAACTAAATGAATACATACAACTTTACTCTGTGCGGGGAACAGTTATAATTATGGGTGATTTCAACGCTAATTTATCTTCGAATAAACATTATGGGCGTTTTGATACTAGAAGCAGAGATTTTGGTTGCTTTTTGAATTCCAATAACTACATTGCTACAAACACACTTGATATATGTAGAGGTGCGGCTTCAACCTTTGTTTCATATGATGGTCAATCTGAGTCGTTAATAGACCATTTTGTATTGCCTATAGAAAAAATGTATATGGTTCAAGACTGTGCTATACTTGATGATGATATGCTTAATGTTTCACGGCATAGGCCCGTTTTTTGTTCTATCTTGTGCCCACAGTTCCATTTTGCCGATGTTAATGTCATTAAGAACCGTATTAACTGGAAAAAAGTGAATACTGATATGATTGATCAGTACCAAACAGTATTATCCAATGATTCTTCTCTAGCAGGCATTGTTAATACCGAACAAATCGACAATCATTTTATTGATACGTCATATCAAACAATAACAAAATGTTTAAAATCTGCTTCAGAAAAATGTTTTCCTAAAAGTTCATTTAAGAAATTCCTTAAGCCTTACTGGAATGATGAGCTCAAAATATTACATAAAACAATGTCGACTAAGCGCATTAATTGGGTTTCTGTAGGCCGTCCACGTGACTCCAACAATGTACATTACAGAGAGTATAAAAATGCTAAAAGGTTATTTAGACGGGTTCATAGGCAGGTTGTAGAATCATATTGTCTGAAGATTCACGAAGATATCGATAAATTAGCAGAAATTGATAGTGGTTTGTTTTGGAGAGAAATAAATAAACGCAGAAAACAATCTACCTCAGATCCTGGGATTGAAATAAATTTTGATGGTAATATTGTCAGAGACCCACAATTAATTGCTAATGAATGGGGTAATTACTTTAAAGAACTGTATACACCGGATTCTAATGTATATGATGATTCGCCTTTTGAAAATGAATTGCGCAATGAGATCCGTAGTGCTATTAGTCAAACTTCTAGTAACGAATGTGACACCATAACTCCAATTGAGATTAAAGAGCTATTGCATGAATGTAAGAAGGGTAAAGCATGTGGAGAAGATTACATTTTCTATGAACATATAATTTATGGGGGTCAATTTATATTACAAGCTCTTGCAACTTTGTATTCAGCAATGTATTTGCTATCCCATACACCAGATGAAATGAAGCGAGGTGTAATTATAACGCTGCATAAAGGTGGTCGAAAACGAAAAGACGATCCTAATAATTATCGTGCGATAACGCTATCTTCAGTCATATTAAAACTTTATGAACGTATTCTTCTGCATAGGTTAGAGGCAAGTCTACATCTATCTGAAAAATTAGATAAGCAACAAGGTGGATTTCAGAAGCAAATCGGATGTGTAATGACGTCTTTTTGTGTAAAAGAAGCTATATCTTTTTGTAAAGAAAACAGAAGTAAATTGTATGCCTGCTTTCTTGACGTACGTAAAGCATTTGACACTGTTTGGCATTTAGGATTGTTTTATAAATTGTCAAAATTCAGTGTTAAGGGATTAATGCTAAAGGCCATTATAAACCTTTATGATAATATGGAAAGCTATGTGCGGTTTAAAGGGTACACCTCTGATTCCTTCCAGGTTCTACAAGGTACTAGACAGGGCGGGGTTCTTTCTCCCATTTTGTATCTGGTGTCTATAGATGATCTTATATTAGAGCTGAAAGCCTCAATGGAGGGTCTCATAGTTTATAATATTATCCTTGGGAGCCCTACAGTGGCAGATGATATGCTTCTTTTATCGTTATCCAAATTTGGCCTTTCTATCATGATGCAAATTTGTTATAGACATTCACTTAAATGGCATTTTGGGTATCAAGCAGTTAAATGTTGTGTTGTAGTATACAACGAATCTGAAACAGAGTTCAATAGATGTAAAAATGTAAGACAGTGGTTTTTAGGAACCGACAAAGTTACTGAATCGACAGAATATAAACATTTAGGAGTAATTTTGGACAAATATATGTCACTGTCAGAAAATGTAAATGAATCTTGCTCAAAACTCAAAACAACCCTTTTTAGTCTAGTAAATAGTGGAGTTAACGATTCTGGATTCAACCCTATTACATCATTTCACTTATATAGGTCAATTGTTCTACCTAAAGGCTTGTATGGTGCCGAACTCTGGAATTGTCTATCTCCAAGTCAGGAAGAAACGCTTGAACGAGCGCACAGATTTTGTATAAAATTAATCCAAGGTCTGCCAAAGCAGACGCGATCTGTAATCGCGTTAGGACTTATAGGTTCAAATCCAATCATTTCGGAGATTGACAGAAAAAAGTTAATATTTTTAGGTCAGTTATGCCGGTTGCCTCCCGGAGTCATACATAAGCAATTGTTTAATCATAGGCTATTTAGCGTATTTCACGCTTCTGGTGTGCAATATGGTTTTATCCCTGATATATTACGTATTCTAGACAAATACTCATTAAGTTATGTATTGGATGAATATATCCAGTCTGGTCAATTTATGTCAAAGTTTTCATGGAATCGTCTCGTGAAAACGAAAATTAATATAAATGTTGAGAATCAATGGTTTGAAAAAATTTCGAATGATGCTTCATTACAGCCATTTTTACAGATACATAGAAAGTATGAGCCTTGTGTCTTCTGGACTTTTTGTAAGAAAAACTATAAGTATAAAAAGTACTGCCAGGCAACTGTGAAAATGATAAGTCTTCTATTTTTTCATAGCCAGAGTACATTATATTGTAAAACATGTGGTCAGAATTATAACTGTTCCCCTTCAGAACATTTAATTTTATATTGTAATAAAAATGAAAATATTCGTATGAAACTATGGGAAACTTTAATAGTGAGATTCGGTAATACTTTTTACCGTTGGTTTATTTCCCTTAGTCCTTTTGATCAAATAGTTGCATTGCTGTCGACCTTTGACGGTGTTATCGTCGACGAGAAAGATAATCAAATTCTAATGAGAGTCATTATCTTTACTTTGTATAGAATGCTATAAACTGACTTAAGATTCTCCATATTTCGTGTTTATGTGATGTGCATATGTTTGTGTTTCGTTTCGGCAAATTTTGCTTATCATTTATACTCGTAATTATAATGCAACCGTTCCTCTTGTACATGTCCTTAAGAAATTCTTTCAACATCAGCAAGAAAATCACTAGGGATTATGTCACATGTATACGGGTAAAATTCATTACTTCTGATAATGAATATAGATAATGAAACATGCCAATAAATTTGAGGCATGTTGTATATGTAATATTCTCTTTTCTTTTTCCTTTTGTTTTCCTTGCTTAATTTATATGTGTTTTGGTATTTTCATCTGTTTTTGTCATTCTGTACTTGTAGTATGTTGTATTTTGTATTTGTACTGTTTATGCTCTCCTTATATTGGAGGAAATAAAAGTATCTATCTATCTATCGTTATCCAATCTGGAAGAATCGAATATACTAGTACGGTGCATGAAACTGAATCTTGACGATAAAATGCACCCATGAGGGGAAAGGACAAACTTGGTCTCAAATGAAAGCTTATTACCTCTTCTACTGATTCCTTCTAAAAGTGTAGCGTCAGATTAGAAAAAAGGGGAGATAACTCCAAACTATAACAAAGCAAGTTACGACAGTTAGTTGTTTCCGCTCGAAAAAGTCATAAAATTATACACGGGACAACGTAAATGTCGCGGCGATTGGTTGCTGTTCAGAACCCTTGAATGTTAAGACGATGTTATTACGTAATGTTACGTAATATACCCATAAAATCGTTGAAAATGAATATTTTCAAGTTAATTTGCGCGATTCATATGAATACTTTTGAAACGAATTTTCTTTTGTCTTGTAGACAATTTCATAAGCTTTTCAGCCATGTATGCTACGTTTCTGTACTATTTCTATTACTTGAGTTACATCCCTTTAAAGTATCGCATTCCCATTCAAAAACTTGCACATTTTTGTGAATCAATAATGGGGGTACACAAAGAAAATGGACCATATCTTAGACGTTTCTTATCTTAGACCACGGATTTTGGTCTCGTTGTAAAGCGGAGACATACGCCTGATATCGAATGATAAAGAATGCAAATGATCTAATTTGCATATTCATGAATTTTAATGAAAACACCAAAATCACAGGAAAAACACATAAAAACAATAAGTGGGCTAATTTCATAGCTAAACTACCATTGTGACACATTATTATTGCACCAATAATACCACTTGACAAAATTGTTGATGCCATGTATTAATATGATAATTATATTATTTGTATTTTCATGAATATTAATTAAAATGACAAAAATCAGGAAACCCGAGGGAAATTTTAGCCATTGAAGATTTAGGGTGGGTAATAGGATATTAGACCCCCTTAAACAAATTTTCATGCCACCAGTTTGGCCAGAATACCATTGGAATACCAAAAATATGTTGCCGTGTGGCGGCCCTAAAAAGTCTCCCCGTACATCATCCATAGTGCCGATTATATTTTAATTTAGGTCCTTTGAGATCAGTAAATATATTCAGAGTGTTCAAAACACTCACGTTTAGAAACATACTTCTAAGCAATGTTTAAATTTTTGAACCCCTTTTAGGAATGTTTCTTTGATTTAGACTTCTCGTGTAAATTTTCGAAATTACAGTAATCTAGTCTGGCTATCGTTGCCGGTTTAAATAGGGCTACTGATGAGGGTTCATTACCCGAAATTGTACAATATAGTCCATACTTTCTCCCTTTGAATGTTTTTACTGCTTCCAAAGGATCAAACCATTATATTTTATTTGCTATTACTGCAGCTGGTGTTGTGCCGTGTGGCGGCCCTAAAAAGTCTCCCCGTACATCATCCATAGTGCAGATTATATTTTAATTTAGGTCCTTTGAGATCAGTAAATATATTCAGAGTGTTCAAAACACTCACGTTTAGAAACATACTTCTAAGCAATGTTTAAATTTTTGAACCCCTTTTAGGAATGTTTCTTTGAGTTAGACTTCTCGTGTAAATTTAGTCTGGTGTTCGTTGCCGGTTTAAATAGGGCTACTGATGAGGGTTCATTACCCGAAATTGTACAATATAGTCCATACTTTCTACCTTTGAATGTTTTTACTGCTTCCAAAGGATCAAACCATTATATTTTATTTAACTCTGAACACATTTCTATGATGTAAATTTCATAATTTCTCAACCTACCCCTAATGTGACTGTAAAGAATGGGCGTGTACTTAAACAAATACTCATACCCCAGTAACAGCATGCCTTAGAATATTAAAGTTTGTCAATTAGTTATTCACGGACATAGAACTTTTAACATGAATACACATTTTAATACATGTATAATCAAATCATTTGCATATTCATGAAATTGATAAAACATGATAAAAACCGGTACAATAAGGGGGGATAGTTACCAAATCACTTGTACATGTACATGGACTTTTTATGAGCATAGAACACTGAAAGTGGTATCAAGTGAATGCAGACTTATCTGATTTTCACTTTCATGAATATTAATGGAAACTGCAAATTGGAGAAAAAAAGGAATATCTGCAAAATGATTTGTATCTCAGCAACCAAACCCATAAAGTGTTGAAAATGGTGTCAAACGATTGCTATAGCAAAATTATATGACTCTATTGTACAATAGATAAGTTATTTGATTTTTGCTTTTAATTAAATCTGTAGAAATTGGAGAAAACCGCAGAAAAATGAAGGGGTATACCTATATTACCACACCTATCTTGGCTACTAATATATCTAGAGAGCTAAAATTGAAATAAAATGGTTGGCAGGACACTGTCCTATAACCAGATTATGAGAAATATAAATCGGCTGACTAACGCATTGTCCAATTGTTATAATAAAACTTAAGAGTGTTGAGAAAAATCACAGAAAAATGAAATGGTATACCAACAAAATTGCTTATATCTCAGCTACTAAAAACCTTAGATTTTTGTAAATGTGACCAAATGATTGCTAGGACAATGTTCTATAACCTTGTAATAAAATATGTTGTTCAGCTGAAATAATTGTTGTTCGTATATTAATAAGAATTTTAGATATTAGAGAAACATCACAAAAATAAAAGGGATATACCAACAAAATCGCTTATGTCTCACAGCTACCAAAATGCCTTATAGTGTTGAAAATATCAAAGTAATTACTAGGACAATGTATTATCAAGTAATAAGATATCTAAGCTATTTGATTTTTAGCTCGCCTGAGCCGAAGGCTCACAAGGTGAGCTTATAGTACAGTAGTCGAGCCGGCGTCCGTGCGTGCGTGCGTGCGTCCGTCCGTCCGTCCACATTTTCAAACTTGAATATCTCTAAGACAACAAGACCAATCGTGACCAAATTTTATCCAAAGCATCATTGAGGAGGGGGAAAGGTTGTATTAGGTTTTGGGCCAGGTCGGATCAGAACTCTGGTTTCCATGGCAACAGATAGCTCCCATAGACTTACAATGGGAAAAACATATAAAAATCTTCTCCTCTGAAACCACAAGGCCAAGAGCTTTCATATTTTGTGTGTAGCAATGTCTAGTGGTCCTCTTCATAAATCCTGCCAATCATGCCCCTGGGGTCCATACGGGCCCCGCCCCGGGGGCGTCGCGTCATGGGGATAATATAAAAAAATCTTCTTCTCTGAAACCACAAGGCCCAGAGCTTTCATATTTTGTATGTAGTAATGTTTAGTGGTCCTCTATATAAATCCTGCCAATCATGCCCCTGGGGTCAAAAATGGCCCCGCCCCGGGCGTCATTAGCTCCCATAGACTTACAATGGGAAAACATAAAAAAAAAATCTTCTTCTCCGAAACCACAAGGCCCAGAGCTTTCATATTTTGTCAGTAGCAATGTATAGTGGTCCTCTTTATAAATCCTGCCAACCGTGCCCCTTGGGTCCATACGGGCTCCGCCCCGGGGGCGTCATGGGAAAAACTTTAAAAAATCGTCTTCTCCGAAAACACAAGACCCAAAGCTTTCATATTTTGTGTGTAGCAATGTACAGTGGTCCTCTTTATAAATCCTGCCAATCATGCCCCTGGGGTCAAAAATGTCCCCGCCCCGGGGGTCATTAACTCCCATAGACTTACAATGGGAAAAACATAGAAAAATCTTCTTCTCCGAAACCACAATGCCCAGAGCTTTCATATTTTGTGTGTAGCAATGTATAGTGGTCCTCTTTATAAATCCTGCCAACCGTGCCCCTGGGGTCCATACGGGCCCCGCCCTGGGGGCGTCATGGGAAACACTTTAAAAAATCTTCTTCTCTGAAACCACAAGACCCAGAGCTTTCATATTTTGTCAGTAGCAATGTATAGTGGTCCTCTTTATAAATCCTGCCAACCGTGCCCCTGGGGTCAATACGGGCCCCACCCCGGGGGTGTCATGGGAAAAACATAAAAAAATCTTCTTCTCCGAAACCACAAGGCCCAGAGCTTTCATATTTTTTGTGTAGCAATGTATAGTGGTCCTCTTTATAAATCCTGCCAACCGTGCCCCTGGGGTCCATACGGGCCCCGCCCCGGGGGCGTCATGGGAAAAACTTTAAAAAATCTTCTTCTCTGAAACCACAAGACCCAGAGCTTTCATATTTTGTCAGTAGCAATGTATAGTGGTCCTCTTTATAAATCCTGCCAATCATGCCCCTGGGGTCAAAAAGTTCAAGATTCTTGCTCTTTTCTGTGACTGTACAGGTCAGTTTATGTCGGACCAGGTCAGAACCCACATTGTTGGTTTTCCCACGAGACGGCTCAATTATTTCAATTAGTAAATTAAATTTACTGAATATCTGTCGAAAAAAAGGAAATAAATGATATTGATATTTGATATTTATTAATGACATTGTTACTGACATTGGTTCTAATATTCGACTCTTTGCTGATGATACCAGTCTTTATATCGCAGTAACAGATCCAGACGCATCAGCCGAAATACTGTCATCGGATCTCATGAAAATTGACAACTGGGCCGATCAATGGCTAGTTACATTTCAGTCACCCAAGACAAATTCTCTTATCATGACGCGGAAGACTGACAAACCTGCTCATCCTCCACTTTTTATGCAAAATCACGAAATTAAAGAAGTCAATTCGCACAAACATCTTGGATTACATTTTTCTCATGATGGATCTTGGCACCAGCAGATAAAATATATTAAAGATAAGGCTTGGGCACGAGTCCATGTAATGAGAAAACTTAAATTTAAACTTGATCGTAAATCTCTTGAAACAATATACACTTCATTCATCAGGCCGATTCTCGAATATGGAGACGTTGTCTGGGACAATTGCGTCCAATATGAGAAAGACGAATTAGAGAAGATTCAAAATGAAGCTGCCCGAATAGCTACTGGCATTACTCGTTTAGTATCTCTTGAATCACTTTACAACGAAATTAATTGGGATTCCCTTCAGAAAAGACGCAATGACCACAAGCTTACTCTCTTTTTTAAAATGAAAAACAACCTGACGCCACCATATCTTTCTGATCTTGTCCCTCAGACCGTATGCCAATCCACAAGATACAGCTTAAGGAATTCGAATGACCTTCAAACTATATATACGCGAACAGCTTTATATCACAACTCTTTTCTGCCGTCTACTATCAGGGACTGGAATAATCTGACATCTGAAACAAGACAGATTGGTAATGGTAATACCTTCAAACACTATTTAAACAGAGAAAGAGACGTGTTCCTAAGTACTTTTACAACGGCAGCAGGAATTGTCAAATGCTACATACTCGTCTTCGCACTAAGTGCAGTAGCTTAAATAAAGATCTTTCCGATAAGAATATAGTTGTATCTCCCCAGTGTAATTGCGGAAGAATTGAGAGCACCTATCACTACTTTTTTGAATGTCCAATTTATGCAAACCACCGTTTAGAATTGTTCACTAGCTTACCACAGCACATTAATGTAACACTAAATCTTATTCTTTCCGGTGATACCCTCTTGTCCGATGACATTAATTCAACTATATTTCAAAAAGTTCAAAAATACATCATCGACACCAAGCGCTTTGATAACTAGTTAAACATACCTATCAAGAGCACGACTGTAATTTCAATGTATCTTCCCGCGTTTCCCCTGGGCTTATTTGTGTGCACCCAATCTCATTTAAACATTGTTCTTTTCATTTCTTTTCATTTAGATATTTTTTAATTCCAAATTTCACCTCTGTTTCATACTCACTTTCAAGAAGCTTCAAATAACAGAATATATTTCAGACTGAATTAACAGGTTGAGGTTTCACTCAAGAGATTTGTTTGTATCGAATCTACTATCTATCCTCTCTTTCTTTCGTTTTCTTTACTATAAATGCTAAACCACCTTTTCATGAGATTATGTATAGAATACCTACGGCATTATAGAAAAAATGTCAATCCATCATAGGAGAAGAACAAAATAAGCAATTTTGCTTCCGTTCTTATCCTTTTTCAGATGTGTTTTCTTGTAGTTTATGTATGTATGTCTATGTTGTAAATAATCATGAAATGAAATGTTTAAACCAAAGAAATGAGAGCCAAAAGGGCAACAATCGCTCACCTGATAACATTTAAGTCTAAAAACGATTAAATCAGTAACAGGAATGGTATAAAATTTATTTATTGCGGTTCTATTCTGCTAAAATACAAATTTATTAAAGCTTATTTGCGTATTCATATTATTGTATAATTCTATTATGATCGTAGACTCGCGTCACAGATTTACCGTATTAAAACTGAATGACTCGCCGGTTACGATTGGTGAAATACATTCACTTCATAATGTTAATGATAAATCTGTGACGTCAGTCTACTACGATCGGTATACTATACCATACGTATTAAATGGACGTATTAAGTGAAGGCTCTAAAGAACATTATATTAGCTGAGTGAGCAGCTATTTCACTAAAGGTGGCCATACAACTACCTGAACTCAACTTAACTACTTCTGTGTGACTTCAGAAATCGACACCAAAAACCTAAAACAAATACATGTACATGTAGGACCACTAATTGTCAATCTAGTTTTTTTCCCCACCTCGGTTTTTGGAGTGTGAATTCCTTTCTGATTGCGCCTTTTCCTGACCAGTGCCTACTTGTACCTTTTTAGGACAACAGGTAACACAACTGAAACTACTGACTGACTAACAGGTCTGAGCCTGTCCAGGAAAAGTGGTTAAGCCAAGCCAGTTATACATATAAGTCTCAATGGTTTAGTTGGATGGTTATATTTGAAGCAATTTTTGGATGCCATGACGTCCTAATTTTGGGAATAAGTCCCATAAAATGGAGGCAACGTCCTGACATGACCATAGCTGTTGACTGGGACGCTAATCAACAATTCAAACAAACAAAGAAACTTTGGAGCAAAAGAAAACTGCCATATGAACCTTAGTGGACTAAGCAAGACACACAAAGAGTCTGGCCCCAGCCCAGCCTACTTAAACAATATTTCCAGACACGCCAGTAACTGGGAATTTTCATACCTGTCTTACATCAGTCAGAGCACTTACTTAAAAATCACCTTGTGCAGTACATTTTTTATAAATCAGTCACAAGATATAAGATTTGTTTCCCTATCAGTCACAAGATATAAGATTTGTTTCCCTTTGTTTGAAATAATTATCTTAAATATCACTTCCTCAGGTGATTATTTTGATCTATCAAATCACTTGCATAGGTGATTTAAGTAAATAAGAAAAAGGGACGGTGCTGTAGTGCTGTCTGTTCATTTTGCCAGGCACAAATGCCAACATGTTAAGGGAGATGACGAGCATTGTTAGCTAAGATGAAACCAAGAAACGTAGAAGCCATATCGAGTTTTGTGTTTTTTATTTCATTGAGAAAGTGTTACATGTACTTGAAACAGTGATCGGCCAAACCGATCAATGGCCGATCACGATGCGGAGTGATTTTTTGGGGTTACCCTTCAACTTTTAACCCACTGCGCGCAGTACTTATTTGAATGTGCGCACCATACTTTCTTTTCACTATTCAACGAATAAGACTCCAAATTTATCAGAAAAAATAGGCGCTGTCTTCACAAAAAATAGGAAATCATTCAAAACTGAACTTGAAAATCACGAAAATTTCACATAAAATTCACAGTTTTTTCTCGATTTTCTTTGCGATGCTTACACTTTGGCTGCCTCTGACCATGTGACTGAATGACGCGTCTTTGCATTGACCCCTCGGATAGCTTAGAATTAGGAAAACAGCGCGAAATTCAAAATAAAACAAAAAGTAGGCATTTATTCATGCTATTGCAGTCTTCTCTTGGAGCCAAAAAAATCACCCGAGAACGTGATTTTAAGATCACTTGTTTAAGTAAGTGCTCTGACTGTACATATGAACATGTACTTCTTACAGAAGTTTAAATAAGATATTGAAGGTGCTTTAGAATTACCACACATAAATTCACCATCTTACGTGTAACATGTTTTGTCTTGTTCTCAAGGGCAGCTTATGCCGTAGTTCAAAGGAGATGCGATCAAAGATATTACGTACTTTCACCCAAATAAAGGTGTCTGCAGAAACTGTAATGTGTGCAAAGTTTGTCCTCTTCCATTGCTATATGCAACATTTACAGATATATTTGGTCTGTGTCAACACTCATTGATTCATTTATTGCATTTTTGTGTCCAACCACACTTTCAAACATTAACTGCCAGAACCATTTAGCTGTATTTTCACATTCTATTTCATGAAAACAAGTCACATCTGTTGTATTCCAGTAAAGAACATGTATTTATTCCATTTTAATAATGCCAAAGGCTCGGCGTGTGTGTGTGTGTGTGTGTGTGTGTGCGTGTGTGTGTTCAAATTCTCTGAAACCACTAGGCCGACTTATGCCTACTCTCACCACCATGGAATAGGTGATTAACAGCCTAAGGTCATTTGTTGTTCCTCATTATATAGTCAGTCCCCGGGGGCCGGGTCTTTTAATTTGGCCCCGCAGGGTGGGGCTTTTACCAGGGCTTTAAACTTTGAAAAGTTAAAGCCTCGCTATTTCCCGGTCCCGGGGGTGGGGCCGGGGATACAAATGACTGGTGCATAAGTAGTGACTACATTATAGCATTATCATCATTAGCAACCTTATTATGTTGGGTTTTGCAGATTTCATGCAAGTATCCATCCTTCACTAATGCATGTTAGGTGTATAACCAATCAAAAGGAACACAACCTCATTGAGTCACGCTTTAATATAGAGGTCTAACATTAAAATAGCATGTGTAGTTTCCTGCAGAAAATACCAATTTCGAATGCAATAGTTTTGACATAATAGAAGTAAATAAAGATATCGTGCCAACCCCACAAAAATCCACCATTTTTGTCGATCCCTGGGATTATGGTATGACGTTTGAATTAGCTTCTAAAGTTAATCAATCCACTTTCACATTTCTGCTTGCATAAATATGACGAAGATTTATTGCTCTATTGTAATATGTAGTGAATTTCATAGTTGACTGATTGAAAGACTGATTAGAATATATAGTGATGACCAAAACAAACACTGAATCTAGTTTAGAGCCGAATTCTAAAATCTAAGATGTGTTTTATCTATGTTCAGATTCATAATCGTTTAGGAATCTCAGCCCTTTTTGTATGAGTGGAAATGACTTTACGATACTTACCGTTATCTACGTTACCATATAACAAGACGCTAGGCGACATGCATTAAGGTGGCGTTGTGCTAGTATTAAGCTTGTAACCATTAAAACAATGGCAAATTTAAACTGAAAATGCGTCATTGAATAAGTTTTTCCCCCAATGACCCTTCAAGAAAGTATATTTTGTATTTTCAAATACGTTTATATCAACTACATGTATGTAGTCAAGCAAGAACGATACAAGTTTCACTTAACGGGATACATTTGCAATTAAAGTTCAAACACTGTTGGTTAAATAATTTGGACAGCAGACTTACTTGCAAACACTAAATTCATTATTTCGAAGCAGATCCTCACAACTTACACGTCAGCCCTCTGTATGAAGGGAATGTTCTTACGGTATCTTGCCTTTATCTACGTTACCAATGACAAACCACCCGGTAACAATCAATAAGAACTCATTGTTTTATGATAAGTTTACCATTAAAGCAATGCCAAGTTTTAACTAGAATGTATCGCTGAATTGTACTCTTCCCCAGTGTCCCTTTAAGAATGACTAAGTATGATTTAGTTGATATATGTATACTGGCAAGTGGAGACGACACAAGTTTGAATATATGGCATGCAGCTGCAAACAAAGTACAAACTTTTGAGTGAACTTAATCGGATAACATACTTTATTCAAAAATATTTCCACACATTCAGTTTGTTTATTTGCGTTAGAAATTCGATGTACTGTTTGTTCATATGGAATGTCTACTGCATATTTTGTTACATACGTTACCATACGTTGTACAATGATTTATGTTCATAGAAAAGCATCTGTTTTAGCATATTTTTTCTACTTGCTAATTTGTGTGTTTGCGTTAACACTAAACTTCATAAAAATATAGCAAATATTGATTTTATGGCGATCCTCATGAAATTGGCAACATGTCACGTACGTAACGCATTCAAAAGGCCGCTACGTCCAAACGCCCCAACGATCAGAGTGCTAACAAGTGTCATTTTGAAGGGAATTGGATGGGCTTTCAGAAAATTAAACTCTACAAAAATCCCCGGCATGGTGCACCAGGGTCAATTGGCTCCTCAACGTCTATTCGGAATGCCAACGGATGACATGATCATATCTTTCTTGAGGTGTATCAGAAAAGTGAAATTTTGAGGCAGTTTCTGAAAGATGTTGTATGGAAAGTAAACTATCAGGGGTGTAGCTAGGTGTACACATATACGCATGTGCATACAGCTTCACACTACAAAATTGAGATTGTTTTCAGAAATCATATGATATGCGAATATTTTGATAACTCCATGCCCTAAGCAACTTTTCTACATCCAGTGACACCCATTAACAAAGTGTGTACCCTGTATTTTTGCCCAGCTACGCTCTTGACTATATCAATGCTTCTGATGGCAAAATCTATGGACATTGGTTTTGGTACTATCAATGATAATGCCTTGTGTGGGGACATAGTGTCAATACCTGCACTATTATAGTAATCACATTCAGATAATCAATGCTGGATCTATAAACACAGTTAATGTAAAGTGACATTTAAAGAAAGAGAACTATAATATTACTGATCTGAAGACAATATAGCCTAGTATTGGGGTCACGTCCCAACATTCTGGTTATTTACAGTATTTAACAGTCTATGTTTGACAAGTCAGCACTTTGCCAAGGCATAATGGGCCTAACCAAATGAGCTGATAAAGAACTTGAACATTTATTTCATTCAGATTTAATAGTTATTGTTTCTGTGACAGGTGTAAATACAGGATCAATTTGACACAAAATCAAGGTAGGCAGAAGATACATGTATATATCATTAAAATCTAAAATTTCATCTTTGTATATTTTCTCATGTTTTCAATCAACTCTGCAGATGTGACGGACATTTTTGGTAAAATGTTTCTAGAATATAATTCCATAAATCAAAAAGTAAGGTAAACTGGTAGACTGAGGCAAAACTATGTCCAGTACTCCAAGTCTGTGGTCCCAAATTAGGCATATAAAATGTCTTAAGAAAGAGTCCATCATAGTATTAACCAGAGGACCAATGGTCCTGTAAACACTCACCTGAGATCTGAGATATAATGGTCATATACATGTACCCAGGGCAGGATCTCAATAACCCCTGGGGTCAATTTATTTTTAAAGACATAAATGTTCTGTTCATTTGCCCATTTCCAGACAGGGATCGCGGTGGCGTAGTGGTAGAGCGTCGGACTCCGAATCGCGAGGTCCTGGGTCCGATCCCCACAGGCGTCACCGTGTTGTGTCCTTGAGAGAGACGCGTTAACTCCCTACAGTACTGGTTAAACCCAGGAAGCGATGGCTCGGTCCCGACATTGCTGAAAAATTTGGGACGTTAAGCTCCAATACAAAAAAATCCAGAAAGTTTTTCTCTTCAATGGCATTTTAACAGTTTTCTGCTTATTAGACCTAAATTAACCTTGCCATAAAATGTCTAGGTCATCAAAGGGTCATGATATATAAACGTATTATTGTCAACTTTCCTTGCAATAGGTTCAGCAGGTCGGGATGATAAGATTTTTGAAGGGTTTTTGCCACATATGGACATGGCACCATGATGGCGGCCATCTTGTTCATGTGGCCTAGATTTTTTAAATAAACATATGTTCCCCCTTCCTATAGATGCTTCATATAAAAATTCGCTTTGATTGGCCAAACGGTTTATTTTTATTTTTTTTTAAATTCAATTTTACGTCCCTTTCAAGATTATTTCAGCTCATATAAGACGGGCCAATCAGTAGGTGGGCGAAAACGGGAGAACCCCGAGAAAAACCATCTGGCACACCCGCAAGCAGAACTTGGCTTATCTCACATGTGGCCAGTGCGGGGCTCGAACCCACACCAGACACAGCGGTGAGATGATCGAGTGATTAAGAAACAGCGCTCTTAACCGCTCGGCCACGGGGGCCGCTGCAAACGGTTTAAAAGAAGAAGAGGTTTGAATATTATGGTAATAAACATGTATATTGCCCAAGGGCAGATGAACCCCCTTGGGTCCAATCTTTTTCAAAATCATTGATATTCAGTCCTACTGCCCATTTCCTGCAAGATTTTCCCTTTAAATGACATTTAAACAGTTTTCCTCATTCAAATGCATAGGCCTCCTATGTTGACCTTGCCATAAAATAGGCCAAGATCATCAAAAGGTCATGGGTTTATACAAACTTTGTAGAGCTTCATTCCCCGATGTTTCATGCCAAGTTTCAAAATCACAGACCTTCTGGTTCTGAAGAAGAAGACTTTTTAAAGTTTTTTTTTTCAAGTGCTATTTATAGCCATGGTGGCCATCTTGGTAATGTGACCTTGACCATTTATATAAATTTTCCTTCCCCCTTCCTAACAATGCTCCACAGAAGGTTTGACTGATTGGCCAAACGGTTTCAGAGATGTTTGAATATTATGGTCATATACCTGTATATAGCCCCGCGTTGGGGACAGACAACCCCCCAGGAACAAATTTTTCATAAGCATGAATCCCCCGGGGCCGGAGGTGGTACTCTCATATTAAAGTAGTACGGGTATGGGCCGCGGTAAAGCCCCCCCCCCCTTTTTTTATTAGTTTTATTAGCTCTGAATGCACCTACTTTTTCAGTTCGATTAGCTCTAAAAGCACCCACTTTTTCTGAATGCACCTATTTTCCCCAGTTCGATCAGCTCTAAAGGTACAACTTTTACCGTTCTTTCAGCTCTGAAAGCACCCCCTTTCTCAGTTTGATCAGCTCCGTAAGCCCTCTTCTTTTTGACCTTGTCGTAAAATATGTCAAGGTCATCCCAGGGTCGTGATTTATATAAACTTTGTAGAGCTCCTCTACCTGATGCTTCGTGCGAAGTTTCAAAATCATAGGCCTTCTGGTTATGGAGAATGTCATGTGACCTGGACCATTTATACAAACTTTGATTCCCCCTTCCTAAGGATGCTCCACATGAAGTTTGGCTTTGATTCGCACAGCCGTTTCAGAGGAGATGTTTGAACATAATGTGGACAACAACAATGACGACGATGACAACGGAGCATGGGTATACTATAAGCTCACCTTGTGAGCCTTACGGCTCAGGACCTAGAATTACAATGCTCTCTTAACGTTAAGGTAGACCTTAGTTAAGGTGGCGAATTTCAGCATCCTAAAATCAAACTTATCGGTTTTATTATGTAAATAGCATTTTATTAGATTTTCAAAATTTGTCACTTTCACTAAGGCGCGCCTTAACTTTATGGAAGCATTGTAATTCTGGGCCCAGGTGAGCTAAAAATGGCTGTGCACATCTGATCAGTGCTTTTGTTTTCGCTACATGTAGAGTACAATTCCTCGTCTACATTTTTCCAAAATTTCAAGCTTCTAGCCTTTTTTGTGACTGTACAGGCTGGTTTGTGTCGGACCTAGTTGGAAACTCCATAGACTCGTTTTCTCGCATCGTGACTGTAAGGATAATACAAGGAACAGTACTTATCAAAATGTTTTACCATTACTCTATTCGTTGGGGAATTGCTTTGTTATACTTTATATGCCATCTGTCAGCTAAGTCATGTCAGGACGGTATCATAACCACTGTTCCTGAAAAAGCCACAAGTACGCTCCCATTGGGGCTGTGTGAAAAAAGATGGTCTGCTTCTGTTCATAACCAACTGACCAACCATCTTATTACTGGTCAACAGCTTAGAAGGTGCCCAAGTCTGCCCAGCATACATATAAACTTAGCCAGACAGACTGTCTGTCTTAGCTGTTTACTTGGCCGGTAAACTTAGCTGTTTACTTGGCCGGTAAACTTAGCTGTTTACTTGGCCGGTAAACTTAGCTGTTTACTTGGCTGGTTAATTTCAAAGCACGTTTCGCATTGTCAAGACATCCCAATCTTGGGTGTCCCATGAAATGGAGGCAACATCTCGACATCACCACAGCTGTTGACTGGTATGTAAAGCAAAAGGTAGATTACCAGCACAGTTAATTAGCTAGCTTAGCACACAAAATTTTTGCAACATCATCGGCAGCAAAACAGCGATCTTTAATATGAACCTAATATATGTAAAAATCAAGAAAATCAGTAACTGCAGAACTTGCTTTATAATAAAAATTTAAAACATGTATACCCACGTCAGGCCTAAATCATGTAGAAATAAATGCAAAATGGTCCGATTGCCTGCAGAAACCAGCGAGAAAAGTTCCAACCGTATTTAGAAACCATAACAAAATGAGCCATGATGCGAGAAAAAAACAGTCTTGGGGTTTCCAACCAGGTATGACACAAACTGGCCTGTACAGCTATAGAAGATGGCTAGAAACTTGAAATTTAGGATCAAGGAAGAAGAGGAATTGTACTATCTGAATAGCGAAAACAAAGGCGATAATCAGCTGTGCAGTAAATGTACAGCTGATATGCGCCTTTGTTTTCACATAGGCAAAAATCCATTTCTACTGACGAGGCTCAAATGATGATATAAAAACTATTAAAGCGTGACATCCACATAAAAAACACGGACCTTGTGCTAACAGTGTGCACACAAACAATGGTGATGCAAAAGTGGGCATTTTAAGGATCACACTCCAGTGGTTAGGTATCTGATACACCCCAACATGAGCCGCGCATCGAACAAACCGGTCTTCTGATACAAACCAGTCTGTACAGTCACATAAGATGGCTAGAAGCTTGAGATTTTGGGTATATGAAGATGAGAGATATTACTATCTGTGAAGCGAAAACAAAGGCGGGTCTGTGTCAATGCTTTTTGTACATGTATATGCAAAAAGTCTGTATTGTATTTTCTCACATGACGGTGGCTGTTTACCATGACTATAAAAACAACAAAATCTGCAATGCCTAATGCCTGTGATTACAAATTTTGACAGAATTAGCAGATTATAAAACCATTATTGACTCCTTTAGGGATTAACTGGTCTAGATTGCTATTGAAATACTATTGACTGCATTAGTCCAAACAAGCTTAGTAATAGATCATTGGGATTACATAGCATTACGAGATTTTACTTCTTAAAACATGATCCAGTCTTCATAAGTTCAGTTAATTTAAAGTACGTATAGTACCATTTGGTTTTCGTATGGCCTAATTCAGTTTGTACATCATTCAGAAGTTTCTTGTGGGCAAAATCACCACTTCATCAGGAAAACATGTCCGTGAAATGTGTAACCTCTTTTACCCCACTTTTATAAAGCAAAACAGGGGTATGCAGGGGTACACCTATTTTTCTTATTTTTATAGCCCCGCTATATATTCACCCTGTCCTTCCGTAGTTCTGTCATTCCATCATTCCATCCTTCCGGCATTTCGTTTCTGTTCATTATCTTGAGAATGGCTTGACAGAATTGAACCAAATTTTGCATACATACCAACATTGACAAGACCTAGCTTGGGATTGTTACCTGTCATTTTTTGCAAAATTTTGACGGAGTTACGGCCCTTGATTTACGTCAGAATTTCGTTTCCGCTCAATATCTTGAAAATGGCTGGACAGAATCTGGCCAAATTTTGTATGTACATCAACATCGACAAGATCCAGCTTGGGATTGTTGCCCGTCATTTTTCGCAAAATTTTGACGGAGTTACGGCCCTTGATTGACGTCAGAATTTTGTTTCCGCGCAATATCTCGAGAATGAATCAACAGAATCTGACCAAAATTTGTACGCACATCATTATTGACAAGTTCTAGCTTGAGATTGTTGCCTGTCATTTTTCGCCAAATTTTGCCCTTGATTGACATCAGAATTTCCTTTCCGCTCAATATCTTGAGAACAAATTGACAGAATTTAACCAAAATTTGTTTGTACATCAACATTAACAATTTTGACTGAGTTATGGTCCTTGAATGACGTCAGAATTTCTTTTCTGCTCAATATCTCAGGAATGAATTGACAGAATCTGACCAAATTTTGCGTGCACATCAACATTGACAAGCTCTTGCTTGGGATTGTTGCCTTTCTCACCCTGGAAAAATGCGCAGAAGCGGGGCTATAGTCAAATCCTCTGACAGTTTTAGTTGCTCCAAAACTTAGATTGTGGGTACTCTTTAGAACCGCTTGGGCGAGACAGTTCTAACATGTACCCACAATCTATGTTTTGGGCAAAAACAAAAAAGAATATTAAAACAGTTTTAAAATTTTAAATTTTTACAACTTAAGAAAAAAAAATCTAACGCTATATATTAAGTGGCCGTGTTTTCGTAATGTTTGTGATTCAAATGATGCTACCTGTGCTGTCCATGCCATTTGTATACCATCACAAACATTTAAACTGAATTCAGGATGATTTCGCTAGTTGTACTTCTACTAGGCAAGTACAATGTATAGATCGATATGATTGGGATAAGTCATGTGCTGGCGTTCAAAGAGGGTGATCAGAGTGGTAACCAGCAAGCGCAAAAGTCAATATGTCTATTTTTGTTTTGTCGTGTTTCACATGGTTGAGCTCAAATTAAGTTATTGTATTTCACATCTTAAACGCTATAGAGTGAAGCAATTGAGGAAAATGTTCAAAAAAGAGAGCAAGGAGTCTAACTGCTTACTGAACAATACTCTTTAGACCATATTTGTGCTACAAAACAAGGCACAAAGTTAGATGGCCCCTGCCCATCGGGACCTAAAGAAATAGATGGGCTGCTTGTGCCTCCAGGCAAAGCTTATACGCTATGGACTGACCATCTGATTACTGGTTTACCGCTCAGGTCTTAGCCTGCCTAGGAAAATGGTTCCAAAGTCAAACCATCCATGCATATAAGCTGTATTGGCTTAGCTGGATGGCTACATTTCAAACACTTGTTGGATATCATGACGTTCCATGAATTGGAGGCAGTGTCCCGACATGACAATTGCTTTTGACTAGGACATAAAGCATTTATTCAAACAAACGAAGTTAGAGCATTACGTTATCAGGTGTGCCACAGGGTTCTGTGCTCGGCCCTCTCCTCTTCCTGCTCTACATCAATGATTTGCCTCAAAATATACAGCCTCAGGTAAGGTTGTTCGCCGACGATACGGCAGCCTACTTAACAGTTACCTCACTGAAGATGCAAATATATTATAGTCTGACCTAGATACCTTGGAGGAATGGGAACGGACCTGGGACATGGAATTTAACCCAGGAAAATGCCAAGTTCTCCACATAACAAGATCCCGGCAACCACTCCAGTCTCAATACACTCTCCATGGTCAGGTATTGGAATCAGTAGACAGTGCTAAATATCTCGGCGTCAACATTTCTCAAGATCTAAGTTGGAATCATCACATAAATGAAATTACAGGTAAAGCAAATAGAACACTCGGCTTCATCAAGAGAAATGTAAAAACTAAAAATAAACAGGTTAAGGAATTAGCATATAAGACCCTAGTTCGACCGCAGGTCGAATACGCCTCCTCAGTTTGGATCCCCATACAAAGGAAAACATCTTAAAAATTGAAATGACACAAAGACGAGCTGCCAGATGGGTCAAAAACAACAACTCCACTTATGACAGTGTCTCACACATGCTTGACAACCTAGGTTGGCGATCACTTGAAAATAGACGCATTGACTCTGGGCTAATCATGTTCTATAAGATTGTATATGGCCATGTGGCAATACAGATGCCAACATATTTTGAGCAACCCCAGAGATTCACTCGACACATGCACCCTCTCTCGTATAGACAAATCCATACCCAAACAAAGTATTATCAGCAGTCTTTTTATCCAACCACAATTGTTCTTTGGAACAGGCTTCCCGCGGAACTTGCACTTAGGACTGATCTTGACTCCTTCAAAGAAGGAGTCTGCCAGATCAAACATAGGTCCCAATAAATTCTAACACTGTTTTAACCTGCTTTTAAATATCACTCTGCACTAACACTATCAACTTTTTATCATTCTCACTGTTTTTACTTTCACATCTGCTAGAATCTAGCTTTTATTCCTGCACTGACAGCGCGACTGCACATGATACTCGTGAGAGGGTGCTGCAGTATGAAAAGATAGATAGATAGTTATAAATATTTTAAATATTTTCGTCTATCCGTGATTTCGCTATAGTACCATGTATTAGACATTTACGGACTAAGACGGTGACGGTGACAGAGCTCGGACTTCGCTTAAAATACCAGGTCGTCTCAAAAGTATTTTTGTGAAATCAATTTATATAGGCCAAAACAATGAACTTATCTGTTTGTAGGAGTACGCATGTATAGACAACAATTTGAAATGATTTTTACTTATATTCTGAGTCGTCAGACGAACTAACACCTAACATTTGCATGAGCTTTGGTACTTTTTACTTAAAAAAACTTATTATATGCCACTTGGTTTTCTCTTATGATTTCTGACAACGGACGTTTCCGTTGTCGGCGTCCCACGGCTCGAGCTGGCTCCTGGCGATTGTCATTCTCCCCGCTGGAATCTGCCTAGAACCCGCAGCCAGCTCGTCCCTGTTTTGCCTCCGCGGGTTCACTGGTCCCGGGACTGGTTCGGGTTGCTGCTCGGCCGGCGCTGCCAAATTTGAAAGCCCTGGTAAAAGCCCCGGTAACAATATATCGAGGAACGACATATGTCCTAACAAGCTATTTGAATAATCTTTACTCGTGTATTCCATGGTGGCGAGATTGGGCATAAGTAAGCCCAGTGGTTTTCAGAAAAGGATTTTAACATCCCGTACACACACCAGGGAGCCTTTGGCATGAAATTTTGCATACTAGAATACAACAGCTGTGACTTGTTCTCATGAAATTATAGTATATATTTAATGTGAAAATACAGCTAAATAGTTCATTTCAATCAATGCGCGATATTCAACGGAGATTAAATCCTGACACTTAAAACCTGCTATGCCCCTACTATCCCCGGCCCTAAGGGGGATACAAATGACTGGTGCATTAGCAGCTATTTTGCTGCAGCGAAAATGTTGCCCAACAAAATTGTTGCTGACTTGGCCGTTTTTACTGCAGCAAATTTCTGCTAAATGAATCGAGCTGAATGAATCTTCATGTTCATCTGCAGACAATATGGATCGATAAACCAAGAATACCATTCAGACTTTTCTACCAGCTTTGGTACGACAACTCCCTCACATCACAGAATATCGAGCTACTGTGTAGAGCCATGTTATGTATTATGCGCTTGCCACTCGATCCTACCTGCTATTTGCTTACGATTGGGAGAAACGTATTCCGTTCTTTGTCACAATGCCGCTACCATTTATCTTGAAATGATGGGTGAAACGCCTGAGACCTTTCTTCAGTTAGTTCCCTTTCTGCACATTCGCACAAGCCATGCACATTCTCTGTCACCGCAAAATAGAGTTTTACTTGTGTTGCTATGGTTACGAGGCTACAACACATACCACATGCTGTCAGCTTTATTTAACGTCTGTGTTTTAACAATACAAGACGAAATTCGTACTCTGATTCCAGTGTTTTTACCTTTATTCTAACACACCTCGCCTATATAGCCGATGGTAAAAAAAACGTGTTATATTGTGCAACAATTTCACTGGGCGAATAAGCGTGACGTTACTTTGCGGCATTTGTGACGTCAGCTATCACACAAAGCAGCGTTAGACGGTGAAACGTCGTTTTAGCGCACAACAAACGTAATAAGTGTGTGTAAATACCAGCATTACAGTCAAATATTTGGCGGGATATCTGCAATGCAATGGCGGAAAGCTGAACGATATCGACGGTTTTAGCAACATTTATTCCGTTTATTGTGTGTTAGAATCGAAATAGATAAGCTCAAGTGCGTGAATTGTTGAGTAATAATTCACTGTTTGTCGGTCAGTTGTAAGAAGATAAATCACTCGCGCTACGCGCTCGTGATTTGATCTTCTTTACAACTGACCTCCAAACGGTGAATTATTACTCAACAATTCACTGCTAGAGCTGATCTATTTCTTAATCGAACAATGGTGAAACATGAAGCACACCTGGAAAAATCTTGAATGTGCAGTGGAGCCATAGATAACACCTCATACGAAATATGTACATGTAGGCAGGCTAGCAATGAGCCCCAACAACTTCTTAATTCTGGCCATAGAAAGTACCACTCCATACATTCACAGGTTATTGTAGACAGTTGTGGACAAATAAGGTACATTGAGTGTGGGTTCATGGGGCATCTAAATGCTGCCCAACAGTTTGCGTTAATGCGTAAACTTGGCACTGATCTACCATTTCAAGACGAATGTATGATTTTGGAAAATAACATATATCCTCAGTAACAGGCATCCAATTGTGACACCGTATTCAGCTGTCCAGATGAGACAAAGGAATGCACACCAACGAAGACAGTGTCGAAGATTGAATAGAATTATTCAGCGTTATCGCTTTTGTGTTGAACATGCGATAATAGAAGTTAAAGAATATCGGGCTGTTGGGACGGTATGGAGACATCGCCGTAGGGCGTTGCCCCGTTTTGTGACAATAAGTGCTGGTCTTGTGTGTAGGAAGAAACAGATTGGTTTAATAATTAGAATTATGTACACATAAAATGCCATTTCACTATTTGGTTAGTTTGGTTTTGAGACGACCCTGATATGTGGCTTGATTTCAACCGATGTTCGAGCTCCGTGACCGTCACCGTCTTAATCCGTAAATGTCTAATACCAATGGAAAAGTTCCATAATGCTCATTGTTCATTTCTATATATGCATAAAACTATACATTATTAATGTGCACGAAAATCACGATCTATATTAGGAACCGAGGAATCATAGTAAAAAAAACGTTAAAAAACGAATTTTGCCGCAAAATCGGATTTTAGCCGCGTTTCGCCGTGTTTCGTGGCGAAAATTAACCGATTAAACTTTTTTTTTTTTTCCTTGACCGGTGAAATTTCGCGGTGACTTTGCCGCGAAAAATCACAACTGATCAGCGCAAACATCGCAAAAATGGGGAATTAGCCATAAGACCACTGTATATCGTTCGAAAGCTTATATTCTGTAAGTGTTATGGTAAAATAAAAACATTTATTTTTGGATAGTATCCTATTGAAATATACACGCATAACATGCAATAGGTAGTAAAAGCAACCAGGTATCTTGACTCATCCGCTCTGCTCAGGTGCGTTCAGATGTCCCGTACACATCAAATGGTTGAATTTTTCATGTCTATGACTAACTGTCACATGCCAGATACAATGTCGGCACGTTCCTGTTTCTAACAGACATAATACCTCTGTAAAATTTATTGATTCGTGGCAATTAGCGACTTGTGGTCACCAGAGGACCAAGGGTCCTGTAAACGCTCACCTGAGGTCTGCTGTATATACCAAATATAGCAAAAGTAAGCAAAGCTCACATACCCCCAGCGGTAGCCATCAGAGGTCATACCACTTTGAGACAAAAAGCAGATTACAGAAAAATGTATACATCTGGTCATCAAATGAATACCCAGGTGTACTGTCCGTAGATTTGTTTAAAATTTAAGAAACGCTTTAAATAATTATAATACTAAATTAAAAACAAGTATCAATTAATGAACAAACATATTTGGAAATTAATTTGTTATGAATAAGTAACAATTTGTGTTTGTGTTTTACCTGTACATTGCATTTTATACATGCGTGTCTCGTAAGCTGGTAACCCCAGCTGTATGTCTTAAACTCAAACGTTGATATGTTTGTAAACATTTTTATGCTTATAGACATGTGACACGAAAATAAAATAAACTACTACTACTAGACATTTCCAACTTAGTCTGAGATACGATATACGATATACGAGAAACTTTAATCGATTTCTGGGGGGTATCTCAAGGCTGTCCAACTAAGTTGGTGAAAACCCTATACATCTAGTACCTCTACACGATCAAATGTGTTTGATAACTTTCGTGCCATGGTTTTTAAGTTTATTGCTGAAGGTATCTGAAATTTTTCAATTTAAAAAATCGTACACAGATCTTATTTTGGTCTTATGCACCGATCACATGCATGATAAGGCCATGGTATATTTCATTTGTTTTCTGTCACGAATCACGCAAATCCGAGTATGTGGATTGCAAGCAACGGATGTCAGGCGATTCAATTATGAATGGCTATGCAGTTCTGCTTCTTAGACACCGACTACCTAGTGGTGGTTGTGGTCATGGGGGAGCCACAGCAGTTCTCGATGGCATGCTCCGTAGGGAAATTACCCCGTGAAACCGTTGACAATCAAACCATTGAAATATGCCGATGCAGGAACAATTTGATAGGTTTATCAATTATCGACATTTTACTGGCGTCGCCAATGGGATTCGGGTAGTTAGAAGCCATCGACGCTACTGAGTGAGCTATCCGGAGACCCAAATTCAACATTTCATTCTATGCGTAGACAATGATATTCTGACACTGATGAAGGAGTTAACACACGAGTAAAGTTGCACCCAAACGTTTAGAATTTTAGCGACAAGTTTTATTCGCTCAAACATTCTTGGTTATCCAGTTCGCAGGCAGAACAGTCAACGGCGGAACACTACGAAACAACAACAATGGCACTAGCAGCGGTTTACCGTAAACGACAGAAAACTATTATTTTATTTTATCTTGAAATAAATGAGTCGCCTCATGAGAAAACCAACAATATTGTTTCCAAACAAGTCCCACACAAAACGGCCTGTGCAGCTAAAGATGACAGCTAGTAGCTTGAAATTTCGTATATACAAAGAAGAGGAATTGTACTATCCGTGAAGCGAAAACAAAGGCGCTGATCAGCTTCGCGGTTACCGCGAAGCTGATCTGCGTCTTTGTTTTCGCCTTTGCAAAGTGTTGGTTTTCTCATGAGGCGGCTCAAATAAAACACGATGCATATACATGTACTTATAACGATCTAGGTCAAGAAAAAAAGTTCTGTTTGCTTGGTTTGTTTTTACGCACCAGCCAACAGCCATGTCAGGACGTTGTCTCCATTTTCAATTGGTGTTCTATACCTCAGAGTTCTATACATTATGATGTAATGACATGCGAAACGTGCTTAAAACTGATTTCGTTATCATTTTGCATTTTTAATGAGCACCCATTACATCATTGGGTAAAAAGTACAATTACACTTTCCCTTGATTTACAGTTCTTTGTCAACAGCGCTTTTAATGCAGACTGATATGTGTTCGTCGACAATATGAATTCATAGTTTATAGTGTTACAATTTAAGTTTATTTTGAAAGAAAATAAAATTTTCACTATCTTTGTTTATTTCTACGTGTGTCCTACACCCTTAACCCGTTAATTCTTTTTGTCAGAAAGTGTGGTTTTCACATTCATAAAACATACCAAAGTGGCATTCTGTGTCGATATATAGTGGGGGCACGTCATCATAGTGAGAAAACCCTTCATTAAAATTCTTAAAAATCTCTGAGAGCTTGTACTGCTATGTGCGATATTAATGTTGGCATACGTAATTCCACTGTGTCTCATGAGCTAGAATAATTGTGCCGCGACGCGAGAACCCCGGTCTTCGGGGTTTCCGACCAGATCTGACACAACCCGAGCTGTACAAGTAAAGAAGATGACTAAAGACGGGAAATTTTGGATTGAGAAAGAAGAGGTATTTTACTATCCGCGTAGCGAAAGCAAAGGCGCTGATCAGCTTCGCAGTTTCTGCGAAGCTGATCTGCGCCTTTGTTTTTGCCTAGGCAAACATCCGGTTTTCTCAAGACGGTAAAAACTGGCTTGCAAAAGGGTCCTCCTACTTATATTGTACCCACATATGCACCTTAATCTGTTGATACAAGAATTGAAAATATGGTTTGATGCCTTGCGTCCATGGAAGAAAGTGTTGAAGTAATGCTGGTCGTTTATATCTACCACGTCATTTATGGTAAAGCCATCTGAACTCTGGACAGTCTCTTGCTCCTTGTCTTTTTTCCCTGGGTCCAGTACTATAAGAGGTTGTTTTTGTAGGGTTTGTTTTGTGGGTTTGTTGCCTCGGGAGCACCCGAGGGCTCAACCGAGAGGTTGATTTTTGTTGTTGTTTTTGGAAAAGCCCAGGATCGAACCTGCGACCCCTGGTTTACAAGGCGAGTGACTTAACAACTGCACCACGGAGGTTGTTGAGCCGTGACGAAACAATACAATGTAAGTAACACACATGCGTAAGCGAAGCACAATATCGCAATAATTTTATGGTCGTCGCCGTGCGTTAAATATATGAAAAATCAATTGTCTTGTTTATTTGTTAACTAAGATAATTTATAATACTAAAAATATGCATGTACATGTGTTTATAAGAAGCTTTGCTTGTTGTTCATACTCTACCTTGATATTGAGTGTAAAATATAAAGTTTCAAACAATATTGAGACCTTGAACAGTCCTATCTTAGTGCAAGACATATTGCAGGTCTCCGAAGACCGGCGTTTATGCGTTGTCTGTAAATCATTTGCCTACCAAATACGAATAAGCAAGGGCAAAATAGCTTCACTGGTTCTGACACTCGCTATCTTCATTTTGCTAGCAAGTAGGAAATGTCTAGTAACGTATGCGGTGGTGTGCATCTATACAAGTTCTCCAACCCGTTATATTGTGCCCACCATCCAAGGGCCGCTGAAAAGATGTAGGCTAACACATTTGTTATGATCTCGCCGACGCATACAAATGCCGTAATCTTATTTCTTATCACAGCAGCATGGCGCATCAATAAGCGATAAACCGACAGATCCCATGCATATACATGAACATGTTTGTACTATTACTTTACACGTTGTCCTTGAGAATATCCATCAAAAATATTATCCGAACTCCAATGTCAAACTCCAATATCAATATCGGATTAAGTTGGAAATGTCTACTAGTAATATTTCGATATTATTTTACTCTTTTATACATCAAAACATTACAGTTCATTACACATTCATTGGTCTGATGTCGCTTTTTTGCCACCCGGAAGTGAGAAAAGGTCATGTGATGGTCACATGACTTACCTGTATTTTATAGACCACGTGGTTTGTGACGTATTGTTTGTACCTATGTATAAAAACAAAGTTCTGAGACCTGAGCTGTATTTCCCATATCCTACTCTCTGGCCTTAGTCTCTTCTACATAGCCAAAATCTCAGCGCGGCCCTGAGAGAGAGCATCAGATTGGATTTCAATTGACCTACTTTGCTCTCGAGCAAGATAGTGAAATCAACGATTTGCAGCCGAATTGGCATCGATTTCACTATCGTTTTAGGCTCACTTTTCGGACTTGGCGTTCAAAATTCTAAAAAGCAGTGCTCCTTCTTTAGCCTGACATAAGCATTCCGTTGTCTGTTACTTTCTGGGCACCGGTTAGACAAGCACGATTTGCATTTCTCGCTTGTCTAGCCACGATTTGCAGCCCTGGAGCACTTAACCTTACGTCCTTGTGGTGGGAACATGGATTAAGTCCGTTTGGCCCGGCATGACGTAAAACTGCCACTCTTTACTACTACTACTGAGCTGTATTATAGGAAATCCTGCTGGTTGCAGATGTGAAAACAAAGACTTATATCAGCTGCAAATTAAACACCTGCATAGTAAATGAACTGCTGATCAAAGGTTTTGTTTTCCCTATGCAGATGGAACATCCCTCAACACTGCAAGTGTATAACCATTTTGTGCTATATAGCCACATCTTATCTCCAACCTCACTGGAGATCTCAAAGAAAGGTTTTCTCGTGGCATAGCTCGCATGGTGTTACATCCAACAAAAATATATTCATAATAAATAAAAAAAATGCAAAAAACTATATACCCCCAAATACTTTGTATGCCGGACAAAAAGGTGCAGATTTAAGTAGAAGCGACAGATGGGAAAAGAAATAAAGTAAAAAAAGAAGACATAAGAAAACCACAGAATCATAATCTTGTTTTCAGTAATAGACTTGGTCATTCTGAACATGCATATAAAATTTGAGCTGATATGATGGAAAAATTTCTCGGATAGAGAGAAAAATGGATAAATAAAGGGAATGATAAGCCAGAGGTTGTTGATTCTCAAACTTGACATACCCATCAATATAATAGGTCATAGCATGAAAAGCACTACTGAATCATTAAAACTCAATTTATGACTTCTATATCAAACTTAGATCTGACGGCTACAGCAGACATTTCTGTCTGATCCAAGAAAGCCTATGACACTGAATGTATGACCAATTAAGACACCAGAATCTAGTTGTGCATGTGCTCATGCCAATTCATTTCTTTTTATACAATTCATGCAGGTGAAACACTGATTTTCACTGACTTTGGACACTGTTGTGAAAGTTTTGGGATATGTTCCAAACATGTACATGTATGTAGAAATATTACTCGGACTATGTCAAAAAGGTAGTTTTGAAATTGATTTTTTATTTCACTGAATCTGTCAGTACTGATGTAAGTTGTTTTGGCATCCATATATACACTCCACCTACATGTATGTCTATCCATTCCTACCAAGAAAGAATAGAAAATGTCTCCTGGTTTCTTTGGCATTAGATGTAAAATAAATGTCAAAATAGGCCGAAAAGTGCTGAGGAACCTTAACCACAGCAAAACACAGACCAGTAAACCAGATATTCAGAAGGAAGTTTTCGATCTCAGTTATGAACATGGCGTACTATAAAAAGCTGTTACCTGACACCAGTATTTCTGTTGCGTCATGTCTAGATCCGAGATTTCGAGCTTCTAGTCTCTGTGGCCGTACAAGCTATGTTCGGAATTTTAACGCTGAGCCAAAACATAAGAAAAGCAGTTTATCTACATAACAGCAACAAAAACACAGGATCTGATCAGCTTTACATCTACATAGGCTGGTTGGAGTGCCATTGGTATTCAAAGTATTTCTGTTTGCTTACTTGTTTAACAGTGCAAATTTCACTATAAAATCTATTTTGTTTGTGGTTTGTTAAGTCATAATGACACAGCTGATAAACACGTGGTATGGAATGCAATTCTACCTGAAGTTGAGATGAAAAAATTCGAGTTTTTTCTGTACCATTTACTCTAAGATAGGTGCAGTCAATGCAGAAGTTGAACTTATATTGAATGAAAGTAACATAAGAAATCCAGGTTATTTCGTTTTCGCAAACACTTCCGCCCCATGAACATATAGTGCTTCCAACACAATAACATTGAATTGTTTGCGAAAACAAAATAACCGGGATTTCTTATGTTACTTTCTTTCAATAAATGTTCAATTTCTGCATGGACTGCACCCATCTATTTTTCAGTAGAGGACACAAACTCGAATATCTAACCTCAACTTCTGTCTCAATTGCACTGTGTGTCAACGATCATTTATCGGTTTGTATGTAAATAATACTACGTGATTGTCAGTAGTGAATTACTTTCATAACGAAAACAATCCAATCTGAGAGGATACTCAAAAGTTAAGGTATGACCAAAAGTCATAAGAGGATTTATATATGTATAAATATACATAATATAGAAAAACAGACTTCCGTAATAAACCGACCTAAATGTTTGCTTTCGCAAAAGCAAACAAAAACTAGTTCTCTTGGACAAAATACCATATATATATGACTTTGTTCATGCAATACTGGACAAACATTCCTTTTAAAAGGAAACTTTTATCGCATATACAGATTGGTTTTCTTATGTGGCAGCTTAAGAAGATGGTAAGTTTTCAATCGGATTTGGGAAAAATGTTTTTTGTTTAAGCAAGTTTGAAATTTGACGGAATTGGCATCATTTTTTTGTAATTTTGTGCCATTTTTAACTAAAAATGTTAGTCTTTGTTGATTTAATAGAGTCTTAGTATCCTGGGAATTTGAAACACTTACCTTTAAAATTGTTCTGTGTTTTGTGTTTCTTAATGTAGCACAGATGAACCTCCTTATAATGCTATCTTTGGGGTCTACAGAAGCAGACTGTGTTATAAGTGAGACCATGTTATAATGAAGTTACCGGTACACTTCAACCTCATTTTAATTATGTGGTTTTCAATATTACACAACCATGTCATGGCTCCCAAATTGATTATTTCGCTATGTGTCTATTAAGTAAGTAACCTTATTATAACAGTTTCACTTATAACATGGTCTGCTTCTATGGAACCCAAAGATAGTGTTAAAATGAGGTTGTACTGTACTTACTGTAGACATTAAGCGAAGTAATCAATTTGGGAGCCATGACATGACCATGTTATATAATAGTGAGTGGTGTCTATTATAATGAGGTTGACGTGTATGTATACTTCTACAATGAGCCTCCGCACCAGAAAACCAACAATCTGCATATGCAAAACCAAAGATCAGCATCTTTGTTTTCACTATACAGATAGTACAATCCCTCTTCTTAAATCCAAAATATCAAGCCCTAGTCTGCTTCTGTGACTGTGCTTTTGTGGCCAATTTGTGTCGGACCTGGTCGAAAACCAAGATTGTTGGTTTTCTCATGCAAAGGCTCAAATCATAAAGTTTCTATGTCATTATTTATGGTTATACAGCTCGTGTGTTAAAGGCTTAAAGACAGGTTTTCTCACAAACAACTCAAAATGATTGCATAAAAAGATTTTCTTTCTTAGTGGGTCTTTGAAAGCTGATTACCATGATTTCTATCAAAACTAATTTAATTTGCACCAATTGTTTTATTCAATCACTCATCAGACATAACAGTGTGAATATAGATGTAACAAATTGATATTTCTTTGTTTACACTGTGTTAATTTTAAGTACAAGAACCCCTAGTATAAAAATTAGCTGTGCCAATGAAAAAAAAGATAATAATAATAAACAAACAAAAAAAAAAAAAAAAAAAAAAAAAAAAACAAAGCAAAAAAAAAAAAAAAAAAAAAAAACCCACTAAACCAGAGGACCATTGGAACGCTCACCTGAGCATTTAGTCATCATGAAATGACCTTGACCTTGAATACGCACATACCTTTATAGACTTCACTTTTTTCCAGGTAAAAGCCAAAGTTTCCAAAGTTGACCTTGCCATAAAATAGGTCAATGTCATGCTTGGGTCATCATTTGAACAAAGTATGATGGGCTAAGGTCTTTGGTGCTACATACCAAGCTTCCGGGTCATTTTGGCCCATAACCATTTCGGCCTATGACCATTTCGGCCCATAACCATTTCAGCCCATACCATTTCGGCCCATAACCATTTCGGCCCATATTTTTAGCTCACCTGAGCCGTCAGGCTCACAAGGTGAGCTTATAGGATGGCCATGATCCGGCGTCCGTCCGTCCGTCGTCCACCATTTTCAAAGATCTTCTTCTCTGAAACAGCTTGGCCAATCAAAGCCAAATTTTACATGAAGCATCTATGGGAAGGGGGAACCAATGTGTATATAAATAATCCAGGTCACATGACCAAGATGGCCGCCATGCCCATATATGGTAAAAACCCTTCAAAAATCTTCTTCTCCGGAACCACTGGACCGATTTCAACGAAACTTGGCATGAAGCATCGATGGCTCAAGCACTACAATGTGTATATAAATCGTGACCCTGTGATGACCTTGACCTATTTTAGGGCAAGGTCAACATAGGTCGCCAATGCGTTTGAATGGGGAAAAATTTTAAAATGTCATTTCAAGTGAAAATCTTGCAGGAAATGAGCAGTAGGACTGAATATTGATGATTCTGAAAAAAATTTGACCCCAGGGGCTCATGTGCCCCCACCCCGGGGCAATATACCTGTACATTACCATAATATTCAAACATCATCTCCTCTGAAACCGCTTGGCCAATGAAAGCCAAATTTTATGTGAAGCATCAATAGGAAGGGGGAACCAATGTGTATATAAGAAATCCAGGTCACATGACCAAGATGGCCGCCATGCCCATATATGGTAAAAACCCTTCAAAAATCTTCTTCTCCAGAACCAGTGGACCGATTTCAACCAAACTTGACATGAAGCATCGATGGCTCAAGCACTACAATGTGTATATAAATCGTGACCCTGTGATGACCTTGACCTATTTAAAGGCAAGGTCAACATAGGTCGCCAATGCGTTTGAATGGGGAAAAATTTTAAAATGTCATTTCAAGTGAAAATCTTGCAGGAAATGGGTAGTAGGACTGAATATTGATGATTCTGAAAAAAATTTGACCCCAGGGGCTCATGTGCCCCCACCCCGGGGCAATATACCTGTACATTACCATAATATTCAAACATCATCTCCTCTGAAACCGCTTGGCCAATCAAAGCCAAATTTTATGTGAAGCATCAATAGGAAGGGGGAACCAATGTGTATATAAGAAATCCAGGTCACATGACCAAGATGGCCGCCATGCCCATACATGGTAAAAACCCTTCAAAAATCTTCTTCTCCAGAACCGATGGACCGATTTCAACAAAACTTGGCATGAAGCATCGATGGCTCAAGCACTACAATGTATATATAAATCCTGACCCTGTGATGACCTTGAGCTATTTTACGGCAAGGTCAACATAGGTCACCAATGCATTTGAATAGGGAAAACTTCAAAATGTCATTTAAAGTGAAAGTGTTGCAGGAAATGGGAAGTAGGACTGAATATTAATGATTCTGAAAAACAAATGGACCCCAGGGGCTCATGTGCCCCCACCCCGGGGCAATATACATGTATATTGCCATAATATTCAAACGTCTTCTCCTCTGAAACCGCTTGGCCAATCAAAGCCAAATTTTATGTGAAGCATCTATAGAGTGGGGGAATCAATGTATATATAAATAATCTAGGTCACATGACAAAGATGGCCACCATGCCCATATATGGTAAAAACCCATCAAAAATCTTCTTCTCTGAAACCAATAGACTGATTTCAAGGAAACTTGGCGTAAAGCATTGATGGCTAAAGTACTCCAATGTATATATAAATCATGACCCTGTGATGACCTTGACCAAGTTTATGGCAAGGCCAACATGGGTTGCCTATGCATTTGAATTGGGAAAACTGTTAAAATGTCATTTGAAGGGAAAGGCCAGCAGGAAATTGGCAAATGGACAGAATATTGAAGATTCTAAAAAAAGAAAATGCCCCAAGGGCTTCATCTGCCCCTGTACTGGAGTTAAATACGATAATATTCAAACATGTTTATGGGTATATGCAGCAGATCTCAGGTGAGCGTTTACAGGACCATTGGTCCTCTGGTTTATATATAGTTTTCATTTTGTTGCATTTGGGTTTCGTTACAGGTTTTAATAAAAAAAAAAAAAGGCCAATTTTGGAGACTTTTGATTTGTTACATTTGTTTTGTTACAAGTTTTATTTAAAAATAGGGCCGATTTTTGAGCCTGCAAATGACTTTCTCTTTGATTTTGGGTCTCATGGAGGTATGGCAACAATGTGAATTCTAGATAATGATTTATACTTGGGTTGGGTGTTTTTATTATTTTGGTCTTTAGATTGATTGATTGATTAATATTTATTCGGTAAAATCAACACATACATACATATATAGAAACATAAAAAGTATAAAGCACATTGTCCATCACAGTTAATTGTTATGAATAAATTAATCTTAAATATATATGAAGACATTTTGAAAGACACCATTTATAAATCAATCTAAAATGTATGAATAAACATTTTGAAAAACAATATTTATAAATTAATTTAAAAAAACATAGAAAGACACTTAATTAGTGCCAAGCTGGGTGCCAAGCTTGTGGAACCATTAATTAATTAATTGAAATTAGATTGGCTTATATTTGTAAAAATCAAATTCAAGAAAAAAAAATACTATGAAAAAAAAGAATAAATAAAAAATAAAATAAAATTTGAAATTGTGTTTCTGTTTGCTAATTTCAACATGCATTATCTGTGACCTGTACATCGTTTGGTATGGCGATTTTCAACTTACTTAGAATGATTAATACTGATTTTTTTTATTTTCTAATTCAAGAACCATGCTTTGTAATTCATGTTTGTAACCATGTTTATATTAAAAGTTTAAAACAACTTATCTAGGATAAGTTATTTGAGTAAAAACATACCATTTAGGGCAATGGTAATAATCTATGGGCCGAAATGGTTATGGGCCGAAATGGTTATGGGCCGATATTGTCATGGGCCGAAATGGTTATGGGCCGAAATGACGAGTTACCCATACCAAGTTTCAGGAATATAGACTCACCAGTTCAGGAGAAAATTTTTGAGCATTTTTAAGCATGAAAGCCATGTTGAGCATGGAGCCCCTTTTTCTCAAACAAAATTTTGCTCTCCGTATGCATAAAGGCTTCATTTCACATTCATAGGCTGAGGGGTTACTGAAATAAGAGCTGTTGCAGGACAGCGCGCTCGACTCCTTCTGACCTTTGTCAAACGTAAGGCCAAACTTGACACATAACACAAAGCATTATGCTCATATATCTTTGGAGGGGGGGGGGGGGGGGGGGGGCTCATCTTTTTGCCTTGATGCTATAAGGCAAAACTACTAAAACATGGCAGATAACTAGTATAACTACCTTAGGTTTTAAGGTCCTACTCAAAAAGAAGTATGTTCATATACCAACTGAGTGCCGAGACACAAGGTAAAATCAATAAACTGTGAAATAAGGTCACACTGACCAATAAGTACTTTAGGGTCAAAGGTCTAGTCATACACATTCCTAATCTAAAGGAAGTATGAAAATATACCAACTGAGTGTTCAGATCATTGAACCATGAAATTAGGTCAAAGATCATTGAACCATGAAATTAGGTCAAAGTGACCTAGGGCTACTTTTGGGTCAAAGGTCTTATCATACACAAACATACTGTAAAAGAAATATGTTCATATTCCAATTGAGTGCTGAGATATAAGGCAAAAATACTGAACCGTGAAATTAGGCCACAATGACCTAGGACTTAACTTTACGGTCAAACGTCTTGTCATGCACAATCATAGTCTGAAAAAAGAAATATGTTCATAAACCAATTGAGTGCCAAGTATAAGGCAAAATCACTAAACCATGAAATTAGGTCACATTGACCTATAAGTATATTGAGGTCTGGTCATACTCACTCATAATCAGAAAGAAGTACGAAAATATAATAATTAATAGAGTGTCAAGAAACAAGGCCAAATCACTGGACCATGGAAATTAGGTCAACCCATCCTTAACATCATGACACACAAGTCAGTGTCACAAAGTTAAAACATGAGTGAACAACCTTCTTCCTATGTTGTTTCTATCTAGAAATAAAAAGAAAAAAAATTCAGTGAGTCTAGATTTTGACTCTAGCCCCACCCCCTTGACTCTGCATGCGCGGATCCAGAGGGGCCCGGGACCGGGAGTCCAGACCCCCCCTGGAATTTGAAAATTTTACCTAAAAAAACGTAATTTCGGAATTTTTGGGGGGTTGGACCCCCCCTCATATGTGACCAAAAATTACCATTTTCGTTGGACCCCCTCTCATGAAAATGTCTGGATCCGCGCATGCTCTGACCCAGTGGTTCGTTGTCATGGAACCTAAAGTGTATGAAGTATGATAAGTTGTTCTCAAGATATGGACACTTTGTAAAAGTGACACAGCAGAACATCAATTTTTTACAGTGTTCTAGTTTTTAACCGCCCCATCCCCCAGGCATGGACCCAGGAATCCGATGACATGAAATGAAACTCAATCCTACAGGGTACTTATGGTCCAAGTACGAATGCCCTGTGATAAAAGGTTTTCAAGATATAGAATTCTAGAATACTATACCACAGAAAAGCCATTATTAATGGTGTTCTAGATTTTAACCTCTAACCCCACCCCCTGGCATGGACCCAGGGAACCAATGCCACGGAATGAAAGCCAACCCTACAGGGTATCTATGGTCCAAGTATCAACACTTTCTTATGAGTGGTTGTCAGGATATTGACTATAAAAATATAGCACAGAAAAGACATTTTTGAAGGTGTCCTAGATTTTAACCTCCAGCCCCACCCCCTGACATGAGTTTGAATGCTTTCTGATGAGTGCTTGTCAAGATATGTGTCAAGATATGGATCTCCAGAATAATATACCGCAAGTGTGTCTTACACATGCACGGGAAAACCACGACCGGGGTGACTACAATAGCTCTATCTATGCACTTTGTGCAGTCGAGCTACAAAAACCCCAAGTCTTTTATTTCCATATTTCAATGACTTTGGTCCCAGGTCAAGAAATGACCTTGACCTTAATTAATGGCATACCTTCATTAGTTGTCTGCTTCTGCCAACTTTCAGGTTTCAGGCTTCAATAGTTTTCAAAATATCCATTGTTTTCACTTCTTCCCATGTACATGTACTAGCCTATCTTTCCAAAACTGACCTTGCCATAAAATTGGTCAAGGTCATCCCAGGGTCATCATTTTAGCAAACTATGATGGGCTGGAGTCCCCGATGCTACATACTAAGTTTCGTGGAAAGTGGCGGGGAAGATTTTTGAGCATTTTTGAGCATGGCAGCCATGTTGAGCATTCAACCAAGATTTTGTGCAAAACATTTTGTTCCCTCTAAGCATGGAGGTTCCACGTAAATTTCACTTTCATAGGCAGAGTGATTTCTAAGAAAAACATTATCTTAATTTTGATATTTAAATGATGACCTTAATCAATTACATACCTTCATTGACTCCATTTGTTATCTACATCTAGCAACTTTCAAGTCTCAGGCTGCAATAGTTTCCAAAATATCCATTGTTAATTTCACCTTTTCTCATGTAAAGCCTATGTTTCCAAAATTGACCTTGCTGTAAAAATAAAATAGGTCAAGGTCATCCCAGGGCCATCATTTTGCAAACTCAAAAACCCAAAAATGGGCTGGAGTCCCAGATGCTACAAATCGGCCAACCCGTTCTGAAGAAGATTTTTGAAGGGTTTTTACCATAATATAGGTGTGGCGGCCAACTTGGTCATGTGACCAAGATACCCCTAATAAAATTTCAATGCCACTATCCAAGGAGGCTCCACATAAAATTTCAACTTGATCAGCCAAGCGGTTTCAGAGAAGATCTTTGAAATTGTGGACACCGGATCATGGCCATAAGCTCACCTTGTGAGCCTTCGGCTTAAGTGAACTAACCAGAGGACCAATGAATGCTCACCTGAAGCCTGATCCTGGAGTATTAAGTCATCATGAAATGACCTTGACCTTGAATACTCACACACCTTTATTGAATTCATAAGTTGTCTGCATCTGCAAAGTTTCAGGTCTCAGGCTGCAATAGTTTCCAAACCATGTGATTTATGAGAAAACCGTCATTTTAATTTTGATATTTAAATGACTTTGGGTCAAGGTCAAGAAATGACCTTGGCCTTCATTAATTACTTACCTTCATTGACTCCATTGGTTGTCTGCATCTAGCAACTTCCAGGTCTCAGACTGCAACAGTTTCCAAAATATCCATTGTTTTCGCCTTTTCCCACGTAAAAGCCTATGTTTCCAAAATTGACCTTGCCGTAAAATAGGTCAAGGTCATCCTATGGTCATCATTTGATCAAATTATGATGGGCTGGAGTCCCAAATGCTACATACCAAGTTTCGCGAAAATTGGCCTGCCGGTTCTGGAGAAGAAAATTTTTGAGTGGTTTTTACCATATATGGGCGTGGCGGCCATCTTGGTAATGTGACCTGGATTTCGCGATCAAACTTTCGTCTCCCCTACCCATGGATGCTCCACATAAAATTTCACTTTGATTGGCCCAGCAGTTTCAGAGAAGAAGATCTTTGAAAAGTGTGTATGGAAAACAGACTGGCCAAGGTCAAGAGATGACCTTGACCTAAATTAATCACATACCTTCATTTACTCCATTAGTTGTTTGCATCTACCACTTTTCAAGCATCAGGCTGCAATAGTTTTCAAAAAATCCAGTTTTCACTTTTTCCCATGTAAAAGCCTATGTTTCCAAAATTGACCTTGCCGTAAAATATGTCAAGGTCATCCTAGGGTCATCATTTTATCAAACTATGATGGGCTGGAGTCCCAAATGCTACATACCAAGTTTCATGAAAATCGGCCTGCCAGTTCTGGAGAAGAAGATTTTTGAACGGTTTTTACCAAATATAGGCGTGGCAGCCATCTTGGTCATGTGACCTAGATTTCGCGATCAAACTTTTGTCTCCCCTACCCATGGATGCTGCGCATAAAATTTCACTTTGATTGGCCCAGCAGTTTCAGAGAAGAAGATCTTTGAAAAGTGTGTATGGACGACAGACTGGCCAAGGTCAAGAGATGACCTTGACCTAAATTAATCACATGCCTTCATCTACTCCATTAGTTGTTTGCATCTACCACTTTTCAGGCCTCAGGCTGCAATAGTTTTCAAAAAATCCATAGTTTTCACTTTTTCCCATGTAAAAGCCTATGTTTCCAAATTTGACCTTGCCGTAAAATAGGTCAACGTCATCCAAGGGTCATCATTTTATCAAACTATGATGGGCTGAAGTCCCCGATGCTACATACCAAGTTTCGTGGAAATCGGCCCACCGGTTCTGGAGAAGAAGATTTTTGAAGGGTTTTTACCATATATGGGCGTGGCGGCCATCTTGGTCATGTGACCTGGATTGCGTGATCAAACTTGAAATGCCACTACCCAAGGAGGCTCCACATAAAATTTCAACTAGATAGGCCAAGCGGTTTCAGAGAAGAAGATCTTTGAAATTGTGCACGATGGACGACGGACTGACGGACGACGGATCATGGCCATCCTATAAGCTCACCTTGTGAGCCTTCGACTCAGGTGAGCTAAAAACCTGCTTCACCCATTTGGAAAAGCAATGGGGCAGCACATTTTTTTTATTCACAGGTTCCGGGTAATGAATCTATTTCAGACCTATGGCCATTTTTTGTGGGTTCCTGTGACATATGCTGTATTTTTGTCTTCATGCAGGGCAATTAAATTCCCGTATTTTGTCTCCAAAACACATTTTTGTAGATTGTGGAACATGCCATTACAAAAGCCGCTGCATGAGAAAACCAACTATGTGGTTTCCAACCAGCTGTGACACTAATCAGGCTCACAAGCACAGAACATAGCTAGAGGCTGGAAATTTCTGATTAGAGAGGAAACGTACTATCTGTGCAAATGTCAAGAAAAAAAAAAAAAATGTGTCAAAATGGAAATTATCAACGGCAATTCATTTTCCCAAATTCTTCTTTCAAAATCATAAAAGTTCATGTAATTGAAAATCCTAAGACTGATATTCGCAGACTCAAATGAGCGGTGTAATGAGAAAAACAACATTTTGCATATGTGAAAACAACGGTGCAGTAACTGCCTTTGATCTTTGTTTTCTCTTCATGGATAGTACAGTTCCTCTACTTTTTAAATCTAAAATTTCCAGCTTCTAGCCATCTTTTGTGCTTGTACAGCTTAGTTTGTATCAGACCTGTTCAGACCTGTTCAAAAAACACATTATTGGTTTTCTCATGACGTGTTTCGTTTTTTACAGTTACTACCAATGGCTGCCGCGAATTCCTCCGTCCACCCGGCAGACAGGAAACAGCCCTGGGGAACCATCATTAAGCCTGACTTTGGACTGGGCTACCAGAAAATGACAGAGGATGAAATAAGCCAATCAGTTAATAGACTATACTTTATTCCAAAAACAAAATCTAGAACTTATGCTCGCACAGGAAAGAAACTGTCACCGGAAGAAATTGACGAAATGGTATATATCTCCAGTTTTGTGTGTGTGTCTAAGTTTTTAAAAATCATGTTGGTTGTTCTAAAACCATCATCTGAATGCTAAAATATTTGTTTAAATTATGGGTTTATCATGAAAATACACCTCAACCAGCCATTTTTTTTTTATATCAGCTTTCTAATCTATGTTATATTGCATGTACCAGAGGACCAATGGTCCTGTAAACGCTCACCTGAGATCTGCTGCATTTACCAATAAACATGTTTGAATATTATGGTATTTAACCCCAGTGCAGGGGCAGATGACGCCCTTGGGCCATTTTCTTTTTTCAGAATAATCAATATTCTGTCCATTTGCCCATTTCCTGCTGGCTTTTCCCTTCAAATGACATTTTAACAGTTTTCCCCATTCAAATGCATAGGCAACCCATGTTGACCTTGCCATAAACTTGGTCAAGGTCATCACAGGGTCATGATTTATATATACATTGGATGACTTTAGCCATCAATGCTTCACGCCGTTTCCTTGAAATCAGTCTATTGGTTTCAGAGAAGATTTTTGAAGGGTTTTTACCATATATGGGCATGGCGGCCATCTTGGTCATGTGACCTAAATTATTAATATACACATTTATTCCCCCATCCTATGGATGCTTCACATATAAATTTTTCTTGTTAAAAGGAACGCTTGGCTAGTCTGTATATACCATTATTTGTCCGCGTATTGTGGTTTTTTGTAGGTTTGTGGAGTTTTTCGGTAACTCGATGGATCGCATCGGTCATGAACACTTCCTCGCTAAAGTGGATTTCAAGCTTTCGTACTTGGTCAGACCTAGGACAAAGATCGGATTTTAGCATTATCCGTCCAGAACGCCAGCCAAATGTTTAACGTTAGATCCAAGTACGTCATTCTTCCCACAATTCCTATTAAAAAATGCGGAGAGCATGTCTGGTTTCCGTCTTCAATTGCTTTATTATACAAGAAATGTAAAAAACATTGCGACTGGAACCAGGCCCCTGGATGTCAAAGGGAAACCCCACAGACTGAAGGAAAAACCCCACAGATTTAGGAGAAATCCTCGTTCCGTTTAAATTGCTTGACGCTGTCGCGCCAAGCAAAATTTGGCTTTAATTGGCCAAGCGGTTTCGGTGGAAAAGATGTTTGATATTTAATATGGTAATATTATACAATTATTGACTTCAATGAGGTAGATATAAGGATTTATCTACCTGAAAAAGTGAAATTCACCGAGGCCGGAGGCTCATATGCCCCCACCCCGGGGCTATATACATGTATATCTCCATAATATTCAAACTGCTTCTCCTCTGAAACCGCTTGGCCAATCAAAACCAAATTTTATGTGAAGCATCTATAGGATGAGGTAATCAATGTATATATAAAAAAATCCAGGTCACATGACCAAGATGGCCGCCATGCGGTAAAAACCCTTTAAAAAAAAATCTTCTCCGGAACCAGTTGACCGATTTCAACGAAACTTGGTATGAAGTATTGATGACTCAAGTACTACAATGTGTATATAAATCATGACCCTGTGATGACCTTGACCTATTTTACGGCAAGGTCAACATAGGTCGCCAATGCATTTGAATGGGAAAAACTTTTGAAATGTCATTTAAAGTGAAAGTCTTGCAGGAAATGCACAGTAGGACTGAATATTAATGGTTCTGAAAAAGATTGGTCCCCAGGAGCTTCTATGCCCCAACCCCGTGGCAGTATACATATATATTTCCATAATATTCAAACATCTTCTCCTCTGAAACCACTTGGCCAATCAAAGCCAAATTTTATGTGAAGCATCTATAGGATGGGGTAACCAATGTGTATATAAATAATCCAGGTCACATGACCAAGATGGCCACCATGCCTATATATGGTAAAAACCCTTCAAAAATCTTCTCCTCCGGAACCGGTGGACAGATTTCAAAGAAACTTGGCATGAAGCATTGATGGCTAAAGTACTATAATGTGTATATAAATCATGACCCTGTGGTGACCTTGACCTATTTTACGGCAAGGTCAACATAGGTCGCCAATGCATTTGAATGGGGAAAACTTTTGAAATGTCATTTAAAGTGAAAGTCTTGCAGGAAATGCACAGTAGGACTGAATATTAATGATTCTGAAAAAGATTGGTCCCCAGGAGCTCCTATGCCCCCTCCCCGTGGCAGTATACATATATATTTCCATAATATTCAAACATCTTCTCCTCTGAAACCACTTGGCCAATCAAAGCCAAATTTTATGTGAAGCGTAACCAATGTGTATATAAATAATCCAGGTAACATGACCAAGATAGCCACCATGCCTATATATGGTAAAAACCCTTCAAAAATCTTCTCCTCCGGAACCGGTGCAAGGATTTCAAAGAAACTTGGCATGAAGCATTGATGGCTAAAGTACTATATTGTGTATATAAATCATGACCCTGTGGTGACCTTGAGCTATTTGACGACAAGGTCAACATAGGTAGCCAATGCATTTGAATGGGGAAAACTTTTGAAATATCATTTAAAGTGAAAGTCTTGCTGGAAATGCACAGTAGGACTGAATATTAATGATTCTGAAAAAAGATTGGTCCCCAGGAGCTTCTATGCCCCCACCCCGTAGCAGTATACATGTATATATTTCCATAATATTCAAACATCTTCTCCTCTGAAACCACTTGGCCAATCAAAGCCAAATTTTATGTGAAGCATCTATAGGATTGGGTAACCAATGTGTATATAAATAATCCAGGTAACATGACCAAGATGGCCGCCATGCCTATATATGGTAAAAACCCTTCAAAAATCTTCTCCTCAGGAACCGGTGCACGGGTTTCAAAGAAACTTGGCATGAAGCATTGATGGCTAAAGTACTGTAAATCCGGAAATTTTCGCGAGAACTTTATTTTCGCTTTTATTCGCGAATTTGTTGCGGATAGTTCTCGCTAATAAAGAGTTACAATAAGCTTTATAGACTGTACAAGTACTCGTTCGCGAATTCAAAAACTCGCCAATAATTCGGAAATCAAAAATTCGCGAAATAAAAGTCACGCGAAAATTTCCGAATTTACAGTACTATAATGTGTATATAAATCATGGCCCTGTGGTGTCCTTGACCTATTTGCAAACAAGGTCAACATAGGTTGCCAATGCATTTGAATGGGGAAAACTGTTAACATGTCATTTAAAGGGAATAAATAAAATAGAAATTGGCAAATGGACAGAATATTGATTATTCTGAAAACAAATGGCCCAAGGGCTTCATCTGCACCTGCACTGGGGCTAAATACCATAATATTCAAACATGTTTATTGACATATGTAGCAGATCTCAGGTGAGTGTTTACAGGACCATTGGTCCTCTGGTTACCATATATGGGCATGGCGGCCATCTTGGTCATTGACCTGAATTTCTTATATACACATTGGTTCCCCCTTCCTATAGATGCTTCATACCAGAGGACCAATGGTCCTGTAAACGCTCACCTGAAACCTGAGATATATACCAGTAAACTTGTTTCACTAGAATGGTAATATACCAGTATATAACCCCAGGGCAGGGTCAGAGCAACCCCTGGAGTCAACTTCTTTATCAAATCATAAACTTCAGTCCATTTGCCAACTTACTGCAAGTTTTGCCCTTCAAATGACATTTTAACAATTTTCTCCATTCAAATACATGGGCGACCTAAGTTGACCTTGCCTTAAAATAGGTCAAGGTCATCCAAGGGTCATGCTTTATTAGCTCACCTGAGCCGTCAGGCTCACAAGGTGAGCTTATAGTATACCCATGCTCCGTCGTCCGTCCGTCCGTCCGTCGTCCGTCCGTCGCCGTCCGTCGCCCACCATTTTCAAAGATCTTCTTCTCTAAAACAGCTTGGCCAATCAAAGCCAAATTTTACATGAAGCATCTATGGGAAGGGGGAACCAATGTGTATATAAATAATCCAGGTCACATGACCAAGATGGCCGCCATGCCCATATATGGTAAAAACCCTTCAAAAATCTTCTTCTCCGGAACCACTGGACCGATTTCAACCAAACTTGGCATGAAGCATCGATGACTCAAGTACTACAAGGTGTATATAAATCATGACCTTGCGGTGACCTTGACCTATTTTACGGCAAGGTCAACATAGGTCGCCTTTGCATTTGAATGGGAAAAATTGTTAAATTGTCATTTAAAGGAAAAATCTTGCAGAAAATGAGCAGTAGGACTGAATATTAATGATTCTGAAAACAATTGGGCACCAGGGGCTCATCCGCCCCCACCCCGGGGCAATATACATGTATATTATCATAATATTCAAACATCTTCTTCTCTAAAACCGCTTGGCCAATCAAAGCCAAATTTTACATGAAGCATCTATGGGAAGGGGGAACCAATGTGTATATAAATAATCCAGGTCACATGACCAAGATGGCCGCCATGCCCATATATGGTAAAAACCCTTCAAAAATCTTTTTCTCTGGAACCGGTGGACCAATTTCAATGAAACTTGGCATAAGCATCGATGGCTAAAGCACTACAAGGAATATATAAATCATTACCCTGTGATGACCTTGACCTATTTTATGGCAAGGTCAACATAGGTCGCCAATGCATTTGAATGGGGAAAACTTTTAAAATGACATTTAAAGTGAAAGTCTTGCAGGAAATGGGCAGTAGGACTGAATATTAATGATTCTGAAAATAATTGGACCCAAGGGGCTCATGTGCCCCCACCCCGGGGCAATATACATGTATATCTTCACTATATTCAAACGTCTGCTCCTCTGAAACCACTTGACCAATCAAAGCCAAATTTTATGTAATGCATCAATAGGAAAGGATAACCAATGTGGATATAAATAATCCAGGTCACATGACCAAGATGGCCACCATGCCCAAATATGGTAAAAACCCTTCAAAAATCTTTTTCTCTGGAACCGTTGGACCAATTTCAATGAAACTTGGCATGAAACATCAATGGCTAAAGCACTACAATGTATATATAAATCATGACCCTGTGATGACCTTGACGTATTTTATGGCAAGGTCAACATAGGTCACCAATGCATTTGAATGGTGAAAACTTTTAAAATGTCATTTAAAGTGAAAGTCTTGCAGGAAATGGGCTAAAGGACTGACTATTAATGATTCTGACAAAAAATGGACCACAGGGGCTCATATGCCCCCACCCCGGGGCAATTTACTTGTATATCTCCATAATATTCAAACATGTGCTCCTCTGAAACCACTTGGCCAATCAAAGCCAAATTTTACGTGAAGCATCTAAAGGATGGGGTAATGAATGTGTATATAAATAATCCAGGTCACATGACCAAGATGGCCGCCAGGCCCATATATGGTACACACCAAGTTTCGTGGAAATCGGCCCGCTGGTTCTGGAGAAGAAGATTTTTGAGTGGTTTTTACCATATATGGGCATGGCGGCCATCTGGTCATGTGACCCAGATTTTGCAATCAAACTTTTGTTCCCCATATCCATGGATGCTCCACATAAAATTTCCCTTTGATTGGCCAAGCGGTTTCAGAGAAGAAGATCTTTGAAAAGTGTGTATGGACGACAGACCGGCCAAGGTCAAGAGATGACCTTGACCTAAATTAATTACATACCTTCATATACTCCATTAGCTCTCTGCATCTACCACTTTTCAGGTCTCAGGTTGCAATAGTTTTCAAAAAATCCATAGTTTTCACTTTTTCCCATGTAAAAGCTTATGTTTCCAAAATTGGCCTTGCCGTAAAATAGATCAAGGTCATCCCAGGGTCATCATTTGCATAAACTATGATGGGCTGGAGTCCCCGATGCTACACACCAAGTTTTGTGGAAATCGGCCTGCTGGTTCTGGAGAAGAAGATTTTTGAGTGGTTTTTACCATATATGGGCGTGGCAGCCATCTTGGTCATGTGATCAAGATCCCGTGAACAAACTTTTGTTCCCCTTACCCATGGATGCTCCACACAAAATTTAACTTTCATCAGCCAAGCAGTTTCAGAGAAGAAGATGTTTGAAAATGTGAACGGACGCACGGACGCCGGCTCGACTACTATACTATAAGCTCACCTTGTGAGCCTTTGGCTCAGGTGAGCTAAAAACAGCAATAGTTGAACATGCATAGGCGAAAACAAAGGCGCAGATCAGCTGTGCAGTAACTGCAAAGCTGATCAGGGCATTTATTTTTGCTACAAAACCAGTTGTGATCCCTCTTCTTCTTAAATCCGAAATTTCAAGGTTCTAGCCTGCTTCTTTGACGGTACAGTGTCAAACCTGTTCGGAAACCACATTGTTGGTTGTCTCATGGCACAGCTCTATTTTGTTTAAAAAATATTTTCATAACAATTGTGATTATGTTTCAGCTTCAGCGCCTGACAACTTCCAAGAAAATTCCTGACAGTGACCGTCGATTGTGTTCCTCCCCAGTAAGCATGATGGGAGTGGTCAGTTCCTATGCTTGGAATGGTTACAATCATAATTACTGAACACTGGTGCTCAAACTTATGTGCATATACAAGACAGCCAGTCAACTTTAAGACAGTGACTGGGCATTTTACATTGTCTTTCATATTCACCATTCTGTTGACAATAAATGGGCTTTGTCATGAGAAAACCAACAATTTGGGCTTCCAACCAGGTCTGACGAAAACTGGCATGTACAGTCGCAGAAACAGGCTAGACGCTTGAAGTTTCCGATTTAGTAAGAAGAGACATCATACCATGTTTGGAGCAAAAACAAAGGCATTGATCAGCTGTGCAGTTACTGCACAGCTGATTTGCGTCTTTGTTTTTGCCTATGCAGACTGTTGGTTTTCTAGTGCAGTGACTCAAATAAGCATGTCAAATGCGTAAAATGTTAATTTTCAAGCTTAAAAATGTCACACATTCTAAGAGTCTGGGTGCCAGCATTTTCATACAAGATTAATGCCCAATTTTGTATACCGTATTCATTCTAATTAGCACAATAAGCGCACACCCTGGATGTTTCCAAAAAACACATGCATAAGCGCACACTGCTGGACTAGCATATTTGTATTTACACAATGTTTACAAAAATACAAAACTGACATCATTAAACTTAATCTTAAATGGTCAAACACTATTTTGAAACGATTGGAACACTTAAGTGGCATCATCATTGATTATTTTGATATGTCTATTTTATCAGTTAATGTGTTGTTTTGGTTTGTAGTGTGCGCTAATTAGAACGATATTACCATAACTTTAAATTATTTTGAAAAGTTAAGCTCCCTGTGCGCATTAGAACAAATAAGGTATATTAAAAAGATGAAATAAATTGTACCTGTACCAATTAAACTGTAAATGAACAAGTATAAGCTTTAACCAGAGGACCAACGGTCCTATAAACGCTTACCTGAGATCTGAGATATGCGACCTAAGCTGACTTTGCCATAAAATAGGTGAAGGTCATCCCGGGATCATGATTTATACAAACTTTGTAGGGCTCCATTCACTGAAGCTTCAGGCAAAGTTTCAAAATCATAGGTCTTCCGGTTCTGAAGAATAAGATTTATAAAGGTTTTTTCTATTTATAGTCATGGCGACCATCTTGGTCATGTGACCTGAGCCATTTATATTAACTTTCATTCCCCTTTCCCAAAGATGCTCCACATAAAGTTTGGCTTTGACTGGCCAAGCGGTTTCAGAGAATAAGATGTTTGAATATTATGGTTACATACATGTATATAGCCCCTGGGCAGGGGCAGACATCCCCCTGAGGACATTTCTTTACATAAATATAAATCTTCTGTCCATTTGCATACTCCCAGCAAGATTCCCCCAAACGACGGATGAACAATGGACAGACGCCAGGTCATGGCCATCCTATAAGCTCACCTTGAGTCTCAGCCTAACAGCTCAGGTGAGCTAACAAAAAGCTTGACCTATGCTTTGCATAAACTAGAATCTGAGTTAACTCCTGTTTCATCGTGGTTCACGAGACTGAAGAGAAATAAAATTCTGACTCGAATCAACGGTTATCACTGAGAGTTGCGAAAAATATGACCAGCACCATGTTAATAAATTTTTCCACTTCTTGTACTCAGAAGCAAACATACAAACTTTGGTTTGCTTCAACTATTGCATATTACTTATGAAAATTTTTAACATTGGTATTTTTGACAATAAACAGTGATTAACAGGAATTTCTGGTTAAGAAGACCAGACACGGCTAGCGTGGCGCGGTCAAAGCTTTCATACCTGACCATAGAGCGCAAATACTGTCCGTTCATGGCTTGGATAGAATGTGATCATGTGACTGTCTTAAGTCAATCTGATTGTTCAAAATGGTGGCTGTGCCTGTTGACAACAATGGACTATTTTGTGTCAGAATTCATAACACTGGCAAAAATGACAGATTTACATGGTGAGAAGCTTTTTTTTTACCCAAAAATGACAAATGGATTCACCCATCCTTATCATTTGGGTGAGTCCCAATTTTCAGGGGGTTCAGTAGTGATTTTGAATTTCTATTCCATTTTTCCATGAAATTCCTCTAGGCAGAATGCCGCGTCACACCTGGGGCTATGCTGTTTGCCCATGTCCCTTAAAAGGATGCCAGGCTTATATGAGTTAACCACTTATGCCAAGCAGACTTCTTTAGATTTAAGTGTATTGTGTACTACATGTATATGAAACAGAAGAGATGCACGATAGAAATGTAACTGAATACATTTATGCTCATGTTAGTTACCTTGTGCTTTGTAATGGAAAACTAGAAATGCGTGTTTGTAAAACACTATGCCCCCAACTGTATGCTTGTCCCTAAGCTGGCAGATTGTATGATTCATTTATTTCATTTGATCCAGAAACAGAATGTAAGCTTTTTGCAGATAAATTAGAAATGGAGTAAAAATTTCAAAATGGAGTAATATTGTCAAAATTTGACGTAAAGTCTTCAAAATGTAATCAGGTGATCTTCTTCTCTGCCCCAACCAGTGTACCAAATATGAAGGCTCTAGCTTAAACACTTTTTGAGATATATTGCACAAAAGATATTCAAATTTTGTTTTAAAAGGGGCATAACTCCAAAAAGGCACATAACTTGAACATAACCAAAAATACGGGTCAACTATATTTTCATAAGGAATCTGTATATGAAATTTCAAAACCCTAACATTCACCGTTCAAAAGTTTCATATTTCACCAAAAAGTGCAAAAATTAATCAAAATTTCAAAATTCTGTATTTTTGTCAAAATTTGAAAGTTCTCAAAAGTTAATCAGGCCATCTACTCCTCAGCCCCAACCAGTATACCAAATATGAAGGCTCTAGCTCAAATACTTTTTAGTGAGATATCTTCAAATTTTGTTTTCAAAGGGACATAACTCAGAAAAGGGGCATAACTTGGACATGAAAAAAAATATGGGTCAACTATTTTTTCATGAGGAATCTGTATATGAAATTTCAAAACCCTAGCATTTACAGTTCAAAAGTTTCAAATTTCACTGAAAAGTGGGAAAATCAATAAAAATTTAAAAATTCCGTATTTTTGTCAAAACTTGACGGAAAGTTCTCAAAAGTTAATCAGGACATCTACTCATCAGACCCAACCAGTATACCAAATATGAAGGTTCTAGCTTAAATACTTTTCCAGATATCTTGCACACAAGATTTTAAAATTTTGTTTTCAAAGGGAAATAACTCAGAAAAGGGGCATAACTCGGACAAGAAAAAAAATATGGGTCAACTATTTTTTCATGAGGAATACACAAATGAAATTTCAAATTCCTGTCATGCACCATTCAGAAGTTTAAAAAAGTCACTAACAGACACCCACTCACACACGCACAGACAGACATACAGACAAGCCGAAAGCAATATGCCCTTCCAACTTTTTCAAAGTTGGGGGCATAAAAAAGAGAATAAACAAGGTTCTGAGGTTATATAACTTTTTCATGCTCAACTCAGCTGAGCTGAAATCATTTATCCATTAACATTTTAATTTCTAACATAAGCTTTGGCACTGTAATGGGACATAGCAATGGAAAAACTTGAGGCCAACCCCATTTCTTACATGTACATATATATGTACGTGTATATGGCTATTAAAGACTGTAAATTCTGAAATGTTCATGAGAACTTCATTCTTGCTAGAATTCGTGATTTGTTGCCTCTAGACTGCACTAGTACTCACTCATGAATTTAAGAACTTGATAATATTTTGTAAATAAAAAAATCGCGAAATACAAAGGGCGTTCAAAAAGTTCGCGGAAAGTGCCATCATATTCTTATATTGTAAAACAGCTGAATTAAACTATTACAGTTATAGAGACAAACATGATTTGTTCTTACAGTTTTACACAGCAAATTTTGCTGCTTTGGCATGAATACAATGCTAACAGTGGTTGCTATGGAAACCGTACATCACCATTACCGGCCCACTTTTGTTCATTTTTGCAAAAAGTCCATGTTTAATGATGACATTGCATTTGATAGTTTACCATGCTTTTTTCACCAAACTTTGTATGAGCAAAGTTCAATATGTTTGCGGTGAGCACATGACGTCATATAAGTCTGATTATCGGAAAAGATGGCCTGACATCGGGTCACTCTCAGGGGTACAAATCAGTAATGGTGCCTTATCAAAAGCCAATAAACGTCATATTTTATTTGCACAAACGACACAAAACACAAACATCTTAAAAAATTTTGTTGTGTAATGAGGAAAGATTGTTTCCAGAATGCATACATTTTGAATTTGGAAGGAAAATATTGTGAAAAGCGCAATATTTCTGTGTTTATTTATAGTTAAATATTTTGATTTTTCGAAAAGCGTGGGCGGCTTTGATCTCTCGTTATTAATAATGCACACAATTTAAGGCACTTCAGTCTCAAATCAAAGTGAAATTTTATGGCAATCTTACGCCGTAGTATTTCTGCTGGCATTTTGTAGGATCTGTTTTTGGGGGGGGGGGACTACTTGGGGACCATTCAATCATATCATTATCATTCTAATCCTTCAATCTTTGGGCATTTCAACAATGCTTTTGCAATAAAATCATTAAAAATTTCCCACAAGTAAAAGGTAGCATGCACCTTATCTTACTAGCTGCCTATGGACAAAGCATCTTACATTTAAAGTCTCACACCCAAACCACATCTGTTTGCTGCCATTTGCGCAAGCAGGGCTGTTTGCTGCCATTCGCTCAAGCAGGGGTACTATGTCACTGGCTCACACCCAAACCAAACCTGATCGCTGCCATTCGTGTGAGCAGGGCTGTTTGCTGCCATTCGCTCAAGCAGGGGTACTATGTCACTGGCTCACACCCAAACCACATCTGATCGCTGCCATTCGTGTGAGCAGGGCTGCTTGCTGCCATTCGCGCAAGCAGGGGTACTATGCCACTGGTACTTTGTCCAAATGTCTGGACTTTGTACCATTTAACCTGATCAGCACAGCGTAGGACAACATGCATGCCCACAACTACTGGGTATGTCCCCTGTCTACAACTGTTCGCTGCCATGGCAGGGAACAGTCCCTGCTCACGCGAGCATTGGGATTATGTCACAGGTACATTGCCTACATAAACTGGGCTTTGTCCCTTGCTAATCGCAACATCTCGACATATAGTGCCAAGCATTGTCACAATCTGTGACCTTCCCGGTTGCTAACAATTAGTACCGATACCTTATCATTGGTATCAGGCACATATATGAGTCAGTATACGTAAGAGGTAATTCAGCATGGAAATTATACTGACATAGCCACCAGCCATATCGCAGGACAATTTCCATGACTGTGCACAAAATGAAATGCATAGGTAGTTTGGAAAGACATATATCAAATGACTGAACTGGTTTCGTTTAGCCAAATTGTAAATATAGGGGATTAAGGGTAGATGTCATATTAAAAGAATGAATAATAAAAAAAAATCAGCATTGCTTTTCGTAATATTACATCCTTCATACTAATGCAAACATTTACATGTAGCGTTGACTTGAAGGTTCCCATCATAAATAAGATTTTAAATAACATAACACACATTGCTTGGATTTTAAAACTCCAACAACTTCAACGGCACGAATATTGTACATTTCTATCTATTGTTATATTAAATTATCATAATTACAGTTCAACCTCATTATAATGCGCCTCACTATAGTGCAGTTTTCAATATAACACGGCCATGTCATGGCTCCCAAATTAATTATTTTGCTATATGTCTATTGTAAATAACCTCATTATGGCACAGTTCACTTATAACACGGTCTGTTTCCATGGACCCCAAAGATAGCTTTATAATGAGGTTGACCTGTACAAAATAAAATCGTGAAATATAAGCTGCCGTTAGATAAAAACAAATCTAGAAAAATGTAAGCTGAAATTAATAAGTGAATAATCCAATTATATGTTACTATTTCTCTGTAGCTCCTTCAGTTTTCCGAGTTTAAAACAAACCTTGCCAGAATAATTTTTCAGACAGATGGCGTATAATTCTTTTTCAGTGGTTCTTATATTAAGATAAATTTATTTTAGTTAATTCAGCTTTGATTTCAACGTATATATACAATTTAAGACACATTCACCCGCACAAATATGTGTATCAAGTCTGTGTATTTATTGACTCTGTGCCCGTGAGTTCACAGGTAATGTTATCGATGACTGCATTGCCATTTTTTCCGATAAGCGGAAGTGTGTGACGTCATTTGGACGTAAAGCGGCCATATTATTTAGTGGGTATGCGTAAAATGCGAAGGGAGCAAGGGTATTTAATATATTGTGTTTGGAACGGACTATAAAAAGAAACACTGCTAGGAGCACAAAGCGCACATGGCAACAAGAAAATTAAGAAAACGGAAATCAAGAAGTACATGTAGTATGCATGATTTCTACATGACCAGAAAAGCATCCATGTCAAATCGTGCAGCGTAACGTCAAATAACGTCATACTGTCAAAAATGATCGTCGTGAAAGAAAAGCGTAGAATTCGTGAAATACACAACATATCTTATTGTAGTTTCGGCACAATTCACCGCATTATACACACAGAACTGACAATCAGACGCCCGTATGCCAGGTAGATTCCAAAAATGCTCAAGAGCTAGCCAACAGCGGCATGAATGCGTAAAGCAAAGGTGACATTGGGCCGGTTTTATAGTTGTTACCTTAGAAACGCACATGATTTAATGACTAATGTTCATCTGATTTTATTCAAATTTTGTGCATATGTTTACTATATGTGAATTTACAACATGCACGGAGAACGTAAATTTCCCATTACAATTACAAATTTGGCAGCACTTTTCCTCGAATTTTAGTCACACAAAAATTTCTGAACTTACAGAATCTTTAAACTAGCAATGTATGTTTTCTTCATCCACTACTAATTAGTATTTTTTCGTGACTTTCAGTCTTCATGCAAGACCAGAGGACCAATGGTCCTGTAAACGCTCACCTGAAACCCGAGATATATACAGGACAGACCCGCTATACCGCGCCTTGAATTAACGCGGTGTTGGATATAACGCGAGGGCACCTTGGATCCCAAAATTTCGCCCACCCACTTTTGAGAAAAAAAAAAATCGTGGCGACGCGAAGGCGCCGTTTTACCCTTATATATTCCTTTATTGTATTACAGTTTAAGGCATTTATGTGCGGATGAATTCACTGTTAAAAAGATCGTTTGCAGGGAATTCAACAAGGTTCAGTTTTCTTACAGTTTCTCTTTATGGTACTCTAGAGAAAAAAAATAAAAGCAGTTGTCAGGCATTTGCCAAGGTGCTATTTTCTAACAGTTTCTCTATATTATACATTGATAACAATTAATGTTAATTATCTTTTGCATATTTAAAACTGAAAGAACAGGTTTTCTTATAGAAAGCATAATGTGTTTACAAACCGTGTCGGCTGCATGTATATTCAAGAGTGATAATTGCCATGACAGTAATTTTTAGACTTACACAATCCACCGTTCGCGAAGCGTGGATGACACATTGTTTTCTTAAGATAAGCCATAAAAGTTGTGAAAATAAGCCCAATGAGCTAGGGGATTATCGATAGACCGTAATGAGACCGTAAACACAGGTTGCTGTAGGCTATTGATGGCACCTGTTACGCAACGTTGCTCATTTTCGACGGAGACATAAACCAAAGATTGTCTAAGCATTGGGACACCTATATCTTGTATAATTCTATCCGATCAGAAAATTCAATTAAGAAAAGGCGAATTGAAATAACTGTAAACACGGTATCGGCAAAAGACTCTTGTCCGCGTTAAATATCCTGGTGCGCCAATAAGTCAAAGGCGGAACTCTACAATACAACAGCAACATAAGCGCGGTGTCATGGACGCTCTTTTCTCAGAGCAACCCCTGGAGTCAATTTCTTTTTGAAAACATAAAACTTTAGTCCATTTGCCAATTTACTGCAAGTTTTGCCCTTCAAATGACATTTTAACAATTTTCCCCATTCAAATGCATGGGCGACCTAAGTTGACCTTGCCGTAAAATAGGTCAAGGTCACCCAAGGGTCACGATTTATATAAACTTTGTAGAGCTCCATTGCCTGATGCTTCATGCCAAGTTTCAAAATCATAGGCCTTCTGGTTCTGGAGTAAAAGATTTTTAAAGGTTTTTGCTATTTATAGCCATGGCAGCCATCTTGGTCATATGACCTTGACCATTTATATACACTTTCATTCCCACTTCCTAACAATACTCCTCATAAAGTTTGGCTTTGATTGGCCAAGTAGTTTCAGAGAAGAAGATCTTTGAATATCACTGTAATATACATGTATATTGCCCCGGGGTGGGGGCAGACAGACCCCTGGGGTCCAAATTTTTTCAGAATCATCAAAATTAAGTCCATTTGCCCATTTCCTGCAAGGTTTTCCCTACGAATGACATTTTAACACTTTTCCCCATTCAAATGCATGAGCGACCTATGTTGACCTCGCCGTATAATAGGTCAAGGTCATCCCAGGGTCATGATTTATATAAACTTTGTAGAGCTCCAGTCACTGATGCTTCACACAAAGTTTCAAAATCATTGGCCTTCTGGTTCTGGAGAAGAAGATTTTTAAAGGTTTTTTCTATTTATAGCCATGGCAGCCATCTTGGTCATGTGACCTTGACCATTTATATAAATTTTCTTCCCCCCTTCCCAAGAATGCTCCATATGAAGTTTGGCTTTGAAAACAACTTGGCTGAGGAAATTAATTCTAAACAATAGTCTATGGAGTGTTATACTTCAGTCTACTGTAAATATACAATCATTGCTTAACTATGGTACAGCATACATAGTAGATAAAGTTTTACCAAAAACAAAAAATAAGTTTTGGGTAGATGTTTTTAAGTCTCACATAAAAGTATCAGCAAAACAGGAACCAACAAAAATAGAACATTTCCAGACAAGTCCATTATTCCACAATGATAACATTAAAATAGGAAACAGAGCCGTATATAATAAATCCTGTATTGAAAATGGAATTATATATATTAATGATATCATAAAAGATGACGGTAACATGTTTTCGTATGAAGAACTTAAGAGGGCATATAATGTCAATATTAATTTTCTACAGTATAATGGACTTGTTAGATCAATCCTTGACTGGAAGAAAAAAATGAATATAGAAAACATGAAAAAGAAAGTAGAAAATCCTATGAACATACCTTTTGGTTTTAAAATCTATATAAAAAGTACAAAAGGCTCGCAAGATATGTATAAACTATTGAATGAAAGTAAAGAAACCCCCACTGGAATGATAGCATGGAATAAAAAATATGATTTTGATAAAAATGAGTGGAAACGTATATTTAATGAACCTTTTAGAATTACAAGAGACACAACAATGCAATGGTTCCAAACCAGAATAAATCATAATATACTAGCTACCAATAAATTTCTAACCAAAATTAAAATCATAAATGATCCTAAATGTTCCTTCTGTTCTCAAGAAGATGAAACAATTGAACATCTCCTTTGGGAATGTGAGCATGTCCAAAAATTTCTACATGATACAATTAGCTGGCTAAATGATCAAAATATCCACCTAGACCTTAATGAAAAATCATTTCTTTTTTGTTTTCCTGGAGATCAAGATAATGATGTTAATAAACTAGTGCTGATGGAACTAAAATACTATATATACTCTGCTAAATGTAGTAAAAACTATATTAATCTTCCAGCATTAAAACACAGACTCAAACTGCTATATAAAACATTCAAACAAGCATCCATTATTGAAGAGAAATATGAAAGCTTTACTCAAAAGTGGCAAAATTATCATATTCTGTTTCAATAAGACCGTGGAACAGTAATCAGAGAACATTTTGTGTGACACTTCACAGCCTATACAATTTAAAAACTAAAATAATGTATATAGTAAATCCCTTGACCCAAGCCCATCCCTACCTACTTCACTCTATCTTTCTTGTTTTTTTCTCTATCTTTTTCACTACAAAATCCCCTTCTTGTAACAACGATACTTTGTAAATGCAGAAATGTTGTCATGTAATACTAAATATGATTTTAGTGTATCAATAATGTGTGAGAGAGGTATGAAAGAATTTAAAACTGCTATATATATATATACTATTTGTAAGATGTGTAGCGGGATGGTCCTCCCCGACCCTCTGCACATCATGTTACGGGGAGATTAAACGGGCTATCATAAGGTAGCCGAAAAAAAAAAAAAAAAAAAAAAAAAAAAAAAAAAAAAAAAAAAAAAAAAAAAAGTTTGGCTTTGATTGGCCAAGCGGTTTCAGGGGAGAAGATGCTTCATTATTATGGAAATATACATGTATATAGCCCCGGGGCAGGGGCAGACACCCCCCCAGGGGCTAAAATTTTCCATTAACATTAATCTTCTGTCCATTTGCCTATTCCCAGTTAGTTTTACCCATTAAATAGCATTTTACCATTTTTCCCATTCAAATGCATTGGCGACCTAAGTTGACCTTGCCGTAAAATAGGTCAAGGTCATCCTAGGGTCATGATTTATATAAACTATGATGGGCCCACATCCCCGATGCTACATACCAAGTTTCATGGAAATCGGCCCACTGGTTCTGGAGAAGAAGATTTTTAAAGGTTTTTGCTATTTATAGCCATGGCGGCCATCTTGGTCATGTGACCTGGACCATTTATATAAACTTTCGTTCCCCCTTCCTAAGGATGCTCCACATGAAGTTTGGCTTTGATTGGCCAAGCGGTTTCAGAGGAGAAGATCTTTGAAATTGTGAACAACCGACGGACGGACGGACGGACGACGGAGCATGGGTATACTATAAGCTCACCAGGTGAGCTAAAAACCAACAACCTGGGTTTCCACCTGAGGACTGAAACAAACCATGCTGTTCAGCTACATAAAATAGTTAGAAGCTTAAAACTTCAGGGTTAGAAAGATGCATCATATGAAGCAGAAACAAAGGCTGCACTAATCAGCTGTGCAGCTACTGCTGAGCAGATCTGCCCTCTTTTTTAGCATGTGGGTTTCTGATGCTCACTGCATAAGTTAAAACATCAAACTATCATTTCTCTACATACACTCTTTGTGGTAAAAATGTGAAATGTATACCCCTTTAACCCCCACTTTTACATGGTATAAATGTAATGTACAATTTCATACAATTTTATGAGAGATTTTGGTTTCAAAACATCGACTGTGAGCGCTCATTAGAACAGCAAAGGCATACCCACAATCTATGTTTTGAGCAAAAATTAGAAAAATACCAAACAATTTCCAACAGAATTTTTTCATTTTTACAGCTTAAAAAAATCCCTGTTCAGCGCATAGGCATGTTTTCGTAAAGCAAGCAAATCTGACATGCTACTGTATGTATGTAGCACTAACAAAGATACTGACCAATTACACAGTAGCTGCACAGTTATTGCACAACTGGTTCCAAGGTTATAATACTTTCTTCAATAATGCTAGCTCCGCTCAGTTGAGACTTAAAATTTATTCTGCTTATAAATGTATGTGCATGATAAATTAATAGTTTTTGAGTTTTGAACCAGAAATTCCCACTTATTTTGAGTAGTTCAGCATTTTATTCAGCTGTTTAAATTTCATGCTCAGCTGAGCTGAGCTTTTAAAAGTTTTATAACCTCGAGGCCTGGAATTTTCCTCTGCGATTGTTTTAACATGATGCAGAACATTTGCAGTGACATAGTTGTATTTGGTAGTTTGATTTGTAGCTTAGCATCCCAGCCAACAGCAACGGTCATGTTGGGGATGTTGCCTTCATTTTATAACCAGACCATTTTATAATGGTCCTGTAAATGCTCACCTGAGACCTAGTTATCACTTTTTCGATGTAAAAGCCTATGTTTCCAAAATTTCACTTTGATTGGCCAAGGGGTTTCAGAGATGAAAATGTTTGAAAAGTGTGTATGGAAAAGTGTGCATGGCCTGGTTAAGAGATGACCTTGATCTAAATTAATCACAAACCTTCATCTACTCCATTAGTTGTTTGCATCTACCACTTTTCAGGTCTCAGGCTGCAATAGTTTTCAAAAAATCCATAGTTTTTACTTTTTCCCATGTAAAAGGCTATGTTTCCAAAATCAGGGTTGCCATGCTCAGGCGGAAACAAAATTCCCTGACATTTCCCTGAAAATTCTCTGACGGAATTTGAAATTTCCCTGACAATGACATCTTGGCATGCGGTGTCTAAGGGCAACTAAACTAGACAATTCTTATATTTTGGAATGTCAGTAATTCTACAACTCACCGCGGTGTCTAAGGGCAACTAAACTAGACAATTCTTATATTTTGGAATGTCAGTAATTCTACAACTCACCAATCAAAACTTAATTCTACACAAAATGCACTTCTGGATACCATCTGGGTTATGACTGCACCAAAAACGTTGATGGAATGATAATGAATCCACTCATTAATTGTTCATGAGTCTGGTACTTTCAAAATTCCCTGACAATTCCCTGACATTTACCAAAAATTTCATGTTTCCCTGACAGTTTGCAAAATTCCCTGACAATTCCCTGACCTTGAAAAAATTTTAATTTCCCTGACTTTTCCCTGACATGTGGCAACCCTGAAAATTGACCTTGCTGTAAAATAGGTCAAGGTCATCCCAGGGTCATCATTTTATCAAACTATGATGGGCTTGAGTCATCAATGCTACATACTAAGTTTCGTGAAAATCGGCCCACCGGTTCTGGACAAGAAAATTTTTGAGTGGTTTTTACCATATATGGGCGTGGCGGCCATCTTGATCATGTGACCTGGATTTCGTGATCAAACTTGAAATGCCGCTACCCAAGGAGGCTCCACATAAAATTTCAACTTGATCGGCCAAGCGGTTTCAAAGAAGAAGATCTTTGAAATTGTTGACGATGACGGACGGAAGACGGACTCAAGGGCACCTAACTCCGCAGTCCATGGTCAAATCTCGTGGAATTCTGAACGCAACCGAGATCTCACGGCTTTTCTTGTTACATGGAAGAATGAAGAATATCTGATCAAAAATAACAAAGTTAATGCGTGGACAACATTTTCCCATTATAAGTCTATGGGGATTTTTTCAGACGCTCAAGGGCAGATAACTCCACGGCCCGTGGTCGGATCTGGCTGAATTTCGAACTCGTCCGAGCTCTTATGAATGTTGTTGTTCCTTGCGAGTATGGAAAAGATCTAATTGAAAATAGGGGAGATAATGCGTGGACAGCATTTTCTCCATACAAAGGCTATGGGGATTTTTTCAAACGCTAAAGGACAGATAACTCCACGGCCCGTGGTCGGATCTGGCTGAATTTCGAACTCCTCTGAGCTCTTATGTATGTTGTTGTTCCTTGCAAGTAACGAAAAGATCCAATTGAAAACAGCGAAGAAAATGCGTGGACAACATCTTCACCATACAAAGTCTATGGGGATTTTTTCAAATGCTCAAGGGCAGATAACTCCGCAGCCCGTGGTCGGATCTGGCTGAATTTCGAACTGAACCGAGATCTTATGTATGTTGTTGTTCCTTGCAAGTATGGAAAAGATCCAATTGAAAATAGCCGAGATAATGCGTGGACACCATTTTCCCATTATAAGTCTATAGGGATTTTTTCAAACGCTCAAGGGCAGGTAACTCCGCAGCCCGAAGTCGGATCTGGCTGAATTTTGAACTCATCCGAGCTCTTATGTAAGTTGTTGTTCCTTGCAAGTATGGAAAAGATTCAATTGAAAATAGCGGAGATAATGCGTGGACAGCATTTTCTCCATACAAAGTCTATGGGAGTTGTCTGTTGCCATAGCAACCAGAGTTCTAATTTAATCTGCTTCAAAACCTTATGCAGGCAATGCCCCACTACAATGATGCTGCTAATAAAGTTTGATTGCGATCGATCTACTGGTCTCTGAGATATTCATCTTTGAAATTGTGGACGACGGACCGATCATGGTCATCCTATAAGCTCACCTTGTAAGGCTCAGGTGAGCTAAAAATTCTACCCAACATTAGGATGTTATGACACTCCAAGTAAACAACTAAGGCTTATATGTATGGATGGTTTTACTTGAGCCATTTTCCTGGGCAGGCTCAGACCTAGTGAGTGTTTAACCAGTAATCAGTAGCATGGAAGCTTTGCTGGAGACACAAGCAGCCCATCTATTTCTCCTGGCCACAATAGGCAGGGGAGACACAAGCAGCCCATCTATTTCTCATGTTGACACAAGCTGTATTTGGCCTGAGTTTTTTTTCTTTCTTGTTCTGTTGGTAGATATTACAAAAACATACCTACCCATGCTACTAGAAGTAAAAATTGAAAACAAGTAGCCCAAGGGCAACGATCGATCACCTGAGAGTCAACAAGTAAAGTCACTGGACAAAGCATTTACCACTTTTCAAGTCTCAGGCTGCAATAGTTTTCAAAAAATCCAAAGTTTTCACTTTTTCCCATGTAAAAGCATCTGTAATTTTTCAAACACTCAAGGGCAGCTTTCTCCGCAGTCAAAGGTTGGCTCTGGCTGAAATTCAACTCATCCAAGATGTTATAGTTATCCTTGTTACTACCAAGAATGCAGAAGATCTGATCAAAATTGAAGATGCTGGAGTGGCCACAACACTAAAAATTGATTTTCAAACATTCAAGGGCAGCTGACTCCGCAGTCCAGAGTCGAATCTGCCTCTAACTCGAACTCATCCAAGATGTTATGATGTTATGGTTATCCTTGTTACTTCCAAGAATGAAGAAGATTCAATCAAAATTAGAAGGTGCTAGAGTGGCCACAATACAAAATATTGATTTTTCAAACACTAAAGGGCAGCTAACTCCGCAGTCAGAGGTCGGATCTGGCCGAAATTCAAACTCATCCGAGATATTGTAAATATCCTTGTTACCTGCAAGAATGAAGAAGATCCACTGAAAAACAAAGATGCTAGAGTGGCCACAACACTAAATATTGAATTTTCAAACACTCAAGGGCAGATAACTCCGCAGTCAGAGGTCGGATCTGGTTGAAATTCAAACTCATCCAAGATGTTATGGATGTCCTTGTTACTTCCAACATCAGGAAAACATGTCCGTGCAATGTATACCGCCTTGAACCCCACTTTTATATAGTAAAACTGGGGTTTGCAGGGGTGTACCTATTTTTCTTATTTTTGCTTCAAAACATAGATTGTGGGTACTCGTTAGAACAGCCTCGGTGAGGCGGTTCTAACGTGTACCCACAATCTATGTTTTGAGCAAAAATAAGAAAAATATCAAAATTTTTCAGCTGAAAATTTTCAATTTTTTAAGCTAAAAAAATCTCTGTTTATTGCATGGGCAAGTTTTCGTGATGAGAATAAAGAAGATCCGAATAAAAATGAAGGCGCTAGCGTGGCCACAACACTAAATATTGATTTTTCAAACACTCAAGGGCAGATAACTCCACGGTCAGAGGTCGGATCTGGTCGAAATTTGAACTCATCCGAGATGTTACAAATGTCCTTGTTACTTCCAAGAATAAAGAAGATCAGAATAAAAATGAAGGCGCTAGAGTGGCCACAACACTAAATATTGGTTTTTCACACAGTCAAGGGCCGATAACTCTGCAGTAAGGGGTCAGATCTGGCTGAAATTCAAACTCATCCTAGATGTTATGGTTATCCTTGTTACTTTATAGTATGAAGAAGATCCGATCAAAATTGAAGGCGCTAGAGTGGCCACAACATAAAATAATGATTTTTCAAACACTCAAGGGCAGCTAACTCCATAGTCAGAGGTCGGATCAGGCTGAAATTCGAACCCATCCGAGATATTATAGTTGTCCTTGTTACCTGCAATAATGAAGAAGACCCACTGAAAAATAATGGCACTAGAGTGGCCACAACATTTTTCCAATTATAAGTCTATGGGGATTTTTCCAGACGCTCAAGGGCAGCTAACTCCGCAATCTGAGGTAGAACCTAGCCAAAATTCGAACTCGTCCGAGATATTATGGTTGTCCTTGTTATTCCCAAGAATGAAGAAGATCCAATCAAAAATGAAGTGGCTAGAGTGGCCACAACATTTTCCCCATTATAACTCAATGGGAGCTATCTGTTGCCATGGAAACCAGAGTTCTGATCCGACCTGGCCCAAAACCTAATGCAACCTTTCCCCCTCCTCAGTGATGCTTTAGATAAAAATTTTCCCCCTCCTCAATGATGCTTTAGATAAAATTTGATAACAATTGGCCTTGTTGTCTTAATAGATATTCAAGATTGAAATTATGAACGGACGGACGGACGCCAGCTCCACTACTATACTATAAGCTCACCTTGTGTGCCTTCGGCTCAGGTGAGCTAAAAATTCTTTTGAAAATGTTTTTATTTTATTTTTTTTTTATTTTTTTTTTTTTTTGCTGAAAACATAGATCAGTAAAGTGGTTTTAATGAGTACCCACAATTTATGTTTTGGAGCAAAAATAAGAAATATAATGTTCACTCCTGTACATGCCAGTTTTACTGTAAGAAATATGGGTGTAAGAGGTTATATATTCAAGAACGTCTCTTATCCTGATACAGTGACTTAGAAGCCATATTTAGCCTGTGTTTGTTTCTTCGTCATTCTGTTAGTGGCCCACTGGTTCTTCAGCTCTAACTCTCGCTCTTTAGCCTGAAATATATACAGTTAATGAGCCACAACAACAGAAAACCAGTCTTCTGAGTTTCTGACCAGGTCCAATACAAACTGCACTTTAAAGTCACAGAAAAGGTTGAAATTTTGGATTCAAGAGGAAGCAGGATTGAAGTATCTGAGAAAAGAAAACTAAGAAGCTGATCAGCTGTACAGTTACTGCACAACAGCTGCTGATTGTCATCTTTGTTTTGGCATATGCAAAAATCAGGTTTTCTCATGCTGGGGCTTATCATACAAGGGTCATCCAACAAGTTCTGACAATAGGCTCATAAAACAAAATCTGTTACCCTAAGATGTAAACCTTACCTGCACCTCACATGTACCTGCATATGTATGGACTATGGACCGACATCAACTGGAAAAATAACAACCATACCGCCACTGCAATGGTTGCTAGACAACTAAAGACCAGAAGGTAAAAGGCCATGGCCATGACAATACCAGAGGACCAATGGTCCTGTAAACGCTCACCTGAGATCAGCTGCATATACCAATAAACATGTTTGAATATTATGGTATTTAACTCCAGTGCAGGGGCAGATGAAGCCCTTGGGCCATTTTCTTTTTTCAGAACCTTCAATATTCTGTCCATTTGCCAATTTCCTGTTGGCTTTTTCCTTCAAATGACATTTTAACAGTTTTCCCAATTCAGATGCATAGGCAACCCATGTTGACCTTGCCATAAACTTGGTCAAGGTCATCACAGGGTCATGATTTATATATACATTGGAGTACTTTAGCCATCGATGCCTCACGCCAAGTTTCCTTGAAATCAGTCTATTGGTTTCAGAGAAGATGATTTTTGATGGGTTTTTACAATATATGGGCATGGCGGCCATCTTGGTCATGTGACCTTGATTATTTATATACACATTGATTCCCCTATTCTATAGATGCTTCACATAAAATTTGGCTTCGTTTGGCCAAGCGGTTTCAGAGGAGAAGACGTTTGAATATTATGGAAATATACATGTATATTGCCCCGGGGTGGGGGCACATGAGCCCCTGGGGTCCAATTTTTTTCAGAATCATTAATATCCAGTCCTACTGCCCATTTCCTGCAAGACTTTCACTTTAAATGACATTTTAAAAGTTTTCCCCATTCAAATGCATTGGTGACCTATGTTGACCTTCCCGTAAAATAGGTCAAGGTCATCAGAGGGTCATGATTTATATACACATTGTAGTACTTGAGCCATCAATGCTTCGTGCCAAGTTTCGTTGAAATCGGTCAACCGGTTCTGGAGAAGAAGATTTTTGAAGGGTTTTTACCATATATGGGCATGGCGGCCATCTTGGTCATGTGACCTGGATTATTTATATACACATTGGTTCCCCCTTCCCATAGATGCTTCATGTAAAATTTGGCTTTGATTGGCCAAGCGGTTTCAGAGAAGAAGATGTTTGAATATAATGATAATATACATGTATATTGCCCCGGGGTGGGGGCGGATGAGCCCCTGGTGCCCAATTTTTTTCAGAATCATTAATATTCAGTCCTACTGCTCATTTTCTGCAAGATTTTTCCTTTAAATGACAATTTAACAATTTTTCCCATTCAAATGCAAAGGCGACCTATGTTGACCTTGCCGTAAAATAGGTCAAGGTCACCGCAAGGTCATGATTTATATACACATTGTAGTACTTGAGTCATCGATGCTTCATGCCAAGTTTGGTTGAAATCGGTCCAGTGGTTCTGGAGAAGAAGATTTTTGAAGGGTTTTTACCATATATGGGCATGGCGGCCATCTTGGTCATGTGACCTGGATTATTTATATACACATTGGTTCCCCCTTCCCATAGATGCTTCATGTAAAATTTGGCTTTGATTGGCCAAGCTGTTTCAGAGAAGAAGATCTTTGAAAATGGTGGACGACGGACGGACGGACGGACGGACGGACGGACGACGGACGGACGGACGGACGGACGACGGAGCATGGGTATACTATAAGCTCACCTTGTGAGCCTGACGGCTCAGGTGAGCTAATAAGCCATGAGACCATTGTCAGAACTTATTTGATGACCCTCGTCATCCCACATACAGCTGTCAATAAAATGGTGGACGATTGGAAAGCCATCACAGTCAGCAATTATTTTGGAATCTGTGAGTCAATCTGTGAGTCCTTGTTTTTCATTCATCAGGATTTATTTGTTTGTTCTTGGTGATTCATTGACTTGTTAGAGATTCTCCACGAGGATCCAAGAGCTAACTAAATGTTATGAACCACTGCATATTGTTAATTTAGTTTTTTCCCACCTCGGTTTTTGGAGTGGGAATCTTTTTTCTGATTGCGCCTTTTCCTGATCTTTGCCTACTTATACCTTCTTAATTATTTGCCATAGTACATAATCAAAGACAGCAGAGTCGCCATAATGTGGCTTTTACGGGTATGTATTTAAAACAAATCTCTACAATTTACAGTGAACATTGCTAAATAATTCCTATCCCTTTTTCCAGTTGTGTCAATTTCAATTTGTGGGTTGATACTGTAATCTATTGTGCCATTAAATTTGTTGAGATTTTGTTTGAGATTTTGAAGGGAATTTCAATTTTGGTAATCGTTACTGCTTTGCCAACTTTAGGCCAAAATTGGATGTCGGCGTCCATCATGTATTTAGTCTGAGCAGACAACATGTGTGACACGCAGTAAAACATTGTTATCAAGAAAGCCCCGGAACTGGATAAGTAAAGGCCATGTATTAACAGGACGCGCTCACGAGAATTGCCATATTAATGCACGGCTTTCTTTTCAGTAATATATGGCTGTTAATATCGTGTGACACAGGTATTCATGCAATGATAAAGTATTAATGCGCAAAATTGGTATAAAATACCTAAATGCTAGTGAAGCAGTGTGTGCCTATGCATATTTTTTTGAAACAACCAGGGTGTGTGCTTACTGGAGCATGTGTGCTAATTAGAATGAGTACGGTAAAACAAAACAACACAGAGATATTTTCATGCTTTGCATTCCTCATCTGCATTGTAGGCAGTACCACAAATGAATTTATTATCATTATATTTTTGCTATGAAAATGCTTGATTGGGCTGATCACTATTGTAGGAGCCAGTATCACCATATTATTTCTATCAATGGCTTAATAACCTGATGTATCACAATTACATCCCACAATATCTTAAAAATCTTTCAAAATTTCAAAGGTAAGAATGCATACTCAGGACTTTATAACTGTCAAAATTCACTGATGTGAATTTAAAGCATCATATAAGCTGGATCACATCTTATACATACATGTAATAGTATTCTTGCTATCTTTTTAAAGAATTTTGAATTTAGTTTTTAGAAAACACTTCCAAATGATACACTGAAATTGGATAGTGAGTATACATGAAAAATAATCTTTCGATCCTATAGCTAGTTTTAATGCACTACCATGATAGTAATCAATAGTCAGAAGCACTATCACGATAGCACTATACACTTTAACCTCATTATAATGTGCCTCATTATAATGCAAATTTTCAATATAACACAACCATGTAATGGCTCCAACATTGATTATTTTGCTACATCAATGTATATAGTAAGTACCCTCAATATAACACCTTCACTGTTCACTTATAACACAGTCAGCTTCTATGGACCCCAAAGACAGCGTCATAATGAGGTTGACCTGTAGTATCAATATGGATATGTTGATGTATCCATACAGCCCTACAATGGCTAGATAGTATTACCTGAAAAGCTAAGTAACCAATCTGATGTTTTCTCTTCTGTTGGGATGATGGCATATCTTTCTTCTTATGAGATCTGTGTTCTTGTTCCTCTGACAGTGATTTAGTTACATGAGCCGTGCTGATGAAGTCGGCTGTGTTCACTTCCAGGAAATTGATCTCCTCTTTACCCCGCTTTGGCTTCCCTTGTAGCTTCAGAAACTGTGGAAGGACATTATATGAACCTTAATGTGAGAAAAAACGCTCATGTCACTGGGTTTCTGTCTAGGTCGGACACAAACCAGGCTGTACAGACACAGTTAGAAGCTTGAAATTTCAGATTTAGAAAGAAAAGCATCATAGTGCTATCTATGTAATGAAAACATAGGTGCTGATCAGCTGTGCCTTTACTGCTGATCTGTGCCACATAGATTTTAAATTTTCTGATGCAGCAGCTCATATACGAGCCACATCATGAGAAAACTGGATTTTTCCTTTGCAAAATCAATGGGGCAGGTAAGCTGTGTCCTCTTCTTCCTAAATCTGAAAATTCAAGCTTCTAGCCATCTTCTGTTGCTGCACAGGCTGGTTTGTATCAGACCTGGTCAGAAACCCCAAAGACCAGTTTTCTCTCCCATCGCAGCTTATACTAAATGTAAGTTACTTAACAGAGGATATGTGATCACTATTGTCCTATAGCTAGATGGCCAGTACCTTATTCTTTCTTCATCTCTTGTATCCCCCCTCAAACTGTCAAGTAATCCTGATCAGTAAAAGGTCTCAACTTTCATTTAAGGAGCAACTTTTTCCATTATTTTCAATTTCTATGAAACTCTTGTCAGCTGAAAATAAAGCCCAAGATAGGATAATGTGTTCTGCAGTGAGCACCTCATCTGTTTACTCTTTAAGTGTCCTTTACAAGATCATTTTACTCATACAGTAGCAAATCAACCAGGTGGGGTAAAATTGTGAGTAAAAGGGGAAAATATCTGACATACCCGTAAACCAGTACTTTGATATTCTTGCACACCAGAAACAGAAATCCTCCATTTTACCCTGTGTGAGAAATTCTTATCTGACCCGTGCTATCTCACCTACGTTTATTGTGTTCCTTTTTAACATTGGTTGTAAAGGACGCCAAGTAACTTCGTCGTTAAGCGCACGTCACGACGACATCAGAAACACTCTATTTCAAACTGGCAGACACAATTGCAATTTTATAAACGTTATGAAAATCAAACATCACCGCATTAAGGTGTGCAAGAAAAAGAATCTATCATGCGTGTCAGGGATGGATTGACAAATCTGTCTGTCGGGTCACAGTTTGGATTCACCTTGTGATGCCAAAGTGACCCTCAGGACAGATTTGTCTATCCATCCCTGACACTCATGTAAGATTCTTATAGTCCCACAAGACCAGAACGGCACTAAAGTTATTCTTAGTGAAGAAATCACACAATTTTTCTGCATCACCGGGAAACAATTCCTACCTCTTCATCCTGTTCCAGAGCTTTAATATCTGTGGCCTCCACATAGCCGGAGGTCTGTTGGTAGGGCTGTAAGAAAATCAGATAAGCTGACAATGAGATAACTTACTGCAGCTGAGGGTACGGTATAAACCACAACATAAAAACTGTATATAAGCCCTTGTTGGTTGGATGATTTGGGGTTTAACATCCCGCCAACAGCTGGGGTCATATGGAGATGGGATCTTGGTTTATAGTCTCATCAGACGGACTGGAGAATAAAAATGATTTATATTTTACATCAAAATGTACTAAGGTCTATGTCTAGATAGTAAGTTATCCTAACTTCATTGCAACTGGGCATCAGATTACCACTACATAGTGTGAATTTCTTTCAGAACTCACTGATTAAATGTTTTTATTCAAATAGCGGAATAGGAATGCAGCCAAAGAAATTTTTGGACTAAATATGTTATCCTCTTTAAATAAAGACATTATTACATGTATTCTAATTACATGTGAACTATTATTATTTTTGTTATAAGAAATGTGCCGGACAAACAGCTTATTCTCGGGGCCCACTTCATAGTGAATCTGAAGCTGCCATACCTGTTATAAGCAGAATTATAGGCAGAACCTATTGTGCCTCGTCATGAGAAAACAGGATTTTCGCCTGTGCGAAAACAAAGTCACAGATCAGCGCCTTTGTATTCGCTACACAAATAGTACACTGACTGTCCTTCTTGTTCTTAAAGCCAAAATTTCAAGCTTTTAGCCTTCTTCTGTGACTGTACAGGCCGGTTTATGTCAAACTTGGTCAGAAACCGGAAAAATGACTAAGTTCAAATTGTAAAAAATGACAAAAAATAATGTGAAGATAACATCGAAACCACAAGCATATCTTCAAAGCATGTCCAAAACACCTGTAAAAGTTTTAAAGAATTGGCATGAAACTGTAGGAGGAGCACACAAGGTACCTCAATTCCATTGTTGTGCACACAAGGTACCCTCTATCCATTCACTAAAATGCCCGAAAAATAACTAAGTTGAATTGTAAGAAAAGACGAAAAATAATCTGAGGATTATAGCCAAACCACATGCATGTCTGTCCATAACACATGTAAAGTTTTAAAAGAATTGGAAAGAAACTGTAAGTGGAGCTGCACACACAAGGTACCCACTGTTCATTTACTTTCATTGTCAAAATGCCTGAAAAATGACTAAGTTCAAATTGCAAACAGTTCAAATTGCAAACCAGAGAACCTGAATGGTCCTGTAAATGCTCACCTGAGATATATACCAATAAACTTGTTTGACTATAAAGGTCATACACATGTATATAGCCCCAGGACCGGGTCAGAATAGCCCCTGAGGTTAATTTCTTTTTCAAATTAATAAAGATTCTGTCCACTTGCCCATTTGGTGGAAGTTTTTCCCTTCAATGTCATTTTAACAGTTTTCTGCATATGAGACCTATGATGACCTTGCCATAGAATCTGTCAAGGTCATCACAGGATCACATTTTATACACACATTGTAGTACTCTAGTCTTAATTGCTACAAATCAATTTTCCTTGCAACAGGTTCAGCAGTTCCTGCAAAGAAGATTTTTGAAGGGTTTTTACCAGGCGGCCATCTTGATCATGGTTATATACATGTATAATGCCCTGGGGCAGGGGCAGACCCACCCCTGGGGTCCAAATTCTTTTCTTTACCAGGCGGTCATCTTGATCATGTGACCTGGTTTATTTATAGTTACATTCAGGTTTCCCCTTCATACATGCTTCCTACAAAAGGCCTAGGTGCAGGAACCATCGAAATCGGCCTTGTTTCAGAAATGCATGATTTCTTAATATGTGTTAAGGGGATCATTTTGATGGAGAAAAATGATTTTTTTTATTGGAATTGCACTAAAATTGTTAGAGCTACGGGGTTACAAAGAGACACACCCCTGTCCATTTTTGCGACGTAAAATAACGTAATGTACGTAAATGTTAACGTCATTACGTTTATACAAAGGTGCATTTGTGATTCGGCACAATAACCGATACTAAAGTGTCTGCGAGGAACCAAGACGTAGGTGATATGCTTACAGTTGGCGGGAGTTGATCGCCAGCACCCTGACCGATAAGCCCTACCACCCCCCCCCCCCCCCCCCTTTAAACTGAGTGTCCGGGACACGGAACAGAAGAAGCATGTATTTTTCTGTCGATTTTGGCAATGTTTCCCGATTACCGTTAAACTTCCGGTCCTCTCTCATACATGTACACACCCACACCTGTACAATTTATTAATACAATGGAGAATATGAGTAGAGTTTAAACGTTCTTAAGTTTTAGCAGGTTTCTGCGATTTCGTTATCACGTTTCTAAATAGTGTCAGACTCTGTTGCGAGGACATGTGCAGGGACACGGCAACCATCTCGTAATCGAAATAATTGCAACGGGCAAAATAATTCCTACAATCTAGGCAGTCTTTACTAAACCATCGCTTTGCAGGATTCAGAAAGCGGTCTCTCCGGAATAGCCCGATGTAAAGGCGTTTCAAAAATACCATTTCGAAAGCATGCCGTATAAGCGCTGAACAAAACAGTCGTCGCACGGCGCATGTACAGTAGACAATGCATAAAAATGATGTGCCCTATGACATGTTTTATTTATTTATTTATTTATTTATTTATTTATTTATTTATTTATATTGAAGGTGATAACAAGTCGAAGGCCACCTACTTACTCAATGTTGAGATGCGATCCTCGAAAAGACCGACTGAAAAAGCGGCTTTATGTACAGTATAATATAACTTATATGTTGTGCGTGAATCAGCTAGCGCAAGACTTGTTATTATTTTGATAAAAGTTACATTTGTGTTTTCAAACAGAAGCAATCTAAAAAGATTATAAAAAGACAAAAAGCGGATAAGATAGAATATTGTCCACTGGCACAAGACATCAAACCGTACACGGTCTATTATTTTGTGAATCTGACTGTAGCCTAGCTACTCGTATATCTGGGTACCATACGGTTGAACATTTAGAAACGCACAAAATTGAAAAATTCAGAAGCATAAAAACTTGATATGTTTAATATTTTTGCTCAAAACATAGATTGTGGGTACATGTTAGAACCGCCTCAATGAGGCGGTTGTAACGAGTAGGCCTACGCACAATGTAACGAGTACGCACAATCTATGTTTTGGAGCAAAAGTAAGAAAAAATGTATACACCTGCAAACCCTAGTTTTACTGCAAACCCTAGTTTTACTTTACAAAAGTAAAAGTTTGGTTTAAACGTTTCGCGGTCATCTTTTCCTGAGATTACCAGTGTTCCTTCTTTTTGTAAAAAACCTTTTCTTGACATTTTGATTGTCTTGGTGAGTTGTTTCCCTTGTAGTAAAACTCGTGGTCACATTCAATTTATTCTTGAAACATGCGATTTCAATATATTGTAAAAGTGCTAAATGAATTTATTTAATCATTGAAACTTTGAAACAATGTGTTTATAACTGGACAGACGAACCCTGAAGTAATAGACTGTCTACTGTGTTTAATATTCACCATATGGACTTTAAAACTTGAAACATTAAAACCGTTAAAATGCCTCTGTATGTTTACGCTGCCAAACGAGACTGCCTCCGTGGTGCAGTGGATAAGCCACTCGCCTTGTGGTCGCAGATTCGATCCCGGGCTTCTCCAAAAACAGCTACTAAAACCAATCTCCCAGTTGAGCCTTCGAGTGCTCCCGGGACAACCTCAAACTACTGGTCTCGCCCAGAAAAAAAACCAACAAAAAACAAAAAACCTCCGTGGTGCAGTGGTTAAGTTACTTGCCTTGTAAACCAGGGGTCGCAGGTTCGATCCCGGGCTTCTCCAAACATACCAACAAAAATCAACCTCCCGGTTGAGCCTTCGGGTGCTCCCGGTACTACAAACCCACAAAAACAACCTCCTATACTACTGGTCTCGCCCAGGAAAAAAAAACCTGTATCATGCTTTTATCATTATTCTCATGCTGAACGTGAATCATGATTTTTGCCTGAACGACCCTGTCTCGTGTAGCACGCTTCTTTCTCGCATCATGAAAAGACGGCTTCATTGCAGCACATCAAATTGTTTTAAAAATGGAGATTTGCAAAGGAGAGAACCGCTATATGGGAAATAAAATTCCACTAGCACAAACTTTTTAATGGTGAGGGCATCTATGCTGACTGATGTATCTGTACGATCACTTCAAAGGTTCTAATCACAACTCTTTTTTTTTCTGGAAGTACATGTATGTATGTATAAATGACGACTGAAAATTGATCTACGCTGAAAACACTTTAAAAACTGCAATTGTCTGGACACGTTGTTTATGTGACAACAAATCTATCTTAAAACGTACAACTGAATTAAAAAAAAATCTATCTGAACGCCTTCTTAACTCCTTAATTGGTACCCAGCTGGCTAACCCGCAGCCCACTCCACTTCGTGACAGCTTGGTTACTACGTGACTCTTGTGACTGCACAAGCATGGAGAAAACACATTTTATACATAGAGGTTAAGGCATGGTTCGGATGAGACTTTAAATGGGTTTCATCTCTTACCTAAGATGTGGGTGGGACATTCAACCCAAAGTCAACCAAACAAACACAGCAGTTCTAAGCCCTTTCGAAGCACTCAAGTTAATCCGACATATGGTTCCTGTGACTAGACATAGTCCTTACTGTTTACTTTGTCTATTCAAGCGCCGCAGCTCAATCTGCCTCTGTTCTTTCAGTGGTTATGCGTTGTTGTCGGTTGCGGAAGTCCGTGGGTTCGAATCCCAGTCGCGACATCAAAGACATGTAAATGATACCAGTGGCTACCTACCTTGCAGGGTGAATAAAGGCTGGTATATGCCTGTCATGTTTATCATATCAACCAATGCAGAACATGATCTTTGACACGCGAGTGAAAATAAATATGTCAATGAAGCACAATATGGTTAGTAAAATGGATTGTTCACATATGATCTTCCAAAGCTCTAGGTTCTTCTAAATTATTATCTTGCTTATTTCTATTAACGATTTTATTTATATATACCAGTATGCACAGCATTTTAACATAACATTTTTCTCTTTGTAACACATTATTGTAGAGATAGTTGTTGCTCCCTTGAAAATTATTAACTGTACATTTTTCTACATGACAAGCAATCTAGGTTTTCGACAAGGTCTGACACAAACCAGGCTGTACAGCCAAAGAAGACAGCTAGAAGCTTTTAGAAGTTCATATTTAACGAGGAGAGGGGTTAAATTATATCCGTGAAGCGACAGCAAAGGCGCTGATTAGCAGTGTAGTTATTGCGACCTCGCCACGGCGAGAGCGCATATATAATTGAACAGGGCTGGAATCTTGTTGTTAATCGACCACCGACTTCCGGTCGTACTAAGTTAATTGGACGAGGCAGCTCCGATCGGGTCACACTAAATACCGCATGTCGGCTCAGGTATGAGAACTCACACTGAACCGAGCTGCCAGAGTCTTTTCGGTCTGTGGTTATCGCCGTGGGTTCATTCAGTCGTGGTCATACAGTGAAAATAGTGCTAAGGGATCGTGAGCGTTTTGAAAACGCTTAAACTTGTTTACAAAACATTCAATAAAACAATAAAACAAAAAGGTGTTCAACCAGTCGATTAAGTGATCGGACGCGCCGTTTTATGGGTGGTTTTGTACGCACACAATCATATCTCAAACCGTTACCGTAACATCAGGAAGTAGGGAACGAAACAGCTTTCGTTGTTTGTTGTGTTTATGGCATTTTCATTCATTTTCTTCTTCTTTTTTTTTTTTTTTTTTTTTTTTTTTTTTTTTGCAGATGATTTTTTTTCTTGTGGTGTAATATTTATGTGGTTTTAGCGGGATAGTTTCGTTTTATTTTGTGTATAAAGTCTGATTTTCGCCTGCATAGTACAAGTTACTTTCGGTTAGAAGCGTGATATAATGCCAATACATATCATGGCAAAGGTCATTTTGGTTCTGTGTTCCGTCAATGAAACAGTTGAACGGGACAATGCTAGTCACGTGGAGGTACCGATAAACACTGCGACCACTGTACCAATAAAATGTGACTATGTAATGACCGATCGCTGTACGATTGTTGTCCCCCGCCTTTTCGAAGAAAAGCGGAGGGACATAGTTTTAGGCTTTCCGTCATTCCGTCCGTCCGTCTGTCCGTCCATCCTTCCGTCTTTCCGTCTTTTTGAGTTTGAGTATTAAAGCCTTTAACTATGGTGCTGTTTTTGGGATTAAAAGCTACATTTAATTCTTAAATGAAGTGCGTTTGTCATTCATAGACAGGAGCGTATTTTGCGGTGATTTTAGCAAACAATTAAAAATCGCGCACCTTGCGATAAGAACGCGCACCTTGCGCTAAGAAAGTAACCGTTGTGGATCGAAAGAAAAACACCTCAGACAAAACCAAGGCAGACTTTCTAACTGATGGTAGGTGTATACGGCCTATATTATCTTTCTGTCAAATACTTTCTTATCGTAAGGTGCGCAAGGTGCGTGAATGTGAGTCTGACGTCAATTATAAATCGCATGACGTCGTTTAATAGCGCGTTATTTTTCTGCGCCATTTGTAACGTTACGTGTGCTGAAATTGACGGAAAAATACAGAAAAAGTTTTTTAACTATGAGTGCATGTAGGTTACAATTTTATATTTTGGCTACCGGTTTCTGTCGATGAATGGACTTGAATGTGAAAAAATGGTGATGTAACCTCGATGCGCTCTATGTTTGTTTAGGTCCCAAATGGCCCGAAATCGGCGGAAATTCACAAAAATGCCCTAACCTAGGTAACTTTGAGGGCATACTACATGCATATTAATGGACCCAGCCTAAAAACTTAAACGGTTTCTGAAACTAGAATGTTTGAATGTATAATTAACACCAACATTCGTAGTAATTATTGACTTTGACTTTTTCCGCGTTTTACAGGGCCGATTTCGATGGTTCCTGCACCTAGGCCTTTGACTCTGATTGGCCATTCGGTTTTAGAGAAGAAGATCTTTGAATATCATGGTTATATACATGTATAATGCCCTGGGGCAGGGGCAGACCCACCCCTGGAGTCCAAATTCTTTTCAGAATCTTTAATCTCCAGTTCATTTACCCATTTCCTGCATGTTTTGCCCTTCAAATCCCATTTCAACAATTTTCCCCATTCAAATGCATAGGTGACCTATGTTGACCTTGCTGTAAAATAGGTCAAGGTCATCCCAGGTTCATGATTTATATAAACTTTGTAGAGCTCCATTGCCTGATGCTTCATGCCAAGTTTCAAAATCATAAGCCTTCTGGTTCTGGAGAAGATTTTTAAAGGTTTTTGCTATTTATATCAATGATGGCCATCTTAGCACCAGGACAGGGTCAGATTAGCCCCTGAGATTAATTTCTTTTTCAAATTAATAAAGATTCTGTCCACTTGCCCATTTGCTGAAAGTTTTTCCCTTCAATGTCATTTTAACAGTTTTCTGCATATGAGATCTATGTTGACCTTGCCATAGAATCTGTCAAGGTCATCACAGGATCATTCCTACATATCAATTTTCATTGCAATAGGTTCAGCAGTTCCTGCAAAGAAGATCTTTGAAGGGTTTTTACCATGGTGGCCATCTTGGTCATGTGACCTGGTTTATTTATAGTCACATTGCTTCCCCCTTCATACAGATGCTTCCTATAAAATTTGACTTTGATTGGCCAATCGGTTTTAGAGAAGAAGATCTTTGAATATTATGGTTATATACATGTATAATGCCCTGGGGCAGAGGCAGACCCACGCCTGGGCTCCAAATTCTTTTCAGAATCTTAACTCTCCAGTTCATTTACCCATTTCCTGCATGTTTTGCCGTTCAAATCCCATTTCAACAATTTTCCCCATTCAAATGCATAGGTGACCTATGTTGACCTTGCTGTAAAATAGGTCAAGGTCATCCCAGGTTCATGATTTATATAAACTTTGTAGAGCTCCATTGCCTGATGCTTCATGCCAAGTTTCAAAATCATAAGCCTTCTGGTTCTGGAGAAGATTTTTAAAGGTTTTTGCTCTTTATAGCCATGGCGGCCATCTTGGTCATGTGACCATGACCATTTACACAAACTTTCATTCGACCTTCCTAAGGATGCTACACATGAAGTTTGGCTTTGATTGGCCCAGTGGTTTCAGAGGAGAAGATCTTTGAAATAATGAACAACAGACGGACGGAAGACGGACGACGACAGACGCCGGAGCATGGGTATACTATAAGCTCACCTGGTGAGCCTTCGGCTCAGGTGAGCAAAAAAAATTTAAAACCATAAAATTTGGAAGTCTATGGCCTAGTTTTAAATGACAAATCTTCAGATCAAGATGTAACAACAGGCAAAGTATCAAATAGATCCATCCATCCAGATGTTCAAAATACTTATATAGACTCTAAAAACCTTAACCAAAAAAGTTTAGCATTGGAGCAATACCAAAGCCGAGAACAATACACGTGCTGTACATTTACAGCTATCAAAGATTCTCAAACTGTTCTTCCACCCTATTTACAGAAACATAAGACCTTACCATGTTATAGTACATGTTCTGATCATCGTGAATTTCTCCTTGTATATCTGATTTTGCTTGGTCTGCAACAGGTCCATAAGGATTTGATAGGAAAGCACATGGTACAGAAGTTTTACTTTTCTGACCTCCTTTAAATGTTAATGGTGCATCAGGATCTAACGAAGGCCCTAATGATGGCCCTTGAATAGGTCCCATTGATCTGTCATTGCTGCTATCTAATTGTGTATAGCTGTTATCTGACTCTGACTGTATTTCATTGGATAATAAATGTTCTGAGGGTGGTGGAGGTAAACAAACATCAGGAATGCCAACACCAGACAACTCTGGTTTCACAGGTGAAAGAGTTACATTCTCCATATCACTCTTCTCTTTTGAGTCTAATGAAAAGAAATTGACTGGTTCACTATTTTTATCATTTCCATCCTCATTTTCATCACTGTCTGAATCATACCCAGTCAAACCATGAAACATGCTGTACTTTTTCTGTTGGTATGAAGGAGATGGAAGATTATCTTCAAATGTGGGTTTAGGCTGAGGGGTTGGTTTAGTTTTCCGTGATAAAGAGTAAGGAAGCAAGATTCTATTGCTTTCCTTCTTTGCAGCATGGACTGGTGCTGGTAATAGTGATGTCAAGCCAGACTTCCCCTGTAAGATAAGACCAGAAATAAATCCCTCATCTTATAAACATGTCCATGCAATGAATACCCCATTATACCCCACTTTTATATGGTGAAAATGGGATTCACAGGGGTAAGAATTTTTTTTTTTTTGCTTCAAAACATTGACTGTGGGTACTCATTAGCACTGCCTTGCCAAGGCAGTTCTAACGGGTACCCACAATCAATGTTTTGAGCAAAAATGTTAAAATTATCAATTTTTTTTAAACAAATATTTTAATAGTTTTCTTAATGTGAAATGGCCTGAGTTGCACATAACAATTATTAAATCTGCCACATTAAGTTTTCAATTCGTAAAACAGTTTATTTCCATTAATACTTTTACTGCCATCGAAGACTGTAGTCGTTTTAAGCATTCACTGCCACCGACGACTGTAGTCATTTTACCGGTATACTGGTATGTAACGGGTTATATATGATAGTTTTAAAGGGCGGTCAATGAATTGTATATCAGTTTTCTTCAGCTTAAAAAAGTCCTTTCCAGTGATGTATGATATGCATATATATCTATAAATATAATTTTAATAAATAAATTAATCAACCAGAGGACCAATGGTCCTGTAAACGCTCACCTGAGATCAGCTGCATATACCAATAAACATGTTTGAATATTATGGTATTTAACTCCAGTGCAGGGGCAGATAAGCCCTTGGGCCATTTTCTTTTTTCAGAATCTTCAATATTCTGTCCATTTGCCAATTTCCTGTTGGCTTTTTCCTTCAAATGACATTTTAACAGTTTTCCCAATTCAGATGCACAGGCAACCCATGTTGACCTTGCCATAAAAATGGTCAAGGTCATCACAGGGTCATGATTTATATATACATTGGAGTACTTTAGCCATCGATGCCTCACGCCAAGTTTCCTTGAAATCAGTCTATTGGTTTCAGAGAAGATGATTTTTGATGGGTTTTTACCATATATGGGCATGGCGGCCATCTTGGTCATGTGACCTAGATTATTTATATACACATTGATTCCCCCATTCTATAGATGCTTCACTTAAAATTTGGCTTTGTTTGGCCAAGCGGTTTCAGAGGAGAAGACGTTTGAATATTATGGAAATATACATGTATATTGCCCCGGGGTGGGGGCACATGAGCCCCTGGGGTCCAATTTTTTTCAGAATCATTAATATTCAGTCCTACTGCCCATTTCCTGCAAGACTTTCACTTTAAATGACATTTTAAAAGTTTTCCCCATTCAAATGCATTGGTGACCTATGTTGACCTTCCCGTAAAATAGGTCAAGGTCATCACAGGGTCATGATTTATATACACATTGTAGTGCTTGAGCCATCGATGCTTCGTGCCAAGTTTCGTTGAAATCGGTCAACCGGTTCTGGAGAAGAAGATTTTTGAACGGTTTTTACCATATATGGGCATGGCGGCCATCTTGGTCATGTGACCTGGATTTTTTATATACATATTTGTTACCCCTTCCTATTGATGCTTCACATAAAATTTCGCTTTGATTGGCCAAGCAGTTTCAGAGGAGAAGATGTTTGAATATTATGGTAATATACATGTATATTGCCCCGGGGTGGGGGCGGATGAGCCCCTGGTGCCCAATTTTTTTCAGAATCATTAATATTCAGTCCTACTGCTCATTTTCTGCAAGATTTTTCCTTTAAATGACAATTTAACAATTTTTCCCATTCAAATGCATTCGCGACCTATGTTGACCTTGCCGTAAAATAGGTCAAGGTCATCATAGGGTCATGATTTATATACACATTGTAGTGCTTGAGCCATTAATGCTTCATGCCAAGTTTGGTTGAAATCGGTCCAGTGGTTCCGGAGAAGAAGATTTTTGAAGGGTTTTTACCATATATGGGCATGGCTGCCATCTTGGTCATGTGACCTGGATTATTTATATATACATTGGTTCCCCCTTCCCATAGATGCTTCATGTAAAATTTGGCTTTGATTGGCCAAGCGGTTTCAGAGGAGAAGATCTTTGAAAATGGTGGACGACGGACGACGGACGGACGGACGGAGCATGGGTATACTATAAGCTCACCTTGTGAGCCTGACGGCTCAGGTGAGCTAATAAATAGATCAATAGTAAAGGTTTGGCAGTGAGAGATTGATTTTTTTGTGAAGCATGGCAGTAAAAGTGTTACCAGACCTCTGACATTGCCAGTGTCAGCACATATATACGGTTGCTTACTAACATACAATACACTTCAGGTTCAACTGAAACTAAAGGTGCAGTCTTATATCAACAGATAGGTGAACTGAGGCCTAATGGATAGTAAATTTTAGTTTGTTTGTATCCATTTGCATTTGTTTCTTGCTGGTTCTTCATTTGTTGAATGCGTCCCATACCGTGTGATGCCAGATAGCTGTCACCTTTCTTGAGCTTTCCTTGTAATGGCATTATAAAGTTATCATCTAATCATCCTACTCCCTAGATTATTAAATCTCATGTATCCAGTATGTGACTGGTAAACTATGTTCCTTTACTGTTCAAAGAAGCTTGTGCATAATACTTATTTGTTTTGTTGTTATACATTCATATGGTAATGAGCTTTATCTAACCATTTATTTCGTAACTTATCCGTGACTTACTTGTATCACTATCCTGTCCCATCACACTGAGACAAATGCCACCCGATAAACCTGATTAACCAGAGGACCAATGGTCCTGTAAACGCTCACCCGAGATCTGGGATATGCAACCTCAGCTGATCTTGCCATAAAATAGGTCAAGGTCATCCCGGGGTAATGATTTATACAAACTTTGTAGAGCTCCACTCACTGATGCTTCAGGCAAAGTTTCAAAATCATAGGTGTTCTGGTTCTGAAGAAAAATATTTATAAAGGTTTTTGCTATTTATAGCCATGGTGGCCATCTTGGTCACGTGACCTGGACCATTTCTATTAACTTTCATTCCCTTTCTTAACGATGCCCCACATACAGTTTGGCTTTGATTGGCTAAGCGCAGGGCGCCCGGTGACTTTTGGTGTCAAAAATATAGGTCAGGTTCAAAAATATAGGTTTTTCGAGGCCTGAAATATAGGATAAAATAGGATGTATATAGAATGAAGAAAACAAGTAGCCCAAGGGCAAGGATCGCTCACCTGAGAGTCAACAAGTACAGTCACTGGATAAAAAGAATTTTTTTCTTTTTTTTTACCCTAAATGGGTATGACGGCCATCTTGGTAATGTTTCAGGTCTATGGCTAAAAAAGTTACCATAGGATCATTGGTCCTGTAAACGCTTACCTGAAACCTAGGTGTCACTTTTCTCCATGTTTTCATGTTTGCCTATGTTTCCAAAATTGACCTTGACCTAAATAAATTGACCTTGACCTAAATTAATCACATACCTTCATCTACTCTATTAGTTGTTTGCATCTACCACTTTTCAGGTCTCAGGCTGCATTTAGTTTACAAAATATCCATTGTTTTCACTTTTCCCATGTAAAAGTCTATGTTTCCAAAATTGACCTTGCCGTAAAATAGGTCAAGGTCATCCTAGGGCCATCATTTTACCAAACTATGATAGACTGGAGTCCCAAATGCTACATACCAAGTTTCGTGAAAATCGGCCTGCGAAGATTTTTGAGTGGTTTTTACCATATATGGGCGCGGCGGCCATCTTGGTCATGTGACCTAGATTTCGGGATCAAACTTTCGTTACCCCTACCCAGGGATGCTCCACATAAAATTTCAATTGACTGGCCATGCGGCTTCAGAGGAGAAGATCTTTGAAAAGTGTGTATAGACGACAGATCGGCCAAGGTCAAGAGATGACCTTGACCTAAATTAATCACATACTTTCATTAGTTGTTTTGCATCTACCACTTTTCAGGTCTCAGGCTGCAATAGTTTTCAAAACATCCATATTTTTCACTTTTCCCATGTAAAAGCCTATGTTTCCAAAACTGACCTTGACATAAAATAGGTCATTATCCTAGGGTCATTATTTGATCAAACTACCATGGGCTGGAGTCCCAAATGCTACATACCAAGTTTTGTTAAAATCGGCCTGCCCGTTCTGGAGAAGAAGATTTTTGAGTGGTTTTTACCATATTTGGGCTAGGTGGCCATCTTGGTCATGTGACCCAGATTTCGCTATCAAATTTTCGTCCCCACTACCCAGGGATGCTCCACATAAAATTTCACTTTGATTGGCCAAGCTGTTTCAGAGAAGAAGATCTTTGAAAAGTGTGTATGGATGACAGACCCTTCAAGGTCAAGAGATGACCTTGGCCTTAATTAATCACATACCTTCATCTCCTCCATTAGTTGTTTGCATCTACCACTTTTCAGGTCTCAGGCTGCAATAGTTTTCAAAAAATTGCAATTTTCCGCTTTTCGTCTTATAAGTCAATGGAAAATTTAAGTTGCCATAGCAACCAAAGTAGTGGGATAAGGACAATAAAAAACACAAACTTTGTAGAGTCTAATATCATAAGCATGTATGCAAAGTTTCAGCTTCATCCGCCTTACAGCTTCTGAGAAGAAAATTTTTAAATATTTTTTCGAAAATTTACCCTTTACATTGCTATAGCAACCAAATGAATAAAGCGATTTTGACAAAAGTTGCCTAAAACGGGGAGGACTACTCAATAAACATTTATGTAAAAACAAAATTTCAATATCCTCAATGAAACGGCAGAAATTGCAAATTTCCACTTTTTGCCTCATAAGTCAATGGAAACTTCAAGTTACCATAGTAACCAAAATAGTTGGACAAAGACAATAAAAAACACAAACTTTGTACAGGCTAATGTCATAAGCATGTATGTTAAATTTCAGCTTCATCCCCCATACGGCTTCTGAGAAGAAGATTTTTGAATATTTTTTTAGAAAATTTACCCTTTATGTTGCTATAGCAACAAAACGAATAAAGTGATTTTTACAATAGTTGCCTTAAACGTGAAGGACTTCTCAATAAACATTTATGTAAAAACAAAATTCAAATATCCCCAGCCTGACAACGGAAAATGCCAATTTCCCCTTTTTCTCCATACAAGTCAATGAAAACTTCAAGTTGCCATAGCAACCAGAGTTCTTATCCGATCGAAATAAAAAACACAAATATTCGTCCCCCCCCCCTCCTGTAGATGCTATATATGAAATATGAAAACATTCGGCCTGGCAGCTTCAGAGGAGAAGTTGTTTGAAAATGTTGACGACGGACGACGACGGACGGACACCAGCTCGACTACTATACTATAAGCTCACCTTGTGAGCCTTGGGCTCAGGTGAGCTAACAAGCTAAATTAATGTTTATCAACCACCAGTCTTCTCTTTCACACATGTGATACATCTGTGAAGCCAACCAGATATATTACTCTTTCTAAATAGGAAGAACGATTGAACAAAGAAGGAATTCTTGATAGCCGGAATTCTTAATCTGAAATTCCAAATCGAGAGGTTTATATAATATTACATGGAAATTCTGAAATTCCAAATGGGGAGATTGTTTTCAAAAGTATATAGGGAGATCATAAAAAAGAGAACTATCACGTTGTATAATATCAATAACACAAGAAAGAGAAAGTATTTTATGGTTTGGGTAAAAGCTTTCATGCTTTCAGAATTTTAGTGTTCTTGAATTTCTGTAAAAAGGCACAAGTAGGCAAAGATCAGGAAAAGGCGCAATCAGAAAAAGATTCCCACTCCAAAAACCGAGGTGGGAAAAAACCAAACCAACAATCAGGTACTTTATACCATGAAACATACCGTAAGCCGAATGAGCAGCTATTTTCCCAATAGGTGCCCACTCAGTTACCTTAACTTAACTAAAAATATGAAAACATACATAAGGCGCCAACAGCACAAAAAATTTCAAACACCAAGACATAAAACAAAAAGAACCACTACATCTTATGATTCTTGTCACACTGTGAATAGTAAAACAAAACACTATCATTGTCACTATATAAAGACCTTTGAACGAAATTATAATTTAAGCACTTAAAATTATATTTCAGAGTCTGTTGTTATGTTCAGAATCAGTATTTTATGCTATGTTTACAGGGATTGACACTAACTGAAACATCCAAAATCAAGGAATCCAAACAAAAAGTTAGGAGTCCAAGTGAAAAACAACAGAATGGATGAAGGCTTGATGCAGACGAGAAATCTTTGTCTTTCAAAAAATATCAAGATGTAGAATCAAGATATAATTGAAGATATAACTAGAAATGCATGTTTGTAAAACACTATGCCCCCAACTGTATGCATGTCCCTATTTGTATTATTCATTTATTTCATTTGAATGAAGTGAAATTTAATTTTCTGAAGAAGCTGCTCGGTTGCCTCTGTTTTGACCTCGATCATGAAACAGAAGTTAAGCTTTATGCAGACAAGTTAAAAATGGAGTAAAAATTTCAAAATGGAGTAATTTTGTCAAAATCTTGACGATTTTCCTTTCAGCCATAACCAGTATACCAAACATGAATGCTCTAGCTCAAATACTTTTTGAGATATCTTGCATACAAGATTTTCAAATTTTGTTTTTAAAGGGACATAACTCCAAAAAGGGGCATAACTCGGACATGAAAAAGTACAGTTTGTACGGTTTAACTATTTTTTCATGAGGAATCTGTATATGAAATTTCAAAACCCTAGCATTCACCGTACAAGAGCTTCAAATTTCACCGAAAAGTGGAAAAATCAATAAAAAAATTCAAAATTTCGCATTTTTGTCAAAATTTGACAGAAAGTTCTCAAAAGTTAATCGGGTCATCTACTCCTAAGCCCCAACAATTATACCAAACATGAATGCTCTAGCTCAAATACTTTTTGAGAAATCTTGCACACAAGATTTTCAAATTTTGTTTTCTAAGGGACATAACTCCAAAAAGGGGCATAATTCAGACGTGAAAAAAAATACGAGTCAACTATTTTTTCATGAGGAATCTATATATGAAATTTCAAAACCCTAACATTCACCTTTCAAAAGTTTCGAAGTTCACAGAAAAGTGGAAAAATCAATAAAAATTTCAAAATTCCATATTTTTGTCAAAATTTGACGGAAATTTCTTAAAAGTTAATCAGGTCATCTACTCCTCAGCCCCAACAATTATACCAAATGTGAAGGCTCTAGCTTAAATACTTTTGAGATATCTTGCACACAAGATTTTCAAATTTTGTTTTCAAAGGGGCATAACTCAGAAAAGGGGAATAACTCGGACATAAAAAAAAATAAGGGTCAACTATTTTTTCATTAGGTATACACACATGAAATTTCAAATGTGAAGGCTCTAGCTTAAATACTTTTTGAGATATCTTGCACACAAGATTTTCAAATTTTGTTTTCAAAGGGGCATAACTTAGAAAAGGGGAATAACTCGGACATGAAAAAAAAATACGGGTCAACTATTTTTTCATTAGGAATACACACATGAAATTTCAAATCCCTAGCATGCACCATTCAGAAGTTTAAGAAAAGATGACTAACAGACGCACCCACTCACACACGCACAGACAGACCACAGACAGACAAGCCGAAAGCAATATGCCCTTCCAACTTTTTCAAAGTTGGGGGCATAATCAAATATCAAGAATTCAAGATGTACTGTAATTCTCTTTTTAATAATCTACCATATTATTCAAATACACTCCAATAAAATTTGGACAATAAGACCTACCAAGTCTGAGTAATTGTACTTGATATTGTTGAGAAATATGGCAAAACAAATTTTCCCTCAAGATTCAAGGAGTCCATCTGACTGCCTAGGAACAAATATAGGGAGTCCTGCAAGATAGACTAGGAGTCTCAGACTCCAAAACTACTGTTAGTGTCCAACACTGGTTTATAAATCTGCCTCAAGTTATAATCTTCTCATTATGGTGAAATGATATGTTAAAAATTTGGGTGTAACTGTTTAGCTTTATAGTCATCACAAGACTTAGTCAATAGGAAGCAAAATTTGAATTTTATCATACTAACCTATCAACTTTGGACACTTAAACAAGAATTCAAAGGCCTCTCCTCTATCTTTTATGGCACTAAATCTTAAATTCTAAAGAACAGATTTAAATCACACTTAAAGTGGAAATGACACTTTTCAGAGCAGAACTTGAATATGCCTACCCTTGCGAAAAAAAGCCGGCTTTTCTACAGCTTTTGCGCAGCTGTAAAAGCTTCGGGAAAGCTTCGCAAAAGCCAGCGGTATTGGCACCTGCGTATTTGCTGTAGAAAAGCTAGCTTTTCCGCAGAGCTGCAGAAAAGCCGCGTTTACACAGGTCTATTGACAAAGCTGTAGAAAAGCCGGCTTTTGCGAAGCTTTAACGCAGAAAGGCGCGTAAACGCAGCTAGCTGCGTTAACGCAGAAAGCTGCAGAAAAGCCGGCTTTTACGCAGGTGCCAATACCGCCGGCTTTTCTACAGCTTTTGCGAAGCTTTTACGCAGAAAGCCGCGTATACGCAGCTGAGAAACGCGACTTTTATAAAAGCCGCGTTTCTTAGCTGCGTATACGCGGCTTTTAATACAGCCGCGTAAACGCGGCTTTTATAGCTGCGTATACGCGGCTTTTAATAAACCTGCGTCTTTAAAAATATCTGGATAAGAATAGACAAACAAAAATTTCAAAAAAGGTTTAAAACAATATCAAATAGAATTTTAATATAAAAAGAACAGAACTAGATAAAAAAAAAATGTGACAAAGTAACATCAGATAGGTGACTAGAAAACATACTAGCAAATAAGAACAGACAAACACAAGTTTGAAAAGAAAACAAAATAAGCACATGTAAATTTTTTATGTTTGGATCATGCTTATGTTTGTGGATCATGCTTACCTTCTGGAAGTAGGGCAGCAAGCGCCAGAGTGAGTGGTAGAAGGTTTGTGAGCTTGTGTTGCATCCTTTGGTACAAGATTTTAATCTTTATTGAACTAGTTAAGTGGCAAGAGAGGGATGACATGTCTAGGAAGTTTGAAGCCAAATATTACTTAAGGGATACTTTTTCAGATACATACCTTAATTGTAGTTAATAGTCTGCTGGAATAACACATCTATACTATGTATGAATAAATTGGGAATAAAAGGATATTATTTCCCTCTCTCCACATTTATTCAATGTCAACAAATACAATTGATTGTGTATTTAGCAGGGAAAAAACATTTTCAAGCTGTGTGTGTTTTTCTTTGGTCTTATTAATTAAAATGTATAATAAAGTTCACTGAAATAGCTGAAGTAAATAAATTTCTTACCTGAGAATCCACAGCAATAACAAACAGTATGTATAAAATTTAAAAAAATCACTCCTTTTCTCTATAATTGTCAGCCTATAAATGATGCTCAAAAGTGTTTTTGAAACAGATTTCTTTGCCAGATGCCCCCCTCAGGTAAAATTGCCATAGCAACAAGATAAAACTGCTTAATATTACATAAGACCTGACTATGGTTGAAGAAATACGCAGCTCTGCGTAAAAGCTGCGTATTATTCATTTTCAGTTCAAATCATTTCTAATTTGAAAAAATATGAATTACCCAGCTTTTCTACAACTAATAAATGAAGAAACACAGCTATTTGAAAAAGACACACCTTTTCTGCACCTTAAGTTAAAAAAGTAAAGTTTTTCTACAGCCCCTATTTATAAATGCAGAAAAGCTGGATAAAGCCAGCTTTTACAAAGCTTTCAAGTAGAGCTGTATACAGAAGCTCTATTGAAAAGTTTAATACGCGGCTTCAAGAAGCTGTAGAAAAGCTGCTTCTTTTTGTTTTTTAATAGTCTGATTTGAAATTTCACTAAAACGCAGCTTTTCTACAGCTTTCAAGAGCTGTAGATTTAACCTGTTTCGAAAAAAATAATAATATCCAGCTTTTCTACAGCTTCTATACCTAAAGACGCAGCTTTTTCAGATATCAAAATTAAATATACAGCTTCAACGCAGCTCACTTAAAAAAAGTACAGTTTTTCCGCAGCTCACTGAAAAAAACGCAGGTAAAACGCAGGTCTAAAATAGAAACGCGCCTTTTCTACAGCTTTAAAAAAGAAACGCAGAAAAGCTGCGGAAAAGCCGGCTTTTCTGCAGCTTTTATACAGAGCCGCGTTTAATTTTCGCAAGGGTATGCCCTTGATGTCAAAGACAACAATTTATTACTTCTTTGAAATTGTGCCACCACTAATGAAATAGTAATGTTTTTTGTTGTTGTTTTTTTTCACTTGCAACACATTCCTGTCTCAGTCCAAAATGACCACAATTAGTATTCTACTCCATTTTTTTCTCCATATACTTAAAGGTTTAATTAAGGTTAGTATGTGATCCAGGGTGTTTGCAAAAAGTGTTTTTTGATTATTATATTCAAAAAGTTAAAAACATTATAGTTACATTTACAGTATTAACAAAAAAAGTCAATACACTTTAAAGAATATCAATTCCTACAGACTTAATTCAAATTGTATTACATGTACATGCATTACCCAGCTCCACTTATATGCTATCTTGTTCTATAAAGGGGCTTTTATTCAATCTGTAAGTTTCATGTGTATCCAAAATCCAAAAATATAGGTTTTTATAGGTATTTTGGAAAAATATAGGATAATATAGGTTTTTATAGGTAAACCTAAAAAATATAGGATAATAAAGGTTTTTATAGGTTACCTGGCGCCCTGTTAAAGCTGTTTCTGAGAAGAAGATGTTTGAATATTATGGTCATATGCCCCTGGGCAGGGGTAGACAAACCCCTTGGGACATTTTTTTACCAGAGGACCATTGGTCCTGAGAACGCTCACCTGAAGCCTGATCTTGGAGTATTAAGTCATCATGAAATGACCATGACCTTGAATACTCACACACCTTTATTGACTTCACAAGTTGTCTGCATCTGCAAAGTTTCAGGTCTCAGGCTGCAATAGTTTCCAAACCCAGTGATTTCTGAGAAAACCATAATTTTATTTTTGATATTTAAATGACCTTGGGTCAAGGTCAACAAATGAACTTGGCCTTCATTAATTACTTACCTTCATTGACTCCATTAGTTGTCTGCATCTAGCAACTTTCAGGTCTCAGGCTGCAACAGTTTCCAAAATATTCATTGTTTTCGCCTTTTCCCATGTAAAAGCCTATGTTTCCAAAATTGACCTTGCCATAAAATAGGTCAAGGTCATCCTAGGGTCATCATTTCAACAAACTATGATGGGCTGGAGTCCCAAATGCTACATACCATGTTTCGCGTAAATCGGCCAGCCGGTTCTGGAGACGAAGATTTTTGAGTGGTTTTTACCATAGTTGGGCATGGCGGCCATCTTGGTCATGTGACCCAAATTTCGCGATCACACTTTCGTTCCCCTACTATGGACACTCCACATAAAATTTCACTTTGATTGGCCAAGCAGTTTCAGAGAAGAAGATCTTTGAAAAGTGTGTATAGACGACAGACTGGCCAAGGCCAAGAGATGACCTTGACCTAAATTAATCACATACCTTCATCTACTCCATTAGTTGTTTGCAGGTCTCAGGCTGCAACAGTTTTTCAAAAAAAAATCCATAGTTTTCACCTATCTCATGTAAAAGCCTATGTTTCCAAAATTGAAATTGACGTAAAATAGGTCAAGGTCATCCTAGGGTCATCATTTGATCAAATTATGATGGGCTGGAGTCCCAAATGCTACATACCAAGTTTCATGAAAATCGGCCTGCTGGTTCTGGAGAAGAAGATTTTTGAGTGGTTTTTACCATATATGGGCGTGGCGGCCATCTTGGTCATGTGACCTCGATTTCGCGATCAAACTTTCGTCTCCACTACCCATGGATGCTCCACATAAAATTTCACTTTGATTGGCCAAGCAGTTTCAGAGAAGAAAACCTTTGAAAAGTGTGTATGGACGACAGACAGGCCAAGGTCAAGAGATGACCTTGACCTAAATTAATCACACACCTTCATCTACTCCATTGGTTGTTTGCATCTACCACTTTTCAGGCCTCAGGCTGCAATAGTTTTCAAAACATCCATAGTTTTCACTTTTTCCCATGTAAAAGCCTATGTTTCCAAAATTGACATTGCCGTAAAATAGGTCAAGGTCATCCTAGGGTCATCATTTGATCAAACTATGATGGGCTGGAGTCCCAAATGCTACATACCAAGTTTCATGAAAATCGGCCAGCCGGTTCTGGAGAAGAAAATTTTTGAGTGGTTTTTACCATATATGGGTGTGGCGGCCATCTTGGTCATGTGACCTAGATTTTGCAATCAAACTTTCGTCTCCCCTACCCATAGATGCTCCACATAAAATGTCACTTTGATTGGCCAAGCAGTTTCAGAGAAGAAGATCTTTGAAAAGTGTGTATGGACGACAGACTGGCCAAGGTCAAGAGATGACCTTGACCTATATTAATCACATACCTTCATCTACTCCATTAGTTGTTCGCATCTACCACTTTTCAGGCCTCAGGCTGCAATAGTTTTAAAAAAATCCATAGTTTTCACTTTTTCCCAATAAAAAGCCTATGTTTCCAAATTTGCCGTAAAATAGGTCAAGGTCATCCAAGGGTCATCATTTTATCAAACAATGATGGGCTGAAGTCCTTGATGCTACATACCAAGTTTTGTGGAAATCGGCCCACCGGTTCTGGAGAAGATTTTTGAAGGGTTTTTACCATATATGGGCGTGGCGGCCATCTTGGTCATGTGACCTGGATTTCGTGATCAAACTTGAAATGCCACTACCCAAGGAGGCTCCACATAAAATTTCAACTAGATCGGCCAAGCGGTTTCAGAGAAGAAGATCTTTGAAATTGTGGACGACGGACGGATGACGGACGGACGGATGAACGGGCGCACGGACGGACGGACGCCGGATCATGGCCATCCTGTAAGCTCACCTTGTGAGCCTTTGGCTCACGTGAGCTAAAAATCCATAGTTTTCACTTCTTCCTATGTAAAAGCCTATGTTTCCAAATTTGACCTTGCCGTAAAATAGGTCAAGGTCATCCAAGGGTCATCATTTTATCAAACTATGATGGGCTGAGGTCCCCGATGCTACATACAAAGTTTCGTGGAAATCGGCCCACCGGTTCTGGAGAAGAAGATTTTTGAGTGGTTTTAACCATATATGGGCGTGGCGGCCATCTTGGTCATGTGACCTGGATTTCGCGAACAAACTTTCGTCTCCCCTACCCATGGATGCTCCACATAAAATTTCACTTTGATTGGCCGTGCAGTTTCAGAGAAGAAGATCTTTGAAAACTGTGTATGGACAACAGACTGGCCAAGGTCAAGAGATGACCTTGACCTATATTAATCACATACCTTCATCTACTCCATTAGTTGTTTGCATCTACCACTTTTCAGGCCTCAGGCTGCAATAGTTTTCAAAAAATCCATAGTTTTCACTTTTTCCTATGTAAAAGCCTATGTTTCCAAATTTGACCTTGCCGTAAAATAGGTCAAGGTCATCCAAGGGTCATCATTTTAACAAAGGATAATGGGCTGAGGTCCTTGATGCTACATACCAAGTTTCGTGGAAATCGGCCAGCCGGTTCTGGAGAAGAAGATTTTTGAAAAGTTTTTACCATATATGTGTGTGGCGGCCATCTTGGTCATGTGACCTGGATTTCGCAATCAAACTTTCGTCTCCCCTACCCATTGGATGCTCCACATAAAATTTCACTTTGATTGGCCAAGCAGTTTCAGAGAAGAAGATCTTTGAAAAGTGTGTATGGACAACAGACTGGCCAAGGTCAAGAGATGACCTTGACCTATATTAATCACATGCCTTCATCTACTCCATTAGTTGTTTGCATCTACCACTTTTCAGGCCTCAGGCTGCAACAGTTTTCAAAAAATTCCATAGTTTTCACTTTTTCCTATGTAAAAGCCTATGTTTCCAAATTTGACCTTGCCGTAAAATAGGTCAAGGTCATCCAAGGGTCATCATTTTATCAAACTATGACGGGCTGAGGCCCTTGATGCTACATACCAAGTTTCGTGGAAATCGGCCCACCTGTTCTGGAAAAGATTTTTGAGTGGTTTTTACCATATATGGGCGTGGCGGCCATCTTGGTCATGTGACCTGGATTTCGCGATCAAACTTTCGTCTCCCCTACCCATGGATGCTCCACATAAAATTTCACTTTGATTGGCCAAGCAGTTTCAGAGAAGAAGATCCTTGTAAAGTGTGTATGGACAACAGACTGGCCAAGGTCAAGAGATGATCTTGACCTAAATTAATCACATACCTTCATCTACTCCTTTAGTTGTTTACAGGTCTCAGGCTGCAACAGTTTTTCAAAAAATCCATAGTTTTCACTTTTCCCATGTAAAAGCCTATGTTTCCAAAATTGAAATTGCCGTAAAATAGGTCAAGGACGTCCTAGGGTCATCATTTAATCAAACTATGATAGGCTGGAGTCCCAAATGCTACATACCAAGTTTCTTGAAAATCGGCCCACCGGTTCTGGAGAAGAAGATTTTTGAAGTGTTTTTACCATATATGGGTGTGGCGGCCATCTTGGTCATGTGACCTGGATTTCACGATTAAACTTTCGTCTCCCCTACCCATGGATGCTCCACATAAAATTTCACTTTGATTGGCCAAGCAGTTTCAGAGAAGAAGATCTTTGAAAAGTGTGTATGGACAACAGACAGGCCAAGGTCAAGAGATGACCTTGACCTAAATTAATCACATACCTTCATCTACTCCATTGGTTGTTTGCATCTACCACTTTTCAGGCCTCAGGTCAAGGTCATCCTAGGGTCATCATTTGATCAAACTATGATGGGCTGGAGTCCCAAATGCTACATACCAAGTTTCATGAAAATCGGCCAGCCGGTTCTGGAGAAGAAGATTTTTGAGTGGTTTTTACCATATATGGGCATGGCGGCCATCTTGGTCATGTGACCTGGATTTCGCAATCAAACTTTCATCTACCCTACCCATGGATGCTCCACATACAATTTCACTTTGATTGGCCAAGCAGTTTCATGGAAGAAGATCTTTGAAAAGTGTGTATGGACGACAGACTGGCCAAGGTCAAGAGATGACCTTGACCTATATTAATCACATACCTTCATCTACTCCATTAGTTGTTTGCATCTACCACTTTTCAGGCCTCAGGCTGCAATAGTTTTCAAAAAATCCATAGTTTTCACTTTTTCCCACGTAAAAGCCTATGTTTCCAAATTTGACCTTGCCTTAAAATAGGTCAAGGTCATCCAAGGGTCATCATTTTATCAAACTATGATGGGCTGAAGTCCCCGATGCTACATACCAAGTTTCGTGGAAATCGGCCCACCGGTTCTGGAGAAGAAGAGTTTTGAAGGGTTTTTACCATATATGGGCGTGGCGGCCATCTTGGTCATGTGACCTGGATCTTGTGATCAAACTTGAAATGCCACTACCCAAGGAGGCTCCACATAAAATTTCAACTAGATCAGCCAAGCGGTTTCAGAGAAGAAGATCTTTGAAATTGTGGACGACAGACGGACGACGGACGGACGGACGCCAGATCATGGCCATCCTATAAGCTCACCTTGTGAGCCTTCGGCTCAGGTGAGCTAATAAACATAAATCTTCTGTCCATTTGCATACTCCAATCAAGTTTCCCCCCATTTAATTACATCTTACTAATTTTCCCCATTCATCTGCATGGGCAACCTATGTTGGCCTTGCCATAGAATAGGTCAATGTCATCCCAAGTTCAGGATTTATACAAACTTTGTTAAGATCCTCCCCCTGATGCTTCATGCCAGGTTTCAAAATCATAAGCCATGGCGGCCATCTTGGTCATGTGACCTTGGCCATTTATATAAACTTTCATTCTCCCTTTCTAAGAATGCTCAACATGAAGTTTGGCTTTGATTGGCCAAGCGGTTTCAGAGGAGAAGATCTTTGAATATTATGGTAATATACATGTATATTGCCCTGGGTTGGGGGGAAGACCTGCTCCTGGGGTCCTTTTTTTCAGAATCATAAATCTTCAGTGCCCATTAGCCCATTTCCATAAAGTTTGTACCTTCAAATGACATTTTGACAAATTTCCCCATTCAAATGCATGGGCGACCTATGTTGACCTTGCTGTAAAATAGGTCAAGGTTGTCCCAAGGTCATGATTTATATAAAGTTTTTAGAGCTCCGCTCCCTTCATGCCAAGTTTAAAAAGCATAGGCCTTCTGGTTCTGGAGAAGAAGATTTTTAAAGGTTTTTGCTATTTATAGCCATGGTGGCCATCTTGGTCATGTGACCTTGACCATTTATATAAACTTTTGTTCCCCCATCCCAAGAATACTACATAAAAAATTTGGCTTTGATTGGTCAAGCGGTTACTGAGAAAATTAGATTTTACATTAAATTTGTAAATGATTTTACATTAAATTTGTAAATGACCTTTGGCCAAGGTCAAGAAATTTCCTTGAGCTTTAATACTTACTACACTTCATTAGCTCAACATGTCTGTATCTACCAACTTTCAGGTCACATGCTACAAAACTTGCCGAAAAATTCAATGTTTTCACTTTTTATATTAAAAAGCCTATGTAACCAAATTTGACCTTGCCATAAAATAGGTCAAGGTCAATTGAAGGTCATGATTTATATAAACTATGACGGGCTAGAGTTTCCAATGCTACATGCCAAGTTTTGTTGAAATCCGTCCACAGATTCCAGAGAAGAAAGAAGATTTTTTTATGGTTATCATATATGGGCATGATCTGGACTATTTATATAAACTTTCTTTCCCCCTTCCTAATGATGCTCCACATGAAGTTTGGCTTTGATTGGCCATGGGGTTTCAGAGGAGAAGATCTTTGAAATTGCGGACGACAGACGACGGATGGAAGGACGCCGGAGCATGGCCATCCTATAAGCTCGCCTTGTGAGCCTCCGGCTCAAAATATATTCCTGCATGTTCAAATAAGAGCTGTCGCAGGACAGCGCGCTCGACTGCTTCCATAAGGCCAAACCCGACCTGTAACCCAAAGCATCATGCTCATACATCTTTTTGCCTTGATGCAATAGGGCAAAATCACTGAACCATGAAAGTTAACTATATAACTACAGGTGCATTCACTTATTAATATACCCCTGCGATATTCAGAAATAAATTGACAACTTTTCTTGTTTTTGAACGATCGTCACTGGCAAGAAATAGACAACTGGATGAATTTGTGTATATAATATATTAAGTATGTCTATAAATATTTACTCTGTATATAAAACTCTCAGATCTTGTGATGTTGTATGCCAAAATTGATTACATAACATATGGAGCCAAATTTTTAACAAAAAATTCCCTGATATTCAAGTTTCAAAGATTCCACAAGGAACCATGGTTAATAGTTTGTAATTTTGTTTGTAAATTATGAACGAATAGGCATTTTTGTTCTACGGCTGAAAATTTGGTGTCTTTATGAGCACTATTTACAGAGTTACACCCTGATTTTCATTTATTGTACATTTTAGAATTTCGTGGTAAAACGGTTGTTACAATATAAAACTAAGCATGTCAGTGTGATTTTGCAAGAAAACTAATTTTCTTCCAGGACGATTTTACGAATAAAGCTTGCCAATGTTTTCCTTAAGCCTTAAAGCACTGTGGAGTCACCTATGGCTTTGTATTCCGCCAAAATGTGGGTTGACATTTCATCATACGTGGTTTGTTCATAAATAACGTAGACTTTTGCTGTAAAACGCTCACTGAGCAAATCATGGTACTGAAACATGTATCATGTCATTTTGGAATTTTCACTTAATCAGTGAACAAAATTTAAGCGTGATAACGTTGATACTATAGGTACACAAGCTGTTTATTTTACCATGGTAACGGTCACCCGTGGCACTCCGATTTTTTACCTCCTTTATATGCATTAAGTTGCTTATAAAACAGTTGATAAACAACGCATTTGCTTGAAATTATGTACGAGTTACACCAAGCACCATTACAACGTTACCTGAAAACATAATGTCATTTGGCAACTGCATTCGGAAGAAAACACTTTTTAAAGTTCCTTGGAGCCAATGTCAAACCGTACAGTCATCATGTTCTGTCGAGATCTCGGGAAAATACCAATGGAAGCCCTACACAATGATTACTGGAGCTTCAAGGAAGACTTCTGCCAGTCGGGCATTGGTCTTCAAGTGGTATAAAAGGTTTCAGAAGCGTGGAGGGTGAGGGCGGAAATCAAGTGTCACGCAGAAAACGTTGACGTTGATTCTTAACTCTCACGATGTAGAGGGGCGATTGGCTGTTCGTGCCCTGTCCGAAAGGTGCGATATGAGTATAGGAGCTGTCTACAAAGTGTTGACAAAGCAGTTAAACATGGCAAGGGTGACTTCTTTGAGAAGAAATGAACACTTCAATGACAGCTGTTCATCACTCAACGGTAAATACGTCGTTGACATCACTTAACCCAGATGACGTGCCCCGCGGTCATGGTACTAGCTGTCTTTGGGAGCCTGTAACTTTCTGAAAACTCATCGGATCTACACCAAACTTGGCCACATGACGGCGAATTGATACTGAAATACGCTGATTTTTTTTTTAATTGCAATATTTTACCACATTTTAAAGTTATCAAGTTAGTTTACGTTATTTATGAAAATCCCTCGTACAATTCATGGTTTGTTTCTCGGCAGTGAATAACATAGGGGATTGGAACTTTCACAGAGAAACGTTCATAGTTAGGCTATCTTTCACTTCTTATATTCTTGATATTTAAATCCTCTTGTTTAGGCATCAAATCAAGGAAATCACCAGGACATTCAAAGACAGACTAATAGAGATGAATACAAAGAACATTGTTTTTCTTAAATACTATTTTTGACATCCTTTATTAGCATGTTAATTTCCATGACTTAATCAATATAGAAGAGATTTGGAATATCACGAAGAGATGTGAGTAATTGTCCAACAATAAATTTAGCCCACTTAGCACCTCTGTGCGTAGGAAACAATCATGAAACTGTATGATGAAATGCCAATCCACGATTTGGCAGAAAAAAAGTCATGGGTGACTCCATAGTGCTTTAATACATGCTTACCTTATGAAGAAACCCACTAACAAGCTTTGGTCAAATAACCGCCCTAGTAGAATATTTGTCTTCTTGCAAAATAACACTGACATGTTTAGTTTTATATTGTAACAACCGCTTTATCATGAAATTCTAAAATGTACAATGAAATCATGGTGTAAGTCTGTTATTAGTGCTCATAAAGACACCAAATTTTCAGCTTTAGTACAAAAAAGGCTATTCTGTCATAATTTACAAACAAAGTTACAAACTATTAACCATGGCTCCTTGTGGAATCTTTTAAACTCGAATATCAGCGCAATTTTTGTTAAAAATTCAGCTCCATATGTTATGTAATCAATTTAGGCATACAACATCACAAGATCTGGAAGTTTTATATACAGAGTATACATTTATAGACATTCTTATCATATTATATAAACAAATTCATCCAGTTGTCTATTTCTTGCCAGTGACGGTTGTTCAAAAACAAGAAAAGTTGTCAATTTATTTCTGAATATCGCAGGGGTATAATAATAAGTGAACGCACCTGTATCTAAGATTTAAACAGTCTCACTCATATTGTGAAAGAAGTGTTTTCCAATACCAACTGTGTGCAAAGATACAAGGCAAAATCACTGAACCATGAAATAAGGTCACACTGACCTATAAATACTTTAGGGTCTAGTCATACTTACTCATAATGTGAAAGAAATATGATCATATACCCAATGAGTGTTGAGATATAAAGCAAAATCACTGAACCATGAAATTAGGTCATAGTGACCTATAAGTACCTGTAAGTATGAAAATATACTGAGTGACAAGATATAACGCAAAATCATTGAACCATGAAATTAGGTCACATTGATCTAGGACTACTTTAGGATCAGAGGTCTTGTAATACACAAACATACTGTGAAAGAAATATGTTCATATACCAATTGACTGCCAAGATATAAGACAAAATCACTGAACTGTAAAATTAGGTCAGAACAACCTAAGACTCATTAGGGTCAAAGTTCTTGTCATATGCAAACATAGTGTGAAAGAAGTATGTTCATAAACCAATTGAGTGCCAAGCTATAAGGCAAAATCACTGAACCATAAAAAACTAGGTCACAGTGACCTATAAGTATATTGGGGTCAAAGGTCTGGTCATACTCACTCATAAGCTGAAAGAAGTATGAAAATATACTAATCGGGTGTCAAGATATAAGGCAAAATCACTGGACCATGGAAAGTAGGTAAACCCAATCCCCCTGTCATGACACACAAGTCTGTGTCAGAAAGTTGAATGACCAACCATCTTCCCAAGTTCTATTCAGAAACAAAAAGACAAAAAAATTTAAGCGAGTTCTAGATTTTGACCTCCAGCCCACCCCTCTGACTCCGACCCAGAGGTCAGATGTCATCGAACCTAACCTTTATGAAGTATGAATGCATTATAATTAGTTGTGTAAAGTTACACAGCAGTATATCCATTTTACAGTGTTCTAGTTTTTAACCTCTAGCTCCACACCCCAGGCATGGAACCAGGGATCCAATGCCATGAAATGAAACTCAACCCTATAGGGTACCTACCAGTATGGTCTGAGTGTGAAAGCCCTCTGATAAAAGATTTTCGAGATAAAGACTTCTAGAATACTATACCACAGAAAAGCCATTATAAATGGTGTTCTAGATTTTAACCTCTAGCCCCATCCCCTGGCATGGATCCAGAGATCTGATGCCATTGAATGAAAGCCAATCCTACAGGGATATAAATGCTTTCTGATGCGTGGTTGTCAAGATACGGACTTCTAAAAAACTATACCGCAAGTGTGACGTGTACGCGCACGGGAACGTGGACCTGGGTGACTACAATAGCTCTATGCACTTTGTGCAGTAAAGCTAATAATAATGAGTTTATATATTGAAACTAAAACTTGACCCAAGAAATAGGGACCAGGCAACGAAGCTAAGTAAATATCTATTGAAGGCCCTGGAAATTAGAGATTTATAATTACTTTGTTATGGAGATTTACAGTCATGACTTCATGAGTGTTTACATATACACGTATGTGCTTTTAGTTACTACATGTAGTATATCATGTCTTGTTGTATATGCTTTGCAATGTATGATATCACTGATGTTGTATTCAGTATTTCAAATAAAGAATAGAATAGAAAACAAAGGTGCAGACCAGCTTCACAGTAACTGCAAAGCTGATCAGCGTCTTTGTTTTCACTACACACGGATAGTACAGTTCCTCTACACTCTAATTCCAAAATTTCCAGCCTCTAGCCATCTTCTGTGCTTGTACAGCTTGGTTTGTGTGAGACTGGTTCTAAAACCACATTCTCATGCTGCAGCTCACTGAGTAGTTACCTACTGTCTTACCCCTGTATTTGCTGGTCTTGATTTCTTGTGGCTTGGTTCATCATCATCACTGTCCTAAAGCATATGAATATTTCACAATTTTTACATGACTGAGCACAATGTACATGTAATCTAATACAGTTCAACCTCATTATAACGCGCCTCACTATAGTGTGGTTTACAATACAATTCCCCACTTTTGCCATATGTTCAAGTGAAATTTGTTAACGGCTAATAGTAAAATTTCGCGATGAAATTGTGTGAAAAATAAATATCAGCAGAGATAATTCTGGCCAGCAAACACGACCGGCCTTTTCAACAAATTTCATTGGCATTTTTGGGCCAAGACAACAACTCCCTATACAGTTACATTGTGAAAAGGGCCCATATCTTTCTATAGAAGGGGCCTTTTTGAAAAATTATGGGCCCCCTGAATTCAGTGCAGAATTTCACGGCCGAAAAAATTTCGTGGCCGAACACGTCGAAAATAATCTACCTGTCATTACCCCTAAAAATCAATTGACCGGTGTTTAAGGCAAAAAAGATGACTGTCGCGAAAGTTTTATTGTTTAAATTTCATTTTAATTTGCATTTATTTATTTCTTTTAAAGTCGTATTAATATTTTGTTCTCTTTTCAATTTTGTATCATTATCGTAAACAGCTAAAGCCAGTTTGGGATAATAAGTTATTATAAGCACACTCTTCCTAATAGAATATGGACTTACAGACAGTGAACTAACATATGATGGTTAATTGAAGCATTTTTCCACTTTTATTTTTTTCGAAATACAGGGCAACTATACATTGAGACTCCCATTACCACTTTCAAAGGTCCTTCATCCATATTGAATGAGTTGGCTAAATTGGAATAGTGAACATTTCTGGTGTAGGTGAAATGGGAGGAGGCAAAACATGAATAGGCAAAATGGGAGTAGGCGAAATGGGAGTAGGCGAAATGGGAGTAGGCAAAATGGGAGTAGGCAAAATGGGAGAAGGCATAACCGGAACATCCCAATACATCCATTGAGACTTGATATTGAACAGCACGGTGATTTCACAATAGAATAAAAAATTATAACTGTACAGCCATAAGATTCATAATATGTTTCAGTATGTAAACTAGGTTTGAAGTAGAACAGTGACGGATTCATAATTTGATACATCAGTTCTTGATCTTATATTGAGTTGATCATCTTTATCGTGAATGTGTTAAATAACTTTGAGGTACCAGAATCGGCAATGTATGATAGTTGATAAATGTTCAATGAAGATGCATGTGCAATCCATCATTGCACTTCCAGGTTCAATTCCTTGTCGCAAAATAACCTGAAAACTAATGCCAATGCCAATGCATTATTTTGGGGGGCCTGGATAGCGTAGTGGATAACGCACTCGCTTGTCACCACTGCGATCCGGGTTCGAACACGGGTCAATGCATGTAGCAGGGTAGTGGTCGCCCGTCCAGGTTCGGTGTTTTTCCCCGGGTTCTCCGGTTTCCTCCACCACATTGGACCACATTTCAGCCTTTTCATGAAATGACTAAAATCTCCAAGTCATTGTTACACATATTGACTGCTTCAGTTTCAGCCAATCTATGTAATAATGCCTTGGGTTTTAATGCCTTAAGTCCAATTCGCATGCGCAAAAAATACACGCGTGTAAATATACTCCAGTGTGTAAATATACTCCAGTGAGTAAATTTAAATTGCGTTCACATGGGTTTTTATCACCAGGAGTATTTTTGTATGTAAATTTATCATCTCTGGATGAAAACCTATTCAGTCAAGTTTTCTGTATTTGCAAAACAAGGAGAGGCTGCTTCAAGGTGTTCTTGTAGACTTTGGCAGCAGAGGCAAATCATGTAATACTCCGTGGGCCAGGAGGGCTTACCATGCACCCCCCCAAGGATCCTCTGGGAGTGGTATAACATTGTTCACTGGACCTCCCTGATTACGAATCAAGATGTTAACACTCAATATCTTGGTTCCGACCCGCCATTTTGGACGGTTTTCAAGATGGCCACCATGCAAAAATGACAAAGCGCAGGTTTAGCATAATATAACTCATGAAACTTGTAATCTGCTTACTTTTATGAGCACAATAGGCATAAATAGGTGTCTAGACTCCATTTTTGATATATATGTATCAAAGTTAGGTCTTTAAATGACGGTGTACAAGATGGCCGCCACATTGAAAAGCATATTTGGCAATTTTGGGTACTTTTTCCTACAAAAAGCTTTTTTTTTCAGATTCACTAAAATCTATGTTGTTTGAGTCATTAAAAGAGATGCAACAATTTATGTCATGCTAATTCAACCGCAGTTCCGACTCGCCATTTTGGACGATTTTCAAGATGGCTGCCATGCAAAAATGGCAAAGTGCATGTTTAGTACAATAGAACTGTTAAAACTTCTAATTTTCTTACTTTTATGAGCAAAATATGTATGTATAAGTGTCTTGACTCCATTTCTGATATAAACTTAATGAATTTATCAAGATATGTCTTTAAATGATAATATACAAGATGACCGCCACATTGTAAAGCATATTTGGGAATTTTTGTTACTTTCCCCGAAAAAGATTCTTTTTCACCTTCACTAAAATCTATGTTATTTATGTCATTAACAGAGATGTAGCTATTATTTTTATGCTATTTCAACCAAAACAATTTTGTATAAATGTAAAGTACAAGTCTATAATCTCCAATATGTCAGACAAGCTGGCTGACATAATTAAACAAGCCTAATGAAAGCTAGATTTGTTATCTTCAACATTTTTTCTAAAATCGCTTTCTGATAACTGGATTAGGTAAGAAACATCCACACAAGTCTGATTCTTTTTGGTGTTTGATAGTGTTAAATTATTTCATGTAATATGGCATCAAAAATGGCTGCCATATAATAATAGATGATAAAAGGCAAAATGGTTAAAATATGCCCTTACCTTGTACGAGAAAACAAATTAATACATTTTTCAGTTATGTACCAAGTCTGTGACTAGCTGTATCAATAATTAGTAGACCAAAGAAGAGTAAGTTTGACACAGAGATATAATTTTAGTTCTGATACTTGTGGTAGTGGCGCAATAGAGACACGTTTTATTCACCATCTCAGACCTTAAAATCTCAGATCTCACTATTGTGCTTTCAAACGCTCAATCTGATGAGCAGCTTCAGAAGCTAAAAGACATTTGCAGGCATAGACTGTAAGAAATAATAAAACAACAACAAAAACAAAGTACACATGCATTGCCATTACAAATAATTTTATTAGCGGTTCGTAACTTGCCCATAAACATCTAGCCTAGAGGAGCAACCTGCTAATACGACCCAGGCAAAGATCATCTGCTTAGAAACACCCCCAGAAATAACCACCAGAATGTATTTTTATTCACTATCCTAGATCTCATTGTTCTGCTTTCAAGCGCTCAAAAACCTGATGAGCATCTTCAGTAGCTAAATGAAATTTGCAGGCCTAGCCTGTTAGAACCAATGAAAACATTGAGTGTGATTTCAAGTTATGTTCTTTAACATACTGTATGTGTCATTCTATGAACAGACTTAATTGGTTCTAAGAATCTGCCCATGTAAATATCACTTAGCTTTGGAGGCACTCATCAGTATTTGAGCAACTTGAAAGGAGAATAATGGGATCTGATGATTTTAAAACTGGAAAGTAATTATTATATGTCTTCATTACACAACCACAACCAGTATTAAAACTGTAACTACCTAACACTCCCTACATGTATGTCCAATTTACTTATTTTTGGTCTGAAAGCTTGATACAGCTACATGTAATCACACACTGGGTTAATACCTTAAAGGTACGACTGTTTACTCATACCAGGCAAAAATTTATTTTAACTGTTTTGCTCTTTGATCTTGTTGTAGTACACCACATTTTTAAAGCATTTTAGGTTAATTTCACCAGATAGATCCTTCCCTTTGGATCAACAAACTAGATAAACTAACTTTTATCAATTTAAACATCCCACACTGACTATCACCATACCTGTTTAGTAGAAAATTAACCCTATCGTCTCTCTCAGGCCAGTGAAACTTCGCAAAATAATCCCGATACTTAGGGTCGCATATGTTTTAGATGTAAATTCAAGCCTCTTTAATCTTATGTTGACAGTTAGAAAAGTCCACAAAGACCATATTTAACAGTGTACTAATGCCTGCTATCTATTTACCTTTTCCATTTGTAAATTAGGGTCTGCTTGTGCAAATTACATGATATTGAAATAATTAACTGTCATTTAGCACCTGCGATCATTATTGTAAATTCAGTTTGCCAGATTATCTTGTGATGAATTGTCAGCCATTAATAGATATACATTTGTGAATAAATCTAAACTTTAAAATGCACAGTTTACACATTAATAATGCAAATCTTCCTTATTATCAAAACATTTTGAATCAAGTTGCATCTTTGATCAGTCTTCTTTGTGCAGTATTACCAATTTTACACCTTGATGAAAGTAGTCATTTAATTAGCATGGTCAGCAGATTGTGACATATTGGAGATTATAGACTTGTACTTTACACTTATACAAGATTCTTTGGTTGAATTAACATTGAAATAATAGCTGCATCTCTGTTAATTCCATAAACAACATAGATTTTAGTGAAACTGAAAAAAAGAAGCTTTTTAGGGGGAAAGTAACAAAAATCCCCAAATATGCTTTACAATGTGGCGGCCATCTTGTATACCATCATATGAAGACCATTCTTTGATAAATATTTTATCAGAAATGGGGTCAAGACACTTATACATACATATGTTGCTTATAAAAGCAGCAAATTGTAAGTTTTAAGATATCTAATATACTAAACATTGCACTTCACCATTTTTGCATGGCAGCCATCTTGAAAACGTTGGAACTGTGGTTTAATTAGCATAAAACTGATCGCTGCATCTCTCTTAATGACTCAAACAACATAGATTCTAGTTTAACTGAAAATAAGTTTTTTTGTTTTTTTTTTTGTGGGAAAAAGTACCAAAAATCGCCAAATATGCTTTTCAGTGTGGCGGCCATCTTGTACACCATCATTTAAAGACCTAACTTTGATCAATTAATATCAGAAATGGAGTCTAGACACTTATACATGCATGTTTAGCTCATAAAAGTAAGCAGATTACAAGTTTTAAGAGTTCTATTATGCTAAACATGCGCTTTGTCATTTTTACATGGCGGCCATCTTGAAAACTGTCCAAAATGGCGGGTCGGAACCAAGATATTGAGTGTTAACATCTTGATTCTTAATCAGGGAGGTCCAATGAACAATGTTATACCACTCCCAGAGGATCCTTGGGGGGGTGCATGGTAAGCCCTCCTGGCCCACGGAGTATAATGGTCAGGCATAACTTTAGCAGTTATATAGATCCCTTTTATCATCCTTTCACAAGGAAGTACTACTAAAATGCCCCAAGAATCCTCACCAAGAATGATGAAGAAATAGTGTGGCTGTTTGCATTCCATATGATTTAAAATGTGATGAATGGCAATAAACTCTTATGTAGCAACAATGTCCACAGTTTCAGCAACTGTCATATAATCAATTATGAACAAAAAGTGTGAAAATTTATTATCTAAAACTTTAAAAGCAGAATATTGACTTGAAAAAAAAATACTCATGGGTAAATTTTACTTTGTGTTCGCATGGGACAAAATAGTAAATTTACACATGTGTATTTGTAAAAATAAAATTTGCATCTGGTCAGACCCAGGAGTAAATTTACCTATATCCTTAGGAGCACCAGGCATTTTACAAAATGCTCATAAAAAGGGGGTAGGGTTGGTAAATCGTCCATAAAACCATTTCTGTGAGACTTAGAAACACGCCTTATGCCTGTATTAAAAGTAGAAAGATTGCTCTTTAACATAGTGTAAGCTGTTTTGGTTTTGCTACTGAAAGGTCACGGCGCAGAGGTCACCGTCAAATAAACGATGCGCACGGACTTCTTTTTTTTTTTTTTTTTTTTTTTTTTTTTTTTTTTTTTTTGCGATTTGATTCCCAATTTTTTCCTCCTTTCTCCTCTCTTTCTATCTCTCTTTTTTCTCTCTTTTCTTGTGTCTTTTTTCAACCCTAGCAGTTTGGTCGCACTTGTTTGGTTTGAGCGTGGTGGCGATTCAAAGATAACAGGGTAAACTCGACCTTTTTAACACAGAAAAATCACGTTTTTTCCCAACTTTCTGAACCTCTTACTCGCTTGTTTGATGTACTGTGCAATTAAGCTTTATATCGATTAAAGCCTACTTACTGGGCAATTGAAAAATATAAAAAGATCGCACATGCTAGCTTTAACAATGCTGTGAGGGTCGATCAAAAAGTGTTTGTCAGCAATTACGCATAAATACGCTCTGGCAGTGGAAAGGATATGTAAAAGTTCTAAAACGGGTACAAATCCTAGTTTTAAGTGACATTTTCTTGTTTTGTATGCTGTTTGGTCAGTTTAAGGCCAAAATCTGGACGATAGAGGCAAATTTTACGTTTTCACCATATCCTTAGGAGCACCAGGCATTTTACAAAATGCTCATAAAAAGGGGGTAGGGTTGGTAAATCTTCCATAAAACCATTTCTGTGAGACTTAGAAACACGCCTTATGCCTGTATTAAAGATTGCTCTTTAACATAGTGTAAGCTGTTTTGGTTTTGCTACTGAAAGGTCACGGCGCAGAGGTCACCGTGGAAAAATCGATGCGCACAGACTTCTTTTTTTTTTTTTTTGCGATTTGATTCCCAAATTTTTCCTCCTTTCTCCTCTCTTTCTATCTCTCTTTTTTCTCTCTTTTCTTGTGTCTTTTTTCAACCCTAGCAGTTTGGTCGCACTTGTTTGGTTTGAGCGTGGTGGCGATTCAAAGATAACAGGGTAAACTCGACCTTTTTAACACAGAAAAATCATGTTTTTTCCCAACTTTCTGAACCTCTTACTCGCTTGTTTGATGTACTGTGCAATTAAGCTTTATATCGGTTAAAGCCTACTTACTGGGCAATTGAAAAATATAAAAAGATCGCACATGCTAGCTTTAACAATGCTGTGAGGGTCGATCAAAAAGTGTTTGTCAGCAATTACGCATAAATAGGCTCTGGCAGTGGAAAGGATATGTAAAAGTTCTAAAACGGGTACAAATCCTAGTTTTAAGCGACATTTTCTTGTTTTGTATGCTGTTTGGTCAGTTTAAGGCCAAAATCTGGACGATAGAGGCAAATTTTACGTTTTCACCATATCCTTAGGAGCACCAGGCATTTTAAAAAATGCTCATAAAAAGGGGGTAGGGTTGGTAAATCGTCCATAAAACCATTTCTGTGAGACTTAGAAACACGCCTTATGCCTGTATTAAAAGTAGAAAGATTGCTCTTTAACATAGTGTAAGCTGTTTTGGTTTTGCTACTGAAAGGTCACGGCGCAGAGGTCACCGTGGAAAAATCGATGCGCACGGACTTCTTTTTTTTTTTTTTTTTTTTTTTTGCGATTTGATTCCCAATTTTTTCCTCCTTTCTCCTCTCTTTCTATCTCTCTTTTTTCTCTCTTTTCTTGTGTCTTTTTTCAACCCTAGCAGTTTGGTCGCACTTGTTTGGTTTGAGCGTGGTGGCGATTCAAAGAAAACATGGTAAACTCAACCTTTTTAACACAGAAAAATCGCGTTTTTTCCCAACTTTCTGAACCTCTTACTCGCTTGTTTGATGTACTGTGCAATTAAGCTTTATATCGGTTAAAGCCTACTTACTGGGCAATTGAAAAATATAAAAAGATTGCACATGCTAGCTTTAACAATGCTGTGAGGGTCGATCAAAAAGTGTTTGTCAGCAATTACGCATAAATACGCTCTGGCAGTGGAAAGGATATGTAAATATACTCCAGTGTGTATTTGCGTTCACATGCGCCATTTGCTTACCCCGAGTAAAATTTGCACACCGGAGTATATTTACACGCGTATTTTTGGCGCATGCGAATTGGACATAAGATATCATAACTGGGATAATTTATTTGAATATACCACAATAATGAATATGAAAGTGCATAAACTTCGATTTTCAATTTTCAAAGAATTTTATGGTAGGCATAAATAACAATAATAATAATAATAATAATAATAATAATAATAATAATTACAAATAAGTATACTTGTCATGATTAGGATTGTAAATTAAACACAATAAGAAAACAAAGACGTTAAAACAATTGCTTTGATCATGATAAGTCCACAAAGGCTCCTGACTAATTGTGATGTTAACACGGAATCTCCAATCCCTACCTCAAAGAACAGCTATATCAGCCGTTTATATGCTATTGGGAGCCCTCCCAATAGAAGCAGAAATTCACAAAAGACAGTTAAGCTTACTCCATAGTGTAATAAGTAGTGACAATAAATGTTTACAAGAATTGGTAGAAAGACAATTGGCCTGTAGTTTCAACATTCAACGGAGCTTCTTCTGTATGGTTACCGGTAACCAAGTGCTCATTAAGTATGAACTTCCCAAACTTAATACAATTGTGACTTCAAATTATTCTAAAACTCAGTGGAAAGGACTATATACCAAGGCAATCAATTCATATTGGACCGGCCAGTTTGTGAGGGATATCAAGTCGAAAAAGTCATTGTGTTATCTACCAACTAATAAGTTGAGGAGTGGTACAGTCCATTCTGTCTGGAAAGGGATAGAAGAGGTCAGACAAGTCAAAAGATGTATCATTAAAGCCAGAGTTCTCACAGGAACATACACCATGCAGGCTCAGCATAATGTCTTCAGTGGAACTGTGGACCCTACCTGTCCATATTGTCAATTGGAGCCAGAGGACCTAAGACATATGTTATGCCACTGTCCGGCATATCAAGGGGATATCACTGTGTTGAGAGTCCTTGTATGTCCAGATTTTATAGATATTGAAATCCCAGAACTAGTTCCAGTTATTTCGAAAATAGAAAATCTTTCCAGAGACTTCATATATAACATACATGTAAAAAGACTAAGGTTAAAACAGACCAGAGGACCAATGGTCGTGTAAACGCTCACCTGAAACCCGAGATATATACCAATAAACTTGTTTGACTAGAATGATAATATACATGTATATAACCCCAGGGCCTGGTCAGAGCAACCCCTGGAGTCAATTTCTTTTTGAAAACATAAAACTTTAGTCCATTTGCCAATTTACTGCAAGTTTTGCCCTTCAAATGACATCTTAACAATTTTCCCCATTCAAATGCATGGGCGACCTAAGTTGACCTTGCCGTAAAATAGGTCAAGGTCACCCAAGGGTCACGATTTAAATAAACTTTGTAGAGCTCCATTGCCTGATGCTTCATGCCAAGTTTCAAAATCATAGGCCTTCTGGTTCTGGAGTAAAAGATTTTTAAAGGTTTTTGCTATTTATAGCCATGGCAGCCATCTTGGTCATGTGACCTTGACCATTTATATATACTTTCATTCCCACTTCCTAACAATACTCCTCATAAAGTTTGGCTTTGATTGGCCAAGCAGTTTCAGAGAAGAAGATCTTTGAATATCACTGTAATATACATGTATATTGCCCCGGGGTGGGGGCAGACAGACCCCTGGGGTCCAAATTTTTTCAGAATCATCGAAATTAAGTCCATTTGCCCATTTCCTGCAAGGTTTTCCCTACCAATGACATTTTAACACTTTTCCCCATTCAAATGCATGAGCCACCTATGTTGACCTTGCAGTATAATAGGTCAAGGTCATCCCAGGGTCATGATTTATATACACTTTGTAGAGCTCCAGTCACTGATGCTTCACACCAAGTTTCAAAATCATTGGCCTTCTGGTTCTGGAGAAGAAGATTTTTAAAGGTTTTTTCTATTTATAGCCATGGCAGCCATCTTGGTCATGTGACCTTGACCATTTATATAAACTTTCTTTCCCCCTTCCCAAGGATGCTCCATATGAAGTTTGGCTTTGATTGGCCAAGCGGTTTCAGGGGAGAAGATGCTTCATTATTATGGAAATATACATGTATATAGCCCCGGGGCAGGGGCAGACACCCCCCCAGGGGCTTAAATTTTCCATTAACATTAATCTTCTGTCCATTTGCCTATTCCCAGTTAGTTTTACCCATTAAATAGCATTTTACCATTTTTTCCCATTCAAATGCATTGGCGACCTAAGTTGACCTTGCCGTAAAATAGGTCAAGGTCATCCTAGGGTCATGATTTATATAAAATATGATGGGCCCACATCCCCAATGCTACATACCAAGTTTCATGGAAATCTATCCACTGGTTCTGGAGAAGAAGATTTTTAAAAGTTTTTGCTATTTATAGCCATGGCGGCCATCTTGGTCATGTGACCTGGACCATTTATATAAACTTTCGTTCCCCCTTCCTAAGGATGCTCCACATGAAGTTTGGCTTTGATTGGCCGAGCGGTTTCAGAGGAGAAGATCTTTGAAATTGTGAACGACGGACGACAGACGACGGACGGACGGACGATGGGTATACTATAAGCTCACCTGTGAGCCTTCGGCTCAGGTGAGCTAAAAAGAGAATAGTGGCTGCCTTCTCCAAACAGCATTGCAGATAATTAGTTTTGGTGGTGGTAGAATTAGAGAACAACAACATATCTACTGTGAGTGATCGCAGGTGCTCCAATCGGGTGGAGGAGAATACAGACTGAAAGAAAGATGTACAGTGACATTTTGCCAAGCTGTGAAAGCAACAACTTCATACATGTGATGAGTTTGACAGAGAAATCAGGGAGAATTTTCATCCATTTCATCAGGAAAACATGTCTGTGCAATATATACTCCCTTAAGGGGTATACACATTTTTCTTATTTTTGCTCCAAAACATAGATTGTGGGTACTCGTTAGAACCGCCTTGCTGAGGCGGTTCTAACGTGTACCCACAATCTATGTTTTGAGCAAAAATAAGAAAAATATCAACAAATTTCTAATGAAATTCTAGATTGTATACAACCAACAAAATTTCTGTATATTGCATGGGCATGATTTCGTAATGTCGGGGAGATTTTTGAAAAATGTATAGAATATATAGGAAAGTTCCTGATTCATTTCGGGAGATTTTGAAATTTTGTTTAAAAAGTGGTTCATTTTAGAAGAAATTTTACCAAATTTATGACTCATTTCCTGGAGTCTCCCTGATGATGAGGGAGGTATCACATGTATGCAACTTCAGGAGGTCAAGGATTTTTTCGATGTGATTGTGGAATAAAATAAGAGCTGTCGCAGGACAGCGTAGCTCACCTGAATTGTGCTTTGCCACTACATCTGTTAAAATCTATGACCCATGACCTTGACCTCAAGGTCACTCAGGTGGGTCATGATGGTACAACATAAAACTTCAGACCAACCCTACTGAAAATATCCATTGTAATTTCACTGAAATATCAGTGTAATTTCAGTGCAAAAATTCCCCCTCATTTCACTGAAATTTCAGTGCTATATCATTGAAATTTCAGTGCTATATCACTCAAATTTCAATGAATTTCATTGAAATTTCAGTGCTATATCACTGAAATATCACTGAAATTTCAGTGTAAAAATTCCCCCTCATTTCACTGAAATTTCAGTGATATAGCACTGAAATTTCAATGATATAGCACTGAAATTTCAGTGAATGTCAATGAAATTTCAATGCTATGTCACTGATATTTCAATGAAATAGCACTGAAATTTCAGTTTCACCCCTGCCAGACACCTAGTTGCAATATGTCTGGAGGATTGGCTAGAAAATGCGAACACATACAAAGAAGTTATTGTATAAAACAAACATATTTTCATTTAACACAACTTTTAAGATCTTGCTTGATATCTATATGTACTGTCAGTTTTGCTACTACATGTACTTGGCCTTCCATCCACATAGCTGTTTGGTTTTCAATGCCTTATAGGACTGACTTGTGATTTGTAACTTTGAGAGGTAATGGGTGGGGGAAAGGGGTTTGTGTTCACATTCTTGGCTGTTTTAATGACCTATGTGCATTGCGAGGATGTGCCTGTACCCTGACTGGTCAAATGGCTTTAAATTAGTGACTATAAATTATGAAATCTAACCTTCCCCAGCCAGACAGTATGATAAATGAGAAACTATGTTATGAACAACATGCACATATTTTCATATCTTAAAAAAAAGTAGTTCTTCAAAGTAACTTACATATACTAGCCCTATAAAGCCTTTATCATTTTTTTTTATCCATTATTGTTCTCTCATTCCCTCATGTCTTCTACAAAAACATTCACTAGACAACTTCCCATGAATGTTTCTGCACTATCCTCTTCCTGTTGCTAACTCTGAACTTGTCTTCTGTTGTGTCTTCAAATTTATAGATTGTAGTCATTCTGATGACTTAGATGTTTGAAGATTTAGTTCAGATTAGATTTTTGTTTGCCTTTCAAAATTATGTGCAACAGGAAAAGGAAGTAGGGTCAGAGGTCATGGGATTATGGGTAATGTTGTTTTGGTCATGTGATCATTGAAATTTCATTGAAATAGCACTGAAAATTTTAGTGATACTTTGTTGATATTTCACTGAAATTTCAATGGAATATATCATTGACATTCCACTGAAATTTCATTGACATTCCATTGAAAAATAGAAGTTCACTGAAATTTCAGTGATATTTTATTGCTGATTAGGGTTCCATTGCAATTCACTGAAATATCACTGAAATTTCAGTGATATTTCACTCAAATTTTCAGTAGGGAATGCAAAGTATCAACTTGATCAATCTACATGTTCAAGAGATATAGACTTATAAAAACATTAACCAAAACGTAAACACAAAACTTCCAAGTCCGTGACCCTGACCTCAAGGTCATCCAGGTGAGTTGTGATGTACAGCATAAAACCCGAGACCAATATCTATCAACATGCAAGTATCAACTTTATCCATCTACATGTTCAAGAGATTTAGACTTTAACTAAAAATTTAACACGAAATTTCTAAGTCTGTGACCTTGGCCTCAAGGTCACCCAGGGTAGGTCATGATGGTACTGCATAAAACTTCAGACCAATATCTACCAACATGCAAAGTATCAACTCGATCAATCAACATTGTCAAGAGATATAGACTTACAAAAACTTAAATCAAAAACTTAAACACAAAATTTCTAAGTCCGTGACCTTGACCTCAAGGTCACCCAGGGTGGGTCATGATGGTACTGCGTAAAACTTCAGACCAATATCTAGCAACATGCAAAGTATCAACTTGATCCATCAACATGGTCAAGAGATATAGACTTATAAAAAACTTTAACCGAAAGTGTGACGCGGACGCACACGTAAACGTAAACGTGCATGACCGAGGTGACTACAATAGCTCTATGCACTTCGTGCAGGCGAGCTAAAAACAATGTCAAACCAACAGATGTAAAATGTGTAATAGCATAACAGTCTCACGTGTAGGAATAAGAAGACAATGTATGTGAATTAAACATGGACATTATGTATCGTATTGAAAATGTACACTATTGATATGTGTTTCTAATGGTATATTGCTGATATTGTGCTCGTTTATAAGTGAATGCTTAGTATCTCATTTTGTGTGATTCAATAACTTTGAAGATTAGCTGACAGTAAAAAATGTTTTTCCCAAGACAATAGGAAACCAGAGGACCAATGGTCGTGTAAACGCTCACCTGAAACCCGAGATATATACCAATAAAATTGTTTGACTAGAATGATAATATACATGTATATAACCCCAGGGCCGGGTCAGAGCAACCCCTGGAGTCAATTTCTTTTTGAAAACATAAAACTTTAGTCCATTTGCCAATTTACTGCAAGTTTTGACCTTCAAATGACATTTTAACAATTTTCCCCATTCAAATGCATGGGCGACCTAAGTTGACCTTGCTGTAAAATAGGTCAAGGTCACCCAAGGGTCACGATTTATATAAACTTTGTAGAGCTCCATTGCCTGATGCTTCATGCCAAGTTTCAAAATCATAGGCCTTCTGGTTCTGGAGTAAAAGATTTTTAAAGGTTTTTGCTATTTATAGCCATGGCAGCCATCTTGGTCATGAGCATACATGTGATATCTCCCGATCTCGTCGGGTTTTCCCGATTTTGGGCTTCCTAACCCGATTGTCCCCCGCCCAGCCCAGTAGGGCCCAAATCTCCCGATTTCAGTATTTGCCTATCCTAATTTTTCGGCAATGTTCCATTTTTGATATTGCAGTAATATACGGTACGTGTTATTGATCATTGACCCGATAAATACCTTGGAGTAATTTAGGAGACAATGCAGAATAGATGACATGTCACTTTATTGCGTAATTGGCGAAGTGAGAAGGGATTAATGATGCGACAAATTGTCAGTCTTACAGGTACAGTGTATAATGTCAACCGCTAATTTGATCAGAGTTCATCTTTAGAAAGATTAATGCGTCTTTAATTTGGAGGGCTTGGATTAAACACTGCCGATAATCGTAATAGGACAATTAATTCTGATTGTCCTTTAAAGATTATCGGGCATTTTGAACACGTGGGACCGATTTATCTTTCATTTTTGTGAGTAAAAACATTTTTTTCCGATTTTTCCCTGAAAAAAGTTCGATCGGTCCTTATATTCACAAGTTTCAGACGCAATATACCACTACTACAAACGTGTCAACATGATAATTGCCCCTGTTAATTGCCTAGTTATCAAAACAATTTTCGCGGAAAAGTGTGAAAGTTACTGAAACGTGACGACTGGTAACCTTGCGGTTTTAATGTGTTGGGTAAACATCGCAGTAATTCATGCAACGCTTGCTGATTGGCCCATTCTAACTAACGCGTGGGCGGAGCTTCTCAATAATCTACCGAAGCCGCTTTGACATTGTGCAATAATGTCCGTCTGTCGTTTCAACACTGCGTAACAATTTTCTGATTTTGAGCTCGGAGCCAAAATCAAAATTTAATATTAAACTCCAGACAGATAGTGACCAGCGATTCATCATTTTTGCATTATCGGCTGGTTTCCTGCTGACAAAAATCAATATTGGAAAAACAGGTAACCAGTAACCCCCCTCAGGGGGGTTCTGGTTACCTGTATTTCCAATATTGATTTTTTAAATCTGGGAACCAGCCGATAATGCAAAAATGGTGAATAATTGGGTGGCGGCGCGACATCAAATGATTAACATATAAGTTTAAAACAAATGCCATATAGGCTAGTTCCGAAAGATCGGGTATTTCATACACATGAAAACGCCGCTTGCGTCGAACGTAGCGTAAGGCAAAAAGTCGGGTAAATTTTCCGACCTACAAACTATTGGAACGAAACGGTTATAATAAGGGGGAGCAACTGCGTTATCGAACCAGAAAAATGCGGGGTACCAGCTAATAAAGTAAACATTGGAATTACAAAAACTTGAAACACAAATTTCTGTGGAAAATGGAAAGAAATTTGTACGTTTTTTCTGCTTTTTTCTTTGTCTGTTTTATTTCAATACATTGAAATATTTAAATTTTCTCGAATTGACGTTGATACAATGGACATAAAGTATGAAATAATAAATGTCATTAGTTTTCGCGACTTCTTAGATACGCTTTGTACATGCATGTTGTATGTTCATGATGACGTCATCACTTAGCTAGACCGATTTGAGAATTAAAATTTTCTCAGCTGATTATATTTAATTATGGAATTATTAGTTTGTTATAAAATTACCACCCATTAGCAAAATCATGAAGATATAAGGGATCATAAGGCAAATGTAATGCATCTTTTGCACAAAAATGGCAAAAAATCTTCGCATTTTAACCGCGCTAAAATCTCCCTATTTGAGACCCAATCTCCCTATTTCAAAACACAAATCTCCCTATTTGGGCCGAAGAAGATATCACATGTATGGTCATGTGACCTTGACCATTTATATATATTTTCATTCCCACTTCCTAACAATACTCCTCATAAAGTTTGGCTTTGATTGGCCAAGCAGTTTCAGAGAAGAAGATCTTTGAATATCACTGTAATATACATGTATATTGCCCCGGGATATATGGGGGCAGATAGACCCCTGGGGTCCAAATTTTTTCAGAATCGTCAAAATTAAGTCCATTTGCCCATTTCCTGCAAGGTTTTCCCTACGAATGACATTTTAACACTTTTCCCCATTCAAATGCATGAGCGACCTATGTTGACCTTGCCGTTTAATAGGTCAAGGCCATCCCAGGGTCATGATTTATATAAACTTTGTAGAGCTCCAGTCACTGATGCTTCACACCAAGTTTCAAAATCATTGGCCTTCTGGTTCTGGAGGAGAAGATTTTTAAAGGTTTTTTTCTATTTATAGCCATGGCAGCCATCTTGGTCATGTGACCTTGACCATTTATATAAACTTTTTTTCCCCCTTCCCAAGGATGCTCCATATGAAGTTTGGCTTTGATTTCAGGGGAGAAGATGCTTCATTATTATGGAAATATACATGTATATAGCCCCGGGGCAGGGGCAGACACCACCCCCCCCCTAGGGGCTTAAATTTTCCATTAACATTAATCTTCTGTCCATTTGCCTATTCCCAGTTAGTTTTACCTATTAAATAGCATTTTACCATTTTTTTCCCATTCAAATGCATTGGCGACCTAAGTTGACCTTGCCGTAAAATAGGTCAAGGTCATCCTAGGGTCATGATTTATATAAACTATGATGGGCCCACTTCCCCGATGCTACATACCAAGTTTCATGGAAATTGGCCCACTGGTTCTGGAGAAGAAGATTTTTAAAGATTTTTGCTATTTATAGCCATGGCAGCCATCTTGGTCATGAGACCTGGACCATTTATATAAACTTTCGTTCCCCCTTCATAAGGATGCACCACATGAAGTTTGGCTTTGATTGGCCAAGCGGTTTCAGAGGAGAAGATCTTTGAAATTGTGAACGACGGACGGACGACGGACGGAGCATGGGTATACTATAAGCTCACCTGTGAGCCTTTGGCTCAGGTGAGCTAAAAATGTAATGCAACTATTGTGCCATTAAAAAATTGAAAATCTCCTTATATCATCTGGATTACTCATGACACATACAACTGATCATTTGCTTTGCTTACATTATGTGCATTATTATGTTGCCTGTTTTAAAATGTTCAGAGCTTTAATAAAAATAAACTTTAGTCCTTGTCTTCAGTTTTATTTATAGTTTAGCCATTTCATGAAATGACTAGAGCAAATTTTTAGTCATTTCATGTAAAGGCTGAAATATATAGCCGTTTCATGAAATGGCTGAGTGAATCAGTCATTTCATGAAAAGGCTAAAATTTTTAGCCATTTCAAGTCACAGATTGGCTGTAACATATACATGTACAGTACATGCTTTTTGCTTTGCTCTTCTCATTTCAATGTTAATTGTTGTGTCAAAGGTAGGTTTTGGTTCCATGTTGTTTAATGGGACAATTTACGTACATTAAGTCATGCTGATGCCTCATGTAATACCAGAGGACCAATGGTCCTGTAAACGCTCACCTGAGACCTGAGATAAACTTGTTTGACTAGAATGACAATATACATGTATATAACCATATACATGTATATAACCCCAGGGCAGGGTCAGAGCAACCTCTGGAGTCAATTTCTTTTTTAAATCATAAAGATTTGGTCCATTTGCCAATTTACTGCAAGTTTTGCCCTTCAAATGACATTGTAACAATTTTCCCCATTCAAATGCATAGACAACCTAAGTTGACCTTGCCATAAAAAAGGTCAAGGTCATCCCAGGGTCATGATTTATATAAACTTTGTAGAGCTTCATTGCCTGATGCTTCATGCCAAGTTTCAAAATCATAGGCCTTCTGGTTCTTGAGAAGAAGATTTTTAAAGGTTTTTGTTATTTATAGCCATGGCGGCCATCTTGGTCATGTGACCTTGACCATTTATACAAACTTTCATTCACTCTTCCTAAGAATGATCCACATAAAGTTTGGCTTTGATTGGCCAAACAGATTCAGAGAAGATGTTTGAATATTATGGTCATACACATGTATATAGCCCCGGGGCAGGGGCAGACAACTCTCTGGGCCCAAAATATTTTCATAAACATGAATATTCTGTCCATTTGCTTATTCCAAGCAAGTTTTTTGCCATTAAATGACATTTTCCTATTTTTTTCCCATTCAAATGCATAGGCGGCCTAAGTTGACCTTACTGTAAAAAAGGTCAAGGTCATCCCAAGGTCATGATTTATATAAACTTTGTAGAGCTTCATTGCCTGATGCTTCATGCCAAGTTTCAAAATGATAGGCCTTCTGGTTCGGGAGAAGAAGATTTTTAAAGGCTTTTGCTATTTATAGCCATGGCGGCCATCTTGGTCATGTGACCTTGACCATTTATACAAACTTTCATTCACTCTTCCTAAGAAAGCTCCACATAAAGTTTGGCTTAATTGATTGGCCAAGCGGTTTCAGAGAAGAAGATCTTTGAACATCACTGTAATATACATGTATATTGCCCCGGGGTGGGGGCAGACAGACCCTGGGGTCCAAATTTTTTCAGCATCATCAATCTTAAGCCCATTTGCCCATTTCCTGCAAGTTGTTCCCTACAAATGACATTTTAACACTTTTCCCCATTCAAATGCATGAGCGACCTATGTTGACCTTGCCATAAAATAGGTCAAGGTCAGCCCAGGGTCATGATTTATATAAACTTTGTAGAGCTCCATTGCCTGATGCTTCACACCAAGTTTCAAAATCAATAGCCTTCTGGTTCTGGAGAAGAAGATTTTTAAAGGTTTTTTCTATTTATAGCCATGGCGGCCATCTTGGTCATGCGACCTTGACCATTTATATAAACTTTCTTTCCCCCTTCCCAAGGATGCTCCACATGAAGTTTGGCTTTGATTGGCCAAGCGGTTTCAGGGGCGAAGATGTTTCATTACTATGGAAATATACATGTATATAGCCCCAGGGCAGGGGCAGACAACCCGCCAGGGGCTAAAATTTTCCATTAACATTAATCTTCTGTCCATTTGCCTATTCCCAGTAAGTTTTACCCATTAAATAGCATTTTACCATTTTTTCCCATTCAAATGCATTGGCGACCTAAGTTGACCTTGCCGTAAAATAGGTCAAGGTCATCCCAGGGTCATGATTTATATAAACTATGATGGGCCTGCGTCCCCGATGCTACATACCAAGTTTCGTGGAAATCGGCCCACTGGTTCTGGAGAAGAAGATTTTTAAAGGTTTTTGCTATTTATAGCCATGGCGGCCATCTTGGTCATGTGACCTGGACCATTTATATAAACTTTCGTTCCCCCTTCCTAAGGATGCTAAACATGAAGTTTGGCTTTGATTGGCTCAGCGGTTTCAGAGGAGAAGATCTTTGAAATTGTGAACGACGGACGGACGACGGACGGACGACGGACGGACGACGGACGGACGGACGACGGACCATGGGTATACTATAAGCTCACCTGTGAGCCTTCGGCTCAGGTGAGCTAAAAAATGATGAGCGAAAAAAATGACAGCATTGATATTTAACCTATGATTTCGTATCCAGTATAAATTGACATATTCTTCTTTGAGTCTTATTAACATAACGAAAAGGGCGAAGTGCGCTTTTTGGCGTTTCCGGCCTAAATTTAGTTTGCTTAGAGATTTCGTAGATGTTTTCTACAATGTTTCAAGAAAACAAATCCGAAAAAATTAAATGACTACCTCAGTTCGCTTTCTCATGAGTGTTATTTCTATATACTAGGGGTATGTACATATCGGTGACGTGACGCATGAAATATGACGTCGTCATAATCAACGTCGTCGCGTTATTATTTTAATTTCATCTAGAGCATGTTGTAACGAGTTTTTTTTTGTTTTTTTTTTTTTTCGCACACACTTTTACATACATGTGTCGGCTGTCGATGTGACGGTCTAGCCACATATCGGCCTGTCTGAGTGTCGAGTATAGGTCGTATCACCGGTTGTGCATAACCCATTTTTCTATTTACAAAATCTAACGGATTACTCAACGGCGATATCTACGCAATGCAAAGTCGTATTTCCTTCTGGATTTTAAAATCACTGCTGTGCGTCATGGCGGGAATATTTTATAAGCTTTCCAAGGCTATTAAGTAAACAGCGACTGTATTATGGCCCGGGCCAATAAATACATGTACATGTCGGCATATTGCAATTATGTTCAAAGATTCTCGTATCTACAGCTTCTTAACCAGCCAAATACAATGTGAAGCTCAAATATTAGAGGAGAGATTAGAAGAATTGTGAAAAATGAGCCACATCATGAGGAAATGTTTCTGAAGCAGCCAATCGAATCCAGCTGAAAAACTACAGAAGAAAACTGAGAGAGCTTTTAACCCGGGTAGACGAATATACATGTACTATCTATGCCAACTACGAATCAGCTGACCCATTTTCTAACTGTTGAAGACCATTGAGAACAAAAATGTTGACTAGTGTGTGCAAATCTAAATTCTGATAACAATGTATGTTTTGACACAATGTTACATGCTAACAATATATTGTAAACTGAGGGCGAGGTTTGGGTCCTGTAAAATCGGTTTACTCCCCCCCCCCCCACCCCCACCCCCAGTAATTTCAAATTACTGATCGTTCTCCAAGGCGATATTTCTGTTGTGGTTCTATTTGTTTTATGCTTTGGAGTCGAATTGCTGTGCTGTTTTTGAACGTTATGTACGTTTTCATAGTTTTAGTTAAGTTCGGGTAAGTGAGTGGCCGCCTACTGAGAAATAGCTGCTCACTCGGCTTACGATATGATTTTTAAGTATAAGTACCCAATTGACAATTTAGTTTTTCCTACCTCGGTTTTTGGAGTGAGAATTTCTTTCTGATTGCGCCTTTTCCTGATCATTGCCACCAGGCAAAGTTTATACGCTATTGACTGCCGCTCACAGCCTGCCCAGGCCGAAAAGTGGTTAAAGTCAAACCATTCAGACATAGAAGCCGTATTGGCTAATTTGGGTAGTTATTTTTCGGAAGCACTTACATCCTTATTTTGGGTACAAGTCCCATAAAATGGAGGCAACGTCCAGACATGACCACAGCAGTTGACTTGGACGCTGAGCCAAAAAAGATCTACGGTAAGATATATGAAAGAAATTACGAAGCTACCTCAATTGGATTGGACAAAATACAGGTAGCTGATTTCTGACGGTAGGCCTAAACATGCCGTCACGGTGGTTTACGCTTATTGAGTTCGACTTTGATCTCATGGACCATCCGATCATGCACAGTTATAAATATTCAAAACTCTGCCTGCACAGCTACCTGAATACCAAAATGAATTTGGCCAGAATATAGAAGTTATCTGAAGTCGGCCTCACAATTTCCACGAGCTAAAATTTGCGTGATGCACGAAACATGACTTTCACAAACATTTTATATGATGTATGCCTACAATTGTTGTTTGTAACTACAAACCATCAGTTTTTCCAGCACAGCGGAAAAACAGCAGTCGTTCTGTCACGATTTTCATCGCATGTAGCAAAGATTATATTTTGTGAAAACATTTGCTTTAATTTTTTTCAAGGGAAACAACTGTAGATTATCAAAGTGAAACTTTTTGATAGATCATTAACTTCACACTCATTATATAGTTTCCAGAATAAGTTAAAATTCAATGACGTGCATTGTATCGTTTTCAAATCTAAGCTTGTCATTTGTAGACTGCACTACCCACTTAATAAATAATTGTAGTTTTCATAAACACATGAATAAACACAATGGAAAGTTCTTGTTTATATATGTATTTTTGCATAAATACCCATGTCACAAGATACTAACAGTCGTGTATTAATGAAGACGAAAGCCGGCTATTAATCAGGCAATTTGCGTGAGCGCGATGTTAATTCGATTTTTTTACTTGCGCTCGTTACCTGGCGCCGTCATTTGTATCCTGTGCTCCCCAAGGGCCGTGGATAGCGGAGACACAACGAGACTTAAGTGCCGAGATTTAACCACTGACGAGTCCCGTCAGTGCTGGTGATGCGCGGGGTTTAAATTTCCCGCCAATACACGGTCGTCAACATTAATTCAAATTAGATACTAGCTTTATTTTAACATTTTGTTACTTTTATGGTCCTTATTTAATTTACAAATGTGCATGGGCCCCCGCCCATTGGGGTCTAAAGAAATAGATGGGCTGCTTGTGCCTCCAGGCAAAGCTTTTTCGCTGCTGACTGACCATCTGATTACTGGTTAACCGCTCAGGTCTGAGCTTGCCCAGGAAAAGTGGTTTCAAGTCAAACCGTTCACACATATAAGCCTTTGTGGCTTTGTTGGATGGTTATATTTTAAGCACTTGTTGGATGTCATGACATCCTCATTTTGGGTCCCATAAAGTGGAGGCAACATCCCGACATGACCTGAGCTGTTGACTGGGACGTAAAGCATCAATTCAAACAAACAAACTAACAAACAAACAAATGTGCCTGTACATTTACATGCAGAATTCAAAACCCATCTCTCATAATTTTTCATCAGAACAACTACCAGCTGTTGTTCCACATTATTGTCGTTCTCCGGGGAGCCGGGGCTTTTAGCAGGGACTTTACCACAAATCTGACCCCGCAGCCAGGCTAGTCGTGGATACAAATGACTGGTGCATAATGATTAACTGAAGTACACCCGGTATGAGCAGAAAAAATGAAAGACTACACTGTACTGACAATCACGTGGTATTGTTTACATACAAACCGATATTGATCGGTGACGCAAACTGCAACTGAGATAGAAGTTGAGGTTAGATATTCGAGTTTTCTCCTACTGAAAAATAGATGGGTCAGTCAATGCAGAAATTGAACATTTATTGAAAGAAAGTAACAAAAGAAAACCCGGTTATTTTGTTTTCGCAAACACTTCAATGTTATTGTATTGGGAGCACTAAATAATCATGGGGCGGAAGTGTTTGCGAAAACGAAATAACCTGGATTTCTTATGCGACTTTCATTCAATAAATGTTCAATTTCTGCATTGTCTGCACCTATCTATCAGTCAATAGAGTAAACGGTATAGGAAAAACTCGAATTTTTCATCTAAACTTCGGGTAGAATTGCAATGTGCGTCACCCCTTTATCAGCTGTGGAAAATTTGACAAGGCTTGAAACTTTATGCAATCATAGCGACCAAACATGACTTTGCCATTCATTAATGCACTATTCATTTGTAACCATCCCCCAGGCCCGGGGGAGGGCGGGGGATAGCCGTGGAATGGAGCGGGGCTTTGACCAAACGTTTTGCCACGGCAGTGCGGGGGAAATACCCGGGATTTGCTTTATGTACACGTATGCAAAAAAAAGGCTGTGAATGAAAAGATAGCAGGCTGCCGGGGAAAACAGCAGTGGTTTTACCAACGAGCAGTCCTTGCAGGTTGGGGCTTTTAGCGGGGATTTGTTGGACCAAACGTCAAAGTCCCGGCTATTCCCCGGGCCTGGGGGCCGCGGTTACAAATGACTAGTGCATAACAGTCGAAAGGTCCATCGGGTGTTCTTTAAACCTCGGGCTACGCCTTAAGTCACTCCTCTCAGGATCTAGCGAATGTTAATAGATGGAAAATCATGTGAACTTTCATCTCTATTTTATACCAAAAAGAATCTGGCCAGAATACAGAAGTTATACCACAAGTCGTACTCTTAATTTCCACGAGCTAAAGCATACTTTGCGTGATGCACGAGACATGACGTTGACAAACTTTTCAAACCAGAACGTGAACAGCATAATGTTACCCTTTATAATACGGTTCGGCAGCTCATGTATGAAACTTATGTGATAATTTGTGAGTTTTTCCGTTATTATTTGCTGTGGAAACTGTTTTGTGTGTGTGTGTGACTCAACCACCCATTTTTTAGAGAACTTCAGTATATGCACAGTACATGGCTATGTCTGAAACCTGCATATTTTCATCCCGGTGTTTGCTGTACCAATTTACACGATTTATATGCATGTGTTTGGAATTCATTACAGAAAAAAAAGTTTGAAGCAAAAACCGCGGTCGTTTCATGATGCGAAGTGCTAGTTATATTTTGTGAAAAAGTTCACTTTTAATCTTTTCAAGGGAAACAACTATCACTTATCAAAATGAAGCTGTATAATTGATCCTAAACTTCACGTTCATCGAATAATTTGACTATACATGACCAGAATATTTTTCAAATCAAATGGCGTATACTACACTCCAACCTCATTAGTACGCGACGGTCGGGGTCCACAAAATTGAACCGCGTTATAAGTGAGTCGCGTACTAACGACTGACACACCATCAGGTCCTTGCATGTTTGTGCTATGAAGAACCACCTATGTTTATGGTATCTTCAAATGTAATGAATGGTTTTACATCAATAAGATATTTTGTAGGTCAAAAATTTAACAGTATAAAGGTGTGTACCTTTGATATTTTATCAGTAAAATTCTTTCAATATTATAGATTTGCTATCACAAATCTTTTTTTTATAGTTGAATTGAATATAATTATGTAAATGAAATTATACATCATTGTCAGTAATGTAAGACTACGCCGATTGTGTTGGATAAATACAGATTTTACCAAAACGTATGTACAACATTTTTACAAGGGGGAGCAACTGTAATCAAATTATGCGCTTGAACAACCCAGATCAAGGTCATTGTATTGGTGTTTTTCCACTGAGCTACTACATGACAAAAACTAAAAAAGTGTAAGAGAGACAGTAAAGACTGATATATTCTACCCCTGATCGGTGTTTACTGTGCGCTTTATAGTTTGAGTGTTGTAATTATCAAACCCTTTCATACAGGGTGGTCTGATCATTCCATTATTATATTGCCCAAATTAATGTTTTGTTCGGCACTGGCCCATTCATTGTTTACGACCGGATGTTTGCATAAATTACCTAAGTTGATCCCAATGACACTGCTCAATCACATCTGGTGTAGACTAATTGGCGTTTTTATTGATTGGATTTAAAAGTTTGTTTATTCAATTGATTTATGTTTGACACCTTGTATATTCAGGTATGAGGATTTTTTAAGAATGAATGAGAGATCGTTTTGTGGGATTTTCAGATTTTTTTTTTTTTTTTTTAATTTTTTTTTGACATCGTTTTTTCCCATAAACAGAAATTTTGGGGGTCCAAGCAGGCACCGCGTTATACCGGTAAACGCGTTATACTGATGCGCGTACTAAAGAGGTTGGAGTGTAATAGTTTTCTGATTTAAATTTAAACCAAAAATTCAATGATTGCAGCTTGTCGTTTGTAAACTGCACTACCCTCTAAATGAATGTTTATTTGTCACTATATAATTAATAAAATTACTAACCAAGCCTTTTCCTATTTCCGAAATAGAAAAGGAAACGTGGTGCAGTGGTTAAAGCCTTTAGCTTCGATCATGGGCTTCTCCAAACATAACAACAAAAACCAACCTCCTGGTTCAACCTTCGGGTGCTCTCGGGACAACAATGCCACGAAAACAACCTCCTATAGTACTGGTCTCGCCCAGGAAAAAAGCACTAAAGCCTGCGTGTTGCAGTGGATAAGTCACTCGCCTTGTCGCAGGTTCGATCCCGGGCCCAAAAACAACCTCCTACTCGGTTGAGCCTTCGGGTGCTCCCGGAACAACAAAACCAACAAAAACAACCTCATACTACTGGTATCGCCCAGGAAAAAAGCAGCAAAAGTGTTTTGGTTCACTATTTTTGCTGGGACCAGTAAATAACATATAATATATGACAACACCATTTCACCGTTTTCCCTCAAAATAGGCAGTCCTACTTACGTCCGGTAGCAGTAGCAGTGACTATGTTAGATTTGTTATGGAGCGGCACAGACGAACACGGTTAATATGGTAAATAATATTAAGTAAGCCAACCATAATTTGCACACAATGCACAATGAAAAAACTTTCGTCAATGGGACGACGTAATAAAGTATTGCTAGTTACTTACTGTAATTATTATAGCCTAGGTGTACATAGCCTTCGAAAAATGACACATTTATGTAAATCTGACAATTATTTCTCTTACAGAAGCAAGTTGAGAATTGTTAAAAGTCTATTGTCAAATGCTCCGTTGATTTTTGCCTTCAATCTCAGTTCAGCATCCAAAGAATAGACGCGGTATAGGCGAGAAGCAGCTCACTTTTCATGTGGATTCTTGTACAGCAAAAATGCGAAAAGTTGAAATTTCACTGTGAGGCCACGCAGGTACCAGAATGAAACTTCACTATTTTGCGTATTTCCCTCGTATAAATGTCTGTGCAAAATATCTTTTTGGTACCTGCGTGGCCTCAATATGAATTTTGGAAAAGTTTGCGTAAAATCTGTGAATTTCTTGAAAAAGCGTGCCATCATGGCGTCTTCCGTCACTATTGGTGACGTAACGTGACGTCGTGACGTCAGTTCGAAGTCCATGCGTGAAAGAGTTGACGTCATGACGTCAATCGGCAGTAATGACATTATTATTAAAGGATTTTATTTTTTTCCAAAATCGTAGGCCGCTAGATGCCAGACTTGCCTCATGCCCTTTGCCCATGCAATAATCACAGATTTTTTGAGCTTTAAAAAAAGGAAAATTTCATGGTATTATTTTTTATATTTTCTTATTTTTGCTCAAAACATAGATTGTGGGTACACATTAGGCCAGGCAGTTCTATCTATGTTTTGGAGCAAAAATAATAACTAGAGGACCATTGGTCCTGTAGCTCACCTGAGAGATTATCACATTGTAAGCTCATGAGATTTAAATTAATTGAGAATCGACCAATGAAAGTCTATGCATGGACACTATTGACCCCGGGGCATGGCCAAATTTGACCCAGGGGCATGACTGGCACAATTTATAATGGGGACTACCAAACATTGCTACATACAAAATATAGAAGCTCTGGGCCTTTTGGTTTCAGAGAAGAAGATTTTTGTTAGTTTTTCCCATTGTAAGTCTATGGAGACTATCTACCCCTGGGGCGTGGCCAAATTTGACCCCAGGGGCATGGCTGGCACAATTTATGTAGAGGACCATTAGCCATTGCCACATACAAAATATCAAAGCTGTGTGCCCAGTGGTTTCAGAGAAGAAGATTTTTGAATTTTTTTCCCATAGCAAGTCTATTGAGACTATCAACCTCCGGGGCCTGGCCAAATTTGACCCCAGGGGCATGAATGGCACAATTTATGTAGAGGACCATTAGCCATTGCTACATACCAAATATCAAAGCTGTGGGCCTAGTGGTTTCAGAGAAGAAGATTTTTTAATTTTTTTCCCATAGTAAGTCTATGGAGACTATCAACCCCCAGGGCGTGGCCAAATTTGACCCCAGGGGCATGAATGGCACAATTTATGTAGAGGACCATTAGCCATTGCTACATACCAAATATCAAAGCTGTGGGCCTAGTGGTTTCAGAGAAGAAGATTTTTTTAGTTTTTCCTTTTGTAGGTCTATCGAGACTATCGACCCCCGGGGCGTGGCCAAATTTGACCCCGGGGACATGATTGGCACAATTTATGAAGAGGACCATTAGCCATTGCCACATACAAAATATCAAAGCTGTGGGCCCTGTGGTTTCAGAGAAGAAGATTTTTAATTTTTTCCCATAGTAAGTCTATGGAGACTATCAACCCCCGGGGCGTGGCCAAATTTGACCCCAGGGGCATGAATGGCACAATTTATGTAGAGGACCATTAGCCATTGCTACATACCAAATATCAAAGCTGTTGGCCTAGTGGTTTCAGAGAAGAAGATTTTTTTAGTTTTTTTCCTATTGTAGGTCTATGGAGACTATCGACCCCCGGGGCGTGGCCAAATTTGACCCCAGGGGCATGATTGGTATAATTTATGTAGAGGACCATTAGCCATTGCCACCTACAAAATATCAAAGCTGTGGGCCCTGTGGTTTCAGAGAAGAAGATTTTTTAATTTTTTTCCCATAGTAAGTCTATGGAGACTATCGACCCCCGGGGCGTGGCCAAATTTGACCCCAGGGGCATGAATGGCACAACGTATGTAGAGGACCATTAGCCATTGCTACATACCAAATATCAAAGCTGTGGGCCCTGAGTGGTTTCAGAGAAGAAGATTTTTTTTCGTTTTTCCAATTGCAAGTCTATGGAGACTATCGACCCCCGGGGCTTGGCCAAATTTGACCCCAGGGGCATGGCTGGCACAATTTATGTAGAGGACCATTAGCCATTGCCACATACAAAATATCAAAGCTGTGGGCCCTGTGGTTTCAGAGAAGAAGATTTTTGAATTTTTTTTCCCATAGTAAGTCTATGGAGACTATCGACCCCCCGGGGCGTGGCCAAATTTGACCCCAGGGGCACGAATGGCACAATTTATGTAAAGGACCATTAGCCATTGCTATATACCAAATATAAAAGCTGTGGGCCTAGTGGTTTCAGAGAAGAAGATTTTTTTAGTTTTTCCCATTGTAAGTTTATGGGACCTATCTGTTGCCATGGAAACCACAATTTTGATACAATCTGCTCCAAAACCTAATGCCATCAATCCCCCAACCCAATTATGGTTCACATTAAAGGGCTGGGGTCTATAGACGCGGTTTTTGGCCTCGTCTTCAAAATGGCTGATGTTACACGTTTTGATAGTACTAGATTTGTCAATTACAAAAAGGGTGTTTTTAATTCGTTGCATGGCTGGTTACCATGGCAACGCGCATATTTCGAAGATTACTGTTTTGAAGCGATAAGACATGTAATGCTCAGGTGCTAGGACAGAAACAAAACATATTTTGTCATAAAACGTTCTAAAGCAGATAAAGAATACATTAAGAATGAAAATGACCTCCATGAGAGTCACTGTTCCAAAACAATAGTGTCATAGCAACTCGTAACATTCCTTATAGTCAGCTATCCATTCCATGAAAAAAATCTTCAAATGGCAAAATGGGGTAGAAGCTGGCATCCATGCTAAACTGGTTCCTAGACAGATTCTATAACAGATAGGGGTGGATGCCAAGTCTGGAAATGACCCTGGGTCTTGGAATTAGGTCAAAGGTCAATTGGGTGCAAAATAATAACTAGAGGACCATTGGTCCTGTAGCTCACCTGAGAGATTATCACATTGTAAGCTCATGAGATTTAAACTAATTGAGAATCGACCAATGAAAGTCTATGCATGGACACTATTGACCCCCGGGGCATGGCCAAATTTGACCCAGGGGCATGACTGGCACAATTTATAATGGGGACTACCAAACATTGCTACATACAAAATATAGAAGCTCTGGGCCTTTTGGTTTCAGAGAAGAAGATTTTTGTTAGTTTTTCCCATTGTAAGTCTATGGAGACTATCTACCCCCGGGGCGTGGCCAAATTTGACCCCAGGGGCATGGCTGGCACAATTTATGTAGAGGACCATTAGCCATTGCCACATACAAAATATCAAAGCTGTGTGCACTGTGGTTTCAGAGAAGAAGATTTTTGAATTTTTTCCCATAGCAAGTCTATTGAGACTATCAACCTCCGGGGCCTGGCCAAATTTGACCCCAGGGGCATGAACGGAACAATTTATGTAGAGGACCATTAGCCATTGCTACATACCAAATATCAAAGCTGTGGGCCTAGTGGTTTCAGAGAAGAAGATTTTTTAATTTTTTTTTTCCCATAGTAAGTCTATGGAGACTATCAACCCCCGGGGCGTGGCCAAATTTGACTCCAGGGGCATGAATGGCACAATTTGTGTAGAGGACCATTAGCAATTGCTACATACCAAATATCAAAGCTGTGGGCCTAGTGGTTTCAGAGAAGAAGATTTTTTTAGTTGTTTTCCTATTGTAGGTCTATGGAGACTATCGACCCCCGGGGCGTGGCCAAATTTGACCCCGGGGACATGATTGGCATAATTTATGTAGAGGACCATTAGCCATTGCCACATACAAAATATCAAAGCTGTGGGCCCTGTGGTTACAAAGAAGAAGATTTTTTAATTTTTTTCCCATAGCAAGTCTATGGAGACTATCAACCCCCGGGGCGTGGCCAAATTTGACCCCAGGGGCATGAATGGCATAATTTATGTAGAGGACCATTAGCCATTGCTACATACCAAATATCAAAGCTGTTGGCCTAGTGGTTTCAGAGAAGAAGATTTTTTTAGTTTTTTTCCTATTGTAGGTCTATGGAGACTATCGACCCCCGGGGCGTGGCCAAATTTGACCCCAGGGGCATGATTGGCACAATTTATGTAGAGGACCATTAGCCATTGCCACCTACAAAATATCAAAGCTGTGGGCCCTGTGGTTTCAGAGAAGAAGATTTTTTTTTTTTTTTTCCCAGAGTAAGTCTATGGAGACTATCAACCCCCGGGGCGTGGCCAAATTTGACCCCAGGTGCATGGCTGGCACAATTTATGTAGAGGACCATTAGCCATTGCCACATACCAAATATCAAAGCTGTGGGCCCTGTGGTTTCAGAGAAGAAGATTTTTTAATTTTTTTCCCATAGTAAGTCTATGGAGACTATCGACCCCCGGGGCGTGGCCAAATTTGACCCCAGGGGCACGAATGGCACAATTTATGTAGAGGACCATTAGCCATTGCTACATACCAAATATCAAAGCTGTGGGCCTAGTGGTTTCAGAGAAGAAGATTTTTTTAGTTTTTCCCATTGTAAGTCTATGGGACCTATCTGTTGCCATGGAAACCACAATTTTGATACAATCTGCTCCAAAACCTAATGCCATCAATCCCCCAACCCAATTATGATTCACATTAAATTTGATCAAGATCGGCCAACTAGCTTCAGAAATATTCTTCTTTGAAATTGTGGACGGACGACGGACGGACGACGGACGGACGGACGGACGGACGACGACGGACGACGGATGCCTGCTTATCCTATAAGCTCACCTGTGAGCCTTCGGCTCAGGTGAGCTAATACCAGAGGACCATTGGTCCTGAGAACGCTCACCTGAAGCCTGATCCTGGAGTACATGTATTAAGTCATCATGAAATGACCTTGACCTTGAATACTCACACACCTTTATTGAATTCCTAAGTTGTCTGCATCTGCAAAGTTTCAGGTCTCATGCTGCTATAGTTTCCAAACCCAGTGATTTCTGAGAAAACCATAATTTTAATTATGATATTTAAATGACCTTGGGTCAAGGTCAAGAAATGACCTTGGCCTTCATTAATTACTTACCTTCATTGACTCCATTGGTTGTCTGCATCTAGCAACTTTCAGGTCTCAGACTGCAACAGTGTCCAAAATATCCATTGTTTTCACCTTTTCCCATGTAAAAGCCTATGTTTCCAAAATTGACCTTGCCGTAAAATAGGTCAAGGTCATCCTAGGGTCATCATTTCTTAAAACTACGTTGTGCTGGAGTCCCAAATGCTACATACCAAGTTTCGCAAAAATCGGCCTGCCGGTTCTGAAGAAGAAGATTTTTGAGTAGTTTTTTTCATATATGGGCGTGGCGGCCATCTTGGTCATGTGACCTGGATTTGGTGATCAAACTTTCGTCTCCCCTACCCATGGATGCTCCACATAAAATTTCAACTTGATTGGCCCAGCAATTTCAGAGAAGAAGATCTTTGAAAAGTGTGTATGGACGACAGACTGGCCAAGGTCAAGAGATGACCGTGACCTAAATTAATCACATACCTTGATCTACTCTATTAGTTGTTTGCATCTACCACTTTTCAGGCCTCAGGCTGCAATAGTTTTCAAAAAAATCCATAGTTTTCACTTTTTCCCATGTAAAATCCTATGTTTCCAAAATTGACCTTGCTGTAAAATAGGTCAAGATCATCCTATGGTCATCATTTTATCAAACTATGATGGGCTGAAGTCCACGATGCTACATACCAAGTTTCGTGGAAATCGGCCAGCCGGTTCTGGAGAAGAAGATTTTTGAGTAGTTTTTACGATATATATGGGCGTGGCGGCCATCTTGGTCATGTGACCTGGATTTTGCGATCAAACTTTCGTCTCCCCTACCCATGGATGCTCCACATAAAATTTCAACTTGATTGGCCCAGCAGTTTCAGAGAAGATCTTTGAAAAGTGTGTATGGACGACAGACTGGCCAAGGTCAAGAGATGACCTTGACCTAAATTAATCACATACCTTCATCTACTCCATTAGTTGTTTGCATCTACCACTTTTCCGGCCTCAGGCTGCAATAGTTTTCAAAAAATCCATAGTTTTCACTTTTTCCTATGTAAAAGCCTATGTTTCCAAAATTGACCTTGCCGTAAAATAGGTCAAGGTCATCCTATGGTCATCATTTTATCAAACTATGATGGGCTGAAGTCTCCGATGCTACATACCAAGATTCGTGGAAATCGGCCCACCGGTTCTGGAGAAGAAGATTTTTGAGTAGTTTTTACCATATATGGGCGTGGCGGCCATCTTGGTCATGTGACCTCAATTTTGCGATCAAACTTTCGTCTCCCCTACCAATGGATGCTCCACATAAAATTTCAATTTGATTGGCCAAGCAGTTTCAGAGAAGAAGATCTTTGAAAATTGTGTATGGCCGACAGACTGGCCAAGGTCAAGAGATGACCTTGACCTAAATTAATCATATACCTTCATCTACTCCATTAGTTGTTTGCATCTATCACTTTTCAGGCCTCAGGCTGCAATAGTTTTCAAAAAATCCATAGTTTTCACTTTTTCCCATGTAAAAGCCTATGTTTCCAAAATTGACCTTGCTGTAAAATAGGTCAAGGTCATCATTTTATCAAACTATGATGGGCTGAAGTCCCCAATTCTACATACCAAGTTTCATGGAAATCTGCCCACCGGTTCTGGAGAAGAAGATTTTTGAGTAGCTTTTACCATATATGGGCGTGGCGGCCATCTTGGTCATGTGACCTGGATTTTGCGATCAAACTTTCGTCTCCCCTACCCATGGATGCTCCATATAAAATTTCAACTTGATTGGCCCAGCATTATCAGAGAAGAAGATCTTTGAAAAGTGTGTATGGACGACAGACTGGCCAAGGTCAAGAGATGACCTTGACCTAAATTAATCACATACCTTCATCTACTCCATTAGTTGTTTGCATCTACCACTTTTCAGGCCTCAGGCTGCAATAGATTTCAAAAAATCCATAGTTTTCACTTTTTCCCATGTAAAAGCCTATGTTTCCAAAATTGACCTTGCCGTAAAATATGTCAAGGTCATCCTATGGTCATCATTTTATCAAACTATGATGGGCTGAAGTCCCCAATGCTACATACAAAGTTTCGTGGAAATCGGCCCACCGGTTCTGGAGAAGAAGATTTTTGAAGGGTTTTTACCATATATGGGCGTGGCGGCCATCTTGGTCATGTGACCCAAATCTCGCGATCAAACTTCAGTCCCTCCTACACATGGATGCTCCACATAAAATTTCACTTTGATTGGCCAAGCGGTTTCAGAGAAGAAGATCTTTGAAATTGTGGACGACGACGACGGACGGACGACGGACGGACGCCGGATCATGGCCATCCTATAAGCTCACCTTGTGAGCCTTCGGCTCAGGTGAGCTAAAAACTTTAGCAGAAAGTGTGACACGGACGCGGACATACACGTAAACGTAAACGCGCATGACCGAGGTGACAACAATAGCTCTGAGCACTTCGTGCAGGCGAACTAAAAATGAAGATAAAACTGGAGCAAATTTTCAAACTACAGAACCATTGGTCCTGTAGCTCACCTGAGAGATTATCACATTGTAAGCTCATGAGATTTAAATTAATTGAGAATCGATCAATGAAAGTCTATGCATGGACACTATTGACCCCCTGGGCATGGCCAAATTTGACCCAGGGGCATGACTGGCACAATTTACAATGGGGACTACCAAACATTGCTACATACAAAATATAGAAGCTCTGGGCCTTTTGGTTTCAGAGAAGAAGTTTTTTTTAGTTTTTCCCATTGTAAGTCTATGGAGACTATCTACCCCCGGGGCGTGGCCAAATTTGACCCCAGGGGCATGGCTGGCACAATTTATGTAGAGGACCATTAGCCATTGCCACATACAAAATATCAAAGCTGTGTGCCCTGTGGTTTCAGAGAAGAAGATTTTTTAATTTTTTTCCCATAGTAAGTCTATGGAGACTATCGACCCCCGGGGCGTGGCCAAATTTGACCCCAGGGGCATGAATGGCACAATTTATGTAGAGGACCATTAGCCATTGCTACATACCAAATATCAAAGCTGTGGGCCTTGTGGTTTCAGAGAAGAAGATTTTTTTAGTTTTTCCTATTGTAGGTCTATGGAGACTATCGACCCCCGGGGCGTGGCCAAATTTGACCCCGGGGACATGATTGGCACAATTTATGTAGAAGACTATTAGCCATTGCCACATACAAAATATCAAAGCTGTGGGCCCTGTGGTTTCAGAGAAGAAGATTTTTTAATTTTTTTCCCATAGTAAGTCTATGGAGACTATCAACCCCTGGGGCGTGGCCAAATTTGACCCCAGGGGCATGAATGGCACAATTTATGTAGAGGACCATTAGCCATTGCTACATACCAAATATCAAAGCTGTTGGCCTAGTGGTTTCAGAGATCAAGATTTTTTTAGTTTTTTTTTCCTATTGTAGGTCTATGGAGACTATTGACCCCCGGGGCGTGGCCAAATTTGACCCCAGGGGCATGATTGGCATAATTTATGTAGAGGACCATTTGCCATTGCCAGGTACAAAATATCAAAGCTGTGGGCCCTGTGGTTTCAGAGAAGAAGATTTTTTAATTTTTTTCCCATAGTAAGTCTATGGAGACTATCAACCCCCGGGGCGTGGCCAAATTTGACCCGAGGGGCATGAATGGCACAATTTATGTAGAGGACCATTAGCCATTGCTACATACCAAATATCAAAGCTGTGGGCCTAGTGGTTTCAGAGAAGAAGATTTTTTTTAGTTTTTCCAATTGTAAGTCTATGGAGACTAACGACCCCCGGGGCGTGGCCAAATTTGACCCCAGGGGCATGGCTGGCACAATTTATGTAGAGGACTATTAGCCATTGCCACATACCAAATATCAAAGCTGTGGGCCCTGTGGTTTCAGAGAAGAAGATTTTTTAATTTTTTTCCCATAGTAAGTCTATGGAGACTATCGACCCCTGGGGCGTGGCCAAATTTGACCCCAGGGGCATGAATGGCACAATTTATGTAGAGGATCATTAGCCATTGCTACATACCAAATATCAAAGCTGTGAGCCTAGTGGTTTCAGAGAAGAAGATTTTTTATTTTTTCTCATTGTAAGTCTATGGGACCTATCTGTTGCCATGGAAACCACAATTTTGATACAATCTGCTCCAAAACCTAATGCCATCAATCCCCCAACCCAATTATGGTTCACATTAAATTTGATCAAGATCGGCCTACTAGCTTCAGAAATATTCTTCTTTGAAATTGTGGACGGACGACGACGACGGACGACGGACGACGACGACGACGACGGACGACGGATGCCTGCCTATCCTATAAGCTCACCTGTGAGCCTTCAGCTCAGGTGAGCTAAAAATGCACTAAAACTCCATTCATTGTAAAAATTTGTCAATATGTTCTATTAAAATTTGTCCAAACTACCCAGTATAGACTTATTATACATGTGGCATTTACATTATGCCTGAAAAGAGCACTAAGCATATGCCCTTGCAAGGTTAAAGGTCATGTAAGTGCAGATTTCTAAAGCAAATGTAAGTAAAATCTGCGCTGAATTTATGATAATATAGATGCTATCAAATGATGTGAAAACATTAAAATATGCTCATAAATGGTTGAGAAGTATTGCAATGTGAAATTTTTATGGCATGCATGTACAAGTCTAAGATTAAAAGGTCACACAAGTGCAGGGGAAATACAAAATTTGTAAATGAGTTATTGTTCAGCGACCAGTGTATCCATTGTCTCCTTTTTGTTTTTTTTTCTGGTTTGTTATTTGACCTAACACAACCCAACAACACCAAACATGGAGAAACTGTCCAAAACTAAGGAAGCGACCATTTGATTTTATGGGGGCGGTGGAGGTGGAAGGGGAGGGGGGCTGATGTTTTGGAGAAAAAAAATCCAGGATCGAATTTTGTCCGAACAGGGTAAATTCTATTGTACATATAATATGTATTGTATGGACGTTTTCTCTTGACTTTTCGTTTACAACTCCTGCAAATGCCCCGTACACAACCTTTAAAACAAAATATGATGTTAGGAATATACCAAATGATTTTTTAGCGGATGATAGCTCGAAAGACGCACTTAGACAAACTATCTTTCAGTTAGAATCAAGCATTCAAGATCAGTTATGTATTGATAACGCATATAATGAGTTTTGCAATGTAATCAAAATTAATATGGAAGACAAGCTAGAGAAGAAAACTATTAAAATTGAACACGGAAGTTCAAATAAAAAGCGCAGGTTAAACAAGCCTTGGTGGAATGAAGAACTTACGGCACTTTGGAATGAAACATGTATTATGGAAAGGGAATGGTTAAAATCAAAATGTGTTACAGCAAAGAAAAAACTTAGATTAGATTTTATTGCAAAACGAAAAGAATTTGATCTTGCTGTAAGAAGTAATAAACGAAATTTTAAAAAACGTAAAGATGATGACCTTATAGCAGCACAAAATTTAGACCAGAGAGAATTTTGGAAGAAAATAGGTTCTATTGGGGTTGCAAATGCTCGTCAATCTACTATTCCGTTGCAAGTTGAGTCTGAAAATGGTTCGATCACCAATGATATCCCAACAGTCTTGCAAAAGTGGAAAAATGATTTTTCTAATTTGTTTAACCCGAATGAAAATGAGATTCTAGACAATGAGGCAAATGTTTTACATACTATAGGCGCTGCACAACCTATGATGAACGACCCTGAAATGAATGGTATGTTTACTTTAGATGAACTTAAAAAAGTTGTCAAACGCGCAAAATGCAACAAAGCACCGGGATTCGACGAAATTCCAGTTGACGTCTTGAAGAATGAAGCCACGTGTCTTTTCCTAGTTAAGTTTTTCAATATATGTTTTTCCGTTGGAAAAATTCCTAAAGAATGGTCTAAATGTGTATTAAACCCAATTCCAAAGTCTTCTAATTTGAACAAACATGATCCATTGTCGTATAGGGGAATAGCACTCGCGCCTGCATCTTATAAGCTGTTTTGTGCATTAATTAACAATAGGTTAACGAAGTGGACAGAGAGTAACAATATCTTAGCAGATGAGCAAAATGGTTTTCGCAGTGGAAGAAGCACTATTGACCACATTTCATCTTTAACGAACATAATTGAAACACGCAAGTTGAAACGCAAACAAACTTTCACCGCTTTTATAGATTTCAAGAAGGCGTACGATTCCATCAACCGCAATTTGTTATGGTCTAAACTAGAAGACTTAGGCCTGGCTGGGAATATCTTAAATGTCATCAAAGTTATATATATGGATGTTCAATATTGCATACGTCTAAATGGGCTCCATACTGATTGGTTTAATGTTAGAACCGGCCTGAAACAAGGTTGTTTGCTTTCACCACTCTTGTTTAACTTATTCATTAATAACTTAGTTCAAACAATCAACTCATTGAATGTAGGCGTTGATATTGACGGAGAAAAAGTAGGAATCCTCCTTTACGCTGATGACTTGGTTTTAATAGCTGAAAATGAAACAAACCTACAACTTATGTTAGATACTTTGGGTATATGGTGCAGAAACAACAACATATGTGTTAACGGTGAAAAGTCGAACATTGTCCATTTCAGAACGCCTTCTGTCCAAAGGTCATCTTTCAGTTTTAAATGCGGAGATCTCAGCTTGGGAATTACCCATCAGTATAACTATCTAGGACTTACACTCACAGAATTCTTGAACTATGATATCATGGCATCGAATGTTGCAAAGTCTGCTAGCAGGGCACTCGGTTTAGTTATTCATAAAAGTAAACAAAACGGTGGCTTTCCTTTTGAATGTTTTACTAAGCTGTATGACTCGCTGGTGTGGCCTGTCATTGAATATGGGTCAAGTATTTGGGGGACTAGCAAGAGGTCATGCATAGAGGCCGTTCAAAACAGAGCATGTCGTTATTTTATGGCTGTGGGAAAGTATACGCCAAATATTGCAGTCCAAGGAGATATGGGTTGGACGCCAACGTCGGTCAAAATCTGGAAATCAATGGGAAGCCGGTGGGTTAGATTTAGGGAAATGGACGATAACCGCCTCAACAAACGTACTTCCAAATGGTGCATGAAACATGGTGAAAATAGGTGCAAAAATTGGTTCTATAAATTTCGAAATCATATGTCTTTACTAGAACTAGATTGTATATTTGACGATAACCAAAACTACACTAAAAATGCCATATTGCGAATGATCCAAGAAAAAGAATTTGAGTTGTTTAAACAGAATTGGACAGAAAATCTTAATAATGTTAACAGAGCAAACGGCGCACAAAGCAAGCTACGTTCATATCGACTCTTTAAGTCAGAATACAAAAGTGAAAGCTATATTACTGCAAACCTTCCAATTCATCACAGAAGCGCGCTCGCAAAATTTCGATGTGGGGTTGCGCCAATAAGAATCGAAACGGGTCGATACGAGAGATTGGCATTAGAGGATAGATTATGTACTAATTGCAATGTCGTCGAAAGTGAAAAACATGTAATATGTGAATGCCCATTATATGAAGACTTGCGAAATTCGTTATTTGATAAAGCTAAACATGTCATCCAAAGTTTTGATTTCTTAAATTCAGAGGAGAAAATGATTGCTGTGCTCTCAAATTGTCACTTAGTAAGAACTACTGCCAAAATCCTTTATGACATACTTTCACGCAAACGTTCCTTTACGTATAATTAGTACAAATGTATCAACAAACGTATCTTGTCCGCACGTACTTAGTACCCTGTATGCTCCGGGCACAACCGGTTCCTGGAGATACGGGGCTGGATCGTGGAGAAGCTATACGTGACGCTCCGGTTCCAGCAATAGACTACGAGTCCTATAACTCGAGCTTATTCAATTGCGGTACATCCTTATTGTCATTTACTTTATTTCATATTTAAAGTAAGAATATCAACAACGCAGTATTTGTTTAAATAGTTGTCTCTTGCTTGGTCATGTGTTTAAAACAGAATTTATTTTATTACATGTACATGTACAATTGTATATATAACGTTATCTGTAATAGATATGCCTTTAAACAATTCTAGTGATACATGATCGATGAAAGTGTTTCATCGTCCCACTAATAGCTAACGTCATACGGAAACAGAAAATGGCTGCAAATGGTTTATGCATGAATGACTGTAAAAAGCTTGTACATAGATTTTTTTTAAATCAACATCGAGCGAGTGAGTCAACACTCCGTTGTTAACAGACGCACGCCGAGACAGGTGCGTCGTCGCCTGTCTCTGTGTGCGTCTGCTAACAACTGACTGATCTGGAGCATGGATAAATCGTACCTCCCCCTCCACTGGAGTAGGGTTGGGTAGCCCGCTCGCAGTCGGCTCGATGTACGGAGAATTCACAAACTCTGTACATAGTGTAAATACCAAGGACAATTAACGTAAATGTCATATTTTAGACTTGCCTTCATGTTATTTAAAGTTATTATCATCATCATTATGACAGGCAAAATGCCAAATTATAGCGTCTCGTAAGCCTAACAGGCTGGGTATCAAATGTATATTTTGTTGTATTTGTATATGTATCTGTATTTGATATGTGACACTTAAATAAACCATTACTTACTTACTTATATACAAATAAAAAAACAGGATCGCATCGTGAGTGAAAATATATCCAGGCCCAGAAACATCTTCCAGCCCTCCCCATAAATATCAAATGATCACTCCCTAATACTGGTACTGCATTGAACGATAGTTCCACAGAGGGTGGCCGCGTGGGAAAATGGGCTCCAGCACATTGGGGCCACGAGAAATAGAAGAATTGTTTGTGCATACAGGCAAAGCTTATATCTACTGACTGATCGTCTGATTACTGTTTAACTGCTCAGAAGGTCTGAACCTTCCATGGCATCCTTATAAGAGCGTAACAGAGCAGCCCATCATGAAGAGTAAGAATCTGTAAAGCTGAAAGAAAGCGCATACAGCGCAAAACAAGAGTAAAAGGGCCATCACTAGTTTCTTCAACACTGACTTATTCTACTTGCAACCGATAATTTAGAACTAAAATAGGCTTAGTTAGCTATCACAGAACTCACCGACACACGAACAATCTAATAATTAAGATATAAAGGTATGGCCCATACTGCCTCCCTTTAAACGTCAAAATGATCAAACTTTTACATTTTATTTCTCACTGGTGAGAGATGAACGACTATGTTGGGCATAAGTCCCACGAAAGGAGACAGCTGCTGACTGGGGTGCAAAGCCACAAATCAAACAGATCAGTCCTGAAAACTTCACACACGGAAGACTGCAAGCCAAAAACAGAAATGTATATGTTACACATGTACATTGTGCGTGAAGACGCCATGATAACAATGCCTGTCCACATCTTCAGCCACTGTGTGCTGCTACAAGATGATTTCTTCCATACTGATGGAAATATTTCAAATTCTAATGCTTTCGAGTACCAGACTGTGAAAAAAAAAAAAAAACGCTTGAAGTACTGATGGATACCAAATTTAAGTGGTACATACAATACAGTCTTGAACTTCTGGAGTTTTGTGGTCTTTTTGTTTTAGCCTAATGCTGCATTCGCCATATTTGTTTTCAACTGAAAGGGAAGAAAAATAATGCAATCTTGAGTGCTACGGACTAGGCTGTTGACATTGTGTAATACATGGTTGTATGTCATTTTTTGCATTTCATAGGTATTACAACTATTCTGATTCCGTTAATGGCCACAAAGAAACATTTTAGTTTTGTTGTAAAGTTAGGAAAGATATAAGTATGAACCCAATTGTGACGGTGACCCACCGATAACAACCCATTCCTAACCCACCCCTATTTGTACACAGGTACCAGACAATGAAAAACCTATCTTCAACCTCCCAGGCCAGTCCTGTTGTACCTCTCATATCTCTAAATGTACCCTTAAAGGGAAACATTACTATTTAATTCCCGCATATGATTTTCATGAAACTTCCTATGCTTCAAGATAATTGTATCCTTGGACTAAAATCGAAATAAAAGTGGGGAGTCACCGGCCTCGTTTCCATGGTATCAGAACTTTTTGGATGTTTCTCGTGCATTTCAGAATACCGAACTCGTAGCGGACATACGTTTTAATATATATGTTATTACTGCAAAAACAGCTTAAACAAACGACGAGTCTTATTTTCTTACATTTTGATACTATTTGCGCCTAAACTGAGGAGATTACATGCAAAATTAACTTTCCCGCCATTTTTTCAAACCTGGAAAAAGTACGTATTCTTGCGATATCTCCTAAACTACGCATATGATTTTGATTAAATTTCACCAACAGATAGGAAACGTGGTAACCATTTAAAAGTTCAAATAAAAAGTGGGGGTCTCCGGATTGCGTTGGAAGATATAGAGAAAAAACGTTCAACATTCCCGCCTTTTTCGTTTTAACGCCAAACGTTGCACTGACGTCGCGTATATTTATGCGACGTCATCAACAGCAAAATAAACGTTTTCACATATAATTAACCTTAAACACGAATTTTGGTATATCAATTGCCACAGAACATCTTTTAAAATGAAAATAAACAATATGTATACACGCTTTAGGACTTAATTATGCAGAAACAAACAGAATAATATTCTACAGCTTGCAATGTCATTGAGAAATCAAAACAAAATGACGTTAAAAACTACGCGTAACATGCACATACTAAACGCCGACGTTGCGCAAACAATGTGCTCATAAACAATAGTAATGTTTACCCTTAAGTAAAAGGGATTAGCATTTTTCTACTTTATATATATTTGGTGTACAACATAAAATGCCCCATCTGAACAGATTCAGGATAGTTTTCTGGTGAAACGTTAAATTAACAATACCACACCAGGATGGTAGATGGAAAGTAGCGCATCGATCATCATCAATGGATGTAAAAAACAGATTTGTGGAATCTTAAATAGAGATTTGTAGACAAATCTAAAATAGAAGCGGAAAGTATTATGTAGTCATGTTACGTAAAATCACACTTATACTGTCTTGCGGTGTCGTAGAATGTTGGTTTAGCATGCAAGAGGACATGGTCCTCAGTCTGAGCAAAAGGTGATTTACCAGTAAAATTTTCAACAAATTACACGATTCAAATCCAACCTTACCCTATTCCAGGCGAGTGTAGTAGCCTCGTAGTAGAGCAACAGGTCCTGGATTTAATTCATATTATAATTAATATTAATTAATAAATGGATTCATATCCATTTAGTGTCCTTAAGCAAGACAATTTAAGCTCCTCATATTCCTAGTTAATAATCAGAAAATTTTGGCTCCATCACGAAGTGGCTGAAAAAATGACATGAACATCACACTGTGACCAAACGAACCGAACCAACACCATTACTACATTACTGTTTGCCCTCCCTACTAAACCACTATCTAATCCCGCTGTACCGACCCCTACTATAGTATCTACACATACCCAACAGTTTTAAAATGCCACAGCCTCTGACTACCTTACCTCATGCCATCCATACCTTGCCTTATCCTAGCCTACCCCATCTCATTCTATTCTACCAAATGCCTGCCTGCATGCTATATACATACATTTGAAACATTCAAGCGTAAAAAAGAAGGAAACAGTTATATGTGTCTCCCCGTACATTATCCATAGAGCAGATTATATTTTCATTTTGGTCCTTTGAGATCAGAGAAGGTATTCTGAGAAATCAAAAATAAATACTGGTTTAGTTTCATGTCTTTGTATCGACTACACTGCCTAAGAATGCACAATAACAGTAATTCTCAATGGCATGTTGCCAAAACTATAAGGTCACTGACGAGGCTTCAGTATCCGAAACCGCGGTAGGGCCCATCCCCTTTCTCATTCATATCGTCACTTCTCTTAAAGGGTTTCAGTTTCATTTTATTTGTAGACAATGCTTAAATGCAAATTGATATTGGTCAGTAAATAATACATGTAAAATTCTGAAATTAAACATAAATTCTCCAAATGTAGACTGCCATCAACTGCTTACTCAAATACACTACGTGCTTTTCGATAGCAATCTGGGATTTTGGGAGCCATTTTGATTTTTTCTCTTGTTGCATACTGGTGAAATATCTACGCTGTATATTTTATATTTTCTGTTTTAAATGAAATCCATTAACATTTTATCACACACACGTATATGTAAGAATTTCTTTCAAAACCCCTTTTTGTCATCAATCTTGACTTTTGGCGGCCATCTTGTATTTTGGTGGCCATCTTATATTGCTTAAAGACCGGAGATGTGTTTACATCAATTTACCACCGCAGAGCAATTAAGCCTATAAGGAGAGTGGGAGGGTTTATCTGCTGGTGAATCATGGGATCAGCATCAGCTGATAGACAAAATGTAAACATTGCTTGAGCAGCAGACGAAAATTTACTATGTTATCAGGTGAATGAGCAACCATGCAACTAAACCAATACAAAATTACCTGTGTTCAATGTGAAGACTCAGAACAGCTTGTTTATCAGTTAATTTTATCCAAATTGATCATAGTAATTAGAATGTGCTTGCTTTCTTCATGCTGACTGGTCATAGAGAATATTCCATCACTGTTTTGAATTTATACATTTATGATTTTGTAGGTTTTGAATGGCACAGCCACAAAAGCACACAGAATTCTTTGCACTATCTGTTGATTTATTCCTAAAATCAAGAACTGCTATAATTATATAAATATTTACCACAAAATGTGAATGAAAATAATAATGATGTCTGTGTATGCAATCAGCAATCAAATATGTCATTATATCCATTCATCACATTTCAATGTCGCCTTTGACCCCTCAACCTGGTACCTCTGTTGAAAATCGATTCCATGTAAGATTTCCAAATATTTTGTCTATACTTATATGACAATGCCTTGTAGTTCTTTTTCCCTCTCTTTCTCCTGGGAGCTTTAGGGTCTCTTGGATTGTAGACTGAAGTAAAACCACGATCTACATTTTCATTCCAATGTAGAACTGCCAGTTGAGATCTGGCATTGTACTGTTTATCAGTAAAAGAAATCCGCTTGTCCTGAAATATGTTCATCACATTATTAAAACTTTCCACATAAGATGTGTCACATGCAAGAACAAAATCTTCTGGATTTTTGAAAATGGCTGAACTTTTTATAACACCTTCCAACATCTTTTCCGCTTTAGGGTTTGTGATAACCTGTCTTGAGGGTTCATATTTTGCATTTTGTTTGCATCTTGATGTGGCATGACATCCCCTGTGGTCAGCTTTGTAATGTGATACCACATTACTTAACTGGGTGCGTAGTTTCTGAGGATCTTCCTCACAGTTTCTGATAGCCCAGTGGAGGTGGAGCCCAGTGGAGGTGGGTCGCTACAGGTTCAACTGTGTCCACTAGTTGCTCTGACCAAGTCTTTCCCTCCTTATATCTGGGTCCCGAAGATACTGTTTTCATTGCCTTCTTTACTGTTTTAACACCATGCCACGAATCATTTTGGTTAACTGTAAAGCCTTGATTTTTCACAAACTTATTTATGGTCATATTTCGATCGTGTGTGTGTACATTTACAGGGCCGTCGCCGCGTTCTAAAAAGTGGTCCGGCGAAAACAAGATCGAGTGCTGAAGGCACGTCAGGGGGAGAGCATGAGAGGGGTGTTCCCCCTTCTCATAAGGGGGGTTCAGGGGATCTCCCCCGAGAAAATTTTGATTTATTGGTGCTTCTTAAGCGTTCTGTATGCGTCTTTGTTTTCGAATTTCAATAGTTTGCGTTGACAAAAAACGATCGATATTCAAATTATACAATATGAAAAATAAATTGATGAGCTTGAAAATTCTGACATGAATTTCCATATATTTGGGGGTTTCCAGAAAAACGGCCCCACCCATTGAGGCCATGAAAAATAGATAACCTGCTCGTGCCTCCAAGCAAAGCCTGTTATCAACTTGGCGACCATCTGATTACTACTTATACAGCTAAGTCGGTCTAAGCATGCCCAGTCAAACCATCATTACGTATTCATTTAAACTTAAGTCCATAAAAAGGAGGTAATATCCCGTCATGATCATATCCGTTGACTGGGGCGTAAAACATCAAATCAAACAAGTTTCCAAGTACAACTGTAATTTGAACAATTATTGTATGGATATTTTAGTGGGAGCATTTTTTGTTTTTGTTTTGGGTATAGTTTTGGATTATGTGACAAAATAAGAATATATTTTAGGTTTTAAAAACAATGTTTGACCCTCTTTGAATCTCATCAGGCGGTGGCACAACAATTTTATTACGACTATTTCATATCGTTTCCCTGAACAGAATCTAATGAACAAGGTGTCATTTCAATGATAGTACAATTTTTACACGTTTTGTGATTCCTAAGCTGTTTATTTTCACACCTTTGCATCGATGACACGAGTTAGGAGTGTGACAATAATTTCATCATTAAGACGAGACTTGTATAATGATGCGATTAAAGAAGATAAAAAGTAAGCGGCGGTCGAAAAAATGGTACGGCGGATAGCATGCTCGGCCAAAAAAGTGGTACGGCGCTCGCCGGACCTGCCGCACCGGCGACGACGGCCTTGATTTATGCTCACATCTTTGGAGTCAAAGTACTCATAGAGCTTTTCAGTTCCAGCTTTTTCATGCCTCTGGGATACAGCATCACCAGCCTTAGTTATATGCACACAATTCATCACTTTATGGCTTTTCTCTCCAATTGCGACAATACTACTGTCCTTAGCGTTCTTTCTCCAGCCATGGCGTGCATCGGTCATTATATCTATGCCATCTAAAGCTTCGTAACTGGCAACCTCCTCGAGCAAAGCTGTATTGATTGAAGACTCGAATTCTGTTGAAATGCTTTCATTGTGGCCGGTGGTCATAGTCCTTCGCTTTGCTTTATCAATGCACCCGATACCTGCTGCATTAGAAAACCTTGTATAGTGCACAGGCAGCATTCCACTGCAGACAAATCCATGAAAAACACGATGATTGACCAGATATTCTTTATTTGGCAAATAGGGTGATGATGACCATTTGTATGTTGTGTGCACATTATCAGAATTTGAACATTTCACTGTGGCTATAACAACATGTCCTCGGCGTACAGTTTTTACAATTTTTAATTCATGGCTACACAACCTGGCATGTTGTTGAACAATGTCTGAAAACACTTTACTAGCACTAGATGTCGTCATAAATAGGTCCTGGGTAGTATCTTTCTTCTGAACCTCAGAGTAAGATGCTGGGACTGTAATGTCCTGCACATTTTGATTGTGGTCTTTTATCCAGAAATCCAACGCAGCATTGAGAATATCACCATTATTAACTGGTCTACCAAAGGCCATTGTCAACTGTTGTCTAACATTTTGCATTTTACTAAGGATTTCCACACGTTTTGCATCATCCCCAGGTACATCAATCTTGAATCTAGATGGTCTTGGTCTTGCATTTCTCTGTGCATCCATTGTTAATATGTTGAGATCAATGCTTTATAACTACAACTGAATCTACATGTAGATGGAATGAACACTCCTGATAAAGCAAATTACTTTCATTATTTTTATAGAATATTCCACTTTGTGCACAGACTATGGGTACAGTGGATATTAGACTGAGATTGGGCATTGCTTGAAATGCCCAACATTTTTATGTGGAATTTTCTCCTATGATAATAATATGATAAAAGTGAGAAATAAAAAAAAATACGAATTTTTTTCCCCAAAAAACTCAAGGTGTTTCAAAAATTTAACTGAATGCATAACCTGGTTACCCTTGTACAACCTTTGTTTTTGGTATGTTCTATTAATGCTAATCATCACTTTCCCACCTAAACCATTGAGCTTTGTTGCCAGAAAATGTGATTTATCCCTTATAAACATGGGACAAAATACATTTTGCACAAAATTTATCGTTTAAAGTGGTTTGATACTTTAAAAAGATTGGTGTGCGTTTTTTTTTTGCATGACAATTTAATTGTTTGAGCCATAATCAATTTTGACTCTTTTAACTTTTATAAATGTATGTATTAATGAGGGTGGTTTTATTTTGCTATGGTTGCATATCCAGTTTCAGTCAGAAGTAAACTGTTTATAAACACAAGGAAAGAAACAAAAATATTTCACTAACTGATATGGATTATAATCAGGATATTCAGCTTACACTTGCTGTTTCTTCAGAACAGCTCGACACAATTAATCATCTGTTTGCTCATTATAACTGGACATATACAGAAATAAGTAGGTCAGAGCGACCTGTTCCAGGATCTAGTTCTTCAAATGCATCACACATTTCTACACAGACTGAGTCCACAGATGATGAGGATGACACAGAAGAAGTGCCGTTTGTGATCAGACAAAACCAGGATGAAAGCGATTGTCCTTATTGTTTATGCTGACCTTGCATAACAAATGAACAAAACAGACAACTTTGGTGGGAAACTGAAAGTCATCCTTCAAGCAGACATAATACTGGACTCCGGAAAGAAAAATACAAGAGGTTTTGGACTATGATGTTTCATCGGGAGGCTTGGAAGGACCCTCGCTACTTGGCTGAGAAAACAAGGGTGCTGAAGAGAGACCGTCGCTTCAGAAACAATTTTGCTTGGCATAGGAGAGACATTATGCCTAAATGTGTTCTGGATCTGGTCCGAGGATGGTTTCCGAATCCTCCTGGGGTTTCATATTTAGGACATCTGTGGGAATAAGAATGTGACTGAACATACCCTTTATAAATTCCCTGTTGCTGTGTATTCATTTAGATAAAACTAGATTATGAAGCAGCTTCTTTTATTATTTGTTTATCAAGCTAAAGTACTATAATCTTATGTTTACATGTTCGTGATTAGTTCAGTGTTTTACAGTTAGATTTATTGAAATATATCCTAATGATTGGATATATAGTTTGTAGTGCTCTGACACATAAGAACATTAGCAAGGAATACTGCTACACCATGTGGATATTCTCCCGCCATCTGTCAAGTGGATAATCTTGCAGTATATGACTCATCAGCAGTATGTAGCTGATTGGCTTCTTGGCCAATGGGAGAGCTGCCAATCATTTTAGAGGCAAATTCAAATATCATAGCAGACAGTAAAAAAAAATTTTCTGAAAAGTGAATTTCTAAACCATCAATCTGCATGAAATTTTCATGAGTGATATATTCTGTGCTGGAGAACTTGTATGCCAAATTTCAAAAGTATTGTTTGGGTAAGTTGCTCATAAATCTAGAAAATGTTCAGCATGGTTTCTGTGTTTACTGCTGGAAGCATAGGTAACTTGTGGCCATCTTATGCTTTGAATTCTTTTTATAGTCCCTCCCCGGTCTTTAAAGATTTTATATCAGGATGCTCATGTAGTTATGTCTGTGCAATATATTCTTTAGATGATATTACATGGTCATTTAGGTTTCAAGCCGAACTATATTATAGAAATTCATTTTTTTTTCGCAAAATGTGTAAATAAGTAAGTGGTATATGCAATTTACATATACATGTCTTGAGATGGAACTATCTATTTCATGATGCCTCTAGTGTTTTTTCTCAATAAATGGAAAGCAATTCAACCATGAAATGCTCTTAGACCAAGATTTTTGAACATTCCAATAAAACATTTGCATTTTTCTCTGAAAAAATCATAAACTGCACTTACTGACCTTTTGACCTCCTGTTCTTTGGTTCAGACAAACATGCTTGAATATCTGACACATACAAACCCTTAATGTACTATCTAACTGTTAATATACCAAATTTTAGCATTCAAACCACATTCTTTGGCATTGGGTTTACTTGTACTTTCAGCTGGGGTTAGTTTTTATAATTTTTGCACTTGTTGAACTTTGGCCTAGTTTCTGACCTTAATAGGCAAATCCAGACATGGCATCCACCCCTATTGCTTCAAGCATGCATCAATGATTATGTTTACATCATCAAATTGCTTCTACTCAATTTTGCCATTTAAAGTGAAAATAAGCCTCAAATGTGTGAATGGATGGCTGCCTATTAGCAACATGAAAAATAACCACAATTATGACGAAAATAAGTAATTTTATTAATGGACTTGAATTTTAAATTACTCATAATCTATCCTTTTTATAGTAATGGTTATGTAATGTGTCAAAACATGGTGTTTTTAATTCGTTTCATTGTCGGTTACCATAGCAACGTGTTTTACAACGATTCCAAGTTTTGGTAGGTTGATACGTCATTTCTAAGGTTTTAGCACCAATGCGAAACATAAATTGCCATTGCATGTTATAAAGCAGATGAAGTATGCATTACGGTTAGGAATGACCCTCACGCACGTCATTTTTTCCATAAAAAGTCACATAGCAACGCGTGACATGCCTTAGCAACGATTAATGTTTTCAATATACATGCCAAAATAAGCGTGGTCCTAACTTATGTTTAAAGTATAGAAGGATGAATAACAATGCCATAGTTGCAGAGTCATGATTTTAATTAGAGTCATGCTGTAATTGTGGTTCCCATGGCAACTGAGTGTTATATTGAAATATTGTAAGATAGGTATCGCCAAATATACCGTATAGAAAACTTAAATGATGGCTGGTGAAGTCAACAATGACACCTAATTGCAAAGTAACTACTTGGAACTTCACATAATATTGCACATATATACAGTCAGACATAAGTTAAGCATCACTTGAATATTTTCTGGCGGTAAACAGTACACCTTTCAGAACAGAAATATTTTCTTTGATATTTGTGATATTTGATATGTGGGTGATAATTTAAAACAAATCCGGATTAAATTAATCTTAAGGTAAACAACGAGGCTTTGTTTATGCAGGCATACCCCTACATAGTCCGAATTCACTGTTTCATTATTCATTTCACCCTGCTTTGTACCATTGATTTTAACCTAGAAATGTTTAGTACTAAAATATTTTTTGTTTCTTTGTCCTTTACAGGAGTTATAGAACTAATCTAGCTTGAATGCAGATCTGTCAACTTTTGGCAAATCGTGCAATTAGCATAAATCCAAGATGGCCGCCGGAAATCTGTGAAATTTTCAAATCGCAAAAAAATGATTACTCCATATTTTGACAATTCCAACACCATAATCAATCTGAAAAATTCAGACAGATATCTCGAACACATAAAAAGTTATAGAAGTTTAAAGAATGGCATGTAACATAGTGAAAACGTCATGTTTAATAAACAAGCAAATAACTTTTCCTGCATCTGCTTGTAACTGCCATTAAAACATTGAGTAGAAGAAAATTTTTCTGACACATTTTTACAATGTAACTATGGTTTCTTTCCATGCCTATACCAACTCAGTGGCGAACGTATGGGGATCGGTTAAACAACTTTAAATGGCATACCCCCAAAATAGGGGTAGGCGTATTCAAGTCACCATAGAACTTGAGCAACAAGGCCAAAGGCCATTCTTAGCAAGAAATTTACTTGAAAAACACCTTTAGAAAAAAATAAGGGTGATGCTTAACTTATGTCTGACTGTATATAACATGAATTTTTATTGGTCACCTTTTGGAGGATCTTAGTTTGTTTGATTTATTGTTTTACGTCCCTTTCAACAGCTAACGTCACGACATGTCCATAGCTGTTGTCTGCGACATATAGTAATAAATCTAACAATCAAAAACTATTTTTCGTAATTAAACGCAAGTCTACGTCGAGAGATTCATGATTATGTGTGAAGAGGCATTTTGTGACATTTAATAAGTTAAGCAAGCAAAACTAAGCTTCCCTTTGTTGCATTAACCCCCAATTCCATCGATACCAGGCATGGCAGATTGCACCCTGCCCATTTTGGGTATAAAATAGATAGGCTGCTAAGCTTATAAATTACTGACCGACCGCCTGAGTACCGATTAACGGCTTAGAACATTTTAATATTCTACATGTCATGGCATCCCAATGTCCGGTAGAACGCGGTCCCATTTAATGATCCAGAAGGCAACGTTCCGAGCTGACCATATCTGTTGACTGGGGCGTAAAGCAACAATTCAAACAAAATTAAGGTAAGATCGTCGATCCATTCATTCTTGGCCAATTTGTCTGCCTGCGTGTACGTTCATTTTTGGCGCAGATGGCTACTCCATGAATGATATGGCTAATTTATTTTTGATATTAGGCTGTATAAATGTACATGTAGGCATATATGTTATTCTGGGTTTGTTTGTTATTACAGGTCAACCTCATTATAACGCTATCTTTGGGGTCCATAAAAACAGACCGTGTTATAAGTGAACCGTGTTATAATGAGGTTATTTACAATAGACATATAGCAAAATAATCATTTTGGGAGCCATGACATGATCGTGTTATACTGAAAACCGCACTATAGTGAGGCGCGTTATAACGAGGTTGAACTGTACATGTACTTTTTTGTTGGCCACTGGGGAGCGGGGTTGCGTTTTATAGTTCGGGATTCGGGCAACATGATCATCTTGACTCTGTAAGACAAACCAAATCAAATAGTTTGGGGAGAAAGTCAGTTGTTGTCGCCTCACTCTGTCCACGTTAAAATGCTTTGATGAATGATCTGCCAACATTTTGTTGTTTGTATATGATAGCTGGATATGCCTACTTCAGCTTCACCAAACATTTGCCTGCGGAACAGTTTACCAACAGTGATGAGTTTGTGGGCGTGTTCTATTAGTTGCTTCCCTTGAAAATCTGAGCCTTGAAACTATTCATAATTGTTTTCTTTTAGATGAAATATCTCAATCAATGCTCTAAGTTCATTAATATGATAAAATGCATAAATGATTCAATCATGAAGATGAAAATATTTAAATTATATAACCATGTTAACGAAAACATTTTCTGTTTTAAAAACACAGACGTACATAAATAGTTACACATTGAATACGTTCCTGTCTCTTTGCCAGTCATTCTGTCGTTACAACATTTCTGGCTTCTCCTAAAACCTCCTTCCGGTTGAGCCTTCGGGTGCTCCCGGAACAACAAACCCACAAAAAAAAAACAACCTCATATAGTACTGGTCTCGCCCAGGAAAAAAAAAAAAAAAAAATTCTGTGATGTACATACCCGCCTGTGTTTGGTTTGGGATTGTAAATTTCATTGTATAATCTCTGTGTCGTCTGTTCTTACGTTTCATTCTAGACAAAACAATGCAATATCAGTATACCAAAACCAGGCGAAAGCTTTGTATGTTCGTTTTTTTGTTTGAAGTGATGCTTTACGTCCCAGTCAACATCAATGGTCATGTCGGGACGATGCCCCCCTTTTATGAGACATTTACCCAATATTAGGATGACATGACACTCAAAATATGCTTCATAAATATAACCACCCAACAAAGCCAATAAGGCTTATATGTTATGGATGCGTTTTACTAAACCACTTTTCCTGGGCAGAACCAGACATGAGTGGTAAACCAGTAATCAGATGGTCGTTCGGGAGATTAGAAGCTTTGCCTGGAGGCACAATCAGTCCATTATTGCTCCTAGGCCCCAGTTGGCGGGGCCCATATTCCCAACCGACCACCCAACGGAAAGTGTCACATAGAAAGATCAAACACGGTGCATCACCATGATTTGTTTATTTACTTTGTTTTTATTTATTTATTTATTTATTTGAAGTTTTACGTCCTTTTCAAGGTTATTTCAGCTCATATGAGACGGGTCAATCAGTAGGTGGGACGAAAACGGGAGAACACTGGCGCATCCGCAAGCAGGACGGCTTGTCTCACATGTGGCCAGTGGCGGCGGGGCTCGAACCTACACCAGACACAGCGGTGAGATGATCGAATGATTAAGAGATAGCGCTCATTTTTATTCAGTTTGATTATCCTTTTATGTTTCATCGTATGAGATGAGGCGGCTTTTATTACTGTTAAATACCGGCACATCCGTAAGTAGAGCTTTTGCTTGTTTCACGTGTCCCCACACACACTGAGCTCGAACCCATACCGGACATAGAGATGAGATGGTCAAATGATTCAAAGTGGAAAGAAATCAACGGCTTTTACCACTCTGATGGCAATAAGGACCGCCGTACGTGGTAAACGACACAGGGCTGCAAAAGACTTAAGTATTAGTTTGCGAAATAATTTTAATTGATTCGAGCAAGTGCGACGTGACGTCATAAAAACAGCGTGCGTGTTTTTTTTTCTCCGTGACGTCATTTTTTGGAAACGCCGTGAGAGACGCTCATATAAGAGTCAATGTCAAAATTCGTCAAAATTCTTGTCTTCTCAATATTTTATGAAAACCACTTACCAGATCGTGATTTGAATTTTTTCATATGATACTACTGATTATGCTTAATAATAGTAAATAATAAGACAGTATTTGATTGGTGTAAAAATACCTGTTTTCTAGATTTAAAACCTCATTTTTCATCATTTTTGCCTGTCCCTCGAAAAAAATTGAAGATTCAGCACAACTTTTGAAAGCCGCTATTAATTTTTTGGTAGTTTTGACTTGGTGTATCAATAAGACCATTATTAAGGTAAATATAACAGGTTTCAAAATGGGATATTTCATTTAATTTTTCATATTTTTTGGCAATAATAAATCTGTCCCTGGATTTATGTCCTTACCGTAACGCAGTGATAAATTGCCAAAATAATACAGGATCCCTCATGTTGGCAAATCTGGTTATCTGTCATGCTTACTGGACACTTTCTATTTACAAGCATTGCATGTGTTTTAAAATGCTGCTACTGAACTGTACAATGAAAATACTGTTTCAGTGAGTAAGCCCAGTAGAGTATATTTTTTGTGTGTCCACTGACCGTAACGAGATATTAGCACAATGAATACTTTGAAAAATGTATGATTCTGACATATTGATCCAGTTACATTTCTCAATAGCAAACCACTTTTGGTTCCATGTTTTAATGCATAAATTTTATTTAAGATAGAAATAACTTAAAATAAGTCCTTACCGTAACAGTCCTTACCGTAACAATATAAAATGTTATGGTAAGGACTCATTTTGTTACGGTATGGACATCTGCTGTAAAACAGCAAAATAAATCAACCTGTATGTTATTTATGTAGATACATTTGCTATGAGAAACTGTAACTTGTTGTGATTAGAGTAATAGGATTATAAAAACCCAAATTTATAAATGAATTTTTAACACAAATACGTTCATAGGAATTATTCCGTTACGGTAAAGACATTTTGTTGAAATACCATGCCTTTTTGGAAAATCATTTGGAAATCAAAACCAGAAGCAATACAATTGTAAGTCATATAAAATATATTATTTTATTGAAAAAGATAGCTATCAGGATTATGATTGAGAACAATTATTTCCTACAAAATGTGTTTTGTCCATACCATAACATGCTGGTCCATACCGTAACGATATCTCAGAATGTTTAACTGTACCAGAAAACTTACAAAACTTATTAGACTTAAATCACCATAGAAGATACCAAAATATTTAATACTTGTTATATCATTCAATCACACTTGCCTGTATTGCTGTCAAAAAGGCAAGCAATGATATTTATACTAAAAATGTCCATACCGTAACAATTTTATCAATATAAGATCTTGTCCATACCGTAACAGAGAATGTCCATACCGTAACAACATAAGAAAAGTATTTACTGTGTAACATTTTATTAGTTACTTTTCTGTGTTTACCTTCTTTTGCATTCACACCAAAAGGATTTATCAGTGAAAATAGATAAAGATCTTGCTGAATCACTGTCTTCATTTAGCAACAAATTAGTGCGCAAAGTCAAAAATGTCCATACCGTAACATGCATCTTGTCCACTACCGTAACGGTAATAAATTTCTGAAAATAAGTTCTTTATAAAGACTTCATGTGGATTATAACCACACAATCATTATTATCAAGATGAATAACTTGTCTGCAGTATTGTTGTTGTCTAGCAACATGTGTTTTAAAAATGTTATTAAAAGCGGAAAACATCTAAAATCTGTAAAAAGTCGTTTTTGCTTGTATGGTCACTGTTTTTTTCTACTATCATTACAGCTGTACATTTTTTTCTTCAGTACATGTGTAGAAACATTCTGTTTATGAGATTGCATACATCAGAAATAAAAAATTGTTGCACATTTAGAAGAAAAACACAATTTAAAATTTGTTACGGTATGGACATTTTTCCTGGTCATGTGACTTTTGACGATCTATTAAAGCAATCTGATTGGTTGTTAAGATTACCTTTAGTTTGTTTTAATTATTTTAGGGTTAGCTAGTTACTATCAATCAAAAAAATTTTAACTTTCTTTTAATTGCTTTTTATTTTTTTCACACATTCAAAATTTGACGAATTTTGACATTGACTCATAAAAGAACATGTAACTTGTAGCCCTTTTATAGCAAATTTAATTATTGATGTATACGTTTCCCTTTCTATAACCGACTTAGACAATTGTAGTTAGTCAAACGCAGTCAAACATCTGCGCCCGCTGACATTTGCACTAAGCGCATGGGTATAGGCTATAGTACGATAATAAAAGGCATAGATTTGATCTTAATTGGATTAAAAAGAACAATTAGGAGCTAAAAAGATCAGTATAGATAGAAAATCACTCATACAAAGAAGTAACAGTACTTTACAAGCAAAATTTATCACGTCTTATGTTTCCGCAGCGTTGTCAAGGACGCTCTATGTCTTTTTGCATGAAAGCCGATGTCTATTTACTAATTTTAGATACCGCACCACCCCTCGACCAAAACAAAACTTTGGTGATAAGAAGTTCAGACGTTATTCTTTTATTATGTGAAATCTCATTTTGGTCGAGGGGTGGTGCGGTACTTAATTTTCGACATGAACATTGGAAAATAGCTGAAAATTGAGGAAAATGGCGCGACCATCTTGTTTAGTGACGTCGTCATAGCGTGGTCACGTGCTTTTTCGGACGTTCTGACGTCATTTCTAGAAACACGGTACGTTGTACTTTATGTGTGAGTATTACTCACAGAAGTATGATTCAATAATTTTTTCACGAATTTTGAGGCCAAAATCCCGTCTTATAGACTCCAGCCCTTTGATCAAGATCGGCCTACTAGCTTCAGAAATATTCTTCTTTGAAATTGTGGACGGACGTCGGACGACGGACGGACGACGACGGACGACGGATGCCTGCCTATCCTATAAGCTCACCTGTGAGCCTTCGGCTCAGGTGAGCTAATAAGCTCAGCTTGTGAGCCTTCGGCTCAGGTGAGCTAACTAGAGGACCATTGGTCCTGTAGCTCACCTGAGAGATTATCACATTGTAAGCTCATGAGATTTAAATTAATTGAGAATCAACCAATGAAAGTCTATGCATGGACACTATTGACCCCCAGGGCATGGCCAAATTTGACCCAGGGGCATGACTGGCACAATTTATAATGGGGACTACCAAACATTGCTACATACAAAATATAGAAGCTCTGGGCCTTTTGGTTTCAGAGAAGAAGATTTTTGTTAGTTTTTCCCATTGTAAGTCTATGGAGACTATCTACCCCCGGGGCGTGGCCAAATTTGACCCCAGGGGCATGGCTGGCACAATTTATGTAGAGGACCATTAGCCATTGCCACATACAAAATATCAAAGCTGTGTGCCCTGTGGTTTCAGAGAAGAAGATTTTTGAATTTTTTTCCCATAGCAAGTCTATTGAGACTATCAACCTCCGGGGCGTGGCCAAATTTGACCCCAGGGGCATGAATAGCACAATTTATGTAGAGGACCATTAGCCATTGCTACATACCAAATATCAAAGCTGTGGGCCTAGTGGTTTCAGAGAAGAATATTTTTTAATTTTTTTCCCATAGTAAGTCTATGGAGACTATCAACCCCCAGGGCGTGGCCAAATTTGACCCCAGGGGCATGAATGGCACAATTTATGTAGAGGACCATTAGCCATTGCTACATACCAAATATCAAAGCTGTGGGCCTAGTGGTTTCAGAGAAGAAGATTTTTTTAGTTTTTCCTATTGTAGGTCTATGTAGACTATCGACCCCCGGGGTGTGGCCAAATTTGACCCCGGGGACATGATTGGCACAATTTATGTAGAGGACCATTAGCCATTGCCACATACAAAATATCAAAGCTGTGGGCCCTGTGGTTTCAGAGAGGAAGATTTTTTAATTTTTTTCCCATAGTAAGTCTATGGAGACTATCAACCCCTGGGGCGTGGCCAAATTTGACCCCAGGGGCATGAATGGCACAATTTATGTAGAGGACCATTAGCCATTGCTACATACCCAATATCAAAGCTGTTGGCCTAGTGGTTTCAGAGAAGAAGATTTTTTTAGTTTTTTTTCCTATTGTAGGTCTATGGAGACTATCGACCCCCGGGGTGTGGCCAAATTTGACCCCAGGGGCATGAATGGCACAATTTATGTAGAGGACCATTAGCCATTGCCACCTACAAAATATCAAAGCTGTGGGCCCTGTGGTCTCAGAGAAGAAGATTTTTTATTTTTTTTCCCATAGTAAGTCTATGGAGACTATCAACCCCCCGGGCGTGGTCAAATTTGACCCCAGGGGCATGAATGGCACAATTTATGTAGAGGACCATTAGCCATTGCTACATACCAAATATCAAAGCTGTGGGCCTAGTGGTTTCAGAGAAGAAGATTTTTTTAGTTTTTCCAATTGTAAGTCTATGGAGACTATCGACCCCCGGTAGGGCGTGGCCAAATTTGACCCCAGGGGCATGGCTGGCACAATTTATGTAGAGGACCATTAGCCATTGCTACATACCAAATATCAAAGCTGTGGGCCCTGTGGTTTCAGAGAAGAAGATTTTTGAATTTTTTTCCCATAGTAAGTCTATGGAGACTATCGACCCCCGGGGCGTGGCCAAATTTGACCCCAGGGGCATGAATGGCACAATTTATGTAGAGGACCATTAGCCATTGCTACATACCAAATATCAAAGCTGTGGGCCTAGTGGTTTCAGAGAAGAAGATTTTTTTAGTTTTTCCCATTGTAAGTCTATGGGACCTATCTGTTGCCATGGAAACCACAATTTTAATACAATCTGCTCCAAAACCTAATGCCATCAATCCCCCAACCCAATTATGGTTCACATTAAATTTGATCAAGATCGGCCTACTAGCTTCAGAAATATTCTTCTTTGAAATTGTGGACGGACGACGGACGACGGACGACGACGACGGACGACGGATGCCTGCCTATCCTATAAGCTCACCTGTGAGCCTTCGGCTCAGGTGAGCTAAAAATAGGTAAACCCCTGCATACCCCAGTTTTACTATATAAAAGTGGGGTACAATGGGGTATATATTACACGGACATGTTATCCTGATGTATTAATAGACATTTTTCACTTTTGAACGTAAATGCTGCTGGTGCGTGCGGTTACGACTTTCTGTGTGATGGGGGACGACTCGTGAGGGCATATGTGGGACTAAGACGAGGGGCAATATGAAGAATTACACAGTAAAAACTATCAACAGCCCAACGGAGACGAATTAAATAAGACATGCAATAAATGTTATAGTGTAGGACGTCTAGCTCTGTAGCTCAGTAGCTAGCGTGCTAGGATTCTGAACGAAAGGTTCTGGGTTCGAGTCCTGGTCAGACCGCTTTTTTCTTTTCTTTATATGTCTCCCCTGTGACAATAAAGCTAAGGAAATAAAAAAATGTATTATCAGCTGATTATATTTATTGGCGAATGCAAGAATCAGGAATGCCCTTGTGCATAAAATACTTAAATCGTAAAGGAATTGAAGTGCGAGAAGGCACCTCACATTAATGTTTCTCTCTTGTTGACTTTTAACCTATTGAAATCGACAGCTCGATCGTATTTTTTTGGTAGAAGAGCTGATCTTCGAGCAATCCTCATGTCAATATTTCTTTCTTGGGGACATAAAAAATGTTCATATTCTGAAGGCTTGTACAGGAATAATGTGGCTAGGATAAGTTAGCCATCCTGAATGACTTTTAAATGCTTTCCGCGGACGTAAGGCACTAACTCAAATAGTATAGTGTACCTGTACAGACATATGAATATTTATAAGCTGTCTCGTGAGCGAACATAATTATACATGTATTTCAAACAGATACTCGAAAACTTGGTGGGGTTTATTTGGTTGATGTTTCGTTTTGATCCCATTCAACAGCCATCTGCATGTCATAAGTGCGATATCCTAACTACATTATGCATAGTCATACTAATAATTTGAGGTTTTGTAGACCTTAAACAGTATTTCAGCCATATCGAGTGCGATAATTACGAATTTTAGATAATTTTTGCAAGCCACAGGCTTTCTGTATGATCCTCATTTATTCGCTTGTAGTATGCGTGCTGTTTGTCTGGTTGACTTAAAATAAATATAATTAATCTTCAAACTAACACAATGTTATTTTCAAGTAAATAAATGATTATAAAACTGAGAAACATCTAGTCTTTTTTTAGCTCACCTGAGCCTAAGGCTCACAAGGAGAGCTTATAGGATGGCCATGATCCGTCGTCCGTCGTCCGTTTTCGTCGTCGTCCACAATTTCAAAGATCTTCTTCTCTGAAACCACTTAAGCCAATAAAGTTGAAATTTTATGTGGAGCCTCCTTGTGTAGCGGCATTTCAAGTTTGATCGCGAAATCCATGTCACATGGCCAAGATGGCCGCCACACCCATATATGGTAAAAACCACTCAAAATATTCTTCTCCAGAACCGGCGGGCCGATTTCCACGAAACTTGGTATTTACTATCAGTGACTCCAGCCCATCAATTTGTGACAAAATGATAACCCTGGGATGACCTTGACCTATTTTACGGCAAGGTCAATTTTGGAAACATAGGCTTTTACATGGGAAAAAGTGAAAACTATGGATTTTTTGAAAACGATTGCAGCCAGAGACCTGAAAAGATGTAGATGCAGACAAGTAATGGAGTAGATGAAGACATGTGATTAAATTAGGTCAAGGTCATCTCTTGACCTTGGCCAGTCTGTTTTCCATACACACTTTTCAAACATCTTCATCTCTAAAACCGTTTGGCCAATCAAGTTGAAATTTTATGTGGAGCATCCATGCATGGGTAGGGGGAACGAAAGTTTGATCATGAAATCCGAGTCACATGACAAAGATGGCCGCCATGCCCATATATGGTAAAAACCACTCAAAAATTTTCTTCTCCAGAACCGGCAGGCCGATTTCCACGAAACTTGGTATGTAAGCATCAGTGACTCCAGCCGATTATAGTTTGATAAAATGATGACCCTGGGATGACCTTGATCTGTTTTACGGCAAGGTCAATTTTGGAAACAGGCTGTTACATGGGAAAAAGTGAAAACTATGGATTTTTCAAAAACGATTGCAGCCTGAGACCTGAAAAAAGGCAGATGCAGACAACTAATGGAGTAGATGTAAATATGTAATTAATTTAGGTCAAGGTCATCTCTTGACCTTGGCCAGTCTGTTGTTCATACACACTTTTCAAACATCTTCAAGGCGGCCCCCGTGGTCGAGCGGTTGAGAGCGCTGTTTCTTAATCACTCGATTATCTCACCGATGTGTCTGGTGTAGGATCGCGCCCCGCACTGGCCACGTGAGACAAGCCAAGTTCTGCTTGCAGTTGTGCCAGGTGTTTTTTCTCGGGGTTCTCCCGTTTTCGCCCCACCTACTGATTGTCCCGTTTCATATGAGCTGAAGTAATCTTGAAAGGGACGTTAAACTGAATATAAAAAAAAATCTTCATCTCTGAAACCGCTTGGCCAATCAAAGTGAAATTTTATGTGGAGCATCTATGGGTAGGGGGAATGAAAGTTTGTTTGTGAAATCTGGGTTACATGACGAAGATGGCCGCCACGCCCATATATGGCTAACCTCTTCACCAGAGCCGGCAGGCCGATTTTCACGAAAATCGGTATGTAGCATCGATGACTCCAGCCCATCATAATTTGATAAAATGATGACGCTTGGATGACCTTCATGCGCGGATCCAGACATTTTTACAAGAGGGGGTTCAACCAAAATGGTAAGATATTGTCGCAGACGAGGGGGGGGGGGGGGTCCAAGCCCTCCAAAATTCCAAAATTACCTTTTTTAGGTAAAATTTTCAGATTCCAGGGGGGGGGGGGGTGGACCCCCGGTCCCCCCCCCCCCTCTGGATCCGCGCATGACCTTGACCCATTTTACGGCAAGGTCAATTTTGGAAACAGAGGCTTTTACATGGGAAAAAGTGAAAACTATGGATTTTTTTAAAAATGATTGCAGCCTGAGACATGAAAAGTGGTAAATGCAGATAACTAATGGAGTAGATGAAGGAATGTGATTAATTTAGGTCAAGGTCATCTCTTGACCTTGGCCAGTCTGTTGTCCATAGCATCTACCTCTCTGAAACCGCTGGACCAATCACAGAGAAATTTTCATGAGCATCCATGGGTAGGGGGAACGAAAATTCCGTATATGGTAAAAACCACTCAAAAATCTTCTTCTCCAGAACCAGCAGGCTGATTTTCATGAAACTTGGTATGTAGCATCGATGACTTCAGCCCATCATAGTTTGATAAAATGATGACCCTGGGATGACCTTGACCTATTTAGCGGCAAGGTCAATTTTGGAAACTTAGGTTTTTACATTGGGAAAAAGTGACAACTAGGTCTCCGGTCAGCGTTTACAGGACCATTGGTTTTCATTACGTGCTGCTAGACGGAATATTTCCTTCGGTATTCTGTTAGACCTCTCCATACACAGAAAAGGAATGAGGTCACGAAGTGTATCGGAGTGCAGGTTAGCCAGCTGATCAAACGTGCTGCGAAACTTGCTTAACCCTAAAACAGGACAACAATATTCTGAATTTTAAGCGCGCATACACACCCTAACTCACAAACACGCACTCACGCAAACACGTTCCGTAGAGGACTTTGTCTCGCAGTGGCTCAGTCAGTCGCCTCTTAAAATCACATGGCGAGAATAAATACGTAGTTTATATAAGACAGGTACAAAATGAGTTTAATAAGAACATTTGACTCGTTTCGCAGGTTGAGTGCGAGAACGAAACGCCTAAAAATAAAAATTGTTGTATTTCCGTTAAACTGTCTAATTCTGATGGAACAAGGAACCAGAAGTGACCTTTGACACGAAATATTTTCTAAAATCGCATCATATATATATCACTTATCATGTTTGCCATTAAAGATGCGTTACTCGTTCAATGCGAGTCGGTTTTACAAATGCTTGGCGCGAATAAAATGCCTCCCATTTTAACAGCTTCCAATGCAGAATTCGTTTTAAGACACTCCTGTATATAACTAGGCGTCGCTCGTTCGATAAACCGAGGTCCCGTCTTCATATGACCATAACTGTTGGTGGGAAAAACCAATATCAACTATTTGTTATTGCCATGTGACATTTATGTATGTACATTGGTTCTGCTAAGCTACATTTTCACGTGTTTTTCGTGAACGCGGAGAAAACTTTATACATGTATACATGGCATGATTTACGATTTGAAACATAAGTTGATCTTTAATTTTATGTGCAGTTTTTTATTCTACGCCTTACAACGTTTTGACATATTTCAAGTCGTCGGTTATCCATATCAGGATAACATGTCCGTGAATACCCCATGAACCACACTTTTATACAGCAAAACTTTGGTATGCATGGGTATACCTATTTTAAGCTCACGTGAGCCCTTCGGCTCAAAAAGCAAGCTTATAGGATGACCATGCCCCGCCGTCCATCCGACGTCGTCCGTCAACAATTTCCATGATATTCTCCTCTGAAACCAAATGGCAAACCAAAGTTAAACTGCTTGCTGAGTATTCTTAGGAAGGGGGAACAAAAGTTTGCATAAATGACCCAGGTCACATGACTATAAGATGGCCACCATAGCTATAAATAGCAAAAACCTTTAAAACAATTTCTTCCCAGAACCAGAAGTCCTATGATTTTGAAACTAAGTTTGAAGCATCAGGCAATAGAGTTCTACAAAGTTGGTATACATCTAACATGTACAACACCTTGATCATTCTTAACTTTTCTCATATGGGCATTTTTTTGCGTCCGGAACCGGGCGAGCATAAATGCACATAAGCTTCTTACTCAATCAGAATTTACGTAAATAATAAATTTAATTGGTTTGTTGATTTGAGGTCTAATGTTAATCCAACAGCAAAGGTCATATGGAAACGAGACATCAGTTTATAGTATCTTCCGACAGACTTAAGGATCCCGGGATCAAACCCGCGGTCCCTGGTTTAAAAGGACGAACACATGCCGGCTTGTCAAGCAGCAATGTGTGATAACTGATCCGGCTTGATAAAATCTTTGTTGTTTTTTTTTTCGAGGGGCCGTGGGACAAAAAATCAACAGCCAAACACAGCACAATATTAAGGTTCACGGATGTCGTTTCGTTTGTTTACATATAAAAAGCCGGTAAATTGAGCACGTAAAATGTCTGCGTGATATACTGTACATGAATATGTATATTCAGGAATTGTCTATCAGTGTCAGCACCATCGTAAATGCCTGCGATACAACAAAAGTCCTTACAGCAAAGATTGATGCAACATCACACAACATGTGATAAAATGGAGTAATTGAAAAAAGCAATATCGCTTTGGCAACAGCTATCACCAAAACAATAAACACTTCGTCGTAGGTTGCTGCCCAATTTATCAGTCTTACAATCACAGGTGGCACACACCAAATTCTGCTTATGGGTGTGCCAAGTCGTTTTCTCAGGGTTCTCCCCTCCCCCCCCTCCTTGTTACTGATTTATCCGTGTCATATGAACTAAAATAATCTTGAACGGGGCGAAAATTGTATAAAAACGAAATTATGATCAGAAATGAGCACAATCAGACCCTTTTCTGCAATCAAGTAACAAAAGAATGACCAAGAATCTATACAATTAAATTTCACATCCTCACTAAGGTGGGCGTAGTGTAATTCTGGGCCCTGATTAGATTTTAACAGATAGCAAAACTTCTCCGATGTTACTCGCGCCGATAAGAAAAAATGCATTTATATTCCATCATGCATGCATGCTTAATGTAAACCATATAACGAGGAATATTCGGGGCCTTGCGTGCAAATAACAACTATTTACATACTGGACCTTGGTCTCGCCCGAAAGACGGAGTTATGCGTTGGATTGAACGCGCGTCCCGTTTTACGAGGCGACTGACTGAACCACTACGACATGGAGTCCTTTATGGAAACACTTTAGCAACTTACAAAAATAATATTGTGTTAGTTTGATTTTAATCATATTTATTTGAATTCAACCAGGTAAACAACACGCATACAATATCACACAGAATAAATATGGATCAAAAAGAAAACTTATGTCTTGCCAAATTAATTTACTACATCGTAACCAGCACACTGGATATGGCTGAATTACTGTTGAAGGTCTACAATAAACAAAATTAGTTATGTGGCTTGGCGTAATGTAGCTACATGTGGGATGTTGCCTCCATCGCACTTCGTATGGCACGCAGATGACAGTCGAATGAATGAAACTTCGACATCAAGCTGATAATCTGTTTCAAATATAAACAGAATGAATTATGTTCGCTCACGAGACAGCACGTGAAACTGTAGTTTTACATCTAATAAACACAGATATACATGCATCCGAACATGTACACTATACTATTTAATTTATTGTCTTGCGCTTTTAGTTCAGTTTTACGTCCCTTTCAAGATTATTTCAGCTCACCAATCAGTAGGTGGGGTGAAAACGTGAGTACCCTAAGAAAAACCACCTGGCACTCCCGCAAGTTGAACTTGGCTTGTATCATATGTGGCCAGTGTGGAGCTCGAACAAACAAGACACAGCGGTGAGATGAACGAGTGATTAAGAAACAGCTCGGCCACGGGGGCCGCTAAGTCATTAGAGGCGGTCAACTTATCCTAGCCGCATTATCTCATATCTGTACCAGCCTTCAGAAAATAAATGTTGACGTGAGGATCGGTCGCGGGTCCGCTCTTCTGCCGATAATTACGATCAAGCTGCCGGCTTAAATCGGTGAAAAAAACAACAAGACTTAGTGAAAAACCTATACGTGCGAACTGCCTTCTCACTACACACTTTAATCCACAAATTTACGATTTTAGTATTAAATGCTGCAGTGCATTTTGTGATTCCAGCATTTTTTTCTTTTCTTTTCTTTTTCATTTCTTTTTCATTTTCTAAGCTATATTGTCACAGGGGCGAAAAAAGGAAGCAATTAAGAATAGAAAAAGAATTTTTGTCCTAGCCGGACTCGAACCCAGGACCTTTTGGTTTTATTCCATACATGCTACCTACTGAGCTACAGAGTAAGACGCTGTGGACTATTTCTTTTTTGCCTGTCATGTTTAATTGGTCTCCGTTAGGCTATTGGTAGTTTTGACCAAGTAATTCTTCATATCGCCCTCGTCATCGTCTCAAATATGCCCTCACGAGTCGTCCCCCATCACACCGAAAATCGTGAACGCACGCGCCAGCAACATTTACGTTCAAAAGTGAAAAATGTCTAATATGAACACATAATTATGTTGGATGAAATTCTAAATACAAGACATGAGTGTCTATACATATTCTACGAGGCCCATCCCGAGAAAGCATAAACATGACTAATAATTTGTGAACCATTGGTTGAAATTTAAAAATAGTTTCTTGCTTTTGACATACATTTTGAGTAAGCAATCAGTGAAAATATTAGACAAATTAAAAATTGCATAAGTTATGAGCATTTACAGGATGGTGTATCAGCGTTTACGAAGCACGTTGAAAATCACTTTGGTACGTTTTTGTGGAGGGATGGATGAATGTTTTGCATGCAATCTCATTATTAGAGCCGTAATGGTGATGAATATTCTCATAATCTACGCATCAATTATGTCTTCCTAGTTACAATGATAGTCAATTATTCAAGTTAGAATTCAAATGATAAGCAGAAAAGATTGAGGGACAACTAATTTGATTTTAGAATGCAGCAGGTCTAATAAATTTTCTATAAAATCAGTAGTACGGTGCATGAAACTAAATCTTGATGATAAAATGCACCCATGAGGGGAAAGGACAATCTTGGTCTCAAATGAAAGCTTATTACCTCTGCTACTGATTCCCTGTTGTCGTCGCTTTCTAAAAGTGTAGCATCATATTAGAAAAAAGGGAGATAACTACCTACTATAACAAAGCAAGTTTCGACAGTCAGTTGTTTCCGTTTAGAAAAGTCATAGAATTTTACACGGGACAACGTAAATTTCCTAGTTATATCACACAAACATGTATTTCGCGGCGACTGGTTGCTGTTTAGAATCCTTGAATGTCAAGACGATGTTATTACGTAATATTACGTAATATACCCATAAAATTGTTGAAAATGAATATTTTCAAGTTAATTTGCGCGATTCATATAAATACTTTTGAAACGAATTTTCTTTGGTTTTGTCGACAATTTCATAAGCTTTTCAGGCATGTATGCTACGTTTCTGTACTATTTCTATTAGTTGAGTTACAGCCCTTTGAAGTATCGCATCCCCGTTCAAAAACTTGCACATTTTAGTGAATTAATAATGGAGGTACACAAAGAAAATGGACCATATCTCAGCTATTTCTTATCCTAGACCACAGAACTTGGTCTCGTTTTAAAGCGGATACATATGTCTGATATCGTATGATAAAGTATGCAAATGATCTAATTTGAATATTCATGAATTTTAATTAAACCACCAAAATGACAAGGGAAAAACATAAAAAAAACAGTAAATGAGCTAACTTAATACCTAAACTACCATTGTGACACATTATTTTTGCACCAATAATACCACCTGACAAAATTGTTGACAAAATTGTTGATGTCATGTATCTATATGAAAATTAAATTATATGTATTTTCATGAATATTAATGAAAATGACAAAAATCAGGAAAAGGGAAATTTTAGCCATTAAAGACTGGGGCGGGTAAAACCTTTCCCCCCCTCACACAAATTTTCATGGCCATTAGTTTGGTCAGAATACCATCAGAATATCAAAAAAATGTTGTCTTCAACACTGAATACATTTCTATGGTGTAAATCTCATAGTTTCCCAACCCACCCCTAGTGTGATTGTAAATAATGGGCGTGTACTTAAACATATACTCATATCCCAGCAATAGCATGCTCTAGAATATTATAGTTTGTCCAATAGTAATTCACGGACATAAAACCTTTACATGAATACATATTTTAATATATTCAAATTATTAATTTTGCATGTTCATGAAACTGATTATAAAACATGATAAAAATCGGTACAATAAGGAAGAAATAGTTACAAAATCACTTGAACTTGGGCTAGTTATGAGCATAGAACACTGAAAGTGGTATAAAGTGAATGCTATGACAATGGTCGATCACCTTCAAGTGTGATATAAGACTCATCTGATTTTCACTTTCATGAATATTAATGAATACTGCAAATTGGAGGGAGAGAAATGAAAATAAAGGAAAATAAATAAATAAATAAATTTTCATGAATATTAATGAATGTTGCAAATTGGAGGAAGAAAAATGAAAAAAAGAAAATAAATAAATAAATAAACAAACGGGAATGTCTAATAAATGACTTGTATCTCAGCAACCAAGCCCCTAAAGTGTTGCAAATGGCTGCAAGCGATTGCTATAGCAAAATTATATGACTCTATTCTACAATAGATACGTCATTTGATTTTTGTTTTTAATTAAATCTGTAGAATTTGGCGAAAAACGCAGAAAATGAAGGGGGTATACCTATATTACCACACCTATCTTCAGAGCTGAAATTAAAATAAAATTATTGGTAGGACACTATACAATTACCGGATTATAAGAAATATAAATCCGCTGGCTAACGTATTGTTCAATTATTAATACACTGTAAAACTTAAGAGAAGGAAAAATGAAATGGTATATACGTACCAACAAAATTGCTTATATCTCAGCCAGTAAAAACCTTAGATATTTGTAAATGGTACCAAATTATTGCTAGGACATTGTGCTATAACCATGCAATAAAATATGTTGTTCGACTGAAATATTTGTTGTTCGTATATAAATAAGAAATTTAAATATAAGAGAAAAATCACAGAAAAATGAAGGAGTATACCAACAAACTCGCTTATATCTCAGCTATCAAATGTCTTTGAGTGTTGAAAATGATAGCAAGTAATTGCTAGGGCAATGTGCTTTTATCATGTAATAAGACATCTGAGCCATTTGACTTTCTTAATGTTCGAATATTAACAAAAACTTTAGATATTATAAAAAATACAGAAAAATGAAGGGGGTATACCAACAAAATCACAATTATCCCAGCTACCAACGCCATAGAGCGTAGAAAATGGTATGGAATGGTTGTTAGGTCAGAGTACTATATCCATGTAATAAGATAATATATAAATCATCTGACTTTTGTAGTTTGAATATTTATCAGAACATTGGATATTAAAGAAAAATCACTAAAATAAAAAGGGCCCAATAAAATCGCTTATATCTCAGCTAGCAAAAGCCACAGAGTGTTGTAAATGGTACCAACAGATTCCTAAGGCAATAAACTATTGCCCTGTAGTCTGATATATATTAAACATTTTAGTTACAGTTTTGTGAACGCTATGTAAAAGTTCATAAAATTTAAGGTTATGCTCCAACAAAACCATTTGTACATTTGTTTTTAACTAATTGATGTTGTAAATATGGCCGCATGGCAATGACTAATAGTCGAAGAAATTATTTGATGCACCTTTGAATAATTTGTGGCTATTTGTAACTGAGATGCAAGTGATTTTGTTAGTATACCCCTTTAATTTTCCGTGAATTTTCACCTATTTTTTAAGTTCTCATGAAAATTCATGAAACAAATATTCATATGATTCATTAATAAGATTAAATGGGTATAGTACATTGTCTTGTCTCTCATTTAAATACAAAGTCTAATTCTCTAAGGCTTTTACTAGCTAAGATAGTGGCGGTTTAATAGATATACCGCCTTAAATTTTTCTGCAATATGTCTCCGATTTCTCAAGATTCTATTCATAGTCATGAAACGAAAGTCAAATGACATATATTTTATGGTGCAAGGTGTATAATAATGGCTTAGAAATACTTTGACACCAATTTCTGCACATCAAAAACTTTGGCTTGCTGAGATACATATCATTTTGTATGTATACCCATTTAATTTTACATTTTCTTTTCACCAATTTCAATTTTTCATTAATATTCATGAAATTGAAAATCATCTGAGGCTTATAAATTAGTATAGTATGTAATTGATAATACTTTCAGTGTTTTATGTTTATGTACAACCCAGATAAACGTGTCAGGTGCCTGCATTAATAGAGTACTAATCTTAATAATTTAGTCAATTGTTAAGAGAGAAAGAGCAATTTAATAGATACACACCTTAAGAATCATATTATAGGTTGAAAATCATGGAAAACTTGTTAGTTTATGTCATTCCAACGTTTCGCTAACAGGGAAACATTTTTGCATTTAGGTGGTCCCTCTGAACAATTTGGTATGCTTGAGGAATTGTTCTAGAGTTACAAGGTAGTTCTTATATCTATATACCCCCTAATCTCATTAAAGACAGATTTTTCATTGCTTTCCCTGATTATTTGAAGTTTAGACTGATATTAATAGAACAGCAAATGTGATAATCTTATAAAGGCCTGTTGTATTCGCAAATGTGTCAAATAATATCAGTGGTGCAATAGCAATGTGCCACAATAATGGGTTGGGTCTGAACTGTTTGGGTTTTAAATGTTTTTTCTTTCTTTCATTATTGATATTTTTATTGATATTTCATGAATATGCATTAGATTATTTGCAGGATTGGATTAAGTTGGATTAAGTTCTAAACAGCGACCAGGTAAGTGGTAGATTATTAGCAGAGGCGATCATATTGAATCAGCATTTTACACTCAAAACACAAAATGCATACAAATTGTATTTTAAGTGTTATGGAAAAGATTATCTCCCCTATTAACGATATGACGGTACACATTCCGGACATGACCATATGAAGTAACAGAAAGGAGGTGTGATAAGTTTTAATTTTATATAATTGTCAGCACTCTATTGCTATTTCAAGTCGAGGTGCAAATCATTTTTATAAGTCTACTGCTTATTTTTTCTGTCTTTTTTCTTCATTTTGATGTTTTCATCAATATTCATGAAGCTAAAATCACATGATTGCAAACCTGACTATTTGGGCAAAAGGTCACTGGCGGCCCCGTGGCCGAGCGGTTAAGAACACTGTTTCTTAATCACTCGATCATCTCACCGCTGTGACTGGTGTGGGTTCGAGCCCCGCACTGGCCACATGTGAGACAAGCCAAGTTCTGCTTTCGGGTGTGCCAGGTGGGTTTTCTCGGGCTTTTCCTGTTTTCACCCACCTACTGATTGACCCGTCTCATATGAGGTGAAATTATCTTGAAAGGGACTTAAAACTGAATTTTAAAAAGGTCATTGGCTGAGCATTCAGTAGAAAACGTCTTTGAAAACACTATGTTTAACAACAACCCAGGTACATGTGTGTAGGTATAGCCCCTCAATATTTTCATGATTTATCTCTTATTTTACTAATATTCTTAAATATGCAAATAAGACATATTCCTACAGGTCCATGACATGACAAAACTTGTCAAATTGTATGAACGGTGCAATAAAAATCGCCACAATCATTATGATTTTGGTCTTTAATATTTAATTTACTTTTTGATATTAAATGAGTTCGCCGTCAATTTTTGTGATTTTATCAATTATCGTGAATATGCAAATTAGTTAATTTGCATAACTTACCATCTGATAAAAGAAGTATGTCTAAGCTTTAGAATGATACCAAGTTTAGTCATCTAGTATAACCAACAGTGGAGATATTGACGATTTAGCATTATGCACTCTTTAAAATATTGCATTTTATAACATTTTAGTACAGAGTTATCTCCCCATTTTACAATATGATGCTACACTTTCCGGACGCGACGACAACCGGCAATTGAAAGAAGAGATGATAAGCTTTAATTTGAGACCAATTTCAACCTTTCCCTACAAGGGTGCATTTTTCGTTCGATCTAAGCGTCGTACAGGATTCATGCACCGCACTACAGTGCTGATGGTGGAAATCTTTTCAAACTTTCAAAAACTTATCATAAATACAATTGATAGTTAGTGTTGTGCAATATTACTTCAACTCGCAATTACAGGAACTATTGGATTTGGTCTTGATGAATTTCAAAACAGAGTTTTGACACCTACCCCTCTTGGCAAAAATGCATATAACTGTGTTGTATAAAGGACAAATTCATCCATAGTTGCATGAAATGTTTATTAGATGTATGCAAACAGATCATATAAATTTCATGCAATTCTGCATACACATTCTTGTTTTATTACAAATGTCTATGTATTTCTGGGACAGATTACATACATTAGGGGCATGTGTATTTTGTCATTTGTTACTGCTTAGTCTTAGTACATGTACTGTCTTGTGTTTTACATGTCCTACTTAAACATTTTAAAATAAAAATTAAATTGACAATGTGTGTTGTTTAACTTGCCTCCTCATCAATCCAAACATACTCAACATATAGTGCAAATACTTTGACCTTGACGGTTGACCCATACATGTGATACATCTGAGAAGCCAAATAGGGAGGTTTACTTTTCAAAATAGGGAGAATGACTAAACAAAGAAGGAAATTCTTCTGTTTTCAAAGGGAGAACTGAAATCTGAAATAGGGAGATGTATAAGTTATGTAGGGAAAGTCTGAAAATCCAAATAGGGTGATTTGCTAAAAAATAGGGAGATCCTTCTGAAATAGGGAGATATCACATGTATGGGTTGACCTCACTGGTGAAGTTTAATAAACACTAGAAAAGGGGCACCTATTTTACACATTTTTTATACTGATTGTTCACCAGTGTAAACTCGATCCTTAGCGGACTATTCTCATGTCTGGAACATTTCTTTAATAAAGATTTACTCATAACATTATTTCTATGGCTATTCTACCTCAGTTCAGCAAATTCAAGAAAACATTAAATTTTGCTAGTTAGAACAGTCTAGTCTAGAACAATTCGTCTTTTTCAAATGAAAAGTTAAAGTACCAAGTAGAAAAAATAAGTAAAATAAAGCGAGTCGAAGACGAGCTGTTTTTACTTATTTTTTTCTACGAGGTCTTTAACTAACTTGTTGTATGACACAACACAAATTGGCAGATCCGTACTGTAACTTCCAATATCAGGAAGTTATTGTACGGCTTTCATCCCGCCTCTTTGCTTTGTAATAATATGTGGGCCAGCCTCTTTTCATATTGACTTGTATTGGATTTAATGTTATTAAAACTTCAAAGGAAAAACAGAAAGTCATACTACAAGGGCATCTTATCGGCACTCCTGACTGGCATCACATTTACATTTTTTTAATATTTCAACACAAAGCCTCAAGCCATTGCCATTTGTTAAATGTACATGTACATGATTGCAACAACCATAATCAGGATTCAAATACATGTACATGTAATAGACTATTTCTCCTCTAAATGTAAAAGTATCAAAACCACATAGAGAACATATTTGAGTGCAGGAGCCTATACTCTAAACAGAATTATCCTATAGGCATAGTACAGAGCCTATGGAGACAAAACTATGATTAAATCAGATAACGAAAATTAAATTATATGGTATACAGCTCCGTTTCAAAAGTTTAGTACATAGCGATTTGTTTCATAAGTAATGGCATAGCAGTACCAGTATTTGAAGCTTGGCCAAATGTTATTGAGTGTTTGTAGATTTGAACGGATTTCGCTATGTCAAACGTTATACATAAAACTATTCACTGATTGTAACACTTTAGATTTTGATCGATTGATTTATAAATAGTAACATATTAAAATGACAAGCAAAATATTATAACTTCTGGGATACAAATATCAACTTTAGCATTGATTTCATACACTTCAAGAAAGTTTTAACCAAAAACAGTTTATATCGTTAAATTGGCAGATCACCCGGCATACTACACCTAACATAATATTTGGTCTACCCTGTGTATATTCAAGTTTATTGAAGCTTGAAATATTGCACCCTTGTAGCCATGGTACACAAAATTATACAATCAGTCAGCTTCTGATACATAATTACACATACAATCGTTTGTATTTACAAATAACACTGGTTAAACAAATGAATATAAATATTTGATCTGAAGAAAGCCGCTCGAAAAGGTACCAGGACACAAAATGGCGATACGACCGTCCAAACAAGGTAAGGCAGTCTAGTAGGATGCCAGATTCAAGCTTCAATAACCTCGACTGTACACAGAGTAGACGACCAAATATTATGTAAGATGTAGTCTACCGGACACTCTGTCATTTTATTGGAATAATAAATTTTTAGTTCAAACTTTCCTGTAATGTGAGAAACCAATGTTAACATTGATATTTGTGTCACAGAATTTATGTCATTTCGTTTATCATATTTTATGTGTTATTATCTATTTATAAATCGATCAAAATCTAAAATGTTACCATCAGTGATTAATTCTATGTATTAGGATTGACTTAGCGAAATCCGTTCAAATCTGCAAACACCCAATCAAATTTGGCCAAACTTCAAGTACCAGTACTGCTATGCCATTACTTATGAAACAATTCGGTGTGTACTAAACTTTTGAAACGGAGCTGTAAATGTCTGTTTACTTTTGTTTAAACAACACTTTTAAGACCAATCAATGAACATCTCATTTAAACATCATTATCGGAAGGTTTCCGGCTTATATACAATCATATATCAGAAATGCAGGTAACCAAAAACATCCTGATCTTCAAGTCTTTAGTACACTTGTATTTTTCATATGTGCCATGGCACAACAAATTGTATCTTTAGCGACTGTACTTTCAATACAATGAAAATGGAGACACAGATAAGCTGCTATGTTGTCAAAGAGCTGATCTCAATCTTTACTTTATACTAAAAGGTCATGTTAATGCTAATTATTTGCCATGCTGATCACATATAGATTTACAGAGGTACCTTTTTATGGCCAATACAGGAAGTGTCACAGTGTCACAACCCGTCTGTAGAAAGTCCATGGAATCAGTGGACAAATCCATGGAATCCATGGACAAAATCCATGGACAAAGTCTGGCTGGAGTATTGGATCGAAAACAGTGGACAATTTCCAGTGAATCCATGGAAAATGTCCATGGATTTTTTCCAGTTTTCCATGGAATCCATGGATTTTTTCCATGGAATCCATGGATTTTTTTCCATGGAATCCATGAATTTTGTCCAGGGAGATAGTGGACAATGTCCATGGAAATAATCCATGGACCTTTGAGCAGTAGGGTGTGCAGTGTAGACCCTGACAATAGCCCTGAATAATGAATTACTGTTGAATCATATTATAGCTTTCATGCACATTGTCGCTAGACTTAAAAACTGCCAAATCTTTATATGGTGAAAGAGCTATTAAGAGCTTAGGACTCTATTAGAGCATGGAGGCAAATGAAAAACCAACACAGTTGCAATCAGTAAAGGGGGGAATGGGTTTGCTACTACCTACTTGGTTGTTTCAATAGCCTGTGGGAACTGGAAGGATCTTGACCAGTTCCCATCAATGTTTTTGCAGTTTTCTCTTTCATTTAGCATCTCTGAGTCTGTCTGCAGTATATACGTCAAGTTTCTTGCTTGCTAGCATTTTGATGCCTTAGATGTTTGAAGATTTGTTCAGACTAGATTTCTGTTTACTTTCTAAAATTATGTGAAACAGGAAAAGGAAGTGATGTCAGATATCATGGGATTATGGGTAATTCTAAGAGTGGAAATTGTCCATGGATGACACTGTACAATTGTCCATGGATGACACTGTACAATGTCCATGGAATTTTTTGTCCACTCTTTCATGAGGAGATGCTGGAAAAATTCCATGGACAATGTCCACAGTACCCTGGACATTGTCCATGCATTCCATGGACATTGTCCACACATTCCATGGATTCCATGGACAATATCCATGGATTCCATGCCATGGATTCCATGGAAAATGTCCAAGATGTCCATGGAATCCATGGATTCCGTGGAAAATATCCATGGATTCCATGGAAAATGTCCAGGATGTCCATGGAATCCATGGACTTTCTACAGATGGGAAGAGTACAAAGCTGTGTCACAAGAAAACTTGTCCACTCTTTCATGAGGAGATGCTGGAAAAATTCAATGGACAATGCCCACAGTACCCTGGACATTGTCCATGGATTCCATGGACATTGTCCACACATTCCATGGAATCCATGGAAAATGTCCAGGATGTCCATGGAATCCATGGACTTTCTACAGACGTGAAGAGTACAAAGCTGTGTCACAAGAAAACTTATCTTAATGATTATTACTTTTTATACAGTTACAGTAAGACAAAGACACTGATCACCTGCTCAGTTGTAACAAGCTGGTCTGGATCTTACAGTCTATAGGATAAAACAGATAATCAAAGTTTGAGTGATCTTTCATCAGGAACCTTTTACTCGCCTTCGGCTCGTAAAATGTCCTGATGAAAGGTCATTGAACTATGAATTAATTTCCAAAACACAGCACTTGAAGAAACCAGAGGACCATTGGTCCTGAGAACGCTCACCTGAAGCCTGATCTTGGAGTATTAAGTCATCATGAAATGACCTTGACCTTGAATACTCACACACCTTTATTGACTTCATAAGTTGTCTGCATCTGCAAAGTTTCAGGTCTCAGGCTGCAATAGTTTCCAAACCCAGTGATTTCTGAGAAAACCATAATTTTAATTTTGGTATTTAAATGACCTTGGGTCAAGGTCAAGAAATGACCTTGGCCTTCATTAATTACTTACCTTCATTGACTCCATTAGTTGTCTGCATCTAGCAACTTTCAGGTCTCAGGCTGCAACAGTTTCCAAAATATCCATTGTTTTAGCCTTTTCCCATGTAAAAGCCTATGTTTCCAAAATTGACCTTGCAGTAAAATAGGTCAAGGTCATCCTAGGGTCATCATTTCAACAAACTATGATGGACTGGAGTCCCAAATGCTACATACCAAGTTTCACGTAAATCGGCCAGCCGGTTCTGGAGAAGAAGATTTTTGAGTGGTTTTTACCATAGTAGGGCATGGCGGCCATCTTGGTCATGTGACACAAATTTCTCGATCAAACTTTCGTTCCCCCTATCCATGGACGCTCCACATAAAATTTCACTTTGATTGGCCAAGCAGTTTCAGAGAAGAAGATTTTTGAAAAGTGTGTATGGACGACAGACTGGCCAAGGTCAAGAGATGACCTTGACCTAAATTAATCACATACCTTCATCTACTCCATTAGTTGTTTGCATCTACCACTTTTCAGGTCTCAGGCTGCAACAGTTTTCAAACCAGATGACCATTGGTCCTGAGAACGCTCACCTGAAGCCTGATCTTGGAGTATTAAGTCAAGATGAAATGACATTGACCTTGAATACTCACACACCTTTATTGACTTCATAAGTTGTATGCATCTGCAAAGTTTCAGGTCTCAGGCTGCAATAGTTTCCAAACCCAGTGATTTCTGAGAAAAACATAATTTTAATTTTGATATTTAAATGACCTTGGGTCAAGGTCAAGAAATGACCTTGGCCTTCATTAATGACTTACCTTCATTGACTCAGCATCTAGCAACTTTCAGGTCTCAGGCTGCAACAGTTTCCAAAATATCCATTGTATTCGCCTTTTCCCATGTAAAAGCCTATGTTTCCAAAATTGACCTTGCCGTAAAATAGGTCAAGGTCATTCTAGGGTCATCATTTCAACAAACTATGATGGGCTGGAGTCCCAAATGCTACATACCAAGTTTCATGAAAACGGCCAGTCGGTTCTGGAGAAGAAGATTTTTGAGTGTTTTTTACCATATAAGGGCGTGGCGGCCATCTTGGTCATGTGACCTGGATTTTGGGATCAAACTTTCGTCTCCCCTACCCATAGATGCTCCACATAAAATTTCACTTTGATTGGCCTAGCAGTTTCAGAGAAGAAGATCTTTGAAAAGTGTGTATGGACGACAGACTGGTCAAGGTCAAGAGATGACCTTGACCTAAATTAATCATATACCTTCATCTACTCCATTAGTTGTTTGCATCTACCACTTTTCAGGCCTCAGGCTGCAATTGTTTTAAAAAAATCCATAGTTTTCACTTTTTCCCATGTTAAAGCCTATGTTTCCAAAATTGACCTTGCCGTAAAATAGGTCAAGGTCATCCAAGGGTCATCATTTTATCAAACTATGATGGGCTGAAGTCCCAAATGCTACATACATGTACTAAGTTTCATGAAAATCGGCCAGCCGGTTCTGGAGAAGAAGATTTTTGAGTGTTTTTTACCATATATGGGCGTGGCGGCCATCTTGGTCATGTGACCTGGATTTCGGGATCAAACTTTCGTCTCCCCTACCCATGGATGCTCCACATAAAATTTCACTTTGATTGGCCTAGCAGTTTCAGAGAAGAAGATCTTTGAAAAGTGTGTATGGACGACAGACTGGCCAAGGTCAAAAGATGACCTTGACCTAAATTAATCATATACCTTCATCTACTCCATTAGTTGTTTGCATCTACCACTTTTCAGGCCTCAGGCTGCAATTTTTTAAAAAAAATCCATAGTTTTCACTTTTTCCCATGTAAAAGCCTATGTTTCCAAAACTGACCTTAAAAAATCCATAGTTTTCACTTTTCCCCATGTAAAAGCAAAGCCTATGTTTCCAAAATTGACCTTGCAGTAAAATAGGTCAAGGTCATCCACGGGTTATCATTTTATCAAACTATGATGGGCTGGAGTCCCAAATGCTACATACCAAGTTTCATGAAAATCGGCCAGCCAGTTCTGGAGAAGATTTTTTAGTGGTTTTTACCATATATGGGCGTGGCGGCCATCTTGGTCATGTGACCAGGATTTCGGGATCAAACTTTTGTCTCCCCTACCCATGGATGCTCCACATAAAATTTCACTTTGATTGGTCGAGCACTTTCAGAGAAGATCTTTGAAAAGTGTGTATGGACGACAGACTGGCCATTAATGCTTCATGCCAAGTTTGGTTGAAATCGGTCCAGTGGTTCCGGAGAAGAAGATTTTTGAAGGGTTTTTACCATATATGGGCATGGCGGCCATCTTGGTCATGTGACCTGGATTATTTATATACACATTGGTTCCCCCTTCCCATAGATGCTTCATGTAAAATTTGGCTTTGATTGGCCAAGCGGTTTCAGAGGAGAAGATCTTTGAAAATGGTGGACGACGGACGGACGACGGACGACGGACGGACGGAGGACGGAGCATGGGTATACTATAAGCTCACCGTGAGCCTGACGGCTCAGGTGAGCTAAAAACTGTAGGAGGAGTTGCGCACACAAGGTACCCACTGTCTATTCACTTTCATTATCAAAATGCCCGGAAAATGACTAAGTTCAAATTGCGAAAAAAGTGTCAAAAATTAATCTGAGGATTATATCCAAACCACATGCACATCTTCAAAGCATGAAGTAAATCACAGTAAACTGCTATGGAAATTACATCAATACGGTATTCGCGGACATGTTCTGGGCTGGATCCGAGCTTTCCTCGAGAGTAGATCCCAGCGGGTGGTGATTGACGGGGAAGAGTCGGAGCCCATACCAGTCACATCTGGTGTCCCCCAGGGCTCGGTGTTGGGGCCGATCCTCTTCCTCGTCTATATTAATGATCTGCCTGATGAGGTCCGCTCCCAGGTTCGCCTGTTTGCTGACGATACAGCCTTGTATCTAACCATGGAAAATGAGGACGACAGCTCAGCTCTTCAAACTGATTTAGACATTCTCTCGACATGGGAGTCCAGGTGGGATATGGAGTTCAACCCCTCCAAATGCCAAGTGGTGCATGTGACTGGCACTAAAGGTCCAGTTAAAAAGACTAACTATGTATTGCATGGACAGATCTTGGAGTCAGTCACAAGTGCCAGATATCTTGGGGTTGATATCTCCAGTAATCTCACCTGGAAAACCCATGTCGACCGTATAACAGGAAATGCAAATCGGACTCTAGGTTTCATCAGAAGAAATATTAAAACCCAGAGGACCAATGGTCCTGTAAACGCTCACCTGAGATCAGCTGCATATACCAATAAACATGTTTGAATATTATGGTATTTAACTCCAGTGTAGGGGCAGATAAGCCCTTGGGCAATTTTCTTTTTTCAGAATCTTCAATATTCTGTCCATTTGCCAATTTCCTGTTGGCTTTTTCCTTCAAATGACATTTTAACAGTTTTCCCAATTCAGATGCACAGGCAACCCATGTTGACCTTGCCATAAACTTGGTCAAGGTCATCACAGGGTCATAATTTATATATACATTGGAGTACTTTAGCCATCGATGCCTCACGCCAAGTTTCCTTGAAATCAGTCTATTGGTTTCAGAGAAGATGATTTTTGATGGGTTTTTACCATATATGGGCATGGCGGCCATCTTGGTCATGTGACCTAGATTATTTATATACACATTGATTCCCCCATTCTATAGATGCTTCACTTAAAATTTGGCTTTGTTTGGCCAAGCGGTTTCAGAGGAGAAGACGTTTGAATATTATGGAAATATACATGTATATTGCCCCGGGGTGGGGGCACATGAGCCCCTGGGGTCCAATTTTTTTCAGAATCATTAATATCCAGTCCTACTGCCCATTTCCTGCAAGACTTTCACTTTAAATGACATTTTAAAAGTTTTCCCCATTCAAATGCATTGGTGACCTATGTTGACCTTCCCGTAAAATAGGTCAAGGTCATCACAGGGTCATGATTTATATACACATTGTAGTGCTTGAGCCATCAATGCTTCGTGCCAAGTTTCGTTGATTTCGGTCAACCGGTTCTGGAGAAGAAGATTTTTGAACGGTTTTACCATATATGGGCATGGCGGCCATCTTGGTCATGTGACCTGGATTTTTATATACATATTTGTTACCCCTACCTATTGATGCTTCACATAAAATTTCGCTTTGATTGGCCAAGCGGTTTCAGAGGAGAAGATGTTTGAATATAGTGGAGATATACATGTATATTGCCCCGGGGTGGGGGCGGATGAGCCCCTGGTGCCCAATTTTTTTCAGAATCATTAATATTCAGTCCTACTGCTCATTTTCTGCAAGATTTTTCCTTTAAATGACAATTTAACAATTTTTCCCATTCAAATGCATTCGCGACCTATGTTGACCTTGCCGTAAAATAGGTCAAGGTCATCATAGGGTCATGATTTATATATACATTGTAGTGCTTGAGCCATTAATGCTTCATGCCAAGTTTGGTTGAAATCGGTCCAGTGGTTCCGGAGAAGAAGATTTTTGAAGGGTTTTTACCATATATGGGCATGGCGGCCATCTTGGTCATGTGACCTGGATTATTTATATATACATTGGTTCCCCCTTCCCATAGATGCTTCATGTAAAATTTGGCTTTGATTGGCCAAGCGGTTTCAGAGGAGAAGATCTTTGAAAATGGTGGACGACGGACGACGGACGGACGACGGACGGATGGACGACGGAGCATGGGTATACTATAAGCTCACCTTGTGAGCCTGACGGCTCAGGTGAGCTAATAAAGGGACTGACGAGCTTGAGACAGCTGATTCTCAAAAACACAATACAACTTGAGGTACCCAAGGTCTGTACCTAATTTCAAACTTCTAGGTAAAGTAGGTAAAGTAGTTCATGAGAAATCTTTGACAGAAAATTTCTTGGATAGAAAGAAAAAATGGATAGATAAAAGGAATGATAAGCCGGAGATTGTTGATTCTCAAATACACAATACAACTTGACATACCCAAGCTTTGTACCAAATTTTAAAATTCTAGGTTAAGTAGTTCCTGAGAAATCTTTGACACAAAAAGGTGCAGATTTGTATAGGAGTGACAGATGGGAAACGAAACAAAGTAAAAAAAGAAGACAAAAGTAAACCACAGAATCATAATCTTGTTTTCAGTAATACAGTTGGTCATTCTGAACATGCATATAAAATTTGAAGTCTCTAAGTCTTATACAGAATGAGCTGATATGATGGAAAAAATTATCGGATAGAGAGAAAAATGGATAAATAAAGGGAGTGATAAGCCGTAGATTGTTGATTCTCAAATACACAATACAACTTGACATACCCATTCTGGGTTAAGTAGTTCCTGAGAAATCTCTGACACAAAAAGTTTACAGACAAACAGACACACAAACGGAAAAAGCAAAAACTAAATACCCCCTAATACTTCGTATGCCGGGGATATAAAGAGGGTGTAACATAGTATATGAGATTGGCAGTAAACACGGTAGAAGAAAAAAAACAATGATCTAAAATACACGGTAGAAGAAAAAAAACAATGATCTAAAATTAGGTACAAGATGACAAATGTGTGTATTTGCTCGCACATTAGATTGCTTGCAATACATGTATTTTTCATCATTCTTATTTTTGTACAAACCCTATCAGATGAATGAAATAGCTCCAAGGCTCAATAGCTTCCACCATCTTTCGGATGAGACATTTTGCCGAGGTCTTGTCTCCATAAAATTCAAGACCTAAGCCTTTTGTTTATATGATAAAACAGGATTTCAAACAGCCAACATTCTGCACAACAAATAGTGAAGGGATGAACTGCTGTACATATTCATACATGTACATTTCGTCACCAGTGGTATAAAGTGCCTGACCATGCTAACGGCGCAAGGGGTTTGAGACATGGTGCGTCCTCAAGCAATAGTAGTAGACTGAAACGCAAGCTTTGTCTCAACATTACTTAAAAACACTGTATGGGCCCATCTATCCTTAGTTCACACAATCAAATTAGCCTTCGTAAACAAATGTTTTAAGCAAATATAAGCATACAGTTTTACCTGTATTTTTCTATGCTGACTTCAATTAGAAATGCAACTTTTAAAACTGACAACTACAAGTTATACAACTGTTTTCGCGCTGTGTTCAGCATACATTGAAATAGAAGCCTCTGCTTATCTGTTTTTCACTACACAAGATGTGATGCATTCAAAAAACTGTTTCCAGTGCGATGATCTGCGATGGGATATAAGAAGCATTAATTGATCTATCTGCAACTTGATACGAATTATTCATGTTATTAGCGAAACTGTATATAAAGCTTCTAATTCAAGGCAGTATCAGATGTCGATATTTACGTGTGAGCTATTATTATCATCGGTTTGGTCTATAAATACTTCAAAATGCAATGCGAGGTAAATATAACATGGTTGTTAAAGGAATATTTGATACTTTATCCAAGAGATTGCAGAAAAAAAGAAGCTTTGTAAAATTTGAAAAGTTATGTATTTTTCTAGACACATATCTTAAGTTTGGAGTCAGTATAATGGAAATAACTTTGAAAAAGGCCTGATTTTCGTTGGCGTTACAATTCTGTTCAGAGTATAGTGGTGGATTGTAGGAATTGACCGGAAATCGAATCCTATATTCGTTGGGTTGTGTACGTGAAGTTTTATGTGAAGACTGGTATACATGTAACATACTACTCTGAAAGTGTACGCCATGGGACTTAAACATTGTTGACTGTTAAACTGAATTCAGGATGATTTTCTCTAGTTTTACTTCTACTTAAAGCAGCGGCCCCCATGGCCAAGCGGTTAAGAGCGCTGTTTCTTAATCACTCGATCATCTCACCGCTGTGTCTGGTGTGGGTTCGAGCCCCGCTCTGGCCACATGTGAGACAAGCCAAGTTCTGCTTGCGGGTGTGCCAGGTGGTTTTTCTCGGGGGTTCTCCCGTTTTCACCCACCTACTGATTGGCCTGTCTCATATGAGCTGAAATAATCTTGAAAGAGACGTTAAACTGGATTAAAAAAAAAAAAAAAAAAAAAAAAAAAACAGAGGATCATTGGTCCTGAGAACGCTCACCTGAAGCCTGATCTTGGAGTATTAAGTCATCATGAAATGACCTTGACCTTGAATACTCACACACCTTTTATTGACCTCACAAGTTGTCTGCATCTGCAAAGTTTCAGGTCTCAGGCTGCAATAGTTTCCAAACCCAGTGATTTCTGAGAAAACCATCATTTTAATTTTGATATTTGAATGACCTTGGGTCAAGGTCAACAAATGATCTTGGCCTTCATTAATTACTTACCTTCATTAACACCATTAGTTGTCTGCATCTAGCAACTTTCAGGTCTCAGGCTGCAACAGTTTGCAAAATATCCATTGTTTTCGCCTTTTCCCATGTGAAAGCCTATGTTTCCAAAATTGACCTTGCCGTAAAATAGGTCAAGGTCATCCTAGGGTCATCATTTCAACAAACTATGATGGGCTGGAGTCCCAAATGCTACATACCAAGTTTCGCGTAAATCTGCCAGCCGGTTCTGGAGAAGAAGATTTTTGAGTGGTTTTTATCATAGTTGGGCATGGCGGCCATCTTGGTCATGTGACCCAAATTTCGCAATCACACTTTTGTTCCCCCTACCCATGGACGCTCCACATAAAATTTCATTTTGATTGGCCAAGCAGTTTCAGAGAAGAAGATCTTTGAAAAGTGTGTATGGATGACAGACTGGCCAAGGTCAAGAGATGACCTTGACCTAAATTAATTACATACCTTCATCTACTCCATTAGTTGTTTGCAGGTCTCAGGCTGCAACAGTTTTAAAAAAATCCATAGTTTTCACTTTTCCCATGTAAAAGCCTATTTTTCCAAAATTGACATTGCCGTAAAATAGGTCAAGGTCATCCTAGGGTCATCATTTGATCAAACTATGATGGGCTGGAGTCCCAAATGCTACATACCAAGTTTCATGAAAATCGGCCTGCCGGTTCTGGAGAAGAAGATTTTTGAGTGGTTTTTACCATATATGGGCGTGGCGGCCATCTTGGTCATGTGACCTGGATTTCGCGATCAAACTTTCGACTCCCCTACCCATGGATGCTCCACATAAAATTTCACTTTGATTGGCCAAGCAGTTTCAGAGAAGAAGATCTTTGAAAAGTGTGTATGGACGACAGACAGGCCAAGGTCAAGAGATGACTTTGACCTAAATTAATCACATACCTTCATCTTCTCCATTGGTTGTTTGCATCTACCACTTTTCAGGCCTCAGGCTGCAATAGTTTTCAAAAAATCCATAGTTTTCACTTTTTCCCATGTAAAAGCCTATTTTTCCAAAATTGACATTGCCGTAAAATAGGTCAAGGTCATCCTATGGTCATCATTTGATCAAACTATGATGGGCTGGAGTCCCAAATGCTACATACCAAGTTTCATGAAAATCGGCCAACCGGTTCTGGAGAAGAAGATTTTTGAGTGGTTTTTACCATATATGGGCGTGGTGGCCATCTTGGTCATGTGACCTCAGTCCTGGATTTTGCAACCAAACTTTCGTCTCCACTAGCCATGGATGCTCCACATAAAATTTCACTTTGATTGGCCAAGCAGTTTCAGAGAAGAAGATCTTTGAAAAGTGTGTATGGACAACAGAATGGCCAAGGTCAAGAGATGACTTTGACCTAAATTAATCACATACCTTCATCTACTCCATTAGTTGTTTGCATCTACCACTTTTCAGGCCTCAGGCTGCAATAGTTTTCAAAAAATCCATAGTTTTCACTTTTTCCCATGTAAAAGCCTATGTTTCCAAATTTGACCTTGTCATAAAATAAGTCAAGGTCACCCAAGGGTCGTCATTTTATCAAACTATGATGGGCTGAAGTCCCCGATGCTACATACCAAGTTTCGTGGAAATCGGCCCACCGGTTCTGGAGAAGAAGATTTTTGAAGGGTTTTTACCATATATGGGTGTGGCGGCCATCTTGGTCATGTGACCTGGATTTTGCAATCAAACTTGAAATGCCACTACCCAAGGAGGCTCCACATAAAATTTCAACTAGATCGGCCAAGCGGTTTCAGAGAAGAAGATCTTTGAAATTGTGGACAACGCCGACGGACGGACGAAGGACGGACGGACGCCGGATCATGGCCATCCTATAAGCTCACCTTGTGAGCCTTTGGCTCAGGTGAGCTAATAATTTTATGTTACCATGTACAGGTATTTCGCAGTGTTTTGCGGCGAAATAGGAAATTTTAACTTACCTGTTGCAAAAAACTACATTTCGACGCAAAATTTTAACCGTGAGAATAAGATTTTAGCTGCGAAATTTAATCAATTAGCCTTTATCATGCTGAGATTTATTTTTTTCCAATATCGTGTGCCACTGAGGTTTTTTTGAAAAAAAAAAAATTCGCTTTTTACCACTTTTCAGGCTTGAAAAAACACTATGTTGCATTTTCCAAAAAGCTAATACTTGCTTTGGGAGAGCGATACAAGTCGGTATATCGCTACGTTTTGTGTCTAAACATCACTAAATCCATCAGTTAGCCGCCATTTTAGCATTCAACAAGTCTGTAATTGTGATTTCTTACCAAAATCCCGGTTCAAATGCGTTTTCTAGGCTTAAAATGCCAAAAAAAACAACCTCATTGCTGACAATTTCCTGATTCAGTTTTTTGCACACGTCACCTTGAAGTATTGCCGTACGCGAAAGAAAGCACTCTCACTGTTTACAAAGGTAACGTGTGCAAAAAATGGAGGAAAAAATCGATGTCCGATCGGGCGAAAGATTGCACCTTCAGTGGCACAAGGATACTTTCTCACAGGCACACGATAGCGCCAACAGCAAGTTAAAGGTTAAACATCTTATTTTTCCTTGGTCGGTGAAATTTCACGCTGATTTGTCGCGAAAAATCACAACTGATCAGCGCGAACATGGCAAAAATGGGGAATTAGCCAAAATACCATTGTATATAACCTCATTATAACATGGTTTCACTTGTAACACAGTCAGTTTCCATAGACTTCAAAGACAGCGTTATAATGAAGTTGACCTCATGATCTGTAGTGGCTAAAATCACTTGAGAATTTTTAGGGAAAATATTTGATTTTATCATAGAGTGAAGCATTGAAAATACAAAACCAGGAATGACTAGTAGCACTCCAAACATGTACTCATAACTCGTGCACAGTCCAAAATATTCTCAAGTGAGGGGCATAGTCAAACCAGGTGACAACTGCCGTCATTGCACAATATGAATACTCTTCTGTCTTTGTCTGAAATTTAAAGCCTGGCTTAATCTTTTGTTAATGGGGAAACCAATTTTTAGCTTAACTTACATTCGTTTTTACCAACATTTCTAGTCTTTGTATCATCTGTCCTAATGAAATTTACAAAATTATAATAATTCACTTTGGCTCCAGGTTGCCAAAACTAAATAACTGACAAGGCTTTAGATAATAAGTCTTTGTATCGACTACCCTGTTGAAAGTAATTCTCTTTGGGCCCATGTTGCCAAATCTAATGGGTCACTGATAAGACTTTAATAGTTGAAACCGCGGTATGACCCATTCCCTTTCTCATTAATGTGTTCACTGCTCTTAAGGGATCTCAGTTTTAATTTTTATTAAGTAGCATATACTCAACAAAAAAGTTAAAATGTGTTTGGAGGCCTGAAACACAAGAACTGTTATATTTCATGAAATATTAACTCCATATCATTATGAGGTGTCTTTTTATCTTTCAAATGAGGGCCTCATTTTTTTGAAATGATGACATTTACAGAAGCTTTAAAAATCAATGTAAGTGTTGACTCGTCCCTCCATGTTTCACAAAATTGCCATATTGTTCGATTTGTGTATCAATTGTCACTGGAGCTTTTTCACACAATAACGATGTCTCCATAGACACATTTTCTCATGAACAGCTGTACAGTGCACACACTGAGGTGAGCAGACCTGATGTAAAGCATTTTCAGCACCAGTACCACTGTTGGTACCAGAAGGACAATCTCAGATGAAATTGCCCTAGTATCACCCTAGATTACCTACGTCGGAACAATGTCGAGGTCAAGGACTAGGCAATCCACCCACCAGACATGGTCCCCCCTGAACAAGTGTTACACATTCTGGGACAGCCAGGCTCTTGCTGTGGTGCTTCAGGAGGAAAAGAGGCTGATTTCTCAGCACCAAATTTGGCATATAAATGTTGGTCAGATTAAAGAATTGTCTTTTGGCTGTGGTGTTTTGCAGCCTGAGATTGCCATCTAGGAAATGATGCTGATGCGGGAAAAGCAGCATGGCATGCCTCAACATTTTGTCTTGTGCACTGATCTGTTGTCATGAGAAAATTTGTCTTCAAAGTTTATGCTTTTAAGGCAACAAACCAAACAATATTGCAATTTTGTGAAAACTGGATTGATTACATTGTTTTTCCCAGTTACTGCTGATGCTACAAGTTCAAATGAGGCCTCATTGGAAAGATAAAAAGACACTTTATAACATACTAAAGTTGAATTTCTAACTTTTTGCAATAAGCACTTGAATATATTTTCCTTCACTTTTTTGTTGAGTATATATAGTAATATTGTAAAACTGGGATGTATAGCGGTATATGCCTATTTTTGATCCAAAACATACAGTGGGTACCAGAACTACCATACTGAGGCCATTCTAACATGGATCCTCAAACAAAGTTTTGAGCAAAAATGTTTTCATCTTTTACAGCTCAAATAAGATTCTGTATGATGCATGGATGTGTATTAATGATTACCAGTTCAAGAGCTGGGAGTGTTATTTTCACCGGCTGTCTGTTACGTTTTGGAGGTGGCTTAGGAATATCCGACATCTGAGATGGCTTTGCTCGCACCTCCTCTTCCAGAACGTCATTTTCTGTGATGACGTCAGTAGATGTTGCATGTGGAGCTGGAAGTTCTGAAACATGCAGAAGGATTACATGTCCGTTTACTAGGATATAAAATACCTTTTATACCTTAATCTGTTAATTATTTATCCAATTTTAAAAGTAAAACAGAGTCTATGTTTTGAACAAAAATATAAAAAATGTCATAATTTTTAATTAAAATATGTCAATTTCTGAGCTTTAGATTTCACTGTATACTGCATAGGCATGTTTTAGCAATGAGAAGACACAACAGCTGCAGTGATAGAGATTCTGCAACATGAGTAATGGTATGTCAAAGATTGTACACAATCTAAAGCATGTAATATACCAATGAGCCTATGCATGAGAAAACCAACAATTTGGGGTTCTAACCAGGTCCATCACAAACCGGGCTGTAGAGTCAAAGAAAAACACTAGGAGTTTGAAATTTTGAATTTAAGTAGAAGAGGAACTGCACTATCAATGTAGCGAAAACAAAGGCAATGATCAGCTTTCCAGTTACTGTGACCCTGATCTGCGCCTTTGTTTTTGCAGTAGGCAAAAGGTTGGTTTTCTCATGGCACGGCTAAATATTGATTAGCCTCTTTGAATAATAACATAATCAATGGAATACAACTTATTCTATTTTGCATTTGTCTGTGTTTGTGTAGTATTATGTTAATATGTATATACTGAGGGCCTCATGTAAGATTAGCTTATTATGCTAGGTTTACACTCACCACAATCCTCTCTGATCTCCATGATTCGCAAAAATTGTAGAGCTCCACGATTTTTGAGCAACAAAATATTACAAGCAATTAAATCATTATAATTCCAACTTAACTAATTTCCTGCATTCTGATTGGTTGTTTGGAAGACTTTATACTTCGATAAAAGCAATGCGGAAGAATACTCACTTTTCACCTTAAAACGGCGCGACGTTACGTGATAATGTGACGATTCTTCGAAGAAACGTTGACGTCACCAAATCTAAACGTCATCAAAACAAAAGATGAACGCGTTTTGAAGGCGTCGAAGTGAATATTCCGAATTTTTATTAACATGGACGCTTTTTCTTTTAACAGAACATCGTACGGTAAGAGTTTTAATCTTCTTGTTGTGTATTGAAATTTGACGTTTGAATTTCTAAAATTCCGAGCCCCAGTTCAAAATCGAAATGTCTTTCTATCGGTTCAGACGGCGATATTTTCTCCAAAAAGCTCAACTTTGAATGAAAGGGAGATGTTCAAAAGCCCCTGCTTTGACAGCCTGCCTATAGCTAGCCAGTTTTAGCTTCTATTTATTGCAAGAAGTGGGGTTTATGCTTTGGAAATTTTCAAGATGGCTGCCTCATGAAGATCCGTTTTGCTCTATTTTCCTTCCGCTGGCTATAAAAATTTAAATCAATGTAGACAAATGCAGTGTAATGAGACAAAGTTGGAATTATAAGGAATGAATTATTATTTTTGTTGATTTTATCGATGTGTAAACTCAGGCGAATCACTCACAAACTTTTTCATAAAGCCCTTCGGGCTTTATTTAGTTTGCGAGTGATTCGCCTGAGTTTACACATCGATAAAATCAACCGGGCTTTATGAAAAAGTTTGTGAGTGATTCGCCTGAGTTTACACATCGATAAAATCAACAAAAATAAAATTCATTCCTATAATAAGACAACTCTCGACAGTCTAGATCAAGATGTATTGACATCACTTCTTTGTGAGTCAAGTTCCTCACCTAATCTGAAAGTTTTATAACAAAACACTAACTAGCATGTTCCTCAACTTTGACTGGGATACAAATCAGTATGGCAAACCAATTTGGTGATAAAGCCATGTCAGTTTAATTGGCCTTTTGATCAATTTGCAAACAATTCCTATTGTTATATGCTGATAATTTATTGAGACAAACTAAATACACCAGTGTAATGGGAGATTTACCTGTGACCACACCTGCACAAAGGTTTGGGTTTATAGTAGATAGCTATATTTCTTTTAAAATTTCGGTATGCTATTCTAACCAAAAGTTTAGCTACACGTTGTACTTTCTGTTTAGAGATTTTGTTTATACATGTAATTGTACTTGTTCCTTGTCACTGCTTGTTGTTTTGATTTTTTTGAAAGGATTCAGAATCATAGTTTGGTACTACTTCAGCGAATTCAGTTTAATTCTCCATGTATTACTGGTGTGTCTCTCTATTATATACATGTAAAGGCGTGTTGGAAATGCCAACAAATGCCAGATAATTCCGGCATATGCAAGTAAACACCAAATTTTCTCATATATGCTGGCATTTTCCCAACCCTGTCCAGAAAGCACAGGATAGCAATGTTTCCACATTCCAAAGTACTGAAGATTTTATAGCCCTGGCTTAAAATGTGGAAACATCCCCATATAGAGAGGTTTCCACATTAAAAATGTATAATAGATATAGAATTTACGAAATGAGCTAAATTCTAGTTGATATTTGTCATTACATGGTTGTCCCAGCATAGGAGGGATTTACGGAATCACAAAATTGCGCTATTTTGTGATACGCACAGCTGTGTATTTACAATCATTTCTACAAAACAACGGAGGACATTTTGAAAGAAAAAGTGCTGAGTCTTGTGTTTTTCGAGCGGGCAGCAATCGCTCGTAGATGAATTTGAGTCAGATTAGGGTAAAACCATCAAATTTCGGACACTTTTGAGCCATGTCCGTAGATAAACGCCATTTATCGTAAGCCCCGAACACTTCCAACACCAATCTGACCGGCTCAGCTTCAAGGTACATTCGATTCAATTTCATTGGATGAACCCATATAGGTGTGCTTGATTAGCACTCAAAGTGGCACAGGTTCAAACATTAAAATCAGACAGGTGGTGGGAAGTACGGACAGAGCTGAAGGGAAAAACGGACACTTGAATCTTTACCTACCCACCTTTTTTTTGTTTCAATTAATAAATGAAATCAGTTCTGTAAAACAGCAGTCACACATTAGTGTGCCGGATGTATGAAAAATCTCAACATGCTGATGATTTTGGACGTATAATAATTAATTTGTACCTTTAACTCGCTTTAGCAGTCACACATTAGCGCGCGACTGAGACGTGTGCCAGACGTATAAAAAATCTCAAAGTTTTAGAGTATGTTTGTCTTACCTCCCGGACACGCAAAGCACATGCTATAGACGCGCAGCAAATGTTCAACGTGCGCCCCACACACGCTTGGGGCACACTACTGAAGCAATATCTCATAAAAATTGAAATGCGCATGTAGCGTACACTGGCGTGCCTGGGATGTGCGCCAAACACGCTTGAAGCGTATTCAGCGAGCCTGTAACGCGCATGGAACTTATTCGAAACGTATAAGTCACACGCCCAGGACACGCCGAGCTTCTAGAAAATTTTTAAACATGTTAAAAAATTTTTTGATCCCAAACGCGCACAAAACGCGCAACAATTTTTAGTGACATCTGGCGACGCGCGCCGGACGTACACCAAGCGTACACAGTGTACTTGTAACGCGTTTTGAACGTGTCTCCCACGTGTGTCTGGCGTATGTGGAATTTTGCAATTTTTTCAACACGCCCGACACACATTTTACTTATATGCTTATGTGTGACTGCTGTTTTAGGTGACATAAATAAAGTTTCTTAATTATGATGAATTGATATTTTGAGAAGATATTTATAATAAAATGTTTATTTTTAAAAAGATTCAAAGGTCCGTTTTTCCCTTTAGCTCCGTCAGTACTTCCCGCCAGCTATGAATATTGGTGGAGCGGGACGGGGTAAAGGTCAATAGAAATATCTGATTGGTTGATTCCTGTGTGACGTTTTATGTATTTTCACTGTTGGAAATATTTAATCTACACGATGAATCTAAAAAGAGGACAACATACAGTGACTGGACGACCACAAAAGACTATAACAAAAGGGAGTGTGTAGAAAAACGACCATTTTTACATGTTTGTCCAGAATTCGATGGTTTTACCCTAGTAGAAGAAATGTTGGTCAACATTTTGATACCAAATTTACCATAATATTCTGCCTATAAGGGGCGAAAACAACATTGGTTACCCGTTTTTAGGTTAGTCCCTGGCAATGAAATTAGGTCTGGTATTCCCCCAACTCTTCCAGCAGTCAATTGATGTATACATAGAGTAGACAGGTAGGTGAAATTCCAAAAGAATGGTCTATTGCTAATATTTGCCCCCTGTTTAAGAAGGGCGACAGGTCTCTTGCCCGCAATTACAGCCCAGTTTCTTTGACATGCATACCTTTTAAGCTTCTTGATCATATGTATGCTCAAATATTATGGCCCATCTTGATGAACAAGAACTCCTGTCGGACAGGTGAAACTCAGTTGACTACGGTGATAAATGATTGGGCAAAAATCTTGGATAAAAGAGGGCCCGGTTGACACTTTTATATTAGATTTTGAAAAAGCCTTCAATACTCCTCCCCATGAACTCCTTTAAAAGCAAATTGTTTAGCTATGAAATAGGTGGAACAACATTGAATTGGATAAATGCTTTCCTTTGCTTCAGACAACAACGGGTAGTAGTGAATGGTGTTAAATCGGATTGGGCTTCAGTTGTGTCTGGTGTCCCTCAGGGCACCGTTCTTGGCCCCTTGCTGTTTTCTGACATCTTAGCTGACATTGAGTCTGAAATAAGACTGTGTTTGTTATCGTGAAATCAAGACTAAAGATTGAAACTTCAGAGAGACATAGATTGTTTAGGCAGTTGGGCTTGGAAGTGGGGAATGAGATTTCACCCGTCAAATGCAACATGATGCAGCTGACAAATAAACGGTCTAGTAAAATACAGGCTAATTACACCCCTGAGGGTACTGTACTGGAAAATGTTGAAAGCATAAAATACTTGGGTGTAACTATCACAAACGATTTGAAATGGAATACACATAATTCAAATGTTTGTACAAAAGCAAATAGAACTCTCGGATTCGTGAGGAGAAATTTGTATTCTTGTCACCCAGAATGAGATGTGAAAGAAGCAGCTTATAAAGGAATGGTGTGGCCGGTCTTGGAATATGGAAGTTCAGTTTGAGACCCTCACACTCATGGCCTCCAGGAAGAACTTGAAAAGGTTCAAAATCGTGCTGCAAGGTTTGTGACTGGAAATGTTTTTGAAACTGGGAGCATGACTGGCATTTTAGGTCAACTGAAATGAGAGTCCCTTAAGAAAAGGAGGAAGGATAGTAGATTTAAACTGCTTTACAAAGGTCTGAAGGGTAAAGCAAGAATACATACAGATGACCTTATCCCGAGAATAGGCATTGTAGAAATCAACACTCTATGGCATGTCAGATACCATCAGCTGGCAAAGAAGCGTACAAAAGTTGTTTCTTTCCACAGGCTATCAGGGACTGGAATGACCTCCCTGATTTTCTGATCTCCTCTGCTGAAATGTCTGAAATGTGTGTCCAAGTTTGCATCTCTTGTGAGAGCCAGGGACTGATTTCCTTCCTGGCACACCCCCTGGTGAAGTATTGTCAAGTTGGCGTGTCACCAGTAGTTCAGATTTAGATGGCACAAACCCTTAACCTGCTCCTGTAGCAAACGCTTCAACTGTTTTAACCAGTAACTATTGCTTTTCCAGGATGAATGTGTACATAGTTTTTCAGTTTTTCTTTTTTAGAGCATCTTTAATCGTTTCCAAAATAAAAGAAATTGAGCATGGGAATTAAGACTATGACCGCCAAACTAAAAATTAGTTTTTCAATCTTCTATCATTTTTCACAAAAGCTGGAATCCTTTGAAGTTTAAAATTGACTTTGTCATTTTTAGACAACAATATACTTGTTTTTGCCTTGCTAATTTCAGACTGGTGTCGTTAACTTGCATCTGCTGCAAAACCTTACAGCATATTATAGTCAGCAACATAAATAAGCATCTTTCCCTTGAAAACATTCTTGTCAGCATGGTTTCAGTAGTCAGAGGTATTGCGAGACCCAGCTGGTTCAGTTCTTTCATGACTATGGTTAGTAACCTGGATTGAGCTCTGAACCAGGGTCACAGACAAATGGATGTGATCATCATGGGTTTCGCTAAGACCTTTGACAATGTACCACATAAGAGGTTACTTTACAAACTGCACTACTACAGGATTAGAGGATCTACTCACAAGTGGATCACTTCATGGCTCTCTGAGTGCTATCAAAAAGTGGTGTTAGATGGCCAAGCCTCAGATCCAGTCCCGGTCTTATCTGGAGTCCCACAAGGATCGGTCTTGGGACCGGTCCTTTTCTTGATATTCATTAATGACCTTCCAGACAATATCAGGTCATCTGTTCGTTTCTTTGCAGACGATTGTGTTTTATATAGGAACATCAAATCACTCACTGATTGCCAGATTCTACAAGATGACCTGAATAGCCTTGCACAATGGGAGACCAATTGGCAAATGGAATTCAATGTTGCCAAATGTCACTCAATGAGGGTGACCGGGCACCTCCCTAGCAATCAAATTCACTTCAACTACTCTATACACCAACAAACTCTGGAACAGGTTCGATCCGCCAAATACCTTGGACTTACTATCACTGACGACTTGGAATGGGGTCAACATGTTTCTGTCAAAAATTTCTTGTAAAGCAACTAGGACATTCTGTTTTCTTCGGCGCAGTTTGGCTCTTACACCAGCTGTCTTGCACCTCGGCATAGAAAGGAAGTTGCATACAAAACATTGGTTCGTCCTCAGCTTGAGTATGCAGCTCCTATTTGGCATCCCTTTAATGAAACTGAGACAAAAAAGGTGGAGAAAGTGCAGCAGCCAGGTGGACCTGCAGAGGATGGCAGAACAGGAGTAGCATCGACGATATATTGGACGAACTCGAGTGGCCATCCCTGGAGGACCGCAGGGTGAAGTCCTCCTTATTTTTCTTTTCCAAGATTCACTCCGATACAGTGTCTCTTGATAAAGATAGATATCTGACCCCAGAACCCAAATTAAGACGTACCAGGGCATATCTCATTATTCACAAAACACAAGATATATGGCCTATAGTGATGCTCTGATCTATTCTTTTTTCCCTGGGACTATCCCTTTATGGAATAGTCTTCCCTCTTCAGTGCTCTCATCAAAGACTGCTGAAGAATTCAAGGCTCTCATTTAGATCAGGAGTTCAGAGGTATACATTTTAGTATGCCTCTGTTTAGCTTCTTGTACATGTAAATAGTTTTAATGGCCCATCCCAAATTTTCTCCCTATCTTGCTAAATTCAAAATTTAGCACCCACCCCACACCCGAGATGATGATCAGAAATTGGTCGACTCAGTAATTATGAAGATAGAAACGTCCATTAAAGAATAATCGGCGAAAAACTATTTACACATAGATCCTGGAAGATTCTGGCTCTATAAATGGTAATAAACTTAGAACATTTAGAACTTTTAAAGCTAAGTATGATATAGAAATGTATTTGCAAATTAATGATTTGCCTAAGGAATATATAACATCTTTTGCAAAACTTCGTGTAAGTGCACACTGCACAGTCTCCAAATTGAAAAGGGTAGACACAAAAATAAAGCTGTTATCAAACGATTAATTGTCCTATGAATTATGAATTATTAAGAATCTCATTTTTTACTACAGTGCCAATCTTTAAATGTTCCAAGAATACTATTTTTCATAGAGTCCATCTTTCATAAATATGGGTGAATCTGAAAAATTTAGATTCATTTTACAGAATAAAGAATATGAAGTGCTTAGTATATGCATTTCCCTTATTCACAAGATGTTCAAAAGTAGAGAAGATTTAATAGATAATGCTACTGTTTCTAACTGATATAATTTGTTCATTTCTGGTATATAGCCTATAGTCATAGACATCACAACTATTACTATAGGCAAAATTTAGATTTCATACAGGTTAAATTGGTATGTGCTTGTTTTATTTATATTTTGTCTCATAGATATCATTCCACAATCTGTAGTATAATTACATCTGTGATAGATACTTTTTTTTTCTAGTCGCACATCTGGTCATAGATACCATGGAAATGTAATAATTTTGTGATTTTTAATGATTGATCCATTGTTCAGATATACCAGTTACTTGCATTGGCATTGATAATGTTTGCTTCTTTTAATGTCTGAGTTGTATATTTTTAAGGTCATAGATACCATTCCAGTCATAAATTTGGTCATAGTTCCAATAAAATGTTGCATTAAGTTGGTCATAGATACCTTTTATAGTACTAGTCTGAGTTGTATATTTAATTAAGTCGGTCATAGATACCATTCCAGTCATTATTTGGTCATAGATACCATAAAATGTTGTATTAAGTCGGTCATAGATACCTTTTTATAGTCCTTGTATTGCATGTTTAAACCATTTGCTGTTTACATGTTTAGTATTATATATGTTTGTGTGTAGTTGGTAACAATCCTGTTTCTGGATTTTAAAACCAATATTAAGATACAACTTGGACTTGACAATGGCTAACCACTAAGACGTCAAATGCTATTATTTTAAATACGACCATGGGAATGTTATTGTATTTGGTACTAAGAACATCTAGCATATCTCAGCTATACAGGAAAATAATAATTTTAGTTCATTCAATTTCATAATGGGAGATAACTCTGTTGATATGATACATCCCGCATTAGACAATGGCGAAACAAACTCGACAATGATAAATCAAATAGTCTATAGCCCAAAGGAAACCATTTTATAAGGTTATTTTTGCACACAAATGGTGCCATCATCATGCAAAACTAAATGGTGTTCGATAATATTGTGTTGATTTTCTTTGGTGCTTAACGTTCACTGTCAACAGCAAATGCCCTGTCGGAAAGGTCAATTATACCGATTTAAGCATGTCATATTGCTTTAATGAATCAATGTAAGCCTAAAATCAAGAGGGTTAAACCACGACTTGCACCAATTCTAGTTAAGTCACTGACCAAACCCAACTGTTCCTGGGTGAGCATTCCAAAGGTAGATTATCAGTACTTTGTGCACATTCTTTTTACCACACAAAGTATGATTCGCTATTGTCTTAAGTCAGTGGGTATTCCAAGTTCGTGGGGTCAATGTTTGTGTGGCTCTCTGGCAGACGTCTGCTTGTGCAATTGTTGGAAAGGTGCCAAAATGGTTCCAATGGTCAACTGCCTTCATTGGCTGGACTGATGACGGTCCAGCCACTATTAATGCCCACATATGCTCATGGAGGGTCATGTGACTGGAAGTCATTATTCATTGCTAAAATTAACTAACACTCATTATTCATGTTGCTAATAATACCAACACTTGCAATGCTAAATTGTGAACAGTCATGCATTAAAATAGATTGCTTCTGAAGAGGTCAATATTTTCAGCTTTTGTTGCATTAAGGACTATTGAATTTGTTTTGAGGTTGGGAGGAAATATTCCCCCAGAGGGGTTACTTCTATATCAAAGCAGTACGGGTATGTGTCGCAGTAAAGCCCCCCTTTTTTGAGTTTTATTAGCTCTGAATATTTTTTCAGTTCAGTATTTTTTCTGAATACTTTTTCAGTTTGATTACCTCTAACAGCACCCACTTTTTCTGAATGCACCCATTTTTCCCAGTTCGATCAGCTCTAAATGTACAACTTTAACCATTCTTTCAGAGCAGCACCCACTTTTTCAGTTTGATCAGCTCTGTAAGTCCCCTTCTTTTTAACATTGCACGGCACATACATACCCATTTTATATGTGAGTAACCCCCCCCCCCCCCCCCCCACACACACACACGGGAAATATTCCTGCTCTTAAACAGCCATCGCTAACAGTGGTTCTGCAAAGATTGGTATGACATCGAATTACCATGGGCACCTCAGCATATAGTGATTTTTTGCTGTAAATAAGTCAAACTTTATATACTATTTGTGTTAACTTTGAATTATAGGAACTATAGCTACGAACTATTTTATGTGGTTTGCTTGATGGATTGATTTTAGGGATTCAATTCGATTTCCACAATTCCTTTATTCTGGCTTGAAGCAATCTCACGATCTAAGACAAGTTGCATGCACATATTCCATATGTGCAAAATTATGTTTTTGTGCGCTTGCAATGTTCGCATCTTGAGTCTGTGTTCGTTGCATCACAGTTTATAGGGATCGATAATTTTGTGAGTTTACTTCAGGAAATTTGTATTATCTTCAAATCATACTTGCCATTTGGGCATATTCGAAGATGCCTTGGCTATGTAGCACAAAATGATGGCTCGATGGTGGACAAGAAACATTTTTAAATAAGAGCTGTCGCAGGACAGCGTGCTCGACTGCTTCTGACCTTTGTCAAACATAAGGCCAAACCCGACCAGTAACCCAAAGCATTATGCTCATACATCTTTTTGCCTTGATGCAATAAGGCAAAATCACTGAACCATGAAAGTTAACTATAACTACCTAAGATTTAAAGATCTCACTCATATTGTGAAAGAAGTGTGTTCATATACCAACTGAGTGCCAAGTCACAAGGCAAAATCACTGAACCATGAAAAAAGGTCACAATGACCTATAAGTATTGCAGGGTCAAAGGTCTAGTGATACTTACTCATAATGTGAAAGAAAAAATGATCATATACCCATTCAGTGTTGAGATATAAAGCAAAATCACTGAACCATGAAATTAGGTCATAGTGACCTATAAGTATGTTTGGGTTAAAGGTGTGGTCATACTTATTCATAATCAGAAAGAAGTATGAAAAAATACCAACTGAGTGTCGAGATATAAGGCAAAATCACTGAACCATGAAATTAGGTCACAGTGACCCAGGAATACTTTACGGTCAAAGGTCTTGTCATATTCATACATATCGTGAAAGAAGTATGTTCATATACCAACTGAGTGCCGAGATATAAAGGAAAATCACTGAACCATGAAATTAGGTCATATTGACCTAGGACTACTTTAGGGTCAAAGGTCTTGTCATACGCAAACATAGTGTGAAAGAAGTTTGTTCATAAACCACTTGAGTGCCGAGATATAAGGCAAAGTCACTGAACCGTGAAATTAGGTCACAGTGACCTATAAGTATATTGGGGTCACAGGTCTGGTCATACTCACTCATAATCTGAAAAAAGTATGAAAATAAACTAATTGAGTGTCAAGATATAAGGCAAAATCATTGAACCATGAAACTAGGTCAGAGTGACCTAGGACTACTTCAGGGTCAAAGGTCTTGTCATACGCAAACATACTTTGAAAGAAGTTTGTTCATAAACCATTTGAGTACCGAGATATAAGGCAAAAATCACTGAACCGTGAAATTAGGTCACAGTGACCTGTAAGTATATTGGGGTCAAAGGTCTGGTCATACTCACTCATAATCTGAAAAAAGTATAAAAATATACTAATCAAGTGTCAAGATATAAGGCAAAATCACTGAACCGTGAAACTAGGTCACAGTGACCTAGGACTACTTCAGGGTCAAAGGTCTTGTCATACGCAAACATACTTTGAAAGAAGTTTGTTCATAAACCATTTGAGTACCGAGATATAAGGCAAAATCACTGAACCGTGAAATTAGGTCACAGTGACCTATAAGTATATTGGGGTCAAAGGTCTGGTCATACTCACTCATAATCTGAAAAAATATGAAAATATACTAATTGAGTGTCAAGATATAAGGCAAAATCACTGAACCGTGAAATTAGGTCACAGTGACCTATAAGTATATTGGGGTCAAAGGCCTGGTCGTACTAACTCATAATCTGAAAGAAGTAAGAAAATATACTAATTTAGTGTCAAGATATAAGGCAAAATCACTGAACCATGGAAAGTAGGTCAACCGACCCTTACCGTCATGACACACAAGCCAGTGTCACAAAGTCAAAAGATGAATGACCAACCATCCTCCTAAGTTGTTTCTATTAAGAAATAAAAAGGAAAAACAATTCGGGGAGTTCTAGATTTTGACCTCTAGCCCCGCCCCCCTGACTCCGACCCAGAGGTCCGATGTCATGGAACCTAAAGTGTATGAAGTATGAATGCTTTATGATAAGTTGTTGTCAAGATATGCCTCCTTGTAAAAGTTACACAGCAGTACATCTATTTTTTAGGGTTCTAGTTTTTAACCTCTAGCCCCACCCCCCAGGCATGGACCCAGAGATCCGATGCCATGGAATGAAACTCAACCCTACAGGGTACCTATGGTCCGAGTATGAAAGCCCTCTGATAAAAAGTTTTCAAGATATAGACTTCTAGAATACTATATCACAGAAAAGCCATTATTATTAATGGTGTTCTAGATTCTAACCTCTAGCCCCACCCCCTGGCATGGACCCAGGGATCTGATGCCATGGAATGAAAGCCGACCCTACAGGGTGTAAATGGCCCAAGTATCAATGCTTTCTGATGAGTGGTTGTCAAGATATGGACTTCTAGAAAACTTTAACACAAGAACTGCCATTTTTGAAGGTGTTCTAGATTTTAACCTCCAGCCCCACCCCCTGGCCTGGACCCAGGGGCCCGATGCCATGGAATGAAAGCTAACCCTACAGGGTATCTATGGTCCAAATATGAATGCTTTCTGATGAGTGGTTGTCAAGATATGGACTTCTAGAAAACTTTAACGCAAGTGTGACGCGCACGCGCACGGGAACGCGCACGGGAACGGGAACGGGAACGTGGACGACCGGGGTGACTGCAATAGCTCTATGCACTTCGTGCAGTCGAGCTAAAAAAGATAATTGTTGAAGATTAATATCTGTTCTGCAATAGGGTACAGGATGCAGGAGAGACAGACAGACAGACAGACAGACAGACAGACAGACAGACAGACAGACAGACAGACAGACAGGCAGGCAGGCAGACAGACAGACAGACAGACTCTTGCAGAGCCAACTCCAGACATGACTGAGAGGAAATGCTTTTCAAATGTCCTTACGGCGAGAGTCCTTAAGAGTCGCTGGACCGAAACGACTCGTTCTGTTGAGCAGAGCCTTTGATCCGAACATGCCTATATTTAATGGAAAAAATCCGAACGCATCTTATCTACGATGGCCTGCATGGATCATAAAATTTCAAAATCCACAGATATTAGATTTTAATTTTTCTTTGCAAAAGCTTTCGTCACACAAAAAGCGATTAAAATGAATAACAATAAGGACCAATGATGGATTGTATAGTAAAAACATCATCTTAAAGTGCTTTTTAAAGAGATGCAGTTTGTTGCCTTTTTCATCTTCCATATGGGAAAAACCCGGATGCAGGTCAAAAATGATCTGAGATGTCTTCGACAAATAATGAGAAAATAATGAAAATTGTTGCAGCTTATTATGTGAAAGTTGTGGATGCAAGTTTTCCACATTTTCATGGAACATTAAACCTGCTTTTCTTAGAAGTTATAAATTGAACTATTCATGCATTTTTGATATGGGACCAAGATCAGCAACATGCTCACAAAAGCTGAAACTACTCAGAAATACCAGAGGACCATTGGTCCTGAGAACGCTCACCTGAAGCCTGATCTGGGAGTATTAAGTCATCATGAAATGACCTTGACCTTGAATACTCACACACCTTTATTGACTTCATAAGTGGTCTGCATCTGCAAAGTTTCAGGTCTCAGGCTGCAATAGTTTCCAAACCCAGTGATTTCCGAGAAAACCATAATTTTAATTTTGGTATTTAAATGACCTTGGGTCAAGGTCAAGAAAAATATCCATTGTTTTAGCCTTTTCCCATGTAAAAGCCTATATTTCCAAAATTGACCTTGCCGTAAAATAGGTCAAGGTCATCCTAAGGTCATCATTTCAACAAACTACGATGGACTGGAGTCCCAAATGCTACATATAAAGTTTCACGCAAATCGGCCAGCCAGTTCTGGAGAAGAAGATTTTTGAGTGGTTTTTACCATAGTAGGGCATGGCGGCCATCTTGGTCATGTGACACAAATTTCTCGATCAAACTTTCGTTCCCCCTATACATGGACGCTCCACATAAAATTTCACTTTGATTGGCCAAGCAGTTTCAGAGAAGAAGATTTTTGAAAAGTGTGTATGGACGACAGACTGGCCAAGGTCAAGAGATGACCTTGACCTAAATTAATCACATACCTTCATCTACTCCATTAGTTGTTTGCATCTATCACTTTTCGGGTCTCAGGCTGCAACAGTTTTCAAAAAATCCATAGTTTTCACTTTTCCCATGTAAAAGCCTATGTTTCCAAAATTGAAATTGCCGTAAAATAGGTCAAGGTCATCCTAGGGTCATCATTTAATCAAACTATGATGGGCTGGAGTCCCAAATGCTACATACCAAGTTTCTTGAAAATCGGCCTGCCGGTTCTGGAGAAGATTTTTCACTGGTTTTTACCATATATGGGCGTGGCGGCCATCTTGGTCATGTGACCTGGATTTCGCGATCAAACTTTCGTCTCCCCTACCCATGAATGCTCCACATAAAATTTCACTTTGATTGGCCAAGCAGTTTCAGAGAAGAAGATCTTTGAAAAGCGTGTATGGGCGACAGACAGGCCAATGTCAAGAGATGACCTTGACCTAAATTAATCATATACCTTCATCTACTCCATTGGTTGTTTGCATCTACCACTTTTCAGGCCTCAGGCTGCAATAGTTTTCGAAAAATCCATAGTTTTCACTTTTTCCCATGTAAAAGCCTATGTTTCCAAAATTGACATTGCCGTAAAATACGTCAAGGTCATCCCAGGGTCATCATTTGATCAAACTATGATGGGCTGGAGTCCCAAATGCTACATATCAAGTTTCATGAAAATCGGCCAGCCGGTTCTAGAGAAGAAGATTTTTGAGTGGTTTTTACCATATATGGGCGTGGCGGCCATCTTGGTCATGTGACCTGGATTTCGCAATCAAACTTTCGTCTCCCCTACCATGGATGCTCCACATAAAATTTCACTTTGATTGGCCAAGCAGTTTCAGAGAAGAAGATCTTTGAAAAGTGTGTATGGACGACAGACTGGCCAAGGTCACTTTTTCCCATGTAAAAGCCTATGTTTCCAAATTTGACCTTGCCATAAAATAGGTCAAGGTCATCCAAGGGTCATCATTTTATCAAACTATGATTGGTTGAAGTCCCCGATCCTACATACCAAGTTTCGTGGAAATCGGCCCACCGGTTCTGGAGAAGAAGATTTTTGAAGTGTTTTTATGGCGGCCATCTTGGTCATGTGACCCGGATCTCGCGATCAAACTTCAGTTCCCCCTACCCATGGATGCTCCACATAAAATTTCACTTTGATTGGCCAAGCGGTTTCAGAGAAGAAGATCTTTGAAATTGTGGACGATGGACGGACGACGGACGGACGGATACCGGATCATGGCCATCCTATAAGCTCACCTTGTGAGCCTTCGGCTCAGGTGAGCTAATAAAACCATTTCACCCCATGAATCCAAAATGGATCATTGTGTGTGTGCATGTATGTGTTCCAGGTCCAGCGCTTTTTTAAAAGCAGCCAACCTGTAAACGCTCACCCGAGATCTGCTGCATATACAATGTACCAATAAACATGTTTGAAAAGTGTCGTATTTAACCCCAGTACAGGGGCAGATGACGCCCTTGGGCCATTTTCTTTTTTCAGAGTAATCAATATTCTGTCCATTTGCCAATTTCCTGCTGGCTTTTCCCTTCAAAATGACATTTTAACAGTTTTCCCCATTCAAATGCATAGGCAACCCATGTTGACCTTGCCATAAACTTGGTCAAGGTCATCACAGGGTCATGATTTATATTGGAGAACTTTAGGCATCAATGCTTCACACCAAGTTTCCTTGAAATCAGTCTATTGGTTTCAGAGAAGATTTTTTAAGGGTTTTTACCATATATGGGCATGACGGCCATCTTGGTCATGTGACCTAAATTATTAATATACACATTGATTCCCCCATCCTATGGATGCTTCACATAAAATTTGGCTTTAATTAGCCAAGCGGTTTCAGAGGAGAAGATGTTTGAATATTATGGTAATATACGGGGTGGGGCCATATAAGCCCTTGGGTTCAACTTTTTTCAGAATCATTAATATTCAGTCCTACTAACTATTTCCTGCAAGATTTTCACCTCAAATGACTTTTTAAAAGTTTTCTCCATTCAAATGCATAGGCGACCTATGTTGACCTTGTCATAAAATAGGTCAAGGTCATCACAGGGTCATGATTTATATATACATTGTAGTACTTTAGCCATCAATGCTTCATGCCAAGTTTCTTTGAAATCGGTCCTCCAGTTCTGGAGAAGAAGATTTTTGAAGGGTTTTTACCGTATATGGGCATGGCAGCCATCTTGGTCATGTGACCTAAATTATTTATATACACATTGGTTTCCCCATTCTATAGATGCTTCAAATAAAATTTGGCTTTGATTGGCCAAGACGTTTGAATATTATGGAGATAAACATGTATATTGCCCTGGGGTGGGGGCACATGAGCCCCTGGGGTCCAATTTTTTTCAGAATCATTAATATTCAGTCCTGCTGCCCATTTCCTGCAAGACTTTCACTTTAAATGACATTTTAAAAATTTTCCCCATTCAAATGCATTGGGGAGCTTTGTTGACCTTGCCGTAAAATAGGTCAAGGTCATCACAGGGTCATGATTTATATAGACATTGTAGTGCTTGAGCCATCAATGCTTCATGCCAAGTTTTGTTGAAATCGGTCCACCGGTTCTGGAGAAGATTTTTGAAGGGTTTTTACCATATATGGGCATGGCGGCCATCTTGGTCATGTGACCTGGATTTGTTATATATACATTGGTTCCCCCTGCCTACAGATGCTTCATATAAAATTTGGCTTTGATTGGCCAAGCGGTTTCAGAGAAGAAGAAGATCTTTGAAAATGGTGGACGACGGACGGACGGACGACGACGGACAGACACCGGAGCATGGGTATGCTATAACCTCACCTGTGAGCCTTCGGCTCAGGTGAACTAATAAGAACTGTCAAAAACCAGCATGTGTCTGAAGTTTGTTTACAATATGGCAGTCAAGGTCATGTGATTTCCAGAAAGAACAAGGCCATTTTTATTAATTGGTTGTTGCAACCTAGGGGTGCTTACCCTTTGCCTAAGAATGTGTAGGTTTTTAAAATAAAAGCTAATGTATTTTAAATGCATACAAAATAAATGTGATGGATTAATTTTGCATTATCTGACTTGTCAAAGTCTAAATTTTCATTATTAGTCATATTTAGTTTGAAAATATTGCTATTTCTTGGTATTCTTGAAAAGAAATGCCCCTAAGGGTATAAGCTCATAAACGGTTGGAGATGAAATCATCACCATATTTGCCAAATTTTGTTTGAATTTCGGGGCTTTTTCTCATTGGAATCATTTTAATGTGCCTTACGAATTTTCAGCAACCCAATAACTGATGTTTGTGGTCTATTTTTATGGCGGGAATTTCCAAACAAGTGACATCACAGACTTAGGATATACAAAATGGCTGCCCATGTAGCAGACAATGTTAGTAAACAGAGTATTTTAATGAAAAGCTTGCTGTTTGAAACTTCAAATTTGATTTAGAAACAGAGGAAAGAAAGAAATTACTCTTGATAAGGTAGGAAATTAGACTGTTTTTTCACTGAAGATTTTGCAAGCTGTCTTTGACTTCTTAGCCCCATGAACTTAGGCATACATGTGATATCTCCCTATTTTGGAGCAAAAAGGTAGCAGGCATTGTTGTTCCCTGTCACAAAATGTGGCTTGATCAACTTCCTTGATTTTTCCAATGATGCAGAACACATTTCAGAGGACAACAAAATATGGGCCATCACATAACTAGCTATAAAGACATAACAATGACTGGAGCCAAGAACTGAGAATTCCTTAAATCACTACAAATAAAAATAATTTAAATGAAAACAAAAACATTAGAAACTGCCTTAGCCTTTTAAGACACTGTTTAAACAACCCAATGCAAATTTCCCTGACAATATTTCAAAATTCCCTGACATTTCCCTGACTTTTGCCTCATTTTTCAAATTTCCCTGACACACATCAAAATTCCCTGACATTTCCCTGACTTTTGTAAAATTCCATTTTTCCCTGACATTTCCCCGACGCCTGAGAACCCTGAAGTAGTGCAAAAATGGTTATGAAAAAAATGCACAGAAACCAGGTAAGAAACACATTTTATCTGAACGTCAATAAGGCATCAAAACTAGGCATCTTAGTTCAAGGCCATCGTCGGCTTCGGTTTCGGCCTGACCACAATTTTCGATTATTCGGCCGAAAAAGTGTTTGCCTTTTCAACTTTTTTTTTTTTGAAGTGCGATGGCCCAATTAATTGCGTGCTAAGTGAATCTGCCCGAGGGTGTGAAAGACGGTCGTTATAAAAACAATCACGAAAATGACACCTGTATTAAAGACTGGTATGATCATCGTTTGAAGAGAAGGTGCATTAAAGTGTTCTTTAATTTATTGTGAATAAAACCGATTCCCTGTGATCTTAGAACATTAAGTGTTCAGCTGTATTCCACAGTTGAAATGTCTACTTATCAATAACCCAATCACTGTTTATTATTGCATTAAATCAACAATGCCGAAAAATCTTTTACCTATAAAATTTTGGCAATATTATTTTTCTTCATATTCCAAAATTTGTTAAAACGTGCATGTTATTATTATATCATGGAACATATACCGCCGGTTCCTAATCAACTGACGTCTTTCTAATTCCCTGAGCGTTCCTTAGGCAAGGGGAATCCTGTATGAGATTTCAGGCCTCATAGTTTTCGATCAGTACATGGCTTCATCATGTTGCAAAAATTGTCTCAAAGTGCATTATAATCGTTTCTATGGATGTCCGGAAATATAAAATTATCTCAGGGGAGATCCGCCGAACCCCCCTTACGAGAGGGGAGAACACCTCCTCTCGTGCTTTCCCCCTACTCGTGCCATCGGCACTCGTGGACGTCTTTGACCTTTCATGGCCGGACCACTTTTCAAGCCGACGATGGTCCTGTAGTTAAAGGGTCAAGCGTTTCAGCAACCCTAATTTTATTGTCCGGTGGAATTTTGACTCCATTCTTTTACCAAACATCAAGGCATAGATGAACATAAATGACTGAGTTATATAATAAATAATACTTTCTCAAAGATTCAAGAAATTCTGCAATATCTTTACAAGTGATTAGTCATTGTCAATGATTTTGTCGAGTTAATTGTAGCGTAAGGCGACCAGTGATCGATCAGGGACTAGTGATCGATCAACTAGTGATTATCGGCTATTAATTCTCAAAGGATACCTGAAGTAAATCTTATGCTAGTCTCAACTTAAAGCGCATTATATTACTTTACAAACACTGATTTAGATTTATTTTGGAAAGTTTTTCTATCTTGGATTTTCTTGCACTTTACGAAGAGGGGGTCTTAGTTGTACTGCTTAAAAGCGGTGCTTGTTCAATGAATTCTTCAAGATGAAACAACTTGCATTCGTTCCGACTGGCTAAAGTTTTTAACTTTACTGCATACTAAACAAATCTGATCCACATTCCAAATTGTATAGGATAACGCTGCGATTAATGGACAATTTCTGTGATTTTCGAGCTATTTTTTCAACAGTTTTCCATTGTTTCTATAGGCGTTTATGCTTTTTGACCACCTCATTTCGCTGCTTTGTTTCTTTTAACTCACTGAAAATTTCCAAACTGTGTTTCGTGGCTAGAGATAAACAATAACCAGTCTTTCTAAAAATGTACATACCTTCAAAGTTAGCCGCGGTTTCGGAGAGAAAAAGAAGGTGATCGATCACTGGTCCACTTGACCCTGATTCACGCTGTATGATGGTGGGTGTGTTAAAATGACGTCACTGAGAATGTGACGTGATGACGTCATAAATTGACATATTGGAAAACATGGCGAAGGTTCAAGCTTGCATATGGTATGTACACATGCATTCTCCACTGCATGTCTGATCCGCAAATTTATCAAACATGGCTATTTTTGATCGATCACTGGTCCCTTTACGCTATTTGATTTGATTCGGAAAAACAGTACTTACTGCTCCATTTCATTGCAAATACATTCAACTGTGAAGATAATTTTGGTGAGTATTAGTACCTTTTAGGAGAGTATCAAATGGCTTATTCTGTGACTGATGGTGCTGGTGTTTTTCTCCAGAAAGTGGATCTGAATATGGCTGATGCTGAATTTTAACATATTCGGCAGGCTGTAATGGAGGCACCTGGATACTTTCGCCTTCGTTTTCATTTTCTGTCTCATCTTCTTCACTGTCGTCACTGAAGCCATATGCTGCAACGAGTGACATCGTCCGAAAGTTAGAAAATATAATCGAAAAAGTCTCAACTTCAATTGAGTCGCAGCAAGCAATGATGAAAATTGAACAGCGGGATAAAACCCAGAACCACCATTTTGAACCCGGAACAAATTTCTGTTTCCACTTCTACTTTAATACTGCCCAGGGCCGAGTGGCGTCAGCAACATGGTTAAAACATCGTATATACAATTAAAAACATTATTCAGCTGCGTTGTCTAGGCTGTGTATTTCTGCAGACTACAGATAGGGCGTGCACAAGGTCCGGGGGTAGTGCGTTCCTTCTGGGCAGGAAGCTGTACTTGTACTGCTCGTAGTTTGTTCTCAGCTGTATATAGGCAAGGTCATGGGTCCTCGTGCGGCCAGAAGAAGGTGTAACATATTCCGGGATTTTGACAGGTGAAAGGTTGTAGACAGCCTTGTAGAGATGTGTCAGTCTTCGTGATCTCCGTCTATCCTGCATAGGAGGCCACTGGAGGTCATTCAGCATGGATGTGACACTATCTCTGTATGAGTAGTTTCCGGTAACGAAGCGGGCACCCTTACGCTGAACTTTTTCGATGGTCAAAATATCTTGCTTGAGATAAGGGTCCCAGACGGAACACCCCAAACGACCCTAAAACAACCCCCCCCCCCCCCCCCACACACACACACACACAAAAAAAAAAAAAAAAAAAAAAAAAACAACAACTGGCGCACCATCGACCAACGACGCATAGATAGTCGATTGGTCCTCCTATACAAAGTCACATACGTCCTTGTAGCCATCCCTGCTCAAGACTTCCTGATCCGGAACACCCGACAATCATCCAGAAATCACCCCATGGCATACAAGCAGATCCTAGCCCTAAGAGACTACTACAAGTTCACATTTTCCCCCCGGACAATTATACACTGGAATGCCCTACCACTGCATATCCCCGTCTACGTAAATAAGAGCATTCGTTGATAAAATAATGCACTTTTGCAAATCAATCGTATTTCTGTGGAGGTTTAGAATTTTTATTAGATGAATGTATGTCACTACCCACTCTGGCTCAGTTTAGCACAGCTGTCTGCCAGATAAACCACAAAAGTCCTTGAATTGTTATTGGAAAAGGTCCCTCAGGACCTTTTCCACAGTGTTTACTTTGAATATGAAGAAAATTGTACCCATGATCGACTGCTCTCCCTCAATTACGCGTTTTGTCACATAAAGCGCTTACTAAAAACTAGTGAACCCGTCTATAGGGACTAGACAGTTCGCCACAATCAATTTAAATTATCAATTGTTGACACTCCCCGGCAAATAGCGGTAAATATCTAGCAAGCAATCTCGATTGTGGTGACTGCTTATCATAGCGCATCTAGGATTACATCGTATATACCCTGACGAGGGGTACAGAAACTACAGAAACTCTATATGGCTGACTTTTAGTCCATCACATCGCACTATGGGTCTGTTTCTGGTAGTGTGGCTGCAGGTCAAAATTCAGAACTCTGTCACAAATTGACTGCACTGCAAAATGGTTTTCTACAAATCGACATATTGATTGTAATCGTGCTCCCTTTAGTATCGGCTTTGATTCCATAACATCAAAAAAAATGTCATTGCCTTGAGCAACAGATACACACACTGGTCAAGCTTCATTACAAGAAACGACATTCATGTATAGGAAACGAAACTGAAATGTATGAGAATCGAAATTAATGACGAACCAGAGAATCAACAACACTGAAATTTAGAGCAAAAGGGAATATCTCTTATAACAAACGACTGCTCACCTTTTCATTGGTTTCTTTTTAAAGAAGCCAACTTGTCTTTTAACTATACTAACACTCTTGATCGCACTGTACAAAGTCTTGTCACCCACTTTTCATTGCTTTTATTTCAACTAACCCCCTTCAGCTCTTGGTATACCGGAACACCATCTGAAGTCCTCCTCGGAGGTTAAGATGTAAAGGAAGATAGATAGAGATTTGGACAATTGTAAAATGATAATCGAGCTTCGGGAGACGATTTCGTCCAACAAGCTTTTCGAAATCGAAGTTTAGTCAGCGAAATCACCTTATATTAAATCTTTAAATCAAATTTATATTTATTCAATAATATATTTAATTAGAAATATACGAACATGTAAACGATAAGAAATTTTGACTATTCGAGTAATATTCGAGCTTGCTGGTAAAGCTTCTCGCGCAACAAGCTTGACGAAATCAAAGTTCAATTAGCGAAATCGCCTCTTAAATTAACGTAGTTACACAGATACAAATTTTACTCAATAAAATAAAATGTTTTAGTAGTAATAGTCCAGCATCTTAAAGTAAAAGATTATATCTTTTAATTATTGTTACATATACATGTACCAATATTTATTTGATTGGTTGCTAAATACATCCCAGTCAACAGCTATGGTCATGTCGTGTCTTATTCTAAATTAACAAACAGTGCAATCCCACTTGAGACTCGTCAGCATTAAATACAATAATTGAGCCGTATCGTAGGAAAACCAACAATGTGGTTTTTGACCAGGTCTGACACAAACCGGCATGTGCAGTCACAGAAGATGGCTATAAGCTTGAAATTTTGGATTTAGAAAGAAGAGGAATTGTACTATCCGTGTAGCGAAAACAAAGGTGCTGATCGCGGTTACCGCGAAGCTGATCTGCGTCTTTGTTTTCACCTATGCAGATTGTTGGTTTTCCCATCAGGCGGCTCATATGACATTACGAAAACATACCCATGCAATATACAGAGATCTTTCTCACTTGTAAATATTTAAAATTTCAACAGAAAAGATTTGATACTTTTCAATATTTTTGCTCAAAACATACATTTCTCAGCTGTAAGAATTGAAAATTTCACCGGAAAAAAATGATACTTTAGATCACGGTTTTTGCTCAAACACAGAATCGTAAAGAGCGAGCAAGAAGAGAGATGTCGGGCCATCCGTGACACAGGAAATTACAGACTATCCGACAGGTATCTACATCACAGGACAGACGTGAGTTTCTGGTCGACAATGACAGAAGAAAACAGACAGAAGAGGACGAAGCGATTTCTGTCAGACTGTGGCAAAGCCAAACCCAACACCGTGGTTTCGAGAAATCACATGTCATATTTAATTCACCTTATAAGTCCTCACAAAAACACAATTCAAAAATAAATTTAAATATTATTGATTAATATTTGGTTCTATAGAATAATTACAAAGTCAAATGTTTTTGAAAAGTATGTTGAACATTTAAGGGACGATTACGCTATTCAGTAGAGACGATTTCGCGAAATCAAGACGATTTCGCATTTCAGTACTACCCGTTTCAGGGAGGTGACTTCAACTGTGGGAATGTTGAGTGGAGCACTATGCAGGTACCCGAAGGGGGACCGCAAAGGCAGGTACAGTGTCAACTTTTGGAGCTCATAAAAGACCACTGCCTATCCCAAGAAATCAAGATACACACTTCGCAACGACAGAAAAAGGTACAAGTAGGCAAAGATCAGGAAAAGGCGCAATCAGAAAAAGATTCCCATTCCAAAAACCGAGGTGGGAAAAAACCAAACTAACAATCAGGTACTCATACCATGAAACATATCGTAAGCCGAATGAGCAGCTATTTTCCCAATAGGTGGCCACTCAGTTACCTTAACTTAACTAAAAATATGAAAACATACATAAGGCACCAACAGCACAAAAAATTTTTATACACCAAGACATAAAACAAAAAGAACCACCACAGAAGTATCGACTTGGAACGATCAGTAACACAAAGTTACTGGCGGGCTTAAACCGGTTTTACATGGCCATAACCTCACCCTCTGCTTCTGCAGTGGTTCATAACATTTAGTTAGTTATTCGGTCCTCGTGGTGAATCTCTAACTAGTCAATGAATCATCAAGAACAAACAAATAAATCATGATAAACATCCTGATGAATCAAAAACCAGGACTCACAGACTGAGTAAGCTGCCCGACGATGGAGATCCCTGGGCGCCGAATAACCTACTAACTCCGGAGCAAAAGAAAAACACCAGTTGGACCCCGGTGGGCCAAGCAACAGACAAGAAGCTCCGGCCCCAACCAACTAAAATGAATAGCTTTATGTCGGGGCCATCATAGAGTCTGACGCACCGGCGTCAAGTTGGATGAAAATTTCATCCGGTGAAAATTTCATCTAGCAGAAGAAAAAAAAAGTTGGATGAAAATTTCATCTGGACCTGCCCAGTAAAAGTGGTTCATGTCAAAACAACTCCTGTTCCCGTACTAGCTCTTGTTTAGGCAAGCAGCTTATACTGCAATATAGATACATGTTGTATGAAGGTTTGTGGTAAGTCTCAGTAGTCAGGGCGCCAAAAGTCAGAGGGGGGGTCAAAAATGCTTTTTTCCATATTTCTCGAGATTCTGTTCCGAATCCAGCTCTTGTGCCAGCAAGCCGCTTATACTGCGATATAGATAAATGTTCTATGAAGGTTTGTGGCAAGTTTCATCAGGATTGAAAGAGGATCCGAAGGGTAGTCAGGGCGCCAAAAGTCAGAGGGGGTGTCTAAAATGCGGTTTTTTATATTCCTCGGTCTCCTGCTCCCAAACCAGCTCTTGTGCCAGCAAGCCGCTTATGCTTGAATATAGATATACGTCCTATGAAGTTTTGTGTCAAGTCTCATCAGGATTGAAAGAGGATGAGATGGGTAGCCAGGGCCCCAAATGTCATGGGGGGTGTCAAAAAATTCCATTTTCGATAGTTTTCCGTCTCCTGCTCCCAAACTAGCTCTTGTGCCAGGAAGCCGCTAGTACTACGACATAGATGTATAGTATATACAAGTATGTGGCAAGTCTCATCAGGATTGAAAGAGGATGAGATGGGTAGCCAGGGCCCCCAATGTCATGGGGGTGTCAAAAAATTCCATTTTCGATAGTTTTCGGTCTCCTGCTCCCAAACTAGCTCTTGTGCCAGAAAGCAGCTAGTACTACGACATAGATGTATAGTATATACAAGTATGTGGCAAGTCTCATCAGGATTGAAAGAGGATGAGATGGGTAGCCAGGGCCCCAAATGTCATGGGGGGTGTCAAAAATTCCATTTTCGAGAGTTTTCGGTTTCCTGCTCCCAAACTAGCTCTTGTGCCAGGAAGCCGCTAGTACTACGACATAGATGTATAGTATATACAAGTATGTGGCAAGTCTCATCAGGATTGAAAGAGGATGAGATGGGTAGCCAGGGCCCCAAATGTCATGGGGGGTGTCAAAAAATTCCATTTTCGATAGTTTTCGGTCTCCTGCTCCCAAACTAGCTCTTGTGCCAGGAAGCCGCTAGTACTACGACATAGATGTATAGTATATACAAGTATGTGGCAAGTCTCATCAGGATTGAAAGAGGATGAGATGGGTAGCCAGGGCCCCCAACGTCATGGGGGTGTCAAAAAATTCCATTTTCGATAGTTTTCGGTCTCCTGCTCCCAAACTAGCTCTTGTGCCAGGAAGCCGCTAGTACTACGACATAGATGTATAGTATATACAAGTATGTGGCAAGTCTCATCAGGATTGAAAGAGGATGAGATGGGTAGCCAGGGCCCCCAATGTCATGGGGGTGTCAAAAAATTCCATTTTTGATAGTTTTCCGTCTCCTGCTCCCAAACTAGCTCTTGTGCCAGGAAGCCGCTAGTACTACGACATAGATGTATAGTATATACAAGTATGTGGCAAGTCTCATCAGGATTGAAAGAGGATGAGATGGGTAGCCAGGGCCCCCAATGTCATGGGGGGTGTCAAAAATTCCATGTTTGAGAGTTTTCGGTTTCCTGCTCCCAAACTAGCTCTTGTGCCAGGAAGCCGCTAGTACTACGACATAGATGTATAGTATATACAAGTATGTGGCAAGTCTCATCAGGATTGAAAGAGGATGAGATGGGTAGCCAGGGCCCCCAATGTCATGGGGGTGTCAAAAAATTCCATTTTCGATAGTTTTCGGTCTCCTGCTCCCAAACTAGCTCTTGTGCCAGGAAGCAGCTAGTACTACGACATAGATGTATAGTATATACAAGTATGTGGCAAGTCTCATCAGGATTGAAAGAGGATGAGATGGGTAGCCAGGGCCCCCAATGTCATGGGGGTGTCAAAAATTCCATTTTCGAGAGTTTTCGGTTTCCTGCTCCCAAACTAGCTCTTGTGCCAGGAAGCCGCTAGTACTACTACATAGATGTATAGTATATACAAGTATGTGGCAAGTCTCATCAGGATTGAAAGAGGATGAGATGGGTAGCCAGGGCCCCCAATGTCATGGGGGTGTCAAAAAATTCCATTTTCGATAGTTATCGGTCTCCTGCTCCCAAACTAGCTCTTGTGCCAGGAAGCAGCTAGTACTACGACATAGATGTATAGTATATACAAGTATGTGGCAAGTCTCATCAGGATTGAAAGAGGATGAGATGGGTAGCCAGGGCCCCCAATGTCATGGGGGTGTCAAAAATTCCATTTTCGAGAGTTTTCGGTTTCCTGCTCCCAAACTAGCTCTTGTGCCAGGAGGCCGCTAGTACTACGACATAGATGTATAGTATATACAAGTATATGGCAAGTCTCATCAGGATTGAAAGAGGATGAGATGGGTAGCCAGGGCCCCAAATGTCATGGGGGGTGTCAAAAAATTCCATTTTCGATAGTTTTCGGTCTCCTGCTCCCAAACTAGCTCTTGTGCCAGGAAGCCGCTAGTACTACGACATAGATGTATAGTATATACAAGTATGTGGCAAGTCTCATCAGGATTGAAAGAGGATGAGATGGGTAGCCAGGGCCCCCAACGTCATGGGGGTGTCAAAAAATTCCATTTTCGATAGTTTTCGGTCTCCTGCTCCCAAACTAGCTCTTGTGCCAGGAAGCCGCTAGTACTACGACATAGATGTATAGTATATACAAGTATGTGGCAAGTCTCATTAGGATTGAAAGAGGATGAGATGGGTAGCCAGGGCCCCCAATGTCATGGGGGTGTCAAAAAATTCCATTTTCGATAGTTTTCCGTCTCCTGCTCCCAAACTAGCTCTTGTGCCAGGAAGCCGCTAGTACTACGACATAGATGTATAGTATATACAAGTATGTGGCAAGTCTCATCAGGATTGAAAGAGGATGAGATGGGTAGCCAGGGCCCCCAATGTCATGGGGGTGTCAAAAAATTCCATTTTCGATAGTTTTCGGTCTCCTGCTCCCAAACTAGCTCTTGTGCCAGGAAGCCGCTAGTACTACGACATAGATGTATAGTATATACAAGTATGTGGCAAGTCTCATCAGGATTGAAAGAGGATGAGATGGGTAGCCAGGGCCCCCAATGTCATGGGGGTGTCAAAAAATTCCATTTTCGATAGTTTTCGGTCTCCTGCTCCCAAACTAGCTCTTGTGCCAGGAAGCAGCTAGTACTACGACATAGATGTATAGTATATACAAGTATGTGGCAAGTCTCATCAGGATTGAAAGAGGATGAGATGGGTAGCCAGGGCCCCCAATGTCATGGGGGTGTCAAAAATTCCATTTTCGAGAGTTTTCGGTTTCCTGCTCCCAAACTAGCTCTTGTGCCAGGAAGCCGCTAGTACTACTACATAGATGTATAGTATATACAAGTATGTGGCAAGTCTCATCAGGATTGAAAGAGGATGAGATGGGTAGCCAGGGCCCCCAATGTCATGGGGGGTGTCAAAAAATTCCATTTTCGATAGTTATCGGTCTCCTGCTCCCAAACTAGCTCTTGTGCCAGGAAGCAGCTAGTACTACGACATAGATGTATAGTATATACAAGTATGTGGCAAGTCTCATCAGGATTGAAAGAGGATGAGATGGGTAGCCAGGGCCCCCAATGTCATGGGGGTGTCAAAAATTCCATTTTCGAGAGTTTTCGGTTTCCTGCTCCCAAACTAGCTCTTGTGCCAGGAGGCCGCTAGTACTACGACATAGATGTATAGTATATACAAGTATATGGCAAGTCTCATCAGGATTGAAAGAGGATGAGATGGGTAGCCAGGGCCCCAAATGTCATGGGGGGTGTCAAAAAATTCCATTTTCGATAGTTTTCGGTCTCCTGCTCCCAAACTAGCTCTTGTGCCAGGAAGCCGCTAGTACTACGACATAGATGTATAGTATATACAAGTATGTGGCAAGTCTCATCAGGATTGAAAGAGGATGAGATGGGTAGCCAGGGCCCCCAACGTCATGGGGGTGTCAAAAAATTCCATTTTCGATAGTTTTCGGTCTCCTGCTCCCAAACTAGCTCTTGTGCCAGGAAGCCGCTAGTACTACGACATAGATGTATAGTATATACAAGTATGTGGCAAGTCTCATTAGGATTGAAAGAGGATGAGATGGGTAGCCAGGGCCCCCAATGTCATGGGGGTGTCAAAAAATTCCATTTTCGATAGTTTTCCGTCTCCTGCTCCCAAACTAGCTCTTGTGCCAGGAAGCCGCTAGTACTACGACATAGATGTATAGTATATACAAGTATGTGGCAAGTCTCATCAGGATTGAAAGAGGATGAGATGGGTAGCCAGGGCCCCCAATGTCATGGGGGTGTCAAAAATTCCATTTTTGAGAGTTTTCGGTTTCCTGCTCCCAAACTAGCTCTTGTGCCAGGAAGCCGCTAGTACTACGACATAGATGTATAGTATATACAAGTATATGGCAAGTCTCATCAGGATTGAAAGAGGATGAGATGGGTAGCCAGGGCCCCCAATGTCATGGGGGTGTCAAAAAATTCCATTTTCGATAGTTTTCGGCCTCCTGCTCCCAAACTAGCTCTTTTGCCAGGAAGCAGCTAGTACTACGACATAGATGTATAGTATATACAAGTATGTGGCAAGTCTCATCAGGATTGAAAGAGGATGAGATGGGTAGCCAGGGCCCCCAATGTCATGGGGGGGTGTCAAAAATTCCATTTTCGAGAGTTTTCGGTTTCCTGCTCCCAAACTATCTCTTGTGCCAGGAAGCCGCTAGTACTACTACATAGATGTATAGTATATACAAGTATGTGGCAAGTCTCATCAGGATTGAAAGAGGATGAGATGGGTAGCCAGGGCCCCCAATGTCATGGGGGGTGTCAAAAAATTCCATTTTCGATAGTTATCGGTCTCCTGCTCCCAAACTAGCTCTTGTGCCAGGAAGCAGCTAGTACTACGACATAGATGTATAGTATATACAAGTATGTGGCAAGTCTCATCAGGATTGAAAGAGGATGAGATGGGTAGCCAGGGCCCCCAATGTCATGGGGGTGTCAAAAATTCCATTTTCGAGAGTTTTCGGTCTCCTGCTCCCAAACTAGCTCTTGTGCCAGGAAGCCGCTAGTACTACGACATAGATGTATAGTATATACAAGTATGTGGCAAGTCTCATCAGGATTGAAAGAGGATGAGATGGGTAGCCAGGGCCCCAAATGTCATGGGGGGTGTCAAAAAATTTCATTTTCGATAGTTTTCGGTCTCCTGCTCCCAAACTAGCTCTTGTGCCAGGAAGCCGCTAGTACTACGACATAGATGTATAGTATATACAAGTATGTGGCAAGTCTCATCAGGATTGAAAGAGGATGAGATGGGTAGCCAGGGCCCCCAATGTCATGGGGGTGTCAAAAAATTCCATTTTCGATAGTTTTCGGTCTCCTGCTCCCAAACTAGCTCTTGTGCCAGGAAGCAGCTAGTACTACGACATAGATGTATAGTATATACAAGTATGTGGCAAGTCTCATCAGGATTGAAAGAGGATGAGATGGGTAGCCAGGGCCCCCAATGTCATGGGGGGTGTCAAAAATTCCATTTTCGAGAGTTTTCGGTTTCCTGCTCCCAAACTAGCTCTTGTGCCAGGAAGCCGCTAGTACTACTACATAGATGTATAGTATATACAAGTATGTGGCAAGTCTCATCAGGATTGAAAGAGGATGAGATGGGTAGCCAGGGCCCCCAATGTCATGGGGGGTGTCAAAAAATTCCATTTTCGATAGTTATCGGTCTCCTGCTCCCAAACTAGCTCTTGTGCCAGGAAGCAGCTAGTACTACGACATAGATGTATAGTATATACAAGTATGTGGCAAGTCTCATCAGGATTGAAAGAGGATGAGATGGGTAGCCAGGGCCCCCAATGTCATGGGGGTGTCAAAAATTCCATTTTCGAGAGTTTTCGGTTTCCTGCTCCCAAACTAGCTCTTGTGCCAGGAAGCCGCTAGTACTACGACATAGATGTATAGTATATACAAGTATGTGGCAAGTCTCATCAGGATTGAAAGAGGATGAGATGGGTAGCCAGGGCCCCCAATGTCATGGGGGGTGTCGAAAATTCCATTTTTGAGAGTTTTCGGTTTCCTGCTCCCAAACTAGCTCTTGTGCCAGGAAGCCGCTAGTACTACGACATAGATGTATAGTATATACAAGTATGTGGCAAGTCTCATTAGGATTGAAAGAGGATGAGATGGGTAGCCAGGGCCCCCAATGTCATGGGGGTGTCAAAAAATTCCATTTTCGATAGTTTTCGGTCTCCTGCTCCCAAACTAGCTCTTGTGCCAGGAAGCAGCTAGTACTACGACATAGATGTATAGTATATACAAGTATGTGGCAAGTCTCATCAGGATTGAAAGAGGATGAGATGGGTAGCCAGGGCCCCCAATGTCATGGGGGGTGTCAAAAATTCCATTTTCGAGAGTTTTCGGTTTCCTGCTCCCAAACTAGCTCTTGTGCCAGGAAGCCGCTAGTACTACTACATAGATGTATAGTATATACAAGTATGTGGCAAGTCTCATCAGGATTGAAAGAGGATGAGATGGGTAGCCAGGGCCCCCAATGTCATGTGGGGTGTCAAAAAATTCCATTTTCGATAGTTATCGGTCTCCTGCTCCCAAACTAGCTCTTGTGCCAGGAAGCAGCTAGTACTACGACATAGATGTATAGTATATACAAGTATGTGGCAAGTCTCATCAGGATTGAAAGAGGATGAGATGGGTAGCCAGGGCCCCCAATGTCATGGGGGTGTCAAAAATTCCATTTTCGAGAGTTTTCGGTTTCCTGCTCCCAAACTAGCTCTTGTGCCAGGAAGCCGCTAGTACTACGACATAGATGTATAGTATATACAAGTATGTGGCAAGTCTCATCAGGATTGAAAGAGGATGAGATGGGTAGCCAGGGCCCCAAATGTCATGGGGGGTGTCAAAAAATTCCATTTTCGATAGTTTTCGGTCTCCTGCTCCCAAACTAGCTCTTGTGCCAGGAAGCCGCTAGTACTACGACATAGATGTATAGTATATACAAGTATGTGGCAAGTCTCATCAGGATTGAAAGAGGATGAGATGGGTAGCCAGGGCCCCCAACGTCATGGGGGTGTCAAAAAATTCCATTTTCGATAGTTTTCGGTCTCCTGCTCCCAAACTAGCTCTTGTGCCAGGAAGCCGCTAGTACTACGACATAGATGTATAGTATATACAAGTATGTGGCAAGTCTCATCAGGATTGAAAGAGGATGAGATGGGTAGCCAGGGCCCCCAATGTCATGGGGGTGTCAAAAAATTCCATTTCCGATAGTTTTCCGTCTCCTGCTCCCAAACTAGCTCTTGTGCCATGAAGCCGCTAGTACTACGACATAGATGTATAGTATATACAAGTATGTGGCAAGTCTCATCAGGATTGAAAGAGGATGAGATGGGTAGCCAGGGCCCCCAATGTCATGGGGGGTGTCAAAAATTCCATTTTTGAGAGTTTTCGGTTTCCTGCTCCCAAACTAGCTCTTGTGCCAGGAAGCCGCTAGTACTACGACATAGATGTATCGTATATACAAGTATATGGCTAGTCTCATCAGGATTGAAAGAGGATGAGATGGGTAGCCAGAGCCCCCAATGTCATGGGGGTGTCAAAAAATTCCATTTTCGATAGTTTTCGGTCTCCTGCTCCCAAACTAGCTCTTGTGCCAGGAAGCAGCTAGTACTACGACATAGATGTATAGTATATACAAGTATGTGGCAAGTCTCATCAGGATTGAAAGAGGATGAGATGGGTAGCCAGGGCCCCCAATGTCATGGGGGGTGTCAAAAATTCCATTTTCGAGAGTTTTCGGTTTCCTGCTCCCAAACTAGCTCTTGTGCCAGGAAGCCGCTAGTACTACTACATAGATGTATAGTATATACAAGTATGTGGCAAGTCTCATCAGGATTGAAAGAGGATGAGATGGGTAGCCAGGGCCCCCAATGTCATGGGGGGTGTCAAAAAATTCCATTTTCGATAGTTATCGGTCTCCTGCTCCCAAACTAGCTCTTGTGCCAGGAAGCAGCTAGTACTACGACATATATGTATAGTATATACAAGTATGTGGCAAGTCTCATCAGGATTGAAAGAGGATGAGATGGGTAGCCAGGGCCCCCAATGTCATGGGGGGTGTCAAAAATTCCATTTTCGAGAGTTTTCGGTTTCCTGCTCCCAAACTAGCTCTTGTGCCAGGAAGCCGCTAGTACTACGACATAGATGTATAGTATATACAAGTATGTGGCAAGTCTCATCAGGATTGAAAGAGGATGAGATGGGTAGCCAGGGCCCCAAATGTCATGGGGGGTGTCAAAAAATTCCATTTTCGATAGTTTTCGGTCTCCTGCTCCCAAACTAGCTCTTGTGCCAGGAAGCCGCTAGTACTACGACATAGATGTATAGTATATACAAGTATGTGGCAAGTCTCATCAGGATTGAAAGAGGATGAGATGGGTAGCCAGGGCCCCCAATGTCATGGGGGTGTCAAAAAATTCCATTTTCGATAGTTTTCCGTCTCCTGCTCCCAAACTAGCTCTTGTGCCAGGAAGCCGCTAGTACTACGACATAGATGTATAGTATATACAAGTATGTGGCAAGTCTCATCAGGATTGACAGAGGATGAGATGGGTAGCCAGGGCCCCCAATGTCATGGGGGGTGTCAAAAATTCCATTTTTGAGAGTTTTCGGTTTCCTGCTCCCAAACTAGCTCTTTTGCCAGGAAGCCGCTAGTACTACGACATAGATGTATAGTATATACAAGTATATGGCAAGTCTCATCAGGATTGAAAGAGGATGAGATGGGTAGCCAGGGCCCCCAATGTCATGGGGGTGTCAAAAAATTCCATTTTCGATAGTTTTCGGTCTCCTGCTCCCAAACTAGCTTTTGTGCCAGGAAGCAGCTAGTACTACGACATAGATGTATAGTATATACAAGTATGTGGCAAGTCTCATCAGGATTGAAAGAGGATGAGATGGGTAGCCAGGGCCCCCAATGTCATGGGGGGGTGTCAAAAATTCCATTTTCGAGAGTTTTCGGTTTCCTGCTCCCAAACTTGCTCTTGTGCCAGAAAGCCGCTAGTACTACTACATAGATGTATAGTATATACAAGTATGTGGCAAGTCTCATCAGGATTGAAAGAGGATGAGATGGGTAGCCAGGGCCCCCAATGTCATGGGGGGTGTCAAAAAATTCCATTTTCGATAGTTATCGGTCTCCTGCTCCCAAACTAGCTCTTGTGCCAGGAAGCAGCTAGTACTACGACATAGATGTATAGTATATACAAGTATGTGGCAAGTCTCATCAGGATTGAAAGAGGATGAGATGGGTAGCCAGGGCCCCCAATGTCATGGGGGTGTCAAAAATTCCATTTTCGAGAGTTTTCGGTTTCCTGCTCCCAAACTAGCTCTTGTGCCAGGAAGCCGCTAGTACTACGACATAGATGTATAGTATATACAAGTATGTGGCAAGTCTCATCAGGATTGAAAGAGGATGAGATGGGTAGCCAGGGCCCCAAATGTCATGGGGGGTGTCAAAAAATTCCATTTTCGATAGTTTTCGGTCTCCTGCTCCCAAACTAGCTCTTGTGCCAGGAAGCCGCTAGTACTACGACATAGATGTATAGTATATACAAGTATGTGGCAAGTCTCATCAGGATTGAAAGAGGATGAGATGGGTAGCCAGGGCCCCCAACGTCATGGGGGTGTCAAAAAATTCCATTTTCGATAGTTTTCGGTCTCCTGCTCCCAAACTAGCTCTTGTGCCAGGAAGCCGCTAGTACTACGACATAGATGTATAGTATATACAAGTATGTGGCAAGTCTCATCAGGATTGAAAGAGGATGAGATGGGTAGCCAGGGCCCCCAATGTCATGGGGGAGTCAAAAAATTCCATTTTCGATAGTTTTCCGTCTCCTGCTCCCAAACTAGCTCTTGTGCCAGGAAGCCGCTAGTACTACGACATAGATGTATAGTATATACAAGTATGTGGCAAGTCTCATCAGGATTGAAAGAGGATGAGATGGGTAGCCAGGGCCCCCAATGTCATGGGGGTGTCAAAAATTCCATTTTTGAGAGTTTTCGGTTTCCTGCTCCCAAACTAGCTCTTGTGCCAGGAAGCCGCTAGTACTACGACATAGATGTATAGAATATACAAGTATATGGCAAGTCTCATCAGGATTGAAAGAGGATGAGATGGGTAGCCAGGGCCCCCAATGTCATGGGGGTGTCAAAAAATTCCATTTTCGATAGTTTTCGGTCTCCTGCTCCCAAACTAGCTCTTGTGCCAGGAAGCAGCTAGTACTACGACATAGATGTATAGTATATACAAGTATGTGGCAACTCTCATCAGGATTGAAAGAGGATGAGATGGGTAGCTAGGGCTCCCAATGTCATGGGGGGTGTCAAAAATTCCATTTTCGAGAGTTTTCGGTTTCCTGCTCCCAAACTAGCTCTTGTGCCAGGAAGCCGCTAGTACTACTACATAGATGTATAGTATATACAAGTATGTGGCAAGTCTCATCAGGATTGAAAGAGGATGAGATGGGTAGCCAGGGCCCCCAATGTCATGGGGGGTGTCAAAAAATTCCATTTTCGATAGTTATCGGTCTCCTGCTCCCAAACTAGCTCTTGTGCCAGGAAGCAGCTAGTACTACGACATAGATGTATAGTATATACAAGTATGTGGCAAGTCTCATCAGGATTGAAAGAGGATGAGATGGGTAGCCAGGGCCCCCAATGTCATGGGGGTGTCAAAAATTCCATTTTCGAGAGTTTTCGGTTTCCTGCTCCCAAACTAGCTCTTGTGCCAGGAAGCAGCTAGTACTACGACATAGATGTATAGTATATAAAAGTATGTGGCAAGTCTCATCAGGATTGAAAGAGGATGAGATGGGTAGCCAGGGCCCCCAATGTCATGGGGGTGTCAAAAAATTCCATTTTCGATAGTTTTCCGTCTCCTGCTCCCAAACTAGCTCTTGTGCCAGGAAGCAGCTAGTACTACGACATAGATGTATAGTATATACAAGTATGTGGCAAGTCTCATCAGGATTGAAAGAGGATGAGATGGATAGCCAGGGCCCCCAATGTCATGGGGTGTGTCAAAAATTCCATTTTCGAGAGTTTTCGGTTTCCTGCTCCCAAACTAGCTCTTGTGCCAGGAAGCCGCTAGTAATACGACATAGATGTATAGTATATACAAGTATGTGGCAAGTCTCATCAGGATTGAAAGAGGATGAGATGGGTAGCCAGGGCCCCAAATGTCATGGGGGGTGTCAAAAAATTCCATTTTCGATAGTTTTCGGTCTCCTGCTCCCAAACTAGCTCTTGTGCCAGGAAGCCGCTAGTACTACGACATAGATGTATAGTATATACAAGTATGTGGCAAGTCTCATCAGGATTGAAAGAGGATGAGATGGGTAGCCAGGGCCCCCAACGTCATGGGGGTGTCAAAAAATTCCATTTTCGATAGTTTTCGGTCTCCTGCTCCCAAACTAGATCTTGTGCCAGGAAGCCGCTAGTACTACGACATAGATGTATAGTATATACAAGTATGTGGCAAGTCTCATCAGGATTGAAAGAGGATGAGATGGGTAGCCAGGGCCCCCAATGTCATGGGGGTGTCAAAAAATTCCATTTTCGATAGTTTTCCGTCTCCTGCTCCCAAACTAGCTCTTGTGCCAGGAAGCCGCTAGTACTACGACATAGATGTATAGTATATACAAGTATGTGGCAAGTCTCATCAGGATTGAAAGAGGATGAGATGGGTAGCCAGGGCCCCCAATGTCATGGGGGGTGTCAAAAATTCCATTTTTGAGAGTTTTCGGTTTCCTGCTCCCAAACTAGCTCTTGTGCCAGGAAGCCGCTAGTACTACGACATAGATGTATAGTATATACAAGTATATGGCAAGTCTCATCAGGATTGAAAGAGGATGAGATGGGTAGCCAGGGCCCCCAATGTCATGGGGGTGTCAAAAAATTCCATTTTCGATAGTTTTCGGTCTCCTGCTCCCAAACTAGCTCTTGTGCCAGGAAGCCGCTAGTACTACGACATAGATGTATAGTATATACAAGTATGTGGCAAGTCTCATCAGGATTGAAAGAGGATGAGATGGGTAGCCAGGGCCCCCAATGTCATGGGGGAGTCAAAAAATTCCATTTTCGATAGTTTTCCGTCTCCTGCTCCCAAACTAGCTCTTGTGCCAGGAAGCCGCTAGTACTACGACATAGATGTATAGTATATACAAGTATGTGGCAAGTCTCATCAGGATTGAAAGAGGATGAGATGGGTAGCCAGGGCCCCCAATGTCATGGGGGGTGTCAAAAATTCCATTTTTGAGAGTTTTCGGTTTCCTGCTCCCAAACTAGCTCTTGTGCCAGGAAGCCGCTAGTACTACGACATAGATGTATAGAATATACAAGTATATGGCAAGTCTCATTAGGATTGAAAGAGGATGAGATGGGTAGCCAGGGCCCCCAATGTCATGGGGGTGTCAAAAAATTCCATTTTCGATAGTTTTCGGTCTCCTGCTCCCAAACTAGCTCTTGTGCCAGGAAGCAGCTAGTACTACGACATAGATGTATAGTATATACAAGTATGTGGCAACTCTCATCAGGATTGAAAGAGGATGAGATGGGTAGCTAGGGCTCCCAATGTCATGGGGGGTGTCAAAAATTCCATTTTCGAGAGTTTTCGGTTTCCTGCTCCCAAACTAGCTCTTGTGCCAGGAAGCCGCTAGTACTACTACATAGATGTATAGTATATACAAGTATGTGGCAAGTCTCATCAGGATTGAAAGAGGATGAGATGGGTAGCCAGGGCCCCCAATGTCATGGGGGGTGTCAAAAAATTCCATTTTCGATAGTTATCGGTCTCCTGCTCCCAAACTAGCTCTTGTGCCAGGAAGCAGCTAGTACTACGACATAGATGTATAGTATATACAAGTATGTGGCAAGTCTCATCAGGATTGAAAGAGGATGAGATGGGTAGCCAGGGCCCCCAATGTCATGGGGGTGTCAAAAATTCCATTTTCGAGAGTTTTCGGTTTCCTGCTCCCAAACTAGCTCTTGTGCCAGGAAGCCGCTAGTACTACGACATAGATGTATAGTATATACAAGTATGTGGCAAGTCTCATCAGGATTGAAAGAGGATGAGATGGGTAGCCAGGGCCCCAAATGTCATGGCGGGTGTCAAAAAAATCCATTTTCGATAGTTTTCGGTCTCCTGCTCCCAAACTAGCTCTTGTGCCAGGAAGCAGCTAGTACTACGACATAGATGTATAGTATATAAAAGTATGTGGCAAGTCTCATCAGGATTGAAAGAGGATGAGATGGGTAGCCAGGGCCCCCAATGTCATGGGGGTGTCAAAAAATTCCATTTTCGATAGTTTTCCGTCTCCTGCTCCCAAACTAGCTCTTGTGCCAGGAAGCCGCTAGTACTACGACATAGATGTATAGTATATACAAGTATGTGGCAAGTCTCATCAGGATTGAAAGAGGATGAGATGGGTAGCCAGGGCCCCCAATGTCATGGGGGGTGTCAAAAATTCCATTTTTGAGAGTTTTCGGTTTCCTGCTCCCAAACTAGCTCTTGTGCCAGGAAGCCGCTAGTACTACGACATAGATGTATAGTATATACAAGTATATGGCAAGTCTCATCAGGATTGAAAGAGGATGAGATGGGTAGCCAGGGCCCCCAATGTCATGGGGGTGTCAAAAAATTCCATTTTCGATAGTTTTCGGTCTCCTGCTCCCAAACTAGCTCTTGTGCCAGGAAGCAGCTAGTACTACGACATAGATGTATAGTATATACAAGTATGTGGCAAGTCTCATCAGGATTGAAAGAGGATGAGATGGGTAGCCAGGGCCCCCAATGTCATGGGGGGTGTAAAAAATTCCATTTTCGAGAGTTTTCGGTTTCCTGCTCCCAAACTTGCTCTTGTGCCAGAAAGCCTCTAGTACTACTACATAGATGTATAGTATATACAAGTATGTGGCAAGTCTCATCAGGATTGAAAGAGGATGAGATGGGTAGCCAGGCCCCCAAATGTCATGGGGGTGTCAAAAAATTCCATTTTCGATAGTTATCGGTCTCCTGCTCCCAAACTAGCTCTTGTGCCAGGAAGCAGCTAGTACTACGACATAGATGTATAGTATATACAAGTATGTGGCAAGTCTCATCAGGATTGAAAGAGGATGAGATGGGTAGCCAGGGCCCCCAATGTCATGGGGGTGTCAAAAATTCCATTTTCGAGAGTTTTCGGTTTCCTGCTCCCAAACTAGCTCTTGTGCCAGGAAGCCGCTAGTACTACGACATAGATGTATAGTATATACAAGTATGTGGCAAGTCTCATCAGGATTGAAAGAGGATGAGATGGGTAGCCAGGGCCCCAAATGTCATGGGGGTGTCAAAAAATTCCATTTTCGATAGTTTTCGGTCTCCTGCTCCCAAACTAGCTCTTGTGCCAGGAAGCCGCTAGTACTACGACATAGATGTATAGTATATACAAGTATGTGGCAAGTCTCATCAGGATTGAAAGAGGATGAGATGGGTAGCCAGGGCCCCCAACGTCATGGGGGTGTCAAAAAATTCCATTTTCGATAGTTTTCGGTCTCCTGCTCCCAAACTAGCTCTTGTGCCAGGAAGCCGCTAGTACTACGACATAGATGTATAGTATATACAAGTATGTGGCAAGTCTCATCAGGATTGAAAGAGGATGAGATGGGTAGCCAGGGCCCCCAATGTCATGGGGGTGTCAAAAAATTCCATTTTCTATAGTTTTCCGTCTCCTGCTCCCAAACTAGCTCTTGTGCCAGGAAGCCGCTAGTACTACGACATAGATGTATAGTATATACAAGTATGTGGCAAGTCTCATCAGGATTGAAAGAGGATGAGATGGGTAGCCAGGGCCCCCAATGTCATGGGGGGTGTCAAAAATTACATTTTTGAGAGTTTTCGGTTTCCTGCTCCCAAACTAGCTCTTGTGCCAGGAAGCCGCTAGTACTACGACATAGATGTATAGTATATACAAGTATATGGCAAGTCTCATCAGGATTGAAAGAGGATGAGATGGGTAGCCAGGGCCCCCAATGTCATGGGGGTGTCAAAAAATTCCATTTTCGATAGTTTTCCGTCTCCTGCTCCCAAACTAGCTCTTGTGCCAGGAAGCAACTAGTACTACGACATAGATGTATAGTATATACAAGTATGTGGCAAGTCTCATCAGGATTGAAAGAGGATGAAATGGATAGCCAGGGCCCCCAATGTCATGGGGTGTGTCAAAAATTCCATTTTCGAGAGTTTTCGGTTTCCTGCTCCCAAACTAGCTCTTGTGCCAGGAAGCCGCTAGTAATACGACATAGATGTATAGTATATACAAGTATGTGGCAAGTCTCATCAGGATTGAAAGAGGATGAGATGGGTAGCCAGGGCCCCAAATGTCATGGGGGGTGTCAAAAAATTCCATTTTCGATAGTTTTCGGTCTCCTGCTCCCAAACTAGCTCTTGTGCCAGGAAGCCGCTAGTACTACGACATAGATGTATAGTATATACAAGTATGTGGCAAGTCTCATCAGGATTGAAAGAGGATGAGATGGGTAGCCAGGGCCCCCAACGTCATGGGGGTGTCAAAAAATTCCATTTTCGATAGTTTTCGGTCTCCTGCTCCCAAACTAGCTCTTGTGCCAGGAAGCCGCTAGTACTACGACATAGATGTATAGTATATACAAGTATGTGGCAAGTCTCATCAGGATTGAAAGAGGATGAGATGGGTAGCCAGGGCCCCCAATGTCATGGGGGTGTCAAAAAATTCCATTTTCTATAGTTTTCCGTCTCCTGCTCCCAAACTAGCTCTTGTGCCAGGAAGCCGCTAGTACTACGACATAGATGTATAGTATATACAAGTATGTGGCAAGTCTCATCAGGATTGAAAGAGGATGAGATGGGTAGCCAGGGCCCCCAATGTCATGGGGGGTGTCAAAAATTACATTTTTGAGAGTTTTCGGTTTCCTGCTCCCAAACTAGCTCTTGTGCCAGGAAGCCGCTAGTACTACGACATAGATGTATAGTATATACAAGTATATGGCAAGTCTCATCAGGATTGAAAGAGGATGAGATGGGTAGCCAGGGCCCCCAATGTCATGGGGGTGTCAAAAAATTCCATTTTCGATAGTTTTCCGTCTCCTGCTCCCAAACTAGCTCTTGTGCCAGGAAGCAGCTAGTACTACGACATAGATGTATAGTATATACAAGTATGTGGCAAGTCTCATCAGGATTGAAAGAGGATGAGATGGATAGCCAGGGCCCCCAATGTCATGGGGGGTGTCAAAAATTCCATTTTCGAGAGTTTTCGGTTTCCTGCTCCCAAACTAGCTCTTGTGCCAGGAAGCCGCTAGTAATACGACATAGATGTATAGTATATACAAGTATGTGGCAAGTCTCATCAGGATTGAAAGAGGATGAGATGGGTAGCCAGGGCCCCAAATGTCATGGGGGGTGTCAAAAAATTCCATTTTCGATAGTTTTCGGTCTCCTGCTCCCAAACTAGCTCTTGTGCCAGGAAGCCGCTAGTACTACGACATAGATGTATAGTATATACAAGTATGTGGCAAGTCTCATCAGGATTGAAAGAGGATGAGATGGGTAGCCAGGGCCCCGAAGGTCATGGGGGTGTCAAAAAATTCCATTTTCGATAGTTTTCGGTCTCCTGCTCCCAAACTAGCTCTTGTGCCAGGAAGCCGCTAGTACTACGACATAGATGTATAGTATATACAAGTATGTGGCAAGTCTCATCAGGATTGAAAGAGGATGAGATGGGTAGCCAGGGCCCCCAATGTCATGGGGGTGTCAAAAAATTCCATTTTCGATAGTTTTCCGTCTCCTGCTCCCAAACTAGCTCTTGTGCCAGGAAGCCGCTAGTACTACGACATAGATGTATAGTATATACAAGTATGTGGCAAGTCTCATCAGGATTGAAAGAGGATGAGATGGGTAGCCAGGGCCCCCAATGTCATGGGGGGTGTCAAAAATTCCATTTTTGAGAGTTTTCGGTTTCCTGCTCCCAAACTAGCTCTTGTGCCAGGAAGCCGCTAGTACTACGACATAGATGTATAGTATATAAAAGTATATGGCAAGTCTCATCAGGATTGAAAGAGGATGAGATGGGTAGCCAGGGCCCCCAATGTCATGGGGGTGTCAAAAAATTCCATTTTCGATAGTTTTCGGTCTCCTGCTCCCAAACTAGCTCTTGTGCCAGGAAGCAGCTAGTACTACGACATAGATGTATAGTATATACAAGTATGTGGCAAGTCTCATCAGGATTGAAAGAGGATGAGATGGGTAGCCAGGGCCCCCAATGTCATGGGGGTGTCAAAAAATTCCATTTTCGATAGTTTTCCGTCTCCTGCTCCCAAACTAGCTCTTGTGCCAGGAAGCCGCTAGTACTACGACATAGATGTATAGTATATACAAGTATGTGGCAAGTCTCATCAGGATTGAAAGAGGATGAGATGGGTAGCCAGGGCCCCCAATGTCATGGGGGTGTCAAAAATTCCATTTTTGAGAGTTTTCGGTTTCCTGCTCCCAAACTAGCTCTTGTGCCAGGAAGCCGCTAGTACTACGACATAGATGTATAGTATATACAAGTATATGGCAAGTCTCATCAGGATTGAAAGAGGATGAGATGGGTAGCCAGGGCCCCAATGTCATGGGGGTGTCAAAAAATTCCATTTTCGATAGTTTTCGGTCTCCTGCTCCCAAACTAGCTCTTGTGCCAGGAAGCAGCTAGTACTACGACATAGATGTATAGTATATACAAGTATGTGGCAAGTCTCATCAGGATTGAAAGAGGATGAGATGGGTAGCCAGGGCCCCCAACGTCATGGGGGTGTCAAAAAATTCCATTTTCGATAGTTTTCGGTCTCCTGCTCCCAAACTAGCTCTTGTGCCAGGAAGCCGCTAGTACTACGACATAGATGTATAGTATATACAAGTATGTGGCAAGTCTCATCAGGATTGAAAGAGGATGAGATGGGTAGCCAGGGCCCCCAATGTCATGGGGGTGTCAAAAAATTCCATTTTCGATAGTTTTCCGTCTCCTGCTCCCAAACTAGCTCTTGTGCCAGGAAGCCGCTAGTACTACGACATAGATGTATAGTATATACAAGTATGTGGCAAGTCTCATCAGGATTGAAAGAGGATGAGATGGGTAGCCAGGGCCCCCAATGTCATGGGGGGTGTCAAAAATTCCATTTTTGAGAGTTTTCGGTTTCCTGCTCCCAAACTAGCTCTTGTGCCAGGAAGCCGCTAGTACTACGACATAGATGTATAGTATATACAAGTATATGGCAAGTCTCATCAGGATTGAAAGAGGATGAGATGGGTAGCCAGGGCCCCCAATGTCATGGGGGTGTCAAAAAATTCCATTTTCGATAGTTTTCGGTCTCCTGCTCCCAAACTAGCTCTTATGCCAGGAAGCAGCTAGTACTACGACATAGATGTATAGTATATACAAGTATGTGGCAAGTCTCATCAGGATTGAAAGAGGATGAGATGGGTAGCCAGGGCCCCCAATGTCATGGGGGGTGTCAAAAATTCCATTTTCGAGAGTTTTCGGTTTCCTGCTCCCAAACTAGCTCTTGTGCCAGGAAGCCGCTAGTACTACTACATAGATGTATAGTATATACAAGTATGTGGCAAGTCTCATCAGGATTGAAAGAGGATGAGATGGGTAGCCAGGGCCCCCAATGTCATGGGGGTGTCAAAAAATTCCATTTTCGATAGTTATCGGTCTCCTGCTCCCAAACTGGCTCTTGTTCCAGGAAGCAGCTAGTACTACGACATAGATGTATAGTATATACAAGTATGTGGCAAGTCTCATCAGGATTGAAAGAGGATGAGATGGGTAGCCAGGGCCCCCAATGTCATGGGGGTGTCAAAAAATTCCATTTTCGATAGTTTTCCGTCTCCTGCTCCCAAACTAGCTCTTGTGCCAGGAAGCCGCTAGTACTACGACATAGATGTATAGTATATACAAGTATGTGGCAAGTCTCATCAGGATTGAAAGAGGATGAGATGGGTAGCCAGGGCCCCCAATGTCATGGGGGGTGTCAAAAATTCCATTTTTGAGAGTTTTCGGTTTCTTGCTCCCAAACTAGCTCTTGTGCCAGGAAGCCGCTAGTACTACGACATAGATGTATAGTATATACAAGTATGTGGCAAGTCTCATCAGGATTGAAAGAGGATGAGATGGGTAGCCAGGGCCCCCAATGTCATGGGGGTGTCAAAAAATTCCATTTTCGATAGTTTTCGGTCTCCTGCTCCCAAACTAGCTCTTGTGCCAGGAAGCCGCTAGTACTACGACATAGATGTATAGTATATACAAGTATGTGGCAAGTCTCATCAGGATTGAAAGAGGATGAGATGGGTAGCCAGGGCCCCCAATGTCATGGGGGGTGTCAAAATTCCATTTTTGAGAGTTTTCGGTTTCCTGCTCCCAAACTAGCTCTTGTGCCAGGAAGCCGCTAGTACTACGACATAGATGTATAGTATATACAAGTATATGGCAAGTCTCATCAGGATTGAAAGAGGATGAGATGGGTAGCCAGGGCCCCCAATGTCATGGGGGTGTCAAAAAATTCCATTTTCGATAGTTTTCGGTCTCCTGCTCCCAAACTAGCTCTTGTGCCAGGAAGCAGCTAGTACTACGACATAGATGTATAGTATATACAAGTATGTGGCAAGTCTCATCAGGATTGAAAGAGGATGAGATGGGTAGCCAGGGCCCCCAATGTCATGGGGGGTGTCAAAAATTCCATTTTCGAGAGTTTTCGGTTTCCTGCTCCCAAACTAGCTCTTGTGCCAGGAAGCCGCTAGTACTACTACATAGATGTATAGTATATACAAGTATGTGGCAAGTCTCATCAGGATTGAAAGAGGATGAGATGGGTAGCCAGGGCCCCCAATGTCATGGGGGTGTCAAAAAATTCCATTTTCGATAGTTATCGGTCTCCTGCTCCCAAACTGGCTCTTGTTCCAGGAAGCAGCTAGTACTACGACATAGATGTATAGTATATACAAGTATGTGGCAAGTCTCATCAGGATTGAAAGAGGATGAGATGGGTAGCCAGGGCCCCCAATGTCATGGGGGTGTCAAAAATTCCATTTTCGAGAGTTTTCGGTTTCCTGCTTCCAAACTAGCTCTTGTGCCAGGAAGCCGCTAGTACTACGACATAGATGTATAGTATATACAAGTATGTGGCAAGTCTCATCAGGATTGAAAGAGGATGAGATGGGTAGCCAGGGCCCCAAATGTCATGGGGGGTGTCAAAAAATTCCATTTTCGATAGTTTTCGGTCTCCTGCTTCCAAACTAGCTCTTGTGCCAGGAAGCCGCTAGTACTACGACATAGATGTATAGTATATACAAGTATGTGGCAAGTCTCATCAGGATTGAAAGAGGATGAGATGGGTAGCCAGGGCCCCCAATGTCATGGGGGTGTCAAAAAATTCCATTTTCGATAGTTTTCCGTCTCCTGCTCCCAAACTAGCTCTTGTGCCAGGAAGCCGCTAGTACTACGACATAGATGTATAGTATATACAAGTATGTGGCAAGTCTCATCAGGATTGAAAGAGGATGAGATGGGTAGCCAGGGCCCCCAATGTCATGGGGGGTGTCAAAAATTCCATTTTTGAGAGTTTTCGGTTTCTTGCTCCCAAACTAGCTCTTGTGCCAGGAAGCCGCTAGTACTACGACATAGATGTATAGTATATACAAGTATGTGGCAAGTCTCATCAGGATTGAAAGAGGATGAGATGGGTAGCCAGGGCCCCCAATGTCATGGGGGTGTCAAAAAATTCCATTTTCGATAGTTTTCGGTCTCCTGCTCCCAAACTAGCTCTTGTGCCAGGAAGCAGCTAGTACTACGACATAGATGTATAGTATATACAAGTATGTGGCAAGTCTCATCAGGATTGAAAGAGGATGAGATGGGTAGCCAGGGCCCCCAATGTCATGGGGGGTGTCAAAAATTCCATTTTCGAGAGTTTTCGGTTTCCTGCTCCCAAACTAGCTCTTGTGCCAGGAAGCCGCTAGTACTACGACATAGATGTATAGTATATACAAGTATGTGGCAAGTCTCATCAGGATTGAAAGAGGATGAGATGGGTAGCCAGACCCCCACTATGTCAGAGGGGGGTGCAAAAAAATATTTTCGATATTTCTCGGTATCTTGCTCCCAAACTAGCTCTTGTGCCAGAAAGCCGCTTATACTGCAATAAAGGTATATGATATATGAATGTATGTGTCAAGTCTCATTAGGATTGAAAGAGGATGAGGAGGGAAGCCAGGCCCCCCAACGCCTCTAGGGTCATATTTTCCTGTACAGAAGTGGCTATTTTCGACACTTCTAGGTCTACTGCTCCGAAACTAGCTCTTGTGCCAGGAAGCCGCTAGTACTGTGATAAATGTATATGTTATATACAAGTATGTGGCAAGTCTCATCAGGATTGAAAGAGGATGAGATGGGTAGCCCGGGCTCCCAATGTCATGGGGGTGTCAAAAATTCCATTTTCGAGAGTTTTTGGTTTCCTGCTCCCAAACTAGCTCTTGTGCCAGGAAGCCGCTAGTACTACGACATAGATGTATAGTATATACAAGTATGTGGCAAGTCTCATCAGGATTGAAAGAGGATGAGATGGGTAGCCAGGGCCCCCAATGTCATGGGGGGTGTCAAAAAATTCCATTTTCGATAGTTTTCCGTCTCCTGCTCCCAAACTAGCTCTTGTGCCAGGAAGCAGCTAGTACTACGACATAGATGTATAGTATATACAAGTATGTGGCAAGTCTCATCAGGATTGAAAGAGGATGAGATGGGTAGCCAGGGCCCCCAATGTCATGGGGGGTGTCAAAAATTCCATTTTCGAGAGTTTTCAGTTTCCTGCTCCCAAACTAGCTCTTGTGCCAGGAAGCCGCTAGTACTACGACATAGATGTATAGTATATACAAGTATGTGGCAAGTCTCATCAGGATTGAAAGAGGTTAGGATGGGTAGCCAGGGTCCCCAATGTCAAGGGGGGTGTCAAAAATTCCATTTTCGAGAGTTTTCGGTTTCCTGCTCCCAAACTAGCTCTTGTGCCAGGAAGCCGCTAGTACTACGACATAGATGTATAGTATATACAAGTATGTGGCAAGTCTCATTAGGATTGAAAGAGGATGAGATGGGTAGCCAGACTCCCCACTATGTCAGAGGGGTGTGCAAAAAAATTATTTTCGATATTTCTCGGTATCTTGCTCCCAAACTAGCTCTTGTGCCAGAAAGCCGCTTATACGGCAATAAAGGTATATGATATATGAATGTATGTGTCAAGTCTCATTAGGATTGAAAGAGGATGAGGAGGGTAGCCAGGCCCCCCAACGGCTCTAGGGTCATATTTTCCTGTACAGAATTGGCTATTTTCGACACTTCTAGGTCTACTGCTCCGAAACTAGCTCTTGTGCCAGGAAGCCGCTAGTACTGTGATAAATGTATATGTTATATACAAGTATGTGGCAAGTCTCATCAGGATTGAAAGAGGATGAGATGGGTAGCCAGGGCCCCCAATGTCATGGGGGGTGTCAAAAAATTCCATTTTCGATAGTTTTCGGTCTCCTGCTCCCAAACTAGCTCTTGTGCCAGGAAGCAGCTAGTACTACGACATAGATGTATAGTATATACAAGTATGTGGCAAGTCTCATCAGGATTGAAAGAGGATGAGATGGGTAGCCAGGGCCCCCAATGTCATGGGCGTGTCCAAAAATTCCATTTTCGATAGTTTTCCGTCTCCTGCTCCCAAACTAGCTCTTGTGCCAGGAAGCCGCTAGTACTACGACATAGATGTATAGTATATACAAGTATGTGGCAAGTCTCATCAGGATTGAAAGAGGATGAGATGGGTAGCCAGGGCCCCCAATGTCATGGGGGTGTGAAAAAATTCCATTTTCGAGAGTTTTCGGTTTCCTGCTCCCAAACTAGCTCTTGTGCCAGGAAGCAGCTAGTACTACGACATAGATGTATAGTATATACAAGTATGTGGCAAGTCTCATCAGGATTGAAAGAGGATGAGATGGGTAGCCAGGGCCCCCAATGTCATGGGGGGTGTCAAAAAATTCCATTTTCGATAGTTTTCGGTCTCCTGCTCCCAAACTAGCTCTTGTGCCAGGAAGCAGCTAGTACTACGACATAGATGTATAGTATATACAAGTATGTGGCAAGTCTCATCAGGATTGAAAGAGGATGAGATGGGTAGCCAGGGCCCCCAATGTCATGGTGGTGTCAAAAATTCCATTTTCGAGAGTTTTCGGTTTCCTGCTCCCAAACTAGCTCTTGTGCCAGGAAGCCGCTAGTACTACGACATAGATGTATAGTATATACAAGTATGTGGCAAGTCTCATCAGGATTGAAAGAGGATGAGATGGGTAGCCAGGGCCCCCAATGTCATGGGGGGTGTCAAAAAATTCCATTTTCGATAGTTTTCGGTCTCCTGCTCCCAAACTAGCTCTTGTGCCAGGAAGCAGCTAGCACTACGACATAGATGTATAGTATATACAAGTATGTGGCAAGTCTCATAAGGATTGAAAGAGGATGAGATGGGTAGCCAGGGCCCCCAATGTCATGGGGGGTGTCAAAAATTCCATTTTCGAGAGTTTTCGGTTTCCTGCTCCCAAACTAGCTCTTGTGCCAGGAAGCCGCTAGTACTACTACATAGATGTATAGTATATACAAGTATGTGGCAAGTCTCATCAGGATTGAAAGAGGATGAGATGGGTAGCCAGGGCCCCCAATGTCATGGGGGTGTCAAAAATTCCATTTTCGAGAGTTTTCGGTTTCCTGCTCCCAAACTAGCTCTTGTGCCAGGAAGCCGCTAGTACTACGACATAGATGTTTAGTATATACAAGTATGTGGCAAGTCTCATCAGGATTGAAAGAGGATGAGATGGGTAGCCAGACCCCCCACTATGTCAGAGGGGTGTGCAAAAAAAATATTTTCGATATTTCTCGGTATCTTGCTCCCAAACTAGCTCTTGTGCCAGAAAGCCAATTATACTGCAATAAAGGTATATGATATATGAATGTATGTGTCAAGTCACATTAGGATTGAAAGAGGATGAGGAGGGTAGCCAGGCCCCCCAACGGCTCTAGGGTCATATTTTCCTGTACAAAATTGGCTATTTTCGACACTTCTAGGTCTACTGCTCCGAAACTAGCTCTTGTGCCAGGAAGCCGCTAGTACTGTGATAAATGTATATGTTATATACAAGTATGTGGCAAGTCTCATCAGGATTGAAAGAGGATGAGATGGGCCGCCAGGGCCCCCAATGTCATGGGGGGTGTCAAAAATTCCATTTTCGAGAGTTTTCGGTTTCCTGCTCCCAAACTAGCTCTTGTGCCAGGAAGCCGCTAGTACTGTGATAAATGTATATGTTATATACAAGTATGTGGCAAGTCTCATCAGGATTGAAAGAGGATGAGATGGGTAGCCAGGGCCCCCAATGTCATGGGGGTGTCAAAAATTCCATTTTCGAGAGTTTTCGGTTTCCTGCTCCCAAACTAGCTCTTGTGCCAGGAAGCCGCTAGTACTACGACATAGATGTATAGTATATACAAGTATGTGGCAAGTCTCATCAGGATTGAAAGAGGATGAGATGGGTAGCCAGGGCCCCCAATGTCATGGGGGGTGTCAAAAATTCCATTTTCGAGAGTTTTCGGTTTCCTGCTCCCAAACTAGCTCTTGTGCCAGGAAGCAGCTAGTACTACGACATAGATGTATAGTATATACAAGTATGTGGCAAGTCTCATCAGGATTGAAAGAGGATGAGATGGGTAGCCATGGCCCCCAATGTCATGGGGGGTGTCAAAAATTCCATTTTCGAGAGTTTTCGGTTTCCTGCTCCCAAACTAGCTCTTGTGCCAGGAAGCCGCTAGTACTTCCACATAGATGTATAGTATATACAAGTATGTGGCAAGTCTCATCAGGATTGAAAGAGGATGAGATGGGTAGCCAGGGCCCCCAATGTCATGGGGGTGTCAAAAAATTCCATTTTCGATAGTTTTCCGTCTCCTGCTCCCAAACTAGCTCTTGTGCCAGGAAGCCGCTAGTACTACGACATAGATGTATAGTATATACAAGTATGTGGCAAGTCTCATCAGGATTGAAAGAGGATGAGATGGGTAGCCAGGGCCCCCAATGTCATGGGGGGTGTCAAAAATTCCATTTTTGAGAGTTTTCGGTTTCTTGCTCCCAAACTAGCTCTTGTGCCAGGAAGCCGCTAGTACTACGACATAGATGTATAGTATATACAAGTATGTGGCAAGTCTCATCAGGATTGAAAGAGGATGAGATGGGTAGCCAGGGCCCCCAATGTCATGGGGGTGTCAAAAAATTCCATTTTCGATAGTTTTCGGTCTCCTGCTCCCAAACTAGCTCTTGTGCCAGGAAGCAGCTAGTACTACGACATAGATGTATAGTATATACAAGTATGTGGCAAGTCTCATCAGGATTGAAAGAGGATGAGATGGGTAGCCAGGGCCCCCAATGTCATGGGGGGTGTCAAAAATTCCATTTTCGAGAGTTTTCGGTTTCCTGCTCCCAAACTAGCTCTTGTGCCAGGAAGCCGCTAGTACTACGACATAGATGTATAGTATATACAAGTATGTGGCAAGTCTCATCAGGATTGAAAGAGGATGAGATGGGTAGCCAGACCCCCACTATGTCAGAGGGGGGTGCAAAAAAATATTTTCGATATTTCTCGGTATCTTGCTCCCAAACTAGCTCTTGTGCCAGAAAGCCGCTTATACTGCAATAAAGGTATATGATATATGAATGTATGTGTCAAGTCTCATTAGGATTGAAAGAGGATGAGGAGGGAAGCCAGGCCCCCCAACGCCTCTAGGGTCATATTTTCCTGTACAGAAGTGGCTATTTTCGACACTTCTAGGTCTACTGCTCCGAAACTAGCTCTTGTGCCAGGAAGCCGCTAGTACTGTGATAAATGTATATGTTATATACAAGTATGTGGCAAGTCTCATCAGGATTAAAAGAGGATGAGATGGGTAGCCAGGGCCCCCAATGTCATGGGGGGTGTCAAAAATTCCATTTTCGATAGATTTCGGTCTCCTGCTCCCAAACTAGCTCTTGTGCCAGGAAGCAGCTAGTACTACGACATAGATGTATAGTATATACAAGTATGTGGCAAGTCTCATTAGGATTGAAAGAGGATGAGATGGGTAGCCAGGGCCCCCAATGTCATGGGCGTGTCAAAAAATTCCATTTTCGATAGTTTTCCGTCTCCTGCTCCCAAACTAGCTCTTGTGCCAGGAAGCCGCTAGTACTACGACATAGATGTATAGTATATACAAGTATGTGGCAAGTCTCATTAGGATTGAAAGAGGATGAGATGGGTAGCCAGGGCCCCCAATGTCATGGGGGGTGTCAAAAATTCCATTTTCGAGAGTTTTCGGTTTCCTGCTCCCAAACTAGCTCTTGTGCCAGGAAGCCGCTAGTACTGTGATAAATGTATATGTTATATTCAAGTATGTGGCAAGTCTCATCAGGATTGAAAGAGGATGAGATGGGTAGCCAGGGCCCCCAATGTCATGGGTGGTGTCAAAAAATTCCAATTTCGATAGTTTTCGGTCTCCTGCTCCCAAACTAGCTCTTGTGCCAGGAAGCAGCTAGTACTACGACATAGATGTATAGTATATACAAGTATTTGGCAAGTCTCATCAGGATTGAAAGAGGATGAGATGGGTAGCCAGGGCCCCCAATGTCATCGGGGGTGTCAAAAATTCCATTTTCGAGAGTTTTCGGTTTCCTGCTCCCAAACTAGCTCTTGTGCCAGGAAGCCGCTAGTACTACGACATAGATGTATAGTATATACAAGTATGTGGCAAGTCTCATCAGGATTGAAAGAGGATGAGATGGGTAGCCAGACCCCCCACTATGTCAGAGGGGTGTGCAAAAAAATTATTTTCGATATTTCTCGGTATCTTGCTCCCAAACTAGCTCTTGTGCCAGAAAGCCTCTGATACTGCAATAAAGGTATATGATATATGAATGTATGTGTCAAGGCTCATTAGGATTGAAAGAGGATGAGGAGGGTAGCCAGGCCCCCCAACGGCTCTAGGGCTATATTTTCCTGTACAGAATTGGCTATTTTCGACACTTCTAGGTCTACTGCTCCGAAACTAGCTCTTGTGCCAGGAAGCCGCTAGTTCTGTGATAAATGTATATGTTATATACAAGTATTTTGCAAGTCTCATCAGGATTGAAAGAGGATGAGATGGGTAGCCAGGGCCCCCAATGTCATGGGGGGGTGTCAAAAATTCCAATTTTCGAGAGTTTTTGGTTTCCTGCTCCCAAACTAGCTCTTCTGCCAGGAAGCCGCTAGTACTACGACATAGATGTATAGTATATACAAGTACGTGGCAAGTCTCATCAGGATTGAAAGAGGATGAGATGGGTAGCCAGGGCCCCAAATGTCATGGGTGTGTCAAAAAATTCCATTTTCGATAGTTTTTCGGTCTCCTGCTCCCAAACTAGCTCTTGTGCCAGGAAGCCGATAGTACTACGACATAGATGTATAGTATATACAAGTATGTGGCAAGTCTCATCAGGATTGAAAGAGGATGAGATGGGTAGCCAGGGCCCCCAATGTCATGGGGGGTGTCAAAAAATTCCATTTTCGAGAGTTTTCGGTTTCCTGCTCCCAAACTAGCTCTTGTGCCAAGAAGCCGCTAGTACTACGACATAGATGTATAGTATATACAAGTATGTGGCAAGTCTCATCAGGATTGAAAGAGGATGAGATGGGTAGCCAGGGCCCCCAATGTCATGGGGGGGTGTCAAAAAATTCCATTATCGATAGTTTTCCGTCTCCTGCTCCCAAACTAGCTCTTGTGCCAGGAAGCAGCTAGTACTACGACATAGATGTATAGTATATACAAGTATGTGGCAAGTCTCATCAGGATTGAAAGAGGATGAGATGGGTAGCCAGACCCCCCACTATGTCAGAGGGGGGTGCAAAAAATTATTTTCGATATTTCTCGGTATCTTGCTCCCAAACTAGCTCTTGTGCCAGAAAGCCGCTTATACTGCAATAAAGGTATATGATTTATGAATGTATGTGTCAAGTCTCATAAGGATTGAAAGAGGATAAGGAGGGTAGCCAGGCCCCAAACGGCTCTAGGGTCATATTTTCCTGTACAGAATTGGCTATTTTCGACACTTCTAGGTCTACTGCTCCGAAACTAGCTCTTGTGCCAGGAAGCTGCTAGTACTGTGATAAATGTATATGTTATATAAAAGTATGTGGCAAGTCTCATCAGGATTGAAAGAGGATGAGATGGGTAGCCAGGGCCCTCAATGTCAAGGGGGGTGTCAAAAATTCCATTTTCGAGAGTTTTCGGTTTCCTGCTCCCAAACTAGCTCTTGTGCCAGGAAGCCACTAGTACTACGACATAGATGTATAGTATATACAAGTATGTGGCAAGTCTCATTAGGATTGAAAGAGGATGAGATGGGTAGCCAGACCCCCCACTATGTGAGAGGGGGGTGCAAAAAATTATTTTCGATATTTCTCGGTCTCTTGCTCCCAAACTAGCTCTTGTGCCAGGAAGCCGCTTATACTGCAATAAAGGTATATGATACATGAATGTATGTGGCAAGTCTCATTAGGATTGAAAGAGGATGAGGAGGTTAGCCAGGCCCCCCAACGGCTCTAGGGTCATATTTTCCTGTACAGAATTGGCTATTTTCGACACTTCTAGGTTTACTGCTCCGAAACTAGCCCTTGTGCCAGGAAGCCGCTAGAACTGTGATAAATGTATATGTTATATAAAAGTATGTGGCAAGTCTCATCAGGATTGAAAGAGGATGAGATGGGTAGCCAGGGCCCCCAATGTCATGGGGGTGTCAAAAAATTCCATTTTCGATAGTTTTCGGTTTCCTGCTCCCAAACTAGCTCTTGTGCCAGGAAGCCACTAGTACTACGACATAGATGTATAGTATATACAAGTATGTGGCAAGTCTCATTAGGATTGAAAGAGGATGAGATGGGTAGCCAGACCCCCCACTATGTGAGAGGGGGGTGCAAAAAAATTAATTTCGATCTTTCTCGGTCACTTGCTCCCAAACTAGCTCTTGTGCCAGGAAGCCGCTTATACTGCAATAAATGTATATGATACATGAATGTATGTGGCAAGTCTCATTAGGATTGAAAGAGGATGAGGAGGGTAGCCAGGCCCCAAACGGCTCTAGGCTCATATTTTCCTGTACAGAATTGGCTATTTTCGACACTTCTAGGTCTTCTGCTCCGAAACTAGCCCTTGTGCCAGGAAGCCGCTAGTACTGTGATAAATGTATATGTTATATAAAAGTATGTGGCAAGTCTCATCAGGATTGAAAGAGGATGAGATGGGTAGCCAGGGCCCACAATGTCATGGGGGTGTCAAAAAATTCCATTTTCGATAGTTTTCGGTCTCCTGCTCCCAAAGTAGCTCTTGTGCCAGGAAGCCGCTTGTACTACGACATAGATGTATAGTATATACAAGTATGTGGCAAGTGTCATCAGGAGTGAAAGAGGATGTGATGGGTAGCCAGGGCCCCCAATGTCATGGGGTGTGTCAAAATTCCATTTTCGAGAGTTTTCGGTTTCCTGCTCCCAAACTAGCTCTTGTGCCAGGAAGCCACTAGTACTACGACATAGATGTATAGTATATACAAGTATGTGGCAAGTCTCATTAGGATTGAAAGAAAATGAGATGGGTAGCCAGACCCCCCACCACTATGTGAGAGGGGGGTGCAAAAAATTATTTTCGATATTTCTTGGTCTCTTGCTCCCAAACTAGCTCTAGTGCCAGGAAGCCGCTTATACTGCAATAAAGGTATATGATACATGAATGTATGTGGCAAGTCTCATTAGGATTGAAAGAGGATGAGGAGGGTAGCCAGGCCCCTCCCACGGCTCTAGGGTCATATTTTCCTGTACAGAATTGGCTATTTTCGACACTTCTAGGTCTACTGCTCCGATACTAGCCCTTGTGCCAGGAAGCCGCTAGTACTGTGATAAATGTATATGTTATATAAAAGTATGTGGCAAGTCTAATCAGGATTGAAAGAGGATGAGATGGGTAGCCAGGGCCCCCAATGTCATGGGGGTGTCAAAAAATTCCATTTTCGATAGTTTTCGGTTTCCTGCTCCCAAAGTAGCTCTTGTGCCAGGAAGCCGCTTGTACTACGACATAGATGTATAGTATATACAAGTATGTGGCAAGTCTCATCAGGATTGAAAGAGGATGAGATGGGTAGCCAGGGCCCCCAATGTCATGGGTGGTGTCAAAATTCCATTTTCGAGAGTTTTCGGTTTCCTGCTCCCAAACTAGCTCTTGTGCTTGGAAGCCACTAGTACTACGACATAGATGTATAATATATACAAGTATGTGGCAAGTCTCATTAGGATTGAAAGAGGATGAGATGGGTAGCCAGACCCCCCACTATGTGAGAGGGGGGTGCAAAAAAATTATTTTCGATCTTTCTCGGTCTCTTGCTCCCAAACTAGCTCTTGTGCCAGGAAGCCGCTTATACTGCAATAAAGGTATATGATACATGAATGTATGTCGCAAGTCTCATTAGGATTGAAAGAGGATGAGGAGGGTAGCCAGGCCCCCCAACGGCTCTAGGGTCATATTTTCCTGTTCAGAATTGGCTATTTTCGACACTTCTAGGTCTACTGCTCCGAAACTAGCCCTTGTGCCGGGAAGCCGCTAGTACTGTGATAAATGTATATGTTATATAAAAGTATGTGGCAAGTCTCATCAGGATGGAAAGAGGATGAGATGGGTAGCCAGGGCCCCCAATGTCATGGGGGTGTCAAAAATTCCATTTTCGATAGTTTTCGGTTTCCTGCTCCCAAACTAGCTCTTGTGCCAGTAAGCCGCTTGTACTACGACATAGATGTATAGTATATACAAGTATGTGGCAAGTGTCATCAGGATTGAAAGAGGATGAGATGGGTAGCCAGGGCCCCCAATGTCATGGGGGGTGTCCAAATTCCATTTTCGAGAGTTTTCGGTTTCCTGCTCCCAAACTAGCTCTTGTGCCAGGAAGCCGCTAGTACTACGACATAGATGTATATTATATACAAGTATGTGGCAAGTCTCATCAGGATTGAAAGAGGATGAGATGTGTAGCCAGGGCCCACAATGTCATGGGGGTGTCAAAAAATTCCATTTTCGAGAGTTTTTACTTGTTTAGTATATACAAGTATGTGGCAAGTCTCATTAGGACTGACACGCCCCATGACATTGGGGGCCCTGGCTACCCATCTCATCCTCTTTCAATCCTGATGAGACTTGCCACATACTTGTATATACTGTACATCTATGTCGTAAATTAAGCGGCTTCCTGGCACAAGAGCTAGTTTGGGAGCAGGAAACCAAAAACTCTCGAAAATGGAATTTTTGTCACCCCCCATGACATTTGGGGCCCTGGCTACCCATCTCATCCTCTTTCAATCCTGATGAGACTTGCCACATACTTGTATATAACATATACATTTATCACAGTACTAGCGGCCTCCTGGCACAAGAGCTAGTTTCGGAGCAGTAGACCTAGAAGTGTCGAAAATAGCCAATTCTGTACAGGAAAATATGACCCTAGAGCCGTTGGGGGGCCTGGCTACCCTCCTCATCCTCTTTCAATCCTTATGAGACTTGACACATACATGCATATATCATATACCTTTATTGCAGTATAAGCGGCTTTCTGGCACAAGAGCTAGTTTGGGAGCAAGATACCGAGAAATATCGAAAATAATTTTTTGCACCCCCCTCTGACATAGTGGGGGGGTCTGGCTACCCATCTCATCCTCTTTCAATCCTAATGAGACTTGCCACATACTTGTATATACTATACATCTTTGTCGTAGTACTAGCGGCTTCCTGGCACAAGAGCTAGTTTGGGAGCAGGAAACCGAAAACTCTCGAAAATGAAATTTTTGACACCCCCATGACATTGGGGGCCCTGGCTACCCATCTCATCCTCTTTCAATCCTGATGAGACTTGCCACATAATTGTATATACTATACATCTATGTCGTAGTACTAGCGGCTTCCTGGCACAAGAGCTAGTTCGGGAGCAGGAAACCGAAAACTCTCGAAAATGGATGGCACAAGAGCTAGTTTGGGAGCAGGAGACGGACAACTATCGAAAATGAAATTTTTTGACACCACCATGACATTGGGGGCCCTGGCTACCCATCTCATCCTCTTTCAATCCTGATGAGACTTGCCACATACTTGTATATACTATACATCTATGTCGTAGTACTAGCGGCTTCCTGGCACAAGAGCTAGTTTGGGAGCAGGAAACCGAAAACTCTCGAAAATTGAATTTTTGACACCCCCATGACATTGGGGGCCCTGGATACCCATCTCATCCTCTTTCAATCCTGATGAGACTTGCCACAAACTTGTATATACTATACATCTATGTCGTAGTACTAGCGGCTTCCTGGCACAAGAGCTAGTTTGGGAGCAGGAGACGGAAAACTCTCGAAAATGGAATTTTTTGACACTCCCCATGACATTGGGGGCCCTGGCTACCCATATCATCCTCTTTCAATCCTAATGAGACTTGCCATATACTTGTATATACTATACATCTATGTCGTAGTACTAGCGGCTTCCTGGCACAAGAGCTAGTTTGGGAGCAAGAAACCGAAAACTCTCGAAAATGGAATTTTTTGACACCCCCAATGACATTGGGGGCCCTGGCTACCCATCTCATCCTCTTTCAATCCTGATGAGACTTGCCACATACTTGTATATACTATACATCTATGTCGTAGTACTAGCGGCTTCCTGGCACAAGAGCTAGTTTGGGAGCAGGAAACCAAAAACTCTCGAATATGGAATTTTTGACACCCCCCATGACATTGGGGGCCCTGGCTACCCATCTCACCCTCTTTCAATCCTAATGAGACTTGCCACATACTTGTATATAACATATACATTTATCACAGTACTAGCGGCTTCCTGGCACAAGAGCTAGTTTCGGAGCAGTAGACCTAGAAGTGTCGAAAATAGCCAATTCTGTACAGGAAAATATGACCCTAGAGTCGTTGGAGGGCCTGGCTACCCTCCTCATCCTCTTTCAATCCTAATGAGACTTGACACATACATTCATATATCATATACCTTTATTGCAGTATAAGCAGCTTTCTGGCACAAGAGCTAGTTTGGGAGCAAGATACCGAGAAATATCGAAAATAATTTTTTTGCACCCCCCTCTGACATATTGGGGGGTCTGGCTACCCATCTCATCCTCTTTCAATCCTGATGAGACTTGCCACATACTTGTATATACTATACATCTATGTCGTAGTACTAGCGGCTTCCTGGCACAAGAGCTAGTTTGGGAGCAGGAAACCGAAAACTCTCGAAAATGGAATTTTTGACACCCCCATGACATTGGGGGCCCTGGCTACCCATCTCATCCTCTTTCAATCCTGATGAGACTTGCCACATACTTGTATATACTATACATCTATGTCGTAGTACTAGCTGCTTCATGGCACAAGAGCTAGTTTGGGAGCAGGAGACGGAAAACTATTGAAAATGGAATTTTTTGACACCTCCATGGCATTGGGGGCCCTGGCTACCCATCTCATCCTCTTTCAATCCTGATGAGACTTGCCACATACTTGTATATACTATACATCTATGTCGTAGTACTAGCGGCTTCCTGGCACAAGAGCTAGTTTGGGAGCAGGAAACCGAAAACTCTCGAAAATGGAATTTTTGACACCCCCCATGACATTGGGGGCCCTGGCTACCCATCTCATCCTCTTTCAATCCTGATGAGACTTGCCACATACTTGTATATACTATACATCTATGTCGTAGTACTAGCTGCTTCCTGGCACAAGAGCTAGTTTAAGAGCAGGAAACCGAAAACTCTCAAAAATTGAATTTTTGACACCCCTCATGACATTGGGGGCCCTGGTTACCCATCTCATCCTCTTTAAATCCTGATGAGACTGGCCACATACTTGTATATACTATACATCTATGTCGTAGTACTAGCGGCTTCCTGGCACAAGAGCTAGTTTGGGAGCAGGAGACGGAAAACTATCGAAAATGGAATTTTTTTGACACCCCCATGACATTGGGGGCCCTGGCTACCCATCTCATCCTCTTTCAATCCTGATGAGACTTGCCACATACTTGTATATACTATACATCTATGTGGTAGTACTACCGGCTTCCTGGCACAAGAGCTAGTTTGGGAGCAGGAGACCGAAAACTATTGAAAATGGAATTTTTGACACCCCCATGACATTGGGGGCCCTGGCTACCCATCTCATCCTCTTTCAATCCTGATGAGACTTGCCACATACTTGTATATACTATACATCTATGTCGTAGTACTAGCGGCTTCCTGGCACAAGAGCTAGTTTGGGAGCAGGAGACGGAAAACTATGGAAAATGGAATTTTTGACACCCCCATGACATTGGGGGCCCTGGCTACCCATCTCATCCTCTTTCAATCCTGATGAGACTTGCCACATACTTGTATATACTATACATCTATGTCGTAGTACTAGCGGCTTCCTGACATAAGAGCTAGTTTGGGAGCAGGAAACCGAAAACTCTCGAAAATGGAATTTTTGACACCCCCATGACATTGGGGGCCCTGGCTACCCATCTCATCCTCTTTCAATCCTGATGAGACTTGCCACATACTTGTATATACTATACATCTATGTCGTAGTACTAGCTGCTTCCTGGCACAAGAGCTAGTTTGGGAGCAGGAGACCGAAAACTATCGAAAATGGAATTTTTTAACACCCCCCATGACATTGGGGGCCCAGGCTACCCATCTCATCCTCTTTCAATCCTGATGAGACTTGTCACATACTTGTATATACTATACATCTATGTCGTAGTACTAGCGGCTTCCTGGCACAAGAGCTAGTTTGGGAGCAGGAAACCGAAAACTCTCGAAAATGGAATTTTTGACACCCCCATGACATTGGGAGCCCTGGCTACCCATCTCATCCTCTTTCAATCCTAATGAGACTTGCCACATACTTGTATATACTATACATCTATGTCGTAGTACTAGCTGCTTCCTGGCACAAGAGCTAGTTTGGGAGCAGGAGACCGAAAACTATCGAAAATGGAATTTTTGACACCCCCCATGACATTGGGGGCCCTGGCTACCCATCTCATCCTCTTTCAATCCTGATGAGACTTGCCACATACTTGTATATACTATACATCTATGTCGTAGTACTAGCGGCTTCCTGGCACAAGAGCTAGTTTAGGAGCAGGAGACGGAAAACTATCGAAAATGGAATTTTTTGACACCCCCCATTACATTGGGGGCCCTGGCTACCCATCTCATCCTCTTTCAATCCTGATGAGACTTGCCACATACTTGTATATACTATACATCTATGTCGTAGTACTAGCGGCTTCCTGGCACAAGAGCTAGTTTGGGAGCAGGAAACCGAAAACTCTCGAAAATGGAATTTTTGACACCCCCATGACATTGGGGGCCCTGGCTACCCATCTCATCCTCTTTCAATCCTGATGAGACTTGCCACATACTTGTATATACTATATATCTATGTCGTAGTACTAGCTGCTTCCTGGCACAAGAGCTAGTTTGGGAGCAGGAGACCGAAAACTATCGAAAATGGAATTTTTTGACACCCCCATGACATTGGGGGCCCTGGCTACCCATCTCATCCTCTTTCAATCCTGATGAGACTTGCCACATACTTGTATATACTATACATCTATGTGGTAGTACTAGCGGCTTCCTGGCACAAGAGCTAGTTTGGGAGCAGGAAACCGAAAACTCTCGAAAATGGAATTTTTGACACCCCCCATGACATTGGGGGCCCTGGCTACCCATCTCATCCTCTTTCAATCCTGGTGAGACTTGCCACATTCTTGTATATACTATACATCTATGTCGTAGTACAAGCGGCTTCCTGGCACAAGAGCTAGTTTGGGAGCAGGACACGGAAACTATCGAAAATGGAATTTTTTGACACCCCCATGACATTGGGGGCCCTGGCTACCCATCTCATCCTCTTTCAATCCTGATGAGACTTGCCACATACTTGTATATACTATACATCTATGTCGTAGTACTAGCGGCTTCCTGGCACAAGAGCTAGTTTGGGAGCAGGAAACCGAAAACTCTCGAAAATGGAATTTTTGACACCCCCCCCATGACATTGGGGGCCCTGGCTACCCATCTCATCCTCTTTCAATCCTGATGAGACTTGCCACATACTTGTATATATTATACATCTATGTCGTAGTACTAGCTGCTTCCTGGCACAAGAGCTAGTTTGGGAGCAGGAGACCGAAAACTATCGATAATGGAATTTTTTGACACCCACCATGACATTGGGGGCCCTGGCTACCCATCTCATCCTCTTTCAATCCTGATGAGACTTGCCACATACTTGTATATACTATACATCTATGTGGTAGTACTAGCGGCTTCCTGGCACAAGAGCTAGTTTGGGAGCAGGAAACCGAAAACTCTCGAAAATGGAATTTTTGACACCCCCCATGACATTGGGGCCCTGGCTACCCATCTCATCCTCTTTCAACCCTGATGAGACTTGCCACATACTTGTATATACTATACATCTATGTCGTAGTACTAGCGGCTTCCTGGCACAAGAGCTAGTTTGGGAGCAGGAGACGGAAAACTATCGAAAATGGAATTTTTTGACACTCCCCATGACATTGGGGGCCCTGGCTACCCATCTCATCCTCTTTCAATCCTGATGAGACTTGCCACATACTTGTATATACTATACATCTATGCGGTAGTACTAGCGGCTTCCTGGCACAAGAGCTAGTTTGGGAGCAGGAAACCGAAAACTCTCGAAAATGGAATTTTTGACACCCCCCCATGACATTGGGGGCCCTGGCTACCCATCTCATCCTCTTTCAATCCTGATGAGACTTGCCACATACTTGTATATACTATACATCTATGTCGTAGTACTAGCGGCTTCCTGGCACAAGAGCTAGTTCGGGAGCAGGAGACGGAAAACTATCGAAAATGGAATTTTTTGACACGCCCATGACATTGGGGGCCCTGGCTACCCATCTCATCCTCTTTCAATCCTGATGAGACTTGCCACATACTTGTATATACTATACATCTATGTCGTAGTACTAGCTGCTTCCTGGCACAAGAGCTAGTTTGGGAGCAGGAGACCGAAAACTATCGAAAATGGAATTTTTTGACACCCCACATGACATTGGGGGCCCTGGCTACCCATCTCATCCTCTTTCAATCCTGATGAGACTTGCCACATACTTGTATATACTATACAGTACATCTATGTCGTAGTACTAGCTGCTTCCTGGCACAAGAGCTAGTTTGGGAGCAGGAGACGGAAAACTATCGAAAATGGATTTTTTGACACCCACCATGACATTGGTGGCCCTGGCTACCCATCTCATCCTCTTTCAATCCTGATGAGACTTGCCATATACTTGTATATACTATACATCTATGCGGTAGTACTAGCAGCTTCCTGGCACAAGAGCTAGTTTGGGAGCAGGAAACCGAAAACTCTCGAAAATGGAATTTTTGACACCCTCCATGACATTGGGGGCCCTGGCTACCCATCTCATCCTCTTTCAATCTTGATGAGACTTGCCACATACTTGTATATTCTATACATCTATGTCGTAGTACTAGCGGCTTCCTGGCACAAGAGCTAGTTTGGGAGCAGGAGACGGAAAACTATCGAAAATGGAATTTTTGACACCCACCATGACATTGGGGGCCCTGGCTACCCATCTCATCCTCTTTCAATCCTGATGAGACTTGCCACATACTTGTATATACTATACATCTATGTCGTAGTACTAGCGGCTTCCTGGCACAAGAGCTAGTTTGGGAGCAGGAAACCGAAAACTCTCGAAAATGGAATTTTGACACCCCCCATGACATTGGGGGCCCTGGCTACCCATCTCATCCTCTTTCAATCCTGATGAGACTTGCCACATACTTGTATATACTATACGTCTATGTCGTAGTACTAGCTGCTTCCTGGCACAAGTGCTAGTTTGGGAGCAGGAGACGGAAAACTATCGAAAATGGAATTTTTTGACACCCCCCATGACATTGGGGGCCCTGGCTACCCATCTCATCCTCTTTCAATCCTGATGAGACTTGCCACATACTTGTATATACTATACATCTATGTGGTAGTACTAGCGGCTTCCTGGCACAAGAGCTAGTTTGGGAGCAGGAAACCGAAAACTCTCGAAAATAGAATTTTTGACACCCCCCATGACATTGGGGGCCCTGGCTACCCATCTCATCCTCTTTCAATCCTGATGAGACTTGCCACATACTTGTATATACTATACATCTATGTCGTAGTACTAGCGGCTTCCTGGCACAAGAGCTAGTTTGGGAGCAGGAGACGGAAAACTATCGAAAATGGAATTTTTTGACACCCCCATGACATTGGGGGCCCTGGCTACCCATCTCATCCTCTTTCAATCCTGATGAGACTTGCCACATACTTGTATATACTATACATCTATGTCGTAGTACTAGCGGCTTTCTGGCACAAGAGCTAGTTTGGGAGCAGGAAACCGAAAACTCTCGAAAATGGAATTTTTGACACCCCCCATGACATTGGGGGCCCTGGCTACCCATCTCATCCTCTTTCAATCCTGATGAGACTTGCCACATACTTGTATATACTATACATCTATGTCGTAGTACTAGCTGCTTCCTGGCACAAGAGCTAGTTTGGGAGCAGGAGACGGAAAACTATCGAAAATGGAATTTTTTGACACCCCCCATGACATTGGGGGCCCTGGCTACCCATCTCATCCTCTTTCAATCCTGATGAGACTTGCCACATACTTGTATATACTATACATCTATGTGGTAGTACTAGCGGCTTTCTGGCACAAGAGCTAGTTTGGGAGCAGGAAACCGAAAACTCTCGAAAATGGAATTTTTGACACCCCCATGACATTGGGGGCCCTGGCTACCCATCTCATCCTCTTTCAATCCTGATGAGACTTGCCACATACTTGTATATACTATACATCTATGTCGTAGTACTAGCGGCTTCCTGGCACAAGAGCTAGTTTGGGAGAAGGAGACGGAAAACTATCGAAAATGGAATTTTTTGACACCCCCATGACATTGGGGGCCCTGGCTACCCATCTCATCCTCTTTCAATCCTGATGAGACTTGCCACATACTTGTATATACTATACATCTATGTCGTAGTACTAGCGGCTTTCTGGCACAAGAGCTAGTTTGGGAGCAGGAAACCGAAAACTCTCGAAAATGGAATTTTTGACACCCCCATGACATTGGGGGCCCTGGCTACCCTGCTCATCCTCTTTCAATCCTGATGAGACTTGCCACATACTTGTATATACTATACATCTATGTCGTAGTACTAGCTGCTTCCTGGCACAAGAGCTAGTTTGGGAGCAGGAGACCGAAAACTATCGAAAATGGAATTTTTTGACACCCCCCATGACATTGGGGGCCCTGGCTACCCATCTCATCCTCTTTCAATCCTGATGAGACTTGCCACATACTTGTATATACTATACATCTATGTGGTAGTACTAGCGGCTTCCTGGCACAAGAGCTAGTTTGGGAGCAGGAAACCGAAAACTATCGAAAATGAAATTTTTTGACACCCCCATGACATTGGGGGCCCTGGCTACCCATCTCATCCTCTTTCAATCCTGATGAGACTTGCCACATACTTTTATATAACATATACATTTATCACAGTACTAGCGGCTTCCTGGCACAAGAGCTAGTTTCGGAGCAGTAGACCTAGAAGTGTCGAAAATAGTCAATTCTGTACAGGAGAATATGACCCTAGAGTCGTTGGGGGCCTGGCTACCCTGCTCATCCTCTTTCAATCCTTATGAGACTTGACACATACATTCATATATCATATACCTTTATTGTAGTATAAGCGGCTTTCTGGCACAAGAGCTGGTTTGGGAGCAAGATACCGAGAAATATCGAAGATGGAATTTTTTGACACCCCCCTCTGACATAGTGGGTGGTCTGTCTACCCATCTCATCCTCTTTCAATCCTAATGAGACTTGCCACATACTTGTATATACTATACATCTATGTCGTAGTACTAGCGGCTTCCTGGCACAGGAGCTAGTTTGGGAGCAGGAAACCGAAAACTCTCGAAAATGGAATTTTTGACACCCCCATGACATTGGGGGCCCTGGCTACCCATCTCATCCTCTTTCAATCCTGATGAGACCTGCCACATACTTGTATATACTATACATCTATGTCGAAGTACTAGCGGCTTCCTGGCACAAGAGCTAGTTTGGGAGCAGGAGACGGAAAACTATCGAAAATGGAATTTTTTGACACCCCCATGACATTGGGTCCCTGGCTACCCATCTCATCCTCTTTCAATCCTGATGAGACTTGCCACATACTTGTATATACTATACATCTATGTCGTAGAACTAGCGGCTTCCTGGCACAAGAGCTAGTTTGGGAGCAGGAAACCGAAAACTCTCGAAAATGGAATTTTGACACCCCATGACATTGGGGGCCCTGGCTACCCATCTCATCCTCTTTCAATCCTGATGAGACTTGCCACATACTTGTATATACTATACATCTATGTCGTAGTACTAGCTGCTTCCTGGCACAAGAGCTAGTTTGGGAGCAGGAGACCGAAAACTATCGAAAATGGAATTTTTTAACACCCCCATGACATTGGGGGCCCTGGCTACCCATCTCATCCTCTTTCAATCCTGATGAGACTTGCCACATACTTGTATATACTATACATCTATGTCGTAGTACTAGCGGCTTCCTGGCACAAGAGCTAGTTTGGGAGCAGGAAACCGAAAACTCTCGAAAATTAAATTTTTGACACCCCCATGACATTGGGGGCCCTGGCTACCCATCTCATCCTCTTTCAATCCTGATGAGACTTGCCACATACTTGTATATACTATACACCTATGTCGTAGTACTAGCGGCTTCCTGGCACAAGAGCTAGTTTGGGAGCAGGAAACCGAAAACTCTCGAAAATTAAATTTTTGACACCCCCATGACATTGGGGGCCCTGGCTACCCATCTCATCCTCTTTCAATCCTGATGAGACTTGCCACATACTTGTATATACTATACATCTATGTCGTAGTACTAGCTGCTTCCTGGCACAAGAGCTAGTTTGGGAGCAGGAGACCGAAAACTATCGAAAATGGAATTTTTTAACACCCCCATGACATTGGGGGCCCTGGCTACCCATCTCATCCTCTTTCAATCCTGATGAGACTTGCCACATACTTGTATATACTATACATCTATGTCGTAGTACTAGCGGCTTCCTGGCACAAGAGCTAGTTTGGGAGCAGGAAACCGAAAACTCTCGAAAATTAAATTTTTGACACCACCATGACATTGGGGGCCCTGGCTACCCATCTCATCCACTTTCAATCCTGATGAGACTTGCCACATACTTGTATATACTATACACCTATGTCGTAGTACTAGCGCCTTCCTGGCACAAGAGCTAGTTTGGGAGCAGGAGACGGAAAACTATCGAAAATGGAATTTTTTGACACCCCCATGACATTGGGGGCCCTGGCTACCCATCTCATCCTCTTTCAATCCTGATGAGACTTGCCACATACTTTTATATAACATATACATTTATCACAGTACTAGCGGCTTCCTGGCACAAGAGCTAGTTTCGGAGCAGTAGACCTAGAAGTGTCGAAAATAGTCAATTCTGTACAGGAAAATATGACCCTAGAGTCGTTGGGGGGCCTGGCTACCCTGCTCATCCTCTTTCAATCCTTATGAGACTTGACACATACATTCATATATCATATACCTTTATTGTAGTATAAGCGGCTTTCTGGCACAAGAGCTAGTTTGGGAGCAAGATACCGAGAAATATCGAAGATGGAATTTTTTGACACCCCCCTCTGACATAGTGGGTGGTCTGTCTACCCATCTCATCCTCTTTCAATCCTAATGAGACTTGCCACATACTTGTATATACTATACATCTATGTCGTAGTACTAGCGGCTTCCTGGCACAAGAGCTAGTTTGGGAGCAGGAAACCGAAAACTCTCGAAAATGGAATTTTGACACCCCCCATGACATTGGGGGCCCTGGCTACCCATCTCATCCTCTTTCAATCCTGATGAGACCTGCCACATACTTGTATATACTATACATCTATGTCGTAGTACTAGCGGCTTCCTGGCATAAGAGCTAGTTTGGGAGCGGGAGACGGAAAACTCTCGAAAATGGAATTTTTTGACACCCCCATGACATTGGGGGCCCTGGCTACCCATCTCATCCTCTTTCAATCCTGATGAGACTTGCCACATACTTGTATATACTATACACCTATGTCGTAGTATTAGCGGCTTCTTGGCACAAGAGCTAGTTTGGGAGCAGGAGACGGAAAACTATCGAAAATTGAATTTTTTGACTCCACCATGACATTGGGGGCCCTGGCTACCCATCTCATCCTCTTTCAATCCTGATGAGACTTGCCACATACTTTTATATATCATATACATTAATCACAGTACTAGCGGCTTCCTGGCACAAGAGCTAGTTTCGGAGCAGTAGACCTAGAAGTGTCGAAAATAGTCAATTCTGTACAGGAAAATATGACCCTAGAGCCGTTGGGGGCCTGGCTACCCTGCTCATCCTCTTTCAATCCTTATGAGACTTAACACATACATTCATATATCATATACCTTTATTGCAGTATAAGCGGCTTTCTGGCACAAGAGCTAGTTTGGGAGCAAGATACCGAGAAATATCGAAAATGGAATTTTTTGACACCCCCTCTGACATAGTGGGGGGTCTGTCTACCCATCTCATCCTCTTTCAATCCTAATGAGACTTGCCACATACTTGTATATACTATACATCTATGTCGTAGTACTAGCGGCTTCCTGGCACAAGAGCTAGTTTGGGAGCAGGAAACCGAAAACTCTCGAAAATGGAATTTTTGACACCCCCCATGACATTGGGGGCCCTGGCTACCCATCTCATCCTCTTTCAATCCTGATGAGACCTGCCACATACTTGTATATACTATACATCTATGTCGTAGTACTAGCGGCTTCCTGGCACAAGAGCTAGTTTGGGAGCAGGAGACGGAAAACTATCGAAAATGGAATTTTTTGACACCCCCCATGACATTGGGGGCCCTGACTACCCATCTCATCCTCTTTCGATCCTGATGAGACTTGCCACATACTTGTATATACTATACATCTATGTCGTAGTACTAGCGGCTTCCTGGCACAAGAGCTAGTTTGGGAGCAGGAGACGGAAAACTATCGAAAATGGAATTTTTTGACACCCCCCATGACATTGGGGGCCCTGGCTACCCATCTCATCCTCTTTCAATCCTGATGAGACTTGCCACATACTTGTATATACTATACATCTATGTCGTAGTACTAGCGGCTTCCTGGCACAAGAGCTAGTTTGGGAGCAGGAAACCGAAAACTCTCGAAAATGGAATATTTTACACCCCCCATGACATTGGGGGCCCTGGCTACCCATCTCATCCTCTTTCAATCCTGATGAGACTTGCCACATACTTTTATATAACATATACATTTATCACAGTACTAGCGGCTTCCTGGCACAAGAGCTAGTTTCGGAGCAGTAGACCTAGAAGTGTCGAAAATAGTCAATTCTGTACAGGAAAATATGACCCTAGAGCCGTTGGGGGGCCTGGCTACCCTGCTCATCCTCTTTCAATCCTTATTAGACTTGACACATACATTCATATATCATATACCTTTATTGCAGTATAAGCGGCTTTCTGGCACAAAACCTAGTTTGGGAGCAAGATACCGAGAAATATCGAAAATGGAATTTTTTGACACCCCCCTCTGACATAGTGGGGAGTCTGGCTACTCATCTCATCCTCTTTCAATCCTAATGAGACTTGCCACATACTTGTATATACTATACATCTATGTCGTAGTACTAGCGGCTTCCTGGCACAAGAGCTAGTTTGGGAGCAGGAAACCGAAAACTCTCGAAAATGGAATTTTTGACACCCCCCATGACATTGGGGGCCCTGGCTACCCATCTCATCCTCTTTCAATCCTGATGAGACTTGCCACATACTTGTATATACTATACATCTATGTCGTAGTACTAGCTGCTTTCTGGCACAAGAGCTAGTTTGGGAGCAGGAGACGGAAAACTATTGAAAATGGAATTTTTTGACACCCCCATGGCATTGGGGGCCCTGGCTACCCATCTCATCCTCTTTCAATCCTGATGAGACTTGCCACATACTTGTATATACTATACATCTATTTCGTAGTACTAGCGGCTTCCTGGCACAAGAGCTAGTTTGGGAGCAGGAAACCGAAAACTCTCGAAAATGGAATTTTTTGACACCCCCCATGACATTGGGGGCCCTGGCTACCCATCTCATCCTCTTTCAATCCTGATGAGACTTGCCACATACTTGTATATAACATATACATTTATCACAGTACTAGCGGCTTCCTGGCACAAGAGCTAGTTTTGGAGCAGTAGACCTAGAAGTGTCGAAAATAGCCAATTCTGTACAGGAAAATATGACCCTAGAGCCGTTGGGGGGCCTGGCTACCCTCCTCATCCTCTTTCAATCCTAATGAGACTTGACACATACATTCATATATCATCTACCTTTATTGCAGTATAAGCGGCTTTCTGGCACAAGAGCTAGTTTGGGAGCAAGATACCGAGAAATATCGAAAATAATTTTTTTGCACCCCCCTCTGACATAGTGGGGGGTCTGGCTACCCATCTCATCCTCTTTCAATCCTGGTGAGACTTGCCACATACTTGTATATACTATACATCTATGTCGTAGTACTAGCGGCTTCCTGGCACAAGAGCTAGTTTGGGAGCAGGAAACCGAAAACTCTCGAAAATGGAATTTTTGACACCCCCATGACATTGGGGGCCCTGGCTACCCATCTCATCCTCTTTCAATCCTTATGAGACTTGCCACATACTTGTATATACTATACATCTATGTCGTAGTACTAGCGGCTTCCTGGCACAAGAGCTAGTTTTGGAGCAGGAAACCGAAAACTCTCGAAAATGGAATTTTTGTCACCCCCCATGACATTGGGGGCCCTGGCTACCCATCTCATCCTCTTTCAATCCTGATGAGATTTGCCACAATTTTGTATATGCTATGCATCTATGTCGTAGTACTAGCGGCTTTCTGGCACAAGAGCTAGTTTGGGAGAAGTAGACCGAAAACTATCGAAAATGGAATTTTTTGACACCCCCATGACATTTGGGGCCCTAGCTACCCATCTCATCCTCTTTCAATCCTGATGAGACTTGACACAAAACTTTATAGGACATATATCTATATTCAAGCATAAGCGGCTTGCTGGCACAAGAGCTGGTTTGGGAGCAGGAGACCGAGGAATATAAAAAAACGCATTTTAGACACCCCCTCTGACTTTTGGCGCCCTGACTACCCTTCGGATCCTCTTTCAATCCTGATGAAACTTGCCACAAACCTTCATAGATCATTTATCTATATCGCAGTATAAGCGGCTTGCTGGCACAAGAGCTGGATTCGGAACAGAATCTCGAGAAATATGGAAAGAAGCATTTTTGACCCCCCCCCCCTCTGACTTATGGCGCCCTGACTACTGAGACTTACCACAAACCTTCATACAACATGTATCTATATTGCAGTATAAGCTGCTTGCCTAAATAAGAGCTAGTACGGGAGCAGGATTTGTTTTGACATGAACCACTTTTACTGGGCAGGTCCAGATGAAATTTTCATCCAACTTTTTTTTTCTTCTGCTAGATGAAATTTTCACCGGATGAAATTTTCATCCAACTTGACGCCGGTCCGTGGACACCGTAGCAAATTTTTGATACTGCGTTTACACTACGTTCCCGGCAGCCCCATTTGCTTGAATCGTAGCGTACCGTTGAATTTTGGTCATGCCATAGTGTAAACACCAATTTCCGTTCTTATTTTACTCGAAAAGAAGTTAATCTAAAACCAATAAATTATTAATATTTGACTTGTTATTTCTCAAGACTTTGGCTGAATTTTGAAGCGATTTGTTTTCCGGATTTTGTCACTGACTACCACCTTAGAAAGCGCTTTTAATCAAAGCACTGATTTGATAATTCATCCGGTAGTAAAACAATGATGTTTAACGAAAAAAAGGCCAATCACTAAGTCGAAATGTTGGAGTTTCTTTCAACTGTTGGAGTTTCTTTCGAGAATTAGAAAAAGACTGGCTTTGTATATGTAATAAAGGGGAGCATCTAAAGAAAGCTGCTAGGTATTAAAGTAATCGGGCTGGTCATAGTTACTGACTAAACATTTTCCTCAGTTTATATTTTAATGAGGGGGAAGGCTAATTATGTACAAAATAATGTCGAATGAAAATAGTAATAATCTATTTAGAAAACCAAACAAAACAAATTAACAAACTACTATTCTGATATACACTGTCATGCCATATGCAATCACACAAAGCGTCAAATTTGGTGGGAAAATTCTGTGTAAAACTTACCGTACTTTTTAGACAGCTTTGCTTTTTGCTTCCGATTAGACATTTGCTTAAATAATATAAAAAAAAAAACAGAGTCATAGATAATTCAGACGGTGACGCAAGTTTATATGTCTAGGACAAGTAGCAGCTCCGATACACACCCATTGTAGAAAATCATTCAAATGCATCAGGTTGTCACGGAAATCAATTATCAAAAAAAAAATAAATAAGTTCATATTGTACACATTTTAGTTTTGCGTTGAGCAGATTAAAATGAATGTTAATCCAATATAAAACTGCCCTGCGCTGCATTGTAGATCAAATTTGCACACGACACAAAACACAAGTGGGTCGGGGTTTTCAAGGCTGTCATAGCGCAACAACGAATATTTGTCAAAGAAGCAACTTTGTACATGTATATTTTTTCTAAACATGCTGAGAACATTATTTTATAAAACTGAGTGCGGTTACCCGAGAAACTAGGTGATAACTTGGGTTAGCTAAGGAAGTGAGGTTTTGAGGCTTCCTGCTGATAACAGGTGGATTTGATTCATCCTGTATTAATTATTGCAATAAAATGCTACGGTGGTCAGAGTCTGATATCTGCTCGGTCATTAAAAGGTAATCTGATACCACAATCAAAAGAATGGAAAATATAAAAATTGTAGCTTTTAAATTGTACAAACATTTTAAGACTGTAGCTTTAAAGAGGGGGAAAGGTTAATTGAATTTTGTTTTTCAAACGTTAAATTTGACCAAAAATAACTTTTTAAATACTTTGTTGATGTAAAGAAAATGAGCAAAATACAGGTAGATGAGGCTAAAGACTCTATGTGTTAATTGGTTCATTTACATTACAGGTGCATAAAAGCAAGATAAGAATTCTTGTTTACAGATATAAGAAATGTTCTCATCATGATATGCAGTTGCAAACAGAAAACTTGTATTTGCATCAGCATTACATATGTTTACCAAATATAAACTAAATTTTCCAGTACATTATTCAAATCTATGTCAGCATAATTGCTGGCAATAGTGCCTCCAAATACCATCTGTTTAAATATACACACCAAGAGAATCTCCAGAGCAGTCCACCTCCAAATACCAGCTGATTAAACTTACACACCAAGAGAATCTCCAGAGCAGTCCACCTAAACATTCTGTTGGAAGGTCAGAGCTATTCAAAAATGAATTCAAACCAACAGTAACAGGTTACTCCTCCAACCTATTTTTGCGACAAAGAGCCATTTGGCTCCCTGAGTAAACCATGTGAATTAAGCCAGCTGTTCTGAGTCTCAAATTAACCTTTTGTCGTGTATAGATTATTGCATTACGCCCTGGTTCCCAGCTTACAGGAAATCAATACAGGAAATCAGAACCCCCTTGGAATAATGATTTTCTCCAAAAGAGTTGTGTATACCTATATTGCCAATATGGATTGTGTTTGAGTTGGCAAGCAGCAGATATCGCAAAAAGGGTAACTGAGTAAGCAACAACAGTTGAAATAATGAGAAACATATTTTTTTTCTAGAAATAACATGAGATATTAAATATGCTTCTCCACGTTAAAGTAATAAAAATGCACAAACCTCATTTTCATATGAAGTGGCACCAAATATTTAGTTTGTTCTTCGAATAGCATTATAATCTTCTGCAAACCAGAGTACCATTTGTGACCAGCAAGCGCTTAGTTTCACATTTACGATTTGTCGTATGAGTCTTTTGTACAGCTCATATGCGCAAATAATACTTCATCCTCTTGCCAGTTTGAACTATTGACCATTTTTGCATTACCTCCTGATTCCTAGCTTAGTATTATCGATATTGGAAATACAGGTAACCAAACCCCCTTGGATTATTGATTTTTTCTAAGAAAAGATGGACACCTGTATTTCCAATATTGATTATGCGAAAGCCGGGAATCAACAGATAGTGCAAAACGCTGAATTAAGTAAGCGCTAACAGTTGATATAAATTGTGAGAAACAAGATTTATACCAAAATAAAATCTCTGCCCAAATGTTCCCCAGAAAGAATTTACCAACAACTTTTAGAGAGACCTGGTATAGATACTTCTGATAAATGCTTCCGTAATAGAAGTTCCAAGGCGACAATTCTGTTGTTGTTTCATTTGTTTAATGTTTTGGAGTTGAATTATGTGCTGTTTGAACTAAAGGTACGCTTTCATATTGTTATCAAAAATCGGGTAACTGGGTGTCCGCCTATTGGGAAATATCTGCTCAATCGGCTTACGATATGGTTTGAGTATGAGTACCTAATTGTCAACTTAGTTTTTTCCACCTCGGTTTTTGAAGTGGGAATTTGTTTCTGGTTGCACCCTTTCTGGATAGTTGCCTACTTGTACCTTCTGATTACAGATTTGCTCCGCTATACTGACAAAATTACAATTCGTTTCCAGCAATCGGGCCTAAGTCTCACATTTATGTTTTGTTATATTTATCAAAATTTATACCTAGGAATAGCATAAGATAAAAAGAAGTTTTATGCATGTTAAAGTAATAATTTGAAATAACCAGGAAATGACAAAATCATAACGAAATTCAAATTTAAAAATAGGGAGGTCAAAATAATTTTGACACCCCCTGTTACATTGAGGGGCCTGGATACCCATCTCATCCTCTTTCAATCCTAATGAGACTTACCGCATCCTTTTTTTATATAACATTTGCATTTATCGCAGGACTAACGGCTTCCTGACACAAGTTTCGGAGCAGTAGACCTAGAAGTGTCGAAAATAACAAATACAGGAAAATATGACACTAGAGCCGTTGGGGGGCCTGGCAACCCGCCTCATCCTCTTTCAACCCTAATGAGAATTGCCACATACATTCATATAACATTCACCTTCTATCAGATTTGCTCCGCTATACTGACAATATTACAATTGGTTTCAAGCAATCGGGCCTAAGTCTCACATTTATGCTTTGTTGTATTTCTCAATCTGTCTTATATGCAGGTCATATACACATAATAATTTCCCCTTTTTTTCTAGTGAGACTTTGGAGTTAACACTTTGGAGTACGAATTAACAGGTTCTATTCTGAGGGACAAAATTTATACCAAGGAATAGCATAAGATAAAAAGTAGTCTTATGCATGTTAAAGTAATAATTTGAAATAACCAGGAAATGTCAAAATCATAAAGTAATTCAAATCTAAAAATAGGGAGTTCAAAATAATTTTTCACACCCCCTGTTACATTGAGGGGCCTGGATACCCAATTCATCCTTTTCCAATCCTAATGAGACTTAACACATCCTTTTTTATATAACATTTGCATTTATCGCAGGACTGAAGGCTTCCTGGAACAAGTTTCGGAGCAGTAGATCTAGAAGTGTCGAAAACAACAAACATTGTACAGGGAAATATGACCCTACAGCCGTTGGGGGGCCTGGAAACCCGCCTCATCCTTTTCCAATCCTAATGAGAATTGCCACATACATTCATATAACATACACCTTTATTACAGTATAAGCGGCTTCCTGGCACAAGATCTAGTTTGGGAGCAAGATGCCGAGAAAGATCGAACATAGATTTATTTTTTGCACCCCCCTCTGACATGGGTGGGCTGGCTACCCATCTCATACTCTTTCAATCCTGATGACACTTGCCACATACATGTATATACCATATATCTATGTCGTTGTACTAGCGGCTTCCTGACACAAGAGCTAGTTTGGGAGCAGGAAACCGAAAACTATCGAAAATGGAATTTTTGACACCACCATGACATTTGGGGCCTGGCTATCCTGCTCATCCTCTTTCAATCCTAATGAGACTTGCCACATACATTCATATAACATATACCTTTATTGCAGTATAAGCGGCTTCCTGGCACAAGAGCTAGTTTGGGAGCAAGAGACCGAGAAATATCGAAAATAATTTTTGCACCCCCTCTGACATGGTGGGGGGGGGTCTGGCTACCCATCTCATCCTCTTTCAATCCTGATGAGACTTGCCACATACTTGTATATACTATACATCTATGTCGTAGTACTAGCTGCTTCCTGGCACAAGAGCTAGTTTGGGAGCAGGAGAACGAAAACTATCGAAAATGGAAATTTTTGACACCCCCATGACATTGGGGGCCCTGGCTACCCATCTCATCCTCTTTCAATCCTGATGAGACTTGCCGCATACTTGTATATACTATACATCTATGTCGTAGTACTAGCTGCTTCCTGGCACAAGAGCTAGTTTGGGAGCAGGAGAACGAAAACTATCGAAAATGGAAATTTTTGACACCCCCATGACATTGGGGGCCCTGGCTACCCATCTCATCCTCTTTCAATCCTGATGAGACTTGCCACATACTTGTATATACTATACATCTATGTCGCAGTACTAGCGGCTTCCTGGCACAAGAGCTAGTTTGGGAGCAGGAGACGGAAAACTATCGAAAATGGAATTTTTTGACACCCCCCATGACATTGGGGGCCCTGGCTACCCATCTGATCCTCTTTCAATCCTGATGAGACTTGCCACATACTTGTATATACCATACATCTATGTCGTAGTACTAGCGGCTTCCTGGCACAAGAGCTAGTTTGGGAGCAGGAGACCGAAAACTATCGAAAATGGAATGTTTTGACACCCCCATGACATTGGGGGCCCTGGCTACCCATCTCATCCTCTTTCAATCCTGATGAGACTTGCAACATACTTGTATTTACTATACATCTATGTCATAGTACTAGCGGCTTCCTGGCACAAGAGCTAGCTTGGGAGCAGGAGACCGAAAACTATCGAAAATGGAATTTTTTGACACCCCCATGACATTGGGGCCCCTGGCTACCCATCTCATCCTCTTTCAATCCTGATGAGACTTGCCACATACTTGTATATACTATACATCTATGTCGTAGTACTAGCTGCTTCCTGGATTTGAGCTAGTTTTGGAGCAGGAAACCGAAAACTATCGAAAATGGAATTTTTTGACACCCACCATGACATTGGGGGCCCTGGCTACCCATCTCTTCCTCTTTCAATCCTGATGAGACTTGCCACATACTTGTATATACTATACATCTATGTCGTAGTACTAGCGGCTTCCTGGCACAAGAGCTAGTTTGGGAGCAGGAGACCGAAAACTATCGAAAATGGATTTTTTTGCCACCCCCATGACATTGGGGGCCCTGGCTACCCATCTCATCCTCTTTCAATCCTGATGAGACTTGCCACATACTTGTATTTACTATACATCTATGTCGTAGTACTAGCGGCTTCCTGGCACAAGAGCTAGTTTGGGAGCAGGAGACCGAAAACTATCGAAAATGGAATTTTTTGACACCCACATGACATTGGGGGCCCGGGCTACCCATCTCATCCTCTTTCAATCCTGATGAGACTTGCCACATACTTGTATATAACATATACATTTATCACAGTACTAGCGGCTTCCTGGCACAAGAGCTAGTTTCGGATCAGTAGACCTAGAAGTGTCGAAAATAGCCAATTCTGTACAGGAAAATATGACCCTAGAGGCGTTGGGGGGCCTGGCTTCCCTCCTCATCCTCTTTCAATCCTAATGAGAAATGACACATACATTCATATATCATATACCTTTATTGCAGTATAAGCGGCTTTCTGGCACAAGAGCTAGTTTGGGAGCAAGATACCGAGAAATATCGAAAATATTTTTTTTGCACCCCCCTCTGACATAGTGGGGGGTCTGGCTACCCATCTCATCCTCTTTCAATCCTGATGAGACTTGCCACATACTTGTATATACTATACATCTATGTCGTAGTACTAGCGGCTTCCTGGCACAAGAGCTAGTTTGGGAGCAGGAAACCGAAAACTCTCGAAAATGGAATTTTTGACACCCCCCATGACATTGGGGGCCCTGGCTACCCATCTCATCCTCTTTCAATCCTGATGAGACATGCCACATACTTGTATATACTATACATCTATGTCGTAGTACTAGCTGCTTCCTGGCACAAGAGCTAGTTTGGGAGCAGGAGACCGAAAACTATCAAAAATGGAATTTTTTGACACCCCCCATGACATTGGGGGCCCTGGCTACCCATCTCATCCTCTTTCAATCCTGATGAGACTTGCCACATACTTGTATATACTATACGTCTATGTCGTAGTACTAGCGGCTTCCTGGCACAAGAGCTAGTTTGGGAGCAGGAAACCGAAAACTCTCGAAAATGGAATTTTTGACACCCCCATGACATTGGGGGCCCTGGCTACCCATCTCATCCTCTTTCAATCCTGATGAGACTTGCCACATACTTGTATATACTATACATCTATGTCGTAGTACTAGCGGCTTCCTGGCACAAGAGCTAGTTTGGGAGCAGGAGACCGAAAACTATCGAAAATGGAATTTTTGACACCCCCATGACATTGGGGGCCCTGGCTACCCATCTCATCCTCTTTCAATCCTGATGAGACTTGCCACATACTTGTATATACTATACATCTATGTCGTAGTACTAGCGCCTTCCTGGCACAAGAGCTAGTTTGGGAGCAGGAGACCGAAAACTATCGAAAATGGAATTTTTTGACACACCCATGACATTGGGGGCCCTGGCTACCCATCTCATCCTCTTTCAATCCTGATGAGACTTGCCACATACTTGTATATACTATACATCTATGTCGTAGTACTAGCGGCTTCCTGGCACAAGAGCTAGTTTGGGAGCAGGAGGCCGAAAACTATCGAAAATGGAATTTTTTGACACACCCCATGACATTTGGGGCCCTGGCTACCCATCTCATCCTCTTTCAATCCTGATGAGACTTGCCACATACTTGTATATACTATACATCTATGTCGTAGTACTAGCGGCTTCCTGGCACAAGAGCTAGTTTGGGAGCAGGAAACCGAAAACTCTCGAAAATGGAATTTTTGACACCCCCATGACATTGGGGGCCCTGGCTACCCATCTCATCCTCTTTCAATCCTGATGAGACTTGCCACATACTTGTATATACTATACATCTATGTCGTAGTACTAGCTGATTCCTGGCACAAGAGCTAGTTTGGGAGCAGGAGACCGAAAACTATCGAAAATGGAATTTTTTGACACCCCCCATGACATTGGGGGCCCTGGCTACCCATCTCATCCTCTTTCAATCCTGATGAGACTTGCCACATCCTTGTATATACTATACATCTATGTCGTAGTACTAAAGGCTTCCTGGCACAAGAGCTAGTTTGGGAGCAGGAAACCGAAAACTCTCGAAAATGGAATTTTTGACACTCCCATGACATTGGGGGCCCTGGCTACCCATCTCATCCTCTTTCAATCCTGATGAGACTTGCCACATACTTGTATTTACTATACATCTATGTCGTAGTACTAGCGGCTTCCTGGCACAAGAGCTAGTTTGGGAGCAGGAGACCGAAAACTATCGAAAATGGAATTTTTTGACACCCCCATGACATTGGGGGCCCTGGCTACCCATCTCATCCTCTTTCAATCCTGATGAGACTTGCCACATACTTGTATATACTATACATCTATGTCGTAGTACTAGCGGCTTCCTGGCACAAGAGCTAGTTTGGGAGCAGGAGACCGAAAACTATCGAAAATGGATTTTTTTGACACCCCCCATGACATTTGGGGCCCTGGCTACCCATCTCATCCTCTTTCAATCCTGATGAGACTTGTCACATACTTGTATATACTATACATCTATGTCGTAGTACTAGCGGCTTTCTGGCACAAGAGCTAGTTTGGGAGCAGGAAACCAAAAACTCTCGAAAATGGAATTTTTGACACCCCCATGACATTGGGAGCCCGGGCTACCCATCTCATCCTCTTTCAATCCTGATGAGACTTGCCACATACTTGTATATAACATATACATTTATCACAGTACTAGCGGCTTCCTGGCACAAGAGCTAGTTTCGGATCAGTAGACCTAGAAGTGTCGAAAATAGCCAATTCTGTACAGGAAAATATGACCCTAGAGGCGTTGGGGGGCCTGGCTTCCCTCCTCATCCTCTTTCAATCCTAATGAGACTTGACACATACATTCATATATCATATACCTTTATTGCAGTATAAGCGGCTTTCTGGCACAAGAGCTAGTTTGGGAGCAAGATACCGAGAAATATCGAAAATATTTTTTTTGCACCCCCCTCTGACATAGTGGGGGGTCTGGCTACCCATCTCATCCTCTTTCAATCCTGATGAGACTTGCCACATACTTGTATATACTATACATCTATGTCGTAGTACTAGCGGCTTCCTGGCACAAGAGCTAGTTTGGGAGCAGGAGACCGAAAACTATCGAAAATGGAATTTTTTGACACCCCCCATGACATTGGGGGCCCTGGCTACCCATCTCATCCTCTTTCAATCCTGATGAGACTTGCCACATACTTGTATATACTATACATCTATGTCGTAGTACTAGCGGCTTCCTGGCACAAGAGCTAGTTTGGGAGCAGGAAACCAAAAACTATCGAAAATGGAATTTTTGACACCCCCATGACACTGGGAGCCCGGGCTACCCATCTCATCCTCTTTCAATCCTGATGAGACTTGCCACATACTTGTATATAACATATACATTTATCACAGTACTAGCGGCTTCCTGGCATAAGAGCTAGTTTCGGAGCAGTAGACCTAGAAGTGTCGAAAATAGCCAATTCTGTACAGGAAAATATGACCCTAGAGGCGTTGGGGGGCATGGCTTCCCTCCTCATCCTCTTTCAATCCTAATGAGACTTGACACATACATTCATATATCATATACCTTTATTGCAGTATAAGCGGCTTTCTGGCACAAGAGCTAGTTTGGGAGCAAGATACCGAGAAATATCGAACATATTTTTTTTGCACCCCCCTCTGACATAGTGGGGGGTCTGGCTACCCATCTCAACCTCTTTCAATCCTGATGAGACTTGCCACATACTTGTATATACTATACATCTATGTCGGAGTACTAGCGGCTTCCTGGCACAAGAGCTAGTTTGGGGGCAGGAAACCGAAAACTATCGAAAATGGAATTTTTGACACCCCCATGACATTGGGGGCCCTGGCTACCCATCTCATCCTCTTTCAATCCTGATGAGACTTGCCACATACTTGTATATACTATACATCTATGTCGTAGTACTAGCTGCTTCCTGGCACAAGAGCTAGTTTGGGAGCAGGAAACCGAAAACTATCGAAAATGGAATTTTTTGACACCCCCATGACATTGGGGGCCCTGGCTACACATCTCATCCTCTTTCAATCCTGATGAGACTTGCCATATACTTGTATATACTATACGTCTATGTCGTAGTACTAGCGGCTTCCTGGCACAAGAGCTAGTTTGGGAGCAGGAAACCGAAAACTCTCGAAAATGGAATTTTTGACACCCCCATGACATTGGGGGCCCTGGCTACCCATCTCATCCTCTTTCAATCCTGATGAGACTTGCCACATACTTGTATATACTATACATCTATGTCGTAGTACTAGCGGCTTCCTGGCACAAGAGCTAGTTTGGGAGCAGGAGACGGAAAACTATCGAAAATGGAATTTTTTGACACCCCCATGACATTGGGGGCCCTGGCTACCCATCTCATCCTCTTTCAATCCTGATGAGACTTGCCACATACTTGTATATACTATACATCTATGTCGTAGTACTAGCGGCTTCCTGGCACAAGAGCTAGTTTGGGAGCAGGAGACCGAAAACTATCGAAAATGGAATTTTTTGACACCCCCATGACATTGGGGGCCCTGGCTCCCCATCTCATCCTCTTTCAATCCTGCTGAGACTTGCCACATACTTGTATATACTATACATCTATGTCGTAGTACTAGCGGCTTCCTGGCACAAGAGCTAGTTTGGGAGCAGGAGACCGAAAACTATCGAAAATGGAATTTTTTGACACCCCCATGACATTTGGGGCCCTGACTACCCATCTCATCCTCTTTCAATCCTGATGAGACTTGCCACATACTTGTATATACTATACATCTATGTCGTAGTACTAGCGGCTTCTTGGCACAAGAGCTAGTTTGGGAGCAGGAAACCGAAAACTCTCGAAAATGGAATTTTTGACACCCCCATGACATTGGGGGCCCTGGCTACCCATCTCATCCTCTTTCAATCCTGATGAGACTTGCCACATACTTGTATATGCTATACATCTATGTCGTAGTACTAGCTGCTTCCTGGCACAAGAGCTAGTTTGGGAGCAGGAGACCGAAAACTATCGAAAATGGAATTTTTTGACACCCCCCATGACATTGGGGGCCCTGGCTACCCATCTCATCCTCTTTCAATCCTGATGAGACTTGCCACATAGTTGTATATACTATACATCTATGTCGTAGTACTAGCGGCTTCCTGGCACAAGAGCTAGTTTGGGAGCAGGAGACCGAAAACTATCGAAAATGGTATTTTTTGACACCCCCCATGACATTGGGGGCCCTGGCTACCCATCTCATCCTCTTTCAATCCTGATGAGACTTGCCACATACTTGTATATACTATACATCTATGTCGTAGTACTAGCGGCTTCCTGGCACAAGAGCTAGTTTGGGAGCAGGAGACCGAAAACTATCGAAAATGGAATTTTTTGACACCCCCATGACATTTGGGGCCCTGGCTACCCATCTCATCCTCTTTCAATCCTGATGAGACTTGCCACATACTTGTTTATACTATACATCTATGTCGTAGTACTAGCGGCTTCCTGGCACAAGAGCTAGTTTGGGAGCAGGAAACCGAAAACTCTCGAAAATGGAATTTTTGACACCCCCATGACATTGGGGGCCCTGGCTACCCATCTCATCCTCTTTCAATCCTGATGAGACTTGCCACATACTTGTATATACTATACATCTATGTCGTAGTACTAGCTGCTTCCTGGCACAAGAGCTAGTTTGGGAGCAGGAGACCGAAAACTATCGAAAATGGATTTTTTTGACACCCCCCATGACATTGGGGGCCCTGGCTACCCATCTCATCCTCTTTCAATCCTGATGAGACTTGCCACATACTTGTATATACTATACATCTATGTCGTGGTACTAGCGGCTTCCTGGCACAAGAGCTAGTTTGGGAGCAGGAGACCGAAAACTATCGGAAATGGAATTTTTTGACACCCCCATGACATTGGGGGCCCTGGCTACCCATCTCATCCTCTTTCAATCCTGATGAGACTTGCCACATACTTGTATATACTATACATCTATGTCGTAGTACTAGCGGCTTCCTGGCACAAGAGCTAGTTTGGGAGCAGGAGACAGAAAACTATCGAAAATGGAATTTTTTAACACCCCCATGACATTTGGGGTCCTGGCTACCCATCTCATCCTCTTTCAATCCTGATGAGACTTGCCACATACTTGTATATACTATACATCTATGTCGTAGTACTAGCGGCTTTCTGGCACAAGAGCTAGTTTGGGAGCAGGAAACCAAAAACTCTTGAAAATGGAATTTTTGACACCCCCCATGACATTGGGAGCCCAAGCTACCCATCTCATCCTCTTTCAATCCTGATGAGACTTGCCACATACTTGTATATAACATATACATTTATCACAGTACTAGCGGCTTCCTGGCACAAGAGCTAGTTTCGGAGCATTAGACCTAGAAGTGTCGAAAATAGCCAATTCTGTACAGGAAAATATGACCCTAAAGGCTTTGGGGGGCCTGGCTTCCCTCCTCATCCTCTTTCAATCCTAATGAGACTTGACACATACATTCATATATCATATATACCTGTATTGCAGTATAAGCGGCTTTCTGGCACAAGAGCTAGTTTGGGAGCAAGATACCGAGAAATATCGAAAATATTTTTTTTTGCACCCCCCTCTGACATAGTGGGGGTCTGGCTACCCATCTCATCCTCTTTCAATCCTGATGAGACTTGCCAAATGCTTGTATATACTATAGATCTATGTCGTAGTACTAACGGCTTCCTGGCAGAAGAGCTAGTTTGGGAGCAGGAAACCGAAAACTCTCGAAAATGGAATTTTTGACACCCCCCCATGACATTGGGGGCCCTGGCTACCCATCTCACCCTCTTTCAATCCTGATGAGACTTGCCACATACTTGTATATACTATACATCTATGTCGTAGTACTAGCTGCTTCCTGGCACAAGAGCTAGTTTGGGAGCAGGAGACCGAAAACTATCGAAAATGGAATTTTTTGACACCCCCCATGACATTGGGGGCCCTGGCTACCCATCTCATCCTCTTTCAATCCTGATGAGACTTGCCACATACTTGTATATACTATACATCTATGTCGTAGTACTAGCGGCTTCCTGGCACAAGAGCTAGTTTGGGAGCAGGAAACCAAAAACTCTCGAAAATGGAATTTTTGACACCCCCATGACATTGGGAGCCCGGGCTACCCATCTCATCCTCTTTCAATCCTGATGAGACTTGCCACATACTTGTATATAACATATAAATTTATCACAGTACTAGCGGCTTCCTGGCACAAGAGCTAGTTTCGGATCAGTAGACCTAGAAGTGTCGAAAATAGCCAATTCTGTACAGAAAAATATGACCCTAGAGCCGTTGGGGGGCCTGGCTACCCTCCTCATCCTCTTTCAATCCTGATGAGACTTGACACATACATTCATATGTCATATACCTTTATTGCAGTATAAGCGGCTTTCTGGCACAAGAGCTAGTTTGGGATCAAGATACCGAGAAATATCGAAAATATTTTTTTTGCACCCCCCTCTGACATAGTGGGGGGGGGTCTGGCTACCCATCTCATCCTCTTTCAATCCTGATGACACTTGCCACATACTTGTATATACTATACATCTATGTCGTAGTACTAGCGGCTTCCTGGCACAAGAGCTAGTTTGGGAGCAGGAGACCGAAAACTCTCGAAAATGGAATTTTTGACACCCCCCATGACATTGGGGGCCCTGGCTACCCATCTCATCCTCTTTCAATCCTGATGAGACTTGCCACATACTTGTATATACTATACATCTATGTCGTAGTACTAGCTGCTTCCTGGCACAAGAGCTAGTTTGGGAGCAGGAGACCGAAAACTATCGAAAATGGAATTTTTTGACACCCCCCATGACATTGGGGGCCCTGGCTACCCATCTCATCCTCTTTCAATCCTGATGAGACTTGCCACATACTTGTATATACTATACATCTATGTCGTGGTACGAGCGGCTTCCTGGCACAAGAGCTAGTTTGGGAGCAGGAGACGGAAAACTATCGAAAATGGAATTTTTTGACACCCCCATGACATTGGGGGCCCTGGCTACCCATCTCATCCTCTTTCAATCCTGATGAGACTTGCCACATACTTGTATTTACTATACTTCTATGTCGTAGTACTAGCGGCTTCCTGGCACAAGAGCTAGTTTGGGAGCAGGAGACCGAAAACTATCGAAAATGGAATTTTTTGACACCCCTTATGACATTGGGGTCCCTGGCTACCCATCTCATCCTCTTTCAATCCTGATGAGACTTGCCACATACTTGTATATACTATACATCTATGTCGTAGTACTAGCGGCTTCCTGGCACAAGAGCTAGTTTGGGAGCAGGAGACAGAAAACTATCGAAAATGGAATTTTTTAACACCCCCATGACATTTGGGGCCCTGGCTGCCCATCTCATCCTCTTTCAATCCTGATGAGACTTGCCACATACTTGTATATACTATACATCTATGTCGTAGTACTAGCGGCTTCCTGGCACAAGAGCTAGTTTGGGAGCAGGAAACCAAAAACTCTCGAAAATGGAATTTTTGACACCCCCCATGACATTGGGAGCCTAAGCTACCCATCTCATCCTCTTTCAATCCTGATGAGACTTGCCACATACTTGTATATAACATATACATTTATCACAGTACTAGCGGCTTCCTGGCACAAGAGCTAGTTTCGGAGCAGTAGACGTAGAAGTGTCGAAAATAGCCAATTCTGTACAGGAAAATATGACCCTAGAGGCGTTGGGGGGCCTGGCTTCCCTCCTCATCCTCTTTCAATCCTAATGAGACTTGACATATACATTCATATATCATATACCTGTATTGAAGTATAAGCGGCTTTCTGGCACAAGAGCTAGCTTGGGAGCAAGATACCGAGAAATATCGAAAATATTTTTTTGCACCCCCTCTGACATAGTGGGGGTCTGGCTACCCATCTCATCCTCTTTCAATCCTGATGAGACTTGCCACATACTTGTATATACTATACATCTATGTCGTAGTACTAACGGCTTCCTGGCACAAGAGCTAGTTTGGGAGCAGGAAACCGAAAACTCTCGAAAATGGAATTTTTGACACCCCCCATGACATTGGGGGCCCTGGCTACCCATCTCATCCTCTTTAAATCCTGATGAGACTTGCCACATACTTGTATATACTATACATCTATGTCGTAGTACTAGCTGCTTTCTGGCACAAGAGCTAGTTTGGGAGCAGGAGACCGAAAACTATCGAAAATGGAATTTTTTGACACCCCCCATGACATTGGGGGCCCTGGCTACCCATCTCATCCTCTTTCAATCCTGATGAGACTTGCCACATACTTGTATATACTATACGTCTATGTCGTAGTACTAGCGGCTTTCTGGCACAAGAGCTAGTTTGGGAGCAGGAGACCGAAAAATATCGAAAATGGAATTTTTTGACATCCCCATGACATTGGGGGCCCTGGCTACCCATCTCATCCTCTTTCAATCCTGATGAGACTTGCCACATACTTGTATATACTATACATCTATGTCGTAGTACTAGCGGCTTCCTGGCACAAGAGCTAGTTTGGGAGCAGGAGACCGAAAACTATCGAAAATGGAATTTTTTGACACCCCCCATGACATTTGGGGCCCTGGCTACCCATCTCATCCTCTTTCAATCCTGATGAGACTTGCCACATACTTGTATATACTATACATCTATGTCGTAGTACTAGCGGCTTCCTGGCACAAGAGCTAGTTTGGGAGCAGGAAACCAAAAACTCTCGAAAATGGAATTTTTGACACCCCCATGACATTGGGAGCCCGTGCTACCCATCTCATCCTCTTTCAATCCTGATGAGACTTGCCACATACTTGTATATAACATATACATTTATCACAGTACTAGCGGCTTCCTGGCACAAGAGCTAGTTTCGGATCAGTAGACCTAGAAGTGTCGAAAATAGCCAATTCTGTACAGAAAAATATGACCCTAGAGCCGTTGGGGGGCCTGGCTACCCTCCTCATCCTCTTTCAATCCTGATGAGACTTGACACATACATTCATATATCATATACCTTTATTGCAGTATAAGCGGCTTTCTGGCACAAGAGCTAGTTTGGGATCAAGATACCGAGAAATATCGAAAATATTTTTTTTGCACCCCCCTCTGACATAGTGGGGGGGGGGTCTGGCTACCCATCTCATCCTCTTTCAATCCTGATGACACTTGCCACATTCTTGTATAGATTATCTATGTCGTAGTACTAGCGGCTTCCTGGCACAAGAGCTAGTTTGGGAGCAGGAAACCGAAAACTCTCGAAAATGGAATTTTTGACACCCCCCATGACATTGGGGGCCCTGGCTACCCATCTCATCCTCTTTCAATCCTGATGAGACTTCCCACATACTTGTATATACTATACATCTATGTCGTAGTACTAGCTGCTTCCTGGCACAAGAGCTAGTTTGGGAGCAGGAGACCGAAAACTATCGAAAATGGAATTTTTTGACATCCCCCATGACATTGGGGGCCCTGGCTACCCATCTCATCCTCTTTCAATCCTGATGGGACTTGCCACATACTTGTATATACTATACATCTATGTCGTGGTACGAGCGGCTTCCTGGCACAAGAGCTAGTTTGGGAGCAGGAGACGGAAAACTATCGAAAATGGAATTTTTTGACACCCCCATGACATTGGTGGCCCTGGCTACCCATCTCATCCTCTTTCAATCCTGATGAGACTTGCCACATACTTGTATTTACTATACTTCTATGTCGTAGTACTAGCGGCTTCCTGGCACAAGAGCTAGTTTGGGAGCAGGAGACGGAAAACTATCGAAAATGGAATTTTTTGACACCCCCATGACATTGGGGTCCCTGGCTACCCATCTCATCCTCTGTCAATCCTGATGAGACTTGCCACATACTTGTATATACTATACATCTATGTCGTAGTACTAGCGGCTTCCTGGCACAAGAGCTAGTTTGGGAGCAGGAGACCGAAAACTCTCGAAAATGGAATTTTTTAACACCCCCATGACATTTGGGGCCCTGGCTGCCCATCTCATCCTCTTTCAATCCTGATGAGACTTGCCACATACTTGTATATACTATACATCTATGTCGTAGTACTAGCGGCTTCCTGGCACAAGAGCTAGTTTGGGAGCAGGAAACCAAAAACTCTCGAAAATGGAATTTTTTGACACTCCCCATGACATTGGGAGCCTAAGCTACCCATCTCATCCTCTTTCAATCCTGATGAGACTTGCCACATACTTGTATATACTATACATCTATGTCGTAGTACTAGCGGCTTCCTGGCACAAGAGCTAGTTTGGGAGCAGGAGACCGAAAACTATCGAAAATGGATTTTTTTGACACCCACATGACATTGGGGGCCCTGGCTACCCATCTCATCCTCTTTCAATCCTGATGAGACTTGCCACATACTTGTATATACTATACATCTATGTCGTAGTACTAGCGGCTTCCTGGCACAAGAGCTAGTTTGGGAGCAGGAGACCGAAAACTATCGAAAATGGAATTTGTTGACACCCCCCATGACATTTGGGGCCCTGGCTACCCATCTCATCCTCTTTCAATCCTGATGAGACTTGCCACATACTTGTATATACTATACATCTATGTCGTAGTACTAGCGGCTTCCTGGCACAAGAGCTAGTTTGGGAGCAGGAAACCAAAAACTCTCGAAAATGGAATTTTTGACACCCCCATGACATTGGGAGCCTAAGCTACCCATCTCATCCTCTTTCAATCCTGATGAGACTTGCCACATACTTGTATATAACATATACATTTATCACAGTACTAGCGGCTTCCTGGCACAAGAGCTAGTTTGGGAGCAGGAGACCGAAAACTATCGAAAATGGAATTTTTTGACACCCCCCATGACATTGGGGGCCCTGGCTACCCATCTCATCCTCTTTCAATCCTGATGAGACTTGCCACATACTTGTATATACTATACATCTATATCGTAGTACTAGCGGCTTCCTGGCACAAGAGCTAGTTTGGGAGCAGGAAACCGAAAACTCTCGAAAATGGAATTTGTGACACCCCCCATGACATTGGGGGCCCTGGCTACCCATCTCATCCTCTTTCAATCCTGATGAGACTTGCCACATACTTGTATATACTATACATCTATGTCGTAGTACTAGCGGCTTCCTGGCACAAGAGCTAGTTTGGGAGCAGGAGACCGAAAACTATCGAAAATGGAATTTTTTGACACCCCCATGACATTGGGGACCCTGGCTTTCCATCTCATCCTCTTTCAATCCTAATGAGACTTGCCACATACTTGTATTTACTATACATCTATGTCGTAGTACTAGCGGCTTCCTGGCACAAGAGCTAGTTTGGGAGCAGGAGACCGAAAACTATCGAAAATGGAATTTTTTGACACCCCAATGACATTGGGGGCCCTGGCTACCCATCTCATCCTCTTTCAATCCTGATGAGACTTGCCACATACTTGTATATACTATACATCTATGTCGTAGTACTAGCGGCTTCCTGGCACAAGAGCTAGTTTGGGAGCAGGAGACCGAAAACTATCGAAAATGGAATTTTTGACACCCCCATGACATTTGGGGCCCTGGCTACCCATCTCATCCTCTTTCAATCCTGATGAGACTTGCCACATACTTGTATATACTATACATCTATGTCGTAGTACTAGCGGCTTCCTGGCACAAGAGCTAGTTTGGGAGCAGGAAACCAAAAACTCTCGAAAATGGAATTTTTGACACCCCCATGACATTGGGAGCCCGGGCTACCCATCTCATCCTCTTTCAATCCTGATGAGACTTGCCACATACTTGTATATAACATATACATTTATCACAGTACTAGCGGCTTCCTGGCACAAGAGCTAGTTTCGGAGCAAGATACCGAGACATATCGAAAATATTTTTTTTGCACCCCCCTCTGACATAGTGGGAGGTCTGGCTACCCATCTCATCCTCTTTCAATCCTGACGAGACTTGCCACATACTTGTATATACTATACATCTATGTCGTAGTACTAGCGGCTTCCTGGCACAAGATCTAGTTTGGGAGCAGGAAACCGAAAACACTCGAAAATGGAATTTTTGACACCCCCATGACATTGGGGGCCCTGGCTACCCATCTCATCCTCTTTCAATCCTGATGAGACTTGCCACATACTTGTATATACTATACATCTATGTCGTAGTACTAGCTGCTTCCTGGCACAAGAGCTAGTTTGGGAGCAGGAGACCGAAAACTATCGAAAATGGAATTTGTTGACACCCCCCATGACATTGGGGGCCCTGGCTACCCATCTCATCCTCTTTCAATCCTGATGAGACTTGCCACATACTTGTATATACTATACATCTATGTCGTAGTACTAGCGGCTTCCTGGCACAAGAGCTAGTTTGGGAGCAGAAAACCGAAAACTCTCGAAAATGGAATTTTTGACACCCCCCATGACATTGGGGGCCCTGGCTACCCATCTCATCCTCTTTCAATCCTGATGAGACTTGCCACATACTTGTATATACTATACATCTATGTCGTAGTACTAGCGGCTTCCTGGCACAAGAGCTAGTTTGGGAGCAGGAAACCAAAAACTCTCGAAAATGGAATTTTTGACACCCCCATGACATTGGGAGCCCGGGCTACCCATCTCATCCTCTTTCAATCCTGATGAGACTTGCCACATACTTGTATATAACATATACATTTATCACAGTACTAGCGGCTTCCTGGCACAAGAGCTAGTTTCGGAGCAGTAGACCTAGAAGTGTCGAAAATAGCCAATTCTGTACAGGAAAATATGACCCTAGAGGCGTTGGGGGGCCTGGCTTCCCTCCTCATCCTCTTTCAATCCTAATGAGACTTGACACATAAATTCATATATCATATACCTTTATTGCAGTATAAGCGGCTTTCTGGCACAAGGGCTAGTTTGGGAGCAAGATACCGAGACATATCGAAAATATTTTTTTTTTGCACCCCCCTCTGACAAAGTGGGGGGTCTGGCTACCCATCTCATCCTCTTTCAATCCTGATGAGACTTGCCATATACTTGTATATACTATACATCTATGTAGTAGTACTAGCGGCTTCCTGGCACAAGAGCTAGTTTGGGAGCAGGAGACCGAAAACTATCGAAAATGGAATTTTTTGACACCCCCCATGACATTGGGGGCCCTGGCTACCCATCTCATCCTCTTTCAATCCTGATGAGACTTGCCACATACTTGTATATACTATACATCTATGTCGTAGTACTAGCGGCTTCCTGGCACAAGAGCTAGTTTGGGAGCAGGAAACCGAAAACTCACGAAAATGGAATTTTTGACACCCCCCATGACATTTGGGGCCCTGGCTACCCATCTCATCCTCTTTCAATCCTGATGAGACTTGCCACATAGTTGTATATACTATACATCTATGTCGTAGTACTAGCGGCTTCCTGGCACAAGAGCTAGTTTGGGAGCAGGAAACCGAAAACTCTCGAAAATGGAATTTTTGACACCACAATGACATTGGGGGCCCTGGCTACCCATCTCATCCTCTTTCAATCCTGATGAGACTTGCCACATACTTGTATATACTATACATCTATGTCGTAGTACTAGCTGCTTCCTGGCACAAGAGCTAGTTTGGGAGCAGGAGACCGAAAACTATCGAAAATGGAATTTTTTGACACCCCACATGACATTGGGGGCCCTGGCTACCCATCTCATCCTCTTTCAATCCAGATGAGACTTGCCACATACTTGTATATACTATACATCTATGTCGTAGTACTAGCGGCTTCCTGGCACAAGAGCTAGTTTGGGAGCAGGAGACGGAAAACTATCGAAAATGGAATTTTTTGACACCCCCATGACATTGGGGGCCCTGGCTACCCATCTGATCCTCTTTCAATCCTGATGAGACTTGCCACATACTTGTATATACTATACATCTATGTCGTAGTACTAGCGGCTTCCTGGCACAAGAGCTAGTTTGGGAGCAGGAGACCGAAAACTATCGAAAATGGAATTTTTTGACCCCCCTATGACATTGGGGGCCCTGGCTACCCATCTCATCCTCTTTCAATCCTGATGAGACTTGCCACATACTTGTATATACTATACATCTATGTCGTAGTACTAGCGGCTTCCTGGCACAAGAGCTAGTTTGGGAGCAGGAGACCAAAAACTATCGAAAATGGAATTTTTTGACACCCCCCATGACATTTGGGGCCCTGGCTACCCATCTCATCCTCTTTCAATCCTGATGAGACTTGCCACATACTTGTATATACTATACATCTATGTCGTAGTACTAGCGGCTTCCTGGCACAAGAGCTAGTTTGGGAGCAGGAAACCAAAAACTCTCGAAAATGGAATTTTTGACACCCCCATGACATTGGGAGCCCGGGCTACCCATCTCATCCTCTTTCAATCCTGATGAGACTTGCCACATACTTGTATATAACATATACATTTATCACAGTACTAGCGGCTTCCTGGCACAAGAGCTAGTTTCGGAGCAGTAGACATAGAAGTGTCGAAAATAGCCAATTCTGTACAGGAAAATATGACCCTAGAGGCGTTGGGGGGCCTGGCTTCCCTCCTCATCCTCTTTCAATCCTAATGAGACTTGACACATACATTCATATATCATATACCTTTATTGCAGTATAAGCGGCTTTCTGGCACAAGAGCTAGTTTGGGAGCAAGATACCGAGAAATATCGAAAATATTTTTTTTGCACCCCCCTCTGACATAGTGGGGGTCTGGCTACCCATCTCATCCTCTTTCAATCCTGATGAGACTTGCCACATACTTGTATATACTATACATCTATGTCGTAGTACTAGCTGCTTCCTGGCACAAGAGCTAGTTTGGGAGCAGGAGACCGAAAACTATCGAAAATGGAATTTTTTGACACCCCCATGACATTGGGGGCCCTGGCTACCCATCTCATCCTCTTTCAATCCTGATTAGACTTGCCACATACTTGTATATACTATACATCTATGTCGTAGTACTAGCTGCTTCCTGGCACAAGAGCTAGTTTGGGAGCAGGAGACCGAAAACTATCGAAAATGGAATTTTTTGACACCCCCATGACATTGGGGGCCCTGGCTACCCATCTCATCCTCTTTCAATCCTGATGAGACTTGCCATATACTTGTATATACTATACATCTATGTCGTAGTACTAGCGGCTTCCTGGCACAAGAGCTAGTTTGGGAGCAGGAAACCGAAAACTCTCAAAAATGGAATTTTTGACACCCCCCATGACATTGGGGGCCCTGGCTACCCATCTCATCCTCTTTCAATCCTGATGAGACTTGCCACATACTTGTATATACTATACATCTATGTCGTAGTACTAGCGGCTTCCTGGCACAAGAGCTAGTTTGGGAGCAGGAAACCAAAAACTCTCGAAAATGGAATTTTTTGACACCCCCATGACATTGGGGGCCCTGGCTACCCATCTCATCCTCTTTCAATCCTGATGAGACTTGCCACATACTTGTATATACTATACATCTATGTCGTAGTACTAGCGGCTTCCTGGCACAAGAGCTAGTTTGGGAGCAGGAGACCGAAAACTATCGAAAATGGAATTTTTTGACACCACCATGACGTTGGGGGCCCTGGCTACCCATCTCATCCTCTTTCAATCCTGATGAGACTTGCCACATACTTGTATATACTATACATCTATGTCGTAGTACTAGCGGCTTCCTGGCACAAGAGCTAGTTTGGGAGCAGGAGACCGAAAACTATCGAAAATGGATTTTTTTGACACCCCCCATGACATTTGGGGCCCTGGCTACCCATCTCATCCTCTTTCAATCCTGATGAGACTTGCCACATACTTGTATATACTATACATCTATGTCGTAGTACTAGCGGCTTCCTGGCACAAGAGCTAGTTTGGGAGCAGGAAACCGAAAACTCTCGAAAATGGAATTTTTGACACCCCCATGACATTGGGGGCCCTGGCTACCCATCTCATCCTCTTTCAATCCTGATGAGACTTGCCACATACTTGTATATACTATACATCTATGTCGTAGTACTAGCTGCTTCCTGGCACAAGAGCTAGTTTGGGAGCAGGAGACCGATAACTATCGAAAATGGAATTTTTTGACACCCCCCATGACATTGGGGGCCCTGGCTACCCATCTCATCCTCTTTCAATCCTGATGAGACTTGCCACATACTTGTATATACTATACATCTATGTAGTAGTACTAGCGGCTTCCTGGCACAAGAGCTAGTTTGGGAGCAGGAAACCGAAAACTCTCGAAAATGGAATTTTTGACACCCCCAATGACATTGGGGGCCCTGGCTACCCATCTCATCCTCTTTCAATCCTGATGAGACTTGCCACATACTTGTATATACTATACATCTATGTCGTAGTACTAGCTGCTTCCTGGCACAATAGCTAGTTTGGGAGCAGGAGACCGAAAACTATCGAAAATGGAATTTTTTGACACCCCCATGACATTGGGGGCCCTGGCTACCCATCTCATCCTCTTTCAATCCTGATGAGACTTGCCATATACTTGTATATACTATACATCTATGTCGTAGTACTAGCGGCTTCCTGGCACAAGAGCTAGTTTGGGAGCAGGAAACCGAAAACTCTCAAAAATGGAATTTTTGACACCCCCCATGATATTGGGGGCCCTGGCTACCCATCTCATCCTCTTTCAATCCTGATGAGACTTGCAACATACTTGTATATACTATACATCTATGTCGTAGTACTAGCGGCTTCCTGGCACAAGAGCTAGTTTGGGAGCAGGAGACGGAAAACTATCGAAAATGGAATTTTTTGACACCCCCATGACATTGGGGGCCCTGGCTACCCATCTCATCCTCTTTCAATCCTGATGAGACTTGCCACATACTTGTATATACTATACATCTATGTCGTAGTACTAGCGGCTTCCTGGCACAAGAGCTAGTTTGGGAGCAGGAGACCGAAAACTATCGAAAATGGAATTTTTTGACACCCCCATGACGTTGGAGGCCCTTGCTACCCATCTCATCCTCTTTCAATCCTGATGAGACTTGCCACATACTTGTATATACTATACATCTATGTCGTAGTACTAGCGGCTTCCTGGCACAAGAGCTAGTTTGGGAGCAGGAGACCGAAAACTATCGAAAATGGATTTTTTGACACCCCCCATGACATTTGGGGCCCTGGCTACCCATCTCATCCTCTTTCAATCCTGATGAGACTTGCCACATACTTGTATATACTATACATCTATGTCGTAGTACTAGCGGCTTCCTGGCACAAGAGCTAGTTTGGGAGCAGGAAACCGAAAACTCTCGAAAATGGAATTTTTGACACCCCCCATCTCATCCTCTTTCAATCCTGATGAGACTTGCCACATACTTGTATATACTATACATCTATGTCGTAGTACTAGCTGCTTTCTGGCACAAGAGCTAGTTTGGGAGCAGGAGACCGATAACTATCGAAAATGGAATTTTTTGACACCCCCCATGACATTGGGGGCCCTGGCTACCCATCTCATCCTCTTTCAATCCTGATGAGACTTGCCACATACTTGTATATACTATACATCTATGTAGTAGTACTAGCGGCTTCCTGGCACAAGAGCTAGTTTGGGAGCAGGAGACCGAAAACTATCGAAAATGGAATTTTTTGACACCCCCATGACATTGGGGGCCCTGGCTACCCATCTCATCCTCTTTCAATCCTGATGAGACTTGCCACATACTTGTATATACTATACATCTATGTAGTAGTACTAGCGGCTTCCTGGCACAAGAGCTAGTTTGGGAGCAGGAGACCGAAAACTATCGAAAATGGAATTTTTTGACACCCCCATGACATTGGGGGCCCTGGCTACCCATCTCATCCTCTTTCAATCCTGATGAGACTTGCCATATACTTGTATATACTATACATCTATGTCGTAGTACTAGCGGCTTCCTGGCACAAGAGCTAGTTTGGGAGCAGGAAACCGAAAACTCTCAAAACTGGAATTTTTGACACCCCCCCCCATGACATTGGGGGCCCTGGCTACCCATCTCATCCTCTTTCAATCCTGATGAGACTTGCCACATACTTGTATATACTATACATCTATGTCGTAGTACTAGCGGCTTCCTGGCACAAGAGCTAGTTTGGGAGCAGGAGACGGAAAACTATCGAAAATGGAATTTTTTGACACCCCCATGACATTGGGGGCCCTGGCTACCCATCTCATCCTCTTTCAATCCTGATGAGACTTGCCACATACTTGTATATACTATACATCTATGTCGTAGTACTAGCGGCTTCCTGGCACAAGAGCTAGTTTGGGAGCAGGAGACCGAAAACTATCGAAAATGGAATTTTTTGACACCCCCATGACGTTGGGGGCCCTGGCTACCCATCTCATCCTCTTTCAATCCTGATGAGACTTGCCACATACTTGTATATACTATACATCTATGTCGTAGTACTAGCGGCTTCCTGGCACAAGAGCTAGTTTGGGAGCAGGAGACCGAAAACTATCGAAAATGGAATTTTTTGACACCCTCCATGACATTTGGGGCCCTGGCTACCCATCTCACCCTCTTTCAATCCTGATGAGACTTGCCACATACTTGTATATACTATACATCTATGTCGTAGTACTAGCGGCTTCCTGGCACAAGAGCTAGTTTGGGAGCAGGAAACCGAAAACTCTCGAAAATGGAATTTTTGACACCCCCATGACATTGGGGGCCCTGGCTACCCATCTCATCCTCTTTCAATCCTGATGAGACTTGTCACATACTTGTATATACTATACATCTATGTCGTAGTACTAGCTGCTTCCTGGCACAAGAGCTAGTTTGGGAGCAGGAGACCGATAACTATCGAAAATGGAATTTTTTGACACCCACCATGACATTGGGGGCCCTGGCTACCCATCTCATCCTCTTTCAATCCTGATGAGACTTGCCACATACTTGTATATACTATACATCTATGTAGTAGTACTAGCGGCTTTCTGGCACAAGAGCAAGTTTGGGAGCAGGAAACCGAAAACTCTCGAAAATGGAATTTTTGACACCCACCATGACATTGGGGGCCCTGGCTACCCATCTCATCCTCTTTCAATCCTGATGAGACTTGCAACATACTTGTATATACTATACATCTATGTCGTAGTACTAGCTGCTTCCTGGCACAAGAGCTAGTTTGGGAGCAGGAGACCGAAAACTATCGAAAATGGAATTTTTTGACACCCCCATGACATTGGGGGCCCTGGCTACCCATCTCATCCTCTTTCAATCCTGATGAGACTTGCCATATACTTGTATATACTATACATCTATGTCGTAGTACTAGCTGCTTCCTGGCACAAGAGCTAGTTTGGGAGCAGGAGACCGAAAACTATCGAAAATGGAATTTTTTGACACCCCCATGACATTGGGGGCCCTGGCTACCCATCTCATCCTCTTTCAATCCTGATGAGACTTGCCATATACTTGTATATACTATACATCTATGTCGTAGTACTAGCGGCTTCCTGGCACAAGAGCTAGTTTGGGAGCAGGAAACCGAAAACTCTCAAAAATGGAATTTTTGACACCCCCCCATGACATTGGGGGCCCTGGCTACCCATCTCATCCTCTTTCAATCCTGATGAGACTTGCCACATACTTGTATATACTATACATCTATGTCGTAGTACTAGCGGCTTCCTGGCACAAGAGCTAGTTTGGGAGCAGGAGACGGAAAACTATCGAAAATGGAATTTTTTGACACCCCCATGACATTGGGGGCCCTGGCTACCCATCTCATCCTCTTTCAATCCTGATGAGACTTGCCACATACTTGTATATACTATACATCTATGTCGTAGTACTAGCGGCTTCCTGGCACAAGAGCTAGTTTGGGAGCAGGAGACCGAAAACTATCGAAAATGGAATTTTTTGACACCCCCATGACGTTGGGGGCCCTGGCTACCCATCTCATCCTCTTTCAATCCTGATGAGACTTGCCACATACTTGTATATACTATACATCTATGTCGTAGTACTAGCGGCTTCCTGGCACAAGAGCTAGTTTGGGAGCAGGAGACCGAAAACTATCGAAAATGGAATTTTTTGACACCCTCCATGACATTTGGGGCCCTGGCTACCCATCTCACCCTCTTTCAATCCTGATGAGACTTGCCACATACTTGTATATACTATACATCTATGTCGTAGTACTAGCGGCTTCCTGGCACAAGAGCTAGTTTGGGAGCAGGAAACCGAAAACTCTCGAAAATGGAATTTTTGACACCCCCATGACATTGGGGGCCCTGGCTACCCATCTCATCCTCTTTCAATCCTGATGAGACTTGTCACATACTTGTATATACTATACATCTATGTCGTAGTACTAGCTGCTTCCTGGCACAAGAGCTAGTTTGGGAGCAGGAGACCGATAACTATCGAAAATGGAATTTTTTGACACCCACCATGACATTGGGGGCCCTGGCTACCCATCTCATCCTCTTTCAATCCTGATGAGACTTGCCACATACTTGTATATACTATACATCTATGTAGTAGTACTAGCGGCTTTCTGGCACAAGAGCAAGTTTGGGAGCAGGAAACCGAAAACTCTCGAAAATGGAATTTTTGACACCCACCATGACATTGGGGGCCCTGGCTACCCATCTCATCCTCTTTCAATCCTGATGAGACTTGCAACATACTTGTATATACTATACATCTATGTCGTAGTACTAGCTGCTTCCTGGCACAAGAGCTAGTTTGGGAGCAGGAGACCGAAAACTATCGAAAATGGAATTTTTTGACACCCCCATGACATTGGGGGCCCTGGCTACCCATCTCATCCTCTTTCAATCCTGATGAGACTTGCCATATACTTGTATATACTATACATCTATGTCGTAGTACTAGTGGCTTCCTGGCACAAGAGCTAGTTTGGGAGCAGGAAACCGAAAACTCTCAAAAATGGAATTTTTGACACCCCCCATGACATTGGGGGCCCTGGCTACCCATCTCATCCTCTTTCAATCCTGATGAGACTTACCACATACTTGTATATACTATACATCTATGTCGTAGTACTAGCGGCTTCCTGGCACAAGAGCTAGTTTGGGAGCAGGAGACGGAAAACTATCGAAAATGGAATTTTTTGACACCCCCATGACATTGGGGGCCCTGGCTACCCATCTCATCCTCTTTCAATCCTGATGAGACTTGCCACATACTTGTATATACTATACATCTATGTCGTAGTACTAGCGGCTTCCTGGCACAAGAGCTAGTTTGGGAGCAGGAGACCGAAAACTATCGAAAATGGAATTTTTTGACACCCCCATGACATTGGGGGCCCTGGCTACCCATCTCATCCTCTTTCAATCCTGATGAGACTTGCCATATACTTGTATATACTATACATCTATGTCGTAGTACTAGCGGCTTCCTGGCACAAGAGCTAGTTTGGGAGCAGGAAACCGAAAACTCTCGAAAATGGAATTTTTGACACCCCCATGACATTGGGGGCCCTGGCTACCCATCTCATCCTCTTTCAATCCTGATGAGACTTGCCACATACTTGTATATACTATACATCTATGTCGTAGTACTAGCTGCTTCCTGGCACAAGAGCTAGTTTGGGAGCAGGAGACCGATAACTATCGAAAATGGAATTTTTTGACACCCCCCATGACATTGGGAGCCCTGGCTACCCATCTCATCCTCTTTCAATCCTGATGAGACTTGCCACATACTTGTATATACTATACATCTATGTAGTAGTACTAGCGGCTTCCTGGCACAAGAGCTAGTTTGGGAGCAGGAAACCGAAAACTCTCGAAAATGGAATTTTTGACACCCCCCATGACATTGGGGGCCCTGGCTACCCATCTCATCCTCTTTCAATCCTGATGAGACTTGCCACATACTTGTATATACTATACATCTATGTCGTAGTACTAGCTGCTTCCTGGCACAAGAGCTAGTTTGGGAGCAGGAGACCGAAAACTATCGAAAATGGAATTTTTTGACACCCCCATGACATTGGGGGCTCTGGCTACCCATCTCATCCTCTTTCAATCCTGATGAGACTTGCCATATACTTGTATATACTATACATCTATGTCGTAGTACTAGCGGCTTCCTGGCACAAGAGCTAGTTTGGGAGCAGGAAACCGAAAACTCTCAAAAATGGAATTTTTGACACCCCCCATGACATTGGGGGCCCTGGCTACCCATCTCATCCTCTTTCAATCCTGATGAGACTTGCCACATACTTGTATATACTATACATCTATGTCGTAGTACTAGCGGCTTCCTGGCACAAGAGCTAGTTTGGGAGCAGGAGACGGAAAACTATCGAAAATGGAATTTTTTGACACCCCCATGACATTGGGGGCCCTGGCTACCCATCTCATCCTCTTTCAATCCTAATGAGACTTGCCACATACTTGTATATACTATACATCTATGTCGTAGTCCTAGCGGCTTCCTGGCACAAGAGCTAGTTTGGGAGCAGGAGACCGAAAACTATCGAAAATGGAATTTTTTGACACCCCCATGACGTTGGGGGCCCTGGCTACCCATCTCATCCTCTTTCAATCCTGATGAGACTTGCCACATACTTGTATATACTATATATCTATGTCGTAGTACTAGCGGCTTCCTGGCACAAGAGCTAGTTTGGGAGCAGGAGACCGAAAACTATCGAAAATGGAATTTTTTGACACCCCCCATGACATTTGGGGCCCTGGCTACCCATCTCATCCTCTTTCAATCCTGATGAGACTTGCCACATACTTGTATATACTATACATCTATGTCGTAGTACTAGCGGCTTCCTGGCACAAGAGCTAGTTTGGGAGCAGGAAACCGAAAACTCTCGAAAATGGAATTTTTGACACCCCCCATGACATTGGGGGCCCTGGCTACCCATCTCATCCTCTTTCAATCCTGATGAGACTTGCCACATACTTGTATATACTATACATCTATGTCGTAGTACTAGCTGCTTTCTGGCACAAGAGCTAGTTTGGGAGCAGGAGACCGAAAACTATCGAAAATGGAATTTTTTGACACCCCCATGACATTGGGGGCCCTGGCTACCCATCTCATCCTCTTTCAATCCTGATGAGACTTGCCACATACTTGTATATACTATACATCTATGTCGTAGTACTAGCGGCTTCCTGGCACAAGAGCTAGTTTGGGAGCAGGAGACGGAAAACTATCGAAAATGGAATTTTTTGACACCCCCATGACATTGGGGGCCCTGGCTACCCATCTCATCCTCTTTCAATCATGATGAGACTTGCCACATACTTGTATATACTATACATCTATGTCGTAGTACTAGCGGCTTCCTGGCACAAGAGCTAGTTTGGGAGCAGGAGACGGAAAACTATCGAAAATGGAATTTTTTGACACCCCCATGACGTTGGGGGCCCTGGCTACCCATCTCATCCTCTTTCAATCCTGATGAGACTTGCCACATACTTGTATATACTATACATCTATGTCGTAGTACTAGCGGCTTCCTGGCACAAGAGCTAGTTTGGGAGCAGGAAACCGAAAACTCTCGAAAATGGAATTTTTGACACCCCCATGACATTGGGGGCCCTGGCTACCCATCTCATCCTCTTTCAATCCTGATGAGACTTGCCACATACTTGTATATACTATACATCTATGTCGTAGTACTAGCTGCTTCCTGGCACAAGAGCTAGTTTGGGAGCAGGAGACCGATAACTATCGAAAATGGAATTTTTTGACACCCCCCATGACATTGGGGGCCCTGGCTACCCATCTCATCCTCTTTCAATCCTGATGAGACTTGCCACATACTTGTATATACTATACATCTATGTAGTAGTACTAGCGGCTTCCTGGCACAAGAGCTAGTTTGGGAGCAGGAGACGGAAAACTATCGAAAATGGAATTTTTTGACACCCCCCACCATGACATTGGGGGCCCTGGCTACCCATCTCATCCTCTTTCAATCCTGATGAGACTTGCCACATACTTGTATATACTATACATCTATGTCGTAGTACTAGCGGCTTCCTGGCACAAGAGCTAGTTTGGGAGCAGGAGACCGAAAACTCTCGAAAATGGATTTTTTGTCACCCCCCCCATGACATTGGGGTCCCTGGCTACCCATCTCATCCTCTTTCAATCCTGATGAGACTTGCCACATACTTGTATATACTATGCATCTATGTCGTAGCACTATCGGCTTCCTGGCACAAGAGCTAGTTTGGGAGCAGTAGACCAAAAACTATCGAAAATGGAATTTTTTGACACCCCCCATGACATTTGGGGCCCTGGCTACCCATCTCATCCTCTTTCAATCCTGATGAGACTTGACACAAAACTTCATAGGACGTATATCTATATTCAAGCATAAGCGGCTTGCTGGCACAAGAGCTGGTTTGGGAGCAGGAGACCGAGGAATATAAAAAACCGCATTTTAGACACCCCCTCTGACTTTTGGCGCCCTGACTACCCTTCGGATCCTCTTTCAATCCTGATGAAACTTGCCACAAACCTTCATAGAACATTTATCTATATCGCAGTATAAGCGGCTTGCTGGCACAAGAGCTGGATTCGGAACAGAATCTCGAGAAATATGGAAAAAAGCATTTTTGACCCCCCCCCCCCCCCTCTGACTTTTGGCGCCCTGACTACTGAGACTTACCACAAACCTTCATACAACATGTATCTATATTGCAGTATAAGCTGCTTGCCTAAACAAGAGCTAGTACGGGAACAGGAGTTGTTTTGACATGAACCACTTTTACTGGGCAGGTCAGATGAAATTTTCATCCAACTTTTTTTTTCTTCTGCTAGATGAAATTTTCACCGGATGAAATTTTCATCCAACTTGACGCCGGTGTCTGACGCCCGACCCACCGGCGTGCAATTAAAGAAGGCAGCATAGTTATCAACCATGATTGGGTTAAAAACTAAGCATGCAGACTGTCGCATAACATTCAAGTTATAACCTATACGTCTGTAACGTGTTATGATTTTTCTGAACTGAAAAGAAAAATCATTAATACCTTTAAGTTTCTTAAATTTGTAAACCAAGTCACCATAAAATTCAGGTTCCGAAAGGCCCTCACTTAAAAGCGTCTTTAACCCTTGATCTTTTATTTACAAATTCCCCATCACCGGTCAATCGAGTGAAGGGATGCCCCCGATCGGCAAGGCGGATCATGACATAATCTATGTTGAATCATGTTGAATATGATATTAAGGCAAAACGAATCCAACAAGCCCCACGGAAGATTTATCTCTATAAAAGAGCGGATATGGAAGGTCTCCGTGATCATCTTGCACGATTTAGGGATTCGTTCCTTTCATCTGACCATTACATAGTCACATGTCAGTAAACGATATGTGGGTCAGTTTTAAGTCCGAGGTTCTCGTGGCTATTGAAAGGTTCATACCAACAAAAATGACCAAGACAAAATATAGCTTACCATGGATCGACCATTCGATCAAACGTCTTATTAGGAAACGAGAAAAACTGTACTTCCGTGCTCGAAAGTCAAGCAGTCCTGACATTAAGAACCATTACAAAAGGATCAGAGCACATGTACAGAAAGCCATCAGAGATGCATATTGGAAACATATTTCCAATATCTTCTCCTTTGAAACTGATGACAATGATCCCGATTGCCCGAGAAAAAATGAAAAATGTAAAAGGTTTTGGTCACTTGCTAAGTCCCTCAAAAAAGACGCGTCAGGGATCACTTCACTAAGAGAAAATGGAATCTTAAAAACCGATACTGTTGATAAGGCAAACATCCGCAATAAACAATTTCAGTCTGCATTTACGCGCGAGACTGACTCAGAAATTCCCTCCAAAGGCACAAGCCCTTTTACCTCCATGGGTGAAATCACAGTTGACCCTAAAGGGGTCCTCAAACTGCTGAATGGGCTTAAGGTTCACAAGGCACCTGGGCCAGACGGCCTTCAGGAGTGCTAGGGTATTAAAAATGTAGTTCTGAAATTGCTCCCATCTTGGACTTTTATCTACAATGAGACGCTTGCTCAGAGAACTGTACCAGATGATTGGCGACAGGCAAACGTGGCCCCGGTGTATAAGAAGGGTGAGAAATATGACGCAGCTAATTACAGACCGGTTTCACTAACTTGCATCTGCTGCAAAACCTTAGAGCATATTATAGTCAGCAACATAAATAAGCATCTTTCCCTTGAAAATATTCTTGCTGACTGTCAGCATGGTTTCCGTAGTCAGAGGTCTTGCGAGACCCAGCTGGTTCAGTTCTTTCACGACATGGCTAGTAACCTTGATCGAGCACTGAACCGGGGTCACAGACAAATGGATGTGATCATCATGGATTTTGCAAAGGCCTTTGACAAGGTACCACATAAGAGGTTACTATACAAACTGCGCCACTACGGGATTAGAGGCTAGATACTCACAAGTGGATCACTTCATGGCTCTCTGAGCGCTATCAAAAAGTGGTGTTAGATGGTCAAGCTTCAGATCCAGTCCCGGTCTTATCTGGAGTCCCCCAAGGATCGGTCTTGGGACCGGTCCTTTTTTATATTTATTGACGACCTTCCGGACAATATCAGGTCATCTGTTCGCCTCTTTGCAGACGATTGTGTTTTGTATAGGAACATAAATTCACTCTGTGATTGCCAGATTCTACAAAAAGACCTGAATAGCCTTGCACAATGGTAGACCGACTGGCAAATGAAATTTAACGTCGCCAAATGTCACCCTTACTATCACTAACGACTTGGAATGGGGTCAACATATTTTAGAAATTTCTTGTAAAGCAACTAAGACATTGGGTTTTCTTCAGCGCAATTTGGCTCTTGCACCTCGGCATACAAAGGAAGTTGCATACAAAACATTGGTTCGTCCTCAGCTTGAGTATGCAGCTCCTATTTGGCATCCCTATAATGAAACTGAGAAAAAAAGGTGGAGAAAGTGCAGAAGACAGCATCCAGGTCGACCTGCAGGCGATGGCATAACAAGAGCAGCGTTGACGATATGTTGGACGAACTCGAGTGGCCATCCCTGGAGGACCGCAGGGCGAAGTCTTCCTTAACTTTCTTTTACAAGATTCACTCCGGTACAGTGTCTCTTGATAAAGATAGATATCTGACCTCAGCACCCAACTTAAGAAGTACCAGGGCATCTCATAATTCACAATACACAAGATACATGGCCTATAGTGATGCTCTGAAGAATTATTTTTTTCCCGAGGACTATCCCTTTATGGAATAGTCTTCCCTCTTCAATGGTCTCATCACAGCCTGCTGAAAAATTTAAGGCTCTCATTTAGATCATGGGTTCAGAGTCACACGTTTTAGTATGCCTCTGTTTAGCTTCTTGTAAATAGTTTTAATGGCCCATCCCGAATGTTCTCCCAAACTTGCTAAATTCAAAATTTAGCACCCACCCAACATCTGAGATGATGATCAGAAATTGATCGACTCAGTATATGAAGATAGGGAGATTTTTCTTTCATTTCAGGGAGGTTTTTGAAAAATATATAGAATATATAAGAAAATTCTTGGTTCATTTCAGGGAGATTTTAAAATTTATTCATTATGAAAACATGCCCATGCCATATACAAAGACTGTTTAAGTTATAAAAATTGAAAATTTTCAGTAGAAAATTTTTGACATTTTTCTTTTTGCTCAAAACATAGATTGTGGGTACACGTTAGAACCGCCTCACTGAGGCGAACAGCCTCACTGAGGCGAACCGCCTCATTGAGTCGGTTCTAACGAGTACCCAACAATCTATGTTTTGGAGCAAAAATAAGAAAAATAGGTATACCCCTGCAAACCCCAGTTTTGCTATATAAAAGTGGGGTTCAAGGGGGTATACATTACATGGACATGTTTTCATGATGTGAAAAAGTGGTATATTTTGGTAAAATTTTAGATCAGTTTACGGCTCATTTCCTGGAGTCTCCCTGATGATGAGGGAGGTATCACATGTATGGGTTTAACAACCCATGTGTTTCAAGCTACCCTTAGCAAAAAGGGTTTTCCTAGGTATGTCCAATATCTTTATCAACCTTGAAATGTACATCCCCGGTGTACATCATCAACTGAATATCGGTATGATTGGTCACAGTAAGATGGAACTGACAGATGTTGATTTCTCTTTAAACATTTCATTGGTTGTTTGAAAAGATCGGATCAAACCAAAGTGATTGTTTAATATTTTTGGCTGTTTCAAAGAAATGAATACATTTTTCTATACTTATATTGCATCTGCATGACTTGTGGACTGTCAAGTTCTCCTCTTACTTACAAAAGATTTTGAGAAGCTTGAAACTTATGACTTGCTAAGCTGGCAATTGCGCGGCTGTAAAACATCTAAAACACTCCAAATAACTATGATGGCGCCGACATAAAGCTATATTCATTTTAGTTGGTTGGGGCCGGAGCTTCTTGTCTGCTGCTTGGTCCACCGGAGTTCAACTGGCGTTTTTCTTTTGCTCCGAAGTAATTGGGCGCCCAGGGATCGGGCAGCTTACTGAATCTGTGAGTCCTCGTTTTTCATTCATCATGGTGGTTATCATGATTTATTTGTTTTTCCTTGATGATTCATTGGCTAATTAAAGATTCACCGAACAACTAACTAAATGTTGTGAACCACTGCAGAAGCTGAGGAAGTGGGGGGGGGGGGGCTATGGTCATGTAAAACTAGTTTAATCCCACCGGTAATTTATATTACTGGTCGTTCCGAGGCGACACTTCAGTTGTGATTCTTATTGTTTTATGTCTTGGTGTTTGTGCTGTTTGCACCTTATGTGCGTTTTCATGTATTTTAGTTAGGTTTGGGTAACTAAGTGGCCCCCTTATTGGGAAATAGCTGCTCCCTAGACTTACGATATGTTTTCTTAGTATTAGTACCTAATTGTTAATTTAGTTATTTCCCCTCGGTTTTTGGAGTGGGATTTTCTTTCTGATTGCGCCATTTCCTGATCATTGCCTACTTGTACCTTTTTGTACATTAAAACATTGAACCTTAATTTGGTACAATAAATCACCAATGCTGAGATCATCCTTGCAAATAAGCAAAACCTGTGACCCTAGATGTCTGTGAAGAGAACGTTTTATCGCATCTCTTTAGCTCTGTTCAAATCACAATATTTTCGAATCTTCGAGTTCATATAACATCAGTTGAATAAGACAGAGTGTTGTGAAACTGCTTTGCCATACACAACACATCGTCTAACATATCACCCCAACGTTATTAGCGTTTGTCCATAGTATGCAGGTCCACCTGGCTGCAGTCCTCTGAACCTCACTGGCATCTACTTTAGAAATCCGAGTGCCATCATAAAGATGCCAATGGGAGCTGCGTACGCAAGATGAGGTTGTATGCAGCCCAAATTGCACTAAGGAAAACCCAAAGTATTAAAATTGCCATGCATGTTATTTCAAATATATGTTGACCCAAAATCAAGATAGTCAAATCTATGTATTTAGAGGTCAAACACTTGTTCTTGATGAACCTGTTCTAATATTTACTAATGCAATGTGTAACTGAAATGTATTTGCCTCAGTGAATAGCATTTGCTTAGATTGAATTTCGTTTGCCAATCCATTTGTTTCTTTCTCTTGTATGTATTTGAGCACCCAAGTGATGTGGAATAAAAGTCAATCATATCAACAAAGTTTTTAGAGAAGAGGGGTTTGTGCATTGTGTGAACTCCAGTGTAAGAATATTACTTTAAACGTATCTACAGTGTCACATTACATACTCACAAACTAAAAGGTGTAAGTAGAACATAACACTTCACCAAAGCACTTTCACTGATCACAGTTCCATATGGCAGACATTCAAACTTTTTTTTAGTGTTTAGGGACATCCCTCCTGGTCACGCCCGGGTCACAAGCGAGAACTATTTCAGTTTCTATGTTCTAAAACGTTGCATCCATTGTAAGCCTCGTTCTCATGTCATTTTTCATTGGAAAAAGTGTTCAGGTTATCGTGCAAAAATTGGTTATCCATTGGTGACATAATAATCCTATACATTAAAAAATCATCAACAAATAAAAGAATAAATTAAAAAATACCTTATATTATCCGGAAGGTCATCAATGAAAATTAGAAATATGACCGATTCTTATGCCGGATAGATGCGGGAATGGCGGCTTATGGAAAGATGCGCTAATCCTGTGGGAGTCATTTTTGTACCTTTTATTCAGAACCTTGTCGAAGACCTTAAAGTATATAAACTGAGCTGTCTATCAAGAATAAATGTCTGGTATGTTTTATAAGTAAATATGCATGAGATTACGTTAACACAACCCGATCAATAAAACTCACATTAAGTCGGCCCATGTGAAAATTAAATATTTTCTGTGAAGAAGCCAGTTTCCAAGTTGATTACTATCAATATTTTAACTAACATGTTTTTTTTTTCCGCTGTAAAATATTTAACAAATATATCTGTATCTGAGGAAAAAAATAAATTACTATAGGTAGGGCATTTCGATTTAATGCATGTATTGCGCAATATGGCGCTGAATGAAAAGAAATTGAGTCTACCTAGTGCCTTTGACCTTTTGAATAGTGAATTGACTAAGGCTTCATGGAAACAGACAATTGATGAGCATATCAATACATATTGGGTTAATAAGATAAAACTTGAGGCGAGTGATAAGGTTTTTGAATACTGAAAATTACGAAATTGGTGAAGTACATTGTGTTTGAAAAAATTCAGGTTTCAATCCTATGGCAATTAAGAAAGCTGGCATAAAGGCAAGGCTCATGACAGGCACATATGTTCTTCAATCTGTCCGTGCTGAGTTCAATCAGTACAGTGTTGTCCCAACGTGTTTGCTGTGTGGTGAGAATCCAGAAGACCATGTACAGTCGTTCGCTTTTCGGACAGCCGTGATCCTTACGATTAAATCTGTTTTATCACAATATCTTGGAGATGAGGTGTAGCAGTGTATTGGTGTTAGTTGCGCTGATTTTGGACCGCACAGCATTTGAATTAAATCTGAGAGAAACCCAAAGGGAGGACTAAATCTGTCTAAATTTGAATCAGTTGCCAGGGGACTATGCTATATATGCTCTATATATAGGATCAAACCTTTATATTTTATCTACATTGTAAAAAAACTAGACTCTTGAATAAATTGAAATAAACATTTCTGAATATCGGTGGGGTGCAAATTAAAAAAAAGTAAAAGTTTAAAATAAGGACATTTATTCACTGATGTGAAGTTCTCCAGACATTGGAGGAAGTTACAAACAACAACAACAATGGCGGTCTTTGACATCGGTTCCGGGTTTTAATTTATAATATTAATTTCCTTAAGGACTTAAGCGGTTAACCGATTTGTCACTTAGAATATAGTGCTAATAAATTCGCATTCATATAACATTATTAAGCCAAAATATGGCATGTTGATTAGTTTGTACACCAGTATCATTAGCACGAAGCTAGAACAATGTCATCTTTAAATAAAAGGACTCTTTTTTAAAAGAGCCGAACTTTTTTTTTCTTGTTGAATACTCCGCCTACATAGACGCACCGTTGATATCTTCTGATACTGCATGTACTGTTTGATATGGGAAGTGTCTAGGAGTCCGGTACCGGACACCTAGCCCCAAGGTCTCCGTGTCTGGATGCCGAGAAACTTCATTTGATGAAACAGCGGGAAACATCGGAAACGCGACAACATAGAGTGTTGTTCTTAGGCGACTCAATCATCAAAGGGGTGAACACCAAAGGACTAACTCATTCGGTGCATAAGCATTCTACCAGTGGAGGAAAAATGCAGACACTGATTGATGAAAAAATTCTTTAGGACATGAAAGTTTTCTCCATCGTCATCATCTATATTGGACGCAATAATGTTGCAAGGGGAGAAAATTCAAGTTTCATCGAGGAGAAATACGATGAACTGATCAGTCTGGTTATAGTAATTGCATCTGGAAAAGCATCCTGTGCAGTGTTGCTTCGCGGGTAGATGCCAAAATCAGCCATAGAATCTATCAATATTTACATGAGTGAGTGGGGTATGTTAAACATACATCTTCTGCTTTTTAAATCTGTCAATCAAATAATGATGTTTACAACGTGCGCTGGTTCACTATGAGCAAGAACAAAATACGTAAACCTATTTCAGACGTACATTTATCTGTGCTATCAAGAAAAATGCGTAACGAGAAATTTTAATGAGTATCGAGTAACACTAAGATATACAACCTTATCGCATGTAACTAAACTAAATGAGCATAAATGTCCAGCTCTTTTAACATCAATGGGTTTCAAAGATTTCGCAGAGATAATACTTCAAATGGTGGTGGAGGTACCATTGTTTATGTAAGGGATGGTTTGATGGCCAAGAGAAGAGCCGATCTTGAAGATACTAATGTTGAATGTTTGTGGTAAGAAATAACACCACTTAATAAATGTAAGCCAGTTCTTTTAGGTACAGTATATAGGAGTTCGGCTGAAAGAGCCGATTGGTCAGATGAATATGAAAGGCTTAATGGATATCATAAAGCCTTTACAGACAAGAAAGAATTGTTAATTTTAGGAAATTTTAATCGAGACTTGTTAAATTTAAATTTTAATCGAGACTTATAAAAAAATCAAATCAAGCTGCTGCTGACTGGATGAATTCAATGACTTATTTGGGTTTTACACAGTTAATAAATTATCTGACGAGAGTAACAGAAACTACCAGTACTCTGATCCAGTAACGAAGAAAACATATCAAGCGCTCGTGTTGCTCAGCTTGGATAAAGTGACCACTTTGCCAGTTTTGCTGTAGAAAAAGTAGTTTTAGTTTGAAGTACCGTTCATTCAAATCATTTAACGAAAATGCATTCAGCAGTTCCTTGGTCTGATATTGAGGGTTACGATAATGTAGATAACATACTTGATGCTTGGTATTCAATTGGTGTAATTCTTAAACATAAACATGCCCCTATCAAAATGCATAGAATTAAAATGAAATTTGGCCAGTATGGGTAACATTTGATATATTGGATAAAATAAAGCAAAGAAACAATCTTAAAAAAGAAGGCAAAATTGACGAATATAGAAAGGTACAAGTAGGCAAAGATCAGGAAAAGGCGCAATAAGAAAACCAGAGGACCAATGGTCCTGTAAACGCTCACCTAAGACCTGAGATATATACATGTACCAATAAACTTGTTAGACTAGAATGGTACAATGCATGTATATAACCCTAGGGCAGGGTCAGAATAACTCCTGGAGTCAATGTCTTTTTCAAATCATAAAAATTCAGTCCATTTGCCAATTAACTGCAAATGTCCTTCAAATGACATCTCAACAATTTTCTCCATTCAAATGCATGGGCGATCTAAGTTGACCTTGCCGTGATATAGGTCGGGGTCATCCCAGTGTCATGATTTATAGAACTTTTGTAGACCTCCGTTCCTTAATGCTTCATGCCAAGTTTCAAAATCATAGGCCTTCTGGTTCTGAAGAAGAAGATTTTAAAACTGTTTTGCTATTTATAGCCATGGTGGCCATATTGGTCATGTGACCTTGACCATTTATGTAAACTTTCATTTCCTCTTCCTAAGGATGCTCCATATAAAGTTTGGCTGTGATTGGCTAAGTAGTTTCTGAGAAAAAGCTGTTTGAATATTATGGTCATCTACATGTATATAGCTCCTGGGCAGGGGCAGACAAGGCATAAGCATAAATCTTCTGTCCATTTGCTCATTCCTAGCAAGTTTTCTGCCATTACATGACATTTTCCTACTTTTTCCCATTCAATTGCATGGGCGACCTAAGTTGACCTTGCTGTAAAATAGGTCAAGGTCATACCAGAGTCATGATTTATACAAACTTTGTAGAGCTCTATTCCCAAATGCTTCATACCAAGTTTTAATATCATAGGCCTTCTGGTTCTGAAGAAGAAGATTTTTAAACGTTTTTGCTATTTATAGCCATGGTGGCGATCTTGGTCATGTGACCTTGACCATTTATACACACTTTCATTCCCTCTTCCTAAGGATGCTCCACAAAAAGTTTGGCTTTGATTGGCCTAGCGGTTTCAGAGAAGAAGATGTTTCAATATTATGGTCATGTATATAGCCCCGGGGCAGGGGCAGACAACCCCCTGGGTCCAAAATATTTTCTTAAACATAAATCTTATGTCCATTTGCTCATTTCTAGCAAGTTTTCTGCAATTTACTTACATTTTCCTATTTTTTCCTATTCCAATGCATGGAAGACCTAAGTTGACATTGCCGTAAAATAGGTCAAGGTCATCCCAGAGTCATGATTTATATAAACTTTGTAGAGCTTCATTCCTGGATGCTTCACACCAAGTTTCAAAATCATAGGCCTTCTGGTTCTGAAGAAGAAGATTTTTAAACGTTTTTGCTATTTATAGCCATGGCGGCCATCTTGGTCATGTGACCTTGACCATTTATATAAACTTTCATTCACCCTTCCCAAAAATGCTCCACATGAAGTTTGGCTTTAATTGGCCTAGCGGTTTCAGAGAAGAAGATGATTGAATATTATGGTCATATACATGTATATAGCCCCGGGGCAGGGGCAGACAACCCCCCAGGGGCTAAAATTTTCCATTAAAATTAATCTTCTGTCCATTTGCCTATTCTCAGTAAGTTTTACCCATTAAATAGCATTTTACCATTTTTTCCCATTCAAATGCATTGGCGACCTAAGTTGACCTTGCCGTAAAATAGGTCAAGGTCATCCTAGGGTCATGATTTATATAAACTGTGATTGACTCGCGTCCCCGATGCTACATACCAAGTTTCATGGAAATCGGCCCACTGGTTCTGGAGAAGAAGATTTTTAAAGGTTTTTGCTATTTATAGCCATGGCGGCCATCTTGGTCATGTGACCTGAACCATTTATATAAACTTTTGTTCCTCCTTCCTAAGGATGATCCACATGAAGTTTGGCTTTGATTGGCCAAGCGGTTTCAGAAGAGAAGGTCTTTGAAATGTTGGACGACAGACAGACGGACGACGACGGACGGACGCCGAAGCATGGGTATACTATAAGCTCACCTGTGAGCCTTCGGCTCAGGTGAGCTAAAAATTCCCACTCCAAAAAATCCAAATTAACAATCAGGTACTTATACCATTATAGCATATCTAAGCCGAATCAGCAGCTGTTTTCCCAACAGGTGGCCACTCACTTACCTAAACTTAACTGAAAATAAGGCGCCAAGAGCACAACAGTTTTAAACACCAAGACATAAAACAAAAAGAACCACAAATATGGCTTTGGAACGATCAGTAACACAAAGTTACTGGCTGGCTTAAATCGATTTTACATGGACATAACCTTAGACGGAATATTTCCATCGGTATTCCGTTAAGGGGATGCCAATTGTTAAAATCTAATACTTGTATAATTTTACCTGTATAAAGAAAAATGACAATTTTTTCAAGGAGACTGGATATTCTTGAAACATTCTTGTATGAGTCATTCAAACATCGAATACAGATTATTTTATGCCCAAAAACTCAGCTCTAGAGGGCTCAGCAGCACGCTTATCAGCATTGGTCAAGTTTCTTCCTGGTTTGATTCCGCTGTCATCTGTCTGGCATGCTGGATAAGTTTTACTAAAAGCTACCACCATAAACATGATCTCCAAAAGCCAGACTACAATCGGTGAAAGTTTGTCCACTCGGAGATGATTTCTTCTCGGGGAAAACATGGTATTTATCATATATGCTGAAAATCTTATACAGCAGATACAGTAAATAGTATGATTTCTCCCAAAATATTGACTTTTTGTTCAAAATACTTTCACAGATTGTAGTCAAGACATTGGAGATCATGTTTACGGTGAAAGCTTTTAGTAAAATTTATCCGGCATGCCAGACGGATGACAATGGAATCAAACCAGGAAGTGACTTGAACAATGCTGATAAGCGTGCTGCTGAGCCCTCTAGAGCTGAGGTTTGGGGCATAAAAGAATATGTATTCGATGTTTGAATGACTTCATACAAGAATGTGTCAAGAATGCCCAGTCTCCTTAGAAAAATTGTCATTTTTCTTTATACAGGTAAAAATTAAACACGTATTAGTTTTTGACAATTGGCATCCCCTTAAACCTCTCCATACCGACAGAAATGTGATATGTTCAGCCCTAGCCGGAATATTTCCATCGGTATTCCGTTAAACCTCTACATACCGAAGAAAATGGGATATATTCAGCCCTTGGTCGAAAATGAAAATTCAGCAAAACAGCAAATTTGTGTTATGTTAACTTATGTTAGATCTTTTCTTGCATATGAGTCAATGTCAAAATTCGTCAAAATTCTTGTCTTCTCAATATTTTATGAAAACCACTTACCAGATCGTGATTTGAATTTTTTCATATGATACAACTGATCATGCTTAATAAAAGTAAAAGATAAAACAGTATTTGATTGGTGTAGAAATACCTTTTTTCCAGATTTAAAACCTCATTTTTCATCATTTTTGCCTGTCCCTCGAAAAAAATTGAAGATTCAGCTCAACTTTTGCAAGTCGCTGTAAATATTTGGGTAGTTTTGACTGGTTGTATCAAAAAGAACATTATTAAGGTAAATATAAGAGGTTTCAAAATGGGATATTTCATTTTATTTTTAATATTTGTTGGCAATAATAAAACCGTCCCTGGATTTATGTCCTTACCGTAACGCAGTGATAAATCGACAAAATAATATAGGATCCCGTATGTTGGCAAATCTGGTTATCTGTCATGCTCACTGGGCACTTTCTATTTACAAGCATTGCATGTGTTTTGAAATGCTGCTACTGAACTGCTCAAGGAAAATACTGTTTCAGTGAGTAAGCCCAGAAGAGTATATTGTTTGTGTGTCCACTGACCGTAACGAGATATAAGCACAGTGAATACTTTGAAAAAGGTCTGATTCTGACATATTGATCCAATTACATTTCTCAATAGCAAACCACTTTTGCTACCATGTTCTAATGCATTACTATTATTGAAGATAGAAATTACTTAAAATATGTCCTTACCGTAACAGTCCTTACCGTAACAAAATAAAATGTTATGGTAAGGACTCGTCTTGTTACGGTATGGGCATCAACTGATAAACAGCAAAATAAATTAACCTGTGTGTTATTTATGTAGATATATTTGCTATGAGAAACTGTAACTTGTTTCAATTAGAGTAATAGGATTATTAAAACCCAATTTTATAAATGAAATTTTTACAAATACGTTCATAGGAATTATTCCCTTACGGTAAAGACATTTTGGTGAAATACCATGCCTTTTTGGAAAATCATTTGGAAATCGAAACTAGAAGCAATACAATTGTATGTCATGTAAAATATATTATTTTATTGAAAAAGAAAGCTATCAGGATTCTGATTGAGAACAATTATTTCCTACAAAATGTCCATACCGTAACATGTTGGTCCATACCGTAACGATATCTCAGAATGTTTAACTGTACCAGAAAACTAACAAAAATTATTAGACTTAAATCACCATAGAAGATACCAAAAGATTAAATACCTGTTATATCATTCAATCATACTTGCCTGTATTGCTGTCAAAAAGGCAAGCATTGATATTTATTCTAAAAATGTCCATACCGTAACGATTTTATCAATATAAGATCTTGTCCATACCGTAACAGAGAATGTCCATACCGTAACAACATAAGAAAAGAATATACTGTGTAACATTTTATTAGTTGCTTTTCTATGTTTACATTCTTTTGCATTCATTTTAAGAGGATTTATCGGTGAAAATAAATAGACATCTTTCTTAATCACTGTCTTCATTTAGCAACATATTAGTGCCCAAAGTAAAAAATGTCCATACCGTAACATGCATCTTGTCCAGTACCGTAACGGTAATAAATTTCTGAAAAGGGGGTCCGGACCACCCCCTCTGGAATTGCCAGATTATTAATTTTTGCCATGTTGAAGTTTTCCGTCAGACCCCTTCTGGGAATTTGGACCCCTGCCCCCCCCCCTCCCATCCCCCCCCCCCCTGAGAAAATTTTCTGGATCCGCGCATGAGAGACTACAGTAGAATTAGCGACTCAAAGTCGAAAATCGTTTGTTTTTCTACATTAATTTAAACGTTTTAGGAAATTTTATGTTTTTACTGGAAGATCTTCGGTACTGGTACAAATATACTACTCAAACTTTGATAAGCATCAAAAGTCAGTTTTTGATTTTGATTACAGGACATATTGGTAATCATACACACGAAACTTTGCTACAGATATAGCAGCACCATCACCGTGCAAATAGTCCATCCTTTTTTCGCGTTGCCTGCGAGCCCTTCTCGCAGACTTGCAGGAACGATGGAAACCCCCTGAAAATGAAGTTGTCACTGCTGCCTACCCTTCCAATTCTGTCATTCATCCCCTCTTACTGGTTAATTCAACTGCAAAACTGTTTTGATAATCGAAATGTCGATACTTTTGTGTCTAAAATGCATCGGAAGCGCAGTTTAGTAGGCCATGGCCGGACCACATTTTTGGCCGAAAATGGTTTCGGCCAGACCACAATTTTCGATCCGAATTTTGCCTTTTCGACTTTTTTGAAGTGCGGTGCTCGGTCAATCTGCCCGAGGGTCGTATGAAAATGACACCTGTATAAAAGACAGGTATTGTCACATGATTGGATTTTGACGGAATATCGTTTGAAGTGAAGGCGCATCAAAGTGTTCTTTAATGCATTGTGAACCAAACAGAATCTCTAAGATCTTAAAACAATTTAAAAAGAAGTGTAAAGCTGTATTTCACAGTTGAAAATACTAATTATACATAATTTCACAATGACCCAATCACTGTTCATAATTGCATTAAATCAAACAACATGCCGAAAAATCGTAAACGTATAAAATTTTTGCATACAGTTTTTCTTTCATCATATTTCGAATTTTATTATATTATAATATGAATATACCGCCGGTTCCTAATCAACAGACGTCTTTCAAATTCCCTTAGCGTTCCTTTGTGAGGTCCCCTGTCGAACCCTGTGAATAGGAGCTTTCAGGCTTCATGGATTTCGACCAGGGCGTGGCTTCATTATGATGAACCAAATGACCTTTAGCATTTAAAAACAATTAAAGCCTACAAAATAAGCGGCGTTTCCAGGAGAAAAATTGTCTCAGAGTGCATTAAAATCGTTTCTGTGGACGTCCGGAAACATACAATTTTCACGGGGGAGATCCCCCGAACCCCCCTTACGAGAGGGGGTAAATACTCCTTCTTTACCCCCGGCTCGTGCCTTCAGCACTTGCGAAACATCCTTGACGTTACAAAACTTTCTTGTCTTCTGGACTGCTTCTTGACAGGGAACTGTTAACCCTGTTCTTGAGGTATGAATGAAATCAGCTATCGCAGACATTTGTCCATTAGGCTACCCGTTAAAAATCCGATTCACTGAATCCTGAGATAAAGATATCTGTGTATGTCTCTGCTGAATCTCAGAAGTTACATATACATATAAAATGCTGTTTAAACAACATATGACGAAGAAAATAACAAAAATCTGCTTTTCTGCTCTTGGCGGCTCCTGGCGGTTTTTGTCACTTCTTGTCGGTAATTAGGCACCTATGGGGCTCCATACTATTTGCCGGGAAAGTCCGGGAAGATATGGTCGGGGTGAAGGGGGTAGTGGTGGTTCTGGCTTTGTATCTCATTTAATATCTATCAGAATTTAATCATTTTGCTATCAACATAAAAGTATTGTTGTAATATCAATGATAATATTATCAAATTTCGTGAAGTTTTATTTTTAAATGCCATTTTTATGGTTTGTAATTTCCGGGAAGGTCCGCCGGAAAATTGGGGTAATGATGCTTTCGACTCTGTATCTCATCTTATGCTAACCAGAATTTAATCATTTTGATATCAAAATAAAAGTATTGTCCCAATCTAAACATTTATGTAAAGAAATCTGGTAAAAATTTAGTTTCAGATGCCGTTTTTAGGGTTTGAAATTTCCGGGAAGATTCGCCAGGAAACTGGAGTACGAGGGATGTTCTTTAATTCTTGTCATCGACTCAATATCTCCTAAACCAGCATCTGTACCAGAGCAAAAAGACTTGGTAATTATAGATGGGTTTCATAGCAAACTGAGACTCTAAAGAGGGGCACCCTTATGACACTGTAACTACCTTCTTCATCCTGTCCCAATAAACAGTATAATGTTTGAATTAAAAGGGTTAGAATCACGATTTGATACCTGTGGGATCTCCATTACTTTGCAAACGCATAGGTGAAAAGTTATTTACCTAAAACAGAAATTACAAGTTTTACGAGAGCTGTAAACATAGTAGTATGCCAGTTTTACGTGGTGATAAGTTGAATGAACGTCGGAATAGAAGTTTCAGAGCCTAATAATTTCCTGTCCAGTTATGACTCATCCAAAATGTTAATGCTGCTTTGTGTCAGATCTTTGCTGATTCCATTAATATAAGTTTTTGATTATTTATCCACAAAAATCTTGGTTTATGCGTAATAACATTTTGAAAGATAACACAAAATGTCAGTGGAAGAGCCGTCCATACCACAATAATAGCTTGTACAAATACTTCTACAACTTCAAAAAATCTATTTACTTGATAAGTTCTAGAAGCGTTTTGGTTGACGTTTTCAATCTTGAAATTTGACAGTGTTTCTATTATGATAGAGACGGACAGCTCTCTTAGAAATTAAGCATCTGCTCCACCTTATACTGTATGTGAAGGAAATGTTAAATTGCCTGTATAGTAACTTACAGCGAATGTCCATTTAGACCATTTTAGACAAACTTGAGATAACTATCAATTTGAGATATTCACCACACAATCCAATTCACAAAATTTAAAACTACGAAAAGGTGTAACCTGTGTGGTGATTTTGAATGACGTATATTAAAAATATTATGACGTCATAAAGCAGGAGCAATAACTATACAAAGTCAAAATAAAAATATTCTACAAAAATGTTTTCTGTTGCTCATATGAATGACAACATAATCTGTAAAATAAAAGTGGACCTGTATATATACTATTGCGAAAGTTATACCCTTTTTGTATACTAGGGACCGAAATAACATGTTGTAAATTACTTGAAAATTAACGTAGTGTCATTACTGTACCCTGTTTTAAAATGCGATTACTATATAACCTTGCGTCGGACAGCAATAATTTTGATACCAATCTGTTCAGAAAAGATCGGGCTTTCACCACATATGAACAACATTCAAAAATAATCAAGCAAGTGACAAGTATTAAAGAACATCCCTCGTAGTGGTGCTTTGGGCTTTGTATCTCATCTAATAATCATTCGAATTTAAAATTGTTTGTATAAAAATAAAAGTATTGTTCTAATCTATCCGAAAATCGAACAAAATGTTTAAAAAATGTATCTTTAATGTTTTTATTCGGGTTTGAAACTTCCGGGAAGATCAGTGAAAAATTATGTCAACACTAATATGTACATGTATGCTCATTGAATACTGAAAGTTGATTATGTGCAATTATTTACGGGTCATTAATTCGCAATTCAATGTTAATGATCCGTGATCGGGACTAATTAGTTTGTTTAGCTCGGAAAGTGTGGCAAAAATTAAAGTGGTTAATATCGGTATTAGCAAACATTGAAAATAAGAATATTTGAAAAATAGCTTTATTTATTTTATTTTATTCATTTTTTCTAAAGGCGTATAGGTTATAACTTATATGTTATGTAATCATTTCATGTGATAACTATATGTTGCCTTCGTTAATTGCACGCCGGTTGGTCGGGCGTCAGACTCTATGATGGTACCGACATAAAGCTATTCATTTTAGTTGGCTACGGCCGGAGCTTCTTGTCTGTTGGTTGTCTGTTGCTTGGCCCGTCGGTTTTCTTTTGCTCCGGATTTCAGCAAGTTATTCGGCGTCCATTGATATCCATCGTCTGGCAGCTTAGGGAATATGTGAGTCCTCGTTTATGATTCATCATGGTGGTTATCATGATTTATTTGTTTGTCTTTGATGATTCATTGACTAGTTACAGATTCACCATGAGGACCGAACAACTAACTAAAAGTTGTAAATCGGTTCAGAAGATGAGGGTGATGTTAGGATCCTGTAAAATTGATACATATACGAGGGAAAATCCAAAATAACGTAACCTTTTGCTGTAGCTTCAACATACGTAGATAAATTTTAGAAAAATGTATATTGCGATTAATCAGAACATTCGTATAACAAGATAAGATAAAACAATTATACATTTCATAAGTATCTGAAACACGCCACGCCATTTTAAAACCATGGTGACGCGTAGGCGGCGCACGCGAATTTTCGGTCCTGTCCTGCGTCATACATGTCTCGAGAAAATGTAAAATAGGCATGCGAATCGCACCAAACTTAGTCCAGTAAAAGCTTGGTGTTTAGATAATGTTGTGCATAAGTTTCAACAAATTTGAGTAATACGTTTTTGAAATATTAATATCAATTGTGCGCTTTTTCAGTGCATTTAACGTTAAAAACGCCGTTGCCAGACACAGTTTAAATGTATAACTTGCAGCGAATTTTGAAAGCGCCAACACAAAGACCGAAAATAACTATGTGTAGGCAAAACGGGAATATTCAATGAATAAATCAGTTGTGTAAAAATATTCCTGTTGAGATTCTGACGATAAAATACACGGGGTCTATTCATCAAGCCAATATGCTCGGGAGTTGTGCTGGTTAAGGTCAGTTTAGTCTGGTGTTTCGTTGTTTTCTTCAAAAAATGAAAAAAATATATAAGAATTTAGGTCAGCAATGTACATTTTTTGAAGTGCAGTCTCTAGATACATGTTAAAACATCAAATTAACATTAACAAATCTTTGCAAAAGTTTGAGAAGCGTTCAGCGGAAATGTTCAAAGCTCATAAAAGCACGTGCATCATCCGCGAGAAGATAAACTAGGGGTACATTTTGGTTGATTTGTCGACACACTTGTGATTTTGAGCAGATTGCTGAAGGTGAGTACACTTGTTGGTCTTCAATGATCTAGATATTCAAGAAATAATATGTCATTTTGCTTTGGAGGAAGAACAGCATGTAAACATTTAACGTATAAGAATAAAATATAGGGGTGGTGTGAATGCAAAGCACAAAATCATGGGTGGTGAGATATTTCCAAAAACTTGAAACTGTTAAGTTTTCGTTATTATTGAGATTCGTTCGTGATATAGATTCTTTTAACAGGCAATACCATAATTAATATGTGCAGTTGCACACATTAAGACACGTTAAATTGTTACTGTAGATCGAGGAGTAATAGGCGTTATAAGCATTACAACTAATTTATACGATTATAGTGAAAGTATAGTGATAATGCCTAGGTTACATTTGAGTCAATATATTTTTTCGTAACCAAATCCTGTCCGGGTACGTTTTTTTCTGAAAACCGTTTACTTCTGGTAAATGTTTTATGCTTGGAATGTGGTGTGAATCGAGGTGAGTATGGGTCAGCCAAAACAAAATCGTTAAAGTGCTAGCAAATATAAAAAATTGTTACTCAAAGTGTCTAAAATGGCATATTTTCGTTGTCTGCAAAATGATTTTTTTTTTATATCTGTCTCTGATTCAATGATTTTTTTGCTAAGGTGGTTGTTCTAAATACTACTCCATCTTTATTCAATCATTCATGCACGGCATAATACATTTTGATTTCAAGTATCCATGGTTTTAATACTAAATTTACGTGTTCAAACTTTGTACCTAGCATTTTGTCCCTGATGTAACAATTTATCTAAAAATACCAAGTACAAAGTGACTCCCCTTGGTAAAGGTGGAATATCTATCTGCATTTTGAAGAGCTACATTGAAATTAAATATGGCTGACTGCCATGATGACACATCTATAGAGTATATCTGAAAAAATAATAATTACAACTTTCAGGTGAGTGAGTATATTTGTAATAGTTCCCTGATGTAACAGCCTCTACTGGTTATTTGTTTCAAGCGACAATATGTAGGTACTATTCATAAAACGCGTTTAGTGGTTGTGTAAACATTTCACCATAACAATGAACACACAAGTATATTGGAAGCAATTTACAGGTGATTTATCTAAAATATGTCCCTGATGTAACGGTCCGTGATGTAACGGTGAAAAGTGTTACATCAGGGACAGAAATCGTTACACCAGGGACAATATTTCGAGGAAAGGATATTTATTTCTTATATGCTTTGATTTTATGAGTTTCATTGTATAACACAGAGCAACACAGCAATTCCAATACAGCCAGAGAGTCTGCAGACTTTATAAAGGGTCACTGATGAGGATTCAGTACCCAAAATTGCGCAATACGGCCAATACTACCTGCATTTGAACGTTTTTGCTTCTTCCAAATATCAAACTTTTATAGTTTATACAATTTCAACAAATAGATGTCAAATATGTCTGTTTATCAAACACACGTTACATCAAGTAATATATAGGGTAATTTTGGGGGAATATGGACCGCTTAAGCACAAAACGAATCAGTTCAACCACAGGCTATTTACGTTATTATTGTATACCGTGTCTATTTTGAGGCAGGCATTTGTAAACCATTTTAATATAAAATTTACATCATTTTGTATGCTAGTTTTTGTTGCGTATTACGATAAACACACCCAATGGGTGGTCCAAATTACCCCAAACATTTGAGGTAATATGGACCACTCTACTGGGGTAATATGGACCACAACTTTAAAATGCTGAGGATGTCAACATATAAATTCGGAAAACAAAATTTAAACTTCTATTTAAAAGTCTTTTTAGCATAAAATAAACATAGATGTTCACGAAACAAATTCACTGGAAAAATATTTTGCATCAAAATTCAAAACACCTTGACAAACTTACAAAACGGACATTCGCAAAAATGTCACAGATTTCAAAACATGTACATTTTGCTTATAAACCTCACTTGTAAAACAATCTATTTTCAAAGATAGCTTAAAATATATCACGCAAGTGCAAAAGTTAAAGTTCTAAAGACATGTGGTATCAAATGTTCAGTGTATTACTTTCAGAAAGAGTTTGAGACAAAATTCTTAGATGGTCCATATTACCCCAAAAGGAAAATTTACGTTGGGAAATTAATCGTCCATATTACCTCAGACACGACGGTTATGTCAATGGAGAAATTTTCCAACACTGAAAAATAGCTCATGCAAATGACCATTTGCATCATCTTCTAAAAATGGTGTATTAGGTTAATTTTACGTGAAACTTGGTTCTATATAAATATCATTAATCTTTTTATTGGTTCTTAAGTGTAAACTTAAACATTTTAAGGGCAAGATTTTCACAGGCTGTTTTACATGTATTTGGGTTCATTAATTTAACCTTTCCGAAAACACCAGCTTAGGTATGAATGTAAAAATGATTTCGATAATTTAGGATGGATAGCCAGGGAATAACAAAATGTTATTACACAAGGTGTAAAACACAAGGTGGCCCATATTCCCCAATTGTCCATATTACCCCAAATTACCCTGTTATAACATTAAGGAAATAATTGAACATTCATCAAAAAGCTGATTTTTCTAGTAAAAAACAAGAGAACAAAGTATATGTTAAGCCAGTAAAAAAGAAACTTTCAGCATAATAACCTGTACATTTATGTGCATACAAAATTCATTACCACTGAACTTGGTCACATTTTAAAGCTTAGACATTGCCCTTTCATCATATGGTAAGAAATACAAGATATTTAATTTGCATATTCATGAATTTTAATGAAAATATTTAAAAAAAAAATGACAGAAAAATCATGAAAAGTCAATAAATAAACTATTTTGACGTCGAAACTATAATTGTGGCACTTTGTAATTTAACCAGTAATAGCATATGACAAATGTATTGATGTCATGTGCCTAAATGAAAATTATCTCATTTGCATATTCATGAATACTAATAAAATATAGAAAATTAAAGAAAAACGGAGATTAACTAAAGCCATTGCAAGTTTTGGATGGGTTATAAGATCTATCTTGTATCCCTGAAACCAATTTTCATGGCTGCCAGTGTGGTCAGAGGGACCATCTTAATGCCATAAAATATTGTCCTCAACGATGGACACATTTGCATGATGTAAAAAAATTATGTATATAGTTTCCACATCCACCCCTTGTGTGATCCTAAAGAATAGGGTGTACTCGTAAAAGTATTCATATACAAACAATAGCATGCTCTAGAATATTATAATTGGTCATATAATGATGCATGGACTTAGCAATTTAACCTTAATACCTATTATTCAAATCATTGATTTTGCTTATTCATGAAAAAAATAAAACACACAAGAAATCGGAGAAAAATCTTAGATGAAATAGGGGGTATACGTACAAAATCACTAAAAGCAGAGGTGTTACAAACCCAGGATGCTAAAATAACTATCAAATAAATGCTATGGCTATGTATTCTGACTCTTATGTCTCATATATAAGCATGATCTTATTTTCAATTTCATGAATTTTAATGGAAACTTCATAAATAGGAATGAAAAAGTGAAAAATTTAACAGGCAAACATAAAAATGATGCTTTTCTCAGCAAGCAAAAACCCTAACATGCTAAAAATGGCATTAAACGGTTGCTAGGGCAATATTATACCATCCTGTACTACAATATGTTAGTCATTCAATTTTTTATTTCATGAATATTAACAAAACCTTTTGAATTTAGAGGAAAGTTACGGAAAAATTAAGGCAGTTTACATAGAAAATCACATGAATTTTGGCTACTGATAGACCTAGAGTGCTATAGGACAATATTCTATAATCATATTACCTGTTATATAAATAAATAGTGACTTTTGTTGTATAGGTATTACTGAGATCACTAAGAACCAGAAGGCCTATGATTTTGAAACTTGGCAGGAAGCAGCAGACAATGGAGCTCTACAACGAAAAATGAAGTGATATACCAACACAATTGCATATATCTCAGCTGTCAATTGCCATATATGCTGAAATGGTACCAATAGAATGCTAGGAAGATGCAATTATGTCATGCAGTCTGATAGCCTAATCACAATTTTTTTTGTTTTTTTTTTTAATTTTTGTTAGTACTGAATAAAATGTATGAAAAGTGTAATATTAACAGAAAATTGAAGCTTGTGCTCTAATAAATTTAATTGAATCTTGGTTGCCAGCAAGTGTACCCTTGTTTATCTGAATAGATGATAATACAATATTGTCCTAGCTATTATTGATGTCATTTTGAGATCTCTACAGCCATTGGTAGTCGAAATATATTCAATTTTGTTGGTGTACCCCTTCATTTTTCGTTGATGTTTCCCTTATTTATATAAATCTCATTAATATCATTCTAATAAAAGAAGCTGGTGATTTAAACATCGGATTATATTGTTATAGAACATTGTACTAGCAATTATTTGATACCAAGTATAGCTCTCTAGGTCAGTCAGTAGCCAAGATCATGTGATTTTCTATGTATACCACCTTAATTTTTCCATAATTTCCATCTAAATTCGAAAGGTTTTGATAATATTCATAATACAAAAAATTAATTGACTTATATATTGTAGTACAGGATGGTATACTAATGTCCTGGCAATCAATTCATGCCATTTTCATCGTGTAAGGGCTTTTGGTTGCCGAGATACACACCATTTTTTAGGTTTGCCGGTTAAATTTTTGTCCATTTTTTCATTCAAATTTATGAAGTTTTCATGAAAATTCATGAAACTGAAAAAATAAGATAATTTTTATATGAGACTTAAGGGTCATAGAACATTGCCATAGCATTCATTTTACACTTCTTTCAGCATCCTAGGTTTGTGAACAGCTATGGTTTAAGTGACTTTGTATGTATACCCCCTTTTTCTCTGATTTCTTGTGTGTTTCATTCATTTTCATGAATGAGCAATATCAATGCTTTGAAAAATAGGTATTACGGTTAAATTGATCAGTCCATGCATCACAACCAAACCCATTATAGTATTTTAGAGCACGCTTTTGTTCGTATATGAATATTTTTGTGAGTACACCCTATTCTTTAGAATCACAGTAGGGGTGGATGCGGAAACTATATAATTTTACATCATGCAAATGTGTCCATCGTTGAGGACAATATTTTATGGCGTTTAGATGGTCCTTCTGAACACACTGGCAGCCATGAACATTGGTTTCAGGGATGCAAGGTAGATCTTGTAACCCATCCAAAACCTTGACATTGCTAGAGTTTATCCCTCGTTTTTCCTCGATTTTCAACATTTTCTATTAATATTCATGAATATGCAAATAAGAAAATTGTCATTTTGGCCCATGACATCAATAAATTTGTCATATGGTATTATTGGTTCAATAGAGTCAATATATTTTTTCGTAACCAAATCCTGTCCGGGTACGTTTTTTTCTGAAAACCGTTTACTTCTGGTAAATGTTTTATGCTTGGAATGTGGTGTGAATCGAGGTGAGTATGGGTCATCCAAAACAATATCGTTAAAGTGCTAGCAAATATAAAAAATGTTACTCAAAGTGTCTAAAATGGCATATTTTCGCCGTCTGCAAAATGATTTTTTTTATATCTGTCTCCGATTCAATGATGTTTTTGCTAAGGTGGTTGTTCTAAATACTACTCCATCTTTATTCAATCATTCCTGCACGACATAATACATTTTGATAGCAAGTATCCATGGTTTTAATACTAGATTTACGTGTTCAAACTTTGTACCTAGCATTTTGTCCCTGATGTAACAATTTATCTAAAAATACCAAGTACAATGTGACTCCCCTTGGTTAAGGTGGAACATCTATCTGCATTTTGAAGAGCTACATTGAAATTAAATATGGCTGACTGCCATGATGACACATCTATAGAGTAGATCTGAAAAAATAATAATTACAATTTTCAGGCGAGTGAGTATATTTGTAATAGTTCCCTGATGTAACAGCCTCTACTGGTTATTTGTTTCAAGCGACAATATGTAGGTACTATTCATAAAACGTGTTTAGTGGTTGTGTAAACATTCCATTATAACAATGAACACACAAGTATATTGGAAGCAATTTACAGGTGATTTATCTAAAATATGTCCCTGATGTAACGGTCCGTGATGTAACGGTGAAAAGTGTTACATCAGGGACAGAAATCGTTACATCAGGGACAATATTTCGAGGAGAGGATATTTATTTCTTATATGCTTTGATTTTATGAGTTTCATTGTATAACATAGAGCAACACAGCAATTCCAATACAGCCAGAGAGTCTGCAGACTTTATAAAGGGTCACTGATGAGGATTCAGTACCCAAAATTGCGCAATACGGCCAATACTACCTGCATTTGAACGTTTTTGCTACTTCCAAATATCAAACTTTTATACTTTATACAATTTCAAAAAATAGATGTCAAATATGTCTGTTTATCAAACACACGTTACATCAAGTAATATATAGGGTAATTTTGGGGGAATATGGACCGCTTAAGCACAAAACGAATCAGTTCAACCACAGACTATTAACGTTATTATTGTATACCGTGTCTATTTTTAGGCAGGCATCTGTAAACCATTTTAATATAAATTTTACATCATTTTGTATGCTAGTTTTTAGTTGCGTATTACGATAAACACACCCACTGGGTGGTCCAAATTACCTCAAACATTTGAAGTAATATGGACCTCTCTACTGGGGTAATACGGACCACAACTTTAAAATGCTGACGATGTATAAATTCGGAAAACAAAATGTAAACTTCTATTTAAAAGTCTATTTAGCATAAAATAAACATAGATGTTCACGAAACAAATTCACTGGAAAAATATTTCGCATCAAAAATCAAAACACCTTGACAAACTTACAAAACGGACATTCGCAAAAATGTCACAGATTTCAAAATATGTACACTTTGCTTATAAACTTCACTTGTAAAACAATCTATTTTCAAAGATAGCTTAAAACATATCACGCAAGTGCCAAAGTTAAAATTCTAAAGACATGTGGTATCAAATGTTCAGTGTATCACTTTCAGAAAGAGTTTGAGACAAAATTCTTAGATGGTGCATATTACCCCAAAAGGAAAATTTACATTGGGAAACTGATGGTCCAATTTTTACCCCAGACACGACGATTATGTCAATGGAGAAATTTTCCAAAACTGAAAAATAGCTCATGCAAATGACCATTTGCATCATCTTCTAAAAATGGTGTATTAGGTTAATTTTACGTGAAACTTGGTTCTATATAAATATCATTAATCTTTTTATTGGTTCTTAAGTGTAAACTAAAACATTTTAAGGGCACGATTTTCACAGGCTGTTTAATTGAGGTTCATTAATTTAACCTGTCCGAAAACACCAGATTGGGTATGAATGTAAAAATGATTTCGATGATTTAGGATGGATAGCCAGAGAATAACAAAATGTTATTACTTTTTGTCAAACATGAGTCTTGAGTAAAATATTTGAAGAAAACACAGGGTGGCCCATATTCCCCAATTGTCCATATTACCCCAAATTACCCTGTTACTACATTAAGGAAATAATTGAACATTCATCAAAAAGCTGATTTTTCTAGTAAAAAACAAGAGAACAAAGTATACGTTAAGCCAGTAAAAAAGAAACTTTCAGCATAATAACCTGTACATTTATGCCTTTGTCTTTTCGGTTCAAACTGTCTGCAAATTTCAACATTGTCTTTGTATCCAACAAACCGCACTTCCTTTGTCCAAAATATGGAATGATTCAGTTTTATTTGGGTTTCGGAAGATTCTCAAAATCAGCGGTATTTTTTCGCATTTGAACATTTGAAAATTAATTTAGCTCATTTAAAAAAATGGAGCATGGATGTGTGCATACAAAATTCATTACCACTGAACTTGGTCACATTTTAAAGCTTAGACATTGCCATTTCATCATATGGTAAGAAATACAAGATATTTAATTTGCATATTCATGAATTTTAATGAAAATATTAAAAAAAAATGACAGAAAAATCATGAAAAGTCAATAAATAAACTAATTTGAGGTCGAAACTATAATCGTGGCACTTTGTAATCTAAAGAGTAATAGCATATGACAAATGTATTGATGTCATGTGCCTAAATGAAAATTATCTCATTTGCATATTCATGAATATTAATAAAATATAGAAAATTAAAGAAAAACGGAGATTAACTAAAGCCATTGCAAGTTTTGGATGGGTTATAAGATCTATCTTGTATCCCTGAAACCAATTTTCATGGCTGCCAGTGTGGTCAGAGGGACCATCTTAATGCCATAAAATATTGTCCTCAACAATGAACACATTTGCATGATGTAAAAAAATTATATAGTTTCCACATCTACCCCTTGTGTGATCCTAAAGAACAGGATGTACTCGTAAAAGTATTCTATACAACAATAGCATGCTCTAGAATATTATAATTGGTCTGATAATGATGCATGGACTTAGCAATTTAACTTTAATACCTATTATTCAAATCATTAATTTCGCTTATTCATGAAAAAAATAAAACACACAAGAAATCGGAGAAAAATCTTAGATGAAAAAGGGGTATACGTACAAAATCAATCACTAAAAGCCCCAGGATGCTAAAAGAACTATCAAATAAATGCTATGGCTATGTACTCTGACTCTTATGTCTCATATATAAGCATGATCTTATTTTCAATTTCATGAATTTTAATAGAAACTTCATAAATAGGAATGAAAAAGTGAAAAATTTAATCGGCAAACATAAAAATGATGCTTTTCTCAGCAAGCAAAAGCCCTAACATGCTAAAAATGGCATTAAATGGTTGCTAAGGCAATATTATACCATCCTGCACTACAATATGTTAGTCATTCATTTTTTTTTTATTTCATGAATATTAACAAAACCTTTTGAATTTAGAGGAAAGTTACGGAAATATTAAGGCAGTTTACATAGAAAATCACATGAATTTTGGCTACTGATAGACCTAGAGTGCTATAGGACAATATTCTATAACCATATTACCTGTTATATAAATCAATAGTGACTTTTGTTGTATGGGTATTAATGAGATCACTAAGAATAAGAGAAAAAATAACGAAAAATGAAGTGATATACCAACACAATTGCATATATCTCAGCTGCCAATTGCCATATATGTGCTGCAATTGTACCAATAGAATGCTAGGATGATGCAATTATGTCATGCAGTCTGATCACACTTTTTTTTTAATTTTTGAGAGTACTGAATAAAACGTATGAAAAGTGTAATATTAACAGAAAATTGAAGCTTGTGCTCTAATAAATTTAATTGAATCTTGGTTGCCTGCAAGTGTACCCTTGTTTATTTGAATACATGATAATACAATATTGTCCTAGCTATTATTGATGTCATTTTGAGATCTCTACAGCCATTAGTAGTCGAAATATATTCAATTTTGTTGGTGTACCCCTTCATTTTTCGTTGATGTTTCCCTTATTGATATAAATCTCATTAATATCATTCTAATAGAAGAAGCTGGTGATTTAAATATCGGATTATATAGTTATAGAACATTGTCCTAGCAATTATTTGATACCAAGTATAGCTCTCTAGGTCAGTCAGTAGCCAAGATACATGTGATTTTCTATGTATACCACCTTATTTTTTCCGTAATTTCCATCTAAATTCGAAAGGTTTTGTTAATATTCATAATACAAAAAAATGAATTGACTTATATATTGTAGTACAGGATGGTATACTAATGTCCTGGCAATCAATTCATGCCATTTTCAACGTGTAAGGGCTTTTGGTTGCCGAGATACACACCATTTTTTAGGTTTGCCGGTTAATTTTTTCCATTTTTTCATTCAAATTTATGAAGTTTTCATGAAAATTCATGAAACTGAAAAAATAAGATCATTCTTATATGAGACTTTAGGGTCATAGAACACTGCCATAACATTCATTTTATACTTCTTTCAGCATCCTAGGTTTGTGAACAGCTATGGTTTAAGTGACTTTGTATGTATTCTCTGATTTCTTGTGTGTTTCATTCATTTTCATGAATAAGCAATATCAATGATTTGAAAAATAGGTATTACGGTTAAATTGATCAGTCCATGCATCACAACCAAACCCATTATAGTATTTTAGAGCACGCTTTTGTTCGTATATGAATATTTTTGTGAGTACACCCTATTCTTTAGAATCACAGTAGGGGTGGATGCGGAAACTATATAATTTTACATCATGCAAATGTGTCCATCGTTGAGGACAATATTTTATGGCATTTAGATGGTCCTTCTGAACACACTGGCAGCCATGAACATTGGTGTCAGGGATGCAAGGTAGATCTTGTAACCCATCCAAAACCTTGAAATTGCTAGAGTTTATCCCTCGTTTTTCTCAATTTTCGACATTTTCTATTAATATTCATGAATATGCAAATAAGATAATTGTCATTTTGGCCCATGACATCAATAGATTTGTCATATGGTATTATTGGTTCAATAACAAAGTGTCACAATGATAGTTTCGACCTCAAATTTAGTTTATTTATTGATTTTTAACGATTTTCTGTCATTTTTAATGTTTTCATTAAAATTCATGAATATGCAAATTAGATATCTTTTAAGGGTCACCGAATAGTGTTCTACACGGGGGAGAGATCCATAAACTTGTTTATTAATGTCATTTTCCTATTTGAGATGTTTGAATTTTTAACAACTAACCCCTTGAAATGGTTGCAAAAATATATATTGACTCAATAACAAAGTGTCACAATGATAGTTTCGACCTCAAATTTAGTTTATTTATTGATTTTTTAACGATTTTCTGTCATTTTTACTGTTTTCATTAAAATTCATGAATATGCAAATTAGATATCTTTTAAGGGTCACCGAATAGTGTTCTACACAGGGGAGAGATCCATAAACTTGTTTATTAATGTCACTTTCCAATTTGAGATGTTTGAATTTTTAACAACTAACCCCTTGAAATGGTTGCAAAAATATATATTGACTCATTTGCACCGATCATCGTACGATTTTTCGGTCTGCGATTTTCCTACGATTTTAGACATCGGAATTGATCGTTAGCTACGACGTATGTGTTAACAATTCAAAGATTTTTTGCTCTGGCTTTCGTCGATGTTTTGAGTCAGAACCGTATGGAGATCGTATTTAAATCGTAGGGTATCCGCTACCTTTAATTGGAAATCGTACGGTGCCCGTGCGGTGTCCGCGAGGAGTCGCTATGAATTCTGACTGAGCTCTTGCGGTCTCCCTACGATCGCCGAACTATTTTTTGCCCATAAATTATCATAATAAATCGTGCGGCGATCGTACGATCATCGCAGTGTCTCCGTACGGCGCGCACTCGACGTGTCTACGGGCTACGGTTTTGCGATTTTTAAAATTTGTAAAAGTGCAGACTATTACAAAGTCGTATAGGCCATGATGATAGTTGAACATCGTAGGGTCATCCTGCGGACACCGGACGAAAATGCACAAATTGGCATCGTGCGATCATCGCACGATAATCGCAGGTCAAATGTAATGCATTACTCATAAACATGAGTCATTGATGTGAGAATGAGTTGGGCATTACATTACGTCCAATGGATAATTTAGGTCGAACGGAGGCAATACCTAGGTTAAAAGTCCCATTTGAAACACTGGAGAAGCACAGGATTGAATCAACGATCAATTTCATCTTCCACATCACTTTCTTCCTCGTTAACGATTAATACTCTTCTTTACGTCCACTGATTCTTCATGTTCAAACATTTCGATTTCAGTGTTCCAGTTCATTTGGGGGACTAAACCAGGCCGACGTCATGAAAAACCATGGCTCTCACCAATGTGATTGGACGTTGTAAACGTCATGACGTCGTCGACGCCGTTCCGCTGTTTCACCACACACTGTGTGTGAATTCTCTATTTGCTTATAAATGTGATCGCCTTGATAATTTTTCAACAAGCAATAGAGAGAAATGAATGTAAATATAAGCAATGAGTTTAATTTTTCTGATGTTCATGGAGCTATGAACCACAGTGGGTCGCTAGCAAAGCTTGATGAACCCCTTCGGGGTTCAATCACTTTGCACGCGACCCACTGTGGTTAATAGCTCCATGAACATCAGAAAAAATAAATTCATTTCTTAAATAAAACACCAAAAACATTTCAACTTAATTTCAAACCACATTAAAACAATCGCCAGTTGAATAGACTAGACTCATTTTCTACTACACAACTGGCCCATTCAATGAGAACAATCTATTTCTTAAATGAGCAAATTATGCACCCTGCATACTACATTTTATTTGCTACAAATGTACATGGGGAATATTATGTAGGATATGAATAGACGCGTTAGCTGATACGTGTTATACATAAACAGGGTTATAAGCACTTCGCAACTATTTCCTATGCAACGGTATGTTACAAAAAAAGTGTTCACCAGCGCTATGTAACGATCACAGGAGCTGCCTCTCTGAAAGCTACCCGTCGTTGCTAAGGAATAAGGAAGATCAAATGGCCTCATCAATATCTCAAGGGTTTGCGTTATGCAACTCACGCCAGAATTATGAGGAACCATTTTATGTTTTGGGATGGGATAAGATCCTTGTTAAGCTTTTGAGCGAATATGTCTCTCAGCCATTATAAACAAGCTCAATTATTTCAAATTTGAGAGTGCTTGTGATTGCATAAACGATTTGAGTACCTGGTACAGTGTCAGTCAGATTGCACGTCTACCGTACTAAAGCGTCTTAACTTTCACGACCACCTGAAAAATGTGCTTATACCAAGATTTTTTTTTATTTTAGACTCGCTTTCATGAAGCGATTTCGATTCCCAGGAATGTACGAACTGGTTATATTTGTTTGTTGGTCGAATCGGACAATGTCCGGTGCATAAATATTCAAAATGTAGGGCAAACTTGTGAATATGGCCGAAACTGTTACATCAAAACTGCCACGTATCGAAACTTTGAACATCAAAATCTAGTTTCCTATTGCATCTTCGCCACTCTAGTTTTGATTTCTACTAGCGTTTGTAAATTCTCTTGAGACTGCACATCAGGATTTTATTCAAAATTAAAAGATAAAACAGAAATAATGCAACTTACCTGTTCACTCCATTTCTTTGTTTACATTCAATTTCTCAAAACCACTACCGGAACCTTCTTATACCTGGACGACACCCGAGCATATTGGCTTGAAGAATAGACCCCGTGAAATAGCATAACAAAGACAGAAAAAGAAACAAAAATAACGCGCGTCAATAGTGATGTAAATGCGTAATGTGCAGACCGCATGCAGGCGGCTGATGATGAGGCGATTTTGAAGCAATTTAAAGTTAGAATTTGTTTCAAGTTTTGGATATTGCCGGGAAATTTGTGGAGTACAAAGAACAATACGCAAAAAATCTTTTATCTATGATTCATGTTGAATAGATGGCCGTGAGCGCTGAGAGGGTGTTAATTTCAAAATGAATAAACACGCCAACGACGTTACGAAATCAAAGATGATGTGCGCCGGGTAGACCATAGTGACCTTTTTGTTTTGACTGTAGATTTTTAACGGGTCGTTATTTTTGCCTGATATTTTGCCTCGGTATTCTAGACATATTCCGATTAATGTTTATGTTATTGTATAAGCATTTGAATGAGTTGTGTAGAAGCTACAGCAAAAGTCTACGTTATTTTGGATCATCCCCCGTACATGTACATGTATGTTATTAATAATTTGCTCTTTATGTATTGCATAAAACACTGTCACATATGCCATCTGTTATGCAATATGTTGTATCCTCGTCGGCTTTATAGCCTTTCGGAGTTCTGAATAAACTTCTGTTCTGTTCTATTTTGTTCCTGGTTGTAAATAGTGATGACATTTCTGTTTGTTTACAAATACTTAATTTAGAGTTTGCAAATGCGATTTATGCTCTTGCGTGTTTGCCAGTAAAACTGCAACATCCTGCAGGCACTCATCAGAACCCCCTTAAATGTTCTGGATGCGAATAACATGTATTTGTTATTTTAAAAAAGAATATGTTTATAAATTTTCCTTGTCAAAAGGAACGCTTGGCTAGTCTGTATATACCAATATTTGTCCGTGCGTTGTGGTTTTTCGTAGGTTTGTGGAGTTTTTCGGTAACTCGATGGGTCGCATCGGTCATGAACGGTGGATTTCAAGCTTTCGTACTTGGTCGGTCCTAGGACAAAGTTCCGGGTTTTAGCATTATCCGTCCAGAACGCCAACTAAATGTTTAACGTTAGATCCAAGTACGTCATTCTTCCCACAAGTCCTAATAAAAACGGAGGAGAGCAAGTCTGGTTTCCGTCTTCAATTGATCTATTATGCAAGAAGTGTATAAAACATTGCGACTGGAACCAGGCCCCTGGATGTCAAAGGGAAACCCCACAGATTAAAGGAAAAGCCCAACAGATTGAGAAGAAATCCTCATTCCGTTTCAATTGCTTGACGCTGTCGCGCCAAGCAAAAATGATTAAGGTTGTTGCTAATTTAGAACTTAAGGCGATATAAAGTTCTTTTGAACAATTTAACAGATAGATAATTTGTGCCTCACTTTACGAGTAGTCCCGATCACGGATCATTAACTATCAATAATTGAGAATTAACGACCCGTGAATGTTTGCGCTTATTCAACTTTGGCTATCGATAAAAAACACAAGTTGGCTTCTTGAAAAAGAAACCAATGAAAAGGTCAGCAGCACTTCCTCTTGCTCCAGATTTCAGTGTTGTTGATTCTCTGGTTCGACATTAATTTCGATTTGACCATACGTTTCAGTTTCGTATAAATGTCGTTTCTTGTAATGAACGCTTGACCAGTGTGTGTATCTGTCACTCAAGGCATTTACCAAATTTCTGATGTTGCGGAATCAAAGCCAGTTCTAATGGGAGCACGATTACAATCAATATGTCGATATGTCACAGTGTAGAAAACCATTCTGCAGTGCAGTCAATTTGTGACAGAGTTCTGAATTTTGACCTGCAGCCACACTACCAGAAACATACTGATGGACTAAAAGTCAGCCATATAGAGTTCCAATAGTTTTTGTACCCCTCGTCAGGGTATATACGATCTGAACCTAGATGCGCTATGCTAAGAAGTTGCCACGATGGAGACTGCTTGCGAGATATTTACCGCTATTTAGCGGGGAGTGTCAACAATGGATAAATTAAATTGTTTGTGGTGAACTGTCTAGTCAACATAGACGGGTTCACTAGGATTTATTAATCGCTTTATGTGACAAAACGCGTAATTAAGAGAGAGCAGTCGATCATGGGTACAATTTTCTTCATATTCAAAGTAAACACTGTGGAAAAGGTCCTGAGGGACCTTTTCCAATAACTGGGCCGGACCCGGCCAAATTTACGGAAAGTACCGAAGGTTCCGGACCGGGTCTACGGAATTTATCGGAAAATTACGATCTTTCGGTACCGGAATGTAGCTCCGGGACCGGTTCAAATAGGAAAACGGTTATTTTAAAGTTCTTATGGGGACTGAAAATCATTATTTATTAGAATGGAAATATTATGGTTAAAGCTTTGTTTAATTTTAAACTACGATAGTCAAAAATTAAAATAGAAAGTCCCTTTTTACGACAACGGAACTATTTGGCCAAAATGTGCTAAAGCATTGCAGAAACGTAAGATTTTCTTAAGGCTCGGACGGGTATCTGACCAATCTTTAGTAGTTTGCATGATCTCAAGACCAATCCTTAGTCAATACCTTCGTTAAATTTGTAGAAAGTCACAAGCATTTAGGACTTACCCTTTCCTTCAATGGTAAATGGGGGGGGGGGGGTCTCCTTTTTATCTGCTTTGCCCTCAATTGACCCATGAAAATGAAACAAGTTGGCTTCTTTAAAAAGAAACCAATGAAAAGGTCAGCAGCCGTTTGTTATAAGAGATTCCTTTTGCTCTAGATTTCAGTGTTGTTGATTCTCTGGTTTGTCATTAATTTCGATTCTCATACGTTTCAGTTTCGTTTCCTATACATGAATGTCGTTTCTTGTTATGAACGCTTGACCAGTGTGTGTATCTGTCACTCAAGGCATTGACCAAAATTTCTGATGTTATGGAATCAAAGCCAATACTAAAGGGAACACGATTACAATCAATATGTCGATGTGTAGAAAACCATTTTGCAGTGCAGTCAATTTGTGACAGAGTTCTGAATTTTGACCTGCAGCCACACTACCAGAAACAGACCCATGGGACCGATGTGATGGACTAAAAGTCAGCCATATAGAGTTCATATAGTTTCTGTACCCCTCGTCAGGGTATCTACGATCTAAACCTAGATACGCTATGATAAGCAGTCACCACGATCGAGACTGCTTGCTAGATTGTATTGCTTTTTGACGGGGAGTGTCAACAATGGATAAATTTAATTGATTGCGGTTAACTGTCTAGTCAGTATAGACGGGTTCACTAGTTTTTATTAAGCGCTTTATGTGACAAAACGCGTAATTGAGAGAGAGCAATCGATCATGGGTAAAATTTTCTTCATATTCAAAGTAAACACTGTGGAAAAGGTCCTGAGGGACCTTTTCCAATAAGTTGGTCCCAGAGGAGGGTTCTTTCTAGCAAACCCCCTCTTAATCTGCCACTGTTTGCCTCTAGCAAGGGTGTTAGCCTTCAAATAAACATTAGGTAATGGCTGTTGCAGTAAAATGTTGGTGTTTGGGATGTCAGTTCCCAGTCTTCCTGAACAAGTGTTGCCTTCCGGTACCAGAAGGGGCCTGATTATGGGAATGGACTACCGGAATGGACATTTATATATGTGACCTGGAGTACTTTTTTTTATTTGGTTTTTGGGGAAAGACAGTCATTAGTTCGAGAATCGTGTGGTTTAAGTACAGTTTGTTCGATGCGGTAGCCTATGTAAGGTGCTAGGTCACTGCTACAGTACCAGCACATTTTACTAATTTCTTTTTCTGTTCACCTCTGTCTTGCTGTATAACAAACACTGGTGATCTCTCTATATTTTAATCAAATAAACCTCTGAACAGTAGCCACAACACAGTCCCCGCCAATGAGCTAGGTAACTTTACTACCCTGGGAAGTCAATTTTGCTATACTTGGTTGGATTATATCTTGGGCAAACTATCTATATGACTACAGAAGTATGTTTTTTCTATAAATAACATACATTCAAAGCACCAAAATCCATAGCATAATGTCAATTCCAGTTGTCCATTCGCTTAAAAGTGCTCAATCCGGTCCATTCTGGTAAAGAAACGCTCCCCTGAAAAAGCCTAATTTATAGGTTTCATCAAAAAGCCATTATAGGATATGCTGGTCTGCAGCTATATGACCATATCGCGGTTGCTAATGGCGGAGGTGCAAGCATCCCTATATATCTACCATCCTCGGGTACAGAGGGTGATCCTGACCAACATATTCTCAATACACAAATACTGCTATACATGTAAGCATTGTTATTGCTTTAGGGTCATTATATTTGAATCATTTTTTGGATGTCATTACCTTTTTTTTTGGGGGGGGGGGGGGTAAAAGTTGATTAAAATGGAGGCAACATCTTGACATGTCCAAAACTGTTGACTGGGACGTTCAGCATCAATTCAAAGAAACAATCTTTTTTTTTTCTTTTTTATGTTTATAGATATCTTGCACACAAGATGCATCCCTTCATCTATTAGTCTTTGGAACGCAGCCGACATAAGGATTCGAACTCTCTTCAGTCATTTAAATATCAACAAAAACGTATATCCAGTGTAAACCTTAAAGTACCCAGTTACTACATAGCTGGTAACAGACGTCTATCTGTTCTGCATGCACGCATGCGCAATAATTGCAGTAATCTAAATTTGGATTTGTTTAATAACTTCTTGCGCCCCGATTCATTTTTTTTGTATAGTGGAGCTGGAAGTGACATGAATCCTGCACTTCCGGATACAAGCATGAAACTTGGCAGATATGTTCATAAGCATGAACTATTTGGAATTTTCTCGTTAGCCAATCAAAATTAACCCAATTATCAAGATGGCGGCTCGAAAATCCAAGATGGCTGCCAAAATAAATATAAAATCAGAAAATGGTGTTCTAGTCAGTGAGAAAACCTTAATAATGCTGAAAATGACATTTCTGGATTATTTGCAATTAAATTAATATCTAAATGAGTCTGTATTGCCTTTGGGGGGTTTTAAAAGGGACCCACATTGGGGAAAAGTAAGGGAATTTTGTTGAAATAGCTGTTTTGCAACAAAAACTCTTCTTATACTTAAGTGAAACAAAACTAAATTCAATTGTTATTATTGCATTTACTCAAGTCATCAATAACATAGTTTCAGTCTTAATGGGTACTGGAAATAAGGTTAATTTGAATTATGGGGTTGCTGAGGGGCAAAATTTGAAACTGATTAGAAATGCTTTTTACGCAGAATCATAAGTTTCTAACATTTACTGGGAAATATGAAATTTATAATGCTCTGCACACACATTTTGATAATACAATTCTTCTTCTCTGCTTACTTCTTCTTTTTTTTCTTCTTCTTCTGCTTCTTCTTCTTCTTCTTCTTCTTCTTCTTCTTCTTCTAAAATCATGATAAACGATTTTAACATAAAATATCTATATACAGCCCAAAAGTGCTATTAAGAATTGCAATAAACTTATGCTGGCTACTGATGCTTCCAAATAGTTTTCGTTCACACTCACAGTGACAACAGAAACAACAACAAGTACATGTTCTACTTTTTCATCTTTAATGTATCATATGGAAATTTCAGTGCACATGTTTTTTAATCTTTAGTTGAACATGTACATTTTTGATAGTGGATGAATAGGACAATTTAAGCTCTAACCTCTTCCTAAAGAGGTAGGTCAGGAAGTCGATTAGGAAATTTTCCAATAGTTTTGGATTTCATCTCTGTGCTTGTAGCGTCACAGAGTCTATTTTCTTCATGATGTGCTGCTGTTCTGTTGGAGGAGAAGCACCAGTTTGATTGGTTCATGCAGCCTGGTCACAAGACTCTGTCAATGTCTTTAATTCTTAATGAGGTTTTGCGGGTGTCTTTGTAGCATTTCTTCTTTTCACCTTGAGTGTGCATTCCATCCTATAAGTCTCTGCAGGAAACTTTCTCCAGATGTTGCTCATCAGGCATTCCTGTATAAAGTTGGTGCATCTTAGCTGTGCAACTATAATACCATTTGCATGTTTTGCATCGTTGATTTCTCCAGACCACTGTGTGTAAGCTTGTTTTAACGCTTGATTTTATTAAATAAATCAGTATTTGTCCATTCACAGTGATTGTCGGATCATTGTACAGCTTTCCGGGTGCCGACTGGAGCACAACATTTATCTTTTTTGTTGATTGTGAGGTCATAAAAAGGTACAATAGGCAACGATCAGGAAAAGGGGCAATCAGATAAGATTCCCACTCCAAAAACCGAGGTGGGAAAGACCAAACTAAGCGCGATGACTTTGATTTTGATATAGTAAATTTTCCTTTTTTGAATGGTGACTTTCCTCGTCGTGCTTCTTATGGTGTTTACATTTCGCAACTTATTAGGTTTGCTAGAGTCTGCAATCATGTTACAGACTTCAACGCTCGAAATAAATGTTTAACGGCAAAAGTTCTCCAACAGGGCTATCGGTATCATAAACTTCGAAAAACCTTTTCTAAATTTTATCGTAGACACTATGAATTGATTTCCAAATATAATGTTGGGTTAAAGACGCTTTTAAGTGAGGGCCTTTCGGAACCTGAATTTTATGGTGCCTTAGTTTACAAATTTAAGAAACTTATAGGAATTACTGATTTTTCTTTTCAGTTCAGAAAAACCATAACACGTTACAGACGTATAGGTTATAACTTGAATGTTATGCGACAGTCTGCATGCTTAGTTTTTAACCCAATCATGGTTGATAACTATGCTGCCTTCTTTAATTGCACGCCGGTGGGTCGGGCGTCAGACTCTATGATGGCCCCGACTTAAAGCTATTCATTTTAGTTGGTTGGGGCCGGAGCTTCTTGTCTGTTGCTTGGCCCACCGGGGTCCAACTTGTGTTTTTCTTTTGCTCCGGAGTTAGTAGGTTATTCGGCGCCCAAGGGATCTCCATCGTCGGGCAGCTTACTCAATCTGTGAGTCCTTGTTTTTGATTCATCAGGATGTTTATCATGATTTATTTGTTTGTTCTTGATGATTCATTGGCTAGTTAGAGATTCACCAGGAGGACCGAAGAACTTACTAAATGTTATGAACCACTGCAGAAGCTGAGGGTGAGGTTAGGATCCTGTAAAACCGGTTTAAGCCCGCCAGTAACTTTGTGTTACTGATCGTTCCAAGGCGATACTTCTGTGGTGGTTCTTTTTGTTTTATGTCTTGGTGTTTAATTTTTTTTTGTGCTGTTGGCGCCTTATGTATGTCTTCATATTTTTAATTAAGTTAAGGTAACTGAGTGGCCACCTATTGGAAAAATAGCTGCTCATTCGGCTTACGATATGTTTCATGGTATAAGTGCCTGATTGTTAGTTTTGTTTTTCCCACCTCGGTTTTTGGAGTGGGAATCTCTTTTTGATTGCGCCTTTTCCTGATCTTTGCCTACTTGTACCTTTTTCTAACAATCAAGTACTTATACCATAAAAACATTTCGTAAGCCGAATGAGCAGCTATTTTCCCAATAGGTGGCCACTCAGTTACCTTAACTTAACTAAAACACGAGAACACACATAAGGCGCCAACAGCACAAAAATATTTTAAACATCAAGACAGAAAACAAAAAGAACCACCACATATCGAAGAGTTGTGGTAGTTAGAGATAGGAAAATACAAACTGATTGCAAGCAATCCCTGAGGATTGATCGAACAGTTGTGGTAGTTAGAGATAATAACTATCACAGGATAGTCCATCTGGATCCATTGCACCATGCATTTATGCCTATGAGCTGGTATTCTCGGCCATTTACCTTATCTATGTCATCTACATACAGTATTTCATTCAGCACATACATTTATGTACACCTTAGTTTTATTTTTAAACTTCCGTTGGTTGAATTTTCATCAGAACGGTACCATATTGGAAAATGAGTATCACGGATTTAAACGGCATCAATGAGCAATGCAAATTATATCATACACAAGAGTGTTGCCGCCATAACGCAACCCTATTTGGCCTCATTTGTCATTTCACAAGCTTAAGTTTACAAGTTTAGAACTCCACATCGTCCTGTGCACGCATATCATCATTCCCACACGATGACCGATTGACCATGATTATTTTGACAGCCCATATCTTCACAAGTCTTCACAACTTTGTTTAAATTTTTGGTGAAATTGACATTTCTCATCAAGATGTCTTGCTATATGAAAATCATCTATTGTCTTCCTGTCATCTCTGAATCAGCATTGACTTTCCGGAATAAATCCTGTCTGTCAAAGTCTTCAGGATTTCCTTTCTTTGTGTATAGATGGATGTCTTGTGGGAATTCTTCCTTCCTCCACGCAGCCACGGTGAAACAGTCCTCTCATTCTATGTCATGGATAGCCTTCAGACTGCAGCGGAACTTGCATTCTTAAAGTTATTATATGTCGCTTTTCTACGTTTTGTATGTACACTGTAGGGGAAGGGCCGTAACTAATGTTGGAAAAACTTGTGGCCCAACCCCATGCTTAACAAGAGCAATAAATATATTTAAACTTTAAACTAAAATCCTTAGTCACCTTTCCGGTGTGAAAATAAGCCTACGATTTTGCCAAATATACTCATATAAAGGATAGTGCATACTCCATCCGAATCCCCTGGTGAAATAATGTCATTTGGCGTGTCACCAGTAAACTATTCAGATTCAGATTCAGATATACATGTATATGCCCAAGTGTGGTGGAAACAGTTTTAAACCCATCAAGCGACCCTTCTTGCAGTCTCGTTTAAGCAGCAAATTATTTTAGAATTCTTACCTAAGATTGGTCTTGAGATCATGCAAACTACTAAAGATTGATTGGTCAGATACCAGTCCAAACCTTAAGAAAATCTTAAGTTTCTGCAATACTTTAGCACATTTTGGCCAAATAGTTCCGTTGTCGTAAAAATTGATTTTCTATTTTATATACTGCTTGATGAACTGTAGTCATTGAATATGTATCTTATGGCCCTGTGTTGAATCATTTCTATTTTCTCTGTGTACTTATTTTGCCAAGGGTCCCATACAGAGGCCGCATATTCACGAGGGGACGGACATAGGTCTTATATGCTGACTCTTTCAGTTTGGGGTTGTTAGTCTGGATATTGCGCTTTATGAAGTTTAGAGAGTTGTTGGCCTTTGTAGTGATTTGGTTGATGTGCTTACTCCACGACAAGTCTTTGGTTATAGTAACTCCCAGATATTTAGCTGAGTCTGTTTCTTTGAGACTAATACCATGAAGTGTATACTTAAACAGTGTGGTCTTTTTCTTATTAGTTATTCTGATAACCTCACACTTGTCGTGGTTAAACGCCATCAACCACTCAATTTCCCAGGTTTCAAGCTTGGTAAGGTCTGCCTGGAGAGCATTGCAGTCTGACTGGTTTGTAATGGTTAGGTACATTATAGTATCGTCGGCAAAGAGTCTGATATTACTACCTATCATGTCCGGCATGTCGTTAATGTATAAAAGAAACAGACATGGGCCGAGTACAGAGCCCTGAGGCACACCTGACATGACAGGACAGGAATCAGACTCTTCCCCTTCGAGGACTACCCGCTGAGTGCGACTTGATAAGAAAGAACCAATCCAACGAATGACTTCGGTGTTTATTCCGAGACGACGGAGCTTCAGCAAGAGTCTACTGTGATCCACCTTATCAAAGGCCTTGCTGAAGTCTATGACAATGACGTCAGTTTGGCCTTTTTCATTGAGGGAGTCGGAGATGTCTTGGACAAACTGGATCAGTTGGGTTTCACAGCTAAGTTTGGTGCGGAAACCATGCTGATTTGGCTGTAGAAGTTTATGCTTGTCAAGATGTGACGTGATGTTTGAAGTAATGACATGCTCCATGACCTTGCAACAGATGCATGTGAGTGATATGGGGCGGTAATTCTCTGCTTTGGTCTTGGGGCCTTTTTTGTACACCGGCGTGACACTAGCATTTCGCCAGTCATCAGGTACCTTACCCTCACATAGCGAAGTGTTGAAAATGTCAGTGAGCATGGGTGCTATTTCGTGGTGGAGTTCTTTCAAAATACGGGAGGACAGGTTATCAGGTCCAGCAGCTTTACCTGGGTTCAGCTTAGAAAGCTGTTTAGAGACACCATTAATAGTAATGCTGATGTTAGGCATAGTAGGTGGTTTGAGCTTACGTGGAAGAACAAGTTCGGCTAGGTGCTTAAGCTTCAGGGGGACTAGTTTTGTAAAGACCGATTTGAACTGACTATTAAGAATGTTAGCCTTATCAGTAGCTTTCGTATAAGTAATGCCATCTGATTTGAGAGAGGTAATTTCCTTCCTGTCAGATTTCTTTTTCTTGATAAGGGTCCAAAAGCGTTTATTGGGTCTGGCATGTTCTTCCGGATTTTCAGGTTGATCAGTTATTTGGAAGGCCTGTCAGAAATTGGTAGGCATACATTTAATAAAGTGTGGTAAAACGAGATCAAAGTGTTTTACGTGCATGTATCCCTAATAACAGTCGTCCTCATTGCCCGGGACTTATTGTGGTTATTTTTTTTTCTTTGTCATCGCTTTGATTGTTTTCCGATAGGTACTTTCATGATATTGTCGCGAAAAAAAAGTCCGAGAAGCTTCAGCCGCTGAACCAGAATAATTTTGCAACATATATTACAGAACAGCATGAACATTATGAATACTTTTTCACAATATGTCAGACTTACCTCTTCAGATATTGTATAACTTAGGACGTACAACTGGAAGCGTCAAGAGAGTTTTTTTTCCATTGACGACGTCGTCACGTCGTTTGAACGACGTCACAATTTTATTGTAACAATGGTGAGGGTAGACAAGTTTGAAATGCCATAGAACACGGCTACCAAACAGTTAAATGCGTAACCGCGGTTAAGAAAAGAAATCCTTCACGTCCTTCCGGTTTTGCGTGTGAGGTGCAGTAAAAAGGTAAACAAACTTTCACAGCTCGCGTTTCCAAGTAATTTATTTTCACCTGGAGAAAGTTATTAAAATTTTCTCAATGCAATTTTGTTAGTTATAAATTGATCTTATCGTATCTCAAAGGATTTCCAGATTTGTCTCCTTATAATCGTGATTTTTATTCCCTCCTCCAAAATGCATGTTGAGATTGCATTGTACATGAAGAATATGTGGGTCAGTCATAGGGATATTTTTAGATCCCCGCTAATTTTGTCATTATAAACGGACGGCAAGGCAGCGGACAGATGATTTTAACACTGTATAAATTCTGTGAACACTTTCCTTGCCACTGACCGCTGCATTCTATGTATATGTGGCTAAAAGCTGCGTCAAAATTTCGGTCACGCATTTAATCATTAGAATGATAGCAAAATAATCGACATTAAAAGCACCTGTATTTTAGTTTCTCTCTCGAGTTTAACAATTTAATTATCACAGTGTCTCGTCATCTTTGTATGGTTTTTACCTCTACAAATCAAGTTTTATTGTAGGGTTTTTGACTGACAGTGGTGTACAAGAAAAAACAAACAAACGAGAATCTGCATATACAAAAGCCTTAAATATAACTGTTTGGTAGCCGTGTAGAAACGTCAATAACAGAGATACCGTCTTCAAATTTTCACAAATTGTTGCGAATATGTCTCTCTTTTGAAAAATGCAAAAATTGGAATTTCGAAAAATTTTACTCTAAGGACCCTTTATGCGTGACGACGCTCAATTATATTAGTATTCAGAATTACTGATCTTCCCGGAAATTTCAAACCCGAATCAAACATTGAGGAGTGATTTCATTTAATATTTTCTTCGATTTTCAGGTGGAGTAGAACAATACTTTTACTTTGATAACAACATTTTTAAAATCGGATGATGAGATACAGAGCCCAAAGCACCACTACTCCAGTTTCCCGGCGAATCTTCCCGGATCTTCCCGTTATTTTACACTTTAATACATCAAAACATTAAAGTTCATTACACATTCATTGACCAGAGGTCGCTTTTTTGCCACCCGGAAGTGAGAAAAGGTCATGTGATAGTCACATGACTTACCTGTATTTTATGGACCACGTGGTTGTGACGTATTGTTTGTACCTGTGTATTCCGATTATCGGAAAAGATGGCGTGACGTCATCAGCCAGCATCCGGGTCATTCTCACGGGTACATATCAGTGATGGCGGCTTTCTTAAAAGCCAATATACGTTATGTTGTATTTGCACAAATGACCTAAAAACGCCCAAATCTTTAAAAGTTTTGTTGTGTAATGAAAAAAGACTGTTTCCAGAATGCATATATTTTGAAGTTGGAAGGAAAATATCGTGAAAAGCGCAATATTTCCGTGTTTATTTATAGTTAAATATTTTGATTTTTCGGCAAGCGCGGGCGGCTTTGATCTTTTTATTTAATATGCACACAATTTCTGGCAATTCAGTCTCAGATTTCATTGAAATTTTATGACAATTTTACGCCGTAGTATTTCTGCTGTCATTTGATAGGATCTGTTTTTGGAGGAGACATGTTTAAGATTTTTTAAAATAACATACCACACTTGCGTGGATTTTAAAACTCCAACAACTTCAACGGCACGGTTATTGTACATTTCTATCTATTATCATATTAAATTATTATAATTACTAAATAAAATCGTGAAATATAAGCTGTCGTTATTTAAAAAAAATGTGAGCTGAAAATAATAAGTGAATGCGTTGGATACAGTTATCCAACTACATACGTATAACTCATTCTCTGTAGATCATTCAGTTTTCCGAGTTCAAAACAAACCTTGCCAGAATAATTTTTCAGACAGATGGCGGATAATTCTTTTTCAATGGTTCTTATATTAAGTTAAATTTACTTTATTTAATTCAGCTTTAATTTCAACGTACATTTACAATTTAAGACACATTTACCCACACAAATATGTGTATTAAGTCTGTGTATTTATTGAGTTCACAGGGTTTATTATCGATGACGTCATCGCCATCTTTTCCGATAAGCGGAATTAGCCTGGTTCCCGTCGTCAAACCGGAAACCGTTCTTCCGAGAATGATAATGAAGGAGTCGGGTACCAGCCTACCTGTGTATTAGATGAGCATTCTCGCGAGATCTGACGATATCTCATCTAGAATCTCGCATTTGACGCTTTGAATTATGGGATATAGCCAAAATCGGCTAATCCCGTTCAGTTCTCGCGAGAATCAATGAATAGATTTCTTGAATTTGCTGGCCTAGAATGTGTTTCTTTCATTCGAGCTGTGCATAGGTAAAACACAGGACGTACGTTACAAAAAGACAAAAATAATAAGATGTATGTGAAATTATATTAATATGATCTACATATAAAATGGATTCCAAAACGGATTCCATGGGGGACATTCCCAGCATGCAACGAGCCAAAGGCGACAGGTCAGTGTTATAGCGCTACCTGTCGGCGACAATGTTAGATGAGATTCACCATTTTTGCATTATCCGCTGGTTCCTAGCTTAAAAAAATCAATATTGGAAATGCAGGTAACCAGAACCCCCCTGAGGGGAGTTCTGGTTACCTGTTTTTTCCAATATTGATTTTTTGTCGGCAGGAAAGCAGCCGATAATGCAAAAATGGTGAATACAGAGCCCAAAGCACCACTACTCCAGTTTCCCGGCGAATCTTCCCGGATCTTCCCGGAAATTTCAAACCCTAAAAACAACATTTCAAAACATTTTTTTTACAAAATTTCTTTACATATACGTTTAGATTGAAATAATACTTTTATTATGATACCAAAATTATTAAATTCTGTTTAACATTAAAGGAAAAACAAAGCCCGAACCACCACTACCCTACACATCCCGACCATATCTTCCCGGACATTCCCGGCAATTAGTATATATTAATACGCCAACGGAAAATAGTCCTTTCCGCGAAGAACTCCTTATAACTCCACGTGGTGTTTTCTACTAAAATAAAATGGTAAAATTTGAGCGATTTTGACCGTTTGATTAATTGTCAGAAACGTCCATTGCAATGATATTTTCATAGAAATTATATTCTGAAGCAGTAAAATAGGAATGAATAATCTTGAAATTAAATTTTCAAATAATCATTAGTTTTCGCGATCTAAGCTGCAGATCTGTCTTAACAGCTATGTGTCTGTAAAGTTCTTACTGACCCGGTCGGCAAGCTACTCTTTCGTTAGAAAAAATCAATATTGGTTACCGGAATTGCATCTTTCAATATCACTGTGGTTTAATCATTTTCAGTAGTGGTAGATTTTGTAAGACGGGAATGACATGTTAACTCTTTCATTACAAAAGAGTAGATTTTTCAATATTGCTGATGTGTCACTAAAAAACTTTATGTGACTATTGAAGAAAACATACCAATCTATAGTGTTTTCCCCAGTCCCGAAAAAGGGCATGGTAAGGTTGCTAAAAAGGTCACTTTTTAACGCGCGGCAACATGTCAAAAGGGCACTTTCAGCAAAAGCAAAAGGGGCACTTTTAAGTGGCCCATGGCATGATAGTAGGGCACATTTATGCACTGTCATTAAATTTAACACTTATTACATATATATTGTATATTTGCTAGATGTAATTTTAAATTTGCTTTTCAGCTTAAATTGTTCTTTCCTCAATTTCCATATTTCAGGATTCACTTTTACCAGAGACAACTTAGAAATTTTTTCCCTCTGCCTCACATTACTCTAATACTAAACTAACCATAAGAGATATCCTCACTCATGATTTGTTTTGAAAAGTAAACTATTGATAACTGAAACTAATTAAATGGCCATAAATGCACATATTTTGTATTTGGCCCCTCTATTACCTGGTCCCTAAATTATAGCCATTGGTCCTTGAGGGACCAGGTCCCTGGTCCCTTGGTCCCTCAAGAATAGTCCCTAAATTATACATTACCCACTTATATTACCAGGTAGGACATCAGGGTTTATTCTGGCCCTAGAATTCTGTGAGAGAAAAAAATCCCATACGGCCGACTTTGGTGAGATATTTTCAATTTGGGTGAGATTTTTTCTCTCACTATGGTAAAATCAATGAGTTTTCTAGTGAAAGCACATTTACAGTTCTTTTACAGACATATACAGGCCTGTGGAAATACCATGCCCGACTTGCCCGACTCGGTACATGAAAGCGCCGGGCAAGCAATGTTTCAAGATCTGCTTGTCCACGGACAAGTGAAAAAAATAATCCTCAACAATCTTACTTTCACCAAGTCAGAAGCTGCAAAAGTCTTTTATCCAATAAAGTGAACTAAATATTAGTTATTTCCAAAAATTATGACATGTTTTCTATGAAATGAGCGTGTCATGTCAGCTTTTTATTGACCCAATAATTTGGTGCAGAAAAACACAGGTCGGGTAAATCAAAAACCCAAATTTAGTTTGGACGAAATTGATAGTTTCTTGTCTTGGCTTGCATGGCCCAATATTGTAGCAACTATCCAAAAGAATCACAAAAAGTATACCTAAATATTGTAGCTGTAAACAAGATATCCAAAGAGCATAAATTCATCATTTGTATATTATTGTATCCTTTTAAATTTGTTTGGTGTATTGTAATATGTTGCTATTTTTTCGTCTAAAAACGAAATTATGGTTTTAGAATAGCCAAGCACTCAATATTGGAAATGGAGGGGTTGTCTCAATATTTTTTTTATCTTTTAGGTGGACAGACTGTAACATTAAAGCATACATGTGATACCTCCCTCATCATCAGGGAGACTCCAGGAAATGAGCCGCATTTTGCTTTAAAAGTTCTTCTAAAATGAACCTTTTTTTAACAAAAATTCAAATTTCCCTGAAATGAATCTTTTATTTACCCATATATTCTATTATTTTTTCAAAAACTCCCTGAAATGGAAGAAAAGTCTCCCTGATCCCTCTCATGTATGTTAAAGAATCCAATAGATATCAATGGGCATTGACAAGATGGATCAGGAGAAAATCACCTACCAGGAGTACTCCTGAGCCCTCTGTTGTATTTTCACTATTTTGTAATGGGCATGTGATTGTGTGCATGTACTGATACTGATGATGTACCCTTGGTAGCTGTTCATTTCTTAACATTTTTTATTCATTTGTGATTTCAAAATTTTCGAGGATGTTTTTTGATTGATTTTGTCAGATCCTGTTCAGAGCACACTTGAGTTTTAAGGACATGTTTATCTGAGTGTTGCAGTTTCAGATCATTGCTTAATTTTTTTGATACATTTGGTTATAAGTTTCCCAGTCTCAAGGACTGATTTGTGCATGACTGTGCCAAGTCTTGGTCATTATTTTTAAGTTTTAATATTGTATGGCATGCCATGTCATGCCAGCAATCTAGACAACAGGGTAAGAAACTGAAAAAATATGGTTTTTGACGATTAGTTTTCGGACAAGTGAACTTTGGTCAGGACAAGTAAATTTTTTTAGTTTACTTGTCCGTGGACAAGTGAATTTTTCTAATATTTCCACAGGCCTGGACATATAGGTTCTAACTTGAATGTTATGCGACAGTCTGCATGCTTAGTTTTTAACCAAATCATGGTTGATAACTATGCTGCCTTCTTTAATTGCACGCCGGTGGGTCGGGCTTCAGACTATATGATGGCCCCGACTTAAAGCTATTCATTATACCCCCGGCATTTATGCCGACGGGTATATAGTTTTCGCTTTTCCGTTCGTATGTTCGTTGGTTCGTTCGTTCGTTAGTTCGTTCGTTAGTTTGTTCGTTATTCCGGAACGTTCGTGGAATTTATGTCAAAGTTTTTGTTAAAGTTTCTCTGGTGGTGTATAACTCATGAACTAATGATCATAAACCATTTATATTTTAACCATAGGTACCCTATAGGGTTTGCTTTGTTTCTGTGAGTTTGGACCCTGGGTCCATGCCCGGGGGTGGGGCTAGAGGTCAAAATCTAGGTCACCTTTACTTTGGGTCAAAGTTTTGGTTTAAGTTTCACTGGTGGTGTATATCTCATGAACCAATGATCAGAAACCAATCATATTTTAACCATAGGTACCCTATAGGGTTTGCTTTGTTTCTGTCAGTTCGGACTAGTGATGGGCCGATGATCGATTATAATCGAAAGTCAGTTGGTTTGGCCTTCCGATTAAGATAATTGATAGTAAAATGCAGCAATCGATTGTAATCGGTTGCAATATTCATAATGCAGAAATAATATTTTAAGGGGTTTGTATCTGAAAAAGGTGTACCATTTAGGTTTCAAAGTAGATCTAACATGGATATCCCAAAGTTACAATGTAACTGAAGCTGTTCTGGTCCATATATACATGTATGGGCCAAGATCTGATAAAAGGGGTCTTTTGGCAGAAAAAATCAAAATTAAGATATGAATTATATATGAAAGTCCAAGTTTCTCTGAGTAATTTCCTGAAAATTAGAAGAGATTATCTTTACAAATAGCAAAGATATGAACATTGAAAGGTATGCAGTTGATGCAATTTAAACATGACATCATAAAACTGTGGATGACGTTCGGACGTTGATGACGTTAACGTCAAAAAATCACTGTAATTAAAAGAAGGTAAGACTAAAATTCTCCAAATTCTATGTGTCTCTTGAAGTTTAACATCTATAATACTGCACAGACTATGCAATAGGCACGAATTCACAAACTGTTTGATAAAACATGCAATACAAAGGGCATACCTGGTTTTTAAAATGAGGGTAGTCTTTATGGCGCAATGGTTGCCATGGCAACATACATGATACAAATAACGTTTGACCATAATAAAAGTATGTGTCTTGGATTGTGTTACAATATTAAAGCTGTATGGAATAAATATCAGAACATGCCAAATATTTCAAATTTAGATGTTTTTTTAAATCTTAATAGCAAAAAATGTACTTGAAGCCCGAAGACACCTTTTACCAGATCCGCGCTCATATGTAACCTGAGCATCAATATGTCTTTTTCATTTACCTAGAATATCAGGACAGAAAGGTAGAAATTCCTAAATCAGTGATCTGTTCTAAGTGGAATGTGTTCTAAACAGATAAGGCAATTAAAAGCTCTTTTATTGACTCACTCAGTGGGCAATGAAACTGTCACCATGGTTATGACATGCATGAAAGGCAAATGCAAAGTATAGCTAGTTTAACCGATTACACAATCGATAGCTAGTTGGTTTAGTCCGTCCGATTATAAACCGATAATCGATTGTAATTTCAAACCGATGGCCCAACACTAGTTCGGACCTTTGGTCCATGCCCGGGGGTGGGGCTAGAGGTCAAAATCTAGGTCACCTTGAAAATGTGCTATTTACATAGTGTTTTTTCATCTCTAAGTTCATATCTGAACAAATACTTATAGGAATGTATTCCTGTTTGGATCATAGATACCCTTTAGGGTTGAATTAAATTCCATGGCACCAAACACTAGGGGTGGGGCTCGAGGTCAAAATCTAGGACACATAAAATACAGTAGTTACCAAGATTAATAATCTGTGTGTCTTTATCTTGACAACCATGTATTAGAAAGTGTTCATGCTTACAACACAACATAGGTACAATGTACCACATAAGGGCTAGGCCCACTGGTCCATGCATGGGGTGGGGGTGGGACCTGAGGTCAAGATCTAGGACTTTTTTTTTTTTTTAAGAATGACATTCTACTTTCATTTCAATCTAGGACTGAGGACCTGACCCAGAATGTCCGCGCTTATGTCCTAGATTGGGTATACACGTCAGCTCTGTATACCACTCTAAAATAGATATGTCATTCTAAAACTACACCCCCCCATGTTTATATAAAAAAGTACTTTACACTGCTTATTTCTAAAATGTACTTGATAAGGGTACTGTTTTTCGTTGGTGATGCGAGGTTCAGTGTCAGGGGTGAGCATGTGCTGGGTTGTTTAGCTAGGGGGTGGGGAAGGGGGCTTGGTGGTTTCTAAAATGTACTTGATAAGGGTACTGTTTTTCGTTGGTGATGTGATGTTCAATGTCAGGGGTGAGCATGTGCCAGGTTGTTTAGGAAGGGGGTAGGGAAGGGGGCTTGGTGGCTACCAGCCGGGGGTATACGTGCCTCTCAAGGTACTTTTTCTAGTTTTAGTTGGTTGGGGCCGGAGCTTCTTGTCTGGTGTTTTTCTTTTGCTCCGGAGTTAGTAGGTTATTCGGCGCCCAGGGATCTCCATCGTCGGGCAGCTTACTCAATCTGCGAGTCCTTGTTTTTGATTCAGCAGGATGTTTATCATGATTTATTTGTTTGTTCTTGATGATTCATTTACTAGTTAGAGATTCACCACGAGGACCGAAGAACTTACTAAATGTTATGAACCACTGCAGAAGCTGAGGGTGAGGTTAGGATCCTGTAAAACCGGTTTAAGCCCGCCAGTAACTTTGTGTTACTGATCGTTCCAAGGTGATACTTCTGTGGTGGTTCTTTTTAGCTCGACTGCACAAAGTGCATAGAGCTATTGCAGTCACCCCGGTCGTCCACGTTCCCGTTCCCGTGCGCGTGCGCGTCACACTTGCGTTAAAGTTTTCTAGAAGTCCATATCTTGACAACCACTCATCAGAAAGCATTCATACTTGGACCATAGATACCCTGTAGGGTTAGCTTTCATTCCATGGCATCGGGCCCCTGGGTCCAGGCCAGGGGGTGGGGCTGGAGGTTAAAATCTAGAACACCTTCAAAAATTGCAATTCTTATGTTAAAGTTTTCTAGAAGTCCATATCTTGACAACCACTCATCAGAAAGTATTGATACTTGGGCCATTGACACCCTGTAGGATTGGCTTTCATTCCATGGCATCAGATCCCTGGGTCCATGCCAGGGGGTGGGGCTAGAGGTTAAAATCTAGAACACCATTAATAATAATGGCTTTTCTGTGATATAGTATTCTAGAAGTCTATATCTTGAAAACTTTTTATCAGAGGGCTTTCATACTCGAACCATAGGTACCCTGTAGGGTTGAGTTTCATTCCATGGCATCGGGCCCCTGGGTCCATGCCTGTGGGGTGGGGCTGGAGGTTAAAAACTAGAAACTAAAAAATAGATGTACTGCTGTGTAACTTTTACAAGGAGGCATATCTTGACAACAACTTATCATAAAGCATTCATACTTCATACACTTTAGGTTCCATGACATCGGACCTCTGGGTCGGAGTCAGGGGGGCGGGGCTAGGGGTCAAAATCTAGAACTCCCCGATTTTTTTTTCTTTTTATTTCTTAATAGAAACAACTTAGGAGGATGGTTGGTCATTCATCTTTTGACTTTGTGACACTGACTTGTGTGTAATGACGGTAAGGGTCGGTTGACCTACTTTCCATGGTTCAGTGATTTTGCCTTATATCTTGACACTCAATTAGTATATTTTCTTACTTCTTTCAGATTATGAGTTAGTACGACCAGGCCTTTGACCCCAATATACTTATAGGTCACTGTGACCTAATTTCACGGTTCAATGATTTTGCCTTATATCTTGACACTCAATTAGTATATTTTCATACTTTTTTCAGATTATGAGTGAGTATGACCAGACCTTTGACCCCAATATACTTACAGGTCACTGTGACCTAATTTCACGGTTCAGTGATTTTTGCCTTATATCTCGGTACTCAAATGGTTTATGAACAAACTTCTTTCACACTATGTTTCCGTATGACAAGACCTTTGACCCTAAAGTAGACCTAGGTCAATATGACCTAATTTCACGGTTCAGTGATTTTCCTTTATATCTCTGCACTCAATTGGTATATGAACATACTTCTTTCACGATATGTATGAGTATGACAAGACCTTTGACCGTAAAGTATTCCTGGGTCACTGTGACCTAATTTCATGGTTCAGTGATTTTGCCTTATATCTCGACACTCAGTTTGTATTTTTTCATACTTCTTTCTGATTATGAATGAGTATGACCACACCTTTAACCCAAACATACTTATAGGTCACTATGACCTAATTTCATAGTTCAGTGATTTTGCTTTATATCTCAACACTGAATGGGTATATGATCATTTTTCTTTCACATTATGAGTAAGTATCACTAGACCTTTGACCCTGCAATACTTATAGGTCAGTGTGACCTTTTTTCACGGTTCAGTGATTTTGCCTTGTGTCTTGGCACTCAGTTGGTATATGAACACACTTCTTTCACAATATGAGTGAGACCTTTAAATCTTAGGTAGTTATAGTTAACTTTCATGGTTCAGTGATTTTGCCTTATTGCATCAAGGCAAAAAGATGTATGAGCATAATGCTTTGGGTTACTGGTCGTGTTTGGCCTTATGTTTGACAAAGGTCAGAAGCAGTCGAGCACGCTGTCCTGCGACAGCTCTTATTTGAGTATCTATTTATTTTTTCTGTGTTCTTGAACTATATTGAGGGGCATCCATCTGAAACTTACATGTATGTACATACATTATATATAACTAATATAAAAGATGAACAGATTAAATGGTTGACTAGTTTTATAGACATCACACTCACACCATGACTAACATAATTTTGCTATGAAATTATTGAATTTTCGATCTTTATAAAAGCTTGTACTTGTCACAAGACCTACACTGAAAATTAAATAAGTGGTCATAATAGATATATTTTGCTAAACTTATTACAAATAATTGAATATGTAATTGTTCCACTAAATAAGTTGTTGTGTCTAAAGTTTATACTTAATCAATTATTTTCTTGGAACTATTTTTTGTGTAACAATGTTGAAAGTTCGTAATGCGGTCAATGGATACTATTCGGGATTTTTCTCAATAAAAGACAAAGTATTCACATTTTCTATTTGGATTTATGTTGTATAATAGCCTTTCTAGTTTATTAGGAGGTGACCAGCAGTTCTTTTGGCAAAAAATTCAAAGATGGTGATATTTAATTATCAACCGAGCAAAACTGTGATCTAAAACGAAAGTAGAAATTCATGCAATCTGTTCATGATCTTCTGTTCAAAAAGCGCTTGCATTCGGGAATGAATAAGCAGTGAGATTTATGTGCAGCTTGTCAGTGACAAAGAATTAGTGACTGGTGTCCAGCTTTATATGGTTAAATAAATGGGCGCCAAAGAATTTAGAAACCAAACCCTTCAAACTAACCGAAATGTTCTGAAATAGTCCGCATGTTCTCGAAAGTAAAAATATCCGCACGAAACGAAAAACAAAGGGGTGCGATTTTTTTTTCTCATTTCACCAGTTTTCATGCGATTTTGTCCGAAAAAAAATGCGAGAATATCACGGAATCGCGCCCCAAAATGAACCCTGGGACATTCAATTTTCACACCTTTTCTGATTAACAGCTCATTTGGTGTCAATTTGGGTAATTGTCATTGCGTAATTATCAACATTTGCCACTGCAAATGGCAATAAATAAGGGATGTTGAAGTTATGATAATAAATTTTGCCAAATTTGTTTCTGCAGACTTAGCAAAAAGTCTTGTAACTTCCTTATTTTTTGTCCGATTTTGACAAACTTTTTACCAAAATGTAGTGCATAGAATGTAGATTCAGAAAAAGGGCATGGGGCTGGGAAAAAGGGCATGGCGCTGGAGAAAAAGGGCATGGCCCGGCGCCATAGTAAAAGTGGCTAGGGGTAACACTAATCTACAATAATGACTGTTTAAAATCACTCCAGTGTGACTAGATCGCTGAGTACTCCATTGTCACCTTTTTTTACACAATATTTTCATATTTCAGTCAGCCATTGCAGGGGCGGATCCAGGATTTTTTAAAAGGGGGTTCAAATGTAGAAAAGGGGGGTTCGTCAGCCTAATTTCACTCAAAATTTCTATAGATTCACCATGAAAACGAAATAATTTGGCTCCAGAGGGGGGTTCGGGCGAACCCCTTGAACCCCCTCTAAATCCGCCACTGCATTGTTCTCAGTTAACACATGTGCAAACTGACCTTCTGTGTAAGTTCAGTGAAGTACAGTGTATGCCCATTGATGATTCCAAAAAAAAGAAATGGATAATCCAATAGCAACATATGACAGACACATGAAGCAGGACCCTTTTATTTTGCTTGCTGTGGCTTATTGAAACTTAAATACCGTATTCATACTAATTAGCGCACAGTGCGCTTAACTTTTCAAAATTACTAAAAGTTGAGGTAAGAAACACACACATCAAAATGCTGAAATAACCATGTCATATCTTTCAATGATGAATTTTGGTGATGTCAATAAGTGTTCAAATTGTTGCAAAGTAGTTTATGATCATTTACTGTTCAGTTGTAATGCGTCATATGCGTTAACATTGTGTAGAATTGGTGTAAAATAACAATTTACTACTGGCGCAGTGTGTGCTTATGCACATGTTTTTCGGAAACAACCAGGGTGTGTGCCTATTGGAGCATGTGCGCTAATTAGAACCAATATGGTATTTCTGAAGTTATTTTTCAATGGACAAGACATATGCTGATTCCTTTTTGAATGGCCTATATGCTAGGGCCTTAAAGTTTCATGGAATAAGAATGCCTTGTGAAAAGATTGTTGACATGTATATTTTTCTGTCAGTAAATAGATCTCTTTGCTGAATTATGCCCCTTTGATTATTATAATCTTGTGTGCAAGATATCTATAAACATAAAAAAGAAGAAAAAAAAAGATTGTTTCTTTGAATTGATGCTGAACGTCCCAGTCAACAGTTTTGGACATGTCAAGATGTTGCCTCCATTTTAATCAACTTTTACCCCCCAAAAAAGGTAATGACATCCAAAAAATGATTCAAATATAATGACCCTAAAGCAATAACAATGCTTACATGTATAGCAGTGTTTGTGTATTGAGAATATGTTGGTCAGGATCACCCTCTGTACCCGAGGATGGTAGATATATAGGGATGCTTGCAAACCGCGATATGGTCATATAGCTGCAGACCAGCATATCCTATAATGGCTTTTTGATGAAACCTATAAATTAGGCTTTTTCAGGGGTGCGTTTCTTTACCAGAATGGACCGGAATGAGCACTTTTAAGCGAATGGACAACTGGAATTGACATTATGCTATGGATTTTGGTGCTTTAAATGTATGTTATTTGCAGAAAAAACATACTTCTATAGTCATATAGATAGTTTGCCCAAGATATAATCCAACCAAGTATAGCAAAATTGACTTCCCAGGGTGGTAAAGTTACCTAGCTCATTGGCGGGGACTGTGTTGTGGCTACTGTTCAGAGGTTTATTTGATTAAAATATAGAGAGATCACCAGTGTTTGTTATACAGCAAGACAGAGGTGAACATAAATAGAAATTAGTAAAATGTGCTGGTACTGTAGCAGTGACCTAGCACCTTACATAGGCTACCGCATCGAACAAACTGTACTTAAACCACACGATTCTCGAACTAATGACTGTCTTTCCCCAAAAACCAAATAAAAAAAGTACTCCAGGACACATATATAAATGTCCATTCCGGTAGTCCATTCCCATAATCAGGCCCCTTCTGGTACCGGAAGGCAACACTTGTTCAGGAAGACTGGGAACTGACATCCCAAACACCAACATTTTACTGCAACAGCCATTACCTAATGTTTATTTGAAGGCTAACACCCTTGCTAGAGGCAAACAGTGGCAGATTAAGAGGGGGTTTGCTAGAAAGAACCCTCCTCTGGGACCAACTTATTTCATTTTCATGGGTCAATTGAGGGCAAAGCAGATAAAAAGGAGACCCCCCCCCCATCGGAGACTTTGAACCCCCCTCCAGAAATCTTTTTCCTTCTTTATTTTTCTTCAGATACTGAGTTGATCAATTTCTGACATAAATCACCTTCATCCGCCCTAAGGTGTGATTGCACCGTTAGGTAAATTAAAATGTATGTTCTGTTCAAATACCAAAGCAGAGTCGTTGGGGCGACTTGACTTGCCCAAGATATAAATTAAGCAAAATATACTCTGCAAGTAAACAAGTCAGTTTATCTGTGTATACAACACACAATAAAAATGTATTGATTGGAATGCCGTGTTATTTATTGTTACATGTATGTTGTGGTGAACACTTATTGTATACCAAATAAAATATTCTATTCTATTCTATGCTACCAGTTTTTGTGGTGCAAAATTTTGGTGATGTACTGTTTACCAAAATGTCACATGACATCATGCACATGGATTTGCTGATTTCTGTTGGATGAACAAGTAAACAACTGGAAATTTTACTAATTATCACTGTTTTTGGTGGAATACTGTGTAATTTGATAGTACCATGGATGGAATAATATGAATATACAGTGACATCGTGTGATCATGCTGTTTTGACATCCAAATGGTGAGATTTTGTAATTGACTTTTATAGCCATGGCTGGCTTCAACTAGAACCGATAGCATGTAGTGAATACGAAATTGATCGGTTCTTTTTCTAGAACTACATTTTCAGACGCTTATAAGTTATAAAATCATAATTTGTCAGAATAATAACGGGGTCCATACCTTAAATTGAATAAATATTGAAGATCTAAAAAGACGTGCAAAGCTTTTATTAATATTTTTATTTTGTTTTCATATTTTCTTATTTAAATTCAGTAAGGTTACAGCGATAAAAACCGAGGAATTCACCTGGTACGAATGACCCATGACGTCACCCGATCATATCATTGGTGACTGAAAATCATGGAATAATAAATAACTACCCACTGACACAAATCAACCCGTTCAACCAGTCAAGGTTAAGTAAACATATTCAAATGGCGAGGTCATAACTACGCACATTTTAACTTCAGTTTTAACACATTTTATCTGGAGTCATCGTTGGCATATGCTACTGCTTAGTAGGGCATCAAATGGAACTGAGTTTTTCGCAGCTTTCTCTTTAACAAGAAACCGTAACCACATAAAACCTTTTGAAGTTGATGCAGTTTGAAAAGTCGTAATTGAAAATATCTTTTTTTCAAAAATTTCAAGTGCTGGCATAAGTGCCCTGATCAGATGGAATTTTCACATTTTTGTGATTCACTGCTCTGTGATGTTCCCTACCTGAACCTAAAGGGCATGACAAGTTGCCAAAAGCTGTCAACTGTTAATCTTCAGTGAATAGCAGGCTTAATTCATAACGTAATTACTTGCATAGAAGATAGCATGCCCTGAATCCAGTGGCATATTTATTCGAAAACACAAAATTTTTAGCTCGCCTGCACGAAGTGCACAGAGCTATTGTTGTCACCTCGGTCGTACCCGTTTACGTTTACGTGTACGTCCGCGTCACACTGTCGGTTAAAGTTTTTAAAATTGTTATATCTTGATAGTCACTGACCAGAAATCATTCATATTTGGAACATTGCTGCATATGAGGGTCCTCTGTGATTTAGTGTGAAGGGACCCGTGGGGTCATGCCTGGGGGCGGGGCTAGAAGTCAATATCTAGAACACCTTTGTACAATGCTCAGATGCTGTGATAGTTTCTCATCAACTGTAAAGCCTAGAACTGTCAAACCTTACATATGACTTCTCGATGTCCCGACTCGGCACCCACATTGACCTACTGACCTTGACCTATATTTCATGCTCCAGTGACTTTGTCATTTTTTAAGCCAACCCTTAATATCTCATCAACTATAAAGCATACAACCATCAAAACTTGCATATGGCTTCTCCCCGATGTCCCGACTCGGCACCCACATTGACCTACTGACCTTGACCTATATTTCGTGCTCTAGTGACTTTGTCATTTTTGAAGCCAACCCTTAATATCTCATCAACTATAAAGCCTACAACCATCAAACCTTGCATATGGCTTCTCCTCGATGTCCCGACTCGGCACCCACATTGACCTACTGACCTTGACCTATATTTCATGCTCCAGTGACTTTGTCATTTTTTAAGCCAACCCTTAATATCTCATCAACTATAAAGCCTACAAACATCAAACCTTGCATATGGCTTCTCCTCGATGTCCCGACTTTGCATCCTTATTGATCTTGTGACCTTGACCTATACTTCGCGCTCTACTAGTGACTTTTTCATTTAAGTTTTTAGAAGTCTATATCTCTTGAACATGTTGATGGATCAAGTTGATACTTTGCATGTTGGTAGATATTGGTCTGAAGTTTTATGCAGTACCATCATGACCCACCCTTGGTGACCTTGAGGTCAAGGTCACAGACTTAGAATTTTTTTGTTTAAGTTTTCGGTTAAAGTTTTTAGAAGTCTATATCTCTTGAACATGTACATTGATCAAGTTCATACTTTGCATGTTGGTAGATATTGAACTGAAGTTTTATACTTTACCATTATGACCCACCCTGGGTGAACTTGAGGTCAAAGTCATGGCCTTAGAAATTTTTGGTTAAAGTTTTGGGTTAAAGATTTTTGAAGTCTATATATCTCTATGTTGATGGATCAAGTTGAAACTTTGCATGTTTGTGGATATTGGTCTGAAATTTTATGCTGTACCATCACAACCCACCTGAGCGACCTTGAGGTCAAGGTCATTGGTCATAGATTTTGATAAGTTTAGTGGCAAAGCACAAGTCAGGCGAGCTACGCTGTCCTGTGACAGCTCTTATTATCATATTTATTTGCAAACACACACAATTTGTCAAGGGCCCCCGCCCATTTGGACCTAAGAGAAAAAAATGGACTGCTTGTGCCTCGAAGCACAGCTTCTAAACTACTGACCGACCATCTGATTACTGGTAAACCGCTCAATTCTGAGCCTGCCCAGGAAAAGTGGTTTAGTCAAACCATCCAGCGTTTCTGGTTTGCATGGGTGGTTGTATTTATGAAGCACATTTTGAGTGTCATGACATCCTAATGTTGGGTAAAAGTCCTATAAAATGGAGACGACGCCCCGGCATGACCGTTGCTGTTGATCGGGAGGAAAAGCATCAATTCAAACAAACAAACAAACAATTTTTATCATTCTCATTTCTTCACAAATCTTATCAGATCAATGATCGAAACACTGGGAACATTGTGGCTCAGTGGTATAGGATAGGGCTAAAGAGTAAGGGGTTTAGGAATTCAAAACCCACTGTTATGACTTGGGGCACTATAGATAGCTTAGTAGTGTCTGTCTCTCTTAACAAAGCAGGTCTATGATCAACCATCACGGTTGCATTTCTTTGGTCATTCTTCCTCTTCACTGATTCAAGAGGAGCATAAAACTTAGCATGCAGTGAGGTGGTGAAAAATGTTTAGGCTACTAAGTTCTGATAACCTATCTGTTGGAGGCTTATCCAAGAACAGTTTGATTAAGATAACTGGCCGTCCCGACATGACATTAGCTGCTGACTGGAGATGTAAAGCACTCAATCAAATTAACAAATCCAATCCAACTGTCACATTTTGTGTGTTTAGAAGCCTTCATGGGGCAGTGGTTTTGTTACTCGTCTTGTAAAGCAGGTGTCGCAGATTTGATCCCAGGATCTCCAGTCTGTCGGACAAGACTATAATCCGTGTTCCCGTCTCCACATGACTTTAGCTGTTGGGGGAACGTTAAACCCTAAATGAACCAACCAACACCTGTGTCTATGAGCGTGTGTCCAGGGTTATTTCAATCTTGACATAAACACTTTCAAGCAAACATATATAATATACATTTTTCTACCTGTAGTTATATACTGACTGAAATTAGAAATGCACATTTAACCACTATTTGGATAATATTTAATGAAAAACACATCTTCTTCTTGGTTCTTGCAATGCAAAAACAATAGATGCATTCAGAAAAAAATATTTTCAGTGAGCTGGGAAAAATAGATGCGCTGATTTATATTTCTGTTTCTTCGTAAAGACTATAGAAAGAAAATGTAATGTTTTTAATGGAAGTCAGTTTATGAGATATAGGTATCCAATGAAACATAAGTAGAGGTAAATTATTGTAGTATTGGTTATTGAATGAGGCTTCTAAGGGGTAATTTTCTCATAAAAACAACAACAACAACTATCTCAATTTTCAAGAGACCAGAGCAATAGTCTTAACTTCAATCTCTACCAAAAAAATATTCAAACTACGACTCGGCTAACCAAATGCCTATGCAAAATTTCAACTCTGACCAAAGCCTATGTAAATTTTTAAAGGCGAAAAACTCAGTTCCATTTGATGCTTGATTCTACAGTAATATGCAACAGTCATTTGCATCGTCAAATACCCAGGGTTTGTTTTACAAAAATAGTATGTGCATATTAAGGCAGTGTTACAGGTGTAGAGAGTTCAGGTCAAGTAGAGGGAATATTTTGACAAGGAAATTATTATAACAAGAAAGCTCCCACCAAAAATTATTGATCTGACAGTTTTATCAAAACCAATTTGTAGGTTACAGCCTTTGGTAATTCTCAAGGAATTACTTTTAAAATCAAGTAAATTATGAAATTTTTGTATTATTTCCTCAAGTTTATTTAAGTTAACGCCTACCCTTGTGGCGGCACGTCGCTGGCGGCATTCCAAGATACATGTAACTCCTACCCTTGTGGCGGCACGTCGCTGGCGGCATTCCAAGAAACATGTAACTCCTACCCTTGTGGCGGGACGGCACTGGCGGCATTACAAATTAACTGCAGCATGCCCACTCCAATATTCAGCTGAGGGTACATGTACCCTTTGTGTCCTAATTTTGGGGGTGCAGGCCAAATTTAAAACAACCTGACGTCGCATAAAAAGTTTGCATGTTGTTTACAATAATATCAGTCATAGATGTACTACAAATGTTGTAAAATTGATTCCCATTCTAGTGCAACAAATTTTGGCTTCGATAAGAAATTGAAAATTGACTTTCCTGGTTGTACGATATATTCAATATGCATTGCGATATACATTTCCCGTACCGCGATATATCGCGATGCGGTTTTAGTGGGCGATACTCAGCCCTACGAGATACATCCTTTTTTCCGAGTTGTCCATCTTATTATCTTCAGCAAATGACCCTTATACCTAGATCCCAAAACCCCAGGTAGCCCCCCAACACACACACACACACACACACACACACACACACACACACACACACACACACAGTGACAGTACAATGGTACAATGACATTGTAGTGAGTGTTGATGTTTTCAGTAAAACAGATATTGGCATGTTTTTTTGGTTAAGTTTTTTCTCTAAAAGCTAATACTTGCAATGTATTTGTAAGCAGCAAAAAAAGACAATAATCCACATTTCAAATGACACAAAATACGTGGGTTGGGATTTAAGTTCGTAGACTTTCTTTATAAAAGTTCAGATGTTTGTCACACAGAAATAAAAATGATATAATCTGAAAACGTGTTCTTCTACCTATCATATAAGCTATTAAGCATAGCTCTACTCATAATAGTTTCAACACAACAATGAATTAAACACAATGACCTGCCATCACCCGGGGCACGTCATGAAAATTTTGACGTCAAAACTATGTCAACTTTCAATAAATGTCAGCAATAAAATGCATTGTTTGGAGCCATACAACAAACCATACCTTTACTTATTTGCAATATTTCCTTCAGGGGTTAGTTAGTTATTATTATGGAAATACTACATTCACCAGATATAACAAATCTTATGTGTACCATGCATAATTTTGTTTTAATTAAGAATGTTGACCGCAGCATTTGTAGATTAGTTGAAGGCGTGTGCTTTTCTCATCAATTAAAATTCAAATGCGTCCATATGAATTTTTTCAAACCGTTTAAATATCTCTGTAGGATCTGTTCTACAACTGTACTACAAATCCCTATCATTTTGAATGTTTCTGTGGGCATGTATGTTCTCAAACATAAGATTTGATCATTGCTCTTGTTTCGATATTGCCTGTTAACGCCATTTTTCTCTCCCAAGAAGCGCGACTGGCATTACATTTTCTCCAATAACAAATTAAGTCGTCGACATAATGCTTAAAAATTATATGGAATTAACAACATGATACTAGAATGCCTCAAACTGATCTAGCTTAAGTTTTGGTACCCACTATGTTAACTAATGGTTTGTTCTTCAACGTCATAAAACTTTAGAAGTATTTAAAATACGACGTGCCCCGGGTTGCGAAACCTAGGTTGCTATGGAGACAAGTTTTATGTGCACTGCTCAATATTTCTTGAAAAATAGTGTAAAAACGAGACAATGAGACATTGTTTCTTTATAATAATGTATCAAATATTGGATAAATGATGTAATAGAAAATTAGCTGCAAAAGTCTACGAACTTAAATCCCAACCCTCGTATGTAGGATGCTGCTCCCTCTTGTAAAAAAGTGATTTGCTCAATGAACTAATATATAGAAATTATCTAAGTTTGATATTTAAACTCCTATTGCAACTAAATGCAGCAATCACGCTGTCTATAATACAGGCATAGTGGGTGGGGTACGGTTAACAGAGATCGTTTTAAAGTTGTGTCAGATTTTAGGGTGCCCATTAGCTTTTAATCCCAGAATCAATAAATTGTTTGCATAGAAATGATTAAAAATAAAAGTTTAACAAGTGTTCTTCAACTTAACATACAATAAAACAAATCTGATGGGTCATAATTTACAGAAATGGGTTAAGAAAATGGACATCGTTTTTTTCCCAGTGAAACTGAAAGTACAATTCAGACTGCGCAAGCCCAGTTCTAATTCTGCCCTCACTGGCGGTGAAAATCGATTGGCTGAAATTCTTGGCTGACCAATCAAAATTGTAAACATGAAACCACAATTCTTAATTTAGATAGGAAATTTAGAGCTTTATATTTAGACTTCTTTGAAAAGCCGCTCGCACAGGTATTTTAATTTCTGCGTGCATCATTTCTTCCTACACGTTTTTGCTCGTAAGAGGCAGGTATTTTGTGCGTGCAGAGCAGTTTCTGTGCGTGAATTACGTACTGCAATACATGAATGGGCATGCTAAACTGATACCCTTGTGGCGGGATTGCACTGGCGGCATTCCAGGTTAAGTCATACCCTTGTGACGGAACGGCACTGGCGGCATTCCAAGTTATCCCATACCCGTGTAGCGGGATTTCGCTGGCGGCATTTCAAGTTAGCTCCTACACTTGTGGCGGGACGGCACTGGCGGCATTCCAAATTAACTGATACCCTGGCGGCACGGTGTGGTGGCATTGCTAGTTAACTGATACCCTGGTGGCAGAACGGCACTGGCGGCATTCCAAGTTAATTCCTACCGTGGCAGCAGGGCGCTGGCGGCATTCCAAGTTAACTGGTATCCTGGTGGCGTGACGGCACTGGCGGCATTCACAGTTAACTAATTGTGGCAGAACGGCACTGGCGGCATTCAAAGTAAGCTCATACACTTGTAGCGGGAAGGCACTGGCGGCATTCCAAGTTAACTACCCTTGTGGCAGCACGGCACTGGCGGCATTCGAAATTAACTGATATCCTTGTGGCGGGATGGCCCTGGCGGCATTCCAAGTTAACTCACACCCTTGTGGCGGCACGGCGCTGGCGACATTGCAAGTTAACTTATACAGATGTGGTGGGACGGCGCTGGTGGCGTTTCAAGTTAACTCCTACCCTTGTGGCAGGAAGGGGCTAGTGGCATTCCAAGTTAAATCCAAGATGTTTATTTGCAGGCAGTGCCTTTGATCTCTGTGTACAATGAGATGTATATTTGCAGGCAAGGCCTTTGATCTCTGTGTACAATGAGATGTTTATTTGCAGGTAAGGCATACAATGAGATGTTTATTTGCAGGCTTGGCCTTTGATCTCTGTACAATAAGATGCTTGTTTGCAGGCAAGACCTTTGATCTCTGTGTACAATTAGATGTTTATTTGCAGGTAAGGCATACAATGAGATGTTTATTTGCAGGCTTGGCCTTTGATCTCTGTACAATAAGATGCTTGTTTGCAGGCAAGACCTTTGATCTCTGTGTACAATTAGATGTTTATTTGCAGGCAAGGCCTCTGATCTCTGTGTACAATGAGATGTTTGTTTGCAGGCTTGGCCTTTGATCTCTGTGTAGGGCTGAAACGATACAGATGAGTCTCGATTCGGTTCGATTCGATTACTAACACCTCGGTTCGATTATTTTCAATACGATTCTTTCGGGAAGTTGAAACATCAAGCTTTCATTCCATATCATATCAGATTGTAAATAATATCATAAACGTTGTCTAACCTTTATGTATTGTCCAGATAATCAGCATCCATTATTCATTCTCGCCAAACAATACGGTAAAATATGACATTGTACGCGACAATTTTTACAGTAAAGAAACCAAGTATCACTTGACCATGTGTTGATGAAAAACACAAACACAGGCCCAGTAATTCACCTGTCAATTAAATCTGCGGAGAGCCAATAGTAAGCACGGCCTGCATTCAACACAAGCGCTCATTGGCCAATAGATTTTTCTCAAGGTCACTACAAGACTCAACGCACACCTGATTTTGTCATCTGCATTCTAGATTTTCGACACATGAAACTATAGAAACGGCGTGCAACCTAGTCTGAACGGTTTAGTCGGACTTAAAATAGCATTACGCGCGACTTGCCTATAATGCGTCTGCGATTTGTGGACCCGACAAGTGCGTGTCACGAAATAAATAGGATTTAACAACAATATGAGGGCTAAACACATCACAAAACGCCATTTCCTCATTCAAAACTGCGTCTTAATGAATAAATTAAAAACCAACTATCCAGGGTTCCCATGGGCACTGGAAAACATGGAAAATGGCTAAAAAAAATCCATGCATGGAAAAATCATGGAATATGAAAAACAATGAATCATGGAAAAATCATGGAATTTTGTTATGAAATGCCAGTTTGGATGTCTTTTGGGTTCATTTTTTTTCCTCGCTCTTGATAAGTATTGATAAATAATGTTCTGATTTTCTAAAGGGCATTCAAACTAATTTGTCTTCATCAGAAAACAAGATAATACCTTGAAGTACATGTAAGTTACTTTTGAAATATAATTATAGATCTGTTCTTGCCTTTTAAAAAGTGTTATATGACAAAAAATAAATAAATAAACAGAAAAAATGAGTCATGGAAATTTAACTCCGATCATGGAATTATCATGGAAAAGTCATGGAATTTTACTATATTCTTTCTGTGGGAACCCTGACTATCTGATTGGTCAAAAGCGCAAGCTAGAGTCATGACCGTCAAAATTTTCCATGCTGGCTGATAAAAATGGCGACCGAAATGCGTGAAAATTTTGCCAATATGTGCTTATTACTTTTATTTGTTTCTCGCTTATTCGGTCACATAACTCTATGGATTGCACCAATAGAAAGCCAGAAGATTTGTTGATATCAAAATAGAAGCCATTTTTCGAAGATATTTGGATTTCGTGGAGAAATGTCGGATTTGTAAATGACCGATTTTGCATGTAAGTCAGAAGGTAAACACCTGTGTAATCGCTAATTAAACAGAGAGATACTGGTACTTCGACCGATACTTATCAAATCACTTTTGAGTACTGGTTTTGATAAAGCTTAGTAGAATACAACCACCTGGCTGAACATGGGAGCGAACCGAACCGAACCACCATGGGTTTGATCATCGGTTTGATCTTTATTTGCAGGCAAGGCATTGGATCTCTGTGTACACTGTGATGTTTATTTGCAGGCAAGGCCTTTCATTTCTGTGTAAAATGTGATGTTTATTTGCAGGCAGGGCCTTTGATCTCTGTGTACACAGTGATGTTTATTTGCAGGCAAGGCCTTTCATTTCTGTGTAAAATGTGATGTTTATTTGCAGGCAGGGCCTTTGATCTCTGTGTACACAGTGATGTTTATTTGCAGGCAAGGTCTTTGATCTCTGTGTACAATATGATGTTTATTTGCAGGCAAGGCCTTTGATCTCTGTGTACAATGAGAAGGGTGAGACCACAGACAACAACATTACACTGCCTGCGGTGTTCCGGGCCCCAATACGACCAGATATTGTCAACTTTGTCCACTTCCAGATGAAGAGAAACAGCAGACAACCCTATGCTGTCAACAAAGAAGCTGGTAGGATAGAAACTCTTGTTATTTTGACATGTCAGAATGAAAACTAAAAGAAGATGAAGTGGAATTTACATTTGAATTTTAAAACAGTATTGTAGAGTTTTTATATTTTCATGTCTACTCCTAAATGACAATCTACATGTAGGTTAGATGATATATCAAAAAGTTGTGTCTATCGAAAAGGTCTAATTATTTTCGATTATCGATTATGCAAATATTATCCAACATCACTGTCAAAGTAATATTCCTCTTGTTATTAGCTCACCTGAGCCGAAGGCTGATGGGGAGCTTATAGTATAGTGGTCGAGCCGGCGTCCGTCCGTGTGTGCGTCCGTCTGTCTGTCCGTTCACATTTTCAAACTTTAATATCTCTAAGACAACAAGGCCAATTGTGATCAAATTTGATCTAAAGCATCATTGAGGAAGGGGAAAGGTTGCAAGAGGTTTTGGGCCAGGTCGGATCAGAACTCTGGTTTCCATGGCAACAGATGGCTCCCATCGACTTACAATGGGAAAAACATAAAAAAAATCTTCTTCTCAGAAACCACAAGGCCCAGAGCTTTCATATTTTGTGTGTAGCAATGTATAGTGGTCCCCTTTATAAATACTACCTACCGTGCCCCTGGGGTCCATAAGGGCCCCGCCCCGGGGATGTCATGGGAAAAACATAAAAAATCTTCTTATCCAAAACCACAAGGCCCAAAGCTTTCATATTTTGTATGTAGCAATGTATAGTGGTCCTCTTTATAAATCCTGCCAACCGTGCCCCTGGGGTCCATACAGGCCCCGCCCCGGGGGCATCATGGGAAAAACATAAAAAAATCTTCTCCGAAACCACAAGACACAGAGCTTTCATATTTTGTGTGTAGCAATGTATAGTGGTCCTCTTTATAAATCCTGCCAACCGTGCCCCTGGGGTCAAAAATGGCCCCGCCCCGGGGGTCATTAGCTCCCATAGACTTACTATGGGAAAAACATGAAAAAATCTCCGAAACCACAAGGCCCAAAGCTTTCATATTTTGTCAGTAGCAATGTATAGTGGTCCCCTTTATTAGCTCACCTGAGCCGAAGGCTCACAGGTGAGCTTATAGGATAGGCAGGGGTCCGGCGTCGGCGGCGGCGTCGTCCACAATTTCAAAGAAATGGTCCTCTTTATAAATTTTGCCATTCATGCCCCTGGGGTCAAATTTGGCCTCGCCCCGGGGGTCAATAGTCTCCATAGACTTACTATGGGAAACATTAAAACATCAGTATCTCCAAAACCAGTTGGGGGATTTTGGTCACATTACACACACAGCATCACTGTGTAGTAGGAAAGGTTGCATATTGTTTTTGGGCAGATCGGACTGGAACTCTGGTTGCCATGGCAACATATATATTTTAATTGAAAAAGAATAGGAAATCTTCTCTGAAATTACAAGGCCCACAGCTTTGATATTTGGTATGTGGCAATGCCTAATGGTCCTCTACATAAATTGTGCCATTCATGCCCCTTGGGTCAAATTTGGCGAAGCCCGGGGGGTTGATAGTCTCCTTAGACTTTCAATGGGAAAAACTAAAAAAATCTTCTTCTCTGAAACCACAAGACCCAGAGCTTCTATATTTGGTATGTAGCAATGTTTGTTAGTCCTCATTATAAATTGTGCCAATCATGCCCCTGGGATCAAATGTGGCCACGCCCCGGGGGGTCGTTAAGTCTCCATAGACTTACTATAGAAAACCATTCAAAATTCAATATCTCCAAAGCCAGTAGGTGGATCTTGATCAAATTACACACACATCATGACTTGACAGTAGGAAAGGTTGCATAGTGTTGTTGGGCAGATCGGTCTGGAACTCTGGTTGCCATGGCAACATATACTGAGCCAAACTTATAACGCAACATCGGTTTATTTTTAATGTTATACACAAGCATAGTATCAAATAAACTTTTCCTCCACTGAATTAGATTGCCGGACGATAGACACATCTCATAAGCTCTTGTTTGTAACATTCTGTGTTATGCGTCTCAAGAAATTAAACACTTTTCAGAGGTAGGGTCTTGGCAAAAAATTAAATGCATTGTGATTTTCCAGAATGCGACATGTGACGTGTATTCGTACCCTAGAAATAAGTGTCGGTTTTCAGGGTTACCCCTGTCCCATTTTAGAGAATGAATAATTTTACTGACAAATGATCAATTTTCCTCAATTTTAAGCAGAGTTGAAGACTCATTTTACTCTCAACCATTCAAGTTTACTCACATTTTAACATTTGTTATAGACGTTCCTGGCCCAACAATTGGATGTTATGGTGTTTTCTAACAATGCTAAATGAAGGCATGAACACGTTTCCACAAAGGTTTCGTTAAAAACATTCGCTGTTAGAATTTTTCACTAATTCCATTTTCTATTGTGTTCAATGGAATGCTCAGCATTAAACGTTCAATTTTCAATGATGTAAACTTTGATTTGAAACTTTGGGTACAAATGGAAGCCAAATTGCAATTACCCCATCGAATCGCATTGGGCGATCCATAAAGAAGGCATTTTTGTTTAAATTGACTTCCAGAATCTCTTAGGGGGCGCATGCCACCAAAATAACCGTTTTGGCCAATCAGATTCGAGCTCAGTGACCCATGCCTAGAAAGCCAAATCTTTGTACGCAATTTATTCATTGGCGATTGCTGACCATCATATGTCGGATAGACCGTCTTACGTAATATTAAAATGCAAAAAACATGCCATAACTGTGTTGCGTTTTATGTTTGGCTCAGTATATATGTTTAATGGAAAAAAAATTAAAAATGTTCTTCTCTGAAACCACAAGGCCCATAGCTTTGATATTTAGTATGTTTCATTGGCTAATGGTCCTCTACATAAATTGTGCCAGTCATGGCCCTGCCCCCTGGGATCAAAGAACCTCTGACGGTGGTAATGAGAGTTATAATGTATAGCTGCCTCAGATTTTGAGAAAAATAAATTTTGGTCAAACGCTTTTGTTTTTGTATACATGTTTGCTAGTAGTCCAAAGTTCATGATATTGGATTGAGGTTTTTGTTTCAAAAGATGTACTGCTTTATTTTTGGGTTAAAATGGCCATATTTTGTATAGAACATATAGAAAAATAGGAAAGTATTTATTTAACATTGTCCCCCCCCCCCCCACCGAGTCCCAAGAAATCCTTTTGCATGTGAATGTATTGTCATATTTTACATAATATATGGGGGGGGGGGGGGGGGGGGACACTACCCTACAGCCCCCAAAATGTTATCTCAGTACTGGAGCCCAAGTATGTAAAATTGATTTAAACTTAAAATTAAAAGGAAAACAAAACAGCAGTTAAATTGTTAGCCATATAGAAAGTACAAAAAAATGGATATATACATTTGTTTACAAAATTAACCAAAATCTGCATGATTTATAACCATCTTTTATGTTCCATTCCCCAGAAAATGAGGGTACTGTACATTCTGTGGAACACATTTTTAGCTCACCTGAGCCGAAGGCTCACAAGGTGAGCTTATAGGATGGCCATGATCCGGCGTCCGTCCGTCCGTCCGTCGTCCGTCGTCCGTCGTCCGTCCGTCGTCCACAATTTCAAAGATCTTCTTCTCTGAAACCGCTTGGCCGATCTAGTTGAAATTTTATGTGGAGCCTCCTTGGGTAGTGGCATTTCAAGTTTGATCGCGAAATCCAGGTCACATGACCAAGATGGCCGCCACGCCCATATATGTTAAAAACCGCTCAAAAATCTTCTTCTCCAGAACCGGTGGGCCGATTTCCACGAAACTTAGTATGTAGCATCGGGGACTTCAGCCCATCATAGTTTGATAAAATAATGACCCTTGGATGACCTTGACCTATTTTACGGCAAGGTCAAATTTGGAAACATAGGCTTTTACATGGGAAAAAGTGAAAACTATGGATTTTTTGAAAACTATTGCAGCCTGAGGCCTGAAAAGTGGTAGATGCAAACAACTAATGGAGTAGATGAAGGTATGTGATTAATTTAGGTCAAGGTCATCTCTTGACCTTGGCCAGTCTGTCGTCCATACACACTTTTCAAAGATCTTCTTCTCTGAAACTGCTGGGCCAATCAAAGTGAAATTTTATGTGGAGCATCCATGGGTAGGGGAGACGAAAGTTTGATCGCAAAATCCAGGTCACATGACCAAGATGGCCGCCACGCCCATATATGGTAAAAACCACTCAAAAATCTTCTTCTCCAGAACCGGCAGGCCGATTTTCATGAAACTTGGTATGTAGCATTTGGGACTCCAGCCCATCATAGTTTGATAAAATGATGACCCTAGGATGACCTTGACATATTTTACGGCAAGGTCAATTTTGGAAACATAGGCTTTTACATGGGAAAAAGTGAAAACTATGGATTTTTTGAAAACTATTGCAGCCTGATGCCTGAAAAGTGGTGGATGCAAACAACTAATGGAGTAGATGAAGGTATGTGATTAATTTAGGTCAAGGTCATCTCTTGACCTTGGCCAGTCTGTCGTCCATACACACTTTTCACAGATCTTCTTCTCTGAAACTGCTGGGCCAATCAAAGTGAAATTTTATGTGGAGCATCCATGGGTAGGGGAGACGAAAGTTTGATCGTGAAATCCAGGTCACATGACCAAGATGGCTGCCACGCCCATATATGGTAAAAACCACTCAAAAATCTTCTTCTCCAGAACCGGCAGGCCAATTTTCGCGAAACTTGGTATGTAGCATTTGGGACTCCAGCCCATCATAGTTTGATCAAATGATGACCATAGGATGACCTTGACCTTTTTACGGCAAGGTCAATTTTGGAAACATAGGCTTTTACATGGGAAAAGGCGAAAACAATGGATATTTTGGAAACTGTTGCAGTCTGAGACCTGAAAGTTGCTAGATGCAGACAACCGATGGAGTCAATGAAGGTAAGTAATTAATGAAGGCCAAGGTCATTTCTTGACCTTGACCCAAGGTCATTTGAATATCAAAATTAAAATTATAGTTTTCTCAGAAATCACTGGGTTTGGAAACTATTGCAGCCTGAGACCTGAATCTTTGCAGATGCAGACAACTTATGAATTCAATAAAGGTGTGTGAGTATTCAAGGTCAAGGTCATTTCATGATGACTTAATACTCCAGGATCAGGCTTCAGGTGAGCGTTCTCAGGACCATTGGTCCTCTGGTTGAAATCATTCTATACTAATATTGTCCACTTGTTTACACGGCCAGTAACCTCTTGCGCCACAAACAGTTACATTGGGGGACTGTTTTCCATTTTTAGAAAATTTATTAACTTATAATTCCAACTTTACTAATTTCCTACATTCTGATTTGTTGTTTGGAAGACTTTATACTTCGATAAAAGCAATGCGTAAGGATACTCTGTTTTCACCTTAAAAACGGCGCGACGTTACGTGATAACGTGACGTTTCTTCGAAGAAACGTTGACGTCACCAAATCTAAACGTCATAAAAACAATGGATGAACGCGTTTTGAATGCGTCGAAATGAATATTTGGAATTTTTATTAACATGGGCGCTTTTTCGTACATGGGACATCGTATGGTAAGTGTTTTAATCTTCTTGTTGTGTGTTGAAATTTGACGTTTGAATTTCTAATGTTCCGAGCCCCACTTCAAAATCTGCAGTCTTTCTATCGGTCTAGACGGCGATATTTCTCACAAAAGAACAATTTTGAATGAACGGGAGATGTTGTTAAGTTCCCGCTTTTACAGCCTGCATATAGCAAGCTAGTTATAGCTTCTATTTATTGCGAAAAGTGAGTTCTATGCTTTGGAAATTTTCAAGATGGCTGCCTCATGAAGATCCGTTTTGCTCTATTTTCCTTCCGCTGGCAATAAAAAATTAAATCAATGTAGACAAATGCAGTGTAATGAGACAAAGTTGGAATTATAAGGAATAAATTTTATTTTTGTTGATTTTATCGATGTGTAAACTCAGGCGAATCACTCACAAACTTTTTCATAAAGCCCTTCGGGCTTTATTTAGTTTGTGAGTGATTCGCCTGAGTTTACACATCGATAAAATCAACAAAAATAAAATTCATTCCTATACCAAATCAACAACTTTTCAGTCACATCGGTATGATGCCTCCACTGTCTAGGTATTAGCCAGTACTATGGGAACCTAAAATGTCTTTGTCAATGGTACAATACAGCGACGTGAAGTTTCAAATCACAAACTTTTGGGATGGTTACACAGTTCGCCATTCATTCTCACAAAACTATTTGCTTATTATATCACGTTAGGCATCAAAATAGGAATCTTTCGGTTCTTTAATGCAACCGACTAGTGTTGTAACGATGATCGAGTCAAATCGAAAATTGAAAAAAGTTGTCCAGGTCGGCGACCATCGATTATGCTGTCCAGGAATCGATTGTCGCTAACAGTAGGGGCCCTCATTCGCCGAAATTCGGCAAAACCTTGATTAATTTAACAGTGTTAGAAATAAGCAATTGTCCAATTGCCCGACACTGGTTGAAACGTCGGCAAGCAAAGTTTAATGCAATCATGGAAGGGTGCTTAGGGTGCCCGCTTGGCAACCTGAAATTCATTGCCGGCGAGCGTGAATGACACCAATTGTTTTCTTAAGATAGGTCACAAAGGTTGTGAAAATAAGCCAAGGGATACACAACATCCCGCAATGGATTATCAGTAGACGGTGAACGAGATCATTAAACAAATTTGTCAAACCTTTACACGTGCGTTTACTTAATTGTCCATTTATTCCTAATCCTATAATCCATTCATGCTTGCCGAAGAATACACGCACACCACGTGACATCGGTCCGTTTAGTCCAATTTAATTACCATGCAAACATAAACACAGATGCGTAATTCAACTGTCAATTAATCTGCAGAGAGCCAAAAGTAGGCGCGGCCTGCATTCAACACGAGCGCTCATTGGCCAATCGATTTTTTTTTCAAAGTCACTCCATGACTTCACACACGTATGAGTTTCCGAGGCGGTAAGATCAGACACACAAATTCTCGTAACCATTAGCGGGCGCACCTGATTTTTGAGGAAGAAGTTCATGGTCGTCTGCACTCTAGATTTTCGGCGTATGGCTGCAAAAACGCAGAAAATGTCCGTTAAAGCAAGCACCATGGCACGTTACGTGACGCTACTTTATGTTTTCGTGTCGGCGATTATTACAGTCCAAAATATTGAGATACCATTATATCTTATCGAGCTGCTCAAATCAAGCATTTGCACATGATCCGCTACTGAAATTAGTAAAATCGCTACCATTTTTATCCAATATATATATTTCACTGGGTGAAATGAGCGGTGTTTTCTACTGTTTCCGCTGTCATTGACGCTTTAAAATCAGTTTTCAATGGTGCGTCATAAATGAATGAATTTTATTGTTTATAAGAGTGTTTGCAATGAATTAAAATGTTAAAATACGCAAACTTGCAATTTATTATTCCATTGTACAAAGATCTCGAGGTAAATGGTTTATTAATTAATGGTTTTTAATGAGCCTATAAGGTGCTTTCCCCTACCCAAACGAACAACAGAAACGGCGTGCAGTCTGGTCGGATTTGGTAGAATAGCCTTTCCGTTACACGACTCGCGTATAACGGGCTCGCGATTTGTGAACCCCGAACATTATAGCGGAACTGTTTTAGAAGTAAATTTCACTCTCTTACATTGTTTTGAGTATTTTTTTCTGAGTTAAAAACGTAGCTAAAATAGCAAGTCCTCTCTGATGCATATAATCAATTTAAAGTCTTTATACATATTAAATGCACAATTTTACTTCACCTATTCCATACATTATATTTTTAGATTTAATTGAGTATGTTGGCAAAGTACTCTTCCCAGTTCTGTGAAAGGAAATCAGATTTGGTCACATTTCGATTATAATCGATAATTGATCGGAAAAGCATGTCTCATTATTTTCGATGATCGATTATGAAAATTCCATAATCGAACAACACTACAACCGACCCTAAATAGTGGTCCTGTGTTTGATCCAATCGTGGGGAGCCGTTCTGTGACTGAGACACATTAAGTCCCACGAGTTCTGGGTACAAGAAGTAATACGTGGCTCAATCCCATAATAACTGAAGAACTGTTACTATTAAAGGATGTCGGCCACAATCTAACTGAACCAAAAGTAAAGTTTATGATTAGAGTCACTACGACACAACCATTACACTGAAACGAGACACATGTAAGACAAGCCAAGTTCTTTTTTGCGGGTGTGCCAGGTGGTTTTTCTCTGGGTTCTTGTGTTTTCGCCAACCTACTGATTGGTCCATCTCATACGAGCTGAAACAATCTTGAAAGGGACATTAAACTGAATTAGAAAAATAAATACACTGAAGGCCGTGTTTAACAGGTTTATACAGGTAAATAGATATTCATGCAAGGTTGCTCAGTGTGACCAAGTTTTGTCACAATGGGCCGTGTCTGGAGAAAATGTTTTTGGTAAAGATCAAACTCTAATCAAGCTGTGCAACACATAGAAGATGGATTGAAGCTTTGTTAATTAATGACACGATTTTGAGTAGCTGACTGGTCATCGCTGATCTGGGTATATGGTTTTGCATATAACAGACAGCAGGTTTTCTCATGAGGTAACTGTGCCTTGTCTTATGTTTGGTAGTAACTGAGACAATAATATTATACAGGTAACTGCTAAAGGTTTGTACCCAGAATGTTGACGTTGTAATATTTCAATTTTATTTTAATGACATAATGCATGTTTATTGCACTTAACACATTGTTGCATGCACAAAATATGATATAGTTGTGGAATTAAAGGACTACAAGCAAGGAAAAGCAAAAAAAATAATTTTTCTCACATATGAAATTTTGACCCCCACCCCCACTAAAATCTTCTTTTTTACACTATATGGAGGAAATAGTCAAAACTTTTAATAGTTATAGGTTCAGAATACATTGGGCTATTGCCCTCATCATAAAATATTACCTCCAGGACCTTCCAGACATTGTTCTTGTCTTTTAAAAACGAGGCACCAGACCCCCAAGACCGTCACTGATTCTTTGGCCATACCCCGGGGGTTGATAGTCTCCATAGACTTACAATGAGAAATACTAAAAAAATCTTCATCTCTGAAACCAGAAGGCCCAGAGCTTCTATATTTTGTATGTAGCAATGTTTGGTAGTCCCCATTATAAATTATGCCAATCATGCCCCTTGGGTCAAATTTGGCCATGCCCCGGGGGTCAATAGTCTCCATAGACTTAACTAGAAAAACATCCAAAATTCAATATCTCCAAAGCCAGTAGGCAGATCTTGATCAAATTACACACACAGCATTACTGGGCAGTAGGAAAGTAAGAATAGGGGGACCAGGAATCGATGCAATTAAATTTAAAGTCCCAACATAGACAGCGGGTGGGAAAGAAAATAAATAAAACAACAAAACATTTTCTGACAACACACTCGGAAGAGCAGAATGACTAGCTTTTTCCCAACAAGGTAGCCATCCGGCTAGGTTTCAACAGGAATGAAAGGGAATGAGTACGACAGAGAGGTAGGCACAATAAACAGTAGTATAATGGAGATAAACCACTTTTCCTGGGACACCGATTATCGTTCCAACAGGGGACAAGTATGATGAAAACAAATCACTCTATCTGGGACACAACTTAACGTTTTTACCGTGCACAACACTGAAAACCACTTCTCCTGGGGACACTCTTGAATTCATAAAGAAAGAAAATTAAATAAAAACAAAAGTAGCGTTCAACTGGCGAACACATGCATATTGTTTTGGGCAGATCGGATTGGAACTCTGATTGGTTGATTCTAAATGAAATAATAGATTTAATTTAATTCCCATGAACTTACAATGTGATAATCTCTCAGGTGAGCTACAGGACCAATGGTCCTCTTGTTAATCCTGCCAACCGTGCCCCTGGGGTCATACGGGTGCAAGGGGGGGGGGGGTGTCATGGGTAAAACATAAAAAAATCTTCTCTGAAACCACAAGGCCCAGAGCTTTTGTATTTTGTGTGGACCAATGTATAATCAGTAGGGCACAACCGGTAAATCGATATATTATATCTAGAAGGAGATATGCCTAATTACCATATATTTCGAACGAAATATACCCTATTATAATATATCTAAATTGACATATAATATGTCAATCTAAATATCATTATATATTTCGATCGAGATATATTATTTCCTTCATCTGAACACGTGATCATTTTGCGTCATGCGCAGTCTCTCATCGAGTTTCGCATAGCGGGAAGTTTTGAATTTTGTGCAGAAACAAATTTCCAACAAAAAATCCAGCGTCATCGAAAAGTTCACCAGGGAAGTTATGTACAGTTTGGATTTGAATATGCTCGTCGTCCGATTTACATGAGTAAACACTATTTTACTTGCTGAACATAACGACATAAAGCGCTAGGGAAATTCCAAGAAGTGTTAATTATATCTAAAATGTTTGGACTGGTTAGATTATATGACTTCACGTCCATATCAGCAATTGTTCAGTCATATTGGGAAGGAGCCAACGCTTTCTGTATGTAAACCAGAAGTCAAGGAAGCTTAAAATTTTGCTCAATGGCTCTTTACGACAAGATAACGTACGATCTCGCCGGGGACCTCTCTGCACGTAAATAAATCATTCTTCTTCTTCTTCTTCTTCTTCTTCTTCTTCTTCTTTCAAAGAATGACTCTACCACAATGCCAGGCAACAAGAATTTACCTCGAGGAACAGGCTGTTCAATGTGAGCGTGACTGCAAATGAAACCAGCGATCTCTCAAAGTTAACTAAACTGATAAGGAAGGCAAACCGATGCGACTTTGCCCATCCCCGCCCATTCAGCATTGGGGCCGTGAGAAATAGATGGGCTGCCAGACAGAGCTTATAACTGAGTGATCGACTACACGATAACTGGTTAACCACTTAGGTCTGAAACTGCCTAGGAAAAGTTATAAGCTTTAGTTGTTGTGTGGTTATATGTCTTCAGCACGTATTTTTAAGCAAGGCAACATCCCAATATGACCATAGATGTAGCAACACATTCGAACAATAGACCTATATGATCGAATCCCGGGATCGAACAACATATTCACACTCGTCTCACAAATGCTCGGCGCGGGGCTCGAATCAACACTGGCCAGAGCGGTACCAAGATGCAACTCGGCAAGGGACCGTCAAACTCGGTTGCAATTACGCTACATGGCGATGGGTACATTATTTACATGGCTCCTCGTCCTCCGGGGAGTTAATATGCTCAAAGACAACACGGTGCTGCCAGTGCCACGGTGATCGATCCCATGACCTCTCGATTCGGATTCCCATGCTTTACCACTACGTCACCATGCTCCCTATTCATTTTATGTTGGTTGGTTTGTTTGAATTAATGGTCATGTCGGGGCGCTGCCTCGATTTTATGGGACTTTTACCAAAATTTAGGACGTCATGACATCGAATAAGAGCTTCGAATATGACCACCAAACTATACCATCAAGGCTTGTATGTGTGGATAGACTGACACGAACCACTTTTCCTGGGCAGGCTCAGACCTGAGCGGTTAACCAGTAATCAGATGGTCAGTCAGTAGCGAAGAAGCTTTGCTTGGAGGCACAAGCAGCCCATCTATTTCTTTTAGGTCCCAATGGAAGGACAGTAAACGAGGTCTCAACACACAGGAAACGAGGAAAATAGCTGATACACATTAGCATAATATAAGCCAAACGCGCGCCGGGTGTGTTGACAATAATGTAAAATTCAACATACGTCAGGAGCACATCGGAGACACGTTAGAAACGCGTTACATGCACGCTGGCACGTTAGAAACGCGTTACATGTGCGCTTTGTACGCTTAGTGTACGCCTCGGTGTACGTTGATATACGTCGCTGTTGGTCGATGCGCACTCCACGCGCGTATGGGCTTAAAACACTTTTTAAGCATGCTTAAAATCTTTTCTCGAATCTCGGCGTGAATCGGTTGTGTGTCTAAGCTGGAAACGACCCTCACTCGGTTAGTACCTTCTACAACAGGTTAATCAGTTAAATACGTTTCGAATAAGTTCCACGCGCGATACAGGCGCGTTGAATACGCTTTGAATGCGTTTGGCGCATATTTTAGATACGCCAGTGTACGTATCATGCGCGTTCCGATTTAAAATTTACGAACTTTTTTTTTTTTTTTTTTTTTTCAGTAACGTGCCCCAAGCGTGTATGAGACGCGCATTTAACGTTTGCTGCGCGCCTATAGCGCTTGCTTAGTGTTTGTTTGTTTATTAGAATTGATGCTTTACGTCCCAGTCAACAGCTAAGGTCATGTCGGGACGTTGCATCCACTTTATGGGACATTTAACCAAAGTAAGGATGTCATGACATTCAACAAGTGCTTAAAATATAACCATCCCACAAAGCCACTCATGCTTATATGCGTAGACGGTTTGACTTGAAACCACTTTTCCTGGGCAAGCTTAGACCTGAGCGGTTAACCAGTAATCAGATGGTCAGTCAGCAGCGAACAAGCTTTGCCTGGAGGCACAAGCTACCAATCTATTTCTTTAGGCCCCAATGAGCGATGTCTTCCTGCTTAGTGTGTCTGGGACGTACCACAAAACGTACTTTATTTTTTCAGCGTTTTGATATTTTTTTTCATACGTCTGGCAAACGCTTCAGTCACGCGCTAATGTGTGACTGCTAAAACGAGTTTAAGAAACAAATTATTTTTATACGTCCAAAATCTTCATCGTGTTGAGATTTTTCATACGCCCGGGGCGCGTTTGGGTAATACGCTAATGTTCTATCTGCAGGAAACCACGGATTTATAAATTATAACGTTGATCGAATCGCCCGGTGCTTGCAAAATCATGCATTTTGTATCAGACCGAGAAGAAAGGCTTAACTTGTGGCTCTAGTTCAACAAAGATAATGGAAAATATATAAACTGTTTATACCACCCAGTAAATTTATATTACTGACCGCTCCGATTCGGTACATCTGTTGTAGTCCTACTTGTTTTATGTTTTGCTCCTTTTATGTACGTTTTCAAAGCGTTGTTGAATTGCAGATTTCACACCTTAATAATAAAATCTGTGAATATCTGGTAGTATTTTCATATGTGAAAAATTTGTACCAAATTTTCACATGCGGGACGAGTCAGTGTTTTGACGTGTGAAGAATTGGTTTAGATTCATCACATATGTGAAGAACTGGTATCAATTTTACTCAGATGTGAAAGCTTGGTACAAAATGTTTACATATATTGCTATATATTGAAGAATTGGAATCAAAGGCAAAACCACTTCAGATGGGTGGTTTTCGTGAGTGTGAAGAATACGTACAAATAGACCATGAAATTTGATTATATGCGCCTATCTCACATGCGTGTGAAATGGAATGACATCCGTTACATACAAATTCGTTACCAATTCTTCGCCGGCTGGGAGGATTTGGTACCAATAATTCACATAAGAACTTTGCGAAATGTGAAAATTATGGTTCAAGAACGTGTTTTCGTGTGTTAGAAGATTTAGTACCGATTTGTGTCAATTCTACACACCTGAAAAAAAAATCATACCAGTTCTTCACAGACATTATATAAATTCGTACCGTCAGAAACAGAAAAAAGTACAAATAGGCAATGATCAGGAAATGGCGCAATCAGAAAGAAATTCCCACTCCATAAAACGAGGGGTCGGAAAAACTAAAATGACACTTAGGCACTTATACCATGAAAACATGTCGTAAGCCAAGTGAGCAGCTATTCCCGAATGGGCGGCCACTCAGTTACCCGAACTGAACTAAAAATATGAAAACGTACATAAGGCTCAAACAGCACAAAATCACGACTCCAAAACACAAAACAGTTAGAACCACAACAGAAGTATCGCCTTGGAACGATCTTGAAGACATTTGAAATTTTAGTATGAATTTCACCGCCCCCACCCCGCCATCGAAATTTAACATACACAAATGTCACACTTCCAAAATGTGCCTTGTTGGTACCTATTTTTACACAAATGTGAAATTAAAAAATGCGGTTCAACAAGGCTATCATCCATGTCGAGAGCGTCAACACGTTATTAGAATGGTGCTGGTACCGGTGAACCGATTTGAATTTATGCTTCCTGCGTCTGGATGCCTCAACTTTTTGATATCCCGGAACATCTCTGACATATTGAAATGAGAGAAGGAACTATATAAGAATGATTGCTGGAAAACAAGTAGGTAATGAACCAGCATTTTTAACGGAGTGGGGACTTGTTTACCGATGACAAAGCTTCATACGATGAGATGGTTCATGTATCTTGGCGAGTTCTAGCACACTGGAGTTTTCAAAAATAAGCAACTCGATGATCGTGTTCGCATGGCGGGGTAACACAGTCCTCTATGGCACAGCGGATAAGCTAAATGCGCTGTAAAAAAGGAGTCATGAGTTCGATCCCATGCTTCTCCACTCGTCCGGGTGAGACTTAAAGCCGAGGTCCCACGACGATCTCCCATGACAAACTGATGACAAGGACGTATTGTGACGAGGCTACAGACTTTGTGACCTTTTTTAAAGTCCAAGGGACCTAGTCTTCAGACCTGACTGTCAGATAAAACCTGAACACACGGAATCGTTTAAACACCACCAAGATGATATTTAAGTTGTTTGTCCGTCGCCAGGTTGAACTAGGCCATGTTAGTTGCAGACTAAGTTGCGGGCATATTCCAATGGATATAATATCTAGATCAACAAATTACATAGATCAGCTAGATAAGCCACAATCCGTTTCACTTCATCACCTAGCTCTACTTCCGCGTGGTGTGGAGAGTTATCAAGGAACACCGACGGAAACATGTTGCTAAGGGGCGAAAAAATGTGAAAATATACGTCAATTGAGACATAATATGTCAAACGAAATATATATTTTAACCGGATGTAGAGCTGTATATCTCGAAGTAGATATTATATTTAAATTCAAATATTTTGTGTTTATATCTAGATTTAGATACGGTATCTAGTTTTAGATACTATATTAAAAAGGAGATATTTTGACAGTATATATCAATTTAGATATAATATGTAAAACGAAATATAAATAAGCCGGATGTAGAGTTATATATCTAGAAGGAGATACTATATGTAAATTCAAATATTTTGTGTTTATATCTAGATTTAGATATGATATCTAGTTTTAGATACTATATGAAAAAGGAAATATTATATATCGATTTAACGGTTGTGCCCTACTGATAATATTCTCCTTTATAAATGCTGCCAACGGTGCCCCTGGGGTCCATACAGGCCACGCCCCAGGCATGTCATTATCTACCATTGACTTATAATGGAAATATATGAAAAAATCTTCTCTGCAACAGCATGACACAAAGCTTGTATATTTGATATACAACATTGTCATGTGGAGCTCTACATAAATCCTGCCAATCTTACCCCTGGGGTCAAATATGACCCCACCCCGGGGGTCATTATAGGACCCTGACTTTGTAAGATGATTTTTTCAAGTGAACCAAAATGGCAGAAAAGAGGATACACAATCCAGACAAGAGCTATTCTGTTGATGTAAGTAGGGTTTCAAGGTCACATGACCAAAATGGCCACCATACCCATAGATGGTAAAACTTAAAAGCCCCAATTACTTTTTCCAGTGACTGTACTTGTTGACTCTCAGGTGAGTGATTGTTGCCCTTGGGCTACTTGTTAAGCTGGTTTGCCTTTATCCTGATTTGTAACTCCCATTACACGGGGACCCAACTGTTAATCGTGATTATTGATGCGACGTGGAATGTTAATGCATGCTATTATGAAGTTTTGTATGCATCGGCGAGGTCGTTACGAATGCGACGTTCCACCTATGCCCTTGGACCGTAAGTATCACGTTTTGCTCTCGTGAAAATAAACAAAGCCGAGTTTGCAAAATCAGCGTCCAGTATGATCTGCAAAATTCTTCTGTGTTCCCACTTGAAGTCAATTGGAACACGGCACTTGTGTTTTTCAGCTAATGGTTTATAAAGTTGACATGTAGATACAGTTTTGCCATGAAAGGGAAAGTCATTTCATTCTGAAAGTACTTTTGTATTTCTTTGTCTTGGTCGTAAACTAAGAAGTTTGTATTCAAACGGCTTTCTAACTGCACATTTATTTACTGAGCGTGAAAAACAGTAAGATAAGCATCTTTTGTATGCATCCAAAATGAAGGTACATACTACTAGAATGAGTCTTGTAAGAATTAGCGTTTTTGTTGTGCTCTTTCAAAAGTTATTTACGTACATGCAGAAGCATAACGAGTGCCTTTATCAAGCGAAATATTGCATGGCGTTTTTCCTTGGACTACATGCACTTCGTTGAGCAAGCTTTAAAGCACTGTTTAGCATATACCACTTTTATTCTGAATGAGGTCACAGAGTGTGGTTTCTGATGTTTGAGTGACATAACTGATTTATTCTTGCCTCGAAACAGCAAATCATTTTCGGACATATCAGTGACAGAGCTTATGTTTCCTTACATTAAATGAATCTAAGGCTAAACCAAATAATTTGTGATCATTGAATATGGGTGGCTCCATGCATTTCTGATAAGCAAGTGGGGGGGGGGGGGGGGGGGACAACAGAATTAAAGGGGTTTATGCGTTTTTTAGGTGCGGTTGAGAGGCAGCTTTCCATTGGAATGGACAGCGATCAACTATGAGAGTCTTCGGGAGCATTTTGAACCCTCGACTTCAGGCTCAAACAACTTTCTCCAGCCTCTGCAAGTAATAAAACAGTATAAAAACCATGGTTGACTTCTTTAACATGTATCTAAAAATGTTTATTGAAGAAAATGCATCACTGTCTCCATATCCCAACATTTGCTATTTTATTTTACTGAATCAGGGATAATTTTGGAAGGAGCCATGGGATAAATTGCCCTTTAATTTTCAAAATGGCCCCTTCATTTTGAAATAATGGGCTGATTTTATAGTTATAAGGAGATAGGCGATAATGATTCTAGCGGAGTATTTTCTGTGAAATGGCCCCTTACATTTTCAAGCCAACAATATCCCTGCTGAATCATCGGTCTCATTCTTCCAAGATGCATTTCTGTGTCGCATATTAAATTTTAAAAAATCTTCTATGCATACTACAGATGCTTATCTTACTGTTTTTCATGCTCGGTAGATAAATGTGCAGTTACAAAGCAGTTTGGATACATATTTCAATAAAGACACCCACAGGACTGTGTTATACTTTTTAGTTTACGACCAAGACAAAGAAATACAAAAGTACTTTAAGAATGTAATGAGTTTCCGCGGCAAAATTGTATCTACATGTCAACTTTATAAACCATTAGCTGAAAAACACAAGTGCCGTAAGTACCGGGTATTCCAATTGACTTCAAGTGGGAACATAGAAGAATTTTGCAGATCATAGTGGACGCCGATTTTGTAAACTCGGCTTTGTTTATTTTCGAGAGCGCAAAAACGAGATACTTACCGTTCAAGGGCAGAGGATGTGGAACGTCGCATTCGTAACAATATCGCCGACGCATATGAATTTTCATTTAAGCATGCATTAACATTCCACGTCGCATCAATAATCACGATTAACAGTTGGGTCTCTGTGCCATTACAGATGAGTGGCTGTGCAACAAAACGAAGAAAATGCTTAGACGAAAACAAAGACTGAGATCAGCTGTGCAGTAACTGAAATGGAATTGGAAATTCCAAGCTCCTAGCTTGCTTGTGTGGCTGTATGGGCTGGTTTGTGTTGGTCCTGGTCAGAAACCCAAATTATTGGGTTTTCTCAAGTTGTGGCTCAGATGTCTTGTGATGCTGCTCAATTGTGATTGATTTCAGGACACCAGACATCTGCCGAGTCGTGGGGTACCGGAAGGGCTGTGGCACGTATCCCCCGTGTCCGGGGCGGTGGTACTCATAGGTCTGGTCAGGGTGCCTTTGGCAATATGTGTCGTGGTGGTCGTATGTTTGCTCCGACAAAGACATGGAGGCGTTGGCACAGAAAGATCAACACCAACCAGAGGCGCTACGCTATCTGCTCGGCCATTGCAGCCACAGGAATACCGGCTCTTGTTATGTCTAAAGGTACTCCAGGAATACATTGATAAAACCTAATTTTAGGGAGCCCGTTGGCACAGTGGTAGAGTGTCGGACTCCAAATTGAGAGGTCCTGGGTTCGATTCCCACAGGCGTCACCATGTTGGTGTCCTTGAGCAAGGCACATTAACTCCCAGAGTACTGGTTAAACTCGGGAAGAGTTGGCTCCATCCCGACATGACTGAAAAATTGTTGACTGGGACGTTAAGCCTCAATTCAAACAAGCAAACAAAAAACCTAATTTCTGATTGTCTGATCAGGTTATAACTGGTATTACTGATACTATTGATGTTTATCTCTATGTCATGGGAACAAATAGTATGTGTATATCTCCATATGAATAAGGGAGTCCACTCTGTCATTTGATCGAATACAATGTGCAAATGTCATTTGATCGAATACAATGTGCAAAGCCTATCTGAATAATATGAACAAGGGATTTTTCTTCCACAGTTTAGTGGTGAAATGATTCATCGATGCATCGGTGCATCGCAATATGCAGAACAGTGATACGCGTATCGATACACGTGGTGCCGAATCAATACTTTGAACGCTTTTATTCAGATTCAGGTTTTCGTGTTCGTTACATCTGTTTGTCCGGTCTGCAAAATGACATTTTCAAAGCGCATTTTTCATTGGATTAGCGTCGACTTCTGTATCACCTGCTTTCGAAAAACAAAGTTTTCGAGCTTAGAACACCCAGGAGGTAGTTTTTTGGACAGTTTTAGATAAATACTTAAATACACTCTATTGTGCGACATGATTTCCAAAGAATAACAGAACAATATCGAAAGTGTATTTTGTATCCGCTTATTTGATTGGATATTCATGCGATTCTTCCCGAAATCAGACCTGGGTGAACTGCGAAAACGGGAACCACAGAAAAAAAAAATATATATTTATATATATATTTTTAGCTCACCTGAGCCGAAGGCTCATAGGTGAGCTTATAGTATACCCATGCTCCGGCGTCCGTCCGTCGTCCGTCCGTCCGTCCGTCCGTCCGTTGTCCGTCCGTCGTCCACAATTTCAAAGATCTTCTTCTCTGAAACCGCTGGGCCTATTGTTCTCATATTACACATTCACCATCTACAGGTAGGGGGAAAGAATAATTGTGTTTTTTGTTTTGATCGGATAAGGACTCTGGTTGCTATGGCAACTTATGCTTCCCATAGACTTATAATGGAAAAACATGAAAATTGCCAGTTTCTTGTTGGAGATATTTGAATTTTGTTTTTGCAGAAATGTTTATTGAGTAGTCCTCTACGTTTCATGTGACTTTTGTCCTAGTCCTTCATTTTGATTGGTTGCAGGGGCCCCATATAGGGCAAAATTTCGAAAAACATTCAAAAATCTTCTTCTCAGAAACTGTCAAGGGGATGAAGCCTGTACTTTATATACATGTTCCTGACAGTGGCCTCTACATAATTTGTGTTTTTTATTCCAGGCAGATAAGAACTCTGGTTGCTATGGCAACTTAAAGTTTCCATAGACTTAAAATGGGAAAAGTGGAAATCGGCTATTTTTCCGCTAAAATTGCAGACATTTGAATTTTGTTTATGCAGAAATGTTTATTGAGTAGTGTTTGAGGTTTCTTGCGAGTTTTGTCCTAATCCTTTATTTTGATTGGTTGCTGGGGCCCTATAAAAGGCAAAATTTTGAAAAAAAAACATTCAAAAATCTTCTCCTCAGAAACTGTCAAGTGGATGAATCCTGTTCTTTGTATACATGTTCCTGACAGTAGCCTCTACATAATTTGTGTTTTTTATTCCAGTCGGATAAGAACTCTGGTTGCTATGGTAACTTTAAGTTTCCATAGACTTATAATGGGAAAAGTGGAAATTAGCTATTTTTTGAAAACTATTGCAGCCTGAGATCTGAAAAGTGGTAGATGCAAACAACTAATGGATTAGATGAAGGTATATGATTAATTTACGTCAAGGTCATCTCTTGACCTTGGCCGGTCTGTCGTCCATACACACTTTTCGAAGATTTTTTTCTCTGAAACCACTTGGCTAATCAAAGCCAAATTTTATATGAAGCATCTGTAGGAAGTGGGAACCAATGTGTATATAAGTAATCCAGGTCACATGACCAAGATGGCCGCCATGCCCATATATGGTAAAAGCCCTTAAAATATCTTCTCCAGAACCGGTTTACTTTGCATGAAGTATGGATGACTCAAGTACTACAATGTATATATAAATCATGACCCTGTGGTGACCTTGACCTATTTTATGGCAAGGTCAACATAGGTTGTCAATGCATTTGAATGGGGAAAGCTTTTAAAATGTCATTTGAAGGGGAAAATCAGCAGGAAATTGGCAAATGGACAGAATATTGATTATTCTGAAAAAAGAAAATGGCCCAAACTGAGGTTAAATACCATAATATTCAAATATGTTTATTGGTATATGAAGCAGATCTCAGGTGAGCGTTTACAGGACCATTGGTCCTCTGGTTAGCTCACCTGAGCCGAAGGCTCACAAGGTGAGCTTATAGTATGGTAGTCGAGCCGGCGTCTGTCGTCCGTCGTCAACATTTTCAAACGACTTCTCCTCTGAAGGTGCCAGGCCGAATCTTTTCATATTTCACATATAGCATCTACAAGTGGGGGGAACGAATATTTGTGTTTTTTATTTTGATCGGATAAGAACTCTGGTTGCTATGGCAACTTATGCTTCCCATAGACTTATAATGGAGAAAAGTGAAAATTGCCTATTTTTGCTGTCTTGTTTGAGATATTTGAATTAATGTTTATTGAGTAGTCCTCTACGGTTTATGTGACTTTTGTCCTAATCCTTCATTTTGATTGGTTGCAAGGGCCCCATATAGGGCAAAATTTCGAAAAACATTCAAAAATCTTCTTCTCAGAAACTGTCAAGGGGATGAAGCCTATACTTTGTATACATGTTCCTGACAGTGGCCTCTGCATAATTTGTTTTTTATTCCAGGCAGATAAGAACTCTGGTTGCTATGGCAACTTAAAGTTTCCATAGACTTATAATGGGAAAAGTGGAAATCGGCTATTTTTCCGCTAAAATTGCAGACACTTGAATTTTGTTTTTGCAGAAATGTTTATTGAGTAGTGTTTGACGTTTCTTGCGAGTTTTGTCCTAATCCTTTATTTTGATTGGTTGCTGGAAAAAAAAAAAAAAAAAAAAAAATCAAAAATCTTTCTCCTCAGAAACTGTCAAGTGGATGAATCCTGTACTTTGTATACATGTTCCTGACAGTAGCCCCTACATAATTTGTGTTTTTTATTCCAGTCGGATAAGAACTCTGGTTGCTATGGTAACTTAAAGTTTCAATAGACTTATAATGGGAAATGTGGAAATTAGCTATTTTTTTAAAACTATTGATTTGCAGCCTGAGATCTGAAAAGTGGTAGATGCAAACATTACTAATGGATTAGATGAAGGTATATGATTAATTTAGGTCAAGGTCATCTCTTGACCTTGGCCAAATTTTATATGAAGCATCTATAGGAAGTGGGAACCAATGTATATATAAATAATCTAGGTCACATGACCAAGATGGCCGCCATGCCCATATATGGTAAAAACTATTAAAATATCTTCTTCTCCAGAACCGGTGAACCGATTTCAACGAAACTTTGCATGAAGTATGGATGACTCAAGTACTACAATGTATATATAAAACATGACCCTGTGGTGACCTTGACCTATTTTATGGCAAGGTCAACATAGGTCGTCAATGCATTTGAATGGGAAAAACTTTTAAAATGTCATTTTAAGTGGAAGTCTTGCAGGAAATGGGCAGTAGGACTGAAATTTAATGATTCTGAAAAAAAAAATGGACCCCAGGAGCCCATCTGCTTTTAAAATGTTATTTTTTGAAAACTATTGCAGCCTGAGAACTGAAAAGTGATAGATGAAGGTATGTGATTAATGTAGGTAAAGGTTGATTTTGGAAACATAGGCAAACATGGAAACATGGGGAAAAAGTGACAACTAGGTCTCTGGTAAGCATTTACAGGACCAATGATCCTATGGAAACCATTGCAGCCATAGGCCTGAAACTTGACCAAGATGACCGTCATACCCATATATGGAAAAAAACACTTTGTCCAGTGACTGTACTTGTTGACTCTCAGGTGAGCGATCATTGCCCTTGGGTTACTTGTTCTATAAAAAGTCAAGATCATTACGGAAACATCTCCGTTTGCACAAAGTATTCTGTAAATCAGCTGATTTTGATAGTATTTTTGCATTAATTACACTTGTTGTCCATAAAATCATGTATTTATGGCCCCGCTTTGAAAAAGTGGGGGCTATACTGGATTCACCCTGTCCTTCCGTAGTTCTGTTATTCCATTATTCCGTCCTTCCGACATTTTGTTTACGTTCATTATCTTGAGAATGTCTTGACAGAATCTGACCAAATTTTGCATACACATTAACATTGACAAGACCTAGCTTGGGATTGTAACCTATCATTTTTTGCAAAATTGTGATGGAGTTACGGCCCTTGATTTACGTCAGAATTTGGTTTCCGCTCAATATCTTGAGATTTGGCAGGACAGAATCTGACCAAATTTTATATGCACATCAACGTTGAGAAGATCTAGCTTGGGATTGTTGCCCGTCATTTATCGCAAAATTTTGACGGAGTTATGGCCCTTGATTAACGTCAGAATTTTGTTTCCGCTCAATATCTTGAGAAAGAATGGACAGAATCTGACCAATTTTGTATGCACATCAACATTGACAAGATCTAGCTTGGGATTGTTTCCCGTCATTTTTCGCAAAATTTTGACGGAGTTACGGCCCTTGATTGATATCAGAATTTCGTTTCCGCTCAATATCTTGAGAATGGCTGGACAGAATCTGACCAAATTTTGTATGCACATCAACAGCGACAAGATCTAGCTTGGGATAGTTGCCGGTCATATTTTGCAAAAAGATTGACTGAGTTACGGCCCTTGACTGACGTCAGAATTTCTTTTCCGCTCAATATCTTGAGAACGAATTGACAGAATCAGACCAAATTTTGTATGCACATCAACATTGACAATATCTAGCTTGGTATTCTTGCTTGTCATTTTTCTTAAAATTTTGACGGAGTTATGGCCCTTGATTGACATCAGAATTTCGTTTCCGCTCAATATCTTGAGAACGTATTGACAGAATCTGACCAAATTTTGTATGCACATCAACATTGACAAGATCTAGCTTGGGATTGTTGCCTGTCATTTTTCGCAAAATTTTGATGGAGTTACGGCCCTTGATTGAAGTCAGAATTTTGATTCTGCTCAATATCTGGAGAATGAATTGACAAAATCTGACCAAATTTTGTATGCACATCAACATTGACATGATCTAGCTTGGGACTGTTGCCTGTCATTTTTCGCAAAATTTTGACGGAGTTACGGCCCTTGATTGACGTCAGAATTTCGTTTCCACTCAATATCTTGTGAATGAATTGACAAAATCTGATCAAATTTTGTATGCACATCAACATTGACAATGTCTAGCTTGGGATCGTTGCCCATTATGTTTCGATAAATTTTGAGGGCGTTACGGCCCTTGATTGACGTCAGAATTTCGTTTCCGCTCAATATTTTGAGAATGAATTGACAGAATCTTACCATTCTTTTTTTACGTGCATCAGCATTAACAAGATCTAGCTTGGGATTGTTACCTGTCATTGTTTTTCTCACACTGGAAAAAAGCTCAGAAGCGGGGCTATAGTCAGATCCTCTGACAATTCTAGTTTGAGTATCTGTTATGATCACCTCATCAATTCGATGATATAACACAATATATGATTTAATGGATTTATATTAAAAATCGATAATTTATCATACCTACCCCTGATTTCCACCATTTTTACTATATGTAAGGTGGTTTAAACATATTTATTCTCAATTTCAAATTGACATGCAAACATATATACATACAATAGCAAATTGTAGGATTAGAACGAAAGCTTTAAGCTTATAGAGTTCCTATCCTATATGTAAGGTGCAAGTCTGGGGTAGCTTTCATACGGAGATGTTTCCATGATGAATGTATAAATTTGCTTAATTGCCTGTGTGGTTTTTAATACAAAAATCATATACTATGCAAAATAAATTTAGGGCTATTCCAGTAAAACATAAGTACGGGGGGAAGAAAGCACTTTGAATTTTGACCCTCCACCTATAGAAGTGAATTTCATCTCGACTGAGCCACCTACAGAACCATTCATTTCAATAAAACACCCTCCTACAGAAGCAAAATTTAATACGGATAGAAGTAAATTAAGAGGGAATTTTTTAGGAACAGAAGTAAATTTTTGTATTGCTGTTTTACGGAACTGTATTGTGTGATTATAGCCCCGCTTTGAAAAAGTGGGGTATACTGGATTCACCATGTCCTTCCGTCATTCTGTCATTCCGTTATTCCGTCAAAATTTCGTTTCCACTCATATCTTGAGAACCAGTTTACAGAATCTGACCAAATTTTGTATGTACATTAACATTGACAAGATCTAGCTTGGAATTGTTGCACGTCATTTTTTGCAAAATTTCGACGGAGTTACTGCCCTTGATTGATGTCAGAATTTCGTTTCCGCTCAATATCTTGAGAACCACTTGACAGAATCTGACCAAATTTTGTACGTCATTTTTTGCAAAATTTTGACAGAGTTTCTGCCCTTGATTGACGTCAGAATTTTGTTTCCGCTCACTATCTTCAGAACCAGCTTACAGAATCTGACTAAATTTTGTATGCTCATTAACATTGACAAGATCTAGCTTGGGATTTTTGCCCGTCATTTTTTGCAAAATTTTGACGGAGTTACTGCCCTTGATTGATGTCAGAATTTCGTTTCAGCTCAATATCTTGAGAACCACTTGACAGAATCTGACCAAATTTTGTATGCTCATTAACATTGACAAGATCTAGCTTGGGATTGTTGCCCTTCATTATAGCCCCGCTTTGAAAAAGTGGGGGCTATACTGGATTCACCCTGTCCTTCCGTAGTTCCATTATTCTGTTATTCCGTTATTCTGTTATTCCGTCATTCCATTACCACACATAACTTGAGAACCAGTTGTTAGACTTTAACCATATTTGGCATATGCATCAATATTGACAATATCTACTAATGTGTAAATGCATGTCAGTTTCCCCGAATTTGCAGAAGAGTTATTGCCCTTGGATGGCCCTTCATTGTTGCCAAAATATCGTTTCCGCTCAATATCTTGAGAAAAAATGGACAGAATCTGACCAAATTTTGTATGCACATCAACATTGACAAGATCTAGCTTGGGATTGTTGCCTGTCATTTTTTGCAAAATTTTGTCGGAGTTACGGCCCTTGATTGACATCAGAATTTTGTTTCTGCTCAATATCTTGAGAACCAATAGACAGAATCTGACCAAATTTTGTATGCACATCAACATTGACAAGATCTAGCTTGGGATTGTTGCCCATCATTTTTCGCAAAATTTTGACGGAGTTACGGCCCTTGATTGATGTCAAAATTTTGTTTCTGCTCAATATCTCGAGAACCAATTTACAGAATCTGACCAAATTTTGTATGCACATCAGCATTGACAAGATCTAGCTTGGGATTGTTGCACGTCATTTTATGCAAAATTTTGATGGAGTTACGGCCCTTGATTGATGTCAAAATTTGGTTTCCACTCAATATCTTGAGAACAAATTGATAGAATCTGACCAAATTTTGTATGCACATCGTCATTGACAAGATCTTGCTTTGGATTGTTGCCTGTCATTTTTAGCAAAATTTTGTCGGAGTTACAGCCCTTGATTGACCTCAGAATTTTGTTTCCGCTCATTATCTTGAGAACCAATTGACAGAATCTGACCAAATTTTGTATGCACATCAACATTGACAAGATCTAGCTTGGGATTGTTGCCCATCATTTTTCGCAAAATTTTGATGGAGTTGCGGCCCTTGATTGATGTCAAAATTTTGTTTCTGCTCAATATCTCGAGAACCGATTGACAGAATCTCACCAAATTTTGTATGCACATCAGCATTGATAAGATCTAGCTTGGGATTGTCGCACATCATTTTATGCAAAATTTTGATGGAGTTACGACCCTTGATTGATGTCAAAATTTCGTTTCCACTCAATATCTTGAGAACAAATTGATAGAATCTGACCAAATTTTGTATGCACATCATCATCGACAAGATCTAGCTTGGGATTGTTGCCCGTCATTTTTTGCAAAATTTTGTCGGAGTTAGGGCCCTTGATTGACATCAGAATTTTGTTTCGCTCAATATCTTGAGAACGAATTGACAGAATCTGACCAAATTTTGTATGCACATCATTATTGACAAGATCTAGCTTGGGATTGTTGCCTGTTATTTTTCGCAAAATTTTGACAGAGTTATGGCCCTTGATTGAAGTGATAATTTTGTTTCCTCTCAATATCTTGAGAACCAATTGACAAAATCTGACCAAATTATGCACATCATCATTGACAAGATCTTGGTATGGCTTATTGCCCGTCATTTTTTGCAAAATTTTGTCGGAGTTACGACCCTTGATTGATGTCAAAATTTCGTTTCCACTCAATATCTTGAGAACAAATTGATAGAATCTGACCAAATTTTGTATGCACATCATCATCGACAAGATCTAGCTTGGGATTGTTGCCTGTCATTTTTTGCAAAATTTTGTCGGAGTTAGGGCCCTTGATTGACATCAGAATTTCGTTTCGCTCAATATCTCGAGAATGAATTGACAGAATCTGACCAAATTTCGTATGCACATCAACAGTGACAAGATCTAGCTTGGGATTATTGCCCATCATTTTTCGCAAAATTTTGACTAGAGTTACAGCCCTTGATTGACGTCAGAATTTCATTTCTGCTCAATATCTTGAGAACGAAATGACAGAATCTGACCAAATTTTTTATGCATATCAACAGTGACAAGATCTAGCTTGGGACTGTTGCACATCATTTTTCACAAAATTTTGGCAGAGTTACGACCCTTGATTGACGCGAGATTTTTGTTTCCTGTCAATATCTTTAGAACAAATGGACAGAATCTTACCAATCTTTTTATGTGCATCAACATTGACAAGATCTAGCTTGGGATTGTTACCTGTCATTGTTTTTTTCTCACCCTGGAAAAAAGCTCATAAGCGGGGCTATAGTCAGATCCTCTGACAATTCTAGTTTTTGTCAAAAGTCATTAAAATAATGTTCTCACTATAATAATAAAGATTGAATACCTATTGTTTGAAAATATATCTTCATTTTATCATCCTGATCAGCAAGCCATGTGGACAAGGAAGCTTGTTTGAATCTCATCAGCTTTCATGATTATTGTGCCTATTTTCAACAATGGGCTATATCCAATTAATTATGTGTGTAACGTCACTCTTAAATTGCTTTTTCGCCACTTTTCAGGCTTCAAAAAACACTATGTTGCATTTTCCAAAAAGCTGACACTTGCTTTGGGAGAGCAATACAAGTCCGTATATCGCTACGTTTTGTATCTAAACATCATTAAATTCATCAATGAGCCGCCATTTTAGCTTTCAACAGGTCTGTAATTATGATTTCTGACCAAAATCCCGCTTCAAATGCCTTCTCTAGGCTTAAAATGCCAAAAAACAACCTCGATCGCTGACAATTTCCTCATTCAGTTTTTTTTTTGCACACGTCACCTTGAAGTATAGCGCAAGCGTGATAGAGAGCACTCTCACAGGAAAAAATCGAAGTTGGATCGGGCGAACGAAAGGTTTTTAGTCTGTTTAATTTGCTTCTATGCATTGCATTGAATTTTACACCTTAGAACCGATTTTCAACACGAAAAAATACCCCACCTCCTATAGAAGCAATTTTTCTCCAACTCCCACCACGTACAGAAGTATTTTAACCAACGAAGGACCCTACGATAGAAGTTTATTAAAGTGCCGTCTTCCCGGGGTACCTATGTTCAACTGGAATAGCCCTTAGCAATTTTTGATGTTACATATATTTTTGATCACCATAGAGCAATTTTGGGGATTTCTTTAATTCAAATGACAAGAACAGTGTCTTAGGCACATGATACGATGAATTTAAAAATCTCCATCCTTTAAGGAGGCTTCAAGGGTATGAATGCAAAATTCTCAACCATGGAACACAATTCAAACAGCTGACTTTTTAAGTCCATTAGCCCCATCCTTTTCACCCCTTCTCTATGAACGTTGTTGATTAAGTGACAAGTGAGATTGGGCTTTTTTGGTACAAACTTCACCTGCCAAAAACGACATCAACACGCCTTCAAGTGGTCGAAATTGCCATAATTTCGGGTTACTTGGTTTCCATTGATTTTATAAAAACAGAACAAGACAAATGAAGCACAATGTAGCCAATATCATGGTCAGTAACACTTGAAAGATTCAGAGCCATAACGCGTCATGCTAGTGAGATAGCGCTGACGTTAAACTCATTATTTAAGCTCACATTATGAAGCCAAGATAGGATATTTTGCAAACTCTCTTTATTTTAACATATTGGTATGCATCAAACGTTCAAACTCATTGCCGTTTTGGGGGAAATTCCAGTTAGAAACATAACTGTAAGGCGATAACGTAGGAGCAAAAGAAAAAACATCAAATTCAAAAACTTACGATCTTTATTTCTCGGAGATAAAATTTTGTTTCCAAACGTTTTAAATGTTTTCCTTTGTTTTGATGACTAAACAGTTGCTTAAGCATGATTTTGGTTGCCCACTTTAAGCAGACCTGCAAGTTTGATCACGTGTCTTAAATTGTAATGTCACTTCAGTATCGCCATAACTTTTGATTTTTTTTGAATTTCGCTTGCAAGTTCTTGCCGAAAGGTTACCACTTATATGACTTTTATTCATTATGGGCAGAGACTGGCAAATGTTACGAAAATTGCTAAATTTTATTTGCATAGTTATTAGTATATAAAATTGAAAGAAACTAGGCATAGGAGACAGTCAGAATGGGTGCCCTAAAATAAAAGATAAAACCCACCCTGGAATTTTCAATTTGAATGAGAATCTAATAATTTATTTTCTCTGGCCTTATATTTTAAATGTTCCAGGTCACAAGATTGAGGAGATCCCTGAAGTTCCCCTTGTCATCAGTGACAAAGTGGAAGAGTATAAGAAGACAAAGGAGGCAGTTACCCTGTTAAAGAGGTTGAAAGCCTGGCAGGATATCCTCAAGGTGGGTGCATTACAAAAACATTCCCATTCAACATATTTTTTTTTTTCTGCTGTTAAAATGGAAAATTTCATTGGAAAAACATTGATATCTTTAAATATTTTTGCTTAAAATATTGATTGTGGGTACACTTCTGCTATATATAAAAGTGGAGTATAACTATAAGGAGGTATACATTTCACTTGCATGTTAACTAAAACCTCTGATTGCTAGGTTAATGTGGGTCTTGATAAGGTCGCAGCAGTTTTATTTGCATTTCATAATATTGCAAGGTATGGTTGCACATAAAGAGTTACTTCTATGTAGCATTAAGAACTTTGCCTTCTATATCATTGGGCAGTGGTGGAATTTGCTAGCTCCACCATAATCTGGGAAGGCTATAGAAAAATCTAGATTAATCCTAGTCATACTGTATTGACTGTTTCATGCTCTAGATACACTTGTATATCAAGGATGTCCACTACATTGGTACATTGTAAATTTTGTTTGTTGGTTGTGTTCAACTTATATGTCCCACTCAATTGTTAATGTCATTTAGAGAATACCTCATCTCAAAACTTCATCAAAAAGTCTAGAGAAGCTTGGGATAGAACTCCAGACACTGGTTTCACACTGGTCATAGTAAATGCATAGGCAACATCTGAAACGCATAGGCACTCGTTTTAGGACGCACAGGCTACCGCATAAAATGGCGGATATTTGACAGGTGATAAAGGTATGATAAATACTTTCTAACTGTTTTACCATTGTTCAATGATTGTAAGATCTGACACATGCCTTAAAGTACCCCCTATTCATTTCCCTTTACAACGGTGATAAATTTAAGTCAATTTGTTTCGAAATGAAAAAATAGACCCAAATTTACTTTTCCAGGTAACGGTATTTTGTAGGAAAATACCCTTTTATTACCGATTTCTCTCTTAGATACATGATCGAAGCGCTTGTTCTGCCAAGAACATAGAAAGCCAAGACAATAGCGTCGAAAGACAAGTACCAAATAATTTCACAACTTTTTAGGAAAAAATATTCAAGAATTTCATTTATAATGCACCTGGGTTCTAAATCTAAAACAACGCAGATGCCTCTCACTAAATTTAAAATTGATGAAAAAGAAGATGTTTCATGGTATTCTATGCGTGAGGCTTACAATCATATGATACACCAAGGGTTTTAAATGCGTGGCTAGAGATCATGAAAATCACTTAGACCCTATGTAGATCGTCATACAAAGTTTACAAATATGCTTTTTGTTTCAATAATTCCACAAGAACAATGCTATAAGTCACACCATTTAACTCAGATAATCAAGTTGGACAACTAGTCACAACTACGTTACAAAATACGATATGTCACCCTTTTAAAATACGTTGAGTTTTCCTCAAAGAGTATTGCAAAACACACGGCTTTCAAAAGATACAACGATCAGATTTTCATGCAAGCTGTTTGATAGCAGAACAGATAACTCGAGTAGATAGCTATATGATGATTGGACGCATAACCAGGACTGTATCTTCCATAATAAAATATGTTTTGTCAATTTCTGAAATTGGCTCGTGTAATATATGTACAATGTATATATTGTCTGGATATAGCGATGTACATTTTATAACGGACATAAAATTCATATTATATGAATATGTGGTTCTTTCCCTTCATCTACCTACGAAATGTCATTTCATTTGTTAACAAGAAAATCGTCTGATGGAACACATTATAGTGACGTCTCCATAGACAACCGTTACACCATCTGTAACGCCAAGAAAGAATATATATATGTGTGTGTGTGTCGACGAGAAGGAAATGAAACAAAGACGGACTTTCATCTTCGTCATCTCTGCAAAAGAAATTGCATTAAATCGATGTACCATTTAAAACTGTCACAAAACTCATATATCCTGGCAATACACATATATTACACATGAGGAAATTTCAGAAAATAAAAAAAAAAACAAACATATTTTATTATGGAAGATACTGTCCTGGTTATGCGACCAATCATCATTTAAAATGGATTGCTAACTACTCCAGTCATCTGTTCTGCTACCAAACCAGAGCTGGCATGAAAACCTTATCATTGTATATTTTAAAAGCTACGTGTGACGTGAAAGGTGGCGCGTCATATTTTGTAACAAATGTTGTTTAACTTGATTGAGTTTTAATGATGTGACATAACATTGATGATTGTTCTTGCCGCAATATTGAAACCAAAAGCGTATTTGTAAACTTTGCATGACGATCTACAAATTCATAGGGTCTGGGCATACACATGTATCTATAGCCACTATCATTTAAAACGCTGGGTGTATAGCCTTAGACATAAAATACAATGAAATACATTCTTTTACATCAGTTTGAAATTTCATGAGAAGCATCTGCGTTGTTTTAGATTTAGAAGCCAGGTGCGTTGTAAATGAAATTCTTGAATATTTTTTCCTAAAAAATTGTGAAATTATTTGGGTATTTTTTTTTGACGTCATTATCTTGGCTTTCGATATTCTTGGCAGAACAAGCGCTTCGATGGTGTATTTAAGAGAGAATTCGGTAATAAAAGGGTATTTTTCTACAAAATACCGTTACCTGAAATAGTAAATTTGGGTCTGTTTTTTCATTTCGAAACAAATTGACTTAAATTTACTACCACTGTAGAGGGAAATGAATAGGGGGTACTTTAAGGCATGTGTCAGATTTTACAATCGTTGAACAATGGTAAAACAGTTAGAAAATGTGTATCATACCTTTTTCACCTGTCAAATATTCTCCATTTTATGAGGTAGCCTGTGCATCCTAAAACGAGTGCCTATGCGTTTCGGATGTTGCCTATGCGTTTACTATAACCAGTGTGGGTTTACAATGCTAGTAATTAACCACAATACTAATTAGGTTTCTTCCAACATTGTGAACTTGATTCTGGTTAACTGTCAAGATATGTGAATATGTTTTTAGGAAGAACTCATATTCTTCAATACCCCATGTAAATATACTGTTGAACAAAGTCATATGACTGTTTACATCAGGATAACATGTATATAATTTCTGTGTTGTTAAACTGGGGTGAATACAGATATACATTTTAGATCACTTAAGCTTTTGAGCTTATAGGATGGTACTCGTGTGTGTCTTTGTCCCCATCCATCCATATACACTTTCAAACATGAATATATTGGAAGCAGCTGGCCAATTATAGTCAGATTTTACACGAAAAATCATTGTGGTGGGGGATTGCCTGCATTTTGCTTTTAAGCAGATTGTACCACTGACCGCAGAGTTAGCTGCCCTGTAGTCTTTGATAAAACAATATTTAGTGTTGTGGCAACTCCAGCAGCTTCATTTTGGATGCAATCTTCTTCATTCTATGTAGTAACAAGGTCAACCATAATATCTTGGATGAGTTAGAATTTTGGCCAGTTTGGCCTCGGACTGGAGTTAGCTGCCCTTTAGCATTTGGAGAAGTCCCCATAGATTTAGAATCTGGATGGGGGAAAATGTTTCAACAACATTTGGTTGTTTAACTGGTTGGGTCACAGATTAACGATTTTTGCCCTTTGGGCTACTTGCTCTTATTTTTGCTTCAAAATGAAGAATGTAGGTACATGTACTCTTTAGAACCACCTTGTATCCTCAATCAATGCTTTGAGCAAAAATATGAAAAATATAAAAAAAAATATATTTTTACAGCCGAAAAAATACTATTTATTGCATGGGCCTGTTTTCATTATGATCCTTTGTTTTCCAGGTTTACAACTCCAAAAGATTCCGGGCTGGTAAAGGTAAAATGAGGAACAGACGACGCATACAGAGACGTGGACCACTTGTTATATTCAATCAAGACAACGGACTAACAAGAGCTTTTAGGAATATTCCTGGTAAACAGTTTTTGTGTATTTTTCAATTAAGGTGGGAGACATGTACACCCCCTTGAACTCCACTTTTATAAAGCCAAACTGGGGTTTGCAGGTGTATACCTGTTTTTAGCCAAAGGCTCAAAGGTGAGCTTAATGGATAGGCAGGTATCCGGCGTCCAGCCATCCGTCTGTCAACATTTTCAAACGACTTCTCCTCTGAAGCTGTTAGGCCAAAACTTTTGATATTTGGCATAAAGCATCCACAGGATGGGTCACCTGAGCCAAAGGCTCACAAGGTGAGCTTATAGTATGGTAGTCGAGCCAGTGTCCGTGTGTCCGTTCATTTTCAAACTTGAATATCTCTAAGACAACAAGGCCAATCGTGAGCAAATTTTATCTAAAGCATCATTGAGGAGGGGGAAGGTTGCATTAGGTTTTGGGCCAGTTTGGATCAGAACTCTGGTTTCCATGGAAACAGATAGCTCCCATTGAGTTATAATGGGGAAAATGTTGTGGCCACTCTAGCAACTTCATTTTTGATTGGATCTTCTTCATTCTTGGTAGTAACAAGGACAACCATAACATCTCGGATGAGTTCGAATTTCAGCTAGGTTCAACCTCAGATTGCAGAGTTGGCTGCCCTTCAGCGTCTGGAAAAATCCCCATAGGGAACGAAAGTTTATATAAATGGTCCAGGTCACATGACCAAGATGGCCGCCATGGCTATAAATAGCAAAAACCTTTAAAAATCTTCTTCTCCAGAACCAGTGGGCCGATTTCCACGAAACTTGGTATGTAGCATCAGGGACGCGGGCCCATCATAGTTTATATAAATCATGACCCTAACTATTTCGGCAAGGTCAACTTAGGTCGCCAATGCATTTGAATGGGAAAAAATGGTAAAATGCCATTTAATGGGTAAAACTTACTGGGAATAGGCAAATGGACAGAAGATTAATGTAAATGGAAAATTTTATAAATTTAGAGAAAATCTGCACATTTTAACATAATTTTTCTCTCATGATGGACCTAATGTAAGTCATTGATGCCTTTCATTCAACTGAATGATGCCTTTGCTTAAATATGATGGCAAAAAACCTGTTTGTTTTTCTTTCTTTGCCTGAAAAAAATATTAAGGTAGCGGTAACCATTTTTTAGCTCACCTGCACGAAGTGCATAGTGCTATTGTAGTCACCTCGTTCGTCCCCGTTTACGTGTATGTTTACGTGTACGTCTACGTCCGCGTCACACTTTCGGTTAAAGTTTATAAGTCTTTATCTCTTGACCATGTTGATAGATCAAGTTGATACTTTGCATGTTGCTAGATATTGGTCTGAAGTTTTACGCAGTACCATCATGACCCACCCTGGGTGACCTTGAGGTCAAGGCCACGGACTTAGAAATTTTGTGTTTAAGTTTTTGGTTAAAGTTTTTGTAAGTCTATATCTCTTGACCATATTGATGGATTGAGTTGATACTTTGCATGTTGCTAGATATTGGTCTGAAGTTTTATGCAGTACCATCATGACCCACTCTCGGTGACCTTGAGGTCAAGGTCACAGACTTAGAAATTTTGTGTTTAAGTTTTTGATTTAAGTTTTTGTAAGTCTATATCTCTTGACCATGTTGATTGATCCAGTTGATACTTTGCGTGTTGGTAGATATTGGTCTGAAGTTTTATGCAGTACCATCATGACCTAACCTGGGTGACCTTGAGGTCAAGGTCTTAGACTTAGAAATTTTGTGTTAAATTTTTTGGTTAAAGTCTAAATCTCTTGAACATGTTAATGGATAAAGTTGATACTTGCATGTTGATAGATATTGGTCTCAGGTTTTATGCTGTGCATCACAACTCACCTGGATGACCCTGAGGTCAGGGTCATGGACTTGGAAGTTTTGTGTTTAAGTTTTGGTTAATGTTTTTATAAGTCTATATCTCTTGAACATGTAGATTGAGCAAGTTGATACTTTGCATTGGTCTGAAGTTTTATGTTGTACCATCATGACCCACCTGAGTGACCTTGAGGTCAAGGTCATGGGTCATAGATTTTAACAGATGTAGTGGCAAAGCACAAGTCAGGCGAGCTACGCCGTCCTGCGACAGCTCTTATTAAAATCTGTATATTTGGTAAAATCCGCATATTTCAACATAACTTCTTTCTCATGATGGCCCTACTATATGTAAATTATTCCTTTTATTCAATAAAATGATTCATATACTTGAATGAAAAAGCAAGAAACCCATGTGTCTTTTTTTGTTGGCCTGAAAAACTATTAAGGTAGCGGTTACCATTTTCAAAATGTGTAAATTTGGAGAAAATCTGCACATTTCAACATATTTTTAGCTCACCTGAGCCGTCAGGCTCACAAGGTGAGCTTATAGTATACCCATCCTCCGTCGTCCGTCCGTCCGTCCGTCGTCCGTCCGTCCGTCGTCCACCATTTTCAAAGATCTTCTTCTCTGAAACAGCTTGGCCAATCAAAGCCAAATTTTACATGAAGCATCTATGGGAAGGGGGAACCAATGTATATATAAATAATCCAGGTCACATGACCAAGATGGCCGCCATGCCCATATATGGCAAAAACCCTTCAAAAATCTTCTTCTCCGGAACCGGTGGACTGATTTCAACGAAACTTGGCATGAAGCATTGATGGCTCAAGCACTACAATGTATATATAAATCATGACCCTGTGATGACCTTGACCTATTTTACGGCAAGGTCAACATAGGTCGCCAATGCATTTGAATGGGGAAAACTTTTAAAATGTCAATTAAAGTGAAAGTCTTGCAGGAAATGGGCAGTAGGACTGAATATTAATGATTCTAAAAAAAATTGGACCCCAGGGGCTCATATGCCCCCGGGTGGGGGCAATATACATGTATATTACCATAATATTCAAACATCATCTCCTCTGAAACCGCTTGGCCAATCAAAGCCAAATTTTATGTGAAGCATCAATAGGAAGGGGTAATCAATGTATATATAAATAATCCAGGTCACATGACCAAGATGGCCGCAATGCCCATATATGGTAAAAACCCTTCAAAAATCTTCTTCTCCAGAACCGGTGGATCGATTTCAAAGAAACTTGGCATGAAGCATCAATGGCTCAAGTACTACAATGTATATATAAATCATGACCCTGTGATGACCTTGACCTTTTTTTACGGCAAGGTCAACATAGGTCGCCAATGCATTTGAATAGGGAAAACTTTTAAAATGTCATTTAAAGTGAAAGTCTTGCAGGAAATGGGCAGTAGGACTGATTATTTATGATTCTGAAAAAAATGGACCCCAGGGGCTCATGTGCCCCCCCACCCCGGGGCAATATACATGTATATTACCATAATATTCAAACATCTTCTCCTCTGAAACCGCTTGGCGAATCAAAGCCAAATTTTATGTGAAGCATCTATGGAATGGGGGAATTAATGTATATATAAATTATCTAGTTCACAGGACCAAGATGGCTGCCATGCCCATATAAGGTAAAAACCCTTCAAAAATCTTCTTCTCCGAATCTGGTGGACCGATTTCAAAGAAACTTGGCATGAAGCACCAGTGGCTGAAGTACTACAATGTGTATATAAATTATGACCCTGTGGTGACCTTGACCTATTTTAAGACAAGGTCAACATAGGTCGCCAATGCATTGGAATTGGGAAAACTTTTAAAAAGTCATTTGAGGTGAAAATCTTGCAGGAAATGGGTAGTAGGACTAAATATTAATGATTCTGAAAAAAAAATGGACCTAAGGGCTCATATGCCCACACCCGGAGGCAATATACATGTTACTTGTATATTACCATAATATTCAAACATCTTCTCCTCTAAAACCACTTGGCCAATTGAAGTCAAATTTTATGTGAAGCATCTATAGGATGGGGGAACCAATGTATATATTAATAATCTAGGTCACATGACCAAGATGGCCGCCATGCCCATTTATGGTAAAAACCCTTCAAATATCTTCTTCTCTGAAACCAATAGATTGACTTCAATGAAACTTGGCGTGAAGCATCCATGGCTATAGTACTACAATGTATATATAAATCATGACCCTGTGATGACCTTGACCAAGTTTATGGCAAGGTCAACATGGGTTGCCCATGCATTTGAATGGGAAAAACTGTTAAAATGTCATTTGAAGGGAAAAGCCAGCAAGAAATTGGCAAATGGACAGAATATTGATTATTCTGAAAAAAGAAAACGGCCCAAGGGCTTCATCTGCCCCTGCACTGGGGTTAAATACCATAATATTCAAACATGTTTATTGGTATATGCAGCAGACTCAGGTGAGCGTTTACAGGACCATTGGTCCTCTGGTTTCTCTCATGATGGACCTAATGCAAGTCAGTGATGCCTTTCATTCAAGTATATGATGCTTCTGCCTGAATATGATGCAAGAAACCTGCGTGTTTTTTCTTTCTTTGCCTGAAAAAATATTAAGGTAGTGGAAACCAGTTTTCAAAATCTGTATATTTGGTAAAATCTACATATTTCAACATGACTTCTCTCTCACGCCCGGTAAAGTGCAAATTGACCACCGCCGGTGGTCAACATAAAAAAAGTTGATATACATCCGGTGGTCGTTTTGAGCGTTTCCTGTTATTAGTTTTCGCGAGTTTCGTGGATGTGGAAGGTAAGATATTTTTGATCAAAAACGTATTATAAAAATCAAAGAATGTCAGGCTATCAGTTTTTTGCCGTTGAATGTCTAGCCGAAGTGGTAGTTGAAAAAAATAAACCGTTTTACTGCAATCCTTTCCGGCCCGTTTGATCGGTAGTGAAAAGGAAAGTAGAATCTAGTCAAACACAGGTTAAAATGCCCTGATCGTGCCTTTGCAAGCTTTCTGTAACCAATGGTCGTTGCAGTTAGTTAAACTGACACTAAATTAGCTTTTCAGACATAATTTTAAAATATTTCAAGCTTTCCTTTCAACACTTAGATCGATTTTGTACCGGCGGTCAACTTGAAGTTGCGGTGGTCGTATTGATCAATGGGGATTACAATGTAAATTTTCATCGTGAGAGAAAGCCAGCAAAAATGCAACTTGATGTCGTTTTCTGTTAGGGGGGACAGCAACATTAATGGAGATGCATTCTAGACACAACCAAATCCAAATCAAGGCTGTCGGTGTCCTCATAATTCAATTTCGTTTGACCATTAACCATTCAGTCACATAGTTTAGCAATATCGGAATTTTTGGTAACCCCAACAATACAAATACTACCTCATGCAAGATGCATTGAATTTATGTACATAATTCGCATTGACTCGAAGAAAAAACACTAGAATAACAGTTTGGTCAATTTGCAAACTGGGTGGTCAATTTGACCTTAAAAATGAGCAATTTTGAAATTATTTACTGACCAATTTAAAAAGTATTGAAGGACATGCCTGCTGTTTAATGTTGAGCAGGCTCAGTCATGCAGATTCGTCAATTATAGGAGTAACACTAAGCAAAGCGTTCATTGTGTTGTTCGTATGAAATCTATCTCCTGTTTTGCAATATAATTCTTTGAATATGTAAAGGTGAATAATCACGTGGTTTATATCAATTTCATAATAAGATTGTCAATGCTAGATGAATTGGCGTGTAAAATTACACATGCATGTACCTCTTCATCACATTGTCACGAGCAGTTGGAATAATAGATTCATAATGTTTCTGGATTTTGCCAGCAGTCGATTGGCTCGCTGGTTAAACCCAAACGCTAGTTCAAACGAGTCGAGATCACGTGATTGTCCACTGCAAAGTGTAGAATGAATGCATGTATTAATGCTGAAGAATAACTGGCCTCGTCAGTTCTAGGTGCGCCTACTGACCTTATGTTTTCCTAATATACGTTTCCAGATGGGTCGATTTAAGAGTCAATGTCAAAATTCGTCAAATTTTGAATGTGGGAAAAAATAAAAAGCACCTGAAAGAAAGTTAAAATTTTTTTGTGTGAAAGTAACAAGCTAACCCTAAAGTAATCAAAACAAACTAAAGGTAATCTTAACAACCACTCAGATTGCTTAAATAGATCGTCAAAAGTCACATGACCAGGAAAAATGTCCATACCGTAACAAATTTTAAATGGTGTTTTTCTTTTAAATATGCAACAACTTTTTATTTCTGATGTATGCAATCTAATAAACATATTGTTTCTACACATGTACTGAAGAAAAAAATCTACAGCTGTAAAAATAGTAGAAAAAACAGTGATCATACAAGCAAAAACGACTTTTTACAGATTTTAGATGTTTTCCGCTTTAAATAACATTTTTAAAAAGCATGTTGCTATACAACAACAATACTGCAGACAATTTATTCATCTTGATATTATTGATTTTGTGGTAATGATCCACATGAAGTCTTTATAAAGAACTTATTTTCAGAAATTTATTACCGTTACGGTACTGGACAAGATGCATGTTACGGTATGGACATTTTTGACTTTCGGCACTAATATGTTGCTAAATGAAGACAGTGATTAAGAAAGATGTTTATTTATTTTCACCGATAAATCCTCTTAGTGTGAATGCAAAAGAATGTAAACATAGAAAAGCAACTAATAAAATGTTACACAGTATATTCTTTTCTTATGTTGTTACGGTATGGACATTCTCTGTTACGGTATGGACAAGATCTTACATTGATAAAATCGTTACGGTATGGACATTTTTAGAATAAATATCAATGCTTGCCTTTTTGACAGCAATACAGGCAAGTATGATTGAATGATATAACAAGTATTTAATCTTTTGGTATCTTCTATGGTGATTTAAATCTAATAAGTTTTGTTAGTTTTCTGGTACAGTTAAACATTCTGAGATATCGTTACGGTATGGACCAGCATGTTACGGTATGGACATAACACATTTTGTAGGAAATAATTGTTCTCAGTCATAATCCTGATAGCTTTCTTTTTCAATAAAATAATATATTTTACATGATATACAATTGTATTGCTTCTAGTTTCGATTTCCAAATGATTTTCCAAAAAGGCATGGTATTTCACCAAAATGTCTTTACCGTAACGGAATAATTCCTATGAACGTATTTGTCTAAAAATTTCATTTATAAAATTGGGTTTTAATAATCCTATTACTCTAATTGAAACAAGTTACACTTTCTCATAGCAAATATATCTACATAAATAACACACAGGTTAATTTATTTTGCTGTTTATCAGTTGATGTTCATACCGTAACAATACGAGTCCTTACCATAACATTTTATTTTGTTACGGTAAGGACTGTTACGGTAAGGACACATTTTAAGTAATTTCTATCTTAAATAATAGTAATGCATTAAAACATGGTAGCAAAAGTGGTTTGCTATTGAGAAATGTAATTGGCTCAATATGTCAGAATCAAACCTTTTTCAAAGTATTCACTGTGCTTATATCTCGTTACGGTCAGTGGACACGCAAAAAATATACTCTTCTGGGCTTACTCACTGAAACTGTATTTTCCTTGAGCAGTTCAGTAGCAGCATTTCAAAACACATGCAATGCTTGTAAATAGAAAGTGCCCAGTGAGCATGACAGATAACCAGATTTGCCAACATACGGGATCCTATATTATTTTGTCGATTTATCACTGCGTTACGGTAAGGACATAAATCCAGGGACGGATTTATTATTGCCAAAAATTATGAAAAATAAAATGAAATATCCCATTTTGAAACCTCTTATATTTACCTTAATAATGTTCTTTTTGATACAACCAGTCAAAACTACCCAAATATTTACAGCGACTTGCAAAAGTTGTGCTGAATCTTCAATTTTTTTCGAGGGACAGGCAAAAATGATGAAAAATGAGGTTTCAAATCTAGAAAAAAGGTATTTCTACACCAATCAAATACTGTTTTATCATTTACTATTATTAAGCGTGATCAGTAGTATCATATGAAAAAATTCAAATCACGATCTGGTAAGTGGTTTTCATAAAATATTGAGAAGACAAGAATTTTGACGAATTTTGACATTGACTCTTAAAGGGAAACGAACCAAGCGTCGTTACCTGACGAACAAGAAAAAAACATATCTCTGGCGTGGACAGGAAACCCAAGACGTTGTCCAGAGTCCGTTCAAATCGCCATCTAAGAAAAAGCCAAAATGCAGTTCATCACCCTATAGAGCTATTGGTTCATCATCCCAAAAGACAATTGAGTCCTCCGACAAACCACCCATCATTAATATTCATTTTATATTGACCATTCAAATCTGCACATTAGCTAACGGTCAATGACGGTTAGACAACACGCGGGTTAGAAAACAAACCAACACGTGCTTTTTACAGGTAAATATAGGTGCAAAAACACAATGTTTGTCTAAGGAAATAAGGGTGGGCGTGGCTATACCTTGCTGGCGGAGGAGTCAATTGGTTCTAAAATCTATACACCGAAAGGAAAGTTCGGATTTTCAAAAAGAAAAACATAAAAACAGGGACTAAATCAAAAGTATTAAAGCCTGTCGATAGTAATAAATAAGACAACTGTAATGAGCTCGAAAAGCAAGAGTTATCGTTATTTGGTTCTTGTAAAATTTGTATTGTTTAATATAGATTACACATATTGTGATGAAAATCATATGGTTGAAGAATGTGCATATCCCATCAATAGAAGAAGAAAGAAGAATGGAAAATGAAAATGCATCGAAATTGCTTCTTTTGTTCTTTTTTATTTAAAAATTATTAATAATTGAACAGATGTTTTAAATTCTCTAACTAGAATGCCTCATCTGACACATATCCAACCGGTATTGAAAGGGAAATAATAACTTTTTACATTCAAGTTGAAGCTTTTAAAAATGTTTCTGTAGCATACTAATTGTCGGGACAATATGATCGTGGTGTACGACAAGTAGTGGTTTGGTCCTTATATCGCATCTAATATTTATTAGAATTTAATAATTTTGGCATCATCACATTGGCAATTTTCGAATCTTAACATCCATACATGAGTCCAGCTTTAAAAATATTTTTGAAAAAATTTTTTATGAGGTTGCCGGGATATGCATCTTTGTGAGGGGTGGGTGTGGGAAAATGCTTATAGCAGCTTAAAAAGCGTGGAAACACCTATCAATTTATGCATTATCTTATTTGATAATCATTCCCATGTTTAAAAATCAGTTTTTTGTTTTTCTAAGTATATTCTCGGAGATGTACTGGACAAATATGTTCAAAAATTTAATAAAAATATTTTCTGCAAAAATTTGTATTTTGCCCTAGAATGCATATACATGTATTCATTTTTACCTTTCAATTTTGTTATTTGCCACTTAGCTTGTGAATACATTTACAGTTTAAAACACATTCCGTTTACATATTTTAGATCTATTCCGTGAAGAATAGAATTGATAATATTTCTACTTGTTTTCAAGTACAAACTTAAATTTATGTTTAAAGTGCACAAACAAATAGCATATAAAGAAGAAAAACATGAAACATTTTTGAAAGAATGGAGCCCATACTTATTACTATTTAATGACATTGTATGATTTAATGCACCAAAAATGATCAGCTAGTTAATGCAAGTAGCAAATGACTTCATAAAACTAGAAACATAATGCACACACTGTGCATCCTATCTCCCCTTTTGCCTTCTTAAGGCTGCCACTTCTATATGTTTATTACATGTACTTTCCCTTCCTTCTGACATTTTGTTCCTTATTCTCTATTCTTCTTGCTCTTTGCTTCTTGCTTTCATTTTTTTATATACAAAATCCTGAATCTGTGTATGTTTGTATATAGATACATGTATATAGTAAGTAAGTAAGAATGTTTATACATTATACTTGATTGGGTGAGAGATAGTATGAAAGGTGCACTATTACCACAAGATAGTAAAAACATTATGTTTTATATGTATTTAAAAACTTTACAGTGTACAAGGAGTGAGGAAGAATAGTGCACATGTATATTAGATGAGCAAATGAGAGAGAAATATTTTATATGTAACACTTCTGGAAACCCCGGGTCCAGAAGAGTGATTGTTACGGGGACAATCAGAATCAGAATAAATTCCACACAGATTCAAAAAAAAAAAAAAAAAAAAAAAAAAAAGATAATATTTCAAAAAGTATATTTTTCTCAATTTTGAAAGCATGGATACCCCCACAAATATTTTGCTTTTTGAGTAGCATTCCACCTATATTTTAAGCTGTCTAAAAATTATAGATTCATTTATCAACAAAAATTGGTATCGAGCCACTAGCACCCCAAAGAAATCAAAACGAAGTTTGATTATGATAGACCATAGCTATGCACAAGCACAAGCTAATACAGAATCTATTGGCACCAGCAATTCACAAGCTGTTGTTCCCGAAGAACTTCTGATATAATTGATATAAACCACGTGATTATTCACCTTTACATATTCAAAGAATTGATATTGCAAAACAGGAGATAGATTTCATACAAACAACACAATGAACGCGTTGCTTAGTGTTACTCCTATAATTGTCGAATCTGCCCGACTGAGCCTGCTCAACATTAAACAGCAGGGATGTCCTTCAATACTTTTCAAATTGGACAGTAAATCATTTCAAAATTGCTCATTTTTAAGGTCAAATTGACCACCTAGTTTGCAAATTGACCACACTGTTATTCAAGTGGTTTTTCTTCGAGTCAATGCGAATTATGTACATAAATTCAATGCATCTTGCATGAGGTAGTATTTGTATTGTTGGGGTTACCAAAAATTAGTAATAAATACATCCGATATTGCTAAACTATGTGACTGAATGGCTAATGGACAAACGAAATTGAATTATGAGGACACCGACGGTATTGATTTGGATTTGGTTGTGTCTAGAATGCATCTCCATTAATGTTGCCATGCCCCCTAACAGAAAACGACATCAAGTTGCATTTTTGCTGGCTTTCTCTCACGATGAAAATTTACATTGTAATCCCCATTGATCAATACGACCACCGCAACTTCAAGTTGACCGCCGGTACAAAATCGATCTAAGTGTTGAAAGGAAAGCTTGAAATATTTTAAAATTATGTCTGAAAAGCTAATTTAGTGTTCATTAAACTAACTGCAACGACCATTGGTTATAGAAAGCTTGCAAATGCACGATCAGGGCATTTTAACCTGTGTTTGACCAGATTCTACTTTCGTTTTCACTACCGATCAAACGGGCCGGAAAGGATTGCAGTAAAACGGTTTACTTTTTTCAACTACCACTTCGGCTAGACATTCAATGGCAAAAAACTGATAGCCTGACATTCTTTGATTTTTATAATACGTTTTTGATCAAAAAACATCTTACCTTCCACATCCAATAGATTCGCGAAAACTAATAACAGGAAACGCTCAAAACGACCACCGGATGTATATCAACTTTTTTAGCTCACCTGAGCCGAAGGCTCACAGGTGAGCTTATAGGATAGGCAGGCATCCTTCGTCCGTCGTCGTCCGTCGTCTGTCGTCCGTCGTCCGTCCACAATTTCAAAGAAGAATATTTCTGAAGCTAGTAGGCCGATCTTGATCAAATTTAATGTGAATCATAATTGGGTTGGGGGATTGATGGCATTAGGTTTTGGAGCAGATTGTATCAAAATTGTGGTTTCCATGGCAACAGATAGGTCCCATAGACTTACAATGGGAAAAACTAAAAAAACCTTCTTCTCTGAAACCACTAGGCCCACAGCTTTGATATTTTGTATGTAGCAATTGCTAATGGTCCTCTACACAAATTGTGCCATTCATGCCCCTGGGGTCAAATTTGGCCACGCCCCGGGGGTCGATAGTCTTCATAGACTTACTATGGGAAAAAATTCAAAAATCTTCTTCTCTGAAACCACAGGGCGCACAGCTTTGATATTTGGTATGTGGCAATGGCTAATGGTCCTCTACATAAATTGTGCCAGCCATGCCCCTGGGGTCAAATTTGGCCACGCCCCGGGGGTCGATAGTCTCCATAGACTAACAATTGGAAAAACTAAAAAAATCTTCTTCTCTGAAACCACTAGGCCCACAGCTTTGATATTTGGTATGTAGCAATGGCTAATGGTCCTCTACATAAATTGTGCCATTCATGCCCCTGGGGTCAAATTTGGCCACGCCCCGGGGGTTGATAGTCTCCATAGACTTACTATGGGAAAAAAAAAATAAAAAATCTTCTTCTCTGAAACCACAGGGCCCACAGCTTTGATATTTTGTACGTGGCAATGGCTAATGGTCCTCTACATAAATTGTGCCATTCATGCCCCTGGGGTCAAATTTGGCCACGCCCCGGGGGTCGATAGTCTCCATAGACCTACAATAGGAAAAAAACTAAAAAAATCTTCTTCCCTGAAACCACTAGGCCAACAGCTTTGATATTTGGTATGTAGCAATGGCTAATGGTCCTCTACATAAATTGTGCCATTCATGCCCCTGGAGTCAAATTTGGCCACTCCCTGGGGGTTGATAGTCTCCATAGACTTACTATGGGAAAAAAAATTCAAAAATCTTCTCCTCTGAAACCACATGGCCCACAGCTTTGATATTTAGCTCACCTGAGCCGAAGGCTCACAGGTGAGCTTATAGGATAGGCAGGCATCCGTCGTCGTCGTCGTCCGTCCACAATTTCAAAGAAGAATATTTCTGAAGCTAGTAGGCCGATCTTGATCAAATTTAATGTGAACCATAATTGGGTTGGGGGATTGATGGCATTAGGTTTTGGAGCAGATTGTATCAAAATTGTGGTTTCCATGGCAACAGATAGGTCCCATAGACTTACAATGGGAAAAACTAAAAAAATCTTCTTCTCTGAAACCACTAGGCCCACAGCTTTGATATTTGGTATGTAGCAATGGCTAATGGTCCTCTACATAAATTGTGCCATTCATGCCCCTTGGGTCAAATTTGGCCACGCCCCGGGGGTCGATAGTCTCCATAGACTTACTATGGGAAAAAAATTAAAAAATCTTCTTCTCTGAAACCACAGGGCCCACAGCTTTGATATTTGGTATGTGGCAATGGCTAATGGTCCTCTACATAAATTGTGCCAGCCATGCCCCTGGGGTCAAATTTGGCCACGCCCCGGGGGTCGATAGTCTCCATAGACTTACAATTGGAAAAACTAAAAAAATCTCCTTCTCTGAAACCACTAGGCCCACAGCTTTGATATTTGGTATGTAGCAATGGCTAATGGTCCTCTACATAAATTGTGCCATTCATGCCCCTGGGGTCAAATTTGGCCACGCCCCGGGGGTTGATAGTCTCCATAGACTTACTATGGGAAAAAAAATAAAAAATCTTCTCTGAAACCACAGGGCCCAAAGCTTTGATATTTTGTAGGTGGCAATGGCTAATGGTCCTCTACATAAATTGTGCCAATCATGTCCCCGGGGTCAAATTTGGCCACGCCCCGGGGGTCGATAGTCTCCATAGACCTACAATAGGAAAAACTAAAAAAATCTTCTTCTCTGAAACCACAGGGCCCAAGGCTTTGATATTTTGTAGGTGGCAATGGCTAATGGTCCTCTACATAAATTGTGCCAATCATGCCCCTGGGCTCAAATTTGGCCACGCCCCTGGGGTCGATAGTCTCCATAGACCTACAATAGGAAAAAAACTAAAAAAATCTTCTTCTCTGAAACCACTAGGCCAACAGCTTTGATATTTGGTATGTAGCAATGGCTAATGGTCCTCTACATAAATTGTGCCATTCATGCCCCTGGGGTCAAATTTGGCCACACCCCAGGGGGTTGATAGTCTCCATAGACTTACTATGGGAAAAAAATTAAAAAATCTTCTTCTCTGAAACCACAGGGCCCACAGCTTTGATATTTTGTAGGTGGCAATGGCTAATGGTCCTCTACATAAATTGTGCCAATCATGCCCCTGGGGTCATTCATGACCCTGGGGTCAAATTTGGCCAGGCCCCAGAGGTTGATAGTCTCAATAGACTTGCTATGGGAAAAAAATTCAAAAATCTTCTTCTCTGAAACCACAGGGCACACAGCTTTGATATTTTGTATGTGGCAATGGCTAATGGTCCTCTACATAAATTTTGCCAGCCATGCCCCTGGGGTCAAATTTGGCCACGCCCCGGGGGTAGATAGTCTCCATAGACTTACAATGGGAAAAACTAACAAAAATCTTCTTCTCTGAAACCAAAAGGCCCAGAGCTTCTATATTTTGTATGTAGCAATGTTTGGTAGTCCCCATTATAAATTGTGCCAGTCATGCCCCTGGGTCAAATTTGGCCATGCCCTGGGGGTCAATAGTGTCCATGCATAGACTTTCATTGGTCGATTCTCAATTAATTTAAATCTCATGAGCTTACAATGTGATAATCTCTCAGGTGAGCTACAGGACCAATGGTCCTCTAGTCTTATTTTTGCTCCAAAACAAAAATTGTGCCGCATACAATTTATGGTGTACACACAATAATCCCACAATGTATGGTTTGAGCAAAAATAAGAAAAATATTAAAAGTTTTCAGCCAGGTGGTTCTAACGTGTACCCACAATCTATGTTTTGAGCAAAATAAAGATAAATAGGTGTACCTCTGCATACCCAGGCCAGTTTTCTTATTTTTGCTCCAAAACATAGATTGTGTACCCACAATCTATGTTTAGAGCAAATTTAAGAAAAATATCAAAATTTTTCAGCCAGCCAGTTCTACGGTGTACCCACAAACTACTTTTTTGTGCAAAGATAAGAAAAATAGGTATACCTCTGCATTACCGGGCCAGTTTTTAGCTCGCCTGCACGAAGTGCATAGAGCTATCAGCTGCTATTGTAGTCACCTCGGTTGTGCGCGTTTACGTTTACGTTAACGTGTGCGTCCGCGTCCGCGTCACACTTTCGGTTAAAGTTTTTTAAAAGTCTATATCTCTTGACCATGTTGATGGATCAAGTTGATACTTTGCATGTTGCTAGATATTGGTCTGAAGTTTTACGCAGTACCATCATGATCCACCCTGGGTGACCTTGAGGTCAAGGTCACGGACTTAGAAATTTTGTGTTTAAATTTTTGGTTACAATCCAATTTTACTCACATCGTCTCCGCAAATGACACGAAGGGACGCTGTATGGACACCAAATTCTTTACCACCGGCGCAGATCGAACTTAGGACCTCTAGGCTCAGAGGTGTGTTCTTACCACTGAGGCATGTATACCGCGATTCAATCAGTAACTGAAATGAAATCGCCAATATTTCAGTAAATTTCCGTTTTCGGGTTGTTTCTTTATTATAAATTAATCTTTAAATGGGCCTATGCTGCAATAATAGACATTCATCTCGTTAGGGGCAATAGTGCTGATAGGGGCAACCCCTGCCGATAGGGGCAACATAAGCGAAAAGCTCAGCATCTACATTAGTGACACTTGAGAATAAATCTTGTCAATTTTGTTTGCAGAACAAAATGGATTAGGATATGTTTATATGTAGCAAAAGTGTATTTTAAAGCACTTATTGTACGAACGCCCTAATTGGCAACCACGAAATCTAATTACATCGAAACACCACACACAGGAGAAAGTGGATTGCAAGTAGTCTATTGACGTTTGTGTGCCCGATTCATACGTTTCGGATGCAGACATAAATGCTATTTGGAATGGTATTCTCCTTTTTGTAGATATAAAGCTGCAATACTGTGAAAAAATACAATTCATGAAAACTCACTTGGTTGTTTACATTTTGTCTGATCCCGTGGCTCATGTTCGGAAGTTCCCGTGAAGTTTCGCTTTACATAACCTTCCGGTTGCCCCTAACGACATTACCAGCTGTGTGGGATATACTGCTCAGCTTAATTTTTGTCACTTTTTTTTTCACAATTTGAACTTAGTCATTTATTGGACATTTTTACATCGTGAAAGTGACTTACCAGTTGGGGGCATAGTGTTTCATAAACACATTTTCTAGTTTTTAGCTTGACTGCACGAAGTGCATAGAGCTATTGCAGTCACCCCGGTCGTCCACGTTCCCGTTCCCGTGTGCTTTCCCGTTCCCGTTCCCGTGCGCGTCACACTTGCGTTAAAGTTTTCTAGAAGTCCATATCTTGACAACCACTCATCAGAAAGCATTCATACTTGGACCATAGATACCCTGTAGGGTTAGCTTTCATTCCATGGCATCGGGCCCCTGGGTCCAGGCCTGGGGGGTGGGGCTGGAGGTTAAAATCTAGAACACCTTAAAAAATAGCTATTATTGTGTTAAAATTTTCTAGAAGTCCATATCTTGACAACCACTCATCAGAAAGCATTGATACTTGGGCCATTGACACCCTGTAGGGTCGGCTTTCATTCCATAGCATCAGGTCCCTGGGTCCATGCCAGGGGGAGGGGCTAGAGGTTAAAATCTAGAACACCACTAATAATAATGGCTTTTCTGTGATTAGCTCACCTGAGCCGAAGGCTCACAGGTGAGCTTATAGGATAGGCAGGCATCCGTCGTCCGTCGTCGTCGTCCGTCGTCGTCCGTCCACAATTTCAAAGAAGAATATTTCTGAAGCTAGTGGGCCGATCTTGATAAAATTTAATGTGAACCATAATTGGGTTGGGGGATTGATGGCATTAGGTTTTGGAGCAGATTGTATCAAAATTGTGGTTTCCATGGCAACAGATAAGTCCCATAGACTTACAATGGGAAAAACTAAAAAAATCTTCTTCTCTGAAACCACTAGGCCCACAGCTTTGATATTTGGTATGTAGCAATGGCTAATGGTCGTCTACATAAATTGTGCCATTCATGCCCCTGGGGTCAAATTTGGCCACGCCCCGGGGGTCGATAGTCTCCATAGACTTACTATGGGAAAAAAATTAAAAAATCTTCTTCTCTGAAACCACAGGACCCACAGCTTTGATATTTGGTATGTGGCAATGGCTAATGGTCCTCTACATAAATTGTGCCAGCCATGCCCCTGGGGTCAAATTTGGCCACGCCCCGGGGGTCGATAGTCTCCATAGACTTACAATTGGAAAAACTAAAAAAATCTTCTTCTCTGAAACCACTAGGCCCACAGCTTTGATATTTGGTATGTAGCAATGGCTAATGGTCCTTTACATAAATTGTGTCATTCATGCCCCTGGGGTCAAATTTGGCCACGCCCCGGGGGTCGATAGTCTCCATAGACTTACTATGGGAAAAAAATTAAAAAATCTTCTTCTCTGAAACCACAGGGCCCACAGCTTTGATATTTTGTACGTGGCAATGGCTAATGGTCCTCTACATAAATTGTGCCAATCATGCCCCTAGGGTCAAATTTGGCCATGCCCCGGGGGTCGATAGTCTCCATAGACCTACAATAGGAAAAAAGACTAAAAAAATCTTCTTCTCTGAAACCACTAGGCCCACAGCTTTGATATTTGGTATGTAGCAATGGCTAATGGTCCTCTACATAAATTGTGCCATTCATGCCCCTGGGGTCAAATTTGGCCACGCCCCGGGGGTTGATAGTCTCCATAGACTTACTATGGGAAAAAATTCAAAAATCTTCTTCTCTGAAACCACAGGGCCCACAGCTTTGATATTTTGTATGTGGCAATGGCTAATGGTCCTCTACATAAATTGTGCCAATCATGTCCCCGGGGTCAAATTTGGCCACGCCCCGGGGGTCGACAGTCTCCATAGACCTACAATAGAAAAAAGTAAAAAAATCTTCTTCTCTGAAACCACTAGGCCCACAGCTTTGATATTTGGTATGTAGCAATGGCTAATGGTCCTCTACATAAATTATGCCATTCATGCCCCTGGGGTCAAATTTGGCCACGCCCCGGGGGTTGATAGTCTCAATAGACTTGCTATGGGAAAAAAATTCAAAAATCTTCTTCTCTGAAACCACAGGGCCCACAGCTTTGATATTTTGTATGTGGCAATGGCTAATGGTCTTCTACATAAATTGTGCCAGCCATGCCCCTGGGGTCAAATTTGGCCACGCCCCGGGGGTAGATAGTCTCCATAGACTTACAATGGGAAAAACTAAAAAAAACTTCTTCTCTGAAACCAAAAGGCCCAGAGCTTCTATATTTTGTATGTAGCAATGTTTGGTAGTCCCCATTATAAATTGTGCCAGTCATGCCCCTGGGTCAAATTTGGCCATGCCCCGGGGGTCAATAGTGTCCATGCATAGACTTTCATTGGTCGATTCTCAATTAATTTAAATCTCATGAGCTTACAATGTGATAATCTCTCAGGTGAGCTACAGGACCAATGGTCCTCTAGTATTGTATTCTAGAAGTCTATATGTTGAAAAAATTTTATCAGAGGGCTTTCATACTGGGACCATAGGTACCCTGTAGGGTTGAGTTTCATTTCATGGCATCGGATCTCTGGGTCCATGCCTTGGGGGTGGGGCTGGAGGTTAAAAACTAGAACACTGTAAAAAATAGATGTACTTCTGTGTAACTTTTACAAGGAGTCCATATCTTGACAACAGCTTATCATAAAGCATTCATACTTCGTACACTTTAGGTTCCATGGCATCCGACCGGGTCGGAGTCAGGGGGGCGGGGCTAGAGGTCAAAATCTAGAACACCAATTTTTTTTTCTTTTTATTTCTTAATAGAAACAACTTAGGAAGATGGTTGGTCATTCATCTTTTGACTTTTTGACACTGTCTTGTGTGTCACGACGGTAAGGGTGGGTTGACCTACTTTCCATGGTTCAGTGATTTTGCCTTATATGTTGACACTCAATTTGTATATTTTCTTACTTATTTCAGATTATGAGTGAGTACGACCAGGCCTTTGACCCCAATGTACTTATAGGTCACTGTGACCTAATTTCACGGTTCAGTGATTTTGCCTTATATCTTGACACTCAATTAGTATATTTTCATACATTTTTTAGATTATGAGTGAGTATGACCAGACCTTCGACCCCAATATACTTATAGGTCACTGTGACCTAATTTCACGGTTCAGTGATTTTGCCTTATATCTTGGTACTCAAATGGTTTATGAACAAACTTCTTTCAAAGTATGTTTGCTTATGACAAGACCTTTCACCCTGAAGTAGTCCTAGGTCACTGTGACCTAATTTCATGGTTCAGTGATTTTGCCTTATATCTTGACACTCAATTAGTATATTTTCATACTTTTTTCAGATTATGAGTGAGTATGACAAGACCTTTGACCCCAATATACTTATAGGTCACTGTGATCTAATTTCGGTTCAGTGATTTTGCCTTATATCTCGGTACTCAAATGGTTTATGAACAAACTTCTTTCAAAGTATGTTTGCGTATGACAAGACCTTTGACCCTGAAGTAGTCCTAGGTCACTATGACCTAATTTCACAGTTCAGTGATTTTGCCTTATATCTTGACACTCAATTAGTATATTTTCATACTTTTTTCAGATTATGAGTGAGTATGACCAGATCTTTGACCCCAATATACTTATAGGTCACTGTGACCTTATTTCATGGTTCAGTGACTTTGCCTTATATCTCAGCACTCAAGTGGTTTATGAACAAACTTTGTTCACACTATGTTTGTGTATGACAAGACCTTTGACCCTAAAGTAGTCCTAGGTCAATATGACCTGATTTCACGGTTCAGTGATTTTCCTTTATATCTCGGCACTCAATTGGTATATGGACATACTGCTTTCACGATATGTATGAGTATGACAAGACCTTTGACCGTAAAGTATTCCTTGGTCACTGTGACTTAATTTCATGGTTCAGTGATTTTGCCTTATTTGATTTTGCCTTATATCTCGACACTCAGTTGGTATTTTTTCATACTTCTTTCTGATTATGAATGAGTATGACCAGACCATTAACCCAAACATACTTATAGGTCACTATGACCTAATTTCATGGTTCAGTGATTTTGCTTTATATCTCAACACTAAATGGGTATATGATCATATTTCTTTCACATTATTATTAAGTATCACTAGACCTTTGACCCTGAAATACTTATAGGTCAGTTTGACCTTATTTCACGGTTCAGTGATTTTGCCTTGTGTCTTGGCACTCAGTTGATATATGAACACACTTCTTTCACAATATGAGTGAGACCTCTAAATCTTAGGTAGTTATAGTTAACTTCCATGGTTCAGTGATTTTGCCTTATTGCATCAAGGCAAAAAGATGTATGGGTTACTGGTCGGGTTTGGCCTTATGTTTAACAAAGGTCAGAAGCAGTCGAGCACGCTGTCCTGCGACAGCTCTTAATTTTATTTCTTTTATTTTAATCTACGACTGAGGACCTGACCCACAATGTCCATGATTATGTCCTAGATTGAGTATACACGTCAGCTATGTATACTGCTCTAAAATAGATCTGTCATTCTAAAACTACACTCCCTCATGTTATTATGCTAAGTGCTTTAAACTGCTTATTTCTAAGATGTACTTGATAAGGGTACTGTCTTTCATTGGGGATTTGAGGCTCAATGTCAGGGGCGAGCATGTGCTGTTTTTTGGGGGTAGGTGGTAGGGAGTGGGGCTTGTTGGCTACCAGCTGGGGGTATACATGCCTCTCAAGGCACTTTTTAGCTCGCCTGCACGAAGTGCACAGAGCTATTGTTGTCACCTCGGTCATCCCCGTTTACGTTTACGTGTACCTCCGCGTCACACTTTCGGTTTAAGTTTTTAAAAGACTATATCTCTTGAACATGTAGATGTATCAAGTTGATACTTTGCATATTGGTAAATATTGGTCTGAAGTTTTATGCAGTACCATCATGACCCATCCTGGGTGACCTTGAGGTCAAGGTCACAGACTTAGAAGCCATGCCCCTGGGGTCAAATTTGGCCACGCCCCGGGGGTAGATAGTCTCCATAGACTTACAATGGGAAAAACTAACAAAAATCTTCTTCTCTGAAACCAAAAGGCCCAGAGCTTCTATATTTTGTATGTAGCAATGTTTGGTAGTCCCCATTATAAATTGTGCCAGTCATGCCCCTGGGTCAAATTTGGCCATGCCCCGGGGGTCAATAGTGTCCATGCATAGACTTTCATTGGTCGATTCTCAATTAGTTTAAATCTCATGAGCTTACAATGTGATAATCTCTCAGGTGAGCTACAGGACCAATGGTCCTCTAGTTGGGGATTTGAGGTTCAATGTCAGGAGTGAACATGTGCTGGGCTGTTGGGGTAGCGAGGGGGGCTTGGTGGCTGGTAGCCGGGGGTATGCATGCCTCCCAAGGCACTTTTTAGCTCACCTGAGCCGAAGGCTCACAGGTGAGCTTATAGGATAGGCAGGCATCCGTCGTCCGTCGTCTCCGTCGTCGTCCGTCCACAATTTCAAAGAAGAATATTTCTGAAGTTAGTAGGCCGATCTTGATCAAATTTAATGTGAACCATAATTGGGTTGGGGGATTGATGGCATTAGGTTTTGGAGCAGATTGTATCAAAATTGTGGTTTCCATGGCAACAGATAGGTCCCATAGACTTACAATGGGAAAAACTAAAAAAATCTTCTTCTCTGAAACCACTAGGCCCACAGCTTTGATATTTGGTATGTTACTGTTATAATGTAGCAATGGCTAATGGTCCTCTACGTAAATTGTGCCATTCATGCCCCTGGGGTCAAATTTGGCCACGCCCCGGGGGGTCGATAGTCTCCATAGACTTACTATGGGAAAAAAAATAAAAAATCTTCTCTGAAACCACAGGGCCCACAGCTTTGATATTTGGTATGTGGCAATGGCTAATTGTCCTCTACATAAATTGTGCCAGCCATGCCCCTGGGGTCAAATTTGGCCACGCCCCGGGGGTGGATAGTTTCCATAGACTTACAATTGGAAAAACTAAAAAAATCTTCTTCTCTGAAACCACAGGGCCCACAGCTTTGATATTTTGTATGTGGCAATGGCTAATGGTCCTCTACATAAATTGTGCCAATCATGTCCCTGGGGTCAAATTTGGCCACGCCCCGGGCGTCGATAGTCTCCATAGACCTACAATAGGAAAAAAACTAAAAAAATCTTCTTCTCTGAAACCACTAGGCCAACAGCTTTGATATTTGGTATGTAGCAATGGCTAATGGTCCTCTACATAAATTGTGCCAATCATGTCCCCGGGGTCAAATTTGGCCACGCCCCGGGGGTTGATAGGCTCTATAGACTTACTATGGGAAAAAAATTCAAAAATCTTCTTCTCTGAAACCACAGGGCCCACAGCTTTGATATTTTGTAGGTGGCAATGGCTAATGGTCTTCTACATAAATTGTGCCAATCATGTCCCCGGGGTCAAATTTGGCCACGCCCCGGGGGTCGATAGTCTCCATAGACCTACAATAGGAAAAACTAAAAAAGTCTTCTTCTCTGAAACCACAGGGCCCACAGCTTTGATATTTTGTAGGTGGCAATGGCTAATGGTCCTCTACATAAATTGTGCCAATCATGCCCCTGGGGTCAAATTTGGCCACGCCCCGGGGGTCGATAGTCTCCATAGACCTACAATAGGAAAAAAGACTAAAAAAATCTTCTTCTCTGAAACCACTAGGCCAACAGCTTTGATATTTGGTATGTAGCAATGGCTAATGGTCCTCTACATAAATTGTGCCAGCCATGCCCCTGGGGTCAAATTTGGCCACACCCCGGGGGTAGATAGTCTCCATAGACTTACAATGGGAAAAAAATTAAAAAATCTTCTTCTCTGAAACCACAGGGCCCACAGCTTTGATATTTTGTATGTGGCAATGGCTAATGGTCCTCTACATAAATTGTGCCAGCCATGCCCCTGGGGTCAAATTTGGCCACGCCCCGGGGTTAGATAGTCTCTATAGACTTACAATTGGAAAAACTAAAAAAATCTTCTTCTCTGAAACCAAAAGGCCCAGAGCTTCTATATTTTGTATGTAGCAATGTTTGGTAGTCCCCATTATAAATTGTGCCAGTCATGCCCCTGGGTCAAATTCGGCCATGCCCCGGGGGTCAATAGTGTCCATGCATAGACTTTCATTGGTCGATTCTCAATTAATTTAAATCTCATGAGCTTACAATGTGATAATCTCTCAGGTGAGCTACAGGACCAATGGTCCTCTAATTCTAGTATTATATGGGTTGAATTCTCTGTTACAGGTATTACATTACTCAATGTGGCTCATCTAAATCTATTAAAAGTTGCTCCTGGTGGCCACGTCGGAAGATTTTGTATCTGGACAGAGTCGGCATTTAAAAAGTTAGATTCCATTTATGGCACCTGGAGACAAGCATCAAAAGTTAAAAATAACTACAAGTGAGTATTGTTTTCTATTAAACTGATTCATTCAAATGTTGTTGGTGGATTATAATGACAAAATTTATAAACAATTCTTGAGAATGCTTACATATGAGCTGTGTCATGAGAAAACCGACTTTTTGCCTATGCAAAAAACAGACGCATAAGCTACTGTGCTGCTGATCAGGGCCTTTGTTTTCCCTACATGGATAGTAACATTCCTCTTCTTCCTAAATCCAAAATTTCAAGCTTCTAGCCATCTTCTGTTGGTGCACAGGCTGGTTCTTGTTGAACCTGGTCGGAAACCCGGATGACCGGTTTTCTGATGTCACGGCTCATATACACGCTTAGGGATGTTCGCTACTACATAGAGTGGTTCACGATGACAGTGCGCTACAGGTTTTGGACGAAATATTTTAAAATGCAGACACATTCTTTTAGAGGAATTTCAACATACCCACCACTGCAATTACCATATTTTGTATTTATAGATTTGTTCAGAATACTTATCTAAACTTATTGAATGCGGTAATAAGATGATCTAGACAGTTTTCACTAAGCTGATACAAGTATTGTTCACAAAATTGTGTTTTGTCACTACAAAGCCCTCATATACATAAGTCCTTAGTTTTGCTTTCATTTTCAACTTTTTGTTGTTAGCTCCCCTGAGCCGAAGGCTCATAGGTGAGCTTATAGTATACCCATGCTCCGGCGTCCGGCGTCCGTCCGTCGTCCACAATTTCAAAGATCTTCTCTGAAACCGCTGGGCCGATTGTTCTCATATTATACATACACTATCTACAGGTAGGGGGAAAGAATAATTATGTTTTTTGTTTTGATCGGATAAGGACTCTGGTTGCTATGGCAACTTATGCTTCCCATAGACTTATAATGGAAAAAAGTGAAAATTGACAGTTTTTGCTGTCTTGTTGGAGATATTTGAATTTTGTTTTAGCAGAAATGTTTATGGAGTAGTCCTCTACGTTTCATGAGACTTTTGTCCTAATCCTTCATTTTGATTGGTTGCAGGGGCCCCATATAGGGCAAAATTTTGAAAAACATTCAAAAATCTTCTTCTCAGAAACTGTCAAGGGGATGAAGCCTGTACTTTGTATACATGTTCCTGACAGTGGCCTCTACATAATTTGTGTTTTTTATTGCAGGCGGATAAGAACTCTGGTTGCTATGACAACTTAAAGTTTCCATAGACTCATAATGGGAAAAGTGGAAATCGGCTATTTTTCCGCTAAAATTGCAGACATTTGAATTTTGTTTTTTTGCAGAAATGTTTATTGAGTAGTTGTGACATTTCTTGCGAGTTTTGTCCTATTCCTTTATTTTGATTGGTTGCTGGGGCCCCATATAGGGCAAAATTTTGGAAAAAACGTTCAAAAATCTTCTCAGAAACTGTCAAGTGGATGAATCCTGTACTTTGTATACATGTTCCTGACAGTAGCCTCTACATAATTTGTTTTTTATTCCAGTCGGATAAGAACTCTGGTTGCTATGGTAACTAGTGTTGGGCAATCGGTTTGAAATTGCTATCGATTATCGGTTTATAATCGGAAGGACTAAACCAACTAGCTATCGATTGTGCAATCGGTTCAACCAGCTGTATATTGTGCAATTGCCCATATGTTTATGAGCAGACTGAGGTGTCAAGGAGAGAGCACCCTTAAGTCTCTGTCAGTTGTGAATATCTATTTCGAACAATGCCACTTACATGAACATAAGATGTAATGCATTTAGAAAATTTTACCTACATATAATACTGTTCTGATATTCTGAAGAAAATAAAGAAAAAAAGAAATTTCTCCAATGGAGCTATATATGCCAACTTAAGACTTCTAGAACGTAGTGATGTGTGACATCTACCTCATACTTTGAAATTTTAAGCTAACCTAAAAATTGGCAAATATAAAATGCATAAAGTAAAATTTTCTACTTCCAGAGTACTGAAACCGATTACAATCGATTGCTGCATTTTACTATCGATTGTCTCTATCGGAAGCCCAAACCAACTGACTATCGATTATAATCGATCATCGGCCCATCACTAATGGTAACTTTAAGTTTCCATAGACTTATAATGGGAAAAGTGGAAATTAGCTATTAACTATTGCAGCCTGAGATCTGAAAAGTGGTAGATGCAAACAACTAATGGATTAGATGAAGGTATATGATTAATTTAGGTCAAGGTCATCTCTTGACCTTGGCTAGTCTGTCATCCATACTCACTTTTCAAAGATTTTTTCTCTGAAACCATGTGGCCAATCAAAGCCAAATTTTATATGGAGCATCTATAGGAAGTGGGAACCAATGTATATATAAATAATCCAGGTCACATGACCAAGATGGCCGCCATGCCCATATATGGTAAAAACCCTTAAAATATCTTCTTCTCCAGAACTGGTGAACCGATTTCAATGAAACTTTGCATGAAGTATGGATGACTCAAGTACTACAATGTATGTATAAATCATGACCCTTTGGTGACCTTGACCTATTTTATGGCAAGGTCAACATAGGTCGTCAATGCATTTGAATGGGGAAAACTTTTAAAATGTCATTTTAAGTGAAAGTCTTGCAGGAAATGGGCAGTAGGACTGAATTTTAATGATTGTGAAAAAATTGGACCCCAGGTGCTCATCTGCTTTTAAAATGTTATTTGAAGGGGAAAATCAGCAGGAAATTGGCAAATGGACAGAATATTGATTATTCTGAAAAAAGAAAATGGCCCAAGGGCTTCATCTTCCCCTGCACTGCTGTTAAATACCATAATATTCAAATATGTTTATTGGTATATGAAGCAGATCTCAGGTGAGCGTTTACAGGACCATTGGTCCTCTGGTTTTTATGACTTGACACGATTTTACATAGTATTTCATACCATGCAGTCGAAGAATGTCTCCGAGTACCAAACGGCTCACTCTAAACCAACCCGTTTCTAAAATGTACCTGTAGCTATGGCTTTCAGTTTTCATTGTATCTGGAGACCGACGACGCTTAATATTTCATAACAGGTTAGAGACTACAAGGTAATTGGAGTCGGACGACATTTTATGGCATTACAATGGATAATATTTTAGACGTATCTTATATTTAAGAATCAGAACATGATGTAGACATGTCATTTCATGTCATAGTAGAAGAAGGGCCATCCGAAGAAGTCGTAGAGGCTACTTAAACTGGAGATGCCGATGGATCAGGCACTTTATAGCTATTGGATGGAGGTACCACTGTGACGTCTCATTCTGGAGCAGCGCTGGCTACCTCGTATTCATTTGACTATTAATGGGCGGAAACAAAGACACTGATTAGCTGTGCAGTTACTGCACAACTGATCTTCGTCTTCGTTTTTGCGTATTCACATATTGGTTTATTTTTCGGTGCCACGGCTTATAACATACACTTCGAGCATGCACATTGACATTGTGCCCTTGCCATTCATTCTAACTTCAAGCCACAATCTCACTGACAAGTTCGTGACTATTTCGCGACAAAGATTAAGGATATAAACGCAACTTTCATGTTCCATTCTCAATGGATGGACATTTATGCGACAAATTCGCAAATTTCGGCACAATTCTTCAAATATATCTCATGACTGTCGCACAAATGTAGCTTAGTTTCATTTTTAGCTCGACTGCACGAAGTGCATAGAGCTATTGCAGTCACCCCGGTCGTCCACGTTCCCGTTCCCGTGTGCGTTCTCGTTCCCGTGCGCGTCACACTTGTGTTAAAGTTTTCTAGAAGTCCATATCTTGACAACCACTCATACGAAAGCATTCATACTTGGACCATAGATACCCAGGGTATTCATTATCATTTTAAGTAGGAGGCTCAGATTAAAAAGTAGGAGGCACTGGTCGCGCCAAAGGCGCGAAACGAGTGCCGAAGGCACGAGGGGGGAGAGCACGAGAGGGGGTGTCCCCCTCTCGTAAGGGGGGTACGGGTGATCTCCCCCGGAAAAATTTGGTTTTCTAAAGCGTCTGAGAAGCAATTTGAGGTCTTCTTGTGGTCATTTCTAAGCAGAAATTCAGAGGAAAATATAGTCATTTTTTATATTTTAACATTTTATTTTTGTACTTTTTTAACATTTAATTTTTGTACTTTTATTGGCTAAAAATTACGAAAAAAAAAAAAAATATTAAAATAAAATATTAGTTACCAAACATTTTAGACTTGAAATTTGCACCGCAGGCATCAGATTCATCTCTTTGTTTCTGAGCTTTGTTTATATATTTGGCCATGTGTTTGTACGACGAATTATGCATTTTAGATCGGAATGTGGAGATTACAGATTTCATCGACACGTTTCATTGCTCATTAGCCGTCACAATTTTTATTTAATTTTTTGCGATATTCGTGTCGCTTCCGACGATCGTTATCCAAGTCGCCGTCGTGATTTTTTGCTGTCTTGTGGGGACCGTACTCAGTATCATAATTCAGAACGAGTGACAATTGTCATTTTGAGTAATTACAATGCGACACAATTCATTGTCGGCGAGTGTGAATAACACCCACGATAGGCAAAAAAAGTTGTGAAACCAAGCGAAGCGATATCGATCCCGAACGATCGTAGGAGACTTTCGTCACAGATTTACCGTTATAAATATGAATGACAGCCTGTTAAAATACATTCATGGGTGTGGCGTAAGTCTACTACGATCGTCTGGGATATACAGCACTTCCTCAAGAGATAATCGTCAGACCGCAAACGAGATCATAACAACGTTGTCTAACCTTTACGAAATGAATTTCATTTTTCTGGTGTTCATGGAGCTATGAACCGCAGTGGGTCGCGTGCAAAGTGAATGAACCCCGAAGGGGTTCATGTAAGCTTTGCTAGCGACCCACTGCGGTTCATAGCTCCATGAACAACAGAAAAATTAAACTCATTGCTTATATTTACATTCATTTCTCTCTATCGCTTGTTGAAAAATCACCAAGGCGGTCACATTTACCTGCAAACAGAGAATCTGCACACAGTGTGTGTTCAAACAGCGGAACGGCGTCGACGTTTACAACGTCCAATCAGATTGGCGAGATTCGTGTTTTTTGACGTCAAGTTTGGATTACGTCACGTCGCGTGACACAATGTTGTTCTAGTGGAGCGGCTTAGTGAGAGATTTTGAGGAAATACTTCAGTTGATGATACAAGCATGAAATTTTCACCATATGTTCTTTACATGACACACATTAAATTCCGATCCCTAGCCACTTGAAATTCCGACATTTTCAAGATGGCCGCCAAAAACAAAATGGCCGACAGTTGTGAAAGGTGTACATGTAGTAAATTGCTCATATCTTAGGTTCTTTTCACCATAGAACAACAATATCGATACCAAAATGAAGCTAAATAATTGCTCTTTCAAATAAAGTTCCAATATGCAAATTATCTAATTTGCATATTTATGAATATTAATGAGATCTTACTTTTTTGGCTAAAATTGAGAAAAAAAAAAAACGCATCTTATTTTCTGAACAATGTAAAATGTTAACAGAAATGAATAACTGTGGCTTTGATATTACTAGACCATAAATTATCATAAATTCACAAGAGCTAATTAGCACGTGCATGAATATTCGTTTAAGAATGTTTTAAGACTTTGTATGTCCTCACTTATCAGTTTGGTTTAGAAAGTTCATACAGTAAATTGCTCATATTTTTGGTTCTGTTCATAATAGAATAACAGTATTGATACCAAAATGAAGCTAAATGATTGTTATTTCAAGTAGAGTTCAAATATGCAAATTACCTCATTTGCATATATATTTGCATATATATGAATATAAATGAGGTTTTTGTTTTGCTAAAAACTTAAAAAAATCACATCTTATTCACTGAACGATGTAAAATGTTCATGGTGTAGATTGTCTATAAATATCACTTTCATTGTAAAATAAATGTCATTAATATAAGATCTATGCTATTGTGCTTTCCTTCAAAACGTGGGAGCTAAGTCTCGAAGAATTTCATTTCTACATTGCAAACAACATCATTCCTTTTTGTCACTATGATTCTGCGCAAGAATAAATTTATCTACAAGAAACCCAAATATTTCTGTTTTGTTTTCATCACATCTGATGAAGTTGTTCCATGATTTTGGAGGTCTGCAGTTACCAATTACTTTTCGGTATACACCAGTTACTATTTTCTGCCTGGTCTCATCGTTGAGACTATCTTGGCGATAAATAAAAAAACATACACCCTGGAATGTTTTCTGGCATATGACTTAATATGAGGTACGATCGCCTCCTTGGCCTAATCTTCAAAGGTTTTTGATGCTCCAGGTTAGACTACAGTGAAAATGTGTATTTGGATAAAAGCAATTAGTTAAGAACTTGCAAGTATGTTGTCGCCCATTCTGGTGTGCTTGAAATGAGCCGTACTGGCAATCATAAATTATGATTTTTTATTTAACTGATTTATGTGTTTATCAAACACAAGAGAAGCATTTGGGCACTAACAAGCTGCTCTACATAGCCGTCGTTGATCTGAAGAAAGCAATTGATCGAATCCTGAGGGATGTAATCTGATGGCCAATGCGAAACTAAGAATTGGCGAATGACTAGTGCGTCCAGTCCATGTATAAGATCATGAGAAGCAGGGTTAGAGAGGGCAGTGGATACAGTGAGGAGTTTGGTGTCAAAGTAGGTGTTCGTCAGGGCTCTGTCCTTAGCCCGCTACTCTTCATTATTGTGCTATAGGCTTTATCCAGGGCGTTCTGCACAGGCTGCCCTTGGGTTCTGCTGTATGCAGATGACTTATGATATGACACTGTCGAGTCCATGGAAGAACAACCTGTAAGACTTGGAAAGCAGAGATTGAGAGGAAAGTTCTTTGAGTGAACATTGGGGAGACAAAGATCATGTTCTCTGGCCTCAATTTGAAACTTCTGAAAAAATCTGGAAAGAATTCCTGTAGCGTCTGTCAAACAGGTGTAGGAAGAAATGCCGTCTTCTGTGGTGGATGCTTGTCCTGGATCCACAAGAAATGCAATGGAATCAAAGGCTCCTTGCGCCGTGATCCTGATTTCAGCTGTGCTGGCTACCTAGGAAAGGGGTGTCCCTTAGATGGAAGGCTAGTGAAGGAGGTTCTAGTTGATGACGAAAAAGTTGAAGCTGTACAAGAGTTCTGTTATCTGGGAGACAATCTTTTTGCTGGCAGAGCTTGTGAAATGGCTGCAGTCACGCACTGCAAATGGGCTTAGGGCAGCTTCCGCCAACTACTCCCTCTCCATACCAATCGCAATCTGCCACATTTGACCAGAGGTCAAGTGTATTCAACTCATGTAGTGTACTGCCACATGCAGCAGAAACATTGGCAATGACTGGCTACACTTTGTCGCCTGCAGCGCAATGACCGTGCAATGATGTGCTGGATCTGTAATTTCAAGGCGAATGATGAAGTAAGCTCAGACTCCCTTCTCTCAAAGCTTGGACTTCAGGATATATATGTAGTGCTTCGCTCCAGCAAGATGAGATGGTATGGACATGTAGAGAGCATTAAAGGCTTTATTTCTCAAGTACGCAATCTAAATGTAGTTGCACAGAATATATCTGGCAAGCTAAGAAAATCATGGGATGAAGTGTTGTTGGACGACTAAAAGAAGGTTAGAATGGATACTGCCGATCTGTAGAATGGCTCAGAGTGGAGAGGTCGTATAAGAATAAAAATAAAACTGACATCCTTTAAGTGAGTATATTTGTGAGAAAGGTGATGGGCCATACCGTGGTTTCGCCTATTCAAGCCTCTTCAGTGACCCTTTAGAATTGGTAACATGGAGCCAAAGAGAATTGCTGTAATTTTGCAACTTTTAACAGGGTAGTCAATAATACTGACTTGTTTAATCAAAATGGGGCCAAATACAGTATACGTTGGTTAGAAAATGAATCTTAACCGATAATAATTTTCTAATTTCTCAAAATACCCTCTCTGATCTCAAAGGACCAAAACGAAAATATGATCTGCACTATGAATGATGTACGGGGAGACTTTTTAGAGCTGTCAGACGGCACAACACCTGCTGCAGTAAAAGCAAAATAAAAATAAAACTGAGATCCTTTAAGAGCAGTGAGTATATTTGTGAGAAAGGTGATGAGCCATACCGCGGTTTCGGCTATTCAAGCCCTTTCAGGGACCCTTTAGATTTGGTAACATGGAGCCAAAGAGTTTTGCTGTAATTTTGCATTTTTAACGGAAGGAGACTTATCAAACAAGTCCAACCCTCAGATGAGGACAAAGGACTATGAAAAGGATATGATGATGATATGATCAGCCGACAGACTTAGTAGATGCAAGCAAATAATTGATGGGAAATAATTTAATCGTGGGAAGCTCACTACAAACATAAATTGTCAATTTTTAGTTTAAATATATGCATAGGTATGCACTATAGGGATCAAACATGCGTTTTTATATGATTAATACGTTTTGATATTCAGTTAGCGTGCGAGCTTAGAAAGAAAGTACAACGACATATATCTTGTATTAATGACATTTATTTTACAATGAAAGTGATGTTTATAGACAATTTACAGAATGAACTTTCTTAACTAAACTGATACATGCAGTCTTGAAGTATTTAAAAAATGAATATTCATGAATATACTAATTGGTTGTTGTTAATTTATGATTCTCTATGGTGTAGAAATATCAAAGCCACAGTTATCAATCTATTTAACATTTTACATCATTCCAATTTTGTGAGATGTAATTTTTTTTTTTTTTTTCAAATTTTTGGCAACAAAATAAGACCTTTTAATATTCATAAATATGCAAATGAAGTAATTTGCATATTTGAACTTCATTTGAAAGAACAATCATTAGGCTTCATTTTGGTATCAGTATTGATGTTCTATGATAAACCTGACCTAAGCTATAAGCAAATAACTGTATGAACTTCTTAAACTAAACTGACAGAAAACGGCATACAAAGTCTTAAAATGTTTTAAAATGAATATTCATGAACATGCTAATAAGTTTTTGTTAATTTATGATAATTTATGGTCTAGCAATATCAAAGCCATAGATATCCATTTCATTTAACATTTTACATCGTTCAGAAAATAAGATGTGTGTTTTTTTTACTCAATTTTAGTAAAAAAAGTAATATCTCATTAATATTCATAAATATGCAAATAAGGTAAATTGTATATCGGAACTTTATATCAAAGAACAATCATTTAGCTTCATTTTGGTATCAATATTGTTGTTCTATGATGAAAAGAACCTAAGATATGAGCAATTTACTACATGTACTCCTTTCACAACTGTCGGCCATTTTGTTTTTTGGCGGCCATCTTGAAAATGGCGGAATTTCAAGTGGCTAGGGATCAGAATTTAATGTGTGTCATGTAAAGAACATATGGTGAAAATTTCATGCTTGTATCATCAACTGAAGTATTTTCTCATTAAGCCGCTCCACTATTCATGGAAGTATGAACACAGATGAACGTCTAATGGTTCATCTAAGGAGGTTTTAGAAAAATGTAAATATAATCAGATAATCACCGTTCATTATTCATGCACGCCAAACAATACGGTCGTGTGTATGGGACTCCTGTTTAATCCAATTATTTGTACAGTAAAGAAATCAATTATCACTTGACCACGTGTTGATGAATACATAAACACAGACACAGAAGTTCACCTGTCAATCAAATCTGCAGCCTGCATTCAATACGAGCGCTCATTGGCCAATCTTTTTTCTCAAAGTACAAGACTTAACGCATGTATTTAGCTTCCAACGCGACACGATCAAATGTCACAAATTCACCTAATCATTATAGCAGGTGCACGTAATTCTTGAGGAATTCGACTGTCATCTGCATTCTAGATTTTCGGTGCATGGAGATTGATGCAAAAACGCCAAAAAATACCCCTATGACACACCTAACGCAACGTTAGTTGCAGTCCAAAATTTTGGGATATTATAATCGTATCGAGCTGCACAAATAAGGTATTTGCGCATGATCCACGACCGAAATATGTGAATTTTTCATTAAATTCGGTACCGTTTTCGTCGAATGTATTTCACCGGGTTAGACGGGCGGCGTACTGTTTCGCTGTCGCTGTAAAAAACAGTTTTCAATTGTGCGTCATAAATGAATGAATTTTATCGTCAATGGAATAAAATTCAAAAACACGCAAACTTGCATTTTACAATTTCATTGTACAAAAATACCGAGGTAAATTGTTTATTCATTGTTTTTAAAGAGCCAATACAGGTGCTAACGAACTACAGAAACGGCAAGCAGCCTGGTCGGACTTGGTAAAATAACATTACGAACGCGTCCATGATTTGTGGACACCAGCCAGCGCCTTATTACAAAGAAATGATTCGTATTATTTTAACGATTTTGGTATGTACAAAACTCGTTATTTTATTCTTTCTCAGTCGTTTTCTTTTGTTGTTTTGTTTTTCTTTTCCATTTTTATTTATTTTTGGCTTTTTTTTTTTTTTCATTTTTTTTTTTTTTTTTTTTTTTTTTTTTTTTTACTTTTTAAAGTAGTCGGCGCACATCGCGGGAGTAGACGGCGCTGAGCGCCGGGAGCCGCCTTGTTTTGAGAACCCTGGATACCCTGTAGGGTTAGCTTTCATTCCATGGCATCGGGCCCCTGGGTCCAGGCCAGGGGGTGGGGCTGGAGGTTAAAATCTAGAACACCTTCAAAAATGGCAATTCTTGTGTTAAAGTTTTCTAGAAGTCCATATCTTGACAACCACTCATCAGAAAGCATTGATACTTGGGCCATTGACACCCTGTAGGGTCAGCTTTCATTCCATGGCATCAGATCCCTGGGTCCATGCCAGGGGGTGGGGCTAGAGGTTAAAATCTAGAACACCATTAATAAAAATGGCTTTTCTGTGATATAGTATTCTAGAAGTCTATATCTTGAAAACTTTTTTATCAGAGGGCTTTCATACTCGGACCATAGGTACCCTGTAGGGTTGAGTTTCATTTCATGGCATCGGATCTCTGGGTCCATGCCTGGGGGGTGGGGCTAGAGGTTAAAAACTAGAACACTGTAAAAATAGATGTACTGCTGTGTAACTTTTACAAGGAGTCCATATCTTGACAACAACTTATCATAAAGCATTCATACTTCATACACTTTAGGTTCCATGACATCGGACCTCTGGGTCGGAATCAGGGGGGCGGGGCTAGAGGTCAAAATCTAGAACTCCCCGAATTTTTTTTTCTTTTTATTTCTTAATAGAAACAACTTAGGAAGATGGTTGGTCATTCATCTTTTGACTTTGTGACACTGACTTGTGTGTCATGACGGTAAGGGTCGTTTGACCTACTTTCCCTGGTTCAGTGATTTTGCTTTATATCTTGACACTCAATTAGTATATTTTCTTACTTCTTTCAGATTATGAGTGAGTACGACCAGGCCTTTGACCCCAATATACTTATAGGTCACTGTGACATAATTTCACGGTTCAGTGATTTTGCCTTATATCTTGACAATCAATTAGTATATTTTCATACTTTTTTCAGATTATGAGTGAGTATGACCAGACCTTTGACCCCAATATACTTATAGGTCACTGTGACCTAATTTCACGGTTCAGTGATTTTGCCTTATATCTCGGTACTCAAATGGTTATGAACAAACTTCTTTCAAAGTATGTTTGCGTATGACAAGACCTTTGACCCTGAAGTAGTCCTAGGTCACTGTGACCTAATTTCACGGTTCAGTGATTTTGCCTTATATCTTGACACTCAGTTAGTATATTTTCATACTTTTTCAGATTATGAGTGAGTATGACCAGACCTTTGACCCCAATATACTTATAGGTCACTGTGACCTAATTTCATGGTTCAGTGACTTTGCCTAGCACTCAAGTGGTTTATGAACATACTTCTTTCACACTATGTTTGCGTATGACAAGACCTTTGACCCTAAAGTAGTCCTAGGTCAATATGACCTAATTTCACAGTTCAGTGATTTTCCTTTATATCTTGGCACTCAATTGGTATATGGACATACTTCTTTCACGATATGTATGAGTATGACAAGACCTTTGACCGTAAAGTATTCCAGGGTCACTGTGACCTAATTTCATGGTTCAGTGATTTTGCCTTATCTCGACACTCAGTTGGTATTTTTCATACTTCTTTCTGATTATGAATGAGTATGACCAGACCTTTAACCCAAACATACTTATAGGTCACTATGACCTAATTTCATGGTTCAGTGATTTTGCTTTATATCTCAACACTGAATGGGTATATGATCATATTTCTTTCACATTATGAGTAAGTATCACTAGACCTTTGACCCTGAAATACTTATAGGTCAGTGTGACCTTATTTCACGGTTCAGTGATTTTGCCTTGTGTCTTGGCACTCAGTTGGTATATGAACACACTTCTTTCACAATATGAGTGAGACCTCTAAATCTTAGGTATAGCTCGGCAAATAGGTCACTGTATGGGCGTTACCTTATGAATACGTTATTGGGTATGGTCTACTTTTGACCTAGGTAAAAGCTAACGGTTACAGTTGAAAGACTGAACTCACCTGTTGTCCGTTAGAATGAAAATCCGAGTTTGTCTAGTTTACTGGATTGGACGAAATAGGTAGCTGATCTTTAACGGTAAAATATGTGACAGCGCTCTAGGCTGACTGAATTCGACTTTTCTATTATCTCCCTACTTGAACAGATGGACTAGCCGACCACGCCCAGATATGAATAATTATTAAAGTTGCTGCCCATACAGTGACCCATTTGCCGAACTATAGTTATAGTTAACTTTCATAGTTAGTGATTTTGCCTTATTGCATCAAGGCAAAAAGATGTATGAGCATAATGCTTTGGGTTACTGGTCGGGTTTGACCTTATGTTTGACAAAGGTCAGAAGCAGTCGAGCACGCTGTCCTGCGACAGCTCTTATAACTCATACAACAGTCGCAAGACTAAAAGAATCCATGATGGGGTTGAGGCCGAGACAAGGAAATCTCAGGCAAGTTTTCAGATTATTCAAGTCTCATACGAGGCTCTGCCGAGGATGAGACGTGAATAATCTGAAAACGAGCCTGAGATTTCCTTGTTGAGGCTTCAACACCATCATTGATTATTTTTCTCACCCACCTTTTAAAACATTTTGACTCTGAATAGGCTTCAAGTTCTGTTCAGGCAGCCATTTTGTTTGGAAATAAAACAATATGCAAATTAACCAGTGAAAAAAATAGAATAAATTTGTATTTGCACTCACCTTACAAAAATATTAAATCATCATTTTGTTTTATTCACAAAATTCCTGGCAAAATTATTTTTTTTTAGATTTTTATGAGAGCAGCATACTACAATTACTCTTGATATCTTCCTGAAATTAACACCTGCTAGGCTATTTTTGTCTCTTGACAGTTGACACCTAGCTCATCACTTCCTTATATGGAAGTAAGCATGAGGTGTACATTTCTATTAGCTAAATACAGAAATGATTGACATTTTGAGACAGCTAAAATTGTACTAGTACTGAGACAGAAATATCTCAGACAGGCACACAAAGGGATATGCTTGTCTGGTGGGTGAGAAATTCGTATGATTGTCGCTTTGCTTTATTAGCTCAACAGATAGTCGCGAGTTGTTCACATGTTTTCTCATGACTGTCGCGTCACTGTCGCACAACATTCGTACGAGTGTCGCGAAATTATCGCATTGTTAAATCACCAACTTTTTGCGGCGACAGGTTCCCGACACTCGAGCGAACGTCGTACGACAGTCGCGCGACGGGTTTGCGAATATTTTTGAATCCAAAAAATTCGCATATTTTTAGCTCACCTGAGCCATTAGGCTCACAAGGTGAGCTTATACGGATGGCCATGATCCGGCGTTCGTCCGTCGTCCGTCTGTCGTCGTCCACCATTTTCAAAGATCTTCTTCTCTGAAACCGCTTGGCCAATCAAAGCCAAATTTTATATGAAGCATCTATAGGAAGGGGGAACCAATATGTTTATAAATGATCCAGGTCACATGACCAAGATGGCCGCCATGCCCATATATGGTAAAAATCCTTCAAAATTCTTCTTCTCCGGAACCACTGGACCGATTTAAACGAAACTTGGCATGAAGCATCGGGGACTAGAGTACTACAATGTGTTTATAAATTATGACCTTTGGATGACCTTGACCTATTTTACCGCAAGGTCAACATAGGTCGCCCATGCATATGAATGGGGAAAATTGTTAAAATGTCATTTGAAAGGCAAATCTTGGAGGAAATGGGCAAATGGACTGAAGGTAGGTAATTCTGAAAAAAATTTGGACCCCAGGGGTTGGTCTGCTCCCACCCCGGGGCAATATACATGTATATTACAAAAATATTCAAAGATCTTCTTCTCTGAAACCACTTGGCCAATCAAAGCCAAATTTTATAGGAAGCATCTATGGGAAGGGGGAATCAATGTGTTTATAAATAATCCAGGTCACATGACAAGATGGCCGCCATGCCCATATATGGTAAAACCCTTTAATATTCTTCTTCTCCTGAACCAATGGACCGATTTCAACGAAACATGGCATGAAGCATCGGAGACTAGAGTACTACAATGTGTTTATAAACTATGACCTTTGGATGACCTTGACGTATTTTACAGCAAGGTCAACATAGGTCGCCAATGCATTTGAATGGGGAAAACTTTTAAAATGTCATTTAAAGTGAAAGTCTTGCAGGAAATGGGCAGTAGGACTGAATATTAATGATTCTGAAAAAAATTGGACCCCAGGGGCTCATTTGCCCCAGCCCCGGGGCATTATACATGTATATTACCATAATATTCAAACATCTTGTCCTGTGAAACAGCATGGCCAATCAAAGCCAAATTTCATGTGAATCATCTATAGAATGGGGGAATAAATTTGCATGTAAATAATCAAGGTCACATGACCAAGATGGCTGCCATGCCCATATATGGTATAAACCCTTCAAAAATCTTCTTCTCTGGAACAGGTGGACCGATTTCGAAGAAACTTGGCATGAAGCATTGATGACTCAATTACTACAATGTATGTATAAATGATGACCCTGTGATGACCTTGACCTATTTTACGGCAAGGTCAACATGGGTTGCCTATGTATTTGAATGGGTAACCGTAAACTGTTAAAATGTCATTTGAAGGGAAAAGCTTCTATAGACAGTATGTTGTTTATTCTGGGACTATTTTCTATAACATTCATATATACAGCAGATCTCAGGTGAGCGTTTACAGGACCATTGGTCCTCTGGTTTTTTAATATGTTTAAACCTCAGCGACTAGTTCGCGACACATGGAAATTCTCGCAACACTCGTGCTACGTTGGCTTGAGTGCCGTGCGAAAGTTCCGATACTAAATTCGCGAAACGGTCGCGAGGAATTCACATTCCAGTGAGATACTAGCATAGTTAAATTGCCCAATGCCAGTGCGATACATGTATCGATCTACGTGGCGAATTTGTTATTGAGTAAACTAATTTTATAAGTCTTTGTCAATGTTTTGTTTGTTTGAAATGATGCTTTACGTGCTTTGCCTGGAGGCACAAGTAGCCCATCTATTTCTCCTAGGTCCGATGGGCGGCGGACCTTGTCAATATTTGAAAAAAACAAAAAAAAAAAAAAAAACTTCATAATCATCATGGATGACAACAACTCTGGTAATTAGAACCACCCGCTGTCAATGAGAAGCGAGCCGATGGCCTTGCTAGTCTGCAAAGTTTCGTGATTTATGACTTTGAAATCTTGTTTGATACATTGTTGCCAATTCTAACACTATTATTGTATCTACAATTTGGTTTGAAGCCTGAATGTTCTAACCTAGAATGAGCCCACACTTACATTCAGTTGCACGTAATGGCACACAATGCATCTGTTTTTCCATGAATTTCAGAAAATGTACATGGGTATTGAGTGGATCAGTAATCAGTTGGTAAATTTTGTGTTGAATTCAGTAAACTCAATTTTTCAGTAAAGTTTACTGAATGAATAAACAAATAGTATTTTTCGATCCAAGGAAAACCCAGAGAACCCATTGTAGTAACGAACATCCCTAAGCGTGATATTTAAGCTTTACTTTTGCAGTTGATCATGTGTCAGTGATTTGTATAGTTACTGTGAGTTTTGTAATACACGTCCACCAATCAAGCTCTTTCATAGCAAAATGCAATGATAATAAATTCATTTTCGGTACTTCCCACTACGCAGCTGCGGGGTTCGAAACATTTAAGTGACTCCGTGTTCTCTTGTTTTATTATCAATTACTCCTATTTTAAGACATCTTCCAAAAATCGGAGAATGACATGATGTGGGTAATTTATCTAGCGTTTTTCATCTCCAGGCGATCTGCTTAAAACATAGCACATGGTTTGGAATCACTTTTGAGGTGAGTGCAACTCAAGCGTTTTTAGATTGTGTGCTAGATTTTCAACACAAACACGCCGCATAACTTCATTTTCCAACTTATGCAATGCGTCCATTTTATTTGGAAGATTTTATTTTGACTAGTGATGAATATTTTTTACCATAAACGTCATTTGTATGCCTCTAATTTGAAAATAATCAATAGGCTATGAAGCGGCGTGATAAGCGATGAAGAAAGGGGTCTAGCTTCATAGCATATTGATTATTTTCAAATCAGAGGCATGCAAATGACGTTTATGGTCACAAATCTTCATCATTAATCAAAATAAGATGTTCCAAATAAAATGGACGCATTGCATAAGTTGGAAAACGAAATTGTTCAGTGTGTTTGTGTTGAAAAATCTAGCATACAACCTAAAAGCGCATGTGTTGCACTCGCTTCAAAAGTGATTCCAAACCACGTGCTATGTTTTCAGCAGGTCGGCTGGAGGTGAAAAAAGCTAGATAAATTACCCACATCATGTCATTCTCCGATTTTTAGCTCACCTGAGCTTGGTAGAACCTCACCATTTCATCAATTTACTAATCCTTAACTTGCCAGTAATGAAAATATATTATGAATACACAAATGCAAGACCAATGATGATTGTCCGGGCCACTGAAAAGAAAATGATTTGGTTTTGTGACAGAGTCTGAGGTCCTTGAATTATTGCTAAAAATGCAGACTCTGTTTTATTTGTGTATTATTAACTCGTATAAGCCTCATGTCCCTTTTTATGGGATATAGGCAAACAGAATAGCCCCAGATGTGACACCGCAGAGACTGGGGCTATTCTATTTGCCGGGAGAAAATTCATTAAAATGGAATAAAAATTCGAAGTCACTCCTGATGTCCCTCAAAATTAAAGTGGACTCTTCCAAATGATAACAATGGGAAAGTCCATTCATCATATATGGGTTAACTTAAGTAAGGTAAGGGATAGATATCTGCATTTCTTTCACAAAAGATGCTGCAGTTGATGCTTAAAGGTGGAATGACTTATTGAAATGTATTATGATTATGATTGTCCAGGCCAATGAAAAATTTAAACAATTTGGATTTGTGATAAGAGTCTGATGTCTTTGAGAAATTTGTCTTCACTATCGATAATTGAAAATAGCAGTAACATTCTGACATGACTGAAATCAGGGTTCACCACTGAATTTTGAATTTGAGGGTACACTGGCTTAATTTTCTTATTTTTATATATCCTATGTATAGGCCTGTATAAGAAGTTATGCAAATTTTGGGGGTATATGGCAAATTTTGGGGGTAAAAAACCCTCGATAGAGGGTAAATGGGAACCCTGTGAAATGTTTACTGGTACATTAAAAATGAACAAACAAAACTAAAAGAACAGTACTTTAGTGCATGTGTATAGAATAGAATAGAAAAAGAAAGGATAGCATTATCATTGGGATTAACATGTCTGTGAAAAGTACACCCCCTGTTATCCACTTTTTATCGCACCTGCTTATAGCAGGGTGCGATATAGGAGTCCAAATTTCTGTCCGTCCGTTCGTTCGTTCGTCCGTTCGTCTGTCCGTCTGTCCGTCAACATTTACGTCGAAGTTTGGTTTTCTCGACATCAGAGATAGCTGTGAGTCTGAAACCTTGCATAGTAATTGTCCCTGACATACTCTTTAAGCACGCACCTTAACCCGGCTTTGACCTATATTTCACGGTCCACTGACTTCGAAAATTTTTACGTCGAAGTTTTGTCAACATTTACGTCGAAGTTTGGTTTTCTCGACATCAGAGATAGCTTTGAGTCTGAAACCTTGCATAGTAATTGTCCCTGACATACTCTTTAAGCACGCACCTTAACCCGGTGGCTTTGACCTATATTTCACGGTCCACTGACTTCGAAAATTTTTACGTCGAAGTTTTGTCAACATTTACGTCGAAGTTTGGTTTTCTCGACATCAGAGATAGCTGTGAGTCTGAAACCTTGCATAGTAATTGTCCCTGACATACTTTTTAAGCACGCACCTTAACCCGGTGGCTTTGACCTATATTTCACGGTCCACTGACTTTGAAAATTTTTACGTCGAAGTTTTGTCACCATTTACGTCGCAGTTTGGTTTTCTCGACATCAGAGATAGCTGCGAGTCTGAAATCTTGCATAGTATTTGTACTTGACATACCCTTCAAGCACGCATCTTAAACCGGTGCCCTTGACCTATATTTCACGGTCCACTGACTTTGATAATTTTTACGTCGAAGTTTGGTTTTCTCGACATCAGAGATAGCTGCGAGTCTGAAACCTTGCATAGTAATTGTCCTTGACATACCCTTCAAGCATGCACCTTAACCTGGTGCCCTTGACCTATATTTCACGGTCCACTGACTTTGATCATTTTTACGTCGAAGTTTGGTTTTCTCGACATCAGAGATAGCTGCAAGTCTGAAACCTTGCATAGTAATTGTCCTTGACATACCCTTCAAGCATGCACCTTAACCTGGTGCCCTTGACCTATATTTCACGGTCCACTGACCTTAAAAACTTTTACGTCGAAGTTTGGTTTTCTCGACATCAGAGATAGCTGCGAATCTGAAACCTTGCATAGTAATTGTCCTTGACATGCCCTTCAAGCATGCACCTTGACCCGGTGCCCTTGACCTATATTTCACGGTCTGTTGGCTTTGCCCGATGCAGGTGCGATATCGACCTCCGCGGAGTTCTTGTATGTAGTAATAGTGGGGTATACATGGGTATATCTACTTTTGTTATTCTTGATTAAAAACATAGATTGTGGGTACTCATTAGAACATCCTCAAACAGGCGGTTCTAACGTGTACCCACAATCAATGTTTTGAGCTTTAATATTAAAAATATCAAATGAGAAATTCCATTTTTACAGCTGAAAAAAGTCTGTATATTGCACGGGCAAGTTTTTGTAATGAATTTAGAATGGCAATTTTGTGTTTTCTATTTCAGGCTTCCGGGCACCAAGATGACCAACACTGATCTGGCTAGATTATTGAAGAGTGATGAGATACAGTCAGCGCTCAGAGCCCCAATGTATGTTTTGTTTTACTTTACGTCAGTACTTGTAGATAAAAGACCAAAATATAGTCTAAGGGAAAGATCAGTGAGTGACTGCGTGAACAAGGGTGTCCACGGTCAGGGAAAAGCAATATTTCTTCAAGGTCAGGGAATAGGGAATTTTGACATCAGTCAAGGAATTTTGCATTTCCAGTCAAAAGTCAGGGAAAAGTCTGAATTTTGAAAAGACAGATAAAATACAAAAGATATCAAGAATAATGGCTAAGACAACTTCTTCATGTTGGAATTTTATAATAGTTGAATAGTTGCATGTGAATGTATTGTCACATTTTACATAATATATGTGAATGGCGTTCTGGGACTTGGGGGGGGGGGGGGGGGGGGGGGGGACACTACCCTACAGCCCAGAATGTTATCTCAGTACTAGAGCCCAAGTATGTGAAATTGTTAGCTCGCCTGCACGAAGTGCACAGAGCTATTGTTGTCACCTCGGTCGTCCGCGTTTACGTCAGCGTCACACTTTCGGTTAAAGTTTTTAAAATTGTTATATCTTGATAGTCACTGACCAGAAATCATTCATATTTGGAACATTGCTGCATATGAGGGTCCTCTGTGATTTAGTGTGAAGGGACCCGTGGGGTCGTGCCTGGGGGAGGGGCTAGAGGTCAATATCTAGAACACCTTTGTACAATGCTCAGATGCTGTGTTAGTTTCTCATCAACTGTAAAGCCTAGAACTGTCAAGGGGGGGGGGGACACTACCCTACAGCCCAGAATGTTATCTCAGTACTAGAGCCCAAGTATGTGAAATTGTTAGCTCGCCTGCACGAAGTGCACAGAGCTATTGTTGTCACCTCGGTCGTCCGCGTTTACGTCAGCGTCACACTTTCGGTTAAAGTTTTTAAAATTGTTATATCTTGATAGTCACTGACCAGAAATCATTCATATTTGGAACATTGCTGCATATGAGGGTCCTCTGTGATTTAGTGTGAAGGGACCCGTGGGGTCGTGCCTGGGGGAGGGGCTAGAGGTCAATATCTAGAACACCTTTGTACAATGCTCAGATGCTGTGTTAGTTTCTCATCAACTGTAAAGCCTAGAACTGTCAGGGGGGGGGGGGACACTACCCTACAGCCCAGAATGTTATCTCAGTACTAGAGCCCAAGTATGTGAAATTGTTAGCTCGCCTGCACGAAGTGCACAGAGCTATTGTTGTCACCTCGGTCGTCCGCGTTTACGTCAGCGTCACACTTTCGGTTAAAGTTTTTGTTATATCTTGATAGTCACTGACCAGAAATCATTCATATTTGGAACATTGCTGCATATGAGGGTCCTCTGTGATTTAGTGTGAAGGGACCCGTGGGGTCGTGCCTGGGGGAGGGGCTAGAGGTCAATATCTAGAACACCTTTGTACAATGCTCAGATGCTGTGTTAGTTTCTCATCAACTGTAAAGCCTAGAACTGTCAAACCTTACATACTCAAACCGACTTGGCACCCACATTGACCTACTGACCTTGACCGATATTTCATGCTCCAATGACTTTGTCATTTTTGAAGCCAACCCTTAATATCTCATCAACTATAAAGCCTACAACCATCAAACCTTTCATATGGCTTCTCCTCGATGTCCCGACTCGGCACCCACATTGACCTACTGACCTTGACCTATATTTCATGCTCCAGTGACTTTGTCATTTTATAAGCCAACCCTTAATATCTCATCAACTATAAAGCCTACAACTATCAAACCTTGCATATGGCTTCTCCTCGATGTCCCAACTTTGCACCCACATTGATCTAGTGACCTTGACCTATATTTCATGCTCTAGTGACTTTGTCATTTTTGAAGCCAACTCTTAATATCTCATCAACTATAAAGCCTACAACCATCAAACCTTGCATATCACTTCTCGATGTCCCGACTGGGCACCCACATTCACCTAGTGACCTTGACCTATATTTCATGCTCTAGTGACTTTGTCATTTTTGAAGCCAACCCTTAATATCTCATCAACTATAAAGCCTACAACCATCAAACCTTGCATATGGCTTCTCCTGGATGTCCCGACTCGGCACCCACATTGACCTACTGACCTTGACCTATATTTCATGCTCCAGTGACTTTGTCATTTTTTAAACCAACCCTTAATATCTCATCAACTATAAAGCCTACAATCATCAAACCATGCATATGGCTTCTCCTTGATGTCCTGACTTTGCACCCACATTGATCTAGTGACCTTAACCTATATTTCGTGCTCTAGTGACTTTTTCATTAAAGTTTTTAGAAGTCTATATCTCTTGAACATGTTGATGGATCAAGTTGATACTTTGCATGTTGGTAGATATTGGTCTGAAGTTTTATGCAGTACCATCATGATTCATGACCCACCCTGGGTGACCTTGAGGTCAAGGTCACAGACTTAGCATTTTTTTGTTAGAGTTTTCGGTTAAAGTTTTTAGAAGTCTATATCTCTTGAACATGTAGATGGATCAAGTTGATACTTTGCATGTTGGTAGATATTGGTCTGAAGTTTTATGCTGTACCATTATGACCCACCCTGGATGAACTTAAGGTCAAGGTTATGGCCTTAGAAATTTTTGGTTAAAGTTTTGGGTTAAAGATTTTTGAAGTCTATATATCTCTATGTTGATGGATCAAGTTGAAACTTTGCATGTTTGTGGATATTGGTCTGAAATTTTATGCTGTACCATCACAACCCACCTGAGCGACCTTGAGGTCAAGGTCATGGGTCATAGATTTTGATAAGTTTAGTGGCAAAGCACAAGTCAGGCGAGCTACGCTGTCCTGCGACAGCTCTTATTTTAAACAATACCCTACAGCCCAGAATGTTATCTCAGTACTAGATATGTTAAATTGTTTTTAAACTTAAAAAGAAAACAAAACAGCAGTTAAGTTGTAAGCCATATATAAAGTACAAAAATGGATATATACATTTTGTTTCCAAAATTAACCCAAATCTGCATGATTTATAACCACCTTTTATGTTCCATTCCCCAGAAAATGAGGGTACCTTACATTCTGTGGAACAAACTTTTGTAATCATTCTATACTAATATTGTCCACTTGTTTACACGGCCAATAACCTCTTTCATCACAAAAAGTAAAAGTGGACTGTTTTCTTTTTTCCCCCCTTTTTTAGCTCACCTGAGCCGTTAGGCTCACAAGGTGAGCTTATAGGATGGCCATGATCCGGCGTCCGTCGTCGTCCATCATTTTCAAAGATCTTCTTCTCTGAAACCGCTTGGCCAATTAAAGCCAAATTTTATATGAAGCATCTATGGGAAGGGGGAACCAATGTGTTTATAAATAATCCAGGTCACATGACCAAGATGGCCGCCATGCCCTTATATGGTAAAAAACCCTTCAAAAATCTTCTCCTCTGGAACCACTGGACCCGATTTCAACGAAACTTGGCATGAAGCATCGGGGACTAGAGTACTACAATGTGTTTATAAATTATGACCTTTGGATGACCTTGACCTATTTTACGGCAAGGTCAACGTAGGTCGCCCATGCATTTGAATGGGGAAAATTGTTAAAATGTCATTTGAAAGGCAAATCTTGGAGGAAATGGGCAAATGGACTGAAGGTAGGTAATTCTGAAAAAAATTTGGACCCCAGGGTTGGTCTGCCCCCACCCCAGGGCAATATACATGTATATTACAAAAATATTCAAAGATCTTCTTCTCTGAAACCACTTGGCCAATCAAAGTCAAATTTTATATGAAGCATCTATAGGAAGGGGGAATCAATGTGTTTATAAATAATCCAGGTCACATGACCAAGATGGCCGCCATGCCCATATATGGTAAAAACCCTTAAAAATTCTTCTCCGGAACCACTGGACCGATTTCAACGAAACTTGGCATGAAGCATCAGGGACTAGAGTACTACAATGTGTTTATAAATTATGACCTTTGGATGACCTTGACCTATTTCCCGGCAAGGTCAACATAGGTCGCCCATGTATTTGAATGGGAAAAATTGTTAAAATGTCATTTGAAAGGCAAATCTTGCAGGAAATGGGCAAATGGACTGAAGGTAGGTAATTCTGAAAAAAAAAATTGGACCCTAGGGGTTGGTCTGCCCCCACCCCAGGGCAATATACATGTATATTACAAAAATATTCAAAGATCTTCTTCTCTGAAACCACTTGGACAATCAAAGCCAAATTTCATCTATAGGAAGGGGGAACCAATTTGTTTCTTAATAATCCAGGTCACATGACCAAGATGGCCACCATGCCCTTATATGGTAAAAACCCTTCAAAATTCTTCTTCTCCGGAACCACTGGATCGATTTCAACGAAACTTGGCATGAAGCATCGGGGACTAGAGTACTACAATGTGTTTATAAATTATGACCTTTGGATGACCTTGACATATTTTACAGCAAGGTCAACATAGGTCGCCAATGCATTTGAATGGGGAAAACTTTTAAAATGTCATTTTAAGTGAAAGTCTTGCAGGAAATGGGCAGTAGGACTGAATATTAATGATTCTGAAAAAAATTGGACCCCAGGGACTCATTTGCCCCAGCCCCGGGGCATTATACATGTATATTACCATATATAATATTCAAACATCCTTTCCTCTGAAACCGCCTGGCCAATCAAAGCCAAATTTCATATGAAGCATCTATAGAATGGGGGAATCAATGTGTATATAAATAATCCAGGTCACATGACCAAGATGGCTGCTATGCCCATATATGCCCATATATGGTATAAACCCTTCAAAAATCTTCTTCTCCGGAACCGGTGGACCGATTTCGAAGAAACTTGGCATGAAGCATCGATGACTCAAGTACTACAATGTATGTATAAATCATGACCCTGTGATGACTTTGACCTATTTTAAGGCAATGTTAAAATGTCATTTGAAGGGAAAAATTTGTATGGACAGTATATTGATTATTCTGAAAAAAAGAATGGCCCAAGGGCTTCATCTGCCCCTATACTGGGACTATTTTCTATATCATTCGTATATACAGCAGATCTCAGGTGAGCGTTTACAGGACCATTGGTCCTCTTGTTTAGCTCACCTGAGCCGAAGGCTCACAAGGTGAGCTTATAGGATGGCTATGATCCGGCATCCGTCGTCTCTCCGTCGTCGTCGTCCACAATCTTCTTCTCTGAAACCGCTTGGCCGATCTAGTTGAATTTTATGTGGAGCCTCCTTGGGTAGTGGCATTGTAATTTTGTTTGTGATATCTTGGTCACATGACCAAGATGGCTGCCATGCCCATATATGGTAAAAACCACTCAAGAATCTTCTTCTCCAGAACCGGTGGGCTGATTTCCACGAAACTTGGTATGTAGCATCGGGGACTTCAGCCCATCATAGTTTGATAAAATGATGACCATAGGATGACCTTGACCTATTTTACGGCAAGGTCAATTTTGGAAACATAGGCTTTTACATGGGAAAAAAGTGAAAACTATGGATTTTTTGAAAACTATTGCAGCCTGAGGCCTGAAAAGTGGTAGATGCGAACAACTAATGGAGTAGATGAAGGTATGTGATTAATTTAGGTCAAGGTCATCTCTTGACCTTGGCCAGTCTGTCGTTCATACACACTTTTCAAAGATCTTCTCTGAAATTGCTGAGCCAATCAAGTTGAAATTTTATGTGGAGCATCCATGGGTAGGGGAGACGAAAGTTTGATTGCAAAATCCAGGTCACATGACCAAGATGGCCGCCACGCCCATATATGGTAAAAACTACTCAAAAATCTTCTTCTCCAGAACCTGTGGGCCGATTTCCACGAAACTTGGTATGTAGCATCGAGGTCTTCAGCCCATCATAATTTGATAAAATGATGACCATAGGATGACCTTGACCTATTTTACGGCAAGGTCAATTTTGGAAACATAGGCTTTTACATGGGAAAAAGTGAAAACTATGGATTTTTAGCTCACCTGAGCCGTCAGGCTCACAAGGTGAGCTTATAGTATACCCATGCTCCATCGTCCGTCCGTCCGTCTGTCGTCCGTCGTCCGTCGTCCACCATTTTCAAAGATCTTCTTCTCTGAAACAGCTTGGCCAATCAAAGCCAAATTTTACATGAAGCATCTATGGGAAGGGGGAACCAATGTGTATATAAATAATCCAGGTCACATGACCAAGATGGCCGCCATGCCCATATATGGTAAAAACCCTTCAAAAATCTTCTTCTCCGGAACCACTGGACCGATTTCAACCAAACTTGGCATGAAGCATCGATGACTCAAGTACTACAATGTGTATATAAATCATGACCTTGCGGTGACCTTGACCTATTTTACGGCAAGGTCAACATAGGTCGCCTTTGCATTTGAATGGGAAAAATTGTTAAATTGTCATTTAAAGGAAAAATCTTGCAGAAAATGAGCAGTAGGACTGAATATTAATGATTCTGAAAAAAATTGGGCACCAGGGGCTCATCTGCCCCCACCCCGGGGCAATATACATGTATATTATCATAATATTCAAACATCTTCTTCTCTGAAACCACTTGGCCAATCAAAGCCAAATTTTACATGAAGCATCTATGGGAAGCGGGAACCAATGTGTATATAAATAATCCAGGTCACATGACCAAGATGGCCGCCATGCGCATATATGGTAAAAACCCTTCAAAAATCTTCTTCTCCAGAACAGGTTGACCGATTTCAACGAAACTTGGCACGAAGCATCGATGGCTCAAGCACTACAATGTATATATAAATCATGACCTCTGATGACCTTGACCTATTTTACGGCAAGGTCAACATAGGTCACCAATGCATTTGAATGGGGAAAACTTTTAAAATGTCATTTAAAGTGAAAGTCTTGCAGGAAATGGGCAGTAGGACTGGATATTAATGATTCTGAAAAAAAATTGGACCCCAGGGGCTCATGTGCCCCCACCCCGGGGCAATATACATGTATATTTCCATAATATTCAAACGTCTTCTCCTCTGAAACCGCTTGGCCAAACAAAGCTAAATTTTATGCGAAGCATCTATAGAATGGGGGAATCAATGTGTATATAAATAATCTAGGTCACATGACCAAGATGGTCGCCATGCCCATATATGGTAAAAACCCATCAAAAATCATCTTCTCTGAAACGAATAGACTGATTTCAAGAAAACTTGGCGTGAGGCATCGATGGCTAAAGTACTCCAATGTATATATAAATCATGACCCTGTGATGACCTTGACCAAGTTTATGGCAAGGTCAACATGGGTTGCCTATGCATCTGAATTGGGAAAACTGTTAAAATGTCATTTGAAGGAAAAAGCCAACAGGAAATTGGCAAATGGACAGAATATTGAAGATTTTGAAAAAAGAAAATGGCCCAAGGGCTTCATCTGCCCCTGCACTGGAGTTAAATACCATAATATTCAAACATGTTTATTGGTATATGCAGCTGATCTCAAGTGAGCGTTTACAGGACCATTGGTCCTCTGGTTTAGCTCACCTGAGCCGTTAGGCTCACAAGGTGAGCTTATAGTATGGCCATGATCCGTTGTCCGTCCGTCGTCCACCATTTTCAAAGATCTACTTCTCTGAAAGCGCTTGGCCAATCAAAGCCAAATTTTATATGAAGCATCTATGGGAAAGGGGAGCCAATGTGTTTATAAATAATCCAGGTCACATGACCAAGATGGCCACGACGCCCATATATGGTAAAAACCCTTCAAAATTCTTCTTCTCCGGAACCACTGGACCGATTTCAACAAAACATGGCATGAAGCATCGGGGACTAGAGTACTACAATGTGTTTATAAATTATGACCTTTGGATGACCTTAACCTATTTTACGGCAAGGTCAACATAGGTCGCCCATGCATTTGAATGGGGAAAATTGTTAAAATATCATTTGAAAGGTAAAACTTGCAGGAAATGGGCAAATGGACTTAAGGTAGGTAATTCAGAAAAAAATTTGGACCCCAGGGGTTGGTCTGCCCCCACCCCGGGGCAATATCCCCACCCCGGGGCAGTATACATGTATATTACAAAAATATTCAAAGATCTTCTTCTCTGATACCACTTGGTCAATCAAAGCCAAATTTTATAGGAAAATCTATGGGAAAGGAGAACCAATTTGTTTATAAATAATCCAGGTCACATGATCAAGATGGCCGCCATGCCCATATATGGTAAAAACCGTTTAAAATTCTTCTCCTGAACCAATGGACCGATTTCAAAGAAACTTTGCATGAAGCATCGGGGACTGAAGTACTATAATGTGTTTATAAATTATGACCTTTGGATGACCTTGACATATTTTACGGCAAGGTCACCAATGCATTGGAATGGGGAAAACTTTTAAAATGTCATTTAAAGTGAAAGTTTTGCAGGAAATGGGCAGTAGGACTGAATTTTAATGATTCTGAAAAAATTGGACCCCAGGGGCTCATTTGCCCCAACCCCGGGGCATTATACATGTATATCACCATAATATGCAAACATCTTCTCTTCTGAAACCGCTTGGCCAATCAAAGTCAAATTACATGTGAAGCATCTATAGAATTGGTGAATCAATGTGTATATAAATAATCAAGGTCACATGACCAAGATGGCCGCCATGCCCATATATGGTATAAACCCTTCAAAAATCTTCTCTCGAACTGGTGGACCGATTTCGAAGAAACTTGATGTGAAGCATCTATGGCTTAAGTACTACAATGTATATATAAATCATGACCCTGTGATGACCTATATAAATCATGACCCTGTGATGACCTTGACCCAGTTTATGGCAAGGTCAATATGGGTTGGTCATGCATTTAAATGGGGAAAACTGTTAAAATGTCATTTGAAGGGAAAAGCCAGCAGGAAATTGGCAAATGGATAGAATATTGATTATTCTGAAAAAAAAAAAATCCCCCAGGGGCTTCATCTGCCCCTGCACTGGGGTTAAATGCCATAATATTCAAACATGTTTATTGGTTTATGCAGCAGATCTCAGGTGAGCGTTTACAGGACCATTGGTCCTCTTGTTTGAAAACTATTGCAGCCTGAGGCCTGAAAAGTGGTAGATGCAAACAACTAATGGAATAGATGAAGGTATATGATTGATTTAGGTCAAGGTCATCTCTTGACCTTGGCCAGTCTGTCGTCCATATACACTTTTCAAAGATCTTGTTCTCTGAAACTGCTGAGCCAATCAAGTTGAAGTTTTACGTGTAGCATCCATGGGTAGGGGAGACGAAAGTTTGATCGCAAAATCCAGGTCACATGACCAAGATGGCCGCCACGCCAATATATGGTAAAAACAACTAAAAAATCTTCTTCTCCAGAACCGGTGGGCTGATTTCCACGAAACTTGGTATGTAGCATTGGGGACTTCAGCCCATCATAGTTTGATAAAATGATGACCATAGGATGACCTTGACCTATTTTACGGCAAGGTCAGTTTTGGAAACATAGGCTTTTACATGGGAAAAAGTGAAAACTATGGATTTTTTGAGAACTATTGCAGCCTGAGGCCTGAAAAGTGGTAGATGCAGACAACTAATGGAGTAGATGAAGGTATGTGATTAATTTAGGTCAAGGTCATCTCTTGACCTTGGCCAGTCTGTCGTCCATACACACTTTTCAAAGATCTTCTTCTCTGAAACTGCAGGGCCAATCAAGTTGAAATTTTATGTGGAGCATCCATGGGTAGGGGAGACGAAATTTTGATCGCAAAATCTAGGTCACATGACCAAGATGGCCGCCATGCCCATATGTGGTAAAAACTACTCAAAAACTTTCTTCTCCAGAACCGCTGGGCCGATTTCCACGAAACTTGGTATGTAGCATCGGGGATTTCAGCCCATCATAATTTGATAAAATGATGACCATAGGATGACCTTGACCTATTTTACGGCAAGGTCAATTTTGGAAACATAGGCTTTTACATGGGAAAAAGTGAAAACTATGGATTTTTTGAAAACTATTGCAGCCTGAGGCCAGAAAAGTGGTAGATGCAGACAACTAATGGAGTAGATGAAGGTATGTGATTAATTTAGGTCAAGGTCATCTCTTGACCTTGGCCAGTCTGTCGTCCATACACACTTTTCAAAGATCTTCTTCTCTGAAACTGCTGGGCCAATCAAGTTGAAATTTTATGTGGAGCATCCATGGGTAGGGGAGACGAAAGTTTGATCGCAAAATCTAGGTCACATGACCAAGATGGCCGCCATGCCCATATGTGGTAAAAACTACTCAAAAACTTTCTTCTCCAGAACTGCTGGGCCGATTTCCACGAAACTTGGTATGTAGCATCGGGGATTTCAGCCCATCATAGTTTGATAAAATGATGACCATAGGATGACCTTGACCTATTTTACGGCAAGGTCAATTTTGGAAACATAGGCTTTTAATTGGGAAAAAGTGAAAACTATGGATTTTTAGCTCACCTGAGCCGAAGGCTCACAAGGTGAGCTTATAGGATGGCCATGATCCGGCGTCCGTCTGTCCGTCGGTCGTCCACAATTTCAAAGATCTTCTCTGAAACCGCTTGGCCAATCAAAGAGAAATTTTATGTAGAGCGTCCATGGGTAGGGGGAACTGAAGTTTGATTGCAAGATCTGGGTCACATGACCAAGATGGCCGCCACGCCCTTATATGGTAAAAACCACTCAAAAATCTTCTTCTCCAGAACCGGTGGGCCGATTTCCTCGAAACTTGGTATGTAGCATCGGGGACTTCAGCCCATCATAGTTTGAAAAAATGACCCTTGGATGGCGTTGACCTATTTTACGGCAAGGTCAAATTTGGAAACATAGGCTTTTACATGGGAAAAAGTGAAAACTATAGATTTTTTGAAAACTATTGCAGCCTGAGGCCTGAAAAGTGGCAGATGCAAACAACTAATGGAGTAGATGGAGGTATTTGATTAATTTAGGTCAAGGTCATCTCTTGACCTTGGCCAGTCTGTTGTCCATACACACTTTTCAAAGATCTTCTTCTCTGAAACTGCTTGGCCAATTAAAGTGAAATTTTATGTGGAGCATCCATGGGTAGGGGAGACGAAAGTTTGATTGCGAAATCCAGGTCACATGACCAAGATGGCCGCCACGCCCATATATGGTAAAAACAACTCAAAAATCTTCTTCTCCAGAACCGGCTGGCCGATTTTCATGAAACTTGGTATGTAGCATTTGGGACTCCAGCCCATCATACTTTGATCAAATGATTACCATAGGATGACCTTGACCTATTTTACGGCAATTTCAATTTTGGAAACATAGGCTTTTACATGGGAAAAGTGAAAACTATGGATTTTTAGCTCACCTGAGCCGAAGGCTCACAGGTGAGCTTATAGTATACCCATGCTCCGGCGTCTGTCCGTCCATCGTCCGTCGTCCACAATTTCAAAGATCTTCTCCTCTGAAACCGCTTGGCCAATCAAAGCCAAACTTCATGTGGAGCATCGTTAGGAAGGGGGAACGCAAGTTTATATAAATGGTCCAGGTCACATGACCAAGATGGCCGCCATGGCTATAAATAGCAAAAACCTTTAAAAATCTTCTTCTCCAGAACCAGTGGGTTGTTTTCCACGATACTTGGTATGTAGCATTGGGGACGCGGGACCATCATAGTTTATATAAATCATGACCCTGGGATGACCTTGACCTATTTTACGGCAAGGTCAACTTAGGTCGCCAATGCATTTGAATGGGAAAAAATGGTAAAATGCTATTTAATAGGTAAAACTTACTGGGAGTAGGCAAATGGACAGAAACTGGCAAACGGATTACAAAAGTCGCAAGACTTCCTTCCGAATCCTCATTGTATATCTGTTATTGTCATTATGTACCATTGTCTATAATGTATATTGTATCTATACAATTGAAATAAAGTTTAAACCAAATGGACAGAAGATTAATGTTAATGGAAAATTTTAGCCACTGGGGGGTTGTCTGCCCCTGCCCCGGGGCTATATACATGTATATGACCATAATATTCAAAACATCTTCTCTGAAACAGCTAGGCCAATCAAAGCCAAACTTCATGTGGAGCATCCTTGGGAAGAGGGAATGAAAGTCTATATAAATGGTCAAGGTCACATGACCAAGATGGCCGCCATGGCTATAAATAGCAAAAACGTTTAAAAATCTTCTTCTTCAGAACCAGAAGGCCTATGATTTTGAAACTTGGTGTGAAGCATCTGGGAATGGAGCTCTTCAAATTTTATATAAATCATGACCCTTGGATGACCTTGACTTATTTTACGGCAAGGTCAACTTAGGTCTCCCATGCATTGGAATGGGAAAAAAAGGAAAATGTAATTAAATAGCAGAAAACTTGCTAGAAATGAGCAAATGGACAGAAGATTTATGTGTAATAAAATATTTTGGGCCCAGGGGGTTGTCTGCCCCTGCCCCGGGGCTATATACATGTATATGACCATATCTCTGAAACCGCTAGGCCAATCAAAGCCAAACTTTTTGTGGAGCATCCTTAGGAAGAGGGAATGAAAGTTTATACAAATGGTCAAGGTCACATGACCAAGATGGCCGCCATGGTTATAAATAGCAAAAACGTTTAAAAATCTTCTTCTTCAGAACCAGAAGGCTTATGATTTTGAAACTTGGTATGAAGCATCTGGGAATGGAGCTCTACAAAGTTTACATAAATCATGACACAGGGATGACCTTGACCTATTTTACAGCAAGGTCAACTTTGGTCACCCATGCATTTGAATGGGAAAAAATAGGAAAATGTCATGTAATGGCAGAAAACTTGCTAGGAATGAGCAAATGGACAGACCATTTATGCTTATGAAAATATTTTAGGCCCAGGGGTTGTCTGCCCCTGCCCCGGAGCTATATACATATAGATGACCATAATATTCAAACAGCTTTTTCTCAGAAACTGCTCAGCCAATCAAAGCCAAACTTTATGTGGAGCATCCTTAGGAAGAGGAAATGAAAGTTTATATAAATGGTCAAGGTCACATGACCAAGATGGCCGCCATGGCTATAAATAGCAAAAAAAATTAAAAATCTTCTTCAGAACCAGAAGGCCTATGATTTTGAAACTTGGCATGAAGCATAAAGGAACGGAGGTCTACAAAATTTTTATAAATCATGACACTGGGATGACCTTGACCTATTTTACGGCAAGGTCAACTTAGATCGCCCATGCATTTGAATGGAGAAAATTGTTAAAATGTCATTTGAAATAAGGACAAAACTTGCAGTTAATTGGCAAATGGAATGATTTGAAAAAGGCATTGACTCCAAGAGTTATTCTGACCCTGCCCTAGGGTTATATACATGCATTGTACCATTCTAGTCTAACAAGTTTATTGGTACATGTATATATCTCAGGTCTCAGGTGAGCATTTACAGGACCATTGGTCCTCTGGTTTGAAAACTGTTGCAGCCTGAGACCTGAAAAGTGGTAGATGCAAACAACTAATGGAGTAGATGAAGGTATATGATTAATTTAGGTCAAGGTCATCTCTTGACCTTGGCCAGTCTGTCGTCCATACACACTTTTCAAAGATCTTCTTCTCTGAAACTTCTTTGCCAATCAAAGTGAAATTTTATGTGGAGCGTCCATAGGTAGGGGGAACGAAAGTTTGATTGCAAAATTTGGGTCACATGACCAAGACGGCCGCCACGGCCAACTATGGTAAAACCCACTAAAAATCTTCTTCTCCAGAACCGGCTGGTCGATTTACGCTAAACTTGGTATGTAGCATTTGGGACTCCAGCCCATCATAATTTATTGAAATGATGACCCTAGGATGACCTTGACCTATTTAACGGCAAGGTCAGTTTTGGAAACATAGGCTTTTACATGGTAAAAGGTGAAAACAATGGATATTTTGGAAACTGTTGCAGCCTGAGACCTGAAAGTTGCTAGATGCAGACAACTAATGGAGTCAATGAAGGTAAGTAATTAATGAAGGCCAAGGTCTTTTCTTGACCTTGACCTAAGGTCATTTAAATATAAAAATTAAAATTATGGTTTTCTCAGAAATCACTGGGTTTGGAAACTATTGCAGCCTGAGACCTGAAACTTTGCAGATGGAGACAACTTATGAAGTCAATAAAGGTGTGTGAGTATTCATGGTCAAGGTCATTTCATGATGACTTAATACTCCAAGATCAGGCTTCAGGTGAGCGTTCTCAGTACCAATGGTCCTCTGGTTTAGCTCACCTGAGCGGAAGGCTCACAGGTGAGCTTATAGTATACCTAGCTCCAGCGTCCGTCCGTCGTTCATAATTTCAAAGATCTTCTTCTCTGAAATCCCTTGGCCAATCAAAGCCAAACTTCATGTGGAGCATCCTTAGGAAGGAGGAACAAAAGTTAATATAAGTGGTCCAGGTCACATGACCAAGATGGCCGCCATTGCTATAAATAGCAAAAACCTTTAAAAATTTTCTTCTCCAGAACCGGTGAGCCAATTTTCACGAAACTTGGTATGTAGCATCGGGCACGCGGGCCCATCATAGTTTATATAAATCATGACCCTTGGATGACCTTGACCTATTTAACGGCAAGGTCATCTTACGTCGCCAATGCATTTGAATAGGAAAAAATGGTAAAATGCTATTTAATGGGTAAAACTTACTGGGAATAGGCAAATGAACAGAAGATTAATGTTAATGGAAAATTTTAGCCCCTGGGGGGTTGTCTGCCCCTGCCCCGGGGCTATATACATGTATATTTCCATAATAATGAAACATCTTCTCCCCTGAAACCGCTTGGCCAATCAAAGCCAGACCTGGAGCATCCTTGGGAAGAGGGAAAGAAAGTTTATATAAATGGTCATGGTCACATGACCAAGATGGCTGCCATGGCTATAAATAGAAAAAAAAAAATTAAAAATCTTCTCCAGAACCAGAAGGCCAATGATTTTGAAACTTGGTGTGAAGCATCAGTGACTGGAGCTCTACAAAGTTTATATAAATCATGACCCTGGGATGACCTTGACCTATTTTACGGCAAGGTCAACATAGGCCGCTCATGCATTTGAATGGGGAAAAGTGTTAAAATGTCATTTGTAGGGAAAAACTTGCAGGAAATGGGCGAATGGACTTAAGATTGATGATTCTGAAAAAATTTGGACCCCAGGGGCCTGTCTGCCCCCCACCCCGGGGCAATATACATGTATATTACAGTGATATTCAAAGATCTTCTTCTCTGGAACTGCCAAAGCCAAACTTTATGTGGAGCATTCTTAGGAAGAGTGAATGAAAGTTTGTATAACTGGTCAAGGTCACATGACCAAGATGGCTGCCATGGCTATAAATAGCAAAAACCTTTAAAAATCTTCTCCAGAACCAGAAGGCCTATGATTTTGAAACTTGGCATGAAGCATCAGGCAATGGAGCTCTACAAAGTATGTATAAATCATGGCCCTGGGATGACCTTGACCTTTTTTACGTAACGGCAAGGTCAACTTAGGTTGACCACACATTTGAATCGGGAAAATTGTTACAATGTCATTTGAAGGGCAGTAAATTGGCAAATCGATTGAATCTTTATGATTTAAAAAAGAAATTGACTCCAGAGTTTGCACTGACACTGCCCTGGGGTTATATACATGTATATTACCATTCTAGTCAAACAAGTTTATTGGTATATGTCTCAGGTGAGCGTTTACAGGACCATTGGTCCTCTGGTTACACTATGTGGAGGAAATTGTCAAAACTTTTAATAGTTATAGGTTAGAATACATTGGGCTATTGCCCTAATAATGAAATACCACCACCAGGACCTTTGAGACATTGTTATGGTCTTTTGAAAACGAGGCATCAGACCCCCAAGACTGTCACAGATTCTTTGATTCTAGTCATGGAAAAGTCAGGAAATTGTCAGCAAACTTTTTTAGCTCACCTGAGCCGAAGGCGCACAGGTGAGCTTATAGTATACCCATGCTCCGGCGTCCGTCCGTCGTCGTCCATCCGTCGTCCACAATTTCAAAGATCTTCTCCTCTGAAACCGCTTGGCCAATCAAAGCCAAACTTCATGAGGAGCATCCTTAGGAAGGGGGAACGAAAGTTTATATAAATGGTCCAGGTCACATGACCATGATGGCCACCATGGCTATAAATAGCAAAAACCTTTAAAAATCTTCTCCAGAACCAGCAGGCCGATTTCCACGAAACTTGGTATGTAGCATTGGTGACGCGGGCCTATCATAGTTTATATAAATCATGACCCTAGGATGACCTTGACCTATTTTAAGGTCAACTTAGGTCGCCAATGCATTTGAATGGGAAAAAATGGTAAAATGCTATTTAATGGGTAAAACTTACTGGGAATAGGCAAATGGACAGAAGATTAATGTTAATGGAAAATTTCATGTGGAGCATCCTTAGGAAGGGGGAACGAAAGTTTATATAAATGGTCCAGGTCACATGACCAAGATGGCCACCATGGCTATAAATAGCAAAAACCTTGAAAAATCTTCTCCAGAACCAGTGGGCCAATTTCCACGAAACTTGGTATGTAGCATCGGGGATGTGGGCCCATCATAGTTTATATAAATCATGACCCTAGGATGACCTTGACCTATTTAATGGCAAGGTCAACTTAGGTCGCCAATGCATTTGAATGGGAAAAAATGGTAAAATGCTATTTAATTGGTAAAACTTACTGGGAATAGGCAAATGGACAGAAGATTAATGTTAATGGAAAATTTTAGCCCCTGGGGGGTTGTCTGCCCCTGCCCCGGGGCTATATACATGTATATTTCCATAATAATGAAACATCTTTCTCCTGAAACCGCTTTGCCAATCAAAGCCAAACTTCATATGGAGCATCCTTGGGAAGGGGGAAAGAAAGTTTTTATAAATGGTCAAGGTCACATGACCAAGATGGCCGCCATGACTATAAATAGCAAAAACCTTTAAAAATCTTCTTCTCCAGAACCAGTGCATCGATTACCCCGAAACTTGGTTTGTAGCATCGGGGACGTGGGCCCATCATAATTTATAAATCATGACCCTAGGATGACCTTGACCTATTTAACGGCAAGGTCAACTTAGGTCTCCAATGCATTTGAATGGGAAAAAATGGTAAAATGCTATTTAATGGGTAAAACTTACAGCAAATGGACAGAAGATTAATGTCAATGGAAATTTTTGCCCCTGGGGTGTTGTCTGCCCCTGCACCGGGGCTATATACATGTTTATTTCCATAATTATGAAACATCTTCTCCCCTGAAACCGCTTGGCCAATCAAAGCCAAACTTCATATGGAGCACCCTTGGGAAGGGGGAAAGAAAGTTTATATAGATGGTCAAGGTCACATGACCAAGATGGCTGCCATGGCTATAAATAGAAAAAAAACTTTAAAAATCTTCTTCTCCAGAACCAGAAGGCCAATGATTTTGAAACTTGGTGTGAAGCATCAGTGACTGGAGCTCTACAAAGTTTATATAAATCATGACTTTGGGATGACCTTGACCTATTTAACGGCAAGGTCAACATAGGCCGCTCATGCATTTGAATGGGGAAAAGTGTTAAAATTTCATTTGTAGGGAAAGACTTGCAGGAAATGGGCAAATGGACTTAAGATTGATGATTCTGAAAAAATTTGGACCCCAGGGGTCTGTCTGCCCCCACCCCGGGGCAATATACATGTATATTACAGTGATATTCAAAGATCTTCTTCTCTGAAACCGCTTGGCCAATCAAAGCCAAACTTTATGTGGAGCATTCTTAGGAAGAGTGAATGAAAGTTTGTATAACTGGTCAAGGTCACATGACCAAGATGGCTGCCATGGCTATAAATAGCAAACACCTTTAAAAATCTTCTCCAGAACCAGAAGGCCTATGATTTTGAAACTTGGCATGAAGCATCAACAAAGTTTGTATAAAATTTGAATGGGGAAAATTGTTACAATGTCATTTGAAGGGCAAAACTTGCAGTAATTGGCAAATTGACTGAATCTTTATGATTTAAAAAAGAAATTGACTCCAGAGTTTGCACTGACCCTGCCCTGGGGTTATATACATGTATATTACCATTCTAGTCAAACAAGTTTATTGGTATATGAGCGTCGTCACGCATAAAGGGTCCTTAGGGTAAAATTTTTCGAAATTCCAATTTTTACATTTTTCAAAAGAGAGACATATTCGTAACAATTTGTGAAAATTTGAAGACGGTATCTCTGTTATTGACGTTTCTATGGCATTTCAAACTTGTCTACCCTCACCGTTGTTACAACAAAATTGTGACGTCGTTCAAACGACGTGACGACGTCGTCAATAAAAAAACTCCCCTAACGCTTCTAGTTGTACGTCCTAAGTTTATACAATATCTGAAGAGGTAAGTCTGACATATTGTGAAAAAGTATTCATAATGTTCATGCTGTTCTGTAGTATATGTTGCAAAATTATTCTGGTTCAGCGGCTGAAGCTTCTCGGACTTTTTTTACGCGACAATATCATGAAAGTACCTATCGGAAAACAATCAAAGCGATGACAAAGAAAACAAGCAAATTCAGAGAATTTATGTCCCCCGCCTTGATATTTCAGTTACACAAATATAATCTTAGAATAACATATATCCAAACCACATACACTTTCTTTAATAGTGTATGGGTAAATGCCTGAAAAATGACTTAAGTTCAAATTTCAAAAAAGTGACAAAAATTAAAGTGAGGATTACATCCAAACCACATGCATATCTTTAAAGTATGGTCAAGACATCTGTAAAGTTTCAAAAGAATCCGAATATAACTGTAGGAGAAGTTGTTTGCACAAGGGACCCACTGTCCATTCACTTTCATTGTGTAAATGTTGAAAAAGTGAGTAAGTTGAAATTGCAAAAAAAATTAATCTGAGGATTATATCCAAACCACATGCACATCTTCAAAGCATGGTCAAGACATCTGTAAAGTTTCAAACGAATCTGAATATAACTGTAGGAGGAGTTGCTTGCACAAGGTACCCACTGTCCATTCACTTTCATGGTCAAAATGTCAGAAAAAATAGTCGACTAAGTTCAAATTGCGAAAAAAGTGTTAAAAATTAATCTGAGGATTATATCCAAATCACATGCATATCTTCAAAGCATGATCAAGACATCTGTAAAGTTTCAAAAGAATCTGAATATAACTGTAGGAGGAGTTGCCTGCACAAGGTACCCACTGTCCATTCACTTTCATTGTCAAAATGTCAGAAAAAAATTGACTAAGTTCAAATTGCAAAAAAATGGTCGAGACATCAGATTCTGTAAAGTTTCAAACGAATCTGAATATAACTGTAGGAGGAGTTGCTTGCACAAGGTACCCACTGTCCATTCACTTTCATGGTCAAAATGTCAGAAAAAATGACTAAGTTCAAATTGCGAAAAAAGTGTTAAAAATTAATCTGAGGATTATATCCAAATCACATGCATATCTTCAAAGCATGATCAAGACATCTGTAAAGTTTCAAAAGAATCTGAATATAACTGTAGTAGGAGTTGCTTGCACAAGGTACCCACTGTCCATTCACTTTCATTGTCAAAATGTCAGAAAAAATGACTAAGTTCAAATTGCAAAAAAATGGTCAAGACATCTGCAAAGTTTCAAACGAATCTGAATATAACTGTAGGAGGAGTTGCTTGCACAAGGTACCCACTGTCCATTCACTTTCATGGTCAAAATGTCAGAAAAAATGACTAAGTTCAAATTGCGAAAAAAAGTGTTAAAAATTAATCTGAGGCTTATATCCAAATCACATGCATATCTTCAAAGCATGATCAAGACATCTGTAAAGTTTCAAAAGAATCTGAATATAACTGTAGGAGGAGTTGCTTGCACAAGGTACCCACTGTCCATTCACTTTCATTGTCAAGATGTCAGAAAAAATGACTAAGTTCAAATTTAAAAAAAAGTGTTAAAAATTAATCTGAGGATTATATCCAAATCACATGAATATCTTCAAAGCATGGTCAAGACATCTGTAAAGTTTCAAAAGAATCTGAATATAACTGTAGGAGGAGTTGCTTGCACAAGGTACATACTCCTATAGGGGGACGGAAGGACAGGACAGACGGACGCATGGACAGACGGACAGAATGAGGGAAAGCCAAAAACCATGTCCCTCCGATCTTCTTCGAAAAGGCGGGGGACAATAATAACCACAATAAGTCCCGGGCAATGAGGACGAGTGTTATTAGGGACACATGCACGTAAAACACTTTGATCTCGTTTTACTACACTTTATTAGCTCACAGGTGAGCTTATAGGATAGGCAGGCATTATAGGCTTATAGGATAGGCAGGATTGATAGTCTCCATAGACTTGCTATGGGAAAAAAATTAAAAAATCTTCTTCTCTGAAACCACAGGGCCCACAGCTTTGATATTTTGTATGTGGCAATGGCTAATGATCCTCTACGTAAATTGTGCCAATCATGTCCCCGGGGTCAAATTTGACCACGCCCCGGGGGTCGATAGTCTCCATAGACCTACAATAGGAAAAACTAAAAAAATCTTCTTCTCTGAAACCACTAGGCCCACAGCTTTGATATTTGGTATGTAGCAATAGCTAATGGTCCTCTACATAAATTGTGCCATTCTTGCCCCTGGGGTCAAATTTGGCCACGCCCCGGGGGGTTGATAGTCTCCATAGACTTACTATGGGAAAAAAATTAAAAAATTTTCTTCTCTGAAACCACAGGGCCCACAGCTTTGATATTTGGTATGTAGCAATGGCTAATGGTCGTCTACATAAATTGTGCTATTCATGCCCCTGGGGTCAAATTTGGCCAGGCCCCGGAGGTTGATAGTCTCAATAGACTTGCTATGGGAAAAAAATTCAAAAATCTTCTTCTCTGAAACCACAGGGCACACAGCTTTGATATTTTGTATGTGGCAATGGCTAATGGTCCTCTACATAAATTGTGCCAGCCATGCCCCTGGGGTCAAATTTGGTCAATAGTGTCCATGCATAGACTTTCATTGGTCGATTCTCAATTAATTTAAATCTCATGAGCTTACAATGTGATAATCTCTCAGGTGAGCTACAGGACCAATGGTCCTCTAGTTTTTTTTTTTGTTGTTGTTTTTTTTTTTTTTTCGGGGTTATCCCGTTTTCGCCCCACCTACTGATTGACCCGTCTCACATGAGCTGAAATAATCTTGAAAGGGACATAAAACTGAATTTAAAAAAAATGCACTTAGAACTGTCCCGAGCGATGTGTTAAATTTTTTTTAAGTTTTCTTTCAAAAGTTAATTCTTGCTGTCTCATGACAAGGGAAATAATACAAATCTTAAAAAAACGATACAGTTGTTTATTAATATCTTGAATAGTACTGGTTATTTTGAATTTACATAATACTGAAATGAAAGGAAAACAAAATGACCAAAAGAAATACTTATATTGCAAATAAACCGACTGACAAAATATAGATGCATATATTTAAAAAATAGGCCACTTGTAAGTTATTATCTACACGATACGATCTACATATGAGCCGCGACGAAAGAAAATCTGTCTTTAAGATTTCCGACCAGTTCTGGCACAAACCGACCTGAATAGACAGAAGCAAGCTAGAAGCTTGAAATTCCGGAGTAAAGAAGAAGAGAAATTCAGCTAACCGTGAAGCGCTAACAAAGGCGCTGATCAGCTTCACACTTACTGCGAAGCTGATCTGCGCCTTTGTTTTCGCATAAGCAAAAATCTGGTGTTCCCACAATGCGTCTCTTTAATATTGGCTAATTGTTTGTCCAAAATATCATGTTCGATCGGTCTTTATGTCCTTTGGTGATGTCAACTTGACGAAGACAAACAATGCTTGCACTTTCCCTTATTAAGACTTGGTTACTATATTCCGGTATATAACATATAACATATAACGCCCAAAGGCTAAAATGATATCATTTCCTTTAATACGCGCATTATTCTGTTTGTAGACGGGATTTTCCCGTGGGTTTGCCATGGTAAGGTAACTTCAACAGAAATGGAGTAAGGTGATCTATTTTATGCTATTTTCTGATCTTCCGTTCAACAACAATGCGAGATCTCCGTACAGCCGCAATGCGATGTCACGATAACAGTGTGTTATCATGCATTTCTAAATATCATAGTATAAAACCATATATTCTGAAATAAATAAATAATCACCGCTGTGTCCGGTGTGGGTTCGAGCCCCGCTCTGGCCACGTGAGACAAGCTGCTTGCGGGTGTGTCAGGTGGGTTTTCTCGGGGTTATCCCGTTATCGCCCCACCTACTGATTGGCCCGTCTCATATGAGCTGAAATAATCTTGAAAGGGACGTAAAATTGAATAAAAAAAAAAATAAATAAATAAATGAATAAATAAATAGATAAATAAATAAATATAATTATATGGCAACAACCAATAAAAGCAAATGGCGGGAATGGTTGTATTGGTCAATAAAATTGCAGTCTGTGCCTCGGTCACGTCGTTTCACTTTCTTTTATTACTACATCTGCACGAGGGTGATTCAAATGATGCTACCTGTGCTGTCGTCCGAGTACTTTGTATACCATCACATGCAAAGCACTGTTGTCGTCCGAGTATATGGTCGACAACCGTAAGTATGATACTAGTGATTTTGCTGACTCAGGGATTCAGTTTGGCGTCGGCCCTCGGACATAGTCCGGAACAAATTCTAGATGTCCGGGAGCAAGCTGGTCAGGTCGGACATTTTGTCCGAGAGCATTTTCGTCAATGCACCGTTTTTAATCTGTTAGATTATCGCTGATTGGTCAGAATTTCCAGTGGGTGTCTTCCCTAGACTGGTATTAGTTTTTTACCTGCTCAAATCTCGTACCGACACAGATAATATGACAAGCTCATGACACAGTCAAACGCTTCTTTAACGCTGCTTTTCATTGGTTGTCAGAGAGAGAATGGGCTTGCGCAGTAGAGTCTACTTTCTGTTTCGCCTTTGCAAACACAGTCGGCCATTTCTATTTCTTTCAATTTTGTTTTACTTTGTCTGTAAATTGTATGGCTGATCAATTTAGTGTCAAAAAACAATCCAAATTGCACCCAAAAAGATCGTTCATGCATGTACAGTAGACCAGCATCTGATTCTGAACAAGTTGGGAGAGTGGGTCGTGACCTAAAATACTTCGTTTGAATGTGCAAAATACATTATAACCTTCTATTAGCCGCTATTTTAGCATTCAATAGACCTGTAATTGTGTAACCTTGCAAAGTCCCTGCTTCAAATGCATTTTCCAGGCTTAAATATCCAAATTTGCTCAAATTTTCTCTGCAAATTTACGTGAAATATTACACAATGTTGTTGTTGTATATTGATATTCTGCCAGTCGTGACACACCTCCAACTGGACTTTTCTCCTTATGGACTTATTTACAGGGGGAATATGGTGCTTTTCTCATCAATCTATTTACTATCACAGATGTAGACCCAACACCAACCATACCCCACAAGGCCATACCCCCACCCCACCCCCAGGCCCACAATTTTTTTTTTTCATCATTCTTAGTTTACCAAACTCAAATTACTTCTGATCAAGCTTGGAGTTCATGGTGATAATGATAATTTAATACTAAGTTCCCTATCAACTCTAGTGTAACAAAGTGTTTCCACCCCCTCTCCCCCCAAAAAAAGTATTTTTCTTTTGTCCGGAAGAAATGAAAAATGTCCGACTGAAATGGATGGCGTCCGGCCAAAGTGACCGGACAGAAATTTAGTCCAGCAAAATCACTGGGCTGTTGTCGGAAACATGATACGACCGTCGATATACTCGGACGACAGCAAGCTTTTGCATGCAATGGTAAAGAAAGTACTCGGACGACAGCACAGGTAGCATCATTTGAATCACCCCCGTGATCTGGCTCTGACAAAATCTGCAAAATACGTGGTCGCACGATAATAGTGTGGACGTCGTAGGATTTTCTTAGGATTGCTGCACGATATCCGTGCTGTTTCACAGGCATTGCACGGACACCTCGCATCACCCGTGCGATTAGCCGAATGATAAACTTTTTTTCCTGAGACCTTAAGATCTCTCCTTCTGGACCCGCTGTGTACGACGAGTGTGCATGTGGGGATATGATTTTTTCTTTTCTCAACATGTATCATACTGCGGACTACTGGGTCCATTAGAATCCGGCGGTAAGAAAATCGTACATCATTCGGCTGCTGACATAAGAAATTCGCACGGAAATGATTGTGTGGACACAGTTTATTTGATGCAACTGCTATCTCTAGTTTGAAGGTCGAGCTTCTCTTCTGAATGTGACCTTTCCCATCTCCATATATATACATGTTTATAACAAAGATTTGTTTCGAGTGGTTTTACATCACAAAAACTGTCATTCTGTCTTGCGGCAGCAGTATTTCATGTAAGAGGGTTACGCATATGCCAGATACAATTTTTTTTAGAAGAAATAAAGCGCGTGAACGTAATAAAATCGGTGATGAATCCTGATATTTAGCATTTTTTTAGCATTTTTTTTTTTTTTTACCTTGATTTGACATCGGTCTGTTGAAAAGTTAATTATGGCTATATAATAATATTAATTTTAATAGTTCTTTGTTTATTGGATTCGCATATTTGTAATAATTAACGTAAAAAAGATGCAAAATAGTACAATTTGTGTTTGATCTTTTAAATTTTATGTTTTTTGTTTGCTTTTGCTTTAAAACAAAATAAAAATACAAAACATTTTCAGTTTCAAACCACATGCGTGTTATGTTTTTTTTAAAGATTGCTCTCCCTTGAATTAAATATAACAAGCGACACTTTTGGAAAGATCAGAACATGTAGAGAGAAAGACGTGAAAATATTTTTGACCAGATTTTGGTCCAGCAAGACTAAATTCAATTCAGATCTTGTGATAACACCGACCAGAAAAAAAATCTATGCATACATGCACGCGTCTAAATCTGAATGGTTTACTGGTGACACGCCAAACTGATAATACTTCACCGTTGACACCGTTTGACATCCTAACAGAGCAGTCGAGATAATAGACTTAAACGGTCGCGGCTAATGTTGGTACATTTTGATCCATGTTTTAGCGATATAATGTATGTAGTTTTCATGATATTGAAGGTCAATTCTTTTTACCATATACATATGCACTTACCAGTGACTTTTAACAAAGATAACAAACGCCACTACATTTTCCATGTTCTATGCAAACACATAACAAGCTGCTAAAATAATACATGCACACACGGACGTTAATTGGGAATAAATTTATCGCGTAATTTACATGTCGCTTTTGACGTCAATATCTCGCAACGTCATGAATTACGCTAAGAACCTTTTATGCGTGACGACGCTCATATATCTCGGGTCTCAGGTGAGCGTTTACAGGACCATTGGTCCTCTGGTTTGAAAACTATTGCAGCCTGAGATCTGATGCAAACAACTAATGGATTAGATGAAGGTATATGATTGATTTAGGTCGGTGAAAAGATTTCAATGAAACTTTGCATGAAGTATGGATGACTCAAGTACTACAATGTATGTATAAATCATGACCCTGTGGTGACCTTGACCTATTTTATGGCAAGGTCAACATAGGTCGTAAATTCATTTGAATGGGGAAAACTTTTAAAATGTCATTTAAAGTGAAAGTCTTGCAGGAAATGGGCAGTAGGACTGCCGAATATTAATGATTCTGAAAAAAAAATGGACTTTAGGGGCTCATCTGCTTTTAAAATGTTATTTGAAGGGGAAAACCAGCAGGAAATTGGCAAATTGACAGAATATTGATTATTTATATTCTGAAAAAAGAAAATGGCCCAAGGGCTTCATCTGCCCCTGCATTTGGATTAAATACCATAATATTCAAATATGTACGAGGTATGGCAGGAAAGTTCGTAGACACTACAGCTATCAGAAAAAGTAACGCGTTGTTGAAAAAGCGTTTTGCATAATTTCAAGCAGCAATATCTTATGGGTATATTTCAGAAATTTTGTGCAATTTGAAGTAATAACACGCTTGGTATGGCCACTTTTCTGTTTGAGGGTAGGGCCGTGCGGGGCAGGTGTCAAAACGTGATAAAATGTGACGATTTTCACATTCTGTTTTTGCTTGTGAAACGGCACGGAAGTGTGCTGTAACGATAAAATATTTTGATCCTGAAAGAATGTTCAATCAACAACGTTTTCTGAGTGTTTGGGCCTTGGCGGCAGTACAGTTTGATATCTTTGAATAAAATTTCAGATGCAGTCCGAAAAAATTGTTTGAAAAAAATGGCGTAATTTTGACGTCGGAGAACAGCCGATAACCATAAAATTGTGTGTTTTTGTAATGGAAATGGCCAACAAACACGATGGAAATGATATAAACAACAACACAAAAACTATCAGCTTGTCTGTCACCAGTTTACAAGTGGCAGAGTTGATTTTTGGATGCTCGATAGATCATCCAAGATGATAAACGGCGGCGAAAGGGCACTCGTCTTACATTCTCAGCGAATGAAAATGGTTTCATATGTTCAACCGGTCATCAGAGAACCTGAGGACAGTTGGCACAGATCTGCATTTGACAGCTGGATACACATAATAAAATTGTACCGATATCCAAGGACCCTATGTGGAATAACTCTGAAACATGGTTAAACTTGTTACAAATATATAAAGCACTGACAGCAATAAACTTCAAGTAACGTCACTGAGACGTTGACACTTGCCCCGCTCCCGGTAAGGGAGGTGCACATAAAATGATGTAGAAGATGTCGTGTTGGTCAGATTTTCATAAAATTTCGTCTATTTGCTCATGAAATATTTTTGCAAACCCAGCTATATTCATTTTGACTGAATTTCTTTTCCTGTTGAAAATACTAATGGTGTCTACGAACTTTCCTGCCATACCTCGTATATTGGTAGTTTACAGGACCATTGGTCCTCTGGTTTTAATATCAGATGTAATGTTTGTTTTTTTCAGATGTTATGTTATTATATGATTTTTCTCATTATTTTCATTTTGAGAAAAAGTATTAAGTACCCTATTCAGATTTAATGACAACTTAAAGGATGTAGGCTTGTTGACTTGCAAGGATCTCGGAAGAAAATATAGGATTTCCGCCCATAGTTTGAGTGTTTCTGGCAGCTTCTGTGTTAATCTTATAGAAAAAATGTTGCATTCTCCGTAAAATAAAAGGTTTGTTTAATGCAACAACATGGCGGAAACCTTTTGATGTAACATACCTGCAGCATAAATCTGTGCCAAAGGGGGAGGGGGTCAGATTTTTTCGAAAAATTATTTTGTCAGAAAACAACTTGTTTGCCATAGAATATCAAGAAAATACTACAATATGACTTATTGCAACCTAAAATAGTGGGTAGAAACTATTTATGGACTAATAACTGGTACATCATGTTTATCAGATTTATAATTCTAAATAACACTGCCCATCACTTTTGCAAAAACCTGTACCTTAAATATACTATGCAACAATATTAAGCAACTTTTACTTTGAACAGTGACTCCATATGGTTTGTAGACATTAGGGAAGTTCTTCTGACAGAGCCTTGCATGTATCGAATTAAGGTAAAACCAATAGTTGTGTGTTGCTAATGTAACGTTAGGCTTTAAGTCCACGGACGCACATCTCAAATACTATACTGAACAAAAAAAGAAACGCAACAATTATATTCCACTAAATTTGGAGAAAACTATGATAGAATCAGAAATCATTGCATTTTCTACTTCTGCATTAGATATCAGGCTTCCGAATGCAAGAAACCGATTTTCATTTTGATGAGTATTTACGAAGTTATCCGATGCCGACCATGGGCATGCTGAAAGTAGAAATCCACACAGTGCGCATGCGCAAGCATTAAAATAATGGTATGATTTAAATCCGCTATAAACCCCCATTCAAAATCACAATGTACCACTAAGCAGATAACTCACACGTTAAAGAAATAAAACAAATTAAATTGAAATTATCCCCCTTTCAATTAAACATATAGGGATTCTGACGGTTTTAATTACGAGCTTGTGTTACGAGCTTGTGTGTCTCGGAACTTTATTTCTTTTTCATGAATTTTAATTAGGGAGCAGCTGACATTGTTTCTTGATGATTTGGAGGTTCAAAAGTGTGCGCATGCGCATAGCAAATTTTCCCCGATTTGCATTATTTAGACGACAAAAAATTCTCATTCAATTTGTATCGAAATGAAAATCAGTTTTTGCATGATATACCCTAATATCCCATGAATGGGAATTATACAGCAACGGACCTGAAATTATTGACGTTTCACCCTTAAACTCGAAAATCCTCGGTGGACTATTGTTGCGTTTCTTTTTTTGTTCAGTATACATAAACCGTCAAAAATTGAGAAACATATTTTGCACAGTATATTTATATGCATTGTAAGGTGTACACTTAATGTGTTTACCTATTAAAATAGGACAGATAGTCTGTTCATTCAGGTAGAACATACATATACAGTATATTTCCATAGCCTTGGTACATTACAAATAATAGAGCTGAGCCCGTTTACCGGTTTTTGGGCTTTTTGACAGCCTTCCCCCCCCCCCTTGCCCAAACATGACATTTAGATATAATATGTCCTTTACAAAAACACAGCTGTGTTCAAAATATTTTGATTGGGCAAGGGGGGGAACATGGACTTATAAAAAGTTTCCTATTTCCTATATGCTCCTATATGAAATTCAAAGATTTTGTCCAATTTTTAAAGTAGTCACTTCTTGACTTACACACAACATTACATGTCTAAATACAACAGAAACTTACTTTTCGACTGTAATAAACTTCATTTTAGTGCCTGGAACTTGAGATTTTGAAGATTTCTTGGGCAATTTCACTAAAGAAATCTTCCGAGATCCTTTATTAACTAGTTTAGTCTCCATAAAACACCACCATTGTGCCTATTTATTAATCCCATTACAATTTAGTTTGCAAATTATTTATATATAGGCCAAGATCTGATAAAAGGTGTCTTATGGCAGAAAAATAAAAATTAAGATATTGATTATATATGAAAGACCAATTTCTCTGAGTATTTCCTGAAAATTTGAAGAGATTACCTTTACAAATATAGAAAAGATAATGAACATTGAAAGGTGTGCAGTTGATGCAATCTTAACTTCTCTGAAACCCCTTGGCCAGTCAAAGCCAAACTTCATGTGGAGCATCCTTAGGAATGGTTCAGGTCACATGACCAAGATTGCCACCATGGCTATAAATTGCAAAAACCTATAAAAATCTTTTTCTCCAGAACCAGAAGGCCTATGAATTTGAAACTTGGCATGAAGCATTAGTGAAAGGAGCTCTACAAAGTTTAAATAAATCATGACCCTGGGATGACCTTAATTGTACGGCAAGGTCAACTTAGGTCACCAATGCATTTGAATGGAAAAAATGTCATTTTTCTTGCAGAAAACTTGCTGGGAATGAGGAAATGGGCAGAATATTTATGCTTATGAAAAAAAATTGGCCCCAGGGGGGTTGTTTGCCCCTGCCCCAGGGCTAAATACATGTATATCATTGTAATTAGCTAACCTGAGCCGAAGGCTCACAAGGTGAGCTTATAGGATGGCCATGCTCCGGCGTCCATCCGTCATTGTCCGTCCTCAATTTCCAAGATCTTCTCCTCTGAAACCACTGGGCCAATCAAAGCCAAACTTCATGTGGAGCATCCTTAGGAAGGGGGAACGAAAGTTTATATAAATGATCCATGATCCATGACCAAGATGGCCGCCATGCCCATATATGGTAAAAACCATAAAAAAAATCATCTTCTCTGGAACCGATGAACCGATTTCAATGAAACTTAGTATGTAGCATCGGCGACTCTGGCCCATCATAGTTTGTGTAAATCATGACCTTGGGTTGACCTTGACCTATTTTACGGCAAGATCAATTTTGGTTACCTAGGCTTTTCAATGGAAAAGAGTGAAAACATTGAATTTTTCAGGAACTTTTGTAGCCTGTGACCTGAAAGTTGGTAGATACAGACAACATGTTGAGCTAATGAAGTGATGTATTAAAGGTCAAGGTTATTTCTTGACCTTGGCCAAAGGTCATTTACAAATTGAATGTTAAACTTAATTTTCTCAGTAACCGCTCAACCAATCAAAGCCAAATTTTTAGCTCACCTGAGCCGAAGGCTCACAGGTGAGCTTATAGTATGCCCATGATCCGGCTTCGGTCCGTCCATAGTCATCCTTCGTCGTCCACAATGTCAAAGATCTTCTTCTCTGAAACCGCTTGGCCGATCAAGTTGAAATTTTATGTGTATCCTCCTTGGGTAGTGGCATTGAAATTTTGTTCGCGATATTTTGGTCACATGACCAAGATGGCCGCCACGCCCATATATGGTAAAAACCCTTCAAAAATCTTCTTCTCCAGATCCGGTGAGCCCATTTCCATGAAACTTGGTATGTAGCATCCAGGACTCAACCCCATCATAATTTGCTAAAATGGGTTGACCCTGGGTTGACCTTGACCTATTTTACGGCAAGGTCAATTTAGGAAACATAGGCTTTTACATGGGGAAAAAGTGAAAACTATGGATTTTTTTTTTAACTTTTGGAGCCTGAGGCCTGAAAAGTGGTAGATGAAAACAACTAATGGAGTAGATGAAGGTATGTGATTAATTTAGGTCAAGGTCATCTCTTGACCTTGGCCAGTCTGTCGTCCATACACACTTTTCAAAGATCTCCTCTGAAACCGCTTGGCCAATCAAACTGAAATTTTATGTGGCGCATCCATGGGTAGGGGTGACGAATGTTTGATCGCGGAATCCAGGTCACATGACCAAGATGGCCGCCACGCCCATATATGGTAAAAACCTTCCATAAATCTCATGAACCCGAAGGCCGATTTTCACGAAACTTGGTATGTAGCACCGGGGACTTCAGCCCATCATAGTTTGATAAAATGATGACCCTTGGATGACCTTGACCTATTTTACGGCAAGGTCAAATTTGGAAACATAGGCTTTTACATGGGGAAAAAGTGAAAACTATGGATTTTTTGAAAACTATTGCAGCCTGAGGCCTGAAAAGTGATAGATGCAAAGAACTAATGGTGTAGATGAAGGTATGTGATTAATTTAGGTCAAGGTCATCTCTTGACCTTGGCCAGTCTGTCGTCCATACACACTTTTCAAAGATCTTCTTCTCTGAAACTGCGCGGCCAATCAAAGTGAAATTTTATGTGGAGCATCCATGGGTAGGGGAGACGAAAGTTTGATCGCGAAATCCAGGTCACATGACCAAGATGGCTGCCATGCCCATATATGGTAAAAACCACTCAAAAATCTTCTTCTCCAGAACCGGTGGGCCGATTTCCACGAAACTTGGTATGTAGCATTGAGGACCTCAGCCCATCATAGTTTGATAAAATGATGACCCTTGGATGACCTTGACCTATTTTACGGCAAGGTCAAATTTGGAAACATGGGCTTTTACATAGGAAGAAGTGAAAACTATGGATTTTATGAAAACTATTGCAGCCTGAGGCTTGAAAAGTGGTAGATGCAAACAACTAATGGAGTAGATGAAGGTGTGTGATTAATATAGGTCAAGGTCATCTTTTGACCTTGGCCAGTCTGTTGTCCATACACACTTTTCAAAGATCTTCTTTTCTGAAACTGCGCAGCCAATCAAAGTGAAATTTTATGTGGAGCATCCATGGGTAGGGGAGACGAAAGTTTGATCGCGAAATCCAGGTCACATGACCAAGATGGCCGCCACGCCCATATATGGTAAAAACCACTCAAAAATCTTCTTCTCCAGAACCGGTGGGCCGATTTCCACGAATCTTGGTATGTAGCATCAAGGACCTCAGCCCATCATAGTTTGATAAAATGATGACCCTTGGATGACCTTGACCTATTTTACGGCAAGGTCAAATTTGGAAACATAGGCTTTTACATAGGAAGAAGTGAAAACTATGGATTTTTTGAAAACTATTGCAGCCTGAGGCCTGTGAAGGCATGTGATTAATATAGGTCAAGGTCATCTCTTGACCTTGGCCAGTCTGTTGTCCATACACACTTTTCAAAGATCTTCTTCTCTGAAACTGCTTGGCAAATCAAAGTGAAATTTTATGTGGAGCATCCATGGGTAAGGGAGACGAAATTTTTCTTAGCGAAATCCAGGTCACATGACCAAGATGGCCGCCACGCCCATATATGGTATAAACCATGCAAAAATCTTCTTCTCCAGAATCGGCAGGCCAATTTTCATGAAACTTGGTATGTAGCATTTGGGACTCCAGCCCATCATAGTTTGTTGAAATGATGACCCTATGATGACCTTGACCTATTTTACGGCAAGGTCAATTTTGGAAACATAGGCTTTTACATGGGAAAAGGCGAAAACAAACTGTTGCAGCCTGAGACCTGAAAGTTGCTAGATGCAGACAACTAATGGATTCAATGAAGGTAAGTAATTAATGAAGGCCAAGGTCATGTCTTGACCTTGGCCCAAGGTCATTTAAATATCAAAATTAAAATTATGGTTTTCTCAGAAATCACTGGGTTTGGAAACTATTGCAGCCTGAGACATGAAACTTTGCAGATGCAGACAACTTATGAAGTCAATAAAGGTGTGAGAGTATTCAAGGTCAAGGTCATTTCATTATGACTTAATACTCCAAGATCAGGATCAGGTGAGCGTTCTCAGGACCAATGGTCCTCTGGTACATGGGAAAAAGTGAAAATTATGGATTTTTAGAAAACTATTGCAACCTGAGGCCTAAAAAGTGATAGATGCAAAACAACTAATGAAAGTATGTGATTAATTTAAGTCAAGGTCAAGAGATGACCTTGACCAGTCTGTCGTCCATACACACTTTTCAAAGATCTTCTTCTCCGAAACTGCATGACTAATCAAACTGAAATTTTATGTGGAGCATCCATGGGTAGAGATAATGAAAGTTTGATGGCAAAATCCAGGTCACATGACCAAGATGGCTGCCACGCCCATATATGGTAAAAACCACTCAAAATTCTTCTTCTCCAGAACCGACAGGCCGATTTTCATGAAACTTGATATGAAGCATCCAGCATCAAATGATGACACTAGGATGACCTTGACCTATTTTACGGCAATTTCAATTTTGGAAACATAGGCTTTTACATGGGAAAAGTGAAAACTATTGATTTTTTTAAAACTTGCAGCCTGAGACCTGAAAAGTGGTAGATGCAAACAACTAATGGAGTAGATGAAGGTATGTGATGAATTTAGGTCAAGGTCATCTCTTGACCTTGGCCAGTCTGTCATCCATAATTTGCTATTTTATGTGGAGCATCCATGGGTAGAGATAATGAAAGTTTGACGGCAAAATCCAGGTCACATAACCAAGATGGCTGCCATATATGGTAAAAACCACTCAAAAATCTTCTTCTCCAGAGCCGGCTGGCCGATTTAGGCAAAACTTGGTATCAAGCATTTGGGACTCCAGCCCATCATACTTTATTGAAATGATGAACATAGGATGACCTTGACCTATTTTACGGCAAGGTCAATTTTGGAAACATAGGTTTTTACATGGGAAAAGGCGAAAACAATGGATATTTTGGAAACTGTTGCAGCCTGAGACCTGAAAGTTGCTAGATGCAGACAACTAATGGAGTCAATGAAGGTAAGTTATTAATGAAGGCCAAGGTCATTTCTTGACCTTGACCCAAGGTCATTTAAATATCAAAATTAAAATTATGGTTTTCTCAGAAATCACTTGGTTTGGAAACTATTGCAGCCTGATCATGAGACCTGAAACTTTGCAGATGCAGACAACTTACGAAGTCAATAAAGGTGTGTGAGTATTTAAGGTCAAGGTCATTTCATGATGACTTAATACTCCAAGATCAGACTTCAGGTGAGCGTTCTCAGGACCAATGGTCCTCTGGTTATGTAGTATCCTTAGGATGGGGGAGTGAAAGTTAACATAAATAGTCAAGGTCACATGACCAAGATGGCCGCCATGGCTATAAATAGCAAAAACCTTTAATAATCTTCTCCAGAACCAGAAGGCGTATGATTTTGAAACTTGGCATGAAGCATCAGGGGGAGGAGCTCTATAACACACCGTACATACGGCTCGTCAAATTCCAACTGGTACGTCAAATTCCAGATGTTTATGTCAGCGCGTGCGTTTTGGCGCGTAAGCTAATTTTGTTGTTTTTCCTTGTTTTATTATACTTTAGCTAACGGTTTCAGAAGAAAATAATAATCGGCAGTCTTGTGTGGACATCCACGCATCTGTACATACAGGTGTCATGGTCAGCTTATCCGTGGATTGGCGAAAACATTGCACGAAAGTCTTAAAATGGCATGTTTTCAGAAAACGTCCATACTTTTTGTCAAATATCTCCATAACTAGAAATAATTGAAAGTCGCATGCTCGAATATATATAGCTTAGTATCTATTTAAAAGCCTGATTTAAGCTTTTATTCAAATAAATTACTACTATTGATAGCGCAGCTCATTCTTTTGAACCATGTGTGATTTTACATGATACGAACCACGACAGTCGTTTTATACTTGAAAGACCAGACGGACAATAGCTTTTGATACGTCAAATAACAGACGTAGACACGACTTTGGATACATGTCGCATCAGACGTGTTGAGCGCGATTATTTCAAATACCCATGGCACCCTGGCATTGTTTGGCCTTCTTAAGCGGTCAACTTGGAAGTATACTTTTTAAATCCAGTTTTGCGTCCCTTATAAGAATATTTCATTCATCTACACACACACACACACACACACACACACACAAACGATGTGCATCCCTAAGAACACGTTCAAAAATAAATTGTATTTCTTGAATTGGAAACGTTATGGATGTCATACAGTTTATAGATTGGTAAAGAGAAAATGGCAACATTAAAGACACACGACGTTGATTCACTATATATCAACATTTGAACAAAATGTTGAAACCATAGAATCAACATTTAAGACACACATTGTTGAAATAATGTTAAAATAATGTTAAAATAATGTTGATTCGGTCAACCTTTAAACATTGTTGAATCAATTCGATTCACTGAATCAACATTGATTCTACAACGTTGTTTCAAAGTTGATTGAATCAACATTGGTTCGAAATTGTTTCAACTTTGTGTTTTTGCTGTGTTGTTTCCACTCAAACACAGTATAATTTTATGAGAGTGATATAGTGGTCGGGGTTTGAAACCTGATTGTCTCAGTTCTTGATCCTTGGTTAATCTTATTTTAAAGGCGCTGATAGTCAACGACCTTAACCACGGCCTGTTGTGCGGTCGAGTGATCTAGTGGGTAGTTAGTTCCCATCATCCTCTAGAGGTTGTGGGCTCGAACCCCGACCGACACACACGTGTGTCATGTTGATGACTTATGTGCCCCCTGACTCTGTGGCAATATGCAGGACGCACAATATGTACCTCAGTTCGCGGCTAGTTTCATATTACACCCACTTTCACTCGAGTTTCAGCATTTTAGGTCACTCAAGTGTTGGTGTAATTCATGTATTTTATTCTATTTTAGAACTGATACAGTGTCCAAAGTGCCAGGTGTTCTTAAAGTCTATTTAGCATTAAAACAAAAACAAAAACACATGTATTTGTTCAGTTGGTATAAAAATTAAATTCCTTCAAAGAAGCACATCGGCAAACAAATAAAACCCAGGTTATGCCATGGTGTTTCTAGGGCGAAGACTCAACCGAGCGAATGCGTGAAGACACCTGATGCCTAACAGCGCCCCTGGACATTGGAGCATAAGGAAACCAACAATCAGTTTGAACCCTGGTATGCCCAGGCTGAGACCGCAAAGCTTCGGCCCATGCCATACTGAATTTATAATCAAAATTAGGGATATGCATATAATTCAAGCTAGAAACAATGCGCTATTGATAATTCGTAAATAATTCCCCCGTCTCATGGCGCTAATACATGTACGTGTACTGAGTCGCGTAGTGTTCTATTTGAATATTTAAAATTGCTTTGCAGTAGCCATACATGTATCAGTTGTTATGTGGAATGTTACCAAATGCTCACACTACCGCTTTCATTTTTTCCAAATTTCTATATAGTCAAAAGTACAATCAGCTTTTTGTTCATCGAGTGGCCATCTTGAGTAAAAAAACTGCATACAAAATCGTTTAAAGACAGTCGTTTCACTTTATTTCCTTTCCAAGTAATGTTTTCTTTATGCAATTTATGGTTAGTAGCGATGCAAATTAAACCATATACTGACTATTGCATAATAAAGAAGCGTTTTAGTAGACCCGTATCATAAAATGTTGATCTACCGTCTGGGTTGTCCCGTATCGGCCGTCTGTAATTTCACTTATGACATTCGCCCGTCTGTACTTTGGCGTATTGTTTTTGTCGCCAAGCGACAGAATAAAACAATAAATACACTGTAAAAGTTGATTATAAATGATCCTTCAGATGGAGATTGAAAAAATATAAGCCTCAATAAGATTATACCATGAAAAGTTTAGGTATTCTGTGTAAAATACAACAAAATAACTTACCCGCCAAAACGCACGCGCTGACATAAACATCTGGAATTTGACATACCAGTTGGAATTTGACGAGCCGTATGTACGGTGTGTATAAGATTTATATAAAGCATGACTCTGGGATGACCTTGACCTATTTTACAGCAAGGTCAACATAGGTCGCCCATGCATTTGAATGGGGAGAATTGTCAAAATGTCATTTGACGGCAAAAACGTCATGGAAATGGGGTAATGGACTGAATATTTATGATTCTGAAAAAAAGGACCCCAAGGGCAGGTCTGCCCCCACCCCGGGGCAATATACCAGGGTTGCCACGGTCAGGGAAAAAGTCTGGAAAATGAAATTTTTTCCAGATCAGGGAAAAGTCAGGGAATTTGGGTTTGAGTCAGGGAAAATTGGAAAAAGTGCAAAAGTCAGGGAAAAGTCAGGGAATTTTAAAATTTTCTCAAAAGGGATGGTCTTTGGCAATGTGTCAATGTCTTAAAAGAATTTGAAAAAGTGAACTCTTTTCCCCTAAAGTTACATGGCTTTTGGTTTCTCAGAATTTCTATATTAAGTTTAAGGCTTTAAACATGTTGTTTGAGAAGTATTTGATTTTTCCTTTTTACAGTGGTTGAGTTTCAAAGTAAACTTACCTTTTCTGTATCCTACTTGTTTTCTTCAATTAATCCCTTTTCATTTTGGCTGCATGCTGAAATATGATAAGTGACCTCAGGAGAGGCCAACATCAGAGGAGATTGCATTATAAACCCAGGAGCTTCTGGGGGCCTCGGCGGCCCCCAGACCCCCGCCAAAATTCACTTCTCCTTTTCCTGTTTACATCAAACATTACCACGTGAAGTGAAGCGTGGGTGCAGAATGAAGGAAAAGCAATTGAAGCCATCTTTTTTCAAACATACTTTTAATACTGTGTTAACATACTTTTAATACTGTGTTCTGTAATGGGGATAACTTAAATAATAGTGAAAATAATTTCCTATAAGAAAAGTTCTTAAGTGGGAAAAGTAAAGAAGAGCCTTGCAACCTTGAGCTTTTACAGGACCATTGGTCCTCTTGTATTCAAACATCTTCTCCTCTGAAACTGCTTGGCCAGTCAAAGCCAAACTTCATATGAAGCATCCATAGGACGTGGGAACAAAAGTTTATATGAATGGTCCAGGTCACATGACCAAGAAGGTCGCCATGGCTATAAATAGCAAAAATGTTTAAAAATCTTCTTTTCCAGAACCAGAAAGCCTATGATTTTGAAACTTAGCATGAAGCATCAGGGTAAAGAGCTCTACAAACTTTATATAAATCATGACCCTGGGATGCCTTGACCTATGTTACGGCAAGGTCAACTTAGGTCGCTAATGCATTTGAATGGGAAAAATTAGTAAAATGTAATTAAATGGGGGGGGGGGGGGGGGGGGGGGGGACTTCGAGTATGCAAATGGACAGAAGATTTATGTTTATGAGAAAAAAAAAAAATGATTCCAGGGGGTTGTCTGCCCCTGCCTCAGGGCTATATACATGTATAAGACCATAATAATTATTCAAACATCTACTTCTCTGAAACTGCTAGGCCAGTTAAAGCCAAACTTTATGTGGAGCATTGTTAGGAGGGGGGAATGAAAATTGATATTAAAGGTCAAGGTCATATGACCAAGAGGGCCGCCATGGCTATAAATAGCTTTATATAGGTCATGACTCTGGGATGACCTTGACCTATTTTATGACAAGGTCAACTTAAGTCGCATATCCAGGAACTCAGGTGAGCGTTTATAGGACCATTGGTCATCTGGTTAAATTTTAATAGCATAAAATGTACTTGAATGCCCGAAGACACCTTTTACCAGATTCCGCGCCCATATGTATAAAATCAAATCTTTCAACTATTTCAGCATGATGTATGTGAAATAATAATAATGATAATTATAAAAAAAAATGTTGCTCTGCATAAGATATACCTTGATAACACCTTTTTCTGCATTTTTGCTAAATTTCAGCAATATTTTGGTGAAGTTTCGCATTCGGCAGTGTCATTTCGGCAAAGTGTCCTTTCGGCACAGTGTCTATGCTCTGAGGTCTTTTACCATACTATGCTCTGAGGTCTTTTTAGCTCAGATTTTACCACCATTGTGCTGTTACTTGAGCAAGACAATTTATCATTTAAGCATAATGGTTAAGTGCTGTTACTTGAGCAAGACAGTTTATCATAAACAATCTGGTTTAGTACCCAAAGGAACAGTGCCTTGTCCAGAAATTACTGAACTTTTTTCTCTCGGCTTTTAAACCTCAACCTGAAAATCTAACAGTTATAAATTCCATTTTAGGCAACAGAAAAAGCGTAGAATCTTGAAGAAGAACCCACTTAAGAATCGTCGTGTTATGGGTCGTCTCAACCCGTATGACAAAGTGATGCGTAAGGCTGCCTTAGACCTGGAGGCTAGGAGGAAGAAGGCCAAGGCCGGCATTCTAGACACCAAACGTGGGGTAGGTTGATCGCATTACAAAAACTTGCCCATGCAGTATGCAACATTATTTTATCTATATAAAAATGAAGAGTTGAACATTTTTATGTACTTTTCTTATTTCTCTTATTTTTTCTTTAAAACATGGATTGTTAGGCTCTTCTAACAAGTACCCACAATCTATGTTTTGGATAAAAAATAAGAAAAATATCCATGATGCAGCTGCTCAAATAGTGTTTGTGGTAACTGAGAAGCTGATCAGTGCCTTTGTTTTCGCTACCCGGATAGTACAATTCCTCTACTTTCTAAATCCCAAATTTCCAGCCTCTATCCAACTACACGGATAGTAATTCCTCTACTTTCTAAATCCCAAATTTCCAGCCTCTAAGCCATCTTCTGTGCGTGTACAGCTCGGTTTGTGTCGGATCTGTTCGGAAACTACATTGTTGGTTTTCTCATGACACTGGTCTGTTGTTTACCTAGATTGTGCAGTAGACCATCATTACATGTGAAACTCAGAAAAGCAATTTGAAAATTCTGTGAGATTTCTACTCAATCCTGGTAGTTGTCTAAAGGTGGCGAAGGAATTTAATTGTTATTTGTGAAGGTTTAGATTTGCTCCTATACATGTTTTGCAGTGATGACCTCAATTGAGCCTTTGCAAGAGGAAAACAATTTAGGGTTCCGACCAGGTCCGACACAAACCGGCCTGTACAGTCACAGAAAAGAGCTAGAAGTTTTGAAATGGCATAGAAGAGAAATTGTACTATCCGTGTAGCAAAATCAAAGGCGCTGATCACTGCACAGCTGATCTGCAACTTTGTTTTCATCTATGTATGTTGTTGATTTTCTTACGTGGTGGCTCATTTATAAAGTTTGGTAGCATAATCATTATACAAGCTCTATCCTAACGTTTCATACTTGGTCATCGTACTGTTAACCAATTTATTTTCACAATATTTGCATAGAACCAAAAATTGTGAAAATATATCGGTGCAAAACGGTGGGTCCAAATTTAATACAAGAGACATCATTCATGATTTATCCAGTTTCAAATCTTAATCAGAATATGCAAATTATACTTTATAACTCAAGTTTGTCTATCTAATAGCCGTAATGCCTATTATCGGTTTAAGGACTCAGGAAAATTTCCCTAAAGATAAAAACGTGAAAATAAATACTGAAAATTCGGAAATGTTCGCGAATATTTGATTTCTGAATTATAAGCGAATTCAAGATTCGCAAGCGAGTCCTCGTGCAGTCTATAAAGCTTTAAATATAGTAATTCTTTATTTGCGAGAACTTTATTTTCACGAGGCAATGAATTCACGAATATTAGCGAAAATTAAGTTCTTGTGAAAATTTCTGGATTTACAGAACATGTAGGCGAGAAAATAAGTTTGGTAACAGTAATTGAGACACCACATCAGAAAACCAACAATCTGCATTTGCAAAAACAAAACCACAGACCAGGTTCGTGGTAACTGTGAAGCTGATCTTTGTTTTCGCTACTCAGATAGTACAATTACTCTTCTTCTTTAATAGTACAATTACTCTACTTCTTTAATAGTACAATTACTCTTCTTCTTTAATAGTACAATTACTCTTCTTCTTTAATAGTACAATTACTCTTCTTCTTTAATAGTACAATTACTCTTCTTCTTTAATAGTACAATTACTCTTCTTCTTTAATAGTACAATTACTCTTCTTCTTTAATAGTACAATTACTCTTCTTCTTTAATAGTACAATTACTCTTCTTCTTTAATAGTACAATTACTCTTCTTCTTTAATAGTACAATTACTCTTCTTCTTTAATAGTACAATTACTCTTCTTCTTTAATAGTACAATTACTCTTCTTCTTTAATAGTACAATTACTCTTCTTCTTTAATAGTACAATTACTCTTCTTCTTTAAATTTTCAAGCTTCTTAGGCTGCTTCTGCGACAGTACAGGTCGGTTATGCTGGACCTTGTCAAAAACCAAAATTGTTGGTTTTCTCATGACAGGGCTCATTTTGTATTTTCAGACTGACACCAAGGCAACCAAGAAGGTTGCTGCTAAGAAGGTGGCCAAGAAGGGTACCAAGAAGTAAATGGTGGTATTGTCAAGCCATACCAGACAGTCTACAGAACGGGATTACAGCTGCCACCCTGTATACACACTCTGGAGCAAAATACATTGGATCAAATCTGATAGTACTTTGTTTTTCCTCAAAGAAACTTCTAAAATGAAAATATAACTTCCTAATAGTGCTCTGTTTTTCCTCAGAGAAACTTCAAAAATGAAAATGTACTTCAATTCCTTATCAAATGACTTTCTGAAAATTTGAATGTCACAGTTCTGTTAACAAAACTTTATTGACAGTCTAAGTATTATGCAGACCCTAGATGTCGCTTAGGGGAAATATGGAGGTATTCTATCTAAAGTAATTCAAAATTTTCAGTTGAAAAAATTCATATTTTGCTTCTTGTCACACAAAACATTGATTGTGGGTACAAGTCTAAGAACCGCCTTGGCGTGGTGGTTCTAACAAGTAACCAGAATCTACGTTTTGGATCAAAGATAAGAAAACTATGTATATCACAGTTCTGCTATATAAACATTGGGTATACGGGGGGTATAAAAATCATGGACAAGTTTTCCTGTTGGAACAAAACTACCACCTAAACCATTTTCACTCAAATTGTCAGAATGTACATGTATACTTGAATGGAATAAATAGATTAACAATCATCAGGATCTATCAATGTTCCTCAATTGTATATTGTCTAGTGTGGCTTGAATTAAAACCTTTTGCTGCAGAATGAAATGTGTTCCTTGTTTGTTCTTACCATGACATTGCTGTAGATGTGTCTGTACGATAATTTTCGAAGGCACTCATTAAACCAGGGAAGTGTAAGAGAGGAGGAATAAGTACAGATTAATTGGGTCAATTAGCACCAATTATTTCATGTAGAATCTCTACCGGGACTGTGTTGAGAGGTGCTAATCAATTTGATTACCTTGAACCCCATCATCGTAACCGCACTACCTAGACAAAAGATTGAATCTTATCGCGTCTCCACTAATTAGCGAGTAAGGCACTTGGTAAATTTCTGAATTTTGTTAAATAAGGAAAAATTAAGAATGCACTTGATCATATTGACATGCGGGGTGTAAGTCTGCGTCACACAGACTTTTTATCACCGAAATCAGTCAACAAATAGTGACGCAAGAGCGTTTCAAAATATTTGTGCATGCGCAAAACTGTCAGTTTAACCAAGTTTAATATGAAGTTTTCGGGGCCTTCCGGTTAAGTCCTGAAAATGAAAGTAGTTTTTTTATTAGCTCACCTGAGCCGAAGGCTCACAAGTGAGCTTATAGTATACCCATGCTCTGGCGTCCGTCTGTTGGTCGTCTGTCAAAAGATCTTCTTCTCTAAAACCACTTGGCCAATCAAAGCCAAATTTTATATGAAGCGTCTATAGGAAGAGGGAACCAATGTGTATATAAGAAATCCAGGTCACATGACCAAGATGGCCGCCATGCCCAGATATGGTAAAAACCCTTCAAAAATCTTCTTTTCCAGAACTGGTGGATCGATTTCAACGAAACTTGGCATGAAGCATCAATGGCCCAAGTCAAGCACTACAATGTATATATGTTACAGCCAATCTGTGAAATCAGCCTTTTCATGAAATGGCTAAAAATTTTAGCCTTTTCGTGAAATGACTAATTCACTCAGCCATTTCATGAAACGGCTAAATATTTCAGCCTTTTCATGAAATGACTAAAAATTTGCTCTAGTCATTTCAAGAAATGGCTAAACTAAGAAGGGAACCTTTAAACCAAGACAAAGACTGAAGTTTATTCTTATTAAAAGCTCTGATCATTGGTTAAACATGATAAAGCACATAATGTAAGCACATCAAATGATCAATTGTATGTGTCATGAGTAATCCAGTTAATATATTGAGATTTTCAATTTCTTACTGGCACAATTTCGTTTCATTTTTCCAATTGTCTTGGGAAAATTCCAAGTTATTGAATCACACAATATAAGATACTAAGCATTTACTTGTAAAACAGTAAAACATCAGCAACATGCCATTACACGTATCAATAGTATACATTTTCAATACCATACATAATGTTCAGTTTAATTCACATACATTGTCTGCTAGACTGTTATGGCATCTGCTATTATACATTTTACCAGCCTTTAAACACTTACATCTGTTGGTTTGGCATTGTTTTTTTAACCATTTACACAATCACATCGAAACAAACCTTGACCACCTGAAGTTGTTGCTTTCACAGCTTGGCGAAGTGTCACTGTACAAACCGTGTGTTAACATCACGATTAGTCTGGAGCTTTTGTGGACATAAATCAAATTGAATCCTTGCATATTTAGAATTGACAGCAATAGTGTGCATATTATGTTCATCACAAACCAGAATTACACCAAGAATGTTTCATGGGTCACCTCTACCTCTGTCAACCAGAGGTATAGGAATAGCAACATTCTCTCCCATTTCAAATCAAAGGGTAGTCGAGTAGGATTTATCACACATTTTTATTAGCTTGCAAACTGCTTTAATTAGCCTTTGTAGTATGACTTTCTGTTTTTCCTTTGAAGTTTTTGCTTGGCGCGACAGCGTCAAGCAATTGAAACGGAATGAGGATTTCTCCTCAATCTGTGGGGTTTTTCCTTAAATCTGTGGGGTTTCCCTTTGACATCCAGGGGCCTGGTTCCAGTCGCAATGTTTTGCTACACTTCTTGCATAATAAAGCAATTGAAGACGGAAACCAGACTTGCTCTCCGCCGTTTTATTAGGACTTGTGGGAAGAATGACGTACTTGGATACAAAGAGGGAGATCAAACCTCCGTAATTGAAGAGCACTGTCTAAAAATAAATGAAGGTTAAAATAGAATATCGGTCACGGTCTAAAAATAAATGAAGGCTAATTATATAAATTTTCCTTGTTAAAAGGAATGCTTGGCTAGTCTGCATAAAACATTATTTCGTCTATACTGCAAAACTGGTCCCGGATCTAAATTCTTGGATGGGTTCCTATATAGGGTTCAATATCTTGATCAAAATTTCATTTCAAATATTCGAATTCTTTGGATAAACGATGATTCACCTCATTGAAATGACCTCATATACTACACACGCATATGATAGTGCCTTTTTGATGACCGCAAAAAATGGTCCTGGATTTTGGGTCCCGGGTTTTGCTCCTACTAGCAGAAGACTTCCAAGACCATTCCATATCACAAACCAATGTTGAACTTTGCTTAACTCGCCAGCTGTGGGTTTTTACTGGCTCATTCTTGTGGTATCTGAGCGTCTGCAAGTTTCCTGTTCTGTTTATAGAGCTGCTGTAAACTCACTCTGATAACGAAAATTCAAATACTTCAAGTCCCAAGTATTAAATGCACAGAGAAGCCCACAAAATACTATTAATCCCATGTGCAAGCGTGGACCAAAATATGACTAATGAGAAAATTTGCTTTTGCTATGCTTCATGCAGACAACTTAGGCACTGTTTAAATGTGGCTGTTACATTATTAACAATGTAAACATTTATTTCTGTTGGTACTACAATGCGTTGGCTCAATAGATTTATTACTAAGTGCTGCTATTAGCATTGTGTTATTAAGTTCAGAAGCTACTTTAGGTAACAAACAAATCAATATGTTAATTTTAGATCCTCTAGCAGACGCTTCTCCGGGGAAAATGCAGTGGAGCAGCTTAAAGACTTCCTCGGTGGATACAATCGTACTTGGTCGGACCTTGGACTAGTTCCGGGTTTTAGCATTATCTGTTATGAGGAACGTATTAATAATTAGACTTGATCAACAAGCCTCTGGCCGATTCAGATCTCTGCTCATATCCCATAGAGCGTCTTGATGATCAAGACTAATTAATAATTTCATTTGAACCAGTCTAATTTTTACATGGTATATGTGGGACAGATACTGCTTAAACCCGGAACGTTTTTCCTAGGTCCGACCAAGTACGAAAGCAGCGATGAGGTTTTCATTACCGTACGATCAATCGAGTTACCGAAAAATTCCACAAACCTACTAACCACAAATTGGTATATACAGACTAGCCAAGCGTTCCTTTTAACAAGGAAATTTATTATAACGTTAAATCAAATACAAGTCAATATGAAAAGAGGCGGGCCCACATATTATTACAAAGCAAAGAGGGGAGATGAAAGCCGTACAATAACTTCCTGATATTGGAAGTTACAGTACGGATCTGCCAATTTGTGTTGTGTCATACTACAAGTTAGTTAAAGACCTCGTAGAAAAAATAAGTAAAAACAGCTCGTCTTCGACTCGCTTTATTTTACTTATTTTTTCTACTCGGTACTTTAACTCTAACTTTTTTGACTATGATCAAAGGAATGGTTTAAACTTCTTTGTTTTCTTATTGTGTTTAACTTATAATCATAATCATAACAATTACATGCATACTTATCTTTAACTTTATCATCATTATTATTATTATTATTATTATTATTATTTAGGCCTACAATAAGTTAGAGTTAAAGTACCGAGTAGAAAAAATAAGTAAAATAAAGCGAGTCGAAGACGAGCTGTTTTTACTTATTTTTTTCTACGAGGTCTTTAACTAACTTGTAGTATGACACAACACAAATTTGCAGATCCGTACTGTAACTTCCAATATCAGGAAGTTATTGTACGGCTTTCATCCCGCCTCTTTTCATATTGACTTGTATTGGATTTAATGTTATAAAACTTCAAAGGAAAAACAGAAAGTCATACTACAATATTCTTTTAAAAGTGAAAATAGAAGATATATGTACTATCATATTCATTTTTGTGGTTTAATCAAATGAATTATTCCAGTTATGATATCAAAGGCATAAATAAAACTCAAGGACTTATTACATAGATTGGCTGAAACTGAACCAGTCAATCTGTGTAACAATGACATGGATATTTTAGTCATTTCATGAAAAGGCTGAAATATTTAGCCTTTTCATGAAATGGCTGAGTGAATTAGTCATTTCACGAAAAGGCTAAAATTTTTAGCCATTTCATGAAAAGGCTGATTTCACAGATTGGCTGTAACATATATAAATCATGACCCTGTCATGACCTGGACCTATTTTACGGCAAGGTCAACATAGGTCACCAATGCATTTGAATGGGGAAAACTTTTAAAATGTCATTTATAGTGATTCTTGCAGGAAATGGGCAGTAGGTCTGAATATTAATGATTCTGAAAAGAATTGGACCCCAGGGGCTCATGTGCGCCCACCCCAGGGCAATATACATGTATATCTCAAACAATATTCAAACGTCTTCTCCTCTGAAACCGCTTGACCAATCAAAGCCAAATTTTATGTGAAGCATCAATAGGAAAGAATAACCAATGTATGTATAAATAATCCAGGTCACATGACCAAGATGGCCACCAGGCCCATATATGGTAAAAACCCTTCAAAAATCTTGGGAGGAACCGATGGATAGATTTCAATGAAACTTGGCATGAAGTATTGATGGCTCAAGTACTACAATGTGTATATAAATCATGACCTTGTGATGACCTTGACCTATTTTACAGCAATGTCAACATAGGTCGCCAATGCATTTGAATGGAGAAAACTTAAAAACTCATTTAAAGTGAAAGTCTTGCAGAAAATGGGCAGTAGGATTTTGAAAAAAAAAAATGGACCCAAGGGGCTCATGTGCACCCCCAGCCCAGGCCATTATATATGTACATTTCCATAATATTCAAATGTCTTCTCCTCTGAAACCGCTTGGTCAGTCAAAGCCAAATTTTATTTGAAGCATCTGTAGAATGGGGGAATAATTGTATTTATAAATAATTCAGCACATGACCAAGATGGCCACCATTCCCATATATGGTAAAAACCCTTCAAAAATCTTCTCCGGAACTGGTGGACCGATTTCAAAGAAACTTGGCATGAAGCATCGATGCCTAAAGTACCACAATGTATATATAAATCATGACACTGTGGTGACCTTGACCTATTTTACGACAAGGTCAACATAGGTCGCCTACTCATTTGAATGGTGAAAACTTTTCAAAAGTCATTTGAGATGAAAATCTTGCAGGAAATGGGTAGTTAATTTAAAAAAATGGCAAAAGTCAGGGAATTTCAGAATCAGAGGAAGAAATTTTAAAATGGTAAAGGAGAAACAACAAGTGGCTATGGCAGTTTCTTCTAAGAACAAGCATGGATGTGTTGGTCATAGTGTCACATTAGAAAGCTTATTAGCTCACCTGAGCCGTTAGGCTCACAAGGTGAGCTTATAGGATGGCCATGATCCGGCATCCGTCCGTCGTCCGTCCGTCCACAATTTCAAAGATCTTCTCTGAAACCGCTTGGCCAACCAAAGCCAAATTTTATATGAAGCATCTATAGGAAGGGGGAACCAATGTGTATATTAGAAATCCAGGTCACATGACCAAGATGGCCGCAATGCCAATATATGGTAAAAACCCTTCAAAAATCTTCTTCTCCAGAACCGGTGGATTGATTTCAATTAAACTTGGCATGAAGCATTGATGGCTTAAGCACTACAATGTGTATATAAATCATGACCCTGTGATGACCTTGACCTATTTTACGGCAAGGTCAACATAGGTCGCCAATGCATTTGAATGGGGAAAACATTTAAAATGTCATTTAAAGTCATTTAAAGTGAAAGTCTTGCAGGAAATGGGCAGTAGGACTGAATATTAATGATTCTGAAAAAAATTGGACCCCAGGGGCTCATATGCCCCCACCCCAGGGCAATATACATGTATATTACCATAATATTCAAACATCATCTCCTCTGAAACCGCTTGGCCAATCAAAGCCAAATTTTATGTGAAGCATCAATAGGAAGGGGTTATCAATGTGTATATAAATAATCCAGGTCACATGACCAAGATGGCCGCAATGCCCATATATGGTAAAAACCCTTCAAAAATGTTCTTCTCCAGAACTGGTGGATTGATTTCAAAGAAACTTGGCATGAAGCACCGAGGGCTCAAGTACTACAATGTGTATATAAATCATGACCCTGTGATGACCTTGACCTTTCTTTTACGGCAAGGTCAACATAGGTCGCCAATGCATTTGAATAGGGAAAACTTAAAATGTCATTTGAAGTGAATGTCTTGCAGGAAATGGGCAGTAGGACTGAATATTAATGATTCTGAAAAAAATTGGACCCCAGGGTCTCATCTGCCCCCACCCCGGGGCAATATACATGTATATTACCATAATATTCAAACATCTTCTCCTCTGAAATCGCTTGGCAAAGCCAAATTTTATGTGAAGCATCTACGGAATGAGGGAATTAATGTATACATAAATTATCTAGTTCACATGACCAAGATGGCTGCCATGCCCATATATGGTAAAAACCCTTCAAAAACCTTCTCCGAATCTGGTGGACCAATTTCAAAAAAAAACTTAGCATGAAGCACCAATGGCTGAAGTACTACAATGTGTATATAAATCAAGACCCTGTGGTGACCTTGACCTATTTTACGACAAGGTCAGCATAGGTCGCCAATGCATTGGAATGGGGAAGACTTTTAAAAAGTCATTTGAGGTGAAAATCTTGCAGGAAATGGGTAGTAGGACTAAATATTAATGATTCTGAAAAAAAAAATGGACCTAAGAGCTCATATGCCCACACCCCGGGGCAATATATATTACCATTTATAATATTCAAACATCTTCTCCTCTGAAACCACTTGGCCAATTGAAGCATCTATAGGATGGGGGAACCAATGTGTATATTAATAATCTAGGTCACATGACCAAGATGGCCGCCATGCCCATATATGGTAAAAACCATTCAAATGTCTTTCTCTGAAACCAATAGATTGATTTCAATGAAACTTGGCGTGAAGCATCCGTGGCCAAAGTACTACAATGCATATATAAATCATGACCCTGTGATGACCTTGACCAAGTTTATGGCAAGGTCAACATGGGTTGCCCGTGCATTTGAATGGGAAAAACTGTTAAAATGTCATTTGAAGTGAGAAGCCAGCAAGAAATTGGCAAATGGACAGAATATTGATTATTCTGAAAAAAGAAAACGGCCCAAGGGCTTCATCTGCCCCTGCACTGGGGTTAAATACCATAATATTCAAACATGTTTATTGGTATATGCAGCAGACTCAGGTGAGCGTTTGCAGGACCAGTGGTCCTCTGGTTTTGTTAATGAATATGTGAACTCATCTTAAATTTGAGTGTCTGTTTTAAAGAGAAAAATTGCCTTTCAGCCATTTTTGTTTGGAAAGTGCAAACCCACATATTAGAAGAAACTGAAATTTCCATATACGTAGGTCATTCAAAAAGTAATGCAAAATGTAGCGTATTCACTGCATGAAAACCTCGATTTACGCGAATTTGCAAACATATGCAAATATTTGGTAAATTTATGGAATAACATGCGCTAATCATTTACAATGGTTTCTTCATAAAAGTAAATGTATCAAAAATTTACTGGTGCTTGCATATTAATAAAATACTTGGCAAATGTTGAGTCGAAATTTGCTGGGAATTTACATGACAGGTAAATGTTGCGATGAATTTGACTTTTATTTTCTTGCGTTGTTTTGCATGTGTAAATATTGACATTTGCAGTTATTTTACATACCCTATGTGTGCCTTTAGCTTGCCGCATTTACCAAGGCATGCATATTATTGAAATGTCAATATTTGGTATCTGATTTACGTATCTTCCATAAATACGAATGTTTGTTTCTTTTGATAACTTTGTTTACATGTCCAAAGACTGGCATTAGCAATCATTTTGCATACCCTATGTGTGCCTTTAGCTTGCCGCATTTACAATGGTATGTATACTACTGGATATGCCAATATTTGCTTACTTATTTACGCATCTTCCGTAAACGTTAAACTTTGTTTCTTTTTATTGCGTTGTTGTATATTTTCAAAGACTGGCATTAGCAATCATTCTGCATACCCTATGTGTGCCTTTAGCTTGCCGCATTTGCAATGGTATGTATACTAATGGCTATGCTTAAATTTGATAGCTGATTTACGTATCTTCTGTAAACGTAAACATTTGTTTCGTTTGGTTGCGTTTTTGTACATGTTCAAAGACTGGCATTTCCAATCATTTTGCATACCTTATGTGTGCCTTTAGCTTGCCGCATTTACAATGGTATGTATAATATTGGCTAAGCCAATATTTGATTACTTATTTACGTATCTTCCGTAAACGTTAATTCTTTGCCGTTTCTTTTGATTGCGTTGTTGTGCATGTTAAAAGACTGGCATTTCCAATCCTTTTGCATACCGTATGTATGCCTTTAGCTTGCCGCATTTAAAATGGTATGTATACTTCTAGCTATGTCAATATTTGATGGCTGATTTACGTATCTTCTGCAAACGTTAATGTTTGTTTCGTTTGGTTGCGCTGTTGTACATGTTCAAAAACTGACATTAGCAATCATTTGCATACCTTATGTATGCCTTTAGTTTGAAACATTTACAATGGTATGTATAATACTGGCTATGGCAATATTTGATAGCTGATTTACGTATCTTCCGTTAACGTAAATGTTTGTTTCGTTTGGTTGCGTTGTTGTACATGTTCAAAGACTGGCATTTGCAATCTTTTTGCACCCCTTACGTATACATATATACTGCTGCATTTACAATGGTACATGTATAACTTTTGATAACTAGTAATCGCACTATACCACTGATTGATTTAAAACATGTACAGAAATGATGTTTTGAAATTACAATACACCGGTTATGCCATGATCACATTGTGAAGATATATCTTCAACATACAGCGTTTTACAGAATCAGATCTATGTCATCTGTTAACTTTGCGATATCGTTCGAGAAACATTTTAATCGGTTCAGGGTGTGTTTACAGCATGTGAAAGAACGTGTAATACGTAAATTACACAAGCGTAGTGTAAGGGGTATGTGGGGAATATACAAAAATAATACTCATGCTAGGAACATCAGATTGCATGCCTGTTACTGAATATTCTTAACCACCCTCAAGAAAGGCCGGTATAATTAAACATAAATTGATCGTATAAGTATTTTTCTTCATATTGTTGTCACATATACAGTGTCAGTTTTGCTTTTGTTTAGCACGTATTTAGCACGTGCAGCGGCTTTTAAATGTACAAAACCAAAAATCGTGTATACATATAGCTGATATAATTACTTCATTTTCATTTACAGTGTAGGTGGCGTTCCGTCCGGATAATATGTCCATGCAATGCATACCCAATTAAACCCTCTTTTATACAGTAAAACTGAGGTATGCAGGGGTATATATATATATTTCTTATATTTGGTCCAAAACATAGATTGTGGAGCCGCCTAGGCGAGGCGGTTTAAAAGAGTACCCATGATCTATGATTTAAGCAAAAATATTAATAATATAAGTTTTTCTGATGCTATTTTCAATTTTTACAGCTGAAAAAAATCTCTGTATATTGCATGGGCACGTTTTCGTAATGCGAAAAACACGTAACGCAAATATTAATTACCAGTTGTGCACAACTAAAATGTACTGGAATACAATATTTGCACACTTGGCCATTGATCCTTTAAAGCTGACAAACTAAGCTGTCACGATATGTAAAACCCAATTGGCTTATAGTGGGGAATTCCAGTTCAGTTCTGGACGCTCGGTCGGCAAACTCGCTGTGAAACCAGCTTAAGATGCAATATTACAGTTCCTGTGATAACCGTGAGAACACTCGGACTCCGAATCAACAGGTCCTGGGCTCGATTCCCAGCGTGGCGGCACCCTGTTGACTCCCCATAGCACTAGTTTATACCCAAGAAGCGGTGACTCCGTCCCGAAATGACTGAAAATTGTTGACCGGGACATTAAACCTCAGTACAAACAAAACCATTTGTTTAGTCATAACGATAACAAGTGTAACAGAAATGCGTTTTCTATCGTGTTTGGAATAAAACACTGACTTTTCCAGTAAAAAAAAAGCCGAATGTCTTATAGTTGGGAATACCAGTTCAGATCTCGACCATCCCGCCAGCTTAAAAAAATATAACGTTTTTTCGAATTCTTTGGTGAATATTCATTTCCTGCATCGCCCGTGGTATTTAAATTCATGTTTCGTGTTCGGTGTTGGCATAGGACGGTGATAGAGTTGTATATATACTGATAGTCTAATCATAAATTATTAGTTTCGTGATTAGTCCATATATTTAATCATATGATATTGTGTTCGACAAATTATTATACACTTTCGAGTCTGTTGTGAGACCAGAACCGATGGTAGTTTTTCTCATGATAAGGATCAAAAACGAAACATTCGTTTTCCCTCCACGTTTAATTAAACAGATTTGCAGACAACATATGGGGTTAGGTCAGATAATTAATCAAAGGTGCATGGGAATGATAAGCTACATGTATGACGTCTCAGTCATAATTTACTGATATACAAGCAAACACAATTTACATAAATCAACTTTTTAGCAACACGAATAAATACAATTTCAAGGAGTCAAAGAGAAATACTTAACATGCATTTTGCTTACAAATGTCTTCATTGTAGCAAAGATTACACTCTGTGCAGTCTTGGTGAGCTACTTGGTAACTTGATTGCGTAAAAATTTCGAAAACAAAACAATGTTACATTTTATATAATTATAGTTTTTATTTTCGCCAAAAAAACATCCAAAATAATATAGTTAGAACAGATTGTTTTAATAGAACTGTGTCTTATTAAATCTACCTATAACAATCCTAAATATAAAACAACGGCAACAACAAATTTTAAAACGAAACTTTACAGTTATTATACTCAAACATTGAATAATTACTTAACAAAATTGCTAACCGAATATTTTTCGACTATGCCTGTAGCTCGTTTCACGAAGCTCTCTTATGACATATCTTATCTTATGATCGAGGCTACTCTTAGGAGTGACTTGTGGTCTATCTTAACGGTAAGGCTTGTCTTATGTTTGAGGTTGTGACTTGCTCATAAGATTTATCTCCATTCAAGGTCAAACACAACAAACAGTTAGTTTCAAGTATGTTAAATAATAGAATTGATTTAGTATTGGTGATAGCTCAGTGGATTTATGCAAGTAATTCAATTAGTATTTTGCCATAATATGAACCAGGCGATCCGAGATCGAATCCATTTTTCTCTCTTTTTTTTTTTCTTTTTTTTTCTTTCTGTTTCAATATAAATACATGCACTTAGATCTACCAACTATTTCATTGTAATGCTATAAGCTATTTCGTCTGCAAATCGAAACCAAATCTCTTTAACACAAGTGTTTGCCTTATACACTGTATGATAAGCCTGATGCATCGTGTGGCCGATCTGTTTATCATTTGGGGAAATATAGTCAATTTGCCATATTGAACTTATGTCTAGTTATACTAGCAATTATGTATACAGTTCATGATGTTTGCAGTTAAAATAAAAAATGGACCCATTGGGGCCCTGAGAAATAATAGATGGGCTGCTTGTACCGCTCCAAGCAAATCTTATACGCTACTGACTGGCTATCTGATTACGCTACTAGTTACATTACGAAAACATGCCCATGCAATATACAGGGATTTTTTAAGTTCTAAGGCGGTTCTAACGAGTACCCACAATCTATGTTTTGGAGCTAAAATAAGAAAAATAGATATACCCCTGCAAACCCCAGTTTTGCTATATAAAAGTGAGGTTCAAGGGGGTAAACATTACACGGACATGTTTTCCTGGTGAATTGTTCAGGATCGTGAAAATTGTTCAGGTCTGGGCCTGCCTAGAAACCGTGGTTAGGTAAACCATCCATACACTAAGCCTTACTTTGGTACTTTATACTGAGCCAAACACAACGCATCACGATTATGGCACGTTTTCGCTTTTCAATGAAATGTACATGTAATACAGTCTACCATATATATGCTGGTCAGCAATCGCCTATGACTTAATCGGGTACAATTTGGCTTTCAGAGTATGGACCATTGAGCTCGAATGAGATTGGCCAAAGCGGTTATTTTGGTGGCATGCGACTCCTGAGAGATTCTGGAAGTCAGTCTTCCTTTTGGATCGTGAAAAATGATTAATTTCTTGAGACGCATAATACAGAATGTTACAACCAGATGTTGTTAGACGTGTCAATCGCACGGCAATCTAATCCAGTGGAAAGCGTTATAAGTTTGACTGAGTATATTTGAAGCACGTTTTGGATGCCATGGCATCTTAATTTTGTATGAACGCCTCATGAATAGGAAGCAACGTCTCGGCTTGAAAATAGCTGTTGAATGGGGCGTTAAGCATTAACTCAAACAAACAAACTAAAATAAAATGTTGGCCTTTATCAATACTGAACCAATGTATAAAAAATATAACTCGGTGGCTCAGTGGTAAACCATGTTGTCTTCTGTCCAGGCGATCCGAGTTCGAATCCGGTCTTGGTAATATTTTGTTGTGTTTTCCCTTCACATAAAACGTCCGCCATTTTTAGTTTACTATAAAATAAGTTCAATCATACGTTGTGTCCTATTGTTAGGACTAAAGTTAGGACATCTTAAGGATGAGACATATCTTATTCCGAAATTAGTCCTAAGTTCAAACTTAGGATAAAATTTGTCTTAAAACACTTTGTGAAACGAGCCCCTGAACTTTTTTTGCAGAAAGAACATTTCCAAGAGTTAGAATATTAATCTTCCTTAGTTTAAAGTGAACGAATCACGGAATATATCTGTGTGCAGCGGACCGTGGTCAAATGTGCTGTGCTGTCTTGCATAAATTACGGTACATTGTTAACGGCATTGGATATCGAAAAAAATTGAATGCATTTTATTTGGCTTTAATTAACCTTCGAAAAGACACATTTTTTTTTTCTTTTCTAAAGTGCCGGTCCCACTGAATCGTGTAGCAATCGTACGATTGTCTTATCATATAAGATTATTGATAAGACTGCGAATGCAAAATTTGTAAAATGTTTTCAATCGTATTGCGATCGTAAGCGCAGTGGGATTGAGACTTAAAGTACCGGTCCCACGGAATCGTAAGCGATCGTACGATTGTTAAATCACCAGTTTTGTGGTAAAACTGCGCATGCAAATTATGTAAAATGTTTTCCAACGTGTTTATGCTTTCTTCATATCGGGTCCAAAGAAATGACCCCCAAATTAATTTATATTAAGGCCGCTTGTCGCCACAATGTGAATTATTGGTACAGAATTTGCACAGCCCATGAAGAATTCAGTGCGTCACATACAGACGTCGCGTCAGATGTTCAGGCACAATAGGCGATTTTTCACGGCTCTTGGTGCTACATGTAAAATGCTGCCATGTCAACAGGTTTTGTTTTTTTGAAGTAGCGGTATGCAAAATATATCAAAATAACGACATTGAAACCAGCTTTTAGACCATGTGCAGGTTTGATGTGCCTTATGACCTATTAATGAATACCAGCTCTTCATAGATGAATAAGTGCCAGTTGTTCACATGTGTGAAATGCGATGTTTATACGTAATTTCATTAATCAACAAGTTTCCGGTCGTAAAGTACATAGATTGATATTATAACTAATAAAGACCTTATTATTAATTAAGATCCTAACACTTTTTTGTGTATGACAATATTATATACCAGCACCACATAAAACTTGCACAGCAATAGATGATGGGTGGATTCTTGAATGCAAATGTACTTTAAATTAAACTGATCTGCACATATACCGAACAGCTGACGTTTTTTTCTCTTTTTCGAGTTAGTTTGATTTCATCTCACAATCAGTCTTCTTTTTTTCAGCTGCGTAGTTTAAAAGAAAGAAAACATGTTTGTTTTGTTTGTTTTCAGTAAATATTGCGGAGACGAAAAGTATAGAAATACTTGTTAAACAAGTCTTTCAAAATACACGCACATCTGGCCGCTTGAATGTTGGTCCTGATCAGTGGGATTAAAATTACAGACCATTCCGATATTGCATCAGCTGTTTAGCGTGGACGTAGACATGAACCCTAGTTACCTAAACAAATACTCAAAAACAAAATCTGGATTATCAGAGCAAGCATTTGTTAACTTGTCCAAGGAGATTCCTACAGTGACATAATGTATATTTGATACTATCTGCTATAACTGTACAGTTTTTTTTTAAAATGTCTATTGTCCTATATGCAATATTATACACGTTCCTGTACTTTTTTGTGCTCTCTGGACAAAACACCTACCTGGTAGATTAAATGGAACCAAAAATGGTAAAAAAAACCCCTGCTCGCTAGGTCTCGATTCATCACGGCGGCGTACCGGTAAAATCGCGGTTCGAGCCCAAATAGCCGGTGAAGACCTGGTTACCCACGGTTTTGACAATATCACCTCGGTTTATCACGGTCGAGCCCCAGTCTTGACATGGTTTGTATCGGTGTAATCACGGTTTAACCACGATTTTGACTTGTGTCCCGGTTCGACATGGTGTGTCTCAGTTGTAGCCATTTTAAACAAACGGACGGCACCGCAGTTCGTCGCGGTTTGCCACGGATGCCCAAGGTAGCGCTGCGACTCTACCTCAGTTCATCCTGATCAAGTTTATTAAACCGGTCAAGTTAAATAAACCGGGGAGGAAGCGCGGTGGCCTGATGGTAGACTATCGGCCTCGGAATCGGGAGATCTCCTGTTCGATCCCCTCACTGGGTACCATGGTGTGTCCTTGAGCAAGGCACATTAACTCCCTACAGTACTGGTTAATACCTAGGAAGCAATGGCTCCGTCCCGACATGACTGAAAAAAAATGTTGACTGGGACGTTAAACCTCAATACAAGCAAACAAACCGGGATGAACCAGGCAGTTAAACCGGGGCAGTGATAACAAGGCTCCATGTACATCATGTTTCATGAAATGCTTTTGTTGGACCTGGACGGAAAATCAGATAAATGTTTTAAGTGGATGGCTTGAGTCTGTGCAGAATTATATAGAACGTTCCCGCATCTTATTTTGTAGTGATGCTGTACACGACCTGTACATGATGAACGCCCGCGCGCGTGTGCGAGTATTACAGATTCGACTTAATCGTCGTGGCCTGACCCTGATGGTACCTGATCGTAAAAGGATACTAAATATTTGGTTTTTGATGCTAACTGAAAGGGAATATAAACATAAGCATCTAATAAAACAAAATTTAAGGCGTATCAAGATGTGGGTTTTCAATCCGAAAATGTTAGGGAATTGTCCGTTTTTCTAATAAATAAATAAATTTAAGAGGATTGTACGTATAGCGTCTCAAAAGACCGTATTTTAAGATAAAATACATTCCAGTTTCATTTGATTGATGTAGGCGCTAATTAACCAATTAGCTATGCAATAACCTATGCGTCTGGAATCATTCTTTTGATGTGCGCGGAACACATGTGCGTAAACACGCCCGCCTCTTATCTTATCGTATGCTATTCATAAAAGGGTTTGAGTAGCTTCAGAGAGGATTGACAACATAGCTTGGAAATCATTTAAAACAAACTGCGAGTTTTTCGGGAAATATTCGTTATTCGTAGCGTTGAAGCATCATCCGCGTGTGTCTTAAAATAATTAAAAGAAAAAAAAACTATTGTAACATCGGTGCTAAATTCGTTGTGGAACATTTATTCATTATTATGTAGAATTAACATTATGACTCTGCATCTCGGGGTATTGACATTGACAATAGTGAACAAAATTTAACCAGCGTTTAGTTCAAACTGTCGAGCAAACGTCGACATGTTTCTTTTAAGTGCGACGCGTTTTCGTTTTCATAGTGCTGTCTGTATCGCGGTCAGTTAGCTGGGATATGAAACAAAAGCACAATTTTGCGTCGACATGATAGTTATTGGCATTATATATGTACGATTCTCCAATGATTTTTGTTACATTTTATTTTCCACAAAACTCGCAATTTTCTGAAATTTATATCCTACCTGCTAACGCAATACGATTTAGTTTAATTGGAACTACATGTAATATTTCAAGTTAACATGTGGACAATTGCACTCCAATAGGATCTTTGTTTTATTAAAAATAATAATTTTATAACTATAAGACAGTTACATGTACATATGAATTTCGAGAGCTGTAAGTTCAAATATTTCAACAAAATAAAGCGCACACGAAAGAGTTTCTTTAATAAACCGAAATGCATGTATTGATAAGAATTTGCGTAGAAAAAATGCCATTTCTAATTTATGGCTTGAAGAGGCTACATATTGTTTTGCTAACATAATGATTCACATATTATATCATGTGCATATTTAGTTAACTGTACACCAAAAGGATATTAAATAGTCAAGAACTTTGGTGGCGACAATCACTAAAACGACAATCATGACAGTTTGGATCTAAGGAGAGAAAAGATGTAATTTGACCAAAATCAACGACACAATGCTGATACTGTCCTACCAGAAAACATACCCCACTACCAGATAAAATCACAGTAACCCCAATATGCATACCAACCTATGCAAATATATTGCAAATATTACCCTAGCGTACACCAGCAAATATACTACGTAAATATATTTGTATGCAGTCTGCATATACCTTAGCAAACATGAATATTATACTTATATTTGGCATTTGCAAACGTGGTCTCATTTTTGTATTTGCCACATGTTTGCATATGTTTGAAAGATAAAAAATTTCTCTTATCTGCAGCCTTTACATAGATATGCAAATCTAATTCAAGAATAATATGCGCGCATGTTTACATGATTCTGAATTGAGATTGGCATACTTATATTTTTCTTGTATTTGCTGCATGTACCATTCATGTTGAAAAATAGATATTTAAAATCAATTTACTGTACAATTTGAATTACATTAAACAAGTCATTTAAAAGGATTGCATATGCATGGCAAATTTTTAATTTGATTTACATTTGCATAGCGTATTCAAAATGACTGCTCATGTTTTTATTTACATTAGTAGGTAAAATGCTACATTCAGATTAATATTCACATACGCAGTAAATGTTAACATGAACGTGAAATAGCATGCTATGCAAATATTTGGTAAAACGTTTAAAGTAAACAATAACATTTGACTAAATATTTACGTACTGCACGATAAGGGTTTGAATCTTATAATGCAATTAACATATGCACAGGTCGCTCACAATTACGTAAATGCGGCAAGCTAAATGTGCGCCACCATCCGCATACTTGTGTAAACACAGACATTTTCCATAGGCAAATGTAATGCGCATGAACTTCAAATGAAGTCAAATATGAAGCAAGCCTTAGTAAATTCTGGCATTTCAGTATGTTTGCAACACTTTTACTATGGTGCCTAAATCGACTTTTTCATGCAGTGATTTTTGTGTATTTTTATCTGACAGAGGTAATGTTTTTAATTTCTGAAAGCCTGAGCCGATCTGCATTCAGGAAAATAAACATCAACTAAATCGGACCATACTTTTTATGTTGCTAAGCAACCATAGAATGGTAGCTAAGGTGTCATGGCCACGAAAACCACTTTTCAAAAATAAAAAAGTGAATATTAAGCTTTGGTATTTCTTTGATGGTGTTTTAAATGGCTATCTATTGACATGTTTGTGTAATGTCACCTTAGCCAGACCTTTCTAGGCAACTGCAATGTTCATACAGCCCCACGTGTGTCAACTGTTGCTTAGCAACGCCAGAACCTAGGCCATTTCGGTTTTATGCATTTTCCATAGATCTTGGTTGCTAGGCAACGAAATATGTTTTCTGAGAATTACATTTTATAGCAAGTAGTTCACAAAATGTCAATGGCAGAAACAAATAGGCATATAAATGTTTGATTAAACAAACTGGATGTCAAATTATATTAGAAATTGTATCTCTACCCCCATTTTTCATCCTTCGATCTAGAATTTTAGTCATTTTTTTCAACTTTGATAAGGTGTCATTTAAAATACATCAATCAGATTATATTATCTTGAACACTTAATGCAACTATTTTAATTTCGGTGTAAGAAAATAAACTGAATACGTTTGATTTGGTTTTCTTGTCACCATGGCAACGGTTTTAAAAATCGTGGCCAAGTGTCTTTTCCCAGTGTTCTGTTGTTGCTAGGCAACAGGAAGTTGAGCATGTGACTAAGTGTCGAACTGTCTTGCAGAGGGCGAATTAAATTTATGTTTCAAGAAAGCTTAATCAAACTTTAATAACGTGTTCAAACAAAAAAATATGGTCAATATTGCATTACATGACCAAGATGGCCTCCTACAGATGCTTCATATAAAATTTGGCTGTGATTGGCCAAGCGGTTTCAGAGAAGAAGATCTTTGAAAATGGTGGACGACGACTGACCGACGCCGGATCATGGCCATCCTATAAGCTCACCTTGTGAGCATAACGGCTCAGGTGAGCTAAAAATCTTGAAAGGATTTTTGCACCCTGTATCATTAGTATCGTTTCAATTATATGCATACTACTAGACATTTCCAACTTAATCCGATATTGATATGGGAGTTTGAAATGGTAGTTCGGATAATATTTTTGAGGGATATTGTCAAGGACTATATGTAAGCTAATAGGTGAAGACATTGTATACAAACATGTTCATGTATATACACGGGATCTATCGGTAAACCGCTTATTGATGCGCCGTGTTGTCTTAAGAAATAAGATTATGGCATTTGTATGCGTCGGCGAGGTCATAATGTGTTCGCCCACATCTTTTCAGCGGCCCTTGGATGGTGGACGCCCGGGGTGGGGGTGGACGCAATATATCGGGTTTGAGAACTTGTACAGATGCACACCTCCGCATGCGTCACTAGACATTTCCTACTTGCTAGAAAAATGACGAAAGCGAGTAGCTTTTTTCGCCATTGCTTATTCGTGTTTGGTAGGCAAATGATTTACCGACAACGCATAAACGCCGTTCCTTGGAATATGTCTTGCACTAAGGTAGAACTGTTCTAGGTCCCAATATTGTTTGAAACTTTATATTATACTCAATATCAAGGTAGAGTATATACAACAAGCAAAGATTCGTGTAAGCATATGTACATGCATATTTTTATCATTATTATCTCAGTTAACATATTTGTTATATATTTAACGCACGACGAAGACCATAAAGTGATTTATTATGCGATATATTATGCTTCGCTTACGCATGCGTGTTACATTGTACTGTTTTGTCACAGCTCAATAGAAGAAGACCAGGCGCAAGAGACTGACCAGAGCTCGGATTGCATTACCATAAATGATGTGGTAGATATAAACGACCAACATTACTTCAACATTTTTTCCATGTACTCGTGTAAAAGTCAATGCCATTTCTTGGCCTTGGACAAAGGACTTTTTTCAGTTAAAACAACATTTTCTCAGAAACCGCTTGATCAATCAAAGGCAACTTTTATGCGTAGTTTTCTTAATAAAAACACAAACAAACCAAAATTCATGTAAAAACTACGATGGGCCGGAGTCCATGATGCCACACACCATCAGTTTACCCGTTCCAGAGAAGAAGAGTCGCGGTGACCATCTTGATCACTTTGCCGAGACCATTTATACAAACATTGGTTCCCCTTTCCTAGGGATACTCCATATCAAGATTGACTTTGTTCGGCCGAGTGGTTTCAGAGGAGAACATGTTTGATCATTGTGGTCATCAACGTAAACAACATCAACCGTGAGCGACGGACAATGGAGCATGGTTGTACTTTAAGCTCACACTTTCAGTATCACGACTCAGGTGCATTGTTGCCGCCAGGTAGCGCTTCAGAACTTTGTCTCGTCAGATCTCACGAGAGCAGCTCAGCTGAGCGGCTATAAATCGGACCCTGTCCATCCGGACAAAGAGAAATAGATAGTCTACTTTTGTCTCAATAGCTATAAGATTTAGTTGTTTAGTTCTACTTGGGTCGTTATAGAAACAGTTCAGCTCTGCAGAGATGTATTTTTTTTGAGTAACCATTCACTGTTTTGAGGTCAGTTGTAAGAAAGGTCAAATCACGAGCGCGGAGCGCGAGCGATGTGCATGCTTACAACTGACAGACAAACAGTGAATAATTACTCAAGTCACCCCCCTGAGCTAAACTATTACAATTCGAATACATAATAAACGGAATAAAAGTTGCTGAAACCGTCGATATGTTTAAGCTTTCCGCTATTGCACCGCGGAAATCTTGCAAAGAGACTGTAAAATTCAAAAACATACATACACCATTACATGTCCGTTTGTTATGCATTACAACAATATAACGCAGTCTCATCAAGGAGTTTCTATACCTGGAGTTCGTGCTTCATTATCAGCTTATTTAGCACATCTAGTCACATGCTGTGAGCGCAATGCAAGTCAACGGAAAACATCTAATCTGAAGGGTTATTATCACCTAATTAACAATTCCTTTGAACACCATGTCCGGCACCGCCTCCAACAGTGAAAATGGATAAAATCGCCACTTCAGTTTTATAACAGAAAATTACAGACGTGAATGCGCACTTGTCACAGCACAATGACACTTGCAATAAATTATGCGCACTTGATTATCATTGAAAGTAGACATATAGCTCTACACGATAATTAAGAAATTATTACCAAACAGGTGCCAGTAATCTTTAAATCGCTGAAATAAGTAAGTTGTTTATTTTATTTGCATCATCAAATTTATTTAATTCCTAATTTACAAAATGTTCCGAAGGTTTCCTAAATTTTAAAACCATATGTTAAAAAGGGAAATTTTCTCAGCTTTCGTGTAAGCTAAGCAGCAATATGTCCAAAATTATCCGAAAGTGTGTTTTGAAGGATCAAAAAGAAGCACTAGGGTATGCTTGGTGTTTTCCTATAAGGGCGATTCTAAAGCGCATTACAATATTAAAGTTTACAGTTCCGTTAGTACACTTCCTTTGCGTCTTCAATGTTTTTCGCATCAGCGACTTACGTAAATGGGGATAGATCTAACTGTATTCATGTTAATATTAAATAAGTTTTTATTTTGAAACCAGTGGAATTTAAAATTCCAGTATCAGAGATATTTGTGCTGTGCCAAACTCATTTCAGCTTGCCCATGCTCATCGATGCATATGCTACAGTATTTCGTACATGTTTACCTAACAGGCAAGACAAGTAAAAGTAGGCAATGATCAGGAAATGGCACATTCAGAAAGAAATTCCCACTCCAAAAACCGAGGCAGGGAAAAAACTAAATCAAAACTTATACGGAGAAAACATATCGTAAGCCGGAGAAAAACATATTGTAAGCCGAGTGAAGGAATACATTGTCAGCAATTTTTGTTACATGGTCAAATCTTAAATAATCTCATTTCGTTCTATTCGGGTTCTTAACAAACGCAAAACATGCAAACATATAAAAAAAACCCTGTGAAGTGTTTCTAATGTGTACCCAAAATCTATGTTTTGAGAAAATTTGAGAAAAAAAACAACATGTTTAAAATATCATTTTTTCGCATGAAATTTTCATTTTTTTACAGATGAATAAATCTCAATATATTGCATGGTTTTCGTAATGAAAAGTTGTTTGTTCCACTTCTCCTCCCCTCAACCCCACATACAAAAAAGTATCATTGATATTAATCGTGTGTCGAGGTGAACGTAGGTTTATGTTTAGATCTTCCGTACAAGATTTTAGCCTTTTACGATTTCTTACATGGACCCGGTCCAAATACGATGAAACTTTTGAAATAACATAGCCCGTCCATATTCTTTAGTTTGCGGATAAATTTAGTAAAATTTTGCAAGAATTGTTTAAAAAACGGCGATTGACATACGGCATATAGAAATCCCTCATTCAGATGTTTTTGATGTTTTAAAACTTTATCAGTTCCGTCATTAAACGGCGCCAAAACGGCGTGAATTTTTGCATGATGTCATATTAACATTTGTTTTGATGCAAGTACGTAACATGAAATTTACAATTTTGACATCTTTTCTAAGACAAACATGGATAATTTTTCGAGCGTAAAAACGCCGACGTTGTTGAAACGTACGGAGCAGCGCATCATAAAAGAGCAGGTGAGACCCTACAAACACTTAGAATAGAAAACGTTTAATTAATTTACCCGTGAATACTATATTATGAAAATTAAAAAAAAAACAAACATTCTTATGCACACATTGAAAGAAAATCTGTGGTTATTTTCATGCTGTTATCTGCTAGCACTGAGGCCGTGTTCATCCTGGGTACATAATTAGGTGTTAATTTATTATGGTACTTGACTTATTAAAAGGTGTCGCGGTGCCGGACATGGAACCTTTGATGTGGTGAAGCACGATCTCCATGTCTTGAAACTCCTTGGTCTCATAAAGTCAACCTTAGAAGGTAAACGTCAACAAATATAGGATGACGTAGAAAGGGTACAAAATAACAATATGCTAATTTGCTTGAGTAAAGTGTTCGATAATCATTTTTAGCCCAAGTCACTGGAAAACAGTCATGGAAAAACTTTTTCATTGATTTTTTTTTCGTGACTTTATTTCCCTGACTTTTTCCTGAGACTTTTTTTTTCCGGTGAGTTGTGTTGATATATATTGTTTTACTTATTTCAATATGAAATAAGAATAAATCGACTCCATTTTTTTTTTTTTTGTCGTTTTCGATAAATCCCTGATAGTGCCATTGTTGTTGTTCTTGCTTCGTAGAGCTCCGCCGCTGACTGTTCTGCGAACTGGATAACCAAAAATGATAGAGCGAATAAAAGTTGTCACTAAAATTCTAAAAGTTTGGATGCAACTTTACTGATTTGTGTTAACACCATCAGTATCAGAATATCATTGTCTACGCATATATGACTAGCATATGACCGCCGCACTGAGAAAGAAATGTTTACATTTGCGTCTCCGGATAGCTCATTCGATCAGTAGCGTCGTTAACTTCTGATTACCTACATAGGGATCGAATCCCTTTGGCGACGCCAGTAAAATGTCGATAATTGATAAACCTATCAAATTGTTCAATCCTGCATCGGCATATTTCAATGGTGTGATTGTCACCTTCCAGACACGATGGTTTCACAGGGTATTTTCCGACCAAACATCGAGAACTGCTGTGGCTCCCCCACGACCACCATCACCTTAAGGCAGTCGGTGTCGGTTAGGCAATCATAATTGCTTCGACGTCTGTTTCTTGCAAGCCGCATAGATTTGCGTGATTCGTGACAGGAAACAATTAAAAACATACCATGGCCTTAGCATGCATGTGATCGATGCACAAGATTAAAGTAAGATCTGTGTATAATTTTCTAAATTGAAAAACTTCAGATACCTTCAGAAAAACTTATAAAACATACTTCAGATACCTTCAGAAAAACTTATAAAACATGGTAAAAAAATTACCAAACACCTTTGATCGTGTAAGGTAGTAGAAGTATAGGGTTTTCTCCAACTAGGTTGGACAGCCTTGAGATACCCCCCCAGAAATCGATTAAAGTTTCTCGTCTACCGTAAATCGTATCTCAGACTAAGTTGGAAATGTCTATTAGCACTGTAAGCAGTTTGAAGCATTCTTTGAGAAACCGCTGTGTACAACACCAGTCAACAGCTTAAAGTTTGTTTTAGCTCACCTGAGCCCATGCTTTATCGTCCGTCGTCTTCCACAATTTCAAAGATCTTCTCCTCTGAAACCGCTTGGCCAATCAAAGCCAAACTTCATGTGGAGCATCCTTAGGAAGGGGGAACGAAAGTTTATATAAATGGTCCAGGTCACATGACCAAGATGGCCGCCATGGCTATAAATAGCAAACACCTTTAAAAATCTTCTTCTCCAGAACCAGTGGGCCTCCACGAAACTTGGTATGTAGCATCGAGGACGCGGGCCTATTATAGTTTATATTCATGACCATAGGATGACCTTGACCTTTTTTACGGCAAGGTCAACTTCGGTCGCCAATGCATTTGAATGGGAAAAAATAGTAAAATGCTATTTAATGGGTAAAACTTACTGGGAAAAGGCAAATGGACAGAAGATTTATGTTAATGGAAAATTTTAGCCTGGGGGGTTGTCTGCCCCTGCCCCGGGGCTATATACATGTATATGACCATAATATTCAAACATCTTCTCTGAAACCCCTAGGCCAATCAGAGCCAAACTTCATGTGGAGTATCCTTGGGAAAGGGGAATGAAAGTTTATATAAATGGTCAAGGTCACATGACCAAGATGGCCGCCATGGCTATAAATAGCAAAAACGTTTAAAAATCTTCAGAACCAGAAGGCGTATGATTTTGAAACTTGGTGTGAAGCATCTGGGAATGGAGCTCTACAAAGTTTTTATAAATCATGACACCGGGATGACCTTGACCTATTTTACGGCAAGGTCAACTTAGGTCTCCCATGCATTGGAATGGGAAAAAATCGGAAAATGTAATTAAATGACAGAAAACTTGCTAGAAATAAGCAAATGGACAAAGGATTTATGTTTAAGAAAATATTTTGGGCCCAGGGGGTTGTCTGCCCCTGCCCCGGGGCTATATGCATATACATGTATACATGTATATGACCATAATATTGAAACACCATCTTCTCTGAAACCGCTAGGCCAATCAAAGCCAAACATTTTGTGGAACATCCTTAGGAAGAGAGAATGAAAGTTTGTATAAATGATCAAGGTCACATGACCAAGGTGGCCGCCATGGCTATAAATAGCAAAATTTAAAAAAAAATCTCAGGTTTATGATTTTTATGAAGCATCTGGGAATGAAGCTCTACAAAGTTAATATTAATCATGACCCTGGGATGACCTTGACCTATTTTACGGCAAGATCAACTTAGGTCGCCCATGCATTTGAATGGGGAAAAATAGGAAAATGTCATGTAATGGCAGAAAACTTGCTAGGAATGAGCAAATGGACAGAAGATTTATGCTTATGAAAATATTTTAGGCCCAGGGGTTGTCTGCCCCTTGCCCCGGAGCTATATACATGTAGATGACCATAATATTCAAACAGCTTTTTCTCAGAGACTGCTTAGCCAATCAAAGCCAAACTTTATGTGGAGCATCCCTAGAGAGGAAATGAAAGTTTATATAAATGGCCAAGGTCACATGACCAAGATGGCCGCCATGGCTATAAATAGCATTTTTTTTAAATCTTCTTCTTCAGAACCAGAAGGCTTATGATTTTGAAACTTGGCATGAAGCATTAAGGAACGGAGGTCTACATTTGTATAAATCATAACACTGGGATGACCTTGACCTATTTTACGACAAGGTCAACTTAGATCGCCCATGCATTTGAATGGAGAAAATTGTTAAAATGTCATTTGAAGGACAAAACTTGCAGTTAATTTGCAAATGGACTGAATTTTTATGATTTGAAAAAGACATTGACTCCAGGAGTTATTCTGACCCTGCCCTAGGGTTATATACATGCATTGTACCATTCTAGTCTAACAAGTTTATTGGTACATGTATATATTTCAGGTCTCAGATGAGCGTTTACAGGATCATTGGTTCTCTGGTTGTTTGTTTTTTTCCACTATTTTAACCAAATGCAATGGGGTTTTGAATGATCCGAAAGACCTAGATCATTCCAACTATTCGTTTTCGCTAGAATTGTGCATTTATAGTGATGCCATCAAACCTTGCAAATCTCAAAAATAGAGAAGAAAAAATGGCAAATTCTTGACATACAAATCTAACCCCCAGGGGCCGGATCCAGGATTTCTGAAAGAGGGGTTCAAATCCATCAAGGGGGTTTCGTTTTCTACATTATACCAAATATTTTTATATTACCCCATGAAATTGAAATAATTTAATTTTAGAGGAGGGTTCGAGTGAACCCCCTCTAAATCCGCCACTGAACCCATCACAAAATGTCGCTTAAAAGTTCTCCCTTTTCGTATGGCCGTATCACAGCGTCCAAGATGTCTTCACATTTAAATGTGACACCGCCAATATAATTGACGTAACCGCGATCAAAGTTTTGATACAGCGAAAAAATAGCAGACCTCCGCTTAAGGTTCCTCAGCACTTTTCAGCCTATTTTGACATTTGTTTTACATCTAATGCCAACGAAATCATGAAACATTTTGGATTCTTTTTGGTAGGAATGGATAGACATGCTAGGAGTGCGTGGGTGATCCAAGAAGTAATGCGAACACAACTATATTTTAATAACCAATGAAGATACATTTAAATAATTTGGCAAGTTTACACATTGTATATATGTGCAGAAATTAGGTGTAATATCATGACGTTCGGATGACGAGTTGAGGTTTAAAGATTATTTGATTTGTCCACCCGAAGTCGCCATGGACGCGAAATTGACTGAAAATGTCATTTTTGTTCGGGGTACAGGGAAATATTTTTTGCTCCAATTTATTATTTTGACATTTATATACACATAAATCATATTCGTTGTGTTATATATGTCCTATGTTTGGAAGTAATAGAGAAAACGAAATGCAAAGATCAGCAGGGACTATTCTATGTTGCCGAGCAACGGCATCTGGCAAAAATATCACAATTTCGACGAAGTTCGACAAATACCCATAATTCATGCGTATATTTGACCTCGATAAGGATGTAAATATCGACATTTATGCCCATAGCCTATCAGAACGAAGAATTTCTATTCAAAAAAATAAATGTTGTATGGAATTTAACCTTTTTGGTAAAGTAGCAGGGGCGTTGATGAAAATGCGAAGATTTAGAGAGATCAAAATATTGACTAAAATTCTCGGGGTACAGATAGCCAAACCTAAAAAATTTGCGCTACTTTAAACTCATCAAGGTATGAACAGTATATAAATGTATTAAAGGAATTATTGTACTTTGGAATAAAACTTATGCTTTGCATATGACACTTCATTACATAAATAAAATCCATTTTTACCGTGGCCAAGGTCGTTTACCTTGCACTCTCTTGTTGCTATGCAACGAGGGCTGCTATGTGATTCTGTCAAAATAGTAATCGGATCTGGGCAATCGATAATGCATCATAATTCTGATGTAAAATATCTTGAAAAATGGCAATGGTGAAAACAAATTACACACGAGTTCGCATTACTTCTTGGATCTAACTCGTATATCAATGCCAAAACAATTGGCATCAATACTGATGGAACTAGTAAAATAAAAAAAAATAAAGGTTTTCGGAAGATTTCATAGGTTTCCCGCCCAAAGTTTGAGTGTTTCTGACAGCTTCTGTGTGATTTGTATAGAAAATATGTTGCATTTGCCATAAAATTCAACATTTGATCAATGCAACAATATGGTGGAAACCTCTTGATGTTACATACATGCAGCATAAATCTATGTCAAAAGGGGAGGGGGTCAGATTTTTTCAAAAAAAAATATTTTGTCAGAAAACATATTTTTTTTTGCAATAGATTATCAAGGAAATGCTACAATATGCTTACTGCAACCCAAAATGTTGGGTAGAAAATATTTATCCACGAATAACAGGTACAACATCTTTATAAGATTTATAACTGTAAACAGCACTGTCCATCACTTATACAAAAACCTGTACCTTAAATATACTATGCAAAATAAAATGAGCAACTTTTAATTTGAACAGTGACTCTATGTCTTGTAGACATTAGGGAAGTTCTTCTGACAATGGCTTGCATGTAACAAATTATGGTAGAACCAGTCTTTGTGTGATGCTGAAGTGGCATTTGATTTGAAGCCCACGAAGGCATATCTCAAGTAAAACATAAACCATCAAATATTGATATACATATTTTGCACAGTATATCTATATGCATTAAAAGTGTACACTTTGTGTATACCTGTTAAAATAGGACAGTCAGTCTGTTCATTCAGGTAGAACATACATATACAGTATATTTCCATAGCCTTGTTGAATTACAAATAATGGACCTGAGCCCATTAATTGGTTTTGGGGCTTTTTGACAGCCTTCCCCCCCTTGCCCAAACATGGCATTTGGATATAATATGTCATTTACAAAATTACAGTTGTGTTTAAAATATTTTGGTTGGGCAAGGGGGGGGGGGGAACATGGTCTTATAAAAGGTTTCCTATTTCCTATATGATGCTATATTAAATTCAAAGATTTTGTCCAATTTTTAAAGAAGTCACTGCTTGAGTTGCACAAAACATTACATGCCTAAATACAATAGAAACTAATATTTCGACTGCAATAAACGTCATTTCAGTGCCTGGTACGTGAGATTTTGAAAATTTCTTGGGCATTTCACAATAGAAATCTTCCGAAAACCTTTCAAAACTACCATTATGACCTCGTTCGAGTAATATTTCTACATACATGTTTTGAACATATCCTGGAACTTTCACAACAATGGCCACAGTCAGTGAAAAACAGAGTTTCTCCTGCATCAACCTATGGAAACGGTGTATTAGAAAAACGGTGAATCAACGGGGGTTAATCGGAAAAATGTGAAGCATCGGGCGATGTGTCGGTGAGGCATCGGGATTTACCATGGCGACACGGTACGTAGTTTTAATCTTCTTTTTGTTTTGTTCCGACGTGGCTGGGTGACGTTACATGTCAAAATTCTTTTTGCTGCAGGAGCTGTAGAAATCATTATTGTTCTTTATTATGTAAACAGTTTGTAAATAAATATTCCAAGAAACGCGTGATTGTGCGCCCCATTTTAGAGGGTTTTCTTGTCACCATGGCAACGGTTTTAAAAATCGTGGCCAAGTGTCTTTTCCCAGTGTTCTGTTGTTGCTAGGCAACAGGAAGTTGAGCATGTGACTAAGTGTCGAACTGTCTTGCAGAGGGCGAATTAAATTTATGTTTCAAGAAAGCTTAATCAAACTTTAATAACGTGTTCAAACAAAAAAATATGGTCAATATTGCATTACATGACCAAGATGGCCTCCTACAGATGCTTCATATAAAATTTGGCTGTGATTGGCCAAGCGGTTTCAGAGAAGAAGATCTTTGAAAATGGTGGACGACGACTGACCGACGCCGGATCATGGCCATCCTATAAGCTCACCTTGTGAGCATAACGGCTCAGGTGAGCTAAAAATCTTGAAAGGATTTTTGCACCCTGTATCATTAGTATCGTTTCAATTATATGCATACTACTAGACATTTCCAACTTAATCCGATATTGATATGGGAGTTTGAAATGGTAGTTCGGATAATATTTTTGAGGGATATTGTCAAGGACTATATGTAAGCTAATAGGTGAAGACATTGTATACAAACATGTTCATGTATATACACGGGTTCTATCGGTAAACCGCTTATTGATGCGCCGTGTTGTCTTAAGAAATAAGATTATGGCATTTGTATGCGTCGGCGAGGTCATAATGTGTTCGCCCACATCTTTTCAGCGGCCCTTGGATGGTGGACGCCCGGGGTGGGGGTGGACGCAATATATCGGGTTTGAGAACTTGTACAGATGCACACCTCCGCATGCGTCACTAGACATTTCCTACTTGCTAGCAAAATGACGAAAGCGAGTAGCTTTTTTCGCCATTGCTTATTCGTGTTTGGTAGGCAAATGATTTACCGACAACGCATAAACGCCGTTCCTTGGAATATGTCTTGCACTAAGGTAGAACTGTTCTAGGTCCCAATATTGTTTGAAACTTTATATTATACTCAATATCAAGGTAGAGTATATACAACAAGCAAAGATTCGTGTAAGCATATGTACATGCATATTTTTATCATTATTATCTCAGTTAACATATTTGTTATATATTTAACGCACGACGAAGACCATAAAGTGATTTATTATGCGATATATTATGCTTCGCTTACGCATGCGTGTTACATTGTACTGTTTTGTCACAGCTCAATAGAAGAAGACCAGGCGCAAGAGACTGACCAGAGCTCGGATTGCATTACCATAAATGATGTGGTAGATATAAACGACCAACATTACTTCAACATTTTTTCCATGTACTCGTGTAAAAGTCAATGCCATTTCTTGGCCTTGGACAAAGGACTTTTTTCAGTTAAAACAACATTTTCTCAGAAACCGCTTGATCAATCAAAGGCAACTTTTATGCGTAGTTTTCTTAATAAAAACACAAACAAACCAAAATTCATGTAAAAACTACGATGGGCCGGAGTCCATGATGCCACACACCATCAGTTTACCCGTTCCAGAGAAGAAGAGTCGCGGTGACCATCTTGATCACTTTGCCGAGACCATTTATACAAACATTGGTTCCCCTTTCCTAGGGATACTCCATATCAAGATTGACTTTGTTCGGCCGAGTGGTTTCAGAGGAGAACATGTTTGATCATTGTGGTCATCAACGTAAACAACATCAACCGTGAGCGACGGACAATGGAGCATGGTTGTACTTTAAGCTCACACTTTCAGTATCACGACTCAGGTGCATTGTTGCCGCCAGGTAGCGCTTCAGAACTTTGTCTCGTCAGATCTCACGAGAGCAGCTCAGCTGAGCGGCTATAAATCGGACCCTGTCCATCCGGACAAAGAGAAATAGATAGTCTACTTTTGTCTCAATAGCTATAAGATTTAGTTGTTTAGTTCTACTTGGGTCGTTATAGAAACAGTTCAGCTCTGCAGAGATGTATTTTTTTTGAGTAACCATTCACTGTTTTGAGGTCAGTTGTAAGAAAGGTCAAATCACGAGCGCGGAGCGCGAGCGATGTGCATGCTTACAACTGACAGACAAACAGTGAATAATTACTCAAGTCACCCCCCTGAGCTAAACTATTACAATTCGAATACATAATAAACGGAATAAAAGTTGCTGAAACCGTCGATATGTTTAAGCTTTCCGCTATTGCACCGCGGAAATCTTGCAAAGAGACTGTAAAATTCAAAAACATACATACACCATTACATGTCCGTTTGTTATGCATTACAACAATATAACGCAGTCTCATAATGTCAACCTTAGAAGGTAAACGTCAACAAATATAGGATGACGTAGAAAGGGTACAAAATAACAATATGCTAATTTGCTTGAGTAAAGTGTTCGATAATCATTTTTAGCCCAAGTCACTGGAAAACAGTCATGGAAAAACTTTTTCATTGATTTTTTTTTCGTGACTTTATTTCCCTGACTTTTTCCTGAGACTTTTTTTTTCCGGTGAGTTGTGTTGATATATATTGTTTTACTTATTTCAATATGAAATAAGAATAAATCGACTCCATTTTTTTTTTTTTTGTCGTTTTCGATAAATCCCTGATAGTGCCATTGTTGTTGTTCTTGCTTCGTAGAGCTCCGCCGCTGACTGTTCTGCGAACTGGATAACCAAAAATGATAGAGCGAATAAAAGTTGTCACTAAAATTCTAAAAGTTTGGATGCAACTTTACTGATTTGTGTTAACACCATCAGTATCAGAATATCATTGTCTACGCATATATGACTAGCATATGACCGCCGCACTGAGAAAGAAATGTTTACATTTGCGTCTCCGGATAGCTCATTCGATCAGTAGCGTCGTTAACTTCTGATTACCTACATAGGGATCGAATCCCTTTGGCGACGCCAGTAAAATGTCGATAATTGATAAACCTATCAAATTGTTCAATCCTGCATCGGCATATTTCAATGGTGTGATTGTCACCTTCCAGACACGATGGTTTCACAGGGTATTTTCCGACCAAACATCGAGAACTGCTGTGGCTCCCCCACGACCACCATCACCTTAAGGCAGTCGGTGTCGGTTAGGCAATCATAATTGCTTCGACGTCTGTTTCTTGCAAGCCGCATAGATTTGCGTGATTCGTGACAGGAAACAATTAAAAACATACCATGGCCTTAGCATGCATGTGATCGATGCACAAGATTAAAGTAAGATCTGTGTATAATTTTCTAAATTGAAAAACTTCAGATACCTTCAGAAAAACTTATAAAACATACTTCAGATACCTTCAGAAAAACTTATAAAACATGGTAAAAAAATTACCAAACACCTTTGATCGTGTAAGGTAGTAGAAGTATAGGGTTTTCTCCAACTAGGTTGGACAGCCTTGAGATACCCCCCCAGAAATCGATTAAAGTTTCTCGTCTACCGTAAATCGTATCTCAGACTAAGTTGGAAATGTCTATTAGCACTGTAAGCAGTTTGAAGCATTCTTTGAGAAACCGCTGTGTACAACACCAGTCAACAGCTTAAAGTTTGTTTTAGCTCACCTGAGCCCATGCTTTATCGTCCGTCGTCTTCCACAATTTCAAAGATCTTCTCCTCTGAAACCGCTTGGCCAATCAAAGCCAAACTTAATGTGGAGCATCCTTAGGAAGGGGGAACGAAAGTTTATATAAATGGTCCAGGTCACATGACCAAGATGGCCGCCATGGCTATAAATAGCAAACACCTTTAAAAATCTTCTTCTCCAGAACCAGTGGGCCTCCACGAAACTTGGTATGTAGCATCGAGGACGCGGGCCTATTATAGTTTATATTCATGACCATAGGATGACCTTGACCTTTTTTACGGCAAGGTCAACTTCGGTCGCCAATGCATTTGAATGGGAAAAAATAGTAAAATGCTATTTAATGGGTAAAACTTACTGGGAAAAGGCAAATGGACAGAAGATTTATGTTAATGGAAAATTTTAGCCTGGGGGGTTGTCTGCCCCTGCCCCGGGGCTATATACATGTATATGACCATAATATTCAAACATCTTCTCTGAAACCCCTAGGCCAATCAGAGCCAAACTTCATGTGGAGTATCCTTGGGAAAGGGGAATGAAAGTTTATATAAATGGTCAAGGTCACATGACCAAGATGGCCGCCATGGCTATAAATAGCAAAAACGTTTAAAAATCTTCAGAACCAGAAGGCGTATGATTTTGAAACTTGGTGTGAAGCATCTGGGAATGGAGCTCTACAAAGTTTTTATAAATCATGACACCGGGATGACCTTGACCTATTTTACGGCAAGGTCAACTTAGGTCTCCCATGCATTGGAATGGGAAAAAATCGGAAAATGTAATTAAATGACAGAAAACTTGCTAGAAATAAGCAAATGGACAAAGGATTTATGTTTAAGAAAATATTTTGGGCCCAGGGGGTTGTCTGCCCCTGCCCCGGGGCTATATACATGTATATGACCATAATATTGAAACACCATCTTCTCTGAAACCGCTAGGCCAATCAAAGCCAAACATTTTGTGGAACATCCTTAGGAAGAGAGAATGAAAGTTTGTATAAATGATCAAGGTCACATGACCAAGGTGGCCGCCATGGCTATAAATAGCAAAATTTAAAAAAAAATCTCAGGTTTATGATTTTTATGAAGCATCTGGGAATGAAGCTCTACAAAGTTAATATTAATCATGACCCTGGGATGACCTTGACCTATTTTACGGCAAGATCAACTTAGGTCGCCCATGCATTTGAATGGGGAAAAATAGGAAAATGTCATGTAATGGCAGAAAACTTGCTAGGAATGAGCAAATGGACAGAAGATTTATGCTTATGAAAATATTTTAGGCCCAGGGGTTGTCTGCCCCTTGCCCCGGAGCTATATACATGTAGATGACCATAATATTCAAACAGCTTTTTCTCAGAGACTGCTTAGCCAATCAAAGCCAAACTTTATGTGGAGCATCCCTAGAGAGGAAATGAAAGTTTATATAAATGGCCAAGGTCACATGACCAAGATGGCCGCCATGGCTATAAATAGCATTTTTTTTAAATCTTCTTCTTCAGAACCAGAAGGCTTATGATTTTGAAACTTGGCATGAAGCATTAAGGAACGGAGGTCTACATTTGTATAAATCATAACACTGGGATGACCTTGACCTATTTTACGACAAGGTCAACTTAGATCGCCCATGCATTTGAATGGAGAAAATTGTTAAAATGTCATTTGAAGGACAAAACTTGCAGTTAATTTGCAAATGGACTGAATTTTTATGATTTGAAAAAGACATTGACTCCAGGAGTTATTCTGACCCTGCCCTAGGGTTATATACATGCATTGTACCATTCTAGTCTAACAAGTTTATTGGTACATGTATATATTTCAGGTCTCAGATGAGCGTTTACAGGATCATTGGTTCTCTGGTTGTTTGTTTTTTTCCACTATTTTAACCAAATGCAATGGGGTTTTGAATGATCCGAAAGACCTAGATCATTCCAACTATTCGTTTTCGCTAGAATTGTGCATTTATAGTGATGCCATCAAACCTTGCAAATCTCAAAAATAGAGAAGAAAAAATGGCAAATTCTTGACATACAAATCTAACCCCCAGGGGCCGGATCCAGGATTTCTGAAAGAGGGGTTCAAATCCATCAAGGGGGTTTCGTTTTCTACATTATACCAAATATTTTTATATTACCCCATGAAATTGAAATAATTTGGTTTTAGAGGAGGGTTCGAGTGAACCCCCTCTAAATCCGCCACTGAACCCATCACAAAATGTCGCTTAAAAGTTCTCCCTTTTCGTATGGCCGTATCACAGCGTCCAAGATGTCTTCACATTTAAATGTGACACCGCCAATATAATTGACGTAACCGCGATCAAAGTTTTGATACAGCGAAAAAATAGCAGACCTCCGCTTAAGGTTCCTCAGCACTTTTCAGCCTATTTTGACATTTGTTTTACATCTAATGCCAACGAAATCATGAAACATTTTGGATTCTTTTTGGTAGGAATGGATAGACATGCTAGGAGTGCGTGGGTGATCCAAGAAGTAATGCGAACACAACTATATTTTAATAACCAATGAAGATACATTTAAATAATTTGGCAAGTTTACACATTGTATATATGTGCAGAAATTAGGTGTAATATCATGACGTTCGGATGACGAGTTGAGGTTTAAAGATTATTTGATTTGTCCACCCGAAGTCGCCATGGACGCGAAATTGACTGAAAATGTCATTTTTGTTCGGGGTACAGGGAAATATTTTTTGCTCCAATTTATTATTTTGACATTTATATACACATAAATCATATTCGTTGTGTTATATATGTCCTATGTTTGGAAGTAATAGAGAAAACGAAATGCAAAGATCAGCAGGGACTATTCTATGTTGCCGAGCAACGGCATCTGGCAAAAATATCACAATTTCGACGAAGTTCGACAAATACCCATAATTCATGCGTATATTTGACCTCGATAAGGATGTAAATATCGACATTTATGCCCATAGCCTATCAGAACGAAGAATTTCTATTCAAAAAAATAAATGTTGTATGGAATTTAACCTTTTTGGTAAAGTAGCAGGGGCGTTGATGAAAATGCGAAGATTTAGAGAGATCAAAATATTGACTAAAATTCTCGGGGTACAGATAGCCAAACCTAAAAAATTTGCGCTACTTTAAACTCATCAAGGTATGAACAGTATATAAATGTATTAAAGGAATTATTGTACTTTGGAATAAAACTTATGCTTTGCATATGACACTTCATTACATAAATAAAATCCATTTTTACCGTGGCCAAGGTCGTTTACCTTGCACTCTCTTGTTGCTATGCAACGAGGGCTGCTATGTGATTCTGTCAAAATAGTAATCGGATCTGGGCAATCGATAATGCATCATAATTCTGATGTAAAATATCTTGAAAAATGGCAATGGTGAAAACAAATTACACACGAGTTCGCATTACTTCTTGGATCTAACTCGTATATCAATGCCAAAACAATTGGCATCAATACTGATGGAACTAGTAAAATAAAAAAAAATAAAGGTTTTCGGAAGATTTCATAGGTTTCCCGCCCAAAGTTTGAGTGTTTCTGACAGCTTCTGTGTGATTTGTATAGAAAATATGTTGCATTTGCCATAAAATTCAACATTTGATCAATGCAACAATATGGTGGAAACCTCTTGATGTTACATACATGCAGCATAAATCTATGTCAAAAGGGGAGGGGGTCAGATTTTTTCAAAAAAAAATATTTTGTCAGAAAACATATTTTTTTTTGCAATAGATTATCAAGGAAATGCTACAATATGCTTACTGCAACCCAAAATGTTGGGTAGAAAATATTTATCCACGAATAACAGGTACAACATCTTTATAAGATTTATAACTGTAAACAGCACTGTCCATCACTTATACAAAAACCTGTACCTTAAATATACTATGCAAAATAAAATGAGCAACTTTTAATTTGAACAGTGACTCTATGTCTTGTAGACATTAGGGAAGTTCTTCTGACAATGGCTTGCATGTAACAAATTATGGTAGAACGAGTCTTTGTGTGATGCTGAAGTGGCATTTGATTTGAAGCCCACGAAGGCATATCTCAAGTAAAACATAAACCATCAAATATTGATATACATATTTTGCACAGTATATCTATATGCATTAAAAGTGTACACTTTGTGTATACCTGTTAAAATAGGACAGTCAGTCTGTTCATTCAGGTAGAACATACATATACAGTATATTTCCATAGCCTTGTTGAATTACAAATAATGGACCTGAGCCCATTAATTGGTTTTGGGGCTTTTTGACAGCCTTCCCCCCCTTGCCCAAACATGGCATTTGGATATAATATGTCATTTACAAAATTACAGTTGTGTTTAAAATATTTTGGTTGGGCAAGGGGGGGGGGGAACATGGTCTTATAAAAGGTTTCCTATTTCCTATATGATGCTATATTAAATTCAAAGATTTTGTCCAATTTTTAAAGAAGTCACTGCTTGAGTTGCACAAAACATTACATGCCTAAATACAATAGAAACTAATATTTCGACTGCAATAAACGTCATTTCAGTGCCTGGTACGTGAGATTTTGAAAATTTCTTGGGCATTTCACAATAGAAATCTTCCGAAAACCTTTCAAAACTACCATTATGACCTCGTTCGAGTAATATTTCTACATACATGTTTTGAACATATCCTGGAACTTTCACAACAATGGCCACAGTCAGTGAAAAACAGAGTTTCTCCTGCATCAACCTATGGAAACGGTGTATTAGAAAAACGGTGAATCAACGGGGGTTAATCGGAAAAATGTGAAGCATCGGGCGATGTGTCGGTGAGGCATCGGGATTTACCATGGCGACACGGTACGTAGTTTTAATCTTCTTTTTGTTTTGTTCCGACGTGGCTGGGTGACGTTACATGTCAAAATTCTTTTTGCTGCAGGAGCTGTAGAAATCATTATTGTTCTTTATTATGTAAACAGTTTGTAAATAAATATTCCAAGAAACGCGTGATTGTGCGCCCCATTTTAGAGGGCATGCCTTTCAAGGCCACGAAAACACAATTTCGTTTGTTTTTCTAGTAAAAGAAATGGACCAAGAAGGTCACGTTGGTATTTGCAAATGAATAATAGTATACTGGAAAATTCCCACAAAAATAAAATCTCGCCAAGCATTGCAAAGGGATTTAATGCTAGGTGCATTTACATAGTGTGAAGCATCGGGCAAGTTGTGTGAGACAAAGGGGCGAATTTTGTGAGTCATCGGGCAATCAAAACGTATTGCATTAATTCCCGATTATAAACACTAGAGCTATTTTTGATCAAGGTAATTTCATATTCCGTGTCATCTTCGACCCGGTAATTTCATATTCCGCATCATCTTCGACCCTTTCTTGTTGGGAAATTAAAGTGCTAGCCCGACAAGTGTAAAACGCAAGCGTTCACCTGAATCATTGCCAGTGCCAGACGCACTTGTGTGAAAATCGTTCCCAAACGGATTACCGTTTGTTGTTTAAAATATGTACATGTATATATATTCATTTTAAACTCAACCCCAACTGTAGTAATTTTGTAAAGTCCAGTAATATTTTGAGCAATTACATAGCGTCATCACCAAATTGCAATTTTAGTTCCGATGAGCCATCCGTTAACTGCTAACGACATCTGGAAATATTTTCGGACATATTAGTTTGTTTCTTTGTTTGATTGGTGTTTTACTTCCCACTCAACAGCTGTCAGGTCATATGGAGAAGGGGCCTCGGTTTAAAGTCTCATCCGAAAGACTGGAGAAGCCCGGGATCGAACACACGACCCCTGATTTAGAAGGCCAGTAGCTTGGCCACCATGCCACGGAGGCTTCAAAGGAATTAGTGATTGCCGTGAAACTACAAATTGCAGTTTTTCAAACATCACTCATATTTCAGAAAAATATGAAGCCTCACTGGCATGTATATAAACGGCCCATGCCAAAGGCGGCCGCCACGTCCATATATTGGTAAAATCCTTTAAAAATATTCTCCAGAACTCAAAGTTGTTCTATGATCTGGCTAACTCCACATTACGATAACAAACCAACAAAATTAAAAGATTTTTCTTATTTCTATAAAAATCAAAATAAAAATCAGATAAAAACTTTTGATATTTTCTTATGGTTGCGCAAAGCATTGATTGTAGGTACTCGTTGGAGCTACCTTGGTGAGGCGCTTCAAAAACAATCTATTTTGAACAATTCAAAGAAAAATGTATACCCATGTACACCCCTGTTTTTCTATATAAAAGTGGAGTGGGTATACATTACACGGACATGTTATCGTGATTTCTAGGAAAGCCAGTTTCCAGGAAATAAAATAATAATTATATGGGCGAAAGCCAAAATGCGATGTTTTGTTGGCATTGAAGTTTAATGTCATGAAAACTTCACACATGCCGAACATACTACCTGCAGGCTGTTTTGCAATATTTCTTAAATTGTTTGATAAGTTTTCTGCGTCTGTCAGTTACGGTGAAACCACTATGTAACATCAAAAAGTATTAGATCATGAAAACGCTTGTCGGCTTATCACAACCAGGCTTGCTGTATTATAAAAACAGGTTTGTAATTACTTACCTTTATGATGAGAATCAGATAGGTATTTCCTTCAAGAGAAATAAATTAGAAAAACACGAAGAATGCATAAAATTCACAATGTGCTAATTGACCGGAGAGCGCACAAAAATACTGAGAACTGGCACTGAGGACCTTAACAATACCCAAACGTATATATAGGGGGGATTGAGCCATTAACAGTGCAAGAATAAATCAAACTAAGCGCGCTTTCGGCTTTCGCCTTTTTCAGAGTCAATATGTATTTACAGGTAAAAACTGGAAAACCTTGATTTTTCTCTGGTTTCCTCCAGCCCTGGTTCCCCAACGTTTAACTTACATAGCTAATACACAATTGCCGAGTAAAATAAACACAACGCTACTAACTGACACTGGGCCCTTTCAAAGGGCGTTCATGAACTAATTTTAAGTCGTTTACCCACTGCCGAACATACAGTGGTATCCACTTTGTCACATTTTATGTGATTTTTGTGTATTTTTGCATTGTTTTTGTTTTATTTTATTTATTTACCTATTTTCATTTTTTTCTTTCATTTTTTTCCAGTTTTTACCTGTAAATACATATTGACTCTGAAGAAGGCGAAAGCCGAAAGCGCGCTTAGTTTGATTTATTCTTGCACTGTTAATGGTTTAATGCCCTTAACCATTTTCGAATCATTTCTTAGGATCCAGTGCTACCGGGAAGATTTTTGTTTGATGTTTGTCCTATTTCTCCCTATATATATATATAAACATATATTTATTATATAACTATAAATAGACAGTATTTCAGACAATGCTTTCAGCCCATTGCATATTTTGTCATATTCTATGACCTGGGGTTTTTCCCATTGAATATATGTTACTAAATTTAGAACTCGCTCTGTCAATGAAAATGTACATCCATTACTGTCAAGCATTAATGCCGATGAAGTACAAATGATGTTTATTACTGTTTAGTTTATTTGAATTTAGACTTAATGTCCCAATGAACATTTTTCAGTCATGCTGGGACAATATGTAAACTATATGTATACACTAATTCATTTACAGATAAAAATAGTTATTTCAAAATTATTTTTAAAAGAGTGTTATATAATAAAACAATTGTTGACTATTGAGTCATTGAATATGATGTGATATCCAACAGAGACTACCAATATTGACCACGGCTTCGCCTCGGTCAATATTGGTAGTCTCTGTTGGATATCACATCATATTCAATGACTCAATAGTCAATAATTGTATAATATATACCTTGTACAAAAATGTATTCTTCAAGATATGAAGTTAGTTCTTTAGAGTCTTTTTACAGAAAAGTGAGGCCCTGGAAGGATAGATAATTGACAAAATAATCTAACTAAAGGAAAAGGGATATTTTATGATTTTTTTTTGGGATATGTGGTACTGAATAGGCCCTGGAAGGATATTAGAAATGAGCCGCATCATGAGAAAACCAACACTCTGCATATGCAAAACTAAAGGCGAAGATCATCCTCGGTTTTGCTACACGGATAGTACTTTCTAAAATCAAAAATTCCAGCTTCTAGCCATCTTCTGTGCTTGTGTCGGACCTGCTGAGAAACCATTTTGTTGGTTTCCTCAAACGCGGCTTAATCACTTGGATATAAATTTTGGTATATAGGAGATATATACAATTGGGACCCTCCCATCCAAGACCTCAAGACTGCAGACCTTTGTAAGACCGGAACCGAGGTGGAGTGTTGCTTATATGCATGGCAACGATTTACGCCCTTTAGTACATAGTTTCTAATCTTTATTGACCGGTCCAATGTGGATCTGCTGTGAATTATCGTTATGTATTTTTAGCTCACCTGAGCCGAAGGCTCACAGGTGAGCTGATAGTATAGTAGTCAAGCCGGCGTCCGTCCGTCCGTGCGTTCGTCCGTCCGTTCACATTTTTCAAACTTGAATATTTCTAAGACAACAAGGCCAATCGCGATCAAATTTTATCTAAAGCATCATTGAGGAGGGGGAAAGGTTGCATCAGGTTTTGGGCCAGGTCGGATCAGAACTCTGGTTTCCATGGCAACAGATAGCTCCCATTGAGTTATAATGGGTAAAATGTTGTGGTCACTCTAGATTGGATCTTCTTCATTCTTGGGAATAACAGGACAATCATAACATCTCGGATGAGTTCGAATTTCGGCTAGGTTCGACCTCAGATTGCGGAGTTAGCTGCCCTTGAGCGTCTGGAAAAATCCCCATAGACTTATAATGGGAAAAATGTTGTGACCACTCTAGCGCCATTATTTTTCAGTGGATCTTCTTCATTCTTGCAGGTAACAAGGACAACTATAATATCTCGGATGGGTTCGAATTTCAGCTAGATTCGACCTCTGACTGTAGAGTTAGCTGCCCTTGAGTGTTTGAAAAATCATTATTTTGTGTTGTGGCCACTCTAGCGCCTTCAATTTTGATCGGATCTTCTTCATACCACTCTAGCGCCTTCATTTTTATTTGGATCTTTTTTGTTCTTGGAAGTAACAAGGACATCCATAACATCTCGGCAGAGTTCGAATTTCGACCAGATCCGACCTCTGACTGCAGAGTTATCTACCCTTGAGTGTTTGAAAAATCAATATTTTGCGTTGTGGCCACTCTAGCAGCTTTGTTTTTCAGTGGATCTTCTTCTTTCTTGCAGGTAACCAGAATAACTACAATAACTCGGACAAGTTCGAATTTAGGCCAGATCCGACCTCTGACTGCAGAGTTAGCTGCCCTTTAGTGTTTGAAAAATCAATATTTTGTGTTGTGGCCACTCTAGCATCTTTGTTTTTCAGTGGATCTTCTTCATTCTTGCAGGTAACAAGGATAACTACAATATCTCGGATGACTTCGAATTTAGGCCAGATCCGACCTCTGACTTCGGAGTTAGCTGCCCTTGAGTGTTTGAAAATTCAATATTTTGTGTTGTGGCCACTCTAGCATCTTTGTTTTTCAGTGGATCTTCTTCATTCTTGCAGCTAACAAGAATAACTACAATAACTCGGATGAGTTCGAATTTAGGCCAGATCCGGCCTCTGACTGCGGAGTTAGCTACCCTTTAGTGTTTGAAAAATCAATATTTTGTGTTGTGGCCACTCTAGCATCTTTGTTTTTCAGTGGATCTTCTTCATTCTTGCAGGTAACAAGGATAACTACAATATCTCGGATGAGTTCGAATTTAGGCCAGATTAGACATCTGACTGCGGAGTTAGCTGCCCTATAGTGTTTGAAAATTCAATATTTTGTAGTGCGGCCACTCTAGCGCCTTCAATTTTGATCGGATCTACTTCATTCTTGGAAGTAACAAGGATAACCACAACATCTTGGATGAGTTCGAATTTGAGCCAGATTCGACCCTGGACTGCGGAGTTAGCTGCCCTTGAATGTTTGAAAAATCAATTTTTAGTGTTGTGGCCACTCAAGCGTCTTCAATTTTGATCAGATCTTCAAAAAAAAAAAAAAAAAAAAAAAAAAAAAAAAAAAAAAAAACACTTTGTCCAGTGATTGTACTTGTTGACTCTCAGGTGAGCGATCGTTGCCCTTGGGCTACTTTTTTTTTTTTTTTTTTTTTTTTTTTTTTTTTTTTTTTTTTTTTTTTTTTTTGTACTTTACTTTAATGGCAACACCGACGTCTCCATATGACTGTGTACCGCTTGGGTTATATAAATGAACAACGTGACTGACGAGACAGAATATGAAATCAAATCTGATTATATGAATAAGTTTGGCGGAGTATATCACCAAGATGGTTACCGATGTGGATACAAGAGATGGTTCAGAGGAGGAATAAACAGATCTGGTAAAGGGCGACGCTCGAACTAATGCATATAGTGCCATTACAAAAGATACTTGAACAGAATATTTCAGTTTGTTCATGGAATGTCGGAGAACAACAATAAGCTTAAAGATGAACATTTTATTAAAGAAATAAATCGATATGATATAGTGCTTCTTACAGATACGCACATTGGCGTTGATGAACCTATTACACTATCTGGTTATAGATATAACCCTGTTGGTAGAACAATTTTATCACATAGATATTTTGGTAGAGTTGTCATCTTTATCAGAAACAGTATAAGAAAATGCGTTAAAATTCAAGATAACACCAGGGTTTAAATTAAGTAAAGACTTCTTTAATATCGATAAAGACATATTCCTGTGCCTGGCATATTTAGTAACAAACAGATCAGGGTTTCGGGCGGACCCTACTACAGACGGTTTAGAGGCGATAGAGAGAGAGATATCAATCGGTACAGGAATATGGGATATGTATCACTATTCGGTGACTTCAACGCACGAACTGGTATTCAGTCTGACTTCATTAAGGCTGATGACGATAAGCATCTACCACTAAACGATGACTACATCGAAGATACATCCATACATGAGAGATGCAGTCAAGATTACAAAAACGGCTATTGGACATTTGTGTATCTGCTAGACCTCGAATACTTAATAGGAGAACGTTTGGGGAGAGTAACGGGAATTTCACGTGTTTAAAGTGTTGTGGACTACTGTATCGTTTCTGAAGAGCTATTACCGGAAGTTCTATAGGACATCCATTTCATGGAACTGTCTAAGTTATTGCAAAATGTCAGTGACACTTATGCTTCCCCACTTACCCGAGATTCCTGGGAATCCAAAGGGGAAGATGCATACTATTCCCCAAGGAAATATAGAACTTCATGTTAAAACAACTAATTAATTTATAAGGGTAAACAAATGCCATTGAACCAATACAATTTGGAAAATCAGAATAGCTATTAATATGAAATAAATAGGTTTTACCTATTGCCGTGCATCCTAAACACACAACAATGAAAACTTTAAAATAAAATAATATAAATGCTATGCAATAAATGATCTTACACGAGTACTTATTTCACAACTCACCAAAGTATTCTTAAATAAGTTTCATATGATATGACCATAAGTGTTAGATATCTGAAATACCGAAATACCTTACCATAATATAATGTATAAAAATATTGCACCCTTTAAGTGTTCAACGTCAGAAACCAGGAGATGCACAAGGTGCAGGGTGCTAAAAGTGCAATAAGCAACTTATTATATGGTTCGTCCGTGTGTACAAACGATAACCACTCCCTTAGAGCTTGTGTAGATAAAAAAAAGGCTTTGGTTGGCCAAGGGATTTCAGAGAAGAAGATTTTTGAAAATATGACTGTACGGACGCACGCCGACTCGAGTACCATACTATAAGCTATCTCATGTCAGCTAAAATCGTTGAATTTTGCAACAGAAAATGCAAAATAAATACTGTCTATTGTGAAACTATACAAGGGATAATTTGACTAATTACTCCCTGGTAAGTTTCTGCCATTCCCCACTTTTGCATTTTCGATTTTAAAAGTCAAACAAAAATGAAAGTTTCATTCTTTATTAAAATAATCATGTGATAAACATTAAAGAACAATTAATTTTCATATATGAGCTGCCGCATCAGAAAACCAACAATCTGCATATGCGAAACCAAAGGCACAGGTCAGGTGTGCAGTAACTGTACAGCTGATCAGCACCTTTCTTTTCAGTACAGGAATAGTAAAATCCCTCTTCCTGTTAAATGAAATTTTCAAGCTTCTTAAATCTAGGACTGTACAGACAGATATTTGTCAGGCCTGGTAAGAAACCCAGATTGTTGGTTTTCTCGTGCGATGGCTCATATACGACACCTGACTCCCTGATTATTTGATACAAACATCCAACTATCAAACACAATCACAGATCAGCTTAATCACATACAAAACAAATCAACCTGATTACTTTTCATTGCATAATTAAATCAAATCAAAGGCCCTGATAGTACATGTATGTGTGAGTGAGAGCTTCCCTGGTATTGACTGACCTGCGTCATCTGAAAAACTGGATTTTTGCATAGCTGTTCAATCCCTATAACGTTTGTTAACCCAAATTTCGAGCTATTTTCTGTGGTTGTATAATAGCTTTCGGATCTGGTCAAAACACCCAGGACCTGGTCAGAACAACCAAATACCAATTTTCTCGTAACACAGCTCGTACATTTATACTTTCTAAGAACAATGTACTGCTCATGATGCATTTACAGTGTGATAAAGTAGATGGTAACGTAACAATTCTCATTTATATTGGGTAGTCATAAAATTTAAAAGAAATAAATAAAGAGAAAGAAAAAACAAACTATGACCAAAGCAAACTTTGAAATCGGTCCACCAGTTCTGGAGAAGATTTTTGAAGAGTTTTTACCGTATATGGTCTTGGCGGCCATCTTGGTAATGTGACCTAGATTATTTATATGCACATTGATTCCCCCATTCTATAGATGCTTCACATAAAATTTGGCTTTGATTGGTCAAGCAGTTTCACAGGAGAAGATGTGTGAATATTATGGTAAAAAGGTACAAGTAGGCAAAGATCAGGAAAAGGCGCAATCAGAAAAAGATTCCCACTCCAAAAACCGAGGTGGGAAAAAACCAAACCAACAATCAGGTACTTATACCATGAAACATATCGTAAGCCGAATGAGCAGCTATTTTCCCAATAGGTGGCCACTCAGTTACCTTTACTTAACTAAAAATATGAAAACATACATTAGGCGCCAACAGCACAAAAAAATTTTCAAACACCAAGACATAAAACGAAAAGAACCACCACAGAAGTGTCGACTTGGAACGATCAGTAACACAAAGTTACTGGCGGGCTTAAACCGGTTTTACATGGCCATAACCTCACCCTCAGCTTCTGCAGTGGTTCATAACATTTAGTTAGTTACATATGCATAGTGGTTCATAACATTTAGTTAGTTATAATATACATATACAATACCCCGGGGTGGGGGCAGATGAGGCCCTTGGGTCCAATTTTGTTTTCAGAATCATTAATATTCAGTCCTACTGCCCATTTCCTGCAAGACTTTCACTTTAAATGACTTTCTAAAAGTTTTCTCCATTCAAATGCATTGGGGACCTATGTTGACCTTGCCGTAAAATAGGCCAAGGTCATCCCAGGGTCATGATTCATATATACTTTGTAGTACTTGAGCCATCGATACTTTAGGCCAGATTTCATTGAAATCGTTTTACTGGTTCTGGAGAAGAAGATTTTTGAAGGGTTTTTACCATACATGGGCATGGCGGCCATCTTGGTCATGTGACCTGGATTATATTTATATACACATTGGTTACCCCTTCCTGTTGATGCTTCACATAACATTTGGCTTTGTTTGGCCAAGCGGTTTCAGAGGAGATGTTTGAATATTATGGAGATATGGAGATATACATGTATATTGCCACGGGGTGGGGCACATGAGCCTCTGTGGTCCAATTTTTTTCAGAATCATTAATATTCAGTCCTACTGCCCATTTTAAAAGTTTTCCTCATTCAAATGCATTGGTGACCTATGTTGACCTTGCCGTAAAATAGGTCAAGGCCACCAATGCTTCATGCCAAGTTTCTTTGAAATCGGTCCACCGGTTCTGTAGAAGATTTTTGAAGGGTTTTTACCATATATGGGCGTAGTGGCCATCTTGGTCATGTGACCTGGATTTCTTATATATACACATTATGTAAAATTTGGCTTTGATTGGCCAAGTGGTTTCAGAGGAGAAGATCTTTGAAATTGTGGACGGACGACGACGACAGGTGACGGACGGACGCCAGAGCATGGCTATCCTATAAGCTCACCATGTGAGCCTTCGGCTCAGGTGAGCTAAAAAAAGGCAAATAGAACATACTTTGTGGGTATTCATTAAAATCATGAATTTAAACAATTTATTCATCAACCCTCAATACAATCAAAAGTGTGACTACGTTTCAGAAATAGGCAACATTTTGTAACCCTCATTAAAGTCTCTTGTCACCCTCATTAAAGTCTAAACAGTGTAAAGGTAAACAAAGTCACCAAAATAAAATCAACCAACAATTATGATAACAAACATCGATTTTTTGGTCAAAATTGATAATTTTGTTTATATCCAATCAAATTTGTGTGCCTTGATTTTTCATCAAAAATATCATAAACTGAAGAATCGCCTATATCAACAACTGTGGGCTTCAGCAAATATTTAATATCTCAAATAAACATTACAGTTGGCGAAATAAGGCCGTCTCTCACCAAGCACTGCCCTACCAGACTCTGTATCAGACTGCTCAGGCGGAGTGCAGCAATTGTGTTCAGCTAGTTCCAGCTTAGGTTTCATAGGGCACTAGATTTTCCTTTGGAGGATCTAATACAGCAGCTACTCGCTTCTGAATTTCACTTGAAGCAACCTTATACTTCTGTACACTTTTCTCAGATCTATGTCCAGTCCTTTGCATTATTTCTTGCTCATCCACCCCTGCCATGTAGAGTTGTGTCACACACGTTCTTTTACCGCTATGATTGGTATAATTCCAAGGAAGTTCAGCATGTGCCCATATTACTTTTATCATGTTTTTATGTTTATTTACTCCAATGACTTGATTGCCATAGTGTATAGGGAGTCCAGCTAGTGGTCTTCGGTAGAAAGCGCCTCTATTTAACGCCATCAAATATTTCTTAAAAGATCTGCAATTGGTTTCTCATCTGAAAAAAACAAACAAAAACAAAAACACACCATCAAGAAGACATGTCCGTGAAATAAATACCCCCTTGAACCACTATTTTATACAGTAAAGCAGGAGTTTACAGGGATGTGCCTATCCAAAGCATAGATTGTGGGTACTCGTTAAAACCGCCTCAGCGAGGCGGTTCTCACGTGTGCCTACAATTAATGTTTTGAGCACATAAAATAAACATATCATAATTTTTCTAATGAGATTTCAATTTTCACAGAGCTGCAATGATCTCAATTTCAATTTTTCGTATAAATGCTAAGAATCGGACTATTTGGTACAATTTAATTCAGACATCAGTTCCACTTGTTTACACAAATTATTTCTATAATATTTACTGTCCAAACATGGGCGGATCCAGAGGGGGGGGGGGGGGACGGGACACCTGGAATTGCCAGATTATATGTTTTTGCCATGTTCCCTTCTGGGAATTTGGACCCCCCCCCTGGGAAAATTTTCTGGATCCGCGCATGCCAAACACGATCTTTCAGAATCTTTTTTTCAAAATAATTACTTCCCTTGCTAACATTTTCTCAAATTCATTTTCTCCACGGGAAATTCTTGGATTTTTTTTTTATTTCAATACAGGTTTTCATTCTATTTATGTGACAACTTTTTGAACGTGACAGAATGACAAATTTTCCTTCAGGTGTTCCACAAAAGGGTGAATTTACAAACACAGTTTCTGAAATACGAGCCATGTTGGCATGACATTCAATGACAAAATATAACAAAAAGATACATACCATTTAGGCTGTAATGTCTTATCCGTTTGTTAGAGAGTTCCAAGTCCTTTTAGCCCCCTTTGTACGTTTTGGAGCTTTGTCTACTGAACTCGACATACTTTCCATGGGCGATAGGGTTCGACTTCTTTCTTCCGCGCTTCCACCACAAATCTGCTCAAATAATGGTTCATCTGCTCCACTGTCATTAACTGTATTTCCGGCACGAATTCAGGTCCAGCAGCATTTCTCCAAGAGGAAAAGACCCCTGCAGCCCAGTTTGTTTTTTTCTTTGTGTTTCTGTTCTTATGGTTCTCTATGAGCTGACGGATCTCAATCGGATACTGTCGGCACAAATCGGGATGTGGCGGTTTCAGCACCCGTTTCAGCAACAGTGGCATCGCTAAAACAAAAATATAAATATCAAAGATTTTCGTTTTATCAAAAGGTGTTAACTGAAATTTTAAATTGTTACAGCTTATAAAACCGCTGTTACATCTTGGACCGTATATCTATTTTTCCTTATATTTGGCGGTTTTAGCGTGTACCCTAGATCTATGACCAATCAGTACTTTATGTGGGCAGAAACAAGAGAACCCCGAGAAAAACCACCTGGCACACCCGCAAGCAGAACTTGGCTTGTCTCACACATGCTAGTGGATAATTTCCTGTCATAAAAAGTGTTATGAACACACATGACATGTATTATCACTTTTATGGGAATATGAGACGTAATTGATGACGTATGTAAAAACAATGTAAATTTTCATTGAAAATATGAATATTACACTCATGGTTATTTCCATATATATATCCGTATGAAACTTATTGTTGCTTTGTATAGAGGCGTACAATTTTTCAGTCATGTCAGGATGGACCCAACTCTTCCTGGGTTTAACCAGTACTGTAGGGAGTTAATGTGTCTTGCTCAAGGACACAACAAGGTGACGCATGTGGGGATTGAAACCAGGACCTCTCTATTCGGAGTTCCACACTCTACCACTACGCCATCACGAAAACATGTCCGTGTAATGTATACCCCTTGAACCCCACTTTCATATAGCAAAACTGGGGTACGCAGGGGTATACCTATTTTTCTTATTTTTGCTTCAAATCATAGATTGTGGGTACTCGTTAGAAACGCCTCGCCGAGGCGATTCTAACGTGTACCCATAATCTAAGTTTTGAGCAATAATAAGAAAAATATCAATTTTTCAGCTGAAAATGTTCAATTTTTAAAGCTCAAAAAATCTGTATATATTGCATCATGGGCAAGTTTTCGTAATGCCATTGTCATGATTGTACTCCCTATAAAATTTATTAAATTAATGCAAGATGCTGGGTAGGGATTAATGCTTCGTGATCAATGTAACATTACTATCACTGAAAAACTTAAAAATCTTGCATAACATCAGAAATAACATATCAATGATATGTATACCCCCATAAACCCCACTTCTATATATAGCCAAGGCGGTTCTAACATGTACCCACAACCTATGTTTTGAGAAAAAATATATCAATATTTTTCCAATGAAATTTTCAATTTTTACGGCTGAAAAGAATCTAGAGATGTATATTGTATCCATGGTAAAGTTTTCATAATGATGGCTAAAGACCATAGCTGTATGTTTCAATGTTTCATTCCAAGGTTAAAAGGATAGTAAACAAAACTTACCCAAATTACTCTGTAACTGTTTCACCAGTCCAACTACAGTACTTTTAACCTCTGTGAATCACTACAAAATAGAAAAACAAATAGAGAATCTTACACTGGAAAATAACAACATCATATGATAATTCTAACAGACCTCACCTATATTACACGTGTTATAATATTGTGCAATAATTTCACTGGGCCAATACGCGTAATTACTTTGCGCCTTCTGTGATATCAGCTATTCCATCAAGCAGCGTTAGACAGGGTAACGTGGTTTTAGAGCATAAAAAACACAATAAATGTGTAAATACCTGCTTTACAGTCAAATATTTGACGGAGATATCTACAATGCAATTGCGGAAAGCTGAACGATATTGACGTTTTCAGTGACTTATTCCGTTTATTGTGTGTTTACTGTTAGAATCGTAATAGATCAGCTTAAGTACATGTGAATTGTTGAGTAATTATTCAGTTTTTTGGTCAGTTGTAAGAATATGCGCTCGTGATTTGATCCTCTTTACTGATCTCCAAACAGTAAATTATTACTCAACAATTCACTGCTAGAGCTGATCCAAGAGTGATCAGCATTCAGCAGTCAAACAGCTGGTATTCCACAGCTCCTGAGGTAATGGTCAGAAATTGATCTACTTGGTAAACCGTAAAAAAAGATATATCTGCTTAAGCCCCTATCTCACTGGAATGCGACAACTGGAGACTAGTTCATGAATAGTTTGCCACTATTTTTCGACAAAATTCAAAGATACAAACACAACCTTCACATTGCAGTCTCGCTGAATGGACGTTTATTAAACAAATTCGGGAGTTTCAATCTAATTTTGAAAATATATCTCGCGACTGTCGCACGACAGTCACGAGACATTCATGAGAGTGTCTCCCGACTTTCCCATGAATGTAGCTTATTTTCATTTTCATTCGTATAACAGTTGCGTGACATTGGAATGAATGTTGCTTAGTTTTATTTTCTCGCCAGATAGTCGCGAGGTGTTCGCATTTTTTTTCTCAAGACTGTTGCGCGAACTTCATACCACACACGCACGACATTCATACGAGCGTCGCAAAAATTTTGCATTGTAAATTTGCCAAAGTTTTGCGGCGACAAGTTCGCGACACTCCCACGAACGTCCCACGAGTAGCGTGACAGTCTTGCAAAATATTTTGGTGAAAAAACTCGCATAAAATGTTTAAACAAGTTTAAAAATTTCGTGACCAGTTCGCGACACATGAAATACTTGTGACACTCGTGCAACACTGACCAGTATGAATGTTGTGTGAAAGTCCGCGACAAAATTCGCAAAACAGTCGCCAGAAATTCGCATGCCAGTGAGATACTAGCTTTAAATATCTGATAGTTTTGTCTTTAAAAATGTTATGCAATCACTATTGAAATTTTTGAAACGAAAGAAAGAGTATGCAGGGTATATACAGCAGAAATTAAGGTGGAATATATTGATATACTCAACTATTACGTTGACTTGAGAAGACGCCCCCCCTTATAAGTCTGCAAGCGGCCACTTTAATTGACCAAAGCCAACATCTAGAAGAGAACAGTAGGGCTAGATCTATTGGTTAAAGATTACCAATGTTAATATAGCGTATGGAAAACTTCTCAACCCCTCAAATTATTATTTAGCTGACAGAATGAGGGACTTCGATTTCAGACCATAGACTAGTCCTGTAAGGTCGAACAATGTTTGGTTGGTATATATGGAAGCTAATATGGCGGCGCCCATGGTCAACCGTCTTGTATAAATTGTTAAATTTCAAAATAAAGAAGAGAGAAATATTTCAGAGGATTGAAAAACATGAGAATATGCATCAAAGAAACAAGAAAAAGTAACAAAATTAGTTGGTAAAAATCCTTGGTAAAAATTAGTTGTGATGAAAATTATCATTATTTGATTGATTTTACATAAGAAATAAGGTAAGTGTGGATGCCTATACATTCTTAAGTAGGGCGAGTAATCATAAAATGTTGACATGATTTGGTAGCCTGGATGTTAACAAACACAGCAGACCAACTGTCAAAATTTTAGGGTAATTGAAAAAAATATTATTGGCTTGAGTTGAGTTTCAAAATTTTGGGTATAAGAAAAACATACCAAAAATGACACTGGGTACATGATTTGACCATGAACTTATCGAAACATTTATTAATTTCCACATAATAACCCTGAGCGAAAGTAGAGAACATGTGGTTTCTAAAAATAAATGTGTCATATCATCACTTTTTGTATAAACAGCAGGGGAGGTTCGAGAACAAAGGTGCGTGATTATTGTGTAGCGTGAAAAAGCATACTCGTAGAATACAGATTTGGGATCGCACAAATCGGGTTTTGTTGGCAAGACTAAAGATTACGTTGCTCGTGATGCTCAGGTCGGGTGTCGCGCTAACGCGCGACCCCCTCTGTCATCGTTTTGAGTGACAAGTCCGTTCAATTATCAAATAAACACCTGAAAAAGTGCTCTGTCTGTGGCTTTTGAAGCTTCAAAAATGGCGGCGGTAAACAGCTGACTGACGACCTCAGTCAGTGGGCGGAGCATGCCAATGCGCATTGCGCAGTCGAAAGATTAGCCCGCTTTTCTGGCGAGTTCATTCAAAAGATCATCTTTGATTGGACGATTGGGAGCATGCGCAAGGGTGTTTCCGCGGTCCGTGCGCGACGCAGTCTCGTGATCTAAACCACACTTTGCACGCAATGGATTATGGGAATTTAGACATACGATGAGTGGGAAGAAAAGCAAAGTACTCCGCATATATTTTCAATATGCCGCGACAGGGTTGCACCCAATTATACAGGGCGCGGCCATTTAATGAATCAGTCCGAGTCCTTCGGTTCTTTTCCTTATCCTTTTGACAGACACTTTCTTGGAGCCTAAGTACAACGTATAACGTGCAACCTAAAGGATGCACGTATAAAACATATATATAGAGAGTATACCATATTAAGAAAATACAAGAAAATACATTTTAAAAACAGCATACTAAATAAACTTGACTCATTAGAAAAGGACTATCCTAAGACTTACTGGAACCTAGTCAACTTACTGAAGGACGAACAACAATCAAGTCCAGAAAGTTCTATTGATTCTGATACATGATGGATCGATCATTTTGCATCTCTGGTAAATCAAAATATAATGAAAGAATGAATGCGTTAGATACACTTGTCAAAAACTTGGAAAAAGATCATCCATTTACTGAACTTGATTATAGAATCACTGAAGAAGAAATTAAGAAATTAACGTCGCAATTTCAAGTCTTAAAACAAACAAAGCTGTAGGATTGGATAGAATTTCAAATGAAATTATTAAATCTGGTAGTACATTTATAATACCGTACATTTATAAGATCTTTAACTTGATATTTTCAACAGGTCATACTTATCCAAAACAGAGAAAGGCACAAGTAGGCAAAGATCAGGAAAATGCGCAATCAGAAAAAAGATTCCCACTCCAAAAACCGAGATGGGAAAAAACTAAATTAATAATCAGGTACTCATACCATGAAAACATATTGTAAGCCAAATGGGCAGCTATTTTCCCAATAGGTGGCCACTCAGTTACCTAAACTTAACTAAAAATATGAAGACATACATAAGGCGCCAACAGCACAAAAAATTTTAAACACCAAGACATAAAACGAAAGAACCACCACAGAAGTATAGCCTTGGAACGATCAGTAATATAAAATTACTGGCGGGCTTAAATCGATTTTACAGGTACCTAACCTCACCCTCAGCTTCTGCAGTGGTTCATAACATTTAGTTAGTTCTTCGGTCCTTAGTTAGGGCTTCTTAAGAAATGCGGCCCTAAATTGCCTTAACGTTACAGGGGAATAGCTATCAATCCTAGCATTGCAAAATTATTTGTTTGTTTGTTTGAATCGATGCTTTACGCCCCGGTCAACAGCTATGGTCATGTTGGGACGTTGCCTCCATTTTATGGGGCTTTTACCCAAAATTCAGGATGTCATGACATCCAACAAGTGCTTGAAATATAATCGTCAAACTAAGTCACAAAAGACTTATGGATGATCGATATTTAGGATTTCCTAAATATCTAACAGGTAGCATCGATGTTGTTAAACTAAATGGGAAAAATAGCGATTGCTTTTTCATACGCCGACGGTGCTTTCCTTTGCTACAGACAACAAAAAGTTGTGGTAAATAGCGTTAAATCAGACTGGGCTCCTGTTGAATCTTGTGTCCCTCAGAACACCGTTTGTGACCCCTAATTGTTCTCTTTGCAAATAAATTATATTACCTCGGAAATTGAAATCGGAAATTAAATTCTTTGCTGATGACTGTGTTTGTTATCATGAAATTAAGAATGTGGAGGATACAGTTAAACTTCAGAAGGATATGGATCGTTTAGGTAGTTGGGTTCTGAAATGAGGCATGAGATTCCAACCCGTCAAGTGCAACATGATGCAGCTGACGAACAAACGGACTACTAAAATTCAGGCTTCTCACAAAATTGAGGGTACAGTCTTGGAAAATGTCGAAGGTATCAAATACCTCGGTGTTACAATAACCAACGACTTAAAAAACGGAATACTCACATCAACAATGTGTGCACCAAAGTGTTTTTTTTTTTTTTTTTTTTTTTTTTTTTTTTTTTTTTTTACCTTATCCCCAAAAATATGCGTTGTAGGAATCAACACTCCTCCACATTTCAGATACCTTTGGCAAGTACAAATGCATATTTACATAGTTTTCCCCACAGACTATTAGAGATTGGAATGAACTCCCTGATTCTAGGATCACCTCTGCTGAAATGTCAGATGATTGTGTGTCAAAATTTACTTCTCTTTTGAGAACTAATCCCTTCCGGTCAAGCCCCATCCCCCTGGTGTGGTATTGTCAATTTGACGTTTCGCCTGTAAACTATTCTGCTGGTGTGGTATTGTCTGTTTGACGGTTCGCCAGTAAACTTTTCTGATTCTGAAATTTTGTTTTAGGGCGACGCGTTAGCGGAGCCGTAAAACTTGATTTCCGACCGTATATACGTCGATATACCACCCCAAATGAAAAAAATGAATATTGTTATCCCCATTCTCACACTGTTCATCCAGATACAACAAACGCGGAATGGTCTTCCAAACGCGGATATAAACAACTGTATCGCGGGAATACACAAGGTAAGAAAACATAAACAAACAGCATATGAATTGATCCTATATAAGATGTGTTTATGCAGAGCTGATGCAAAATGGTTATTCTTGAGAATGGTATAGTATCATAACAAAAGATTTGTGTAAACTATAGATACAAGCGATTTTAATTCGTAAATCATAATTTTCTCGTCTATTTCCCGATTCTTTTCATATTTGTAGAATTTAATTGTTTGGTTTCGTGCAAATATCTCTTCAAAACTAATTTTCGACATCTATGGAATATATAAATACCATGCATCAAACTTGAAAAGTTTTTTTGGGGTGGCGATATCCATGTTCAAAAATAGCCTTGTTTACTTCAAGGTACAACTTACCACGGACGTTGATACTACACAACGCGGATGACCCACATAATTTGGGTAAAACAAACACGGATTCAAAAATCTGGTTTTAAAACGTGCAAAACACTGACAGAACGTTCTCTAATTACAATACAACGAAGAATCTAGATTTTTATAAAGTAAACGTGCTACATGTATAAATGCATCCTGTTGGCTTTTTAGTCGGTCATTCACTTGATATATGATCGAATTCGGGGGTGGCATATAACATACATTGTATAACACCGTATTATAACATATCTGCTAACATCTTTTTTTCTATGGATAATTATTTCGTAGAATCAGAGAAATGATTTATATACACCTGTAAAGGAATTTGTTTGTATGCTTGTGTAGCGAATAAACATCCCAGTTAACGACTCTTCAGCCGTGTCAGAAAGGAGCCTCTGCTTCCTGGATACTAACCAATGCTATGGAAATTAATATGTCTTTCCCAAAGACAAAACACTGGTGCCAGCATGCCCCCCTCACCCCGACCTCGCCGGATCAGGAGTCAAACTATGCCACGTTGCTATAAGTTTTTAGCTCACCTGAGCCGTAGGCTCACAAGGTGTGCTTAAATGATGGCCATGCTCTGTCGTTCGTCCGTCGTCGTCCACAATGTCAAAGATCTTCTCCTCTAAAACTGCTTGGCTAATCAGGAAGCATCCTATGGAAGGGGGAAATAAAGTTTATATAAATGGTCAAGGTCACATTACAAAGATGGCCGCAATGGTGATAAATAGCAAAAACCTTTAAAAATCTTCTCCAGAACCAGAAGTCCTATGATTTTGAAACTTGGCATGGAACATCAGAGAGAGGAGCTCTTCAAAGTTAATATAAATCAAGACTTTGGGGTGACCTTGACCTATTTTACGGCAAGGTCAACCATAGCGGCCCATGCATTTGAATGGGGAAAATTGTCAAAATGTCATTTTAAGGGAAAAAGTAATAGGAAATGGGTAAATGGACTGAAGATTTATGATTCATAAAAAATTTGGACCCTGGGGGCTGGTCTGCCACCACTCCGGGGCAATATACATGTGTTTTACCAAAATATTGAAATGCCTTCTTCTCTGAAACCGCTTGGCCAATCAAAGCCAAACTTTAGGTAGGGCATCCTTATGAAAGGGGAACGAAAGTATATATAAATGGTCCAGGTCACATAACCAAGATGGCCGCCATGTCTATAACTAGCAAAAGCCTTTTAAAATCTTCTCCTCCAGAACCAGAAGGCCTATGATTTTAAAACTTGACAACAAGCATCAGTTAGAGGAGCTCTACAATATTTATATAAATGACCCTGTGATGACCTTGATCTATTTATTTTATGGCAAGGTCAATATAAGGTGGCCCATGCATTTGAATTGGGAAAATTATCAAAATATCATATGAAGAGAAAAATATGATGGACTGAAGAGTTATGATTCTGAAAAAAAGACCACAGGGGGTGGTCTGACCCCTTCCTGGGGTAATATACATGAATATCACCATCAGAGATCGTCTTCTCTGAAACCGCTTAGCCAATCTAAGCCAATTTTTATATAAAGCATCTATAGGAAGGGGGAACCAGTGGTATATAAAAAAATAATAATCGGGGACACATGACCAAGTTGGCCACCATATCCATTAATGGTAAAAGCCCTTCAAAAATCGTCTTCTCCGGAACCGGTGGATCAATTTCAACAAAACTTGGCATGTAGAATTGTCGTCTAGAGTACAACAATGTATATATGAATTGACCCTGTGATGACCTTGACCTATCTTACGGCAAGTTCAATATAGGTCGTCCATGACCATAATAGTGAAACAAGTTAATTGGTATTTATCCCAGATCTCAGATGAGCGTTTACATGACCATTGGTCCTCTAGTTTTTCTTTCATTACGTACAGGGTCAACGTTTGCATGGAGAAGAACTCTTTAAGCCCTTGTTCTAATCCTTTTCGTCATGTACCTTTAGCCAATGTATGTAGATATGTTATTTGTGAATCTGAATAAAACATTTAAACTAAAATTACAGGATCAACAGCCAAGGTCATATAGAGACGGTCAGTCATCGTCAGTTATTTTCACACCAAAAACCATCCCGAGGCATGGTAACGAGTTCGTTGTGCACATAGTTTCACCACTAATAAATGCTCTTCTTGAATCTACGTAAGTCTATGTACGTTTGTATTCGTAATTTGTTGTCATAGTGGACCTTTTACAAAGGATTTCACTTTACCACACTTAAGAGTGAGAGAGACAATCATGATAAATATATTCTTGGCCATATATTCATGAAAGAAATGCACCCATACATTACACCATATATTTTACATGTAATAACCTACAAACATGCGTAATTTAGTTGGTGTTTGAATATGAAAGGCGAAAGCATTTGAAGCTCTGCCTAAATCTGTCACTATCAGACTTCATAAAGCTAGATAAGGCTTTTAATTGTCGAATTTAAAGAACGGAAACAAAGGCACGGACAGTTTCTCGGTTAAAATCCACTTGATATGGGCCTTTCGCACTATAAAACATGTTAACATGGTTTCATGATGACGTGGCCAAAGCGAAGTGAAAGTGCTCATGAACCCACGTTCCTTGTGGTTTTATCACGCGATATTGTTCCATAATTTGTCTTCAACCAACCATCTATGGATTCTAAACCATACAAATTGGCGTTAACAATGAATGCATCCAGTTTTCCTTAAAATAAGGCGAGAATTTGTTTTTATTATACGTGTTCGTTGCACCGAGTGGTCCGAGTTTGTTTCACCTGCTTGAGAATTTGAACCGTGGTATGTTGCACCATAAGAGATGAGAGTACCCAATTTAAAATAGTTCTTATTCTCTTTCTATAATTTGGTGTGGGTTCGTGTAACGGCAACACTTGAAGCGATCCCTGATCCTCCGAAAAACATCAATTCGGTCATAGTTTCGTGCTTTAATAATGATTTACAGACATTCTTACCAAGATTTGTCTCTTTTCGCGCATCCAAGTCAGATTTAGAAGCCTATATTTCTCGAACTAATAGAATTTATGAGACAGGATTTTAGGTAAACACTTGCAAAGTTATGTACTTTTTCATTGTATGTCAAACAATATTCAACTCAGCCGATATTGATTATAATTAAAGATAATAAATACTCACTCTTTTTCCCCGCCGTTCAAAATACTATTGTTTATATCCGCGTTTGGAAGACCATTCCGCGTTTGTTGTATCTGGATGAACGGTGTGATTCTAGTGTACATACCAGAACACCAATGATCCTGTAAATGCTCATCTGAGATCTGAGATACCGGTATTAACCAATAAACTTGCTAGACTAGAATGGTCAAATACTTGTATATAGCCCTAAGGCAGCGTCACTATATCCCCTGGGTTCAATACATTTTTAAAATTTAAACCATAAATACTTAGTGAACTCGTATTTGCCAGTTGACTGCAAGTTTTGCCCTTCAAATAACATTATAATAGTTTTCCCCCATTCAAATGCATGGGCAACTTATGTTGACCACGCAATACAAATAGATCAAGGTCATCGTAGGGTCATGATTTATTCAAACTTTGTAGTGCTCCATTCCCTGATGCTTCATTCCAAAATTCAAAATCATAGGCCTCCTGATTCTGAAGAAGAAGATTTTAAAAGGTTTTTGGTTTAAACATATTTATTCCATCAAATTTCAAGTACAAAGTATACAATATTCGTATGGTACAGGATTTGATAAAAACCTTCGGCTCAGGTGAGCTAATACGTAAGTATAAATCAGAGGACCAATGGTCCTGTAAACGCTCACCTTAGATCTGAGATATAACAATAAGCTTGATTTAACAGTTTTCTGCTTATGTGACCTATGTTGACCTTGCCGTAAAATCTGTCAAGGTCATAACATGATCATGATTTATAAACACATTAAAGTACGAAGGACGTTCAAAAAGTTCGCGGAAAAGTGCCACCATATTCTTATTTTGTAAATCAGCTGAACTAAACTATTACAGTTATATAGACAAACATGATTTGTACTTATACAGGAAATTTTACTGCTCTGGCATGAATACAATGTTGACAGTAGTTGCTATGGAAACCGTACATCACGATTACCGGCCCACTTTTGTTCATTTTTGAAAAAAGACGATTTTTAATGATGACGTTGCATTTGATAGTTTACCCTGCTTTTTTTTCACCAAACTTTGTATGAGCAAAGTTCAATATGTTTGTGGCGAGCACATGACGTCATAAGTGTGTGACTCATTTGGACGTTAAGCGGCCATATTGTTTAGTGGATATGCCTAAAATGCAAAGGGATTAACGTTATTCGATAAATTGTGTGTTTGGAACGGACTATAAAAAAAAGAAACACTGCTAAGAGCAGAAAACGCATATGGCAACAAGGAAATTAAGAAAACGGCAATCAACAAGTAGTATGCACGATTTCTACACGACCAGAAAAGCGTCCACGTCGACTTGCGCAGCGTAACGTCATACTGTCGAAAATGATTGTTGTGATAGAAAAGAGTAGAATTCGTGAAACGCCCAACATATCAAATTGTAGTTTCGGCACAATTCACCAACAGAACTGACAATTAGACGCCCGTATGCCAGTTAGATTCTAAAAATGCTTAAGAGCTAGCTACCGTATAGCATGACGTTGTTATGACGTTGGGCCGGTTTTACGGTTGTTACCTTAGAAACGCACGTGATTTAATGCTTAATTTTCATCCGATTTTATTCAAATTTTGTGCATATGTTAACTATATGTTAATTTACAACATGCACAGAGAATGTAAATTTTCCATGACAATAACAAATTTGGCTGCACTTTTCCTCGAACTTTTTGACCCCCCCCCCTCGTACTCTTGTCTTAATTGCTACATATTTCGTTGCAATAGGTTCAGCAGTTCCTGCAAAGAAGATTTTTGAATGTTTTTACCATGGCTGCCATCTTGGTCATGTGACCTAGTTTATCACATTGGTTTCCCCTGCATACAGATGCTTCCTATAAAATTTGACTTTGATTGGCCAAGCTGATTTTGAGAAGATCTTTGAATATTATGGTTATATACATGTATAATGCTCCGATGCAGGGGCAGACCCACCCCGTGGGTCCAAATTCTTTTCAGAATCTTAAATCTCCAGCTCATTTACCCGTTTCCTGCAAGTTTTGCCCTTCAAATCACATTTTAACAATTTTCCCCATTCAAATGCATAAGCGACCTATGTTGACCTTGCTGTAAAATAGATCAACTTCATCCCAGGTTCATGATTTATACAAATTTAGATGAGCTCCTATGCCTGATGCTTCCTGTCAAAATTCAAATTCATAAGTCTTCTGGGTTCTGGATAAGGAGAATTTTAAAGGTTTTTGTTTGTTTGTTTGTTTGTTTGTTTGTATGTTTTTTTTGTTTGTTTGTTTGTTCGGGTTTAACGTCGCTTTCAACATAAAGGTTTTTGCTATCTATAGCCATGGCGGCCATCTTGGTCATGTGATCTTGACCATTAGACTTTCATTCCCCATTCCTAACAATGCTCCACATTAAGTTTGACTTTGATGAACCAAGCGGTTTCAGAGAAGAAGATGTTTGAATATTGTGGTCATATACATGTATATAGTCCTGGGGCAGGGGCAGACAGCCCCCTGTGTACAAATGTTTTATCATAAACATAAATGTTCTGTCCCTTTGCCCATTTCTTTCAAGTTTTGCCCTTCAAATCACATGTTAACAATTTTCCCATTCAAATGCATGGGTGACCTCTGTTGACCTTGCGGTAAAATAGGTCAAGGTCATATAAGGGTCATGTTTTATAAAAACTTTGTAGAGCTCTTCTCCCTGATGTTTCATGCCAAGTTTCAAGATCATAGGCTCTTCGGTTCTTGAGAAGAAAAATTTTAAAGGTTTTTGCTATTTATAGCCATGGCAGCCATCTTGGTCATGTGACCTGGACCATTTATATAAACTTTCATTCCCCCTACCTAAGGATGCTCCACATGAAGTTTTGGCTTTGATTGGCCCAGTGGTTTTAGAGATGAAGATCTTTGAAATTGTTGACTGACGACGGAATTGTGGACAACAACGACTACAACTACAAACGACGATTGACGGAGCATGGGTTTACTATAAGCTCACCTGTAAGCCTTCGGCTCAGGTGAGCTAAAATGCATTGTTTTCACAAAACGTGAGCGTCACGGGCGACGTATAACCACGATGTTAGCCAATCGCAAGCGACTTTACTCATAACGTTGGGTTTCCGACGGTATATCGCAGAATATACTGTCGCAAATTGGCTTTATCCAATTAGACGTCGCGTTACATTCTCCAGTGCATTAGAATTAGAAGTATATTACTCTGCTAGTGGAGTATTCAGTCACGAAATTAACAATATAATATCAAAAGGCTTTAAGATAACGGAATCAACTGACCACATGTTAAAGCCAATAATTTTGCTTCAGACATATGGAGAATTTTCAAGACGTACATCACGGTGTAAGAAAAATGACGATTTTTTTTTGTTGGAAAATATATATGAATAAGTCCCATATAATAGCAAATTGAGCTGTTTTGTCCGAAACAGGAAGATATCAAAATTGCTGCATCATGCATATGTTGTTTCAAAGACTCTTCATTTTGAGGGCGTGCAGACATGGTACTCATCAGCATTGTTCATAGTAAAAGAATTGCGGCTTTATATCTTGTCTCAGAAATATGACTCTATACCAGTTAACTGAAGTAACAACTATCATTTTTAAGTCAGCACCGAAGCCTTTATTTCACACAAATTAGGTACATATTTTAGCATCAAAAATCCTTTAGCGAATAGGGAACCATATTTTTGTACGAGTAAATTTTCATTGCGTAAGTCTCTTTGTAAACTTAGGATAAGTGCACATCAGTTACTGATTGAATGAGGCAGGTACAATAAAAATAAGTTGCAGAAAGATGAAAAAGATGCAAAAAAAAAAAAAGTGACAATGGTAGTGTTGGAGATGAGTTTCACTTTCTTTTTGAATGGTCAAATTGTTTTTAAGTATCTTCTAAGATTATTTCAGCTCATATGAGACGGACCAATCAGAAGGTGGGGCGAAAACGGGAGAACCCCGGGAAAAAAACCACCTGACACACCCGCAAGCAGCACTTGGCTTGACTCACATGTGGCTAGAGCGGGGCTCAAACCAGCGCTCTTAACCGCTCGGCCACGGGAACCGCCCTGTTGGAAGAGTTTGCATTATTCATAAACAGCTGTTTTCAGAAAATATCTGCATATACTAACCTTAACTCCTAACGCAACAAGAAATGTGGCTGAAATTTATAGAAATAAGTTTTGCAGGCAAACCAAGCTTATAGTAGTTAGTCAAAAATGGTCAACGAACTTTTTAAAACCATTAGTTATTTTCTACAGATTAGGGATCACTGAGCTGTGCTCTGATAGGTCAAAACTCTATTTTCCCATTTTCATTCAGGGTATTCTTGACGTTTTGATGACCATTGCTTTGCATTTTACAATTCTGTAACGTTCGTCCATTCTAGAAAACGTTGTTGCATTGGAAAATAGCGCCCCAATTTCTTACAGGATTACTTTGAACTTAAAAAAAAAAAACTTAGCGTTTTTTGTTTCACTCATGAACGCCTATTCATTCAATACAAATTCAAAATCGAACAAAATCGCTAAAACAATGATTTCCATTCATTTTAAAGTCCGAAACTGTCAAGTTGTGTTGCCTATAAATGTTATTAAGCTCAGCTCCAAAGATCGTACCGGTTTTGGTTAAATCCTATCCAGAGAATTTTGCAAAAATTCAATTTTCGCCTACCATCAATCGATTGCATATCATTTCCTGGTTACTGCTCAGCGATCCTCAGAATTTTAACCAAACATGCATCGAATAACAGACTTCTGCTCAATGGGTTTGGATGTCCCATAAACTTCAAACGTTTGAGGTAAATGAAGCATCTTTTTCTGGTGTACGAATACATGTCACATGCCGAATACCGGCAAAGTCCCATGCATTTCGTTCCCATGCAAAGACGCATTGCCTCTGAAGAATCGATTGATTCATGACAATTAGCGTATTGCGGTAAAAACTGAAGTTCCATGTGATGCTTGGATAAGCCAGCATTTTATTTTAAGATGTATTTCAGCCAAATTATAAATAGGACGAGTGCAACTGAGAAAACGACCCACTGTTGCGTTAGCTCTTTGGGTTAGTATAGTTTATAAAAGAAAGTCAAGTTTATTTTGTATTGTGATAGCCCTTGTACATTCCATTGTATTTGTATCTTTGTATCATTATGTTCATGTATGTCAATAATTTAATCAATGTGTTGTATGTTGGATAGTGTGATTGGTATGCCCGCAAGCCGGGCCCTTGATTGAAATAAAATTCTATTCAACTCTATTATATGCTGTTAAAACGCCTTTGCAAATAACGTTTGTTCAAACAAATTAATTCACAAAAATGCGGTACGTGCTAATTTTAGAGCATATTTTACAGCAAGTAATATTTCAAATCATCCTTGATCAGTCGGGCGACTGTTAGACTGCTGCGGATACGCTAGTTAACTGAGCCGCCACGCGAGAAAACCGGATTTCGTGGTTTCCGACGAGGTCTGACACAAACCTGCCTGTACTGGCAAAGAAGAAGATTAGAAGGTTGAGGGGAATCGCACTATACTTGTATCGAAAACAAAGACGATGAACAGCTGTGCAGGTACAGCACAGCTGATCTACGCCTTTGTTTTCGCGTATATACAAAAGTGTTGGTTTGTCATGACGCACCTCAATTTACAAAAAACAGTTGCTATGAAGTTATCTTCATTATTTTACCAATTTGTTTTGTTCAAAATGGAATACTTTGAAGTCAAGATTCTTAAGTGTGTGATTATTCAGGTATTTATTTAGATATTTATTTATTTATTTATTTATTTATTTATTTATTTATTTAATTCATTTATTTATTTATTTATTTATTTATTTATTTATTTAGTTACTTAATAATTTATTTATTTATTTTTTCAACGACAGATTTAGGAACGCAGTGTTCATGTGTCGCCTTTATTATATTTGTTGTTCATCCAAGAATTAACTATAAGTAATACAAAGTAAAGCTTTTTTTTTTTTTTTTTTTTTTTTTTTTTTCCTGGGCCTAAGGTCATTGACTGAAACAGTATTGCGTTTATGCACACGAAACTTTAAATATGAAACTTTTCACACATGAGTTTAAGAATTTAAAACCGGGATTTTCATTTTAAACCTTGGTTTAAAGAATTAATGTGCACTTGGCAAGCTTAAAACAAAGTTTAAACCCTGGTTTGAAGAATTAATGTGCGCTTTGAAATCCAAACCTAGGTTTAAAGAATTAATGTGCACTTGCTTGTCATAATACAAACATGCGATCGACTAGTCTGGGCGCGCTGATTAGTGTTGCATCAAAAGACTACATATGCATACGGATGTCATCATGAACCTTCGTTTAACTACCTGTGCTATTGGGGGATGGGGCGCATTTTCTGTATTGTACCTGATTTTTGGTTGTTAAAGTATCAGGATATGAAATTGGAATAATTTGGTTCCACGACCTCTCTAAATCCGCCACTGAAGACACGAGGTGGAAAAAAAGAGTATTCCAGATTGAACAAATTGCAACACTACTGAAAACTCACTCACTCACTCACTCACTCGCTCGCTCGCTCGCTCACTCACTCACTCACTCACTCACTCACTCACTCACTCACTCACTCACTCACTCACTTTGCCTTGCCTTGCCTTGCCCTGCCCTGCCCTGCCCTGCCCTGCCCTGCCCTGCCCTGCCCTGCCCTGCCCTGCCCTGCCCTGCCCTGCCCTGGCCTGCCCCTGCCCCTTGATCCCCCTTGCTTTGCTTTGCTTTACTTACTGGTGATAGAAGTCAAGCTAAGCATTTCTACTTAGCTAGGCAATTCTGCTTCTTAGACGCCGACTGTCTAGTGGTGGAGGAAAGCCAGGGCAGTTCTCGACGTTCGGTCGAAATACCCATGTGACACCACCGCGCTCGGACTGTGTACATTGGTACATACCAAAGCAGGAACCATTGAATGTACGACACTTCGTCGAACGACACTTTGTCTACTCAACCGCATCGTCTAAAAGGCTGATTGTCGAATTGTCATTTTGTCGAATAGCCTCTTTACGAAATATTATTTTGTCGAAAAAAAAAATGACAAACTTTTTTAAGTAATCGGGCGCCATATTGTATCTGCTGATCATGTGATAAGTAAGCGACAGACTTTTACGGAGATTGCCGAATCAGAATCTTATTATAACTGGCCTTTGTGGACGAAACAATCTAATAAAATCGTAAAATTTTATTCACATATTTTAAGACAAATTGTATTTAATTATTCAGAAGATCGTGCTACTTGGGCACATTTATGAGAGAATTACATGTATACAGAGAACAAGCGCTAACACAGTCGCTTGTGACTAATCACACACTAATTATACAAGTATATATATATATATATATTTTTCAATAATTGATATTTTACAAGGGTCACCATTGGGATTCGAACCTGCACAGCAGAGGTAAATAGCTAGTCAGAAGCCAAACACGCTACCAACAGCGCTATCTGGGCGCCCAATTGAGCTATCCGGGCGCACCACTGAGCTACCCGGGTGCCATTTAACTATCTAAAGCGTATCATCGCCTCGGAAAAAAGGCCGTCAAAAATTGCATGACGGGATTAATTTTGAAAATCAATGTAACCCAATCAGACTTCTAATAAGATTAAAGAAAATTGTAATATGAAAACAGATATTAGAAGTGCGACATGTAAAATCAGCACAACAAATTTAAACAGTCATGTATTATTCAGTCATGTGGGATGGGGCCAACACTGCTTGAGTAGCACAAGTACTTTGGGGGTTAAAAGTGTCTTGCACTATGGCACTACATGTACCCGGCATTGAAATAGCACTATTTTTGCAGCATCACATTTAGACTATATAGGCCTCCCCGGCCAGCGTTGCATAAACCCAACAGCTTTCTCTGCAAATAATATGTTATATCAAGTATAAAAAGTTCGTCTAGTGTTTACCAATTTGACATGATGCCAAAGAAAAAATCCCCTACATTCATGAATTATAAAATTAAAAACAAATACAAGAACATTCCAAGTTGCCAATTTATAAAAAGAATACTCGTATTCAAGACGCCTAAATTCTAGTTATTTCTGTTTTCAATGATGATTTTATGAGCCCCGTCACAAGAATATGCATATCAGGGTTTTTTCCGGCTGGGAAATGTGGAACCAGCTGCAGCAGCCTAGCCCAGAACGTGCTGATGCTCAAATTGGTGGCTTATCAACATCTGTTATGGTTCGCTTACCTGGGTTAAGGTATATCAGGTTATTTATGCCACTTTTATTTTGAAAATATTGCAAACTTAAAATAACTGAAAAACTATCGGTAGGGCTATCGGTATCATAAACTTCGAAAAACGTTTTCTAAATTTTATTGCAGACACTATGAATTTGATTTTCAAATTTAATGTTGGGCTAATAGTAAAGTGCCCTATTTCATGTAGAAGGTGGCCACAAAAGAACCACATTTAATGATATATATCAAAATGTTCGTCATACTATAAAGTTTATGAAATGGGCAAGATAAAGTGTCGAATGTTGGTGCGAGCTGAGAAATCCAAGATGGCGTCCAAGATGGCTGCCAGATATAAATGCAAGAGGTTGGTGTACATGACCCCCTCTAATATTTTAAAGCATTTAAATACACCAAACAAATGACTTTTGATTTTACAAGCTATGTTCAAACTTTTATATGATGAATTTAAAGATGGTTTTAGTCCCAAGGTGAAGGTCAAATTCAAGGTCAAACACAAAATATTGCGTAAAATCAGCTGATCACCCTCATTTCTTTTGTTACAACACCAAAGCATGCATGATAAGAAAGAAATAATATGTAATAAAGGCACGCTGCCTTATCTGCAAACACACGGTGAACTTTACGCTAGAAACTTAACATAATCATTACCGTCGAGTGTATCCAGCTGTCCAGTGCGAGGGGAAGTAGTTAGAGATGGGAAGCGAGGGAGGGGGAGCTATGGAGTAGTGTAAGGGGGAGATAGGTAGGTAGTGGATGGAGGGAAGGAGGTAGGAAGTTTAGGGAGGGAGGTAGTTAGGTAGGGTAGGGAGATAGGAAGGTAGTGTAGGGAGTTATGTAGTGTATGTAGGTAGGGAGGGATCGAGCTATGGGGTAGTGTGAGGAGGGAGATATACGGAGGGAAAGAGGTAGGTAAGAAGTGTAGGGAGGGGAAGTTAGGTAGTGTAAGGAGGAAGGTAGTGTAGGAATAGGGTTGGGTAGGGAGGTAGTTTGGTAGAGTAGGGAGGGAGGTAGAGTAGAGGTAGGTAGTGGGAGGTAGGAAGGTAAGTAGGGATGGAAGTAGGTAGGTAGGTAAGTAGGGAGGGAGTTAGTGTAGGTAGTAAGGTAGAAAGGAAGTGTAGGGGGTACTTAGGGAAGGAAGGAGGGATATAGTATAGTGTAGGGAGTGCGGCAGTTAGGTAGGTGTGTAGTCAGTAGACAGATAGGTAGTGGTGGGAGGGGGTGATTAAGGTGGTACTGTGTGGAGGTATGGAGGGAGATAGTGGGAAGTTAGGTAGTGTAGGGAAGGGGAAGGTAGGTAGAGAAGGAGGCAGGGAGGGGTATGTAGTGTAGGCGAGGTAGGTATGCAAGTCTGTAGGGAGGGAGGAATGAAAGGAAGTAGGTAGGTATTTAGGTCGGTGGGAGGTAATGTAGGTAGATAGGTAGGTGGGTAGTGTGATAGGCAGGTACCTGGGTGCGAGTTGACCTGGGTGCGAATTGACTCGGTTGCGGGATGACTCGGGTGCGAGTTGACGTGGGTGCAAGTTGACGTGGGTGCAAGTTGACCAGGGACAGGTGCAATCGCGAGTTGACCCGGGGACGAGTTGACCCGGGGACGAGTTGACTAGAGGACGTTGACTCGGGGGCGAGTTGACTCGGGGACGAAGTGTGACACGGGGGCGAGTTGACTCGGGGACGAGTTGACCCGGGCGAGTTGACTCGGGGACGAGTTGACCCGGGTTCGAGTTAACCCGGGTTCGAGTTGACCCGGGGACGAGTTGACCCGAGGACGAGTTGACTCGGGGACGAGTTGACTCGGGGACGAGTTGACACAGGGCCGTGACACAGGGGCGAGTGAGAGTTGACCCGGGACGAGTTGACCCGGGTGAGAGTTGACTCGGGCGCGAGTACGTTATGGGGTGGTTTGGGGTGTTTCCACGGACCGGCCGAAACGACCTTTTTGTGGCTCCGGTAAATCGTGATACCAACAAAAATGTCTGCCCCCACATTGCAACAAAAACATGGCCGCGTAACCGTCGGTTTTGTTCGGTAAGGTATGTAGATTTTTTATTCTAAATTTCTTACGTGCGTTTATCGTTAAGCAAACACACGTGTGTTTGCTATTATATATTAAAATAAACTAATATGAAATAAAGGCACGCTGCCTTATCTGCAAACACACGGTAAACTTTACGCTAGAAACTTAACATAATCATTACCGTCGAGTGTATCCAGCTGTCCAGTGCGAGAGGAAGTAGTTAGAGTTGGGGAGCGAGGGATGGGGAGCTATGGAGTAGTGTAAGGAGGGAGATAGGTAGGTAGTGGATGGAGGGAAGGAGGTAGGAAGTTTAAGGAGGGAGGTAGTAGGGTAGGGAGAGAGGAAGGTAGTGTAGGGAGTTATGTAGTGTATGCAGGTAGGGAGGGATCGAGCTATGGGGTAGTGTGAGGAGGGAGATATACGGAGGGAAAGAGGTAGGTAAGAAGTGTAGGGAGGGGTAGTTAGGTAGTGTAAGGAGGAAGGTAGTGTAATAATAGGGTTAGGTAGGGAGGTAGTTAGGTAGAGTAGGGAGGTAGATTAGAGGTAGGTAGTGGGAGGTAGGAAGGTAAGTAGGGATGGAGGTAGGTAGGTAGGTAAGTATAGGGAGGGAGTTAGTGTAGGGAGTAAGGTAGAAAGGAAGTGTAAGGGGTACTTAGGGAAGGAAGGAGGGATATAGTATAGTGTAGGGAGTGCGGCAGTTAGGTAGGTGTGTAGTCAGTAGACAGATAGGTAGTGGTGGGAGGGGGTGATTAAGGTGGTACTGTGTGGAGGTAGGGTGGGAGGGAGTGGGAAGTTAGGTAGTGTAGGGAAGGGGTAGGTAGGCAGAGAAGGAGGCAGGGAGGGGTATGTAGTGTAGGCGAGGTAGGTATGCAAGTCTGTAGGGAGGGAGGAATGAAAGGAGGTATGTAGGTATTTAGGTAGGTGGGAGGTAGTGTAGGTAGATAGGTAGTGTGATAGGCAGGTACCTGGGTGCGAGTTGACCTGTGTGCGAGTAGACTCGGTTGCGGGATGACTAGGGTGCGAGTTGACGTGGGTACAAGTTGACGTGGGTGCAAGTTGACCAGGGACAGGTGCAATGACCTCACTGATTCACTTGTCTCCTCTGCTGAAATGTCTGATGACTGTGTGTCCAAGTTCGCTTCACTCGTGCGTTCAAGGGACTAATTTCTCCCCCATCCGAACCCCCTGGTGAAATAATGTCATTTGGCGTGTCACCAGTAAACTATTCAGATTCAGATTCAGAATCGCGAGTTGACCCGGGGACGAGTTGACTAGAGGACGAGTTGACTCGGGGGCGAGTTGACTCGGGGACGAGTTGACTCGGGGACGAAGTGTGACACTGGGACGAGTTGACTCGGGGACGAGTTGACCCGGGGCGAGTTGACACGGAGACGAGTTGACTCGGGAACGAGTTGACCCGAGTTCGAGTTGACCCGGGTTCGAGTTGACCCGGGGACGAGTTGACCCGAGGACGAGTTGACTCGGGGACGAGTTGACTCGGTGACGAGTTGACACAGGGGACGAGTTGACACAGGAGCGAGTGAGAGTTGACCCGGGTGAGAGTTGACTCGGGCGCGAGTACGTTATGGGGTGGTATGGGGTGTTTCCACGGACCGGCCGAAACGACCTTTTTGTGGCTCCGGTAAATCATGATACCAACAAAAATGTCTGCCCCCACATTGCAACAAAAACATGGCCGCGTAACCGTCGGTTTTGTTCGGTAAGGTATGTAGATTTTTTATTCTAAATTTCTTACGTGCGTTTATCGTTAAGCAAACACACATGTGTGTTTGCTATAACATTAATGCTAATAGAACTTCCATAAGTTGGAGCCTTTCAAACTACTTTAAAACTTTCAACTGTATTTCTCCTATTCAAATGAAACTATAAGTTATATTATTTGTCGAAGACATCTCAGATCATTTTTGACCTGCATCCGGGTTTTTTCCATATGGAAGATGAAAAGGGCAACAAACTGCAACTCTTTAAAAAGTACTTTAAGATGATGTTTTTTTACTATACAAGTCATCATTGATCCTTATTGTTATTCATTTTAATCGCTTTTTGTGTGACGAAAGCTTTTGCAAAGAAAAATCAAAATAAAAAATCTGTGAATTTTGAAATTTTATGATCCATGCAGGCCATCGTAGATAAGATGCGTTCGGATTTTCTCCATTGAATATAGGCGTGTTCGGATCAAAGGCTCTGCTTCACAGAACGAGTTGTTTCCGCCAGTAAGGGCTCACCGCACAATAACGATATTTTTACTACATTTATTTATTTATTTATTTTTTGCATCAGATGGATATCCAGAAATCTTGGGGTATGTATATATGCATTAATACTGTCAACGTTAAAACGAATAGGTACTGTTTTTTTTTTTTTTTTTTTTTTTTTTCACTGAGCGTTTAGCTGTCAGGCTAAGGTAGTGATGTCATTTCAACAACAGAGCAAACTAGTCTTGTGTCCGTCAAAGATGGATTTCAGTCCCAAAACTATATATCTTGTGCTTAGGTATCACTACTACATCACTGAGCTTCTATGCACTGTCAACAATTTATATTTTAGAATAAAGCATAAATAAAATTGACATCATGCATCCTGCACCCTATTGAAGAATAGATATTTATCTTCGACAATTATCTTTTTTAAAGATGTTTCTTGTTATATATCACAAGCAAAATAGCACTGTCTTAGCAGTACAGCCCCTTTCACTCGAGTTTGCCGCTTGAGCTTTTGCATCACAAAAGAGGACCATGTGTTCTGAAGGTCTGAGTTTCTTTTCATGTTGTCCACAAAGACATCTGGATTGATTTATCTGCTGGTCTGAGTGACAGAATGGCCTTTAAAACGGCAAACGCAAGTGAAATTTGTATCTTACTATGTGGGATTTTGGCGATGTAGATACCGATAGGTAACTGCTAAAATTGATAAAACTCTGCCCTTGTCCCTATCCTATTTCAAATGTGTGTTCTTAATATGCATTGTATATGTTGTGCAAAGAATTTTGAAATAAAAATGTGCCTTAACATAAACATTTTTCATAAACAATTACAATGTTTTATCAGAAGAGGTGACATCATTACCGAAAGATAAATGCTTTATAGATTTTAAGAGCACCTGGCACGAGGAACACTGTTTCAGTTCCAAAATAGAATAAAAGTTATCATTTTACACACAAACTTGACTGACCTAAATGCTCAAACGACAAGCTCGTGTGAAAGCGACTGTAATTGGAAGCCATTTGATTAGCAGCCAATATATAGGTAATTTTATGAGTCAATTCCTTATTTTTCCGCATGTTGCTCTTATTTGTTAAATTCATTGAAAGCTAAATACACATGACTAATATATCTGAAACTGGGCCAAAAATAACAGTGTCTTAGCAATTTTATGATACCATTTACATCTAATCGTATGATACCATTTCTCTATAGGACCATAAAAAGTCGTGATACAGTAACTTTTATAATTATACCCCTTTAATTTTTCCTCAAGTTTTGTTTACTCATTTAAGTTTTCATAAACATTTCACATGATAAATTTATTTGAACATGTAACAACAAAAAATGTCTTAGATATCATTTTAGATCATTTTCAGTTTTATGACCATCTGAGTTCATGATTCAAGGACTTTTGTATGTATACCCCTTTATTGTTTCCGCGTTTTCCCTATATTTTCTATACTTTCATAAAAAAATATTAATACATATAATAATATGATTAATATATTTGAATACCAGCAAATATATCCTAGTCAACGCAATAATTTGACACCATTTTCAGCTATTAAGGGCCACCAGAGGCCGAGATACACATACTTACATGTATGTTAGTATACCCCTTTATTTTTTCTTCATTTTTTTCTCTAAGTATTTACTTTTTTGATAATATTTTTGAAAGTTTTGATCATATGATGAACTTATCTGATTGCATGCCAACAGATAATTTTCTAAGTAATCATTTGACACTATCATCAGGTCTTTATAATCACAGGAGGACTAGAAACAATAACTTTTGTACGTATACCCCATTGATTTTTCCGCATTTTGCCCTCTATCTTGTATGATTTCATAAAAATTTAATACCGCTTTGAGTCATATGATTTATGCTTTCTGGCCAGTGGTTGTTAAGTTATACTCGTAGTCTTCTATAAAACTTTAACGCAAGAGTGATGGGAGCGGGAACGCGCACGGGAACGCGGAACACCGAGGTGACTACAATAGTTCTACGCACTTGGTACAGTCGAGCTAAATTTATGGAAAAATAATGGGGTATACACACAAAACAATCTTGAATCTTGGCCTCTGAAGGCCCTTAATAGCTGAACATGGTGTCAAATGATTGCTTTGACTTTGTTCTATTAAGAACAAAGTCTCTATGTCACCTTCAAAAATGACTTGTCGGTGAAGTCTATATATATTGACAACCTCATATCAGAAAGTAGGGAGCTCGGTGGCACAGTGGTAGAGCGTAGGACTCCTAATCGAGAGGTCATTGGTTTGATCCTCACATGTGTTACCGTGTTGTGTCCTTGAGCAAGACACATTAACTCCCCACAGTACTGGTTAAACCCTGGAAAAGTTGGCTCCGTCCTGACATAACTGAAAAATTGTTGACTGGGACGTAAAGCCGCAATACAAACACTCAAACAATATATCAGAAACAACTATTGATACTTTGACCAAAGATGCCCTAATGGGTTGGCTTTCACTTTCACTTCCTTGCTGGGGGTGGGGCGAAAGGTTAAAATCTAGAACACCATCAAAAATTGATTTTTTCTGTGTAAACGTTTTCTAGAAGGCTATATACATGTATTATTTGACAATATTCATAGTTGGGATGTGGGTTGAGTTTCATTTCATGGCAACGGATACCTAGGTCCATGCCTGAGGGGTGAGGCTTCAAGTTAAAATCTAGAACATTGTAAAAATGGAAATATACTGCTGTGTAGCTTTTACAAAGATGTACAAGTAGGCAATGATCAGTAAATGGCACAATCAGAAAGAAACTCGCACTCCCAAAACCGGGGTGAGAAAAACTAAATTGACAATCTGGTACTTATACTAAGAAAACATATCGTAAGCCGAGTGAGCAGCTATTCCACAATTGGTGGCCACTCAGTTACCCAAACCTAACAAAAATGAAATCGCAAATAAGGTGCAAACAACACAACAATTCGACACCAAGACATAGAACAATAAGAACCACAACAGAAGTATTGCCTTGGAAAGATCAGTAATATAAAATTACTGGCGTATTTAAACTAAACTTGTTTTACATGGCCATTACCTCACCCTCAGCTTCAGCAGTGGTTCACAACATTTAGTTTGTTGTTCGGTCCTCGTGGTGAATCTCTAACTAGTCAATGAATCATTAAGGACAAACAAGAGTCCATATCTTGACACCAACTTCTCATATTTTAAAGCATTCATACCATCAGACCACTGGGTTGTAGTCGGGGAGGGACTTGAGTTATATGATTATCTAAATATTGATAAACAGAACATTGTACAAGCAATCATTTGATTTCATTTTCAAATCTTTAAGGCAATCAGAGGCCAAAGTACAAAAAATACAAGTAGGCAAAGATCAGGAAAAGGCGCAATCAGAAAAAGTTTCCCACTCCAAAAACCGAGATGGGAAAAAACTAAATCAACAATCAGGTACTTATGCCATGAGAACATATCGTAAGCCGAATGAGCAGCTATTTTCCCAATAGGTGGCCACTCAGTTACCTAAACTTAACTAAAAATATGAAAACACACATAAGGCGCCAACAGCACAAAAATTTTAAACACCAAGACATAAAACAAAAAGAACCACCACAGAAGTATCGCCTTGGAACGATCAGTAACACAAAGTTACCGGCGGGCTTAAACCGATTTTACATGGCCATAACCTCACCCTCAGCACCTGCAGTGGTTCATAAACTTAACTAAAAATATGAAAACATTCATAAGGCGCCAACAGCACAAAAAATTTAAACACCAAGACTTAAAACAAAAAGAACCACCACAGAAGTATCGCCTTGGAACGATCAGTAACACAAAGTTACTGGCGGGCTTAAAAATTGTTGTAGGTATATCCCTTTGTTTTTTCTGCATTTTATGTCTCTTTGTCAAATGTTTGATGTATCTGAATACTGGCCAGTTAAACTAACTTCAAAATTGACTTAACCAAAGTTTTTAACACCATTCAAAAGTTTTCTCCCCTTCTAGTTTACAATTAACCACACTAAAATACACCCATATGGACATACATGATTATCATGCTGCGAACATGAATTAATACCTTTCTGGTGTACAAAATGTGGCACATTTAGTACTTATGGTTTTGCCTTTCATTTATAACTAGATGAAACTATGAATTGTTTTGTATTTAAAGAAATGATTTTGGCAAATTAAATGCTACAGACATACGGATGAACAGACCAAAATGGTCAGCTGTACACACAACACTCAGATACGCACAAAAACAAAGTTTAACCTGGATCAATGACAAGGTTCCCACAGACAGTATAAAATATAATTCCATGACATTTCCCTGATAATTCCTTGATCTGAATAAAAATTTTCGGACTATTTTTCTGTTTATTTACATATTTTAATGACACTGTATAAAAGGCAAGAACAGATAATTATATTACAAGATTAACTTACTTCAAGGTATTATCTTGTTTTCTAATGGAAAAAAAATAGTTCGAATGCCCTGTTGAAAATAAGAATTTCATTTTATCAATACTCATCAAGCGAGCGAAGCCAGCGAGGGAAAATGAATGCCAAAGACATTCAAACTAGCATTTCATAACAAAATTCCATGATTTTGCCATGATATTTCATCATTTTTCAAATTCCATGACATTTCTATGCATGGACGTTTTAGCGATTTTCTATGTTTTCCAGACCCAATGGGAACCCTGCAGTGATAATGTTTCACATCAGCAAAATAAAAGTATCTAAAAGAACAATATCCTCGACCAATTTCGTTAACACACGTTGCTTGAAAGTGGGTAGGGTAACTTGGCATGACAAAAACCTACATTATAAAGGTTTCGTTGCATTTTATGACCTTTAATGCATTTTGAAATATATTAATTTATTCACAGGCAAAGTATTTGCAAAGATATGCATTGTTTTATTAACCAAAACAGCAAGTGTCTTCTACAAGTTTCTGCTTTCATAAAAAATGCTGATTTTTCTAAACAAACTCAGTTGGTATTTTTTCTCATTTTCACAAAGGTGAATCAATCTATTTCAGTATTTTTTTCGTATTACATCAGCCAAGTAATTGGCACTGAAGAAAGCCTTTTTTGTTTGGAACATACTCAATTATATTGGTAAATCAGAAATTTCCAGATACGAAAGTAAATATTTTTTTTAAAAAAAGTGACCCCTCATAATTTTTAAAGACCACCATCTTGGACGCCATCTTGCATTTCTCAGCCGCACCAAAATATGATGCTTTGAACATAGATAAATACCTTTCTGGTGTACAAAATGTGGCACATTTAGTACTTCTGGGTTTGCCTTCCGAATGTTTCATTTATAACTAGAAGAAACTATGATTTTTTTGTATTTAAAAGAACTGATTTTGGCTAATTACATGCTCTAGGCATACGGATAAACAGACAAAAATGGTCAGCTGTACATACAAACACTCAGATAGGCACATAGACAAAGTGTAACTTGGATCAATTATAATGTTTCACGTCAGCAAAGTAAAAGTATATAAAAGTGCAATGCCATCGATCAATTTCGTTAACACACATTGCTTGAAAGTGGGTGGGGTAACTTGACATGACAAAAACCTATATTATAAAGGAATTTATGCACTTTATGAACTTTAAATGCATTTTAGAATGTATGAAATAATTCACATGCACAGTATTTGCATAAATATGCATTGTTTTATTAACCAAATAGGCACAAGTGACTTATACAAGTTTCAGCTTTCAAAAAAAAAACTGTCGATTTTACTTAGCTACCACAGATGGTATTTTTTTTTTTTTTCATTTTAACAACAGTGACTCAATTTATTTCATTATTTATTCATATTACACTAGCCAAGTAGTTGGCTCATAATATCGTTTGACTTTGTAGTGCACATGAGGTAGTTACATAAATTTAAAAACAAAAAACTTAGGTGAAACAGTAAATTTTGGGGGAAATTCGACCTTGACCGTCAATTTGACCTTGACATTGATGTTGTTGCTCATCTCTTTATGTTTAATTTTGAAGCCTTATTCATTTGCAACATATTCAAACATATTGCTAAATCAGAAGTTTCTATGTACAAAAGTTAATATGGTTTAAAAAAGTGACCCCTCATAATTTTTAAAGGCCACCATCTTGGATGCCATCTTGGATTTCGCAGCCCGCACCAAAATCGGACACTTTAGTTCAGTTATTTCAGAAATTTCAGGATATGACAAACATTTTGGGATATACAATTTAATGTGGTACTTTTGTGGTGACCCCACCCCCAAATAGGTCTTGAAAGTCACCCTACTATAAAAAAAGCTTTTAAGTGATGGCCTTTCGGAACCAGAATTTTATAGTGACTTGGTTTACAAATTTAAGAAACTTATAGGAAGGAAGGATTTTTTCTTTTTAGTTCAGAAAAATCATTACACGATACAGACGTATAGGTTATAACTTAAAATGTTATGCGACAGTCTATATGCTTAGTTTTTAACCCAATCATGGTTGATAACTGCGCTGCCTACCTTAATTGAATGCCGGTGGGTCGGGCGTAAGACTGTGATGACCCGTATTAAAGCCATTCATTTTATGTAGTTTGTAATGGCCGGAGCTGTGCCCACCGGTGTTCAACTTGTAATTTTCTTTTGCTCTGGATTTCAGTTAGTTATTCGGCGCCCAGGGATCTCCATCGTTGGGCAGCTAACTGAATTTGTGAGTCCTCGTTTTTGATACATCATAGTGGTTATCATGATTTCTTTGTTTGTCCATGATGATTCATTGACTAGTTGGAGATTCACCACGAGGACAAATAATTGCACTGCCACTGTCAGTGTCACTAAGTTCTCCAAAATGCAAAGACAAGTCGTCTTGGATTATCTTTTGAGACAATAAGCAATGCATTATGGCATCTGGAAGGTGTAAAGACACCGTTGACACCTGATAGAGTTTATATAGCTATGTCAAAATATTTCTTTTTATGTAATTGATGGATTGAGTAGCTGCTAAAAGCCAAAATTGGGACAGAAACTAACAACCTTTAGTCACATAAGACAGGTGCTTGCTTAATAGATGTTCATTTACATGTTAAATCGATTCGGGGGAAATGAAAGTGCTTGCTTAAGACCGGTTCTTGCTTAAGACAGGGCTTGCTTAAGACAGGTTGGACTGTGCTTTAAAAACCTTTCTCTCAACAGCTGTGCATTACTCAGCTACTATCAGACTCCTCATACTGTAGATGCCTTTCTCTAAACAGCTGTGCATTACTCGGCTACTGTCAGACTCCACATACTGTAGTTACCTTTCTTTCAACAGCTGTGCATTACTCGGCTACTATCAGACTCCCCATATAGTCCGGCACAAATATGGCATATTTTCGATGGACCTGGAAGTCAGGTATAAAGTTTTTTTCTTGATGGATTCTTGTAGGGAAGACATTGCCATTCATGATTCTGGATGATGACAGCCTATCATCATTGAGCATTTTGAGAAATTCAAGATGGCGTCCAAGATGTCTAAAATGATGAGAATACATACGGTCTGCTATACAGTTTGTCCATAAAATGTATGAAAATGCTATGTTACCTCACAACTTTATTAGTTATTAACACAACTTTCTTCAGTTAATACTATTTGGTCTGAAAACCAAGGATGGCATCCAAGATGGCTGCCAAAATAAGATTTTTTAAAAGATTTTTATTGTTTTACCATTTATTTATACGGTATACATATTTGAGCTTCTTCTGGATTTGACACTGATATTATAGAATCAAAATAATGAACTCATGACATCATTGAGCCTTGTCAGAAATTCAAGATGGCATCCAAAATGTCTACCAGATATGGTTTCCCAACTAAAGAGTCAATACACTGATCTGAAAGTGAATGTTTGTTTGAATGTTTGTTTGCATTTTGATCTAATCTTGAAAGGAAGTTATAGGACTGTTGAGGCTTATATATTTTTGCAAGCAGTAAAATTGTCATATTTAAGATGGCATCTAAAATGGCCACTTTAGAAACAACTAAACAATTTTTTTTCTCTTTTTGTATATTATCGTTGTAAAATAGACACAAAAATACCACATGGTTCATCTAAGCAGATGCTTTTATATACTTTAAGGACTGAATGGCTTTGAATTATCTTTGAAGCTATTAAAAGTGCAGATTCAACACAATGCAGTGCTATTATTCTATTAATGTAATTTCAGTTTATCTTTACACATATTATGAAAAGGATCCATAATAAATAGTCACAGTGTTAAAAGATGATGAAAATAGCATTATCATTCATTCATAGATTCATCAGTTACATTATACATGTAAAATCATCTTATTAATTATATAAGTCATGTCGGGTATGACTTGTTATATACTCCAGCTTACTTGTACTCAAAGTAGATTGAGTAATATAGCTTCAGAATAAATGGACAGGGTTCAGATCTAGAAGATATATACTGTCAAAAATCAACAGCAGCGGATGCAATAATTACAACAGACAGTGTAGGTCATGTGTTCAAGGTGTAATGGTGCTTCAGCCGAAGGATGTACATAGGACCTGTCATATCTTAGGATCTATATCTGCAGATATCGGTGTTACAATAAACACACTTTTTAAAAATGCCAAAATTTATATAAATTTTAAAGAACTCTATGAAGCATACTGTACAATATAGATCAATGTTCTGGGCAAATTTCTATTAACGGGTACACACCCAGTTGTCTTATAAATGCGCAGAAATACACACCTTAGTGCAAGGTGACATAAATATTGTCAAAGTCAACAGAGCATGAAAATCAGATCAAGGGATATTCCAGGTCAAGGTACATGCTATAAAAGTATATCAATAACAATTAACAGGCATTGTTACACAATCCAAATGTTAGCCTGGACTTAAAATATCAAAGTCAACGGCCCGGCATAAAATCAAGGGTTCCAAGTCTAAGAGTGTGCTTTTAAGAATAATTCAAAGACAGTTACACTTTCAGCCATATGATATTTATTTGGCCACAGTCAGAGGAGCATGAAATATACGTCAGTGGCATCAGCTGAAGGTGTGTGCTTGAAACATACAAGCACATTCATGTATATGAAGGACAAATATTAAATTAATAATAAAAATATACAAGGTTTCATAATTACAGCTAAGTTACTGATAAACACACTTTAATGCTAGACTAAACATAGCTTGGCAAAACATTCAACAGTCAAACTGAATGGAACATATAAAATAGATCATTCAAGCATACCTGGTCAATATGCATACTTGAATTTTATTTGTTACATCCAAAAAGTTGAGCTCGTATATCACCCCATGCTATAAGCAGATGCAATAAAACCACAATTATACAGATAATGATGCAGTCTAAAAAGGTACAAGTAGGCAAAGATCAGGAAAAGGCGCAATCAGAAAAAGATTCCCACTCCAAAAACCGAGGTGGGAAAAAACCAAACTAACAATCAGGTACTTATACCATGAAACATATCGTAAGCCGAATGAGCAGCTATATTCCCAATAGGTGGCCACTCAGTTACCTTAACTTAACTAAAAATATGAAAACATACATAAGGCGCCAACAGCACAAAAAATTTTTAAACACCAAGACATAAAACAAAAAGAACCACCACAGAAGTATCGACTTGGAACGATCAGTAACACAAAGTTACTGGCGGGCTTAAAAAGGTACAAGTAGGCAAAGATCAGGAAAAGGCGCAATCAGAAAAAGATTCCCACTCCAAAAACCGAGGTGGGAAAAAACCAAACTAACAATCAGGTACTTATACCATGAAACATATCGTAAGCCGAATGAGCAGCTATTTTCCCAATAGGTGGCCACTCAGTTACCTTAACTTAACTAAAAATATGAAAACATACATAAGGCGCCAACAGCACAAAAAAAATTAAACACCAAGACATAAAACAAAAAGAACCACTACAGAAGTATCGACTTGGAACGATCAGTAACACAAAGTTACTGGCGGGCTTAAACCGGTTTTACAGGTACCTAACCTCACCCTCAGCTTCTGCAGTGGTTCACAACATTTAGCTAGTTCTTCGGTCCTCGTGGTGAATCTCTAACTAGTCAATGAATCATCAAGAACAAACAAATAAATCATGATAAACATCCTGATGAATCAAAAACCAGGACTCACAGATTGAGTAAGCTGCCCGACGATGGAGATCCCTGGGCGCCGAATAACCTACTAACTCCGGAGCAAAAGAAAAACACCAGTTGGACCCCGGTGGGCCAAGCAACAGACAAGAAGCTCCGGCCCCAACCAACTAAACTGAATAGCTTTAAGTCGGGGCCATCATAGAGTCTGACGCCCGACCCACCGGCGTGCAATTAAAGAAGGCAGCATAGTTATCAACCATGATTGGGTTAAAAACTAAGCATGCAGACTGTCGCATAACATTCAAGTTATAACCTATACGTCTGTAACGTAATATGATTTTTCCGAACTGAAGAGAAAAATCATTTATTCCTTTAAGTTTCTTTAATTTGTAAACCAAGTCACCATAAAATTCAGGTTCCGAAAGGCCCTCACTTAAAAGTGTCTTTAACCCAACATTATATTTGGAAATCAATTCATAGTGTCTACGATAAAATTTAGAAAAGGTTTTTCGAAGTTTATGATACCGATAGCCCTGTTGGAGAAGTTTTGCCGTTAAACATTTATTTCGAGCGTTGAAGTCTGTAACATGATTGCAGACTCTAGCAAACCTAATAAGTTGCGAAATGTATACACCATAAGAAGCACGACGAGGAACGTCACCATCCAAAAAAGGAAAATTTACTATATCAAAATCAAAGTCATCGCGCTTATCATAAATTTTAGAAGAAACAAATCCATTTGCAACAGAAAGATGTAGATCTAAAAAGGGGGCTTCGGTATCTGAGATATTAGCTTTGTTCAACTGAAGTTCAGGTGGATAAATTTGATTGACCATACCTTCAAAATAAGGGTTGTCAATGTTCAAAAGGTCATCGAGGTACCTAGATGTGGAATTAAAGCCTCGATAACATCAGCTTGATTATCATGGTTAAGAGAATCCATGAAATCTCTTTCGTAGCAGTATAAAAATAAATCAGCTACGAGAGGTGCGCAATTTGTACCCATCGGAATTCCAACAATTTGTCTGTATAACTTGGTCCCAAATCTAATATAAATATTATCAAGGAGATAGGATAAGGCGTCGCACACATTCTGACATGACCAAAGGGTATACCGACTTTGGTCAGAGGAAGTGAAAAAAGCCTTTCTGTCATTACATGCCAAATAAAGTGAACCATAGTTTTTTAATGCCCTTTTGAAGGTCCACTCTATCAAATCCAGAAGTTTTTCTTTAATTAGATTATGTGGTAATGTTGTATACAGAGTAGAAAAATCATATGTGGACAAGCTTGTCGCACGGAACCCTCTACACTTCAATTTACTGAGCACCTCACCAGAATTTTTTATTGACCAAAACCAATTTTTATTTGAAGTTTCATACACTGTCTCACAGTATCTTATAACATGAGATTTGATAGCAGTAAGACAGCAGTAACCGGTTTTACATGGCCATAACCTCACCCTCAGCTTCTGCAGTGGTTCATAACATTTAGTTAGTTATTCGATCCTCGTGGTGACTCTCTAACTAGTCAATGAACCATCAAGAACAAACCATTTGAGTTTTATTTCCTACAAGCCTAAGCCTAACCACGGCGCTAAGCCTAAGCCTAACCACGGCGCTATGCGGCACTATGACTGGTACGTTTAAAGTTTGGTCTCATTTGTTAGCCACCAAAATGACTCTGGCAACACATTTGGCAGATCTGATTTTAAAAGGCATGACTGACAATCTCAGTTATTTAGGAGGTCAAAGTATGGAAGCGTGCAAAAGTAACCAATCTTTATAGAACATGAGCGTTAATTAAATCAGGTATTAGTTCAGCATTTTATAACTTGTCTGTCGGCTTATGACAGATACCAAGAATCGTGAGGTGTTGAGATTAATCATCAGTGTCACTCTCAACTATTAAAACTCCTTTTAGATTTTCATGAAGTACAAAAGTGACTATCTGGTATACAGTGATATTATCTGTCTGCTTTTGAGTGTGTTTCAATTGAAACACATTTTACACATTTTGTTTGCTTTTTTGCCTGTATCATCGAGTTTGTGGATACATGTATCATGACTTCCTTTATACAACTAAGCATCCTGTGTATGACCATAGCCTATAAATTTAATATGCTGCTGTTTGTTCTCAGTAACAGCAAACCACAATAAAATGAATATTGACCAGACAAACTATGTGAGCACCAACTATACAGTGAAGTTCTTGATATTTTTTCATTAGTTTTCCTAATGATTAAACATGTTTAATGGCGCATTAAAATCAGAAATAGGCAAAAGGTTCAACAGTGTATGTATTAGGAAAATGTTTATAATATTCTGATATATAAAATGTTCTGACAGCCATCTTGGAGTCCATATTGTACTCAAGCCTGGAAAAGGTAACTAATGTTAGATATGCCAATATGTACTAAATAGTAGAACAAAATAGCATTTTTCATTCTGTTAGAGACAAACTATAAAACAGTGCGTAAAAATATTTTCAGATGCCATCTTGATTTTCTCAAATTGTTTATTGCTGACAGGGTGTCAGAAGTTGGATTCTTTATTGACAATGTCTTACATGCATAGATTTATAAAGAAAATAAAACTTAATATGTCATTTTCAGGCCTAATTCATCAAAACATGTATGCATAAGAAGCTCAAATATGTATATATTGTGCAGGCATTTGTATTCGTCAAGAAATCTTATTTCGGCGGCCTTCTTGGATGTCAGTTTTGATCCTTAAACCAGGGAACAATAACTTAAGTCAGATATAATAATATCTGCTAAAGTTGTGAGGAAACATAGCATTTTTATTCATTTTAAAGGACACATTGTACAATAGTATATGTATTTTCAGTATTTTCTGACATCTTGGACGCCATCTTGAATTTCTCAAAATGCTCAATGATGACAGGCTGTCATCATCCAGAATCCTTAATGGCATTGTCTAACCTACAAGAATCTGTAAAGAAAAAAACTTTATACCACAATTCCAGGTCAAATTGATTTTGTGCCGGACTAATACTGTAGTTACCTTTCTTTCAACAACTGTGTATCACACGACTACTGTCCGACTCCTCATACTGTAGTAACCTTTCTCTCAACAGCTATGCATTACTCGGCTACTATCAAACTCCTTATACTGTAGTTACCTTTCTCTCAACAGCTGTGCATTATTCGGCTGCTATTAGACTCCTCATACTTTAATAACCTTTCTCTTAACAGCTGTGCATTACTCGGGTACTGTCAGACTCCTAATACTGTAGTAACCTTTCTCTCCACAGCTGTGCATTACTCGGCTACTGTCAGATTCATCATACTGTAGTTACCTTTCTCTCAACAGCTATGTATTACACGACTACTATCAGACTCCTCAGACTGTAGTAACCTTTCTATCAAGAGCTGTGCATTATTCGGCTACTGTCAGACTCCTCATACTGAAGGTACCTTTCTATCAAAAGCTGTGCATTATTCGGCTACTATCAGACTCCTCATACTGTAGTTACCTTTCTCTCAGCAGCTGTGCATTACTCGGCTACTGTCCGACTCCTCATACTGTAGTTACCTTTCCCTCAACAGCTGTTCATTACTCGGCTACTGTCCGACTCTTCATACTGTAGTTACCTTTCTATCAATAGCGGTGCATTACTCGGCTACTGTAAGACTCCTCATACTGTAGTTACCTTTCTCTCAACAGCTGTGCATTACTCGGCCACTATCAGACTCCTTATACTGTAGTTACCTTTCTCTCAACAGCTTTTACTCGGCTTCTGTCCGATTTCTCATACTGTAGTTACCTTTCTCTCAACAGCTGTGCATAAGTCGGCTACTGTCAGACGCCTCATACTGTGACAGATGTACAGAGCGCCCGTCAGCATGCCAGGAGGTGGCGGGGACTTTCCCTGTTACTGTCATGAGCAAGGGATACAATCTCGTGGTTACTCTACCGGTTGGGGCTTGCTTTCTAAATGTCACAGAGAGACGTCGCAGCGATAATTACTTAGGTAAGAAGGGGGAAGAAGGAAAGCTTTATGATAACTAAATGAATAAACAAATAAATGATTAAATATAAGTTTCAAAAATCAAGCTAACGGCAAATCTAACGAGCGCATGAAACGTTTTCATACATGAGAGAATGTGCTCCTCGTAGGATCAACCTCGGTAACGCCTCAGAATCAGAATAGTTTATTGTTGAAACGTCAAACTGACAATTCAAAACCAGGGGGACGGGGCTTGACCAGAGGGGGATCAGAATTAGAATCATACCAATCTCACCCCACTCGACTCATTATGACTTGTCTTTTGTTCCAGCCTTGAAATCTACAAGAAGCGGGTACATTTTCAATGGAATGTGGGCAATGAGTTCTCCGGGGACTTATCATGCGGCAGGAACAGATTTCCTGTATGCGCGTGAAGACCGATCATGCCCTGGAAACTGCATATACAGCAAGGGACCAATCAGAGAAGAGCTTATTGTTCAGGTGGGTAATCAATTTTATACGATTGAACAGGCGCATCTTATAGGGCAATCGTACGAGGTGAATAACTCGGTATTTATCGCCAGACTAACTGAACTCAAAGCAGAAAATATGAAAACAAAGGTTTTTTTTTTTTTTTTTTTTTTTTTTTTTTTTTTTTTTTTTTCATAAAAGCTTTGAAAAATATCTTTAGATCGTTATCATTTTTTCAACTCAAGGTAGGAACCCCGTAATATGTTTGTTTGTTTGAAATGATGCTTTACATCCCAGCCAACAGCAATGGTCATGTCGGGACATTGCTTTAATTTATGGAACTTTTACCCAACATTAGAATGTCATCATGACACACAAATGTGCTTCATAAATATACTAGGGATGTCAACGAATGCCGAAATTGGTATTCGAATATTCGCATAGGATATTCGAATATATTCGAATATTCGAATGATATACACATATATGCCCAATAGACCCATTCTGATGACTTACTTGGTGGTACATGTATTGAAAATATGAGGTACATGTATATACATGGTATCGCATCTGGGCTATACCAATGGCGCCATGTAAGAAAATCGACAAATTTTGCACAGAAAACTAGACAATCTGGAGGTGTTTAATAATGACAAATCTCTGGGGTTCTGTCTGAGAAAGCAACGATACACCATAATACTATTTTCAAGCCAAGATGAAGTTCTGCATGCATGTCGTTGATATCCACCACCAAGAATGCTTAGGGTCTATTGTAATCGTGTGGCCTACATGTACTTTGTGAAAGGTCTGTTGTGACTGTGTTGTTCCTAAAGGATTGAGTTGTCAATCTATCCAGCCATCTTAAGTTTTCACATGACACAGCTCAAATTGTTCGACTTTCACATCTTAAAAACATTTATTGAAAGCAAGCAATGCTTTCTTCTCAAATTGAATCAACAAAGTGTCACTTGAATCAACAAAGTGTCAAACTGTTAATTGAGCAATCTCAATTTGCAAGTGTGCCAAAATGTTGACCATCTTGAATTACTCAACAGACAAGCAGGATTACTGGTCATATTATTTTTGACCTTTGGTCTTAAATTTGAGTCCTCCTTTAAACTGATACTTGACTATATTGCAGGTTAGAAAATTATGCGAATATTCGAATCCAGAAATCGCATTCAAATATTCGTATGAAATGCGAATATTCGAACATTCGAATATTCGTTGACATCCCTAAAATATACGGTGTGGTTTGACTAAACCACTTTTCCTGGGGCTCAGACTTGAGGCGCTTAACCAGTAATCAGAAGGTCGGTCGATAGTTTAGAAGTTTTGCCTGGATGGATAAGCAGCCCATCTATTTCTCCTACGCCCAAATTTTGGCAAATTATGATTTTATAAGAACCTAAAATGATTAAATCATAACGATATCGACCGAGTTATACCCTTAACCGAAAGAGCAAAAAGGCGGAAAAGGAGCTGTTCCGGTAACCAATATTTTTTTTCTCACCAAAGAATAGCTACCCGACCGGATCAATATCGTTTTTAGACAATTCTAGATGCGGAGTAAGATGCCTGTAGCATTGGTCATGTAGTAATAAAGGCCCAGGACTAATTTTAACAAATTACTGTCACAAATACTGACCGTTCCAATGCCGTTCTGTTGTGATTTATCTTTACGTTACCTGCTAAACCCGTTCTGTCTCTCTGGTAATTACCCTGAGGCTCCTTGTTTTGTTTGATGCTAGCTGAAAGGATAACTTAGTGGGAGAAAGCTTTTTATCTTGCCCTTCTTGCCTATTGGTGGTGTCTTCTTTTGTCAATATCATTCACGCCTAATGTCTTGAGTTGTGATTCTACGTAAATAAAATTGGACCAGGGATCAAATAATGGTCTTTCTATTTTTATCTCAAACAACTAACTAAATGGTCCCCGGTACGGCCATTAAGAAACATAATTTGTCAAATACACGGGGATGACTCAAATGTTGCTACCTGTGCTGTCGTCCGGGACATCTAAATATAGGTCGACAGTCGCATCATGTCTCGAACGACAGCAATATCATAAGTATCATATTTTACGGCCGTCGACCATACATGAGCGGCGCATCATAAGAAAACCGGAGTTTCACCTATGCGAAAAACAAAGGCGCAGATAAGCTTTGCAGGAATTCATATCCATCTTGTTTAGGTGCACAGGCCGGTTTGTGTCAGACCTGGTCGGAAACCCCGAAGACCGGGTTTCTCACGTGGCTCAATTAAACTTGGACGACAGCAGGGCTTTGCCTGTAATTGTATACAAATTACTCGGACAACAGCACAGGTAACATCATTAGAATCACCCCGTGAAATTGTTTGAAACATTTGCTTCACAGTTGTTATACCACAATGTGAGTCCTGGTGTAGATTTTTCATATCAAATCCCTTACTACCTGGACCGAGCTAGAGAATCAAATCATCTCCAACAGCAGATCTCAGTTAACAGCAAAAACAGCACCGACAGTTCCACGACTTCTAAAGACGTACCTGCCTCACCAGGCTCTGAAGAACAGACATCCGCGGTCCCTGGGCGCCACAGATCAGCGCTGACGAATTCAAGGTCCTACTTCTCCGCACATCAGATACAGCCGGACCGCACAGGACAGAAAACGACTGAGATACGACTCAGTGGCAAGGACCGACAGTACAGCCGCCGTCGACGACCTGTATTTTCGTCGGACTTCAGGAGACTTAGGTAACTGTTTCTCTACAAACTGACTCTCAAGAGTATCGGTTAAACTCCAGGAAGCAGGGGCTACGTCCCAACATGACCGAAAAATTGTTGACTGGGACGTTAAACCTCAATACAAACAAACAAATATAATAACCAATCATTCTGGTGCACCGTGAGCATGTTACGTTACTTTTAGATTACTATTTATACTTCGTTGTATTTTTTTCGGCGTCTGGAACTATGAAATTTACCCCCAGGTAAGGGCCACTAAGAGACATAATCCAATTTTCTCACCTGGACCCAGAATTACTATCCTCCATTAAGGTTAAGGAAGACCTTAGTTAAGATGACGAATTTCAGCATCTGAAATGATGCATTTAAAACGCACTGAAATTAAAATTGAAATTAAACGGTTATATTGTGTGAATGGCATTTTATTTTACACACCTGCATATTCTCATCGAAGAAAATATTACTTTTAACTGTAATATAAAATATCGTGGTCTTCCTTAAGGGAGGATTGTAATTCTGGACCCTGGCTTCTAAGTGTATAGAGTTAAATGTCTCCATTTTCCAGTCGTTAAAAAGAAACTAAAATAATAGGGAAAAAAGATCAAGAACGAACTCTGCAGTAATTCTATGCCATAGTATGAGCCTGGTTCCCAAATGAACGCGTTAATCTAGAATAGTTGACTATTTCCATTTAAAAATGCCTCTGGTTTTAAGAAAAATATAGGCTGGCCAATATTCTCTTTATTCATATGTTAGCTTCACTGAATAAGGGGCTGTGTGATAGAAGAATTTATTATTTCATTTGTGATGGCCTCGGATTTATATTTTGGACTGGAACATGAAATATATAGAAATCAGGACCCAGTTGTTCAAAGCATCGTTAGCTTAACGATATCGTTAAGACATAAATTTGTTAAGCAAATATCAGCAAAAGTAACAAATACACTGTTATTTTTTGTTGAAAAAATAACAGAGTATTTGTAATATTAACGTTTGAAATTTTAACAAAACATTAACTAACGACGTCGTTAGTTTTGAACAACTGGGTCCAGGAAAAGTTTTTATAAAGTATTGTTATCTCCCCCGAGAGCCATCAATGTACAGCTATTTCATACCTTCATTTGTAACATTCGAAACTATCTCCCCGAGATGCTGTGGATGACCCGATCAACAGTTCATCGGGTCATCCACAGCTCCGATGGGTGATAGTTATGACTGTCACACAGGAAGGTTTGAAATAGTTGTTTTATTACCCAACTTAAACATTCATTATAAACTTAATAACGGATACATACTATTTTATGACAAGACTGGTTGTAACATTAAATGTTAAAACTGAAACATGCATATATCCTGGTTTTGTTGTACAGATCATGTTTGCTTGTTTGATTCTGATTTGCTTGATGCTGAGAAACCAAATTTTCATAGTTTGGGCACAGGCATAAATTTATTTGGCCAATGTGTGTTACAATATTTTGGATACATGCTACATACAAATAATATATCTCGATTTTGACCTTAGATGCGTCAGAAGATCGACGAGTCTTCTAAGAAGCACGTGAAAGAATATTCAGATTGTAACAAATAGTACAAATACTTACTGTGCGTGTAAACGAAGTGTAACGGAAAACTTGAAGCATTTCTTACTGATTTAACTTGCACGTGCAACTTATTGGCCCGGATTCGTCGATTTTTAAAAGAATCTGAGGTCAAAATCGAGCTTGATTTATTCACTCCCTGTTACCTACAAAGTTGTTACCTATGTTTATTAAATACTTATTCCTCAGTCATGAGGACAGAGTTTTCAGTTCAACACTAACAAACGGCCTCAAGATATATTTCCAATTTTTCACAGTATAAAATTTTATGCACGGCATCGGTCTCAGAATCGAGAGTTCCTTGGTTCGATCCCTTCTAGCGCTGGATTGTGCCATTAAGCAAACTACAAGATTTGCTTCCCGTAGTACCAGGAAGAGGTGTATCCATCCGGCCATTTCTAAAAATGTTGACTGGAACGTTAAACTTCAATTAAACAGTAGAAAATTGACAATGTTTATTGAATTGTGAATAGGTAGCCGTGTTAGACAAAACAGGACAGGTGTATATATTTGTTATAGTCATCTTGTAAGAAATTATCTTAAAAATTTTGGCCAGGGTAAAATAATGCAAGAAAAATCTTTCGTAATAACCCATGTTTCAAGCAACATGCAGGTTTGAAAATTTTAGGAGTTTTTAATTAATTTCAGACTGTAATCTCCAGTTTGTCCTACATACATTGATAACTTTATTACAAATAATCTAATATTTCAAAGGTACATCTGCTTTACAGCTACACCACCCCCACTGGAGCTTGGACTTCTACAAATAATGACCAAGTATGCAAATATCTTAACATGGATATCTTCATAATACATGGAAGTATTGTCCTCAACGTGAATGCTTTATAACAGTGTTCTTGCTGCTAAAGTATAGGCAAAGACAGGCCAAATTGTCAATGGTCCTTTGTCAAACTGACCACATGGACGAAATAGAACAGTATGTAATGACGATTTGAGCCGCATCACGAGAAAAACGGTATTAGCGCCTACTGTCTGAACACCATCTTTCAGAAACTGCATTTTTCAAAATCTCACTTTTGTGAAACACTACAAGAAAAATATGACTATGTCATCTTTTTGCAACCTAAAAGTCGTAAAAAGTGCCGCAAAAATTTTGAAAATTGGTTCACTTGTAAAATATTTATGCCCAAAAATTATTTTGAATAGGCCTTTTACATGTGCAAGGGAGGTAATTCATACGCCTGAAAATTGAAAATCAAGCGAATCTGTGGAATAATTTTGCGAGTTTGGTACTTAGCTATGCATACAATACAATTTTGTTTTGGTTTGGTGCATTTTAAATGAAAAATAATCAATTTAGATTTTTTCCGGGAAAATAGTTACTTCCCTTGCTGACATTTTTACAGTTGAAAAAGCCCTATTCAAAATTATTTTCTGGCATAAAATTTTTTTTTGGTAACCGATTTTCAAAACTTTTGTGGCACCTTTTAAGACTTATGGAATGCAAAACGGTGACATGGTCATATTTTTCTTGAGGTTTTTCAGAAAAGTGAGATTTTGAAAAATGCAGTTTCTGGCAGATGATGTTTAGACAGTAGTTTTCGTCTCACGAACAGTACAGTTTACATTTTTAAAGCCAACATTTCCCGCTTCTAGCCTCTTCTTTGGCTGTACCCCGAAGGCCGGTTTTCTCGCTTCGCGGCTCAGTTTATAATTCAAGTTTCGTTAACAATCCCTGGTAAGAATATAGCTATTGGGCTACGCAGCTAATTAAAATGATTCCCCTATAAATGAGGCCCTCCCTGCTCCCTGTAAACAAAATGATGACCCTTCTCCCATGCTCCCTAAAAATTTTTTCCTCCCTAAAGCCCCAAAAGTTTTGCTTGCTCCCCAGCTCCTTTAAACATTTGCTGGTGTTGCTGGTGTTTAACACTAGAGTGCCCTGTAAAAATGTCCTTTCTCCACCAAAAGTCTGGTAGGGCCCCTTCAATGCAAACTTTGGCTGCTTTATGCGATCAGAGGTAATAACAAACACATTTTCACACTTTTAGAACACGGGAGGAAGTTCGACAAAGTATGTACCGTTATCCTAGTCGTCGTCAGTCGCTGAGAAATCGAACTTATTACCTGAATGTGGGTGATGCAGGTGGCCAGGACACAGCCAGGCTGACCACTAGGTTTGGCATAGGTGATGAACTTGGTATGGACGTTGTATCAACGGACAACCCAACTGGAAACGAAGTCACTCTAGAAGAACAGGGGTTTACCTGGAGGAAAACCGGACATTCACAGTGCTCGCTTTCTTGCGGAGGAGGTACGTTATATAATTATTTAAAGCGGATTAGAGATTAACCAATCTAGGACGTCTCGTACTAGGAAATCTCGTACTCGATTTTATTTTTAAAAGCTTTGGGAATATGAGTCCCCGCCTATTGGGACCTAAAGAAATAGAAGGGCTGCTTGTGTCTCCAGGCAAAGCTTCTACGCTACTGACTGACCATCTGATTACTTTTTAACCGCTCAGGTCTGAGCCTGCCTAGGAAAAGTGGCTCAAGTGCAATCATACATTAAGCCTTATTGGCTTAGTTGGGTATTTATATTTGAAACACTTTTTGGATGTAATGACGTCATAATTTTGGGTAAAAGTCCCATAAAATGGAAGCAATGTCCCCACATCGCCGTAACTGTTGACTGGGACACCAATTCTAACAAACAGACACAAGCTTTGGCGGGTAAGACAATGAATACCTTTTAAGGTTGTTTGGAGAACCTTTCGGAAACAATGTAAGAAATGTCCAAGTCGTAAAAAATGCTAGAAACGTGTGTTTTAAAACATTGCCCCCCCCACCCCCCTAAATTGTATGATTGCCCCTAGCCTGGCAGAGCATAAGCCTAGTGGCAGAGCATAAGCCTAATTGTTTATTTAAATAGAATGCAGGCTTTTTGCAAAAAAGGAGTAAAAACAAGTTACGCAATTCTATCAAAATTTGACGGAAAGTCCTCAAAAGTTAATCAGGTGATCTACTGCTAAGTCCAAATCAGTAAACCAAATATGAAGGCTACACCTCAAATAGTTTTAAGCTCGACTGCACGAAGTGCATAGAGCTATTGTAGTCACCCCGGTCGTCCACGTTCCCGTTTGCGTTCGCGTTTGCGTTAAAGTTTTCCAGAAGTCCATATCTTGACAACCACTCATCAGAAAGCATTCATACTTGGACCATTGATATCCTGTAGGATTAGCTTTTATTCCATGGCATCGGGCCTCTGGGTCCAGGCCAAGGGGTGGGGCTAGAGGTTAAAAACTAGAACACTGTAAAAATGGATGCTCTGTGCCATATCTTGGCAACAACTTATGTTAAAGCATTCATACTTCATACACTTTAGATTCCATGACATCGGACCTCTGGGTCGGAGTCAGGGGGGTGGGGCTAGAGGTCAAAATCTAGAACTCCCTGAAATATTTTTTTCTTTTTATTTCTAAATAGAAACAACTTAGGAAGATGGTTGGTCATTCATCTTTTAACTTTGTGTGTCATGACGGTAAGGGTTGGTTGACCTACTTTCCATGGTCCAGTTATTTTGCCTTATGTCTTGACACTCAATCAGTATTTTTCGTTCTTCTTTCAGATTATGAGTGAGTATGACCAGACCTTTGACCCTAGTATACTTATTATACTTATAGGTCAATGTGACCTAATTTCATGGTTCAGCGAGTTTGCCTTATATCTTTACACTCAATTAGTATATTTTCATAATTCTTTCAGATTATGAGTGAGTATGACCAGTCATTTGACCCCAATATACTTATAGGTCACTGTGACATAATTTCACAGTTCAGTGATTTTGCCTTATATCTCGGCACTCAATTGTAAACTTCTTTCACACTATGTTTGCATATGACAAGACCTTTGACCCTTAAGTAGTCCTAGGTCATTGTGACCTAAAATCACGGTTAAGTGATTTTGCCTTATATCTCAATTGGTATATGAACATACTGTTTTCACGATATGTTTGCGTATGACAAGACCTTAGACCATGAAGTATTCCTAGGTCAGTGTGACCTAATTTCATGGTTCAGTGATATTGCCTTATATCTCGACACTCAGTTGGTATTTTTTCTCACTTCTTTCAGATTATGAATGAGTAGGCCAGACCTTTAACCAAAACATACTTATAGGTGCACTTTGACCCAATTTCATGATTCAGTGAGTTTACTTTATAATAAAAAAATTTATATCTCAACACCCAATGGGTATTTGATCATATTACTTTCACATTATGAGTAAGTTTGACTAGACCTTTGACCCTAAAGTACTTAAAGGTCAATGTGACCTTATTTCACGGTTAAGTGATTTTGTCTTGTATCTCGGCACTCGTTGGTCTTTCACAATATAAGTGAGACCTTTAAACTTTAGGTAGTTATAGTTAAGTGTCATTACCCTAGAACCCGAAATCCTTTAACTCGTATATTTAGAGTTGGAGGTGACATCATCTGTTATAGTTGGTTTGAATGCATTTTTGGCTAGTCCTAACCTTCCCTAAGAAGGATTATGTGGGCTGCTTTGGCACGATAGTCTAATCAGGCGATGTTGTATGGTACTGCTATGAAATAAGCTTGGAATCTAATAAACAGACAACTACATACTTCTCCATTATCCAGTCATTTTCTCTGTCTGTATGACTTGCTTTTGTATTTTGAACAATTTTAGAAACTATTGATTTGATTATGAAAGATCTGTATTGCTAAAACATTTTTCTGTATTAATATTTTAACTACTATACATGTATATATTGATAGAACATTATCATTTGTCTGCGACCTCATTACAAAATACCTCGATATAACATTAATGTTAATAGAACTTGCTTAAGTTGGAGGTAAGTACTTTTGATGATACTCTGTCTAAAAATTTTGATGTATTACTCCCGTTTAAATGAAACTGTAAGCTATATTATGTTATTATATATCACAGGCAACAGTGCACACCCTATAGATTCACTGTGCGACAGAAAAAGAGAGAGGTAGCTGTCACCAGTGGAGTAGCGCATTTTTCGGACAAAATTTGCGCGATAGTGGTAAGTATTTTGCGTGTTTTCTGGTAATCGGATTTATTTAATGTGAAACTTTTTACCTTTGATTGCTTGTACACATGCATGCGTGCCGTGCTATGGCAAAATTATCACAAAAGATGTTTGTAGGAGCATGTGGAAGGCATTCGTTGTTGATGGCAGTCGAAAAAAGTCGAAAATCGCAGCATTGTCTCTTCTAGTTTGACAATCGAACATTTTTGAAAAAAAAAAAAAAATGAATGAAACCAGAAGTATGCGCTTCCTTGGATCTTTCAACATGCTAAATCTCAGTCTGGTGTGGTTTGTCTATTTCGAGATTTTTCAGCAATTAGTGACTGTACAGAAGATTGAGAAGAGGTGCGCGACTGGCGCAGTTGTGTAGAGGGTGTTTTATTTTTTTGTACCCAGTAGTGACTACAGACTGTGTGAAATATTGAGATCGTTGGTAAGGAAATTTGTGCAGTACCAGCAGAAATCTGCCTAAATTTCGGACAAAAATTCATTATGTCAGCCAAAATAACATTTTTTATTCTTCAAAGTTTGTCTGTGCATTAGACAACATTAATTAATGCTAGCAACTGTGACATACTTGAGTCGATATAATTAATATAAAATAGCAAGGATAAGTTGTTATACGGTTAATATAATAACCTGAACTTCATTTTGCGACAAATCAATCGACATTTCCGATTCACCGTACATGTTTTTATGACCAGAGACACGCTCTACTAAACGTGCATAAGTCCGTGCTTTATTTTAATCGTTACATATACATTGTTTACAGTGTACCTCGGACATACGTGGTGGAAGTTTCGATATTTCACTAAAATACTACCGCCTTGAGGCTTTTCAACTTATATATATAGTAACTGCAATCCATTTATGTCAAAACTGAATGTGTCAGTTATTCGCTTGGTAATTATTTAGTTCTTGCTCGATAATCTATTGAGCTATTTGCGTAAAAATGTTGGGCGTCTTGGTGGTATAGCATCGGACTGGGACGGAAAGATCCTGGGTTAGATCCACTTCGCGACAAAGGAAAATTCACTTAACACTAGTACAAATGTCGTGCGAAAGTCCACGACTAAATTCGCAAAACTCTCACGAGAAATTTGCATGTCAGTGAGATACTTGCTTTAATTTATAAACACATTGCATATTTACAAGTCTCATATTTAAATGTAACTTGCTAATACTTACTAAAGTGATTATTTAATACATCATGATAAAAATTCCGTGTAATGTTCATCCCTAGTACAATGTACCTTTTCTATAGTAAAACTGGTGCTTAACTGATTTTTGTTTTATATTTTTAATCCAAAACATAGATTGTGGGATCTTGTTAGAACCACCTTGCCAAAGAGGCGTTTCTAATGTATACCCACAATCAAGACTTTGGATAAAAATATATAAAATGTTTTTAATGAAATTTTTCAATATTTGCAAATGAAAAAAAAAATCTGCATTTATTGCACAGCCGGTGTTTTTATTTTTGGTTTATTGTGGACACAAGAAGCCAAAGAATGCAGAATCTGTTGGAAACTGACATGCATATTTAGGTCCTAGAGGCTGTTAGCAGCCGCGCCAGGTACTTTGGGGTTGATATCTCCAGTAACCTGAGCTGGAACACTCATGTAAACAGGATCAACCCCCCCCCCCCCCCACACACACACCGGAAACAAATTATTTCTATTAAATGGAGAATTTCACTAAATTTTGTTTAAAATCAGGTACGAACCCCCCTTTTTGTACATTAGACCCCACTCTTCACAAATCCTGGATCTGCCCCTGATCACATTGTTCACACTACAGCCAGGAGGTGGCTCTTTCTAGTTTGCGGTCGTTACTTATTCAAATTAATGACAAATCAGTACAGCGTGATTATGATAACATACATCAAATTACATGATCATGTTCACTAGACAGCTTTGTGACTTGGATTATGTTATTATAATCTGCATAATAATTCAATTCTATGATGGCCACGTTTTCTACCTTAGTTCAAATAGCAATCAGATAACTCCTACTGCTTAGGTTACAGATGTAACTGTGTAACCGTAGTGTGTGTGTGTGTGTGGGGGGGGGGGGGGGGTCAACGCTCGTTACGTGACGGACAGAACGACAGACGTCCAGAACAGTCTATACCAGATGGTTATGCTGGCAAGTGACGAAACGGACTGACGGATGGACAACCAGAGCAGTGGCTATACCATGTCAAGTTATCTTGTTGTTTCACATGTAACGTAACGGACTGACGAATGGACGACCAGAACAGATCAAACCTTAGTCAAATTATGTTGCTGCTTGGCCGAGTGTTCAGGAACTAATCTGCCTGGTCACTCGATATATGAGGCAGGGATTCGTACCAGGTCTATTGTGGCTGGCCCGAATCCGTACCTGCTACCTGACTCTGCCCGAATCGCCTATGAGTCGTATAGCTGTGCTTAACCAGTTGGGCGGTTGACTCTTTCGGGTCAACCGAGCAAGAAGCCAAGCACAGAGTGAGTGCGTAGCGGTTACAGTCTACTCAGGTTCGTACACTGGGTACTGTGCAGACGCAGATAAAATATAAAAGCTTGATCCTTTGGAAGCAGTGAAAACGTTCAAAGGGAGGTAGTATGGGCCATATTGCGCAATTTCGGGTACTGAACCCTCATCAGTGACCCTTTATAAACCGGCGCAGATAGCCAGATAAATATACTGCAATTTCAAAAATTTACGTTAGTCTTAATCAAAGACGCATGCCTAAACGTGGTCAAATAACTGAAACAATGTTTAGAAGACTAGTCAGTAAATAAAAGACGAGTGGAAATTAAAATGATTTTAAGTGAGGGCCTTTCGGAACCTGAATTTTATGGTGACTTGGTTTAAAAATTTAAGAAACTTAAAGGAATAAATGATTTTTCCTTTCAGTTCAGAAAAATTATAACACGTTACAGACGTATAGGTTATAACTTGAATGTTATGCGACAGTCTGCATGCTTAGTTTTTAACCCAATCATGGTTGATAACTATGCTGCATTCTTTAATTGCACGCCGGTGGGTCGGGCGTCAGACTCTATGATGGGCCCGACTTAAAGCTATTCATTTTAGTTGGTTGGGGCCGGAGCTTCTTGTCTGTTGCTTGGCCCACCGGGGTCCAACTGGTGTTTTTCTTTTGCTCCGGGGTTAGTAGGTTATTCGGCGCCCAGGGATCTCCATCGTCGGGCAGCTTACTCAATCTGTGAGCCCTGGTTTTTTATTCATCAGGATGTTTATCATGATTTATTTGTTTGTTCTTGATGATTCATTGACTAGTTAGAGATTCACCACGAGGACCGAACAACTAACTAAATGTTATGAACCACTGCAGAAGCTGAGGGTGAGGTTAGGTACCTGTAAAACCGGTTTAAGCCCGCCAGTAACTTTGTGTTACTGATCGTTCCAAGTCGATACTTCTGTGGTGGTTCTTTTTGTTTTATGTCTTGGTGTTTAAAAAAATTTTGTGCTGTTGGCGCCTTATGTATGTTTTCATATTTTTAGTTACGTTAAGGTAACTGAGTGGCCACCTATTGGGAAAATAGCTGCTCATTCGGCTTACGATATGTTTCATGGTATAAGTACCTGATTGTTAGTTTGTTTTTTTCCCACCTCGGTTTTTGGAGTGGGAATCTTTTTCTGATTGCGCCTTTTCCTGATCTTTGCCTACTTGTACCTTTTTAATCAAAGTGAAATTTATTTTTAAAATAATGACAAACTTCTATGAAAATGAAATGTTTCAGATTGCAGCTATATTTTTTCAATGAAAATTGCTACAAAATTCTAAGTCTTTAGAAATACCAAAGTATTTAACGAAAAATCAACTTAAAGCTTGATCAGACTGCTATGCAACTTTTATCCTTAAACTTTAATAAGACTGCTATGCATCCGACTGTTAATCAGAGTGCACATAGAAGTTACCCTTAAACCAGATGCTTTTGATTCTGACTGTTAATCAGATTTGCGCATCAGAAACCATTACTGAATCCTTACAAACCGTAACCAGCCTGCACTGGTAAGGTCCCTCTTTTGTCTTCCATGCAAATGATGACATTTAATACAGAACGCATTTAAAGTTTATAAGGTGCCAAAGAAAGTTGTCTCTGTCTCTTCATAACGGTTTCGAATTTTGTGAAATCTCCACAGTAGAATACAAAACGACACATTCTTTATTAAATGAACATATTTTAAGTGTCTAGAGAAACCAAAATGATAAAAATGCAATGAAATGACAGTTATTTCCAAAGAACCGGAAAACTGTCCCGGCTCAAGGGAAACAAACCTGTCATGACCAAAAAATTAACAAGTACTAGATTTCATAAAAATTCAGTACCCATTCTAATGAAAAGAGATGAACAGTTTCAAGTTATGAAACCCTTCATCAATGCAAGCTACAATATTTAAGGTTTGGCTCTCCAGACTGCGCAAAATATGAATGTGGCTTGAAAATTATTTATTAACGGACATCTGTATACAAATAATGCGATTCACAAAATAAAAACTTTCACAACTGCAATAAAGTGTTATAACTACAACTGCTCTCTGTTTCCTATAAATGCTATAAGCATAACTGCAGTATGTTTAATATATGAATTCCTGTAGTCATGTGAACTGTTTTATAGGCCTACTCATTTTATTCCCATTTCCTATATTTTTTTCCTTGCCCAACGGTTTAACAGAATACGATCTCTGAAAATCCCACGGACGGACGGACGGACAGATGCCGGCTAAGGAGAGCTAAACTAAAAGCAAAGTAGGATTACATGGAATATGGAATTTAAATGTCAAGTTATATAAATGGCATCTAAATATATGAAGAAATGAAAAATAATACAAACTGCATTTATTACCTTGCTAAACACTGTAGCACCCTTGTGTATGCTATTAAATACCATTTGCGCATATTTCTTTCGCCGCGTGAGCATTTATCACTTCAGAATTAATGGAATACACGAACGATTTCTAATATCACTGGGTACAAAACAACTTAGTAGATATGACTTACTTCGTATAATGGCTCTACACAACTGCGCCAGTCGCGCACCTCTTCTTAATCTTCTGTACAGTCACTAATTGCTGAAAAATCTCGAAATAGACAAATCACACCAGACTGCGATTTAGCATGTTGAAAGATCCAAGGAAGCGCATACTTCTGGTTTCATTCATTTTTTAAAAAAATGATCGATTGTTAAACTTGAAGAGACAATGCTGCGATTTTCGACTTTTTTTCGACTGCCATCAACAACGAATGCCTTCCACATGCTCCTACAAACATCTTTTATGATAATTTTGCCATAGCACGGCACGCATGCATGTGTACAAGCAATCAAAGGTAAAAAGTGACACATAAACAAATCCGATTACCAGAAAACACGCAAAATACTTACCACTATCGCGCAAATTTTGTCCGAAAAATGCGCTACTCCACTGGTGACAGCTACATGTACCTCTCTCTTTTTCTGTCGAACAGTGAATCTATAGGGTGGTGCACTACCTTAGCAATACATGTAATCGGATGCCATTTGAAGCCTTATAGGTCAATTAGCAGCCGATTTACAGGTAATTTTGTGAGTCATTTCCTTATTTGTCTGCATTTGGCTCTTATTTCTTAACATTTCTGAAAGATAAAGTCGCATGATTTATATATCTGAATATAGACCAATAGAGCATTGTCTTAGCAATCTTATGATGCCATCTAATTCTCTATATGGGCCATAAAATGCCAAGATGCAGTAATTTTTGTAAGTATACCCCTTTGATTTCTCCTCATTTTTTCTCTAATTATTTACGCTTTCATAAATATGTTTGAAAATTGAAATGACATGATTAATCAATTTGAACATATACAAATAGACAATTGTCTTGGATATCATTTTGCACCATTTTCAGCTCTTTATGGCCATTTTAGGCGACGATAGAAGGACTTGTATGTACACCCCATTATCGTTTCTGTGTGTTTTACGCATGCATAAAAATATTAAAACATTTAATCGTATGGTTAGTATATCTGAATACCAGCTAATGTGCCTTAGTCAAAGCAATCATTTAACACCATTTTCAGCTATTTGTGGCCGCCAGAGGCCGAGATACAAGAACTTATGTTAGTATACTCCTTCATTTTTCCTATTTTTTTCTTTAAGTATTTATGTTTTCAATAAAATTTTTGAAACTTGAAACCATATGAATAATTTATATGATTACACTCCAATTAAATAGATAATTGTCTAAACAATCATTTGTTGTCGTTTTCAGCTCTTTATAATCATTGGCTGACTTGAGACAAGAACTTATGTAAGTCTATCTCTTTATTTTTTCCGCATTTTTCCTCCATCTTCTATGCTTTCACAAAAATTATTTGCACTCAGAGTCATTTTGATTTATATTTATGAATACAAACTTATTGAACAAAATAAAAGCAATTTTTGACACCACTTTCAGCTATTCATGCCCATCAGAGACCAAGAAATAAGATTTTTTGTAAGTATACCCCGTTTTATTTTCCTCAATTTTTCTTTAATTATCTATGTTTTCAATAATATTTTAAAACTTGAAATCATTTTATTAATTCATCCGATTTCATACTAAAAGATAATTGCCACAGCAATTAGTTAACACCATTTTCAGCTCTTTATGGTCATCTTCTGCCATGATACAAGGACTTTTGTATGTATACTCTGTCATCGTTTCCGCATTTTTTTCTATAATTTCTACGTATTCATAAAAATCATTAAAACAGTTAATCATATGATTTATATATCTGAATACCAACCAACGTGTCTTGGTCAAAACAATCATTTAACACAATTTTCAGCCATTTTGTGCCGCCAGAGGTCGAGATACAAGAACTTAAGTAAGTATACCCCTTTATTCTTTCCTCTATTTATGGTTTCAATAATATTTTTTTCTGATTACAAACCAATAGATAATTGTCTAAACAATTGATTGATGCCATTTTCTGCTCTTCATAATCATTGTTTGACTAGAAACAGGAACTTTTGTAAGAATACCCCTTTTTTGCGACATTTTTCCTCCATCTTCTATGCTTTCATAAAGATTATCACCACTTTGAGTCATGTGATTTATATATATATGAATACAAGCTTATAGAACAACGTAACGTCAACGCAATCATTTGACACCATTTTCAGTTATTCAGAACCGTAAGAGTCCAAGGTACAAGCTTTTTTTGTGTGTACACCCCTTTACTTTTTCCACATTTTCCCTATATCTTCTATGCCTTCATAAGAAATATTACAACTTTGAGTCACATGATTTATGAATATGAATACAAGCTTATATATTAAAATCAAAGCAATCATTTGACACCATTTTCAGCTCTTCAGGAACGTCAGATGCCAAGATACAAAATTTTTGTAAGTATACCCCTTTTATTTTTCCTCATTTTTTCTTTAATTATCTATGATTTCAATATTAGTTTTAAACTTTTAATTCATAATGATTAATTAATCCGTTTTTATACCAAAAGATAATCATCTCAGCAATTATTTTACACCATTTTCAACTCTAAATGAGAAACAATAACTTTTCTATGTATACGCCTTCCTTTTATTTTTCTGCATTGTTTCTCTATTTTCAAAGCATTCATCAAAAATATTAATAATTTGAGCCATACAATTTATTTATCTGAATACCAGCCTATAGAACCAAGTGTAAGTAATCATAAAACACCATTTCCAGCCTTTCAGGACCGTCAGGACCGTGAGAAGCTGAAGTACAATAACTTTGGTAGATATATCCTTTTATTACCTAATTACATCAAAATTGTATAGAAATGGCTATTTGTTATTTCCATCTATTCCAGTTACTATTGTTAATACTTTGAAACAGATCCAGGCAATAGAAAATTCTATTGCCTGGCCAGTGATCAGTCTATTGCCTGGTCATGTGTGCAATGTAACAAGGTAACAACATGGAATTGTACCAGGCAATAGAAAATTCTATTGCCTGGCCAGCTGTCTATTGCCTGGTCACATGATAAGTCACATGGCTACAGATGAAATTAGGTAATAAAACAGTTATTTTAAGCTTAAACAGGCAATATTGCAAAACATTTTCCCCTCGGTGCAGGTCCCGACTTGACATGCTATTGCCAAGTCGGTACCTGCACCTCGGGGGAAAATATTTTGCACTATTGCCTGCTACTGTATATTATTTTTATAGACCACACTAAAATACATCGATATGGACATACCTATAATGTATTGAACAGGGATTGATACCGTTTTGGTGTACGAATGTGGCCCATTTACTACTCCTGATTTCGCCTTCCAAATGTTTTATTATAACTAGATGAAAATATAAATTGTTTTGTACATAAAAGAACTGATTTCGGCAAATTACGTGCTACAGACATACAGTTGGACAGACCAAAACGGTCAGCTGTATAGGCACAAAGACAGAGTGTAATCTCGATCAATGATAATGTTTCAAATAAAAGTATCTAAAAAGCAAAGCTATATTTCGAACACGCATATTGCTTAAAAGTGGGTGGGGTAACTTGGCATGACAAAACCCTACATTATAAAAGATTTATAGCACTTTATGATATTTAAATGCATTTTGAAATGTGTGAAGTTATTCATATTCAAAGTATTTGCATAAATGTGCATTGTTTTATTAATCAGAAAAGCACAATGACCCCATAAATGATGTAATAAGTCTGCTTTGTATGGAATGCGTATTTTCCCATGGTACCTCAGAACATGGTGTGAGTAAACCTATCTGCCAAAAACATTTCCAGAGCAGCCCACCTAAACCATTTATGGGAAGGTTAAAACTATTCAAAACGCTTTCAAACCAACTATAGCAGAATTGTCACCTCCTTCAAAAGTTACCCTGGCTGGATTCTAGGGTACATGGTTCAGTTATTTTGCCAAGGCAAAAAGATGTATGAGCATAATGCTTTGCGTTACAGGTTGAGGTTGGCCTACGGTCAGAAGTTGTCGAGCACGCTGTCCTGCGACAGCTCTTATTAAGGTATCTTGCACACAAGATTTTCAATTTTTGTTTTCAAAGAGAAATAACTCAAAAAAGGGGCATAACTCGGGCATGACACAAAATCCGGGTTAACTATTTTTTCATGAGGAATCTGTTTAAGAAATTTACAAAAACATCCTAGCGTTCACGGTTGAAAAGTTTCAAATTTCACCTAAAAGTTGAATTATCGACCAAATTTTCAAAATTCCGTAATTCTGTCAAAATTTGGGATAAAGTTGTCAAAATTGAATCAGGTGATCTACTCCTCAGCCCAAATCAGTATACTAAATATGAAAGCTCTAGCTCAAATTTGTTTTTGAGATATCTTGCTCACAATATCTTCAAATTTCGTTTTCAAAGGGTCATAATTCAAAATAGGGGCATAACTCAGACACGAGAAAAAGTAAGGGTCAACTATTTTTTTTTTTTTTTTTCATGAGGAATATGTATATGAAATTTCAAAAGCATAGCATGTACCATTCTAAAAAAAAGAAAAAAAAAACAAAAACAAAACAAAAACACGCAGACCCCAAATATATGCCTCCCAACATCTCCGTAGTTGGAATTACACACACTTCGTGTTGTGTCCTTGAGCAAGACATATTATCTCCCTACATAAATGGCTAGGAGACCCAGAAAGCGTTTGCTCCGCCCCGACATGACTGAAAAATTGTTGACAGGGACGTGAAACCTCAATACAGCAAGCAAACAAATTCTTGAAGTTTATGCTGGCATGAATTTATGAAAAATGCGTATATTCATTTCTACTATGACCGGATTGCGTCAAATTGTCAGTGTATGGCAACAAGAAGCACAGCGTCTTACTGATACCAAAGTTCGACGAAATTGATTGTGAAATGAAATAAATAGGTGCCGAAGTATCTAGGGTCCGAAGTGACTAGGGTTCGAAGTGACTATGGTATTTTTCTAAAGTGGTGCCGATTTGGCACTGGGGCCGATTTGACTAGGGTCCGATTTGTCTAGGTGCCGAATTCGTAGTGGTGCCGAAGTGTCCCATTACCCGTTGTTGGGGGCATAAAAAATCCCATTCAAATATTCCTATATTCCTTTAAGTTGCTGTTTTGAACAAACATGCGACTTCCATCCTCTTTGTAGCATAACTCGTATATTTGAACTTAGCATTACAACCAATAAATGGTAGATGCTTGTATGGTTAAACGCCAGTAACTGCACAGCTGATCAGTGCCATTGTATTCGCTACACGGATAGTACAATTAATCCACCTTCTAAATCTAAATTTCAATTCTTGAGCCTGCTTCTGTGGCTGTACAGGCCGGTTTGTGTCGGGCCTGTTCGGAAACCACAATGTTGGCTTTCACACACAAAGGCTCATCAGTGTGCACATAATGGTGTATGAGGCATTTTAAATTCTGGTATCTCAACAACATGAAATTGTTTCAGGTATACAACAACCGATTGTGGAATGCATTGATGTAAGAACTGGAAGTTCGGTAGCAGAAAGCTTTTGTCAAAGGCAAATTAAACCAGAATTCACCGCTCAAAGTTGCAACGTAGATGCCTGCCTACCCGAGTATGTACACTAATCACCGAAGTTACTTTCATTATGATATCTTGTAGAACTTTATATCAAGTGTATCTCCGCAACTAGTCAACCAATTGCAATCAAATTTTATCTGAAGCACCACTGAGGTGGGGGAAAGGTTGCATTAGGTTTTGGGCCAGGTCGGATCGGAACTCTAACAAATAGCTACCATAGACTTACCATGGGGAAAAATATAAAAACAATCTTCTTCTCCGAAACCACAAGGACCAGAGCTTTCATATTTTGTGTGTAGCAATGTATAGCGGTCCTCTTTATAAATCCTGCCAACCGTTCCCCTAGGGTCCATACAGGCCCCGCCCCGGTGGCGTCGTGGAAAAAAAAAAAAACATAAAAAAAATCTTCTTCTCCGAAACCATACGGCCCAGAGGTTTCATATCTTGTATGTAGCAATGTGTAGTTGTCCTCTATATAAATCCTGCCAACCATGCCCCTGTTGTCAAAAATGACCCCGCCCCGGTGGTCATTAGCTCCCATAGACTTACATTGGGAAAAACATAAAAAGATCTTCTCCGAAACCACAAGCCCAAGAGCTTTCATATTTTTGTGTAGTTATGTATAGTGGTCCTCTTTATAAATCCTGCCAACCGTGCCCCTGGGGCCTATACAGGCCCCGTCCCAGGGGCGTCATGGGAAAAACATGAAAAAACTTCTTCTCTGAAACCATAGGGCCCAGAGCTAACAGTGCTCATGGGGTCAAAATGGCCCCGCCGCAGGGGTCATTAGCTCCCCATAGACTTACATTGGGAAAAGCATTAAACTATCTTCTTCTCCGAAACCACAAGGCACAGAGCCTTCATATTTTGTGTGTAGCCATGTATAGTGGTCCTCCTTATAAATCCTGCCAACTGTGCTCACGGGGCTCAAACAGGCCTGCCCCAGGGTTGTCATGGGAAAAACATAAAAAAAAATCTTCTTCTCCGAAACCACAAGGCCATGAGCCTTCATAGTTTGCATGTAGCAATGTAGTGTAGTGGTACTCTTTTTAAATCCTGCCAACCATGCCCAAGGGGTCCATACAGGCCCCGTCGCAGGGGCGTCATGGGAAAATCATAAAAAAATATTCTTCTCTGAAACCACAAGGCCCAGAGCTTTTATTTTTTGTATGTAGCAATGTGTAGTGGTCATCTTTCTAAATCCTGCCAACCGTGCTCCTGGGGTCAAAAATGCATAAAACTATCTTCTCCGAAACCACAAGGCACAGAGCTTTCATATTTTGTGTGTAGCAATGTATAGTGGTCCTCTTTATAAATCCTGCCAACCGTGCCCATGGGGTCATCTTTATAAATCCCCCCAACCGTGCTCCTGGGGTCAAAATGGCCCCGCCCCAGGGGTCATTAGCTCCCCACAGACTTACAATGGGAAAAGCATAAAACTATCTTCTTCGAAACCACAAGGCACAGAGCTTTCATATTTTGTGTGTAGCAATGTATAGTGGTCCTCTTTATAAATCCTGCCAAGCGTGCCCATGGGGCTCATACAGGCCTGCCCCAGGGGCGTCATTGGAAAAATATTAAAATCTTCCTCGCCGAAACCACAAGTCCATGAGCTTTCATAGTTTGTATGTAGCAATGTGTAGTGGTACTCTTTATAAATCCTGCCAACCATGCCCGTGGGGTCCATATAGGCCCCACCCCGGGGGTCATTAGCTCCCATAAGCTTACACTGGGAAAAACATATAAAAAAATCTTCTCCGAAACCACAGGGCCAAGAGCTTTCATGTTTTCTATGTAGCAATATATAGTTGTCCTCTTTATAAATCCTTCCAACCCTGCCCCTTGGTTCCATAGGGCCTCGCCCGGGGGCGTCATGGGAAAATCACCTTCTTCTCCGAAACCTCAAAATATAAATATAAAATAAAAATAAAATAAAATTCATTATTATTATTATTTTATTATTGTTTTTAGTGGTACTCTTTATAAATCCTGGGGTCAAAAATGGCCCTGCCCCGCGGGTCATTGGCTCCCATAGACTAATAATGGGATAACATTAAAAATAATCTCTCCGAAACCACAAGGCCCAGAGCTTTCATATTTTGTGTGTAGCAATGTATGGTGATCCTCTTTATAAATACCGCTAGCCGTGCCCCTTGGGTCCATACAGGACCCGCCCCGGGGCATCATTATCTGCTATAGGCTTATAATGGAAAACATATGAAAAAATCTTCTTCTCTGAAACCACTAAGCAAAAGCTTCAATATTTGGTATGCAGCATTTCTATGTGGAGCTTTACATAAATCCTGCAAAGCATGCCCCTGGGGTCAGAAATGGCTCCTCCCCGGGAGTCATTAGCTCCCATAGCCTTACGATAGAACTAACATAAAAATCTTTTTTGAAACCTTAAGACCCAGAACTTCCATATTTTATGTGTAGCAATGCATTGTGGCACTCTTCATAAAGCCTGCCAACCGTGCCCCTTGGATCTATACAGGCCCCGACCCGGGGGCTTCATCATTTGCCATAACTTTATAAAAGGAAATACATGTAAAATCTTCTTCTCTGAAACTACAAGATCCAAAGCTTCTATATAGTTATGCAGCATTGTTATTTGGAGCTTTGCATAAATCCTGCGAATCATGTCCCTGGGGTCAAAAATGGCCCCACCCCGGGGGTCAGTAACTTCCATAGTCTTACAATTGGAAAAAAAAAACATAAGAAAAATCTTCTTCTCCGAAACTACATGGCCCAGAGCTTTCACGTTTTGTGTTGAGCAATGTATAGTACTCGTCCTTATAAATCCTGCCGACAGTCCCTGGGGTCCATACAGGCCACGCACCTGGCATGTCATTATCTCCATAGACTTATAATGGAAATACATGGGAAAAAAATCTTCTTCTCTGCAACCGCATGACACAAAGCTTGTATATTTGATATGCAACAATGTCATGTGGATCTCTACATAAATCCTGCCAATCATGTCCCTTGGGTCAAATATGGCCCCACCCGGGAGTCATTATAGAACCCTGACCTTTTAATATGATTTTTTCATGTGAACCAAACTGACGGATAAGAGGATACACAATCCAGACAAGAGCTATTCTGCTGATGTGAGTAGGGTTTCAAGGTCACATGACCAAAATGGCCTCCATACCCATATATGGTTAAAAACCCAACTACTTTGTCCAGTGACTGTACTTGTTGAATCTCTGGTGAGCGATCGTTGCCCTTAGGCTACTTGGTTTTTATAACTGACCCCTTCGTCAGTTTTTGCGCAATGGTAGGCGAACGAAAAACGTTTGACGGTCGTTTTTATAAATGGTTGGGCGATCGTTGCCCTTAGGCTGCTTGGTTTTTATAACTGACCCCTTCGTCAGTTTTTGAACGAAAAACGTTTGACGGTCGTCTTTATAAATGATTGGGCTAAATATATGCTGAATTTTGGATGAATCGACTGAAACCACAAAAAGTTATTTAAATTTTAATGACTAGTTGCGTTGGCTGTAGAACTCAGTATACATGTAAGAAGGCAAACAGTATGCCCCAGATGTGACGCTGCTAGGATATTCTGTTTGTTAAGAAATTATTTTATAAAAAAAAAAAAACAACTAAATTTTACAAAAGTTGAATAGAAATTCAAAATCAACCCTGATGCACTTAAAATAAAGTAGACTCACCGAAATGATTATAATGGGAAAATCCATTTGTCACAAATTGTTTAAACTTTAAAAATTATTATCATAATTATGATCGGTATCTTTTTATAAAAAGTTGGGTACCAGGTCCATGGTCAGTATGTTCGGCAAGCTGCGGGGAGGGCGAACAGACGCGACTGGTTCTCTGCCAGCAGCGTATCTCTCCCACCGACACCCGAAATTTGACAGAAGACCAGTGTTTGAGAGTGAAACCAGTGAGCACTAGATCGTGCCAACGCCCTCTCTGTCGTTATTACTGGTACAAGAGTGACTGGAGTGATGTAAGTTCAGTTCGTCCTCATATTACATGACGTATCTTATATTTAGTGCAGGGTTCTAAGTTTTTCATGGTTGCTTCAAATGCTTAATAAAGTTTCGTTCTAGTTAGCGCATACTCAATCCAAAGATAACCAAAATTACTAAAGGAAGCTAGCCCAAAACTGAGATGGTGATGGATTCTATGTATTCAAATCTATGCAGAATATTTAAGAATATGATTTTAAGATACTTGAGAATAATACCAAAATACCTGTCGACTAGTGTGCGCATTTGCAAAAGTCATTTGGAGTAGACATGGGTGTGTGCTTATTGGAGCATATGCGCTAATTAGAACGAATACAGTAAGTTAAATAGCAAGTACACGAACAGAGTTAAATAAAAATATGTGCTTTTACGTACAGGGTGATTCGGAATATTTGATACCGTTTTAAACTGATATAAGTTTGTCCCGCAAACGCATAACACTATAAAACTTAAACCACAATGCTCTGTGATAATTCAAGGTTTGTTTGGTGATTATTTATTAGGTACTTTAAATACTAACATTTTGAGTAATTGAGGTCAATCATTTTGACAGTTAATACCTGATGCGTTATTTATACATAAAATTTATGTTATTTCATCAAGTTCAATCCTCATGCGAATTATACAACTTATGCGCAAATGTGTGCTGTTTGTTTTCAATGGAGTGTTTCAGCTTTCTAAAAGTTTTTAGTTCAGGTGAATATGCATTTTCATTCAAGTGTCCTCCCAAGAAAATGCAAACTATCAAAATAAGTTTTATGCAGTTGTAATCCAATATGGACGTCAATCAACGCATTTACGTAAATGTTCGGAAAATGTTTAACCAATTATGTTTAAGACTTTATCAATATTGACATGAGTGGGTGGGGTATATTAAACAAACATCTACTGTTTTTAAACTGTCAATCAAATGATGATAAGCATTTATTGCTGATTTACGTCACAGATACTAGGAATGACTAAATACAGTTATTCTTTTAAAATCTTAAATAGCTTGGTTTAGAATTGGAAATTGGTTTTCGTGGGACCCATTTCCTGGAAAATGAAATGCATTTGAATAAAAATTACACAAAGCCTACATGTCTAGGATACATAATCCGAAAAATTATGGATTATTTTGGGGTCAAGGAAATGTATTTCTCTTGGAAAAGTTAGTGTAAACATGTTTTTTTTTCTGGAAAATTCTCAAAGTGGGTAGATAGATAGATAGATAGATAGATAGATAGATAGATAGATAGATAATCCGAAAAATTATGGATTATTTTGGGGTCAAGGAAATGTATTTCTCTTGGAAAAGTTAGTGTAAACATGTTTTTTTCTGGAAAATTCTCAAAGTGGGTAACTTGGGGCGCCTCGTGTGCGCTTATTGTTTACTGAAAGATGACATGCCTTTTGTTTCACTTTCTTATATGATTGAAGTCAATGACTACATCGAAAAATCTGGCTTATTTTTTTCCTAAAAGCTAAGAAAAATGGGCCCCACGATTTCAACCTGGAAGTAACTGAAAAATGACTCACTTGCTCTGAGCTGACCACCATGTATTTGCACATATTCAACAGCTCTATGATAAAGTATGCTAAAGAATGTAACATTGTTGACAAAAATAAACAATGCTTTTTTAAATCTTCAAACATGTATATACAGTGATCACACATAAGTCCTTAACATGTTAGTTGTTTATATATCTAACATTGTATACAAAACAAAACAAGAATCAGTGTAGATTAATTTGATATAGATTTTTATTATGTATTTGCTACCGAAACAGAAATATTAAAGGTTGAAATGGTATCAGATATTCTGGATCACCCCATATGTTCTCCACTATTTCTTTTAAAGTATAATTTCATGTAGTTCATACGAGTACACACGCGGCATTCAGGTTGCACGAGAATACTTAAAAGAGAATACCTAAACGCAGCAAAATAACATTTTTTTATAGCTATCTGAGACGATCTGACCATCTAGTAAAGTTTAACACAAGAAATTTACAAAACTTTGTTGTTGGTTTAGTGTTCAGTTTTGTGTGGCTCCGGCGTCAGAAACAGACAAGTATTATGTCATAATGAGGCAGGTCAGAGAGTCAATGACAGTCATTGTAGCCAACAAAAACCCAGAACTTCAAGGTCATGTGACTTGGGATCGTGCACACGGCACTGGTACTATTCTAACTGGAACAATAAGGTAAAGTATAGCATAATCCCTAACTGCTTTTAAACTTTAAACATGTTCACTGCATTTGACATTTCGGAACTTCCGGGTTATATTTTGTTGAATATCTCGTGAAAGGTTCCAGATATGTTCCTTATATCTTTATTTGAATACATATTGATGATTGATGATATGCATAGAACGAGTCTTGAAAATTGTCTCAACTCAACTCAACTTTATTTTACTCAAGGTTGCATATGTATCGTAAGCCGCGTGAGCAGCTATTTCCTAATAGGCGGCCACTCATTTACCCGAGTGCAAGGGAGAAACAATCTTCATTAGTGAATTTAAATTTGTTTTATTTGAATTTATTGATTAAAGTTGATGCCTTATTCAATTCATTGATGTCCGTCGTACATTTTAGTTTGTTTTAATTTAATTTTCATAAAGTACAAGCAGGCAAAGATCAGGAAAATGCGCAATCAGAAAAAGACTCCCACTCCAAAAACCAAGGTGGGAAAAAACCAAACTAACAATCAGGTACTTATACCATGAAAACATTTCGTAAGCCGAATGAGCAGCTATTTTCCCAATAGGTGGCCACTCAGTTACCTTAACTTAACTAAAAATTTGCATACATACATAAGGCGCCAACAGCACAAAAATATTTTAAACACCAAGACATAAAACAAAAAGAACCACCACAGAAGTATCGACTTGGAACGATCAGTAACACAAAGTTACTGGCGGGTTTAAATCGATTTTACACGGCCGTAACCTCACCCTCAGCTTCTGCAGTGGTTCATAACATTTAGTTAGTTCTTTGATAAATCTGTTTCTTTGTAAAATAACATACAATGCCACTGATGCTTTCATCACCAACGAAGATTATAAACGATACACTCTTTGGTCTTTTCTGTCAGGAACATGTTTAGGGTGTTATTACATACTTAATGGCACTTCCAACGCTACCGATAGAGTTTTTGCTGTAATTCCGAAACTTTCGAGATATAAAAGCGAAATTTACAGAGATGTTAGAATTTCATACTTGAGACGTCTATCGAGATCACATTTATTCCTGCAAACCTTTATTTTCGGGCGTTTGAACATATTTGACATAACATATTTGACATATTTTCAAATGTCGTGAAACTAGAATGCTTGGAAAAAACATTATTTCATCGTTTATACTAAACATTTACGAGCATATTTTATTACATCCATTCATGGAAAAAAATGGAAGCTACCTTATTTCTTTCGATCCAATCTTTTGAACCGACATAGAAATGACGGACTGTCGGCGTCTACGCACCAAACTCACGACCGCATACAAGTACGCTGCGAAATACTGCTCCACTCATCTCTCACAAAGTTCTCTGACTTTATTTCAAGAGGGTAACACAATTAGTACAAAACTAATCTCCCTTGCGGCCCTCAAATATATACAAACATATACACATAACAATGAATGTGAAATAAATATGGAACACACACACACACACACACACACACACACACACACACACACACAAACGCATCTCTCAAAAGCAATGTTTTAAAAGAGGCCAACAAAGAAAAAATGTATGAATTATAATGCAAATGAATGAATAAATGAATGAATGAATGAATGAAAACTGAATGAATGAATGAATGAATGAATGAATGAATACTGTTTACTTACATAAATACTTACATAAATAAAAAGAAATAGTTCAAGCTTTCAAACACTTAATGCATCTATTATGAAAAGATTCGGTAGTAGGAGCACTTTTTACTGCAGTGTCAATACAATTCCATATCACTGGCCCTGAATATGCCAAACTACCCTTGAATAATTCTGTGTTTGGCTTAGGCAGTACCATTAGAGACTTTAAACATGAATTTCGCCTTTCGAAAGAATATCCTTTCTGATATGGTCATAATTTTTAAATCATTCATTGACTGATAAACATTGGCACAATTATAATCAAGAATAATTCTGCATGCTCTCTTTTGGAAAGGTACAAGTAGGCAAAGACCAGGAAAAGGCGCAATCAGAAAAAGATTCCCACTCCAAAAACTGAGGTGGGAAAAAACCAAACTAACAATCAGGTACTTATACCATGAAACATATCGTAAGCCGAATGAGCAGCTATTTTCCCAATAGGTGGCCACTCAGTTACCTCAACTTAACTAAAAATATGAAAACATACATAAGGCGCCAACAGCACAAACAAAAATTATACACCAAGACATAAAACAAAAAGAACCACCACAGAGTCTTTCTATTTGCATCAGGTTTGTTTTTGACATGCTACTCCAGACTATATTTGCGTAATCAAGGTGTGGTTGTATATAACTTTTATAGTACATCACTCTGTATTCAGTAGACAAATAAGTCTTTACTTTCGACAAAAGCCAAATGTTTGTAGACATCTTTTTGGTAATTTTCCTGACATGTTTCCCCCATGAAATGTTGTTATCAATTTGAACACCCAGTACTTTTTCATTGGAAACAGTCAGTAACTGAATATCATTAAGTGATATGTTTAGGTCATCATTTACTCTTGTTCGTCGCTGCCGTGTCGTTACTAGCATTACTTTGTTTTTTCTGTGTTAATTATCATTCCGTTTTGCTTACACCACCTAACTAAATCTTTTATTGCTAACTGGAGCTTTCTTTCAATTTCTTCCTTCAAACTATTGATTTCATATAATGTTGAGTCATCTGCATATAAATCGGTCATCACCTTTAAATGCAGAGGAAGATCATTTATGAACAAGAGAAATAAAAACGGCCCTAAAATAGATCCTTGGGGTACACCACATTTAACAGTTTCCTTATCTGAATCTACATTTTTAAATGATACTATTTGTTTTCTTTCAGAAAGGTAGGACTTGAACCAGTTAAGGGTAACCTGACTAAACTGGTAGATTTCTAGCTTTTCTAGAGGGAAGCCATTAGCCGTAGTATTGACCTCTCCATATGTTTTCAGTATTCTGTCAATCATTTGACTTAGTAAGGCTCCTTAGGGGTTTATAAAGGTGCATTTTCATTGCTGTTTCTATACACGATATTTAATTCCCTTTCTTGGGCCTCAAACTTCGAGGCTAGACTAGGCTAGTGTTTGTTTTGTCGGCCATTTTTGTCACTTTCACTTCGATAAATAAATCTATTTTCTTCACGCTAACAAGATCAGTACATACGATTCTTATGATAAAATTAAACTGGAGATGTATTGTTTAATGATATTAACTAGGGCTGCTTAGTTTCAAATGCTTTTAAATTATAAGATTTGGACGAACTCTCTCGTTGACCTATTTATCGGTTTTTATCAGAAAACGATCCATATGAAATATGTTATTTCCAATACAGTGTTCTCTTTCACGTCCGCTGTACATGATGATTGACATGCGGTATCACGAATTACCGGATTGGACCGAAACTGTCCGAAACGAACCGATAGTCCCGAAAACGGACATAGATAATATCAAAGCTACAAAGCATATCATGGGTCACCACATAGTAGTATGTGAAGAATTTTAAATACGCAACAATATTGTGATTTACTTAGAACGCAAGAGAAAGAGTTTTTGCACCCTGCATACATGTATACGTCATGCAACCGGATTTCTTACAGTACGGATTTATGCTACATCGCAGGATCACACTACCCCTAACCAAGCCTTATGGGGTTTCAGTTTAACCTCACTTTTAAGGGTCACGTGCTAGCAGATTTTGGCTTATGTCACACAACCTTAAATTTAAATTATATTTATAGCACAAGTTGATAAAATTCGAACCAGCATGACTGGATTCACACTGTCCTTCCATTATTGATTGATTCTGTGATATTTAGTATTAATCTGATTGGCTCTAGCAAAATCAAACTTTCATTATGTATTATAAATCTTTCTTTGAAGACTCAGAGAATCTAATCAGGTTAGGCACAAGCACGCTATACAACTTTGGGTCACACAGACAGCAAGAATATATGTTTGAAATGTTCGGAATAAAACTTCCTTTGCTGATGGAATTGTACATATGTTTGTTTGTTTCTCTTAAGTTTTAAAGGTCAAGTCAACAATTTTTCAGACGTGTTGATGAAACCATTCACGGTTTAACACAGTATCTGTTTTATTTGGTATCAAACTGCACTATAAGTTACTAAAGGAATCATTCTTCTTGTCAGTGTAGTCTTCTATCACAGTCTCATATTATTTTAAACTTCCAAATTTCTGTGAACCCCTCCATATAGCATGTTACTAAGAACATGCTATAATTTTCTTGTTCAATAAAATATTGTGATCAACTAGATCAAATGCTTTACGAAAGTCAACAAAAATAACACCAACTAATTCACCATTGTCTAAAGCTTTTAACCATTTTTCAACCATATGAATGAGTGCAGTCTCACAAGAATTGTTACGCCTGAAGCCAGACTGAGTATCATGCAGAAATTTGTAACTTTCTAAAAAAGTAATCAAACCCTCATGGACATGTTTTTCAAAAAGTTTTGAAAGTACAGGTAAAATTGATATTGGCCGAAAGTTGTTTGGGTCATTAGATGGTCCTCCTTTATGCAGTGGCTTAACTTTAGCTTCTTTCCACTTTTTAGGGAAAGACCCTGTTTTGGTACTTAAGTTACAAACGTATGTCAAACTTTCGGCAATAATTGGAGATGATATTCTTAAAAGCCTAGGCCTTATATCATCAGTGCCATCAATATTTTTTAAATATTTTAATACTTTATCTTCTGTTAGCATGGGCAGATCAAACACTACATTCTCAGGGATTCTCTCTTTACAGTAATCTTGAAGTTTTTCATGATTTGAGGGTTCAATGGGTTCTTTGATATTGTCTGCGATGTTTATGAAAAAATCATTGAATGCATTTGCTATTTCTGCTGCATCATCAATATCTGAATTACTTACTTTTAAGGAGTTAATAGAACTTGCAGAATTAGATTTACGCTTTCCAGCCCCTAGTTCATTGAACATTTTCCATATTGTAGTTGGCTGATTCTTACCTTCTTCTATAATCTTTTCATAGTTTAACTTCTTAGACTCTTTAATGCGTTTTACTACCTTATTTCTCCATTGTTTAAATTCAGTATTGTTGCCTAATGCTTTTAAATGGTCCCTTGTCTTAATAGCATCAATTATTTCAGGGGTAAGCCAGCTTGGTTGAGTAACTTTTTTTAACTCGGTGCTACTTCATGGGAATATGACTGTCAAGAACTTCGCTGAACAGAGAATACCAAGTATCTAAAGCACCATCCGCTGTGTCAAAAACCTTAATGACATCCCATGGAATAGCCTTTAAATCCTCATTAAATTTTTTTTCATCAAAATTTTTGAAGGAGCGATACTTAATGGTATGGTGTGTTGCCTTTGGAATACGGCCATTGACATTACGGGTAAAGAATATAGCATAGTGATCACTCAAACCTGTCTTGGGAATATCAATGAATTGAATATTTTTTGAAAAATTTGAATAAATATGGTCAATTAAGGACATTGGCGGGGTTTCGTCTCTTTAATACTCAAAAGATAATGACCCAGATATTCTAGTTTAAATTTTAGATAGGCGAGTTTGTCATGATGGCCAAGGTTAAATCTCTGATTGCGTGGCAGAAGGTTTACAGTCATGTTTGCTGTATGAACCATCACACAGTCGTGCATCATACCCCTATGATTAATTGTATATTTATAGTATATCTGTTATTCTTGCATGCGTTGTGAAACAAGAAAGAAAGAAAGAAAGAAAGAAAGAAAGAAAGAAAGAAAGAAAGAAAACGGAGAGTGAAAAACGGAGTAACTTTTGTGATGATCAATTTTGGCTTCACATGATTTTTGTGACTTTTGAAATTATGGGTTATCTAGTATACAAACGAATAATGGCAAAATGTCGCAACCATTTTCGATAAACTTTCCATCAGAATTTGTGTCATTGGCTGATAAAACAATGGCGAAGATTTCAAAAAAAATTGCTTTGTCCGTTTTTGAAATGTTGAAGCTTCTTAAGTGGTAGCGTTGGAAGTGTCGTTAAGTATATAATTTAGTAGAAGATAATATTGTAGGATAGGATAAACAAATCAATCTGATTACTTTTCACCACAAAGCAGAAGTTTTATTTTGACATCTTGTGCTAAACATACTTCAATACTGGTCAATACAAAACAACCCAATATCTAGAACTTTCTGTTCTAAACCATTCTAAATGTAGTCACATTTGCAATTTTCAAGCTGTTGAACGCATCTGAAATAAACCACATAGATATCCACAAAGATTCCACTCTATAACGTGGCGCCACTAACTACACTTAGCAAAACTAAACCTTAGACTAACACTATAGAGTTTCTTAACAGCAAAATAATGTTTGCTAAATTCCACAAAGACCACTAAGAAACATTTCATCAGCATATTCAACACCTATTGCAATAAACTCTAATCATTAAACTTCACACAGCACAAATCTAGAGAATACTGGTTTGCGTATTTCCTGATCACTAAGTACTCTGACCTGTACAGAACAACAAAAAAATATTAATCTAATCCAAACCTATTCAGCTATGCCCTAGACAACTTGCTACAATATCCTGTATTCAAAATAACCTTTCTGACCCATATGGTTCACTGTTGTTTGTGCAATATCTGGTATGATATGTACATAATTGTATTTACAACAAAATCACTTCAACTGTAATAACATTCACATTCAGTACTTCTGTAGTCACTGATACATGTCATAATATCTTTCATAAAGTTTTTCTCAACAATGTCACTCAGCATCAGTTTGCCTCGGGTGGTACACAATAGTTTCCCACTCAGTATTTCTATTTATTTAACTTCAGTTGAATGTATCTTCATGTAAGCTCATCAAATAACAATGTTTATTGACTTCATCATAACATACGCAAAGTGTCAATTAGCTAAAGTTTTTCCCCTTGTGGTACACTACAAATTATATTCAATGTTTATTTGTTTCACTTTATTCTAAGTGCAAATCTCAGTCCAGTTCTGTCAATATCCCAATGAATATACAACATATATCCATTAAATTCAAATATGTTCCATTTGTCATTCATCAACTGAAAATCTTAGTAGTTTTGATTTATGACCCATATTGAACATAATAGATTTTATTATCCTAGTGCCATTCTATCTGCAGTCCCACAGCTAACTTCAATTCACATACATGTACTAGCTTACTTTAAGATAAAGATTATGTAAATGCACCTATACAGCAATGTATTATTGATATAAAAGAACGATATATGTTACCCGTTTATAGTAAGGAGTAAGACAATTTAAATAATGATCTATTCGAAATAACGATTTCACATCAGCTATTTCTAGAAATGTTATTAAAGGAAATTAGAGGTAAAACTATATCATATTCCGCCTATAAGCGAAAGAAGAGAAAAGAAGACGAAGAGAAGCTAATACGGGAAATTGCTTCTTTAGAAAAATCAACTCAATTAAACTTCGACTTAACAGAAACAAAAAAAGGAAGAATTAGAAAACATTAGAAAAGAAAAACTTAAGGGTATTATAATAAGATCTAGGGTAAGATGGGCAGAAGAGGGTGAAAAACCAACTAAATACTTCTGCAATTTAGAATCACGTAACTTTACAAATAAAACAATATATAAAATAGAAAATGGTAATGGCGAAACAATAACAAAACAGAAGGACATACTGCATTAGGTAAAACGTTTTTATGAAAACTTATATAAATGCCACGATTTAAATGAAACTCAAGACGATGAAATTATTTCAATTTTAGAAAATATTCAACAACATCCAAAACTCTCTTTGGAAAGCAAGAATAGTTTAGAAGGTGAATTAACGGACAAGGAAATATTAGCTGCGTTAAAGAAAATGAAGAATAATAAAAGCCCTGGGACTGACGGATTTACTTCAGATATGAAAGTTTTCTTAAAAAGAGCACTAAACGAATCATATAAGGAAGGAAAATTATCAATAACCCAAAGACAAGGGCTAATCATATGTATACCTAAAGGTGATAAACCGAAACAGATTTTAAAAAATTGGCGTCCTATTACCCTATTAAATGTTGTTTATAAAATTGCATCTGCATGTATAGCTGAACGAATTAAATAAATTCTAGCCGGTTTCATCTCAGAAGACCTAACAGGATTTCTAAGTGGAAGGTATATCGGAGAAAATACAAGATTAATTTATGATATTCTTCATATAACTGACGAACAAGATATACCGGGTCTTCTTCTTACCGTCGATTTTGAGAAAGCTTTTGATTCTATTTCTTGAAAATTTATTAATCGTACACTTAATTTTTTCAATTTTGGAGACTCCATAAAAAGATGGATCAGCGTCTTTTATAATGATATTCAATCATGTGTCATCCAGAATGGTTCTCTCTCTGAACCTTCACCGTGCAAAGGGGTTGTAGACAAGGCGACCCTCTGTCACCTTACATTGTTCTTTTATTTGCTGAAATACTTTCTCGTCAATTTAAAGCCAACCCAGATATAAAATGAATAGAAATAGCAGGGATAGAATACCTTCCCTCCCAGTTTGCAGACGACACAACAATATTATTAGATGGTTCTGATCATTCCCTAAACGAATCACTTAAGATTTTAAATAAATTTGCTTTAGCTTCAGGTTTAAAATTGAATGCCAATAAAACAAGAGCGGTGTAGATAGGATCGAGAAAATTTAGTGGTGAAACTTTTAACCATAGACTAAAACTCGTCTGGAATCAAAACGATTTTATTATTTTAGGTATAAAATTTTCTTGTTATTTAGACACAATTGTGTATATAAACTATAATACAAAATTTGAAGAAATAGAAAAAGAAATGAAAACATAGGCAAAAAGAATTCTTACTCCTTTAGGAAGATTAACAGTTCTTAAAACCCTATTAGTATCAAAATTAAATCATTTGATATCCTTGTAGAGATACAATTTCAAAATTAAACAAAGTTTTCTTTGAATTCATATGGAAATCGTCTACAGATAGAATTGAACGGAACGTAATTATGCAAGACTTTGACCATATATATATATATATATATATATATATATATATATATATATATATATATATATATATATATATATATATATATATATATATATATATATATATATACGGTGAAAATACGAATGCCGGAACAAATAAATTAACATAGAAAAAATAATGACATCTGGATTTTTATGTTATTTTATTACCGCGACCGCATCAGGCGGATTTAACATAGTAACATAGCAACGTAAAAATCCAGATGTCATTATTTTTTCTATATATATATATATATATATATATATATATATATATATATATATATATATATATATATATATATATATATATATATATATATATATATATTTGAATTGGAAATGATATATAACATTCCAAACATTTGCCGTAAAAATACTTAACTCCACTGGTTTCAATACCGAATTCTTTATAGGATCCTAGCAACAAATGATCTTCTTACAAAAATGAACGTACGACAAAACAACCTATGTGCATTTTGCAATGAAGACGTAGAAAAAAATCAAACATCTGTTTTGGAATTGTAATGCGGTTAATACATTCTGGGAAATATTGAACACTGGATTTACGATAAATATGGCTACCTTATTAATACTGACAAAGTTAGAGCAATTTTAGGAATCTCAAACCTGTCGAAACATACCAGACCTATAAATAACTTACTTACAGTAACTAGATACTACATATACAATTGTAAATTAAATGATAAAAGCATTAACTGTACCAGGATGGCAAAACTTTGTAAAGCAATCTCTACAAGTAGAAAAGCTCATAGCTATTAAAAACGATACATTCAGACAATTTCATACCTACTGGCAAAGATGGTTACTTACCTTTGACTTGTAATCCTACTGCTCGTATATGCTTCATAAAAAATATATCCAAATTCTGGTACACTCATTTTTTAAAATTTAACATATAAACTACACACTAGACCTTCTTCAGCAGATGTTAATACATGACGACAAACTGGGCACGAGTTTGATGTGTACATGTAAATCAGTGAACTGTCAAATGTAAATATATACGAAGGGTGGCCCAGTAAATCGTGGACTATGCTGTATAAAAAATATTCAATGCGCAGCTTCCAATTTACAAGTATATTACACACACATGTTCTGGGTATGCATACAAAATTTCAGAAAAATACACCTAAGAATAATTTCTCAGTACATAATACAAAACTACAAGTCACGCAGACCCGTCGCACGCTGACGACGTCGTCTACTGTTATGGGTTAACTTCATCTACTACATGTACCTTCCGTTTACTCTTTATTGAGGTATGCTCCGTTGTGTGCGATACACAAGCGATGTTTGTACCACTTTTTGAAACATGTCACTGAACCATAGACTATAAAACGACCTGTTGAATCGCTTACATGAACTTCTCTCTGCCTTGAAAATGTTTACACTGAAGATGCGATTCTATCTGCGGAAAGTACGTTACAGACATTCATGAATGGTGTCCGTCCATACTGTGTATACTTTCTGTCCACCCATCTCTATAAATCGACAATGCCATGTAAAACAAGGCTCCTTGAAAACCTCTGTATATGTTTGTGCTTTTCAGATGCTTGAATGAATCATTTGAGGTCACAGAACTGGAATAGGATTGCCGTTCGTCGCACTTTCTCTTCCTCTAACGTCGCCATTTTCATTAGGTTGTAAGTTTAACAGACAACATTTAAATGTGTGCCATTTTCAAACAGATGATATGTAACATTCGAAATTTTCTCTGGTGATGTTAAAAGAATATTGCTATGAGCAGACAGCTCGTTTTGGCGCCAAATACTGTAACGGCTGAATAAATATTACTTTATTGAACACACAGACGATTATTTAAATGTGTTTGTTTGAGTTGCGCCGGGTTCGCATACACTGACCTTATCAATCGTGCACATTTTACAAGTTGTACATAAACTTATACTTTTATGCACCTCTTCTTACTGAATTTGAACTGCGAAAGGTATTTGGAAAGTTTGATTGCAATAGGGCGTCAAATAATGAAAATATCAACAAAGTACACGATTTACCGGGTCACGCCTCGTATTTATAGTAGTATTTTCGATAATCGCTTCGGCCATGCAATGCACAAACGTACCTGCATGCTATGTTACGAAATCGATAGATACAGCAATAAAATATGTATGTACTTCTAACATGTTCTGCTTATACTAAATAATGATACTTCTCATAACATATTTATTTCTTGGCTTACGCAACTGTACAGAAAGGACATGTATATGTTATTATTTGATAGTTTGTCGATGTTATCATGACATGTTTTTGTGTTTATTAATCAAATATGCTAGTTGTTACATTCCTGTTTCCATAGCATGTGTTACTATTCTTGTACTGTTGTGTCAGATGAAAATAAAAAAAATAAAAAAAACTTCAATTCACATATTGTGTTGTTAACATCTTCTGCTCATTTATAACAAGAGCTGCTTCTTATCATCTACTAAGAGGCCACCTAAAAATTATAAGTTAGTATTACTATACTAAATTAAGCAGCCAAATGCAAATTACTGAATATCACAATTCCAGAATTTCACAATATTTACAAAACCAGCAGAGAATGAATACAACATAAAAATGACTTACATAATACATGTATACTACTCAAAGTTTGATAAGCTTCAAAACTTTGGACATACTTGTTATCTTACATCCAAAATTTTGCTATAGATATGTACCAGAACCACAACTGTGCAAACAGTCCATCTTTTTTTTCGAGTTGCCTGCGAGCGCTTCTCGCAGACGATGGAAAACCCCTGAAATTGAAGTTGTCACTTTTGACTACCCTTTGCCTACCCTATCAGATTCTGTCATTCACTCCTTCTTCCTGGTTCATTCAACTGCAAAACTTTTTGACAATCGAAATATCGATACTTCTGTGTCTAAAATGCACATTTGGAAAATTTCAGAAATCTGTGATTTTTGGTTAAAAACACGATTTTTTACCAAAAATTTTTTTTTTTCACTTAAAACGTTGCTCTTCAGACTACGACCTTGGAACAGAAAACCGATTTGAGCTACGGGCATTGGTTAAGATTTTACAGCGTTTTAAACAATTGTCATTAGACTGAACATTTTTAATGGAAATTTGCATTGCGTGATTAAACCATTTGACAACACATTTAAAAAACGCTGGTTTCAGCCAACCAGAGTGCGTATTCAAAAACGGTTTTCAGTTGCATGCTCACCGTGCAAAGGACAACATTTTAAGCGAAAAAAAATTTGGGGGAAAAAGATCGTGTTTTTAACCAAAAATCACAGATTTCTGAAATTTTCCATAAGTGCATTTTAGACACAAAAGTATTGACAGTTGAATGAACCAGTAAGAGGAGATGAACGACAGAATTGGATAGGGTAGGAAACAGTGACAACTTCAATTTCAGCGGGGTTCCATCGTTTCTGCAAGTCCACAAGAAGCGTTCGCAGGCAATGCGAAAAAAGCTGGAATGTTTGCATGATGCTGAATCTGCTATATATCTATAGCAAAATGTTGGGTGTTAGATTACCAGCATGTCCTTTCATCAAAAATAAAGTTTTGATGCTTATCAAAATTTGAGTAGTATATTTGAATAAAACAATAATTCCTTATTTAAACACTGGGTAGAATTTTAAAGCCTCATTTCACATCTTCAAACATGTTTCCACTTTGAAATCTAAAATCTGAATGAACAATGTACTCAGTAAATCCCAATGAAGCTCAGAAAAGCTAACTATAGGTTACACTCTAATGACATTGCAATTCTCACCGATTATTATCGTAAAACTACAACGTTATTCAAATTATACAGGTATAAAACAATTAATACTCACAATAAAAACAAGTTGCATCTTGAATAAAAATTCATAGCTACAAAATGCATTTCCTGACATTCCCAAAAGGTAAATGCAGCTATTACCTCCCTTTTGGATAATATCTATATTCGGTTCGGAACAAAAATATACCGACAAATCGTCCAATGGGAAGAAATCACTGTCGAGAAACAAACTCCGTGTAAGCTATCATTTGCACATATAACGGTGACGTCACAGAGAATTTTAATAGTTCGGACTGAACCTAAGTTCGGAAAATTTGTGGTGCCGTCTGCGTAAGTTATTTGTGAATCATTTTAAATATCCTATCATATGCAACAAACATTTTTGGTCATATAACTGTAAAAACTTTCATAATTCATCATCTGGTCTCTGAGAACACTTCGGAAACTTTAGAGTTCCGAAGTGTTCTAAATGTTGACAATTGTTTCAAAGAAAGGAACTACTGCTAATTAGTGATGATAATATGCCGCATATGATAGGATATGTGAAAAACATTTTTCTTTGAAATTATGTGCAGTACGAACGCGCGCTCTGTCGTATGACGTATACACAAATGATAGCATACACGGTCTTTGTTTCCCGACACTGAGAAATTGTGCTCCTCTTGTAGCTGCTTTGTTTTTATTTTGCTACGAGAGAGACTTCATGAAGTCGATCCCAGACAGCCATCAAGCTGATATAATCGAAGCATTTAATTCAACTTCCCGATATTTAGATGACCTGCTTAACATTGACAATCCCTATTTTGATAGATTTGTCAGCCACATCTATTCTTCTGAGCTTCAACTAAATAAGGCTAATCAGTCTGAGACCTAGGCCCCATTTTTGGATTTGCATTTGTCTATTTCTAATGGTTTTGTTTCATCCAAAATCTATGACAAACGAGATTATTTTGATTTTGACATTGTAAATATCCCATTCTTAGATGGGGATATTCCACGAGCACCTTCTTATGGGGTTTACATATCTCAACTTAATCGTTTTGCGAGAGTTTGTAGTCATGTTCTTGATTTTAATATGCAAAATAGGTCTTTGACAGGGATATCGGTATCATAAACTTCGTAAAGCTTTTTTTTTTCAACTTTTATCGACGTCATCGAATAAGTGTCTAAATATACGAGGGTGGTTCAGAAAGTTCTGTCATAGGTGTTATAACTTTGTTAATATACATGATAGGTTGTTGTATTATACTTTGATTGAAAGGGCTACATTTCTCCTTTATAATGATGCCAAAAGAATGCACGAACAAAATAAATACTTCGAAATACATGCCTTGAAAGACACCTAGGGTAAAACCACTGGCACGTTTTCTTGAATTTGTGAATATTATTGTGTGCGTTTCATGCGTTATATCTTTATAACTTCCGATCAAATTTTCTCCAACTTTACAGTTATAAGTAATAATATATTTAGAAAAGCAATGTGACAAAAAATGCCGTTATCGATGCTATGCTGACTTTATAATAAAGCAATGTATATGACGTCATTAAAATACGTACCCCTATAGCGTTTCTGGCACCGCTGCACCATTATATGTGTTTGCTTTTTTATAAGTTTACTATAGAGCACATTAAGATGAAACAATAAAATGGTTAAATGCATTTTAAGCTCCCTGGACTACGTGTAGATGACAATAAATGCCATTTGAATTTAAACTGTATTTTTAATGTATGTACAACAAGCCAATTTCAATATTTCATTTTACTATAACTCAATTAAATTCTGCTGAATGATTTTGATTTTTGCAGGATATATTCATCTATCTTTCAAAAATATATTACATGGATTATATTTTTTCGAAGTCGATTTTCTTTAAATAATATTTACAAATTTAAGAAAACGTGCCAGTGGTTTAATCCTGGTGTCTTTCAAGGCGTCTATTTCGAAGTATTTATTTATTTTCGTGCATTGTTTTGACATCATTATATAGGAGAAAGGTAGCCCTTTCAATCAAGGCATAATACAGCAACCTATTATGTCTATTAACAAAGTTATAACACCTATGACAGAACTTTCTGAACCCCCCTCGTAATGTTGGATTGTCAACACTTTTACTACAAGGTATATCGGAACCCTAGTATTATGGCGACTTGAAGTACAAATTCAGAAAAAATGGAATAACTGTAATAAAAATGTAATACGAGTAAACTGTTTTAATACATTTTAAAAAGATAATCAATCAGTTTAAAAGAATTGGCTACAATTTAAAGACACATTATTTTGTTTCTATACCTGGGGTGGCCTGGTCTAATTACCCCTAATAAATAGTCCAGAAGGCATGACGCACATCAAAGGCTTATCTTATCTAAGTGATTATGGAGTCATTGGTCTCTGTCTTGAAAGGGCCTCTTGAAGGGAACTTTTGAGAACTATCTAAAATGTAATTTTAGAACATATTTTATTTTTGGAGATGGTTTTCACTTTTAGCTTAAATGTACAGCACCTTATTTTGAGACGAAAGAAAAGAGTTTTTGAGACCATATTACTATACAAGGCCGAATATAATCAAATTTAAGAACCTTCTTGTAAAGCCATCCTAGTTTTACCTGTGATTTCTCAGCTGTCTGCTGGAGGTCATTAGGGTAGTATGCAATGCAAAATGTGTCTTTAAATGTAGTGCAACATACTGCATGCTTAGAATTTTACCAGGACCTGGTTAAATGCTTTGGTTTCCTCTTTAGTTGCACGCCGGTGGGTCGGACCTCAGACTCCATGACGGTCCTGTTTTAAAGCTGTCTTACAGACAAGAGGGACATGACTATGAGTTTGAATAACGGGCTAAAACTCTTGTCTCTGGTCGGGTCCACCGGGAGTTAAACAGAAGCTTTCTTTTGCTCCAGTATTCCAGTGTCTATATTACTGTTGAGTTCTCGTTTTTTATGTATCTCGGTGCTTGCACTTTTATTTGTATTTTTGCTATCAATCAATGTCCAACTCATCACCGTTTAGTTATACCCCCGGCATTTATGCCGACGGGTATATAATTTTTGCTTTTCCGTTCGTCCGTTCATATGTTCGTTAGTTCGTTCGTTAGTAATTCCGGAATGTTCGTGGAATTTATGTCAAAGTTTTTGTTAAAGTTTCTCTGGTGGTGTATATCTCATGAACCAATGATCAGAAACCATTCATATTTCAACCATAGATACTCTATATGGTTTGCTTTGTTTCCATGAGTTCAGACCCTGGGCCCATGCCCGGGGGTGGGGCTAGAGGTCAAAATCTAGGTCACCTTTAATTTGGGTCAAAGCTTTGGTTGAAGTTTCTCTGGTGGTGTATATCTCAAGAGCCAATTTTCAGAATCATTCATATTTGGACTTTAGGTACCCTATAAGGTTTGCTTTGTTTCCATGAGTTCGCACCCAAGGGTCCTTGCTCGAGGGTGGGGCTAGAGTTCAAAATCTAGGTCACCTTGAAAATGTGCTATTTACATAGTGCTTTTTTTCATCTCTAAGTTAATATCTTAACAAATTGGAATGTATTCCTGTTTAGATAATGGATACCCTTTAGGATAATAGATACCCTTTATTAAATTACATGGCACCAAACACTAGGGGTGGAGCTGGAGGTCAAAATCTAGGACACATTTATAAAATACAATAGTTACCAAGATTAATATTCTGTTTGTCTATATCTTGACAACCAGGTGTCAGAAAGTTTTCATGCTTACAACATAGGTACCAAATGAGGGCTAGACCCAAGGGTCCATACATTGGGGTGGGGGTAGGACCTGAGGTCAAGATCTAGGACATTTTTTTAAGAATGACATTCTATTTTCATTTCAATCTAGGACTGAGGACCTGACCCACAATGTCCGTGATTATGCCCTAGATTGAGTATACACCTCAGCTCTGTATACTGCTCTAAAATAGATCTGTCATTCTAAAACTACACTCCCCCATGTTTGTATGCAAAGTGCTTTACACTGCTTATTTCCAAAATGTACTTGATAAGGGCACTGTCTTTCATTGGGGATTTGAGGTTCAATGTCAGGGATGAGCATGTACCGGGTTGTTTGGGTAGGGGGTGGGGAGGGGTCTTGGTGGCTAGCAGCCGGGGGGATACGTGCCTCTAAAGGCACTTTTTCTAATTACAGTATAATTTCTCATACGATAGGGTCCATATTACAGTGACTGATTCGTAAATACAACGTATGCAGTGGCGTCACATAAACGAGATAATGAAGCTTTTTGGTTAAGTCATTTTTACAAAAAAAAAAAAAAAAGTTTTACGTCCCTTTCAAGATTATTTCAGCTCATATGAGACGGGCCAATCAGTAGGTGGGCGAAAACAGGAGGACCCCGAGAAAAACCACCGGGCTCAGCCGCAAGCAGAACTTAGTTTGACTCACATGTGGCCAATGCGGGGCTCGAACCCGCAACAGACACAACGAGTGATTAAGAAACAGCGCTCTTAACCGTTCGGACACGGGTCAAAAAATTGTTTTTTTTTTTTAAATATTTACATTACTGACCGTTTTAATGCGGTTCTGTTGTTATTTATATTCATGTTGCGTGTTTTGTCCGTTTGTCTGTCTGTCTGGATGTCGGATTTTTAGGCCAAAAATGATTTTTCTTACGGCGGACACTTTAGCAGAATGAAAAAGATGTTGAATTTTAACATTTTGTGCTGTGAATTGACAGCTTCATTATCAATTTGGATAGACATATTTGAGTTTTTAAATTAATCTACAGGGTTATGCAAATATGGTGAAAAGTGTATAACCCTATACTTATTCTCCATAATACAGTAAGTAAAGCTTCTGTTATTCTTGCTATGGGCGATCTATTGCACAATGTGAATGTTGTTTCACCTTGCTTTTGATCTGGAAATCTTTTCCGGAATATGACTGATGCTAATGGTCCTGCACACTGCAGTTTGTTACTCACCTCACGTTTCAGAAAAAGATAATCGTATGCAATATTGCAACAAACATAGGTGAGTCCCTACCAGGTATTTGGGGAAAGGGGGCGGAGACAATGGCTAGTTCATGAGCTAGAAGGTGTATTAGTGATTATTTGTGGGGAGTTACATAGGTGGGGGTGGGGAGTGTTTAGCATGTGTAAAATACTTATTAGGGAGATGTGGTAAGCAATGGCAGAGGGTCAATCCATTACTTTCAGGTGCATGGAGCTCACCTGCATGGACTTTCTGTAGTATTTACATCGTGCGGTAGTTCACTTTGAGCAAGAACAAAATACGTAAACCTATTTCAGACGTACATTTACCTGCGCTATCAAGAAAATGCGTAACGAGAAATTTTAATGAGTACCGAGTAGCACTAAGATATACAACCTTATTGCATGGAAACAGACAATTTTGACAAGCGAGCACACACACACACACACACACACACACACACACACACACACTAAACGCCCAGTTGTCCAGATGCTGATGCCGACAGTGACACACATGAATCATTGCACACAACACATACGTCACATTTGTCGAGTGTCTGCGTATGTGTGTAAACTGTTTCAAGCTTATAATGTCAACATTTCCTGCGACTGCATTATAAGGGCTAACAGAGAACCATTTGATGGAAAATCTAATAAGTTGCCTTGGTTTTTGGGAAGTGGGGAGCGCGATGGCATAATGGTAGAATAGGGCACCAGAGCGAGAGGTCCTGGATTTGATACCTACCTTCACCGTGTAGATTGCTTGAGAAAAACTTTTAAGTTCCCCACAGTGCCGATAAACAACTAAGAAACGTTGGTTGTGTCCGAAATGACTAAAATTGTTGATTGGGGCGTTTGAAGTCATTGCCAAAGAAAACAAAAGGTTTTGGAAGCGTGTGGAAAATGTATACAAGAAACACATGCAAAAATATGCAAAAATCACTTAGCCCCGCTTACTCAAGCTTTAACGGTCACAGGATTTCCCATTCTGCAACAGTGTCTGTGTAAGGAATATCATTTTTTGCCCAAAGATCCACCGTAGGTGACATCATTTTTTTTAAAACAACACCTTGCACGAACGTTGCATCAAGGCAATGAACTCGTTGACGTACGTTGCTTCCCAAACGATCCAACCTAGGTGTGTTAACACCATATTGTGCAAAAGTTTACTTGAGTTCAGGATTGTCTTCTGGTGGTATGAAACAAGTGATTCCGGCATATACCGAAACTTTGATATTTACAAACGATGATGGATTCAAATAATTAGCAAACGTAATCAATTTTCGTGTTTCTGGTGGCATATTCCTTCAATGAAATATATAATGTCTGACACAATGTAAGGTTTTGTAACAAACTACCTATGGCAAAAACTGAAGGCATCCTTACTTTGTTTTCCCACAAAGTCACGACCCAGAATGCCTGTAAAACTGACATAATTGTCAACTAACCGTTTTCCATTCCCCCTTACCTTCGTGAAATGTTGCATCAATCTGTGCCGTAACAAATTCAGTTGCATCAACGGTATACAGGGTGATCTGATTCTATTTGCAGTGTTCAGCTGACTGTGGATCCGGGATAATGAGCCGTAAGGTATTCTGTATGACTGACTCTGGCAGACCGTTACCTGAGGATGAATGCGACTTACACAAAAAACCCACTGATGAGAAAACGTGTTCACAGGATAAACCCTGTACTGGAACATGGTTTACTGGGCCTTGGTCAAAGGTAAGACCTAAATTGCTACAAAATAAAATTTCCTTATATGGTACCAGAGAATTTCCAATGTATATGGGAAAGTTTTTTCCGTTTCATGTAATTTAACCAACAAATCTCTGAACAAAACCAATCGATATAATCTTTATCGCACCTGCTTATAGCAGGGTGCGGTACAGGTGTCCAGATTTCCGTCCGTCCGTCCGTCTGTCAACATTTACGTCGAAGTTTGACATTTACGTCGAAATTTTTGTTTTCTCTGCATCAGTGATAGCTGTGACAGTGAAACCTTGCATAGTCTGTCCTTGACATAGCCTTCAAGCACGCACCTTGACCCAGTGCCCTTGACCTATATTTCACGGTCCATTGACTTTGTTAATTTTTACGTCGAAGTTACGTCGAAGTTTGGTTTTCTCTGCATCAGTGATAGCCATGAGTGTGAAACCTTGCATAGTAATTGTCCTTGACATACCCTTCAAGCACGCACCTTGACTCAGTGCCCTTGAAAAGGTACAAGTAGGCAAAGATCAGGAAAAGGCGCAATCAGAAAAAGATTCCCACTCCAAAAACCGAGGTGGGAAAAAAAAAAAAAAAAAAAAAAAAAAAAAAAACTAACAGTCAGGTACTTATACCATGAAACATATCGTAAGCCGAATGAGCAGCTATTTTCCCAATAGGTGGCCACTCAGTTACCTTAACTTAACTGAAAATATGAAAACATACATAAGGCGCCAACAGCACAAAAAAAAATTTAAACACCAAGACATAAAACAAAAAGAACCACCACAGAAGTATCGACTTGGAACGATCAGTAACACAAAGTAATTGCGGGCTTAAACCGGTTTTACATGGCCATAACTATATTTCACGGTCCACTGACTTTGTTGATTTTTACGTCGAAGTTTGGTTTTCTCTGCATCATTGATAGCTGCGAGTGTGAAACCTTGCATAGTAATTGTCCTTGACATACCCTTCAAGCATGCACCTTGACCCAGTGCCCTTGACCTATATTTTGCGATCCATTGACTTTGAAAAATTTTGCTTCAAAGGTACTTCGAAGTTTGGTTTTCTCTGCATCATTGATAGCGGCGAGTGAGAAACCTTGCATAGTAATTGTCATTGATATACTCTTCAAGCACGCACCTTGACCCGGTGCCCTTGACCTATATTTAACGTTCCATTGACTTTGCCCGATGCAGGTGCAATATCGACCTCCGCGGAGTTCTTGTATTTATACATGTACTGTAGAGTATTTGTATTTATTCAGTCATTTAAAGACAGATGTACGTAATTGAAGGCGCTCAAAGGAACGTGCGTATCTAAGGGTCGAAACGTCATTTTTACGCCGCATTCGTAACGTCAGTTTTCGCTCGAAACGTCATTTCTAGCGTCAGTTTACACTCGGAATACGAAACTATATCCATACAATTATGCAAAGGACTTCAGAAATGTAAAACGTGTTATATGTTTTATTATTTTTGCTCAAAATATAGATTGTGGACATGTTATCCCGAAGAAAACAACATTTCCGCGACAGTTAGCAATATTGAATACTAAACAGTGTCGGAAATTTTGGCGCAAAGTCGACGTCGCGCGTAAAATAACCTGAATTTAGCAACGACTACCTCTCTTCGCACGCCTATAGCAGGAAAACGAATCCGGTAACTAAGGACTTTCTCGTTACCTATATGAAGTTCAGGAATTTCTCTAATACATATCAGTTTTTTAGAAAATCCTACCGTGGATTTTTTGAAATATATCAAGAAAATAAGCAAAAATGGGGTCTAAAAATCGCATTTTACGTTGACGTCAATGTATTTTCGCTCTCAAATTTGACGATTTTGAAGGCCGATATCTCGAAAACAAGCTCGGAACGGTATCGATTTCTTTTCATTTTCGTATGTAGGACATCAAAATACACTCACATGCAAAAAATAAAAATTTTCTACCGTGAGGTCAATTACGTACATCTGGCTTTAAGAATATTAGCTACCTATTTTCAATGCTGTTTGAGAACACATTTTTCACCAACAAAATATGTTGCCTCTGCTAGACCTTTATGACAGCTGAGTAGTTAGCATCTTGTATCTTTCAGAAAACTGAAGTTCTTTGACTTTACCCATAACTAACCATATTATAATCCGTCTAATATTTAATGTTTATGGAGGGCCGGGCAACATGCAACATGTAATTGCTATTTGCTAAATGAGAAATCCGGATTTTCGCATTTGCAAAAACAAAGGAACTAATCAGTCTCTTTGTTTTTGCCTCTTGGAAAACTCCACTTCTTAAATTGGAAATTCCAAGCCTCAAGCAATCTTCTGTTTGTTCCGGACCTGGTCAGAAAACACACAGACCATCCTTGCGTCTTGGCTCAAATGCTTATTGCTAAATGCATATTACAAGTATTATACACTTGTTGTAGCCATAGCGGATTTGTAGATGATCCGGATCAAAAGAATTTTCAAAAGAATTTTACAAAAATATAAAACAACATTTTTTTAAAACGAAATTGGCCATTTGACTCTTGATTCAACTGTGTTTCATTCCATCGGTCAATGATGGTGGATAATGACGTCAACATCTTGTTCACGTCAATGGTTCCCGGCTCATATACAGAAACACGATGGAAAAAGCTTTCTTTTGCACAAGGCGGTTCACCGAATTTTACGAAAATGAAAGGTACCATGTAAGTTATCTTTCGATATTGGTTGCTTATATTTTTCCCAATTATTTTCTGTCATTTTGACGAAGTTTCCGTCCTAAAATCGAATATTACGATATATTTAATTAGAAACTTTGAAATGGTATCATTGTAGTTACTCCGAATCACGTTTAACCGCATAATGTCATTTTATGCTCTCAAAGGACTTGGATTGTTTGATGTTTGTAACTAAAGGTATATTTTGCATTCTGGGTGTTTATACGTGGGTGATCCAATAAAGAATGGGACTTTTTGAATTATTTCTATATAAATAAAATTTGGTTTACGAGAGTAAACAATTATTGTTACTCAAAACCTCAATTCAACGCTAAAATTTGACATCTAGACAACAACCTGCCGTTGCCTAGCAACGAGAGAATGTTAGTAAACAGCCTACGGCCACGTATGTAATATGTACATAACTTTGGCTGCCATGGCAACTGGTGGCCAAAAAAGACACACTGTAGTTTATACCGAGCATCGCTGGCTTTATACACAGCAAATATCACATATATATAGCTGAAACTTTAAGCAGGGTGAGCATTATTGCGAGAAAAGCTGGATTTTGTTTGCGAAAAAGTACAATGGAATTGGGGGTATTGGTGGGAAATATTTCATAGGCTGAGTATAAATGACATTAGGGATTGTTATTAACCTTGAAATTATCAGTTATAATGCAAATATTGCAAATGAATTACAAACGAGACAACTGGCCTTTTAGATTTATGTTGCCTAGCAACCATAGAACTCAGAAAATGCTTTAAGTCAGAATTCATAAAGTAGAATGGTTGCTAGGCAACCATACCTCTATCACTAACGCTAGATCCAAATTGTCTGTAGGAAAATCTTTCTGAGATGATGTTTAACACAGACAATACTCAGCTATGATCAGTTATCTTTTTAAAAATGTGTGGCATAGCTCTATCTTAATAGGCTATATTAGATCAAAGGACAAATCGTGGCCATAGATACTGTACGAGTAGTTCTTAATTAACCATGATAGCAACCAAAGTTGTTGAACAAATCTCATAAAACGTGCTCTATAGAGAGATCAGATGTGTATCTAGAAAATGAAAGTAGTAAATTTGATTCAGTCAATAGGATTTATGAAACAAGAGAAAAGTCCCATTCATTATTGGATCACCCCGAGGCTCGTATTATAAAATTAAGTGTAAACAACGAAATAATCTGCATTTTAACAAGCATCATATACTATTCCGACGTTATTAGATCAACCAAGGAAAATCGTGTGTTCGGTGGGGTGGGGTTGAGCAAACATGGCTATGGGAAAATGACACCAAAAAAGGTACATGTTTTGGTCCTCGGAATATTTCATAAGGTTCACTGTATGACTACATGCAAAGATTTTGAAGAATAAACCCATCGGTGGTGATATATAGTCCATGATTTGGATTACCTCCAACTGATTCGCTTTGACTTCAATTATGCATAGGCTCTCACGCTCCAGTGGTCACAGTCGCGTGCTTGATCATAAACGAAAAGCATTACAGATGATGAGGAACAAAATTGGCTTCAAGATAATACTAAGTTTGTTATTCTCAAATCGTTCATATGCGCATGCGCAGCAATTTCCGTGAACTTGATCCGGAATGGATAGAATAATTGTATGGTAATTGCAAATTTTGAAATGGTTTAATAAAGAACGTTGTGTGTATTCATAATTTAACACTATGTTGGGTTGATTGACAAAACACGTATAAAACAAAACACACGTGTGTTGGTTTAAACTTTTTATTTTGATCATAATATGATACATACAATTGTCATACATGCATATTTATACAGGATTTGGTCGAAAGCACTTTGGCTTATCTTGACCATTTCCACTTATTGTAAATTCATAGATATCGAGTGTATACCAAAAATTGAAATGCAGATATAAGTAGTAGTACGTTTGGATGTATGTGAATGAGAGCAATAATGAGAAGATGAGTGAATAGATGCAATAATGAGTAAATGAGCGAGTTAACCAGAGTAAACAAGTAATAATATAAGTCATTAGTTTAATTTCGACTTGCGGATATCAGATTTGATCGCACATGGATAAGTGTGAGTTAGCTTTTTAAGAAGCGTTTCGTTTCTAGAATGTACATTTGTATATTGCTTAATACACAAAATTGAAAATAAAATAAACTGTATTTTGGAAAACGACATACACCTTAAGATTAGCTTACTTTCAACTCATCTAGTCGATGGGCTTTTACACGAAAATAGTCTTGTCAGGAAATTTGTGAACTTCATCATAATACTTTCTAAATGGGAAATATGGAAACTTAGAAATAATGTTAAATTTAATAATAAGCACTACTCGTTTCAACAAATAACTGACAGTATAATTCAGAAACTACATACGGCTATAATTTTCTTGGGTAATACTTCAGTGGGTAAAAAGTATGAAAAGGAGCTTGTGCTCTGGAAGAATGTTGCTTGACAACACACTCTTCCATGCTCAATAATCGATAGATAACTTGAAATGTTGTATATACTTCAGCTTTTTGGCAGAGACAAAGCATTTATATACTTTTTTCAATCATATTTTGTTGCGTCTAAAATCTTTCTTCTATAATACCGGTCTATCATCTTACATTTGATCATGAATGCATATACCTCTCCATAACGACCACGATAGAGTCTTCAATCCTTCTCCTGTATCGTGAGTCTATGTCTGGGTAGTGCATCAGCTCCTGTCTTCCTTTTGTCTATTGTCTATTATTTTTTTTCCGGAAAATATCATTTATAATGCTTTAACTTCAGATATATCTTGTTAGTTTCAATGAAGTGAAAAATGCACACATGTATTACTCATTGGTGCAAAAACGTAATCACAAATTTTTTGATACATTATATCTCATTTGGTTAAAACTGTTTTATTCGAAGTTGAATTATAACTACACATATGTATTAATACCACATCTGTAAGTACATGTTACAAAGTGATTTAAAAGTAAACATAAAGTCTAAACAGTTTGTAAATATACATGTATCTGTGTATGTATGCATGTATGCTATGAAAATGAAATAGAATAAAATAAATAATAATAATGTGATATCATCATCAACTCATTATCATTTATCAACTATCTTTCTGTCTTTTCATGTCATCATCATCCCTCGGAGAAGCCTGAGAGAAAAAAAAGAATGTACATTTGTACTTTTTGAAACACGTCTGCGTTTTCCTGGTCGGTTAAATTGTTTGAGCCAAAGAGTAGGTCTCTCAGACTGCAGTTTGTGACGAGATCAGATAAATGCAGTTGTCTATGTTCATTAAAAAGAGGACATTGAAAAATAAAGTGCTTCGCATTTTCAACTTCGCCACATTCGCATAGTTTGCTGTCAATTAGTTTTCTTCGATTAAGATCGTAGTTTAAGGCACTGCAGTCAAGACGGAGTCGTGTGTGCAGAATTTGGCCTACACGAGAACCAGTCAGTATTTTCGAGTATTCGTCTGTATTCGTCATAATTTCCTTTGTCATATAACCATACATGCCTTTTGTAAGATTTTTGAATATTTTTTAAAAACTTAAAGATCACAACTGTAGGAATATGATACCTAATTTGATTATCTAAAAATGAGTCCAGAACACCTTCTTTAAATACATTTGGTTTGTTTCGTACAAATGTAACGAAGGGCCGAGACAAGCCACAGCAAACCCCGTCGGTGGAAAAGCATGCTCATCCACCAAGGGTGGTTTACTGCACTATATACTCAACACTTACTCGATTCACAAAGTTTCGAGTTTGAAATTTGCATATTTCCAAGGGAGGCTATCCCGTCACATTACTCCCCCCCTCCTCCGTAAAGACTCGTCCCGAGTCTTGGCCTGGGAACTACATGGGTAAGGCAACTCCATTCTGGCAATTGTCATCATCCCACCTCTGCCACCAAATGTAACGAACAACCGAGCCACGGCAAACCGCGTCGGTGGAAAAGCATGCTCTAATATGATAATTGGCAGCGGATTAAACCAAATCACCGCTGCCAACAAATGTAACGAACTCTCAACGAGAAAAGTAACCCCGAGCAAGCACTACTTGTATACAACTACTTAACATTGGCTCTAGCAGCTACAGTACATGGCTGCCAAAGCTTTATACGATAATCAAATAACTTGTTTGACCTAACTGACGAACGGCTAGGTCATCATATAGCATCTAACGCTTATACAGAATGTGAAAATGACCTGCTTCAGGTTCATTAAGTATTAGCCGTACCAGGAGCACCGCCTTGGAACGGTTAGTAATATAATTACTAGGGGGCTTAAACCGGTTTTATGGGATCCCAACCCTCGCCCTAGGTCCTGGCATGGTTCATCTGCATCGTTCATATCATATTTTAATAACGCTTTTAAACATACGTACATGTAATCAACGGACAACTCAATCTCAGCTCCTCGTCAATACAACACACACACACACACACACAATCGACTTTCAACTACTACCAACACAACTTAACGCCACACTTGGACACCACAGTCAGCTACCCGAGCGCTAGTAATAGTAATCAGACGTCTCAATATCCCTCTCGGTAAAGCGAGGCTTCACAAAGAACCCGGAATAAAGTCTGCTACTGGCGGCCCCCATGGCCGAGTGGTTAAGGTCGCTGACTTCAGTGCTCTTGATCATTCGATCATCTCACCGATGTGGGTTCGCGCCTCGCACGGGGCACGAATTCATATGTGAGGCAAGCCATGTTCTGCTTGCGGGTGTGTCAGGTGGTTTTTCCCCGGGTACTCCTGTTTTCGCCCCACCTTCCGATTGATTCGTCTCGATATGAGTGAAAAAGCTTGAAAGGGACGTAAAACTGAATAAAAAAAAAAAAAAAAAAAAAAAAAAAAAAGTCTGCTACTGACATGGCCCAAAGTACCTGAACTGCTTAGCCCCTACAACGAGATCTGTCCTCCAGCTCTCTACAAACCTAGAGCTGCAGATCAAGAGTAACACAGTAACCAACCCGAGCACTAATAGACATTTTTCACTTTTGAACGTAAATTTTGCTGGCGCTTGCGGTTACGACTTTGTGTGTGATGGGCGACGACTCGTGAGGACATATTTGAGACGAAGGCGAGGGGCGATATGAAGAATTACTTAGTCAAAACTACCAACAGCCCACCGGAGGTGTATTAAATGAGACACGCAAAAAACGAAATTGTCCAGGACGCCTAGCTGAATAGCTCAGTAGGTAGAGTGAAAGACATAGAATCGAAAGGTCCTGGTTTCGAGTCCGGGTAGGACAAAAAATTATTTTTCCTTTTCTTTGTTTCTTCCTTTTTTCGCACCTGTGACAATAAAGCTTAGAAAATTAAAAAGAAATGAAAAAAAAAAGGAAAAAAGAAAATAATATTTTATCTATTGGCAAATGCAAGAATCACAAAATCGTAAGTTTCTGGATTAAACTGTCTAGTGAGAAGGCAGACCGCATGTATAGGTTCTTGTTCTTTATAGGTCTTGTTGATTTTTCATCCATAGAAGCCGAGAGCTCGATCGTCATTTTCGGCAGAAGAACGGATCAGCGACCAATCCTAACGTCAACATTTATTTCCTGACTGGCTGGTACAGATAATGTGGATAGGATAAGCTGAACGCCTCTAATGACTAAAAAAAAAAAAAAAAAATACGCAAGCGTCCCCCGTGGCCGAGCGCCGAGTTAAGAGCGCTGTTTCATAATCACTCAATCATCTCACCGTTGTGTCTGGTGTGAATTCGAGACCCACATTCCACATGTGAGACAGGCCAAGTTCTGCTTGTGGGTGTGCCAGGCGGTTTTTCTCGGGGTACTCCCGTTTTGCCCCACCTACTGTTTGGTGTTTTTCATATGAGATGAAATAATCTTGAAAGAGACGTTAAACTGAATTTTAACAAATACACAAGACACCAAATCAAAAAGTATAGTGTACATGTTCAGATATATGTGTATTATTAGATGTAAAACTACAGTTTCACGTGCTATCTCGTGAGCGAACGATGTTTATTTTGTCAATGTCTCGTTTTGAGTCCATTCGACAGTAGGAAGAGCGATGGGGGCAATACCCTACATGTAGCTACAATATGCCTAGCCTAACTGTTTTTGTTTATTGTAGACTTTCAACAGTATTTCTGCCATATCGAGTGCGATGGTTACGATATAGAAAATTAATTTGGCAAGACATTAGCTTTCGTTCTGATCCTTATTTATTCTGTGTGATAGTATGCGTGCTGTTTCACCTAGTTGCATTCAAATAAATAAATTAAAATCAAACTAACACAATTATATTATTTTCATGAGTTTCTAAAGTGTTTCCGTAGAGGACGCATAGTGTTTCAGTCGCCCCGTAAAGCGGGTCGCCCGTCACTTCACCGCAGTTTACTTTTGATGTTCGCCATTTTCACATACACGTAGAAGCAATTTGGACACTACATATTCTGTCAAAGTGCACAAATTATTCATTTGTTTAACAAATAATGGTGTATACAGTCTTCACATTGACACATGTTGTTTTCTTAACATTATTGCCTCATGTATTATCCCTTTTAACAGAATGGACGCTGGTATTGTTTGGAAAGAGCTAGTAATTTTGTTTTCCATGCGTGTTGTTAAATTGCTAGTGGTGTGTAGCACCGCCATGTCTCTCCCGCCTGGTGTCTATGTTAGGATGGGAAATTTAATTGTATAGATTCTTGGTCATTCTATTGTTACTTTATTACAGATAAGGGTCTGATTGTGCTCATATCTGATCATAAGATGCGTTTTTTATACAATTTTCGGCCCGTTCAATATTATTTAAGTTCATACGAGACGGATAAATCAGTAACAGGGGGGAAAGGGGAGAACCCTGAGAAAACGAACTTGCACACCCACAAGCAGAACTCGGTTTGTGTCACCCGTGATTGTAAGACTGATCAGTTGGGCAGCAACCTACGGCAAAGAGTGCATTGTCTTGGTGTTGGTAGTTGCCAAAGCGATATTGCTGCGCTGAATGTTGTTTTAATCCATTTTATCACATGTTGTGTGATGTTGCATCAGTCTTTGTTGTAAGGACTTTGATTGTATTGCAAGCATATACGATGGTGCTGACACTGATAGACAATACCCGAATACACATATTCATGTACAGTAGTATACCACGCAGACATTTACCGACCTTTTATATGTAAACAAACCAACCGCCATTCATGATTCTAATATATATACATGTAACAGGGGAAATTTAATTGTGTTGTGTTTGGCTATTGAAATTTTGTCCTAGGGCCCATCGACAAAACAAAGATCATATCAAGCCGGATCAGTTATCAAACCACATTGCTACTTGACTGGTGTTAAGGGCATGCGTTCTTTTGTCCTTTTTTAACATTTAAAAGTACGATTTCTATCATGATAAAGTTTATACTGAACCTATTAACTCATTTAAGCCTGGCGTCCTTTTTGTGGGACATAGGCAAACAGAATAGCCCCAGATGTGACGCCGCAGAACGCGGCGTCCCATCTGGGGCTATTCTGTTTGCTTAGAGACTTTTCATCGAAAAATTGAATAAAATTAAAAAAATCACTCCTGACGCCCCTAAAAATGAAAGTGGACTCGCCCAAATGATAATGATGGAAGAATCCATTCGTCAAATATGGGTTAAGCAACCCTCCATGGTGCAGTGGTTATTTCACGTGCCTTATAAACCAGAGATCGTAGGTTTGATCCGGGTCTTCTTGAGTCTGTCGGATGAGACTATAAACTGAGGTCTCGTTTCCATATGACCTTTGCTGTTGGATTAACACTCAAATCAACAAACAGATTCAATTTATTATTTATTTAAATTCAGATTGAGTAAGAAGCTTATGTGCTTATATGCTTGCCCGATTCCGGACGCAAAGATGGGCCCTAATGAGTAAGTTAAGAATGATCAAATGTTGTAGATCTGTCTTCAGCATGTGTTATACATGTGCACTAAAACGGTACCCTGTATCATGACGATATCATTACAAAACCTTAACAAGCAAAATACAGTGTGTATTTTTAAGTTGAAAAAAAATGAAAATTTTCAGTTCAACAGTTTTGATATTTTCTTATTTGTTCAAAACATTGATTGTGGACACATGATAGAACGAATACTCACGATATATGTTTTCAGAAGCATAGGCAACCTAAGTTGACCTTGTCCTAAATAATAATAGGTTAATGTCATCCCTGGGTCATATATAGACTTTGTAGATGTTTCATGCCAAGTTTCAAAATCATAGGCCTACTGGTTCTGAAGAAGAACACTTTTAAAGGTTTTCAATTTATAGCCATGGCGGCCATTTTGGTCAAGTTACCTTGACCATTAATACAAACTTTCGTCCCCTTCCACGAAGTTTGGCTTTGATCGGCCATGCGGTTACAGAGAAGATGTTTAAATATTATAGTCATATACATATATATCCCCCAGGCAGGAGCATACAACCACCTGGGTCTTAAAGCTTTCATAAAAGTAAATCTGCCCATTTGTATTATCATAGCAAGTTTCCATCCATTTAATTACATTTAACTAATTTACCCATTTAAAAGCACACCCTGGTCCGTCATTACGTACAGGAAATTAAAGCAACGTATATGTAACTAAAGCGCAACGTATAGTTTCTTAAAAAATGGCTGATTTTTATGGACACGAATCGGTGAGTAAGATTCGTTTATTGATTCTGATGTTCCTTTTTTGTTTATCTTAATCAAACACACCTTACGGACCAGCAAAACTATTGTGTTATTTGCATCGATCGGTACATTCTGCAGGAAATCACCCATTTAAGTATAATGTTCGACACCCTTAGACAGCTGATTGCCAAATCGTGTGTTTTGAACTTCTCCGAGAAGAAAACCTTATATTGTGGTCAAAGTTCGATGGTAAATGGGTTGATTTTTGATGTCGAACATAGCTACTGACCTAATAAGACGATCTGGCCAAAAAAAAAATTCAAATGTCCTTTGATAGCGAAATTATTAATGATTTTTCGTTACAACGCATTCGACACCTAAAACGGTACAACGAAAAAACAACTAAAACGTTCTAATTTGGGTAAAATAAACCGTATTACGATACTATGGACTCAGTTAGATCCTCTTAATGTCTGCCCACAATCTATTTCTTGTGCAAAATTAAAAAAAAATCAGAATTATAACTGAAAATCATTGTTTTACAGGTGAGAAAAAAACTTTACAATTGCATAGGCATGAATAATAATAATAATAATAATAATAATAATAATACTTGGGTTCCGAGTCACCTCTATCCAAGTAAGTCTCGGCTATGTCAGCTCGACCCATTTTTTCAATCAGAAACTACCGGACCATGCCCCTTAAGGATGTTCGCTGCCAATTAAAAAGTATTCAAACTTTTTTTCTAACCACTCTTTTTTGATTCCAAAACACGACATAAGACATTTGAAAGCAAAATAAATATAGGGTAGTGTGCATTTTTTCAAGCTACAGGCCTCTGAATGAGACCTCTGAGCATCATGTTTTAAATTGAGTAAAATTAATTTAATTTTAAATTCTTTAAAACAAACCTGTCTTGAACAAAAATACACCTAGAATGCTTTCAAAAGTCATAATATTTATGTAACGCAGACTATTTTGGACCAAGTGCGTAGAAAAATTTGCAACTGGAAGTGGATGACAAAATTTTACGAGCATTTTTCCAACCCTACCCCCATACTTGAATAGTCGAAAAAAATCAATATTTTGAAATGTGCCAAACCCATATTTGTTTATTCAAACTTTTTCTTGTATTTTCACACAATATAGAACTTTGTAATATTGTTCGAATAAAAGAAAGAAATATATAGGGTAGCGTGCATATAAGAGAGAACCAACAACTTGAAAATCACCATTTTCAGTCTTTTTTCAGTTGTTTTGTTTCTTTAAGCCCATTTCATAAAACCACCTAAAATTTTAAAACCAGCACACCAAAGACACAAAGACTGACTTAGAAGACCATGTACACATATACTGCAGCTAAAATAAACAAATAAATAGTGCAATTAATTTGAAAATGTGTAATATCACCCTGGTCCGTCATTACGTACAGGAAATTAAAGCAACGTATATGTAACTAAAGCGCAACGTATAGTTTCTTAAAAAAATGGCGGATTTTTGTGGACACGAATCGGTGAGTAAGATTTGTTTATTGATTCTGATGTTCCGTTTTTGTTTATCATAATCAAACACACCTTACGGACCAGCAAAACTATTGTGTTATTTGCCTCGATTGGTACATTCTGCAGGAAATCACCCATTTAAGTATAATGTTCGACACCCTTAGACAGCTGATTGCCAAATCGTGTGTTTTGAACTTCTCCGAGAAGAAAACCTTATATTGTGGTCAAGGTTCGATGGTAAATGGGTTGATTTTTGATGTCGAACATAGATACTGACCTAATAAGACGATCTGGCCAAAAAAAAAAATTTCAAATGTCCTTTGATAGCGAAATTATTAATGATTTTTCGTTACAACGCATTCGACACCTAAAACGGTACAACGAAAAAACAACTAAAACGTTCTTATTTGGGTAAAATAAACCTTATTACGATACTGTATGTAACATTCTTTGTTACTATAGCGTTTTATTTCATCCAAAGTTTTCATTTGTATACTTTTATCTCAAGATTTGCTGATATAGCTCACAGGTTAAACCCTAAAACATTAAAATAGGCATCAAAACCATCATATGAAGCCAAACTCGAGTTTTATGGCGACTTAATGTTTAAATTTAAGAAAATTTTGGATGAGAGTAATGAAAAGACAAAATCTGATCATTTTGCTGTTGAATTTAAAAAAAAGATAGTCAATCGATATCGAAGAATCGGTTGAATTTAATGCAATATACTGCATGCTTAGTTTTTAATCCAGATACGGTAAAAAACTTTACTTTCCTCTTTAAGCCCCGTTTACACATTCACGATTTTCTCTACGATTCACCACGATTCATCCCGATTTCTCATGGTCAGAAAAATCGGGATGGATCGTGGTGAATCGTGGCGAAAAGTGGAAATATTCAGTATCTCTACGATTCTAGTAAGAATGTCCACGATCTTAGTACGGTGTCTGTAAGGTATCGCTACGAATCAATGACGATTCATGACGGCAACGCTACGGTCAATGAGGATTAACCACGATGGCACAACGAATGCTCACGGTGCTTGTACGGTTCGATAGGTATTAGTACGATTCACGGCGGTAGCCGTCGTGGCCAATCGTGGAGCTCCGTAGCGAAACCGTGGATGATTCGTAGGGCAACCGTACACAATTCGTGGTGAATCGTGAGAGTTCGTGGTGTAAAAGATTCCACGGTTTCGCTACGGAGCTCCACGATTGGCTACGATCTCCCACGAATAGCCACGAATATAGCTACGGTGTCAGTACGAATAAGCAAGATTCCGCTACGGTTGCGCTACGAATTAGCCCACGCCCATTTACCACCACGATTCGCCACGGTGCGCCACGAATGTTTTAAACAGTTTAAAACTTCCGTAGCGCTGCCGTAGAGTTTCCCGAATCATCACGATTCATCAAGATTCACCACGATTCACTACGGTTCTACTACGAATGACCACGGTACACGACGATTTTACAAATCGAACCCCCTTTGTAAATTTGAACCCCCCTTCCAGAAATCCTGGATCGGCCCCTGTATAAACATCATCTGGATTTTTTTCTGAAATATGAATGAAGCCATGAAACGTGAAATTGCAATTTGCAATTTTGCATGCATCACTCATTTTCCAGAACACAATCCGAGATGCTGTCAGCAGTTAATATATGCCATGTAGGTCGCTCATTGCAACAGCAAAGTAAAACCTAAATAACTCCAAAACACGGAAACAGAATCTAAATCCTTCGGGCAATATTACCTGTCTTGGGTTAACTAATCGTCAGGTCACCCTCGCCCAAGGGCAACAATTGTATATTGTTCATTATGAGCAGCATCATGAGTAAACCGGTTTTTTTTTTTTTTTTTTTTTTTTTTTTTTTTTTTTTTTTTTTTTTTTTGTGTGTGTGTGTGTGTGTGTGTGTGTGTGTTATGCAAAGCTCAAAGGCGCAGATCAGTTGTGCATAAACTGAGAAGTTCAAAGGCGCCGATCAACAGATCTTAGAAAAAGGTACAAGTAGGCATCAGGAAAAAGCGCAATCAGAAAGAGATTCCCACTCCAAAAACCGAGGTGGGAAAAAACCAAACTAACAATCAGGCTCTTATACCATGAAACATATCCTAAGCCGAATGAGCAGCTATTTTCCCAATAGGTGGCCACTCAGTTACCTTAACTTAATTCAAAATATGAAAACATACATAAGGCGCCAACAGCACAAAACATTTTAAACACCAAGACATAAAACAAAAATAACCACCACAGAAGTATCGCCTTGGAACGATCAGTAACACAAAGTTACTGGCGGGCTTAAACCGGTTTTAGAAGCTGATCAGCTCCGTTTTTTTTAATTTACAGACAGAGGAATCCCTTATTTTCTCCAAATAAAATATGCGAGTTCTCTAATTGTACAACACGTTTGTATTTGATCTGGTCGAGAACCCCGAAGAATGTGGAAGTCAGTTTTGACCACCTCTTAAAGTGTTCTCTACATGCATGACCATATAAGGTAAACCACTAAAAGTCAATGACAAAAGACAATGTACAGGTAGTTATCTTATTCACATACATAAAAGGTATGCCATGTAGTGAACCAGAACATTCAGGGTCAAAATCCATAAATTAAGGGGGATGGTCTGGTAGTTTCTGATTGAAAAAAAGGGTCGAGCTGACATAGCCTAGACTTACTTGGACAAGAAAATTTGGATCGAGGTGACTCGGAACCCATGTATTATTATTATTATTATTATTATTATTATTATTATTCATGCCTATGCAATTGTAAAGTTTTTTTCTCACCTGTAAAACAATGATTTTCAGTTATAATTCTGATTTTTTTTTTAATTTTGCACAAGAAATAGATTGTGGGCAGACATTAAGAGGATCTAACTGAGTCCATAGTATCGTATTAAGGTTTATTTTACCCAAATTAGAACGTTTTAGTTGTTTTTTCGTTGTACCGTTTTAGGTGTCGAATGCGTTGTAACGAAAAATCATTAATAATTTCGCTATCAAAGGACATTTGAATTTTTTTTTGGCCAGATCGTCTTATTAGGTCAGTATCTATGTTCGACATCAAAAATCAACCCATTTACCATCGAACTTTGACCACAATATAAGGTTTTCTTCTCGGTGAAGTTCAAAACACACGATTTGGCAATCAGCTGTCTAAGGGTGTCGAACATAATACTTAAATGGGTGATTTCCTGCAGAATGTACCGATCGAGGCAAATAACACAATAGTTTTGCTGGTCCGTAAGGTGTGTTTGATTAAGATAAACAAAAAAGGGACATCAGAATCAATAAACAAATCTTACTCACCGATTCGTGTCCACAAAAATCCGCCATTTTTTAAGAAACTATACGTTGCGCTTTAGTTACATATACGTTGCTTTAATTTCCTGTACGTAATGACGGACCAGGGTGATGCATGGGCGACCTACATATAAATTGATCTTACCGTAAAATAGGTCAAGGTCATCCCAGCGAAATGATTTATACAAACTTTGTAGTGCTTTTAATATTGTTTGATGCTTCATGCCAAGTTACAAAATCATAGGCCTTCTGGTTCTGGAGAAGAAAAATTTTAACGGTTTTTGCTATTTATAGCCAAGGCAGCCATCTTGGTCAATGTGACCTGGTGCATTTATGCAAATTTCGTACCCCCTTCCTAAGAATGCTCCGCAAACAGTTTTAACTTTGATTGGCCAAGCTGTTTCAGAGAAGAAGATCATGGAAATTGTTGACAGACGACGATGGACGGACGACGGGGCATGGCCATCCTATAAGCTCACCTTTTGAGCCGAAGGGCTCGTGTGAGCTAAAACTAGGTATACCCCTGCATACTCAAGTTTTGCTTTATAAAAGCGTTGTTCAATGGGGTAAACATGTCACGGACATGTTATCCTGATGAAAAATAACAGACCATGCTCGATATTACTTGAAATATGTCAAAACGTTGTAAGGCGTAGAATAAAAAACTGCACATAAAATTAAAGGTCAACTAAATGTTTCAAATCGTAAATCTTGCCATGTTTACATGTAAAAAAAATCTGTAGGTTCACGAAAAACACGTGAAATACATGTATATACATGCACCAGTATGTTAAAAGTCACATGGCGATAACAAATAGTTCATAGCTGTTTTCCCACCAACAGTTATCGTTATATGCAGACGGGATCTCGGTTTATAGTGTCACCTTAAAGCCATCGGCAGCTCAGAATTGAACTAGCGCTCCCTCGTTTTACACACGAGTGTCTAAAAAATAATATTCTGCACTAGAAGCTGTTTTATTCGCGCCAAGCATTTGTAAGGCCGACTCGCATTGAACGCGTAATGTATCTTTAATGGCAAACATGACGGTTGATGATGCGATTTTGTAAACATGTCGTGTCAAAGGCCACTTCTGGTTCATTGTTCCATTAGAATCAGACAGACAACAATAATCGTTGTTACCATTGCATATGATAACATTGTTTACGATTTCTTTATTTTTGCATTTTACCAATGCATATAGGTTTTAAGTTTTTATTTTTTTATTTTTTTTTTTTTTTATTATTTTTTTTTTTTTTTTTCTACGCAAGAATATTGTCAAAATGCGAAAAAAAACAAAAAACAATAAAAACAATAAAAATAATAATTCCAATAAAAATAGGGGTTTCCTACTCGCGCTCAACATCCTGAGCTAACGAGTCCGATGCTCTTATCAAAATCATTTTTTATTAAGGCTTTATGTCCCAGTCAGCATTTTTTTCAGTCATGACGGGACGGAGCCAACGCTTCCTGGGTTAAACCAGTTAGTAAGGAGTTAATGTGTCTTGCTCAAGGAGTTAATGTGTCTTGCTCAAGGACACAACACGGTGGCGCCTGTGGGGATCGAACCCAGGACCTCTCAATTCGGAGTCAGACGCCCTACCACTACGCCACCGCGCTCCCTAAAAATAATTCTGTACCAGTCTTATATCAGTTATTCTAGACATGTGATTTTACGAAGCGACTGACTGAACCACTGCGACATGACGTCATCTACGGAACTTGCGTGCATGCGTGCGTGCGTGCGCGCGCGCGCGCGTGTGTGTGTGTGTGCTCGCGTAAAGAATATTGTCATCCTGTTTTAGGGTTAAGCAAGGTACACGGCACGTTATGAAAAAACAAACTGTATGCTTCTCAGTCTATAAACATTCATTTTCTTGAAAATAATATTGTTTGATTATATTTATTTGAATTCAACCAGATAAACATCACGCATAATTCAAGAGAATAAGAGGATCAGAAAGAAAGCATTTGACTTGGAAAAAACATCCCAAAAATCGTAATTATCGCATTCAAAATGCTGAAATACTGTGGAAGGTCTTCAAAACCTCAACTTATTTGTATGGCTATGCAAAATGTGGCTAGGATATTGCAGTTATGACTTGCAGTTGATTGTCTATTGGACTCAAAACGAAACATCAACCAAATAAATAACATCAAGATTTCGAGTATCTGTTTGAAATTCATGTACAAACATGCCAAAATAAATTATGTTCTCTCACGAGACAGCACGTGGAATTGTAGGTCTTACACCTAATAAATATACGTATATCTTTACATGTACACTATACAGTGTACTATTTGAGTTAGTGCCTACGTCCGCGGAAACATTTTTAAGCTAACTTATCCTAGCCACATTATGCCTGTACAAGTCTTCAGTATATTCATATTTTCATGTCTCCCAGAAGGAAATATTGACGTGAGGATAGATCAGCTTTTATACCAAAAATACGATCGAGCTCCCAATACAAGAGAAAACATACATGTGGACTGCCGTCTCAAACTTCAATTCCTTTACGATTTAAGAATTTAATGTAGTAGGGCATTTCATGATTCTTGCATTTGCCAAAAATATAATCAGCTGATAATATATGTTTTATTTCCAAAGCTTTTTTGTCACAAGAGAGACAAACAAAGAAAAGAAAAAAGTAATCCTTCATATCGTCCCTCGTCTTTGTCTCAAATATGCCCTCACGAGTCGTCCCCCATCACACGGAAAGTCATAACCGCAAGCGCCAGCAGCATTTACGTTCAAAAGTGAAAAATGTCTAATAGCAGACAACTATCTTGCCCTCTCCGTACAGCTAGGCTACACTCAGAGAACCCGGGAAGATAGTTTGTTACTATTTCGGCCCAAAGTCAGTTACTTGCTACTCTAAAGGTAAACCTCCAATGTTACCTCTTCGTGGCTCAATCACCAATTAAACCGCAAACGTCTTGCTCTCGCCTTTTATACCTGTTCCGGCACGTGCACTTTTGGATTGTTCCATTACAACGGACTAGTCTATTCAAAACTACTATGTGGGTAAATCGGGTGTAAAACGTTTCCTATTTAATCACCGTGTAAGACAAATTCAATGGGGGGGGGGAATGAATTATGTTGAACAATTTTACTCGACGAATATCAAACTACGAGCTCTTGAAGATACTTTAGCAGAAACTATGGTTTTAATACAGATATTCATCACATTATCCCCTCCTCAGGGAAAATTCGTCCCGAATTTAGCTTAAATATAACTGATTCTAGTTCAACATGACTTGAAAATAAAGTCAATGCTGTTCGCAGATTAGGATGATTCAATCTTCAGATCTAATTGGGCGTTCAGATGGGCATGTCCCACCTACCACCATACTATGCCACTCATAGCATGCTATAAATAAGCAATTCAACACTAGCTTTGAGTCGAGGTAATTCTGTTCTTACCTCCAGTATCCAACGTATATCAAATGAAACATAATACATAAGGTCCAGATATTGCTGATTTTATCCGAGATCCTACCTATCAATTACTACATGGGTAAGGCAACTCCGGTCTGGCAGTTGTCATTATCCCACCGCTGCCATCAAATGTAACGAACAGCCGAGCCAAGCCACAGAAACCCCGTCGGTGGAAAAGCATGCTCATCCACCAAGGGTGGTTTACTGCACTATATACTCAACACTTACTCGATTCACAAAGTTTCGAGTTTGAAATTTGCATATTTCCAAGGGAGGCTATCCCGTCACACAAATATTAAATCAATAGTAGAAGAAGAATTTTCAGTAAAATGGGTGTGCTCGGTTATCAGTTGATCAAAGTTGTACTGTTGCATTAAGTCTAAGATTCGGTTATTTGACGTTTTAGACGCATCACAGTTAAAATCCCCAAGTAAAACTTTGTCTTTTATTTGTGTATTACATGCCCTATCGACACTTACAGATATTAAATCATAATAATCAATATGTACATCCGGTGGTCGATAAAAACCCCCGACCAGAACTGTCTTGTTTTTTACATGAACTTCAGCCCATACAGCTTCTAAATTCTGGATTTCAAGGTCAGTCCTACGCTTACAGTATAGAGAGTCCCTTACATACATGATTACTCCCCCTCCAGGTCTATCTTGTCTATCATGTCGAAAAGGCATGTGAAAATTGGCAATTGCTATAGAATCATTGGATACAGTAGGTTTTAGCCAGCTTTCCGAGAAAACCATAATGTCATAGGCCATAGATTCAGTTCGGACGAGGTCCAGTTTAGGTACTATACTCTGAATATTTAAATGCATCATACTAAACAAATGGTCTATACTTTCTGTAGAGCAAGACGAAAGGTCGCTTTCTTCATCAGCAAGACTTGTGACAGAGTCCGGTCCCGGGTTTTCATGGATATGCCCAGATAGTAAAATAATTATAGAGAGCCACGCAGCGAATATACACGTGGTAAAAATTTTGGTCAAACGAATACAGAGAAACATATTCTGATTAGCATGTAACGAAGTAACACGACGTAAGTTGCGTTTAATAAGCTTAAATGTTTCCAGACATCTTTGACCATAAATAATTAAACTAAGTACAGATATATCAAGTCGTGTTCTGAAATTCATACTGGAGAGAAACACTAGAAATAAGATGAATAACTGTTTTCTTAAGATCTGGTAAGTCTCTCTCCGGTGATGTGGTGAAATGAAGATGGGCATGATAACAAAATGAACGAACACAGTCATGAGAATGATCATTAATAATCGAGAGCTGAAATGAAACTGGTTATGCATGTACAATTTGTCAGATAAAAAGCTGATACTTTGTGCGAAAAGCAACAATTTCAATGTAAAGTTATGTATATGGCTAAAATGTATGTATTGAGAACTCTTGGTTGTTAGTTGGAGGGATAATGTCCTAGAGCCTTGCAGTGGTCTAAAAAGTGACACACTTACAGGTTTGTGGCATGGTTCGGATAAACTATCAAATTAAGTATCACAATCATGACCAATACAAGTGAAATAATGCAAACAATACCAGTACTCGAACGATTCATGGTCCGCCGTTACCAGGCTGCGTAGTTTGCCCCTGTGTTAACACATTTAGCGTCACTGTATTCAGTAACTACGGACCACTAACCTTCGAGACCTGTGACCCCAATATGTTCAGGATCACTCGCGACACTGCAATGGCTTGCAGCGCGCGAATCACCATGAAATCTCCATGAAAAAATAAGTCAAACAAAACATATCTGAATTATGTACATAGTCACGATGCCGTTAATGCCTAGGCATTTGATAGTATGTAGCCAGACTGCGCCCTCAACTGGGTCGCGTCTACTGGTTTGAGTCCTGGTTCAGGTAAGCTATCAATTTGTTAGCAAGATGAACAGCTTCTCAAACGATCTATGGTCCCGGTTGCACAAGTTGGCCACTATGGTTAATAATATGACAAAGTATAGTAACTATGCAAAATCGGACCACTTTCATTATTCATAATAAAGCGCCGCACAATAAGGCAATTCTTGCAGTGCGCAAATCATCATGATTCCGGAGGTTAACAGAGAGCATACATGATAAACTATGTACAAATAAATGGTCAAAAACTGAATAGGCTGCGTACTTTCGCAATATCTTACAGTTCTCCAGTTTTTATCCAATTCCACTATATGTTATTAATCACATTTCCGCAACAGTTCAACCACTATTCAGCTCAAAAAGAGTCCTTGTTCACATATTAAAATTAATATTCGTCCAAGTCAATTTTCGTGTCCACACTCGGTAAACCGGAAGTGAATAGTGTGTTTGTTATTAGGATAATATTATGCAATTAGTGTTTAGCATCTAGCAGTTATTGTCTTGCAATTTGCATTTTACGATCATGATTTGGACACACCTATGTCAATTTGGTCTTTGTTTTTCCCCCTGTCGTTCACTGTTGTCTTAGGTCAACAAAAATATATTATTGCATAATTTTTTATTAAAGTCTCACTTTCAAATTATAGACGGAATCCATGCGGAATTCGCTCGTAACATAGAAATATAGACAACAAGTGGAACCATTCCATTATGGAATTATGAGAGACAATTTAAGGATAAAATCTTCAAAATTGCACATACACATAAACTATACATTACATACTGTCACAAATCGGTCCGGATGCAAAGAACTAGGATCTAGCCAATTGGAGTTGAGATTCAACAACTCTCCTTCATGTCCAAATTTTAATACAATGCAAAGAAGACACCACAACATGAAAGACGAGGACAAAATCAACATATCATACACAACATTCAATGATATTCAGTATTTTGCTAATCGGGGTATGTTTTATGTTAACAATGCTTTCAAGGTCAAATGAGTCTCTATCTCCGGAATTACTGCTGATATTCAGGTAAAAAATATTGTTAATATATTGCATAAAACTAATCAACTTTCACATGAAAGTCAGTATCATCATGCTAAATTCTGCACCGCAAATCATAGCATTATATTGTCCACTAAGTAATAATAGCTATGTTGTTGTATTGTTACATTGTCCACGGAGTAGTAACGACACACATAAATAAGCGGAATAATGTTGCATTGTCCACAAAGTAGAAACATTATTCTAATTCTCCACTGTCAAAATTCGCCACCAAGGATCGTCGTCTAACCACGATAATGTTTCCATGTATATTTAGATAACGTCTATCAAGCATTTACATCCACATTAAACTGCTATGTCAAATGTTATCAACCGGCGTTATCAAACCATTTTTACCAGTGTTACAATATTTGACCACAAATGTTATTAACTGGCGTTACTAAACACATTCACCGGCGTTACCCAACTATCACGACAATCATGAATCGAACGTTACTGAATTACTGGCGCATGTTATCGTGCGCACCATTACATCTTCCACTAAGTAGTAATGATTAGAAATTTTAATTCTAGCATGAGATATTTCAGAATATCAGAGTATCTATCAGTTATTTCCATTATATGACCATTCATTCATCAACCACAAACTGTCTCGAATCTTAAAACACTCCAGATAAGGCCAATGTCCCATTAACAGCACTCTGAAGCTTGGCCCATGTAAGGTTGAACCATCCCCGACATCAACTTCTTTGATGTAAGACCCCACTTTGGACTAGAGGCTTGACCCAGGACTGGACGTGTACAAAAAACCACCTAAAACGAGAGTGAAAGGGCCTTTGCTGGAAGGGCGGTAATGGTCATTAAGAAATAAATCAATTCACGGCCGAGACATTTGCAAAATACATGAAATTTCAAAGTAAACTTTTCGGACATGAAATACAATTAAAATATTGCAAATTCCAAAATTCACACAATTTCAGGAATAGGGGAAGGGAAGGGAACCCATGGAACTTACAGTATCCCTCAGAATTCTTCATCACTCAAATCAATTTAAAATAAAAGAATTACTTCTTCTTTTCAACAACTGTCCAACACAACTTTTTCTGTCCACATTAGTTGACCAACTGGTTTTCACACATGTATAGTGTCACCTGAGAATACCTGAGATTTTACAGTTAATCAGTCAAGTATAAAATATTTTCACCTGGACAATACCTGAGTGCAAGTATACTGTACTTCTCAAATAATGTACCTAATCAATACACTGTAAAACTATACTGATCAACAACAAGAAATCCACTTTGTGACACATACACACCTGTTAAAAATATGATTAAATACCTAAAAAGACTTAAGACATAGAGATACGTCATACCTAAAATCCTCTTCGCTCACGCACTCGGGTCGAAATCCCCTAAGCCTGAGAAATTATTAAAACATGCACTGAGAGACCGTCGTCCTACAAAGGTCGAAGATCCCGACACATATCTACCGTCTGTATTCAACTTTGCCATTAGTAAGATGCATAAGATCGACCCGTGCGCGTGTGCAAAACATGAAACGCATCTTAATCTATTCTTTGCGTTAAGAAAGCACATTAAACAACTTCAACATATATGCTTTAAAGCCATTAGTACTTGTGAGACACTGTTGGAATAATCAGAAACATATAAACATCATGATAGTACAAATGCATACATATAAGACACATAGTTCAGCAAATATTAAAAAATACCACGTTCGTTAGAAGTGAAAGCATCGCCGTTTCATAGCTGAGTTATAAACACCTACAAGCAAACTACCCGACATACCATCGTTGAAGCTGCGAGCCATCGGCAGAACTGACTCACCAGGGACAACAGGCACCGGGCTGTTACGAAAAGCTTTCCCAGATGTGATACCGCCTCTCTAGGTGACATATAAAAATGTGCAGGAGCAGTCGGGGGACGTCTGTATTTCGAGCCGACGTGAAAATATCCAACTACGAACAATACAATAAAGGACATCTACTGACAAGATGAGATGAGTCCCTAAAAGCCAAAATAAAAATCGTTGGGTACGTTTCGAAAACGCGTAATTAAAGCAAACTTTTAAAATGTATTATTGGGTATAAATGTAAATTAAGCAAAAATGAATTTGGCAGCGCTCCAAAGGGCAAACAGGAAGAGATACTCTTGGTTGTTTGTGCCTATCCAACTATTTACAATTTCTTACACAGCTTATGTTCATGGAGCGAAACTATGGTTTCCCATGTATTTGACTGCATCTTTTTTCTTTTTTTGCTATTAACCAAAGCAAAATATAAACCAGTTTTGGTTTTGTTATGATTGCGCATGCGCATCATTTGAACATGTTTTAAGGTCATTCTGCTATCAGTCACACTTAAATACTTATGCCCCCCCCACCCCTAGACGCAGCCTGTTGCTAACATATATCGTGTAAGTATATATTAGGTGTCTTCTAGTAAAAAGGATTTGTTGGGACTAGGGGGTACATACTTCAAAACTTAAAATAGTAATGGTCCCGATTTTTTAATTTCCAATCGGAAACAAAATGATCTTAAAACAAGGTTCAATGATGCGCATGCGCAATAACAACAAAACAAAAATCGGTGTACGTCGACAACAACCATTTTGGTTCGATTTATAGCAAAAAATGCAGAAAAATACATAGAAAACTATATTTTTGCTCCATGAAATTTAGCAATGTGAGAAATAGTAAATATTTGGGTTGGTGCCAAAACCATGAGTTATCTTCATCTGTTTGCATTTAGGACGGCTGCTAAATCCATTTTTATACAATTTACATATATACCAATCAATACAATTTGAAAGTTTGCTTAAATTACGTGTTTTAAAAATTGACACTTAGGTATATTTCTCATCTTGTCAGTAGATGTCCTTTCGTCTTCTGTTTAAAATTTCATAGCATGGTTTGCCCTATGCTTTCGCAATTTCACAATTTGAGAGTATAAAACACATTTTTTTCGCCTTCAGATAGATTGTTGTAATTATCAGATATGGCGCCAGCTTTTTGGTATAAAACATGCCGTAGATCATCATACAATGGGTACTCTGTTAAAACATACATTTCGTCCTCGACCTTTTCTGTACAATTAAAACAAAACCTTTTGGTCATGCGGAATTCGCTCGTTTAACTTTTTCAACATAAGATTCTGTACAATACTCGTTCTTAAACATCCGATACGTTCTTAACTTACTTTTCTCTCTGATTCTGGCGCACACTTTGTTCCGATGCAACCTTTTCTTTCCATTCAGTTTTAAAACTATCAACCGTGCTCTCTTCCAAACACTCACGGTACGATTACTTAACTGATATCATATTTTCTTACAATTAGTTCCAATATTTCCTTCAGCCCAAAGGTAGATTTTATGATTAAGTCTCGTTGCGTCCATACTTTTCATTCGAATATCAAGTTTCATTATTAATTTCCATTGTTTAATATGCGGCGGGGTCCATCCCATTTCACCGTTTACGCCATTATTTGACTGTAAGAAAAATTTACGCGCTCGATTTTGTACAGCATTTATACACGAGTATTCGTTTGCCTCCCCCCCCTCCCCATATTTATGATCCATAACTAATCATAGACCAAATAATTGTATCATATAACTTGGTATACACTTTGTACGGTAGTCCTCCGGCTATCTTGAAATTCTATATCACGAGCCCGATCGCAGGAGATGCCGAGTTAGCCACAAACTTTGCCATAATATCGTAATCAAGAAATTCGTCCAAACCCAAATATTTATACGATGACACAGTTTCAACAGACTGATTGTCAAATAGAAAGTGCATAAATGTCCGTTTTGTTGATTAACTTATTCCGGAAATTAACAACTTTAGTTTTATGTAGATTCGCCTGTATTTTGTTTCTATTGCACCAGTTCGATTATATAACAAGCATACGTTGCAGATTTTCTTCTGTTTCGGCAACCAGAGCTAAGTCGTCCGCGTACTTAAACCCCATCTACAGTGGTGTTATGGCTAAAAACCCAAATTAGCCGTTTGAACGGCTAATTTGTAAACGGCTAATTGTAAAATCTCGCGGCGAAATTGTGTGTAAAATAAAAGTCAGCGCGGAATTTCGCCGCGAAATTCCGCCGCGAAATCTATATACCACGGCGAAAAATATATACCTGTCATTACGCATAAAACTCAATTGACCGGCGTTTCGCGGTGTTTCGCGGCGAAAAAATTGTTGTTTAAATATAATTTTAGATTGGATGTTTTTATTTCACTTCAAGTTGTATCAATATTTTGTTTGCGTCACAATTTTGTATAATTATCGTTTTAGTCCCGACAGTCACAACAGTTAAATTGTTTAAATTTCATTTTAATTTGTATGCATCTATTAATTTTCAAGTCGTAAAAATATTTTGTCTTCTTTTCAATTTTGTATAATTATCGTAATTTATTCGTGTCTTAACTATCTTGAAGTTTCTGAGGCCCTGATTATCGGCTTTGTGTTTATTTTCATGCTTCTTTTTCAGATTAATCAGACTTACCTGATGATATTAGATCCTATTATCTAGCTTAATTAACAGAAAAAAGCTCATAGCGGCGTAAGCAATTTTCATGGTATAATTTCCACATATTTGTTTGTTTGTATTGAGGCTGAACGTCCCAGTCACCAACTTTTAGTCATAGCTGGACGGGGCTACCGTTTCCTGGGTATTAAGAAGTACATTGGGTAGTCAATGTGCCTTGCTCAAGGACACAACACAGTGTCGCCAGTGCGGATCGAACTCAGGACCTCTCGATTCGATTCAGTACAATTATGCCACCGCGATCCCAACCCACATATTTATACAAGTCTTTGGATTCAACATGATGAAGCAATCGGCTTCAACTCTGTTTTAGACATTTAATCGCCTGTGGTTTATGACACTGCTTAAAGCATCAATGATTTTCGATTACGTCAAGTGGACGCCGTTTCGTTGAAATCAATTTTGAATTAGTCGAAACAACATTTGGTCGCATACGACCTTCACCGGGTCGATACGATATTCGGTCGAATACGAGCAATACAACAACGTGCATAACCAAAATTGTGTCGAAACTGTCGATTTTTGCAACCGTTTTGAGTTAAACAGCGTGTTGTGTTGATTCCAAAATCCACATTTACGGATGGCTTGGAACACGTACATGCATATCGAATGACAAAACCTCTTTGTATACAAGGCACAATACACTAGAAAAGGGAGGACACTGTGTTTAAAACAAAGTACTGACGTCAGTATATAAAGTTTTCAGTTGATTTTGGAACACATATATACAGTAAGGGCCGTGTACTTACCGTGGCAATATGAGCGCATGCCGCATTAGATTAATAAGAACAAAGTTGAGCGCAGAAGCCTAGTGGTGGATTAAAGGAACTGACCGGAATCAAAATGTCATGTGTTCGATTCCTGTATTCATTGGGTTTCGTACTTGAGCAAAACAGGTATACATGTATTACCCTGAAATAGTTGTCACCATGGGACTGTTGACTGTTAAACTGATCTTCACTAGTTGTACTTTTACAAGGCAAGTATAATGCATAAATCGATATGATTGCAATTAGTCTTGTGCTGGCATTCATAGAGGGTGATCAGAGTGGTAACCAGCAAGCCCTAATGTCAATATGCCTCTTTTTGTTTTGTCGTTTTTACATGGTTGAGCTCAAATTAAGTTATCGTAGTTCACACCTTAAACGCTATAAAGGGAAGCAATTGAGGAAAATTTACAAAAAAGAAAGCAAAGAATCTAACTGTTTATTTAGCATTACCCTTTAGACAATGTTTGTGATACAAAACAAGGCACAAAGTTTGATGGCCCCTGCCCATTGGGACCTATAGAATTATATAGGCTGCTTGTGCCTCCAGGCAAAACTTATTACGCTATTGACTGATCATCTGATTACTGGTTTACCGCTCAGGTCTGTGCCTGCCTAAAGAAAAAGGGTTTCAAGTAAAACCATCCATACATACGTATAAGCAGTATTGGCTTAGAGGGATCGTTATATTTCAAACATTTGTTAGATATCATGACGTCCCATAAAATGGAGGCAGCATCCCGATATGACCATTGCTGTTGATTGGAACGTAAATTATCTATTCAAACAAACAAACAACAAAGTTAGATTCAACGAGCTGGCACATTACGTTATCAATATTTTCGTCTATCCGTGATTTCGCTATCGTACCACATACGTAATACCAATGGAAAAGTCGCGTTATGCACGTTTTTCATTTCTATACATGCATAATCGTACATATTATTATGTGCACGTAAATAACGACCTAAACATGGAACAGATGAATCATAGTGTGGTCATTAAATTAAAAAATAAATAATTTTATGTAAACATTTACAGGTATTTCGCCGTGTTTCGCGGCGAAATAGGAACTTTTAACTTACCTGTTGTAAACGTTAAAACACTATTTTCGCCGCGGAACACGGCGAAATTTCACCGCAAAAATCGGATTTTCGCGGCGAAAAAATTAACCGATTAAACGTTTAAATTTTCCCTTGGCCGGTGAAATTTCGCGGTGGTTTCGCCGCGAAAAATCACAAGTGATCAGCGCGAACTGTGCAAAAGTGGGTTTTTAGCCATAACACCACTGTATATCGATACCGAGCCCTGTTGCGTCTAATTCATGGGTTAAATCAGCTACATGTAAATTTATACAAATTAAATATCTGTGCCTTGCCTTAAACCAGAAATGACGTCAAACCAATCGGTATAATGCCCATTTAAACGTTCACTGCAGTTAACATTTTCATATATGGATTTTAGACTGTTGGAAAATTTACCGTTTATCCCAATTTTAACTTTTGCCATAAAATACTTCTATCAGTGGTGCCATACGCCATGTTAAAATCGACGAAACATACAAACGTCTTTTTCTTTTGCAATTTACTAGTCTCTGGGTAGAAAGGTGGTCAATAGTAACGCGCTTTTTCCGAAAACCATTTTGATTATCATTCAACTGACCAAAATTTGCAATAATAAATGGCAAAAAGCAATTACCGTATAGTATGTTGCCTCGGTCTCCCATAAATGTTGAGTATTGAACAACTGATTCTACTAATTGTTTATTTAAGTGCACAGTATCTTGTGGTGAAGGATGGCGTGAGAGACAAGTATTATGTGTGCAGAAAATATCTGGTGGAACATTTCATGTACTATATACATCACAGTGTAATGAGAATGATAAACCTGCTACCAGAGAAATGTGTAAACATGATGAGTGTGAAACAGAATGGTATATGACAGTCTGGTCTACGGTAAATAACTTCTGTCTTTTTTTTCCTTTTTAACGCTTAACGCTTGTTCAAAAAAGCTTCCGTTTCAACATTGCAATGGTTAATGTTAGAAGCAGGGGCAGGCATTTAAAGACTTTTGCAAAACAAAACGTTTTCGACTTCATCAAAGTATTTACAGACCCAAAGAGGCTGAATGCAAACTGTTGGCTAATTGATTAGCAACAGAATGGGCAACACACTGATCAACTAAAGACAGGTGAGCCTTCACATGAGAAAACAAACAATGTGGGTTTCCGACCAGGTCTGACACAAACTAGGCTATATGGACACAGAAGATGACTGGAGGTTGGAAATTGGATGACACACCAAACACGCTTCATCTTCTTAGCAGATACCAATATTTATATAGTAAAACTGTGGTATACATGAGAATACCTATTTTTCTTATGTCTGCTCCAAAACATAGATTGTGGACCCAAAACATAGATTGTTTGTCCACAATCTATGTTTTGAGCAAATATAAGAAAAATAAATAACAAAAAAAAATCTACTGAAAACTTTCAGTTTTTACAACTTAAAAAAGTCCGTATTTTTGTAATACAGTGTTCTGTGAGTTGTGGTGGGGGTGTTAGACACAGACATGTCCAGTGTTTGGACAGAAACCAGCAATATTCTACACTGTGTTCCCAGAGAGACAAACCAGCTGATATCGCATCTTGTAACGAAGACAGATGCTGGACACCACCAAACTCTCATAGTAAGTAGGTCGACATGTCCGTGCAATGTATTCCTTCTTGAAGATATTCCTTCTTGAAGATATTTTTTTATTTTGATCCCAAAGATAGATTGTTGGTACTCGTTAGAACTGCTGTAACTGGTACTCACGCGGGAAAAAAATATTAAAAAAAAGCTAAACAATTGAAGGATTTAATTTTTTACAGTTGCAAAAGTTGCACAGGGGCTTATAATTCATAAAGACTTTATAATTTATAAAGACCATAAATATGAATCTTATGTGGGAACAAATGTTTGGGAGATGGTGATGGAGTTGAGACTGCATTTCATATTGGGAAGTGGCTCTGTGCTCAATATAAGTGTCATGTTGTGATAGCCCCCTTAATTTTGTGTGGATTTTTCCGACAGTTAAAAGTTTTATCATTAAATAAAAATAAAACTGAGATCCTTTAAGAGCAGTGAACATGGACATAGACATAGAAATTTTATTTTTTTGTCGAATATTGACAAACATGTAACATAAGCCCAGTAGGGCTTTTATTTCGACGAACAAGAGTAAAACAACATGCAAAAAACATCACAGCATGCAATAAGATACAAAAAAGAGAAATGAGGTAAATCACAGCATGCATGACCCTCTCATAAGCCTTCGATATTATCGGCAACACGCTTACCGGGCGATAGTATTCTTTGTTGAGAGGGTCGTTCTTTTTATGAATAGGGACGACTTGAGCCCCTGTAAGCTTTGTCGGGAATTTGCCTTGAAGAAACGTGGTGTTGATGAGACAAGCTAGAGCACCACTTAAGGGACTTGAGCAAGCCTTAACTATTTTAGCCGGTATATTATCACCCCTAGTTGATTTCTTTGAGTCAATTTTTGATAAAACAAATTGTAATTTCAGAGTCGGTTACCGGCCTTAGGCTAAAAGAAAATTTATTCGAATTCCGGGGTAAATTTTCCTGAATCTTTAAGATACTAGGATGTTCCTCCATATTTTCAATGTGGCAATCCTTAACAATATCAGTGGCCACATTCGCGAAAAATGAATTAAAAAGTGAGCAAACTTCAGCCTGATCCGAAACTACTTTATTTTCCTCACACAAAATGACCTCAGATCCACCATCAGACCCCTTCTTTGACAGGAAAGGTTAAATGGTGGGCCAGAAGTCTTTTGACTTAGGGCCACCTGCACATCTTTCGTAAAAATAGACTCGTATCGATGCTTTTTTCATTTTCGTTACATGATTGCGCTGTTTGCGATAGAGCTCCCAATTAGCAGAAGTTCTGCACTTATTATATTTATTGAAGAGCATGCGCTTCTTAGAAACAGCGCGCCTAAGATTTCCATTCTTGTAAGCAGGCTTTCTAGCCTTCGTAACCCGTTTTTGATAGGGGCATGTTCATTGATGACGTCAGTCAGAAGCCACTCATGCGCCCAGTATATGTCGTCGACATCGTCGAACACATATGCCGCATGAAATGGTATACGACCGACGTCCTCCCTGAACTCCGCTTCGTCAAACGTTTTGTAACTCCGGTACTTGGTGTGTTTTTTCTCAAGTTTGGCTGTGGCACCCTTGACAACGACACCAATCATGTTGTGCCAGTCACTGATGCCACACCCAAAGTTGAGAAGTTAGCTTTGTTAGCGAGAATAATGTCCTTCAAGGAAGGTGTAAGCAGGTTGCAGCTTTTACTAAGTGTGTGAAGTCAAAAATGTCACACATGTCTGTCAGAATTTTGGATTTTGAGCTATCGAGGCAATCATAATTTAGATCACCAGCTACCATAATATTGTCAAATTGGGTTGAGATTTTGTCGATACCTTTGAAAAAAATGTCTGCAAACAGTTTGTTATCGACAAATGGGGGTCTGTATGCACCTACGACAGCCCATTTGCGGTCATTAATTATAACGTCCAGTACAATAGATTCGATGGGCCGCTGTAGTTCAAGATCAAACCTACGCCTCGTAGGAAGGTTCGAGCGTACGTAAGCCATAAGTCCTCCGCCAGAGCCATTACGATCGTTCCTGAAAGCCTTGTAATCAGCAACGTTGAAACTGCGCTGATTAAATATGTCATCCAGTTTCGTCTCAGCGAAAAACACGGTAGGCAACCCAAACGGATCCTTTCAGAGGAAATGTGCGTTGCCCGTTCCTTTCGGATAAAGGGACGGTTCCTTTCGGAGAAAAACGTCAGTATCGTCGTGGTTGTGTTTAGAGAAACGATTTTTTTAATATTTTATCGCGAACATTAAGTACAAAACGTATGCGCACGTAATGACGTGGTAATCAAGGTACAATCTCAGCGCTTTCTTTATGTGCACAAACACTTCGTTATTGTTTACGAGATGAATCTGTTGGCCGAGGACTTCATTTTGTGAGGACAGGCAGGTGAAAACCCTTGAATATTTGGGAAATTGCCATTGATCAAACCCTTTTAGCACTTCTTGTCACTAGATATTGTATTTTCCAATCTGAAATTAAATAAATAAAGTGGTAATATACTTGTACTTGATAAATAAACATGAAAAAAAAAAAAAACAATCTTTGTTGGCGGTAAAGGTTCCTCAAAGAGACGGGCAAAGGATCCTTTCGGAGCTGAGGCTATGGATCCTTAAGGAGGAACTGTGCTTACAGGCATTACTAAGTTACCTTTACATGATGATACCACTCCCGAGTTATTCTGATGACGGGTAACAAAATGTTTGGTACTACACGTAAATAACTTGTAAAGACGTGTAAAATTAAGAGTGTTTCTGCTAGTTTGACAAAAATAAGGTTGGAAAAGAGAACACTTTGTGATATTTTCATTACTCCAAATTCTTTTCAATACGTAGACATTCAGCAATGTAACAAACGAGTTTTTATTTACAAATTTTAAGGACCAGGACAGGAAGTAAGTAAAGAAGCTTCAGGAATTGCAGATGTCTATAAATAGATCAGGGGAAACAATAGTAGAATTAGCGACTCAAAGCCGAAAATCGTTTGATTTCACAAGTTTTGTAGGCTATTCTATGTTTTTACTGGAAGGTTTTTGCTGCTGCTTAAATAAAAAAGAAAAATTACACGATTAACACCAAAATAATGCAGCTACAGGAAAATTACAAAATCCACAATCAGTTCGACATTTGTTTAAATGCAACTAATGCTGTCACGGAAATGAAGCGAGGTGACGAAGTGCTAGTTTGCTAGACAATGCAAATAGAAAATATGGCAATAAGACTTTAAAACGCACAGCCCCTTTAATGTTTATTTTTCGGTACACAAGGAAGTAATTATACCACTTCATGTTTTTGATCAAGCCTTTCCTGGAGCATGTCTTATATTAGGGAACCACCGATTGTATGTGTCTACAGACAAATGATTTGTTTTCTCTTGATTGGTGCATTTATGACTTTGTGGCGACTTGATTGGAATGACAGTATCAGTGGCTATAAAATATCTTACAGAAAAGTACAGCAAGTGAATATGCCACTAGTGGTAAAATTTCTCATAAAGGATCCGGTGCAAGATCCTCTCACAGCCGGTGCCCAAAAAATCACAACTTCAGGCGTGCTCCGAAAGGATCCGTTTCTACATGACTTTCTGGTGATGGTAAATATTTTACTTTTTGAGAGCGAATTAGTGTATTTTGAATGAGTTTTACTGTGTGCTAGTACAAGAAATATATTTAACATTGTATTTCGAAGACATTTCGTTGCAAATATCTTCATTTGCGATTTAAAAAGCGGTTTTGAGTGCAGCCTGTACTGTCGCAATCTTACAGAATGGTACTTATTTCATTTAAAACGGCGAATATGAGCTCATAAAACACAGTGTTTCATATAAAAATAATAAATAAATACACATTACATTATTACTTCAGTAACTTGATCTGATGGGTCGGATCACGTCGAGTAGTCCTCAAAATATGATCACCACCCCAATCGGTATATGAAGGCTCTAGCAAAAATACTTTTTGAGATATCTTGCACACAAGATTTTCAAATTTTGTTTTCAAAGGGACATAACTCAAAAAGGGGACATGACTCGGGCATGAAAAACAATACGGGTCAACTATTTTCTCATGAGGAATCTGTAAATGAAATTTCAAAACCCTAGCATCCACCGTTTAAAAGTTTCAAATTTCACCGAAAAGTGAAAAAATCAATCAAAAATTCAAAATTTTGTAATTTTGTCAAAATGTGAGGTGAAGTTCTCAAAAGTTAATCAGGTGATCTACTTCTCAGCACCAAGTATACCAAATATGAAGGCTCTAGCTCAAATACTTTTTTAGATATCTTGCACACAAGATTTCCAAATTTTGTTTTCAAAGGGACATAACTCAGAAAAGGGGCATTACTTGGCCATGAAAAACATATGGATCAACTTTTTTTTCATGAGGAATCTTTATATGAAATTCCAAAATCCTAGCATTCACCGTTTAAAAGTTTCAAATTTCACCGAGAAGTGGAAAATTTCAAAATTCCATAATTTTGTTAAAATTTGGGGTAAAGTTCTCAAAAATAATCAGGTGATCTACTCCTCAGCCCCAAACAGTATACCAAATATGAAGGCCATGGCTCAAACACTTTTTGAGATATCTTGCACACCAGATTTTCAAATTTTGTTTTCAAAGGAACATAACTCAGAAAAGGGGCATAACTCGGACTTGAAAAAAATACGGGTCAACTATTTTTTCTAGAGGAATGTGCATATGGAATTTCAAAAGCCTAGCATTCACCGTTCAAAAGTTAAAGGTTGCACAGACAGACAGACAGACAGACAAGCCGAAAGCAATATGCCCTTCCAACTTTTTCAAAGTCGGGGGCATAATAAAACCATTTTTACTAGGACAGCGAAATTACCATTTGTTCAGCGAAAACGTATTGGCGATTATTAAAAACGGATAAGAATAAAATATAAACCAGGATCTCAACTGGCTAACACATGTATTACAAAATGTTGCTGTAAATGCGACGACAAATGCGACGACGTCATTTCCGGACTTTTGCTTGTGGTTCCAAAAAGAGAGAAGGACTGTGGATCAAGGAGCTTCGTCCAGATGGTTGTAACGTGAAAGACAGTGATGCTTCAGTATCATTTTGGCACTACAAGGCAAAAGTACGGGAATGACGTCGTTGCATTTGTGCGCGACGTCATGTTAGACATTCATGACGTCGGAATAACATACTGTAATGGTGGACTGTCAAAATGTAATAGCAGTGGAAATTTAGTTTGTTTTTTTTTTTGTTTTTTTTTTCTTGAAAGAGGCCTTCGGTCGATATATTGAGTAAGAGTTAACTCTAGAAAATTGTGTTTTATTAATTCCCTGTGGAATATAAATGAATCTAGCTAAAAAAAAAAAAAATATTTTTTTTTTTTTTTTTAACCGCTGACATTTTTAGTAGGTGAAAGGGGTCGGTAACTGCACTCTGCTTCTATTTTTACATGAAGAGGTACAAGTAGGCAAAGATGAGGAAAAGGCGCAATCAGAAAACAATTCCCACTCCAAAAACCGAGATGGGAAAAACTAAATTAACAATCAGGCACTAATACCCGTCATCTGATCGAAGTGTTCCCATGAACTATAGAGGAATAAGCCTTTTATCGTGCATAAGTAAATTATACAGCTCTATCTTAAATAAACGTATTACTAAGTACTTAGAAGAAAACAATATTCTGGCTGAAGAACAGAACAGAATGGGTTTAGAACTGACCGGTCTTGCGAAGATCACGTATTTACCCTTAATAGTGTCATCCGAAATAATACAACAGTGTTTGCGGCCTTTATTGACCTAAAAAAGGCGTTCGATTTCGTAGATAGAAATATGCTTTTATACAAACTGCTTCACTCAAACATAAATGGAAAAATGTATGACTCTATTAAGAATATATACGCACGTACGACTTCATGCATACGAATTAATTATAAACTTACAGAATGGTTTGATTGTAAATCCGGGGTACGACAGGGCGACTGCCTTTCACCAACAATATTCTCTTTATTCATAAACGATTTAGTGTCAGAGATAAAAGGCCTTGGACTTGGAATTGACTTAAATGGTACAAATATTTCATTTTTACTCTATGCTGATGACATTTGTTTTCTAGCTAAAAGCGAAACAGATCTACAAACAATTTTAGATACGTTACACAACTGGTTATAAAAAGTGGCGAGTTCTCATTAATACCGAAAAGTCCAAAGCCGTACACTTCCGTAAAGGCAGGCGCAAACGAACTGAGTTCACTTTTAAAGGAATCGAATCGGAAACGCATATTGGGCCCTGTACATATTAATTTAAATGTTACAGCACGTTTTACAAATCAAATCCCAACGATTTACCCCATAATAAGTACACAATCATCGATTGAAAATTACGCTAAAATGCGTTTCGAATCGCGAAGGTTGTCGCCATATTTGTTTACCTGTGACGTCACTCACTCACTTTCGGTTGAGAGCCATTTACAAGCGTTCGTACTCCACTTCATTTTATCGATAAAATTCGCAGAGAAAAAAAAAGAGAGAAAAAAAAGAAAGAAAAACAGAAAAAAATGTCATCTGTCACAGGGATCTCGCGGGCGCAGGACCCGGCGTCCCGGGACGAGTAAATCTGGGCTCAGACACAGGGTTTTCCTCAGTGGTGATTCCCGGGGCGGAAGTTGTTTTTTACCGCGATACGTCCCAATATTTAGGCCTACTTGTGTTTTGTTGTCTATGAGCCAAAAAAGCATCTTAGAGATATCCATCCGAGTGTATTATGCACCTTTATGATGAAAATCCAGTTAGGTAGTCGATAATCTTTCATACGTATAATGGCGATCAAACGATTTAGAATGGCGGTCGCATCTTTTGATGGCGCGTGTCTTTATGTAAACATCTTCAATTGCAGTCATTGTTGACAGGTCAGCTGACCGTTTGAGGCGTGTTTACCGGGTCACATGCTAAAATAATTATCCACATGAGTGAAAATCTTTTCTGGATTGGTGGCAAACAAATTAGAAACGCATGCGCATTAAAAACAATAAGTGATGGGCGGTTCATCTCCGATTATAAATTAAATAAAATAAATAGCGGAGGCAAATTAATCAAATTATGTAAAAAAAAGTTAGATTACCCCGGAGTGTGTACCGATTCCGTTTTGGAATAAAATGGATGAAAAACTTGCGAATTCATATTCTTTTTCTATTGTGCGCGATTCTTTGACTATTTATGTGAAATGCCAAAATTCGGAATAAAAACTACCGTGCGTAGATACATGTAACAGTAATTCAATTCCGTTCATACTGGATTATTGATAAGAACTTGGATTAATATTTTTATAAGAAATAGTGAAAATGTCTACACCTACGATTTTTTATCGCTCTGGGGGAAGCAAAAAGCCGACGACAGGTATCTAGATTTTTTTTTTTACCTCCTTTCTGTGGCTTATTTTTACAGTTAATCGCCTGGGACTGAGGCATCTTCGGTAAATATTATTCTCCAGTATTATCACATAAACACTTCTATCAAGTTTAAAGCAGAAAATATCCACAAATACAAAATAAAATAACGAAATTATCGCGAGAATATTTGAACGTCTTGCAATTGAAATGAGCGGCTTAAAGAGAAAGTGAGTGAGTGACGTCACAGCTTTATACTGGTTACCGCGTTCACCGTGTAATTATCGATAAACCGGTAACCATACCCGATAAACATGGCGATTCACTCAGATGCAGGAAAAAACGAAGGTTTCCCAACTTTGAATACGAATATTTTGCGTAACAAACCCGATATGCATTCTCTTGTACCAGGAATGAATTTATGATGGTATTTTACGTATACATACGCCGTCTTATGCGGTTCCGAATCTATTCCTTTAAAATTGGACAGAATGTAATAGAACTTGTAGAAACGTACAAATACTTAGGTGTTATATTCCAGGAAAAATCAGATTTCACCCAGACAGCGGACGCTTTAGCGACGGGTGGCGGTAGAGCGTTTGGTGGGCTTATTTCTAAGCTACATGGTTTAAAAGACTTCGGATTTAAAACGTTTGAAAAGCTGTATTATTCTTGTGTAGTACCGGTAACCGATTATGGATCAGCTGTCTGGGGATATAAAAACTATGCTCAACTGGATTATATACAAAATAGAGCAATCCGATATTTCCTTGGTGTGCATAGATTTACACCCATCCTGGCTCTAGTTGGCGATTCCGGCTGGCTTCCCAGTCAATACAGACGTTGGCTGACCATTCTTAGGTTGTGGAATAGACTTATACTAATGGATGACTCTAGGTTAACAAAACGTTTGCCTATCCCGTTCCCCTGCGTTGCCTCGCGTTTATCCAGTTTTGATCATGGTGGTCTGAAACGTGGCAGCCGTGACCGCCGGGAACATAGTGTAAACGCTACATAAGCAACAGAAACAGATTCTGAGTCTGTTAAAATACCACCGACTTTATTCGGTACTATTTATACATGTTTGTGTTCGTTAAGTTTTAATAATTAAATAGTACAATTATGATGATCATTTATGAAAGATAACCATAATATTTCCAACCGTTAGTACAAAACACGTAAAAACAATACGTTGACTAGATTAATTTACGCGCATTTGATGACAACGTCGCATCATGCTTACGTTCACCAATAGCGTACATAGGTGTTCGTCTTAGGAGTCTACCCCTTTATTTTCAGAGGAATTTCCACGTTTTACATTAATTGGTTTGAATTTTGTCTTTTCGTATTGAAATCATAAGATTCTAATGATGAGTAAATAATTCACATGCTTTGCCGCGTGAGTAAGCCATTTGTGTGTGCTTAAATTTACGTCAATAAACTAATGCGCTGTATAGTTTGCATTGAGTGGTGCGAGACACTGTGAGGGCGACATGGGAAAAACTGTTGTATGTGTATATGCAGATACATGCACAATACACTGATCATGATGCGTGGCACCAGCGTATATATTTAGAGCATCTTCGTTGTACATGTCTGTGTTGAACTTGGTAGGAAATCTGAAGGTAAGTTTTATTATGATGTGGCCCTACGCCACAATCCCCCCGAAATCATCCATGCAAGTTCAAAGTGACCTTGTGAACAATCCTCAACACCTTAAAGCAGGTTTTTTACAGAACATCTACGACACTACACTTATGGCTCGGGTTCATTTTAGAGGCTATTTGCGTGCCATTATAGATCCCAATCGGGACCAATTTACAGGCAAAGTCGGGACCAAAATAGATGCCAGGACCATTATAGAGGCAGGACCATTTTAGATGATGTACACACGTGGAAGGATATATTCGTGAATATTATCATTTGGAATTGGCAGATGCGGATCATTCTCTTTTATTAAAATATCAGTTTCATTTCCAACTCGGGCATTTAAATAACTTGAAACATTCTATTTGTTTTTCAAATTTTTGCATTATAGCTTTTCCGTTTGCTTTACCATAAGATGAATTAAAAGGAGGAAGATACACAAAAGCTACATATACGAGGGAAAATCCAAAATAACGTAAACTTTTGCTGTAGCTTCACTATACGTGGATAAATTTTAGAAAAAATGTATATTGCGATAAATCAGAACATTCTTAGAACAAGATAGAATGAAACAATCACACATTTTATAAGTATCTGAAACACGCCGCGCCCTTTTAAAACCATGGTGACGCATAGGCGGCGCACGCGAATTTTCGGTCCTGTCTTGTGTCATACATGTCTCCACAAAATGTAAAATAGGCATGCGAATCGCGCCAAGCTTAGTCCAGTAAAGGCTTGGTGTTTAGATAATACTGTGCATAAGTTTCAACAAGTTTGAGCAATGCGTTTTTGAAATATTAATATAAATTGTGCGCTTTTTCAGTGCATTTAACGTTAAAAACGTCGTCTCCAGATATTGCTAAAATCTATGCTATTACTAAACTTGCCGCGATTTTTGAAAGCGCCAACACAAAAACCGAAAAATAACTAAATGTAGACATAACGGGAATATTCAGTGAATAAATCAGTTGTGTAAAAAAAAATTCTCATTGTGATTCTGACGATAAAACAGCATAACAAAGATAGAAAAAGAAACAAAAATAACGCGCGTCAGTGGCGACGTAAATGCGTAATGCGCTGACCGCATGCAGACGGCTGGTGAATCGGCGATTTTGAAGCAATTTAAAGTAAGAATTTGTTTCGAGTTTTGGATTCTGACGGGAAATTTGTGAAGTACAAAGCGAAATAAGCAAAAAATACTTTTTATCTATGGTACATGTTGAATAGATGGCCGTAAGCGCTTGGACTTTGCTAATTTCAAAATGAATTTTAAAAAACGTCAATGACGTTACGAAATCAAAGATGACGTGCGCCGGGTAGACCTTAGTGACCTTTTTGTTGTGACAGTAGATTTTTAACGGGTCGTTATTTTTGCTGATATTTTGCCACGATATTCTAGACATATTCCGATTTATGCTCGTGTTATTTTATAAGCATTTGAATGAGTTGTATAGAAGCTACAGCAAAAGTCTACGTTATTTTGGATCATCCCCCGTAAATCACTTAAAAGTTTGGTTAATTCCTTTTGAACTCATACCCAGATAATATCAGAATCTGATATGGGTTCAAACTTGGACATACTCCTCAAAGATTCCTTAACAAAAGCTGCTCTACCCCCAGAAGATTTCCAAGCCTTTCTATGCTTCGGTCGATCTTTACGAAAAACATTATAATAGGTGGCCACTCAGTTACCTAAACTTAACTAAAAATATGAAAACATACATAAGGCGCCAACAGCACAAAAAATTTTAAACGCCAAGACATAAAACGAAAGAACCACCACAGAAGTATCGCCTTGGAACGATCGGTAATATGAAATTACTGGCGGGCTTAAATCGATTTTACAGGTACCTAACCTCACCCACAGCTTCTGCAGTGGTTCAGTGATATACAAGAAATAAGAAAAATCATATTAAGAAAATAATAAACATATATACCAACGTTTAACATGAATAACGGAAAGCAGGGTGAGCAGCTATTGCAGGTAAGGTGGTCACAGTGCTAGCTTGGACAAAACAAGTAAAATACAGAGGGCTAAGTGAACAGCCAAATTATACTCGGGTGGCCACAAAGCCAAGCAACAATTCGACATTTTAGGGCACTGAATTCGACATTTTTAGGGCACTGACCACCCCCACGAACAAACAGCTATTTTACATTTTTTGCCATGTGGCGTCTCGTTGAATTAATGAAGAAAAATATTTTACCATTTCACACGGAGCTTGTAGTAATCCATATATGTTTTAGTTTTAATTTTGTTTCTTTTTGATCATTCTACGGGTATTTTGAAAGTTGATGACGTATATATGACGTTGCGTTGCGTCATATTTGTCATCGTTACCATTGTTTAATTATTCGACACCTTAACGGTCCCTCCCAGGCTATTGGGACAGCGAAAGGTTTGATCAACCGAATTTTTAATGTTAAGGCGTTAATGTCTCTCGAGAATTGACGTCAATGTGTTTTACGTCGACTACGTCGACCTTGGTCATTCAGACTAGCTAGCATCATTGCTTCAGACTCGGTCTGTTGCTATTATGTTCAGAATCAGTATTTTATGCTGTGTTTATACAATCTGCCTCAAGTAATTATCTTCCCATGTGAAATGATATGTTGTTAGTCATCGCAATGCTTAGCGATCGGAGTGAACACTCTGATAATGACAATGAAGGAGAGAACAACGAAATTTCTGATACCTCAGGCAGATAGTTTTCTGGCTCACCTACGGTATGAATGCAATCCTAATGGACATCAGGAGTGATGTTAAACATATGACACTCAGGGGACCCCCGACTGCTCTGGGCACATTTATTTGTCACCTTGAGAGACGGGATGGCACGTGGGAAAGCTTTTTGGAAGAGCCCGGTGCCTGTTGTCCCTGGTGAGCCAGTTTTTCCGACGGCTCGCAGCTTCAACGCTGGTTACCTCTGTGTGTCGGGTAGATGTTTCTAACGATATGACTTATGGCGCTGCTATGAAAGTGTTGTTCATTTACTTTGTTTTATACATACAATGCCCATTTCACTTTAATGTCTCATAATGTATATGTATATATATTTCAAAATATGTCTTAAATTTTTTTTTGTAATTTTTAAGAATTTGTATTATATTGATAGTTTAATTTTAGGTTTGTTCGTTACCGCAATATAGCGCCTCATAAGTCTTAAAGGCTGAATATCACATATGTTCATGTTGTGTTAATGTTTTATGTTTATGTATATTTCATTGATATGTGACGCTTTAAACAAAAGATTACTTACTATGAATAGAAAGTTTGACCGTCTAGAAAAAGCTGTTCAATCAATAAAGAAAAGACAATAAGAAGCTAAAAGCACAGATTAAAGCCCTAAAAGAACATGTAGATGAACTGGCTGGCACGTTAGAAAAGTTAGATAAGAAATCTACTGACATAGAACAGAAAAATGAAAGACTTGAAGCACAGTCCAGACGAGAAAATCTTAAATTCTCTGGCATCCCAGAATCGACGAAAGAGTCAGAGGAAAAAGTTAAAAAAATTACTGAACAAAAAAAAGAAACGCAACAATAGGTCACCGAAAATTTTCGAGTTTAATGGTAAAACGTTGATAATTTCAGGTCTTTTGCTGTATGATTCCCATTCATGGGATATTAGGGTATACCATGCAAAAAACTGATTTTCCTTTCGATAAAAAATGGTCCCGGGTTGTTTCGCCCGTGAGTCGTTTCGCCCCCCGAGTCGTTTCGCCCGTGAGTCGTTTCGCCCTGGGTCGTTTCGCCCTGGGTCGTTTCGCCCGTGAGTCGTTTCGCCCTTATTAGGTGAGTCGTTTCGCCCTTATTTTTCTACCATGCCCAAATAAGTAATCTGGTGTCTTGTTTGTTATTTGTAACTTAAGGAATGGCCTTGGGCTGATCATTTATAATTGTCTTTTGGGTATATATACTAAAGAACTTTGAAAACGACTAACTATACATTAAATTGGCTGCGATGCTTCTTACTGGATATTTCGGCAAAAATACTTTAGAACAGACAACTTAAATTTTATACCAAAAACTGAACATAAACGCCAGTGATTTAGGCGTAAAATAGAAATAGCAGTGTTTCCACTAACTTCAGAAGACGGGATAGGGTCGGGTAGGAAAACCTTTTTATTTTTTCTCCGTATAAATTTTGTATAAAAGGTAAAAACACGCTAAAATCAATTATAAGTACTAGAAACAGATATGCAAAAAAGATAGAAACATTAAGGCATCTAAAAAGTGAGTTTAAATGTTTTTGTTGCAGTTATATTTGTATTTAAACACTTGTCTATTTTCTTCTTAAAATGATGAGGGTCGGTCGACATGAAAATATTTTTATTTTATTTTTGATGGCAATAAAAACTGCGGGGTCGGCGCAAAAAGTCAAGAGCCCTGTCGGGTTAGTGGAAACACAGCTATTTTTTACGTCTTACGTCATACAGAATAATTTCAAACGTTACCAAAAAACCAAACGAAAACAAATTATGAGGACGAAAAATATTCATAATGGAGAAAAGCCAGTCTGAGATTAGACAAATTACAAAAAATGCACAACTCAGACATGATTAAATGCTTCTTTGACAATCGTATTTAATGCTTCTTTCGACAAGCGTATGAAGATTTCAAAGATGAATGATGATACAGGTCATCAAATACTGTTATATACATTACGGTCGGCATATAAAAGCATTTTTTCCAACAAAGAAAATATTACTCATGTTTTATTCCTTTACCATTTAACATTTAAAGAATGTCGGCCATCGGTCACCGCCAAAGACAAAGCATTCACACATCGCCTTTAATTAACAAACACGATTATTGCCACCTTGTGTGTGATTAAAGACATAAACGAATTAATGGATTATCGCATTATTCAATAAACGTGGACAAATATCACACTTCTGTTAATTATTTGATTAGTTTAACTGACTCGCGAAATACCACATCTATCTATCTATCCGTTCCTCCCTCCCTCCATTCATTCGTTCGTTCCTTCCTCCTTCCATTATTCCTTCCTTCCTTCCTTCTTTCATTCCTTCCTCTTTCTACAACATTAAAAGCCACAGAGGCGGAAGCGCTAAAACGTTAAAGATAAAATACAATACTAACAAGATACGTCATGACACTCCTTTTAACTTTTAAACAAATCTATCTATCTATCTATCTATCTATCTATCTATCTATCTATCTATCTATCTATCTATCTATCTATCTATCTATCTATCTATCTATCTATCTATCTATCTATCTATCTATCTATCAAGCAGCATCAGCATCATCAACAACAGCAATATCAACGACAATAATAATAATAATAATAATGGGCGAAACAACTCACGGGCGAAACAACTCACGGGCGAAACGACTCACCTAATAAGGGCGAAACGACCCACCCATAAAACAAGGGCGAAACGACCCAGGGCGAAACGACCCGGCGAAACGACCCACGGGCGAAACGACCCGGATTCTGTTAATTACGGGCTTGTGTGTCGTGGAACTTTACTTCTTTTTCATGAATCTGAATTAGGGAGCAGCTGACATTGTTTCTTGACGATTTGGAGTTCAAAAGTGTGCGCATGCGCAGAGCAAATCTTTCCCGATTTGCATTATTTAAGACGACAAAAAATCTCATTCATTTTTTATGAATCCGGGTCGTTTCGCCCGTGGGTCGTTTCGCCGGGTCGTTTCGCCCTGGGTCGTTTCGCCACCACCAACGGCCAGATTTGCTGATTTACGGATAACCTTGCCCAGATAAACCTGAACGCAAATCATATCTGCGGGATGTGAAGGAATTAAGTTTACATCTTTTCAGATTTTCCTGGTATAAAGAGAACAAATTTAAGCAGTGCATTAAAGAGCTCATATTAAAACGATCCTGCTCAATTCCAAAGAGAGGGGTCAATGTTACAAACATTTTAATCAGCAATAAATCATAAGTTCTGTTACTTGTTTCGGTTTTATGCTTCCACGTTTCAAGTGGCATTGTTTTAATGAAAACTTAAAACCCCATTCAACAATTTTCCAATTAATAGGTTGGAACAGGACTAGTACTTCCTGAGCATTAAGTACGAACCCTAGGAATATTTTTTTGTGGGTTATGTGTTCTCTGTGATTTTAGGTTGTTTGGAGGTACGGATAGTAACGGCATCGACGTTGATACTTTTCAGTGATGCAAACTGGGGAAAGATGATTGTTTCACTTTTTTTTAAATTATCTTAATGCTTATATCTATGCATTTGAATAGGGAAAAGTGGAAAAATGTTATTTTATGGCAGAAAACTGGCTGGGAAAAGGCTAGTTGCGAGATCTCACTCCGCTATATTACACATATGTTCCATATCTCTTCGTTGCGATCCCAGTTGGTTGTTCAATGGTCAAACGTAGTGTCAATAATTGCAACCTTTTCAAGATAAATCAAGAAGAATACACTTCACCGATGCGTAACTAACATGTTTATTGTGCTTTTAAAAAATCCAACCTATTTTTATCCGTTTTTAGCGGTTTTGTTCTCGTTTAAAAACTTCTGGCTGGCATTCTTTCAGTGCACTAAATCGTCCGTATATGTTCGTAGGTTTACGCCGAGAATTGACTTCCGACCGTCACGATGACGTCAAATGCCGCGCGCCGTAATCAAAATGGCTGACCTGATTGACGTCATTTGTAGAAATACGTGCATATCATTGGACAAGGCCAAATCTTGACCTTTCAACTGGAATAAATTAATGTTCGACGTCAGTTTCCGTAACGTCGGCATATGTGTTCGGCTCGTTCCGGAAACGGCCCCACACGAAAACGATTGACAAACAGCTGAAAAATGAATTAAAGGAGATGCAGAATTTTGTGGAGAAAACTTGATTGTTAAAAAGTTAAATGTGTGTTTCATCCAATGGCCAAGTGTCGGTGAGCATTTCTTTGTATTAACGATGGAATTCTATGTGAAACAATCGCTGTGTAAAAAACGGCTTATTCTCGTCATCTTGATTTACGGATGGACGCGAGGCTGAAAGTACATTCGGAATGGTGAAGAGACGTTTTGCTCCATGGAAATTGTATTCATCAGCTGAGTGTGCGAGTTTAGGAATAGGCAAATGGACAGAAGATTGATACTTATCAAAAAGATTTAGCCACATGGAGTTGTCTGTCCCTGCCCCGGGGCTATATACATGTATATGACTGTAATATTCAAACACATTCTTCTCTGAAACAACTAGGCCGATTGAAATGAAATTTTATTTGGAGACTGCTTGGATAGGTACCCTATTACAAAATAGATATTAATCTTCTGTTCAATGAATATAATGACAATTCTCATGATATACATAATAAAACTTTGAACAATGAACGAGCTGACTAATCAAGAAATGAATTACAAAATATGAAACAATTATGCATATCTACTTTCAATATTTAATGATTATATAGATATGATAACGATGTACAATTGAAAAAAATTGTGTCTATATTTGATATGATATGGTTTTATAGACATGGGATGAAAACTCCACTGATTTCTCTGAGTGTTTTGATGGTTATTGTAGCATTAGTGAAGTAAGACCTAAACAAATGCTATTGGAGGTTCTGGTGGAATAGATATATTTGTGAACGAAGCACTAATATCAGATATGTTGTTAGACTTATTTGTACTGATTTGAAAGAGTTTGTTGTATTTTTACTCGATGGCTCAAAATTTGTAAACGAATGTGACATAATTTTTTACTTATGTAGCTCCTGAATATTCAGGATAGGGGTGTGGGTGCGCATGCGCACGTTCGTGTCGCTTCCTGTTTTCAGGAACCTATTTTGGCTTTTTTCTCTGCATTTGGGCTGAGTCATTGGACTATTTATTATTTATCCTTCTTTTAAGTGTTAACCCTCCCAAACTTTAGTATCTGTCCGAATTTTTTGCTGTTTATTTAGACGTTTCTAATTTTTATTGTCCCGGATAAATTATTACACCGGATAATTTAGGCCCATTCACCGGTTTCACCACTTCCAGAAGGACTGAAACTGAACACAAACATTGAAAAAAACAAATAAATGTAGGTAACCTCCCGATTTAGGATTGTACTCATTGTTGATTTAGTAAGATAGGAGAATTTCCCAGTAATCTACACCAGTTAATTGCCCCTCATATCACAAGAGGTCACAAATAGCAAGAAGATGAAGCACTTCTTATTTCACATGCTATTTTCAGTTGCTGGCTTGCTGTTGGCCATCAGATTGACACATTTTTGGAATTCACAGGACAATGACATTGGGAGACTTCCAGTTAACTTATTTCCAGTTTACTCTCACGGCAGGTAACCAAAACGGATCCTTTCAGAGGAAATATACGTTTCCCGTTCCTTTCGGAGGAAGGGACGGTTCCTTTCAGAGGAAATTGGTAGACGAAGACTTTTAGACGCTAGAAACATAATCAACCGTTGGGTGATATCCTCAGATAAATAGTCCACGTAATGCACAACAAAATGAATTTGGTAGCTGAAGCGAAAATTCGCAATGTGCTTCTTTGTTTTCGCCGTTTTAAATGAAATAAGTACCATTCTTTAAGAATGCGACAGTACAGGCTGCACTCAAAACCGCTTTTTTAATCGCAAATGAAGATATTTGCAACGAAATGTCTTCGAAATACAATATGAAATATATTTTTTGTACTACCACACAGTAAAACCCAATCGAAATACACTAATTCGCTCACAAAAAGTAAAATATTAACTATCACCAGAAAGTTATGTAGAAACGGATCCTTTTGGAGCACACCTGAAGTTGTATTTTTTGGGCACCGGCTGTGATCAGAGTATCTGGCACCGGATCCTTTGGGAGAAATTTTACCACTAAAGCATATCTTGATGGCATATTGACTAGCTATTCTTTTCTGTAAGATCTTTTATAGCCACTGATACCGTCATTCCATTCAAGTTGCCGCAAAATCCTAAATGCGCCAATCAAGGAGAAAACAAATCATTTGTGTGAATTGTGTGTAGACACCTACAATCCAGCAATACCGTCCAGTGGGTCCCTAAGGCATGCTCCACGAAAGGCTTGATCAAAACCATGAAATGGTAGAATTACTTCCTTGTGTACCGAAAAATAAACATTTAAGGGGCTGTGCGTTTAGTCTTATTGCCATATTTTCTAGTTGCACTGTCTAGCAAACCTGCACTTCGTGACCTCGCTCCTTTAGTTGCATTTAAACAAAAGTCGAACCGATTGTGGATTTTGTAACTTTACCTGTAGCTGCATTATTTTCGTGTTAATCGTGCGTTTTTTTTTTATTATTATTATTATTGAAGCAGCAGCAAAAAACTTCCATGTTGCCAAATCTATAGGGTCACTGAAGAGGCTTAAGTAGCCGAAACCATGGTATGGCCCATCCCCTTTCTCATTAATACGTTCACTGCTCTTAAAGGATCTCAGTTTAATTTTTATTTCCAGTAAAAACATTAAATAGCCTACAAAACTAGTAAAATCAAACGATTTTCGGCTTTGAGTCGCTAATTCTACTATTGTTTCCCCTGATCTATTTATAGACATATGCAGTTCCTGGACCTTATTTATTTACTTCTTGTCCTTAAAGTTTACAAATAAAAACTCGTTTGTTACAATGCGGAATGCTTACGTATTAAAACGAATTTGGAGTAATGAAAAGTGTTCTTTTTTCCGACCTTATTTTTGACAAACTAGCAGAAACACTCTTAATTTTACACGTCTAAGTTATTTACAGTACATAGTTGTAGTTACTGTACCAAACATTTTGTTACCCGTCATCATTTTCGGTGATTGAAAGAATAGTAACCGTCTGAAGTGGTATCATCATGTGAAGGTAATGCATGTAAGCACATTTCCTCCTGAAGGATCCATAGCCTCAGCTCCGAAAGGATCCTGTGTCTGTCTCCTTGAGGAACCGTTACCACCAACAGAAGTTGTTTTTCACGTTTATTTATCAAGTACAAGTATATTACCACTTTATTCATTTAATTTCAGATTGGCAAATACAATATCTAGGGACAAGAAGTGCTAAAACGTTTTGATCAATGACATTTTCCCAAATATTTAAGGGTTTTCGCCTGCCTGTCGTCACAAAAAGCAGTTCTCGGCCAACATTTTTATCTCGAAAACAATTACGAAATGGTTGTGCACATAAAGAAAGCGCTGAGATTGTACCTTGATTACAACGTCATTACGTGCACACACGTTTTGCACTTATTGTTCACGATAAAACCTCAAAAAATCGTTTCTCTAAACACAACGACGACGATATTGACGATTTCCTTTGAAAGGAACCGTCCTTTCATCCGAAAGGAACCGGCAACGCACATTTCCTCTGAAAGGATCCGTTTTGGTTACCTACCGTGACTCTAGCATACACGGAACAGCAATTGACCAACAACTTATGGCTCACGTACCACACTTTTGCAGTGTTTCTATTCTAAGGGCTAGTCTCAGGTTTAAAGATCACCGCTCTGGTAAGCTCATTCATTTATACATTTTTACCCTTCTGATAAGTAACTCCTGGGACACCGAAACAAATCCTGGTCCAGAATCCCTTATTGACAACTCTCACTTTCCGTGTGGACTGTGTGATGTCAGTGTTGGATGGGATGACCGCGGGATTTGTTGCGACTCATGCAACATCTGGTATCATATAGACTGTCAAGGCATGACTTCAACTATGTATGGGATTTACAATAAATCACTTAGCAAAAGCATATCATGGGCATGCATACGTTGTGGAATGCCAAACTTTTTCCACTTCGTTGTTTGACACTACAGCTTCTCTTGAGATATCCAACAGATTTGAGTCCCTTTCGTCCCTGTCCGAGCCTGACAGTCCGATACCAGACAATATTGCCCCCCCCCCCCAATGCAGCTTCTTCGCCTATTGTGCAAACAAAAGAAGCAAAACCCAGGACCAAAAAGGCGGTCCTGAACCACCCCTTGAGAATTTTGATCATGAATTGTCAGTCAATTAAAAATAAAAAGGCTGAAATTCACACTGTCATAGAATCGGCTAAACCTGACATCATATTGGGGAATGAGTCATGGTTAACCCCAGACATTAAAAACTCGGAGATTTTTCCAGATTCCTTTGATGCTATCCGGAAAGACAGAGCTAGTGATGCGCATTGTGGTGTCTTCATTGCTTTTAGGCGTGATCTTCTCTGTACTGAAGCTCCGGAATTGGACACCAAGTGCAAAATAATTTGGTGTAAGTTGAACATTATTGGATGTAGGACTTTGTACCTTGGATCATTCTATCGTCCCCCTAGGTTCCCAACTCAGGAGCTTGAACTGAAATATCTTGAGGATTTTAATAATTCACTTTCTCGGATTATGTCAAATAAAAATGCCCATGTTCTTGTAGGTGGTGATTTCAATTGTGGTGATATTGAGTGGAGCACAATGCAGGTACCCGAAGGGGTCCCAAAGAGGCCAGTTCAGACTAAACTCGTGGACATAATACAGGATCACTGCCTCTCCCAAATGGTAAATATACAGCTCGGTTTCAAAAATAACATACCCCTGCGATGTCGCAAAATAAATTGACCTCTTCATCTTCATTGCATCGATCATTGCTAGAGGACTGTTGACGTGGTTCGAATGAAACTTCTACATTTTGTGCATATTTTCATGTGTGTTAAAATGGTATTAAATTTATACTGATCATGAGCAGACCGATCGGACAGGAAGCTGTATTTGGCGTATACCAAAATTCTGACAGATTTAAAGTCAAATTTTCAAGTTTGGGCGATTGGTATGATGTCCGTACTGTGAATATTGCCTCTTTCTGACCTCAGTGTTATTCATGGACATCTATTTTAGAGACATTAAAACTTGCACCACATTCGCTTTAAATTTTAAGTACTGAAATAATGATTAAATAGACGCGTATCCTTTCATTACAGGCGTGTGTTAAGGAAGCAAAACTGCTCTCATTGTCCATTTACATCTTACTGTGTTCTCTTGTGCCTGATATTTGTTTCATTGGAGTTTCTCTGGGATGATTTTCTTATATAAACCGTCTTGATAAGATGACCAGTCACAGTATTTCAATCAAATATATTCACATACCAACAAATGTCTTTGATTAATACATTATGTTTAAGAAGGTCATGGCATTACTTTAACATTGCCATAGGCATATGCGCATTGCATGGGACACAATTCTATAGAAACTATATATAAATAATCATTACGATTATTACTGCTATTCTCAGATGCAAATTCATAAAATTTGATAACTTTGAAGAGAATTTTTGTGCTAAAACATGCATTTGCAAGGTACTTGTATAAAAGGTAGTGGGTATATTAAACTGTCACTTTCTGATTCAGTACTGTTTCGAGTGTGGTGCAAGTTTTAAGATGTCTCAAATAGGTGTCATTGCATAGCATTCAGGTCATAAAGTGGCAAAATTCACAGTATGTACACCATACCAATCACCTAAACTTGAAAACTTGACTTTAAATCTGTCAGAATTTTGGTATATGCCAAAGGCAGCTTCCTGCCCAATCGGTCTGCTCATGATCAATATAAAATTAATACCATTTCAACACACATAGCCATATGCACAAAATGTAGAAGTTTCATTCGTACCAGCTTAATAACCAGCAACCAATGATTGATTCAATGAAGGTGAAGAGGTCAGTTTATTTTGCGACATTGCAGGGGTATGTTATTTTTGAAACCGAGCTGTACACACCCGAGAAGACAAGACCCTTGATTTACTCTTCACTAACTCGTCATCCCCAATTAACCGTGTTAAAGGGATGCCCCCGATCGGCAAAGCAGATCATGACATTGTCTATATTGAATATGACATTAAGGCTAAACGGATCCAGCAGGCCCCGCGTAAGATTTTCCTATATAAACGAGCGGATATAGACGGTCTCCATGACCATCTAGCGCGCTATAGGGATTCGTTCCTTTCAACTGACCATAGTCATGTGTCAGTCAATAACATGTGGGTCAGTTTCAAGTCGGAGGTTCTCTCGGCTATTGAAAGGTTTATTCCATCAAAAATGACCAAGACAAAATATAGCTTACCATGGATCGACAGCTCGATCAAACGCTTGATAAGGAAACGTGATAAACTTTACTTTCGTGCTCGCAAGTCAAGCAGCCCTGACATTAAGAACCATTACAAACGGTTCAGAGCACATGTTCAAAAGAGCATTAGAGATGCATTTTGGAAGCATATTACCAATATCTTCTCCTTTGAAAATGATAACCCTGATCCCGATTGTCCCCGAAAAAATGAAAAGGCAAAAAAGTTTTGGTCATTTGTCAAGTCCCTTAAGAAAGACACATCTGGGATCAATACTCTTAGAGAAAATGGTATCTTGAAGACTGACACTTTGGATAAGGCTAATATTTGTAATAGGCAGTTTCAGTCAGCCTTCACTCGCGAATCAAATGATGAAATCCCCTCCAAAGGCACAAGTCCTTTCACCGCTATGGGTGAAATTACAGTTGACCCCAAAGAGGTCATTAAACTGTTGAATAACTTGAATATACATAAGGCGCCTGGGCCAGATGGCCTGAGTGCTAGGGTGTTGAAAGAATGTAGTTCTGAAATTGCTCCTGTCCTGACCTATATCTTCAATGAGTCGCTTGCTCAGGGTGCTGTACCAGACGATTGGCGACAGGCAAATGTAGCCCCGGTATTTAAGAAAGGTGAGAAATACGACGCAGCTAATTATCGACCGGTGTCGCTTACTTGTATCTGTTGCAAAACTCTAGACCTTATAATAGTCAGCAACATAAACAAACACTTGGCTCTTGAAAACATTCTTGCTGACTGTCAGCATGGGTTCCGAAGTCAAAGGTCTTGCGAAACCCAGTTAGTTCAGTTTTATCATGATTTGGTTAGTAATCTGGACCGAGCAGTGAGTTGTGGCCACCGGCAGACGGACGTGATTGTCATGGATTTCGCTAAGGCCTTTGACAAGGTCCCACATAAAAGGTTATTATACAAACTTGACTTCTACGGATCTACACATAAGTGGATCGACTCGTGGCTCTCTGAGCGCTCTCAAAAAGTGGTATTAGATGGCCGTGCCTCAGACCCAGTCCCGGTTCTTTCTGGTGTCCCACAAGGATCGGTCTTAGGACCGGTCCTATTTCTTATTTTCATTAATGATCTTCCTGATAACATCAGGTCATCTGTTCGGCTATTTGCTGATGATTGTGTCTTATACAGGAATATCAAGTCACCATTGGATTGTCAAATTTTACAAGATGACCTGAATAGCTTGGCCAAATGGGAAATGGATTGGCAAATGAAATTCAATGTTAGCAAATGTCATTCAATGAGGGTGACGCGGCTACATCCAAGCAGGCATATAGAATTCAATTACACACTGCATCAGCAAACATTAGAACAGGTTCAGTCCGCTAAATACCTAGGTTCACAGACGATCTTGATTGGGGTCAACATATTTCTGAAATTACATGCAAGGCAACTAAGACTTTGGGTTTTCTTCGGCGCAATTTGGCACTGGCAAATTAGGTATACTAAGGAAGTTGCATACAAAACATTGGTTCGGCCTCAACTTGAGTATGCAGCTCCTATTTGGTATCCCGATCATGAAACTCAGACTGAGAAGGTGGAGATGGTGCAGAGGACTGCTGCCCGGTGGACCTGCAGGCGATGGAGGAACACCAGTAGCGTCGGTGAAATGCTAGACGAACTTGAGTGGCCATCCCTGGAGTCCCGCAGGGAGCGGTCCTCCTTAACCTTCTTCTACAAGATACACTCCGGTACAGTGTCTCTTGATAAAGACAAATACCTGACCCCGGCACTAAATCTAAGGCGTACTCGGGCATCACATGAATCACAATACACAAGACCATTTGCCTATAGTGATGCCCTGAAAAATTCCTTTTTCCCCAGAACTATTCCGGTTTGGAATAGTCTCCCTTCTTCAGTGGTCCTATCTAAGACCGTTGAGGAATTTAAGGCTTCTATTTAAATCATTAGCCCAGAGGCATGCGTTTTAGTATGCCTCTCATCTACATCTTGTAAATAGTTTTAATGGTCCACCCCAATTGTTTTCTTTTCCCTTGACTAAATTCTAAATTTAGCCATCCCCCCACACCTGAGGTGATGATCAGAAATTGATCGACTCAGTATCAGAAGATAGAATATTCAACTTATTTTTCTAACCCAGAGGAAGGTACAAGTAGGCAATGAACGGGAAATGACACGATTAGAAAGAAATTCCCACTCCATAAACCGAGGGGTGGAAAAAACGAAAATGACACTTAGGTACTAATACAAAGAAAACATATCGTAAGCCGAGTGAGCAGCTATTCCCCAAAAAAATCATCAGAGTAACTTCCGAGTATGAAAATGCTGACTAAATTCTCGAAGGTGATTTTAATTAAAGAACTAAAGATTTTCTAGATTATATAATAAAAGATGATGTTGATTATATTTTTGGTGAGAATAACAAGTATAATCCGCGCAATGTTGAGTGTCATGTCAAAAGGTCGAACATTCCATTTACAGCGTCGAAAAAGGTAAACATGCTGAAAATAGCAATCCGGAAATTGTGCGTCTTTTTCCGGGGAATCAAGAGTTTGCCCATTTATGTTAAATACATTTAGATTCTAAAATGAGTGAACGCTGAAGTCATAGTCGTGATAGTGTAATGAAAAGACCACAGTGCGCCTTCATAGGACGAAACGACTTTGCAGAAAGCAAGCGTCGTAATGATATTGATTTTTTCTTCCTAATTTACCAATTAAAACCGAATTAACTGACTGATTAGTAATGCAAATCACTTTGATTTTTGTGAACAGAGATGCAGTTTATTTCTATAATCACGATTCTGTTTCGTTTTAAGCTTTATTTGTTACTTTACGTGCAAAACGATGCATAAATCCAGTTGATTAGCAGACGCTTATTATGATATAAAGTTACTAATCTGATACCGGAAATTGCAGGCGCTCCAACCATTTCGCCTTTGTAGTCCGGGAACCAGCACAGCTCTCACGGGTATATAAGGCGGATTTTCAAGCGAAAACGACACAATTGCTTTTGTCACTGCAGAGTGAACATCGTAGCAAACTGCAATAGTACGCGAGTACTGGCGAGTCTTAAGTAGCTCAGCTTCTTTTGCTCTATTGCCGAAGCCTGGCTTTTGCATAGAGGACTGAAGCAGCAGTTACTTATAGACAGAGACCTTAGTTGTAACTTGGGTTGCAACTGCACATAGCTCTGGTGAGCTGCGACTTGGGGTTCAAGCCTAGCTAGTTCTCTCAAGTTAAGGTTCTGCAACCAGAGCTGCAACTCTCGGAGTTGAAACCATAAATCCTGGTGAGTGGCGACGTTGGGTGCGAGCACAGCTTGTTCTCCAAAGTCAAAGCTCTGGACTGGGGAAGAATAGAGTTGGAACACTGCTGATTAAAACGTGAAAGTGCAGTGCTGGAAACTTGATTGTGTTAAATAATAGTTGATTTGTCTTGATTCTTATACTTGTACCAATCATTTTCGAAATCATTTGTAGCTAATCATATGGCAAAGCAGCCAATTGTAAAATTGTTTACTGTGTTCTTTTTCTCTGCAATGAATTGATGATTTCAGAACCTTTTTAACTTGTAAAAATTTGTACGCTCGGCTACACGTTACAATAGTACGACCGTGGATCAGTAAGTGTTAAAGTATCGATTATATATATGTTTTGGTAGGCGTTCGAATCCCATGTTTGATATTGTTTTTTGTTTATTTTCCTTTTATTAGTTAACTATTGCTTGTATTTTATGTGTGGCAAAACCCTGTAGACTGTACACTGTACGCCTTTTGACTCCTGTCATGAACTATGTCCGCTGTAGCCACTTTTTCAAGGTTCTTTCCTACAAAAACTCGTATGTACATGTATTCTTTGCAGGTTTGTTTAAATGCTCTGCCTTCATGGGTCCCTTATAGCAGAATGATGGGAATAACATTGGATTAGGTCGATTTGGAAAGCAAAATAAGCCTTTACCGTGTTTTACTGAAAGTAATTACAGTACACATGTAAAGCCAACAGTCATTTGTATCCAGGGAATATACAGGGGCCGGGAAATGGCGGCGCTTTTAACTTTCAATTTTAAAACCCCGCAACTGCGGAGTCATATTTGTGATAAAATCCCTATTAACAGCCACGGAGGCTGACAATAATAATTGAGGAACAAGTTGAACGAGTTGTTCTGATGAAACTGGCATGTATGCACACATCATCCTTGTTATTACAGAAACGAAATAGCTATTTTAATAACCTTAAAACTAACTAGTAATGTATTATAAATTCAAGAAGCCAGAATTGAAGTTATACTTTTGTGAGAGAACAAATAGAAATAAAACTCAAAAGATTAAAAAACAAAATAAACGCATACTTGTTTCGAAGCTCAGCCCCCACCCTCATAAAAATGATGTAATGCATGACGGACTCGTAACCACACGGTTTGTGTTTAAATGGGAATCAGTTTAGAAAACGCACATGAAATACGCATGTTTACCTCATGAGGACCTCATGGAAGATTAGCTATTGCATGTATTCTCATTTATATATGTACGTGGGTTGGGATTTAAGTTCGTAGACTTTCTTTGTAAAAGATCAGATATCTGTCACACAGAAACTGAAATGCTATAATCTGAAAATACATTCTTTTACCTATCGTATAAGGTATAAAATATTGTTTTACTCAAAATGGTATTCACACAACAATGCATTAAACACAATGACCTTTCATCACCCGGGGCACGTCGTGGAAATTCCGACATCAAAACTACGTCAAATTGCAATAAGTGTCGGCATTAAAACGCCTTGTTTGGAACAAATAACAAGCCATACCTTTACTTATTTGCAAGATTTCTTACAGGGTTTTCTTAATTATTGTGTCTGAAATGCTGCGATCGTCAGATATAGTTCTTATACATAACCTTCTATGCGTATCATACATATCAGTGTTTTGAATCAAGAATGTTGGCCTCAGCATTTGAAGACTAATTGTAGACGAGTGCATTTCTCATCGTTAGAATTCAAGTACGTCCATCTGAAATCTCACATACCATTTAAATACCACTGCACGATCTGTTCCACAACTGTACAACACATCCTTATTATTTTGTATGATTCTGTGGGTATTTTGGCTAATCAAACATAATATTTGATCATTGCTGCTGTTTAGACGTTGCCTAATTACGCCATTTTTCTTTTCCAATCAGCGCGACTGGCCATAGATTTTCTCCAATAATAAACAAAGTCGTCGACATTTAAACCGAGATAAAAACATGATACTACAAAGCCTTAAACTCACTTAGCTCAAGTTTTGGTTTACAATATGATAATTATTGGTGTGTCCTTCAACGCCACATAACTTCAGAATTGTTAAAATTTCGACGTGCCCCGGGTAGCGAAACCTTGGTTGCTATGGAGACCATTTTATGAGCACTGCGCAGGATGTCTTGAATAATAATGTAAACACGAAACAAGGAGACATTGTTTCTATGTAATAATGCATCAAATATTGGATAAATGCTGTAATATCCAATCAGTAGCCAAAGTCTACGAACTTAAATCCCAACCCTCGTATATGCTTAATGTGGATACCCTCTTTTAATAAAGACTTTACTTACTCACTCACTTATAACGGACTGCTCGAAAATCTCCGTTACCACTCGTCTAATTTCGTCAGCTCACCTGCACGCCCTTTTTCGAGGATTCGTCGATATTGAAAAGTACAAAAACATCACATGTTACATGAGCATTAAAAAACTATGGCTCACTTTATTTGGCATGTAATGATAGAAAAGCATTTTTCACTTCCTCTGACCAAAGTCGATATACACTTTGGTCATGTCAGAATGTATGCGATGCCTTATGTAACAGGGACTCTAGAAACGGCTCATTCTCGGGGAATCTCGGACGAGTTCATGTTGAGGTTCGAGGGGTTTTAGAGATCATACAATACGGGAGTCGGTTTTGGTTTTTATTATTTCCGCCAGTCAAAACCCATCTCCGGGACCATAGAACATATAGGATAAGGGACAAGGGACGCATATAGGAATTTGAATTATTTTCACTCTGTGACATTCTCCCCCTCTTTGGGAAATGTCGTCCTCGACTTCTCAATAATTTCAATTTACATCAACAGCAATCAAAGGCAAATGAACACCAATTATTCATAGCATATAAAACAATATCAATCAACAGACTTAAAATCAACCATATCGAAGAAATATTTCAACTGTTTGACCTTCATGTTTATCAAAAATAAGAAGAAAACAACAGGCTGTTCCAATATTATACATCCAAATTGCACCATGTTCTTTAGTCATACCAAATCTTAACAAGCAAATTACTCTCGGACGTAAGACTTTACCTATACCAGTCACGCTTAAACATCTGTTTTCATAACTGTTTACTAAAATGCTTTATAATAAGTCTGATATTGAAGGTACAAAACCAAAAGTACAAGCTTAATGACATTCATTTACCGACAGCGTCATCTAATAAGTGCACTTATAAGTTTTGGTTTCATGAAAATTGCTTTTCATGAAACTTATTTTTCCTAACCACCACTATACTCTTATTGTTTCTACTTACATTGTAACTAAACTACAAAAATAATATTCCTCCAAATGTCATTTTATAAAATCAAATTATTCAGCGTCAATCAACAACGCACCCCTCCCCCTCTTCGGGAAATGCCGTCCCGGCATATATGTACTACAACTTCATATGTGACAACCATTTTTCTAAATTAAAGTGGATATCAAACGAAGATGGCAGGAGATTGAGAAAAGGTACCAATGTGATGAATGTACCAAGAGTGTCCCAAGAATATCACACTGCAAGGTTGACTCCGACACCTTCAACACACTGACATTTTCAGGAAAACATTGTCACCAAGAGTGGTTTCTAACTGTAAGCATCGCAGAGTGGCTCAAAGAATTACATTCACATATTCAACAGAAAACTAAAGAAAGCGACCTTGAAGAATTTGAAATCAATTACTTTTGACACTTATAATACATCATCAGCTTCCAAGAGGCGACACGCACAGGAGATTATCCATCTTGGAAAACCGTGCTACATAACATTGCATCAGTCATTTCAGCGTCAACTATATAATTGTAAAGTAAACGTTGCAAAAATGTTTATCACTGAATCAAGGTTATTTATCCACCCTTAAATGTACGTGACACATAAAACAATTGACGGTACCACAGGAGTTGATTTGCAGTTTCAAAGAGCTAGCAAAAACAACAACCACGCCATTTATGATAAACTGAACCATACACATTCAATGTCTCAGCATACCAGCTCGTTGGATTGAACATGTTAGGTTCCCTAAAATACTTCAAACATGTTTCTATGTGTAGTGATACACATATATAAGAGGAAATTCAACATGCTAAATAAGAATTGATAAAATAAATGCCATTAACAACTCATCATATGTATTGTTTACTAGAACAACTAAGATGAGTAAATATGTATTGTGCAATACAAACTATATACATAAAATTGCTCAATGTTAAAAAAGTTCAGGTATTGATCACTGGCAGGCTGGACAAGGTTTTTAAACTAAAACAGTCAAACCAGATAAAAGAAAGTCTGTCACTGAATCCAATCACCGGACGTTTGCCAGGTTGGCTTTCTCCTGTCTCTCAAGGGCAAAGCTCTTGGTTGCGCAATGTTGTTATTCTTGGGCTGAAATTCCTTTGCTAAAGGATTCAGTGTAGTTCCTCTTAAGGTAAAGAACCACAAAATCCGTGTCGCTTAAAGGTCCGTGCGTCGCGAAGGACGAAATGCCATAACGTCGCGCCAATGACGTCGTTTTCAAGATGGCGTCGGCTGTTGATGTGCGGTCCGAACACACAGTAAATATCGACAGAAGCAAAGAAACGGATCGCTTTTATTGTTAATTTACGAACAGACGCATTGTAATGAAGAGAAAAGAAGATCCAGAAAATGATAACGGCGAAAGTCGAATGCTGTTTCCAATTTTATGCATATAACGAGCATGTGCTTTCGGTTTATAATATAAAACTGGTGACATATATAGAATTTCCAGAAAGCTGGTGTACGTAATACACATGCAACCTACACCCATTCATTTCGGACTGCTCTATCGTGTGGAAGGTGATAGGCGGGACGCGAGGGTCGAAGCCGCAAACGCCTCATCATTATCATTTTTGTTTATTTATTCTGTGCATTCGCCCGATAATTTATTTATTTATTTATTCGATATGTACATCGTAGAAGGAACTTGATCTTGGGAATGAGCCTCAGCATGAGAAAATTAACAATTGGGGTTTCCGACCAGGTCTGACACAAAGCAGACTATACAGCTACTGAAGCAGGATAGAAGCTTGCAATTTTGGGTTTCAATAGAGAGAAATTGTAATATCCGAATAACGAAAACAAAGTAGCTGATCAGCTGTGCAGTTACTGCATAGCTAATCTGCGCCTTTGGTTTCGCATGTGCAAATTGTTGGTTTTCTAATGCAGCGGCTCGAATATTATTTTTAAAGGTACAGAAAGGAGAGACACTTTTGAAATGACATTAAAAAGGGAAATAATTAAACTAAAACAGACACATTATATACTCGTACTTTACAAGAAATGGATTGTACAAAAAGACACACCTTACATTGTATGTAATTGCGCGTTTGATGCATTAACCGCTCTGGTTTAAGCCTGCCCAGGAAAAGTGGTTTCAAGTCGAACCATCAATACAAATACGCCTTATTGGCTTTGTATACATACTGTTGGACGTAGGCCAGGTTTGAATCATTTACTGTTCGTGATATGACTGAAAGGTCGTTGAATATTCGGATTCGAGTTGAAAATTACTTCTGATATATAAGCACACTTTAATATATTCAATTCGCCACCTGAAATTCATTCTAAACCAAATGCCGAACGTTTACATGAAACACGTCCGAAATGTCAAAAGGCGTCATCCTTATGACGTCAACGTCACTTACTGAAAATTAAGAATTTTAGCTAACCTGTCTTCATTCGTTAACAAATACCGCCGAAACCAACCTGGTAGTCAAGGACTTTTATTTTACTTTTTGACTCACGATATAATAACGAAACTATTTTTAGTTTTTTAAAAAAAATCTATGGATTAGTTCTCTTGTAAACGGCGCTCATGTGCAAAAAGCGACGCGTTTTTATTACTTTCTCATTACGTCACGTACAAATAAAAGCTATTTTAGCCATTTTAGGGGAGCGATTTGCAGGAAAACTAACCTGGTAGCCATGTTTTTTTATTTCACGAATCGATAGATATAAATGTTTTCTCTAAAATATCAAAAAATAAAAAAAATCTATGGATCAGCATTTTTATGGTTCTTTACCTTAATGGAACACTATTGTCATTCACAGGCACTGAGTTGCTGTCACCTGCATCAACTGTGGTCTCAGTATCTTCATCATATGAAGAAGTGTCTGTCAAATCAACTTGACCAGCACTATCAATAGCTGCCGAGGTATCTGCCGGTAACGGCTGAGTACCGTCTACTAACTGACTGGTGTCAAGTGAATTTGGTTTGGATGCAGGCAGTGCCATAAAGGAAAGTAATAGATTCCTGTGAAGCAATTTTCGGGTGCTTCAGTCATGCTTCACAACGAAAACAGGAATATCTTTATTTGGTTGCTCGACCACCAAATAAACTTCTTTCTCCCACTTATCTGCAAGCTTGTTCTTGCCTTTCAATCCAACATTGCGAACCAATACACGGTCCCCAGGTAAAAGTTGGGACTCTCTGACCCTAAGGTCATATATGGTTTTATGCCTTCTACTTCCTTGATGCCGTTCTGTATGCGAAATCCAATCTCTTTTTCAGATTGGAAACGTACTTCGACTTGTCTGAACTTTCATTACCAGGTTTAATACCCAAGAAGGCATCAACTGCCAACCTTGGATGACGCCCAAAAACAAGATAGTGAGGCGAAAACCCGGTTGTTTCATGGCGAGTCGAACTGTATGCATGCACCAGAGGAGGAACATAAGTTATTCAGTCAGACTTTTTATCCTCTTCGAGAGTACCAAGCATATTAAGGAGAGTTTGGTTAAACCTCTCTGGCATACCATTGCCCATGGGATGATAAGGAGTTGTCCTCGACTTATCCACATTGGCAATGGCACACAGCGCCTTAATCACCTGGCTCTCCAAATTCCGACCTTGGTCAGAATGGAGACGAGCAGGAAAACCAAAATGACAAACGAAATTATCGAAAAGGAGCTTGGCTGTAGTCTTGGCTGTTTGGTTGCGTGACGGAATAGCCTGAGCATACCTGGTGAAATGGTCTGTGATAACCAGGATGTGTTCGTACCCACCAGAAGACATTTCGAGCGACGGAAAATCCATACATACCAAATCCATTGGATATGTTGAATCAACAACAACAAGTTTTGCTGGTGTGCTGGTTTTGGATTTTCTCCTGATACACCTAGGACAGTTCCTAATATATTTCTCAATATCGCCATCCATACCAGGCCAGTAAAAGCGGTTCTTCACCAATCATACAGTTCGGTCTCTGCCTTGATATCCTGCCACGTGATCTGCCTCTATAATCACATCTACCCCCACCTCTTTGGTAAGTAGAGTTTTGTTGGGGGGATTGGGGTCTGAACTGGAGGGCTCATTTGATTTAGCTTGAAGCGATGCTTCAGCAAATTACTTTTCCATATCTTTGAGTTTTTCTCTCAATTGTTTCATTTGATTGAACATATTGTCAATATTCTGACTAGACTTGTCAGATGTGTGCAATGACTGTGCAGCAGTCTTTGTTTCTTTAGAAACTTTCTCGACAGCACCACTTGATGCTGTTGCTAACCGTTGTGGCACTTCAGAAGTATTGACATCCTGCTCCACTGATCTAATGTATTAACGGAGATTATTGAAATCTTTTTCTGTTTCAAACATGAAACGACAAGAGTTTTTAAGATGAGGATCTCTTAAGCCATTCCAAAATCTGGAACACAGCATGTCATGTTTTGTTACTTCATCTACAGGTCTACTTTGAGTAGCTCTACGTAAGAGGTTCTCAAGACGGATACTGTAGTCTGCACTTGATTCATTTTCATTTTGAGACACAACATAGAACTGCTGCAGCAATATTTGCTCAGAGCAGACATTGCCATATATGCCCTCCAGTTTGTTTAATATTATGGAAGGAGTAGCATCTTCACCAAGGGTAAGTAATATGTCCCATTGCTTTACCTCTGAGGGACTTTCTTATTGCCTGCAGTATAAGAGAATCTGGATAATAATGTTCTCTGATGCAGCAATTAAGCTCGAATTTCCAAACCTCAAATGATACATCTCCTTTTTGATCTTCACCTTAGAAGAAAGGAATTTGAGGAGGTCTCATCCCAGTCATATCTGAAGTATTGTAAGATGCACTCCATGTATTTGGGAATGTATTACCTATGATTTGGTTGGATGGTGTAACCATAGGATTATAATAATATGTATGGGTGGGGATATTGTCCATGGTTTGTCTACCCTTCGGTGAAACAGGGTCTGTAGAGCAAGCTATACTTTGTGGTGGACAAGTTGTTGGTGGGTAATTTGCATAGTAAGTCTGATCATGAGGTGGGGGTAATGAAACAAACTTTTTTTTTGTCTGCTGATTTGCCCATTACTCTCAGTTTGACCAAAACCCATATTTTGATTGAATTGAAGGGGTCGGGGTAATGAAATATCAACACCTTCCATCTGCTGTGTACCATAGTAATGGGAATCATATACTGAGGCATCACCATGCAATTGTTCCTGTTTAGCTGTTTGTTGACCACGATTAGGTTCATACCCACACTGCTGTGTTTGGGTAAAAAAGACATCCCTTTCTACCTGAGGTTTATAACACCTTTGTGGGGAGGGGGGCTCAGAATAAACTTGCTTGACTCTAGTGTCATGCTGATTGTTAAATTCAGATTGCATTGGTTGGAGTGGGGGATACCCAAGCTGTTCAACCCTAATGTCTGTCTGAAAGTCTTGATCTGTTTTACTAGATGTGTGTGGGGGTGGGGTTCTATTGTCCGTCTTATTACAAACACGGGGAACTGAATGTGGCATATAACTAGCTTCCTGTTTGATTTGTGGTTGTAATGGAGGGAGTGAAGGTATTTGTTTATGCCCTGCACTCAATGGGGGCATTTGTAAATACTGAGAACTGGGTGGGGACATTTGTTCATACTGAGAACTGGGTGGGGGCATTTATTCATACTGAAAACTGGGTGGGGGCATTTGTTCATACTGAGAGCTTGGTAAGGGCCTTTGTTCATGCTGAAACTGAGTGGGGGCATTTGTTCATACTGAGAACTGGGTGGGGGTCTTTGTTCATACTGTGATTTACCAAAAGTGGTATTTGTGTTAAGTGTTTCACTGATAGTATGACTTCCCAGCTATTCATGTACTGTGCTTAATGGACCCAGACCACAATTAATTTTACTATATAGTTTAATCATTTGTTTTGCCTCCTACCTTCTTAACTGACATTGCTGGCTTTGTTCTGAAGCTTTACTCCAAGTCTACACTGTATGCCAGTACTTTTAATCAAGATTAAAATATGGGTTGACCGGCTCGTTTGGGAGGTATCTGCCAATTTCTATACATACCGGTGTCTTCGTCAATTATTCGCCTGCCTAGGAGCAACCGCATAAGGGGTGGTTCAGTTGGCAGTTAAATACCTGAAATTACCAGATATCTCCACTAATTTAACATTTCCTGAAAGCTTAGACAACAGTCTAACCAAACTGATATCAAAAGCAGCAATTCAACATGATTTGTCAACTTTACACCCCAATAAATAGGGGAACTATTTTGTGTGTAAGTATATCCGTATCGTGTTCTACCATTCAAGGGAAGTAATTGTGTCCCGATTCCTATCAGGTCCTTATTTTGCTTTTAAATCAAAAGAAAAGCCTATAAGTATGCAGTAGCATCTTTACAGAGACAGTCCTGGCAGTATAAGATCAATGGAATCAAGTTACATAGTCTGACAGACATTTAAAAACATATACCCCATTCATCGGCTTGCGGCGCTTTTCGCGACCATTTTTCAACGTCAAAAATATGTTGTTTTTCTGCAATATCTCCCTTGATAATGGGAATATTTAAACAAACTAAAGTGTTTTGCAACCTCTGAGATGTATTCTATCTTTCTACAGCAAATTTAGTAGGTCTGAGTCCTCAACAGCATGTAGACAGTGCAATGACCTTAAATTTTGACAATTTTTGGGCACCGCTTTAGCCGAGCGACCGCAATAAATTTTGAAAAGTTGAAGAAAAACACTTACCAAGTAGCTTGTAACTTCAAATTTGGCTTCCCTCCTGTCTCTCTGGCAAATCTCAGGACTCTAACAAGCTCAAAAAACATTAAAAATCTGAAAAATAAAGACATCAGATACCCAAATTATATGCCATGCATAACAGGACCCAGACCACAATTAATTTTACTATATAGTTTAATCATTTGTTTTGCCTCCTACCTTCTTAACTGACATTGCTGGCTTTGTTCTGAAGCTTTACTCCAAGTCTACACTGTATGCCAGTACTTTTAATCAAGATTAAAATATGGGTTGACCGGCTCGTTTGGGAGGTATCTGCCAATTTCTATACATACCGGTGTCTTCGTCAATTATCCGCCTGCCTAGGAGCAACCGCATAAGCGGTGGTAAACTGATATCAAAAGCAGCAATTCAACATGATCTGTCAACTTTACACCCCAATAAATAGGGGAACTATTTTGTGTGTAAGTATATCCGTATCGTGTCCTACCATTCAAGGGAAGTAATTGTGTCCTGATTCCTAATGGGACCCTTACGTTGGGTGTAGGCACATTATACTGCCTAAAATTAACATGGGTCAATGGGGCTCTATCATGGGTTTGTTGTGACACATTGTCCTGATTTTGGGATGAAGTGTTCTGATTTTGGGACGAAGTGTCCTGATCAGAGTTTGGTCTTGGGGTGGGCGGGCACACTAATTTGTATGATGGGGGTTCCGCAGAAAAAGATCCGGGTACAGTACGAACCGGTGTACTTGTCGCGGTTATCCGCCATCGGGGGCCACCGAAATCAAAATGATTATCTTCCCCTTCTTCAACATGTTCTTCAACTGGCTGGTATATTGGTACAACATGAAATTTGCCAGTGTCCCTTAACATTCTCTCCATAAACCTTACATCATCTTCTGGCCAAAAACTTTTTCAAGTCAATTCTAGGGTCAATATTTGAATCACCCGAATCACCAGAAGCCATTTTGAATTGAATTCAAAAGTAATCTATCTAACACAAAAATTAAATAAAGAATAACAAAACAAAAACTATTTTATTTGTTTATGAAAACACAGGTGTTCTACACTCCTAACATCACTACACTACACTACAGCTTCAAGTTTATTTACTATTTTTTTATAAATTAGAAATTAGAAATTAGAAATCATTAAATATTGATGTAATTTTAGTGTAATCAAGTAATGAAGTAATCTTCAAAGTCGAATTTATTTGAGAATTTAATTACACTTTCAAGTTGTCAGAATGCAATACTATATGAGACACAGTGAGATTATTTAGTTTTCCAATTTTCCACGTTTGGTACAAAGTTTGAGTTTACAAACTTCAATGTTCAACATCGTCTCAGTAAATAGAGTATCATTTCCAAAAACACAAACCTTTAATTTCTTCAACTTCTTGCCACTTCAAATTGAGGCGAATAATCACAAACAGATGCAATTAATTTGGTAACTTATTGAAGATACCAAAATGAAACAAGCAACAAAGTTGTTTCAGCTTCAAGACACTTGCTACAACTTCAGACATCTGTATTTCAACAGTGAAAGGGAGACAATCAACTTCCACGCAAGTCAAAACTGACTAAGCAATCAGTAATAATTTATACTACAGTTACACAACAATAGTATTTCACACACTTCTCATGCAAACAGTGTAGATCCTGACCAAACCACTGTATAAATCTTCAATATTATATACTCGCTCAATGACCACTATATAAACACTCTCTTGACACAAACACAAGTTGAATGGACAATGAGGGGACAATTATGCTATATATGAAATAGGAATGAATGGGAAACATTTTGTCGTATGGTTTTGCATTTCTTTCGCGATTCTGTTAAAGTGCTCTGATTTGTTAAATGTGAAGTTACGGGCTCATGGTGCTGACTAGACAAGCTCTCATGGTTAACTTGAGTGACCACATGCACATAGCTCTACCTGAAAAATTGTACAACATGTATAAGCTACTGGGCTAAATAAATTCACAACAAGGCACAAAATATATTCAAGAAGAGTAAATGCAACAAACTGATGAATTTGGCAGAAAACATGACCAACAAAGGCGTCGGTCATTCATGCGCTTGTGTACACAGTTCATTGATAAAAATTCATTCATGTTGGTTGACCTACTTTTCACCGTTATAAATTCAAGGTTTACTTCAGTTCATTTATCAGCTGATTATTACACATGGCCATGCTTATGAACTCGCGGTTTTCACACTAAGCACTGCTACGTACCATTCTGTCCTTCAATTTCCACAGATAAACGAAAGGAATTCAATACTTAATTTGCTGGTGGTAATTTTCCATGGTCACTTTATACATGTAGATATTGGGGTCGACAATGGCTGTATGGAATACATGTTACGGCGATCTGAAGCCGGGCGCCAATGTAACAGGGACTCTAGAAACGGCTCATTCTCGGGGAATCTCATGTTGAGGTTCGAGGGGTTTTAGAGATCATACAAGACGGGAGTCGTTCGTGGTTTTTATTATTTCCGTCAGTCAAACCCCATCTCCGGGACCATAGAACATACTGTAATAAGACTGCAAGATAACGAAAGCAAATGGACGACTCTAGCACGAGACAGCTATGGCAACCAGCGGAACGTTTTCGTAATGGGCACAATAACATATTTACATTATAACATGATACAACCTGTAATGACAGTGCACAAGCCCTAAGTAATTAGAGCATATGACGCTCTTGAGAAAAAGACCGCAAGATCTTTCCCTCACGATTGCAAATGGACGACTGAAGCCGCACTTGCTGTTTTAGGAAGCGTACACATGCATTGTTAGTAGTGAGTACTATCTATATTCCTACGCCATAGCGCGCCACACAAGAGCGCGGGAAATGTACTACTTTCGCTTAAGATATCTTGTTGAACGACTTTAGAAATGATAAATGATATAGATATGGGACAAGGGACGCATATAGGAATTTGAATTATTTTCACTCTGTGACATTTATCCTATCTCCTGGATAGTATTTATATTAGATTTGGAACTAAGTTATACAGACAAATTGTTGGAATCCCGATGGGTACCAATTGCGCCCCTCCCGTAGCTGATCTATTTTTATACTGCTACGAAAGAGACTTCATGGATTCTCTTAACCATGAAAATCAAGCTGATGTTATCGAGGCCTTTAATTCGACTTCTAGGTACCTCGATGACCTTTTGAACATTGACAATCTTTATTTTGAAGGGATGGTCAAACAAATTTATCCCCCTGAACTACAGTTGAATAAAACAAACAACACAGATACCGAAGCCCCATTTTTCGACTTACATCTTTCTATTGCAAATGGATTCATTTCTTCTAAAATTTATGATAAACGTGATGACTTTGATTTTGATATAGTAAACTTTCCGTTTTTGGATGGTGACGTTCCTCTCCGTGCCTCTTATGGCGTATACATTTCGCAACTTATTAGGTTTGCTAGAGTCTGCAATCATGTTGCGGACTTCAATGCATGAAATAAATGTTTAACCGCCAAACTTCTTCAGCAGGGCTATAGGTATCATAAACTTCGAAAAACTTTTGCTAAGTTTTATCGCAGACACTATGAACTGATTTCCTATGTGTTTAGTTTTTTCTTAATATGATTTTTCTTATTTCTTGTATATCACTGAACCACTACAGAAGCTGAGGGTGAGGTTAGGTGCCTGTAAAACCGGTTTAAGCCCGCCAGTAACTTTGTGTTACTGATCGTTCCAAGTCGATATTTTTGTGGTGGTTCTTTTTGTTTTATGTCGTGGTGTTTAAAATTTTTTGTGCTGTTGGCGCCTTGTGTATGTTTTCATATTTTTAGTTAAGGTAACTGAGTGGCCACCTATTGGGAAAATAGCTGCTCATTCGGCTTACGATATGTTTCATGGTATAAGTACCTGATTGTTAGTTTGGTTTTTTCCCACCTCGGGTTTTGGAGTGGGAAACTTTTTCTGATTGCGCCTTTTCCTGATCTTTGCCTTCTTGTACCTTTCCAAATTTAATGTTGGGCTTTTTACCTTTTTACGTGAGGGCCTTTCGGAACCAGAATTTTATGGTGACTTGGTTTACAAATTTAAGAAACTTATTGGAAGGAATGATTTTTCATTTCAATTCAGAAAAATCATTACGCGTTACAGACGTATAGGATATAACTTAAATGTTATGCGACAGTCTGCATGCTTAGTTTTTAACCCAATCACGGTTGATAACTATGATGTCTTCTTTAATTGCACGCCGGTGGGTCGGGCGTCAGACTCTATGATGGCCCCGACATAAAGCTATTCATTTTAGTTGGTTGGGGCCGGAGCTTCTTGTCTGTTGCTTGGCCCACCGGGGTTCAACTGGTGGTTTTCTTTTGCTACGGAGTTAGTAAGTTATTGGGCGCCCAGGGGTCTCCATCGTCGGGCAGCTTACTCATTCTGTGAGTCCTCGTTTATGATTCATCATGGAATTTATCATGACTAATTTGTTTGTCCATGATGATTCATTGACTAGTTAGAGATTCACTACGAGGACCGAACAACTAACTAAATGTTATGAACCACTGCAGAAGCTGAGGGTGAGGTTAGGATCCTGTAAAACCGGTTTAAGCCCGCCAGTAATTTTATATTACTGATCGTTCCAATGCGATACTTCTGTTGTGGTTCTTATTGTTTTATGTCTTGGTGTTTAATTTTTTGTGCTGTTGACGCCTTATGTATGTTTGTAACAGGATGTATAAACATCTCTGGATTCTATACTGGACTTAATGGAAAACAATGAGCCAAGATCTCGATAAAATGATTTACTGCATGATGATCATATGATAGGTCAACATCTAGCCAAGCATAATTTTGTAAAAGATATCAACAATATATATCTTTTAATCAATAAATATAAGTTATTGACAATGTAAAAATGTCAACAAGATGATATAATGGCGTTTGCGATGGAACAAGATCATTTCAGATGAAAATACTACAATGTTTACATTCTGTATGTTTACACATACAAATATGGAGGCATAACACAAATGAATATTACATAAGTCACAGATTCTATTGAAATACAAAAACCACAATATTAACTAACATACAAACATCTCTTCAAGAGAATAAACAAAAAGGTTTCACATAAGATATCAACAATATATATCTTTTGATCAATAAATATAAGTTATTGACAATGTAAAAACAAGATGCTATAATGGCGTTTGCGATGGAACAAGGTCATTTCAGGCCAAAACATGTCAGTCCGGCCGGAACACGTCTGGACACCTGAGTATCAAAATAACAAAATAACAACCAGCAAACAAACATAAACATTAATGCCAAGACTAAGAACTTCATAACTGTTACACATTTCCCCTCACAGTAAAAATGGCGTCCCGACATTTCAAATCCATGTAAAAATTGTGGTATGTGACACAAACTGAACTACAACACAGAATCTGTAAAAATAGAGTTGAAAAATAGAAAAAACTAAATACAGAAAAATAACAAATTCTCTCATACCACGCTCACATACATGATAAAATGATGAATGTGAATGAATATGGGATAGGATTCAGGGCTTGATTGTAAACAAGAGAGACACAACTTTATTTAAAATTATGTAACATGTCATACATTGAATGTGTTTCTCAATCAGTTCAAATGTAATTAATCTCCTAGTTAAAACAGCGCTGTAATCATCACCGATTCTTCTGACATAGTGCAATGTCTCCGCTACGACATTCTTGTACTAGACTTCTCGGCTCTTCGCCATCAAGTGTCAAAGATATTTTCTCAACTTTAACAATCTTTATTCTGCAATAAGAAGCTAGCCATCTCGTCTTTCTTTCATTCCTGTACTCTTCTTCTGTCATCTTCTCAGTTGCTCTTTGTATCTACTACCTGAAATGAAAATATATACAAACGAATAATGATGTGAACATAAAATAATCTGACTTACCTTTACTGATCACTGAAATTCACTTGAATGATAATTACAAGTGAGTCACCAATTGGTTGGATTCTGTTGTCAAATGCCAACTCTGAACCCAAGCATCATTTTTCAGCCATTCGGGTTTTCTTCTTGTTCTTGTGCCTCTCCGTAAATTCGGTTGTGGCGGAAGATCCAAAGGCTTTGATCGTGGCAAAAGTCCTTTCTGTCCATGTCCTCGTCGCATAGGGGGGATGTACGGCTCCACTACTAATGTTTCATCTTCTCTATCATCTTCGTCAGCTGAAGACTCACTGCTGTCTTTTTACTATCTTCTGGTGTTTCAATCTCCATTCTATTTCTCCATTTGTTTGACTATGGTGTTTATCTTTCTGTTCTTTAGTTAGAGTGTGTGTCCGCGGGCATGGTAGTCCACTGAAAGGAAGCAACGTGTTTCTATGAAGAGTGCGTGACTTTGTTCCACGAGCGTTCTCCTTGAGCACTTCATAGACAGGTATGTCTGGAACTGGCTGATTTATAATCACATAAGGGCAGTGTTCCCAAAGATCAGCCAGTTAGTGTTTTCCTTTGTGTCCTTTCTTCTCCACTAGAACACGATCTCCAACTTCGAGTTTGGAGTATCTGACCCTCTCGTCATAGTGTTCTTTCTGCCGCCCCACACTCTTCCTGGCCTCTTCAGACGCTGTCTCATAAGCTGTTGCAAGCCGCTGCTTTAATCTGTCAACATAGTCTTGATGACTCTTGACCGTTACTGAGTCTTGGGGTATGCCGAGGAAGGCGTCTATGGCAAGTCGAGGATGGCGCCCGAACATCAAGAAAAATGGTGAGAACCCTGTGCTGTCATGATTTGCATCATTACATGCATGAGTCATTGTCGACACATGGGACTTCCAGTCCGACTTTTTACTTTCATCGAGGGTTCCCAACATGTTCAATATTGTCTTTTTGAACCTCTCGACCATACCAATTCCCATCGGATGGTATGGGGCTGTACGCGTCTTCCTCATTCCAGTCAAGCTGCATAGACTCTGTATCAACTTTGATTCGAAATTTGCTCCCTGATCACTATGGATCCTGGCCGGGAATCCATGGTGAAGGAAGAAATTCTGAAACAAAGCTTTTGCAGTAGTCTGCACTGTCTGATTGCGGGTGGGGATTGCCTGGGCATACCTTGTATTGTGGTCCGTTATTACAAGAATATTCTCGTATCCCCCTTTGGACCGTTCTAGTGAAAGATAGTCTATACAGACTACTTCCATGGGCGCTGTGCTAACTATGTTGACGAGTTCAGCAGCTCGCTTTGGCAGGACTTTTCTTCGAATGCATCTTCCGCATTCTTCTATTCTACTGGAGATGAATTTGTCCATGCCTGGCCAATACAGACGCCTTTTCATCAAGCTCAGTGTGCGATCGCGTCCCTGATGTCCAAGGTCATCATGATAGGCTTTGACCATATCTGAGCGGAGCTTCTCTGACACTTCTAGCTGTTTCACATTTTGCCCTTGCTGCACTGACTCTCTTAAAAGAATTTTGCCCATTCTCTCAGAAACTGTTTGTCCATTCCCGAGGCCTTGAACTGCAGAGCAGTTGGTCGCTGGCCTAATGCGAGATGTTCCAAGATTTTCATGAGAGTCTGAGTAAGTAAGTAAGTAAGTAAGTAAGTATTCTTTATTTCCTCCATAAACAGGAGAGTTACATATACAATGAACAATGACAATGAACAAACACATAGGCATAAACAAGGTACAAGTAGGCAAAGATCAGGAAAAGGCGCAATCAAAAAAAGTTTCCCACTCCAAACACCGAGGTGGGAAAAAACCAAACTAACAATCAGGTACTTATACCATGAAAACAATTCGTAAGCCGAATGAGCAGCTATTTTCCCAATAGGTGGCCACTCAGTTACCTTAACTAAAAATATGAAAACACACATAAGGCGCCAACAGCACAAAAAATTTTAAACACCAAGACATAAAACAAAAAGAACCACCACAGAAGTATCGACTTGGAACGATCAGTAACACAAAGTTACTGGCGGGTTTAAATCGATTTTACATGGCCATAACCTCACCCTCAGCTTCTGCAGTGGTTCATAACATTTAGTGAGTTCTTCGGTCCTCGTGGTGAATCTCTAACTAGTCAATGAATCATCAAGAACAAACAAATAAATCATGATAAACATCGTGATGAATCAAAAACCAGGACTCACATATTCAGTAAGCTGCCCGACGATGGAGATCCCTGGGCGCCGAATAGCTTACTAACTCCGGAGCAAAAGAAAATCATCAGTAGGACCCCGGTGGGCCAAGCAACAGACAAGAAGCTCCGGCCCCAACCAACTAAAATGAATAGCGTTAAGTCGGGGCCATCATAGAGTCTGACGCCCGACCCACCGGCGTGCAATTAAAGAAGACAGCATAGTTATCAACCGTGATTGGGTTAAAAACTAAGCATGCAGACTGTCGCATAATATTTAAGTTATAACCTATACGTCTGTAACGTGTTATGATTTTTCTAAACTGAAAAGAAAAATCATTACTTCCTATAAGTTTCTTAAATTTGTATACCAAGTCACCATAAAAGTCTGGTTCCGAAAGGCCCTCACTTAAAAGCGTCTTTAACCCAACATTATATTTGGAAATCAATTCATAGTGTCTACGATAAAATTTAGAAAAGGTTTTTCGAAGTTTATGATACCGATAGCCCTGTTGGAGAAGTTTGGCCGTTAAACATTTATTTCGAGCGTTGAAGTCTGTAATATGATTGCAGACTCTAGCAAACCTAATAAAGCCACATGAAATACATATATACAAATTACATTATAATAAATAACTGAAACAAAAGCATTCATGAGAGAAAAAAAATATGATGGTATCTACATGTACCACATTTTGCATAGAAGTGCCGCATCATCTAGCCTATGAAATTTTCACTTTTACAGCTCATAACCAAATCCTCACGGGCCCAAGTCAGTTAACCTTACCGAAACGAAATGTAAGATATCAAGAGAAAGGCCAGGCATAATATTGGCGAGTTTATTTTGTATACTGAATAACACAATGATCGGCATAGGAAGTATGCAGAAAATAGTGTTAAAGCTCTACATGAGTCCCAACTTTAACAGAACTGACCATAGACCATATGCACAAGGGCGAGGATTAAATAGCACGTATGCACAATCTGATCGACCCCTTATAACACAAGATTGGAGTTGATATGTTATATCTTTTTATCTACATTCAATGCGTGAAAGTGTCAGTAGGTTTGTGCAAGGCAGGGCCGAAAAAAAAACGTAAACAAGATTACACAGGGGCTCATCTGGCTTTATAAATACACCACAACTTATGTAAATTAAATATACATATCCTTTTAAAAGTTTCGGATCTATCAGATAGTATCTGTACAAATTCAGGTACAACAACGCCAAGTAGAAGATTAGTTTGTGTCTGCCTGTCTTGCCTATTTAGGTACATGTATACATCAACATCAAGATATAAAATTTCCAGTAAAAGCAAAGCTCTTGGCCTATTTAGGTAATTACATTCGTGTATACAATGATCCAACAGATTAACATAGATTTTTTGGCAATGCGTGCAAGTTGTTGGTAAAAAGGGTAAACTGGAGGCACGTGATAAGAGCTGCACAACGAAGATGCAAGGCTTTAACATTTTCCTATTATCTTTAGCGAACTGCCATAGCCAGTGCGGGTTGAAGTCGTGATGTAAAGCACTGAATCTTACAAATTCTGGACCTGAGACTCGCTCGAACCAAGACAACCTTGCACTTTCTTGTGCTTTGGATTAGACCAACAACTTAGATTAAGTCTACAAAATTGACCAAACAATATTAGTTTGCGTACATCTATTTCAACTTCTATAGGAAATATAGCTAACAAACCAAGTGCTACGTCACTTCTGGTATACAATGGTAAAGACTGCATCTTCTTTATGCAGAATCTATGAGCACGCTCTAGTGTGAGCAATTCAGTAGACGAAAGTGCAAACCAATTTTCACAGCCATACAAGGCCTTCGGTACCACTACAGCATTGTAAATTTTCTTACACATTAATGGGTGCAGAGAATTATCATAAAATATACCACTGTTCATTAGGCTAAAAAATGTACTTTTTATCTTATCAGACGCATCTTTTATATTTGGTTTCAGACTTAAGTATTTAATGCTTATGACACCGAGGTATTTATAATTCTCATCCACTTCTACTGGACTATTACCAATTACCCAAGATCTGTTAGACCGAATGTACTCGTATTTAGATTCATCATAAACAATTACACAACACTTTGTAGGCATATATATGGAACGCCATAGCTGTCTCGTGATCAATAAACGTCATTATATGATGTACAAACGTCATTATATGATGTAACAACGTCATTATATGATGTACAAACGTCATTATATGATGTGGAAACATCATTATATGCTGTACAAACTTCATTATATAATGTACAAACGTCATTATATGATGTACAAACTTCATTATATGATGCGAAAACATCATTATATGATGTACAAACTTGATAATATGATGTGAAAACGTCATTATATGATGTACAAACTTCATTATTTGATGTGATAACGTAATTATATGATGTGAATGCGTCATTATATGATGTGACTTCATTATATGATGTGCAAACATCATTATATGATGTATAAACGGCATTATTTTATGTGCAAACGTCATTATATGATGTATAAACTTCATTATATTATGTACAAACCTCATTATATGATGTTCAAACTTCATTATATTATGTACGAACTTCATTATATTATGTACAAACCTCATTGTATTATGTGCAAACTTCATTATATTATGTACGAACTTCATTATATTATGTACAAACCTCATTGTATGATGTGCAAACTTTATTATATTATGTACAAACTTCATTATATTATGTACAAACTTTATTATATTATGTACAAACTTCATTATATTATGTACAAACTTCATTATATTATGTACAAACTTCATTATATTATGTACAAACCTCATTATATGATGTGCAAACTTCATTATATGATGTGCAAACTTCATTATGTTATGTATAAACTTCATTATATTATGTACAAACTTCATTATATTATGTTAAAACTTCATTATATTATGAACAAACTTCATTATGTTATGAACAAACTCCATTATGTAGCTTTTTCGTTATGATGCGGTTAAAATCACTAGACAAGATTGTTTACTTAACACCGGTAGAACTTGTTTTGCTTCACGGTGTTGAAAGTCCGAAACTAACCCAAGTCGTTTCGCCCCAACCCATTTCTTCTGCTAGGCAATTGATCCTGTAACACGGGGACCCAACTAGCTGTTAATCGTGATTATTGATGCGACGTGGAATGTTAATGCCTGCTAATATGAAGTTTCGTATGCGTCGGCGAGATCGTTACGAATGCGACGTTCCACATCCTCTGCCCTTGAACGGTAAGTATCACATGTTTTGCTCTCGCGAAAATAAACAAATCCGAGTTTACAAAATCGGCGTCCACTATGATCTGCAAAATTCTTCTATGTTCCCACTTGAAGTCAATTGCAATACTTACGGCACTTGTGTTTTTCAGCTAATGGTTTAAAAAGTTGACCTGTAGATACAATTTTGCCACGGAAACTCATAACATTCTTAAATTCCTTTTGTTTTCTTTGTCTTGGTCGTAAACTAAAAAGTATAACATAGTCCCGTGTGTGTCTTTATTGAAATATGTATCCAAACGGCTTTGTAAATGCACAATTATCTACTGAGCGTGAAAAAGGGTAAGATAAGCATCTGTTATATGCATCGAAGACGTTGTTAAAATTTAATATGCGACACAGAAATGCATCGTGGAAGAATGAGACCGATGATTCAGTAAAATAAAAATAGCAAATGTTGCGATATGGAGACAGTGATGCATTTCCTTCAATAAATATTTTTAGATACATGTTAAACGGGCCAACCATGGTTTTTATACTGTATTATTACTTGCAGAGGCTGGAGAAAGTTGTTTGAGCTCGAGGCCGAGGGTTCAAAGTGCTCCCGAAGACTTCTAACCATAGTTGATCGCTGTTCTTGTATAACACACCATTCCAATGGAAAACTGCCTCGCAACCGCACCTAAAAACCGCATAAATCCCTTTAATTCTGTTGTTTCCCCCCTGCTTATCAGAAATGCATGGAGCCACCCATATTTAATGATAAAAAATCATTTGGTTTAGCCTTAGATTTAACGTAAGGAAACATATAAGCTCTGTCACTGATTATATGATTTGCTGTTTCGAGGCAAGAATAAATCACTTGTGTCACTCGAATGTTGACAAAGCTGAATCAGAAATCCCACTCTGTGACCGGCCTCATTCAAAATAAAAGTGGTATATGATTTGAAGCAACGAAGTGCATGTAGTCCAAGAAAAAAAAACGCTATGCAATATTTCGCTTGATAAAGGCACTCGTTGTGCTTCTGCATGTACGTAAATAACTTTTGAAAGAGCACAACAAAAACGTTAATTCTTCCATGACTCATTCTAGTAGTACGTACCTTCGTCTTCGATGCATAGAAAAGATGCTTATCTTACTGTTGTTCACGCTCAGTAAATAAATGTGCATTTACAAAGCCGTTTGGATACTACAAATTTCAATAAAGACACCCACAGGACTGTGTTATACTTCTTAGTTTACGACCAAGACAAAGAAAAACAAAAGGAATTTAAGAATGTAATGAGTTTCCGTGGCAAAATTGTATCTACATGTCAACTTTATAAACCATTAGCTGAAAAACACAAGTGCCGTAAGTATTCCAACTGACTTCAAGTGGGAACATAGAAGAATTTTGCAGATCATAGTGGACGCCGATTTTGCAAACTCGGCTTTGTTTATTTTCACGAGAGCAAAACATCTGTCCAAGGGCAGAGGATGTGGAAAGTCGCATTCGTAACGATCTCGCCGACGCATACGAAACTTCATAATAGCATGCATTATCATTCCACGTCGCATCAATAATCGCGATTAACAGTTGGGTCCCCGTGCTGTAAATCATTTCCTTTTTTCATTTTCTAACCAAGTCTTTTCGCCACAACTATTTTGTCTGTAAGTCGTTGCGCTCCAAAGACATTTGCCCCTCACTGGGGTTCAACTGTTTTATGATCCAGAACCCAATTGAGATAGAAACAGGAAAGAAACTGACAAAACAAGACAGACGAAACATGAAAAATGACGTTAATGAAGAGCAAGATGGTAAGCTCCCGGGGTGTGGAGGGGGTACTCTGAAAATTTCCATATACGTAGGCTCGGCGGACTTTTTTGGGGATCAAAATTTTGAATTTCCATAGTTTTGGGGGTTTTCAGAAAATGTGAATATTTTGGGGCATGGGCATTTTTTTTTTTTTTTTCAGAAATTTTTGGATCACTTCAAAATTTGACTATTTTTATGGGGTTTTGCTTTACGAATTGTTGGTTTTTATAGCGAATTCACGTATTTTTGGGGTGTCCTTCAAATACACTCAGACCAGATATTTTTGGAGTACGGAGCAGATGCTGGATCCGAGCCTATGTATGAGCAAAAGTTCGGAGTATCCCCTTTGGATAAGCTCTTTCCCATGAAGGTAGACTTCAAGTCTTCAATACTACCACGGCGTAAATTTTTGAAATGGCAGCACACACGTCTGGGTTTCGTTGCCAGTATTCATGAGGTGGGTCACTGTGATGGTTTCATATCTGAATTTGCCCGCCCTCCTTCCCAAGTTCGAACATTTTCACTGCTTCCAAAGGATCTAACCTTTATCTTTTTAATTCCATATCTTCATATACGTTGTTGGAAATCATGTTCGAATCTTTCAGGGATCTACACTGGTCATCATTGCAAAGTTATTAGCAAATCGTCAGCTCTGTGAAATTTCGAGTACCATGATAAATTCTACAAATGCGATGGTGACCAATTAATATGATATTACAAGACTGCAGTAAGCAAAAAAAAGAGCCTTTAAAACCATGAGCCGCGACACGAGAAAACCAACAATGTGGTTTTCTTCAGGTCCGACACAAACCAGGCTGTACAGACACTATAGGTAGCTAGAGGCTTGGAATTTTGGATTTAGAAAGTAGAGGTATAGTATTATCTATTGAATGAAAACAAAGGCGCTGATCAGTGCCTTTGTTTTCGCATAAGCAGATTGTTTGTTTTCTCATGTCGCGGCTCACATGTATTTAACTTAATAAGCATGCAAAACTCGCCTTTCTAAAGACAATTAACTAGACCCTCATACTGTGCAATAATTTCCCAATTTCCCAAAGGTACTTGGATATTATAAAGTAAGTAAGTAATAGGCCACTGGCCAGATATGGTTTCGCTCTCCCCCGGGGAATTTTGCAGACCTTGATTTTCATGTAGCCTGATGTCTTAGGAGTTTTTTAAAACATGTTAGCCCTCTGTAAAGTGTCACGTAACCGTGTAACATCCAATAACGTATGTAACCTATTGAATATCTAATAATTGCCCTTGAAATAAAAACTGCTGTAAAGATCAATGAAAACCTTTTTCTGTTGATTAAACTGTGTTTCTTCTGATAGAAAGGGTCTCAAGCTACAACATGAAACATTTGATTTTCACGTTGGCCTGTCACAGTGTAACGTATGTAACATTTTTTCACAAAGACATTTTAAATGAATGTTGGAAGCTTAATAGTTCTTTATATACTTTGCTACATTATTAACGAGGACAAGTCATAGTATTCATCCTCAAGAAGATTTATTTACCTTTCCGACAACACAAAATTTGTTCTAATATCTAAAATACTTTTGAAGTTATGGCCTGTTAAACACCCATAGACCATCCAAAATGTCACACACCAAAATACTGCTGCCATAGCCTAAATTTGAAACTATGTGCTAATAAACCAAAAACGCTGCAAAATCTTATTATTTTCTGACATTTCAATGTGCCCTGATTCCTGTTTTAACCATTTAATGATGCTTATCATTCTAGCTTGATGCAAAATGGTAACATATGTAACACATTTATCTGAATTTTAGATACTTTCCTTGCAATACGTTCTTATACACTAATGTTTGATGCAAGTGGTAAATATCTGTTCTAAACCAATGGCTGGATCCAAAGAAATGATAAAATACCCTAGCAATTTAACATTCTCTATGTCCTATGTGTAATTTGTGTCACTATGTTCAAAGCAGCATCATTTCCAACAAGCAAAAATAATCCATATCTAAAAGCATACTGTTTATCTGACAAAAGTTTATGTTCATTCAGATGGGCCATGATGTTTGAACAAATTATATGTCCCAGCAACTTGGAAGGTACACAAGTTAATGACACTGGACGATAATTGCTAGCCAGCGACCTGAACAAAGGGCAAATGTTTGCTAGAGACCATTCTTTAGGGATTTCACCTGTATCAATTGACTGTTGAGAGATGGGAAAATACTGGGTCTAACTCGGTATTTGAAGCTTTGGATGAGATATTTCAATGTGGGGTTTCCAATTTAGATCCTTTTTTAATTGTAATTCCAAGATATTTGGCTGTTTCGACGGATTTGAGGTCAGTGTTATGAAGTTTATATGGGTACATGATAGGATTTTTCTTGTCAGTTGTTCTTATAACTTCACATTTATCAAGATTAAACTCCATGGACCAATTTGATTCCCACTCTTCAAGTTTATGTAGGTCGGCCTGCAAAATTTCTGGGTCTGACGGGGAATTTATTGTGAGCAAACAGTCGTGCTCTACTTTTGAGGGAGTCTGGTAGATCATTTATATATGAAAGGAATAGACAGGGCCCTAACACAGATCCCTGGGGAACACCCGACATAACAGGTATGAGTGGGGACTGTTTACCTTCAACAACTACTGACTGGTTTCTTTCTTGGAGAAATGTTTTTATCCAAGAGACTGCTTTAAGATTTACACCCAAATTGAAGAGTTTGTAAATAAGTTGTGATCAACTTTGTCAAAAGCTTTACTGAAATCCGTAACAATTAAGTCGGTTTGTTTTCCATCATCCAAATTATCAATATTTCTTGAGTAAAGCTTATAAGTTAGGTCTCACAACTGTGTTTAGAGCGGAAGCCATGCTGGAAGGGGCTAAGAATGTTATTTGAATCAAAATGGGTCATGATGTTTGACACCAATATATGTTCCATTAATTTAGCGTCTATACATTATAAGTGAAATTGGCCTGTAGTTGCTAGGTTTGCATTTCAGGCCTTTTTGTAGACAGGATCAACAAGAGCAGTTTTCCAGTCTTCAGGTACTATACCAAATTTGAGAGAGCTTCTGAATACTTTTGTGAGGATTGGTGCGATTTTGTGATGCAAAGTTCCTTGAGGAGCCTGGGAGAAATTTTGTCCGGCCCAGAAGCTTTATTTGGGTTAAGGTTTAATAGTTTTTCTGTGCCTGTAACAGTAATTGAAATATCTGGCGTTTGCTTAATATTTTTGGGGTTTGGTCCCTCGAACCAAAGCTTTAGTTCTGCAAGGCTTTTTAAGGAGAGGACTTTGGGTTTGGAGAAAACAGATTCAAACTGTTTGTTTAATATTGTGGCTTGTTGGGTAGGGTCTGTTTATGTTGACCCCTCCGATTTCAGAGGAGATATACCTGTATTTTCAGTGTGTTTGTGTTTGATGAAGGTGTAGAGCTTTTTTATTTTTACATCTATCTGCATCATTACTGAATATAACAGAGTCAAGATATTCCACATAAGATTTCCTAATTCCTTTTTGAATGATGGATTTGAATTTAGTTAATTTACGTTTGAGTTGTTTGCCTCTTGACTGTTTTACTTTATGGTACAATTTGTCACGCTTCTGGATTTTCTTTCTGATGGAGCTTGTTATCCAGGGGAGGTCACTTCGAGATCTGGTCATTTTGAAAGGTATGTGAATGTTTGATAGGCGGTCAATTTCAGTTTTAAAGATGGACCACAGTTTGTTTGTGGCACTTTCATCTTCACTCTGGAAACTTTCACTAAACGAGGTGATATCAGCTTTAAATTGTTCCCAGTTGGTCTTCCGATGTAGTTTGATTTTTCTTTTAGGTTGAATTGGGCGACCTATTGGAATAGAAATTTAATGAAAAACAATATCATGGTCAGATGAGCCAAGACGAGGCAGGGTTTTGGTGGTATGTACCTTACCAGGCTGATTTGTCACAAACAGGTCTAAGATTGTAGACAAAGCAAAAGGGTGATAGTGAGAAGATAAAAGGTTACAGGGTTAAAACAGTTGGTGAGAAAAAATTGTTAAAATCTTATGCACCAGTCATTAGTAAGCACGACCCCCACCCCGGGGGCGGGCGATAACCGTGGAAATGAACGAGGATTTGACCTTCAAATTATCCCAGGTAGGGCGAGGGAACAACCCGGGGTTTGCCCTATATATGCAAAAACAGCAGTGCAATGAAAAACATAACAGACTGCGGGGGAAATTAGCAGTGGTTTTTCCAACAAATTGCCCTCGCAGGGTAGGGCTTTTAGCAGGGGTTTGAAAAATGAAAACTCAAGGTCTCCGCTTTATCCCGAGGGGGGGGGGTGAGGGGCGTGGTTGTAAATGACTAGTGCATAATGGCGTGAGTGATGCAGTTTACAGAACAGAACAAGACTTTATTGGTAAATACATTCTCGCGTAAGCAGATGATACCTCATCTTGATCTCTCCTATTTGGCTCTATGCATTATGGGATCTAGCCGATTTTGGCTAATGGCGGCAATTGAAGAAAACAAGAGCATCCCGCATGAATTATCCAGTTGCCATGCGCCAACTGCGACAGGTCAGTGCGTAGAGGGCTACCTGTCAGCAACAATGTTGATAACTATACATCTCAGGATACGCGCAGGTAGTATAAGAACTCCTTTCTTGAACGCATCAAGGGTTTACAAACATACACCCGACTAGGGTAGGACACAGATGGCATTATCCCCAAAATAGACACTGGAGAAATCAGCACTCAATGACATTTCAAATACACTCCGCAGTTACAAATACCTAATTAAGCATTTTTTCTCAGGCTAACAGGGACTGGAATGGCCTCCCTGAATCTGTGATTACCTCTGCAGAAGTGTAATGATTGCGTGTGAAAGTTCACTTCTCTAATAAGACATATGGAATAATCGTCCCTGGTCAAGCCCCACCCCCTAGTGTGATACTGTCAGTTTGGCTTTCACTAGCAATAGTTGGGACGATGACCCCGATTTCTTAGGGATAAAATACACCCATCATTCTAAAGGACAAACTTGGTCTCAAATTAAAGCTTATTACCTCTCCTATTGATTTCCGGTTGTTGTTGGTTCCAAAACGTGTAGCGTCATATTGTAAAATGGGGAGATAACTCCATAGCACGCGAATTTTGAATACAGATAGTATACCAACAAAATCAAGCATATCTCAGCCTATGTTCGTCTTAAAATAATAAATTTAGTATCAAAGTAAAGGGTAGACATTGTGCTTTAGAATGATGTTCTAATATGCAAATTATCTGATTTGCATATTAATGAATATGCAAATGTTACTCATCTATCACTTATTTAACAATAGATGACTCCTATGTTTTACCCACTGAATCAGCTAATATGTCGATTTAAAGAACAAAAGTTGTCTTAAGTTGAACCTTAGTGCATCTTCTATCGATTTATATTTGTTCTTGGTTCCAAGAAGTGTAGCGTCTTATTGCAAAATGGGGAGATAACCCAATAGTACATTTTGATACAAACAGGAGGTCTACCAACACAATCAACCATATCTCAGCGTATGTTCGCCTTAAATTATAGATTTAGTATCAAATTAAAGGGTAGATGATTGTACTTAAGATTAATGTTTTAATATGCAAATTGTCTGATTTGCATATTAACGAATATGCAAATTTTACTTATCTATAACATATTGTTCGATAGATGACTCCGATGTCTTACCCAATTAAATCAGGTAAATATCGTTTTAAAGGACAGAAAGTGTCTGAAATTTAACCTTGGTACCTCTTCCATCTTTTTACATTTGTCCTTGCTTCCAAGAAGTGTAGCGTCATATTGCAAAATGGGGAGATAACCCAGTAGTACAGTTTATGTATACATGACGTTTACCAACAAAATCAAGCATATCTCAGCCTACGTTCGCCTTAAATTAATAAATTTAGTATCAAAGTAAAGGGTAGACATTGTGTTTCAGAATGATGATTAGATATGCAAATTACCTGATTTGCATATTAATGAATATGCAAATTTTACTCATCTATCACTAATTTTACGATAGATGACTCCTATGTTTTACCCATTGAATCAGCTAATATATCGATTTAAAGAACAAAAATTGTCTTTAATTGAACCTTAGTACATCTTCTATCGATTTGCATTTGTTGTTGGTTCCAAGAAGTGTGGCGTCATACTGCAAAATGGGGAGATAATCCCGTAGTACATTTTTATACATACAGGCGGTCTACCAACTCAATCAAGTATATCTCAGCGTATAATCGCCTTAGATTTATAGATTTATGATCAAAGTAAAGGGTAGGCAATTGTGCTTCAGAATAATGTTTTAATATGCAAATTATCTGATTTGCATATAAACGAATATGCAAATTTACTTATTTATCACATATTGTTCGATAGATGACTCCGATGTCTTACCCCATTAAATCAGGTAAAATATCGTTTTAAAGAGCAGAAAGTGTCTTAAATAAAACCTTGGTACCACTTCAATCTTTTTTACATTTTTCCTTGCTTCCAAGAAGTATAGTGTCATATTGCAAATGGGGAGATAAACCAGTAGTACAGTGTATGCATACATGCAAATGACTAACAAAATTAAGCGTATCTCAGCCTACGTTCGTCTTAAATTGATAAATTCAGTGTCAAAGTAAAAGGTAGGCATTGTGCTTCAGAATGATGTTTAAATAAGCAAATAACCTGATTTGCATATTGATGAATATGCAAATTTTACTCATCTATCACTTATTTAACGATAGATGACTCCTATGTTTTACCCATTGAACCGATTTAAAGAACAAAAATTATCTTAATTTAAACCTTAGTTCATCTCCTATCGATTTACATTTGTTCTTAATTCCAAGAAATGTAGCATCATATTGCACATTGGGGAGATAACCCAATAGTACATTTTAGCTCACCTGAGCCGAAGGCTCACGAGGTGAGCTTATAGTATGGTAGTCGAGCCGGCGTCCGTGCGTGCGTCCGTGCGTCCATCCGTCCGTGCGTTCACACTTTCAATCTTAAATATCTCTAAGACAACAAGGCCAATCGCAATCAAATTTTATCTGAAGCATCATTGAGGAGGGGGAAAGGTTGCATTAGGTTTTGGGCCAGGTCGGATCAGAACTCTCAGCTCCCATTGACTTATGATGGGGAAAATGTTGTGGCCACTCTAGCAACTTCATTTTTGATTGGATCTTCTTCATACTTGGGAATAACAAGGACAACCATAAAATCTCAAATGAGTTCGAATTTCGGCTACGTTCGACCTCAGATTGCGGAGTTAGCTGCCCTTGAGCGTCTGGAAAAACCCCATTAGACTTATAATGAGAAAAATGTTGTGGCCACTCTAGCGCCATTATTTTTCAGTGGATCTTCTTCATTCTTGCAGGTAACAAGTACAACTATAATATCTTGGATGGGTTCGAATTTCAGCTACATCCGACCTTCGACTGTGGAGTTAGCTGCCCTTTAGTATTTGAAAAATCATTATTTTGTGTTGTGGCCACTCTAGCGCCTTCAATTTTGATCGGATCTTCTTCATACTTGGAAGTGACAAGTATAGCCATACGTGACATCTCGAACGAGTTTGAATTTCAGCCAGATCCGACTCTTGACTGCAGAAATATCTGCCCTTGACTGTGTGAAAAATCAATATTTAGTGTTGTGGCCACTCTAGCGCCTTCGTTTTTAATCAGATCTTCTTTATTCATTGAAGTAACAAGGACATCTATAACATTTCGAATGAGTTTGACTTTCGACCAGATCCGACCTCTGACTGTGGAGTTATCTGCCCTTGAGTGTTTGAAAAATCAATATTTTGTGTTGTGGCCACTCTAGCGCCTTCAATTTTAATCGGATCTTCTTTATACTTGGAAGTAACAAGGATAGCCATAACATCTCGGATGAGTTCGAATTTCAGCCAGATCCGACCCTTGACTACAGAGTTATCTGTCCTTGACTGTGTGAAAAATCAATATTTAGTGTTGTGACCACTCTATCGCCTTCATTTTTATTCGGATCTTCTTTATTATTGGAAGTAACAAGGACATCCATAACATCTCGAATGAGTTCGAATTTCGACCAGATCCGACCTCTGACTGCGGAGTTATCTGCCCTTGAGTGTTTGAAAAATCAATATTTTGTGTTGTGGCCACTCTGGCATCTTGTTTTTCAGTGGATCTTCTTCATTCTTGCAGGTAACAAGGATAACTACAATATCTCGGATGAGTTTGAATTTGGCCAGATCCGACCTCTGACTGCGGAGTTAGCTGCCCTTTAGTGTTTGAAAAATCAATATTTTGTATTGTGGCCACTCTAGCGCCTTCAATTTTGATCGGATCTTCTTCATTCTTGGAAGAAACAAGGATAATTATAACATCTTGGATGTGTTCGAATTGGGGTCAGATTCGACCCTGGACTGTGGAGTTAGCTGCCCTTGAATGTTTGAAAAATCAATTTTTAGTGTTGTGGCCACTTCAGCATCTTCAATTTTGATCAGATGGGGATGTACATACAAAATTGCTCATATCTCCGCTATTACTTATCCTAGACCACTGATCATAGCCATAGCATTCATTTGATGCTTCTTTCAGCATCCTAGATTTGTTGACAACTTTGATACAAGTGATTTTGTACGTATACCCCCAATTTTTTTCAAAAGTTTTCCCCGATTGCTTATGGATGTTCGTAGTGGTTCTTTTTGTTTTATGTCTTGGTGTTTAAAATTTTTTGTGCTGTTGGCGCCTTATGTATGTTTTCATATTTTTAGTTAAGTTAAGGTAACTGAGTGGCCACCTATTGGGAAAATAGCTGCTCATTCGGCTTACGATATGTTTCATGGTATAAGTACCTGATTGTTAGTTTGGTTTTTTCCCACCTCGGTTTTTGGAGTGGGAATCTTTTTCTGATTGCGCCTTTTCCTGATCTTTGCCTACTTGTACCTTTTTATTCATTTTCATGAATAAGCAAATTCAACCATTTGAATAATAGGTATTAAGGTTAAATCGCTAGGTCGTTGCATTACTATCAAACAAATTATAGTATTCAAGAGCATGCTATTGTTGGTATATGAATATTTTTGTGAGTACATCCTATTCTTTAGAATTACACTGAGGGTGGGTGTGGAAACTAAAGGGTGTTAAGAAAGTTCGTTCCGCGCAAAAAATTGCTTTCCTGATAGCTTGATTTTACTGCTTCAAAAGTAAAAATGACAAACCCAAACTTTAATTTGGATGTACCCGTATAAGAATAGATAAAAGCAAATATGTTTTAAATCAGATACCTGATCATGAACAAAATGTCCATCAAACAATGGCACCCATTTTCTAACCCTTGAACTTTTACACAAAAATGGGGGCATACTAGAAAATATCTTTGCCATGCCTAGACCAAAGCATAAACATCCTCTAGAATTTAATGAATAAAGTCTAATTAGACTACTTATTCACCAATTATAATATTTTGTGATACCTTAAATTATAAACCTGTAAAGAAAAATCAAATGTCAAAATTATTATAATTTTTTCAGAAAATCGAATTATTCCCGAAGTTGTGAAATATGATATCCTTAGAAAATATACATCTGCGAAGCAACTCGAAATTAGACATCGTTTTAACCGCTATATTGTGTCTGAGAAAACAACAGATTAATGGAAAATTCATCATTCAATTAGTTTTGGCCTATAAAATGCTTTCAAATCATGTGGTTAACTACGGAACGAACTTTCTCAACACCCTTTATGTAATTTTACATCATGCAAATGTGTTCATTGAGGACAACATTTATGGCATTAAGGTGGTCCCTCTGACCACACTTTTAATAATGAAAACTGGTACCAGTGATGCAAGATATATAATCTTATAAACCATCCAAAACCTTGCAATGACTATAGCTTTTCCCTCGTTTTTCCTCTATCTTCGACATTTTATAAATATTCATGAATATGCAAATGAGATCATTTTCATTTAGGCTCATGACATCAATAAATTTGTAAAATGATATTACTGGTTCAATAACAAAGTGTCACAGTGAAAGTTTGGGCCTGAAATCAGTTTATGAATTTCACCGATTTTTCTGCCAATTTAGTGTTTTCATTAAAATTCTTGAATATGCAAATTATGTAACTTGCATTACTTACATAGGATACAAGAACCATGCCTAAGCTTTAAAATGAGACCTGGTGCAGTGTTCTAGGATAAGTAATAGTGGAATAAGTGGATAAGTAATAGTGGGCAATGTCGTATGTACACCACCATGCTCAAGAATCTCGTTAACGGTTGCCATGGAAACCATGCGATTTTCTTTTTCATAGTGCAAATAAGATTATCTTTGAGAACAAAAATTATTTGCATTTCTGGGATCCCAATGAACGTTTTGGCACCCATGAAAAATTGTTCTGGGGTGCAAGATACGTCATATAAGCTGCCGAGGTAAAATAGGACAATGTAATAAGCTAATTAGTATGCAAATTATCTGGTAGTTACGTTAGCAAAAGTACACATACATTTGCATATTAGTTTAATAATAGATGTTTGTCATACTGGAAGAAATTCTTGTTGTATTTGTTGAATATATCTATTGCCTTGGCTTCAAACTGTGCTTAATTTGGACATTTCGATCAGTAATTTGATAAAATCGTCAGTAATTATGAGTATTCATGAATATTCATAGATTAAGAATTATGAATTATTTGCATATTCAAATTTAAATGAAGGATACATGTCTTCACTTTAATTTGGTACCAAGTTTTCTGATCTATCTTGAAGATTGGCTGAGATACATCCATTTAACTACCCATACTAGCACATATGAAGTGTAGTGCATCACAGAGTTATCTCCACATTTTCCAATATGACGCTACACTTTTTTGACCCAACAACAACCGGGAAATGAAAGGAGACATATTAACCTTTAATTTTATATCCAATTTAGCCTTTAGAATCGTGGGTGTATTTTTCGTCAAAACTAAGCGTCGTACGAGTTTCATCGTCCCACATTCTAGAATAGTTCAGGATTTCTATAAAGGGGGTTCGAATTTACCAAGGGGGGTTCGTTTTCTTCATTTTAACTAGTTTTTTCTTGAATTACCCCATGAAAATGAAATAATTTTTTCCCAGAAGGGGGTTCGAGCGAACCCCCGAACCCCCTCTTAATCCACCAATGTAGCTACAGAATGTAGTTAGTCAGATAATGATGAGTTTAAGTGCTGCTGAACGTTTTTTCTTCAAAGCGGGGTAGAAACCAGACTCTTGTGCGGGGTCGCACCACAAAAATGCTTTTGTGCCATATTAAAACCCATTGGAAATATGTGCAATAGATTTTGTTTGAGCTTGAGAGAGACACAAAATCTTATAGAGGATTATTACCCACATCCCTGCAAAGTGAAAAAATGCCAGCAGCTCTTTTAATTGTTGTGCCGTAGCTAGATACTGACACTTACTTGCAACACAAGTGGCTTTAGATGGACTCGAGGAACTCAACCAGAGACACGTCTGAATCGGTTAGAATCCAAGAGAAAAAGAGGATGGTTCCAGGTGTTGATCTGACACGTCAACTTTGCTGGTGGCTCGAGCCAATCAGACTTCTTTATGAAGGTCAAGGACACCTGAAAAGTTAATATGTCCACCGCAGGTCGATGCAGTTACCACAAGGGAAGTTGTACAATGTACCGAAACACTGGAAGATCTATAATATCCCCGTACCTTTGGGAATTAGCACAGTAGGAGGGTCTAGTTAATTGTCTTTCGAAAGGCGAGTTTTTGCATGCTTATTAAGTTAAATACGTGTGAGTCGCGACATGAGAAAACCAACAATCTGCATATGCGAAAACAAAGACACTGATCAGCGCCTTTGTTTTCGCTCAACAGATAGTACTATCCCTCTACTTTCTAAATCCAAAATTCCAAGCCTCTAGTTTTCTCCAGTGTCTGTACAGCCTGGTTTGTGTCGGACCTATACAAAACCACATTGTTGGTTTTCTCGTGTCGCGGCTCATGTTTTGTTTCTTAAGGCTCCTTTTTGCTTACTGTAGTCTTGTAATATCATATTAATTGGTCACCATCGCATTTTTAAAATTTATCATGGTACTCGAAATTTCACAGAGCTGACGATTTGCTAATAACTTTGCAATGATGACCAGTGTAGATCCCTGAAAGATTCGAACATGATTTCCAACAACATATGAAGATATGGAATTAAAAGATAAAGGTTAGATCCTTTGGAAGCAGTGAAAACGTTCGAACTTGGGAGGAGGGCGATGGACCATATTGCGTAATTTCAGATATGAAACCATCACAGTGACCCTCCTCATGAATACTGGCAACGAAACCCAGACGTGTGTGCTGCCATTTCAAGAATTTACGCCATGGTAGTCTAGATTAAAGACTTGAATTTTACCTTCATGGGAAAGAGCTTATCCCCTGGGGGTTCTCTGAACTTTTGCTCATACATAGGCTCGGATCCAGCATCTGCTCCGTACCCCAAAAATATCTGGTCTGAGGGACTACCCAAAAATATCAGGTATTTGAAGGACACCCCAAAATACGTGAATTAGCTATAAAAACCAAACATTCGTAAAGCAAAGCCCCATAAAATAGTCAAATTTTGAAGGGATCCCCAAAAAATATCTGAAAAAATGCCCATACCCCAAAATATTCACATTTTCTGAAAACCCCCAAAACTGTGGAAATTCAAAATTTTTATCCACAAAAAAAGTCCACCGAGCCTACGTATATGGAAAATTTCAGAGTACCCCCCGGGAGCTTATCATCTTGCTCTTCGTATGTAATGTAATTTTTCATGTTTTGTCTGTCTTGTTTTGTCGGTTTCTTTCCTGTTTCTATCTCAATTGGACTCTGGATCATAAAACAGTTGAACCACAGTGAGGGGCAAATGTCTTTGGAGCGCAACGACTTACAGACAAAATAGTTGTGGCGAAAAGACTTGGTTAGAAAATGAAAAAAGGAAATGATTTACAGGATGAATTGCCTAGCAGAAGAAATGGGTTGGGGCGAAACGACTTGGGTTAGTTTCGGACTTTCAACACCGTGAAGCAAAACAAGTTCTACCGGTGTTAAGTAAAAAATCTTGTCTATTGATTTTAACTGCATCATAACGAAAAAGCTACATAATGGAGTTTGTTCATAACATAATGAAGTTTGTTCATAATATAATGAAGTTTGAACATAATATAATGAAGTTTGTACATAATATAATGAAGTTTATACATAACATAATGAAGTTTCCACATCATATAATGAGGTTTGTACATAATATAATGAACTTTGTACATAATATAATGAAGTTCGTACATAATATAATGACGTTTTCGCATCATATAATGACATTGGTACATCATATAATGATGTTTTCACATCATATAATGAAGTTTGTACATCATATAATGACGTTTTCGCATCATATAATGACATTGGTACATCATATAATGACGTTTGTACATCATATAATGACGTTGTTACATCATATAATGACGTTTGTATATCATATAATGGCGCTTGTACATCATATAATGACGTTTATGGATCATGAGACAGCTCTGGCGTTCCATACATATAACTAAAATGCCATTTGCAGGAGTTATTAAAACAAATGCGCATCAATTCATCAAGCCCCCGTTTTGAAAGCGAGGCAAGCAGCAAGTCATCGCAAACAGCAGGACAACCAATTACATGATTTGAAATTTTCAAGCTAGCAGGACATCTGCAGAGAACCTCCAATAGGTCATCTGTAAAACACAAGAATAAAAAGGGAAAACAACACACCGCCTTGGCGGATGCCTTGCAAAATATCAAACCAATCAGAAGTATATCCCTTAAAAATAACACAACTTCGCAATTTGTGTGAAGTTCAATGATGATTCTGATGATTCTTAATAACTCAGACTGGATGCCAAAATGCTCATGAAACTTGAAAAATAAACCACAGTGCCAAACCCTGTCGAATGCCTTCTCTACGTCAAGGTAGCAAACATACAATTTACTATGGTTCTCCTTGGCATACAGAATGCATTCTCGGAGCATTACAGATGACATATTGTAACCAATGTTTGGTCGGAACCCACCTTGGAGCCAATTTAACTGCTTTTTCGAGCAAGATTCTCTCAAATAATTTCAATATGGCTGAAGACAAAGTAATTGCCCTATAGCAGTTTGGGTCAGTTTTTGACTTCCTGCCGCCTTTATGTAGAGTTATAATTATACCATACTTCAGGCTCTGGGGCACATGTCCATGTGCATACATATTACTGAACAGAGAAGAAAGTTGTTCATAGAGAGAAATACCTCCAAAAATCAGATGTTCATTATATACCTTATCTGGCCCGCATGCTTTTTTCGATTTCAGGCATTTAACGGCATTAATAACTTCATCTGTAGATATGTTTGCAGTGTCCATGTTCCGACAGGAGATGAGAAAGTTGCTAATGATTCTCTGCACGCTCTCTTCGACGCCAGACTGAAATTCAGTATCATAATGATCGCGCTGTGTATCGGAATATAGATTGGAAAAGTACTGCCCCCACCGATGGGTCACGGCAAACAGTTCCGCTAAAATTGATCTCGGAACCTGCGGAAGTATGGGACGTCTTGCGCCTATTATTCACCTTTTTCCAGAACACTGCTCTATCAATTTCGGCAGCTTTATCTATTTCCATGTTAAGTTCACTCAAATAGTTTTCAGCACAACGCCGATGGTGTGCGCGAAATAAAGTTTTAGCGGTTTTGTTTTCCTTATATGATATATTTTGCATTCCATTGCGTATCCATTCGCGTCGCTTTCCGCGCATAACAGCGTGTAAATGTTTTAGAATACTATCCCAATATGGCTTCAGAAACGGTTTAAATCTTGTTTTCGGCAATTTATCTGATGCCCGCAATATGCTATTCACAATATGAGAATACTGCCTATCAATAGAATCATTACAGCTGAGCCCAGTACTGTCACAAGAACTAAGAAGTAAAGCTTCTAGATCAGCCCTGTAAGACGTTTTTGACTCGTCGTCCAGTTTCTCCCATTTTACATGCGATGGAAAATCAAAATTCCGAATGTTAAGATTTGCTGTCGGAATAGAGACACTGCATACGATGACGCGAGACATTTAAAACATCGTCGTCAAGTATCTCACATGATAACACCGTGTCTAACCTTTCAGAAGGTATCAAAATATGATCAATTAAAGATTCATAAAGGTCACCGTATGACCGGAAACTGAAATCGGACCCTATACAATTTGGAAGGGTATTTATTGCCAACAAATTAAGACCATGCATCAAGTCAAGTAGAGATCTGCCACGGGCATCGGTGTTCTTTATAAACCTTTTCCCTTGTAAATGAGCGTTAAAGTCGCCCATTATCATCACAATACCATTGTTTGAGTACATACTAATTGTAACATGTAATAGGTCTATAAAATCTCTATACGTGTTAATAGAATGACTACTACATGGAGCATAAACTTGTAAAATGTAAATAAACAGATTGTCATATATTCTGAATTGAAGTCCACAAATACGATCACTATCTTTGTCAAGGGGAGTTACTTTATCATTTAAGGGCCTATGCCACAATAATGCAACTCCACCTTTACCCACTTTACGCCGGCTTATTGACAATAAATCGTTATCACAAACAGCAAATCCTGCATAATCTCTATGAATAGATTCCATAAAATGAAGATTTTGGGGACAAAGCCAATGCTCTGATTTTCCGAGAAAATGCAACGACCTCTTGTCCAGTAGACTGCCCGTATAAGCAGCACTAGACATGATGCCAGTGGCATTCCAAGAACCGAGATTCAGGCAAGCCATTATACTGAGTAAACGTATGAACTACTGAGCAGTGTCTCCGTCCCGACCGTAGAGGTCATCTTCATAGTTATCAACAGGGTGATAGCCACGATTGGCATAATTTGATGCCTTATTTTTTTAGTTGATTTTTAGTAAGCCATGGTTTGCATGTAATTCCACGAGGCCAGAATCCATGCTCCAGTAATTTATAGGACAAGTGAGCATCCACATGTAACCTAATAACAGCTTTGTTCTGTTTTTCATATCTACGAATACTAATCCACGTCACAGGGACACCTTTCTTGGTGACATAACGCGTAAGCTTTGGTCCAGATATGCTTGGTTTTAAACCCTCCGATATAGAAACGCCTGCTTCTGCGTCGTATGTGCATCTCAAAGTCATCGTCTGAATCCTCTTCCTCGTACTGAGCAAACTCTGGCTCGGGATGGGAACGAGGATCGTAACGACCCTGACTAGAAGCAAGGCGTTTATCAGAGTTATTTGAAGTTACATAATTTTCAGGTCTGCTTGAAATATGCACCGGTATCGAGTCTTGTTGCTCATTTGCGCCACCGGGACGAAGGAAGGGGTTATCTATAGGAGTTATGACAGTATCAACTGGAAATGTCCCAGACGTATTCCTGGTATCAGTCACAGCACCAGAACTGTGGTTCTGTTTATTCCCACCAGTACGGTCACCCTGTACGAGTGACTTTCGCAATGAAACATTTCCACGAGGAGGACTGATAGTGTATGGAGTCTGTCGACGACACGAAAAGTTGGTACTAGGTAATTTATCACGTGGCACGGCACCAGTCTCTTGATCGTCTGATTCCGAGAACACGTGTGGGCGAATACCTTGGCCCACATCCTCGATGCTATCCACTCGTTTGTGGGTCTTAGATGCCTTACTGCTCGGCGAAAAGCTTATGAGATCCCCATTCGTAGGTGGATGAGAAGGGGTTGGAGGGGGGCTAGCATTCGGCACCATGTTCATATGAACTACCGTAACGGTTTCAGAGCGTATATTGGATACGAGAATTCTCTTTAAAAGTCCTGTGGTCGGTGACCGCACGAGAGCGTTCTTAATTTGAGGATCATTTTAGCCGATATCCGTGTCACTAGCTGCTTTACAGTCACTGCTCACAATTTGATTCCCATTATCTTTGGGTTTATACATCTCTGCAGTAAAGTCCTTACTATCAGTTCTATTTAAATTATTGCCATTCGTGAAAGCACATTGCACACCTTGATCACAGTTACCATCGGCCTTATCACAGGCCACACTTTTACTATCCTGGATTTTATGTTCCAACTTTGAAACCTGTTTTTCTAGCCTATTCATATCTTTAAGTTTATTCCATTGCACACCTTGATCACAGTTACCATCGGCCTTATCACAGGCCACACTTTTACTATCCTGGATTTTATGTTCCAACTTTGAAACCCGTTTTTCTAGCCTATTCATATCTTTAAGTTTATTCTTCACCGTCATGATTTCTAAGGCATTTGTATCATCAGATTCTCTTATATCTAACTTCATTTGTTTCATTTCGCTCCTTATGCTTGCGACACCATTAGAGTTTTCATCATTTAGCCGATCAAACGATTGTCTCAGTTCAGAAATGGCATCCGCGGTTTTCCTAGAAGTTTCCATAAACGACTTCAGTTCTGATTTCACTGTATTTATATCCGATTTGACCAATTTCAAGTCTTTAGAATATTCTTCCTTCAGGCTCCTGTGCGACTCTTTGAGCTGTATTATATCTGCTTGAACACTAGCAACAAAGCTCCGCAATAGAGAGAGTTCAGTTTCACTATAATTGCCTGTTTGTTGATTTGTGTTTTGTGACCCAGAATGTGGAGGTGAATTAACACAAGTACTCTGCTTTTGAGACGACAGCTTAGATATACTCAACATGTCTTTCATATCCTCAAACGGGGCTGCGTCTATAACGGAGGTCAAGATATAGATATCATACCCGAGTTTCATAGCCACACTTTCTCCTAATTTCGTATTTTTACGCTTCTTTAGCTCCGAACCTGGAGGATAGGGAAACTCTTCAAGGCATTTAACTTCATTAAACAATTTATGCCGTAAATCAAAAAGCACACTTTCTTCCGAATGAAAGTCATTCAAAACAATTCCTTTGGGAGCTCCCTGTACATTTCGACCAGTTTGGACGATTGCATGATATCGTCAAAGACAGCGTTAATATTTTCTGACGACACCTGAATTAGTTGCCGTGAAGAAATACTAATATCCAATGGAGGCGGTCTTTGCGCACACTGAATAATACTATCCTATGTGTCAGATATATGTCGACTATACTGTGTCCCAGATTGTTTAACAATGATGTCTTCAAAGTCATCTTTCTCAATTGAGTACACCTGCTAATCATCATCGCATCGCCTTTCATAAGGCCTGTCATTCGCCAATACAACTGGCTTAAGCAAAAGTAATGAATAGTCTTCGCTCATAATGCTAACTCCATTCATATAACACAGTACGCTGGTAACCAGTTAATATCCGCCCACAACTTGCGCAGCACTCAAGCGTGACCGATTATGAAACATAACCCGTCTAGTATTGACATAAGATTTTATTCACTTACCTATTAAGGCCTTCGGGCAAGGTTAGACTGGACGAAGAATAGGTTATAAATAGAAAAGTTCGATCTTTTGTTATATAAAAGAGAACAAAGAGAAGTTCCAAACTCAAAATATACAAATTCTTATCTTGTCAGACTCCTGTCACATAATATTTATTCCACAATGAACACACAGATCCAGCATTATTTCAGTTTCACAGAATTTTACAATATTTGGACCGCGACAGAACATCGACATGACACACGTCACGTGATAGCACTTCATAGACAGGTATGTCTGGAACTGGCTGATTTATAATCACATAAGGGCAGTGTTCCCAAAGATTAGCCAGTTTGTGTTTTCCTTTGTGTCCTTTCTTCTCCACTAGAACACGATCTCCAACTTCGAGGTTGGAGTATCTGACCTTCTCGTCATAGTGTTCTTTCTGCCGCCCCACACTCTTCCTGGCCTCTTCAGACGCTGTCTCATAAGCTGTTGCAAGCCGCTGCTTTAATCTGTCAACATAGTCTTGATGACTCTTAACCGTTACTGAGTCTTGGGGTATGCCGAGGAAGGCGTCTATGGCAAGTCGAGGATGGCGCCCGAACATCAAGAAAAATGGTGAGAACCCTGTGCTGTCATGATTTGCAGCATTACATGCATGAGTCATTGTCGACACATGGGACTTCCAATCCGACTTTTTACTTTCATCGAGAGTTCCCAACATGTTCAATAATGTCTTTTTGAACCTCTCGACCATACCATTTCCCATCGGATGGTATGGGGTTGTACGCGTCTTCCTCATTCCAGTCAAGCTGCATAGACTCTGTATCAACTTTGATTCGAAATTTGCTCCCTGATCACTATGGATCCTGGCCGGGAATCCATAGTGAAGGAAGAAATTCTGAAACAAAGCTTTTGCAGTAGTCTGCGCTGTCTGATTGCGGGTGGGGATTGGCTGGGCATACCTTGTATAGTGGTCCGTTATTACAAGAATATTCTCGTATCCCCCTTTGGACCATTCTAGTGAAAGATAGTCTATACAGACTACTTCCATGGGCGCTGTGCTAACTATGTTGACGAGTTCAGCAGCTCGCTTTGGCAGGACTTTTCTTCGAATGCATCTTCCGCATTCTTCTATTCTACTGGAGATGAATTTGTCCATGCCTGGCCAATACAGACGCCTTTTCATCAAGCTCAGTGTGCGATCGCGTCCCTGATGTCCAAGGTCATCATGATAGGCTTTGACCATATCTGAGCGGAGCTTCTCTGGCACTTCTAGCTGTTTCACATTTTGCCCTTGCGTCAGCATTGTTGGTTCCACTCCTATATGTAAGATCAAATACGTAGGCTGACAAGGCGGCAACCCACCTTTGTCCCATCGCGTCAAGTTTTGCAGACGTCAGTTCGTAAGTGAGAGGATTGTTGTCCGTCACAGCCTCGAATTTTGATCCATACAGATAGTCGTGAAATCTGTGACCGCCCACTTGAGTGCCAGAAATTCTAGCTTATGTGCCGGATAATTTTTCTCGGCAGGCTTTATGCTTCTGCTGACATAAGCTACAACTTTGTCCTCTCCATTTTGCCACTGGTAAAGAACTGCTCCAAGACCTGAAGAAGACGCATCTGTATGCAGCCTAAAAGGAAGCCGGTAGTCCGCATAAGCCAGCACTGGTGGTTATTTAGCCTTTCAATTATCGTGCGAAACGCTTCCTGTTGTGCTGTTCCCCATTCAAACTGTGTCGGCTTCAACTTGGGTTTCTTGCCTTTTTTAGCCTTTGTGTTAGTAGGATGACCAATCAGGAGGCCGTTCAGAGGCCGTACAATGGACGCATATCCTTTTACGAACCTCCGGTAATATCCTGTGAACCCTAGGAATTTTCGTACCTCCTTTACGGTCTTTGGTTCTGGCCAGTTGAGTACTGCGTCAATATTTGCAGGGTCAGTGCGTATTCCTGCTTCGGACACCACATGTCCCAGGTAGGTAACCTCACGCCGAAAGAATTCACATTTTGATGCCTTGAGTTTCAGATTGTTCGTCTGAAGTCTCTGGAACACAACTTCGAGCCGCTCTATGTGTTCGTCGAAAGTGGAGGAAAAGAAGATAATATCATCCAGGTGTATGAGACAGTCCCGCAGGTTCATGTCTCCCATACACCTCTCCATGAGCCTCTGAAAAGTAGCGGGCACGTTACAGAGACCGAAAGGCATTCTGTTAAATTCATAGAAGCCAAGTGTTCCTGCCTGAAAGGCTGTTTTACATTGGTCCTCTTCGGCGACCTCAACCTGCCAATAGAAGATTCAGTTTTGAGAAAAACTTGGCTCCTGCCAACAGATGGAGAGAGTCCTCTGTGCGGGGTATAGCATATGCATCTTGGATAGTGCGGCTGTTGAGCTTCCGGAAGTCAACACAGAACCGAATCGATCCATCTTTCTTCCGCACTATCACAACATTTGACAAATAAGGGCTTTCACTGTTCCGGATGGCTCCTCATCTAACATTTCACGTAAATGTTCCCTGACTTCTTCAATTAATCCAGGGGGTATCCTTCGATATGGATCCTTAAATGGTTCTTCAGTACTAAGTTTAATTTTATGTTCTACTAACTAAGTATGCCCCGTGTCTTTCAGAATTTTCGAAAATACACTATCCCATTTGAAACATGTGAGTAGCTTTTTCTTTCTCATCCTCACTAAGGTCAGTGTTTTCCAATGAAATGCCATCCGGAAGTGTTGCCTTATTTTCGTCCGCTGTTTGAGTTGACTTCCTGGCTACGTCTTCTGAGCTTTCAAACACAGGATCAGCATGTCTGATAACATTCACTTCTTGTAGCTGACACAATGGTGTATGTGGCTTTACAATAATAACTTTCGCCGACATATTGAAAACACGAACTGGAACGCGTTGATTTTGCCCAGGCGCATCCAGAGCCACTACCTGCGGACACACTCCAAGTCTGCTTGAGGCAGTTTCAGTATTCTCCGTTACAGCAGTCTCTACTTGTCTTTCTTTCCTTACTAGACCAGAAAAGGTTACAGTATGAAGAGGTTAAATCTTAATATCTCTTTTGTTTGTTGATTTCACAAATCCAACGAATTCATTTTGCAGAGACAGAAATGCATTATTCCACTGAGAGGGGATTTCTGAGACTTTATCAGCTGGGCATCTTTCCTTCACTCGATTTATTACGTTGGTTCCAATTAACACTGGTACTTGTGAATTGTATTTAGTGTTCGGAACTACCAACGCAAGGACAGATATTGGATCAGAACAAAATGGTACCATTATCCTAGCTTCTATGCAGGATATGTATGGTAACCTTCTCCCATCTAGTCCTTCCAAATTTATTTGTCAGTGCTGATGGTGGAACAACTCTTGGTTTTGGAATTAATGAATTGCAAAAATCCTCCGAGATGGTAGTCACTTGAGAACCACTGTCAATAAGTGCATATGCCTCTGTACCATTGAATGTGATTACTGTTTCGTTGGACTGGCCTATCAATGTATTCATACTGTATTCTTCTCTGTCTTGGGGGTCTGATGTTACATGGTCTTCAGCTGACCCCTCGTTGAAGACCTTTACCCATTTAACGGCTCCTTCACGTGGGTTGACTCACTCTTGTCAGTGACTTGCTCATCCTTCTTATCTTGCTGTCTGTTAGTAGGAAATTTATTTTCATGTCCGTCATAATTGTACCAGTGCTTTCCTCTTCCTTTTCCGATCCCTTTTTTCAGTGCCTCCAGTCTTTTTATTACCATATCGAACTTATCGTCACTAGTTTCTTCGATAGTTTCTGTTGTCTCCACTGTTGCTGTGATATATTGGTGGTAAGTTTCATCTCGTCATCTTCAGTTTCCACTGCCTTTCTTAACAACTCGAATCTTTCAATAATTTCATATTTCACCTTGGTCGCATTCTTGAGCCTTTCACTTCTCAAAGACTTCCAGAACTGCTCTCTCAATGTACTATTTTTATCTTCCTGTCTGACTATGCCTTTCTCTAAGGCCCTTTTAAAAATTTCCTCTAATCTTAATCCCCAATTTGCGATTGATTCCGTCTCTCTTTGTGCTGAAGTATAAAACTCTTTCAGTATGGTATGTCCTGATGCTAAATTTCCAAAAACGTTATCTAGTCTTTCCATAATTTCATCTATCCTAGCATATGTTCCTAAGGGGATTATTACTCTCTTAGCCTGTCCTCGGAGTGATTTCCGCACACCCTGTGTTAAAGCTGCAGTTGAGTATGCATTTTGATTTCTAATTCTTTCCACTTCAAACTTCCATTCATCGTAAGATGCCTCTGACTTCGGTTTTTGGTCATTTCCAGAATGGTGAAAATTTTGGGAAGTTTTGATCAATCATAGTCTGTATAATCTCAGTTGTTAACACTCTGTCTATGGTGTTTCCATCTTTGATTTCCTTATCTTTGTCTGTTCTCTGATTCGGGCACTTAAGCGTTTCTACTACTGAAGGCGCTGAATCAGTGAGAACCCTCTTTGTTGCTGTTTCTCCAGGTGTTTCTTTCCTCAAATCCAATCCCTGTCTCACTTGATTATTTCTCTCTAATACTGTTTCCTTGTCTTCAATCTTCCGATTTGAATCCGACTCGTGTCTTGAAACAGGATTTGTATATCTCTCTTGCAGTTCAGATTCCCTTCTCTTTAGGGAAAGTTCTTCAGACTTTCTATCTGATTTTCTTTCTCTAATAACTCTGCTTCTTTAGCTCGTATCTGTCTTATTTTTCTATCCATTTCTGCTTTCTGTTCCAACAAGGAATCCTTTATCGAACTAAGCTCTTGTATTGTTGCATCCTGTTGTTGGTGCTGTGTTTCTCTTGTCTCGGATTCTTCTTTTTTCCATTTTCATCTCCTGTTCTCTCTTACCAACAGACTCTTTTTCTAACGCTACTTGTTGCATTTGCAACTCTTGTTGTGTAAGTGATTCTTCCTTTTGTGCTAATACGGCTTCTTTTTGCTGCATTTCCTGTTCACGGGTTGCCCAATAAAGTGCAAGATTGTTGCCATCCTTGTTGTCAACCTTTCTTTCTGTTTCCGGAACTGACAATCTTTCATCTATCATTTTATGATGCTTAGAGAACATATTTTCATTCTGGACTTTTATAACCTTACAGACTTTTTCCATAAGCTGAGTTTCAAAATCCTGTAACGCTCTCTGAAGAAACTGAATTGGTTCAATCTCTTGTTTCACAAAGTCAGTTCTACAATCCGGCATTGTCACAACCCTCGGCCTTTCTTCTTCAATCTTACTTCTCATTTCTATTCCTGGTGAAATGTTTTCTTCAACAGTTTTTCTCTGTTCTGTTCCTAACGGCGATTTTGTTCCGCCTTTGAAAGAATCATCTCTGTTGAAAAATAACTGTCTTCTACCTTCTCGCATGAAATCAAAATCAGTCTCATCTTCAGACTCTGTATCCTGTCTTAAACTATCCTCATATACTTGTCTTTCCTTTTTATTCACATTAGTGATTCCTTGTTGGCTAATAATGCCATGTGATATTTCCTTTCTTCTAACCCCAGCAAACTCTTTTCCATCTCGTAATTTATCCTCAGTATTAAAACCACCATCATATAATCCTTGCTCCTGCAGCCGAGTAAGGTAGTTATCAAGGTTTAATTTTTCTCTGTCCATTGTCTTAGAAAAGTCAGGCGTTGTCATGTTTTGCTCTGGTGTTTTAATCATACCCACTTTTCTTTTACTGTCATGATCAGCTGAATATACTATCCTTCTTTCTTTAGCTATTTGCTGTTTTCTTCTGAGAGTATTGTCGTCTGTGTGTGACACTGACAATGGTACTGCAGATGTACTCTACGTTTTGAAATAGAGCCACAATCCAATAATGAGCCTGGAGAAAATATTTTAAGTACGTGGGTACATTTAAATGGAATCCGAATCAACATGCATCATTTCTTCATCAATTAAGAAATATATACAATAACTTTAGAACTACATTAGATCTTTCTGAATTGTCAAACTTATAATTACTGTCACAGTTTATGCAAATTTATTACAACGCAGCGTTTTCAATGAAATGAGTAACAAATAACTTTAAGAGTAAAACTAAGAAGCATTCATCGTGGTGGGATAATGATTGCTCGAAGGCTCAATATCTGAAAAATAATTCATTGCGACACTTTAGGCAAACCATTTCATCACATTCTCTCAACAATTACCTAAACACAAAGAAAAAACTATACATATATGCAGAAACGAAACAGAGCGAAGTTAGTTAACGCCAGAAAGTCACCAAAAGAATTTGGATTACATTAAAATCAAGCTCTACGAATACGAATTATATCGGTAAAATTAAACCTAGTGACTGGCAAAGTCATTTCCATCAGATTTTAAATCCTCCATCCACTGATCATGATGAAGGGGGTAATGATTCATTACAGCAACTACGACAAGATATTGTTGATTCAGACTTTATTATAATTTCTCATGCAATAGGGTCCATATTAAAGAAAATGCCTACAAATACAATGTACGCAAGTGACGTCACTAAACACGAGATATGGAAGCTTTTGGTTAAATCGAGCGATTTTTTGTGATAAATATCAACAGACAAAGGGCGAGGATTAGAGCTCTGTAAAATCGATTTAAGCCCCCAGTAATTCGTTACTGACCGTTCCAGGGTGGTTCTGTTAATATTTATATTCATATTGCGTGTTTTTGTCCGTTTGTCTGTCTGTTGTGTTCGTCGGGGTGTTTTTGACTTATTATGGTCGTGTTGCTGCTTTTCTTGTTGGGCTCTTGTTTAGTTTCGTGAATGAACATCTTGATGAACCAGTGGAATTGCTATTCTTCTCGCCTAGTATCTTTGGGTCGAGGTTTTGGCTTTATTTGCAGCAACATTTTGTAATACATGTGTCAGCCAGTTGAGATCTTGGTTTATTTCTTTTCTAATCCGTTTTTAATAATCGCTAATACATTTTCGCTGTACTGATAGAAATGGTATTTTGGCTGTCCTAGTAAAAATGGTTTTATTAATGAGAATGATAATCGTTGTATTTCTGGTATATGTGGTTGGGATTCGAACTTAATTACATCAAAGGTTTTTGTTACATGTGTTCGCCAGTTGAACACTAGTTTTGTTTTTATTTAATTTTCTTTCTTTATGAATTCGAGGATGTCCCCCTGGAAAAATAGTTTTCGGCGTTGTCCCCGGTAAAAACAATTAGTTGTGTCCCAGGAAAAGTGGTTTATCTTCGTCATAGTTGTCCCAAGTAAAAACGAAAATCGGTGCCCCAGGAAAAGTGGTTTATCTTCATTATACTGCTGTTTATTGTGCCTGCCTCTCTGTCGTGCTCGTTGCCTTTCCTTCCTGTTGAAACTTAGCCGTATGGCTACCTTCTTGGGAATAAGCTAGTTATTCTGCTCTGCTCGGAATAATGTTTTGTTGTATTTTATGTAATTTCTTTCCCACCTGGTGTCTATGTTGGGACTTAAAATTTAATTGCATCGATTCCTGGTCCCTCTATTCTTAATTTAAATAAGCCTATCATTGGCTCGAAAGATGGAAGAGGCATTATGAGGTTAAACTCTAACAAAACTCCAGGTCCAGATGGACTATGCATAGAATTATTTAAATATACACTTGAATGAGTAGTTGAATATCTTACAACATAGTGTTTGTTCTCTGGACCCAAAGTCTTTTTATGGACATGTCTAAAAGTGACATTCATATCTGTAAATTAGTTGTAGAGCAAGAGAATAAGGAAACTTAAATTGGATAAAGGGAGAAATAATTTGAATTGATTGACATATTTACAGAAGATTAAACAATTTTTAATCATGTTGTTTGAAACAAACACCCTTTTTAGCTCACCTGAGCCGAAGTCTCACAAGGTGAGCATATAGGATGGCCATGCTCTGGCGTCCGTCCGTCGTCCGTCGTCCGTCGGCGTCCGTCGTCGTCCGTCGTCGTCCGTCCACAATTTCAAAGATCTTCTTCTCTGAAACCATTCAGCCAATCAAAGCCAAACTTCATGTGGAGCATCCTTAGGAAGGGAGAACGAAAGTTTATATAAATGATCCAGGTCACATGACCAAGATGGCCGCCATGCCCATATATGGTAGAAACCATAATAAAATCTTCTTCTCTGGAACCGGTGGTCCGATTTCAACGAAACTTGGTATGTAGCATTTGGGACTTTGGCCCATCATACTTTATATAAATCATGACCTTGGGTTGACCTTGACCTATTTTACAGCAAGGTCAATTTTGGTTACATAGGCTTTTCAATGGAAAAAAGTGAAAACATTGAATTTTTCAGGAAGTTTTGTAGCCTGTGACCTGAAAGTTGGTAGATACAGACAACATATTAAGCTAATGAAGTTTTGAGTATTAAAGGTCAAGGTCATTTCTTGACCTTGGCCAAAGGTCATTTACAAATAAGATGTTAAACTTAATTTTCTCAGTAACCGCTCAATCAATCAAAGCCAAATTTTATATGTAGTATCCTTAGGATGAGGGAATGAAAGTAAATATAAATAGTGAAGGTCACATGACCAAGATGGCCGCCATGGCTATAAATAGCAAAAAAACTTTAAAAATCTTCTTCTCCAAAAGCAGAAGGCCTATGATTTTGAAACCTGGCATGAAGCATCAGGGGGAGGAGCTCAACAAAATTTATATAAATCATGACCCTGGGATGACCTTGACCTATTTTACGGCAAGGTCAACATAGGTCGCTCATGCATTTGAATGGGGAAAATTGTCAAAATGTCATTTGACAGGAAAAACTTAATGAAAATGGGCAAATGGACTGAATATTTATGATTTTGATAAAAGGACCCCAGGGGCAGGTCTGCCCCCACCCGGAAGCAATATACATGTATATATTACCATAATATTCAAAGATCTTTTTCTCTGAAACCGTGTGGCCAATCTAAGCCAAACGTCTTGTTGAGTATTCTTAGGAAGGGAGAATGAAAGTTTATATAAATGGTCAAGGTCACATGACCAAGATTGCCGTTATGGCTATAAATAGAAAAAAAAAACTTTAAAAATCTGCTTCTCCAGAACCAGAAGGCCTATGATTTTGAAACATGGCATGAAGCATCAGGGAGAGGAGCTCAACAAAGTTTTTCATGGTATAAGTACCTGATTGTTAGTTTGGTTTTTTCCCACCTTGGTTTTTGGAGTGGGAGTCTTTTTCTGATTGCGCCTTTTCCTGATCTTTGCCTACTTGTACTTTTTATATAAATCATGACCTTGGGATGGCCTTGACCTATTTTATGGTAAGGCCAACATAGGTTGTTCATGCATTTGAATGGGGAAAGTTAGTAAAATATAATTAAATGGGGGGAAACTTGCTGGGAATATGCAAATGGACAGAAGATTTATGTTGATGGAAAAAATGTCTGCCCCCACCTCCGGGCTATATACATGTATATGACCATAATATTCAAAGATCTTCTTCTCTGAAACCACTTTGCTAATCAAAGCCAAACTTTATGTGGAGCATCGTTAGGAAAGGCGAGTGAAAGTTAATATAAATGGTCCAGGTCATATAACCACCATGCCTATTAAAAATCATTATAAATCTTCTTCTTCAGAACCAGAAGGCCTTTGATTTTGAAACTTGGCCTGAAGCATCAATGAATACAGCTCTACAAAGTTTGTATAAATCATGACCCTGAGATGGCCATGACCTATTTTACGACAAGGTCAGCTTAGGTCGCATATCCCAGTTCTCAGGTGAGCGTAGGACCATTGGTCCTCTTGTTGTACATTCTTATCTGACTATTCAAAACAACAAAAGAATTCATAAATTGTAAAAGGTTTGTTTTCACACCTGTTTGCAAACAAATGCTAAACAAAACACCTGAAAAGATGATACTTATAATGATAAGAATTAGAATTAAATTTTTTCTTCTTTATAAACAACATAACATAACATAATTTTATTCAGCAAAATTAAGCAACATACGTTGCTTCTAGCCTACACATAAATACAACAGTAGTGTGCATACACAAAATGTCAAACATACAATTATAGAGAGAAGCTTATAAAACATTGATTGAATAAACATGGGTAATTATATGAACACATTGTTGTCAAGTATCATATTCATTTCTTAATTTGTTGGCAAAATAAATAAATTTGGCAAGATATAAAATTTCGGATTTACTACTTGATGAAACGAGTTGATCAAATTTGTTTAATTTTGGCCATCTATAATAGTATGGACAGAAATTTGCGTCTAAGGTCATAATACTTTGGACATACTAATAAAAAGTGATATTCATTTTCAATTACATTAAGGGTACACATTTTACATTTTCTTTCATCTCTATTTATATCACGATGGCGACCTCTTTCAATTTCTAATTTGTGGGACGATAATCGAAAACGACTTAAAGCTATTTTATATTTTCTGTCAGTTATGAAGTCTAGATACGGTTCAAGATTAAAATTGTGTTTAAAACGACCGTAACGCTTGAACCGCGCTTACAGCAAAACGTAAATTCACCATTTTGATCATTATGCAACCTGCCATTGGCAATTATATGATCTGTTGCTTTACATAGGCTTAATAATTTTCTGCCATTTTTGTCAATTACATGATCTTTATTGTTTCTACTATATATGCTATTTAAGTAATCATTTAGAAAATCATCATCATCATCATCATCGTCATCTTTTTGAATATTATCAAGATATATATCAAAATCTAATATATCTGACTCTTGTGCCGTTCTTGAATTTAAATCGCCTACTATATATGTTTTACCCATTTTACTATACTTTTCCAGTCCTTTTTCAATTTCTTCAAAAAAGTCAAAATTTTGATCTTGTAAAACTTTTGAGCTAACAGGTGGAATGTAACTAAAACAGATAAACACATCTTCTTCACAGTCCTTTCAAAATCAGCAATATTTAAGTTCAAAGTGTGTTTATCACTAATCCAAGTTTCAGGTAAGAGAATGATGTCGTAAGAAGTTATTAACTGTATGAAGTCAACGTCAATGAGTTTTCTGCTCAGTCCATTAATATTCCACGCTATTATACGCAGCCCCTCTGCCTGTTGCTATTCTTTAACTTCCCGGAAATCACCTATATTGCCGTCACGTACTAATAATCTCGCCCCTGCCCATTTAACTGTTCTTCCAGCGGCTTTCTCGCGTTCAAAGGCAGCACTCATGGATTTTCGTTTCTGGAGCACTGATTTTGTTTGTTGGATACCGACTCCTTGATTGATGAGTTTCAGTTCGTCTGATTTGGTCTGCGCTGTTGTTCTGACCAACTCGCGGCCTTTATAGCTGTGAAATTTTACGACAATAGGTCTATTGTAGCCCTTAGGTTTTCCGAGTCGATGAGCTCTATCGAGTTTAATATCTTCAGCAATGTTAAGTTTGTCTGTTAGGAATTCTTGGATAAGTGTTTCACAGTTTTCATTGGGCATCTCTGGTATTCCATGAAGGAGTAAATTTTCTCTCATGCTTCTTGCCTCAAGGTCGTCAGTTTTATTTTCTAATGTCTGGTTTTGTGTCTCAAGTGTTTTCACTTTGTCTTCGAAATCCTTGCATTTTGTGTTTAAACGTTTGATATCATCATTTGCACTTTTAAGTTTTTGTTTTGTATCTTCGTATTCTTTGCTAAGGAAGTCATTTGATTTCTCAACGTCAGTGACTTTTGTGTTCATTTGGTTTACTTTGGTTTCAAGTGTTTCAACTTTCAAGTTTATTTTGTTGACAAATTTTTCGATTTGATCAATTTTGGACACAGATTGTTTTATGCTTTTAATGTCTTCAATTATTTGTGTTGCCCATTGTGGTGGTGAAGATCCTGTCGCCATATTGGGATTGGGTACCATATTGGAAGCCATATTTGATGCCATGCCCGGTGTGCCGTTTTGGGCTTGATATTGTGGGTTATAAAAGAGGGTCTGGATGGGTTAATGATTAATGAATAATGATTAATGAATAATGGCCTAAACTTTTTAATGAGAGTGAATAAAGAGCAAAAAATTTAATGATTAGTGAATAACGAGGTCCTAAAGAATAATGAATAAATGTAATTTTTAATGAATAGCAGAGAAATATAATGAATAGTGAATAATAACATTTTAAAGAATAATGAATATGCTAAAACTTGGCTATGGAATTGTCTTAGATGGCCCCCCTGACATTCCAGAATTTCATTTTTTTCTGGGATCTGGACGCCCCCAGACCCGATTTAGTTCAAATGTTGTATACATATTTCAAAAATCCTTGAATGTTTGGAAAGACATATGTCTGGAAGCCAAGCATGTATGAGCTTACCTCATGGACCAATTGAAAAAGAAATATGTCATTTGAAGGCAAAGAAAAATAAATTAAATCATTCTGGATGTTTACTGAGCTAAATTCTATACTGAGAGGAATTAGAAACTTAAGTTTTCAACATTGCATATTGTATTCTTATTTTTAGATTTATTTTGATTTCAACCAGTTTGTATATTTTGATTGTGGCAGAGTGTAAGTTCTGCTTCACATTTCGCATTTTTAAATTTAGATTCCGTCAAATGTAACAGAGTAACGTCATTTTGACGTTTTCTTCCCAAAACGCATCAAAGGCAATGACAAGTGCCGTTTTTGCTACTGTAAAATAACGAGTATAAGCGTCTGTGATAAACGTGCGAGAACATGCACAAAATATTGTTGATTTTAGATTTTGTCCTTCAAAACGTTAAGTTTTATTTTTAACGTCAAACATTACAGGGTACTTTCGACGTTTTCTTTCGCCAGAAAAAGAGTTCAATGATTGTTGGTGTCTATAGGAACTCAGATGAGGCATTTGTCTTCTTGAATTTGAAATTCGAAACCCGTTTTCGGTGTTTGCAATGTAAATCTTTAAATTGTGAGCGTTACGTCAACGTCAGGAATGGATGTCCCATTTTTGGTAAACAGGCATTTTATTAGAATCAGCAAATGATATGCCTATTTATGCCATGACTAATTGGTTCCCTGCCTTTCACTTGATACCAAGAATCACCGATATTTCAAACATCAATGTGACGTAACGCACAACCGAACGGTCGTTTACGTTTATGCAGAAAAACTGCCTGCAGTGCAGAAATCGATAAAATTTCGAAATGTTTAAAAGCAAATTGAAAAATATTTCTGCAAACTCGCATAGATGAAAAAAAAATGACCATGTTAATGGCGTTTATTTGAATTGCCGCATTATTGATGATTATAGAATCTAAAGTTTGATTTTCGACACATGACGTTATCTGTGGACAATTGTTTTAAGCTACAGTGGATTGAGCCATAAATCATACAGATTTATGGTTCTGTAGGGCATCATACACCAAAGCTTCGATTTTATAAGTGAACTTGAACACTCGAATTTTGACCATTGCACCAAAAATCTGACCCTAGACAGTCCCCTAGGCAAATTTATTCGTTTTTGGTGAACAAACATTGTGATTGAAAAGTTGTTGTAAGCAAATTTCATAACAAGAAACGAAACTTACGTATAGGTTCAAAGCAACAACTTTCTAAAGACAAGACTTAAGTTTCTAGTTCCTCTCAGTATATTTCACTGTTTTGTTTGTTTATGTATATGTGTTTTCTTTTTATTCTATTACCCCACTTTGTCCTTATTATGTATGTTTCAATCTAATAATGATAATCTTTTCTGTGGTTTGACACATCTTGCTTTTTGATGACAGAACATAATTATAGTGTCTTTTGATATCAGAAACAAGGCAGCACTAAGAACGTTAATGCAAATCTATCTGGCAATTTATATGGCGCAACATATTTTTTCCTCGCTCGCTTCGCTCGCTCGGTATTTAAGACATTAATAAAATGTATTCTACAAACAGGCACAAGCACAAATCCATACATCACATAGTACTCCTATGCTAACTAGTTTACTAAATAAACATAACAGCATTTTATAACTTTTACCCCTGAAGTTACATTTTTTTTTCTTAAATAACCTTTGGTAGTCATAATTGAAACGAAATATTCAGGGTAAAACTTAGGGCATCTTCAGTACCAACAGATTTAAAAGGGGATTTGCTACAAAAATCAATGTACTATTTCGGAAAGTTTCTATGAGACTTTGCGGTCTAGCAGAGTATAAATGCTTCTCCCAAGATGTTAATATAAGGTTGCACTCAGCAGTCTACAATTTAATATCATAGAACTAGTCCTTGTGGCTTGAGATAAGGGATGCCTTAGGTGGGGAACACTCATTTGCTGTGGATATTAGCTGGGTGAAGAAGGCGTGACTATTAATTATAATATTTTAATGAATAATCGAGCTAATTTTAATGAATAAGCCAAAATTTCAATGACAGTGAATAAATGGCTAAAATTTTAGTGATTAGTGAATACCAGGACCCCCCATCCAGACCCTCATAAAAATGTTTAAGATTTCTGTGTTACAGTTCAATATTTATTTTGAGTGCTAAATAACAGAATTGAAATAATCACATTCATTCATGAGGTATATGGGTTTCTTTTTCAAATGATTTTGATTCCGAAATCCAGAATTTCTTTATAACAGCAAATTCACTTTAACGTCAAATATTGCTGGGAACAAATAGCGTCGTTAAGAGGGTTGACTGTATATCCCCCTCATGTTTTTGCAGTGTAGATAAGCATATGGAAGCAGACAGAAGTATCCTAATGCAAACAACATGCATTTTCTGGTATTATCACTTCTTTTTCCTTCATTCCATTCTATGTAGATGATTGAACATTTTCTTTGATGTCGTTTCAATTATCACTTACTAAATCAAATACATGTACAATGTATTTTAATTTTGATAGTTTAAGAAATTATAATGTGCTAATTGTGCTATTAAGGTAATTGAATTGCATGTAATTGTAACAATTAACTCAAACGGGGGACGGACATGGTCCCCCCCGGACATCTGCCCCCTGCCCAAAAATGGCATGTCAGGACATTTGCCCCCTAACTAATCTAAGGGAGTGGACATTTGCTCCCTCATCAAATGTATACAGATGGACATTTGCCCCCTTCTCCCCAGCCAGGAGATGGACATACAGACAGTAACATTTTCTCAGAGCTTTTGTCATAAATTTGCAAGATCACTTAATTACCTATTTTGAGAATCAAACTGATTCACTAACTTTATCAGGCTCAATAGTGTCTATTGCCCTTATTAGAATTATAATAATGCTTATACGTGTAATTATTATTTTATAACAGATTCACTAACTTTATCAGGCTCAATATTGTCTATTGCCCTTATTAGAATTATAATAATGCTTATACGTGTAATTATTATTTTATAATGAAGTTAATTACTATACATGCTGATTAAACGTTGTTTTAAACATTATGATTATTATAGTGGAGCAAATATCATGGGCTATCTTTCAAGGGGGTGGTCTATGGAGTACCACATTTGTTTCTATATATCAAAATGTTCGTATTGGTCTGTAGTTTTAAAATCCAGCGTTTGCCACCTTGGCAAACCTTGCATAACTCCAGTATTCAAGATGGCGTCCAAGATGGCTGTCGTTTCCTACAACCAACCCCTACACAAAAATGCATCATAATTTTCATGTGTTTGCATTGTAATGGTACTTTAATGCCCCATTTCATGTAAGAATGATGTATTTGTCTATCTCAAGTTAAAAGCCTGACAATTAAGGTAAAACAGTTGTAAAAATCATATTTAAATTCACAAATGCACGTGCCCAAGGTTTTTCACCTCGGAATGTTTGTTTAATGGCTCATTATTTATGATCAGATAGTTATGGCTGCTATTTTACTTCTTTTCTATCAAATATAATATTTTTAGAGATTTTATAGAAACAGTTTCTATATATAATATTCATGCTTAAAAACAGGTTTTAGACATCCAACCAAACACGGAAAAAAACAACAAAAAGTGCATATTTTCCTATACAAAATACGCTCTAAAATCTAATTTGTTATTGATTCTATATACCATAGTGTTTGTGTTTGTCTTGGTTTGTAGCATAAAAATACAGTGTCTGCCACCTATGTTAAACACAAGATAGCTCCAGTATTCAAGATGGCATCCAAGAAGGCCGTCAAAATTTACAATTCTGAAAAAAATGAGACACATATGTCCCTTGACTTTTGTTTAGAAACAAATATGCTTAAATTGAGCTATAAACACTTAGAGTTATCTTATTATTGTTATTTTCATGTGCTTTCCATTGTTTAAACTACATTTTGCATATATATTCTAGATATGAATGGAGTAAGGTCTCACTGACAAGGCAAAAAAGAACCAAAAATACATATTTTCCTATACATTATATGCTCTTGAATCGTGATTGTTATTGATTCTATATACCAAATATTTTGTCTTGCAAGCTTTTTGAAGGTTTGAAGCTTTTAAATCCAGCGTTGGCCGCCTCTGCAAAGCCAGCATAACTCCGGTTTTCAAAAGGGCATCCAAGAAGGCCGTCAAAATATAACATTTCGAAAAATAAGCTGTATGTATCCTTTAACCTTTGTTTACTAACAAACCAGTTAAAAAATCAAGCTAAAACACTTAGATCTATCTTTTTAAAAATGTTGTCATGTATGTATTTCTTTGTCAATATTACATTATGCATACAAATCTAGAAATGCATGGGGTAAGGGCTGGAGTATGTTTGAACAGATGCAACTTAAATTCCTTTTAATAATCTGAATCACTGTAATTTTCCTCTGTCAACATGCCTGAAAAGATAGTATGCACATTTGTCTATATAACTACATGTTCATTAATTTCTGACATTTATATATCACAGTGTATTTTTGTCAACATATAGAGCTTGTGCAGTATTCATCACTCATTTCTTTACGTTAGCATACAGTGTCATTCAATAGCTCTGGAGCAGCAACTAATAGTGTTACCAATAATACTAAGCATTTTATTTTATCATTCATTGTCCAATTCAAATCTAAAGTCTGATGGTGATTTCAGTTCTTGAACATAGTGCAACCCATTCCGCCAAATATGCAGTTGATAGACACACCTCAGGCAATGAAACCCGAAACTGTTATCTGTAGAGGTAGCTTTTTAGCCATCAACAATATTGCCTTCTCTGCGCACAGTGAGTTTAAAGGCAAACTGTTTTTGTTACGAACTTAGACCACCTATGATCCTCCGAGTGTTCTAAATCTTCACCTAGATGGTGCAGATCTATATTCGTTTCAGGACCCTGCATAATGTGATTACAAAGCTAAATGAAAATAACATTCAGGAAATGGCGCAATCAGAACGATAGAGGTCATTGCATGTTTGGTTAGTTTACATCTACTGCATTTTCGTTATTGTCAAAGTTATCGGTAACTCCCAGTATATTTCTGACGTAATTTCTGAGGGGACGGTTCCACTGGGGGAGCGTTAGCTTGTGTGCTGATGATAAAACTCGCCTCACTTCAGGGTATGAAATCGTATATCGAAGATAAGCTATTTGTTAAATCAAAGAGTCTACTCCAGATTTGATCATGTACAACAAGACCTACATGTTTTGGGTATGCAACAGAAATGGCTGCTTTTGTAATATTACAAGCAACTTAAAGACAGTGCAAGTCTACTGAAGCTCAGCCGATATGTCTGAAGCATTAGTAAATCTTTCATTGCTCACACTTGAAGCCGACCATTTGTCTAGTAAAGTAAAATAACTTGAAAGGCTTGTAATGGTGGTAGATTGATCCATTACAATTTCAATGTTTCTAAGAATACCATTCATAAACATACCGATAGTTTTATGATTTATCGTATCTTCTGCTATTATTTAAAAGAAGCCTGTGTGTATCATCAGCTAAAATGCTTTGGTTTAATTTTCATAGTTGATCAAACATATTCAGCGCTTCAGCCACACTAATTCGTACCAAATCATTCTCAATACGTAACTGATAATTTGGACCATAAGTAAATAAAACGGCTCTTTTTATAAGTACCTAATTGTCAATTTAGTTTTCCCACCTCGGCTTTTGGAGTGGAAATTTCTTTCTGATTGCGCATTTTTCTGATCATTGCCTACTTGTACCTTCTCTATAGTGTTTGTTTTATAATATTCTATGTCATATAACCCAGCTTTCCAACTCCAGGTATTTAAATTTGTCTATATGGCGGCCCCTGTGGCCGAGCGGTTAAGAGCGTTGTTTCTTAATCACTCGATCATCTCACCGCTGTGTCTGGTGTGGGTTCGAGCCCCGCTCTGGCCACATGTGAGACAAGCCAAGTTCTGCTTGCGGGTGTGTCAGGTGGTTTTTCTCGGGGTTCTCCCGTTTTCGCCCCACCTACTAATTGACCCATCTCATATGAGGTGAAATAATTTTGAAAGGGACGTAAAACTGAATTAAAAAAATGTCTATTAAGTGGATAACTACGTAAATGATAATTCTGACCATAATTAAATAAAAAGGCTCTTTATATGGATTGTTTTTATAACAGTCTATGTTATATAACCCAGCTTTCTAACTCCAGGTGTTTAAATTTGTCTATTAACTGGATAACTCTACAACTTGATTTGCTTCATTAATGAACTTCCATACTCAGCTTTTAGCTTTGAACCTGTATCTGCATATTTAAATGAAACAGAATTATCCTTAGCATGCTCAGTGTCATAGCTGAATGTTACGAGTATATTCTAATGTGCCGCCATTGAGCAAACAGCTCTTTTACTGCACAATATATTGCTCCAGCAGCAACTAAGTCACCATTTGGAATGTCCATTAGTACATGTATGTATAGCACTTTGAAGTCATTGCCTTTCTCCATTGCTTCAACAACTCTTATAAATACATCGATGTTACAATCACCAATTGTGCATGCTAACATCACCAGCTTCCACTTACTTTACTTTCATTTCTAACAGGTCACAAATTTCGCCACAAATAAGCAATTATTCTTCCAATCAAAATACTATGTAGATGATATGGTACTTCTAGGGTTAGTCTAATCATTTCTTATGTTTGACTTTACCTCTCTACAGTTTTTGCTTTAATGCTCTGATAAGTGGCTTTACAGTTCTTATGGCACCACAATTTGCATAAACCTTGTACATAAATACTCAAAGAATAATCAGTTAATGAGGAATTAGAACCTACATATGATTATAGTGTCGAAACAAAACATGGTTTGGTATCATTTTGTTTTATATAGTGTCATATCGTGCATCCATGTCTGCACCAAGGTTGTATTAATTGTAAGATTAATACTGCACCAAAGTTATATTAACTGCAGAACCAGAATTTGTGAATTACATTTGTAATAAGATTGCGGAGCTTATGATGTACAAGAAAATAAGTTTTCTTTGTTGCTCTTTTTCTTGCCGGGCAAGAAAATTCCACTCATTTCTAGAATAAATACATCTGGACCTTCCAATAACTCAGTTCAAGAAACATATTTTTTGATATAGCACTGATCATAGCTGGACTCCAAATGGTCATTTCATACTACCTTTGGTATATGTCTATATACTTTACTCTCGTTATAACACAAATTGAATATAGCTAACATAGCGATTGGTTTGAACCCCAAAAATAGTGTTATAAAAAGGTTATGGTGTCTGAATATTTTTGTTTTAACAAGGAAAAACACACATGAAGATAACATTAAGAAAATGTTCTAAGTGTTTTACAACTTGATTTAAGCTTTTTATTACTTAATGAAAGTCAAGGGACATATTTGGCTCATTTTTCAAAATTCTACATTTTGACAGCCTTCTTGGACGCCATCTTCAATACTGGAGCTATCCTGCTCTTTGCTGAGGTGGCAAACACAGGATTTTATGCTACAAACTAAGACTGAGACAAACACTATGGTATATAGAAGATTGAAGAGCATATTTTATGTAATAAAATATGTACTTTTTGTTGTTTTTGTCGTGTTGGGTTGGATGTCTAAAACCTGTTTTTAAGCATGACGTTTACATATAGAAACAATTTTGGTCTCTCTAAAATCCTTACAGATATTATATTTGATAGAAAAGAAGTAAAAAGGCAGCCATAACTATCTGATCGTAAATAATGAGCCATTAAACAAAATTCCGAGGTGAAAAACCTTGGGCACGTGCATTTGTGAATTTAAACATGATTTTCACAACTGTTTTACCTAAATTGTCAGGTTTTTTTACTTGAAATATACAAATACATCATTCTTACATGAATGGGGCATTAAAATACCATTACAATGCAAATACCTGAAAAATATGATGCATTTTTGGAGTAGGGGTTGGTTTTAGGAAACGGCAGCCATCTTGGACGCCATCTTGAATACTGGAGTTATGCAAGGTTTGCCAAGGTGGCAAACGCTGGATTTCAAAACTACAGGCTAAGACGAACATTTTGGTATATAGAAACAAATGTGGTACTCCGTAGACCACCTACTCCTATTTCTAAGCTACTTTTTGAACCATATTTGCTCCATATTATGACCCACTATTATTAACATCACTTACTTAACTGTATGATTTTAATTTGATTACTTGTCAGTGAACATTGCACTTGACTTAATAATTGTAAACCAAGCTATTCGTTGATTAGGCGTTAAAGGGGAGGAGGCAGATGTATGCACATTGATTAGGGGGGCAAATGTTCAGCTCTGCCAATCAGTTTGGGGGCAGTTGTCCACACACATCATTTTTCAAAGGGGGGCAAATGTCCGGGGGGAACATGTCCTACACTCAACTCAAACACCTTTATAATCTGTCTGTACTTAAATGGTTGTGTTTTTTTTTCCATTGAAGTCAAATTGTCAATTGCTTGTTTGTCTGATTAAAATGTTTTGAAATATGTTGTGTTGTTATTTTTGTAACAGCCCATATTCACATTACCACAACCAGATCTGAAAAAAAAAGTTTAAATCTAAAATATGCTTCATTAACTTTGATAAAGAAATACATAAAGTTTGGCCATGGTCTCATGTCTATGCCATCAATTTTGTTATGTTATATGGGGAGCTAAAACATAAGACATTCTTATTGAAATCAAATTTGGATATGGTTTCTTGTCCAAGTCATCAATTTTCAGTCATGTTATATGGTGAGCTATAAGACATTCATATTATCTTTGATAAAGAAAAATATAAGTTTTGGTTACTGCTAAATTTTCCAGCCATCAGTTTTCAGTCATGGCATATGGGGAACTAAGAAAAACATGAGGGGTGTTTTGTCCTGATTTTGAAACCTGCATGGGGTGTTTTGTCCACGTTATACTATTGGGTGTGGGGTGTTTTGTCAGCCTTCAAAAAAACATGTGGTGGTTTTTGTCCACGTATAACAAAATGGACGTGGGGTGGGGGTATGTCCGTGGGGTGTTTTGTCCGTATACCATTGTCCGCAACCTTGTTTTCACTATACATAAATGATTTGGCTAGTGAAATTAAACAAACGAACCTCGGAGTTGACGTTGATGAACTACAGTTGTCTATCTTGTTGTACGCTGACATTGCGCTAATCGCCCCTGATGCTGATTCACTTCAGTTGATGCTGGATAAACTTCATGATTGGTGCAGTAGATGGCGCCTGACAATAAACTTTGATAAAACAAAAATCGTTCATTTCCGACCTTTAAATGTACAGACGTGTAACAAACAATTTTCATGTGGTAATCTCGACATTGAAGTGAATGATAAATACAAATATGTATTAGGAGTGTGGTTTCAAGAACATCTTGATATGAAATATGCAACTACTGAGTTATCAAAGTCAGCCAGTCGATCCCTGTCCGTTTTGTACACCAAATTCAAGAATGCAGGGGGAATGTCATATTAGGTTTATTGTAAACTTTATTCCTCGCTCGTTGAGCCCGTGTTATTTTATTGCTCTAGTATCTGGGGATTAACAGACTACGGTAAAATTAACACAGTGCAAAATAAAGCCTGCAGATACTTTTAGGGGTGGGGAAAAATGCAGCGAATTTGGCTACAAGAGGGGACATGGGATGGAGTGACTGTTTTATCAAACAGAAAATTGAGTGCTGTCGTTTATATGGCAAACTAATTAATACCAGTGATAATCGAATAGTAAAGTCGATCTTTAGATGGTCAAAATCACATGGTAAATGCTGGGAAAAGCGCATCATTAGGTTTGCTCAGGAAAATGACTTGTTACACTTGTTTCAGCATAATTCTTGTAACATTGATATTATGATTAAGACATGCAAATCAAAGTTAATAGAGAAAGATAAAGAGAAGTGGAAATTACAATTATTTAATGACAATGGACATGCAAATGGCAATAAATTAAGGAACATATTCAGGTATATTGACAAACAGATTAAATGAATGGGCAGAAATACAATGAAAGTCAAGCTAGTTTTAGAAGCTATTATTCTACTTTTGATAACGTTTTACATTGCAGTATTCACCCTCAAGTATTTTCAAAAAGTCAGTTTTCAGTACTTACTCGAGTACTGTACCTCAGAATTCACTCCATCCCTGATGGCTTTTGAAAAGTTACAGGGGTATATATTCCAATGACGCCATTTGTATTACTTTATAAACAGTCAGTGGCGCACTGTGCCCAGAATTACAATGCTTCCTTAACTTAGTTAATGTGACAATTTTTACTCAATATTTTACCGTCAAAATCAATAACGGATTTTAAAGAAATATACAGGTGTGTAAACTAAAATGTCCTTTACATAATAAAACAGAACCCTTATGGTTTTACTATGTTTTTAATGCATGTTTTGGATACTGAAGTTTGCCACCTTAAAAAAGGTCTTCCTTAACTGTAATTCTGGGCCCTGGTAACGTTTATTTCTGTCACATAAATATGACAATTTTTATTACGTAAAAGTTGAAGATAATGTGACTGGTAGTTAGTTATTCAACACATCATAAAAGGCGGCACACTATAAGGTTCACAATTTCAAGAAAACGCGTCAGTGGTTTCAATCCATGTGTCTTTTAAGGCAAATAACGATGTATTTGTTTCAGTTGGGCATGGTTTGGTATCATTATTAAAGTGGAATGTTGCTATATATAATAGTGTACAGCGGCCTATCATGCCTATGAGCCTAACCATTACACCTATGACAGAATTTTTGACCCATCCTCGTAGATTGCTATGAAACACTCGTTCCTTGCTGCACCAACCGTGGAGATGTTTGTCATTTTAACTTTGCAAGTGTTTGTTTTTTGTTTTTTTTTCTAAAGACACCAGCTGCCGAAGGCCTTAAGTATGTAAACACATTGTCCTTCCGAAGTGTCTTCGGCTGTTTCCGCCACATGCCGAACAAATACGAACGCCGCAGGCGTTCGTAAAAAAACACCGAAGGTGTTTTAAAAAAAATGATCAAATAAAACGAATTGCAGAAAAATATGTTGTTCAAAATATTTATGTATACATTTTCAATAAATGAGTTTCTAAATAAAATACGGAATCGACCGAACTGGGTGGCCATATTGTTTTAGAATGGATCCATCATGTTTTTTTTTCACCAGCTTATCGAATCCCATGGTGCGCGAAACGCGGGTATTACAGCGTTTCCGGGTCTCCGTAGCAACGACAAGGTTCTAAAATAAGCACTGCAGCAAATGATGACTGTTTTTCGCGATTTCAAGAGCTATTTCGAGTCGCTAGCTGTTATGAAAAGTTGTAATTACAGAAGCCTGAGTTTTTAAAGTGATAACTGACGTAGAAACAAGTTGTTAAATCAGGAATTTAACTTCTAACGTGGAATAAATTCAGGAGGAAGTCGTTCTTCGAAAGTGAAAGTAGACAGGTGTAAGTTTAACACAAACAAGTTTTACTCTTTATTTCACATATTTTGTACATCAAAATCAGAATAGTTTACATTCGCCAGATGCCACAGTCACCTCGACAAGACGTGGGCAGTTTTGGGTTCCAGAGACAGACGGCGTCTTAAGCAGTTAAGGCAGTTTTCAGTTCCTGAGATGGATGGCCTCACTCAGTCACTGTCTATTAAATTTTTTAACTGCCTTACAGTTGGTAACTGTCCATCAAAGTTTCTTTGGTTGCTGAGACGGTTGGCGTCACTGTCTATCAAAGTGGCAGTTTTTGGTTCCTGAGACGGTTGGCGTCACTGTCTATCAAAGTGTCTTAACTGCCGTAGGCTGTTTTCGTACCGGGTTCCTGAGATGGTTGGCCTCACTGTGTATCAAAGTTTCTTCACTGCCTATAGGCAGGCAGTTTTCGGTTTCTGAGACAGATGTCCTCACTGTCTATCAATTTGTCTTAACTGCCTTTAGGCAGTTTTCTGTTGCTGAGACAGATAGCCTCACTGCCTGAAAGTGTCTTAACTGCCGTAAGACAGTTATCGGTTGCTGAGACGGTTGGCGTCACTGTCTATCAAAGTTCCTTAACTGCCGGTAGGCAGTTTTGGTTCCTGAGGGGGTTGGCGTCATTGTCTATCAAAGTGTCTTTACTGCCGTAGGCAGTTTTCGGTTCCTGAGATGGTTGGCCTCACTGTCTATCAAAGTGTCTTAACTGCCGTAAGGCAGTTTTCGGTGGCGTCACTGTCTGTCAAAGTTTCTAACTGCCAGTAGGCACTTTTCAGTACCTGAGATAGATGGCCTCACTGTCTATCAAAGTGTCTTAACTGCCCGAAGTCAGTTCCTTTTTTTTCATCAGTTTATTGATTCTCAAGATTTGTAAAAACTGAGTACAAGAGCGTTTCTGGGTCTCCTTAGTGAAGACAAAGTTTTAAAATTACATGCCTGACATGCGGCAGCAGGAACCCACAAATCCAGAAGCTTTTTGCAAAGCTTTCTGTATTTAGCAGCTATAAAATCGAAGTTTGGAAGCTTATTATTTGATAGTTGTCCGAGGAAATGCATTGAAAAAGGCACAAGTAGGCAAAGATCAGGAAAAGGCCCAATCAGAAAAAGATTCCCACTCCGAAAACCGAGGTGGGAGAAAAACTTAATTAACAATCAGGTACTTATACCATGAAAACATATCGTAAGCCGAATGAGCAGCTATTTTCCCAATAGGTGGCCACTCATTTACCTAAACTTAACTAAAAATATGAAAACAAACATAAGGCGCCAACAGCACAAAAATTTTAAACACCAAGACATAATTCAAAAAGAACCACCACAGAAGTATCGCCTTGGAACGATCTGTAACAAAAAGTTACTGGCGGGCTTGAAGTCCGGATTTTAGTCATGATATAGGAAGTGACTTAGCCTTACAGAAATACCAATGAAAGATTAGGAAAGTGAAAGTAGAACAATGAATAATTGTGCAGAGGCTCTAGTAGCGAAAGTAAAACGCTAAACAGACTAGACAATACACAACCCAAAAGACTGTAAGTCAGTGATTGAATCACAAGTTTTATCAAGTATGCAGCTCGACCAGCAGGCAGCTCCAGCCTATGGCTGGTCTGTGTCTTTACTGTCCATAGATCATCCTTTAGACACTTTGTCCCAAAATTTCTTAACTTTTTAAACACAAGCTGCATGCGCTGCCGCAGGCAGCTTGACTAGCCACAGGCTGGTCGGTCGGTGTCTTTACTGTCCAAACACCATCCTCCAGAAACTATTTTGTAAAACGGCTTAAGCACCCCCCCCCCCCCCACACACACACACACCAGATGTTTTGTGTCTCTTCTAAATACACCAGCTCTCCCAATTAAATGCACCTTTCTCCAGAAACTATGTTTTGCGTCTTTTCTAAATACACCAGCTGCCGCAGGCAGCTCGACCAACCACAGGCTGGTCGGTCGGTGTCTTTACTGTCCATACACCATCCTCAAGAAACTATGTTTTGTGTCTTTTCTGAATACACCAGATGCTGCCGGCATCTTTACTGTCCATACACAATCTTCCAGAAACTATGGTTTGTGTCTTTTCTAAATGCACCATCTACATGCGCGGATCCAGAGGGGGGACCAGGGGTCCGGACCCCCCCCCCCCCCCTCCTAGAATTTGAAAATTTTACCCAAAAAAAATGGTAATTTCGGGATTTTTGGGGGTCGGACCCCCCTCGTCTGTGACCAAAAATTACCATTTTCGTTGGACCCCCTCTCATGAAAATTTCTGGATCCGCGCATGATCTGCTAGACCGGGATACCAGGGCTCCGCTGTATTCAGTGTCTATCATAAAGAGGTACCACCCATAGGTTTTCTTGCAAGACTAGCCATAGGCTGGTCGGTTTCTTTACGATCCACACACCATCCTCCTAAACTGTGTTTTTCATAATCTCACTATGACCATGTCAAAAAGTAAAATAAATTTTGGGCATATTTTTTTTTATTAGTGAACCGACTTTCATTTTTTTCATCACGAAAACATGTCCGTGTAATGTATACCCCCTCGAACCACACTTTTATACGGCAAAATTGGGGTATACAGGGGTATACCTATTATTCTTATTTTTCCTCCAAAACATATATTGTGGGTACTCGTTAGAACCGCCTCGCATATATATATATATAGGCAAAATCTGGTTTCCTGAAGATTGATTTATATAAAAAGGTGCCTACATCTCAAACACTTTCTTATGCATGATTTCTATTACCTTTCAGCATGACCATCATGACCATGTTCAGAGGCAGGAAATGTAATCATCCATGACTCAACACTCCACAAACCAGAAAGCTTAAAGATGAATTATTGTTCTCTAATGATAAATTGTTAAATGTTAAAAACTTTATCAACTGTATAAATGAAGAAGGACACCATAACAAGCACAGCTCAACCAAGTTTAATTTTTTCTTCTTCATAAATATTGGACTAGCCAAAGTCTTTGGGACTATTTCAGTTTTAGATCTAAATCACCAAAGCCAGCCAGTTGTCCTAGCTGATAAATGTAATAAACAGTACTGCTAATAAGTTAATGCTGATATTTTTATGCTCAGTTGAATTGAGAATGAAAATGGTTTTATAATGCACAGGGACTTGTAACAATTCCTCTATTATCTATAATCTATTATAAAGACAAGATAATAAGCATAATATGCATATTTCATAAATAGTAGTAGAAGTTGTTACAAGTCCCTGTGTTGTAATGCTAACCACAAAGCAAGGATCTTCTCATGACACAAAGAAAACAGAAATAAATAAAGGAATAGAGTGCAATATTGTCTGTTACATGTCAAAACATCACAGCTACACCCCACATGTACACATTTAGTATTGATGTGCATGGTTATGTTTTACACCAAATCTCTTTCAAAAGGGGTTACAACCAGATTAAATGCACACCACAGGCTTTATAAAATCACACAAGATATGCATGAAATTTGGCATTTCATGGGACAGCGATAGCCTGGTGGTAGAGTAGCGAATTCCAAAGCTAGAGGTTCTGGGTTCCATACATTTGTAGCATAGCGTCCTTGAGTTCTAATAATATTAGTTATATACTCAGAAACGGCTGGTCCGAACCCCGCATGACAGGAAAAAATGATATTCTGTCATAACCAAACTAAACCAACAAAAGGATTTAAGAATAAAAAGAATTGTTCTGGGCTCTGAATCAAGAGGTCCTAGTTTCGATCCACACTCAAGGTGCCATGTTGTGTCATTGAGCAACACACATTAACTCCCTAGAGTACTGGTTAATACCCAGGGAGTGGGGGCTCCACCTTGACATGACTGAAACATTGTTGCCTAGGACTTTCTGGACCCATTTTAGCTCACCTGAGCTGTTAGGCTCACAAGGTGAGCTTAAAGTATAGCCATGATTCGGCGTCCATCCGTCGTATGTGATCTTCTCTGACACCGCTTAGCCGATCAAGTTGAAATTTTATGTGGAGCCTCCATGGGTAGGGGGAACAAACGTTTGTTCACAGGATTTTTGACCTTGACCCAAGGTCAATCAGATTAATATTATTGTTTTCTCAGATATCGCGTGGCCGATCAAGTTGATATTTTATGTGGAGCCTTCATGAGTAGTAGCATTGAAATTTTGTTTCCGATATCTTGGTCACATGACCAAAATGGGCACCACACCCAAATATGGTAAAAACCCTTCAAAAATCTTCTTCAGAACCAATGGGCACTTTTACTCGAAATTTGGTATGTACATGTATCATTTGGGACTCCATAGTTTGTTCAAATGATGACCCTGGGATGACCTTGACCTATTTTACGCAAGGTCAGTTTTGGAAACATAGGCTTTTACATCATGTACATGGTGGGCGGATTTACCTGAAATTGATATATAACGTTGGGGACTCCAGCCCATCATAGTTTGTTCAAATGATGCAAGGTCAATTTTGGAGACATATGCTTTTACAAGGGAAAAGGGCGAAAACAATGGATATTTTGGAAACTATTGCAGCCTGAGACTTGAAAGTTGCTAGATGCAAATAGCTAATGGAGCCAATGAAGGTATATAATATATTAAGACCAAGGTCATTTCTTGATCTTGACCCAAGGTCTCCATGCTTATATGGAACAAAATTTTGTGCGCAATATCTGGGTCGAATGCTCAACCCGGCCACCTATGATGCTCACTACTAATGCTCAAAATCTTCTCCAGAACCGGTGGGCAGATTTTCAGGAAGCTTGGCATGTAGCATCAGGGACATTATCCCATCGTTGGTTGTACCCAAGGATGATCTTGACCTATCTTATAGCAAGGTCTGTTTTGGAAACTGGCTTTTAGATGGGAAAATGTGAAAACAATGCATGCTTTGGAAACTATTGCAGCCTGAAACCTGACAGATGCAGACAACTAATGAAGTCAATAAAGGTGTGAGATTATTTAAGGTGACTTAGGTCAAGGTCATTTCACTATGACTAAACGCTCCAAGATGAGGCTTCAGGTGAGCATTCTCGGGACCAATGGTCCTCTGGTAAAATGTTCTTAACACATCATTTAACTAATCAAAGTGCAAGTTATAGCCAAATAATGAAAGACATTTGTGTAATGAGACATGTAAAGGTATAGGAAAGTATGTGGCCTTTTCATTATAAGTATAGAATCATCGCGGTCACTATGATCTGCATACGGACAACACTTCAGGCACAAAAAAGAACACAAAAGTTAAATTTCGCAAAATAACCCACATGCTTTCGGGAAAGGTTGGAAATCAGCTGTCATATTAAGTATTGCCTAATGTATTACATCAACTTGAGTATGTTGTACCAACAGGTGAGCTCACCTGAGCCTTCTGGCACACAAAGTGAGCATACAGTATACCTATGCTCTTGCATCCCAGATCTCTGCAATCTTTAGGACAATCCGGCATATAGCCAACTTCATGTGTACTTACACCTTCATATCAGTGATTAGCATACTAAATCTGATGGCTCATGTTCTTAGGACTGGTGTTTCTGATACCCGTTGTTGGTTTTCACCTAAACTCTGGATGAAACAGAGTATTTAAATCCCGCAGCTTTGCTGCTTTTTCTTGTTTTTTTTTACGTTAACTTCTATATGTACTTTCAGATAACGGCTGCATGGACAGATATCCCAACTGTGCAGTTGTGGTACAGACCAGACTGTGCAGATATCCATACTATCAGAGAAACTGTTGTAGATCCTGTTCAGGTTGGCCAGGGGAATAGCTTTGCACCTTCAGTTGACATCAGAGAAGACGTGGGAGTGATAGAAAGGAATGCAGAATGTCCATTAGGATAACATGTTCGTGTATTGTATACCCCCTTATTACCACTAATGTATAAGTGAAACTGGGGTGTACATGGGTATACAATTTTTAGCTCACCTGCACCGAAGTCTCAAAAGGTGAGCTTATAGGATGGCCATGCTCATGCGTCCGTCTGTCGGCCGTCGTCGTCCGTCGTCCACAATTCCAAAGATCTTCTCTGTAACCGCTGGACCAATCAAAGCTAAACTTCATGTGGAGCATCCTTAGGAAGGGGTAACCAAAGTTTATATAAATGGTCCAGGTCACATTACCAAGATGGCCGCCATGCCCATATATATGGTAAAAATCATAAAAAAAAATCTTCTTCTCTGGAACCGGTGGACGGACTTCAACAACATTTGGTATGAAGCATTGGGGACTCAGGCCCATCATAGTTTATATAAATCATGACCTTGACCTATTTTACGGTAAGCTCAATTTTAGTTAACATAGGCTTTTCAATGGAAAAAAAAAACATTGGAAACATTGAATTTTTTCAGAAAGTTTTGTAGCATGTGACCTGAAAGTCACAAGTTGAGCTTACGAAGTGTTGTGAGTATAAAAGGTCAAGGTCATTTCTTGACCTTGGCCAAAGGCCATTTACAAATTAAAAGTAAAAATTAATTTTCTTGGTAACAACTTGACCAATCAAAGCCAAATTTTATATGTAGTATCCTTGGGATGGAGGAACAAAACTTTATATAAACGGTATAGACGGTTAAGGTCGCATGACCAAGATGACCACCATGGCTATAAATAGCAAAAACCTTTAAAAAATCTTCTTCTCCAGAACCAGAAGGCCGAAGTCTTATTAATAAAGCAACCAGAAGGCCTATGATTTTGAAACTTGGCATGAAGCATCAGTGAAAGGATCTCAACAAAGTTTATATGAATTATGACCATGGGATGACCCTGACCTATTCAACATAGGTCGCCCATGCATTTGAATGGGGAAAATTGTCAACATGTCATTTGAAGGGAAAATCTTGAGGGGAAATGGGCAAATATACTGAAAATTTATGATTCTGAAAAAAAATGGACCCAACCACCCCGGGCCAAGATACCATAATCTTCAAAGATCTTCTTCTCTATAAACCGTATGGCCAATCAAAGCCAAACGTCACGTGGAGCAATCTTAGGAAGGGAGAACGAAAGTTTTGATAAACTGGGATGACCAAGATAGCCGCCATAGCTATAAGTAGCAAAACCTTTAAAGAACCAGAAGGCCTATGATTTTGGAACTTGGCATGAAGCATCAGGGAGAGAAGTCCTACAACGTTTTTATAAATCATGACCTTGGGATGACCTTGACCTTTTTTATGACAAGGTGAACATAGGTTGCCTATGCATTTGAATGGGGAAAAATAGTAAAATGTAATTAAATGGGAGGAACTTGCTGGGAGTATGCAAATGGACGGTAGATTTATGTTTTTGGGAAAAACAATATCCTCAGGGGGTTGTCTGCCCCCGCCCGTGGGCTATATACATGTATATGACCATAATATTCAAACATCTTCTTCTGTCAAATGCTTGGCCAATCAAAGCCAAACTTAATGTGGAGCATCGTTAGGAAAGGGAAATAAGTGTTAATATAAATGGTCAAGGTCACATGACCAAGATGGCTACCATGGCTATAAATAGCCAAAACCTTTCTAATTCTTATTCTTCAGAACCGGAAGACATATGATTTTGAAACTTTGCCTGATGCATCAGTGAATAGAGCTCTACAAAGTTTGTATAATCATGACCCCCGTATGACATTGACCTATTTTATGGCAAGGTCAGCTGAGGTCGCATATCCCAGATCTCAGGTGAGCATTTACAGGACCATTGGTCCTCTGGTTAGCTATACCTATGCTCCGTCGTCTGTCGTTGTCGTCGTTCACAATATTCAAACAACCGCTGGGCCAATCAAAGCTTAACTTCATATGGAGCATACTTAGGAAGGGGAAACGCAAGTTTGTATGAATGGTCTAGGTCAAATGACCAAAATGGCCACCATGGCTATAAATAACAAACACATTTTAAACTCTTCTTCCCCAGAACCAGAATGCCTATGATTTTGAAACTTGGCATGAAGCATCAGGCGATAGAGCTCTACAAAGTTAATATAAATCATGATCCTTTGGAGACCGTGACCTATTTAACGACAAGGCCAACATAGGTCGCCCATGCATTTGAATGGGAAAATTGTTAAAATGTGATTTGAAGGGCAAAACTTGCAGGAAATGGCAAATGGACAAAATATTTATTTTGCTGGGAGTATGCAAATGGACAGAAGATTTAGATTTATGTTTAAGGAAAAGATGTCCTAAGGTGGTTACATAGGTCACCCATGCATTTGAATGGGGAAAATTGTCAAAATGTCATTTGAAGGGAAAAACTTTATGGAATGGGCAAGTGGACAGAAGATTTATGATTCTGAAAAAATAGACCCCAGGGGAAGGTCTGTCCCCACCCTGTGGCAATATACATGTATATATGTGATAAAAATTTCAGTATCGTCAGACAAAAGGAAAATAGATTTTTTTTAAACTTTTCCCAAGAGCTAAAACTGTTCCCCAACTTTTTTCCATGCGTATATATTGCCCGAGATGGTGGCAAATGAGCCCCGTGGGTTCAATATTGTTCAGAATTATTAATATTTAGTCCTTCTGCCCAATTCCTGTCATCTTGGCCACTTGGATTTTCGTACATACACATTGGTAGACGGGATATTCCCATCGGTGTTTCGTTATACTCCACGAAAGTGGAACGAAGTACCGAAGTGGAGCAAAGTGAAGGCTAGCCAGCTGATCTAACACATTGGTTTCCCCTTCCTATAAATGCTTCTTATAAAATTTGGTTTTGATTGGTCAAGCAGTTTCAGAGGAGAAGAGGTTTGAATATTGTGGTAATATACATATATATTGTCCCGGGGTGGGGGCAGATGAGCCCCTGGGGTCATTTTTTTTCCAGAATCATTGATATTCAGTCTTACAAGATATTTCCGTTAAATAGCATTTAAGTTTTAACCGTTATCCCCATTCAAATGCATGTTACATTGACCTTGGTGTAAAATAGGTCAAGGTCATCACAGGACCATGATTTATATACACATTGTAGTACTTATGCCATCGATGCTTCTTGCCAAGTGTCGTTAAAATTTGTCGACCAGTTCTGGAGAAGACGATTTTTGAAAGGTTTTTACCATATATGTGCATATCTTGGTCATGTGACCTGGATTATTTATATACACATTGGTCCCCCCTTCCTATAGGTGCTTCATATAAAGTTTGGCTAGGTTGGCTGAGCGATTTCGGGGAAGAGCTTTGAAAATATTAGAAGACGCACACTTGGACGCCGGATCGAGAATAAAATATCCAGAATTAATAGGTTGAGGAGTGTAGTTTGTAAACAACTACTTCAATTTGAAAATAATTTATTGTCATTTAATCATTCATTTTCACTTAAGAGCTCTATCATTTTCATTTAAGAACATTATATAGCTTTTCTGAACACAGGGTTGTAAACACTCTAAGAAACACAATAATATTAATGGAGCCGCATCATGAGCAAACCAGCTTTTTGCATATGGAGCAAAAACAAAGGCGCTGATCAGCTGTGCATTTACTGCACAGCTGATCAGCACCTTGGTTTTCGCCTCGTCAAAAATCTGCAAAGATGCCGGTGATACTTTTTATGTGTCTCCTTGTAATAAAGTAGCAAACAGCTTAAAATCATTTTCTTGACAGAAACAAGTCACATTTAATTATTATAATAAGTGATATAATAATCTCAAGGATGAGCTTTTTTAAAGCAGGTGTTTTATGCTTCAGTCCTGTTAGACTGAATATATGGGCTAAGAAACACAATAAAATCAATGACAGTCTGTGTGTTTTCTGTTAATAACCAACAATCAACTTTCATTTCAAAGTGATCTCAGCATATTGATGTTAGAGCTACTTTAAAGGTAACTTTGCCAAAATATACTAATGTCCAATGAAAACGTATACTTAAGGATTTACGCAACACATTAAAATTCAACTGTAACGTATGTATTTGACGTTGTTATAAAAATCTCTATTAGATGAGGGTCTGGATGGGGTATAACGATTAATGAATAATGGCCTAAAATTTTTAATGAGAGTGAATAATATCATTTTAAAGAATAATGAATATGCAAAAATTTGGTTGAGGAATTGTCTTAGATGGCCTCCCTGACATTCCAGAATTTCATTTTTTCTGGGGTCTGGACGCCCCCAGACCTGATTTAGTTCAAATGTTTTACTCATATTTCAGAAATCCTTGAATGTTTGGAAGCCAAGCATGTAGGGGCTCACTTTATGAACCAAGTGAAAAAGAAATGTGTCATTTGAAGGCAGAGAAATATACAGCATTCTGGGTGTTTACTGAGTCAGATACTATTTCACTGTTTGTTTGCTTATGTTATATGTATTTTCTATTACCCCACTTTGTCCTTATTATATATGTTCCAATCCTAAAATGATAATCTTTTCTGTAGATAGACATCATCTTGCTTTTTTATATGACAGAATATAATTATCTTGTCTTTTGCAATCAGAAACAAGGCAGCACTAAGAACGTTAATGCAAATAATCTATCTGGCAATTAATATGGCGCTACATATTTTTTCCTCGCTCGCTTCGCTCGCTCGGTATTTAAGACATTAATAAAATGTATTGTACAATCAGACACGAGCACAAATCCATACATCACATAGTACTCTTATGCTAACTAGTTTACTAAATAAAAACAACAGCACTTTATCATAACTTTTACCCCTGAAGTTACATTTTTTTTTCTTAAATAACCTTTGGTATTCATAATTGAAGAGAAAGATTCAGGGTAAAACTTAGCATCAGTATTTAAGGTGGATGGGATTATACTCCCAACAGATTTAAAAGGGGATTTGCCAAAAAAAATCGGAATACTATTTCGGAAAGTTTCTATGAGGCTTTGCAGGCGTTTTGCTAACTATCAACATGCCACTGGCCCGGAGGGCCAACTGGTTATTCTGAATTTTCAACTGGCCCAACTATTCTTTCCAGGTCGAAGTTGTTTCGGATACAGAGGTCAGCGCATTGCAAGACAAATATAGGACAAACAAATTTCGATGATTTTCGTCTAAACAGCTGGCCATAACAGCACATAAATTATTTGCACATAATACTAATCATGCTAATGTAGGCAGTCTTTGCAGCAATAACAAGTCAACAGCTTTCCAACACTACATTCTATTAAACTATTTACATCATGATCACTTGCACTTTCACTTTGAGAATAAGCAGCACCATTTCGAACAAACACGTTTTTTTCTGAAAAAATCAGCTGGCACCACATTTTAACTAGCCAAGGACCAAAATTTACTGGCCAGGGCCAGTGGGCCCTCTCTTAAAAAAGCTCTGCTTTGTGGTCTAGCAAGATGTTAATATCAACAGCAGTCTACAATTTAATATCATAGAACTAGTCCTTGTAGTTTGAGATAAGGGATGCCTTAGGTGGGGAACACCTATTTGCTTATGGATATTAGCTGGGTGAAGAATGCGTGACGAGTAATTATCATATTAAATTTAATGAATAATAGAGCTTATTTTAATGAATAAGCCAAAATTTTAATGACAGTGAATAAATGACTAAATTTTTAGTGAATAGTGAATACCAGGACCCCCATCCAGACCCTCTTAGATACGTCATGCAAACAAATGTGAAAACGTCTTGTGGCATATGATGAAATGTGAAAACGTCATTTTATTGACAAAATTGGCGTCAAAACGTCAAAAACGATGAAAAAAGCAATTTGGGGAGAAGGTGGAGATGCCAAATATTTTAAAAGTTTGGGATTGTAAGGTCGACTTAATACTCTGCAATAAAGTTTAGTATATTGCATACTTGGATGTCATCCCATGTTGCTTGGAATGCAAAAATGCACAATAAATAAATAATGAGCGATTAACGCCATTTAGATTGTTCAATGTGGGACTTTTGTGCTTATACGGTATTTATCGAACCGAAAGAGGACACACCATGCTTTTCAAGCAACAGACACGTCACGGGTACCGTACGAATGGGGCTGCTAACGTTTGTTTTGTCATTGACGTTGGTGACGTTAAACGCTACCAACGAGTCAATGAATACATCTGCAATCATTTTCAACAGTTTTGGAATCAATAAAATTGTTTTAGTTTAACACTGACTATAAATGGCCATGTGTGTGCCAAGGTGGCTAAGTGAGGTTATGCGCACGCCATCAAGCATACGTAACCGACATAGTGACTTAACCTGCTGTATTTTGACGCTTAGTTACTGCTTTAAATATCAGGTACACGATATGCGTGCATTACAAAGCCAGCATATACTATTCAAAAGTGCTTGTTGTGTGTCTTTATTCCTTAAGTACATCTCCTACAAAAGGTGGAAAAAAAAACTTTTTAGGCTGAATATTTCAGTTTCTTTATTTGATATTTTAGTACTGTGGTAACACCTGTTCAACTTATGGAACGTTCGCAAATCTGTCCCATAAGTGATGCTCCGAAGATAAGGCAACCAAAACGTTAATCGTCAAAAATAAAGTCACCACATAATAACAGAGACAAAATTGCTAGAGCAAAATTGTGATAAAATCATAAATGTGAGTCGTTTTGTCCAGAAATCGTGCCCATTACACCATAAAAGCTGTGGATTTTGACGTTTAATGGCGAATGTGAAGCATTAAAATCGTATACACGTGGAACCTAGATGATCTGTAACATTCGTCTCGACAGACGGACACGATTTTCACACATTTTGACACGATAGCGTTTCCGTAAGCGGCTGGAGCGGAGCTTAAAATTGACGTCAGTTATCAAACGTCATTCTAGAAAGTGACGTTTTGCATACGTTCAGATTCGTATTCCCAAAACAAACTGTTTTTGGAATAACACGGATGGTAATCAGGGGAACTAGCTCCAAAAAGAGTCAGCGGAAGTTTGTTCCCTCGACACATCAGAGAACTCACGAGCTAGCCCTCTTGGTGGAGAAACAGTAAACAAAGGTATGTCTCGGAGCATTTTATCAATATTCATTTCTTTATTAGCGATCTACTGAAAAAGTACTTTTTAGAAATAATTTAACTCCTTTCAGTGCAAGGATTGGTGGTAGAAATATGCACGGTTTGAACAAAACTTTGACACGGCTTTAGCGCACTGAACCGAAAATCGATCTGGTGCCACTATCCTTGCAACGCCATGAAGCGACACCGCGGATAAAATCAAGCATATTACACCATAAACAGGCAAAGAAAATGCCGTGGAAACATCGTATCGGGTGAATATTTACGTATTGATAAAATTACTGTCCGAGCTGGGGCCCTCGACTGTGTGCTAGAGACAAGAGATAGCATCCTCGTTGGTGCAATTTTAAGATTGTGCAAAATGTGATTCGTGATAGCTTTAGGCCCCGAATATCGTGGATAGAAAAACGTCGTGTACATATGCTGATGGTGAAAGTTTCTTGACTTCATAGTGCCTCGAGTTGTGGCAGTTTTATTTTTGGAAGAAACAAATCAAACATACAAATCAAACGTAGCTAGGCAGATTAAGTCAATTTTCCATAAAGGTCGTGCATTTAGTGATACAAGCTTGAAATTTGGCATGGAGGCTAAGAATACCCGACTGTTTTGAAAAATATCGTTGTCCAGCGAAAATTCAAAATGGCGGACAAAATGGTGGTCACTTTCAAAATGGCCACCCTGAAAGACTACATACCATATTTTGCTATCCCAAACTTCACTGCATTGACTGTCTTTTAGATTTTTGGTGTCAGTGTCCATGTTTAAGAACCCATTGAATCTAAATTTTCACTTTTGTTTCATAATGGCGGATAAAATGGCGGCCATTTCCAAATGGCCGCCATCGAAGGCTTAAATTACATTTTTTCACCTTACACTTCACTGCATTGACCAATTTTTATGTTTTTTGTGTCTAAATATATGTAAATGAACCTATAGAATCTAAATATTTACATAGTTTTCTTGTATCTCTCATTTGATTGACATATTAGCAAACTGTAAGACGAGATCATCTGCTTTTAATGCGCAAAATGCATTTTATATGAAGCCGTGTGATGAGAAAAATGATTTTAGTTGCGTTTGTACTTGTATAAAGTTGACTAGAATATGTCAGGTAATTTGAATGATTGTCTCTTTGCATGTACTGTTTCAGCAGTTAACACAATTAAAAATCATAATGGGGGCTATGTTTTGTCTCTACATGTACTTTTCTTTGAAACAGGCAATCCACCATTTTGATTGTGAAATGGAAGCGTTTTATAAACAAAATTGTTATTTTGTGCACCTTATCTCGTGTAATGAGAGCGAAATTATTCCTTTTAAAGTAAATACACCATAAATGTCCATGCTGTCTAGTGTAATTGACAATGATTGTATTGAATATATGGATTTAATATGGTCACTTGAAATGGTCCAGACAGGTGTATGTATCAGTGCCATGTTTGTGGTCGTTTCGCGCATTGGATACACAATGAATGTCGTGGCATCAAGGACACCCTGTGTCCTGGCCCTGGTTTCAACTGTCCTTCATGCTTGGGCATAGCTAGCCCTACTGAATGAACAGACTAAGTGGATGTGGAGGTTGGTGATGAAATTGTGGAACAGGTCGCATAGATTTGCTATTTAGGGATATGGTCTCTGGTGGTGGCTGTGAACTGGCTGCTGTTACACACAGAAAAATCAATTTAAGAAAAGCACCACCAACTGCTTCCCCTTCTCGCGAGCCACAACATGTCACTTTTGACCCAGGTGTATTCAAAATGTGCGAGAAGTGTCAGGCTTCATGCTGCAGAGACTTGAGCCATGACTATGAACCATCTCCGGTGTTAATTGGCAGGGCGATGATCTGTTTGATTTGTAATATAAAGCTTTAGACTCCCCTCTCTCAAAACTTGGGTGCTGTACTTTGCACCATACCAGTGGGATGAGATGGTTTGAGCATGTAGAGCATTGCTCAAGTATGCAAACAATGCAGGCCAAAAAAATTGGGGCGAAGTATTGCAAGATGGCAGAAAGAAACTTGGAATGGATTTAGCTACCCTCAAAACCGGTCTGAACAGAGCGGGCGGGTGTTCGCGAGAAGAAACAAACTATTAACCACCCATTGGAGATGTGAGAAATAAATCGGATACTTGTACATCCTGGCAAAAAGCACCGGCAAGCGACTGACAAACCACGTGATTACTTGTTGGCCGCTTAAAAGGCTGAGACTGCCCAGGGAATGTGGTTTAGTCACACCATGCATACATATAAGATGAAGTTGCTTACAATGGACAAGACTGTTAACATAGCTATTGACAGGGAAATATGGCAACAAAACGAACAAACAAACAAACGCTGCGTTTTCTGTAGCGTCATACAATCATAGATCCTAGCCGTTTATGGTGATAGAATTGAAGCTACTGTTTCCAGAAACAATGCTAAGTACCACGGAAGTTGATCTGCTGAATGATGCTCAGTAATTCTGGAATCGAGCTAGGTGTCTTCCATGCCAATTTGTTAAGGCCGCTGATTTTAGTTTTAATCATCTCGCCACTGTGACCAGTTTGGGTTAGAGATTGAATAGGCACATGTGAGACAAGCCTTATTCTGCTTGTTGATGTGTCAGGTGGACTTACCTACTGACTGGCTCGTCTCAAATGAAATAAAATAATCTTAAAGGGGATTTAAACTGATATAAAACTTTTCAGGCCATTAAATGTGCTGCTATTGTTGAGGATACTTCAGAAGCAAGTAAATCCAAAATACATTGAGCATGTGTTCAACCTTTCAAAGTTTTTGTGTGTGATGGGGATGCAGGTTCAGTACCAGGCTAAGGCTGGTGTAGATAATGTTCCTCAAGGCTTTTGAGTATCAGTTGTGATGTCTGACTGGACTGTGCTCTACAATAACGGAAGAATTCATCGCTTTCGATGGCATGACCTTGCCATCAGATCCAGTGAGACAGTATACTTTCATGCTGTCGGGCTCGAAATGTTAATGTCATATGACTCCGGTTCAGCATACTAAAGGGATGCGTTTGGGGATTCAATTTACATTTTACCAAATGTAAATTGAATCTCCAAGTAAATGGGGTTTTAATAGCTTTTATTTTTCACTTCGCAGATGCTATGAACAACACTAACTCCTACAATGGCAATTGTAAGCGGAAACTAACAAAGCATGGCTGTCTGCAGGCGAATGCCAAGGACGATGCAAATGTTACTAATTAACAATTACATGCACTGAATTGTATAGTTGCAAATGAATAAAGGTTCACTAACAGTATTCACCACAATATGATCAAGCAATTATAATATATAGAATAATATATAGAAAAACGGTTGCATAAAACAGCTTTTGCTCATTAAAAGTAGATGTTTTTGTCTCACATTTGGCAAATATGTCATGAAACATTATAAAACAAAAATGATGTGCATATTTAGATTCTATAGGCTCAATAACATAATATTTAGACACAAAAAGCATAAAAATCGGTCAATGCCGTGTGTTTAAGATAACGAACTAATTCATGTCAGTAATGGCGGCCATTTTGAAAATGACCGCCATTTTGTCAGCCATTATGAAAAAAAAAGCGAAAATTGAGGTTTAATGGGTACTTAAACATGGACATTGACACCAAAAAACCTGAAAAACAGTCAATGCAGTGATGTTTGGGATAGCAAACCATGGTATGTAGTCTTTCAGAGAGGCCATTTTGAAAATGGCCGCCATTTTGTCCGCCATGTTGGATTTTCGCTGTACAACGATATTTTTAAAACAGTTGGGTATCCTGAGCCTCTATGCCAAATTTCATGCTTGTATCACCAAATGCACGATTTTTCACTAATCTGCCTAGCTATATACACATGTACCGTTAGAAGTGTATATTTTGGACCAAACGATCTGTTAAATTTTGGTACCTTCTTAATGTACCATTATGTAACAATTACGTGCGAAAGAAGGTCGGTGACGTACACTGGTACGTGTCGTCAGAGTACGTGTCCGCAGTAACAAATAAAATAAAAACTGAGAAAGTCAGAGAGACAGGCAAACAAAGTCACAGAGACAGACAAACATAAATTGTCACCGCTCAATAATAACCAAACACCAGACTGAATTCAATTTTAATGGCAAACATAAGGCATCATGTGTGTTGTATGGCAGAATTTTTATTGCAGCACCGTAACTCGTTTCCGGAAAATTGTCCGCACCAATAGATTTTTACTGACTATGTTTGGTTTGCTACCGTGTTTCAATTCTGTTACATGGTTCAAAAATGGTTTATAAAGCAACATAATCAAGCAAACAAATGCCTGGATGTACGTATGTATAGTCATTTAAATTTTTCGTACATACAGAGGTTTAGAATCGAACGTTTATGGGTATGTGTAGAAGTTCGAACGTTTTTTTTTTGTATGTATAGAGGTTCGACAGGTTTGGCGTAAAACGTCATAAATAATTGTTTAGTGTCTATACATTTGTCTTTAAATCTATAGACTGTATTTAGGTCTAAAGACTTGTGAGTCTATAGATTTAAAGACTAAAACGAAGAAAAAGCAACAATTTTGAAATACGGAAACTGAATCTCGCTGATAAACAACTGTGATTTGCTTTATTATATAAGCAGTTGTATGGCAAGCCAGGTGCACACTAATTCCATAAACCTAGTTTTAGAGAGTGTATTACATAAACCAGATTTATCGCACATAAACCAAGTTTAACGGATATATACCAGGGCCCAGAATTACAATGCTTCCTGAACTCTTAAGGTCTACCTTAACTTAAGATTTTCCTTAAAATCGACAAAAGTGCATTACAATCGATTTTCTTACTTTAAGGAAGACCTTAACTTGAGGAAAAACTTAAATATTTAAGGTTACTCGATAGCTACCTTAACTTAAGATTTTACTTAGGCTAGACAAATAATGCTTGGTTAATGCATTATTCAAGGGAGTTTTGATAATATGTTTATGCACACTGTGTAACCATGCAATGCTACGTTACATATACATGTATCACATTTTTCGCCATAATATTTTTTTTCACGGAAATGGTTGTTTAGAGCGTGTGCAAGAGTGGGAGACTTTTTCAGTTCCTAATCTTCTTGTTTTAGTTTAACTTTATTTTTGGTTAAACGAAACAACTCGAGATTCGAACTTGTCTGTCCACATTGTCATGTAGAATTATTATAAATTGAAAAATTAAGATATTGTATGCCCGATGTGGCTTAATAACTACTCAGTCAACAATTTTCAGTCATGTCGAGATATTGCTTCCATGAAATTTACAGGTTATGTGTTGGGTAAATTAGTCGTTTCTTTGATGCTTTACGACAATCAACAGATATAGGCATGCCGATACATTGCTTCAGTTTTATGAAGATTTTTACCAACATTTGACGGCGAGATGTGCTTTAATATATAACCACCCAAGTATTTTACAACAAAAGGTTATATGTATGGCGCATGGTTTGACCATTTTTTTCTGGACAGGCCCAGAGCTGGTCGGTCAGTCAATTATAAACTTTAACTGCATGTACGAACAGACCATCTATTTCTCACGGCCCCAATGGGTAATGAATGTGTCGGGTTTGGGAACCAAAATAGCGGGAGAAGGTTAGTTACATGGGCTCTCGCCATAGAATTCGGCAATGGGCCATGCATTCCCCGGGAGTGCGTTCTGAAGATCATCTTTGCAAAATAAAAATTTGTGAAAGAAAAATAAATAAAAAAAAATATATAGTATCTTTTTGTCCTGCCTGCGCACATGCACATGTGAGTGATGGTGGGTGAATGTTTTTATAAGAAAGAAACAAAAAAGAAAGAAAAAGAAAGAAAGAAAGAAAGAATTCTCGTAATCTCACACATCGGACATTTTGCCTTGTCTTGCTTTATTTGTCGACTTATTAGGGGTCTCTGATCAGGGTTTAATTTTCATGAACTTATGATTGCGAAACATTACCCATACTACCTACCTCCCTTTGAATGTTTCACTGCTTTCCAAAGGATCTAACATTTATATTTTATTTGCAGTCGTCATTATATACTATTATGATAATGCTCCCTTGGATTATTTTCATCACCACGTTTGTCTTCGACACGAGTCTTTGCACGTGTGTAATACTATGATGTGTAACAATGATGAATTGCAAGAAAAATAACTTTTGATAAAAAGATAACATTTAGCAAAAGATGAATAAAGTTCAAAGGATTCTAAAATAGCAAAAATAATTAAAAAGGAAAAAAGAAAAAAAAATAGAGAAAAAGAAAAGAAGAAATAAAAATGCCTTAAACAGGTATCGAACTTAGAACCAATGTTTCAAGTTGCAAGTGGTCAAACGGACGTCTTAACCACTGCACCACAGAGTCTAATACGGGTGAAACGATAAACCAATGCTTATAATTAAAATATTGCAACTATGCATAATGCCGCTTACGCGATATAAAACTTATTAATTTTCGTGTTGTTCCGGTAAGGTTTTCGACTGTTTCCAAAGCAGTCCCGTATTTTTTTACGAAAACTTCACCTTAGTAAAGGTCTGTCATAAAGTGTATTACAACTGAGCACTATTAGTCTAGCCTGAGTAAAATCTTAATCGAGTAACCTTAAATATTTAAGTATTTCCTCAAGTTAAGGTCTACCTTAAAGTAAGAAAATTGATTGTAATGCACTTTTGTCGATTTTAAGGAAAATCTTAAGTTAAGGTCGACCTTAAGTAGGGTGTAAATCAACATATCAAATAAATCAAACAAACGACTTATTTACTCAACACATTACCAGCAAAGTTCCATGAAAGCAATGCTAATATCCAGACATGACTGAACATTGTTGACTGAGTGGTTCAGCCACATCGTACATGTACCGCAGGGGTCTTGATTCTCGTCAGCGGCTGTTTCGTTTTAAAGTAAAAAAAAGAACAAATAGGCAATGATCAGGAAATGGCGCAATCAGAAAGAAATTCCTTCTCCATAACCCGAGCGTTGGGAAAAAACTAAAATGACACTTAGGAACGTATACCATGAAAAAATGTCGTAAGCCAGCTATTCCCAATAGGCGGTCACTCAGTTACCCGAACTGAACTAAAATATGAAAACGTACATAAGGCTCAAACAGCACAAAAATTCGACTCCAAAAGACAAAACAATTAGAATCACAACAGAAGTATCGCCTCGAAAGTTTTACTAAAGTAACATGAAGTAAAAATACTCCCACTCATGTACACGCAGTCACAGCCGTCTTCAGTCACCATGATTCACGTAAGAAAAAAAAATAATAAAGACTATTGGACGCAAGAAACAATATACTTTCAAAGTAAAATTGATTTTCTAATAGACAAAATATTGCACGAAGGTACATTTACTCGCGTTGTGGCCCAAATGCATGTCAATCATTTTTAGCTCACCTGAGCCGAAGGCTCACAGGTGAGCTTATAGTATACCCATGCTCCGGCGTCCGTCCGTCGTCCGTCCGTCCGTCCGTCCGTCGTCCACAATTTCAAAGATCTTCTCCTCTGAAACCGCTTGGCCAATCAAAGCCAAACTTCATGTGGAGCATCCTTAGGAAGGGGGAAAGAAAGTTTATATAAATGGTCCAGGTCACATGTCCAAGATGGCCGCCATGGCTATAAATAGCAAAAACCTTTAAAAATCTTCTTCTCCAGAACCAGTGGGCCGATTTCCACGAAACTTGGTATGTAGCATCAGGGATGTGGGCCCATCATAGTTTATATAAATCATGACCCTAGGATGACCTTGACCTTTTTAACAGCAAGGTCAACTTAGGTCGCCAATGCATTTGAATGGGAAAAAATGGTAAAATGCTATTTAATGGGTAAAACTTACTGGGAATAGGCAAATGGACAGAAGATTAATGTTAATGGAAAATTTTAGCCCCTGGGGGTTGTCTGCCTCTGCCCCGGGGCTATATACATGTATATTTCCATAATAATGAAACATCTTCTCCCCTGAAACCGCTTGGCCAATCAAAGCCAAACTTCATGTGGAGCATCCTTGGGAAGGGGGAAAGAAAGTTTATATAAATGGTCAAGGTCACATGACCAAGATGGCCACCATGGCTATAAATAGCAAAAACCTTCAAAAATCTTCTTCTCCAGAACCAGTGGGCCGATTTCCACGAAACTTGGTATGTAGAATTGGGGATGTGGGCCCATCATAGTTTATATAAATCATGACCCTAGGATGACCTTGACCTATTTAACAGCAAGGTCAACTTAGGTTGCCAATGCATTTGATTGGGAAAAAGTGGTAAAATGCTATTTAATGGGTAAAACTTACAGCAAATGGACAGAAGATAAATGTTAATGGAAAATTTTAGCCCCTGGGGGGTTGTCTGCCCCTGCCCCGGGGCTATATACATGTATATTTCCATAATAATGAAACATCTTCTCCCCTGAAACCGCTTGGCCAATCAAAGCCAAACGTCATATGGAGCAATCTTGGGAAGGTGGAAAGAAAGTTTATATAAATCGTCAAGGTCACATGACCAAGATGGCCGCCATGGCTATAAATAGCAAAAACCTTTAAAAATCTTCTTCTCCAGAACCAGTGGGCCGATTTCATCTAAACTTGGTATGTAGCATCGGGGACGTAGGCCCATCATAGTTTATATAAATCATGACCCTAGGATGACCTTGACTTATTTAAGGGCAAGGTCAACTTAGGTCGCCAATGCATTTGAATGGGAAAAAAATGGTAAAATGCTATTTAATGGGTAAAACTTACAGCAAATGGACAGAAGATTAATATTAATGGAAAATTTTAGCCCCTGGGGGTTGTCTGCCCCTGCCCCGGGGCTATATTATACAATTATTGACTATTGAGTCATTGAATATGATGTGATATCCAACAGAGACTACCAATATTGACCGAGGCGAAGCCGAGGTCAATATTGGTAGTCTCTGTTGGATATCACATCATATTCAATGACTCAATAGTCAACAATTGTTTTATTATATAACACTCTTTTCATACAAACATGATAAAAATAATTTTAAAATAACTACTTTATCTGTAAATAAATTAGTGTATAGATACAGTTTATATATAGTCCCAGCATGACTGAAAAATGTTCATTGGGGCATTAAGTCTAAATTCAAATACACTAAACAGTAATAAACACCATTTGTTCTTCATCGGCATTACTGCTTGACAGTAATCAATGTACATTTCCAATGACAGAGAGAGTTCTAAATTTAGTAACATATATTCAATGGGAAAAACCCCAGATCATAGAATATGACAAAATATGCAATGGGCTGAAAGCATTGTCTGAAATACTGTCTATTTATAGTTATATAATAAACATGTATAGTTCCATAATAATGAAACATCTTCTCCCCTGAAACCGCTTGGCCAATCAAAGCCAAACTTCAAAAGGAGCATCCTTGGGAAGGGGGAAAGAAAGTTTATATAAATGGTCAAGGTCACATGACCAAGATGGCTGCCATGGCTATAAATAGAAAAAAAACTTTTAAAAATCTTATTCTCCAGAACCAGAAGGCCAGTGATTTTGAAACTTGGTGTGAAGCATCAGTGACTGGAGCTCTACAAAGTTTATATAAATCATGACCCTGGGATGATCTTGACCTATTTTACGGCAAGGTCAACATAGGCCGCTCATGCATTTGAATGGGGAAAAGCGTTAAGATGTCATTTGTAGGGAAAAACTTGCAGGAAATGGGCAAATGGACTAAAGATTGATGATTCTGAAAAAATTTGGACCCCAGGGGTCAGTCTGCCCCCACCCCGGGGCAATATACATGTATATTACAGTGATATTCAAAGATCTTCTTCTCTGAAACCGCTTGGCCAATCAAAGCCAAACTTTATGTGGAGCATTCTTAGGAATAGTGAATGAAAGTTTGTATAACTGGTCAAGGTCACATGACCAAGATGGCCACCATGGCTATAAATTGCAAAAACCTTTAAAAATCTTCTCCAGAACCAAAAGGCCTATGATTTTGAAACTTGGCATGAAGCATCAACAAAGTTTGTATAAATCCTGACCCTGGGATGACCTTGACCTTTTTACGGCAAGGTCAACTTAGGTTTGCCCACACATTTGAATAGGGAAAATTGTTACAATGTCATTTGAAGGGCAAAACTTGCAGCAATTTGCAAATTGACTGAATCTTTATGATTTAAAAAAGAAATTGACTCCAGAGTTTGCACTGACCCTGCCCTGGGGTTATATACATGTATATTACCATTCTAGTCAAACAAGTTTTTTGGTATATATCTCAGGTCTCAGGTGAGCGTTTACAGGACCATTGGTCCTCTGGTTAAATATCAATTTACCTCTTATTGATGCCAGTGATGTTTTATGCTGCTTAAAATACAAAGGGAGTGTTTAACGAGCCTAAAACTTCTTGTTTGCAAGGTACCGATAAAACTGATATTTTAAGGTCTTAAGCTACCGATCTGAGATTGCTATCATGCTGAAATATTATCTATAGACATTGAACTTATCAAAAAGTGCAAAGAGATTTTGTCCCCTCCTGGTAACAATGACAAAAAAATAGGTCACTGACTAACTCACTGACTAACTCAGCAACCCTAACCCTAACCCTAGCTCACTGACTAACTCAGCAAATAACCAGTCATCGGTTGGTCAGTGGATGTACGAGCCACCCATCTATTTCTCACAGCCCCATTGGGCGGGATTTCATAATGGACGTGCCCGGCTTAGGATCTGAAATGGCGGGAGAAGGTTGTTTATATATGGCCTCTCGCAAAAAGTACGGCAATCAATGCAAGCGCGCTCCTTGGGCGCGCGTTCTGAAAATCACCGATGCAAGACAAAAATCTGATAAAATGCATACAGATCTACATTTTCTCGTTTCTTTGCAACAGCCTGTGTACATGCACACGCGAGTGATGGCAAGTCAGGGAATATTTAAAAGAAGGAAAGAAAACTAGAAAGAAAGAAACATTATCGCACATATCAAACTTTATAGCATTGTCTGGCTTTCGTTGTTGGTATATGTAACTGTTTAATATATCACCACATATTTTGTCATGATATTTTGTTTGATTATAATTGTTTGTATTGTTTGTAACTTTGTAAAATGAGGGCCACAAGGAAGATTGGTACACAACCAATTTCGTCACCCTCTTGAAATACTTACTTACCATATAAAGCGTCACTGATGAGGGTTTATTACCCGAAATAGCGCAACAAAGCCCATACTACCCCCCTATGAATGTTTCAGTCATTGCTTCTCAAAAGGACCTAACCATAATATTAAATAGTATGTAGTCATCATTCTATACTTCCCTACAATTATGCTTAAATCATTTCCTTGGATTTTTGTTCATCACCGCGTTTGTTTTAACATGTTTAAGGATTGAAATTCAGATTTTAGCTTTCACTGAAGGGCTTCTCGGAGACATTAAAACAGCTAATGTTTTTCATCATCCAGTGAAAGCTAAAATCTGAATTTCAATACTTATATTTACATTTTATATTATCAATCAAGTATCAGATTTTTAATTGCGCATATCACCGTTCAGTTTAATGTTATTTGACATTAAATCCGACTTAACGTAATTTTGGAACAGCCAAAACGTCAAATTTTCGCGCCTAACGTCAAGGCGATACGTGATCAACGTCACGTCAGCAAGAGTAAACAAACAACGTCACTGGATGGGTTTTTGACGTCGCCCCGTCCATAGGCGTGGCCAATGATCACCAATGTTTTTCATTGGGAAATATTTACAATTTTCTGAAACCTCCTTAGATGAACCATTAGATGTTCATCTGTGTTCATACTTCCATGAACAACATTGTGTCGCGCGACGTGACGTAATCCATACTTGACGTCAAAAACATGAATCTCGCCAATCTGATTAGACGTTGTAAACGTCGTCGCCGTTCTGCTGTTTGAACACACACTGTGTGTAGATTCTCTGTTTGCTGGTAAATGTCACCGCCAACGTGATTTTTCAACGAGCGATAGAGAGAAATGAATGTAAATATAAGCAATGAGTTTAATTTTTCTGTTGTTTATGGAGCTATGAACCGCAGTGGGTCGCTAGCAAAGCTTACATGAACCCCTTCGGGGTTCATTCACTTTGCACGCTACCCACTGCGGTTCATAGCTCCATGAACACCAGAAAAATGAAATTCAGCTCTTAAATGAAGAACATCAAGAAAGATATTTTCATCTAGGGCGATTGCAATAAAAATGTAAATATTTCGAAATAAGTCTATTACCTTCTTGGACGTATGTATATGAATGCATGTGGCAATGATTTTCACTGCAAGACACAAATGCGGCACAAAAAATACTAAAGGATCTCGGAAGAATTAATAGGTTTCTAGCGGCTTCTGTATTAATTTGTATACACTATCTGTTGTATTCTCTGTAAAATTAAACATTTGTAAGATGCAACAACATGGTGGGAACTTCTTGATGTTACATACCCTCAGCATAAATCAGTGTCAAAGGGGGAGGGGGTCATATTTTTTTCAAAACAATATTTTGTCAGAAAACACATTTTTTGCCTAAGATAATCAAGAAAATACAACAATATGCTTATTGCAACCTAAATTTTGTCCAGAAATGATTTATGCATGAAGAACGGGTGCATCATCTTTATCAGAATTATCACTCTAAATAAGACTGTCCGTCACTTATGCAAATACCTGTACCTTAAAAATGCTATGCCAAATAAATTAAGCAACTTTTTCTCTGAACAGTGACTCCATACATTTTCAGACATTAGGGAAGTTCTTCTGACAATAACTTGCATGTATCAGTTAAGGGTAAAACCAATCGTTGTGTGATGCTGATGTGGTGTTGGATTTAAAGTCCACTGAGGCATATCTCAAATTAAACATAAACCATCAATAATTGATTAACTTACTTTGGACTATTTATATGCATTGTAGTATGTACACTTTGTGTATACCTGTTAAAATAGGACAGATAGTCTGTTCATTCAGGTAGAACATACATATACAGTATATTTCCATAGCCTTGTTAAATTACAAATAATGGAGCTGAGCCCATTTATCGGTTTTGGGGCTTTTTGACAGCCTCCCCCCCCCCTTGCCCAAACATGGCATTTTGATATAATATGTCATTTACAAAATACAGTTGTGTTCAAAATATTTTGATTGGGCAAGGGGGGGGGGGAACACAGACTTATAAAAAAGTTTCCGATTTCCTATATGATCCTATATTAAATTCAAAGATTTTGTCCCATTTTTGAAGAAGTCACTTCTTGACTTACCCACATCATTACATGTCTAAATACAGGAGAAACTTATTTTTCGACTGCAATAAACTTCATTTAAGTGCCCGGAACTTGAGATTTTGAATTATTTCTAGGGCATTCTCACTAAAGAAATCTTCCGAGATCCTTTCAAAGAAGAAAACACAAGTTAAACAAAAGATAAAGAATGTAAAAAGAATAATACAAAATAAGAGCTGTCGCAGGACAGCGTAGCTCGCCTGACTTGTGCTTTGCCACTAAATTTGTTAAAATCTATGACCCGTGACCTTGACCTTGCATGTAGATGCATTTTGTACAGGGAGCTATTTGCATAAATAAGCTAACAATGAACGCATTGATCTATTGCCAAAATGTTTAGCAGGAGATATGGTTCTGCTTGCCTTTGCCTCGTTTGATGGTTGTAGGCTTTATAGTTGATGAGATATTAAGAGTTGGCTTCAAATATGACAAAGTCACTAGAGCACAAAATATAGGTCAAGGTCACTAGATCAATGTGGGTGCAAAGTCGGGACATCGAGGAGAAGCAATATGCAAGGTTTGATGGTTGTAGGCTATATAGTTGATGAGATATTAAGGGTTGGCTTAAAAAATGACAAAGTCACTGGAGCATGAAATATAGGTCAAGGTCAGTAGGTCAATGTGGGTGCCGAGTCGGGACATCGAGGAGAAGCCATAAGTAAGGTTTGATGGTTCTAGTTGTTGAGATATTAAGGGTCGGTTTAAAAAATGACAAAGTCACTGGAGCGTGAAATATAGGTCAAGGTCAGTAGGTCAATGTGGTTGCCGAGTCGGGACATCGAGGAGAAGCCATACGCAATGTTTGATGGTTGTTGGCTTTATAGTTGATGAGATATTAAGGGTTGGCTTAAAAAATTACAAAATCACTAGAGCACGAAATATAGGTCAAGGTTACTAGGTCAATGTGGGTGCCGAGTCGGGACATCGAGGATAAGCCATATGCAAGGTTTGATGGTTGAAGGCTTTGTAGTTGATAAGATATTAAGGGTTGGCTTTAAAAATGACAAAGTCACTAGAGCAAAAAATATAGGTCAAGGTCACTAGGTGAATGTGGGTGCCGAGTCGGGACATCGAGGAGAAGTCATATGCAAGGTTTGATGGTTGTAGGCTTTATAGTTAATGAGATATTAAGAGTTGGCTTCAAAAATGACAAAGTCACTAGAGCACGAAATATAGGTCAAGTTCACTAGATCAATATTGGTGCAAAGTCGGGACATCGAGGAGAAGCCATATGCAAGGTTTGATGGTTGTAGGCTTTATAGTTGATGAGATATTAAGGGTTGGCTTAAAAAATGACAAAGTCAATGGAGCATGAAATATAGGTCAGGGTCAGTAGGTCAATGTGGTTGCCGAGTCGGGACATCGAGGAGAAGCCATATGCAAGGTTTGATGGTTGTTGGCTTTATAGTTGATGAGATATTAAGGGTTGGCTTAAAAAATGACAAAGTCACTAGAGCACGAAATATAGGTCAAGGTTACTAGGTCAATGTGGGTGCAAAGTCGGGACATCGAGGAGAAGCCATATGCAAGGTTTGATGGTTGTAGGCTTTATAGTTGATGAGATATTAAGGGTTGGCTTAAAAATGACAAAGTCAAAGGAGCATGAAATATAGGTCAAGGTCAGTAGGTCAATGTGGGTGCCGAGTCGGGACATCAAGGAGAAGCCTTACGTAAGGTTTGATAGTTCTAGGCTTTACAGTTGATGAGAAACTAACACAGCATCTGAGCATTGTACAAAGGTGTTCTAGATATTGACCTCTAGCCCCGCCCCCAGGCACGACCCCATGGGTCTCTTCACACTAAATCACAGAGGATCCTCATATGCAGCAATGTTGCAAATATGAATGAATTCTGGTCAGTGACTATCAAGATATAACAATTTTAAAAACTTTAACCGAAAGTGTGACGCGGACGCGGAAGCGGACGCACACGTAAACGTAAACGCGCACGACCGAGGTGACAACAATAGCTCTGTGCACTTCGTGCAGGCGAGCTAACAAAAAGACAAGAAAAAAATGACACCAGTAGGTATCCAACTCAGAACCCATGTAACAAGTTGCAATTGCCTGTCGGGCGTGTTAACCACTGCACCACGGAGTCTAGCGACGGTTAAATAATAAACCCATGCTCATAATCAAACTATTGAAACTATGTATTATGCCGCTTATGTGATATAAAAAAAATAATTTCCGTGTTACACCGGTAAGGTTTTCGACTGTTCCCGGAAAGAGAGAAATGAATATGGTTCTGGTTTCATTCAACAAGCGATAAAGAGAAATGAATGTAAATATAAGCAATGAGTTTAATTTTTCTGTTGTTTATGGAGCTATGAACCGCAGTGGGTCGCTAGCAACGCTCGGGGTTCATTCACTTTGCACGCTACCCACTGCGGTTCATAGCTCCATGAACACCAGAAAAATGAAATTCATTTCTTAAATGAAGAACATCGAGAAAGATATTTTCATCTAGGGCGATTGCAATAAAAATGTAAATATTTCGAAATAAGTCTATTACCTTCTTGGACGTATGTATATGAATGCATGTGGCAATGATTTTCACTGCAGGACACAAATGCGGCACAAAAAAATACTAAATTTCAAAGAAGAAAACACAAGTTAAACAAAAGACAAAGAATGTAAAAAGAATAATAAAGTAACAAAAATACAAAATAAGAGCTGTCGCAGGACAGCGTAGCTCGCCTGACTTGTGCTTTGCCACTAAATTTGTTAAAATCTATGACCCTTGACCTTGACCTTGCCTGTAGATGCATTTTGTATAGGGAGCTATTTGCATAAATAAGCTAACAATGAACACATTGATCTATTGCCAAAATGTTTATGGTTCTGCTTGCCTTTGCCTCGTTTGATGGTTGTAGGCTTCATAGTTGATGAGATATTAAGAGTTGGCTTCAAATATGACAAAGTCACTAGAGCACGAAATATAGATCAAGGTCACTAGATCAATTTGGGTGCAAAGTCGGGATATCGAGGAGAAGCCATATGCAAGGTTTGATGGTTGTAGGCTATATAGTTGATGAGATATTAAGGGTTGGCTTAAAAAATGACAAAGTCACTGGAGCACGAAATATAGGTCAAGGTCAGTAGGTCAATGTGGGTGCCGAGTCGGGACATCGAGGAGAAGCCATATGTAAGGTTTGATGGTTCTAGTTGTTGAGATATATTAAGGGTCGGTTTAAAAAATGACAAAGTCACTGGAGCGTGAAATATAGGTCAAGGTCAGTAGGTCAATGTGGGTGCCGAGTCGGTACATCAAGGAGAAGCCATATGCAAGGTTTGATGGTTGTTGGCTTTATAGTTGATGAGATATTAAGGGTTGGCTTAAAAAATGACAAAGTCACTAGAGCACGAAATATAGGTCAAAGTTACTAGGTCAATGTGGGTGCCGAGTCTGGACATCGAGGTTTGATGGTTGTAGGCTTTATAGTTGATAAGATATTAAGGGTTGGCTTTAAAAATGACAAAGTCACTAGCGCACGAAATATAGGTCACGGTCACTAGATCGATGTGGGTGCAAAGTCGGGACATCGAGGAGAAGCCATATGCAAGGTTTGATGGTTGCAGGCTTTATAATTGATGAGATATTAAGGGTTGGCTTCAAAAATGACAAAGTCACTAGAGCAATAAATATAGGTCAAGGTCACTAGGTGAATGTGGGTGCCGAGTCGGGACATCGAGGAGAAGTCATATGCAAGGTTTGATGGTTGTAGGCTTTATAGTTAATGAGATATTAAGAGTTGTTTTCTAAAATGACAAAGTCACTATAGCCGGGACATCGATGAGAAGCTATATGCAAGGTTTGATGGTTGTAGGCTTTACAGTTGATGAGATATTAAGGGTTGGCTTAAAAAATGACAAAGTCAAAGGAGCATGAAATATAGGTCAAGGTCAGTAGGTCAATGTGGGTGCCGAGTCGGGACATCGAGGAGAAGCCTTATGTTTGATAGTTCTAGGCTTTACAGTTGATGAGAAACTAACACAGCATCTGAGCATTGTACAAAGGTGTTCTAGATATTGACCTCTAGCACACGTAAACGTAAACGCGCACGACCGAGGTGACAATAATAGCTCTGTGCACTTCGTGCAGGCGAGCTAACAAAAAGACAAGAAAAAAATGACACCAGTAGGTATCCAACTCAGTAGGTATCCAACGTGTTAACCACTGCTCCACGGAGTCTAGCGATGGTTAAATAATAAGCCCATGCTCATAATCAAACTATTGAAACTACGTATTATGCCGCTTATGCGATCTATAAAAAAATATTTTCCGTGTTACTCCGGTAAGGTTTTCTACTGTTCCCGGAACGGTCCCGTAAGTTTTTACGGAAACTACACCTTAGTAAAGGACGATCAAAAAGTTTATTACAAATGCACTTTTTACGGAAAATCCTAGCTAAGGTATAAACTTAACTTAAACCGCTAATGATGCCTTAACTTAAAGAATGATTGAACTTCTGGGTCCAGATAAAGAAATGAATATTGATTAAATGCTCCGAGACATACCTTTGTTTACTGCTTTTTTTTCCATCGAGAGTTCGTGAGTTCCAGGATGTGTCGAGGGAATAAATTTCCGCTTATTCTTTTTGGAGCTAGTTCCCCTGATTATTTTTAATACCACCCGTGAATAAGTGTTTGAAAGAAAGTAGAAACCATTAGAGAACGTTTTTGTCCGAATTTGCAAGACCTTGCGTTTTTGATGCGTATATAGTGATGCGTAAAGCGTTTTACCGCGTTTTCTGATGCGATGTCATTTACTAGGCAGCGAATAGTTCGTAGACCTACTCGCATACAAGAAACACATTTCTGGGATTCCTGGATCAGCCATAGCGACACTCCTGCGTCGCTCTTGGTGGCAAAATGTTCTTCTCTTCTTCTGTACATGACATTGATAGAAAAAAAAAATCGTCAAGCGGAACCGGAATTCGCGGTAGCGACTAGCAACACTTAATCACGTTGAAACATTCGAAATATTATTTCAGGGTCTCTCCTCAAAATTGTAGATCTATATTTTGTATTTCGTACGAAAAACAATTTTAAATTGTGCAAAAAAAAGTGAAGAATTGTATTGCTTATTTCAATGAGTGCCCCAGATCACCAGAATCCATCAGGGTAAGGTCCTACCTATGGGGACTCGATCGGGTACGAATGACCTTTCTCCACAGCTCCGCTCACAGGTTCCTAATTCCTGTTCCCTAAATCCACAAAAGCTTACGCTTTCCCCAGATCCCTGAATTTTCCCCAGATCTCCCAAACCGTTAGTTGCGAAACCTCACTCCACTACGTTCGGAATGCTACGATGTATACATGGAGATTGTAAACAACAGCTGAAGGTCTGAGTCTACCAAAGCCCCGGTAGGGCCCCTGGGTGATGCAGCTATGTTATAGTTTTTTTTTTTTTTTTTTGAAATTATGCAATAGGGACAATGCGTCGCGACAAAGGTGTTGCCTTATTTCATATTCGTTAACGTAAAATTGAATAAACGTAATTCGTCGCATACAAACGGAAGCGGGAGGATAAAATGTTGGCAAGAGTATATAAAAATCAAGGGTATGTACTAATGAGGCGTCAGTGTCAGAGACCTTACTGGTTAGTATCCGCATTTAAGGCCTTCCTGTTAGTATCACGTTTAAGGCCTTCCTAGTAGTATCCACGTAAATTCATCCTTTTGTGTTACCAAATATATTCTTTAAAAGGAAACCAATGGACTAAATTATGAGAGCTGCTAGTCTTCTGACAATCCATAGCACCGTTCATAGCAATTATGGACAATACGGACCTTGGCTAATTCGGCCCTAGTCAATTCGGACCCTAAAAAATTCGGCCCTAGTCAATTCGGACCTCGACCACTGGTCAATTCGGACCCCGACCACTGGTCAATTCGGACCCTTTTTTATTGGTCAATTCGGACCTCAAAAAGAAAAATTCTTTGGTCAATTCGGACCTTTTCTCTTGGTCAATTCGGACCTTTTCCATTGGTCAATTCGGACCTTTTCCTTTGGTCAATTCGGACCTTTTCCATTGCTTAGTTCGGACCTTTGAATTATGTATTTTCCTTCTAGAAAACTGTGTTCAGATTAAAAACGAGCCTACAGGCAAAGCTTACTCACTACTGACCAACTGTCTGATTACTGGTTAACCCAAGAAAAGTGGTTAAAGGCAAACCATCCATACATGTACATACAAACCCTAGTGTTTACTTGCGTGTTATATTTTCAAGCGCATTTTGGGTGTCATGGCATCGTCATGGTGGTTACAAGTCCTACAAAATGGAGTCAATGTCCTGACATTACCATAGCTGTTGACTGGGATGCTAAGCCACAAATCAATCAATCAACATAAAGTATTTAACTCGCGAATTATGCATGAAATAATGGCATGAGTAAGTATAAAGAATTTTTATTTTAATGATTGAACAAACAGACAATCCTTCCATCTTAAATCATTCAAGCATTGGCTAATTCGGACCGTATTTTTGGTTTCACAGTGGTCAATTCGGACCCTAAACAGATTCTGACATTGGCTAATTCGGACCCTAATCCGATTCGGACCTTGGCTAATTCGGACCCTATTTCCGAAAAATCATTGGCTAAATCGGACCTCAATTTTGCGGGGTCCGAATTGACCAGTGGTCGAGGTCCGAATTAGCCAAGGTCCGAATTAGCCAAGGTCCGAATTGTCCACAGCCGAGGTCCGAATCAGGTCCGAATTAGCCAAGGTCCGAATTGTCCACGTACCATACTGTCATGCCTGAAATGGGAATCTCGTGCGATTTTTCTGACGATTTAAGACGACCTCATATTTGGGGTATATGTATAACATATATTTATATTTGGGGTATATGTATAACATTAAACCTGTTCGTCGCACTTATATCCGCGTAAGAGTCGATTTATGACGTCATCGAAATGGCAGCTATCTGACTATATATGAAGTATTTATATTTCCATCGAAATAAATGGAAAACATCGCATTATTGCCTTTTTTTCGACGAAAATGTATGAAACGCACCTGATTATATACACGATAGACGAATCAAGTCATTGCTTTATCCGGTCGTATGTCTGTTCGTTCATACGTTGGACATACGTTTCTCTTGGCGACCGTAATTCTTTAGCATGGGATTGTACATACAAAATTGATCATATCTCCATTGGTACTGGACCTGGGCACAGAACTACAATAATTCCTTAAGTTTATACCTTAGCTAGGATTTTCCTTAAAAAGTGCATTTGTAATACACTTTTTGATCGTTCTTTACTAATGTGTTTCCGTAAAAACTTACGGGACCGTTCCGGGAACAGTCGAAAACTTTACCGGAGCAACACGAAATTTTAAAACAATTATATTGCGTAAGCGACATAGTACATTGTTACAATAGTTTGATTATGAGCATTATTTTATTGTCAAACACGCGTTAGCCTCCATGGTGCAGTGGTTAACACGCCCGCCAGACAATAGCAGTGTTACGTTCGTTCTGAGCTCGATAGCTGCTTTACTTTATTATTCTTATTTGCATTCTTTATATTTTGTTGAACACGTGTTTTCTCCTTTGATATTTAGTAATTTTTTCGAGCCGTATTTGTGTCCTGAATTGAAAATTAATCATTGCCACATGCATTCATACACACGTCCAAGAAAGGCATAGACATATTTCGATTTAACAAACGCGGCGATGGAAAAATCTAAGGAAACATGATTTTATCATAATAGTAGGGACTATAGAATGACGACTGCAAATATATTATTATGGTTGGGTCCTTTGGGAAGTAATGACCGAAACATTTAAAGTGGGGTAGCATTGGCTTTATTGCGCTATTTCGGGTAATGAAACCTCATCAGTGACGCTTTATAAACCAACAACGAAAGCCAGACAAGGCTATATAATGTTTGATATGTGCGATAATTTTTCTTTCTTTATTTTTTATTCTTTCCTTCTTTTAAATATTTCCTAACCATCACTCACGTGAAGAAAAGAAGCGAGAAAATGTATGTTTTTCTCAGATTTTTATTTTGCAACGGTGATTTTAGAACGCGCGCCAGCGAAGCGCGATTGCATTGATTGCCGTACTCTGTGGAGAGAGGCCATATATTAAGAACCTTCTCCCGCCATTTTGGTTCCTAAGCAGGACACATTCATTACGGGACGTCGCCCACTGGGGCCGTGGGAAATAGATGGTCGGCTCGTACATGTACCTCCAGTTAAGCTTATAACTGACACCGGATGACTGGTTATTTGCTGAGTATGTCTGTGCCTGTATTGAATAATTGGTTTAGTCAAACCATCCACACATGTAAAGCTTTAGTTGTTTACTTGGGATGGGGGGGGGGGGGGGCGTTATATTTTAAAGCACATCTCGCCTGTCATGACATCCAAATGCCGGTGGGTAGAAGTAGAAATTCCATAAAACTGAAGCAAGGTACCGACATTACCATATCTGTTGAGTGGGGCGTAAAATTAAATATGAACGTTGTTGACTGAGTGGTTAAGCCACATCTAACATGTACCGCAGGAGTCTTAATACATCGTGCTGTTTCGTTTAAAAAGAAAAGTTTTACTAAAACAACACGAAGTGGTAAATACTCTCACTATTGCACACATGTAGACACAACCGTCTTCATTAAAAAAATACGAAAAATGTGATATCACAAGTTACATTGCGTTGCGAGGCTACATAATGAGCATATCAAGACTCCGTTAATAATGCTTAAACTGAGCACTATTTGTCTAGCCTAGGTAAAATCTTATCGAGTAACCTTAAATATTAAGTAACCTTATCGAGTAACCTTAAATAACACCTTGTTATTGAACCAATATTATCATAAATTATGACAAATTTATTGGTGACCTGGGCCGATATGAAAATTATCTCATTTGTATAAGCAGCATACGGGCGTCTTTACCCCCAAGACAATGGATTCACACCTTTAAACAATGGAAGAGACAATAGATAACACCTTAAACAATAGAGGTGGGAAAGGGATGACAATAGGGTGATCGGTCTTTACGTTGTTGGAACCGGAGGTGCTAGAATATTGTCATATAGTCGATAATTATGTAGTGTTTGCAAAATTAGTGTATCGATGACACTGCGTACATATGGTGTCGAACACGGCGTAATTATGTGAATCCACAACACGAGAAAACTTATTTTCCGACCAGGTCGGACCGGACTGAAGACGCTGGTTAATTGCGCAGGTCGATGATGTTCGTATACGTTTTCAACATACGAACGTAATGCATGCATAAGAGGCGGACATGCGGGCGAACAACCAGCCCAGCCCTATGAACTGGCGGCCAAACTTTCATACAAGCTACTAGGATATGTGCACAGGCTCATACTTGTACGTAAAAATAACACCTTGTTATTGAACCAATATTATCATGCTGTCAAAATATAGAATTTTGAAAAATGAGCCAAATATGTCCCTTGACTTTCATTAAGTAATAAAAAGCTTAAATCAAGTTGTAAAACACTTAGAACATTTTCTTAATATTATCTTCATGTGTGTTTTTCCTTGTTAAAACAAAAATATTCAGACACCATAACCTTTTTATAACACTATTTTTGGGGTTCAAACCAATCGCTATGTTAGCTATATTCAATTTGTGTTATAACGAGAGTAATGTATATAGACATATACCAAAGGTAGTATGAAATGACCATTTAGAGTCCAGCTATGATCAGTGCTATATCAAAAAAATATGTTTCTTGAACTGAGTTATAGGAGGGTCCAGATGTATTTATTCTAAAAATGAGTGGAATTTTCTTGCCCGGCAAGAAAAAGAGCAACAAAGAAAACTTATTTTCTTGTACATCATAAGCTCCGCAATCTTATTACAAATGTAATTCACAAATTCTGGTTCTGCAGTTAATATAACTTTGGTGCAGTATTGATCTTACAATTAATACAACCTTGGTGCAGACATGGATGTACGATATGGCACTATATAAAACAAAATGATACCAAACCATGTTTTGTTTCGACACTATAATCATATGTAGGTTCTAATTCCTCATTAACTGACTATTCTTTGAGTATTTATGTACAAGGTTTATGCAAACTGTGGTGCCATAAGAACTGTAAAGCCACTTATCAGAGCATTAAAGCAAAAACAGTAGAGAGGTAAAGTCAAACATATAAAATGATTAGACTAACCCTAGAAGTACCATATCATCTACATAGTATTTTGATTGGACGAATAATTGCTTATTTGTGGCGAGATTTGTGACCTGTTAGAAATGAAAGTAAAGTAAGTGGAAGCTGGTGATGTTAGCATGCACAATTGGTGATTGTAACATTGATGTATTTATAAGAGTTGTTGAAGCAATGGAGAAAGGCAATGACTTCAAAGTGCTATACGTACATGTACTAATGGACCTTCCAAATGGTGACTTAGTTGCTGCTGGAGCAATATATTGTGCAGTAAAAGAGCTGTTTGCTCAATGGCACATTAGAATATACTCGTAACATTCAGCTATGACACTGAGCATGCTAAGGATAATTCTGTTTCATTTAAATATGCAGATACAGGTTCAAAGCTAAAAGCTGAGTATGGAAGTTCAATAATGAAGCAAATCAAGTTGTAGAGTTATAATAATGTCTTTATTTTGAGAGGATTACATATTAAGTACAAACATGAACTTATCTTACATATGGTCCTCTGTAAAACATGAAACATGCATAAAACATATATACAGAATCATACATTCATAAAACACATACATATTCAATACATTACAAAACAAATATTTACAAATAGATCTGTAAAATCTAAGCCTAGGAATCGTTTGAGTGAGTCTAAAACATTTAAAAGCACCTTGAATTAAATAATTAAACAGTTGTTTTCAAAATTGGCGGGTTTGTTAAGACACATTGTTCAGTTAAAATGAAATAATATGTTCAGTTCTTATTAAAACAAGGAGTTGGTAAGAGTGTAGCTTGAGATTAAGATTCAATGAAATAAAATTCAAGATGAAAGTGGATTTTGGCACAGTATATAGACATGGACGGCGATACAGACCAGATTTTATATAGTCACTATGTCAGCAATCGCAAACTGAAGTTGCGTGTCAGAAAACTGTCTGATTGGGCATTCCCTACCTAGGTCGCTTCTGACATGCATCCCCAGTGTGCGAGTGTCGTGCAAACAAACTAGAACCTAATCAAGTCCGTGTATTTTATGAGACAACACATATTTACTGTAGTTAGTTTGCATATGTGCTTCAACATGTTTTTACACGTGTCAAAAGTTAGTAATGTTTTAGGCTACATGGTTTGTACTGTGTTTTCGTGCTAGGCAGGGGGCATGTGGCGGAAACCAATGCCCATTGCCAAGCAGTTTCCTGTGCATAAGTATCAACTACGATTACAAGACCCGGCCAGCAAAACTTAAAAACAAGTGAGTAAGTGGTTATTCGTTTTGACAAGCAATTAATTGGTTTTTGACTGAGCGTTTGAAAGTTTCTAAATTGCTTGATGTCCGTACTTCTAATGGGATTGTGTTCCATAGCCTGGCGGCCGATACTGAGAACGAGTTTTCGTTTGAATTAGTTTTAAATCTTGGTATATGTAACAGTGCTTTATCTACTGAACGTGTGTTTCTATTGTGTGTATCCGAGACATTTTTAAATAAATCTTTTACATAATCTGGGGCCAAGTTGTTCAAGGCTTTATATACCATAACGCATGAATGGTACTGTACTCTCCGAGGAAAAGATAACCACTCCAGTTCGTTGAACATTCTCAGTGATGGTGTCAGAATATCTGCTTGAAGAATTATTCTAGCAGCTCTTTTCTGTAATTTAAGTAATCGTTGTATGTTAGCTGTAGTACAGCGTCCCCAAATCATGCAGCCATAGTCAAAAATTGGAAGGATGTATGAGTTGTAATATTGGTTCATACTTTTCTTGTCGACATATTTTGAAAGCAATTTTAACAATGTTATTCTACGTGATATGTTTAGGCAGACATTATCAATTTGTTCGTTCCAAGAGAGTTTATTATCAATAACAACACCCAAAAGTTTTTGCTTATCTACGTTTTGAATTAATTCATCGCCTAAGTATATTTCGAGGGGGTCAGTTTTTAAAAGGTTTTTCTGAGAGCCCAGCATCATGTGACACGTTTTCTTCAAGTGAATATGCATTTTGTTACATATACACCAGGATTTAAAGCCATTCGTACCCGATTGCAATTTAGTCTTGACCACAGAAGCATCTTTATCTGATGTATGGGCAGTGGTATCGTCTGCGTAGATGTCTAATTCAGTATCTGAGGTAAACAATGGTAAGTCATTAATGAAAAGAAGGAATAATACGGGACCGAGAACTGACCCTTGCGGAACTCCCGATTTTACTATTTCCAAGTTGGAAGTGATATTTCGGTCGACTATACATTGGGATCGGTTGGTTAGATATGATCTTATCCAGCTTAATGAGGTGACATTGAATTTGTATTGTGATAATTTATCAAGAAGCAATTCGTGAAATGCTTTTTTAAGATCAAAGAATACGGTGCCAACTATTTCACCATTGTCTATGCTTTTTAACCATTTGTCTACTAAGTTGATCAAGGCTGTGTTACACGAGTGACCCTTTCGAAAACCTGATTGTGACTTATGTAAAATAGAATATTTGTTTAGAAAAGAGAACAGATGTTTGGTTACATGTTTTTCGATAACTTTTGAAAGAATGGGTATAATAGAGATTGGCCTATAATTCGACGGGTCAGTTTTAGGACCTGACTTATGAATTGGGCGCAGTTTTGCTGTTTTAAGAATATCTGGAAAATGTCCAGTTTCAAAACTCATGTTGATCATGGTTAGAAGAGACGGTGCGATTACGTCGCCTGCAAGCTTCAAAATACGTGGTGATATTCCATCCAGCCCTGTGGCTTTAGTTGCATCTAGCGAATTTAGGGTGCTTTTAAGGTTATTCATTGTTAATGTGGGAATTTTGAAAAAGACATTGTTGGGAATACGGGAGTTAACATGTTCATTAAGTTTACTTGGGTCATATTCGGTACTTTGTGATGTGTCAGGTGTTGTCTTTTGTATGGTTTCACTTATGTTGGCAAAGAAAGCATTAAGCTTATTTATTACATCAGTATGTGTGTTAAATGTTTTATCACCTGTAATAAGCTCGTCTGGCAAAGTTGAATTTTCAGAGGGATTGCTAATATTTTTAACATGTTTCCACAGATAAGATGTATCTTTGTTTTCTGTTATAGCTTTTGAGAAAAAATCTTTTTTGTGTGCTCTTTTAAGATTATTGACATTATTTCTCCACTGTTTATATTGTTTCCAGTCTTTATTTTTATGATATGCATCACGTTTTTTGATTGCTTCTTTAATTTCATCATTGAACCATTCGGGCTGTGTATCCTTTTTTACACGTTTGGTTTTTACAGGTGCATGTTTATCCAAAACAGTCAAAAATATCTTGTTCCAGTCCGTAAAAATTTTATCCACGTCTGTGGACATCAAATTAAGGCGACCAAGAGAATCATTAAGTTCTGTTAGAAATGAATCGTCGTTAAACCGTTTATAACATCTGTAAGTTATAGATTTATGGGAGCCTCGTTTTATTTGGTTTTTAGTTGTTTTTCTAGTGAAACAAACAGGGTAGTGATCACTTACAGCGAGATGTGGAACAAAACTTTCGACAACATGTCCGGGGCATGTTGCATACACATGGTCTATTAAAGTTTCAGAACGTGCTGTTACTCTTGTGCAAGAAGTAATTATTTGGTGTAGGTCATTTAGCTCAGTTATTTGTTTCCAAGCCTTATTTGATATAATGCCGTTTTTGGCATCGAAATTGATGTCGCCCATTATGTAGATTTCATCAAAGTCGGCAAGGGATTTGTCTATTTCCTCGGCGAAAGAATCTACCCAATCTACTTTCGCGGATGGGGGTCTATATACAGAACACACAAGGAATGATTTTGTGTTTCTTAGTTTGATCTCCAGCCAGATTGATTCCACTTTATTTGATTCTAAATCATGTCGGCGATTATAATTAACATGATTTGCGATGTACATAAGCACCCCACCGCCGTTTTCAGATGAGACAAAACGACACTGATATCTGTCTTTTCTTTCGAGTTGATAACCATGCATGTTTAGGATTGAATCATCGGTGTTTTCGTTTAAAAAGGTTTCACATAAACCAAGAACATCTACTTTGTTTGAGCTTTTGAGTAATAAATTTATGTCATCAAGTTTTGGTTTGACATGCCTGATGTTTAAGTTGCTAAAATGAAAACCTTTCTTTTCAAATTGAAATTCCCTTTGTACATCGTTCTGTGTTTGTCTTACGGGTTGATCTTTACATAAACAACTAGATGAACAATTTAAATCTTTTTCTCTGTCGTTCGTGTATTCATCGGCCTGTGTGCATTTACCGTCAAGTGTATAACTAGAAGTTACATATTGATTATGATTATTGTACGTTCCTATGTGCTCAGTGCATTCTTGGGCATCGCATTCGCTACAGATCGATTCAAGGATTCCATATTTGTTAAACGATTTGTCTGATTTACTATTGTGATTCCTAGACCATTTTTCCTAATGAAAAAATAGACTTGGCGTATTTCTTCTGTTGGACCTATGTGTTTTGCTCCCGGAAAACTTAGAGACATTTCTCTGTTCATTAGTATTACTTATTTTGGGCAGGATCACGCAGCTTTTGTTTATGTTTTGAATAAGCAGTCGTGTGCCAGGAAATTTAAGATTTACCTTGTCAGATTGATAGTATTCAAACGGGAGCTCCCCAGATGCCAAGATAAAGCTATCGTGGTTGTCAATATAGGATGCCCCAAATGTTGTACTTAGCTCTTTTAGGATAGTGTTAAATGGTCTCATATCGATTCTCCGTCTCGGTATGAGACCAGATATGACTAGTTTGCAGTTATGGGCAGACAGGGACCTAAGTAGAGATTCGTATTTCTGCTTAAAATGATGCTGATTCACTCCTGCGTCAATGTCATGCCCTCCGACATGAAGCACAATGCTCTCATATCTAGAGAGATCCATGTTTGAAAGTCTTTCTTCGAGAGTCTCTAACTTGACTCTGAAGAAACTTTTAACCCTTGTATTTTTACTGAGAAATCTTGTCTCGACTGTTTTAAGAATGCATGAACCCGTGATTAATGTGAGGTCTCGTTTTTGCTGTTGCGGTTGGGAATCTGTTGTTGTGGGGGTGACATTTGCTTCATCGTCATTGATTGTTATTATTTCCTCTATTGGGTTGGACCCTTTACTGGCTGGAGTGCTAACGTTAGACTCTTTTGTTGATTTTTCAAGATGTCCGCTACCATTTGTACGGTTTTGGGTGTTCTTGACAGAAGTATTGTTTGTTTGTTTAGCTAGTGTTGATGTACAGCTATAGTTACCATTAGTTTTGCTGACCAGGTCTGTTGTACAGCTATAGTTACCATTAGTTTTGCTGACCAGGTCTGTTGTACAGCTATAGTTACCATTAGTTTTGCTGACCAGGTCTGTTGTACAGCTATAGTTACCATTAGTTTTGCTGACCAGGTCTGTTGTACAGCTATAGTTACCATTAGTTTTGCTGACCAGGTCTGTTGTACAGCTATAGTTACCATTAGTTTTGCTGACCAGGTCTGATGTACAGCTATAGTTACCATTAGTTTTGCTGACCAGGTCTGTTGTACAGCTATAGTTACCATTAGTTTTGCTGACCAGGTCTGTTGTACAGCTATAGTTACCATTAGTTTTGCTGACCAGGTCTGATGTACAGCTATAGTTACCATTAGTTTTGCTGACCAGGTCTGTTGTACAGCTATAGTTACCATTAGTTTTGCTGACCAGGTCTGATGTACAGCTATAGTTACCATTAGTTTTGCTGACCAGGTCTGTTGTACAGCTATAGTTACCATTAGTTTTGCTGACCAGGTCTGTTGTACAGCTATAGTTACCATTAGTTTTGCTGACCAGGTCTGATGTACAGCTATAGTTACCATTAGTTTTGCTGACCAGGTCTGTTGTGTTTTTAACATGATCTAGTATTGTTTGTGTTTTAGATAAAACTGTATTTGTTTTCTTATCAATGCATGTTGAAAGAGTTTTTATATCTTGACGGATGTCGGTCATGGACGATGTGCTGGTTTCATCAGAGCGTTTATTTTGATTAACAACAGCAGTTATTCTGTCGTTTAAGTTTTCAAATTTCTTGTCCACTTTTTCTGTGAACGTTTTGAATGTATTCATTATATCATTTGTTGTTTGCAAGAGCGTTCCTAATTGAGTTTTCATTTCTTTCACCATTTCAGGTAGTTTTCTACAACCAGCACATGTCCATGCACCTACAGCGTCATCATCACTGATACCAACACAAACAGTATGAAACCATTGGCAGCGAACATCCTTAACAGCTGCTTGCTTAACTTTTTGATCACAGTCGATTTCGCACCCTGATGTGCTACTTCTGGTTTTCCGCTTAACGACTGTCCGGGATTTATTTTGCGATTGCAATTTCTTTGCTTTAACCTTTGATGCTTCATTGCTTAGATAATTTGAAATATACTGTGCTGTGTCATCCACAGTTTTGCTGTCAGCGTCCGGGAAATGTTCATATATTTCCGACATGATAAGGTGTTTATATTTGCTTTTGTTGATTGGAAATCGTTTTAGTTCGTTTATGGTGAGGCCATCGAGAATTCCCCTGTATTTCACTCTAAGGGACTCGTCCAATTCAGTCAACGTTTCTGTACTGAATTTCTGAGCATCTTTTGCCATTATGATAACTGCTTAACAGTGCTCACGACGGTTGAACAATAGTGGTCGAAAGTCTGTGAATATAGGTGAGAACAGTTCACTCGATAGTCGATACAGGTATGTATTGACCTGGTTTCAGAACAAAGGAATATAGTAAAAAGTCAATTAAAACACAAATTCGATGACATATAAACGAAAGTAATAATGTACCTTGTAAAATATTCCTTTTATAAAACACTTGTATAAAATATATAGTTCTCTGATCACTGAGACCGCGTTAAAATAAGAAACTTTTGCAGCGACGTTTTCGTGTCCTGCTTAGTCGATTGGTTCCCGGTAAGTCAAAAAAAAAAATCCAGTTAACAGACAAATTTAAACACCTGGAGTTAGAAAGCTGGGTTATATAACATAGACTGTTATGGTCCGGCAGAACCTTCAGTGGACCTGGATTTAGAGTACATAGAAAATGTTTTTACATATTTTAGTGGAGCGGCTTAGTGAGAGATTTTGAGGAAATACTTCAGTTGATGATACAAGCATGAAATTTTCACCATATGTTCTTTACATGACACACAATAAATTCTGATTCCTGGCCACTTGAAATTCCGCCATTTTCAAGATGGCCGCCAAAAAACAAAATGGCCGACAGTTGTGAAAGGTGTACATGTAGTAAATTACTCATATCTTAGGTTCTTTTCATCATAGAACAACCATATTGATACCTAAATGAAGCTGAATGCTTGCTCTTTAAAACATAGTTCCAATAAGTAAATTACCCAATTAGCATATTTATGAATATTAATGAGATCTTACTTTTTTGGCTAAACATTGAGGAAAAAAACATCTTATTTTCTAAACGATGTAAAACGTTAAATGAAATAATGATAACTGTGGCTTTGATATTGCTAGACCATTAATCATCATAAACTGACTAAAGCTAATTACCATGTTCATGAATATTCATTTTAGGATATTTCAAGACTTTGTATGTCCTTACCTATCAGTTTGGTTTAGAAAGTTCATAGAGTAAATTGCCCATATCTTTGGTCCTGTTCATAATAGAACAACAATATTGATACCAAAATGAAGCTAAATGATTGTTATTTCAAAAAGAGTTCAATTATGCAAATTACCTCATTTGCATATATATGAATATAAATGAGGCTTTTGTTTTGCTAAAAACTTGGAAAAAAATCACATCTTATTCACTGAACGAATTTAAAATGTTTATGGTGTAGATTGTCTATAAAAATCAATTTCATTGAAAAATAAATGTCATTAATATAAGATCTATGCCATTGTGCTTTCCTTCAAAAAGTGGGAGCTAAGTCTTGAAGAATTTAATGTCTACATTGCAAACAACATCATTCCGTTTTGTCACTATGACCTGTGCATAATTCTGCGCAAGAATAAATTTATCTACAAGAAACCCAAGTATTTCCGTTTTGTTTTCATTACACCTGATGAAGCTGTTCCATGATTTTTGAGGTCTGCAGTTACCAATTACTTTTCGGTATACACCAGTTACTATTTTCTGCCTGGTCTAATCGTTGAGACTATCTCGGCGATAAATAAAAAAACATACACACTGGAATGTTTTCTGGCATATGACTCAGTATGAGGTACAATCGCCTCTTTGGCCTAATCTTCAAAATTTTTTGATGCTTCAGGATAGACTATTGTGACCATGTGTATTTGGAGAAAGCAATTAGGTAAGAACTTGCAAGTACGTTGTCGCCCATTCTGGTATGCTTGAAATGAGCCATACTGGCAATTATAAATTACATTTTTTTATTTAACTGATGGATGTGTTTATCAAATACAAGAGAAACATTTGGGAACTAACAATCTGCTCTACATGGCCGTCGTTGATCTGAAGAAAGCAATTGATCGAGTCCTGAGGGATTTAATCTGGTTGGCAATACGAAACTAAGAACTGACGAATGACTAGTGCGTCTGGTCTAGTCCATGTATAAGATCATGAGAAGCAGGGTTAGAGTGGGCAGTGGATAAAGTGAGGAGTTTGGTTTCAAAGTAGGTGTTCATCAGGGCTCTGTCCTTAGCCCGCTACTCTTCATCATTGTGCTATAGGCTTTATCCTGGGAGTTCCGCCATGTGCTGTATGCATATGACTTATGATATGAGACTGTCGAGTCCGTTGAAGAACTACCTGTTAAGTTGAAGACTTGGAAAGCAGAGATGGAGAGGAAAGTTCTTTGAGTGAACATGGGGAAGACAAAAATCATGGTCTCTGGCCTCAATCGGAAGATTTTGAAAAAAATCTGGAAAGAATCCCTTTGGCGTCTGTCAGACAGGTGACAGACAGATGTAGGAAGAAATGCCGTCTTCTGTGGTGCTTGACCTGGATCCACAAGAAATGCAGTGGAATCAAGGCTCCTTACGCCGTGATCCTGATTTCAGCTGTGCTGGCTGCCTAGGAAAGGTGCGTCCCATAGACGGAAGGCTAGTGCAGGAGGTTCTAGTTGATGACGAAAAAGTTGAGGTTGAGATTGTGAACTGGCTGCAGTCACGCAGTGCAAATAGGCTTAGGGCAAGTTCCACCAACTACCCCCTCTCCACACCAATCGCAATCTGCCACGTTTGACCAGAGGTCGAGTGTATTAAACTTATGTACAGCTACATGCAGCAGAAACCTGAGCAATGACTGGCTACACTTTGTCGCCTGCATCGCAATGACCGTGCAATGATGTGCTGGATCTGTAATTTCAAGGTGAACTCAGACTCCCTTCTCTAAAAGCTTGGACTTCAGGATATAGATGTAGTGCTTCGCTCCAGCAAGATGAGATGGTATGGACATGTAGAGCACATTAAAGGATTTATTTCTCAAGTACGCAAGCTATATGTAGTTGCACAGAATAGATCCGGCAAGGTAAGGAAATCATGGGATGAAGTGTTGTTTGACGACGAAAAGGTTAGAATGGACACTGCCGATCCGTAGAATCACTCAGAGTGGAGAGGTTGTATAAGAATAAAAATAAAACTGAGATCCTTTAAGAGCAGTGAGCATTTTTGTGAGAAAGGTGATGGGCCATACCCCGGTTTCCGCTACTCAAGCCTCTTCAGTGACCCTTTAGTTTTGGCAACATGAAGCCAAAGAGAATTGCTGTAATTTTGCAACCTTTAACAGGACAGTCAATAATAATAAGACTTGTTTAATCAAAATGGGGCCAAATACAATAAACGTTGTTTAGAAAATGAATCTTAACCGATAATAATTTTCTGATTTCTCAAAATACCCTCTCTGATCTCAAAGGATGTACGGGGAGACTTTTGGGCCGCCACACGGCACAACACCAGCTGCAGTAATAGCAAATAAAAATAAAACTGAGATCCTTTAAGAGCAGTGAGAATATTTGTGAGAAAGGTGATGGGTCATTCGTGGTTTCGGCTATTCAAGCCTCTTCAGTGACCCTTTAGATTTGTCAACATGGAGCCGAAGAGAATTGCTTTAATTTTGCAACTTTTAACAGAAGAAGACTTGTCAAACAAGTCCAACCCTCAGATGAGGACAAAGTACTATAAAAAGGATATGATGATATGATCAGTCAACAGACTTAGTAGATGCTAGCAAATAATTGATCGGAAATAATTTAATCGTGGGAAGCTCACTACAAACATAAATTGTCAATTTTTAGTTTAAATATATGCATAGGTATAGGCTATAGGGATCAGACATGCGTTCTTATATGATTAATACGTTTTGATATTCAGTTAGCCAGTGAACACGTGCGAGCTTAGAAAGAAAGTACAATGACTATTAATGACATTTATTTTACAATGAAAGTGATATTTATTGACAATTTACAGAATAAACTTTCTTAACTAAATTGATACAGTCTTGAAGTGTTTAAAATGAATATTCATGAATATGCTAATTGGCTGTTGTTAATTTATGAAGCCACAGTTATCAATCTCATTTAACATTTTACATCATTCAGAGAATGAGATGTGATTTTTTTTTTTTTTTTTCAATTTTTTTTTTTTTTGGCAACAAAATAAGATCTTTTAATATTCATTAATATGCAAATGAAGTAATTTGCATATTTGAACTCAATTGGAAAGAACAATCACTACGCTTCATTTTGGTATCGATACTGATGTTCTATGATGAACAGGACCTAAGCTATAAAGAAATTAACTGTATGAACTTTTTAAACTAAACTGATAGATAAGGACATGCAAAGTCTTAAAATGTTTTAAATGAATATTCATGAACATGCTAACTTTTGTTAATTTATGATAATTTATCGTCTAGCACTATCAAAGCTATATAGTTATCCATTTCATTTAACATTTTTTCATCGTTCAGGAAATAAGATGTTTTTTTTTAGCCAAAAAAGTAAGATCTCATTAATATTCATAAATATGCAAATTAGGTAATTTGCATATTGGAACTTTATTTCAAAGAACAATCATTTAGCTTTATTTTGGTATCACTATGGTTGTTCTATGATGAAAAGAACCTAAGATATGAGCAATTTACTACATGCACTCCTTTCACAACTGTCGGCCATTTTGTTTTTTGGCGGCCATCTTGACAATGGCAAAATTTCAAGTGGCCAGGGATCAGAATTAAATGTGTGTCATGTAAAGAACATATGGTGAAAATTTCATGCTTGTATCATCAACTGAAGTATTTTCTCATTAAGCAGCTCCACTATTTGGAAAGTCGAGGTCTTCTACATTAAGAATCCGGCGGGTGACATCTTGTCACCATTGAGCAATTTGAGAAATTCAAAGATGACGTCCAAGATGGCTGCTCGTATACGGAAAACAGTAGTTTCCATGGAAATAATCAAATTTTGAGATATTTTTAAATATGGGATTACTTGTATTTGAAAGCTGAATCAAATGTACATTGAAATTAGCACAAGAAAACAGACAATATATGGAGAGCATCCAAGATGGCCGCCAGAATAAAGGAAATTACATTATGGAAAAGAGGTGATTTCAAGACTAATGAATTTCTTAAAACAAACAGTGGTGGCATTTTGTTTACATTTAAGACTCCGATGGATGTCATCTTATCACCATTGAACACTGAGAAATTCAAGATGGCATTCAGGATGGTTGCCCCTATACAGAGAACAGTAATTACCATGTAAATAATCGTGTTTTGGCAGATGTAAGACCTGAAATTACTCGCATTTAAAGGCTGAACTAGTCTGTGTACATTAAAACCAGTTCAAAAATTCACAAAGTATGGAGATCATCAAAAATGTTCACCAGAATAAAGGGAAATGTAATATTGAAAAGTGCTGATATTGAAACTAAAGAATTTCTCAAACCAATTAGTAAGGTGGCAATTTTTGTAAACATCAGTCAAAGAATAAGTCCGAATAGATAAAAGTATTTTTGAAATCTTGATTGACTTATGGTCATCATTTAGTATATTTAATATATTACTGACTCCTGCAGATTAAAATACATGTACCAGTCAGACATACATAATATCAATTCTTTATATGCTAATTACTCGTTCTCCATAATTTGAAACTGTTCTGAAAATGTCTGTTTTGGCTCACAACTATGATATCAAATATGGTTTACCATTCCCTTTATTGTTTTCAAGACAACGTCTCTGACTAATGAGAAAAATCATCATTATTTTTGAATAAGGTTCATTTATGTTGGTGAGTTCTTTGATGGCTGACTATGCCAATTCTAGCTCTAAACTGTCGATTGCAAGTAGAGCAAATCAATGTTATGGAAGCTGCTGGTGGTCAATTGGTCTTGGCTTTGCATTCTCTGCGCTTTTTTCACCTTCACAGATTCTCTATTTTTTCATAGAGAGCTGCTCCTTTGTTGATGAGACCTCGCCACTTTGATCGCTCCTGTGCAGCCTGTTCCCAAGAACCCAAATTCGAAATCCTTCAGAGAGGCTTTGAGTGTGTCTTTCTACCGTTTCTTCTGGTCTCATTAAGAGCGATTTCCCTCCTGTAGTTTTCATAGAAAACGTTCTTTGGAAGTCACGCATCCGGCATGCTTATAACATGGCCAGTCCATCTTAGCTGTGCTAGCTTCAAGGCTGTATTCATGCTTTGCATTCCTGCTTTCTTCAGGCCCTCCGTGTCTGGAATCTTGTCTTGCCACTTCATTTAACAGCTTTCTCTAACAGCTTATGTGGAAATGGTGAAGTCTCTTTGCATGAAGTTGTTATACTGTCCAGGTCTCACATGCATGGAAAAGGGTTGGCAGTACCACAGTCTTGTAGACTTTCAGCTTGGTGTCAAGCTTGATTCCAGCCTATAATATTTGAATGTATACCATTTAGTTGTACATGAATATTTTCTAGACCAAGGATGCATGAAAGTGTGCATATAGAGCGTTTGTCAGTAGAACCCACTGTTCTACAATTAAAAGAGATACAGTGTATATTCTTCTGAATGAGCTAAATTGGTGCCAATGTTTATTCAATTTATGACTCCACTTGTGCAATATGTGTCAATGATCAATGGACTGCCATAATAAGGTGATTATTTCATCGTTTTATGGGATAATGACTTTTAATTAATTGGAGTGCATGTTGTTACAGTAATCATAGCTTAAACATACATGTATTTTATTTTCATCTCAAAGGGATTGGGCTCCAAGTTCTGACAACATTAGTTACAGCCCGCCCCCTAAAATCATAATCATAGGTCACTTGGATCTACATTTCCAGACTTTGCTGTCTGTCTTCCAGAATAAAAGATACATACATGTATATGAGAAAAGATACATGTACAGTGGTGTTATGGCTAAGAACCCAAATTAGCCGTTTTAACGGCTAATTTGTTAACGGCTAATTGTAAAATTTCGCGGCGAAATTGTGTGTAAAATAAAAGTCAGCGCGGAATTTCGCCGCGAAATTCCGCCGCGAAATTCCAGATTTCGCGGCGAAATTTCGCGGCGGAACACGGCGAAAAAAGTATACCTGTCATTACGCATAAAATTGAATTGACCGGCGTTTCGCGGTGTTTCGCGGCGAAAAAGACGACAGTCACAATTTTTTTTTTTTTTTTTTTTTTTTTTTTTTTTTGTTTAAATATAATTTTAAATTGGATGTTTTTATTTCAGCGTCTAGTTGTATCAATATTTTGTTTGCGTCACAATTTTGTATAATTATCGTTTTAGTCCCGACAGTCACAACAGTTTTATTGTTTAAATTTCATTTTAATTTGTATGCATCTAGTATTACTTTTCAAGTCGTATAAATGTTTTGTTTTCTTTTCAATTTTGTATAATTATCGTATTTTATTCGTGTCTTAACTAGTTTGAAGTTTCTGAGACCCTGATTATCGGCTTTGTGTTTTTTTCATGCTTCTTTTTCAGATTAATTAGACTTACCCGATAATATGAGATCCTGTTATCTAGCTTAATTAACGATATTCGGTCGAATACGAGCAATACGAGCAATACAGCAACATACATGTACAAAATTGTGTCGAAACTGTCGATTTTTGCTAACCGTTTTGAGTTAAACAGCGTGTTGTGTTCCTTCCAAAACCCACACGTACGGATGGCTTGGAACACGTACATGCATATCAAATGACAAAATCTCATTGTATACATGGCACAATACACTAGAAAAGGGAGGATACTGTGTTTAAAACAAAGTACTGACGTCAGTATATAAAGTTTTCAGTTTATCTTAGAACACATATATACAGTAAGGGCCGTGTACGCACCGTGGCAATATGAGCGCATGCCGCATTAGATTAATTAGAACAAAGTTGAGCGCAGAAGCCTAGTGGTAGATTAAAGGAATTGACCGGAATCAAAATGTCCTGTGTTCGATTCCTATATTCGTTGGGTTTCGTACTTGAGCAAAACCGGTATACATATATTACCCTGAAAGTGTTGTCACCATGGTACTGTTGACTGTTAAACTGATCTTCGCTAGTTGTACTTCTACAAGGCAAATACAATGTATAAATCGATATGATTGCGATTAGTCTTGTGCTGGCATTCATAGAGGGTGATCAGAGTGGTAACCAGCAAACCCAGATGTCAATATGCCTCTTTTTGTTTTGTCGTTTTACATGGTTGAGCTCAAATTAAGTTATCGTAGTTCACATCTTAAACGCTATAAAGTGAAGCAATTGAGGAAAATTTACAAAAAAGAAAGCAAGGAATCTAACTATTAGCATTACCATTTAGACAATGTTTGTGCTACAACACAAGGCACAAAGTTAGATGGCCCCTGCCCATTGGGACCTTAAGAAATATATAGGCTGCTTGTGCCTCCAGGCAAAACTTTATTGACAGATCATCTGATTACTGGTTTACCGCTCAGGTCTGTGCCTGCCTAGGGAAAATGGTTTCAAGTAACCATCCATACATATAAACAGTATTGGCTTAGTTTAATTTAGTTTAAACATATTTTATTCAAATAAATTACATACATATTGACTTAGAGGGATCGTTATATTTCAAACACTTGTTAGATATCATGACGTCCCATAAAATGGAGGCAGCGTCCTGACATGACCATTGCTGTTGATTACGACGTAAAGCATCTATTCAAAAAAAAAAACAAAAAAAAACAAAAAAAAAAACAACACAAAGTTAGATTCAACGAGCTGGCGCATTACGTTATAAATATTTTCGTCTTTCCGTGATTTCGCTATCGTACCACCTACGTAATACCAATGGAAAAGTCGCGTTATGCACGTTTTCATTTCTATACATGCATAATCGTACATATTATTACGTGCACGTAAATAACGATCTATACATGGAACAGTGTGGTCATTAAATTATAAATAAATAATTTTATGTTAACATATACAGGTATTTCGCCGTGTTTCGCGGCGAAATAGGAAATTCTAACTTACCTGTTGTAAACGTTAAAAAACGAATTTCGCCGCGAAACACCGCGAAATTTCACCGCGAAAATCGGATTTTCACGGCGAAAAATTTAACCGATTAAACGTTTAAATTTTCCCTTGGCCGGTGAAATTTCGCGGTGGTTTCGCCGCGAAAAATCACAAGTGATCAGCGCGAACTGTGCAAAAGTGGGTTTTTAGCCATAACACCACTGTATGTGGGCCTATAGATAATGAGACATTAAAGCCCAATTTTTGAACCATAATTTTTAGTCTAGGGCGCTGTGAACTACATATCCCTGAATTTGGCAGTGATTTGTCAACAAAACTTTGGCTTTTATACTATGTGAAAGTGACCACATTACTTGTTTGTTTGTTTGCTTGTGCTGGTGCTTTATGTCCCAGTCAACAGCTATGGTCATGTCGGGGCTTCTTAGATGACATGACTCAGTATGTGCTTGAAAATAAAACCACCTCTGTTAACAACTAAGGCTTACATGTAAATATGGGTGGTTTTACTTTAACCACTTTCCTTGTGCAGGCTAAGGCCTTCTGTGCTGTAACCCATCACTCAGATGGTAATTCAGTAGATTTTTCAAAACTTTGCCTGGAGACAAAAGAAACTAATATATTTCTCTTGACCCGATGGGTGGGGCCCACATTCCCTCTTGACCACCATTCTGTAGTATTACGCATGCGGCACAAGAGAGAAATATGGGCTGCTTGTGTTTAACAGTTAAAACTAACTGACCAGTCGTTTGATGACTGGTCTGAATCTGCCTGGAAAAAGTGGTTTAAACAAATAAAATAAGACTGAGATCCTAATTTAGTGGTTGTAGTAATGTAGTTTGAGTATGTTTCGGATGTCATGGCATCCCAATGTTGGAAATGGAGGTAATATCCCGGCATGGCAATATCGGTTGACTGGCGTAAAGCAACAAAACAAACAAACAAACAAACCAAAATTGTAACATTTTTCTTTACTTTGGTGGCCATTTTAGATGTACTCCTTACATGGTATTAAATGCACTGATTTCAGGAATTAAATATGTCAAAACATGAATATTTGCATAGAAATTACTTTTCCGGTATACCGACAGCCATCTAGGATGCCATCTTGGATCTCTTAATTTGCTCACTGGTGACAAGATGCCATCCACTGGATCCATAAACATTAAACAAAATTGCCACCAAGTGGTTCAGTTTGAAAATTTTGAATTTTGGAAGGCACCGTTTTCAAATATTGCATTTTTCCTTAGTTTTGGCGGCCATCTTTGATGCCCCCTTTACAGAGTATATTTTCTTGGACTCATTTTAATGTACAATTAATTGAGGTTTTAAATACAAGTGATTTCAGGTCTAAAAGTCTGACAAAACATTTATTTCACAGGAAAATATATAGCATTCTCTGTATATGGGCAGCCATCTTGGACGCCATCTTGAATTTCTCAAATTGCTCAATGGTGACAAGATGTCACCCATCGGATTCTTAATGCAGAAGACCTCACCTTTCCAAATATGTAAAAACATTTTCTATGTACTTTAAATCCAGGTCCACCTCAAATAGCCCAGATGGCTACAGGACTATTATAAGAGTCAATATATTTTTTCGTAACCAAATCCTGTCCGGGTACGTTTTTTTCTGAAAACCGTTTACTTCTGGTAAATGTTTTATGCTTGGAATGTGGTGTGAATCGAGGTGAGTATGGGTCAGCCAAAACAAAATCGTTAAAGTGCTAGCAAATATAAAAAATTGTTACTCAAAGTGTCTAAAATGGCATATTTTCGTTGTCTGCAAAATGATTTTTTTTTATATCTGTCTCTGATTCAATGATTTTTTTGCTAAGGTGGTTGTTCTAAATACTACTCCATCTTTATTCAATCATTCATGCACGGCATAATACATTTTGATTTCAAGTATCCATGGTTTTAATACTAAATTTACGTGTTCAAACTTTGTACCTAGCATTTTGTCCCTGATGTAACAATTTATCTAAAAATACCAAGTACAAAGTGACTCCCCTTGGTAAAGGTGGAACATCTATCTGCATTTTGAAGAGCTACATTGAAATTAAATATGGCTGACTGCCATGATGACACATCTATAGAGTATATCTGAAAAAATAATAATTACAACTTTCAGGTGAGTGAGTATATTTGTAATAGTTCCCTGATGTAACAGCCTCTACTGGTTATTTGTTTCAAGCGACAATATGTAGGTACTATTCATAAAACGCGTTTAGTGGTTGTGTAAACATTTCACCATAACAATGAACACACAAGTATATTGGAAGCAATTTACAGGTGATTTATCTAAAATATGTCCCTGATGTAACGGTCCGTGATGTAACGGTGAAAAGTGTTACATCAGGGACAGAAATCGTTACACCAGGGACAATATTTCGAGGAAAGGATATTTATTTCTTATATGCTTTGATTTTATGAGTTTCATTGTATAACACAGAGCAACACAGCAATTCCAATACAGCCAGAGAGTCTGCAGACTTTATAAAGGGTCACTGATGAGGATTCAGTACCCAAAATTGCGCAATACGGCCAATACTACCTGCATTTGAACGTTTTTGCTTCTTCCAAATATCAAACTTTTATAGTTTATACAATTTCAACAAATAGATGTCAAATATGTCTGTTTATCAAACACACGTTACATCAAGTAATATATAGGGTAATTTTGGGGGAATATGGACCGCTTAAGCACAAAACGAATCAGTTCAACCACAGGCTATTTACGTTATTATTGTATACCGTGTCTATTTTGAGGCAGGCATTTGTAAACCATTTTAATATAAAATTTACATCATTTTGTATGCTAGTTTTTGTTGCGTATTACGATAAACACACCCAATGGGTGGTCCAAATTACCCCAAACATTTGAGGTAATATGGACCACTCTACTGGGGTAATATGGACCACAACTTTAAAATGCTGAGGATGTCAACATATAAATTCGGAAAACAAAATTTAAACTTCTATTTAAAAGTCTTTTTAGCATAAAATAAACATAGATGTTCACGAAACAAATTCACTGGAAAAATATTTTGCATCAAAATTCAAAACACCTTGACAAACTTACAAAACGGACATTCGCAAAAATGTCACAGATTTCAAAACATGTACATTTTGCTTATAAACCTCACTTGTAAAACAATCTATTTTCAAAGATAGCTTAAAATATATCACGCAAGTGCAAAAGTTAAAGTTCTAAAGACATGTGGTATCAAATGTTCAGTGTATTACTTTCAGAAAGAGTTTGAGACAAAATTCTTAGATGGTCCATATTACCCAAAAAGGAAAATTTACGTTGGGAAATTAATCGTCCATATTACCCCAGACACGACGGTTATGTCAATGGAGAAATTTTCCAACACTGAAAAATAGCTCATGCAAATGACCATTTGCATCATCTTCTAAAAATGGTGTATTAGGTTAATTTTACGTGAAACTTGGTTCTATATAAATATCATTAATCTTTTTATTGGTTCTTAAGTGTAAACTTAAACATTTTAAGGGCAAGATTTTCACAGGCTGTTTTACATGTATTTGGGTTCATTAATTTAACCTTTCCGAAAACACCAGCTTAGGTATGAATGTAAAAATGATTTCGATAATTTAGGATGGATAGCCAGGGAATAACAAAATGTTATTACACAAGGTGTAAAACACAAGGTGGCCCATATTCCCCAATTGTCCATATTACCCCAAATTACCCTGTTATAACATTAAGGAAATAATTGAACATTCATCAAAAAGCTGATTTTTCTAGTAAAAAACAAGAGAACAAAGTATATGTTAAGCCAGTAAAAAAGAAGCTTTCAGCATAATAACCTGTACATTTATGTGCATACAAAATTCATTACCACTGAACTTGGTCACATTTTAAAGCTTAGACATTGCCCTTTCATCATATGGTAAGAAATACAAGATATTTAATTTGCATATTCATGAATTTTAATGAAAATATTTAAAAAAAAATGACAGAAAAATCATGAAAAGTCAATAAATAAACTATTTTGACGTCGAAACTATAATTGTGGCACTTTGTAATTTAACCAGTAATAGCATATGACAAATGTATTGATGTCATGTGCCTAAATGAAAATTATCTCATTTGCATATTCATGAATACTAATAAAATATAGAAAATTAAAGAAAAACGGAGATTAACTAAAGCCATTGCAAGTTTTGGATGGGTTATAAGATCTATCTTGTATCCCTGAAACCAATTTTCATGGCTGCCAGTGTGGTCAGAGGGACCATCTTAATGCCATAAAATATTGTCCTCAACGATGGACACATTTGCATGATGTAAAAAAATTATGTATATAGTTTCCACATCCACCCCTTGTGTGATCCTAAAGAATAGGGTGTACTCGTAAAAGTATTCATATACAAACAATAGCATGCTCTAGAATATTATAATTGGTCATATAATGATGCATGGACTTAGCAATTTAACCTTAATACCTATTATTCAAATCATTGATTTTGCTTATTCATGAAAAAAATAAAACACACAAGAAATCGGAGAAAAATCTTAGATGAAATAGGGGGTATACGTACAAAATCACTAAAAGCAGAGGTGTTACAAACCCAGGATGCTAAAATAACTATCAAATAAATGCTATGGCTATGTATTCTGACTCTTATGTCTCATATATAAGCATGATCTTATTTTCAATTTCATGAATTTTAATGGAAACTTCATAAATAGGAATGAAAAAGTGAAAAATTTAACAGGCAAACATAAAAATGATGCTTTTCTCAGCAAGCAAAAACCCTAACATGCTAAAAATGGCATTAAACGGTTGCTAGGGCAATATTATACCATCCTGTACTACAATATGTTAGTCATTCAATTTTTTATTTCATGAATATTAACAAAACCTTTTGAATTTAGAGGAAAGTTACGGAAAAATTAAGGCAGTTTACATAGAAAATCACATGAATTTTGGCTACTGATAGACCTAGAGTGCTATAGGACAATATTCTATAATCATATTACCTGTTATATAAATAAATAGTGACTTTTGTTGTATAGGTATGACTGAGATCACTTAGAACCAGAAGGCCTATGATTTTGAAACTTGGCAGGAAGCAGCAGACAATGGAGCTCTACAACGAAAAATGAAGTGATATACCAACACAATTGCATATATCTCAGCTGTCAATTGCCATATATGCTGAAATGGTACCAATAGAATGCTAGGAAGATGCAATTATGTCATGCAGTCTGATAGCCTAATCACAATTTTTTTTGTTTTTTTTTTTTTAATTTTTGTTAGTACTGAATAAAATGTATGAAAAGTGTAATATTAACAGAAAATTGAAGCTTGTGCTCTAATAAATTTAATTGAATCTTGGTTGCCAGCAAGTGTACCCTTGTTTATCTGAATACATGATAATACAATATTGTCCTAGCTATTATTGATGTCATTTTGAGATCTCTACAGCCATTGGTAGTCGAAATATATTCAATTTTGTTGGTGTACCCCTTCATTTTTCGTTGATGTTTCCCTTATTTATATAAATCTCATTAATATCATTCTAATAAAAGAAGCTGGTGATTTAAACATCGGATTATATTGTTATAGAACATTGTACTAGCAATTATTTGATACCAAGTATAGCTCTCTAGGTCAGTCAGTAGCCAAGATCATGTGATTTTCTATGTATACCACCTTAATTTTTCCATAATTTCCATCTAAATTCGAAAGGTTTTGATAATATTCATAATACAAAAAATTAATTGACTTATATATTGTAGTACAGGATGGTATACTAATGTCCTGGCAATCAATTCATGCCATTTTCATCGTGTAAGGGCTTTTGGTTGCCGAGATACACACCATTTTTTAGGTTTGCCGGTTAAATTTTTGTCCATTTTTTCATTCAAATTTATGAAGTTTTCATGAAAATTCATGAAACTGAAAAAATAAGATAATTTTTATATGAGACTTAAGGGTCATAGAACATTGCCATAGCATTCATTTTACACTTCTTTCAGCATCCTAGGTTTGTGAACAGCTATGGTTTAAGTGACTTTGTATGTATACCCCCTTTTTCTCTGATTTCTTGTGTGTTTCATTCATTTTCATGAATGAGCAATATCAATGCTTTGAAAAATAGGTATTACGGTTAAATTGATCAGTCCATGCATCACAACCAAACCCATTATAGTATTTTAGAGCACGCTTTTGTTCGTATATGAATATTTTTGTGAGTACACCCTATTCTTTAGAATCACAGTAGGGGTGGATGCGGAAACTATATAATTTTACATCATGCAAATGTGTCCATCGTTGAGGACAATATTTTATGGCGTTTAGATGGTCCTTCTGAACACACTGGCAGCCATGAACATTGGTTTCAGGGATGCAAGGTAGATCTTGTAACCCATCCAAAACCTTGACATTGCTAGAGTTTATCCCTCGTTTTTCCTCGATTTTCAACATTTTCTATTAATATTCATGAATATGCAAATAAGAAAATTGTCATTTTGGCCCATGACATCAATAAATTTGTCATATGGTATTATTGGTTCAATAGAGTCAATATATTTTTTCGTAACCAAATCCTGTCCGGGTACGTTTTTTTCTGAAAACCGTTTACTTCTGGTAAATGTTTTATGCTTGGAATGTGGTGTGAATCGAGGTGAGTATGGGTCATCCAAAACAATATCGTTAAAGTGCTAGCAAATATAAAAAATGTTACTCAAAGTGTCTAAAATGGCATATTTTCGCCGTCTGCAAAATGATTTTTTTTTTATATCTGTCTCCGATTCAATGATGTTTTTGCTAAGGTGGTTGTTCTAAATACTACTCCATCTTTATTCAATCATTCCTGCACGACATAATACATTTTGATAGCAAGTATCCATGGTTTTAATACTAGATTTACGTGTTCAAACTTTGTACCTAGCATTTTGTCCCTGATGTAACAATTTATCTAAAAATACCAAGTACAATGTGACTCCCCTTGGTTAAGGTGGAACATCTATCTGCATTTTGAAGAGCTACATTGAAATTAAATATGGCTGACTGCCATGATGACACATCTATAGAGTAGATCTGAAAAAATAATAATTACAATTTTCAGGCGAGTGAGTATATTTGTAATAGTTCCCTGATGTAACAGCCTCTACTGGTTATTTGTTTCAAGCGACAATATGTAGGTACTATTCATAAAACGTGTTTAGTGGTTGTGTAAACATTCCATTATAACAATGAACACACAAGTATATTGGAAGCAATTTACAGGTGATTTATCTAAAATATGTCCCTGATGTAACGGTCCGTGATGTAACGGTGAAAAGTGTTACATCAGGGACAGAAATCGTTACATCAGGGACAATATTTCGAGGAGAGGATATTTATTTCTTATATGCTTTGATTTTATGAGTTTCATTGTATAACATAGAGCAACACAGCAATTCCAATACAGCCAGAGAGTCTGCAGACTTTATAAAGGGTCACTGATGAGGATTCAGTACCCAAAATTGCGCAATACGGCCAATACTACCTGCATTTGAACGTTTTTGCTACTTCCAAATATCAAACTTTTATACTTTATACAATTTCAAAAAATAGATGTCAAATATGTCTGTTTATCAAACACACGTTACATCAAGTAATATATAGGGTAATTTTGGGGGAATATGGACCGCTTAAGCACAAAACGAATCAGTTCAACCACAGACTATTAACGTTATTATTGTATACCGTGTCTATTTTTAGGCAGGCATCTGTAAACCATTTTAATATAAATTTTACATCATTTTGTATGCTAGTTTTTAGTTGCGTATTACGATAAACACACCCACTGGGTGGTCCAAATTACCTCAAACATTTGAAGTAATATGGACCTCTCTACTGGGGTAATACGGACCACAACTTTAAAATGCTGACGATGTATAAATTCGGAAAACAAAATGTAAACTTCTATTTAAAAGTCTATTTAGCATAAAATAAACATAGATGTTCACGAAACAAATTCACTGGAAAAATATTTCGCATCAAAAATCAAAACACCTTGACAAACTTACAAAACGGACATTCGCAAAAATGTCACAGATTTCAAAATATGTACACTTTGCTTATAAACTTCACTTGTAAAACAATCTATTTTCAAAGATAGCTTAAAACATATCACGCAAGTGCCAAAGTTAAAATTCTAAAGACATGTGGTATCAAATGTTCAGTGTATCACTTTCAGAAAGAGTTTGAGACAAAATTCTTAGATGGTGCATATTACCCCAAAAGGAAAATTTACATTGGGAAACTGATGGTCCAATTTTTACCCCAGACACGACGATTATGTCAATGGAGAAATTTTCCAAAACTGAAAAATAGCTCATGCAAATGACCATTTGCATCATCTTCTAAAAATGGTGTATTAGGTTAATTTTACGTGAAACTTGGTTCTATATAAATATCATTAATCTTTTTATTGGTTCTTAAGTGTAAACTAAAACATTTTAAGGGCACGATTTTCACAGGCTGTTTAATTGAGGTTCATTAATTTAACCTGTCCGAAAACACCAGATTGGGTATGAATGTAAAAATGATTTCGATGATTTAGGATGGATAGCCAGAGAATAACAAAATGTTATTACTTTTTGTCAAACATGAGTCTTGAGTAAAATATTTGAAGAAAACACAGGGTGGCCCATATTCCCCAATTGTCCATATTACCCCAAATTACCCTGTTACTACATTAAGGAAATAATTGAACATTCATCAAAAAGCTGATTTTTCTAGTAAAAAACAAGAGAACAAAGTATACGTTAAGCCAGTAAAAAAGAAACTTTCAGCATAATAACCTGTACATTTATGCCTTTGTCTTTTCGGTTCAAACTGTCTGCAAATTTCAACATTGTCTTTGTATCCAACAAACCGCACTTCCTTTGTCCAAAATATGGAATGATTCAGTTTTATTTGGGTTTCGGAAGATTCTCAAAATCAGCGGTATTTTTTCGCATTTGAACATTTGAAAATTAATTTAGCTCATTTAAAAAAATGGAGCATGGATGTGTGCATACAAAATTCATTACCACTGAACTTGGTCACATTTTAAAGCTTAGACATTGCCATTTCATCATATGGTAAGAAATACAAGATATTTAATTTGCATATTCATGAATTTTAATGAAAATATTAAAAAAAAAAATGACAGAAAAATCATGAAAAGTCAATAAATAAACTAATTTGAGGTCGAAACTATAATCGTGGCACTTTGTAATATAAAGAGTAATAGCATATGACAAATGTATTGATGTCATGTGCCTAAATGAAAATTATTTCATTTGCATATTCATGAATATTAATAAAATATAGAAAATTAAAGAAAAACGGAGATTAACTAAAGCCATTGCAAGTTTTGGATGGGTTATAAGATCTATCTTGTATCCCTGAAACCAATTTTCATGGCTGCCAGTGTGGTCAGAGGGACCATCTTAATGCCATAAAATATTGTCCTCAACAATGAACACATTTGCATGATGTAAAAAAATTATATAGTTTCCACATCTACCCCTTGTGTGATCCTAAAGAACAGGATGTACTCGTAAAAGTATTCTATACAACAATAGCATGCTCTAGAATATTATAATTGGTCTGATAATGAATAATACCTATTATTCAAATCATTAATTTTGCTTATTCATGAAAAAAATAAAACACACAAGAAATCGGAGAAAAATCTTAGATGAAAAAGGGGTATACGTACAAAATCAATCACTAAAAGCCCCAGGATGCTAAAAGAACTATCAAATAAATGCTATGGCTATGTACTCTGACTCTTATGTCTCATATATAAGCATGATCTTATTTTCAATTTCATGAATTTTAATAGAAACTTCATAAATAGGAATGAAAAAGTGAAAAATTTAATCGGCAAACATAAAAATGATGCTTTTCTCAGCAAGCAAAAGCCCTAACATGCTAAAAATGGCATTAAATGGTTGCTAAGGCAATATTATACCATCCTGCACTACAATATGTTAGTCATTCATTTTTTTTTTATTTCATGAATATTAACAAAACCTTTTGAATTTAGAGGAAAGTTACGGAAATATTAAGGCAGTTTACATAGAAAATCACATGAATTTTGGCTACTGATAGACCTAGAGTGCTATAGGACAATATTCTATAACCATATTACCTGTTATATAAATCAATAGTGACTTTTGTTGTATGGGTATTAATGAGATCACTAAGAATAAGAGAAAAAATAACGAAAAATGAAGTGATATACCAACACAATTGCATATATCTCAGCTGCCAATTGCCATATATGTGCTGCAATTGTACCAATAGAATGCTAGGATGATGCAATTATGTCATGCAGTCTGATCACACTTTTTTTTTTTAATTTTTGAGAGTACTGAATAAAACGTATGAAAAGTGTAATATTAACAGAAAATTGAAGCTTGTGCTCTAATAAATTTAATTGAATCTTGGTTGCCTGCAAGTGTACCCTTGTTTATTTGAATACATGATAATACAATATTGTCCTAGCTATTATTGATGTCATTTTGAGATCTCTACAGCCATTAGTAGTCGAAATATATTCAATTTTGTTGGTGTACCCCTTCATTTTTCGTTGATGTTTCCCTTATTGATATAAATCTCATTAATATCATTCTAATAGAAGAAGCTGGTGATTTAAATATCGGATTATATAGTTATAGAACATTGTCCTAGCAATTATTTGATACCAAGTATAGCTCTCTAGGTCAGTCAGTAGCCAAGATACATGTGATTTTCTATGTATACCACCTTATTTTTTCCGTAATTTCCATCTAAATTCGAAAGGTTTTGTTAATATTCATAATACAAAAAAATGAATTGACTTATATATTGTAGTACAGGATGGTATACTAATGTCCTGGCAATCAATTCATGCCATTTTCAACGTGTAAGGGCTTTTGGTTGCCGAGATACACACCATTTTTTAGGTTTGCCGGTTAATTTTTTCCATTTTTTCATTCAAATTTATGAAGTTTTCATGAAAATTCATGAAACTGAAAAAATAAGATCATTCTTATATGAGACTTTAGGGTCATAGAACACTGCCATAACATTCATTTTATACTTCTTTCAGCATCCTAGGTTTGTGAACAGCTATGGTTTAAGTGACTTTGTATGTATTCTCTGATTTCTTGTGTGTTTCATTCATTTTCATGAATAAGCAATATCAATGATTTGAAAAATAGGTATTACGGTTAAATTGATCAGTCCATGCATCACAACCAAACCCATTATAGTATTTTAGAGCACGCTTTTGTTCGTATATGAATATTTTTGTGAGTACACCCTATTCTTTAGAATCACAGTAGGGGTGGATGCGGAAACTATATAATTTTACATCATGCAAATGTGTCCATCGTTGAGGACAATATTTTATGGCATTTAGATGGTCCTTCTGAACACACTGGCAGCCATGAACATTGGTGTCAGGGATGCAAGGTAGATCTTGTAACCCATCCAAAACCTTGAAATTGCTAGAGTTTATCCCTCGTTTTTCTCAATTTTCGACATTTTCTATTAATATTCATGAATATGCAAATAAGATAATTGTCATTTTGGCCCATGACATCAATAGATTTGTCATATGGTATTATTGGTTCAATAACAAAGTGTCACAATGATAGTTTCGACCTCAAATTTAGTTTATTTATTGATTTTTAACGATTTTCTGTCATTTTTAATGTTTTCATTAAAATTCATGAATATGCAAATTAGATATCTTTTAAGGGTCACCGAATAGTGTTCTACACGGGGGAGAGATCCATAAACTTGTTTATTAATGTCATTTTCCTATTTGAGATGTTTGAATTTTTAACAACTAACCCCTTGAAATGGTTGCAAAAATATATATTGACTCATAAAAACAATCCATATAAAGAGCCTTTTTATTTAATTATGGTCAGAATTATCATTTACGTAGTTATCCACTTAATAGACATTTTTTAATTCAGTTTTACGTCCCTTTCAAGATTATTTCACCTCATATGAGATGGGCCAATTAGTAGGTGGGGCGAAAACGGGAGAACCCCGAGAAAAACCATCTGACACACCCGCAAGCAGAACTTGGCTTGTCTCACATGTGGCCACACCAGACACAGCGGTGAGATGATCGAGTGATAAAGAAACAACGCAGGGCTGGGGTATAAAAGGCCACACAGGTATACCTGTGAAGCACGATTAGATCGTATTCAGTCAGCAGCACTTAGGATAGTCACAGGGGCATACAGGTCAACTTCCATTACCGACCTACAAGTAGAATGTTGCGTCCTTCCTCTTGAATTAAGCAGAGAGGAACTCATTCTCAATACTGGGCTAGGTCATCAGCCAACGGTCCAAACCTACCGTTGAACGACCTATACGGGCATTCAATATACGAGACAGCAAGGCATAAGTTGGGGAGCAAAATACCATTTGTAATGCAGGTACAGGATCTTAAAACTAAGTATCATCTAGAAGACATTGAGGTACAAGAACCAGTGTACGCACAAACCTTTGCTCTGGAGGGTATTGACCCTAGAGAAACTCTCAAATCAACTATAAACAAAAAATCTGATACTATTGCAGCTATAGAAGGCAAGGTAACCAATCTCATTAGTAGCAGTTATCATGACCATCTTCACATATTCACAGACGGCAGTAAAGACACTGTTAAGAGAATAGTAGGGTGCGCATTTGTAATTCCAGAACTTAAGATTACCAGGAGCTTTAAGTTAGGGGGGGGGACCTCTCCATCTTTTCGGCAGAACTCGTAGCTATCATTGAAGCTTTAAAATGGGTTAAGGAAAACAAACCAGATAAGGTTGTAATTCTGACAGATTCTCTCAGTTCGATTAGGGCATTAAAATCGGGGAACAGCAACTCTAGGCCTGACCTAATTCTTCAGGTCAACACACTTGTCGATGCAATAGTTAGGGAAAATGTAATCTTAAATATGGACTGGTGTCCATCTCACTGTAAGTGGGAATGACCTAGCCGATGAAGCAGCGAAATCTGGGTCAGCACATGGGAGGGAACTCAACATTAAAATGAGCAAAACTGAGGCATATAGTCGTATTAAGAGGGTTATTAAGGATCAATGGGCAAAGAAATGGAGGGAGCATAAGCATGGGTTCAGATGGGATTTAGACAATAATTTACCTACGAAATTAATCCAATATAGTGATGAAAGGCAATTAGACAGGGTATACACTAGACTCAGATTAGGGCGTAATGGCTTAAGATTTGATAACCAGACACATAGCGAAATGGACCCTATGTGCCCACACTGTGATGAAATAGAGGATACAGACCACTATTTCCTTAGATGTCACATGCACATAGACCATAGGATAGTCATGTTCAACAGTATTAAGGATAACATTTCAGATATAGGGGAGATAACAGTTAAAACACTTCTTAATCCCAGTCATGCTCACTCAGAAATTATCAGAGCTGCCGTTTTTCAGTACATTAAGGACACAGAATACATGTCGCGCATCTAAGGTTATATAGGATACAGAGATACAGACGTATGAATGTAGAAGAGGGCAATCTTTGCAGGCCAATCCTTCTCTTTCATGTTAGGTTTTTCACATTAACAGTTCTCTGCTTTAGTCGTGCGTGATACGATTATTTTGTATAAGCAGATGCCCAGGGCCATTTTTTACCATTTCACTTAAGGTATTAGGTCATCTTCATTCATTTTTCTTCAGTTACACACTTAGCCCGCTCTATTATGCTGTACCACCTGCCATTATGTATTGTATCTTTAACACTCCGAGTTAGTGGTTTTAACCGCTCTCTCAACCTAAACTGTGAGGATCTGGCTAGGATAGATAAGGGTTCGCACAGAGGCTGATTAGAGACCCATATCGCCAAGTACAGATGATATACCATTGCACCACGGTATAGCTCCGGTTTATACATGAATCCGCTCCATCTACCGAAACAGTCTTTGCATATCTGGACTAGGCATATCCAGACACACAGGTTTGATTTTGGAGTTTCCTTCTCCTAGATGAATTGCTGGCCACAGCTGAAGAGCTCCATCTACCCTTTCTTAGGTTTTGTGTAGAGACCTGTAAACTCCTAGGAGGGCTGTCAACCAAGACTAATGAGTTCCCCCTGCCCAGCTAGATTTTTGTGTAGAGAACTAGCTTAACTCCTAAATGAGTTGCCTTCCAAGGCTAACGAGCCCCATCTGCACCGCATGACAACAGGTAGTACTGATTACATGTTACAGTAGCAGTTAAACTGACCTGACGGTTGATCATCTGATTCAACGGTTCAGAAAGCGATACAGCAACATGTTGTGGAACATGCAGAGCGTGACAAGGCACTAAAGATGTTACGGTCATCCACTGCATCCAAACCCAACTCCAGACGTCTTGACCTGTGTCTTGCCTCTGGGCGCAGCTGGGCGAGGACTAGAGAGTGAGGTTGACGTTGCGCACCTCTTCCTCACTATAATCCAATTTCATAGCGCATGTCATCTTATTTCTCAACACACAAGCACTTGCATACACAACAATTTCATCACACTTGCACCCACATACCTACAAAGTCCTGTGGCGATGGGCGAGTGGCGAAGCAGCAGGTGTAGGACACACTGGGAGCTGTAGTTGCAGACCTGCACACAGGCGGCTCAGTTCTAATGGTCGCTTTCTGTGAGGAGAAGCAGTAAGCAGAATTCGGCAGTCGGCTGAGTGACTGAGCAGACCTATTTAGGACCGCACTGCTCACCCCCGTAGCATGGGGAAGGGGCTAGAAAAGGTGCCCTAAACAATTGCCTGCTTCAAACCCCCTGGCTGGTTAACCGCGATCAGCGGGGATCCCATTAAGCGGTCGAAATACAAAGAAAAAAGCTAGAGTAATCCCCTTACGGATTGGCGCATGGAATGTGCGCACTTTAATGGATAGTGCTGGGTCAGATAGACCACAGCGTAGAACGGCCCTTGTGGGCAGAGAACTTGGGAGGTATGATATACAGATAGCTGCATTGAGTGAGACTCGGTTCGCAGATGTTGGGGAGATCAAAGAAGTTGGTGCTGGATACACCTTCTTCTGGAGTGGACGCAAAAGTGAAGAGAGGCGTGAAGCAGGAGTTGGCTTTGCCATCAAAACAGAACTTGTTGGTAAGCTGTCAGGATTGCCAAAAGGCATTAATGACCGTCTAATGACATTGAGACTTCCTCTGTCAGGCAATAAACATGCAACTATTGTCAGTGCTTATGCACCCACAATGACCAATCCAGATGAGGTCAAGGACAAGTTCTATGATGACCTAGACAATGTTATTTCTGCAACACCCCGCACAGACAAGCTTATCCTTCTTGGCGACTTTAATGCCAGAGTGGGTACAGACCACCAGACCTGGGAAGGAGTTATAGGTCCAGAAGGGGTTGGAAAGTGCAACAGCAATGGTCTCTTGCTTCTCAGGAAGTGTGCTGAACATGATCTTCTAATCACCAACACAGTCTTCCGTCTACCTAATAGGAACAAAACATCCTGGATGCATCCCCGTTCCAAACACTGGCATCTCATAGACTATGTCATAGTGCGGAGAACAGACAGGCAGGATGTTAAAGTGACAAAGACTATGTGTGGTGCAGACTGCTGGACAGATCATAGACTGGTTGTCAGCAAACTCAACCTAAGAATACAGCCTGCGAGGCGACCTCAAGGCAAGAAAGCTCCTAAGAGACTGGATGTCTCAAAGCTGAATAAAGACAGCATGAGACAAGATTTCTTAACAGACATTTGCAACCAACTGGATGCAATGAATCTCAGTTCAGAGGACCCCGAAGAAAACTGGACAGTTTTTCATAAAACAGTTCTTTCTTCAGCTGCAAGCACCTTAGGCCATCCATCTCGCAAACATCAAGACTGGTTTGATGAGAATGATGATGAAATTCAGAGGCTTCTTGAAGAAAAGCACCGTTTGCTCAAGGCACATCAAGATGATACTAGCTCAGTATCAAAGAAAGCAGCCTACAGCAACATTTGTAAGACAGTCCAGACCAAGCTTAGGGACATGCAAGATTCCTGGCTGAGGAAGAAAACAGAAGAAATTCAGTCTTTTGCGGATAGAAAGGACATGAAGAAATTTCATGATGCACTTAAAACCATTTATGGTCCAAAGAGTTCTGGAGCCACCACATTGCTCAGTGCAGATGGAAACACTCTTCTCACAGATAAAGAAGCTATCTTGGAAAGGTGGGCAGAACACTTCAATAGTGTGCTTAATCGACCATCAAGCATCAATCAGGATGCAATCGACAGACTTCCACAGATAGAGTGCAATGTTCTGTTAGATGAATTTCCTACCGTTACGGAAACAAGAAAAGCAGTTTAACAACTATCATCTGGCAAAGCCCCAGGTGCAGATGCAATTCCTGCCGAAGTTTACAAGGCTGGGGGGCTACCCATGGCAGAGAAACTGACAGACTTGTTTCACTGTATGTGGAGGAAGGAGGCTATCCCACAAGAATTTAAGGATGCATCCATAATCCACCTATACAAGCGGAAAGGAAATCCTCAAGTCTGTGACAATCACAGAGGCATCTCCCTCCTATCAATTGCTGGGAAGACACTTGCAAAAATTCTGTTAAATCGTCTGAATGCTCATCTTGATCAGACGGGACTTATCCCAGAAAGTCAATGTGGATTCAGAAAAGACAGAGGGACAATAGACATGATCTTCACAGCAAGACAGCTTCAGGAGAAATGCCAAGAACAGAATGTAGATCTATACATGACGTTTGTTGACCTCACCAAAGCTTTTGACACTGTTAGTCGTGATGGACTCTGGAAAATCATGGCCAAGTTTGGCTGTCCACCCAGATTCATAGCTATGGTGCGGCAGTTTCATGATGGCATGCAGGCACGTGTGCAAAATGATGGAGAGTTCTCTGAACCATTTGAAGTAACAAATGGGGTCAAACAAGGCTGTGTTCTGGCACCAACACTGTTCAGCAGGATGTTTTCTGCCATGCTTATGGATGCTTTTCAGGACAGTGACACTGGTTTTCCAATCAGGTACCGTTTTGATGGCAACATATTCAACCTCAGAAGGTTGCAAGCCAAAACTAAGGCCCAGACTGATGTGCTAGATGAGCTCCTCTATGCAGATGATATGGATAAGAATGCCAACACAGAGGCAAAAATGCAAAGAGCCATGGATCAAGTCTCACAGCCATGTGATAACTATGATCTCACAATCAGCACAAAAAAGACAGAGGTTGTACACCAACCAGCCCCCGGAAAACCATATAATGAACCAACCATCACTGTGAATGGGCAAAAACTGAAAGTTGTTGACAAGTTCACCTACCTGGGAAGCACTCTCTCCAGAGCAGTGCATATTGATGATGAGATCACTGCCAGAATTGCAAAAGCTAGTGTGGCATTCGGAAGACTCCGTGCAAATGTCTGGGAGCGAAATGGAATCAAGCTTGACACCAAGCTGAAAGTCTACAAGGCTGTGGTACTGCCAACCCTCTTGTATGCATGTGAGACCTGGACAGTATACCAACGCCATGCAAAGAGACTTAACCATTTCCACTTAAGCTGTTTGAGAAAGTTGTTAAAAATCAAGTGGCAGGACAAGATTCCAGACACAGAGGTCCTGAGGAAAGCAGGGATGCAAAGCATGCATACAGTCTTAAAGCTAGCACAGCTAAGATGGACTGGCCATGTTATAAGAATGCCTGATGCGCGACTTCCAAAGAAAGTTTTCTATGGAGAACTACAGGAGGGAAAGCGCTCTCAAGGTGGCCAGAAGAAACGCTACAAAGACACCCTCAAAGCCTCTCTGAAGGATTTCGAAATACCAATGGGGTCATGGGAACAGACTGCACAGGAGCGATCAAAGTGGCGAGGTCTCATCAACAAAGGAGCAGCTCTCTATGAAAAGAAGAGAATCTGTGAAGCTGAAAGAAAGCGAAGAGAGCGCAAAGCCAAAACAAATGTGCCACCAGCAGACTCTATGACATTGACTTGCTCTACTTGCAACCGACAGTTTAGAGCCAGAATTGGCCTAGTCAGCCATCAAAGAACTCACCAACATACATCAGCACTATTCAAGAAATAATGATGGTCTTTCTCATTAGTGAGAGACGAACTATCATACATGAATCTCACTCCGTAAGTGGAGGAGGGAATAGCAGTGCATGTTGCATCGATAATGCGGGGCTGGGGGCGGCTTCTCTTAAATGAGTCTGGTGTCACCTCGGAGCGCGGGATCGACAATACGTGCACCCCCCTTCGCTGCGGAAGTGTTATTCCCTTTTTTTTTTTTTTTTTTTTTTTTTTTTTTTGTTTTGTTTTGTTTTTGTTTTTTTTTTTGCGCACAAGTTACATAGTTACATGTACAAGATGCAACACTTATATAAATATTATTTCATATCATAATATACATCTTTATTTTTCCCTCGGTCTTTATTTTCCCATCCATTTGCTTTTGCCTACCTATTGTATAGCAATTTTGGGGAGTAGGAGGTGTCTACGGACCGACTTGGTACTGGCTGCAATGTGGTATGCACTGCCAGTACCAGGATATTCGCTCCCTGGTACCACAGAGTACGTTTGTTTGTTTGTTTGTTTTAGTTTTTACTCTTTTCTGTTCATTTTTAAAACAGGGCAATCCCAGAGTAAAGGGCGGGAAGGCCCTGGGCTGTATATATAAAGGGTTATGGACTCTGGGAGTGGAGAAAGGTGTCTACGGACCGACTTGGTACTGGCTGCAATGTGGTATGCACTGCCAGTACCAGGATATTCGCTCCCTGGTACCACAGAGTACGTTTGTTTGTTTGTTTGTTTTAGTTTTTACTCTTTTCTGTTCATTTTTAAAACAGGGCAATCCCAGAGTAAAGGGCGGGAAGGCCCTGGGCTGTATATATAAAGGGTTATGGACTCTGGGAGTGGAGAAAGGGAGTGCGGTGCACCGGCGGGAAGAACTCGGCAATCGTACGGACACAACCTACCTTCGTTTTGTTTTTTTACGTACTGCGGTACGTCGATTGGATACTGGCTGCCTTTTACTAGCGCACTGGCCCCGCGGTGTTCGTACGAAGGCTGGGCTGTTCTCTCTGCTCTCTGGTGGGCACTTCCGGACTCCATGTTAAGGACATTAAGGCTGTACGATAGTATGCTTGTATGTGAGTATATAGATATGTATGATAGAGAACGTATGGGAGATGTTTTGTTACCTATGTAAACCATGTGAGTGTATATATCAGAAACCTTATCACCATTTTTTTCCCTAAAAACATTATACCCACAAAAAAACTAATAAAATTCAAAAATATCACGTCACCTGGATGTAAGAAGAAGGAGAAGATATTAACTGATTAAGGGCACAGCACTTTACTTCATCCTTTCTCCATCTGACTATGTATATATTGGCCCACACATACCATGTACCATGTGATCACCTTAATCTTGTACTTTCTTCCCATGCCAACGGCCGGGGATAGTAATTCCGTCTGGTTAAAGCATGCACAGGAGTGGCTGTTACTAAACTGGGACCCTTGCTATCTCCGACCAATGGTTATGGGGTAGATATATTGTATAATTCTGTCTTAATATGTTTTCAGCTCTTTGCTTTTCAGATAGGCCCACCCAAACCATGGTCAATGTCAATATATAAAAATGAACTTATTTATTTTTTTTACACACGATTGGTTACGAACTACGACTTAGATTGGATTACGATAACTCACAATGCCCCCTGATTGGAACTACCCTAAGGAATGTCGCGACCCACCCAATCCACAACCAAAAATACCCTTTCACAAACCAAAAACATAATATATGGTACAGCAGCTTCATAAAACTACTTTGGTAACTCCACTCTGTACCATGACACATTTCGAACTCTTTAGGCCGCGGGTATCAAAATTCAAAATAAAGATGATACGGATGTTTAGCCCCTATATTATATAAGAACATCCTATCATCAGCCACTAGTAGGACAATGCACCCCCGTCTCTACTGGTAAAACATCCAGCCCGCTTAAGGTTTTCTCCGGCTTGCATCACAGATTTCACTCCTGCTCCTCCTCACAGAAACTCATCTCTCAGCCGCAAGCGCACGCCCGATACCACCTGTCCACATGGATTGCAGCGTCCGTAGCTGTTTAATCATGTGCAGTTCCAAACTAGGTCATTTCACCGATCTAGCATAGCCATTAAGCGCGGCCCTAATAGAGAGCAACATGATTGAATATATCATTTGACCTACATTTGCTCTCGAGCAAGATAGCGAAATCAATGATTTGCAGCCGAATTGGCACCGATTTTCTATCTACTTTTCTGCTCACTTTTCGACCATGGCGTTCAAAATTCCAAAAAGAAGTGCTCCTTCCATTTTACCGGTTTGACTTGCATTATCAGTATACGTTGGGCACAGGCGAACAGCGCGATTTGCATTTTGCTGTCACCGCCACGATTTGCAGCCCAGGAGCACTTAACCTTCGTCCTTGTGGTGGAATCTTGGATTAAGTCCGTTCAGCCCGGCATGACGAAAAACTGCCACTTTTTACTACTACTACTACTACTACTACTACTACTACCTGTGTCATTCTTTCTCTGACTGCTGAAGTGTTAACATCAATACCAGAGATTTGATTGGTTGTCAGTTTCAGGCCTCAGGGACTGATAAAATGATTGACAGGTCTCTCCTGGTTGTTTATTGCATCCAATTATGACACATGATCAGTTTTATGACCCCTAAAGTTAGCCAGTTACCTGTGTGTAAGCTCCGCCCACTACTAGGACTGGCTACCTGTTTAACTTTAAGCTGGAAACCAGACCCCCCGGCATGAAAACCCTGTCTTTAACCGCTCGGCCACAGGGGCCGCCATATAGACAAATTTAAATACCTGGAGTTGGAAAGCTGGGTTATATGACATAGAATGTTATAAAACAAACAATATAGAGAAGGTACAAGTAGGCAATGATCAGGAAAATACGCAATCAGAAGAAATTTCCACTCCAAAAGCCGAGGTGGGAAAACTAAATTGACAATTAGGTACTTATAAAAAGAGCCGTTTTATTTACTTATGGTCCAAATTATCATTTACGTATTGAGAATGATTTGGTACGAATTAGTGTGGCTGAAGCGCTGAATATGTTTGATCAACTGAAAATTAAACCAAAGCATTTTAGCTGAGGCACAGGCTTCTTTTAAATAATAGCAGAAGATACGATAAATCATAAAACTATGAATGGTATTCTTAGAAACATTGAAATTGTAATGGATCAATCTACCACCATTACAAGCCTTTCAAGTTATTTTACTTTACTAGACAAATGGTCGGCTTCAAGAGTGAGCAATGAAAGATTTGCTAATGCTTCAGACATATCGGCTGAGCTTCAGTAGACTTGCACTGTCTTAAAGTTGCTTGTAATATTACAAAAACAGCCATTTCTATTGCATACCCAAAACATGTAGGTCTTGTTGTACATGATCAAATCTGGAGTAGACTCTTTGATTTAACAAATTGCTTATCTTCGGTATACGATTTCATACCCTGAAGTGAGGCGAGTTTTATCCTCAGCACACAAGCTAACGCTCCCCCAGTGGAACCGTCCCCTCAGAAATTACGTCAGAAATATACTGGGAGTTACCGATAACTTTGACAATAACGAAAAAGCAGTAGATGTAAACTAACCAAACATGCAGTGACCTCTATCGTTCTGATTGCGCCATTTCCTGAATGTTATTTTCATTTAGCTTTGTAATCACATTATGCAGGGTCCTGAAACGAATATAGATCTTCACCATCTAGGTGAAGATTTAGAACACTCGGAGGATCATAGGTGGTCTAAGTTCGTAACAAAAACAGCTTGCCTTTAAACTCACTGTGCGTAGAGAAGGCAATATTGTTGATGGCTAAAAAGCTACCTCTACAGATAACAGTTTCGGGTTTCATTGCCTGAGGTGTGTCTATCAACTGCATATTTGGCGGAATGGGTTGCACTATGTTCAAGAACTGAAATCACCATCAGACTTTAGATTTGAATTGGACAATGAATGATAAAATAAAATGCTTAGTATTATTGGTAACACTATTAGTTGCAGCTCCAGAGCTATTGAATGACACTGTATGCTAACGTAAAGAAATGAGTGATGAATACTGCACAAGCTCTATGTGTTGACAAAAATACACTGTGATATATAAATGTCAGAAATTAATGAACATGTAGTTATATAGACAAATGTGCATACTATCTTTTCAGGCATGTTGACAGAGGAAAATTACAGTGATTCAGATTATTAAAAGGAATTTAAGTTGCATCTGTTCAAACATACTCCAGCCCTTACCCCATGCATTTCTAGATTTGTATGCATAATGTAATATTGACAAAGAACATGACAATATTTTTAAAAAGATAGATCTAAGTGTTTTAGCTTGATTTCTTACTGTTTTGTTAGTAAACAAAGGTTAAAGGACACATACAACTTATTTTTCGAAATGTTATATTTTGACGGCCTTCTTGGATGCCCTTTTGAAAACCGGAGTTATGCTGGCTTTGCAGAGGCGGCCAACGCTGGATTTAAAAGCTTCAAACCTTCAAAAAGCTTGCAAGACGGCCTTCTTGGATGCCATCTTGAATACTGGAGCTATCTTGTGTTTAACAGAGGTGGCAGACACTGTATTTTCATGCTACAAACCAAGACAAACACAAACACTATGATGGTATATAGAATCAATAACAAATTAGATTTTAGAGCGTATTTTGTATAGGAAAATATGTACTTTTTGTTGTTTTTTTCCGTGTTGGGTTGGATGTCTAAAACCTGTTTTTAAGCATGAATATTATATATAGAAACTGTTTCTGTTATAAGTGGGGGTGTAGGTGTCTGACCGGAGAAGAAGTCTCACTATGCACAAAATGATATTTAATGATAATTTGTTTCCTGAAGCTTAAACCTTTGACCGATGCACACCTCTTTTAAAGAAAACTACGGGTACCAACCCCGAGCTGAAGCAAATGAATAATACGGGTACCAACCCCGTAAGCTTCAGGGAACAAATTATCATTAAATATTTTGTTTAATACGATAATTTGTTAACGTGTGCTTAAAACGTATAGAATACGAATGCTTTTCAGTGCCCGCACCAATACATGTAAGTGTCGTATAGCTCTTACGATGCTAAATGCAAACATAACACATGCTTCGTGAGCCGAAACATGCTATTGGTATTTGAATTTAAGCTGCACATGCAACTAAGTTGGTTCATTTGCAGCTAAACCAGTCAAATAGGCACCTTTGGCCCAAACGATTGTCAAACGACCGTCTTGGTACATGCACAGACATAGCACGTTTTTGAAAACTCTTAATCAAACAAACACATTCAAAAGAGAGTGTCGTATTCGTTATGTCTTTATTTGCAACTGATGAAGGGAAGATGACTTCCCGAAATCGCGATTTTGCTTTATCTGGATATTGTCTTCCAGAGTAAAGACATATGCGACTACAGAAATCGCATTAACTGAAATACACGTACTCCCCAGAATGGGAAAGGAGCGAATGGTAAAACAATGATACATGCATAGAGAACTGACCTGAATACGAGAATGCAAAATGCATTTAAAACATCAAAATGTGTCAGACTTATACAAACGGCCATCATACATATTACTTTATCTGGATATTAGCTTCCAGAGTAAAGACATGAGACAACACAAATCGTATGAAATGACATAGTCATACTCCCTAGAATGGAAAGGGAGCAAATTGAAAAAAATGATACATGTATAAGAAATGACCTGAATACACGAATGCAAAATGCATTTATAACACGACAATTGCGTGAAACACTTTCAAAACACCAATATATATTTTTCCTTATCCGGATATCTTTCAGAGTAAAGTCACGCGACAACAAAAATCGCATAAGCTGACAAACATGCACTCCCCAGAAAGGCACTAACGGAATGGGAGAAAACTGAAAAGCATACATGTATAGAGAAGTACTCAGATTACGAGAATGCAAAATGCATTTTAAACACGAAAAGTGTGTGAAACGTTTACAAAAGGCCAATATATATCGTACGCACAAACACAAAAATGTGGGTTGAGATTTCCGCCGCAGTTGGCTGCTAACTGGGCGTGCGGCCATCTGTGAGACTTCTTCTCCGGTCAGACACCTACACCCCCACTTATAACGATCTGGATATTGTCTTCCAGAGTAAAGACATGCGACTACAGAAATCGCATAAACTGAAATACAAGTACTCCCTATAATCAGAAGGGAGCGAACGATAAAACAATGCTACATGCATAGCCAAATGACCTGATTACGATAACGCAAATTGCATTTAAAACATAAAAATGTGTCAGACTTTTACAAAAGGCCAATATATATATTGTTTCGTCTGGATATTAGCTTCCAGAGTAAAGATATGCGACAACATAATCGCATAAACTTCCATAGATACACTCCCTAGAATGGAAGAAAAGTGATACATGTATAAAGAAATGACCTGACTACACAAATGCAAAATGCATTTCAAACACGAAAATTGCATGAAACACTTTTACATGGCAAGAAAATATTTTTCTTTATCCGGATATCCTTCAGAGTAAAGTCATGCGAGAACTAAAAACGCATAAACTGACAAACATGCACTCCCCAGAACTGAATGGGAGCAAATCATACATGTATAGAGAAGTACTCAGAATACGAGAATGCAAAATGTATTTAAATTACGAAAATTGTTTGAAACGTTTACAAAAGGCCAATATATATTGTACGCACAAACACAGAAATGTGGGTTGAGATTTCCGCCGCGGTTGGCTGCTAACTGGGCGTGTGGCCATCTGTGAGGCATAGTGAGACTTCTTCTCCGGTCAGACACCTACACCCCCACTTATAACTATAAAATCTTTAAAAATATTATATTTGATAGAAAAGAAGTAAAATAGCAGCCATAACTATCTGATCATAAATAATGAGCCACTAAACAAACATTCCGAGGTGAAAAACCTTGGGCACGTGCATTTGTGAATTTAAATATGATTTTTACAACTGTTTTACCTAAATTGTCAGGTTTTTTACTTGAAATAGACAAATACATCATTCTTACATGAAATGGGGGCATTAAAGTACCATTACAATGCAAACACATGAAAATTATGATGCATTTTTGTATAGGGAGGTACAAGTAGGCAAAGATCAGGAAAAGGCGCAATCAGAAAGAGATTACCACTCCAAAAACCGAGGTGGGAAAAAACCAAACTAACAATCAGGCACTTATACCATGAACCATATCGTAAGCCGAATGAGCAGCTATTTTCCCAATAGGTGGCCACTCAGTTTCTGTATAGGGGTTGGTTTTAGGAAACGGCAGCCATCTTGGACGCCATCTTGAATACTGGAGTTATGCAAGGTTTACCAAGGTGGCAAACGCTGGATTTTAAAACTACAGACCAATACGAACATTTTGATATATAGAAACAAATGTGGTACTCCATAGACCACCCCCTTGAAAGATAGCCCATGATATTTGCTCCGGATATAACAAAGCAGACCCATCAAATCGCACGCTAAAGAACCACTGTACTCCGTGCATCCGTTTGGGGCTGTACCAGAAGATTGGGGGCGGTTTTGTTGTGTTTTCTTTTCTACCGGATAATCTAAAAGGTATTTATGTTTACATATTCAACTTTAAAACTATTTTATGACAGGATACTATTCACTGATAAACCCAACTTTAGCCATACAGATTTGCAGGTATGGCTGTGCCACAGGGCCAATCTATTGACCATTTCATGTGGTAGTGATTCGGTCAAAAATCTTCTTTGAAGTTGACGAAAATATAATTTATTTTATTAAGATATCATTCCTACACGAATCTTTATGTTTTGTTGCAAAATTTGGCGTTGAAAGTGGGTTTTGAAAACTTGTTTTTTTCGTGATGACGTAGCGTAAGGAAAATAAAAAGTAACGTTTCGCGTAACGTCGCGCCAAGCGTGAGGGACGTTCAATAGTTTTACGTCGAAATCACGTCGGTATTGTGAGCGTCCATACTAAGTGAAATAGAAAGTCAATTCTAAATGGCGCATTTGCTCAATTTATACCGACACAAACACTCAATATTTCAATCCGTTTGTGCAGTTTGATTATTATTTTTTACTTTCTTTGTTTGATTCTTCATAAAATATGTTTATCAGTTTATTAGAGTGTCACATATCAAATACATATATTATGTACAGATTTACAACAATGAACATGCAACAAATATTTGATATCCAGTCTATATAGACTTACGAGACACTTTAGTTAAATGCAATTTCTTAAAAACAGAATATCACAGATTTACAAAATGTACAACAAGTAAAAACGTAAGAAACATTCATACTCGTAAAATGAAAAGAGCAATACAAAATTGTCTTCAAAAAGTTCATTAGTCCCAAGATGGTCTATTAAACAAGTCAATGATAATTGTCTAAAAAGTTCTCAGCAAGTGCAAAACACCAGTAGACCTACAGGAGCGAGTCTGTGAGCCTTCAGGTACTTGGCACCGGAGCGTCACATTAAAGCTTCTCCACGAGCCACCACCCGCATCTCCAGGAACGTATGTAGGCCTATAGTAAATTAGCCCAATTAAGTTTCATTTTTATCCAATGCTCCTGGCAGGATAGAAAACAAGTAGCCCAAGGGCAACGATCGCTCACCTGAGAGTCAACAAGTACAACAGTTTCTGAGAAGATTTTTAAATGTTTTTTTTTCTTTCTTTTTTTTCAAAATTTTGCCCTTTATGGGGCCCCAGCAACCAATCGAAATAAAGGATTAGGACAAAACTCGCAAGAAACGTCAAACACTACTCAATAAACATTTCTGCAAAAACAAAATTCAAGTGTCTGCAATTTTAGTGAAAAAATAGCCGATTTCCACTTTTCCCATTATAAGTCTATGGAAACTTTAAGTTGCCATAGCAACCAGAGTTCTTATCCGCCTGGAATAAAAAGCATATATTATGTAGAGGCCACTGTCAGGAACATGTATACAAAGTATAGGCTTCATCCCCTTGACAGTTTCTGAGAAGAAGATTTTTGAATGTTTTTCGAAATTTTGCCCTGTATGGGGCCCCTGCAACCAATCAAAATGAAGGATTAGGACAAAAGTCATATGAAACGTAGAGGACTACTCAATAAACATTTCTGCAAAAACAAAATTCAAATATCTCAAACAAGACAGCAAAAATAGGCAATTTTCACTTTTCTCCATTATAAGTCTATGGGAAGCATATGTTGCCATAGCAACCAGAGTTCTTATCCGATCGAAATAAAAAGCACAAATATTCGTTCCCCCCTCCTGTATATGCTATATGTGAAATATGAAAAGATTCGGCCTGGCAGCTTCAGAGAAGAAGTCGTTTGAAAATGTTGACGACGACGACGGACGACGGACGACGCACGGACGCCGGCTCGGCTCAGGTGAGCTAAAAAAACGTATAACATCAAACTTCACTTACTTATGTGACGGTTTCTAACCTGATAACTTACAAACACGCCAGAACACTCGAATAGGGGTCATATCATATTTTGCGACACGCCAAAATAAGAAGGCCAGAACACTCGAAGAAGGGGCATATCAAATTTTGCGACACGCCAAAATAAGGAGGCCAGAACACTCGAAGAGGGGGTGTATCCACATTTTGCACCGGGGTAACCCTGTAGGTATGGGAAAAAGAGAGAGAGAAAAAAGAAAAGGAAAGGGAAAGAAAAGAAAAAAGAAAAGATAGAACATATAATAATTCGTGTCGTGTTTAGACCAAACTAGAGAAACATATAAAAAATCAAAAATTTCCTCCAATTTCGGGTGATCGTTTCACCCGAAACCATTAGCGACCAAAAGGTCGCCGCACAGCGTAAACGGCTTACACTTTCAGAAACAAACAAAATTGACCGCAACAAAAAAAAAAAAAAAACATGGCCGCTTAAAGTGAAAATTTAGCGATTTGGGACAATTTTTGCTGACCGTTGACCGCGTTTGAGAGGTGCGTGCTGAATAAAGGTGCATTTGCGTTAGAAATCGTTCGGGGGGACCCGGAACTGACCGCTGACTGCAGGGTCACGCTGAATAGAGGTGACCGGATCGGCAGTTTAGACTGTATCATATTATTTATATCAAAATACATACTTATTCCGATTTTTCAATTCTTGTCCAATGCCAGAGGATAATCCGATTCAGTCTAATAATTTAATCCTATCATTCATTCGTCGTTGTTGAAATGTCGGCGCTCTTCCATTGTATATTTATGTGTAAAATGTAAGTTTGAGATGCGTACCATAGCTACACTTAGTTTGTTTCGGAAGATTGTCGCACGAACATGGTCGTGGAACAGTGTGATTGACATAGCTCACAGTTTTATTATAAATTGCAAATTTTCAAATGCAAATTATATGCGCCGCATCATGAGAAAACCAATATTTTGCTAAAAAAAAAAAAGACAAAGGCGCAGATCAGCTTCGCAGTCACTGCGAAGCAGATAAGCGCCTTTATTATCGCTACATAAATAGTACAATTCCTCTACTTCCTAAATTCAAAATTTCCAGTCTCTAGACAACTTCTCTGGATTGTACAGCTCGATTTAAGTAAGTAAGTAAGTAATTTCTTTATTTAGAGAGGGTAACACGGTTGGCTAGGCCAATCTTCCCCGAGGCCCTCAAAACATATAAACATACATGCAGATATACATTCCACAATAAACAACATAATATAGAAATCAGGTGAAATATTGTCATCAGAAAATCCGTTCTATAATTGTACAGACTGGTCCGCTTGAGCAAGTCTAAAGGTAATGCCCTTTGACGAAAAGCAGCAAACATAGATAATCTTGCGCTAGTCCAGAAGCAGCTTCTCAGTATTAATTCTGAAAAACGAAACTAAATTAAACTTATATTCACATATCCTAAGGTGAAACATAATCCATCTCTTATATCATATGAGCCGCGTCATGAGAAAACCGTTTTTTTTTTTGCCTATGCAAAAACAAAGGCGCAGGTCAGCTTCGCAGTAACTGCGAAGCTGATCAGCGCCTTTGTTTTCGCTATACGGATAGTACAATTTCTCCTCTTCTGAAATCCGAAATTACAAGTTTCCAGCATGCTTCTATTACACATTGCATTTAGAAAGCCATACTTTAAATAAGTGATTCACGAAGTAATAATAATAATAATAATAATAGTAATAATAGTAATTGTAATCAGTCAACAAATGAGGTATCGTAATGGCGATGGAGGTTATCTTATTGAGATGTACTGTCACATTTCATCCATTCTAAGCAATCCAATCTGGAATTTTGAGACCAGGGAGGCCGGCTTGTTAATGGATGTAGACAAGGATATTCTGCTTGCCCAATGTCTGAGGAAAAGCGTGAGGCTTGTCTACAGATTTGAAATTGACTGTGTACGTCAGTACAGAGGTCAAAGGTCATGGTGTGCAAAATTGTTAAATTTCTTGATATTTTATGCAATGCATGGCTGAAAGTTCATAAATAAAGCTGATTTGGTGTAATTTTAATGATTAATAGTGCAAAATATATTTTAAATGATAAGTTGCTTGCTGTATGGCACCAATTTGGTGAAAATTATAATCAAAGTACTAAATGTACTGATAGTGAAAGCGACTCATTCTTAACTTTGTCAGACATTGGAGGCTGGATTACCCTTTTATGCAGTCAATATCATTTTGCTTACTGAATCTGATTTATGCCCTTCTGCAGATGTGAATATGATTATTTAGGTCAGGACAGGGGTCAAAGTTCAATGAGTGCAATGAGTACCGAATTGCTTAAATTGTTCTACAATGTGAACGATTTCGCTCCGAATCAGAACGAATACATTTCTTTATCAAGATTTACAAAGTATTAAGTTTATCGTCCTGATAACAAGAAGAAATACTTAAGCTTATAATTAAATTCATAACTGTATTGGATACTTGTCAGTATAAGGTTAATGGAACATTTGGGTCCTAATGACATTACAGACGAATGGATTTTCCATAAAATGGAGGATTTGTCCCGACGTGACCATAGCTTTGAATTGGGCGTAAATTATCTAATCAAACAAACAAATGGATTTGCATTACCAGACATTCAGGGCATACCTACTGAAAATGAGCGAGCAGGGGTTCTTCCATTCTATTAGAATTACTGCCCATTGAAAATTCGACATATCGCATGTTTTGGAATTCAATCCATACAATAGTGTTTACAAGAAGATTCTAATATCTGTTCTGCAGTGTCACTTAAATTGAGGAAGTACTCATTGGTCCTGTGTTTATAATGACATTTGATAGTAAAAGCCGGCCAGACAAGTTATGCAATACATTACCCAGCCCATCGATGCATGATTTCTTTCCTTGTAAGAGGCATTTGACTCTTATGCTATAGAGCAATATGTATACAATCATTTAAACAGTCAGTATGCCATGCCAGGAACAAGTGTAAGTAAGTTGCTCTCAAAAGAAATAATCACCAATGATAAATTGGTTACTGTGCTTCTGATATCACTAGTGTCTCAACATTTTAGATAATATAATATGATTATTTTGATAGCTCACAAATCCCTTAATACAGCTCAAAGGCAATAAACTCAAAAGCTTACTTTGTAGCCCATGAACGGTGATGTGACTTTACATGAACTGGTACAACTGAAAGGTGTTGAGGGTATTTCTGTAGGTTAAAGACTGAATTGATTGAGCCAAGGGCGGGAAAACAACACTAGAGAGTAGGTATACAGAAAGGCCCTCAATATTAGAGGTTCTGATAAAGCAGCTGGGTCAAGATATTGTCGCTTAAAGGATAATTTCTATTTTGAAATTTGTGTGGCTATTGTGGTTCAGCTTAATGGACTACCCTGTTGAAAGATGCAAATGACAGTAACTCTCTTTGGCTCTATGTTGTCTCTAAAGGGTCACTAAAGAGGCTGAGTTGCCAAAACCGCTGTATGGCCCATATTTTTTCTCATGACTATGTTCCCTGCTCTTTAAGAATCTCAGTTTTATTTTCATTTGTTATTACTGCAGCTTATGTTGTGCCGTGTGTCGGCCCTAAAAGTCTCCCCATAGATCTTTAAGAATCTCAGTTTTATTTTCATTTGTTATTACTGCAGCTTATGTTGTGCCGTGTGTCGGCCCTAAAAGTCTCCCCATAGGTCCCCCCTCTGGATCCGCGCATGCACATTCAATATACACAAGCTATGTCTGACATACCTAGAAGCGAGCAACTTACCCCACATTGGATTATTTGTTCGGAGATGAGTGTTCTTCTTGATATCATATACCTTGCGACTTTACAACATATATAGGGCTGGGTGTAAGATTGTGAGCATCAGAGCTGCAGCAGGTGTGTTGAGGCTTAGTCCACATCGGACCTGTCTTGCTGCTATGTCGTTTACTTAGACCATGTCAGTGGCATCCTGCATCAACGACTTGCTGATCAGCCATTCATGAGTGGGAAACTGCTGTTTACGTTTGAGTGGTGGAATATATGTTATGCCAGTTGTTAGCACATTTCCGGGCCTGCTGAAGAGATTATGGGTCTCTATCTTGCAAGTATTGTTAAGCAAGCAACATTTTGTGGCCACTGCTTGCATCTTGGTCTCAATTTACTCATTTGTGCGGCAGCAGAATATATATCGCTAAAACTAAAAAATAGGTTTTCAACAAATGCAATGACCATATGACACACTGAACTTGTCGTGATTGGGTTCCTGCATGAGATGGCAGGCAGCCACATTTGCATTTTTATCACTTTTTGGAGTCCATGTCTGAATATCAACATATATCGGATTCGTTGAAGCCCATGTGGAACTTACGAGTTTGTACTTACGACATAAATAATTCAGTCACTTTATTCCTTTAATTTCATGCTTTGCCTCTACGGATAAAATCTAAGGGCATGTCGGGAAGGTTAGTTACTGAAGCCACACAGTGCCTAGACTAGCCTCCCACAGGCAGGTTCATACCATTACATTCAATGCACATTTCTTTCACCAATTACTGACAAATGCTCTTCGAGGATCAGAAAGGAAAACAAAAGCAATAGAAACAGTTTCTTGAAAAGTACCCGACGTGATCGTCAAGTGCAGGTGTTGCTTCGTTGGGAATCAGACACGCTACCAATCAAATGAAGTATTTGTTCTCTGACTAGATACTGCAGCAAGTAGCACTATTAAAGAATTTCAAGACATCAAACTTTCTGTTGCAACTACATATCATAGTAATGATTGAACGATTGATAGGTGAAATAATTTACAAATCCTTGTTGCAATATATATTTTGGGTTGATGACACTAAAACCCAGTGGGTGGGGTAATTCAACACTGAAACATTCATCCCATCTACCTATCATGGAAACCTACATATACCACCTGGGGAGGCTTATGTTATTATTGTATTAACGTCACATATAGCATAACGGCGATATACTGTTCATGTAATACATAATGTATACAGAGTTCTATTCTCAATACCTGTTACAAAGATTACTCAAACACTGAACAAAGGATGATACAAAAATGAAATACAAAAAGAGAAACAAACAATGCTAGAAACAGATATCCTTGATTCTACCTTAATTATCTTTAAAATATCAGAAAAAGTTTTCCAGGGTGAAAAACAGACAGGTAACAGTTATGATTTACATGAAATAAGGTGTTTCTGATATTGCAATGAGTATATAATTTTGCAATACATATACACTTGTGCTGAATGACTAACCCATAAAGGAGCCCCGAAACTTCACAGCTTTTTGTCTTTATATCGTAATTGTTTGTAAGTATTGCTCAAACAAAAGCTAATATTTCACGATGCTTTTTATCCCAATAGACACAAACGCAAGTATACTTCGTAAAATTTGGGTACTTTCAGTACTTTGATTTTATACCCAAAACCGGGTATGCATCATTTGTAACTTGTAAACATCTAATACAATGCATGAAGACTTCTTTTATTGCTTTGTTTAAAATAAATGCAGAAAAAAAGAAGAAAAAACATTGTTTTATCAAAATTTAACTTTTGAAATACAAAATGCACTTGATGACCTTTGACCTCTGTAATTTGCATATAAGCCATTTGCTGGAGTGTAGACAGGGTAGATATTATTCGGCAAAGGTTACTGAACAATGTCCAATGGAGAGCTTTGCATTAACATTCCGGCCTCCCAAAAATGATTTCTAGCTGTCCCCTGAGAAATAGTTACCAGTCTACAATGTTTTGTGAAAGATTTAATAGAATCGGAATTCTTTATCCATAAAGGAACACTATTCAATACTAGAGCACCAGAATATGAAAGGCTGTTTTTAAATAAATTTATTTTTGGCTTTGGTATGAGGAAATTTCTGTTAGATGTTGATCTTAAATTTAATTGTGAATTATTCGGATTACTTCCGCTATCTCTCATTTGGAACAGTTCGTTTAAGTAAATTGGTGCAGAATTTGTAGCTATTTTATACATAGTTTTTGCTTTGTGAATAAATATTGTTTCTTCAAAAGATAAAACATGCAAATAATTACGCGCATCTTCAAGTGTTGTGTAATCTTTCCCAAGAATAAGCTTGCATGCTCTCCTTTGTAATTTTTCAATTTTGTATGTGTTAAAATTGCTAGAATTTCCCCAGACTATGCAACAATATTCAAGATGTGGATTAATGTATGCATTGTAATATAACAGTCTATGTTGTTCTGTTAGATAAGATCTTATTTGAGATAATAACCAAAGGTAGGATGATATCTTTTTAGAAACATACTGAAAATGATTGTTCCAGACAAAATTGTGATCCACATGAACACCTAGAATTTTCTCATTACTTGAATTTTTTAACTCTAAATTATTAAATGTGATGTTCAAGTCACAACTAATCAAGGAATTTCTTTTTTGCCGACTAGCAATTAACATTATTTTTGTTTTATCGGTATTAATAATCATTCCATTTTCTAGGCACCATGTTCGAACAACGTTCAACGCATTTTGAAGATAAGATTCAAGTATAGCCTTGTCCGAAGCAATATAATATAACGTTGTATCGTCTGCATATAAGTCAACTGAAACTGATGAGTTTTTCAAAGACAGTGGTAGATCATTGATAAAAAGGAGAAATAATAGAGGGCCTAAAATAGACCCCTGCGGAACACCACACACAGCATCACCACTACTAGAATTAGAATTGTTAATAACTACTTGTTGGGTTCTGTTGTCAAGATATGATTTAAACCAAGACAAACTAGTTTCACTGAATTTATAAATGCGCAACTTGCGTAGAAGTAAATCATGGTCAACCAAATCAAAAGCTTTCCGGAAATCAATCATAGCACACCCTACTAATTTTCCCTCATTTATTGCTTTTAACCAAGTGTCTGTCATAAAAATGAGAGCTGATTCTGTTGAATGCTTTTTGCGAAATCCACTTTGGTTTTTATGAAGAAGTGTATGCTCGTCTAAATAAAAAGTTAGTTTTTTCTCTATCCATTTTTCAATTATCTTTGAAAGGGTTGGCAAAATTGAAATAGGTCTGTAATTGTTAACATTATCCTTTCCTCCAGTTTTTAAGATTGGGTTTACTTTTGCATTTTTCCAGGCGCGTGGAAAAATCCCACACTCTATGCTTTTGTTCATAATATATGTTATTGAAGGTGTTAAGGCATTTGGAGCAATCTTTAATAATTTTGGCCCAATGGAATCTAAACCAGTTGCTTTTTTGACATCCAAATTACACCAAGTAAGTATTCACGAATGAACAGTTGATCAAAGGAATAGTGAAGTTAGTATCATCATTAACTTTCGAGTCAACAAAATCTTGAAGAACTTGGAACTCGGAATATTGTGTCGGCTCTCTAAGCTTGGAAGGAATCGTTGAAAACATTAGCTATATCAAGATCGTTTGATATAATATCATCGTCCATCTTTATTTCAAAATGGTTCACCTTAGAAGATCCCTTTTTTCCTATGCCAAATTTCTTAAATAATTTCCAGATGGAACGTGGATCATCTTTACCCTCCTCTAGTTGTGTTTGGTATGTGTCTTTTTTCGCTGTGTCAATCATTGTTGACACTCTATTTCTTAAATATCTATACTCATCCATTTTCCCATTGACTTTACATTTATCCCTTTCTTTTATACAATCTAAAATTTCTGGTGTAAGCCAATCTGGTTGATATTTTCTTTTAATCCGATATGATTTTAGTGGTGCATGTTTGTTTACTACCTCCAAAAACAACGTATTCCAAACATCAACAGCTTCATTGATGTCATCAAAATATTCAATTATTTCCCAAGGTACTTCATACAAATCATGGATGAACTTATTTTCGTCAAAGTTTTTAAATGATCGGTATGTTATAGCTTGATGAGTATTAGATTTTACACAGTTGTTTAGTTTACGGTTACCAAATATCGCAGTGATCACTAACAGCAATTTAACTAACATGTACAAATGTAATATTTTCATCGAAATTGGTATAAATGTGATCAATCAATGTACCAGAGGTGTCTGTTACTCGTGTTGGCTCACAAACTAATTGGTTTTACCTAGAGAAGTTGTAAAATTTTCCCATTCTAAGTCCTTATGCTGATTAAGCAAGTTTTTATTGAAATCTCCCAACAAAATGATTTCTTTACCTTCATTAGAAATATTATCAATGAATTTTTCAAATCTATCAACAAATTCAACTTTAGAGTCTGGAGGACGATACATGTTTCCTATTAAAAATGGTTTACTTTTGCCTAACCGTATTTCTAACCAAATACATTGAATATCATTAGTTTCTAAATCAGATCTCCGTTTTGCATTAATGCCATTTCGGACGTATACAATAATACCTCCACCGCCATTACTGCCATTATCTTTCCGAAAAGGTTCCTGAAAGCCATCAATGTTAAAACATGAAGACAGTTTATGTGATTTAAGCTTAGTCTCACTTATGCCAAAAATATGCAAATTACTATTTTCAGGCGCTGTCATAATTGCCTTAATTTCTGAGAATTTATTCATATTTTTACCACAAAGTCCTTGGATATTTAGATGACCAAAATTCAAGCCTTTAGACATCAAATTAAATTATACGTTTTTATGGTTGCTGTTCTGTTTGTTACTGAGTATGCTTCTGAAATCATCGTTTAAATGCAAATCATCATCATTATTACCTTTCTTAGATTTCTTACTACCGTTGACGTTTGTTTTATTAATGTTTCGGCATTTGAATTTTGATCTATTCTCTTTATGTTTAGTTTGTATCTCATTGTGGTCAGTTGAACCTAACTGTTTATCATAACCAAACTGGTCAATATCGTCATATTCACATGCAGTATTTGTACAAGTACAATCCATGCAATTACAAAATTCACAGAACAATTCAAGACACTCAAAACTATTTCTTGATACGATTGACTGTCCTGTATCTATCATGGCAGTAATGCCGAGTCCCTATTTATTTCGACAATCTCTGATCAAGTGACCCGTCATTCCACAGGCAAAACACCGTCGCTGTCCGTACCAACTTGAATTATTGTTATGTCCAAAACCAGTAGAGAACCTTCTGCCAGCTTGAACGTGTGCTGAAATCGACCAGGTGCAGAATCAGCCGTATTTCTGTTCCCTCGGGGTTTGTAGACGCATTGATCAAAGTCATCGACGAGCTGGATATGAACGTTGATCGCGTGCAGCAGACGCTTTATCCCAGATTTTGAGAGATGAATACCGTCATTCCCATAGTACCGAGTTGTAGGTTCACCGTCCCTTCCATAAAAGTAATTTACAGACTCACTGATAAGAGTCACGCCATGATTCGCCCAGTGTTCAGCAACCCTCTGTATACAGTCAGTGTACGTCTTCACGTTCGTATCTCCGCGTATCGTATCGATATATAGCATATCGATATATACGTATCCACGTATCGATATATAGCATATATACACTTGACATTCAGGATTTGACGTTTTCACTAAACTGACCAACTCGTCATATTTTTCTTCAAAGAGTTTTGTATCTGTTCCGCTAGATGAATCATTGCCGCCGATGTACAGCACGACTGATTTGAACGACTTCATATTGTACAACGATATATCGTCAACGATGTTACGCACTTTTGCCCCACTTTTAGAATGTTTCTGGATCCCTGTTATCAAGCCCCTGGTGTTGACGGGGTTAAGGATGGAGTCTCCAATGAGCAGCGTTTTCTTACCAGAAGTTGTATTTTGTCTGTTGATTGTAACGTTGTTGTCATTTGCTGTTGGTTGCGAGTTCCCATTTACTGCTCCTTCACTGTTATTTGATCTATTTGTAACTCGTACAGGAATTCCTCTTGCCGGTGATTTCTTCTTGTGAAACACGTGCTGGCTGTTGAGAAAAGACTGTTTTCGGAAGTGTCTGAGAGGTATCTGGTGATGTGATGTCAATTGTGTTATTGCCATAACCTTCGTCAATGCTGTTAGATTCTATTCTTATAGGACACTGTTTAACAGCCTCTGAATACGTCTTAGCCGCTACACTATCAATCAAATTCACCAAGGACGATTTCATTTCGGCAATCTTTGACTCCATATTGTTTATAACGGCGACTTTCATTGTTGTGTATTTGATTTTCAAGCCCATTTATTTGCCGTATGATTGTTGAAATCATTTGGGTTGTCGTATCATTGTTAACAGTCTGTTGGGAATTGGTATCGGTAGTATGGGTATTGGTTTGTTGGAAATTGGTACCATTGTTGTCTAACATCACAGGTGTGGACTGATATGTTTGTAAGTCATTGTGAGTCATTTGGTTCATTGCGTACGCAGGGGGAACTAAGTTGGCTCCATCGTAAATAGTTTGAGGCCCTGTCGGATTGGATATTACAACTGTCGGTCGGTTATAAAATTCACCTCCAATGGTATTCATTTGCTGTGGTTTGTATACATTTTGACCAGAACTGCTTGCGAATGAAATACGCCACTTTGACATAATCCGCTATGTATCATATTTATTTCGTTTCCATCACTGTTTGTTTGACTGACAACAGGAATGTAGAATGGCTGTGTAGTTGAAATCCCATCACCGACATTAACACACGCGTACTGGCCCGAACTTGTCTGATTATACACCGGCATGAATAACTGCGGCTGGTTAAGGGTCTGCCCGTCCCAAGAGATAGTCTGAACCGGTACCTGTAAACTTTGACCTTCATTACATGTTTGTTGCGGCAGAGTAGTTCCCGTGTTCGTAGTATCCGTGTTCGTAACTCGGTATGTTGTGAAGTTTCCGTGTTCGTAGTACCCGTGTTCATAACTGGTGCTTCAGTTTGTTGTGTAGTTTCCGTGTTCGTAGTACCCGTGTTCATAACTGGTGCTTCAGTTTGTTGTGTAGTTTCCGTGTTCGTAGTACCCGTGTTCATAACTGGTGCTTCAGTTTGTTGTGTATCCAATCGTCTTCCCGTAGTTTGAGAGATCTTCCTTGGTACTATAGGCGTACTGTTGAAGACTGGCTGCTGAACTGTATTGACACAGTTTTCTGTCTGGTTTTCAGTTTTTGAAATCAGCGGTGTACTTGAAAACACGAGTTGGACTTTACTCGTCGACTGACCATTATCTCCTCCAACCTTTTCCGCAGATAAGACTTCACACTGACTACTATCAATCATTGAACCGCCAAACTGACTTTCAGATTTCTGGACATACTGCTTGAAAATAATCCTAGCGACTCTCGGAAAATCATTTTTTCGCCAATGGATACGACCAACGCCCGACACTACTACGCTCCTGCTGTTCCCATCTAGTTTTATATGACATTTCAGATTGCGTAAGTGAGTAGTACATTTATAAATATTCTTAGTCTCGTCATATTCTATGCTACTGGAGAAATCTGAAATGAGCTTGTCTTGAAATGCATAAAAGAATGCAATAGAAACGAAGTTGACAGTAATACATGATTCATCCTTTGATGTCCTATAGAAAATGTCTTCAAACTGGTCATTGTCATACTCTGAACACACGTGTGATAAATCAGGCGATATGGTTGAAAAACTGTCCCCCAACTCGCTACCGTTGAGTATTGTTTGCTTGAATGCCTCAAGGCTTTTATCCTCGCAGTCAGGGAGGGCAAGACTTTCTTCTGTTTTGTTTTCCATTTTTATATTAAATATAAAAATGCACTTTTTCAGTGTTGTAGATAGTCATAAACATTTAGGGATGAAATGTGTACCTTCAAATGTCCTCTGTATTTACACTTTAATTCCAAGAACCCCGTCCGCCGGGCAAAAATAGTGTTTCAGCGACTTTCTTCTTGCCGATACGCCATTTTGAATTCACAATCTGTAAGCTGCGATCACAAAAGTCTTGATTTATTCACTATATGAATTTCCACCACTACAAATGTTACATCAGCTTGAAGATCATTTGAAGAACCACTCGAATGAATTTTCCACTTTCTTATAAAATCTAATTTTAATGCGACGTTTAATAAATTATTTTATAATTTTTCGCGACGGCGCTTAAAGAAAAACAAGTTGACGTCAGTGGCGCCAAAACGTAATTCGTGTCGGACCTGTTCTGAAACCCAAATTGTTGGTTTCCACATGACGCGGCTCATATCAAGAATAACGGTTTAGGCAGTTTCTTTGTGTTTGGACTTCATAATCATTGAATTAGTAATAAGAGAATAATGTATTAATATTGTTTGCGAAAAAAAAACAAAGGGAGAAGAGCCACTTGCCTCCCCAGATACAAGAAAATTACACGCGTAATAACAAATACGAGTCGGGGAAATTTGATTCAAGTCAGGGAAAAAGTCAGGGAAATGTCAGGGAACTTTGATTTGCCGAAATTGTGGAAACCTGTGATAAAGAAATTATGGCTGTGGAACAGTGTAGCATGATCGTAGCTGTGTGGAACAGTGTCGTAAGAATACCTGACAGTCCCGACATGACCTTAGCCGTTGGCCGTGAAACAGTGTGGTTAGGATATACATGTAGCTGACCGTCCCGACATGATCGTAGCTGTTGGTCGTGGATCGTGGTTAGAAAACTTGAACTGAACGCCCCGACACGATCATTTTGCAATACGTCACCAAAGTGTAGGTATGAGAACATCTGTAAATGCTATGTACTACGAAAGCCGGGTAGGGCCATTTCTTATTTCTTCTAACTTCTTACTTCTAACTTCTAACTTCTTACTTCCATGTTTATATGTTGACATAGATGCTTGAGCCTATGTATGTATACACATGCGCAAACCACATACCGTCCGTCCGTACGTACGTCTGTCTGTGCACGTGTAAGAGTGTGCACATGCATACAAGGCCGCGCTAGTATGTATGTATGTATGTATGTATGTATGTATGTATGTATGTATGTATGTATGTATGTATGTATGTATGTATGTATGTATGTATGTATGTATGTATGTATGTATGTATCAACGAAATAGAACTGTACCCATATGTCGGGTATTTTGTACCCATATGTTGGGTATTTTGTACCCATATGTTGGGTATTTTGTACCCATATGTTGGGTACTTTGTACCCATATGTTGGGTAATTTGCAATCAACTGTTGTGTTTTTAACAAATGACTCATTGTTTTCTTATCATGTTCGATTTACATTCTGCTAAGCAAGTTACAAGCCCACTGGTTTAAACATATCTAGAAAAATATGATTATGGCACCCTTTGGCATCCCAAATGTTTTTAAAGTTGGAACTCTTGATCTGAAATTCCAAATTGAGAGGTTTGTATAACATTACTTGAAAATTCTGAAATTCCAAATGAGGAGACTGTTTCCAAAAGAAGGGAGATCCTCCGAGAAAAAGGAAAAATGACATGCTGTTTATCAATAATACAAGAAAGAGAAATAAGTAAATAAGAAGTATGTTATGTTTTTGGTAAAAGCTTTCATGCTTTTAGAATTTTAGTGTTCTTGAATTTCTGTAAACATATTATGATTCTTGCCATGTTGTGAATAGTAAAACACTATCATTGTCACAATAAAGACCTTTGAAAGAAATAATAATTTAAGCATTTAAAATTAAATTTCAGAGTCTGTTGTTATTATATTCAGAATCAGTATTTTATGCTATGTTTATACAATTTACCTCAAGTTATTATCTTCTCATTTAATAAGGTATGTTGAATAATTGAGTGTAACACATCGTACCATTGTTCAGCTTTATAATAATCACAAGACTTAGCCAACAGGTAGCAAAGTTTGGATTTTGTCATACTAAACTATCAACTTTGGACACTTAAACAAGAATTTAAAGGTATCTTTATCTTTAATGGCACTAAACCTTAAATTCTAAAGAACAGATTTAAATGCCCACAATTAGTGGAAATGACACATATCAGAGCAGAACATGCCTTTGCCCTTGATGTCAAAGACGACAATTTATAACTTCTTTGAAACTGTGCTTTCAGTTGCCACCACTAACACCCAGGATTACCTGTTACAGCGAACTCGGAGGTTCGGGGAACTCGGAGGTAAACAATGGCAGGCACCATAGACTAGGGTCAGTATAATATCAATATTAATATCACATAACGGTAAAATCAGAACTTATTGGTGTTTTTGGCTAAAAGGTATTATAATAAGCAAACAATTTATGAACAGTATGGCCGTCTTTGTCCTCACATTAACATGCTAAAGTATTTCGAACTCAGAATTATGCTCACGCAGCAAGAAACTTTTTATAATCAGGTAAAAAGAGGACGACCAATAACATTTGTCAACAAACTGGCAGCTACATTTCAAAATTTGGGCTTTCTCCTCAAGATATTAAGCATCCTTGCGCATGATTACAAAAGGATAAACTCCACAGGCTTAAAAACATTAAGATGGTGTCACATCTTTTGATACGGGAATTCTCGGAGTAATTTTGAAATGTAATATTGGTAACTCGGAGGGACAGTTTTGCAGATTCGGAGGTATTTTAATATTTAAAGAGCTGTTTTTCCTCTCTTTTTTTTCTTGATAATGCTTATCTGAGAGTATATTTGCTTGGATCACTTCCATTTGCCTACGAATTAAGGAAAGGTAAGCACAAAACGTTTATTCTGATTGTTGTGACACGGTAAGTATGTGCACATGCGTATTGGGGAGGGGTATTTGATGTATACTAGGAAAGGAGATGATCAACAAGCAAGCTACCGTCTATGCAGTCTAAACCCCTTACATCCCATCTTGTGTGCATTATTTATTTTTATCCACGTTATCGACTGTGGGTACTCTCTAGATTCTTTCAATGATGCACATGAAAAAATGTCATTTTACAGCTTATAATTAACGCCTGATGCTAGACTTTCTTGGCCAACTTTCGATTGGGAGAAATAGAGAGAGGGGAGGATACTTTTGTCAGTGCCCTAGTCTGCGTTTGAACTCGATCGACCTGAAAAACCTTGATCACACGTGTTCACTTGAACATACAGAAAACGGGTTTTCTTTCAAGTGCTGATGATAATTTATGTACGTTTACACAGTTTTAGTTTAAGTTATGGTAACTGAGTGGCCGCCTATTGGGCAATAGCTGCTCACTCGGCTTACGATATGCTCTCTCAGTACAAGTACCTAATTGTCAATTTGGTTTTTTCCCGCCTCAGTTTCGTTGGGGTCGGAATTTCTTTCGGAATTGCGCCTTTTCCTGATCATTGCTAATTTTTACCTTTTTTCATCTAGATCTCCCTTTTTGACACTTTGAATTATGAGATTATTACAGATTTTGGCAAAATGTTTCAGACGAGTTAAGCTCGGTTTTCTGATGCGGTCGCTCAATTTTTAGTATTTAGTCCCTTTCAACTTTACAAGGTTGTTTCAGACATATCGAGACGACTCCATCAGTAGGTTGGGCGAACACGGGAGAACCCCAGAATAAATTCCTGACACATCCGCAAGCAGAACTTGGCTTGCTCCACTTGTTACCCTGTTAGTGGATTGAACACATGCGGCTAGTGATTGAATGATTAAGAATGCTTAATGAAATAATCATAATCATGCCAAATACTGTAATTATACTCTTTCAATATGTTAATAATAAGTCCATGCCATACATTTAGGTTAGAGTAACATACATGTAGGTTAGAGTGACATATTAATGTATATTTGGTACTTTACATATTAACTGGACTGTCATAAAATTAAAGTCTAGTTTGCTCCAGAAGCAAAGTCACGAGCCATTTTAAATGAACTGACCCTCCGACTTTCTTCATATCCTAAATTTGACGTTACTCCGAGTTATCCAGATCATACCTCCGATAATTACCGTACCCAAAATTGTGATACCTCCTACATTTACCTGGGTAAAAACACTGGATATTTTGCATATGTGAGGCTAAAATTTTGCATGATGATCATTAAGACACAATATTTTTAGAAACTAGCCACTGTTTAATGCGAAAATATCGTTAATACTCAAAATGTAGTGGTCCGGGTTGAAAGTGCTTTACAATCATGTAATTTCCAGTTTATATTATTTATTTTTATTTAAAATTGACGTGTCAGCTTAAACTGATGGTGCATGCAGGGGTTCGTCTTCCAAACTTTGTATGTGCGATATGTTAAAATTTCTAAAGTTGACGTAAATTCAAAAATAAAATAGGATAAATACTGCCCCTGGTCGGATTTGCCTTCCATCGTTTACCTCCGAGTTCCCCGAACCTCCGAGTTCCCTGTAACAGGTAATCCTGGGTGACTAATGAAACAGCAGTACTGCTTTTTTTTCACTTGCTACACATTCCTATCTCAGTCCAGAATGACCACTATTAGAATTCTATTCCAGTTTTTCTCCATATACACAAAGGTTTAATTAAGGTTACATATTTGTTGTAAAAAGTGTTTTTTTATTATTATACACAAAAATTAAAATTATTATAGTTACATTTACAGTATTAACTAAAAAAAAGTCAATACACTTGAGGGCGCCGCTTTGCTTTTATTAAGTTTGAATATCCTTTTGTTTCATCGTATGAGATGAGTCGGCTTTTATTACTTGTTTCCCGTGTCCCCACACACTCTGAGCTCGAACCCATAGAGATGAGATGGTCAAATGATTCAAAGCGGAAAGGAATCAACGGCTTTTACCACTCTAGGCAATAAGGACCGCCGTACGAGGTAAACGACACAGGGCTGCAGAAGTTAATTGATTCGAGCAAGTGCGACGTGACGTCAAGCACAGCGTGCGTGTTATTTTTTTTCTCCGTGACATAATTTGTTGAAAACGCCGTGAGAGACTCTCAAATAAAAAGAACATGTAACTTGTAGCCCTTTTATAGCAAATTTAATTATTGATGTATACGTTTCAGAATCCCTTTCTATAACCGCCTAACTGACATTTGCACTAAGCGCATGGGTATAGGCTATAGTACGATAATGATAGGCAAAGATTTGATCTTAATTGGATTAAAAAGAACAATTAGGAACTAAAAAGATCAGTATAGATAGAAAATCACTCAAACAAAGAAGTAACAGTACTTTACAAGCAAAATTTATCACGTTGCACAATTGTTTTCTTACGCTTCCGCAGCGTTGTCAAGGACGCTCTATGTCTTTTTGCATGAAAGCCGATGTCCTTTTTACCAGTAGTATCTACTTGCAACATCCTTGCCGAGTACGTCGTTGCTGGGTACGGTTTAATATCATTGCCCAGTACGGTAAAAGCTAATTATAAATAGAATCGTTAAAAAGCTATTTATAAATAAAATCGTTTAGATATATTGACAGTGTAACTTACATAATGAGTACCTATGATGGTCCAATTTTACATGTATATAGATTTTTTATTTTTGTTTTCATTTAATTACGTTCAAGTTTAAAATTCATTGTCAAGAAGATTAAATATTAGTGTATTCTGCAGACTCTTAAACCCACTTGTATAAAGTAAAACTTAAAATTGAAGGGTATATATATTTTATTTTATTTTTTTTTGTGCCGACAGAGATAGTCTAGCAGATGTGCATTTTTATATAGTCGTGACAGTGAGTTTGGCATTTTTGTGGATTAACGCCCCAGTCAACGATGTTTCAGTCACTGTCATGTCTAGCAAGAGCTCAAGTTTTTAACAGTGTTAAAGATTCAACGTGTTTTGTGATAGGCCTCATACCTGCTATCCATTTGGGTTCTCACCCAAAGACCTTTTCGTTCTGAGTCCGATCATCGACCGATAGGCGACCGCGCTACCCTGAACGAACAATTTAAATAAAATGTTTTTCCAACATGCAAAATTTAATGATTAAAGATTTGGGTGCCCATTAAGTGTTTTGTTTGTTTGTCTGTTTGTCTGTTTGTTTGTTTGTTTGTATCAAGGGTTAACGAGGGAGTCAACAAATTTTCAATCATGTCGGCAAAGCGGCAATGTTCCATGGGTATAAGACAGTTATGGGCCAATGTGTCTTGCTCAATGACACAACACGGCAGCCCAAGTGGGGATAGAACACAGGCCCTCTCGATTTGGAGTTAGTTGGTCTACCGCTAGGCCGTGCTTGGGATTGCCGTTTATCCTGAGTGACGTGGAGTCTAATTCTAAAGCCATGTTCATGTGCAACATTTGAACTCGGGTGTATTTTTGCACACTGGATGTAAATTTGAACCCCGGGTGTATGGTATGCCATGAAAACTACACCCTGCACAACTACACTCTGGTGCAAATTTTCTCCTACTTTCCAGTTGGAGCAAATTGAATTGCAGCCGGGTGTATTTTTGCACCCGTGTGTATTGTGTGTATATGAACGCAAAACGCTTAATCGTTACACATTTTTGTTTGTTTGAATTGATACTTTACGTCCCAGACAATAGCTTAGGTCATATCTGGAGATTGTATCCACTTTATGGGCCTTTCACTCAAAGTTAGGATGTCATGACATCCAAAAATGCTAAAGATATAACCACACAGCTAAGCGAATAAGGCTTATAGGTATGACCAGTTTGACTTGAAACCATTTTTCTTGGGCAGGCTCAAGCCGCAGCGGTTTACCAGTAGTCAGATTACCAGTCAGTTACTGTAGCGAACATGCTTTGCCTGAGGCACAAACAGCCCATCTACATCAAATGACCTCTGCTAATAAGGAGCATTTTAGTCAAAATTTAATGTCAAAACCAGGCGAATATGAACATGATCTCGCTGCATATGGCCGCTACACAAGCGGATGAAAAATTACACCCGGTTGCAAATATAGCATATGAACACGGCTTTCGATTGTAATTTAGTACTGCAGATCTATTGAACAGCGAAAGACAACGTGTTGTCCTAAACACCGCGATTTTCATTGTTGGCATATAGTATGCCATATAGGCTATCTGAAGAGCCTAAAGTAGCCTAAACACCCATTTTCACTGCTCTTAAAGGATCTAAGTTTTATATTTATATCCTACAATGGAGAACTATCAGTGGTTTAAGGGTGATGTCGTAACAATGTCCCCAGTAGACATATACAGTGTCATTCTCTTCAGCATCGTCCCCAGTAGGGATCTACAACACCATTCCCTACCATTCCGTCCCCAGTAGAGATATATCGCCCCATTCCCTACCACAACGTCCCCAGTAGAGATCTACAGCGACATACCTACCACACCGTCCCCAGTAAGGATCCACAGCGTCATAACCTACCACACCATCCCCAGTAGAGATCCACAGCACCATATTCTACTGGACCGTCCCCAGTAGAGATCTACAGTACGGTATTCTACCACACCGTCTCCAGTAGAGATATACAGCGCCATACCCTACCTACCACACCGTCTCCAGTAGAGATCTAAAGCGACATACCCTACCACACCGTCCCCAGTAGAGATCTACAGCACCATATTCGACTGGACCGTCCCCAGTAGAGATCTACAGTACGGTATTCTACCACACCGTCTCCAGTAGAGATATACAACGCCATATCCTACCACACCGTCCCCAGTAGAGATATAATGTGTCAGTCTCTTCAGCATCGTCCCCAGTAGGGATCAACAACAACACACCCGACCATTCGGTCCCCAGTAGAGATCTATCGCCCCATTTCCTACTACAACGTCCCCAGTAGAGATCTAAAGCAACATACCCTACCACACCGTCCTCAGTAGAGATCTAAAGCACCATATTCTACTGGACCGTCCCCAGTAGATATCTACAGTCGGGTATTCTACCACACCGTCCCCAGTAAAGATATACAGCGCCATACCCTACCACTCCGTCCCCAGTAGAGATATGCAGTGTCATTCTCTTCAGCATCGTCCCCAGTAGGGATCTACAACACCATACACCACCATTGCGTCCCCAGTAGAGATCTTTTGCCCCGTTCCCTACGACAACGTCCCCAGTAGAGATCTACATTGGGGTAGTCTACCACACCGTCTCTAGTAGAGACATACAGCGCCAAACCCTACCACAGCGTCCCCAGTAGGGATTAACAATGTCATTCTCTTCATCATCGTCCCCAGTAGGGATCAACAACACCATACCCTTCCATTCCGTCCCCAGTAGAGATCTATCGCCCCATTTCCTATCACAACGTCCCCAGTAGAAATCTACAGCGACATACCCTACCACACCGTCCCCAGTAGAGATCTACAGCACCATATTCTACTGGACCGTCCCCAGTAGAGATCTACAATGCGGGGTACTGTACCACACCGTCTCCAGTAGAGATATACAGCGCCATACCTACCACTCCGTCCCCAGTAAAGATATACAGTGTCATTCTCTTCAGCATCGTCCCCTGTAGGGATCTACAACACCATACCCCTCATTGCGTCCTCAGTAGAGATCTATTGCCCCATTCCCTAGCACAACGTCCCCAGTAGAGATCTACATTGCGGTAGTCTACCACACCGTCTCCAGTAGAGACATACAGCGCCATACCCTACCACACCGTCCCCAGTAGAGATTAACAGTGTCATTCTCTTCATCATCGTCCCCAGTAGGGATCAACAACACCATACCCTTCAATTCCGTCCCCAGTAGAGATCTATCGCCCCATTTCCTACCACAACGTCCCCAGGAGAGATCTACAGCACCATATTCTACTGGACCGTCCCCAGTAGAGATCTACAATGCGGTAGTGTACCACACCGTCTCCAGTAGAGATATACAGCGCCATACCCTACCACTCCGTCTCCAGTAGAGATATACAGTGTTATTCTCTTCAGCATCGTCCCCAGTAGGGATCTACAACACCATACGCTACCATTCCGTCCCCAGTAGAGATCTATCGCCACATTCCCTACCACAACGTCCCCAGTAGAGATCTACAGCGACATGCCCTACCACACCGTCCCCAGTAAAGATCCACAGCGCCATAACCTTCCACAACATCCCCAGTAAAGATCCACAGCGCAATAACCTACCACACCGTCCCCAGTAGAGATCTACAGCACCATATTCTACTGGACCGTTCCCAGTAGAGATCTACAGTACGGTTAACTACCACACCGTCTCCAGTAGAGATATACAACGCCATATCCTACGACACCGTCCCCAATAGAGATACACTGTGTCATTCTCTTCAGCATCGTCCCCAGAAGGGATCAACAACAACATACCCTAAAATCCCGTCCCCAGTAGAGATCTATCGCCCCATTTCTTACCACAACGTCCCCAGTAGAGATCTAAAGCGACATACCCTACCACACCGTCCCCAGTAGAGATCTACAGCACCATATTCTACTGGACCGTTCCCAGTAGAGATCTACAGTACGGTATTCTACCACACCGTCTCCAGTAGAGATATACAGTACCATATCATACCACACCGTCCCCAGTAGAGATATGCAGTGTCATTCTCTTCAGCATCGTCCCCAGTAGGGATCTACAACACCATACCCCACCATTGCGTCCTCAGTAGAGATCTATTGCCCCATTCCCTACCACAACGTCCCCAGTAGAGATCTTCATTGCGATAGTCTATCACACCGTCTCCAGTAGAGACATACTGCGCCATAACCTACCACACCGTCCCCAGTAGAGATTAACAGTGTCATTCTCTTCATCATCGTCCCCAGTAGGGATCAACAACACCATACCCTTCAATTCCGTCCCCAGTAGAGATCTATCGCCCCATGTCCTACCACAACGTCTTCAGGAGAGATCTACAGCGACATACCCTACCACACAGTCCCCAGAAGAGATCTACAGCACCATATTCTACTGGACCGTCCCCAGTAGAGATCTACAATGCGGTAGTGTACCACACCGTCTCCAGAGATATTCAGCGCCATACCCTACCACTCCGTCCCCAGTAGAGATATACAGTGTCATTTTCTTCAGCATCGTCCCCAGTAGGGATCTACAACACAATACCCTACAATTTCGTCCCCAGTAGAGATCTATCGCCCCATTTTCTACCACAACGTCCCCAGTAGAGATCTACAGCGACATACCCTACCACACCGTCCCCAGTAAAGATCAACAGCGCCATAACCTATCACACCGCCCCCAGTAGAGATCTACAGCACCGTATTTTACTGGACCGTCCCCAGTAGAGACCTACAGTACGGTTTACTACCACACCGTCTGCAGTAGAGATATACAACGCCATATCCTACCACACCGTCCCCAGCATCGTCCCCAGTAGGGATCAACAACACTATACCCTACCACAACGTCCCCAGTAGAGATCTATCGCCCCATTTCCTACCACAACGTCCCCAGATCTAAGGCGACATACCCTACCACACCGTCCCCAGTATAATCTACAGCACCATATTCTACTGGACCGTCCCAAGTAGAGATCTACAGTACGGTATTCTACCACACCGTCTCCAGTAGAGATATACAGCGTCATATCCTACCACACCGTCCCCAGTAGAGATATGCAGTGTCATTCTCTTCAGCATCGTCCCCAGTAGGGATCTACAACACCATACCCCACAATTGCGTCCCCAGTAGAGATCTATTGCCCCAAACCCTACCACAACGTCCCCAGTAATGATCTACATTGCGGTAGTCTACCACACCGTCTCCAGTAGAGAAATACAGCGCCATACCCTACCACACCGTCCCCAGTGGAGATTAACAGTATCATTCTCTTCATTATCGTCCCCAGTAGGGATCAAAAACACCATACCCTTCCATTCCGTCCACAGTAGAGATCTATCGCCCCATTTCCTACCACACCGTCCCCAGGAGAGATCTACAGCGACATGCCCTACCACACCGTCTCCAGTAGAGATCTACAGCACCATATTTTACTGGACCGTCCCCAGTAGAGATCTACAATGCAGTAGTGTACCACACCGTCTCCAGTAGAGATATACAGCGCCATACCCTACCACTCCGTCCCCAGAAAGATAATACAGTGTCATTCTCTTCAGCATCGTCCCCAGTAGGGATCTACAACACCATACCCTACCATTTCGTCCCAAGTAGAGATCTTTCGCCCCATTCCCTACCACAACGTCCCCAGTAGAGATCTACAGCGACATACCCTACCACACCGTCCCCAGTAAAGATCAACAGCGCCATTACCTACCGCACCGTCCCAAGTAGTTATCTACGGCACCATATTTTACTGGACCGTCCCCAGTAGAGATCTACAGTGCGGTTTCTACTACACCGTATCCAGTAGAGATATACAACGCCATATCCTTCAACATCGCTCCAGTAGAGATATACTGTGTCATTCTCTTCAGCATCGTCCCCAGTAGGGATCAACAACACAATGCCCTACCATTCCATCCCCAGTAGAGATCTATCGCCCCATTTCCTACCACACCGTCCCCAGGAGAGATCTACAGCGACATGCCCTACCACACCGTCCCCAGTAGAGATCTACAGCACCAGATTCTACTGGGGACGGTCTACAATGCAGTAGTGTACCACACCGTCTCCAGTAGAGATATACAGCGCCATACCCTACCACTCCGTCCCCAGAAAGATAATACAGTGTCATTCTCTTCAGCAACGTCCCCAGTAGGGATCTACAACACCATACCCTACCATTTCGTCCCAAGTAGAGATCTTTCGCCCCATTCCCTACCATAACGTCCCCAGTAGAGATCTACAGCGACATACCCTACCACACCGTCCCCAGTAAAGATCAACAGCGCCATAACCTACCGCACCGTCCCAAGTAGATATCTACGGCACCATATTTTACTGGACCGTCCCCAGTAGAGATCTACAGTGCGGTTTGTACTACACCGTATCCAGTAGAGATATACAACGCCATATCCTTCAACACCGCTCCAGTAGAGATATACTGTGTCATTCTCTTCAGCATCGTCCCCAGTAGGGATCAACAACACCATGCCCTACCATTCCTTCCCCAGTAGAGATCTATCGCCCAATTTCCTACCACACCGTCCTCAGTAGAGATGTACAACACTATACTCTACTGGATATTCTACTCTATACCCAGTAGAATTCTACAGTGCGGTAGTCTACCGCACCGTCTCCAGTAGAGATATACAGCGCCATACCCTACCACTCCGTCCCCAGTAGGGATATACAGTGTCATTCTCTTCAGCATCGTCCCCCAGTAGGGATCTACAATACCATACCCCACCATTCCCTATCCAGTAGAGATCTATTGCCCCTGTCCCTACCACAACGTACGTCCCCAGTAGAGATCTACAGCACCTTAATCTACCACACCGTCCCCAGTAGCGATAAATGGACCCATTTCTACCATAACGTCCCCAGTAGAGATCTGCAGCGACATACCCTACCACACCGTCCCCAGTAAAGATCTACAGCACCTTAGTCTACCACACCGTCCCCAGTAGAGATATATCGACTCATACCCTACCACAACGTCCCAAGAAGAGATCTACAGAGTCATACCCTACCACACCGTCCCCAGTAAAAAATAATATCGTTCAATTCCCAACCACAACGTCCCCAGTGAAGATCTACAGCTACATTCCTTATCTCACCGTCCCAAGTAAACATCTTAAGCGAACTACTCCACCAATACGTCCCCAGTAGAGATATACAGCGATATACCCTACCACACCGTCCCCAGTAAAGATCTACAGCGCCATAACCTACCACAGCGTCCCCAGTAGAGATTTACAGCACCATAATCTACCACACCGTCCCAAGTAGAGATATATCAACCCATTCCCTACCACAACGTCCCAAGTAGAGGTCTACATAGACATACCCTTCCACACCGTCCCCAGTAAAGATCTATCGTTCAATTCCCTACCGCAACGTCCCTAGTGGAGATCTTAAGCTACATTCCCTATCACACCGTCCCCAGTAAACATCTTAAGCGAACTACTTTACCAATACGCCCCCAAGAGAGATCTACAGCGACATACCATACCACACCGTCCCCAGTAGAGATTTACAGCACCATACTCTACTGGGGCGTCCCCAGTAGAGATCTACTGTACAGTGCGGTAGTCTACCACACCGTCTCCAGTAGAGATATATAGCGTCATACCCTACCACTCCGTCCCAAGTAGAGATATACAGTGTCATTCTCTTTAGCATCGTCCCCAGTAGGGATCTACAACACCGTACCCTATCATTCCGTCTCAAGTAGAGATCTACAGCACATTAATCTACCACACCGTCCCCAGTAGAGATATATCGACCCATTCCCTACCACAACTTCCCCAGTAGAGATCTACAGCTACATACCCTATCACACATTCCAAAGTAGACATCTAAAACGAACTACTCTACCAATACGTCCCCAGTAGAAATCACCAGCGACATACCCTACCACACCGTCCCCAGTAGAGATCTACATAACCATTATCTACTGGACCATACCCAGTAGAGATCTACAATGCGGTAGTCTAAAACACCGTCACCAGTAGAGATATACAGCGCCATACCCTACCACTCCGTCCCCATTAGAGATATTCAGTGTCATTTTCTTCAGCATCAGCCACAGTAGGGATCTACAACCACATAGCCGACCATTCCGTCCCCAGTAGAGATCAATCGCCCAATTCCGTGCCACAACGTCCCCAGTAGAGATCTACAGCGCCATACCCTATCACTCCGTCCACGGTAGAGATCTATCGACATTTTCCCTACCATAACGTCCCCGGTAGAGATCTACAGTGACATACCCTACCACACCGTCCCAGTAGAGATCTATCGCCCCATTTCCTACCTTAACGTCCCCAGCAGAGATCCACCTCTACATACCCTATCACACTGTCCCGAGTAGATATCTAAAGCGAACTACTCTGCCAATACGTCTCCAGTAGAGATCTACTGCACCATATTCTACCGGACCGTCCCCAGTAGAGATCTACATAGCGGTATTCTACCACACCGTCTCCAGTAGAGATATACAGCGTCATACCCTAAAACACCGTCTCCAGTAGAGATATACAGTATCATTCTCTTCAGTATCCTTCACAGTAGGTATCTACAATACCCTACCCTACCATTCCGTCCCCAGTAGAGACATGTACATGTATTGCCCCATTCCCTACCACAACGTCCCCAGTAGAGATATACAGTGCGGTAGTCTCCCACACCGTCTCCAGTAGAGACATAAAGAGTCATACAGCGCCATACCCTACCACCCCGTCCCTAGAAGAGATATACTGTTTCATTTTCTTTAGCATTGTCCCCAGTAGGGATTTACAACACCATATCCTACCGTTCCGTCCCCAGTAGAGATCCATCGCCCCATTTCCTACCACATCGTCCCCAGTAGAGATCTTCAGCGACATACCCTACCACACGGTCCCCAGTAGAGATCTGCAACACCATAATCTACCACACCGTCTCCAGTAGAGATATTTCGCCCCAATCCCTACCACAACGTCCCCAGTACAGATCTACAGCTACAAACCCTATCACACCGTCCCCAGTAGAGATCTAAAGCGAACTACTTTACCAATGCGTTCACAGTAGAGATTTACAGCTACATACCCTAACACACCGTTCCCAGTAGAGATCTACAGCACCAAACTCTACTGGATCGTACCCAATAGAGATCTACGGTTAGTTAGTCTACCACACCGTCTTAAGTAGAGATATACAGCGCCATACCCTACCATTCCGTCCTCAGTAGAGATATACAGTGTCATTCTCTTTAGCATCGTCCCCAATAGGGATCTAAACCACCATACCCTACTATTCCGTCCCCAGTAAAGATCTATCGCCCCATTCCCTACCACAACGTCCCCAGTAGAGATCTACAGCGACATATCCTACGATACCGTCCCCAGTAAAGATCTACAGCGCCACATCCTACCACGTCGTCCCCAGTAGAGATCTACAGCACCATAATCTACCACACCGTCCCCAGTAGAGATCTATCACCCCATTCCCTACCACAACGTCCCCAGTAGAGATCTACAGCGACATACCCTACCACACCGTCCCCAGTAAAGATCTATCGTCCAGTTCCCTACCGTTACGTCCCCAGTGGAGATCTACAGCTACATATTTCAACGTTCCGAGTAGACATATACAAAAAAACTACTCTACAAATACGTCCCCAGTAGAGATCTACAGCGACATACCCTTCCACTCCGTCTCCAGTAGAGATATATAGAGTCATTCTAATCAGCATAGTCCCCAGTAGGGATATACAACACAATACCCTACCATTCCGTCCACAGTAGAGGTCTATCGCCCCATTCCCTACCACAACGTCCCCTGTAGAGATATACAGCGACATATCCTACCATACCGTCCCCAGTAAAGATCCACAGCGCCATATCCTACCACACCGTCCCCAGTAGAGATCTACAGCACCATAATCTACCACACCGTCCCCAGTAGAGATCTATCACCCCATTCCCTACCCAACGTCCCCAGTAGAGATCTACAGCACCTTACTCTACTGGACCGTCTCCAGTAGAGATATACAGTGCGGAAGTCTACCACACCGTCTCCATAAAAGATAACCAGCGCCATATTCTACCACTCCGTCCCCAGTAGAGATATACAGTGTCATTCTCTTCAGCATCTTCCCCAGTAGGGATCTACAACACCATACCCTACCATTCTGTCCCCAGTAGAGATCTGTCGCCCCATTCCCTACCACAACGTCTCCTGTAGAGATCTACAGCGACATTCCCTACCACACCGTCCCAAGAATGATCTACAGCGCCATATCCTACCACACCGTCCCCAGTAGAGGTCTACAGCACCATAATCTACCACACCGTCCCCTTAGTCCGGCAGAAAACAAATTTGACCTGGAATTGTGTTCTAAAGTTTTTTTCTTTACTGAATTATGTTCAGTTGGCATTACCTTACAAGAATCTGAGTGATGCCAATTTGGCATCATTGAGCAATTTTGTATTTTCAAGATGGCGTTTAAGATGGCGGCCAGAATATATAATAATATTTAACAGGGGTCTCTGATTGTTTTTATCTGGCAAAACTGTGGTTATTTCAGTACAAAATGATGAACAGGTATCAGTTTTGTATAAGTATTTACATTCTATCATAGTTTCTTTTCAAGACAGGATAAAAAAACACTGTATAGTTGAAATAAGTCAAGGTTTTTCGTAATTTTGGTTTAACTTTTTCATTCATACAATAAGCACTTTAACTTTCAGAACCATTACTCAAGCTAGATTGCCTTATCAAGATGCAGTGATTATCGTATTCAAGATGTCATTCAAGAAGGCAGCCATGATTTCTTGCGCAAAACGAATTTAACTTAGAATTGAGGTTATGGAAACGTTGCGGTAGAGTATGGCACCGTAGATTCCTTTGGGGCGTTGTGGTAGAATATAACACTGAAGATCCCTATTTGGGACGTCGTGGTAGAGCATGACACTGTAGATACGTATTGGGGAAGTTGTGGCACTTTATAATCCTACTGGGGACGTTGCGGCAGAGTATGTCGCTGTAGATCCCAACTTGGTACGTTTTGGTAGAGTATGGAATAAAGATTCATACTGGGGACCTTGCGGTAGATTATGGCGATGTTGATCTCTACTTGGTAGGTTGCGATAGAGTATGGCGCTTTATATCCCTACTGGTGACTTTGTAGCAGATTATGGCGCTGTAGACCTCCACTGGGTACATTGCTGTAGATTAAAGGTTTAATTTGGAAACAGTGTGGAAGAGTATGTCACTGAAAATCCACTACGGACCTTGTGGAAATAATTGAGCTGTTTATATCACTTGGTAGATTGTTATAGAGAATAGTGTCGTATATCCCTACTGGGGACGTTGTGGTGGATTATGGCAGTGTAGATCCCTATCGGGGACATTGCAATATAGTATGGCACTGTTGATCCAAACTGCGGACGTTGCGGTAGAGTATGGCGCTGAAGATCACTACTGGGGATCTTGTGGAAGAGTATGTCACGCTAGATCATTACTGGATACGTTACGGTAGAGTATGTGGCTGTATATCCCTACTGAATCCGTTGTGATACATTATGGCGCTGTTCACCTCTATATCCTTACTGGGTACGTTGTGGTAGAGTATGGCACTGTAGTTCCTTACTGGAGACGTTGCGATAGAGTATGGTACTGTAGATCACTACTGGGGACGTTCCGGTTCAGCATGTGGCTGTAGATTCCTACTGGGGACGTTATGGTAGAATATGGCGCTGTAGAGATCGCTTCTGCGGACGTTGGGATACAGTAAGGCGCTGTAGATATCTACTGGGGACGTTGGGGTAGAATATGTGGCTGTTTATCTCTACTGGGGACGGGTGAGTAGAGTATGACGCTACAGAGATCGCTAGGCTACTCGGGACGTTGCGATAGAGTTTGGTGCTGTAGATATCTACTGGGGACGTTGCGGTAGAATATCTACTGAGGACGGTAGAGTATGGCACTGTAGATTCCTTCTTGGGACGTTGCGCTAGAGTATGGCGCTGTTTGTCTCTACTTGATGTAGAGTATGGCGCTGTAGATTCGTACTGGGGTCTTTGCGGTAGAGTATGGCACTGTTGATCCCTACTGGGGACGTTGCGGTAGGGTAGGGTAGTCGTTGCAGTATAGTAATGCAATCAAAGTTGCCAAGGCTGAAAAAATGAAAAATTAAAAAAAAAGAAAAAAAAGATCAGACTGGAACCCAGGCTAGGCTGAAAAAATGAAAAATTAAAAAAAAAAGAAAAAAAAAAAAAAAAAAAAAAGGATCAGACTGGAACCCAGGCTACACTACTGGGGACATAGCTGCTTAGTATGTGGTTAGGGGCGTTGGGTAGATTTTGGCACTGTAGATCCATATTGGGGATGTTGTATTAGAATATGGCACTGTAGATCCCTATTGGACCATTGCGATAGAGCCTGGCAGACCTGTTATCGATTACTTTCAAAGTTAATCACTAACGATTACAATTACTTTCAACGATTAACGATTACGATTAAAAGTATTTTTTCCTGGCTTTATTCGATTACAATTACAATTGATTTGCAAAAGTAATCGAATAATCAATCGATTAGTTTTGCTACTGTCTACTGTCTACGTTATGGTACAGTATGACACTGTAGAACCATACTTGGTCGTTGCTGTAGGGTATGGCTCTGTAGATCCCTAACAGAAGGTACAAGTAGGCAAAGAGCAGGAAAAGGCGCAATCAGAAAAAGATTCCCACTCCAAAAACCGAGGTGGGAATCAGGAAAAGGCGCAATCAGAAAAAGATTCCCACTCCAAAAACCGAGGTGGGAACGTTTTGTAGAATTTAGCACTGCATGTACATCCCTACTGGGGACGTTGTGGTGGAATACGGCATTGTAGATCCCTATTGGGGACATTGCGATAGAGTATGGCGCTGTAGATACCTACTGGAGACGTTGTGGTACAGTATGGCGCTGTTGATCTCTACTGGGTACGTTGTGGTAGAGTATGGCTCTGTAGATATTAACTGGGGTCGATGTGGTAGAGTATGGCACTGTAGATCCCTACTGGGGAGGTTGCGGTAGAGAAAGGCGTTATAGATGCTGTAGACGTAGCAGTAGAGTATGGCGCTGTATATTCATAACAGGGAGTTTGCGATAGATTTTGGCATTGAATATCCACAAGGGGACGTTGTGCTAGAATATGGCACTGTTTATCACTATGGGGGACATTGCGGTAGAGAATTGTGCGGTATATCCCTACTGGATACGTTGTGGTAGAGTTCGGCACTGTACATTCTTACTGAAGACGTTGCACTAGAGTATGGCGCTGTTGATATCTACTGGGGACGTTGCGCTACAGAATGGCACTGTAGATACCTAGTTGGGTCGTTGCGATAGTGTTTATGTCTGTAGATTTCTACTGGGGACGTTGCAGTAGATAATAAAAATAAAACTGAGATCCTTTAAGAGCCCTGAGCATATTTTCCAGAAAGGTGATGGGCCATACCACGGTTTCGGCTATTCAAGCTTCGTCAGTGACCCTTTAGATTTGGCAACATGGAGCCAAAGAGAGTTACAGTAATTTTTCAACTTTCAGCAGGCTAGTCGATACAAAGACTAGTATAATCAAATTGTGGCCAAATATATTGAACGTTGGTTAGAATATGAATCTAAACCGATGATAATTTTCTGATTTCTCAAAATATCCTCTCTGATCTCAAAGGACCAAAAGGAAAATATAATCTGCACTACGGATGATGTACGGGGAGACTTTTTAGGGCCGCCACACGGCACAACACCAGCTGCAGTAATAGCAAATAAAAATAAAACTGAGATCCTTTAAGAGCAGTGAGCATATTTTCCAGAAAGGTGATGGGCCATACCGCGGTTTCGGCTATTCAAGCCTCGTCAGTGAGTATGTCGTTGTAGATACCTATTGGAAACGTCGCAGTAGAGTATGGTGCTGTAGATCTCTACTGGGTACGTTGCAGATGAGTGTGGCGCTATATGTCTGTACTTGGAACAATATGGTACAGCATGGCGCTGAAGATCCCTACTGGTTTCGTTGTGGTAGAAAATAGCGCTGTATATCACAACCTGGGACGTTGCGGTAGAGAATTGCACAGTAGATCCCTACTGGGGACGTGACGGTAGACTATGGACATGTAGATCCCTACTGGGAAATTTGCGGTATAGTAGGGCACTGTTGATCCATAATGGGACGTTATAGAGTATGTGGCTGAAGATCCAAACAGCAGATGTTGTGGTTGAAAGTAGATATCTACTGGGGACGTTTCTGTAGAGTATTTGGCTATAGATCTCAACTAGAGACTGCGTGATAGAGTATGGCGCTATTGGTCTCTACTGGGAACGTTGCGGTATAGATAAAAACTGTAAATCCTTAATTGGGACCTTGTGGTAAAATATTGCTCTGTATATCTCTACTCGGTACTTTTAGGCAGAGTATGACACTGCAGATACCAAATTGGATACGTTGCGGTAGACTATGGCACGGTAGTTGCGAACTGGAGATGTTGTAGTAGAGTATTGCACTATAGATGCCTACAGGTACGTTGTTGTAGATTATTGCACTGTATTTCCATAGTGAAGACGTTGCATAACAGTTTGGTGCTGTTTATCTTTACTGGGGACGCTGAAGATCCATACTGTAGACGTTATGGTAGGGTATGGCTCTGAAGATACCTACTTGGGACGTTTTCGTAAACTAAGGCGCTGTATATCTCTACTGGGTACGTTGTGACAGAGTATGGAGCTGTAGGGGAGGTTGCGGTAGAATATGACACTGTAGAACCCTACTTGGAACGCAGCGGTAGACTATGACGCTGTAGATACCTACTAGGGACGTTGCGGTAAATCCCCAATGGGTACGTTGTGGTAGAGTATAGCGTTGCGGTAAAATATATGGCTGTATATCTCTACTGAGGACGTTGCAGTAGAGTATGGCACTGTAGATTCCTATTGGGGACCTTGTGGTAAACTGTGGCGCTATATATCTCTACTGAGTACGTTATGGTAGAGTAGATCGTTACTGGGGACGTTGCAGTAGAATATGATACTGTAGATCGATACTGGGGACGTTGCGGTAAACAATGGTGCTGTAAATCCTAATGTGTACGTTGTGGTAGAGTACGATACTGTATATCCCTACTGGAGAGGTTGCGGTTGAGTATGGTATTGTAGAATGCTACTGGGGACGTTGCGGTAGCGCATGGCACTGTAGCTCTTTATTAGGGAGGTTACGGTAGAATACAGCGCTCTAGAGCTCAACTTGGAACGTTGTGGTAGAGTATGGCGCTGTAGATCTCTACTTGGAACGTTCCGGTATCACATATTTGGTATGATGCCGTCAAAATAGCCCATTTTCGCTTCTACGCTGCAGACACGCATTGTATACATGGGTCATTATCAAAAAAATGGAGCAATCCTTGTCCCTGATGATTTTCTCGCAAGCGCGATGTCCGAGGTTTGCTCCCTCCTTCTATAATATTATTATCAGCCGTGCTTTACAAGAACCACACGGATTTCACGTTTACGAGTATGTTATTTAAAAGAAAAAATGCAAGATTTTTATCGTGTCCCCGGGTCTGGGTAAGTAGTTTTATTTGTTTCCATTGCAAAAGAAGCTTGACAGAAATTACATTTTCTGTAACCCTCTATTGCATATAATGTTATTGAAGTCAAATTCAAAAATCATATGGTATATTAAGTGCAATTTAAGAGCGGCGGCACATTATAGTGCTGTCCCTGGAAAACATATCAGTGCTGTCACAGTTTTAAAACATCTATTTTGACCAGAGTTATGAATCATTTTCTCAGATCAAAACACTCGCATTTTTGTAGACGACAGCAAGCTGATGAAGTCATGGTAAACAACTTTTTGAGAAAATTACTCCGTTCATATTCCATAAAGACATGTCAAAATCGGTGTGGGAATTTTTTAGCCATCAGTACTATCACGCGCATTTTGCCGCTTCTTGCAAATATCACGTACATTTTAAGGCCATGACTGAATTTCAGCTTAGGGCCGGTTTGAATAGATATGCAAAGTTTTCAGCCTGCATTCTGCTGTTAGTCATAATAATTAAATTTATGTGTGAAACTCAGTACTATCACGGTCAGTGCTGTCACGGTCGTGACAGTACTGATGTGTGACAGCACTGAGTTGACTTCTGTCAGCAGGTGTGGATTCAGGCAATTTCCTACACTGAAAAGAGTTAGGTCGCCTTTCACGAGAGGGTCTCAGCTACTAACACCAGTAGCAGTCAGAAGAGGTCAAACCATTTGAGGTGTGTGTGTATTGTGTGGGGGGTGGGGGGGGGGGGTGATACAAAACTGCAAATTCAAAATTCTTCGTCGACCAGGGTATACCCAATGAGGCTGGTTACTACGAAGATAAAAAAGTGGTAGTTTCGTCCCGACATTACTGAAAGTTATTGACTCGGGTACATAAAAAATAAATATCAGACGCGTCATGAGAAGACATGATTTTGCAAAAGTGCAGCTCAGCTGCAGTGTAACCTTCCAAGGGGGTATTAGCTCCAAGCTCACTAAAAGAAAAATGACCCCCAGCTCCCTATTTTTTTTACTTGCTCCCAGCTTCCTAAAACTAAAAATGTTCTCTTTTAGTAATCCCCAACTCCCTTCAAATGTTTTCCAGTTCTCCCAAGCTCCTTGATAACGAATTGCCGATTCCGATAGCGTAATGGTGAGAGCGTCCGCTTCGGGAGCGGGAGGTCGTGGGTTCGATCCCAGGCCGGGTCATGCCAAAGACTTTAAAATGGTACCAGTGGCTACCTTGCTTGGCGCTCAGCATAATTAGGCAAGCACTGGCTTCTCTTCTCCAAAAACAAAATATAGCATCACTAACATCGCATGTCTAATATGAAAATGTCCGAATAATAACAAAAGAGGTCCGAAAATAATCAATGTCTGTATTCACTAGAGGACCGTATGGAAGACTGGCCGTTCTGCTAAATACGTTATCCTCTATAAATATAGAGATTATTATTGTTATTATTAATGACCCTTCTACACAGAAAACCCGTGATAGGGTCCCAAATTAATTGCACTCTTTTGTCGTGAACAATCCTGGTTGTTTCAGACCTGGTCGAAAGCCCCAAAAAACATTTTCTCATGCTGCAGCTGCTTAAAGTGTTAAGCTGAATAGCGATAATTGCGCTTGTCGTGTTACACCGCGTTTGGTTTGCGTGTACCGAACGTGTTGTGTTATCTACCCAAAGGTGTCCCTGGTTCGAGCATTAGCCGAGGCTTCGTTGGTTGCGACCGTAAGGCAGTCACTGTCCCTAAGCTCATCGGTTAATTGTCAGAAATTAACACTGGAATAAAAAAGGTTAGATCGGATAATTAACAGTGCTGTCACGACAGCATCAGTGCTGTCACGATATCAGTGCTGTCACGGTCATAATTATTTAAAATACTCAAAACGCATCATATAAAAGTAGTTGCTTTTGGTATGTAATGATACTATACTAAAATAGTAAACGTTTTGAAGAACTTAATTTTGGTTTAATCCTTCAAGATTATGTCTACAGAAAAAAGCGCTTCAGAAACAGAACAAATCACAGTATGTGCATTTTCATTGAAGCTCTCTCCCTCGTTAATTCATTGAAAGTATTTAAGGTTTGTGACAAGTTATATATACCCCCACTTACAGATTTGAAAAGTCTTATCAAATAAGCGTTGTACGCAAGAAAATTTGTTCGTGACAGCACTGATATTTTTTCAAGGGTACCATACAATTGATTAATGCTGGTGCACAATTTGTTCAGTTAAACTCGGCATATTTTATTTCTATATTCTAAATGCTATTGTTAATAAAACTATCTCATTAAAAAAGAAAAACTGGACAACGATTTTTTTTTCGTTTTGCCTTACAGTTTTCTGGATTGCTCCATTTTTTGATAATGACCCATGTAAACTTTGTATGGATGATTGACTTTGACCACTTTCCTTGGGCAGTCTCAGACATGATCAGACGGTCAGTCGGTAGCGTAGAAGCTTTGCCTGGAGGCACAAGCAGCCCTTCTATTTATTTAGGCCACAAATGGGCGAGGACCATACAAAGACGTCGAAAGCGTTCAAAGCGTATTTACCGCATGTAGAACTTATTCGTTATGCGTAAGACCGTCCGAGATACGCAGAGCTTCTGACATAAAGGTATCTGAAAACCCCTAAAACAAGGAAATCTTAGATTTTTCCTCCAGTGGTGTTCGGTTTGTTGCTATGGCAACCATGCATATTATATTGCAAAGCGTTTTATTGTTGAAACTTGTAATATAATACGTGTTTTATAATAATTAAACATTTATTTATCTGAACCAGCACTTAAATGCTATAGCCGCATGTTTTTCGTACCTTGTGTATTTCCGCGATGTACTGGTTCACATCCGCGTTTGGAAACATTTCCGCGCTTGTGATACCTGGATTGAGAAATAATCTTTCTTTTTTTCTAATGTATCTCGATAAACGAATATATCGTAAAAAAACTTTCATAAACATGCCTGTTTCTTGGCTGTTTATAAGAATTTTATGGAGCACGATAGCCTTGTGGTAGAGCACCGGCCTCCGAATCGAGAGGTATTGGGTTTGATTCCCACTAGGGGTTTCCGGGCCGTGTCCTTGAGCAAGACAACATTAACTCACAACAGTAATGGTTAATACTCAAAAAACGCTGGCTTTGTCCAGACATAGCTGAAAACCTGTACTAGAGGACCAATGGTCCTGTAAACGCTCACCTGAGATCAGGGATATATACCAATAAACCTGTTTGACTAGTATGGTCATGGACGAACTATATTGACCTTGTCGTAAAATAGGTCAAGGTCATCACAGGGTCATAATTTTATGCACGCATATAGTACTCTAGTATACAATGCTACATGCCTAGTTTTGTTGAAATTGGTCCACCCGTTCCATAGAGAAAGATTTTAGAATGATTTTTACCATATATGGACATGGCGGCCATCTTGGTCATGTGACCTGGATTATTTATGTACACATTGGTTTCTCCTTCCTACATGTGCTTTATATCAAATTTGCCGGGCTTTGATTGGCCAAGCGGTTTCAGAAAAGAAGATCTTTGAATATTATGGTGATATTCATTTATATTGCCCCAGGGTGGGGGCAGACCGGCCCATTGGGTCCATTTTTAAGAATCATATATCTTCAGTCCATTTGCCCATTTCCTTAATGTTTTTCTCTTCAAATGACATTTTGACAAATTTCCCCTTCAAATGCATGGGCCACCTATGTTGACCTTGCCGTAAAATATGTCAAGGTCATTCCTGGGTCATGATTTATATAAACTATGTAGAGCTCCTTTCCCTGTGCTTCATGCCAAGTTTCAAAATCATAGACCTTATTGTTCTGGAGAAAGATTTTTTTTTCTATTTATAGCCATGGCGGCCATCTTGGTCATGTGATCTGGACCATTTATATAAACTTTTGTTCCAACTTCCTTAGGATGCTCCACATGAAGTTTGGCTTTGATTGACCAAGTAGTTTCAGAGAAGAAGATCTTTGAATATTATGGTAATATACATGTATATTGCCCCGGAGTGGGGGTAGACCAGCCCCTGGGGTGCATTTTTTCAGAATCATAAATGTTCAGTTCATTTACCCTTTCCCTTCAAGTTTTTCCCTTCAAATGACATTTTGACAATTTTCCCCATTCAAATACATGGGCGACCTATGTTGACCTTGCTGTAAAATAGGTCAAGGTCATCCCAAGGTCATGATTTATATAAACTTTGTAGAGCTCCTCTCCCTGATGCTTCATGCCAGGTTTCAAAATCATAGGCCTTCTGGTTCTGGAGAAGAATATTTTTAAGGTTTTTGCGATTTATAGCCATGGCGGCCATCTTGGTCATGTGACCTGGACAATTTATATAAACATTGGTTCCCCTTTCCTAGGGATGCTTCACATGAAGTTTGGTTTTGATTGGATAAGCGGTTTGAGAGGAGAAGATCTTTGAAAATGTGGACGGACGGACGACGGACGGACGCCGGAGCATGACCATCTCACTTTGTGAGCCTTCGGCTCAGAAAGCTAATAATTGTTGACTCGATACATACAATGACGGCTCCAGTGGCCGAGCGATTAAGAGCGCTGTTTCTCAATAACTCGATCATGTCATCTCTGTCTCTGTCTCTGTTTTTTTTTTTTTTTTTTTTTTTTTTTTTTTTTTTTTTTTTAAATTCAGTTTTACGTCCCTTTCACGTCCCTGGCACACCCGCAAGCAGAACTTGGCTTGTCTCACATGTGGCCAGATCGGGACTCGAACCCACACCATTTACAGCGGTGAGGTGATCGAATGATTAAGAAACAGCGCTCTTAACCGCTCGGCCACGGGGCCCGCCCTGGTGTGGGTTCGAGCTCCGCTCTGGCCACATGTGAGACAAGCCAAGTTCTGCTTGCGGGTGTGCCAGGTGGGTTTTCTAGGGGTTCTCCCGTTTTCGCCCCACCTTCTGATTGGCCGTTCTCATATGAACTGAAATAATATTGAAAGGGACGTAAAACTGATTCAAAAAAGTGTGTGTGGGGGGGGGGGGGGGTAAATCCAAAACGTCGATTGAACTTTTATGATCACAACAACACTTATATCCATCATAAGTGTTAGTTTTGCATTCGTAAAGGCATTTTAATTAAATTGTTGTTCAGGGATCATGTTTCTGGAATCATGATAATAGAGAGGTTATAAAAAATGATGCAATCAGAAAGAAATTCGGTAGGAAATGGGTCGCATGTACGTGCCCTTTCATGCCCAAATCTAACAACTAGATTAGCTTTCGCCCGCCAGGACAATGACTGAAACATCGTTTACTGGGACGTAAATAAACAAAAACTATCTGACTGTTATATATGTATAAATTAATCTGCCGGACTAATGTAAAATCGCTTTTGAAGGTTTCAACACGTAATTTATATACCCTTCAATTTCAAATTTTATTGTATTCAGGTGGGTTTAAAGTCGAAGACTACATGTAGATTTAATATTATATTTAGACCGTGAATGTTACACATGAACGTCATCAAATAAAATTAAGCTATAAAAATATTCTTATTATGAATTACTCTTATTATGAATTAGACCACAAAAAGGACTAATTGTCATAATATGTTAAAAACATATATAAGTCTATTTATATTTAGCTTAAAATAGCTTTTTTAAGAAATAACGATAACTCTTATAACGTACTGGGCAGAGATATAAAAACGTACTGGGTACGGACGTACTCAGCAATGATGTTGCAAGTAGACCCTTCTCCTTTTTACTAATTTTAGATACCGCACCACCCCTCGACCAAAACAAAACTTTGGTGATAAGAAGTTCAGACGTTATTCTTTTATTATGCGAAATCTCATTTTGGTCGAGGGGTGGTGCGGTACTTAATTTCCGACATGAACATTTGAAAATAGCTGAAAATTGACGAAAATGGCGCGACCATCTTGCTTAATGACGTCGCCATAGCGTAGTCACGTGCTTTTTCGGACGTTCTGACGTCATTTCTAGAAACACGGTACTATATGTGTGAGAATTACTCACAGAAATATGATTCAATAATTTTTTCACGAATTTTGAGGCCAAAATTTGACTCCAGCCCTTTAATTAATTGCGGTTAACTGTCTGGTCAGTATAGACGGGTTCACTAGTTTTTATTAAGCGCTTTATGTGACAAAACGCGTAATTGAGAGAGAGCAGTCGATCATGGGTAAAATTTTCTTCATATTCAAAGTAAACACTGTGGAAAAGGTCCTGAGGGACCGGGACCTTTTTCCAATTACTGAACAGAAATACGCAGTGCCTGCAATCACAAAACACAGCAAGTCTGAAGTCAAGATTCAGCAATCGCTTGTGTAAACACATTTCCAACACGAGACAATACAACATAATTGGTAAAATGGTTCCTTTGCCATTTTTACGCTGTTATTGAGAAATGATAATCACCAATTTGTTTTTGACAAGATCCACTCGGAAAATACTGTCAAAAGTAAGACGGTGTCTTACCGCGTGTATATATTCCAATGCCGTCCCCAAAGTTCAACACAAAATTGGCCCCAATCTGCTGGTACAGCCCCAAACGGATGCATTTACAGAGTACAGTGGTTCTTTAGCGTGAATCGTGTTGTTTAAACATTGTGCAACATAAACACACAACACACCCAGACTAGCGGACGTATTATGGATGCTTAACGGAATAACTTATGGGTCTTAATTGGTTTCAGGCAGAATTCAAAGTAAAATATTGAGAGAGCTAGAGAGGACAGTTGTTCATTCACAGACAGACAGACGGACGGACGTACGGATATATGTTTAAGACATTTACATGTAACTGTGAAAATTTGAGCACCGCAATTTGTTTTCAAAAATATGACAATTTATGGGGATCAATTGTTCTTGTTATGATTTAGTTGCGCAAGATATAGACGTACAGACAAACATTGCATCGCTACCAATTGTATGTGACGCAATAGCAGACAATTGTGTCATTATGGCATTATTGGAAGGCGTTTTGAAGACGACGTGAAAATTTATACAAAAAAAAAATAATAATTTGTTTCTCAGTCAAACAAATTATTCAATATAGATAAAAGATCGTTGTACATCTCACCCAATAATTTAGACAATATTGTCATATTTTTGTCTCTTCACAACCCATTAAAGACGTTGCACCAGAAAACCAACAATTTGTATATGCGAAAACAAAAGCGCAGGCCCAGCTTCACCTAGCCTGGGTCCAGTCGTCAATATAATTATTTTTCTATTATTTTTTTTTTCGACAATGCGTACGTTATAAAAATTGCACATCAAATTAATGTATCGTTATTGATTTCAGTAGATATTGTCATTTTTGACCAAGAAACGAAAAAATAAAAAAAGAGAGAAAATGATCAGACTGGAACCCAGGCTAAGCTTCACCGCGAAACTGATCCGTGTCTTTGTTTTCACCCCAAAGATAAATCCGAAATTCCAAGCTTTTAGCCTGCTTCTGTACGGACTGGTATGTGTCGGATATGGTCGGAAACCCGAATTGTTGGATTTTTTCATGTAATGACTCTATTTCATACAACGTTTTCAATACGATTCGTTCCACATACGACCCAAAAACGTTTTGCCCTCCATTTTGTGGGACCTACGGCTGCTAGGCGACATATCAATTAAGGAATTGTGAAGAATAGCCAATATAGTTATTTTTTCTTTTCAAACTATACTGACGTCAACAAAAAACGCCTCAGTCAACTTTGACACGTCATATTGCCAACATTAATACCTTTAATTATTTTAAATATTGGTCATATGTTTTGCTAACCTTTTACGCATTCGGAAATGCTGAAATGGAATTATTCAGACATCTGCTTGAAACATGGATTGCTGTTGAAAACATACACCCCTCGAAAAATCCCTATTCTGTTCATGAACCGGTCTATCAGGTATCGCTTCTTTCGATTACTGAAAATCTCCTTTGCAATACCAACACATAAGCCATAGAGTGGGATATCCATACATGGCCATATGTTGTTGAAACACATTTTTTGAAAACCAAATTTCGTTCTCTAGCGTTTTTGACGTCCTTGCAGCTAATGATCGATGCTTAAATGGTAATCGCCGTCAAAATGGTCAAAAAGTTTTCAAATGCTATCCTGGCATGGCTATTTGACAAAGAATAGTTTCTATTGTTACTTCTTTGTCTTTCAGCGTGAAACGAACGTCCTTACGGATAACGTGTATTTGACGTCTAAGAAAATAAGCGCCAGAATACCATTGCTCAATTCTTGGCTATTCATTTGAAATAATGCGACTGCGTTGTGAAAATCAACTCAAGATGTACACCCGAATATAACGACATCGTTTCTGAAATGTTTCATCATTAGAATTCGTAAGCATAAGAGACGTCGACGTCAAAATGATTTTGCCACAGAAGCGTTGGCGAAAGAGCTAGGGTAACAAAAATCAATAGAAGGAATCTTGCGTCGATGCGAATGATGATCCCGGGCTATGGAGTCGCTTCGAACGCCAGAAACAGAGCAGTATCATTTTTTCGTTCCGTCTGTTTCCTTTCTTGTGAAAAGGTCCCTATGATAATTTCAGTTTTTCAACTTCGCGTAGTTCAGTGATGTTACGTTTCAAAATGTTGAAGTTCACAAGTTTGAAAAACGACTTTGCACGCCTTTCAAGAATTTTCACGTCAAAAACGTCTGTATAATGACGTCAGGATGCATTTTTAAAAATGATGCACCCACGCAAGTTTTGCGAAAGTGCGCATCTTAACCAAATTCGGTTTATGCTATACCATGAGAGAGAAGGTAAAAATAAGAAAAATCCAAATTTCGTTCATATTGTATATCATTTGGCCAAGTTATGCAACATTTTCGATGAGGCGTTTTTTATTGACGTCAGTATATTAGTTAGGGAACCAAAATCGCGTATTATAAATAAGCACACCACACACACACACACACACACACACACACACACACACACATGCACCCGTATACGGCTGATTTATTTTTATATAACTGGTAGTATGAACAGCGATAGATAATTGAATCACTATTTAGAACTGCGACGCGCAATGTCTTGTATGTTGATATGTTCATAATTGTAATATTTCATGCATATTCATGAGAATCCGTAAAATGATGTATGCTAAGTGATATTTTAAAATTGAATATTGATATATACAAAAACGACGCACATTTCATTTCGATAAAATATGCATTTTGCCGTTGATGTATTCATAATTATAATCTTTCTTGCACACTCGTATTGCTATACATGTATGTGAGAGTCCGTGCAATGGTGTATACCCTAGAATCCAGCCAGGGTAATTTTTGAAGGAGGTGACATCTCCTGCTATAGTTGGTTTGAATGCATTTTTGAATAGTTTTAACCTTCCCATAAATGGTTTAGGTGGGCTGCTCTGGAAATTTTTTTGGCAGATAGGTTTACTAACACCATATTCTGAGGTACCATGGGAAAATATGCATTCCATACAAAGCAGACTTTTACATCATTTATGGGGACATTGTGTTTTTTTAATAAATAAAACAATGCACATTTATACAAATACTTTGAATATGAATAACTTCATTCCTTTCAAAATGCATTTAAAGATCATAAAGTGCTATAAATCCTTTATAATGTAGGGTTTTGTCATGCCAAGTTACCCCACCCACTTTCAAGCAATGTGCGTGTTCGAAATTTATCTATAGCTTTGCTTTTTAGATACTTTTATTTGAAACATTATCATTGATCGAGATTTCACTCTGTCTTTGTGCCTATCTGGGTATTTGTATCTACAGCTGACCGTTTTGGTCTGTTCAACTGTATGTCTGTAGCACGTAATTTGCCGAAATCAGTTCTTTTATGGACAAAACAATTTATATTTTCATCTAGTTATTATGAAACATTTGGAAGGCAAAATAAGAAGTACTTAATAGGCCACATTTGTATACCAAAAAGGTATCAATCCGTGTTCAATACATCATAGGTATGTCCATATCGATGTATTTCAGTATGGTCTATAAAAATAAAAGGCGATATCTACCAAAGTTAAATCTCACGGTCCTGAAAGGCTGGAAATGGTATCGAAAAATGTTGAAGCAATGTCAGATATATAATCATGAGGCTTAAAGTGTCAAGAAAACGTTATGACACTTACGAAAAATAGTGGAAAAAATAAAGAGGTATACCTACAAAAGTTCTGATAGTCCTAAATAGCTGAAATGGTGTTTTATGATTACTTAGACTTGGTTCTATAGGCTGGTATTCATATAAATAAATATATATTAATATTTTTGATGGACACATTGAAAATAGAGGAACAATGCAGAAAAATAAAAGGTGTATACATAGAGAAGTTCTTGTTTCTAGGCATTCAATGCTCATTTAGAGCTGAAAATGGTGTAAAATAATTGCTGAGACAATTATCTTTTGGTATGAAATCGGATTTATTAATCATTATGATTTAAAAGTTTAAAACTTATATTAAAATCATAGATAATTAAAGAAAACAATGAGGAAAAATAAAAGGGGTATACTCACAAAAAATCTTGTATCTTAGAATCTGACGCTCCTGAATAGCTGAAAATGGTGTCAAATGATTGTATTGATTTTTATATATAAGCTTGTATTCATATACATAAATCATGTGCCTCAAAGTTGTAATATTTTATGAAGGCAAAGAAGATATGGGGAAAATGTGGAAAAAAGTAAAGGGGTATACACACAAAAAAGTTTGTATCTTGATCTCTTACGGGCCTGAATAGCTGAAATGGTGTCAAAAGATTGCTTTGACGTTGTTCTATTTACTTGTATTCATATATATAAATCACATGACTCAAGGTGGAGATAATTGTTATGAAGGCATAGAAGATGGAGGAAAAATGTCAGAAAAATAAAGGGGTATTCTTACAAAAGTTTCTGTTTCTAGTCAAACAATGATTATAAAGAGCAGAAAATGGCATCAAACACTTGTTTAGACAATTATCTATTGGTTTATAATCAGATAAGTTAATCATATGATTTCAAGTTTCAAAAATAGTATTGAAATCATAAATAGTTAAAGGAAACTTTCGGAAAAAATGAAGGGATATACTTACTTAAGTTCTTGTAGATTGGCCTCTGGTGGCACAAAATGGCTGAAAATTGTGTTAAATGATTGCTTTGACCAAGGCACGTTGGTTGGTATTCAGATATATAAACCATTAATGATTTTTATGAATACGTAAAAAATATAGAACAAAATGCGGAAACGATGACAGAGTATACATACAAAAGTCCTTGTATCATGGCACCAGATGACCATAAAGAGCTGAAAATGGTGTTAAATAATTGCTATGACAATTATCTTTTGCTATGAAATCGGATGAATTAAGAAAATGATTTCAAATTTTAAAATATTATTGAAAACATAGATAATTAAAGAAAAAATGAGGAAAATAAAATGGGGTATACTTACAAAAAATCTTATATCTTGGCCTATGATGAGCCTGAATAGCTGAAAGTGGTGTCAAAAAAAGGTACAAGTAGGCAAAGATCAGGAAAAGGCGCAATCAGAAAAAGATTCCCACTCCAAAAACCGAGGTGGGAAAAAAACCAAACTAACAGTCAGGTACTTATACCATGAAACATATCGTAACCGAATGAGCAGCTATTTTCCCAATAGGTGGCCACTCAGTTACCTTAACTTAACTAAAAATATGAAAACATACATAAGGCGCCAACAGCACAAAAAATTTTCCAAACACCAAGACATAAAACAAAAAGAACCACCACAGAAGTATCGACTTGGAACGATCAGTAACACAAAGTTACTGGCGGGCTTAAACCGGTTTTACATGGCCATAACCTCACCCTCAGCTTCTGCAGTGGTTCATAACATTTAGTTAGTTATTCGGCCCACGTGGTGAATCTCTAACTAGTCAATGAATCATCAAGAACAAACAAATAAATCATGATAAACATCCTGATGAATCAAAAACCAGGACTCACAGATTGAGTAAGCTGCCCGACGATGGAGATCCCTGGGCGCCGAATAACCTACTAACTCCGGAGCAAAAGAAAAACACCAGAAAAAAGATTGCTTTGACTTTGTTCTATAAGTTTGTATTCATATAAATCAAAGGAACTCTGAATGCTAATAATTTTTGTGAAGGCATAGAAGACGGGAGGAAAAATGCGGGAAAAATAAAGGGATATAAGTACATAAGTTCTTGTTTCTAGTCAACCAATGGCTATAAAGAGCTGAAAATGGCATCAAATGATTGTTTAGACAATTATCTATTGGAGTGTAATCATATGAATTATTCATATGGTTTCAAATTTCAAAAATATTATTGAAAACATAAATACTTAAAGAAAAATTGAGGAAAAAATTAAGGGGTATACTAACATAAGTTCTTATATCTCGGCCTCTGGCGGCCCCAAATAGCTGAAAATGGTGTTAAATGATTGCTTTGACTAAGGCACATTAGCTGGTATTCAGATATATTAACCATACGATTAAATGTTTTAATAATTTTTATGCATGCGTAAAGCTTATAGGGAAAAATGCGGAAATGATAATGGGTGTACATACAAAAGTCCTTCTATCATCGCATCAAACGGCCATAAAGAGCTGAAAATGGTGCAAAATAATATCCAAGACAATTGTCTATTTGTATCTGTTCAAATAAATCAATCATGTCCAAAATTATTTATGAATACTTAAATAATGAGAGAAAAAATGAAGAAAAATTAAAGGGGTATACTTACAAAAGTTACTGCATCTTGGCTTTTTATGGCCCTATAGAAATGTAGATGGCATCATAATAATAAGATAATGCTAAGATAATGCTCTACTGGTCCATATTAAGATATATAAATTGTGCGACTTTATCTTTCAGTATTTTTAAGAAATAAGAGCAAAATGCAGACAAATCAGGAATTGACTCACAAAATTACCTGTAAATCGGCTGCTAATTGACCTATAAGGCTTCAAATGGCATCCGAGTACATGTATTGCTAAGGCACTGCACTGTTGCCTGTGATATATAATAACATAATATAATTTAATGTTTCATTTAAATTGGAGTAATACTTCGGGAATTTTTTGACAAAGTTTCATCAAAAGTACTTACCTCCAACTTAAGCAAATTCTATTAACATTAATGTTATATCGAGGTATTTTGTAATGAGGTTGCAGACTAATATTGTGAATGATAATGTTCTATCAATATATGTATAATGCATTTCAAAGAAAATATCGTAATATTCTGACAAATGCTATCTGTAATGTTACAATCATCATTTTGCAGAGTTTTAAAGTGGGTGGGATAATTAATTCCCATACTTTCAAAAGATCATGAGGTTTTTAGAGTAAAATGAGACTGCACTTTATACTTTTGCTTACAAACAATATACAATGCATTGGAAAGTAACTAACAAATAAGAAACAAGAACCAATTTATATACTACATTTTAGCAGACTTTTCATAGAATATTATAGCTTTTTGTCATAGCACTACCTCCATACATCAATGAATTTGAGCATTTGAGCATGAATTTGTGCCAAAAAAATTTAATAGCAGCCCACTTGATCCTTCATCGGGAAGGTGAGGACTTCTTAAAAACATTCAAACCAACTATAGCAGGAGATGTCACCTCAAACTCAAAATATGAGAGATACTTTGTTCTAGGGTAAGAGACAGTTTTTGATTTCGGTGTATAGTAAGGTAAGCGTCAGAAATATTCCAAAATAATGCTAAAGCGTACATACAATTGGTATCTTATGTTTGTACTGAGCTTGACCATTAGCAAATATACCTAAATTGATTTAATATGCATCATTCAGCTCTAAGAAAATGCCACAAACTTCATTTTAGTTATAGTCTTGATTGTTTTAATGCATTACGCCCTCCTCGGTAATTTGTTGTGGTCTTGTCGGGCTGTCAGTCGCTAAGCAGCCACCGCTCCTGTGCATAGAGGCAAGTTACCAGTTCTTAGTTCACATTTCTTTTGCCATTAACTTGAATCAGTCATCGAAAAGGAAGAATGCCTAATTTAGAAATATTTTCAAACCAAGACTTCCTGAAAATATTTACTAGTATAAATGTGCATGTAGTTGACTTTACACTATTTTATACCATTGATGCATTACCACATTTAGGTATACCCCTAAGTATAGGTCCATACAGTTTAGTAAACAGTTTAATTGCTTTTCAGGCTATTGTTTAAGCATGTTAAAGAGGATAGATTGTTAAAAACAAACTAACCATAGAAGAAGATTAACATCAAAATTGCATATGTGTATATTAATAAGATGGGTGGGGTAATTTTACATGTAAAGTTGTAAAAATATTAATACAGAAAAATGTTTTAGCAATACAGGTGTTTCATAATCAAATCAATAGTTTCTAAAATTGTTTAAAATACAAAAGCAAGTCATACAGACAGAGAAAATGACTGGATAATGGAGAAGTGTGTAGTTGTCTGTTTATTAGATTAAAAGCTTATTTCATAGCAGTACCATACAACATCGCCTGATTAGACTATCGTGCCAAACAAATTTCAAGAGCAGCCCACCTAATCCTTCTTAGGGAAGGTTAGGACTAGCCAAAAATGCATTCAAACCAACTATAGCAGATGATGTCACCTCCAACTCTAAATATGCGAGATACAGGATTTCGGGTTCTAGGGTAGTACGCTTATTTTCAACGGAATAAAATACTCTTATCATCCAACAGCTATATGAGAACTAGGAATGCGTTAAGCAGTATGGGCCGCCGCTTGTGCACTAATGTGAACTTCGAACTAAATATTTTATGGTCTACTTGTAATTTGTCAATGAAAATGAACACATACTAAGTAAAAAGGAAAGTTATCATCCCTAAAGTCACATTTTAAATTGAAATCACGCGTATGTTCTTTTTGTCAGTTTTTGTACCGTAAATGGGCAGAATGCATAGCTGGGCTGGGATGGAGTGACATAAAATAATAACACAACGCTGGTACACGATTTTACATTTTATTGTACGTAAAGCATTAATTCAGATCATGTGAGACCAGCACAATCTCTACAATCTTGACATTGTCATCATTTTAGTCACTATCAAGCGATCATTGCGCTTCTTCTGGTGAATATTGAAGTCTTTTATAATGTCTCTCATAGTATTTCCTCTGTGTCGTTTTATCACGTAGTACGCGCAGTATAACCCGCATACGTTGGAACTGGACTGTTGAAGCTGGCCGACATTTTAGGTATTGCTTACGTAGGATCTTCTCAAATCCTACACCATAGTATTCAGACCTGTGTCCCAAGGAATCGAAAAATTCGAAAGGACCTCGTTTCGGAAAATAGAATGTCACCCAGTGTTGACCTGGACCTTGACTGGTGTCTGTATTAGAAATGACGAACCTTCCTCTCTGTATTTTAAGTTGATCCGCCGTGCATATAGTGACCGGATACCCGAGAAGCATATCGTGTAGCTGTTTACCGTTCATCTTTTCAATATTTAAACGAATTCCAGTCGACCGACGATTTGTATTTCTTACGCTGATATTGCCCTCCTTCTACAACAATTCCCTCTTTTCGTTTTCGCTCTACTTCGGATTTGCCCATCTCTACGGCTTGAGCTACTGGACTGACCAATTTTACAATGGGTGTTTTTGCTGTTCGCGCATTTCTATTTCTTTTTGACGTTTCTTCTTTTTGACGTTCTTTTTGGCCTCCAATTCTTTAAGTTTCCTGTTTTTCCTGCCACTGCCTACGATATAACGTCCCATGTGATCCGGCTGAACGTGCCCATCGCTCAAGTCTTTGAAGTGTTGGTACCATTTATCGTAATCTGGAATGTAGGGTACCCACTTTTGCTGTTTAACGTCGCATACCTCTATGGAACCCATCGTTGTTATTTACATATGTCATTTCATCCTTCTTACGTTGTTCATTGCGCTTCCGATTCTTCGTTCTTACGTTGTTCATTCGAATCTGCTTCTTTTGTCGCGTTTTCTTCAACATCGTGATTTGGCCATAGGCTGACGAATAAATCCTTTCTGAGTTTGACGGCTTCTTGCCAAGGTCGCCACTTGTTGTCTGTCTATCGGATTGTTGAACAACACCAAATATTGCGTATTCAATACGATATCTCTGCAAGCTTTTCCTTGAGGAAATATATTTTGTGTCAGATAGACACAAGTGATTTCATGCACAACTACACGATATGCTTCCTCTCGTAAAGATGTCGGCTATCCTTTGATCGCATTTGGCTTCTGTCATCAAATCGTCAAAGACAATAATATTTCTCTGACTAGGGTTGATGAACAGAGAGCTATTTAAATATTCCGGGATACCGTTCACAAATTCTATAGACGGAAGTTTCTTCTGAAGGACCTCGTACAGGGGTTGCCATTGGCCATAACACCATATAATACGCTCGGAAGGATGCTAAATAAGCGTTGAGAAAAGCAGTTTGGCGCCTTATGTATGTTTTTATATTTTTCTTTAAGTTGAGGTTACTGAGTGGCCACCTATTGGGAAAATAGCTGCTCATTCGGCTTACGATATGCTTCATGGTATAAGTATCTGTTTGTTAGTTTGGTTTTTTCCCACCTCGGTTTTTGGAGTGGGAATCTTTTTCTGATTGCGCCTTTTCCTGATCTTTGCCTACTTGTACCTTTCTCGTCCATTCGGTTTTACCCGATGCGCTTGGACCAGTTACCATCATAGAAAAGGAATGTCGAAAGGTCATATTTGTGTGAATGTTCGGCGATGGATCGGAATCTGTCCCACGATCGTGAACATTGCGCGAATGTCGTTGCATTGCGTCACGTCTACTAAAGGAGTGGTTACAGATGGAGCACTCGAACTTCATTTTTGTCGGTGAATACTGTTTAATCACCTTCTTACGCCATTCAGTCTTCTTACGCTATTTTGATAATTGCAGCAGTTACCACTACCACCACCCTATCACCACCGCCACACCACCACCTCCACCACCACCACCACCACCACCATCACCTTACCACCACCACCTTACCACCACCACCTCCACCACCACCACCACCATCACCTTACCACCACCACCACCACCACTTTACCACCACCACCACCACCACCACCAAATCACCACCACCCTAACACCACCACCACCTTACCACCTCACCACCACCACCACGACCACCACCATCACCACCCGTCCACTACTAACACCACCACCACCACCACCCTACCACTACCACCACCACCACTACCACCACCACATTTACACCACCACCTTACCACCACCACCACACTACCACCACCACCTTACCACAACCACCACCGTACCACCTCACCACCACCACCACCACCACCCTACCACTACCACCACCACCCTACCACTACCACCACCACCACTACCACCACCACATTTACACCACCACCTTACCACCACCACCACCCTACCACCACCACCTTACCACAACCACCACCGTACCACCTCACCACCACCACCACCACCACCCTACCACTAACACCACCACCACCTTACCACCAACCTACCACTACCACCAATACCCTTCCACCACCACCACATTTACACCACAACTACACTTTATCTCTAAGCCTCTGAGTACAAATTTGATCTTGGATAGTAGCCTGAAGGTAATATGTTCTGATTAGTCTTAAATCATCCTATGGTTACGAACCAGTGTATTCACTTTATACGAAATGATACCCTTCCGGAGATTAATAGCCGTAACACTAAGTTTCTGTTTTCGAAATAAGTCAAGTCTCAAGTCAGCAATGGAAAGGTTTGGTTATATATCCTTCGAGCGATCTCTGCTATACAGTCAATCGGTCCATGGGTTATGCTTTGTAACATAATGATTCTGTCTTCTTTTGTCGCATCCTTCAGCTCTAATATTCGATTAAAAACGCTTGAAAGCTCCATGACGGTTTTTTCGTTTATCCGTTGTTCAGTGTTTCATACAAAAGTTTTGCTTCTTCAATAGCTCTATTCACACTGTCCGATACTCGAAGTAATACCTTCCATTGATTGAGGTTCAACGGAATGCCGCGAATATTAGCCGTATCGTTCAAGAAGACGCGTATATCTACAACGATGTGTCCGTCAGTATTACACACGGATAATATCACATTGTCTTCGATATCAAATTGTTTCAAATAGGAGCAAACTGTCTGATTGACGTCCATTTTCGTCTCATGAGTTTCATAATTTGACCATATCGTGCTTACTAAAACACAGATCAGTGCGCACAGAGTGACCAGAAGTAGACACAATACGCCTATTAATTTTATATATGTGACCCGTCGCACGAAAATGGACGAGTTGGGTGTAATCTTGATTGTGGCGTGAGGCTGCTTGTCTCTGAACGCTCTAAAGAAAAGTTCGTTCTTACTATGGCCCGGTTAACCTCGACCACCATAGGAACCGTTAATACAATTAACTGCATGACAACAACTAGCAGCGATTTCAAAACATTTCATAGTTTGTAGCGCAATGTGTGAAAGGAAACTGAAAATCATAAGCCATAATGACAAATATCAACCTTTTTGTTTTAGTATACACCATCTACTAGAATATACCATCACACCGATGACGGAAGTAAAAGTTTCAGAAAGCGCATCTCCATATACCCGTATGTGAAAACGTACGCAATACGATTCGTGCCTCCTTATTTAATAACGAGACATAATTAGAACAATTATCGACTTTGTCACCATCTTCTACGACACATCCGATTCCAACAATACCCTATTGTTATCCATTTCCCACCTCTATTGTTTAATTCGTTATCTATTGTCTCTTCCATTGTTTAAATGTGTGAATCCATTGTTCTGACACCAAAGAAACCCCTATACTACTTGTATATTCATGAAAATTTACAAGAATGTCAAAAATTGAGGAAAAACGAGGAGAAAACTGCATCCATTGAAAGGCATTGGATATGTTATATTGTCTACCTTGCATCCCTGGGACAAATTCTCAAGGCTGTCAGTGTTGTCAGAGGGACCACCTTAAAACCATAAACTATTGTCCTATTAAAAAGAACATTTGCATGATGTAAAATTATAAAGTATCCACACCCATACCTCGTGCGATTCTGAAGAATAAGGTGTACTCACAAAAATACTCATATACCACCAATGGAATGTCCTAGGATACTATAATTGGTCTGATAGTGATGCATGTACCTAAATATTTAACTTTGTTAACTAATATTTATATCATTGAACTTACTTGTTCATGAACTAAATAAAAACCTAAAAATGGAGAGAAAATGTGGAAAACTATGGAGTATACGTACAAAATAGCTTTTAATCAACCCAGGATACTGAAAGATGTATCAAATGAATGCTATGTCCATGTACTATGGCCCTAAAGTATGGTATAAGAATAATCTGATTTTAATTTCATTAATTTTAAGGAAAATTGAAGAACTTTGAGGGTGGAAAATACAAAGACTAGTATTATCCAAACAGGGCCAAATATATTAAACGTTGGTTAGAAAATGAATCTAAACCGATAATAAATTTCTGATTTCTCAGAATACCCCCGCTGATCTCAAAGGACCAAAAGGAAAATATAATACTGCCATAGACACCATTTGATGCCATTTTCAGCACTATGGTCAATTCCTCGTCGTTGCGGATAGCCAACTGCAGATGACGGGGGATGATCCTGGTCTTCTTGTTGTCTCTTGCGGCGTTGCCGCATTTGGGCATATACAATGCACTTTCCTTTATATATATATTTCTCAAAATCGTAGGATTGTTTTCACGTCCGAAAGATCAATTGATCTTGAGATCATGAAAAATGTTCAGATACCCGTCCGAACCCCAGGAAAATCTTACGTTTCTGCAATATTTTAGCAAAATATCTTTTTCAACCGTAAGATTTTATGCTTTCAGCAGGATATTACGTGTTTGGAAATAAGTCACAAGCCTATTCAAGTCTATCTTAAAATTGTCATTATCCGAAGTGATATGTCTGTATGGTATACCCTTTTTACACGAAAGAGGATGACAGGGCGAGAATTCAACATATTGATGTACATTGGTATCTTTCTCATAAACACTAGTACATAAACTTCCGTCTTGAGACTTTCCAATCTTTAGATCTAGGAAAACAGCATTAGTTTTTGAGAAATTGTACGTATTTGATAGTTTCATGAAATTTCTCTTCACTGTCATCCCAGATCATGAATATATCATTCAAAAATCGTAACCACAGTAATGGCTGCACACCACAAGATTCTTCTAAGAAGTCTTTCTCAAAATTTCCCATAAACAATGAAGCGTACGATAGAGCCTCTGGATATAATTTTCATCATTAAACTGAAAATGATTTTTAATTAGAACCAATTCAATGAGTTTTGAAATACCTTGCACAGAATCTCTTGATGCGCAACCATTTTCACTCATGAAATATAGACATGCTTCAATGCCGTCCTTATGCGGAATGTTACTATAAAGTGAACTGACGTCCAGAGTAACTAGGAAACTACCCTTAGATAACCGAGGAAGCCGTCTCATCAGGAGGGAAGTGTTTAACCGTAGTATTAACCTCTCCATATGTTTTCAGTATTCTGTCTATCATTTGACGAAATAAGGCTCCTTATGGGTTTATTTAAAGGTCAAGTCAACAAATTTTCAGACGTGGTGATGAAACCATTCACGGTTTAGCACAGTATCTGTTTTATTTAGTATCAAAATGCACTATACGTTACTATAGGAATCGTTCTTCTTGTCAGAGCAGACTTCTATCATCACAATCTCATATTATTTTAAACTTCCAAATTTCTATGAACCCTGTTACTAAGAACATGCTATAATTTTTTTGTTTTATTGATCAAGTCAGTGGTGTCTTTGATATATGATGGTAAAGATTTCATGTGAGGTTTCAAACTATAGTATTAATGTAAGCAGACACATTTTCAGTAAGAGACCCGCAGGCAGACATACAATCGGTCTGCCTGAATAAACTAAGATTAGATCTTTATGTAGCGTGTTTCGAACAAAGATCAACAATGCATTGAACTTAAAAACGTATATATAAATTTTCCGATGGGTTTCTTCGCCACCTGATTAGAATACCGATGATGGGATTCATTTCAACTTAAAATAATCACAAAAATATTTAAATCAAGAACATACGTTCTGATTAGCTTCAACCACTGCTCAGCACAACCACAGTTCAACACTTGCTCAACCCTATACCGGCTGGAGCTTCCTCTCAGCTTCAACTGCTGAGCTGTAGAGCCTTGGTCGCACCTTAGCGTTTTCCGAATTCCTAATTGTGCAGCTGTCTTCACATCATGGGCATACCTAAGAACATCTCTCCTCAGACTCAACGGCACAATAACTTGCCATTTGAAGTGATCAGTTACCAATGCATCCCATCTACGGACTAGAAGCTTTAGCTC